>CM059972.1:47127562-50072562 GCA_030490835.1 Annona cherimola
GAATTGCCAATTCCGGATGAACATAAGGTGAAGGATAAGTATGAAAGATAAAGGCAACAAGGAGAGAAGCTACAAGAAGTCCTCCATGTAAAAAGTAAGAAGAATGTATGTCAATGAAGAATGATCTTTCTCCTCTAGCAGCTACTCCAGTGAAAACAAGGATGTATCAAATTGTATAAGAATTTATTGTATGGTACATATTGAAGAGTACAACTTTGATATATGCCTCACCACCATTAAGAAAAATTGAGGAGTCAAGCTCATTCAAATCTAGTTCATTTGCTATATCTAATGATTTAAAGGTAACTTCAAACTATCTCCTTTACTTTTCATTTCATTTTATAATTATTGAGTCTTGTGATAGATGTGCTATCTTAGAAGAGCTTTAATAAGCTTACAATACTTTAGATGATGAGATCAAAAATCTTGACATCAAATACGCTAAAAAAAGAAACACTATGATGCCACAATTTTTGTAAATGGGAAATTGGCAAAAAGAACAAAATTTCTTGTAGAAGAAGTGAAGGGGTTCAAGGAAGAGGTAGATAAAATGAGGGAGGAAGGAGAATTAAATACTAAATGAATCATTAGCAAGATTCTCTAATGTGGGAGAAATTATACAAAAATTTCTTGAGGTGACCACCTACTCTAGTGAAAGAGGTCTTGTTTATTTGGAGGATGAAATGTAAGAATGTAGCAATGCCAACACTCTAGCTTGGGTTAGGGCTTCTAACGCATCACGTAATAGGAAAGTTGCTGATGAGAACCAAGTATTTATCGTTAAGAGCACTATGATCACCAATTTAATTAAAATCAACTGAAACATATTAAAGTTAAACTATACGAGAGATAGTGTAGAATAATGATGAGTGAGGTCAAATCTACGGAGGGGCGATAAGATTTTGAATTGTTTGAGATGTACTTGCAATAAGAAAGAAAAGATGAGGGGGATGAGAGAAGATAAGAAGAAGAGAGATGAGAGGAGCTCGAGAGAGAATAAAGAAAAAGAAAGGAGAAGAAATTATAGAGAGAGGAGAAGAAGAGAAAGCAGAAAGAGAAGGGAGAGAAGGAGAGAGAAATTATAGAGAAGAGAGAGGAAAGAGGTAGAGAGAGAAAGGAATTAGAGAGACAAAGGAGGAGAGAGAAGAAAGAAGAGAGAAATTAGAGAAGAGAAGTTAGAAAGAAAGAAATTGTAATTACTTAATGACTTAATTATATCTATTATAAGAAACTAATTAAAAGCTATTGGAATAAAACTTACTATTAAAGAAGGAAAAGAAAGTGCACTAAATTTAATCAAAAAATTATAAAGCAGGAAATAAGTTAGAAAATTTAATCTAAAATAAAATTACATTACCCAAAACGAAGAGTAGATCTCCACCATAGGAATTTTATTGCTTTCCCCCGCTTGGCTAGAGGGAGGTCCTACAAGAGGAATGTCCTACACCACCAAGGGAGAAGTTGTATTGTGCGCTATTTAGCCAAGGTAAGAGGACCCTTCTCTTTATGCTTGTGAGGCACCCCATTTGATAGTTGGTGCATCCGATGTGGGATTTCAGTTCACTGCCTTTAATTTTCTCCCCCATATTACCCGCTGTTAACCAATGTCATTGCAGCTACCCTTAACTGCTACGGTTGCATTGCTGCTGTGAATTCGGTGATTTTCTTGGTGCAGAAAATGGGTCGCTAAAATTTCTGTTGCCTGTAAATGGACGGCTGGCCGATGCTTTAATTTCGTGCTGCTTACTCGTTTTAGGAAAATGGAGCCGTGTATTACCAGCGGTTTGCAATCTTGACTGGACAGAGGTGGTGCGTGCAATTGGCATATGAATATGAATCAAGTATAATTTAGTGGAATTATGAATGATTTCCTTTGCAATATTGATGATTTATCGCAATTAGGGCAAATGATAATGAATGATCAATGAAAGCCAATATGGGTCAATGTGATTAAAGAGGATTAATGAAGATTAGGAAATGTGAATATATTGAGGATAATTACCTCATGTATTTTGGTTTAACTAATGGAGATTTTGATTGTTAATTATGGATTAAAGGAGGCAAATGCTAGAAAATGCATAACTCAACGCCGGGAAGGCGGATTAAGATGAAAATTGAAAGGTAATAACATAATTTTGTGTTTAATCTTATGGTAATGTTATATTATGAAAATAATGATGAAATTAGGGTGAAAATTGATCATCACCGTTCAAAAATTCAAATGATCATAACTTGAGCTATAAAAGTCGGATTGAGACGAAATTTGAAATGAACGGTTAAAATTATGAGATCTATGCAATGAGAAGCATGGATTAAACTAATGATGATAAAATTAAGTGATTAATGACATGATTTAGTGGCTAATGGTTTAGTTCAAAGGAACATGAAATAGGTGGCATGAAATGGACGCCAAATGGGTTGTTTACATGGAATTTTTTATATTTAAAAATTACAAAATATGTAATTAAGTGAGATACATGATAAGGGTGGTTAATGGAATTAATTTAGGATGAATTTTTATGGCACAAAATGCCAAAACACTAAGGCACATGGCGTGGACAGCAATATGGGAGCAATGGAAAGGTCACGTTCAAGTGGCTTTTTGTGATTTTTAATGATTTTTTTAATAGCTAAATTGACCCCTAATTAAGCTAGTTACCTAGGGTGATTAAATACCCATTAATTAAAGTGAAAATTAGGGGGAAAATTCGTGCAAAATCTGCTGCAAGTGGACCCCACAAAAGTGGACAGCAAATGCACAACAGGAGATGTGGACGGTTAGGCTGCTGTATGTGATTTTTATTATTTTTTTAATAAACTAAATGGACCCCTAATTAGGATACTACCTAGGGTAATTAATTAGCCATAAATTAAAGTAAAAATTCGTTTGAAAAAAATGGCAAAAGTTGCTGCAAAGTGGACGTCCAAACAAGGGGCAGATTTGTGTCCATTAATGAATGGATCTTTGATGATTTTTATAATATAATTACTTAATTTATATGGCCCCATATTTTTCCATGTAATCAAAGGGGATAAGCATGTATTAATCATTCTTTAAATAAAGCAAAAAGTGGGGCCCACAAAGCTGGAAAATCCAGCTACATCAAGGATGATCGTCCATATGGTTTAAGGGGATGAGAGAGAGAAAAGTCAAAGGGAAAAACCCCTGAAATTTCCAGCAATGCACGACCATTTTCCAGCAGCTTGAGGGGGAGAAGAGAGGAGGAAAAGGAGAAGGAAAAATGGGAAGAAATAAGAGGAACCAAGCTGGGAAAAATGGAGTTCAAGTTGATTCACTTCCAAGTAAGTATACTCTTTGATTTTGGGTTGAAAATCATGCATGGAATTTTCTTAAATCCTATGAGATGTTGCTGTTTTGATGTTTAATCATTATTATATGATGATTAATGATTATATGAATTTTATAAGTTGATTTATAAAGTTTAATTTGGAGATTAAACAGCCCATATCATCGAATCTACACTTAAGTGTAGTAAATCTGAATTAGGAAAGAAAAATACGGAATAAATATTAAATGAAGGACTTATATCATGAAAATTTGTAGAAATATTAATTATGAGGTGATTAAGTAAATACCACAGTTTCAGATTAAAATTATAATCACGTTGGAAATTAAAAATCCTAGAAACTCAACCTGAACAGGGTTGAACGGGTGTCAGGATCAGCGGAAAAAATTATTTTTAATAATTTTTATGAAAGGAATTTTGGCTGAAAATTTTCCAAGATATATAAGACATATTTATTATCATATAAAAAAATTAAAAATTTATTTTTGAATGTTCTAAATATACAAAATAAATAACGTGATTAGGATTGTCTGAAAATGGATACTGCTGTCCAGCAGAGTAAAAATACCAAAATAAATATAAATACTAAATATTTCGTGCTGTAAATATTTATTTTGGTTAATTAATGTCGTTATTAAGATATGGTAGAAATTTCAGGTCAAAATTGCTTTATTTGGTATTAATTCAAGATTTTGAGAATTTAGTGTGCCTGAATTCAGCATTATGGACAGCTTAAAGAATAAATCAAGAAAAATATTAAATTCCAGATTTTTGGGATGTAATTTAAATTATAATGGGATATAAACAAGTACCATAAGTGATTATGAGGATTTAATCTATTAAAGGTGAGTTTTAGAAAGGATGGAACTTAGGGTTATGTATAAGACCCGATTTCCATGTTTTGATGTTGAAAATGATAAACGGATTATTTGAAGTGTTAAAATGCAAAAATGCATAAAAATATGATAAATTTTGTGAATATATTTCTTTTTAGAATTAAATGATGTTAATCTCAAACTTTGGGATTAATTAATGAGGCTTAAGGCAATAACAGGTGCTTAAAATGAGCAACGATGTGAGAAAAATGAAAAAAAAGTTTAAAATGATAAATGGAGGTAATGAACCTCCAAATAATGATTTAATGAAGGATTATTATATTTATGTAAGTTTACCCTACATAAGGGTATTAAAAATGAACAATATAATGTATAGATGTATGAATGTAAAATGTGATGATTTAGTCAAAGAGACTTTTACTGTAGAAAAGCATGATGAGATGCTATGAATGAAATATGAAATGTATTACAAGTGTATTGCAGCTTGTATGATATATGATGTTGATTTTAAAGAAATGATTGACGAATAATGGTGTGAAATGTAAAGATATGAATGTGTGATACAGAATGTGATGAAAACGATGATGAAGAAATCAGAAAAAAAAAATTGGACGAGTTTCAAATTTAGAACTCGCCGCGTGATCAGGGCAACAATCTTGATTCACATTTACCAATTGATAAGGTCTTGAGGTAAGGAAGTGACATCTCGGTTTGGGGCGCCACAATAATAGTTCGTTCTAACTTAAAATTATATGATGAACCCAATTTGTTACTCATATAATTGTAATCCCAATTAAGTCATTCTATAAATCTTCTTGAATTGTATTAATAGGCTAATACATATTTCAAAGTTAAATTTTTTTAGTCTATTTAATTCTATCTTAGCATGTGTCATTATCTTCAGAAATTTAATTTTCAAAAATATTGTAAAATCACCCATTTTATAGTAAAACTAAAGATTTTGTTGAAAAGATAATTTTCACAAAGTTTCTCATAAATATGTATTTGTAATGGTCTGTAAGTTAATCTTTTACTTACTTTAATTTTTAAATTAATTACGATTAAAACGTGATTTAGTTGGAGGCTACAAATTTGGCTACTTAGCTAACTTACATTTACATTTTATTCATAAATCCAAAAATTTCCATCACAATAAAGCTCATTTAATACACGTCCATGGCACAAAATTTTAAAATTTTCATGAATTCTATTTCATTTAATGGCTTTCTTTTTCACTGCAAGCATTCATCACGATGGGCTACAAGTAATGATTGACACAGGCTAGATTAATGTAAATGCAAATGGGAATGAATAAGGCCAAGGCCTCGCCCAAACTTGAGGGATGTGTTGTCCCCGATGCATGAAAAGAAAGGGAAAACGAAAGAAAAAAAAGGAATAGGGAACTGGGTCCTCTTATGATCATCATTACCATCGCCGCTATGCTCCGGTAGTGTAGGCACTCCAATGTAGAGACGAAACTCTAGTGGTGTGGAGGGAAATGGAGGCATGGCGCTCGTGTCCCAGCTTCGATGATTAGCATGTCGCCTCAAGTACGTTTTTGTCACTTGGGTGATTTGATAAGTTGTGGCACCCCAGCCCAAGCGTCACAACCTTACTCCAAGATCTATCGATTGGTAAATATGATCAGGATTGTTGATCTATCACATGGTGGACTTATTGGATATTTATCTATTTTATCCTAACTCCTCAGGACTTTATATCATTTCATACACTTCATTTCCATTGTATGCCTTTTTAGATCATTGTTTCATTTGAAATATACACATATGATCTCATAAATTCAATACTTAGTCATTTCGTGATAAACCATTCTTAACATTTAACCATGAATTTTTTTTCGCTATTTATAGTCACAATCACCACATAGTCATAAACATAATATAATCCTTATACAACATTAAATCACCATAAATGTCATCAAACATAGAACCATACAATTCATAGAGTTCAATCACAGGTAACTTGTAGAAATTCATTTTTTTCTTGAATCTCCACCTGTGCTTCTTGCATGGTTCGTCCTTTCACCTATCTTTAGGATTTGGAAAACAAAACTGTGAGTCGAAACTCAATAAGCAAGCTATAAGGTTTTCAGACAATACATTTGCATTGAAAATAACATAGAAAGCCACATTATACCCACTCGAGGGTATATCTTAAAACATGCTTCTCATATCTGTCCAGGGATGTCATAAAAAAATGCGATGCATTATTTAAAATCATGACATTCCTTTGGATAGAAGCTAGCTAGACAACCATCCATTTTCATCCTCTCTCCCATTCCAAGGAGGCATCGCCGACCCTAAGCCTCTCATAGCGACTTGGCCGCACCAAAAGGGAGACATTCGGTCCGCTTATACCTTTGAGGTGGACCTCATGCTTTTGTGCACATGCTTTTTTTCATAAACATGAACTTTGACATGCTAGCATAATTTTTCAATCATAAACTCATGATTCATTATTTGACATAAGTACTTGAAAAGCAGTAAACAATTCATTTATTCCATTGGAAATAACATTTTGATAACTCGTAAAAATGCGAGTTATCATGGCCCATTTTAGACTATATTTGTGCACTAGTCCAAGAGATTAGGCATAGTTTGCATCAGTTTAGCTTAATTTTCACTTGCTTTGCATTTTATGAGCATTATTTAGTTTTTATGCATTTTTAGCATAAATTAGGCATTTTTAGTCCATTAATTTAGTTTATGTAATTTTTGCAAGGAGGACAGACGAATTACAAACGATGCGGCGAAGCGGATGCAAATTAGAACGAAGTCACAAGGCAGGTGGATGGCGCCCAGGCGCCAAACTACATGCCCTTGCCAGAACTCCAACATAATCCAGCAAGCAGTAGCTTCTAGGGAGCTAGGGGCGCCTAGGCGCCAAGGCATGAAGTCCTAGAGTTTCCAGAAAGGTTTCCAACTTACCCAACACACAGGGAGTTGGCGCCCAGGCGCCACTATGCATCCGTACACACGTGGATTTCTGCACATGTGCTACGCAAGCTACCCATTATAAATATTTCATCATGAAATATTAACATTATATATTTATTTTGGCATTTTCACTGTGCTGGACAGTGTTGTGAGTTTAGGGTCAGCCCTAATCACGTGAATTATGGGGCATATGTATACCCACCAAAACCTAATTTTTATTTTTTTCATGATATTTCCTATATATCCTGTAAAAGTTTCAGCCAAAAATTCCTTGTATAAAAATTATTAAAAATCATTTGGTGCCGCTGATCCTGACACCCGTTCAACCCTGTTCAGGTTGATTTTCTCAGATTTGTATTTTCCAACGGACTAACCCTTTTCTGCTGAAAATTTTGTCATTCCTTAATCAACATATAATGAGCTTGTAAACAAATTTTCATGGTAAAAATACTTCGTTTACTATTTCTTTCATATTTTGGCTTATAACATCATATAACTTCCAGATTTGAAGTATAAAACCAAAATTAACATATTCTTATTTGATTAATTGGTAATCCCTCCTTTGAGAAATTAAAATCACCTTATTTTCTTCATGGTTTCTTTCCTTGGATCGTTCCATCCACTGCCCCTTTGATTTTTATTTTTTTTTCTCTCCCAAACAGAAATCTGGAACATCCACACTGCCTGCTTATATAGGAATTTATTTTTCAATTTTTCCTTTACAATTTCGACCCAAAATGGAGGTTAAAGTTTTGAAAATTTACACTATAGTTTACTCAAAAATTTTCAGGCACATATTTGATCATTTAATATTATTTTCGGATTTTGTTCCACAGACATATCCAGCTTTTAAATAAAGCTGTCCACTTGGGTGGGGTCCACTTGCATCAGCTCTTGCACAATTTTTCCACACAATTTTACTTTAATTAATGGCTAATTAAATACCCTAGGTAATATCCTAATTATGGGTCAACCTAGAATAATTAAAAAAATTCGCAGAAAATCAAATCTCAGCCCTTGAACGTGCATGCCATCCTTGCTCCCTTTGCTGTCCATGCATTCAACGTCCATATGCTGCTGCCTTTTGCATTTTTTTTCCATAAAAATTCAGCTTTATTTGATGGCCATTTAATTAACCTAGTAATTTTCTTTCTTATCTGTCCATTTGGCATTTAAAAAAAATCACAAAAAAATCCAAAAGTTGCCTTGACCGTCCACATCTCTCCCTTGCTCCAAATCTGTCCACTTGATGATCATATCCTTATGCCTTAATTTTGACATATTTGGTCGGAATTTTCAACCCCATTTAATTACTCATTTATTTACCTTGATTCTATAGTTGACTTAGGTGTGGATTTTATAATTAAAAAAATAAAAAAATCCACTTTTTGGAGCTCATAGTTGTCCACTCTATGCCTCCTCTATGCTTCTCCCTTAAGCTAGTCATTAGCTCCTTAATTTCCACATTAATGCAGAGGATATTTTCATGAATTTTTTCATTTTAGATAATTCATAAAATTCATGTGTCATTATCTCCTTTCGACACCTCATTTTTGACTTTATTTATTTAATTATTTTATTCAACTTTAACATAAATGCTAATCACTTTTTGGTGCAAAAGTCAAAAGAATTGATCCAAATTTCGTGCACCCTTAATCTTAGAATGATTTTTTTAATCAAACCCTTCCATAACCTTAATCTCATAATTTTAACCGTCCATTTCAAATTTCATCTCAATTCGACTTTTCTAGCTCAAGTTATGACCATTTGAATTTTTGAACGGTGATAATCAATTTTCACCCTAATTTCATCCTTATTTTCATAATCCATCATTACTATAAGATTAAGCACAAATTTATGTGCTTACCTTTCAATTTCCATCTTAATCCGCCTTCCCGGCATCGAGTTATGCATTTTCTAGCGTTTGCCACCTTAAGTCCATAATTACCAACATAATCTCCATTAGTTAACCCATAATATATGAGGTAATTATCCTTAATATATTTTCATTTCCTAATCTTCATTAAGCCTCTTTAATCACATTGGCCCATATCGGCTTATATTGATCATTCCTCATCATTTGCCCTAATTGCAATAAATCATCAATATTGTTTAGAAAAATCATTTATAATTCCACTAAACCATATGTGATCCATATTTATATGCCAATTGCATATAATTAAACCTTACTTGGGTTTGGGTATCACACATACCTTGCTTATCAACAATGAATTCATTCAACCTCTTTTTCTTCATCTTTTCCACATGAGTGTGTAGGTCTGTGTCCTCTTGCTGCGCAGTCTTGATCTGTTCTAATAAGGACGATTGTATGTTCATTTGTGATAATCTCATTTGAACACCAGGAGGACATACAATCAATTCCAGTTGCCTTATTTATCGAAGCAAACCTTCCTCTTTAGTGATAAGGTGCGCTATGCTGGCATTTCTGCTCAATGCAACAGCTACCACATTTGCCTTACTTGTATGGTATAGGATCTCCAAATCATAATCCTTTAACAATTCGAGCCATCTCCATTGTCGCATGTTCAACTCCTTCTGAGTAAAAATGTACTTAAGACTCTTGTGATCCGTATAAACCTCGCATTTAGAACCATACAGGTAGTGTCTCCAAATTTTCAAGGCAAATACCATGACTGCTAGTTCTAAGTCATGAGTGGGGTAGCTTACTTCATTGGGCTTCAACTGCCTTGATGCATAAGCTATCACCTTTCCTTTCTGCATTAGTACGCATCCTAGTCCCATCCTTGAAGATTAATGTAAACCACAAATCCTTCATTTCCATCAGGTAGGGTTAAAATAAGTATTTTTACCAATCGTTGCTTCAACTCTTGAAAATTGCGTTCGCATTTATCGGATCATACATACTTCACTCCCTTACAAGTCAACCTCGTCAGTGGAGCTGATAATTGTGAAAAACCTTCCACAAATCTCCTGTAGTAGCCTGCCAATCCCAGAAAACTTTGGATTTCTGTAATAGTTGTTGGTCTTGGCCACTTTAGTACTGCCTCAATCTTCTGAGGGTCAACTTGAACTCCCTTTTCTGAAATTATATGCCCAAGAAATGCTACTTGCTTTAATCAGAACTAACATTTCTTCATCTTGGCATATAGTTTCTCCTTTCTTAACTTTTCCAGTACTTTCCTCAAGTGAATCTCATGCTCCTCTTCTGACTTGGAATAAATCAAGATATCATCGAGAAACACGACCACAAATTGGTCTAAATAATCCCGAAATACCCTGTTCATCATATCCATAAATACAGCAGGGACATTAGTGAGTCTAAAAGGCATTACTAAAAACTCATAGTATCCATACCTTGTTTGAAAAGCTATTTTATGAATATCGGTAGGACTTATCCTCAGCTGATGGTACCCCGACTGCAAATTTATCCTGAAAAATGTGGTTACTCCTTTCAACTGATCAAACAAATCGTCAATTCTTAGCAATGGGCACTTGTTCTTCACTGTAACCCTGTTCAACTCCTTGTAATGAATGCATAATCTAAGACTCCCATCCTTTTTCCTCAGAAATAGCACCAGAGCTCCCCAGGGTGATACACGGGGTCTGATAAAACCTTTATCCAATAACTCCTGTATTTGAGTTCTCAACTCATTCATTTCTGCTGGTGTCATTTGATACAAGGTCTTAGATATTGGAGTAGTGCCTGGTATGATGTCAATCGTCATATCCATTTCTCTTTCTGGAGGTAATGTAATCAATTCTTTTAGAAAAATATCCGAAAATTCCTTAACCACCCAAATTTGATTTATTTCCACCTCCTTTTCTTTCTTCACATGTACTAATACCAAATACGCTTGATAAATTTGGCGGATCATTTTAACCATTTTCATTGAGGATATCAGTATTGTTGAATCCTCGGGCTGCCTTAGCCTTCCAATAGCTACATCCTTTTCTGGGGCTGCTTCAAATTGCACCTTCTTATTTTTACAGTCAATCATCGCTCCCCATTGGCTTAACCAATCCATGCCTAGTATTACGTCAAACTCGGTCATGGGTAATAGGATCAGGTTAGCTTCTAAAATCATTGACCCTATCCTGATTGGACAAGCCTTGCATACTTGGCTAGAGCTGGCTAACTTATAGATAGGAGATTCTACATGAATTACTTTATTGATTTCCTCTATTGGTAATGCATGCGTGGTTACATATTGGCAAGCAATGAATGAATGGCTAGCAGCCGAATCAAACAATGCTATAGCCGAATTTCCTAAAATGTAAACCATATGTGTAACCACTTTCTCCTCTTGCTTTTGTGACTCAGTCCGGGTTGATGAGTTGCGTATATATCTAATTAAAATGCTCATTTTAACGCAAGTATACGTGTCAATCAAGTAATAAAGAGTGAGTTAAGTATCATTCCCACGAGGATATGGTCTAACTAAGATTATTAATTAGTTTAGTTGCTTTCGGTGAGTAGAAAAGGGATTTCATAATTAAGAATGAAAATACCAAATGCATAAAAGAAATAGAAAAGAGTTTCATGGGACAGCTGGAATACTAAAAGGGAATTATCAATTGGGGATGACCGATGGGATAGTTAGGAATCCTTGAATCTAAACTATATCTCATTGGTTCCTTTTCATTAGATTGTGAAGGAATTTACTAGTCCAAGTTCAATAGTCTTTATATATATATTCCAACACATATAAAGCTAATTACACTACATTCAATCGCTATGTTCCCATGCAATTAAATGAAATGAATTTGATAGATACATAACATGTTCATGACTACATAGGGTTTAACGGTATATTCCTACCCATTAAACAACTCCCCTTAACAAAGAAGAAACCTATGCCCTACACATGGATCTAGCAGGGATTTTTCTTTTCCAAGGATAAATCCTGCAATTAAATCATCTTACAAGGTAGCTAATCTTGTAAAAAATATTAGACAACATATGCAAGGGTAAATCTACATAGCACAATCATATAGAAATCAAATATTCATTTCTGAATCTTAAAGAACCAAAATAGTATAGTTAGATATCAATTCATCCTAACTTCCCATCTATGGAAGTTTAGCCCAAAGATATGGAATTAACATCCATTACATCCATATAAAAGTATTCCAAGAAAAACAGAGAAAAGGAAATAGAATGAAAAAGAGAAAACTAAATCTCGAAAGCTTCCACCAACGAGATCGAATCTCCTCTTCAGATTGCGTTGGAACCGAGTCCTTTTCCTTCTCTGTGCGGCTGCTCCATCGGCTCTCTCTCTCTCATGCACGAATCTCTAGGTTTCTATTTAAGTCACTCAACTCGTACGACACACGTGTAGAAACGCATGTGTGCGGATTTGCCGTGGTGCCTGGGCACCAACTCCTTGGATGCTGCGTAACTTAGAAACTCTTCAGGATGCCTCTGCATACTAGTGAAGTGGCGCCTAGGCGCCAAGTCTTTGGAAGCGTTGTGACTTGGAAACTTTCCGGAATGCATCTGTGTGCTAGTGAAGTGGTGCCTAGGCGCCCCACGCTGGCGCCTGGGTGCCAACTCATTGGAAGCATTTTGCCATGTGAGGTGCTGGAGCTTCTGGCTAAGGCATACAGGGCGCCACTGGTTAGCGCCTGTGCGCTAGCCTACCTGCTTCTTCACTTAGCTCTGTTCTTCATTCAACTCGCTCGCATGCTTGTAATTGTCCGTCCTTCCTGCAAAAATGACTGAAATTAAATAAATGAACTAAAAATGCCTATTTTATACTAAAAATGCATAAAAATTATATAATGTTCCTAAAATACAAAGCGAGTGAAAACTAAGCTAAATAGATGCAAACTAAACATATTCTCTTGGACTAACACAAAAAAATAGTTTGAAATGGGCCATGATAATTCGCATTTTCGCGAGTTATCACACCCCCAAACTTAATTGTTGCTAGTCCTTGAGCAACAAATGCAAACATAATAAATGAACGAATGAATGAATGAATAAATGACTTTGGACTCTGTCAACTCAACCTGATTCCCATTATACTTCTAACAATCACATCTCTGTATTCAACAAGATTAAGAATAACCTTAACTTCAAAAATTATCCATCTCTCAAAATAGGGCATGAATTTTCTTTTTTCATTCTCGAACCAAGTTACATGTAGATGACAGTATTTCTAGTACAAAGTAGTAATTCCATCATGCTAATCTTTCTCTTGATCAAAAGAAACTGGTTGGAAAATCAATACAAAATAAGTGAACCAAGGTTTAAGCAGAATTTTGTGGTCAAAGAACATGATAATAATTCACTGGATTCCATTTTTCTTAACTGCACATTCTTTCCCCCCCCCAAACTTATTATAAGACTCTCCTCACCATATTTCAGGATATCTGGAGATCTATTTTTATCTTTTGTTTGATTTTTGTTTTTGTTTGATTTTTTTTAGCTCCCCTCACCATATTTTAGGGTATCTGGGGAGAGTTTTCTTTTTAAAGCGTTATTACTGTGATTTTCCCTTACCTTTTTACGCAAACCTTGACATTTTTTTGATGCCAAGTCCCGGTTACTCAGCTTAGGTCAATCACCCCTTTTATTATTCCAATAACTTGGTAGGGATACTGAACATGCAAGTTAACCCATTTTAGATCTTATTAGAAAATTTTGTGAAGTATTACCATTTCTGAGACCATTAATTCCCTTAAAGCACATGGTTAACATTTGTTTAACTCAGTTCTTATCATTTCAGTTGAAAAATTAACATGGACTTGAATTAGAACAATGTACTATGAAATTCTCATGATTCATTCACATGTTACTTGCAACTTGCTTTTACACACAGTCCTTAATATGAATTGCCAATTTTTCATGAAATCAATGTCAAGTAAAAAATTTTCTCAACCTTGCACGTTTTCATCAAAATGGATTGAAATAAGATAATTTTCATCAGCAGAAGTTGACATTACATGCAATCTAATCAAAACATAGAAAACAAACTTATGATCGAGAATTATACACCCCCAAACTTGAGAGATGCATTGTCCTCAATGCATGAGACAAAAGGTATCCTAATAAAAAAATACAAAATGAAAAACAAAATGAAAAGGACCGAAACTCCCTTAGGTATTTGACTCGGTTGAGTCGTCGTCCTCGTGATCTCTCTCTCCACCCTGCTGCTGGGAAGACTAACCGAAGTAGGCCCTGAACTTATGAGGCGTCGATGAAAAGGAGGTAAAGTTGCCGTGTCGATATGTCGCTCCTCCATCAATCGGCGAAAATGGGCCTCCATCGCCTGATTGGACTGTCATAAAAACCGAGCTTGAGGCACCATCTAGTTCTCTAGGTTGGTCAATGTGGCGCCCCAAACCGAGGCTCTACATAGTCCTTACTCCGGGATCTTGTCGAATTGGTAAATGTGACTCAGGATTGTTGCCCTGATCACAAGACGAGTTCTTAATTGGATTTCGTCCAATTTTTTTTTTCATTTCTTTCATCACATAAATATATACTCATCATCATTCATAATGGACTTATCCATATCATAATAATTCATCAACTTATCATATTATTCATAACTTCATAATTTCGTACAACCTATATCTTTTTTTTGCCATATCCCATTAGGGCATTCATTCAATTTAAAAATCTACTAACCTTTGTAGATTCCTCTTTTCCTTTAGCAATACATGTCTTTTATCTCTTGGCTTTCCTTTTCCATTATGTCATGTCCTATACCTGTCTATTGTTTGGAAAGCAAAACATGAGTCGAAACTCAACAAGCAAGCATTTTTCATTTTAATTGCATTCCTCTCCATTCGATAGAAGACACTTACCAAGTGATCAACTATCAAATGCACAGAAACCTTTTCATAAAAATTATTTCATAAACATTGGATGTGCAAATGCTTCCTTTCCATTCCTGACATAAACCTTCATGTGCGGTTACGCTAGCCCAGGGAATATCTCACATAGCATGGTCCAATACGCCGGCTTTCTCTGACTTGGACTCATCAAGGGGAACCTCGCTTCCTCTTGACGCCTACATGGTCTCATACATGCATGACTTTTGATTTCCCCGGCATTATATACCTCTTAGACCAGGTGACTTGTCATGCTCATGTAGAGAATTATTTGCACCATCCCTTAAAAACATCATTTCAAATTCATGCTTTCCTTTTCAATCCATGTATGAAAATGCAATGCATTCATTCAAACATAACATTCATTTGCCTCCACTTCTTGGGAGGACGTCGTCGGCACACAGCCCATACGACTCAACAATAGTGAAGGGGGACCCTCTGATCCACTTTCTACCTACACTAAAACCTCTTCATTATACATCATACATGTGCACATGTCCATGAACATCACATGATATCAATATGCCGGCATGACTTTTCATAAAAACTCATAAACATTCATTATTTCAAAACATTATAGGAATTTCCACCCTTAAACACATTTCATAAATACTTGAGAATAAAATATATTTTCAAAAGAGTTTGCTTGCTTACAATGAAACAATAAAATCATATTTTCAAAGTTGTGCTTGCTTACCTCCTCAGTCGGTGTCCTCAACCTTCTCCTTTCCTTTTCCTATATAAGGAAATTGGATATTTTATTTTATCTATATCATTCCATGTCTTAGATTGCTTCTCATGCATACTTTATAATCATTCGTTACCTCATTCCTGTAGAGGTTAATCTTATAAAGATACTTGGTCATTACCTCCTTATATGGATTTTTATCCATAAATCTTTTAAAAATTCCATCCATACATCCTCATAAAATATAAAAATAAATCTCTATTTTTTCCCCAAAATCAAGCTGTTCACTGTTCATAGCTACTGTAACAGATTATTGTTCATAATCACTATTCACAATCACTGTTCATGTTTATTGTTCATAGCGACGTGGTTACTATTCATGGGTTCCAAAAATTGACATTTTTTCCAAAAATAAAAAATACCATGACATAGCTCTCAGTTAGTATATCATGGAAAAATTCATGAATTTTGAATTTATCGTCATTAAGTTGGCCAAATAAATCATTTTCTCCATATACTAAAAATCAACATAATTTCACTAAGCATAATCCTTAATTCCAAAAATCATGAGATTAATATATCATCATTCCAACATCATAACTATCATAAACATTCATCTCATATCATCATTTAGCAATATTAGAGCATTATTTTCACATTTTAGACATGATTTTCCCGATGCTCTATCTTCGCTCCAAATTTTTTATGTTTAGGCATAATTCCACTTTGGCATTATAACCATATTTATTTTCTCTTGCTTAGGCATTATCTAAATCCTACTTAACATCCAAAAGAAATTTGGGTAGAATTCACTTACCCGAAGTGGAGATACCTTCCTCCTTTCTCACTTTCTCTCTCCAACCTTCTCTTTCTCTCTTCTCTCTTGGCTAGAACGTGTGGGGTAGGGTTTTGGCTTGATTTTTGCTCCTTGGAGCTGGGATTTGGAGTGCCTTGGACGTCCACCCCTTGGCCCCTTTTATAGGCATGCATTTTTCATGAAATTGTAATTTACCCCCTTGCTCATGTATTAAATTGTAAATATATTTTTTTCTAATTTTCAAAAGGTGTGTTGAGCCTTGTGCAACCCCCTAGATACTGTTCACACCCCTGATGGCAGCCCTATTTTTATTTATTATTTATTATTTTTAAAATTATTTAATTTAAGCTAAGTAAATCCTAGCCCTTGATTTATAATGATGATGAATGTGGACCATTGATTTTGGTCAATGATCCCAACCACCCCCTGCTGTAGCTCTGATTTTCATTAAGTATTTTTATTTTTAATCATTTAAGTTTAATAAAAATTTAAATTTATAATTAATGAAAAGTGGAGCTACTTTTTGATCTCCAAATGACATTTCATCTTGACCTTTGATTCATGATTTTTATCAAATCTTAAACCATTCATCATGATGTTTTGGCATAATTCCAATTAAGCATTATATCTATACTTATTTTCTAATGCTTAGGCATTATCTAAGCCTGGTTTTATCCTACTTAAAATTAAAAAGAAATTTGGGTAGAAATCACTTACCCAAAGTGGAAAATCTCTCATCCAACTTGCCCTTTCTCTCTCTTTCCTTCTCTCCTTCTCTCTCTAAGGAAAAAACGTGGTAGGGGTGGAAAAATGCTCAAATGTAGCTGGGTTTGGAGTGCCTTGGATGTCCACCCATTGGCCCCTTTTTTAGGCATGCATTTTTCATCAAATTACAATTTACCCCCTTTGCTTGAGGTATTAAATTCCAAATATTTTTTATCAAATCCAAGAAATTTTTTTTTAGCTATGTGCAGCTGCTCTTGCTGCCCCCTTGCTGCCTTGGACGTCCCCACTTGCAGCTCCCTTTTTATTATTTTTATTTTATTAAAAAGGCATTTTTAATCCAAATTCATCTAAGCCATTGATCACTTAATAAGATCAAATGTGAGTCATTGATTTTGGCTCAAAAGTCAAGCCTTATCCACGCCCATGCCTTCCTTGAGATTTGTGTAGATTTTTCATTAATTAAAAATATTATTTACTTAATTAAAATAATCAAAAGTCAAATCTACATTAATGTTAAAGTAAAAAGTGATTTTTGATCTCCAAACGACATTTGATCTTGACCCTTGATTCATAATTTTTGATAAATCTTGGACCACTGATCCTGCCCATTATGAATTTTTAACCATCCATAAAAAAATTCATCAAAATCCAACGCCCGGATTGCAAATTATGAATTTTTCTTTAATTTTCCACTAAAATCCAAAATTCCATTAAAATATCAAAAAGTATTGCTATTTCGTCCTGTAGTGATTAAATCTTCTTTTTCTTCTTTTTGTGATTAAGTTAATCCAAGTGATTAACTCTTAATCATATGTCTTAATCTCAGGGGTTACTATTCACGTACACAATTCATCCGAATTTTATAAATAATTATTTTAACCTCTATTCTCATATATTTCACACTCATGAATGTATATTTTTCAAATATATTACCTAGGGTTTATAACCCTAGGATTTTATACACGTGTCTAAGATTGGGGTTTCACACTTTGTCAACTTTGATTCCCTGTTTGGAAACCCGGTGGCCAAGTACGATGCCCTCGTGCACCATAAAGTGACACTTTTCCCAGTTGAGAACCAGATTCGTGTCCTCACAACGCTGTAGCATCTTTGATAGATTTGCAAGGCACTCGTCATAGGAATTTACAAATACCGAGAAATCATCCATGAATACCTCTAGAAAATCTTCCATCATATCAATGAAAATGACCATCATACAATGCTGGAATGTTGCTGGTGCGTTGCATAGGCCAAATGGCATTTGGTTGAATGCGAATGTGACATATAGACATGTGAATGTAGTCTTCTCTTGGTCCTCAGGTGCTATCATGATCTGGTGGTAACCTGAATAACCATCCAGAAAACAATAGAACTCCTGCCCCGCCAACCTATCTAGCATCTGATTAATGAATGGGAGCGAAAAATGATCCTTTCGGGTGACTTTGTTCAGCTTTTGGTAGTCCATACAAACTCTCCAACCAGTAACTGTCCTGGTCAGAATCAATTCGTTGTTCTCATTGGAGACCACTGTCATTCCACCTTTCTTTGGGACACACTGCACTGGGCTAACCCAAGAGCTATCGGAGATCGGATATATAACGCCTGCATCTAGCCATTTGATGACCTCCTTTTTGACCACTTCTTTCATGATAGGGTTTAGTCTTCTCTGTGCTTCAATGGATGGCCTGGAATTCTCCTCCACTTGAATTTTGTGCATGCAGAAGTATGGGCTGATACCTTTGATATCGGAGATGGTCCATCCTATAGCTTTTAGTGATTCCTGAGCACTCTAAGCAGTTTTTCTTCTTGCACAGGATCCAATGCAGAAGAAATGATCACCGGGAGTGAGGATTCTGCTCCCAGGTAGACATATCTTAGGTGCTTTGGCAGAGGTTTCAGCTCTAGAACAGGCGACTCTTCGATTGATGGCTTCAAATGTTTGAAAAAATCTGGTTTGAGCTCCAGCGACTTGAACTTCTGCGAATATCGTGTAAAGGTTGGAGCTTGTTGCAAGTAGTGTATCATCTCTGTTGATTCATTGTCAGATTCATTGATTTCTCCAACCAGTGATGCTTCCAGGATGTCCTTGTAAGATGTGACTTGGAATTCAGCTTGAACCGCTGAATCCACCATAT
Source organism: Annona cherimola (assembly GCA_030490835.1). Classification (NCBI taxonomy): domain Eukaryota; kingdom Viridiplantae; phylum Streptophyta; class Magnoliopsida; order Magnoliales; family Annonaceae; genus Annona; species Annona cherimola. The sequence goes on from CM059972.1 coordinate 47,146,854, forward strand.
CGATCATTAAGCATTCCTCTGGATCATTCGGTAGTTGCATCGCCTTGAACACGCTGAATGTAACATGGTCGTTCTGCACCCGCATGGTTAGCTCTCCAACTTATACATCAATTATAGCCTTGCCTGTTGCAAGGAAAGGCCGACCTTGGATAATTAGCACGTCCCGGTCTTCTTCATAATCCAGAATGATGAAATCTGCTGGGAAAATGAACTTGTCCACTTTGATAAGAACATCTTCAATGATACCCTCCAGATATGTCATAGACCGATCCGCCAGTTGTAACATGACTATCGTAGGTCGAGCTTCCCTAATACCCAGCTTTCTGAAAATAGACTTGGGCATGATATTTATACTAGCTACCAAGTCACATAGAGCTCTCTCAAAGTACTAGTTTCCAATCATGCACGGGATAGTAAAGCTCCCTGGATCCATGAGCTTGGGCGGCAGCTTCCTTTGCACCATGACACTCGTCTCCTCTATTAATGCTACCGTTCTGAATTCTGACAACCACCTTTTCTTCGACAGAACATCTTTCATGAATTTTGCATAGCTCGACATCTGCTCCAAGGCTTCGACAAGAGGTATATTGATATGCAGCTATTTTAGTACCTTCAAGAATTTCTTGAACTGACCCTCCTTGTTCTTTGCAAGTCTCTGAGGAAATGGAGGAGGAGGCCTTTGAATTGTGGTTGTTTCATCATCATGCTGCTTTTGGTTTGTGTTTAGTTCCTCTGCATCTTGTGACTGATGAATAAGAGGACTAGTGGTTTTAGTTTCAGCTTCTGGTGGAGTTACGACTGGTAGCTGTTTACCACTATGCAAGTAACTGCTTGCACTTTCTCTTTGCCTTTTCCTTTCAGATTTTGTTTAGTGTCACTCGGCAATCCACCTTGAGGTCGGTTGTTTAGGGCTGAAGCACGTTGGTCATTATGTGCTTCTAAGTTTCTATTTGTCATGATCTGGGATTGCATGAATTACATGAAAAGATTTTCCAGATTCGATTTCTTTTCTTCTCGAGGAGGTGGATTGAGTTGAACTAGTCCGGCTGTTTGTGGCTGAGATGGCTGCTGTGAGAATTCGGGTGGCTGATTCTGCCTCGTCTGGTTATTCCACAAGAAATTTGGATGATTCCTCCAGCCTTGATTGTAGTTGTTTGCATATGGGTTTGCTAGATTTCTTTGGAAGTTACCCACATAATTAATGGACTTCGGATTGGAGGCACATTGATCATTGGGGTGGCCAAATTCTCCGCACCACGTACAATACTCCGCTGATGACTGCTGCAATGTGGACGCCCCTACTGCGTTGACATTAGCAGACCTGGATAAGTTTTGTATTTGCCTGGATAAAACATCGATGTGGACCTTAATAGATGAGACCACGTCCAATTGGAGTACACCCCTACTTCAGCCTCTGTCAGATGGTAATTGATAAGTGTTAGCTGCCATATTCTCCAGCAGGGCATATGATTCTCTGTAGCTCTTCCTTTGCAGGGAACTATTTGATGACGAATCCACCATATGATGGGTGGAATCCTGGAGACCATTGTAAAAGATCTAGATTTGTACCCATTGCTGAATTTCGTGATGTGGGCATTTCCGGAGCAAGTCTTTGAACCGATCCCAAGCCTCCAATAGAGTCTATTCTCTGTGGTTTTTGAATGAGACTATATCCATTCTGAGTTTGGCAAACTTGGCAGGCGGAAAGTATTTTTCTAGAAACTTCTGAGCTAAGTCATTCCACGTGCTGATAGAGTTCGATGGCAAGGAATCCAGCCACTATGAAGCTTTATCCCTTAGTAAAAACTAAAAAGTTCGTAGCCTCATTGCTTCATCAGAGACTCCATTCTGCTTGAACGTGTTCATGATCTGCAAGAAATTCCGTAGATTGTGGTGTGGATCTTCAGAAGACAATCCTCCAAACTGCCCAATTGATTGGAGCATTTCAAATATATATCTAATTAAAATGCTCATTTTAACGCAAGTATACGTGCCAATCAAGTAATAAAGAGTGAGTTAAGTATCGTTCCCACGAGGATATAGTCTAACTAAGATTATTAATTAGTTTAGTTGCTTTCGGTTAGTAAAAAAGGGATTTCATAATTAAGAATGAAAATACCAAATGCATAAAATAAATAGAGAAGAGTTTCACGGGACAGCTGGAATACTAAAAGGGAATTATCAATTGGGAATGGCAGATGGGATAGTTAGGAATCCTTGAATATAAACTATATCTCATTGGTTCCTTTTCATTAGATTGTGCAGGAATTTACTAGTCCAAGTTTAATAGTCTTTATATATATATATATATATATATATATATCTTCCAACACATATGAACCTAATTACACCACATTCAATCGCTATGTTCCCATGCAATTAAATGAAATGGAATCGATAGATACATTTCTTGTTCATGACTACATAGGGTTTAAAAGTATATTCCTATCCATTAAACAACTTCCCTTAACAAAGAAGAAACCTATGCCTTACACATGGATCTAGCAGGGATATTCCTTTTCCAAGGATAAATCTTGTAATTAAATCATCTTACAAGGTAGCTAATCTTGTAAAAAATATTAGACAACATATACAAGGGTAAATCCACATAGCACAATCATATAGAAATTAAATATTCATTTCTAAATCTTACAGAACCAAAACAGTATAGTAATATATCAATTCATCCTAACTTCCCATCTACGGAAGTTTAGCTTAAAGTCATGGCATTAATATCCATTACATCTGTTGGTCCCGAGTTAATGGCGATTACCCAAGAGGGGAGGGGTGAATTGGGTATTTAAAAATTTTCAACTTAAACAAAAACTTTACCCCGGATTAATCTAGTCCCCTTTTATGAAGAAACAAATGGAAAGCAATATAGAGCAGAGAACAGAAATAAATATCAACAAACAAGATTTTATAGTGCAGAGAACAGAAATAAATATCAACAAACAAGATTTTATAGTGGTTCGGGCAACCTTCCCTACTCCACTCTTCCAAGCTCACATCTCTTGTGACTTGGGTTCCACTATGTATTTCACAAATACAACTAGAGCCACTGCTCTCTTCTAGATTTCAGCTCTAGGGGGCATCAACAATTCACAGCACAAGTAGGTGACGAGTTCCACTCCAATCACACACTACTTTGCTTACACTTGATCTTAGTTACCCAAACTAAATCAAGTTCAATACAACAAGAAATAACAAAAAAAAGTTTCTACACGTTACTGTTATGTAGAGGCAGATTTGGCGCAGAGAAGAACTTGTAACGTAGGCTTAATGATTCAGCAAGCAGCTCTTGGCAGTTTGGAAGCAAGGTTCTTCTTCTAGATGTTGACTTGATCACTTAATGCTCTTAGAGATGGGAGTTATGCTCATTCAATGAATTCTCAGCTACCCTCATCGTTCATATTAAATGCCTTATATAATTCGCGAAGGAATCCAAACGTTTGGAGGTAGGTGGCGGGCATTTAATGCGCCAACATTCGAAAATTTTCCGACCGTTGCGACCCAAGTCGCAGGTGGAGTCGACTTCGGGTGCGACATCGCCCAAGTCGCAGATGGAGTCGACTTCGGGTGCAACTTCGCCTGTTCACAGCTTCTTCAAGTTCCAGTCTGAGTCGACTTGGTCCTCGACTTGACCCAAGTCGTAGGTGAAGTCGACTTCGGGTGCGACTTCACTTCTTCAGCTTGCTAGTTGAACTTGAAATCTTCAGAGATGACTTTGATCACTTGATTTTCTTTATGTTTTGGTTGTTCTTCCTTTGATTTTATCTTTTGCAACTTAGTATAATCATCCCAGCTTGATGTCCTTTTAGCTCCGTGACTTGCAAACTTTGAATCCTTGAAATCTTGAATATATGCATGAATAAGTTCAATATATATTTTGATTAGAATTTTTGAATTCATGCATCTTTCTTGCTTTGGACTTGGATTAGTCTTCATATGTTTCAAGTCGAATATCTAAGTCGACTTGGTCTTCAACTTGACTAAAGTCTACCTTGAAATCGACCTAATCCCCGACTTGACTTCTGAAGTTTTTGCCCTGTCCGATTGAAGTCGATGCTGGAGTCGACTTGGTCTGCGACTTCGCCCAAGTCGTACGCGAAGATCAAGTGTAAGAAAAGTAGTGTGTGATTGGAGTGGAACTCGTCACCTACTTGTGCTGTGAATTGTTGATGCCCCCTAGAGCTGGAATCTAGAAGAGAGCAGTAGCTCTAGTTGTATTCGTGAAATACATAGTGGAACCCAAGTCACAAGAGGTGTGAGCTTAGAAGAGTGGAGTAGGGAAGGTTGCCCAAACCACAATAAAATCTTGCTTGTTGATTTTTATTTTTGCTCTCAGCACTATATTGCTTTCCATTTGTTTCTTCATAAAGTGGACTAGATTAATCCGAGGTAAAATTTCTATTTAAGTTGAAAAATTTTAAATACACAAATGACTTCTCCCCTCTTGGGTAATTGTCATTAACTCGGGACCAACAAGTGGTATCAGAGCAGGTCTTTGAATTTTACCAAAGAGATCTTTTGATATGACATCCCAATCTACTTCCATTCTCGCTTTTGCCGAAGGCCAATCTTTTACTAGTCCACCATTGTTTGATGGGAACAATTTTGGCTATTGGAAGCTATGTATGAAACAACTCATCATGGCTACAGATATGGATTCTTGGATTGCAATCCAAGACAGTGTAACCTTGCCTATTGATGAAAGAGCTTCCAAATGGACCGATGAGGAAGTAAAAACTGTTAAGAACAACGCTAAAGCTATGAATTCACTGTTTTGTGCTCTTACCGCTTCCGAATAAGATAGAGTATCCTCTTGTTTAACTGCAAAAGAGATATGGGATACATTAACATCTATCTATGAAGGAACTTCTCAAGTCCAAGGGACCAGGAGAAATATTGTGATTAGAGAGTTGGAAAGCTTTAAAATGTTAGAAATAGAAAATATTTCTGAAATGTTTAATAGATTCTCTAAAATTACTAATGCTTTGAAAGGTCTTGGAAAAGCTTTCTCCGAATCTGAACAGGTCATGAAGATCCTAAGAGCTCTACTGGAATCTTTGACTCCAAAGATTACTGCAATAGAAGAAGCCAAGGACTTAAACACATTGAAGCTAGAAGATCTTATTAGCTCATTAATGTCACATGAGCTAATCAAAAAAAGAAATGAAGATCACCACAAAAGAAAAAGAGCAATTGCACTAAAAGTCACCCATAACTCGGATGAGTCCACCTCCACATCTCACAACGATGATGAAGACATTGCTCTACTAACACGCAGATTTCGAAAGTTTGTAAGGAAAGAAAAGAACTTTAGAGATTTCAAAGAGAGACATCGAAAAGAGAAAAAGAAGGAGGTTACAAAATGTTATAGATGCGGCGGTATAGGACATATGCAAGCTCAATGTCCTACACCGAAAGAAAGATCAAAAGATCATCAAGAAAGGAAGGAAAGATATGAAAGCCAAAAATTCCAAAAGCCTAAGGGAAGAAGAATGTTCGTGAATGAAGAAACGACATCAACAAGTAGCTCCTCAACCGATGATTTTGAAGCAACAAATTATGCAAGAGTATGCTGCATGGCACGGATTGAACATGAAGAAACTTTGAACACAATGGAAGTTTTGGAAGAGCAAACCACCTCAACAAAATGCACAAGTAATGAAGAGGTAACTTCCAAATGTTGTCATTCTCAATCTACTTATTCTTCTATTCAAGAATGTCTCAAATGTGCTAAATTAGAGGAATTACAACATGCATATGTTCATTATATGAGGAAATCAAAAAACTAAGAAACAAATTATCTTTAAAGAGACAACAGTGTAATTCCATTATTGTTGTAAATGGAAGACTAGCAGAAAGAACAACAAAACTGAAAGAAGAAAATGAACTGCTTTTGAAAGAAGTGGAGAGTTTGAAAAAGGAGAATGAATCCTTAAATGAATCATTAGCTAAGTTCTCTAATCCAAGGGAGAATGTGAAAATGTTTCTGAACATGACCTCTCAAAACAATAAAAGAGGTCTTAGATACTCCACATTTGAGCAAGGAGAAAGTAGTAAATTAAGTGTGCCAAAACTTGGGAAAAATCAAGCTAAAACTGCACCTATTTACAAACCCAAAAGGAAACAAGTTGTTTGGACTAAAAGGCCAACTTTTGAACCATTACATATTTGGAGGTCTACTCCTAGATTACCAATGGCTTGCAACTTTTGCAATAAGATGGGTCACAAAATCTATAAATGCAACTTTAAGAAACTATATGACCATGGTGCAAAATTAGTTTGGGTTCCAAGAAACACAAGATTTGGGATTTCAAGAATAGAACAACAAAGATTAAATCAGTTTACTAACCCAAATGGACCCATCAAATGGGTACTAAAGAGATAAGATTCATTTGCTTATTTTTCAGGTATGTTTAAAGGCAAAGGTAAGCAACGTTTGGTTCATGGATAGTGGTTGCTCAAGGCATATGACTGGAGAAAGAAGTTTATTTCATAAACTCAAGCCTTGCAACGATGGAACTGTTGCCTTTGAAAATAATGAGAAAGGTAAAATCAAAGGTAAAGGAAACATTTACAGTATTTCAAATGCATGTATGGAAGATGTTTTATTTGTTGAAGGACTCAAGCACAACTTAATGAGTATTAGCTAGTTTGGTAGAAGGATTGCCAAAATTGAAATATGACAAAGATAAAATTTGCAAGGCATGTCAATTGTCAAAACAACCTAAAATGTCATTCTCTACCAAAAAGGAGATTTCCACCACTAGGCCACTTGAATTGCTACACATGGATCTATATGGGTCATCCGACATTTTAACCATTGGTGGAAAGAAGTATGTGTTTGTAATAGTTGATGATTTTTCAAGATTCACATGGGTAATTCTCTTAGCTAGCAAAGATGAAGCCTTCTCTATGTTTGCAACTTTTGTAAACTTGGTGCAAAATAAAAAATAAAGTACTATTATGACCATTAGAAGTGATCATGGTGGTGAGTTTGAAAATAAACGATTCATAGATTTATGTAATGAAAAAGGAATTCACCATACATTTTTCACACCAAAAACTCCACAACAAAATGGAGTGGTTGAAAGGAAAAATATAATCATACAAGAGATGGCTAGAACAATGTTAAATGAGAGTAAATTATCCAAAAAATTTTGGGGTGAAGCTGTAAGTACAACTTGTCATGTGTTGAACCGAGTAACCATTAGAGCAATCTTGAAAAAGACCCCATATGAGCTATGGAAAGGTAGAAAACTAAATATTTCATATTTTCATGCTTTTAGTTGCACATGTTATATTTTGAACAATGGAAAAATCAACTTGGGAAAACTGGATGCTAAAAGTGATAAGACAATATTCCTTGGTTACTCATCAAATAACAAAGCATATAGAGTCTTCAATAAGAGGAACCAAGTTGTAGAAGAGTCAATACATGTTGTTTTTGATGAATTTAATTCATGCTCCAAAAGAAAAGATGATTTAAGTGATGCAGATGATGTCACAAGTAATCTTAAAAAATTGCATGTGGAAAAGCAAGAAGAATCCACGGAGGAAAAGGTAAGTGAAGGTAATAATTCCTATAAACTTTCAACTGATTTAAAGTTCAAAAATGCCCATCCAATTGAGCAAGTTATAGGGAATATCTATGAAGGTGTAAAGACTAGAAGGTCAAAAAAAATATTTGTGGACAATACGCCTTTGTATCCAAAATTGAACCAACCACTATTGATCAAACTCTTGATGATGAAAACTGGATCATAACAATGCAAGAAGAGCTAAATCAATTTGAAAGAAACCAAGTTTGGCATCTTGTTCCAAGACCAAAAGACTGTATTGTCATTGGCACAAAATGGGTCTTTAGGAACAAATTAGATGAAAGTGGACTTGTCGTGAGGAACAAAGCTAGACTTGTGGCAAAAGGATATTCACAAGAAGAAGGAATAGACTTTGAGGAATCCTATGCTCCGGTTGCTAGATTAGAGGTCATTCGCATTTTACTAGCTTTTGCATCTCATATGAACTTTAAGTTGTTTCAAATGGATGTTAAAAGTACATTTTTGAATGGGTATATAAATGAAGAGGTGTATGTTGAACAACCACCTGGATTTGAAGAGAAAGATCAATCCAAATTTGTATACAAATTAACCAAAGCACTATATGGATTAAAACAAGCTCCAAGAGCTCGGTATGAAAGATTAAGCAAATTTCTGATTGATCATGACTTCCAAAAGGAAAAGATAGACACCACTTTGTTTATCAAGTACAAAGAAAAAGATATCTTGATTATTCAAATTTATGTTGATGATATTATTTTTGGTGCTACTAAAGAGATCCTTTGTTAAGAATTTTCTGAGCTTATGCAGAAGGAATTTGAGATGAGTATGATGGGGGAGCTAAACTTCTTCCTTGGACTACAAATTAAGCAATTAAGTGAAGGGATCTTCATAAACCAGTCCAAGTATATCAAAGAAATGTTAAAGAAGTTTGGCATGGAAAATAGCAAAGGGGAAACCACGCCTATGAGCTCAACCATTAAAATTGACAAAGACGAGAAAGGCAAACTAGTTGATTTAAAATTATATAGAAGCATGATAGGCTCTTTATTATATTTAACTGCTTCTAGACCCGATATACTATTTAGTGTTTGCATGTGCTCTAGATTTCAATCATGTCCAAAAGAATCACACTTGGTAGCTGTAAAAAAAAATTTCAGATATTTAGTAGATACTACCGACATAGGAATTTGGTATCCAAAGGGTTCTAATTTTGATCTAATCGGCTACTCGGATGCAGATTTTGCCGGTTATAAGGTAAATAGAAAAAGCACTAGTGGAACATGTTGGTTCCAAAGCAAGCAAAGTTGCATGTATTCATCATGGAAAATCAAAATCACACAATTCGACTTCTTTTATGCAAACTAAAACTCAAGGATTCAAGATTCAAGACATGGAGTGTAAAGCAAGAATGAATATACTAAGTTTCAAATGATATAAATCAAGGGAAGGACAATTAAGCATGTAGAAATTAAGTAAGCAACATCATTTCAAAGAAGTTCAAGTTCATTAAGCAAGCACAGGAAGTGAAGTCGCACCCGAGGTCGACTTCACCTGCGACTTGTGTCAAGTCCAAGATCAAGTCGACCCGAGGAAGAACTTGAACAGACTGAGCACACTCGAAGTCACACCCGAAGTCGACTCCATCTGCGACTTGGGCGAAGTCGCACCCAAAGTCGACTCTACCTACGACTTGGGTCACAACAGTCGAAATTTTTTTGAACGTTGGCGCATTAAATGCGCCTCACCTACTTTCAAACTTTCGGATTCCCTCACCATTTATATAAGGCATTCAATATGAACGAGGGGGGTAGCTGAAAAATCATTGATTGAGCACAACTCCCATCTCTAAGAGCATTAGGTGATCAAGCCAACATCTAAAAGAAGAACTTTTCTTTCAAACTGTCAAGAGCTGCTTGCTGAATTATTTAAGCCTGCTTTACAAGTTCTTCTCTGCGCTAAATCTGCCTCTACACAACAGTAACATGTAGAAACCTTCTTTTTATTCTTTCTTGTTGTATTAAACTTGATTTAGTTTGGGTAACTAAGATCAAATGTAAGCAAAGTAGTGTGTAACTGGAGTAGAACTCGTCACCTACTTATGCTGTGAATTGTTGATGCCCCCTAGAGCTGGAATCTAGAAGAGAGTAGTGGCTCTAGTTGTATTTGTGAAATACATAGTAAAACCCAAGTCACAAGAGGTGTGAACTTGGAAGAGAGGAGTAGGGAAGGTTGTCTGAACCACTATAAATCTTGTCCATTGATTTATTTCTGCTCTTATCGTCTTATTGCTTTCCTTTTGTTTCATTGAAGGGGATTAAACTAAACCGGGGTAAAGTTTCTATTTAAGTTTAAAAAAAATTTAATTACCTAATTCACCCCTCCCCTCTTGGTATTTGCCATTAGCTCGGGACCAACAAATGGTATCAGAGCAGGTCTTTGAGTTTTACCAAAGAGATATTTTGATATGGCATCCTAATCCACTTCCGTTCCTGCATTTGCCGAAGGCCAATGTTTTACTAGGCCACCATTATTTGATGGGAACAATTTTGGCTATTGGAAGCTATGTATGAAATAACTCATCATGGCTATAGATATGGACTCTTGGATTGCAATCTAAGACGGTGTAACCTTGCCTACTGATGAAAGAGCTTCCAAATGTACCGATGAGGAAGTAAAAACTGTTAAGAGCAACGCTAAAGCTATGAATTCACTGTTTTGTGCTCTTACCGCTTCTGAATATGATAGAGTATCCTCTTGTTTGACCGCCAAAGAGATATGAGATACACTAACATCTATATATGAAGGAACTTCTCAAGTCCAAGGGACAAGAAGAAATATTTTGATTGGAAAATTGGAAAGCTTTAAAATGTTAGAAGTAGAAAATATTTCTGAAATATTTGCTAGATTCTCTAAAATTACTAATTCTTTGAAAGGTCTTGTAAAAGCTATCTCCGAATCTGAACAGGTCATGAAGATCCTAAGAGCTCTATCAGAATCTTGGACTCCAAAGATTACTGCAATAGAAGAAGCCAAGGATATGAACACGTTGAAGCTAGAAGACCTCATTAGCTCATTAATGTCACATGAGCTAATCAAGAAAAGAAATGAAGATCACCACAAAGGAAAGAGAGCAATTGCCCTAAAAGTCACTCATAACTCGGATGAGTCCACCTCCTCATCTCACAACAATGATGAAGACATTGCTTTATTAACTCACAAATTTCGAAAGTTCATAAGGAAAGAAAAGAACTTCAAAGATTTCAAAGAGAGACCTCGAAAAGAGAAAAAGAAGGAGGTTACAAAGTGTTATAGATGCGGCGATATGGGACATATGGAAGCTCAATGTCCTACACCGGAAGAAAGATCAAAGGATTATCATGAAAAGAAGGAAAGATATGAAAGCCGAAAATGCCAATAGCTACTTGCTGAATTATTAAAGCCTGCTTTACAAGTTCTTCTCTGCACCCAATCTGCCTCTATACAACAGTAACGTGTAAAAACCTTCTTTTTATTCTTTCTTATTGTATTAAACTTGATTTAGTTTGGGTAACTAAGATCAAGTGTAAGCAAAGTAGTGTGTGACTGGAGTGGAACTCATCACCTACTTGTGCTGTGAATTGTTGATGCCCCCTAGAGCGGGAATCTAAAAGAGAGCAGTGACTATAGTTGTATTTGTGAAATTCATAGTGGAACCCAAGTCACAAGAGCTGTGAGCTTGGAAGAGTGGAGTAGGGAAGGTTGCCCGAACCACTATAAATCTTGTCCATTGATTTATTTATGCTCTTATCATCTTATTGCTTTCCTTTTGTTTCATTGAAGGGGATTAAACTAAACCGAGGTAAAGCTTCTGTTTAAGTTAAAAAAATTTAATTACCCAATTCATCCCTTCCCTCTTGGGGATTTGCCATTAACTTGGGACCAACAGGACGGGGTCGAGTTCTCCAAAGAACTTAGGAAGCCGTTGTGAAGGAAATACATTTATTGCCCTCCTATCTGCTTACATTAATTGGTTCTCATCAATTGTGGGTACTATAGGGGGAACTGGGTTAGCCATAGAAATGAGTCCTTCCTTTTCTACACTTCCTAATTGGGTCTGTTGGGTCCTCTCCCACAAGCGTTGAAGTATGTCTACGGCCAGGGTTGCCCAATCACGTGTTGCTTGCTGCATAGCTTCTTTTACTGCTGAAGCTACCCTTTCTTCAATTAATTGAGCTTGGCTTTGCTCTTGTTCTGTGAAACTCCGATCTTAGACACGTATATAAAACTCTAGGGTTATAAACCCTAGGTAATATATTAGGAAAATATACATTCATGAGTATGAAAATATATGGGAATAGAGGTTAAAATAATTAATTATGAAATTCGGATGAATAGTGCAAGTGAATAGTAACCCTGGGATTAAGACACGTGATTAAGAGTTAATCACTTGGATTAACGTAATCACAAAAAGACAAAAAGGGAGATTTAATCACTACAGGACGAAATATCAATTCTTTTTAATATTTTAATCCAATTTTGGATTTTAGTGGAAAATTAAAGAAAAATTCATAATTTGCAATCCGCGCGTCGGATTTCTATGAATTTTTTTATGGATGGTTAAAAATTCATAATGAACATGATGAATAGTTTAAGATGTGATGAAAATCACAAATCAAGGGTCAAGATTAAACGTTAAATGGAGATCAAAAAGTAACTTATCTTTTTCATTAAATTCTATTTGAATTTTTATTAAATTAAATAATTAAAAGAATAAAAATAATGAATGAACAGCAGCAATTGCAGGGGGGTGGTTGGAAAATTGACCAAAATCAATGGTCCATGATCGTCATCATCATAAACCAACGGCTAGGATTTAATTTGCTTAAAATAAATAAATTTCAATAAATAAAAAAAGCTAGAAAAATAGGGTTGCAATAGGGGGCTGGAGCAGACCAAGGGTGGGCTGCACAAGGATCCATGCACCTTTTTGAAATTATAAAAAAATACATTTGCAATTTCACACCTTGAGCAAGGGGGGTAAAATCCAAATTTATGAAAAACCAAACCCTATAAATAGGTGGCAGGGGTGGACATCCAAGAGCACAATTACCCAGCTCCAACTTGAACAAATCCCAGCTCCCAAACCCTCCCACACGTCCAAGGAAGAAAAGGAAGAAGTTAGAGAGAGAAAGTGTGAGAAAAAGAAAGATATCTCCACATCGGGTAAGTGATTTCTTTTCAAATTTTTTTGGGTGTTAAGTAAGGTAAAACCATGCTTAGATAATGCCTACGCATGAAAAAATAAGTAAAGTTATAATGCTTAATTGAAATTATGCCGAAACATCGAAAATTTAGAGCAAAGATGGAGCATTTGGGGAAAATAGCATATGATATGTAAAAATAATGCTCCAAAATGGATAAATGATGATTTTTAATGTATGAATATGATAAATATGATATTGGAATGATGATATATTAATTTCATAATTTTTGGAATTAAGGATTATGCTTAAGTGAATTTATGTTGATTTTTAGTATATGGAGAAAATGATTTATTTAGCCAAGTAAATGAAGATAAATTCAAAATGTATAAAATTTCTCATGATATACTAAACATAAGCTATGTCATGGTATTTTTTATTTTTGGGAAAAATATCAATTTTTGGAACCCATGAATAGTAACCCACGTTGCTATGAACAGTTATCTCGGGTGAACAGTAAATGTGAACAGTTCCATGAACAATGATCGTGAACAGTGATGATGAACAATAATCTGCTACAGTGATTTGCTACATTAAATATGAACAGTAAACAGTGTGATTTTGGAGAAAATTTGAGATTAATATTTAAATATATGGATAGAATTTTTAAAGGATTTATGGATAAAAATCCATATAAATGGGTAATGACCAAGTATCTTTATAAGATTAACCTCTATAGAAATAAGGTAATGGATGATTATAAAGCATGCATGGGAAGTAAACTAAGACATGAAATGATATAGATAAAATATCATTTTTTCTTGTATAGGAAAAGGAAAGGAAAATGTGGAGGACAGAGACTAAGGAGGTAAACAAGCACAACTTTGAAAATGTGATTTTATTGCTTTATTGTAAGCAAGCAAACCTTTTTAAAAATATATTTTATTCTCAAGTATTTATGAAATATGTTTAAGGGTGACCATTCCTATAATGTTTTGAAATGATGAATGTTTATGAGTTTTTATGAAAAGTCGTGCCGGCGTATTGATATCATGTGATGTTCATGGACATGTGCACATGTATAATGCATAATGAAGAGGCTTTGGTGGAGGTAGAAAGCGGATCATAGGGTTCCCCTTCACTATTGCCGAGTCGTATGGGCTATGTGCCGGCGGCATCCTCCCAAGAGGTGGAGGCAAAGGAATGTTATGTGTGAATGAATGCATTGCATTTTCATACATGGATTGAAAAGGAAAGCATGGATTTGAAATGATGTTTTTAAGGGATGGTGCAAATAATTCTCTACATGAGAATGACAAGTCACCTGGTGTAAGAGGTATATAATGCCGGGGAAATCATAAGTCATGCATGTAGGAGACCATGTAAGCGTCAAGAGGAAGAGAGTTTCCCCTTGATGAGGCCAAGTCGGAGAAAGCCGGCGTATTGGACCATGCTATGTGAGATGTTCCTTGGACTAGCGTACCTGCACATGAAGGTTTATATCAGGAATGGAAAGGAAACATTTGCACATCCAATGTTTATGAAATGATTTTTATGAAAATGTTTCTGTGCATTTGATAGTTGATCACTTGGTAAGTGCCTTCTATCGAATGGAGAGGAATGCATTTAAAATGAAAATGCTTGCTTATTGAGTTTCGACTCATGTTTTGTTTTTCCAACCTCAGACAGGTGTAAGGAAAGCCAAGAGATGAAAGACATGTGTTGCTAAAGGAAAAGAGGAATCTACAATGGTTAATAGATTTTTGTATGAATAAATGTCCTAATGAGATATGGTGAAAAAGACATAGGCTGTATGAAATTATGAAGTGATGAATAACATGAGAAGTTGAAGATTTATTATGATATGGATAAGTCCATTATGAATGATGATGAGCATATGTTTATGTGATGAAAGAAAAGAAAAAGAAAGAAAAAAAATGGACGAGATCCAATTAAAAACCTGCCGCGTGATTAGGGCAACAATCCTGAGTCACACTTACCAATCAATAAGATCTTGGAGTAAGGACTTGTTGTGAAACCCCGATCTTAGACACGTGTATAAAACCCTAGGGTTGTAAACCCTAGGTAATATATTTGGAAAATGTACATTCATGGGTATGAAATTATGTGGAAATAGAGGTTAAAATAATTATTCATGAAATTCGGATGAATAGTGCACATGAATAGTGAAATGTGAATAGTAAATGTGAGATTAATAAATATGTTAAGTTAATCACTTTGGATTAACTTAATCATAAAAGACGAAAAAGGAAGCTTCCCACTAAAGGACAAAAGTACTTTTTGGATTAAAATAATAATTTTCGGATTTTTTTGGATTTTTGTGAAGAAAATAAAGAAAAAATCATATCTTGCAATTCGGATGTCGGATTGAGATGAAATTTTGTATGGATCGCCAAAATATGATGATGAACATGATGAGTGGTCCAAGATTGATCAAAAATCATAAATTAAGGGTCAAGATGGAACCTCAATTGGAGATGGAAAAAGGAAGCTTATCTTTTCATTTAATTCATGTGACTTTTATTTAAAATTAAATAATTAAAAAAAAAATTAAATACAAAGCTGCAAGGGTGGCTGGAAGTGCAGGGGCTGTGGAAAATGGAGCCAAATCCAATGACTCAAAATTCATCCTCATCAATGATCAATGGCTAAGATTTAATTAGCCTAAATTAAATAATTTTAAAAATAAAAAATTATGAAAAATAGGGCTGCCATAGGGGAGGCGTGAACAGTAGCTAGGGTGGCTGCTCTTGGTTCAATGTACCTTTAAAATTATAAAAAAAATACATTTTATAATTTAATACCTCAAGCAAGGGGGGATAAATTCCAATTTGATGAAATCAAAAAGTATAAATAGGGGGCAGGGGTGAATGTCCAAGGCACTTCATCCCAGCTCTATTTGAGCATTTTTCACCCCCACCACATTTTAGCCTTGAGGAGAAAGAAGAGGAGAAAGTTAGAGAGAGAAAGTGTGAGAAAAAGAAGGATATCTTCACTTCGGGTAAGTAATTTCTTCCCGAATTTCTTTTGAGTATTAAGTAAGGTAAAACCATGCTTAGATAATGCCTAAGCATGAGAAAATAAGTAAAGTTATAATGCTTGATTGGAATTATGCCGAAACATCGAAAATTTGGAGCAAAGATGGAGCATTCGGGAAGATAACATATGATATATGAAAATAATGTTCCAAATTTGATAAATGATGATTTGGGATGTATGATTATGATCAATATGATGTTGGAATGATGATATATTAATTTCATGATTTTTTGAATTAAGGATTATCTTAAGTGAAATTATGTTGATTTTTAGTATATGGAGAAAATGATTTATTTGGCCAAGTTAATGATGATAAATTCATAATTCATGAATGTTCCCATGATATACTAAACATAAGCTATGTCATGGTATTTTTTATTTTTGGAAAAATTATCAATTTTTGGAACTCATGAACAGTAACCCAAGTCGTTGTTAACATTAACCTCGGGTGAACAGTACCCATGAACAATGATGATGAATAGTAACTTGCTACAGTACCTGCTATAGTAATTATGAACAGTGAACAGCGTGATTTTGGGAAAAATGAGATTTATTTTTATATTTTATGAAGATATACAGATGGAATTTTTAAAAGGATTTATGGATAAAAATCCATATAAGGAGATAATGACTAAATATCTTTATAAAATTAACCTCTATAGGAATGAGGTAATAAACGATTATAAAGCATGCATGGGAACCAATCTAATACATGGAATGATACAGATAAAATATCATTTTTCTTTATATAGGAAAAGGAAAGAAAAAAGTGAAGGGGACAAACTGAGGAGGTAAGCAAGCAAATTTTTTAAAATGTGATTTTATTGCTTCATTGTAAGCAAGCAAAATTTTTTTAAAAATGTGATTGTATTACTTCATTGTAAGCAAGCACAACTTTGAAAATGTGTTTTATTCTCAAGTATTTATGAAATGTGTTTAAGGGTGGCCATTCCTATAATGTTTTGAAATGATAAATGTTTATGAGTTTTTATGAAAAGTCATGTGGAACCCTGACCGTATACGCGTTATTTTGACCGTATACGCGTCATTTCGACACTTGTAATTTTGAAGATTATTTTATGAATAAATAAAGATTCATGAACCTTATTGATGGACATGTGTATTTGAGGTTGAAATAATGCAATTGGGAATTTAACCCCGTAAATAGTGCACGTGAATAGTAAACGTGAATAGTAAATAGGGGTTAAGATATATGATTAAGAGTTAATCACTTAGATTAACTTAATCATAAAAGACAAAAAAGGAAGCTTCCTACTACAGGACAAAAATGTTTTTTTGATTAAAATATGAATTTTCGGATTTTTAATTGATTTTTGAAGAAAATGAAGAAAAATTCATATCTTGCAATCCGGACATCGGATCAAGATGAAATTTTTTATGGGTGGCCAAGATATGATGATGGATATGATGAATGGTCCAAGATTAATCAAGGATCATGAATTAAGGGTCAAGATTAAATGTCATTTGAAAATGGAAAAAGTAACTTTACTTTTTCATTAATGGTGTTTGACTTTGATTAATTTTAATTAAATAAAATTAATGCAAAGCCTGCAATTTCTGCTGGAGCATGGACTTTTGGGGCATGATCCAATGGCCCATGATCATCCTCATCAAAGATCAATGGCTAGAATTAATTTAGCCTAAATTAATTAATTTTAAAAAATAAAAAAATACGTAAAAATAGGGCTGCAATAGGGCTGCTGGAGCAGGACTAGGGGGGCTGCACAATGCTCCATGCACCTTTTAAATTTTGAAAAAAACACCTTTGCAATTTTACACCCTAAGCTAGAGGGGGTAAATTCCAAATTTATGAAAAGTGTGTTGGGTCCCGAATAGATGGCAAAACCCAAGAGGGGAGGGGTGAATTGGGTTCTTAAAAATTTCTTTGGTAACTTAAAAACTTAACCCCTTGTAGAATTAATCCCCTTGAATGAAGAAACTGAATGGAAAGCAAAGTAATAAAGAGAGCAGAAATAAAAGCAAGTAGACAAGGATTTTATAGTGGTTCGGGCAACCTCCCTACTCCACTCTTCCAAGCTCACACTCCTTGTGACTTGGGTTCCACTATTGTATTCCGCGAATACAACTAGAGCCTCTTGCTCTCTTCTAGATTCTAGCTCTAGGGGGCATATACAACCAGAGCCTCTTGCTCTCTTCTAGATTCCAGCTCTAGGGGGCATCAACAACTAGAGCCTCTTGCTCTCTTCTAGATTCCAGCTCTAGGGGGCATCAATCACTTAGCACAAGTAGGTGATGAGTCACACTCCAATCACACACTACTTTGCTACCACTTGATCTTAGCTACGCAAGCTAAATCAAGTTCAACACAAACAAGTAAACAATAAAAGTAAACTACACTTTACAGGTGTGTAGAAACGATTTAGCGCAGGGAAGAACTTGTAGATGATGGCTTTGAAGTTTCTGAATGTAGCTCTTGCAACTTGAAACACAATTCTTCCTCCTTGAGTGATTTGATCTCTTTGAAGCTCTTATGGATATGAGTTAAGCTCACTTAATGATCCTCTTATATCTCCTTCGTTCACAATGGGTTGTATTTATAAGTTTGGAGGGAATCCGAACGTTAGAAGGTTGGTGGCGTGCATTTAATGCGCCAACGTTCGAAAATAAATCCGACCGTTGCGACCCAAGTCGCAGGTGGAGTCGACTTCGGGTGCGACTTCACCCAAGTCGCTGACGGAGTCGACTTCGGGTGCGACTTCGCAGACTCCGATCTTCAGTTTTCAACGCTGGAAGTTTTTCCTCGATTGAAGTCGATCATGAAGTCGACTTGGTTTTGCGACTTCACCCAAGTCGCAGTCTGGAGTCGACTTGGCTTCGCGACTTCACTTCCTGTAGCGTCTTCAAGTTCCAGGTTGGGTCGACTTGGCTTCAGACTTGACTCAAGTCGCAGGTGGAGTCGACTTCGTGTGCGACTTCACCTCGTCAGTTGATTTTCTGAACTTTGGAACTTGGTTCTTCATTTTCCTTTTGGATATTAGTCTTCTCTTCTGCTTCTTTTGTATTTTTCATGTCTTGAATCATTGAGTCTTGCTTTCATTAGCTCCATGATCTCCAAACCTTTGACTTGATAGACTTGATTTGATCTTGAACACCTTGAAACTTTTTGTCTTGGATTTGAGAGGCTTTGAGTTGATGTTTGAAATCATTTAATCTTGAAACTGCATCTTTGATCTTTGAAAGAAGCTTGAATCAGTATCTTTGAATCTCCAAAACCTCAAGTCGCACTTCGGGGTCGACTTCGTTCGCGACTTCACCCAAGTCGCAACTGGAGTCGACTTGGCCTGCGACTTGGCAGCTCCGTGTCCCAACTTTCAACTCTGGAGAAAATTGCACGACTGAAGTCGATAGCGAGGTCGACTTCGTCTGCGACTTGGCTACCCAAGTCGCATGTGGAGTCGACTTGACCTGCGACTTCACTTGCTCTTTCTCCCATTTCAACTCTGGACGTTTTAGGCACATTGAAGTCGATCTTGGAGTCGACTTGGGGAACGACTTGGCCTTCCAACTTGATTTTCTTCAAATGTATATTCCTTAAGACATTTCACAAACTTGTTAGTAGCCAAGACTTTCTCAAATTGATTTGTTAATCATCAAAATATGGATTTAGCTATATTTCCAACAATCTCCCCCTTTTTGATGATTGACAAAACCGATTTGAGTGGATACCTTTCATTAAAAATAATATGCTCATATTGCATTTTAAAATCATGCTTATGCTCATGCAAACAGAACATTCACATATAAATATCATGTAAGCATATCCAACTCTCCTCCCCATTCTTACTCTTCTCTTCTTACATCTCTCTCCCTTTTTTAATCATCTCTCTCCCTTTTAATCATTAAGACTTATACTCAATTTTTCAACTCAAATACTCTTCTTCTCCTTAAATCTCTCTCCCCCTTTTTGTCAATATATCAAAAAGATTAGAGGGTAAAGAAATAGATAGGTGGGATTGCTCCCCCTAAACAGGTGCTCCCCCTAAGTTTATGCTTTAAGTGAGTTCAAGCATTCCCATGTCATTTCTAATCTTATAAAATGCTTCTTTTGCTAGGGGCTTAGTGAATATATCTGCAACTTGATCCTCTGTTCTTACATATACCAAACATATATCATGATTTTCTACATGTTCTCTAATGAAATGATGTCTAAGGTCTATATGTTTGGTCCTAGAATGCAAGACTGGATTCTTGGTTAGACATATGGCACTGGTATTGTCACATTTGATAGGTATATCTTTAAAATCCATGCCATAGTCCCTAAGTTGCTGTTTCATCCAAAGTAATTGAGCACAACAGCTCCCGGCGGCAATATATTCGGCTTCCGCCGTAGATAGAGCAACACTAGTTTGTTTTCTTGAAAACCATGAAACCAACATGCTTCCAAGAAACTGACATGTTCCACTAGTGCTTTTTGTATCTACTTTGTAACCAGCAAAATCCGCATCCGAGTAGCCGATTAGATCAAAATTTGAGCCCTTTGGATACCATAGTCCTAAATTGGTAGTGTCTACTAGATATCTAAAAATTCTTTTCACAGCTACCAAGTGTGATTCTTTTGGGCATGATTGAAATCTAGAGCACATACACACACTAAACAAAATATCTGGCCTAGAAGCAGTTAAATACAATAATGAACCTATCATGCTTCTATATAATTTTAAATCAACTACTTTGCCCTTTTCATCTTTGTCAAGCTTGATTGTTGAGCTCATGGGTGTGTTTGCTCCTTTGCTATGCTCCATGCCAAATTTCTTGAGCATTTCCTTGATGTACTTGGACTGATTAATGAAAGTTCCTTCATTTAATTGCTTGATTTGCAATCCAAGGAAGAAGTTTAACTCTCCCATCATGCTCATCTCAAATTCTTTCTGCATAAGCTCAGAAAATTCTTGACAAAGAGATTCATTAGTAGCACCAAAAATAATATCATCAACATAAATTTGAATGATCAATATATCTTTTCCATTGTTCTTGATAAACAAAGTGGTGTCTACCTTTCCCTTTTGAAAATTGTGATCAATCAGAAATGTGCTTAGTCTATCATACCAAGCTCTTGGGGCTTGTTTCAATCCATATAGTGCTTTGGTCAACTTGTACACAAATTTAGATTGATCTTTCTCCTCAAATCCAGGTGGTTGCTCAACATACACCTCTTCACTTATATAACCATTCAAAAATGCACTTTTGACATCCATTTGAAACAATTTAAAGTTCATGTGAGATGCAAAAGCTAGTAATATGCGAATTGCTTCCAATCTAGCAACCGGGGCATAGGATTCTTCAAAATCTATTCCTTCTTCTTGTGAGTACCCCTTTGCCACAAGTCTAGCTTTGTTTCTCACTACTAGTCCACTTTCATCTAATTTGTTCCTAAAGACCCACTTGGTGCCAATAACAATACAGTCATTTGGTCTAGGAACAAGTTGCCAAACTTGATTTCTTTCAAATTGATTTAGCTCTTCTTGCATTGCTATAATCCAGTTTTCATCATCAAGAGCTTGTTCAATATTAGAAGGTTCAATCTTGGATACAAAAGCATATTGTCCACACACATTTTGCTTTGACCTTCTAGTTTTTACACCTTTATACACATTTCCTATAACTTGCTCAATTGGATGTGCATGATTGAATTTTAAATCAGTTGGAGGTTTATAGGAATTGTTACCTTCACTTACCCTTTCCTCCATGGAATCTTCTTGCTTTTCCACATGCAGCTTTTCAAAGTTGCTTACAATCTCATCTGCATCACTTAAATCATCCTTTCTTTTAAAGCTTGGGTTAGTTTCATCAAAAACAACATGTATGGATTCTTCTACAACTTGGTTTCGTTTATTGAAAACTCTATATGCTTTGCTATTTGATGAATAACCAAGGAATATTGCTTCATCACTTTTAGCATCAAGTTTTCCCAAGTTGGTTTTTCCATTGTTCAGAACATAACATGTGCATCCAAAAGTATGAAAGTAAGATATGTTTGGTTTCTTTCCTTTCCATAGCTCATATGGGGTCTTTTTCAAGATTGCTCTAATGGTAACTCGATTCAATACATGACAAGCTGTACTTACAGCTTCACCCCAAAACTTCTTAGATAATTTGCTCTCATTTAGCATAGTTCTAGCCATCTCTTGTAGAGTTCTATTTTTCCTCTCCACTACTCCATTTTGTTGTGGAGTTCTTGGTGCAGAAAATGTGTGATGAATTCCTTTTTCATTACATAATTCTATGAATCGTTTGTTCTCAAATTCACCACCATGGTCACTTCTTATAGTCATAATAGTACTTTGTTTTTCATTTTCCACCAAGTTTACAAACGTTGCAAACATAGAGAAGGCTTCATCTTTGCTAGCTAAAAGAATTATCCATGTGAATCTTGAAAAGTCATCAACAATTACAAATACATATTTCTTTCCACCAATGGTTAAAATGTCGGATGGCCCATATAGATCCATGTGTAGCAATTCAAGCGGCCTAGTGGTGGAAATCTCCTTTTTGGTAGAGAAAGGCATCTTTGGTTGTTTAGATAATTGACATGCCTTACATATTTTATCTTTGTCATATTTCAACTTAGGCAAGCCTTCTACCAAACTCTTTTTCCATAGGATTTTTATGTTTCTCATGTTTATGTGTCCAAGCCTTTTATGCCAAACCCATGGATCATTATCAATGGCCATTAGACATTGACCATCTAGTTCATCAAGTGAAACCAAATATATATTTCCATGTCTTTTTCCACTAAACATGATATGCTCACCATCAAATACATTGCATATAGATGATTCAAACACAACCTTATATCCTTTATCACATAATTGGCTAATGCTCATTAAGTTATGCTTGAGTCCTTCAACAAACAAAACATCCTCCATACATGCATTTGAGCTACTGTAAATATTTCCTTTACCTTTGATTTTACCTTTCTCATTATTACCAAAGGCAACCGTTCCGTCGTTGCAAGGCTTAAGTTTGTGAAACAAATTTCTTTCTCCAGTCATGTGCCTTGAACAACCGCTATCCATGAACCATACATTATTTGCCTTTGCCTTTAAACAATTCTGAAAAGTAAACAAATAATCCTTATCTCTTTGGTACCCATTTTATGGGTCCATTTGGGTTAGTAATATTATTCAACCTTTGTTGCTCTAACTTAGAAAGCCCAAATCTTGTGTTCCTTGGAACCCAAACTAATTTAGCACCATGGTCAAATAATCTCTTAAAGTTACACTTATAAACTCTATGACCCATTTTGTTGCAAAAATTGCAAGCCATTGGTAATCTAGGAGTAGGCCTCCAAGTATATTTTGGTTCAAATGTTGGCCTTTTAGTCCACATTACATTTTTCATTTTAGGCTTGTATATGAGTGCAGATTTGGTTTGATATTTCCAAAGTGTAGGCACATTTGACTTGCTACTTTCTCCTTGCTCAAATGTATTGTATCCAAGACCTCTCTTGTTTGTTTGGGAGGTCATGTTCAGAAACATCTTTACACTTTCTCCTGGATTAGAGAACTTTGCTAATGATTCATTTAAGGATTTGTTCTCCTTTTTCAGTTTCTCTACTTCTTTCAACAATGATTCATTTTCTTCTTTCAGTTTTGTTGATTTTTCAGCTAGTTTTCCATTTTCAATAATAATAAAGTTGCATTGTTGTTTCTTTGAGGACAACTTGTTTCCTAGCTTTTTGATTTCCTCATATAATGAATCATAGGCAGTTTGTAGTTCTTCTAATTCAGCACATTTGATGCAATTTTGAAAAGAAGAATAACTTGATTGAGAATAGCAAGGTTTGGAAGTTACCTCATCATTGCTTGTACATTTGGTTGAGGTGGATTGTTCTTCCAAAACTTCAGTCGTGTTTAAGCATAGCAAGTCCTCTTCTTGCTCGATTCGTGCCATGCAACATATTCTTGCACAGTTGGCTGCATCATTTTCGTCGGTTGAAGAGCTGCATGTTGATGAAGTCTCCTCGTTGACGAACATGCCTCTTCCTCTTGGCCTTTGGTATTTTCTTCTTTCATGACTCTCCTTTGGCCTTTCTTCTGGTGTAGGACATTGAGCTTGCATATGTTCTACGCCCCCGCATCGGTAGCATTTTGTAACCTCCTTCTTCTTTTCTTTTCTCACAAATTTTCGAAACTTGTGAGTAAGAAGTGCAATATCTTCATCACCATTGTTAGACGAGGAGGTAGACTCATCTGAGTTGCGTGCCGCTTTTAATGCAATGATTTTCTTCCCTTTATGATTCTCTTCGTTTCTTCTCTTAATTAGCTCATGTGACATTAGTGAGCTAATTAGATCTTCTAGCTTTAGGGTGTTGAGGTCTTTCGCTTCTTCAATAGCTGTAATCTTTGGAGTCCATGAATCCGGTAGAGCTCTTAGTATCTTCATCACCTGTTCGGATTCAGAGATAGCTTTTCCAAGACCTTTGAGAGCATTAGTAATCTTAGAAAATCTTGCAAACATTTCAGAAATATTTTCAGTGTCTAGCATTCTAAAACTTTCCAACTCTCCTATCAAAATATTTCTCCTAGTCCCTTGGACTTGGGAGGTTCCTTCATAAATGGATGTTAGAGTATCCCATATCTCTTTTGCAGTCAAACAAGAAGATACTCTATCATACTCCGAAGCCGTAAGAGCACAAAATAAAGAGTTCATAGCCTTAGCATTGCTCTTGACGGTTCTTACTTCCTCTTCGGTCCATTTGGAAGCTCTTTCATTAATTGGCAAAGTTACACCGTCTTGGATAGCAATCCAAGAATCCATATCGGTAGCCATGATGAGTTGCTTCATACGAAGCTTCCAATAACCAAAGTTGTTCCCATCAAACAATGGTGGCCTAGTGAATGATTGGCCCTCAGCAAAAGCGGGAACGGGAATCGATTGGGATGCCATATCAATAGATCTCTTTGATTTAACTCAAAGACCTGCTCTGATACCACTTGTTGGGTCCCGAATAGATGGCAAAACCCAAGAGGGGAGGGGTGAATTGGGTTCTTAAAAATTTCTTTGGTAACTTAAAAACTTAACCCCTTGTAGAATTAATCCCCTTGAATGAAGAAACTGAATGGAAAGCAAAGTAATAAAGAGAGCAGAAATAAAAGCAAGTAGACAAGGATTTTATAGTGGTTCGGGCAACCTCCCTACTCCACTCTTCCAAGCTCACACTCCTTGTGACTTGGGTTCCACTATTGTATTCCGCGAATACAACTAGAGCCTCTTGCTCTCTTCTAGATTCTAGCTCTAGGGGGCATATACAACCAGAGCCTCTTGCTCTCTTCTAGATTCCAGCTCTAGGGGGCATCAACAACTAGAGCCTCTTGCTCTCTTCTAGATTCCAGCTCTAGGGGGCATCAATCACTTAGCACAAGTAGGTGATGAGTCACACTCCAATCACACACTACTTTGCTACCACTTGATCTTAGCTACGCAAGCTAAATCAAGTTCAACACAAACAAGTAAACAATAAAAGTAAACTACACTTTACAGGTGTGTAGAAACGATTTAGCGCAGGGAAGAACTTGTAGATGATGGCTTTGAAGTTTCTGAATGTAGCTCTTGCAACTTGAAACACAATTCTTCCTCCTTGAGTGATTTGATCTCTTTGAAGCTCTTATGGATATGAGTTAAGCTCACTTAATGATCCTCTTATATCTCCTTCGTTCACAATGGGTTGTATTTATAAGTTTGGAGGGAATCCGAACGTTAGAAGGTTGGTGGCGTGCATTTAATGCGCCAACGTTCGAAAATAAATCCGACCGTTGCGACCCAAGTCGCAGGTGGAGTCGACTTCGGGTGCGACTTCACCCAAGTCGCTGACGGAGTCGACTTCGGGTGCGACTTCGCAGACTCCGATCTTCAGTTTTCAACGCTGGAAGTTTTTCCTCGATTGAAGTCGATCATGAAGTCGACTTGGTTTTGCGACTTCACCCAAGTCGCAGTCTGGAGTCGACTTGGCTTCGCGACTTCACTTCCTGTAGCGTCTTCAAGTTCCAGGTTGGGTCGACTTGGCTTCAGACTTGACTCAAGTCGCAGGTGGAGTCGACTTCGTGTGCGACTTCACCTCGTCAGTTGATTTTCTGAACTTTGGAACTTGGTTCTTCATTTTCCTTTTGGATATTAGTCTTCTCTTCTGCTTCTTTTGTATTTTTCATGTCTTGAATCATTGAGTCTTGCTTTCATTAGCTCCATGATCTCCAAACCTTTGACTTGATAGACTTGATTTGATCTTGAACACCTTGAAACTTTTTGTCTTGGATTTGAGAGGCTTTGAGTTGATGTTTGAAATCATTTAATCTTGAAACTGCATCTTTGATCTTTGAAAGAAGCTTGAATCAGTATCTTTGAATCTCCAAAACCTCAAGTCGCACTTCGGGGTCGACTTCGTTCGCGACTTCACCCAAGTCGCAACTGGAGTCGACTTGGCCTGCGACTTGGCAGCTCCGTGTCCCAACTTTCAACTCTGGAGAAAATTGCACGACTGAAGTCGATAACGAGGTCGACTTCGTCTGCGACTTGGCTACCCAAGTCGCATGTGGAGTCGACTTGACCTGCGACTTCACTTGCTCTTTCTCCCATTTCAACTCTGGACGTTTTAGGCACATTGAAGTCGATCTTGGAGTCGACTTGGGGAACGACTTGGCCTTCCAACTTGATTTTCTTCAAATGTATATTCCTTAAGACATTTCACAAACTTGTTAGTAGCCAAGACTTTCTCAAATTGATTTGTTAATCATCAAAATATGGATTTAGCTATATTTCCAACAAAGTGGACCCCTATAAATAGAGGAGCAGGCCATGGAAGAAATTCACAATCATCCCAGCTCAAAAATCACTTGAGAAACTTCATTTTCCATCCCCACACGTTTTAGCCTTAAGGAAAGAAGAGAATCGAAGGTTGGAGTGAGAAAAGGCGAGTAAAAGAGGCATAACTTCGCTTGAGGTAAGTGGATTCCCCTCAAACTTGTTTTGAATGATAGATGAGGTAAAACCATGCTTAGATAATCCCCAAAAATGAGAAAATAAGTATAGATATAATGTTTAAATGGAATTATGCCAAAACATCAAAAATTTGGAGCAAAGATAGGGTATTTGGGAAAATAGCATATGATATATGAAAATAATGCTCCAAAATTGATTAGTGATGATTTGGGATGTATGATTATGATAAATATGATGTTAGAATAATGATATATTAATTTCATGATTTTTGGAATTAAGGATTATGCTTAAGTGAATTTATGATGATTTTTATTATATGGAGAAAATGATTTTTTTGGCCAAGTAAATGATGATAAATTCAAAATATATGAAACGTCCAATGATATACTAGGCATAAGGTATGTCATGGTATTTTTTATTTTTGGAAAAAATATCAATTTTTGAAATCCATGAACAGTAACCACGGATGAACAGTGATTGCTACAGTGATTTGCTACAGTGAACAGCATGATTTTGAAGAAAATTTGAGAATAATATTTAAATATAAGGATGAAAATTTTGAAGAACCTATGGATAAAAAAATATCCACATAAAGAGATAATGCCCAAATAATATAGAGCATGCATGGTAAGCAGCTTGAATAGAAGAAATGAAAATATCATTTCTCCTTGAATACGAAAAGGAAAAGAGAAGGTCGAAGACACCTCCTAAGAAGGTAAGCCAGTTATATGTTTTGCAAATTATTTTCAAAATGCTTGAAATTGTTTGTGAATTGCTTTATGAAATTTATTTAAGGTTGGCCATACCTATAACTGCTTTACATGAATTGAAGTTCGTTTTGTGAAATTGTTTATTAAATGCTTTTTATGAAATTGTTTATGATTTGCAAATATCATGCCGGCATGTGTATGTGAATGAGCATGTGCACGAGGAATAGACCTTAGTCGAGGTAGTAAGCGGACCGAATGTCCCCATCGCTATTGCCAAGTCGCTTAATAGGCCCAGGCCGGCGGCGACCTCCCTGAAATGGGAGCATGTATGGGATGGGCGCCTAGCTAGCGTCGCATCCAACGGAATGTCATGAATGCTATGTATGCATTGCATTTGCATTTTATGAAATGCATGAAAATGATTGAAAAATTCTGAATAGCTTGCTTACTGAGTATTATTACTCACCCATGCTTTTTCAACAACAGACAGGAAAAGATGATGAAGGCAGCATGTAAAATGACATACAGTTTTGATGAAATATTGTATATGTAAAGACAATGATGATAATTTTGAAATGGAAATGAATATTTCTGTTTTATGAAGCAGTTTTGAGTTATAACTGTGATATGTGAAATATATTTCATGTTAGATGAATGATGGAAATTTTCCATGTATTAATGATAAAAAAAAATCCTGCCGTGTGATCAGGGCAACAATCCTGAGTCACGTTTACCAATCAAAACGATCCCGGAGTAAGGCTTCTAGGCACCTCGGTTCGGGGCGCCACAAGTCATGTCGGCATATTGATATCATGTGATGTTCATGGACATGTGCACATGTATGATGTAAATGAAGAGGCTTTGGTGGAGGTAGAAAGCAGATCAGGGGGTCCCCCTTCACTATTGCCGAGTCGTATGGGCTGTGTGTCAACAACGTCCTCCCCAGAGGTGAAGGTAAA
Source organism: Annona cherimola (assembly GCA_030490835.1). Taxonomy (NCBI): domain Eukaryota; kingdom Viridiplantae; phylum Streptophyta; class Magnoliopsida; order Magnoliales; family Annonaceae; genus Annona; species Annona cherimola. The sequence goes on from CM059972.1 coordinate 47,175,311, forward strand.
GGAATGTTATGTGTGAATGAATGCATTGCATTTTCATTCATGGATTGAAAAGGAAAGCATGGATTTGAATTCACTTGACTCTATTTTGCATTTGACTTGCCCGCATGCCTATAATTTGCCCGTCGTTCCTGTAAAAAATGAATGAACTAAAAATGCCTAATTTATGCTAAAAATTCTCAAAAACTGTATAATGCTCCTAAAATCCAGAGCAAGTGAAAATTAAGCTAAATGGATGCAAACTGAGCCTAATCCCTTCGACTAACAAGCAAAAATCGTCTGAAATGGGCCATGATAACTCGCATTTTCACTAGTTATCACACCCCTAAACTTAAATGCTGCTAGTCCTCGAGCAACACATGCATACACAATGAATGAATGAATGAATGAACGAATGTGGACTCTATCAACTCAACTTGCTTCCCATTATGCTTCTATCAATCCACTTCTCTATTCAATAAGGTCAAGAATATTCTAAACTTAAAAAATCATCCATTACACAAAACAGGGCATGCATTTTCATTGTTCATTTGCAAACCAAGTTACATGTATGTGACAGAATTCTCTAGTACAAAGTAATAATTCAACACGTTAATCTTCCTCTTGATCAAAAGAAACTGGTTAGAAAATCAATAAAAACAGGTGAACTAAGGTATAAGCTGAACTAACTGGTCAAAGAAAATGACAATCATTCACTGGATTCAATTTTTTCCCAACTGCACATTCTCCCTCACCAAACTTATTGCAAAACTCTCCTCACCATATTTCTGGATATCTGGAGATCTGTTTTTTTAGCTCCCCTCACCATATTTCAGGGTATTTGGGGAGAATTTTGATTTTAAAGTATTATTACTGTGATTTTCCTTTGCTGTTTTATGCAAACCTTGACATTTGTTAATGCCAAGTCCCGGTTACTCATCTTAGGTCAATCACCCCCTTTTTACTATTTTGATTACTTGCTAGGGGTACCGGACATGCCTGTAGAGATTTTTGTCAAGTATTACCATTTCTGAACCCATTAATTCCTTTAAAGCACTGAAGAGATATATTTTTCACCATGATAAAAAAAAAGAGCAGTAGCAGCAAAATCGCTGCTCTCCGTAAAAACAAGAGCTGGAGGGGCCAAAGCAGACACCGAGCCAGGCGTTCACATCGGAAGAAGCAATTAAAAAAAAAGTGGGATCTGGAGGAGAGACGGATGTGGTTGGAGACGACCCGGAGGAGATGCTGCCATATAGGTCGCTGCTGGAATCAAAGCTAGCCGGAAGTTGGGTTTCGCTGGCTCGTAAGGCCATATTTGGACGAGAAATGCAGGAGGTCGCGGGTTCAGCAGTGGTCGGATGGGAGATGGGTTGTAGCAGATGCCGCCCTTGCCGTTGAACCGCAACATTATCGTCATGTGGAGCCTGCCGGTGGTGGTGTCGGTGCTGATGTTCGGAACGTGCATTCTGATAGGGGTGGAGCTGGACGCGGGGAAGGTGTTCACCACCACGTCCTTCTTCAAGATACTGCAGGAGCCGGTGAGGAACTTCCCGCAGGCGCTCATATCCATCTCGCAAGCGATGATATCACTGGAGAGGATGGATGGGTACATGACGAGCAAGGAGCTGTTGAAGAACGCGTCTTTGAAGATCTCTCATGGAAAAAAAAAGTACGGTCTTGTTGGTCCGAACGGCAAGGGCAAATCGACGCGGTTGAAGCTCCTTGCTTGGCGGAAGATCCCTATCCCGAAGAACATCGATATGTTGGTTGTGGAGCAGGAGGTGGTTGGAGATGATAAGACGGCGCTGGAGGCGGTTGTTTCTGCGAATGAAGAGCTGGTGAAGCTTCGGCAGGAGGTGACTGAGCTGCAGGATTCATCTGTTGCTGCTGCTGAGGAAGATGGAGATGGAGATGATGACACAGGAGAAGGAGCAGCAGACGACGACGTCGATGAACGGCCTGGATGAGACCTTGTACAATGAGCGGCTGAAGCGCGACATCGACAGCCACTGGAACGCCGACGTGCCCGACTCGGTGGAAGGATTCGTGAAGGTCTTCAAGGACGAGATGTTTGGGTCGGTGGACTCGTCGTCTCTCTCTCAATTGCAAGGACTTCAACTGAAGGTCGCAGCAGCTGCAGCCACTGCCTCAGCAGCTCAGTAACAATCGGGAGCTTCCTCAGCTTCGCTGTACCAGACCCGGCAGAACATGAGCCAGCAAATGCAATCTGGCTTCGGCAGCAGCATGGCGGCATCTTCTCCGTCGAGGGCGGCGTCGTCGTCATTCGGGCTCGATCCTTCTTCCGCGGTGGCTGCCGTAGTCATGAACTCGAGGGCTGCAGCGTTCGAGAAGCGAAGCCAGAGCTCCCCTGAGCGGGCGGCGGTAAGCCGTCATCCAGGCTTCACGACCAACAGCTTCGGCGGCTCCACCTTGATCGAACTCTGCCCGCTTGCTCTCTGCCACATGAAGACGGCGACGCAGCCGACGAAGACGGCAATCGAGGATCATCAGGAACTGGCTATTCTCAAGGAGGATGGCGGCTCCTGAATCGGAGGCCATGGCCGCCGGACCGAAGTTCCCCTTAAGGATCGCCAACATGAGATCGAGCGGGGAGAGCTTCATTAGGCCGAACTGCATGGTGTCACCGGACTGTCGAATGATGAGACGAACAGCTGAGATGGAATCTCTAAAACTAGGGAGAGGGGGAGAGAACCTCTCTCTTCTTCTTCTTCTTTTTTGGAGGGAGCCCGCAGAGCCGAGCCAGCGGCAGTTGTGGCATTTTCGCAGTTTAGCTACCCGGATTTCTAGCCGTTTCGGGCTCCAGCGTGATTTCGGCATCTTTTTGGATGAACGTGGTTTCAGATTCTGCGTTCTGCAGATTGTTCTTCCTTCTCTCGAAGTTGTCTACGGGCGAACTGTCCTTCCTTCCCCATCTTGTCGTCGTGGTCTTCTTCTTTTTCGCGAGCAACCCTTGCAGAAGGGAACCGCATGAACACGCGCAAATGTTACAGTGTCAACGGAAAATATTGCTCTGCCGAAACGAGTGCGGTGGTGCCGAATCTTCCAGAGAGCAACATTTTCTGTGCAATGAGGCTTTTGTCTGGAAGGAGCAGATGATGCGCGTGCTTTCTGTGGCCAGGGCGGGCACCTGCGATGACCCGACGAAGAGGCCCTCCATGCTTGACGTGGTGAGGCTGCTCAAGAAAATGAAGGCTGAGGGGGGAAACGGTGGAGGCGACACACCAGTTCGACGAGGAGAACGTGCTCAGCCGGGGCCGCCACAGGGTCGTCTTCAAGGCCTGCTTCCCCGACGGGACGGTCCACTCCATCCACCGCCTTCCAGTCATCAGCAGCACCCGAAGCGTCGGCTTCTGCCACGATGGCGCCGATGGTAGGGTCCATCATTTACGTCTCGCCGGAGGCGGCGCCCGGTGATGTTCAGCAGAACTTCTCAGACCGCCGGGGCAGAGGAGCACGGCGCAGAAGGCGAAATAGAAGTTGCAGGGAAGGGAGAAAAAGAAATCTCGACCAAGGGACAGATGTGCTCTACGCGAAAGCAGTTCCGCGGGAAAGCGTTTCCGGTGCAGTTCCGCGGGAAAGAGGTTCCACGCGAATCCGGTTCCGCACAAGTGTAGCTTGGCGCCCAAGCAAATGGAGTTCCGCGAAAATGCTTAGTTCAGCATGGCTATAGTTTCGCGGTAGTGAAATCCCCTGCCAATGCAGTTCCGCGGCAACGAAGTTCCGCGGCAATGCTTTTCCGCGGGCGACGAAGTTCCGCGGGAACGCTCACGGCTGCCGAGTCGCCTATAAATAGAGGCTCTTGGCCCTTTCATTCGACACAACGAGAACGGGAGAGAACTTTGAGCGGAGAACTCAACGAAGACAGGAAAGGGAGCTCTCCCGCGCTCAAAAAGGAGAGAACATGAGTTCTCCATATATTTTTTTTAGTTAAAAAAAAGAAAAAAAAGAGAGTTTTTTTTTCTTATATATATACATATATATAGATACATATATATTATTTTCAAAAACTACTTTTCCAACGTGGATACTCCCCGACTGGCGGGTTGAATTGACACACGGGTTAAGTATATTTTCTCTTTTAAAAATATCTATGTGTATATTATATATATATACATATATATTATTTTCAAAAACTACTTTTCCCAACGTGGATACTCCCCGACTGGCGGGTTGAATTGACACACGGGTTAAGTATATTTTCTCCTTTAAAAATAAAATAAAAATATATATGTGTATATTATATATATATCTATATATACATATATATTATTTTCAAAAAAATCTACTTTTCCCAACGTGGATACTCCTCGACTGGCGGGTTGAATTGACACATGGGTTAAGTATATTTTCTCCTTTAAAAATAAAATAAAAATATATATATATATATTATATATATATATCTATATATACATATATATTATTTTCAAAAACTGCTTCTCCCAACGGGGATACTCCCCGACTGGCGGGTTGAATTGACACACAGGTTAAGTATATTTTCTCTTTAAAAATAAAAATAAATATATGAGTATTTTCTACAAAAATATATCAAAATACACATATATATTCAAAGGCATCCAAAAATCAATATTTTGATTTCTAAAATTACATAGATGTCCCGCATCCAAAAATTAAGATTTTGACTTCTAAGATTATATAAATGCCCCGCGGGCCTTCAAAAATGAATATTTTGTCCCGCGGGCCTTCAAAAAAATATAGGTATTTGCCCCATGGGCCCCAAAAATATATATATATATATTTAGACTTTAAAAATATATATATTATAAAAAAGAATTTTCATATACTTTTGCCTGAGTAGATACTCCACAAACAGTGGGTTAAGTTGACGCGCAGGGCTAAGTACCTTTCTATTATATATATACAAAAAAGAATATATATATATATATATGACCTCTTTGCTCAATCCGAGCCTTAATGTCCGAGCAAGCCCAAAATGGCCCAAAGCTCTCCGAAAAGCCCAAGATGGCTCAAGACCCTCAAAAAAGCTCGAGATGGCCCAAAACTCTCCAAAAAGCCCAAGATGGCCCAAAACCCTCCAAAAAGCCCAAGATGGCCCAAAACTCTCTAAAAAGCCCATGATGGCCCAAAACCCTCTGAAAAGCCCAAGATGGCTCAAGACCCTCCAAAAAGCCCAAGATGGCCCAAAACTCTCCAAAAAGCCCAAGATGGCCCAAACTCTTTTCAACAAGCCCAGTTGGGCCCAAACCTTTTTAATTGGTCAAAAATGACCCAAACATACTTTTTAAATTCGGTTGAATCCATTTCTTGGTAAAACCACCAAATTGTTCAATCCAGAGGCTGAATGCGGGAGACGCTGGTTTCTTGTACAAGTACAGATGCAGAAAGCGGGACACGCTGGTCTGCTGTGTAAATCTAGAAGCTAAGAGCGCACTTAGTTTGCTGTGTAGGGTCACTAGTGTAGCCGACGGGCCCCTCACTAGTTCCCAAACCGAGTCATCGCTGGTCGACGGGCTAAGCGTAAACTCACATTTAAGACATGGCGCGTGGCGTCATGTACCTCACATTTAAGTCATGGCGCGTGGCGTCATGTACCTCATATTTATGTCATGGCGCACGGCGTCATGTACTTCATATTTAAGATATGGCGTGTGGCGTCATATACCTCACATTCGAGTCACGGCGCGGGGCGAAGTGTACTAATTTATCTTTATATTTTTGTTAGACACGATTTTTCGTGCACTTGTAAAGACGTAGAAGGATCTTCTACGCACTTCATTATTATTAAGCATTTTTTTATGGACCATTGTATTCAGCTCTTTTAATCAAGGGTTTTCTCGTTAGAGATGTAAAATCAGAATGTGGAACACAATGCAAAATATTTCTGTGATGTACTTTTCGGACTCGGTTAAAGAATTGGATGCTTTAAAATTTCGTTGGGAAATTAATTAAGCATTTATTCTCAAAGCCGCAGGGAAACAATTTTACGTTCAACCAAAAATCAACAGAATGAAATGAATTATATTTTTTTCTCACAAGGCCGGAACAAATGGTGAAACCGACGTGAAACATTCTCCCTTCATCTTTAAGAGCTGAAAACTATGGTCTTTATATGCTTATTTTCTCGAACCTAACACTCTGAAATGCTCCTTTGCAGATTTCATGGCACATTCGATGGCTTTTGGATTTTTGCCTAATGGTGGTTTTGTCATTTCTGAGCCAGACCACATGGATGCGGCTATCCCGCATCATTTTATTCGTGTACCAGAGAAGCCGGAGCACCGTGTCTATCGACACGTTGACTACTCTCCTGCAGCGATCAAGCAAAGAAGAGACCGATCTGCACTACTCAAGGAGCCTCTTATTGTTCAAGGCTCGAAGACCACTCCTATTCAACCAACAAAGTCTCTGCAGGCGCCCATCCGAATGGGCCCGCCTGCTCGACAGTCAGACTATGCCAAGAAGTCCGCCCACCGGCTTGCTGCATCAGCCCAACCAGCAGCACAACAACATGCAGGACAACCTATTTTGCAGTCCCATTCCATAAAAAGGTCTGTGAGACAATCTACTGCAACTCGGCTAGTGCCAACTAGCCACCCAGAAGCCAATGTTCCCCGAAAAGGGGGCAAAACTGTGCCGAATCCTGTTCGATGCACCATCACTAGCCAATTTGGTCGGGTTGCCTCAAGGGTTGTTGACCTAGCCCCCCGACTTAACTAAAGTGACACCCAAGAGCGGAAGGAGTTAAGAAGACAAACCAAGTTTTCTCAGCTGGAGGCTCCATTGGCCGATGGAGGGGACGACCAATTCAAGCCGCAAGGACCTATTATTGTCCGATCCGGTTTAGGCACCCTGCGATTTGTCATCCCTGACCCGATGCATTCGCCCCATCAGTCAACCCATGCTCCATCTAGCTCAAAAGCTAGAGTCAAATCTCCAGGTCACTATGATACTGCCAACATAGTGACGGTTCCTCATCACGTATCAAGGAAACAAAGGAGAAAAGCGCAGCAGAAAAAGCAGTTCGGGAAAACAACTTCCCGGTTAAACTTGAAGGCTTCATCGCCACTGCCACTAGGACCAAGGCATAGGCTGTTCTCACACCCCGACAAAGGGGTAGGCCGCAAAAGAAGCCACTACAGAACACTGGCAAATTGAGAGTGCCTCAAAAGCCAAGACTCTCTAACAAGTGGCAGTATCCTCAGAAGCGCCATACAACGTATTCACGTTCGGTGCTCAGGTTGATCCCTAACTTTATACACGAAAATCAATTCGCCTCGTTGATCAGACTGAAAGAGGATATGACTTATGCGCCTGTTGTGGCCCCGTTCCGAGGAGAGCACCGGATGCCCCACCCCAAGAGAGAAGCTAAAAGGAGGAGACGTCTCCTCCAGACGACAGAAGTCAACATGGTGGACCTCATCCAGCCAAGCACTTCCAAAGCGTCAGAGATAATAACCCGGTCAAGGGCAGCCGCAATGCCCATTACACCGCCATTCTGTAGCCTCTCTCATCCTGAAGGGATCAGGGCCGCCCTCCCAAGAGGTCAATTTGAAGCCTCTTACATGGTGGGCGAAGAAGAAGAGGTTCTTACACCCAAGTCTCAGCTCATTCATGACCTCCGGGAGGAGATTAAGAGTATGAAACGGGCTATGGAAACTCAAGGCAACAAGACATCAGGTTCCCATCAACCACCATCACCAAGGAACCGTCAATCAGTCCATCAGCCCGAGAAACCAATTAGGCAGCAGACCGAGGAAGATGAAAATGCAGAATTGGAGCAAGGCTTTCTGCAGTTCAATAATCTACGTATCAATACCCCTCGAACGCAAGACGCGCTGGTAAACACACCCATGGGGTCTCCACCCAGGTTTATTGCACAGAAGGAGATGGTACATCAGCTTGTGGCCGAATGCCTTCGTCGACAGGCACCTCAACTCACTGGGGTCCCTACAACGACAATCAACAGGCCTTATCCCCCAGAGGTTGAAGCGGAGCTGCTACCTAGAGATTTGAAGCCACCAAAGATCCAATTCGATGGGACTGGGAGCGCGTTAAAGCACCTGGCATCATTCCACTATGCCATGGGCAATTGGGCGCACCATTCGAATTTTTGTCTTCGAATGTTTCCCAATACTCTTTCTGGTGATGCTTTCCAGTGGTACATATCTCTCCCAACCGGCTCAGTTCGAACATGGGAAGAGATGAAAGAAATGTTCACCTCCCGATTCGTTGATACTACACGAGAAGTACAACTATCGGAATTATCTACCTTGTCCCAAAAGAAGGACGAGCCGGTTGAAGACTACATCACTAGATGGCAAAGGGCCGCTAACCGATGTCAAGCACCCCTGTCTCAAGCAATGAAGGTCAATCTTTGCCGGAATGGCATCAAGACGGAAATCTCGTTGCTGATGAATGAACAGCTAAGTACATTTCAGGCCCTAGCTACAGAAGCTTGTCGAAAAGAGTATTTGTTGTCTCAACAAAAAGCTTGGAAGAAGGAGTCATCCACAACCATTACATTTAAGAAGAAGAAAACTGGAGAGACCTCTGCGAACACCACGGAGGTTAAGAAGCAGCCAGATAAAGCAAAGCCGCCTGTAAAAGAGCAGCCTGCAAGACCCTTCCGAAGGGAGGAAATCCAATATGCCTTTGGGGAAGATGACGTGGAGACGCTATTCCAGCACCTCATGTCGACCGGGCTATTCGAGTTGCCCGCCCCAAAAAGGCTAGAAGAAGTTAGACGCACTTCTCACCAGCGATATTGCAGTTACCACCGATATGTCGGTCACCCCACTAAGAAGTGTTGGGATCTCCAAGCAATATTGCAAGATTACATCGACAACGGGGTTATAAAACTCAGTCCTCCAGCGCAAGCTTCATCAAATGTTGTGACAATTGAGATAGCAGAAAAGGGTGATTGTGAAGTGGTTCGAAAACCACCAAGGCTAAGACGGACAAGAAGGTGTCTCAAAAATTTATACAGAGAAGACAAGAGAATAAGGGATAAGGCCATTCTCCCTTTATTCTCAAGGCACTTGAGGCAATCCTCACGGGTGCAACCATTCCTGATCATGGACTTTTTGCAGCCCGAGTTGCTACTCCCGTTCTATCAACGGCTTGCTGGAAGATCACCTCGACCAGAAAAAGAAAGATACATTCTCGAGGAATTACAGAATATAACTCCATGCGAATTCCCTGAGGATGGTATGTTTTGGGACCTAGATAGCAACAAAGGAGAAATCAAAACTTGCTATCATATAAATGCATCTGCGTCCAAGCCTACAAAGCGACGAAGAATTGCCTTGGTGTTTATCCCTAACTACACCAAGTTTGAAGTTGGGATGTCACCGGTAAACCACATCATCACGTATTTACGAGAATCTCGGCTTCTGCCAGCATCCTAGGAAACCAGAGTGGAATGCTTCCAGTACTCACTGGGGGAATCAGTGATGTCTTGGTACCGAGATAACCATATCGAAGAAATTACCGAGTGGGTCATCTTGATAGACGCATTCTTGGTCCGCTTCCTCTCAAGACAAAGAGAGCAGTTCCCTGGTAATTACTTAAGGGAAATACAATACAGTCAAAAATCTACTGCTCACTACGTAAATTATCTCAGAGACAGTAAATGAAGCGATCCCTTAGCCATATGGTTGCCTGAACCTGAAATGGTCACGAAGTACCTTTCAGACGCAGTATGCCCTCCGACTGACAACGGGTACAAGACCTTTGGAGCCAAAACTTTCATAAAGGCAATCCGGTGGGTCGGTAACGAAGGCTTCAAACAAGAAGCAATCTTTAGCGACGCTGAAGGTTTTGGGAGGACAAATCAACTCCAAGTTTTGCAAGTATTGTAGTTAAACGATGCGCCCATTCTTCGAGTGTTCCCTTTCTTAATTAGGGAGTTAAGCTATGATTGGCCGCATATTCAGTTATTCCATGAGAATCATAAGTATGCATTGCCGCACTTGTTTGATTATTCACTAGCGGTCTGTCAAAAGGGGTAAACAGAAGAGTTTGCACTCGGGCACTTTGTTTTGAGCTTGGCCCATGACAGTTGTGCCCTTCTCTGGATCTCCTCTCTTCCCGAAGAAGCATTTGGTTCTTGGGAAGAGTTCGTTGATATGTTTATCCTGAGATTCCACGAATATGAGACAGAGTTCCCTCCAGAGATGATAGAAGTCATGCACCCCCTATCAGGAGAATCTCAGTACGACTACATTTTGAGATGGATAAACTGCAGAATAATCAACCAAAAATTCGATAAAGAAGAAATCATGGTTCATCAGTGCATCAAGTCAATGAGTGGGCATTTTCCTGAAATCCCAAAAATACAGCCATTTTTCTCAGATGTACTACGAACATTGGCTACAAACATTCAGGACTCCGCCTCTTCCAATATGGTGCAAGTTGAAGAGGATGTTCTGGAAATTCTTCAATCTGGTCAAATTACACCAGAAAACAAGGGTAAAGCCCCGGCACAAGAAAGTCCTACTCAGCCAGAACAGCACATACCAGCCAATCAGGGGAAAACCTCAGTAAGCTATGATGTGCTTGAACACTTGAAGCGACTCCCTGCTCGACTCAGTATTTACGACGCCTTGCAATTATCGCAAGAAGCCAGGGACACACTGATGAGTGCTCTGACAGATGAAAATGTCCGTCTTGCTTACCTGGTTGACACCGCTGAATGTGATGAGGTCATTTCATTCACTAATGAGGATATGTTGCTTGGAGACATTAATCACAATCGACCTTTATATGTTACGGGCAACCTAGCCGGTGAGCTGGTTAACAGAATCATGATCGATGCCGGGTCTGCAATTAATATCCTGCCCCTTCGAACACTCAGGAGGATCGAAATTTCTCCATCAGCGCTAAAAGACACTAGTGTGGTGATTCACGGGTTTAATCAAGGGACTCAAAAGGCCATGGGCCTGATTGAGTTGGAACTAAGCATAGAAGATTTCTGCACCGAAATCCCATGCTTTGTGATTAATGCTCCGACCTCATATAACTTGCTGTTAGGAAGGCCTTGGCTCCACAGTAATAAGATCATCGCATCAACGGTGCATCAATGCTTCAAGTACTGCAAGGATGGAGTCGAAAAAAGGATTTTTGCTGACCATAAATCATTCGCAACGACGGAATCATTTTACTCTGATGCTAAGTATTATGACTTGGCATTTGCTGTCAACACATCAATAAAAGCAGTTGAACCAACCACACTAGAAGGGCAACAGGAGGTATCTCAGGCTCCCCCCGCCCCAGTAAGCACAGACATATTCTCAAAGGGTGAGAAGATGGAAGGTCAAGGTCGTGGTCGAGGGCGCGGTCATGGACGAGGAACGACAAAACCAAGGGCTCAATTTCAAACCAAATTTGAAAATATGAGCCTCGATCCAGTACATCCACTACCACAACAATGACAGGGGGCAACCATACCACCTCCTACCAGCTATAGCAACACTGCTGCAGGATCACGGTTCTACTTGGACCTCGAAGTCCTGAAAAAGGTTGCTAAACCGCCTCGAGCCAATTTCCCTAGGTTTGAGGTGGATCTGGAAGCTCTTCGGAGATTCCGGAATCAGGCCAATGAGGAAGCCAAGTCACTTTGTTGTGAGAGTGACGGAATGGCCACTGAGGCCGCTCACCAAAATCAAAAACCTAAGGAAACGCTCGATGAGGTTTTAGTAATGCTCGTGGGGTTTAATGTATCTGCTCTTAGTGTGCAGGAACCTCAAGATGAAAAATTTGCCCAAAAACACTTCATAAAGCAATATGGCAAGGTTTACGGTAGCCCTAACAAATCCTCTTGTTTGCCCACGGCTAAGCTCAAGAAATGGGATTTCCATCGCTATAGCAGAGAAAGCAAGAAAATTATGGATTTGATGGGATTCTATCCCGATGAACCCACATCTATCAGGTCTCGGAAGTGACATCCCTATCCCCTTATCTGAAAGACCCTGTGGTTATCAAAAGGTTAACAAAAGACTCGGCCTTGGGTATAAAGAAGAAGAAGACATGGACGTCGCTGCCACCTATTGCATCTCTACAAGCGAGGACTCCAGCAATGATGAAGAGACGTTAATGGAACCAGAGGATGCTCCACCTGTGATTGAAGATGGAGGGCAGCCTACTATTGATGTACTTGAGGAATTCAATCTCGGGACTGAGGAGGACCCGAGACCCATTTTTATTGCCAAAAACCTGGCCCAAAAAGAAAAGGTGGCATTGAGGCAGCTTTTAAGTGAATTCAAAGATGTTTTTGCTTGGGGGTATTCCGAAATGCCAGGTCTCAACCCCGCAATTGCAATGCACCACCTGCATATTACGCGTGATAAAAAGCCAGTCAAGCAAGCTCCGAGAAGGTTTCAACCAGAGCTCGAAGAACAAATCATCAAGGAAGTTGAAAAACTCATTGATGCTGAATTCATTCGGGAAATCAAATTTCCAAAATGGATTTCTAGCATTGTTCCTGTCAAAAAGAAAAACGGGCAGATCCGCATTTGCGTAGATTTTCGAGATCTAAACGAAGCATGCCCTAAAGATGAATTTCCTCTTCCTTTCACTGATTTGCTAATCCACAGCACAGCTCTATACGACACATTTTCCTTTATGGATGGATATTCGGGATATAATCAAATCAAGATGGCTCCAGCAGATGAAGCCGCAACAGCATTTCGAACACCGATGGGTGTCTTTTGCTACAAAGTCATGCCTTTTGGGCTTAAGAATGCTGGCGCAACTTATCAAAGGGCCATGCAAAATATATTTCATGATGTGTTACACAAACATGTTGAGTGTTATGTCGATGACCTGGTCGTAAGATCTGAAGGTCACAATAGGCATAAAGAAGATTTGAGGTTGGTATTTCTGCATCTAAGAAAGTATGATCTCAAGATGAATCCTCTCAAATGTGCATTCGGAGTATCATCTGGAAAATTCCTCGGATTCATAATCCGCCAAAGGGGAATTGAGGTCGATCCACTCAAGACAGAAGCAATCCAAAGTATGCCGCCTCCACAAAACCTCATAGAACTTAGGAGTTTCCAAGGCCAATTGTCGTATATCCGGCGTTTCATCTCCAACTTGTCCGGCTGGTGCCAGCCCTTTCACAAGTTAATGAGAAAAGATACGACTTTCCATTGGGACGCGAAATGTCAACAGGCTTTTGAAGCCATTAAAGAATTGCTGCAAAATCCTCCTGTTTTGACAACCTCAGTAAAAGGAAAGCCGCTCATTCTTTATATAGCTGCTAGTCCACAATCACTGGGGGCATTGCTTGCATAAGAAAATGCTCAAGGCAAAGAACAAGCCGCATATTATCTCAGTCGTCGGTTATTGCAAGCTGAATGTAATTATTCCTCGATCGAGAAGATTTGTCTAGCATTGGTTTTTGTGGCACAAAAGCTAAGACATTACTTCCTCGCGCATCAGATCATACTTATATCAAAGGCCGATCCCCTCAAGTTCCTGATCACTAAACCAATGCTTTCAGGACGCCTAGCAAAATGGTCACTGCTGCTGTCTGAGTTTGATATCAAATATGTTCCACGAAAGGTAGTGAAAGGACAAGTGTTAGCAAATTTCCTAGCAGCCCATCCGCTTGAAGAAGAATTTCCCATCTTAGAAAACCTACCTGATGAGAAGGTTTTCTATGCAAATGAAGATCCAATGTGGCAAATGTATTTCGATGGCGCTTCAAAGCCATCCGGAGCTAGTGTTGGAATTGTCGTAGTCTCCCCTCATAAAGACTTATTCCCGCACTCCTACTTTCTTGGAAGAAGCACAATAAATAATGAAGCTGGGTATGAGGCCTTACTCATCGGCATGGAACTTCTTCTACAATCAGATATTTTATTTGTGCGAATATTTGGGGACTCTGAATTGGTTATAAAACAGTTAAATAATCAATACGAAGTACACCAGCCCCATTTGCGAAAATATTATGACAAAGCTCAAACTTTATTGGCAAGGTTCGAAATGGTTTCGGTTGAGCATGTTCCTCGGTCAGAAAATATAGTTGCTGATGCACTATCAAAGTTGGCCAGTATTCTTGCCTCCAATGAGCTTGATGACATGACAATTCGAGTACAAAGATTAGAAGATGATGAAGAGTTCCAAGTAGATCAAGTTAGATGGTGTGTATCTGAGGTAACTACAAACAATGATGACTGGTGCATCCCTATCATTAACTACCTCAAATATGGCATTGAACCAGATGATCCAAGCGCGTGGAAGTCATTGAGAAAGGCTGTTTCACGATATACTGTGTTTCAAGAGGATTTGTACCGGATTGCTTTTGATGGGCTTTGGCTTCGCTGTATTGACGGAAATGATATCTGTCAAGTTCTTCAAGAGACGCGCTCCAGCGAATGCAGCGCCCACCAATCTGGACGTCGTCTTTATCATAGGATCAAAACGTTGGGCTATTATTGGCCCACAATGGTCCAAGACTCCATCAATTTTGTGAAATCCTGTGAAGCCTGCCAAATGCATGGAGATATTTATCATATTCCTGCTTCAGTAATGTCTCCAGCACCTATCTCGTGGCCCTTCTCTTAGTGGGGCTTTGATATTGTCGGTCCGATAAACCCGTCGTCATCTAAAGGAAACTTATATATTTTAGCTGCTACAGATTATTTCTCCAAATGGGCAGAAGCTAAAGCTTACAAGAGAGTCCGAGCGCAAGAGGTGGTTGAATTTATCAAGCACAAAATCATCTACCGTTATGGTGTTCCCTATCAAATCACCTCAGATAATGGCACGCCATTCAAAAATGACAAAGTAAATCAGTTATGCCAAAAGTTTAGAATCAAGCAAGTGTTCTCATCGCCTTATTACCCACAAGGGAATGGTCAAGCAGAGGCATTTAACAAAAATATTATTCGAATCCTCAAAAGGACCACTGTGAAAAATAAGCGTGATTGGCACGAGAGGTTACCCGAAGCATTGTGGGCCTACAGAACCACATATCGAACTGCAACGGGAGCAACACCATATTTGTTACTTTTTGGCGCGGAGGCAGTTTTACCAGTGGAAATTCAGTTAGCATCCTTAAGGGTTGCCATCCATTCTGGGTTAACTACTGAACAATAAGCTAAACTTCGCTTCGACGAGCTCGAGGCACTAGACGAAAAACGAGTTTTTAGCACGGCAACGGATCGAACTCTATCAAGCTCGAATGGTCGAAGCATACAATAAAGTCGTGAGGCATCGCTCATTCAAAAGAGGAGATTTGGTGCTAAAGCTACGCACAGAGCTTATGGCCGGGGGCAAACTTACCGGCAAATTTGAGCCTAAATGGGAAGGGCCTTACATCATTGAGAGGGTCCATGGCAATGGCACATATGAAGTTGTTAATTGCGGAAATCAAATGAAAGCAACCATGAATGAGAATTACTTAAAAAGATACTATCCATGAAATTACAAAGAAAGTCATATGTCAAAGTTTTGCAAAAGAATCTCTACAGCCTCCCTTGTAGAAGGAATGGACTCCTTCAAAACTCGAATGGAGTTCACTACATCAGCAGGAGAAACAGGTAACGGCTCTATCGATGTCAAATTCTCCCCGCCATGAGCATCATCATCAGATATTTCGACAACTAAGGCAGTTGTCAAAAAAAAAAGAAGAAGAAGAAGAAGGGAAAGGGATTTTCCCGTTCTTCTCGGTTTCTTACGGAGATGGAGGAGACGGAGGCTGAGGAAAAAGCTTTGCCGCCACCCCCACCTGTCATACCCCCAAGCACGAAAAAAAAGAAGAAGAAGAAGAAGGGAGAGGGATTTTCCCGTTCTTCTCGGTTTCTTACGGAGATGGAGGAGACGGAGGCTGAGGAAAAAGCTTTGCCGCCACCCCCACCTGTCATACCCCCAAGCGCGAAAAAAAAAAATTCTCAATGAATCGAGTTCCAGTGGCAAGGTCTGGCACTGGGCGGAAAGGTTTCTCTGTCTTAAAGATGGTAAACCTATTGATGGCAAAGGTATCAGAAGAAAGATCATGGATAAAGTTCACCAGACTTATATTGGTGACTTTCAGGGAAAGTACTTCACTTATGATGGTGAGAAGAGCTTGTTTACAGTGGGGGCTCTTCCACAACAGAATTTTGAATTCAGTGTTGTTCTTGAAGACGTGTCCTCAAACAAAGTTAGTAGGAATAGTAGCCCTCATGGTAATGACAGCCCCGGAGAGGGAGATCGAAAAAGGCAAAGGCGATCGTATCAGACCAAGACTTTCAAAGTTGAGATACGTTTTGCTGCCAAAATTTCAATGAAAGTTATTACAAATGCTTTGCGAGGACATGATTCCTAGAGTTCTCAAGAAACCTTAAGGGTTCTAGATATAATCCTAAGGCAGCATGCTGCAAAGCAGGGTTGCCTTCTGGTTCGGCAGTCATTTTTTCACAATGATCCTAGTAACTTTGTTGACATTGGAGGTGGAGTTTTGGGTCGCCGTGGTTTTCATTCTAGCTTCCAAACCAGTCAAGGGGGCTTGTCTCTAAATATTGATGTGTCTACTACAATGATTATAAGGCCTCGCCCTGTTGATGGATTTCTGATGGCTAATCAAAATGTTAGAAATCATGGTGAAATTGATTGGGGAAAGGCAAAGAGAACTCTGAAGAATCTGAGGGTGAAAACAAGACCCTCAAATATGGAATTTAAAATTGTAGGGCTAAGTGAGCTTCCATGCAACCAGCAAATGTTTACTTTGAAACAGAGAAATGGAAGAGGCAATAGCCCATCTCAAACTATTGAGATTATTCTATTAACTATCGACACATTGAGCTTAGATTGGAAAGCCAAAACGCCCCACTTACTATCCTGTCGAGCTCTGCTCTCTGGTTTCATTGCAAAGGTATACTAGATCTCTGTCAACTTTGCAAAGATCATCACTGGTTGAAAAATCACGATAGAAACCACAAAAAAGGATGCAAACTTTAAGTAATGCATTAAGAAGCAGCAACTATGGTGCTGATGAAATGTTGAAGGCATGCGGTGTTTCGATCAATGGTAACTTCACTCAAGTAGAAGGCCGTGTCTTGAATGCACCAAAGTTAAAAGTTAGCAATGATGAATTCCTTCCTAGAAATGGTCGATGGAATTTCAACAATAAGAAACTTGTGGACCCTCAAAAAATAGAAAGATGGGTTATTGTAAACTTTTTTGCTCGCTGTGATGTTCGGTCTCTTGCTCGTGATCTGCACAAATGTGGAGCGATGAAAGGCATTGTCATTGCAAGAGAATCCTCAATCATTCAGTCAAAGCTTCCAGGAGCCCCTTAGTTTCTTCTTTGTGTTTTGCCTGGGAAAAAGAATTGTGATATATATGGCCCATATTAAAAAAAAAATCCTCATTACGCCATCAGTCAAGAGAAGCCTGCCAAACAACATGTCAGGAATCACGCCTTTACAAGTGGCCCACGGCGGCATAATTCCTGAGGGGGCATTTGAAGAGATATATTTTTCACCATGATAAAAAAAAAGAGTAGCAGCAGCAAAATCGCTGCTCTCCGCAAAAACAAGAGCTGGAGGGGCCGAAGCAGACACCGAGCCAGGCGTTCACATTGGAAGAAGCCGTTAAAAAAAAGTGGGATCTGGAGGAGAGACGGATGTGGTTGGAGACGACCCGGAGGAGATGCTGCCATATAGGTCGCTGCCGGAATCAAAGCTAGCCGGAAGTTGGGTTTCGGTGGCTCGTAAGGCCATATTTGGACGAGAAATGCAGGAGGTCGCGGGTTCAGCAGTGGTCGGATGGGAGATGGGTTGTAGCAGATGCCGCCCTTGCCGTTGAACCGCAACATTATCGTCATGTGGAGCCTGCCGGTGGTGGTGTCGGCGCTGACGTTCGGAACCTGCATTCTGATAGGGGTGGAGCTGGACGCGGGGAAGGTGTTCACCACCACATCCTTCTTCAAGATACTGCAGGAGCCGGTGAGGAACTTCCCGCAGGCGCTCATATCCATCTCGCAAGCGATGATATCACTGGAGAGGATGGATGGGTACATGACGAGCAAGGAGCTGTTGAAGAACGCGTCTTTGAAGATCTCTCATGGAAAAAAAAGTACGGTCTTGTTGGTCCGAACGGCAAGGGCAAATCGACGCGGTTGAAGCTCCTTGCTTGGCGGAAGATCCCTGTCCCGAAGAACATCGATATGCTGTTGGTGGAGCAGGAGGTGGTTGGAGATGATAAGATGGCGCTGGAGGCGGTTGTTTCTGCGAATGAAGAGCTGGTGAAGCTTTGGCAGGAGGTGACTGAGTTGCAGGATTCATCTGTCGCTGCTGCTGAGGAAGATGGAGATGGAGATGATGACACAGGAGAAGGAGGAGTAGCAGACGACGACGTCGATCAACGGCCTGGATGAGACCTTGTGCAACGAGCGGCTGAAGCGCGACATCGACAGCCGCTGGAACGCCGACGTGCCCGACTCGGTGGAAGGATTCGTGAAGGTCTTCAAGGACGAGATGTTTGGGTTGGTGGACTCGTCGTCTCTCTCTCAATTGCAAGGGCTTCAACTGAAGGTCACAGCAGCTGCAGCCGCTGCCTCAGCAGCTCACTACCAATCGGGAGCTTCCTCAGCTTCGCTGTACCAGACCCGGCAGAACATGAGCCAGCAGATGCAATCTGGCTTCGGCAGCAGCATGGCGGCGTCTTCTCCGTCGAGGGCGGCGTCGTCGTCATTCGGGCTCGATCCTTCGTCCGCGGTGGCTGCCGCAGTCATGAACTCGAGGGTTGCAGCGTTCGCGAAGCGAAGCCAGAGCTCCTCTGAGCGGGCGGCGGTAAGCCGTCATCCTGGCTTCACGACCAACAGCTTCGGCGGCTCCACCTTGATCGAACTCTGCCCCCTTGCTCTCCGCCACATGAAGACGGCGACGCAGCCGACGAAGACGGCAATCGAGGATCATCAAGAACTGGCGATTCTCAAGGAGGATGGCTGCTCCTGAATCGGAGGCCATGGCCGCCGGACCGAAGTTCCCCTTAAGGATCGCCAACATGAGATCGAGCGGGGAGAGCTTCATCAGGCCGAACTGCATGGTGTCACCGGACTGTCGAATGATGAGACGAACAGCTGAGATGGAATCTCTAAAACTAGGGAGAGGGGGAGAGAACCTCTCTCTTCTTCTTCTTCTTTTTTGGAGGGAGCCCGCAGAGCCGAGCCAGCGGCAGTTGTGGCGTTTTCGCAGTTTAGCTACCCGGATTTCTAGCCGTTTCGGGCTCCAGCGTGATTTCGGCATCTTTTTGGATGAACGTGGTTTCAGATTCTGCGTTCTGCAGATTGTTCTTCCTTCTCTCGAAGTTGTCTACGGGCGGACTGTTCTTCCTTCCCCATCTTGTCGTTGTGGTCTTCTTCTTTTTCGCGAGCAACCCTTGCAGAAGGAACTGCATGAACACGTGCAGATGTTACAGTGTCAACGGAAAATATTGCTCTGCCGAAACGAGTGCGGTGGTGCCGAATCTTCCAGAGAGCAACATTTTCTGTGCAATGAGGCTTTTGTCTGGAAGGAGCAGATGATGCGCGTGCTTTCTGTGGCCAGGGCGGGCACCTGCGATGACTCGACGAAGAGGCCCTCCATGCTTGACGTGGTGAGGCTGCTCAAGAAAATGAAGGCTGAGGAGGGAAACGGTGGAGGCGACACGGCAGTTCAACGAGGAGAACGTGCTCAGCCGGGGCCGCCACAAGGTCGTCTTCAAGGCCTGCTTCCCCGACGGGACGGTCCACTCCGTCCACCGCCTTCCAGTCATCGGCAGTGCCTGAAGCGTCGGCTTCGGCCACGATGGCGCCGGTGGTAGGGTCCGTCGTTTACGTCTCGCCGGAGGCGGCGCCCGGTGATGTTCAGCAGAACTTCTCAGACCGCCGGGCAGAGGAGCACGGTGCAGAAGGCGAAACAGAAGTTGCAGGGAAGGGAGAAAAAGAAATCTCGACCAATGGACAGATGTGCTCTACGCGAAAGCAGTTCCGCGGGAAAGAGGTTCCGCGTGAATCCGGTTCCGCACAAGTGTAGCTTGGCGCCCAAGCAAATGGAGTTCTGCGAAAATGCTTTGTTCAGCATGGCTATAGTTCCGCGGCAGTGAAATCCCCTGCCAATGCAGTTCCGCGGCAACGAAGTTCCGCGGCAACGCTTTTCCACGGCGACGAAGTTCTGCGGGAACGCTCACAGCTGCCGAGTCGCCTATAAATAGAGGCCCTTGGCCCTTTCATTCGACACAACGAGAACGGGAGAGAACTTTGAGCGGAGAACTCAACAAAGACAGGAAAGGGAGCTCTCCCGCGCTCAAAAAGGAGAGAACGTGAGTTCTCCATATATTTTTTTTAGTTAAAAAAAAAAGAAAAAAAAAGAGAGAGTTTTTTTTTCTTATATATATACATATATATTATTTTCAAAAACTACTTTTCCCAACGTGGATACTCCCCGACTGGCGGGTTGAATTGACACACGGGTTAAGTATATTTTCTCTTTTAAAAATATATATGTGTATATTATATATATATAAATATATATATACATATATATTATTTTCAAAAACTACTTTTCCCAACGTGGATACTCCCCGACTGGCGGGTTGAACTGACACACGGGTTAAGTATATTTTCTCCTTTAAAAATAAAATAAAAATATATATGTGTATATTATATATGGGATATACTCATGTGCATTCTGCATGCACGGAAGCAACGGTGCAGACGGCTCATCTGGCCGTCGATTTCGGCGGGTTGAATCCTGTCCGTCGAGAGCTGGTGTGCGTGTTGCGTTGCGTTGGGCGGGTCATACACGCGGATCTACTGTGAAAATTTTCCCGCTCGGCAGCAAAACATGAAAACAGCAGATCCCGCCTTCTCTGGCGTCCCTCGTCCCTCCTCAATCCCCGAATCCCGGCATCCTCAATCCCTAAAGCCCGGCATCCCCCCCACCCTCATCCCTCCTCAATCCCTAAATCCCGGCATCCCCTCCTAAATCCCTAACTCACGCTGCGGCACGCAGCAGGCAGCAGCACCCGTCCGTCTGGTGAACAGCAGGCAGCGGCACCATCGGCGACCAGCAGTAGCAGTTCCTCTATCGATCAACGCACAGCAGACGACATCCCCTCCTAAAGATTCGCACGGTTCCAGTGGCACGCAGCAGACGGCATCCCCACATCAGCTCTAGCCTCCATAACCAGCAGATCCGGCGATTCGCATCTCCGGCGAGGGTGAGTTGCAATCTTATTGATGCTATTAAGTAATGAATGCAAATAATTTCAGTTTTTTGGTGGATAGCTAGCCGAACTGGAATTTGATTTTTTTCTTATCTTGTCTTCTCCGTAAATCCGCATGCGGATTCTGAATGTGCAGCAAATTAGCTCCCAGCTGCATCTCCCTCACGCGAAAATCCGCATGCGGAGTCCAAATCCGCATGCGGATCATAACTGCGCAGCGAAAGTACCTCCCATCCGCATCTACCTCACGCGAAAATCCGCATGCGTATTCTGAATGCACAACTGAATAGCATTAAAGGATCTCCATTCATGACTTGCAATCAACATTGTAGGTAAATCCAGTTCAATGTATGTTGTAAGGACAGGCATAATCTGTCCATCTTGCTCTTTCTGGGCTGGATCCTTAACCCAGTTGTTGTCAGATTTTGTTTCTATTTTTTTGTTTTACTTGGAAAATGAGTTGTATGAGTATGATTTGCAAAGACGTTGACATATGAGTCCATAACACCAGTCTCTAGGGTTAAAAGACGGTGAAAAGTGTGGTTAGCAAGTTCAAAATTTTTGAAAAAATAATTATAGGTCACCCATTAGTTTGATCGGAAGAAGCATATGCACTTGTATATATGACTTTGGCATTCTTGAATTAATTTAAGATGACACATTATTGCCTCCATATTTGAAGAGTCAAACCAGAATTTAGCTATTCATGGAATTGCAATCTTTTCTTAGTGGACAGCCTTGTCATGATGGTGGTTGGTGAGTGGATAATGCATTTCATCAACTATGACAGATCACTGCGCCATTAACTCGACTGCTTGAATTTTGAATCTCCACTGCTGAGTGCAGAGTGCCTTGTGGTGATTTAGCTATTATACATATGTTTCTGTTTCTTTTTTGACTTCATTCGCTGCAAGTTTTGAGCATTTTTCTGGGTTTTTTTCGTCTATTTTTTTTAACCCATTCTCCTGGTGGAATTCTGGTAAAATTTTTTCCCACTTTCTTTATTCATCCATCCCATGCATATCTAGAATTAGCAAAATGGGGTTCTGTTGTATGATTTCTGAAAGAATAACAGACATACTACAGTTGAAGTGTGGGATATTACTCTATTGCTGTGGTGGGTATGGTCTGTCTCTTGCTGCAATGAAGATAATGATTGACATTGTCATTGATACGTTCAACATCTTTTTCTCTTACCCCATAATTTGTATATAGAAAATGGCATGAACTTTGTTCCCATAAGATGCTGATTGCCGTGCGACATGCATGAACTAATCATTCTGCTTCATGGATTCCTCATCATGACAATCTTGACAAAAGGTGGGTAATGCGGAATAATGACAGACGCACTGTTGATGATATAACCTGTTTCTGCCATAATTCATCTTCAAATTGGCCATGCCTGAGCTCTAGATGACAAACTTGGAAGTGAAAATGAAATAAGAAGCTACAGGACCTTGAATATTGATCTAGAAGAAAAACGTGCTGGTTTTGATGATGCTGGAATTTGAAAACATGTCTTCTGCAGAATTAGGTAGAGTAGCAGAATACAGAATTCACATGTTAATGTTAAGAGTCTACATGCTAATTCTGAGTTACTAGCAACCCTTATCTATATACCTGCTTTTTATGATATAATCCACATGCTAATTTCATAATTCTCATACTGATTTCGAGTCAGTAACAATCCTTGTTCACATTCTTGCTCTCTATGCCAGAATCCACACGCTACTTCTGTATTCCGTATGTTGATTCTAAGTTAGTGACAACTCTTATTCACATTAGTACTCCTTGTGATAGAATTATCTGCATGCTAATTCTGAGTTAGTGACAACCATAGTTCACATTCATGCTCTGTGTCAGATTCCGCATGCGTATTTTATATTCCGCATGCAAACATTCATGCTGTGTCAGATTCCGCATGCGTATTTTATATTCTGCATGCAAACTCTAAGTTCATAACAACCCAGATTCACATTCCTGTTCAGTGATAGATTCTGCATGCTAATTTTATATGCTCCATGTTGATATTGAGTCGGTGACATACATTGTTCACATTCCTGCTAATTTCACATGCTAATTTTCATGTCTAAACTTTTTTTCTCAAATATCTACTAACTTTAGCAAAATCGTCATGCTATTTTCACTATCCACATTGAATTTGAATTCCACAAATCACGTCTCAAGTGTGGTATAATCTGCATATTAATTTCATATTCCGCATACTGTTTCTGATTGGTGACATTCCTTCTTTACATTCTTGCTGATTTATATTTCGCATGCTAATTCTAACGTAGTATGCATTTTAAGAAATCGTCTCTGAAATCAGTATGCGGATTTGACAAACAGAAGAAATCACATTTGCTTTCTCTATCAACACAATTAATCATTTTGTAGGTTTCAGAATACTATATTCCATGAAAACAGCCTATAGCAACATGCACATGCAATGTGTCAACTTCACTTGATTTCTCGTTTCCACTTCACTTGATTTCTCGTTTCCACTTCACTTGCATATGCGATATGTCATTTTTTTAACGTTTAGATGTTTTCGTTTCAGAAGTTAAATGGCAGGGACAAAGGGCAAAGGAAAGAGAAAAAATGTGAAAGAAGCAGTAAATGTAGCCGAAGAAGTAGCAACCAGACAAGGAAAAAGGAAAATCACGAAAATCAATGAGGATGCAACCACAGCAAGTGAGGCAGTGGCCGTCGTCAAGAAAGGAAAAGAAAAAGCGGCAGGAGAGGCAGCAACTACCAGAAGGGGGAAACAGAAAGTAATGGAGACTGTCGTTGAAGACACTATAGTCGATGAAGGGAATGAGGAAGAAGAAGAAGAAGAAGAAGAAGAAGAAGAAGCAACTAGAAAGGGCAAAAAAAAACCTAAAGAGGCTGAGGATGCAACCACAGCAAGTGAGGTAGTGGCCGTCGTTAAGAAAGGAAAAGAAAAAGCGGCAGGACAGGCAACTACCAGAAGGGGGAAACGGAAAGTAATAGAGACTGTTGTGGAAGATACAAAAGTTGATGAAGCAAATGAGGAAGAAGAACTAGAGGAGGAGGCAGCAACTGCAAAGAGCAAACAGAAACCTAAAGAGGCCGAGGATGCAACCGTGGCAAGTGAGGTAGTCGCCATCGTTAAAAAAGGAAAAGAAAAAGCACCAGATGAGGCAGCTACCAGAAGGGGGAAACGAAAAGTAATTGAGACTGTTGTAGAAGACACTGCAGTTGATGAGGAAAAAGGAGATGAAGCAGATACAACATCTAAAAAGGGCAACCAAAAAAAAAGGAAGGTAGAGGAAGCACCTAAGAAAAAAGAACGCCAACACCCAAAGTGTATGGCTACCCATCCAAATATTTTCATCGTGCTGTGGATGAGGAAATTTACTTCAGGAAATTTGAAGATCGACCCTTGGTCAAGTCAAGAAGATTTATAATAGATGAGTTTGCTGATTTCCCCTTCGCTAAATGGTTGCATGGACACGGAATTGCTCCATTTGCTAATGTTGAGTGCCACATTTATCCAGTCCTTTTGAGACACTTTTATTCTAGCTGGGGTGCTGATGGTTTTACACATGTAAAGGGTGTAGAAATAGAAATCAGTTCAATGATGTTGGAGAAGGTTTTTGGGATCCCTTATGATCCTGGGATGTATACAGGTTTTGTAGAGAAGAAACAGGAAGTATTTTCCGAGGTTTGCAAAAATCCAAAGGTGGGAGCTGAAAGAGTGTCATCTACTCAGTTGAAATATGTGGACTTGAAACTTCTCCATTATGTTTCTGTATACCACTTATTCCCCAGGAGTGGATCTTATACAGAGGTGACAGCCCACGATGCACACTTGCTGTATGCTCATGCAAGAGGCAACCGTTTCAACTTCGCCTACCACATATTCCAGCATATGAATAAGAGTCGTGCTAGGAAGAATGGATCTTTGCCATATGGAATGATTATAACAAGAATCCTAGAATATCATGGCGTTGATCTCAGTGGAGAGGAGCACCAAAAGTACAAAGAAGCTGACACGATTGATGCATCTGTCTTGACTAGATTGGGTTATTTATTTGATGAGCAGGAACAGGAGTGGAAACCAAGGCATGATGTTAAGGTTTCAAGCGAAGATGAAGAAGATGAGGCTGAGGCTGAGGCTGAGGCTGAGGATACGGGACGGCGACAAGGAGATCATGAGCAATCACTTCCAGACATGAAAGGAAAGAGCCAAGAAGCTGCTTCTACGCAAGCTCACCCAGATCTGTCTTCACAGTTGCTGCAATTTCGGGAGGATATCATGAAGCACATTGCCTCCTTCATGTCACAATCAATCAAACCATCCACTTCTGCTTCTGTCATCTCCACACCAGTTCTAAGTCCACCAACTTCCAGCCATTTGGTTATGCCAACATTTTCTCCTACTGGTCTCATAGATACTCCTACCACAGTCCATTCGCAGTTACCTAGTTGTATGGGTCAGCATCCACCTGCATCACAGTCATCTCCATCCTTTGCTGATTTTCTTCCCGAAGTAGGCCAACCTAGTGCTCCAGTCTATGATCCAACCATTTTCCCCTTCCCTCCTTTACCGGCACCTTCCCAACCTTCTAATATACTAACACCTGAACATGTGCTTCAAATGACAAGGCATACTATGTTTCTTACAGGCAGTATTGACAGATTGATTAGAGAGGTGGAACACATGAGGCAACGCATGGACGTATTTGAGATGCGCTTAGAGGAGTTGAGAGGCAAACACTCAACAAATGATGGTGCAAATGACGGTGCTGGGGAAGATCATGGCGTTTAGATCTATGAAATTTATTACATTCTAACTTTTTTTTGCACATTATATATTTTGATGCTGATGTATAGCTTTAGCATGACTGCATGTTTTATAAATGATTGGATTCAGATGCATGGATTAAACAAATGACAGAAATGTTAGTAGAGTATGTATAGTGTTGAATGGATTGCCTCAGGTGCCCCTAAATTTTCCATACTTGCGGATGCGGATTATCAAAACCGCATGAGTGTTATACCTTGATAATATATCCAGATTTTTCAGACTTGAAAATCAGCGTGCGGTTTATGAAAAACGCATGTGAATTATAAAATGGACCGGAGACATATACCACCAGACATGTCTGTTTAAAAAATCGGCATGCGGATTATGAAAACCGCATGAGTATTATACCTTGATAATATACCCTGATTTTTCAGACTTGAAAATCAGCGTGCGGTTTATGAAAAATGCATGCGTATTATAAAATAGACCCAATACATATACCGCCAGATATGTCTGTTTCAAATATCGGCATGCGGATTATGAAAACTGCATAAGTATTATACCTTGATAATATACCCAGATTTTTCAGACTTCAAAATCAGCGTGCGGTTGATGAAAAACGCATGCGAATTATAAAATGGACGGGACACATATACCGCCAGATATATCTGTTTCAAAATTCCGCATGCGGATTATGAAAACCGCATGAGTATTATACCTTGATAATATACCCAGATTTTTCAGACTTCAAAATCAGCGTGCGGTTTATGAAAAACGCATGCGAATTATAAAATGGACCGGATACATATACCGCCAGATATGTCTGTTTCAAAAATCGGCATGCGGATTATGAAAACCGCATGAGTATTATACCTTGATAACATACCCAGATTTTTCAGACTTCAAAATCAGCGTGCGGTTGATGAAAAACGCATGCGAATTATAAAATAGACGGGACACATATACCGCCAGATATGTCTGTTTCAAAATTCCGCATGCGGATTATGAAAACCGCATGAGTATTACACCTTGATAACATACCCTGAATTTTCAGACTTCAAAATCAGCGTGCGGTTGATGAAAAACGCATGCGAATTATAAAATAGACGGGACACATATACCGCCAGATATGTCTGTTTCAAAATTCCGCATGCGGATTATGAAAACCGCATGAGTATTACACCTTGATAACATACCCTGAATTTTCAGACTTCAAAATCAGCGTGCGGTTGATGAAAAACGCATGCGAATTATAAAATAGACGGGACACATATACCGCCAGATATGTCTGTTTCAAAATTCCGCATGCGGATTATGAAAACCGCATGCGTGTTATATCCTGTATGATATACTTTACATGCACAACACTACATCAACAAACAAAGAGTTTATAGAATTAAGTCATCCTTAATCGTTCTACAGAGTCTACTTTTTTACAAAAGTACAGAAATCTACAATAGCAAACACTTATGCAAAGCTGTCCCTTCATGCTTCTACTATCTTTCGATGTTGCATAAAGCTCGACGATCCTTCTAATAACTATTCCATCTTCGTAATCCTTGTACTTATGCAAAACTGCAGTAGAAAGATTAAGTTACGTTAACAGATTTAGCATAATAAGAAATCACATTAAGATGAACATTGAAAAGATAAATACCTTTGTCGTTCATTTAAACAGATGAATCAATATCATTTTTATGTAACAATGGACAATTTCGCCTATCATGATCAACCACGATTTTCTTACACCCACGGCATAATCTTCCTGTGCGTTCGGTGGCTTTTTCAATAGAAGATTTTAGACGTTGCTTTGATCGCCCCTTCGTTCGCCGTCTATTTGCAAAATCCTGCACTTGAGATGGGGCACTTGATCCATTATCAACTATCACTGGTTGTAATAGTATATTGCCTTCATCTCTTCCGTTTGTATGATTTCTGCATGGATTACTTTCGGTGACATGATTGCTAGCTTCTGATGTCATGCCCTGTCCTGCATATGGTAATGCTAATTATTGCCCATTCGAAGGACTTGCTAGCATTTCGGCTTGCTTCTTTTGACACATAACCTCTATCATGTCATCCAAAGCTGCATTTGCAAATTGAAATGCTCCCCAACTTGATGATAATTCATTGAGTATGAAATTGATTTTTGGAAAAATAATGTGCCGACGGACGAGTGGTGAATTAGTTGCATCACAATTGTCTGTAAAGCTTAACACTCTAATATTCTCCTTTGGACGCTGTGACCACCGATGAAGTACATGTCCCTCAGGCATAGCTACAATGTCACGCCAGTGAAACACGGATAATATGTGCCGACAAACAATCCCGCACCAATCAAATAAGCGGCATGAACATGTTGCAAATTTTTCTTGTTCGCACCAGCTGACCAATCGCTGATAGTTGGGATCTCCCGATTTGTGTACCTTGTAGATAATACGACCCTCTTCTATGCCGTCTTGCATTGGCTTATAATATCTTGAATCATCCATTTCAGCCTGAAACTCATAGAAGATCTCTCTAGTATACATTTTTGCAATTTGTTCCTCGAGCATATATTTGGTTTTCAGCACCGGAGTTCCATAGGTGGTTTTACAATCAGCATCTTTTTCATCCTCTCTTCTCTTCGTTATTGCACGCTCGTAAGCTTCGACAAACTGGACTAATTTTGTGGTCGACCCAACGAATTGATCAAAAAAAGCATTTATGCTTTCAGACCTTTGAGTGGTGCTCATCCCCGCCAAGAAAATACTCCTCGTGTAGGCCGGTATCCACTTCTCTCGAATATTATACATTTGTTGTAACCAAGCATGATTTCTCAATTCAAAATTATCCATCAACTTTTCCCAGCCAGCTTCAAACTCTCCAGGAGCTTCTGTATTCTTAATTAACCTGAATAAGCTATCCTTAAATTGAGGATAACTTTCATTGGTTGACTGCAATTTCTCAGGAAATTTTCTATATATGTGCCATGAACAGAAAATGTGCTTTGCAAATGGGAATACCACAGATATAGCCTTTGTAATAGCTGGATCCTGGTCTGTGATGATGGCTTTCGGAGGTATACCACCCATGGCATGAAGCCATGTTTGAAACAACCACGTGAAATCTTCTTCACTCTCACAAAACAGTAAACCAGCTCCAAGCAATATTGATTGCTTATGATGATTAACCCCCACAAAGGGTCCAAATGGCATATCATATTCATTGGTCCGATAAGTTGTGTCAAAGCAAATGACATCATTGAATACTTGATAATCCTTCTTAGATTCTCCGTCAACCCACATACATGACATTAGTCGACGTTGCTCATCAACCTTAATATCATAAAAGTAGTCTGATTTGCTAGCGAATTGATTTTCAAAGTACTCCAATAAGGCTGGTGCACCCCCTCCATATCTTGACATTCGTCTCGATCGTAAGGCATTACGTAAGTCGACTTCCATAAATCCCAACTGATCACGTCCCCCTGCCTCCTCTATCATAAATTGTAATGATCTTGACACTCCAACACCTGCCTTCTGGAGACCTTCAACTATGTCCAATTGTGATTCTGGCACCTTCCGATGAGATCGCAGGCAACGAGACTTAACGGGGGTCTCTAATCGATGCGAGTGTTCCTTTTTGAAGCATGTGACCTTCCACATCAAAGTACTTGATAAACGCTTGACAGTTAGTGATGCAAAGCATTCACATCTAGTAGTATCTCTTTGTTTGCGTTTTCTTGTAGCTCGCGGATTATTTTGTCGAAGGCCCTGTTTAGAGCACTTCAAAATGCGATATATTATTTCTCCATCTTTCGATCTTTTGACATCACTTTTTCTTATGCTAAAACCACAACACCTTGCATATGAATTATAAAATGAATATGCTTCTTCTTCGCTGTTGAACTCTTGTCCAATAGTTGGGGTTAAGGCATGACATGCTTGAGGGGTAAAAGTTGTCAATGGAGTGAAGGTATGTCCGCTTCCTTTAGATGACATCTCAAATTCATTTTGGGCCATGCTATTTCATGTTCTCATCTCACTGCATTAAAAAATAGAAATATGTCATTTAATGGAAAAAAAGAAAAGTGGGCCAACAACTCTCTGTTAGAATGTTAGTTGGGATCTCACTGCATTAAAAATGGGCCAACAACTCTCTGTTAGGATGGTCTGATCCGCATGCGGATTATAACTACGCAGCGAAAGTACCTCCCATCCGCATGCGGATTTTCACGTGAGGTAGATGCGGATGGGAGGTACTTTCACTGCGCAGTTATGATCCGCATGCGGATTCGGACTCCGCATGCGGATTTTCGCGTGAGGGAGATGCGGCTGGGAGCTAATTTGCTGCACATTCAGAATCCGCATGCGGATTTACGGAGAAGACGAGATAAGAAAAAAATCAAATTCCAGTTCGGCTAGCTATCCACCAAAAAACTGAAATTATTTGCATTCATTACTTAATAGCATCAATAAGATTGCAACTCACCCTCGCCGGAGATGCGAATCGCCGGATCTGCTGGTTATGGAGGCTAGAGCTGATGTGGGGATGCCGTCTGCTGCGTGCCACTGGAACCGTGCGAATCTTTAGGAGGGGATGCCGTCTGCTGTGCGTTGATCGATAGAGCAACTGCTACTGCTGGTCGCCGATGGTGTCGCTGCCTGCTGTTCACCAGACGGACGGGTGCTGCTGCTGGGAGCGGGAGCTGCTGCTGCCTGCTGCGTGCCGCTGCGTGAGTTAGGGATTTAGGAGGGGATGCCGGGATTTAGGGATTGAGGAGGGACGAGGGTGGGGGGGATGCCGGGCTTTAGGGATTGAGGATGCCGGGATTCGGGGATTGAGGAGGGACGAGGGACGCCAGAGAAGGCGGGATCTGCTGTTTTCGTGTTTTGCTGCCGAGCGGGAAAATTTTCACAGCAGATCCGCGTGTATGACCCGCCCAACGCAACGCAACACGCACACCAGCTCTCGACGGACAGGATTCAACCCGCCGAAATCGACGGCCAGATGAGTCGTCTGCACCGTTGCTTCCATGCATGCAGAATGCACATGAGTATATCCCATTATATATATATATATCTATATATACATATATATTATTTTAAAAAAAAACTACTTTTCCCAACGCGGATACTCCCCGACTGGCGGGTTGAATTGACATATGGGTTAAGTATATTTTCTCCTTTAAAAATAAAATAAAAAATATATATATTATATATATATCTATATATACATATATATTATTTTCAAAAACTGCTTCTCCCAACGTGGATACTCCCCGACTGGCGGGTTGAATTGACACACAGGTTAAGTATATTTTCTCTTTAAAAATGAAAATAAATATATGAGTATTTTCTATAAAAATATATCAAAATACACATATATATTGAAAGGCATCCAAAAATTAAGATTTTGACTTCTAAGATTATATAAATGCCCCGCGGGCCTTCAAAAATGAATATTTTGCCCCGCGGGCCTTCAAAAATGAATATTTTGCCCCGCGGGCCTTCAAAAATGAATATTTTGTCCCGCGGGCCTTCAAAAAAATATAAGTATTTGCCCCATGAGCCCCAAAAATATATATATATATATATATATATATATTTTTAGACTTTAAAAAAATATATATTATAAAAAAGAATTTTCATATACTTTTGCCTGAGTAGATACTCCACAAACAGTGGGTTAAGTTGATGCGCAGGGCTAAGTACCTTTCTATTATATATATACAAAAAAGAATATATATATATATATGACCTCTTCGCTCAATCCGAGCTTTAATGTCCGAGCAAGCCCAAAATGGCCCAAAGCTCTCTGAAAAGCCCAAGATGGCTCAAGACCCTCAAAAAAGCCCGAGATGGCCCAAAACTCTCCAAAAAGCCCAAGATGGCCCAAAACTCTCTAAAAAGCCCATGATGGCCCAAAACCCTCCGAAAAGCCCAAGATGGCTCAAAAACTCTCCAAAAAGCTGAATGTGGCCCAAAATCTCCAAAAAGCCCAAGATGGCCCAAACTCTTTTCAACAAGCCCAGTTGAGCCCAAACCTTTTTAATTGGTCAAAAATGACCCAAACATACTTTTTAAATTCGGTTGAATCCATTTCTTGGTAAAACTACCCAATTGTTCAATCCAGAGGCTGAATGCGGGAGACGCTGGTTTCTTGTACAAGTACAGAAGCTGAAAGCGGGACACGCTGGTCTGTTGTGTAAATCCAGAAGCTAAGAGCGCACTTAGTTTGCTGTGTAGGGTCACTAGTGTAGCCGACGGGCCCCTCACTAGTTCCCAAACCGAGTCATCGCTGGTCGACGGGCTAAGCGTAAACTCACATTTAAGACATGGCGCGTGGCGTCATGTACCTCACATTTAAGACATGGCGCGTGGCGTCATGTACCTCACATTTAAGTCATGGCGCGCGGCGTCATGTACTTCATATTTAAGATATGGCGTGTGGCGTCATATACCTCACATTCGAGTCACGGCGCGGGGCGAAGTGTACTCATTTATCTTTATATTTTTGTTAGATACGATTTTTCGTGCACTTGTAAAGACGTAGAAGGATCTTCTACGCACTTCATTATTATTAAGCATTTTTTTATGGACCATTGTATTCAGCTCTTTTAATCAAGGGTTTTCTCGTTAGAGATGTAAAATCAGAATGTGGAACACAATGCAAAATATTTCTGTGATGTACTTTTCGGACTCGGTTAAAGAATTGGATGCTTTAAAATTTTGTTGGGAAATTAATTAAGCATTTATTCTCAAAGCCGCAGGGAAACAATTTTACATTCAACCAAAAATCAACAGAATGAAATGAATTATATTTTTTTCTCACGAGGCCGGAACAAGCACTTGGTTAGCATTCATTCAACTCAGTTCTCATCATTTCAGTTTGAAAGATTGACATATGATTGAATTAGAACAATGTACTATGAAATTATTTTGATTCTTTCTCATGCCAATTGCAACTTGCTTTTACACATAGGCCTTAATCTGAATTGCCCATTTTTCATGAATTCAATTTCAAGTCAACATTTTTCTCAACCTTGCACATTTTCAACATAATGGATTGAACACAAGATAACTTTCAGTAGCAGAAGTTGACATAATATGCAATCTACATAAAACATGAAAAACAAACCTACGACTGAGAATTATACACCCCCCAAACTGAAGAGATGCATTGTCCTCAATGCATGATGACCTAAGATGACCTAATAAAAAAAAGTAAAATAAAATAAAAAAAATAGAAAGGATCGGGACTCCCTCATAAATCGGACTTGATGGCGTCCTCATCCTCGCTCTCGCTGCGATGTTGCTGGGATGACTGCCCGAAGTAAGCTCTGAACTCCGGGGGCGTCGACGGGAAGGGTGGAAAAGTCGATGAATCGATATGGCGCTCCTCCATCAACCGTCTGAAGTGGGCCTCCATTGCCCGGTTGGACTGCTATAAAAACCTGGCATGAACCGCCATGAGGTTTTCCAAGTTGGTCAGTCGCTCGCTAGTAGTCAGCGGTTGAGAGGAGTGTCCCGCTGATGGTGCTGCCGTAGGGTAAGTCATGGCGGTGCAGACTCGTGGTTGGGTGCAATAGGAGAGGTCGTCGATAATTGCCTGGTAATTCAGGACTTCCTCTATCGCTTCCCATCTGACTCCCACCCGCTTGCAGAGCCCAATGATGAAGGATGGAAAGTAATAGCTACCTCAGGGATCTGTCGCACTGGCGCAGATCTAGTGGTAGATCAGTCTTCCCACATCGATCGTCATCCCGCTGTATATGGCATGCAGCAGGAGTGCCCTATCCATCGTGACCTCGCTAACATGAGTTGATGGCATCATCCTGGCTGAGACAAAGTGGAAGAACATCCTCCCGTCATACATCATATCGCTGCACTTGAAGGACGTGAGCTGTCATCCCGTTGACTTCCATGTCGGAGGCCTTTCACAGAGATGCCTTGTGATGGAGTTGGCGTCTCTGTCTTCTCCCTCCAAAAAGGCCTCGTACTGGTCTGGGCAATCAAAAGTGGGCATCCTGTAAAAAGTGTTGATCGCATCGGGGTGGAATGGAACGATCTTTCCTCGAACTTTGATCCTACCCTGCTCGTGTTCCACCGCATTGGCGTAGAATTCTTTGACCACTAGGACGACCGCAGGCTGTGGCTGTGACAAGAATTTCTGCCAACCTCGGGCATTCAGGGCGTTGATGAAGTTGTCGGAGAATGACTCTATCTTTATGCCCCATTCTGGAATTAAGTAATGCTTCTGCAACGAGTCCGTATACCGCTTGAAGGCTTGACCGGATACAAAATGGTTGGCGTCAAATTCAATTGGATCCTGTGTCTTCTTCCGCTTGGCAGAGGAGGAGGAAGTCATGTCTCCAATATAGATCAAGTAATCGCCCAAAATACAGTCCACAGCCAAATCACACAAGTAAACCCCCAGAAACTGCACACCGAACTTCAATCCGCCGTCCAACCACCCTCAATATCCAATCCAAATGCCAATTCTCCAACCAACCAACACCAAACAACTTGCAAAGCACTTAAAATTCACTTAAGAATAAGAAATTTTTGCCTCAGGAGCTTGTCAACTTGAATTCTGAAAATTAGCAACATTCCGAACGGGTGCCATGGCGCGGTGTGGTGGCGCCTAGGCGTCGTTGTGCTGCCTTCGAAAACCGGCGCCGGTCGGAAGAAAAAATTGAGATGGGGTTTGAAATGGAGCCCAAAAGGAGAGGAAAATGATGGGAAAATGTTTAGGGATGGGGCTTAGGATTTGATGATGAAAAACTCAATTTTTGGGTAGATTTGTGTCAATCTAAGGAAAGGGGAAAAGTGAAAATGGAATGAAAAATGGAAAGGATGGAATGGAGAGGTGATTGCTTGATGAAATGGAGCTGGATTGGAGTTGAAATGGCTTGGAATCAAGGGGAGAATGGTTGGAAATGAAAAGCGGAGAGAAGAGGCGGCGCCGGGGCTTGGGTTAGGGTTTAGAACCCTAACCCGAGCCTTATAAGGCCGTCTGGGTCACGCTGTCCATGACCCGGCGCCGGGGCGCCATATAGCAGCGCCTAGGCGCCAGTTCATCGCTCCGTGTTCTTTGGGATCTTCATCACAACGTCGGAGCGCCCTGATGTGGCACCTAGGTGCCGATGTTCTTCTGTATTTTTTTTGAAATTTTGCTCTCAGCTGCTTCCTAGCATGATCTTTATGAAATTGAGCTCGAAGTCATTCTCCTACATCAAAAATAAAAACAAAAACAAAAGAAAAAATAAAAATGAAAATGAGTAATGGGTTGCCTCCCATTTAGCGCTAAGTTTAACATCCTCAGCCCGACGTTCTCGCTGTTCAATTTTCTTTTAGTTCAACCACCTCCTTGCAACGCTGCTGATCATCTCCCATATAATGCTTTAGATGTTGCCCATTCACGACAAAACTGTTGCTGGATGCCTCGTTGGATATCTCCACTACTCCGTGCTTAGTCTCCTTTATCACCATGAATGGTCTCGACCATCTGGATTTGAATTTTCTTAGAAACAATTTCAATCTTGAATTGAAAAGTAGGATTCTCTGACCTGGCTCGAATCTCTGTGGTAAAATCTTTTTGTCATGCCATTTCTTCACCTTTTCTTTATAGATCTTGGCATTTTCATAGGCTTGCATTCAGAATTTGTCCAACTCATTGAGTTGCAGCAATCGACACTCCCCTGCTTGTTGCATGTCCAGGTTTAGTTTTTTAATCCCCCAATAAGCATTGTGTTCCAACTCCAGCGGCAGATGGCAGACTTTTCCATAAACTAGTTAGTAAGGAGACATTCCAAACTGGGTTTTATAGGTAGTTCGATATGCCCATAGTGCGTCGTCCAGCTTGATAGACCAGTCTTTACGAGATGACCCAATTATTTTCTCCAGAATTTGCTTTAATTCTCTGTTGGCCAACTCGACTTGTCCATTGGCTTGTGGATGATAAGTTGTCGTCATCCTGTGGCGTACTCCATATTTGTGCAAAATTTCTATGAACTGCCGGTTGCAGAAATGAGAGCCTCCATCACTAATGATCACCGGGGCGTGCCGAAACGCGTAAAAATATTCATCTTGATGAATTTGAGAACCCCACTTGAGTGGGAATCACTTCTACCCATTTGGAAACATAATCCACAGGCACTAGAATATACTAGTTTCCAAAAGAAGGGATGAATGGACCCATGAAGTTGATACCCCAAACATCGAATATTTCCACTTCAATGACATTAGTGAGAGACATTTCATGTCTTTTGGAAATATTACCAGTCCGCTGGCATTGATCGCATCTTTTGACATAAAAATGGGTGTCCTTGAACAATGTTGGCCAGTAAAATCCCGATTGAAGTATTTTTGCCGCAGTTTTATCTCCTTAGAAGTGCCCCCATACGAAGATGAATGGCAGCTTTGCAATATCGATTGCTGTTCATATTCTGGAATACATCTCCAATATAAGTGATTTGGGCATTGCTTGAACAAGTATGGATCATCTCAGAAATAAAATTTCATGTCATGGAGAAATTTTTTTCTTTGATGTGAATTTAGCTCCAGAGGCAATAGTCCACTGACGATGTAGTTTACGAAGTCTACGTACCATAGTGGACTGCCTGGGGAGATGGAGAATAGCTGCTCATCCGGGAACACTTCCTGAATCTGCTCCTTATCTTGGGCTGGTTGGGATCTCTCGAGATGGGATAAATGGTCAGCGACTTGATTTTCAGCTCCTTTCCGATCTTTAATTTTGAGGTCGAACTCCTGTAACAATAGGACCCACTGGATCAAGCATGATTTTGCATCCTTTTTCTCAATCAAATACTTAATAGCCGAATGGTCTATGTACGCGATCACTTTGTTGCCCACCAGATAGGCTCTGAATTTGTCGAATGCAAAAACCACAGCTAGCAACTCTTTTTCTGTTGTGGTATAATTCATTTATGCCTTGTTCAAGGTTTTGCTGGCGTAGTAGATGGAGTGAAAAACTCTGTTCATTCATTGGCCCAGTACCGCTCCCACTACGTAGTTGCTCGCATCGCACATTAATTCGAATGGGAAGTTCCATTCTGGAGAAATAATGATTGGCGCAGATACCAATCTCTTTTTCAGGTCCTGGAATGCCTCCATGCATTCGTTGGTGAATTCGAATGGCGCATCTTTCTCGAGCAGTGAACATAGCATCTTGGCTATCTTAAAGAAGTCTTTTATGAACCGCCTATAGAACCTCTCATGTCCTAGAAAACTGTGAATGCCTTTGACTGAGGTAGGTGGAGGAAATTTCTCGATCGTCTCGATTTTAGTTTTGTCCACTTTGATTCCCTGCTTGGAGATCTGGTGCCCAAGTACATTGTCCTCCTGCACCATAAAGTGGCACTTTTCCCAGTTAAGAACCAGGTTTGTATCCTCATAACGCTGAAACATCTTTGATAAGTTGGCCAGGCACTCGTCATAGGAATTTCAGAATACCGAGAAATCGTCCATGAATACCTCTAGGAAGTTTTCCACCATGTCAGTGAAAATGGCCATCATACAATGCTGAAATGTCCCTAGGGCGTTGCATAGGCCAAATGACATTTTCCTGAATGCGAACGTGGCATATGGACATGTGAATGTGGTCTTTTCTTAGTCCTTTGGTGCTATCATTATCTGATGGTACCCTGAATAGCCATCCAGAAAGCTATAGAATTTTCGCCCCGCCAACCTGTCTAGCATGTGATCATTGAATGGGAGTGGAAAGTGATCCTTTCAGGTGGCTTTGTTTAGTTTGCGGTAGTCCATACAAACTCGCCAACCAGTGACTGTCCTCGTCGGAATCAACTCATTGTTCTCGTTGGAGACGACCGTCATACGACCTTTCTTCAGGACGCACTGCACTGGGCTGACCCAAGAGCTGTCAAAGATCGGATAAATAATGCCTGCATCTAGCCATTTGATAATCTCCTTTTTGACCACTTCTTTCATGATTGGGTTCAACCTTCTCTGCGCTTTGATAGATGGCCTGGAATTCTCCTCCACTTGAATTTTATGCATGCAAAAGGACGGGTTGATGCCTCTGATGTTGGCGATGATCCATCCTATGGCCTTTTTGTGATTTCTGAGCACTCTGAGCAGTTTTTCTTCTTGCATGGGATCCAATGCAGAAGAAATAATCATCGAGAGTCAGGATTCCACTCCCAAGTAGGCATATCTGAGGTACTTTGGCAGAGATTTCAGCTCAAGAACAGGCGGCTCTTCGATCGACGACTTCAATTGTTTAAAAGATTTTGGTTTTAGCTCCAACGATTTGAACTTCTGCGGGTATCTCATAAAAGTCGAAGATTGTTGCAGGTAGCGTATCATCTCTGCTGAATCGTCGTCAGATTCACTGATTTCTCTAACCAGCGATGCCTCCAAGATGTCTTCGTAGGTTGAGACTTGGAATTCAGCTTGAACAGTTGAATCCACCATGTTGATCGTTCATCTGGATCATTTGGTAACTGCATCGCTTTGAACACGCTAAAAGTAACATGTTTGTTCTGAACCTGCATGGTTAGCTCTCCAGCCTGTACGTCAATGATAGCCTTGCCTGTTGTAAGGAAAGGCCGACCTAAAATAATTGGCACATCCCGGTCTTCTTCATAATCCAGGATAATAAAATCTGCAGGAAAGATGAACTTGTCCACCTTGACAAGAACATCTTCAATGATGCCCTCCGGATATGTCATGGACCGGTCCGCCAGTTGCAGCATTACTGTCATAGGTCGAGCTTTCCTAATGCCTAATTTTCTGAAGATCGACTTGGGCATGAGATTAATGCTGGCTCCCAAGTCACATAGAGCTCTCCCAAAGTATTGATTTTTGATTGTGCACGAGATAGTGAAACTCCCTAGATCCTTGAGCTTAGGAGGCTGCTTTCTCTGCAACATAGCACTAGTTTCCTCATTTAATGCCACCGTTTCGAATTCCGTCAATCGCCTTTTTTTTGACAGAACGTCTTTCATGAATTTAGCATAGCTCGACATTTGTTCCAAGGCTTCGACAAAGAGGTATGTTGATATGTAGTTGTTTTAGTACCTTTAAAAACTTCTTGAACTAGCCCTCCTTTTTGTTCTGTGCAAATCTTTGAGAAAATGGAGGAGGCGGCCTTTGATTTGTGGCAAATTCAGCATCCAGTTGCTTTTGAATTGAATCTGGTTCCTCTGCCTCCTGTGACCACTGAATTAGAGGACTAGTGGCTTCAGTTAATACTTCTGGCGAAATTGCGTCGGGTAACTGCTTTCCACTACGTAATATGACTGTATGCACCTGTTCTTTACCTTTTCCTTTCGGATTTTGTTTTGTATCGCTCGGCTGTGCACCTTGAGGCTAATTGTTTAGGGCTGAGGCCAGTCGACCGATCTATGCTTCCAAGTTTCTGTTTGTCGTGATCTGGGATTGCATGAATTGCATGAGAAGGTTTTCCAGATTCAATTTCTTTTCTTCCCGAGGTGGTGGATTGAATTGAACTGGTCTTGCTACATGTTGCTGTGAGGGCTGCTGTGAGAATCCCGGCGGCTGATTCGGCCTCGTCTGGTCATTCCATGAGAAATTGGGATGATTCCTCCAACCTGGATTATAGTTGTTTGCATATGGATTCGCTGGATTTCTCTAGAAATTTCCCACGTAATTAATGGACTCTGGATTGGATGCACATTGATCACTGGGATGGTCGAATTCTCCGCAACACATGCAAATATCTGTTGTTGACGGCTACTATGGTGTAGATGCCCCTACTGCATTGACGTTGGCAGGCCTGGATAGATTCTGAATCTGCCTGGATAGAGCGTCAATGTGGGCCTTTATCGATGAAACTGCTCCAATTGGAGTAGACCCCCATTTCAGCTTCTGTTAGATGGCAGTTGATAGGTATCGGCCGCCATATTTTCAAGCAGGGCGTATGATTCTCGGTAGCTTTTCCTCAGCAGGGAACCGTTTGATGATGAATCCACCATATGACTGGTGGAATCCTGGAGACCGTTGTAAAAAATCTGGATTTGAACCCATGTCTTAATTCCATGATGTGGACACTTCCGGAGCAGGTCTTTGAACCGATCGCACGCCTCTGATAGAGTCTCCTCTCTATGTTATTTGAATGAGACTATGTCCATCCTCAGTTTGGCTAACTTGGCAGGCGGAAAATATTTCTCCAAGAACTTCTGAGCCAAGTCATTCCACATATTGACAGAATCTGGTGATAGAGAATCTAGCCACTCCGAAGCTCTATCCCTCAGTGAAAATGGGAAGGTTCATAGCCGCATTGCTTCGTCGGAGACTCCATTATGCTTGAATGTGTTCATGATCTATAGAAAATTCTACAGATGGCGGTATGGATCTTAAGAAGACAAACCTCCAAACTGCCCAATGGATTAGAGCATTTGGAAAACCACCGATTTGATCTCAAAGTTGTTGGTGTCAATAGGAGGAGGTGCAATGCTAGTTTGAACTGCATTTTATCCCAGCGCAATGAGATCCCAAATAAGTTGGTCAAAATCGTCTTGGGGTGGATGAATTGGAACCTCAACCCTTTGATTTCCGTGTTGGTCTGCACAAATGTTCTCGTCTTGATTCCTAATGTGCTCCATGGTATGCTGTTGACTCCTAGCTTCCCTGCTCTTGCGACGCCTGCTCAAATAGGTTCTCTTTGATTCTAGATCAAAAGGAATAATGACCTCATTGCCAGCCCTACCTCGGTGCATGCAAACACAATTATCCTTGCAAAAAAAACCAATTCAATTG
The DNA here is from genome assembly GCA_030490835.1 of Annona cherimola. NCBI lineage: Eukaryota > Viridiplantae > Streptophyta > Magnoliopsida > Magnoliales > Annonaceae > Annona > Annona cherimola. The sequence goes on from CM059972.1 coordinate 47,216,009, forward strand.
AAACTAGCGAAAAAAATTCTAAACAAAAGAAATTATAAAAATAAACTATGATTACAAAATCATACAAGAAAGCAATAAAACTAACCAATAATTCGTTAAACCAATTCCCCGACAACAACGCCAAAAACTTGACGAACTGCGTATATGTCTATTAAATTTCTCGCTTTTAATGTAAGTATACGTGCCGAATCAAGTAATAAAGAGTGAGTAGAGTATCGTTCCCATGAGGAATTAATTTAACTTGGATTATTAATCAGTTTAATTGCTTTCGGTGAGTAAAAAATTTTGGGTTTTGAACTTAAAACTAAAACTATCAAACGCAAAAAGAAAATAGAAAAGAGTTCATGGAACAACTAGAATACTAAAAATGAGTTTACCAATTGGGGATGGCAGATGGATAGTTGACGAGCTGCGTATATGTCTATTAAAATGCTCGTTTTAACGCAAGTATACATGCCGATAAAGTAATAAAGAGTGAGTAGAGTATCGTTCCCACGGGGATTGTGTTAAACGGATTAGCACCTTAAATCTTAATTGTCTAAGTGAATTGGTAAAATGAAGGAGCAGTTGTATCAAAGAACTGAATTAAACTAAACTATGAAAACAGTAAATGACCAAGGTAGGGTGGATATTGCCGAGATTGCCTTGAGATGATTAAAATAGGTGGGAATATGAAGTCAGTGAATCATAGTCATGTCATTTGGTCCTAATTAAGTTAGTTGTGCAGAGATTACTAATCTAGGTTCATTCATATTCATATATGTCTTCCAACACATACAAACCTAACAAAGTTTTAGTTATGTGCTATGTTCCCATGCATACAAATAAAACAAGGTTGATAACCATATAACCTAATCATGATTACACAGGGTTAATAGGTATATTCCTATCCGTATTAACATCTAACACAACATGAGTTAGAATACTTGTGCCTTATATATGGATCTTATTAAAATCCTAATTTTCCAAGCATGAATCTGAATATTAGATCAATCCACAAGGTTGCAAAGCTTGTAAACGCATTAAGCATGATATATAAGGGTAATCTCAAGCAACATATGTCACAACACATCAGTATTATCAATTGAAGCATAAGAAAACCAAATATCATAAGCTATGAGTTCAAATCCTACAAATCTCCCACCATAAGAAGGTTTAGCCCATTAACATGACTTCAATTCCCATTAAAATCAAGTTACAATCATCTCCAAGAACACAGAGAAAAGGAAAGAGAAAGGAAAGAGCATGAGAAAGAGAATAACTAAATCCCCAAAGCTTCCACCAGCGAGATCGGATCTCCTCTTTCGTTTGCGATGGAAAACGGATCTTTTTCCTTCTCTATGCGGCTGCTCTAGCGGCTCTCTCCACACCTCTGCTCTCTCGTCTCTAGAACTCTAGGTTTCTATTTAAACATAACAGCTTGCGCAGCAAAACCCACACATACGGATGCATATTGGTGCCTAGGCGCCAACTCTCTAGAGCTGTGTAACTTAGAAACCTTTCTAGAAACCCTAGGACTTCATGCCTTGGCGCCTAGGCACCAACTCCCTGGAATCAATGTGATTTGTGACTTCAAAAACATTTAGAACTTTGCTTGCGTGTTGATGAAGTGGCGCCTAGGCGCCAACTCTCTGGATGTAATGTGTTGTGTGAAGTGTTGGAGATTCTAGCAAAGGCCTGTAGAATTGCGCCTGGGCGCCACTGGGCGGCGCCTGGGCACCAACCCTATGCTCCTTCACTTGGCTCTATTCTGCATTCGACTCGCTCGCGTTCTTGTAATTCTCCGTCCTTCCTGTAAAAATGAATGAAACTAAATAAATGAACTAAAAATGCCTAATTTATACTAAAAATGCATAAAAATTACATAATGCTCCTAAAATGCAAAGCGAGTGAAAATTTAGCTGAATGGATGCAAACTAAACCTAATGTCTTGGACTAACACGCAAAAATAGTCTGAAATAGGCCATGATAACTCGTAGTTTTACGAGTTATCAATAGTTCGAAATCATTGAATCTAAACTATATTGCATTGGTTCCTTTTCATTAGATTGTGTAGGGATTTACTAGTCCAAGTTCAATAATCTGTATATATGTCTTCCAACGCATATAAAGCTAATTACACCCTATTCAATTGCTATGTTCCCATGCCATCAAATAAAGTGGAATTGATAAGTTCATAACTTGTTTATTGACTACATAAGGTTTAATGGTATATTTCTATCCATTAAATAACTCCCCTTATCAAAGAGCGAACCTATGCCCTACACATAGATCTAGCAGAGATTTTCCTTTTTCATTGATTAATCATGCAATTAAATCATCTTACAAGGTAGCTAATCTTGTAAAAAGCATTAAACCACATATGCAAGGGTAAATCACAACACACAATCATATGAAAATCAAATATTCATTCCTGAAATTTGAAGAACCAATACAATATAGTTAGACATCAATTCATCCTAACTATCCATCTAAAAGAAGTTTAGCTCAAAGACATGATATAAAAATCCTTTACATCCATTATAAAAGTATCCAGAAAATCAGAGAAAGAAAAGTAGAAGGATGAAGAGAAAACTGGTTGTCCGGCAGTTTCTGTTGGAAACATGTGGAAAATAAGCCAAGTCTATATTTTGATGATTAACAAATCAATTTGAGTAAGTTTTGGTTACTAACATGTTTGTGGAAATGATTAAAGGTTATAAAATTGAAGAATATGAAGCATGACAAGTCAAGTCGATCTCCAAGTCGACTCAAGCATCGACTTAGGCCAAGTCGATCCCCGAGTCGACTCCAGTAGCGACTTCAAGACGTCATTTCCTTCCAGAGTTGAAATCAAGAATGAGAGGTGCCGAAGTCGCATTCAAAGTCAACTCCGGTTGCGACTTGAGGTGAAGTCGCAGACCAAGTCGACTCTAGTAGTGACTTGGAGGTTTCGTTTTTCGTCCAGAGTTGAAATCGAGAACGAGAGCTGCCAAAGTCGCACCCCAAGTCAACTTCGCATGCGACTTGGGTGAAGTTGCAGACCAAGTCGACTCCAGCATCGACTTCAATCGGACAGGGCAAAAACTTCAGAAGTCAAGTCGGGGATTAGATCGATTTCAAGGTAGACTTGAGTCAAGTTGAAGACCAAGTCGACTTAGATATTCGACTTGGAACATATGAAGACTAATCCAAGTCCAAAGCAAGCAACATGCATGAATTCAACCATTCTAATCAAAATATATATTGAACTTATTCATTCATACATTCAAGAATTCAAGGATTCAAAGTTTGCAAGTCACGAAGCTAAAAGGACATCAAGCTAGGATGATTATACTAAGTTGCAAAGATATAATCAAAGGAAGAACTGTTGGAAATATGTGGAAAATAAGCTAAATCTATGTTTTGATGATTAACAAATCAATTTGAGTAAGTCTTGGCTACTAACATGTTTGTGGAAGTGTTTAAGGGACATACATTTGAAGAAAATAGATCATGGAAGGATAAGTCGATTCCCAAGTCGACTCAGACATCGACTTAAGGCCAAGTCGATCCCCAAGTCGACTCCAACATCAACTTCAATGCGCCAAATCCTTCCAGAGTTGAAAATGGAGAGCTGAACTGCCGAAGTCGCAAACGAAGTCGACTTCGCATGCGACTTGGGTCGAAGTCGCAGACCAAGTCGACTCCAGTATCGACTTCAACATGACAAAACCTTCCAGAGTTGAAGTCAAGACCCCGAAGTACCGAAGTCGCACCCCAAGTCGACTCCACTTGCGACTTGAGGTGAAGTCGCAGACGAAGTCGACTCCGACATCGACTTTGATCGGGCAGAGGGGATTTTTCAGAAGACAAGCTGGATTAATCAATTTTCAAGACAAACCTGTATGAAGATGAAGATCAAGGCAACCTAGATGCTCAAACGGAAACATATGAAGATTAATCCAAGTCCAAGCAGGATGCATAAACTCAACCAAGAAGAATTGTTTAAGATTACATGATTCAAGTCTCATGGATTCAAAGCTTGCAAAACATGGGAGCAAATGTAAGCAAGCTAAAGAGAAGACAATGATTCAAAAAGAAATGAAAAATGCAAAAGAACTAAGGCATGGAGAAGCCTAAGCAAAACAAAAAGCATCCCGAAGTCTTTCAAGCTATCTGCCGAGGTGAAGTCGCACCCGAAGTCGACTCCACCTGCGACTTGGGTCAAGTCGATGCCCAAGTCGACCCAACCTGGAACTTGAAGGCGCTACGGAAAGGCGAAGTCGCACCCGAAGTCTACTCCATCTGCGACTTGGGCGAAGTCGCACCCGAAGTCGACTCCGCCTGCGACTTGGGTCGCAACAGTCGAAAAATATTCGAACGTTGGCGCATTAAATGCGCGCCACCTACCTTCAAACGTTCGGATTCCCTCCACAATTATAAAAGGAATTCATTGTGGACGAGGAAAGTAGCTGAAAATCATTAAGGGTGCTTAACTCCCATCTTCAAGAGCATTAAAGAGATCAAGCCAATCCAAAGAAGAAGAACTTTGCTTCGAACTGCTAGAGCTCAACTTCTGAATCTTCAAAGCCAACTCTACAAGTTCTTCTCTGCGCCAAACTGTCTCTACACAACAGTAACGTGCAGATTCTTTCTGTTTTTCTTATTGTTGTATTGAATTTGACTTAGTTTGAGGAACTAAGATCAAGTGTAAAAAAGTAGTGAGTGATTGGAGTGGAACTTATCACCTACTTGTGCTATGGTTTGTTGATGCCCCCTAGAGCTGGAATCTAGAAGAGAGCAGTGACTCTAATTGTATTTGTGAAGTACAATAGTGGAACACAAGTCACAAGGAGTATGAGCTTGGAAGAGTGGAGTAGGGAGGTTACCCGAACCACTATAAAATCTTGTGTGCTTGATTTATATTTCTGCTCTTTACATTATATTGCTTTCCATTTCGTTTCTTCATTAAGGGGACTAAATTAAGCTTTTAAGGGGTTAAGTTTTAATTTACCGAAGAATTTTATAAGAACCCATTTCACCCCTCCCCTCTTGGGTTTTGGCATTAACTCGGGACCAACAAGTGGTATCAGAGCAGGTCTTTGAGTTAAACCAAAGAGATCTAATCATATGGCATCCCAATCGACCTCCGTTCCCGCATTTGCCGAGGGCCAATCATTTACTAGGCCACCATTGTTTGATGGGAACAATTTCGGCTATTGGAAGCTTCGTATGAAGCAACTCATTATGGCTACCAATATGAACTCTTGGATTGCGATCCAAGACGGTGTAATCTTGCCAATTGATAAAAGAGCTTCCAAATGGACCGAAGAGGAAGTAAGAACTGTAAAGAGCAATGCTAAGGCTATGAACTCACTATTTTGTGCTCTTACAGCTTCTGAATATGATAGAGTATCCTCTTGCCTAACCGCTAAAGAAATATGGGATACTTTAATATCTATTTATGAAGGAACCTCTCAAGTCCAAGGGACTAGGAGAAATATTTTGATAGGAGAATTGGAAAGCTTCAAAATGTTAGAAACAGAAAATATTTTTGAGATGTTTGCTAGATTTTCTAAAATTACTAACGCTTTGAAAGGTCTTGGAAAAGAAATTTCTGATCGGAGCAGGTCATGAAGATTCTAAGGGCGCTACCCGAATCATGGACTCCGAAAATTACTGCAATAGAAGAAGCAAAGGACTTGAACACATTGAAGCTAGAAGACCTAATTAGCTCACTAATGTCACATGAGCTAATTAAGAAAAGAAATGAAGATAATCACAAAGGGAAGAAAGCTATTGCACTAAAGGCCACCCACAACTCAGAAGAATCTACCTCCTCATCTCACAACGATGATGAAGATATAGCACTACTCACTCGCAAATTTCGAAAGTTTGTGAGAAAAGAAAGGAATTTTAAAGACTTCAAAGAAAGACCACGAAGAGAGAAGAAGAAGGAGCCAACAAAGTGCTATAGATGCGGCGGGATGGGACATATGCAAGCCCAATGTCCTACGCAGGAAGAGAAATCAAAAGATCAATAAGAAAGGAGGGAAAGACATGAAAACAGAAAATACCAAAGGCCAAAGGGAAGAGGCATGTACGTAAATGAAGAAACTTCATTAACAAGCAGCTCCTCAACCGACGAATTTGAGGCGGCAAATTGTGCTAGAATATGCTACATCGCGCGAATCGAACAAGAAGAAAATTTGTTGTGTTTGAACACAACGGAAGTTTTGGAAGAACAAACCATCTCAACAAAGTGCACAAGTAATGAAGAGGTAACTTCCAAACTTTGTCACTCTCAATCTAGTTATTTTTCTTTTCATGAATGCCTCAAATGTACTGAATTAGAAGAACTACAACTTGCATATGATTCATTATATGAGGAAATCAAAAAGCTAGGAAACAAGTTGTCATTAAAGAGACAACAATGTAACTCCGTTATTATTGTAAATGGAAAACTAGCTGAAAGATCAACAAAACTGAAAGAGGAAAATGAATCATTGTTGAAAGAAGTAGAGAAACTGAAAAAGGAGAACGAATCCTTAAGTGAATCATTAGCTAAGTTCTCTAATCCAGGAGAAAATGTAAAAATGTTTCTGAACATGACCACTCAAACAAATAGAAGAGGTCTTGGATATTATACATTTGAGCAAAAAGAAAGTGGCAAATCGGATGTGACAATGTTTGGGAACAATCAAACCAAAACTGCACCTATATACAAGCCAAAAAGGAAAAATGTTATGTGGACTAGAAGGCCAACGTTTGAACCATTACATACTTGGAGGCCTACTCCTAGATTACCAATAGCTTGCAATTTCTGCAATAAAATTGGTCATAAAGCCTATAAATGTAACTTTAAGAAACTGTATGACCATGGTGCAAAGTTAGTTTGGGTTCCAAGAAACGCAAGATTTGGGCTTTCTAAGTTAGAGCAACAAAAATTGAATCATATTACTAACCCAAATGGACCCATAAAATGAGTACCAAAGAGATAAGATCTACTTGTTTATTTTTCAGATATGTTTCAAGGCAAAGGCAAACAACGTGTGGTTCATGGATAGCGGTTGTTCAAGGCATATGACCGGAGAAAGAAGTTTATTTCATAAACTTAAGCCTTGCAACAATGGAACGGTTGCCTTTGGTAATAATGAGAAAGGTAAAATTAAAGGTAAAGGAAACATATATAGTATTTCAAATGCATGCATGGAAGATGTTTTGTTTGTTGAAGGACTCAAGCACAATCTAATGAGCATTAGTCAATTATGTGACAAAGGATACAAGGTTGTGTTTGAATCATCTATATGTAATGTATTTGATGGAAAACATATCATGTTTAGTGGAAAAAGACATGGAAATGTATATTTGGTTTCACTTGACGAACTAGATGATCAATGTCTAATGGCTATTGATAATGATCCATGGGTTTGGCATAAGAGGCTTGGACATGTAAACATGTCAAACATTTAAACTCTATGGAAAAAGAATTTGGTAGAAGGTTTGCCTAAATTGAAATATGACAAGGATAAAATGTGCAAGACATGTCAATTATCAAAACAACCTAAAATGCCTTTCTCTACCAAAAAGAAAATCTCCACCACTAGGCCACTTGAATTGCTACACATGGATCTATATGGGCCATCCGACATTCTAACCATTGGTGGAAAGAAATATGTGTTTGTAATTGTTGATGATTTTTCAAGATTCATATGGGTAATTCTCTTAGCTAGCAAAGATGAAGTCTTCTCTATGTTTGCAACTTTTGTAAATTTGGTGCAAAATGAAAAACAAAGTACTATTATGACTATAAGAAGTGATCATGGTGGTGAATTTGAAAATAAACGATTCATAGAATTATGCAATGAAAAAGGAATTCATCACCAAGGACTCCACAACAAAATGGAGTGGTTGAAAGGAAAAATAGAACTATACAAGAGATGGCTAGAACAATGCTAAATGAGAGCAAATTATCCAAGAAATTTTGGGGTTAAGCTGTAAGTACAGCTTCTCATGTTTTAAATCGAGTTACCATTAGAGCAATCTTGAAAAAGACCCCATATGAGCTATGGAAAGGAAGAAAATCAAATATTTCATACTTTCAGACTTTTGGTTGCACATGCAATGTTTTGAACAATGGAAAAACCAACTTGGGAAAATTGGATGCTAAAAGCGATGAGGCAATATTTCTTGGTTACTCATCAAATAGCAAAGCATATAGAGTCTTCAACAAAAGAAACCAAGTTGTAGAAGAGTCAATACATGTTGTTTTTGATGAATCTAACCCATATTTCAAAAGAAAAGATGATTTAAGTGATGCAGATGATATAACAAGTAGTCTTGAGAAACTGCATGTGGAAAAGCAAGAAGACTCCATGGAGGAAAGGGTAAGTGAAGGCAATAACTCCTATAAACCTCCAACTAATTTAAAGTTCAAACATGCCCATCCAATTGAGCAAGTTATAGGGAATGTATATGAAGGTGTAAAAACTAGAAGGTCAAAACAAAACATTTGTAGACAATACGCCTTTGTATCTAAAATTGAACCATCCACTATTGATCAAGCTCTTGATGATGAAAACTGGATCATAGCAATGCAAGAAGAGGTAAATCAATTTGAAAGAAACCAAGTTTGACACCTTGTTCCTAGACCAAACGATTGTACTGTTATTGGCACCAAGTGGGTCTTTAGGAACAAATTAGATGAAAGTAGACTTGTAGTGAGAAACAAAGCTAGACTTGTGGCAAAAGGATACTCACAAGAAGAAGGAATAGATTATGAGGAATCCTATGCCCCGGTTGCTAGATTGGAAGCAATTCGCATCTTACTAGCTTTTGCATCTCACATGAACTTTAAATTGTTTCAAATGGATGTTAAAAGTGCATTTTTGAATGGATATATAAATGAAGAGGTGTATGTTGAACAACCACCTGGATTTGAGGAAAAAGATCAATCTCAATTTGTATACAAATTAACTAAAGCATTATATGGATTAAAACAAGCTCCAAGGGCTTGGTATGATAGATTAAGCAAATTTCTAATTGATCATGATTTTCAAAAAGGAAAGGTAGACACCACCTTGTTTATCAAGTATAAAGAAAACGATATATTGATCATTCAAATTTATGTTGATGATATTATTTTCGGTGCTACTAATGAGACTCTTTGTCAAGAATTTTTTGAGCTTATGCAGAAAGAATTTGAGATGAGCATGATGGGAGAGCTGAATTTCTTCCTTGGACTGCAAATCAAGCAACTAAATGAAGGAATCTTCATTAATCAGTCCAAGTATATCAAAGAAATGCTGAAGAAGTTTGGCATGGAGAATAGCAAAGGAGCAAACACGCCTATGAGCTCAACAATCAAAATCGACAAAGATGAGAAAGGAAAAATAGTTGATCTGAAATTGTATAGAAGCATGATAAGTTCTCTATTGTATTTAACTACTTCTAGGCCTGACATATTGTTTAGCGTGTGTATGTGCTCTAGATTTCAGTCATGCCCAAAAGAATCACACTTGGTAGCTGTGAAAAGAATTTTCAGATATTTAGTGGACACTACCAACATAGGACTTTGGTATCCAAAGGGCTCTAATTTTGATCTAATCGGCTACTCGGATGCGGATTTTGCCGGTTACAAAGTAGATAGAAAAAGCACTAGTGGAACATGTCAATTTCTTGGGAACATGTTGGTTTCATGGTTTTCAAGAAAACAAACTAGTGTTGCTCTATCTACGGCGGAAGCCGAATACATTGCCGCCGGGAGCTGTTGTGCCCAATTACTTTGGATGAAACAGCAACTTAGGGACTATGGCATGGATTTTAAAGATATACCTATTAAATGTGATAATACAAGTGCCATATGTTTAACTAAAAATCCAGTATTGCATTCTAGGACCAAACATATAGACCTTAGACATCATTTTATTAGAGAACATGTAGAAAATCATGACATATGTTTGGAATATGTAAGAACTGAAGATCAAATTGCAGATATATTCACAAAACCTCTAGCAACAGAACCATTTTACAAGATTAGAAATGACATGGGAATGATAGAATTAACCTAGCACAAACTGAGGGGGAGCACCTGTTTAGGGGGAGCAACCTCATATATTTTTGATACATTGACAAAAAGGGGGAGAAGAGATAGGAATTTGAGTCTAATATGAAAGAGATAGGGATTTGAGTCTAATATGAATTTGAGTCTTTATGATAGTTTTTGGTTGAATGTTTGTTGAAATATTTTCAACTTGACTGTTTGCATAAGCATAAGTATGATAACATTTCAAAAATGCAAACTTAGCATGCTTTTTACACAATTGAAAGGTATACACTCAAATCGGTCTTGTCAATCATCAAAAAGGGGAGATTGTTGGAAATATGTGGAAAATAAGCTAAATCTATGTTTTGATGATTAACAAATCAATTTGAGTAAGTCTTGGCTACTAACATGTTTGTGGAAGTATTTAAGGGACATACATTTGAAGAAAATAGATCACGGAAGGATAAGTCGATTCCCAAGTCGACTCAGACATCGACTTAAGGCCAAGTCGATCCCCAAGTCGACTCCAACATCAACTTCAATGCGCCAAATCCTTCCAGAGTTGAAAATGGAGAGCTGAACTGCCGAAGTCGCAAACGAAGTCGACTTCGCATGCGACTTGGGTCGAAGTCGCAGACCAAGTCGACTCCAGTATCGACTTCAACATGACAAAACCTTCCAGAGTTGAAGTCAAGACCCCGAAGTACCAAAGTCGCACCCCAAGTCGACTCCACTTGCGACTTGAGGTGAAGTCGCAGACGAAGTCGACTCCGACATCGACTTCGATCGGGCAGAGGGGATTTTTTAGAAGACAAGCTGGATTAATCAATTTTCAAGACAAACCTGTATGAAGATGAAGATCAAGGCAACCTAGATGCTCAAACAGAAACATATGAAGATTAATCCAAGTCCAAGCAGGATGCATAAACTCAACCAAGAAGAATTGTTTAAGATTACATGATTCAAGTCTCATGGATTCAAAGCTTGCAAAACATGGGAGCAAATGAAGGCAAGCTAAAGAGAAGACAATGATTCAAAAAGAAATGAAAAATGTGAAAGAACTAAAGGCATGGAGAAGCCTAAGCAAAACAAAAAGCATCCCGAAGTCTTTCAAGCTATCTGCTGAGGTGAAGTCGCACCCGAAGTCGACTCCACCCGCGACTTGGGTCAAGTCGATGCCCAAGTCAACCCAACCTGGAACTTGAAGATGCTCCGGAAAGGCGAAGTCGCACCCGAAGTCGACTCCATCTGCGACTTGGGCGAAGTCGCACCCGAAGTCGACTCCGCCTACGACTTGGGTTGCAACGGTCGGAAAATATTCGAACGTTGGTGCATTAAATGCGCGCCACCTACCTTCAAACGTTCGGATTCCCTCAACAATTATAAAAGGCATTCATTGTGGACGAGGGAAGTAGCTGAAAATCATTAAGGGTGCTTAACTCCCATCTTCAAGAGCATTAAAGAGATCAAGCCAATCCAAAGAAGAAGAACTTTGCTTCAAACTGCTAGAGCTCAACTTTTGAATCTTCAAATCCAACTCTACAAGTTCTTCTCTGCGCCAAACTGTCTCTACACAACAGTAACGTGCAGATTCTTTCTGTTTTTCTTATTGTTGTATTGAATTTGACTTAGTTTGAGGAACAAAGATCAAGTGTAAGCAAAGTAGTGAGTGATTGGAGTGGAACTTATCACCTACTTGTGCTATGGTTTGTTGATGCCCCCTAGAGCTAGAATCTAGAAGAGAGCAGTGGCTCTAATTGTATTTGTGAAGTACAATAGTGGAACCCAAGTCACAAGGAGTGTGAGCTTGGAAGAGTGGAGTAGGGAGGTTACCCGAACCACTATAAAATCTTGTGTGCTTGATTTATATTTCTGCTCTTTACATTATATTGCTTTCCATTTCGTTTCTTCATTAAGGGGACTAGATTAAGCTTTTAAGGGGTTAAGTTTTAATTTATCAAAGAATTTTATAAGAACCCAATTCACCCCTCTCGTCTTGGGTTTTGCCATTAACTCAGGACCAACAAGAACAACCCAATATGAAGAAAATCAAGTCATTAAAGTCATCTCCGAAGATTTCAAGTTCAACTAGCAAGCTGAAGAAATGAAGTCGCACCCGAAGTCAACTTCACCTGCGACTTGGGTCAAGTCGAGGACCAAGTCGACCCAGACTGGAACTTGAAGAAGTTGCGGAGAGCCGAAGTCGCACTCAAAGTCGACTCCATCTGCGACTTGAGTGAAGTCGCACCCGAAGTCGACTCCACCTGCGACTTGGGTCGCAACGGTCGGAAATTTTTCGAACGTTGACGCATTAAATGCGCGCCACCTACTTCCAAACGTTCGGATTCCCTCGCAAATTATATAAGGCATTCAATATGAACGAGGGGGGTAGCTGAGATATCATTGAATGAGCATAACTCCCATCTCTAAGAGCATTAAGTGATCAAGTTATCATATAGAAGAAGAACTCCGCTTTCAAACTGCCAAGAGCTGCTTGCTGAATCATTAAGCTTACGTTACAAGTGCTTCTCTGCACCAAATCTGCCTTTACACAACAGTAACGTGTAGAAACTCTCTTTTGTTATTTCTTGTTGTATTGAACTTGATTTAGTTTGGGTAACTAAGATCAAGTGTAAGCAAAGTAGTCTGTGATTGGAGTGGAACTCGTCACCTACTTGTGCTGTGAATTGTTGATGCCCCCTAGAGCTGGAATCTAGAAGAGAGCAGTGTCTCTAGTTGTATTTGTGAAATACATAGTGGAACCCAAGTCATAAGAGGTGTGAGCTTGGAAGAGTGGAGTAGGGAAGGTTGCCCGAACCACTATAAAATCTTATTTGTTGATATTTATTTCTGCTCTCTGCTCAATATTGCTTTCCATTTGTTTCTTCATAAAAGGAGATTAGATTAATCCGGGGTAAAGTTTCTGTATAAGTTTAAATTTCTAAATACCCAATTCACCCCTCCCCTCTTGGGTAATTGCCATTAACTCGGGACCAACAGTTTCCACCAACGAGGTTGAATCTTCTCTTCAATCCGTGCTTCAAAATGAGTTCTTTTCCTTCTCTGGGTGTCTATTCCGTCAGGGCTCTCTCTCCTGCGTATGACCCCTAGGTTTCTATTTAAACTAGTTGGTTTGCGCAGCACACGTGTAAAAACTAGTGCATACGGATGTGTAGTGGCACCTAGGCGCCAATCCTCTGTGTGCTGGGTAACTTGGAAACCTTTCTGAATGCCTTGGGGGTTCATGCCTTGGCGCCTAGGCACCAACTCTCTAGATGATTTGCTACTTGAAAACTCTTCTGGAACACCTATATGATCATGCCATGGCGCCTAAGCCTCAACTCTTTGGAAGTCTTCCTATCTTGTGAGGTGTTTGAGATTCTGGCAAAGGCTTATAGGTTATTATTCACAGAGACGTGGTTACTGTTCATGGGTTCCAAAAATTGATATTTTTTCCAAAAATAAAAAATACCATGACATAGCTTATGCCTAGTATATCATAGGACATTTCATACATTTTGAATTTATCAGCATTTACTTGGCAAACAAAATCATTTTCTCCGTATACTAAAAATCAACATAAATTCACTTAAGCGAAATCCTTAATTCCAAAAATCATGAAATTAATATATCATCATTCCAACATCATATTTATCATAATCATACATCCCAAATCATCATGTATCAATTTTGGAGCATTATTTTCACATATCATATGCTATCTTTCTGAATACCCTCTCTTCGCTCCAAATTTTTGATGTTTTGGCATAATTCCATTTAAGCATTATATTTATACTTATTTTCTCATGCTTAGGCATTATCTAAGCATAGTTTTACCCTAATTAACATCCAAAAAAATTTGGGTAGAAATCACTTACCCGAAGTGGAGATATGCCTCTTTTTCTCACACTTTCTCTCTCTAACTTACTTCTTTCTTTCCTTGGACGTGGGGGATGGTTTGGGAACTCGGAATGGCTCAAATGGAGCTGGGATTTCATGCTTTTGGACGTCCACCCTGCTGTCCTATTTATAGGGTTGGATTTTTCAAAAATTTACAATTTACCCCCTAGCTTTGAGGTATTTAATTATAAATTAGTATTTCTTTTTAATTTGAAAAAATGCTTTGAGCCAAGAACTGGCCACCCTATGCCTGCTCCAGCCACCTTATTCAGCCCTATTTATTATTTTTATTTTTATTTTTAAAATTAATTAATTTAGGCTAAATCAATCCTAACCGTTGGTTAATGATCATGTTAATTTTGAGCCATGGATTATTGGTCAAACTCTCCATCCCTAGCCTGCACGTCCCTGCCATTTGCAGCTGCTTTAATTTTATTTTTTTTTATTTTTTTATTTATTTTAAATAAAAGTCAAATGCATAATTAATGAAAAGTTAGATCACTTTTTTATCTCCATTTGACGCTCCATCTTGCCCTTTAATTTGTAATTTTCATCACATCTTAAACCATCCATCATGTTCATCATGAATTTTTAACCATCCATAAAAATTTTCATCGAAATTCGACGCCCGGATTGCAACTTATGAATTTTTCTTTATTTTTCCACTAAAATCCAAAATTTGATTAAAATATCAAAAAAATTTCTATTTCGTCCTGTAGTAATTAAATCTTTATTTTGTCTTTTTTTGATTAGGTTAATCCAAGTGATTAACTCTTAATCACGTGTCTTAATCTCCGGTTACTATTTATGTTTACTATTCACGAGCACTATTCACCGTGTTAAATTCCTAATGGCATTATTTCAATCTCTAATACACATATCCACCAATATAATTTTTCATTTATCATAAAAATAATTATAAAAGAATCTAGGGTTACGATTGTCGAAATGACGCGTATATTGTCGGAATTTCACACCCTCCCACACATCCAAGGAAGAAGAAGAGAAAGTTAGAGAGAAAAAGTGTGATAAAAAGTGGGATATCTCCACTTCGGGTAAGTGATTTCCACCCAAATTTTTTTTGGATATTAAGTAAGATAAAACCATGCTTAGATAATGTCTAAGCATGTGAAAATAAGTATAGTAATAATGCTTAATCGGAATTATGCCAAAACATCAAAAATTTGGAGCAAAGATGGAGCATTCAGGAAGATAGCATATGATATGTGAACATAATGCTCCAAAATTTATAAATGATGATTTGAGATGCATGAATATGATAAATATGATGTTGAAATAATGATATATTAATTTCATGATTTTTAGAATTAAGGATTATGATTAAGTGAATTTATGTTGATTTTTAGTAGATGGAGAAAATGATTTATTTATCCAAGTAAATTATGATAAATTCAAGATGTATGAAAATTTCCATGATATACTAAGCATAAGCTATGTCATAGTATTTTTTATTTTTGGAAAAAATATCAATTTTTGGAACCCATGAACAGTATCCTCGGGTGAACAGTGATTTGCTACAGTAACAGTGTGATTTTGGAGAAAATTTGAAATTAATATTTAAATCTAAGGATGAAATTTTTGAAGAATTTATGGATAAAAATATCCGTATAAAGAAATAAAGCTCGAATATTATGAAGCATGCATGGAAGCAACTTGAATAAAAGAAATGAAATATCCTTTCTCCTTGAATAGGAAAAGAAAAAGAAAAGGTTGAGGACACCTACTGAGAAGGTAAGCAAGTTATATATTTTACAAATTATTTCCAAAATGCTTGAAATTGATTGTGAATTGCTTTATGAAATTTATTTAAGGTTGGTCATACCTATAATTGCTTTACATGAACTGAAATGCGTTTATTTAATTCTTTATTAAATGCTTTTTATGAAATTATTTATGATTTACAAATGTCATGACACCATGTGTATGTAAATGAGCATGTGCACGAGGAATAGGCCATAGTTGAGGTAGTAAGCGGACCAGATGTCCCTCTCACTATTGCCAAGTCGCTTATATAGGCCCAGGCCGGCGGCGACCTCCCTGAGATGGGAGCATGTATGGGATGGGCACCTAGCTAGCGTCGCATCTAAAGGAATGTCATGAATGCTATGTATGCATTGCATTTGCATTTTATGACATGCATGAAAATGATTGAAAAATTATGTATGGCTTGCTTACTGAGTATTATTACTCACTCATGCTTTTTCAACAACAGATAGGAAATGATGATGAAGGCAGCATGCAAAATATATGTAGATTTTGATATAAAGGTTGTATATATAAATGTTATGTAAAGACAATGATGAAATTTTGAAATGGAAAAGTATATCTTTTCAATGATGATGTTTTATGAATGGGTTGTGATTATAACTGTGATATGTGAAATATATTTCCAATTGAATGAATGGTGACAATTTTCCATATATTGATGATATATATATATATATAAATTCTGCCGTGTGATCAGGACAACAATCCTGAGTCACGTTTACCAATCAAAAACGATCCCGGAGTAAGGCTTCTAGGCACCTCGGTTCGGGGCGCCACATTTCATGTCCCCATTTTGGGCTTTAAAACAAGACATACGCATATACATCTCTAACCCTCCAGTAGGTGACACTTACCGAGTGATCATCCTTCCATAGGAAAGAAACCATCCATGTGACAACACTGCTAGCTAGGCAGTCGTCCATGACCCTATACTCCCATTTCAGGGAGGGCGCCACTGGCCTCCTGTCTTCCCTTAGTGACTTGATCACAAGTAGAGGTTTACCTTGGTATGCAACCGTCTCGGTCTACAACCGTTTCCACCATGGACCTAATACATGATCCTCGTGCACACTCATTTATATTCGCATCGTCATGCTACCATGATTTCATAAAATCAACACAGTCCTCAAACCGTGCCATTTTTCAAGTCAAAACTTGATATAACATAATCCATCGCAGTGCTCAGATTGTGCCTTTCTTAAATTGAGAACTAAGCATAATCATTTTTAAAGATAAAACATTTTCATAAACCGTATTTAAATAATAATGTTAGGAGACCACCCTTAAAGAATTTTAGAAATATTTAGTAAATCAATTTTACAAAACATTTATAATACTTGAGAAAATAATATTTTCAAGAATATTTCTTGTTTGTTGGTAAACAATTTTAGAATCATCTCGACAAATCACTTTCGAAATATTTCAATAATTGAAAAGAACAAACTTTTCTTATAAACATTTTTATTCCCATTTTTAGGCTTTCCCTGAACAAAGAATATGCAAACACATATGCTTCTATTTTTGTCGGCATTATATGCCTTGTCCACACAATATCTTTATCACTCTAATATAGAGAAGAGTTTGCATAAACTTTTAAACATCATTTAAACAAAATAGTCATCAAATTAATTTATTGAGTTGGTTATCCTTAAAATTCTTTTGAACACATAAGTACAAGACATTTTTCAAAGTATTTCAATCTTCAAAGAGACTGCAAATATTCAATAAACCATTTCAAAAGCCCTATTTATTTACAAATACCCTTATATGAAGAATAACATTTTTTCTCAAAACTCCTTAGGAATAGAATTCCTAAAGTTTGTTTTCAAATATCATCTTGTAAGAGAGTCGAAACTCTCTCATCATAAATGCTTTTGAAATAGCATTTCTAAGAAATTACTTAACATAAAACATCTTGAAACATGTTAATAATAAAGAATAAAATCATACTTTCAAGAACCGAGGTTACTTGCAAAGAAGCAATGCTGAGGCTTTTCATTAAATCCATATTTTCAAGAATTGAATTTGATTACTCTGTAAGCAATTCTAAAATCATCAATATAAATACTTGAAACAAAATCAACATTCATGAGGGTTCGCTTGCTTACCTTGTAAGCAATCTTGAAACATCTTAATAAAGCAAGTTCAAATCATTTCAATATATCACAATAAAATAACATTTGAAAATGCTTAATAGAGCATCATTATAAAGCACCTATAATCATTTCAATATTTGAAATAAAATCAATATTTTCGAAAGGTTGCTTGCTTACCTTGAATTCGCTTCCATTTTCTTCATCAATTTTTTCTTTCCCTTTGTTTATATATAGAAGAATGACATTGCGTTCATAATTATAATTCCATATGTTTTCACATCATATAGTTCAACCCACATGATTTCTACCAACTTACTTAGCCCATTTGTCTTTTAAGTTGGATGTCCATTTTTCAATTTACATATTAGTATAACTTGTGCTTCCATAGCACCCATTCCTTTCAAAATCCACATCTAGTAGGTTAAATCCTTATACTAACTTATGATACATGTTTATATCCCATTCTAAATTAAATTCCATCCCAAAAATCTGGAATTTAACATTTATTTTGATTTATTTCTCAATCTGTCCATAATGCTGAAATCAGACACACTGATCATCTAATTTTTTAATTATAATAAAATCAAGGAATTTAAATTTTAAATTTATATTTTACCTTAATAACTACATGAATTAACCAAAATAATTAATTATAGTACAAAATATTAAGTATTTATATTTATTTTGGTATTTTTACTCTGCTGGACAGCAGCATCAATTTTCAGATGAGTTAAATCATGTTAATTATTACGTATATTTATACCATTTAAAAATAAAATTTTATTTTGTTTTAGTGATACTAAGAATTTTTTCTATATAATATAAAAATTTCAGCTCAAAATTCCTTGTATAAAAATTATTAAAAATCATTTAGTGCAGCTGATTCTGACACCCGTTCAACCCTGTTCAGGTTGATCTTCCAGGATTTTTAATTTGTACCCTAACTACCCTTTTATGCTTAAAATTGGTTCGTTACTTAATCAACCAATCATGACTTCTCACAGAAATTTTTACATTAAAAATAGTTCATTTACTACTTCTTTTGTATTTTTCTTTCCTATTCTAAATTCACTACTTATGAGTATAAGTTAGATAGCATGGGCTGATTAATAACCAAATAAAAATTTATAAATGAACCATTTTAATTAGGCATATTTTAAACTTGGAACATATTAATAAACCACTACATACCTGAATTTTGGAAGAGGAATTACCATCCCTTAGCAATCTTTAAGCTGTCCTTCTTTCTCTTCTCTCCTTTCTCTTCTCTCTCTCTCTCTCTCTCTCTCTCTCTCTCCTCCTTTGCTAAACGTCCAGGGCTCTTGCTAACCCTTTTCTTTTTTATTTCTTTCTTTCTTTCTTTCTTTCTGCCCAAGAGACCCCCTTGACTTTCCTTTATATAATTTTTTTTAAAATACCAAAAATCAATCCCTTACTTGCCCCCTTGGTCACGTTCACATGGGCTGCCCCTTTTGGCATTTTGTGAGGATAAAATTGTCCAAATATTACTGCCCCTTGAACGTCCCTACATGCAGCCCTATTTACATGCATTTTTCAAATTTTTAAATTTGCAAAAATTGGTCAAAATTTCCTCCTTTAGATACCTCATTTGCACCATGAAATGTATTGACTTTTGAATTAGTTCAAAATCACTTTTTGAAGAAAAAAGTTAAAGGGTTTTAACCATAACTGTTTAAGAATTTTCTCACGGGATTTAGCTTAATCAAATCCATCCATGTGATAGAGCACTTTGTTTTAGCTGTTCATAACAATTTTCATCCCAAAATGATCATTCTAGTGTGAGATATGAGCATATGAAATTGTCTCATAAAATTTGATGAAGTTAAATCATTATCATCGTAATTCAATCATGATTAACATAATCCATACCATTCGTGAGGTAAAACACGTCAACATGTGCTTACCTTTTAAATTTCATTTCAATCCGCCTTATGGGCGTCAAGTTATGAGTTTTTTTCAAATAATACCCTAATTTGTTCCATCATTATCATCAACTTAATCATAATTAATGAAATTAAAAATCATTCCAAATCATCATCTCCATACCTCATTTCATCTCTTTGTACACATTAATCCTTATTGAGCAAAGGTGATTAACTTAACCACCTCACTTGGTTATTAGCCTTAATCTCATCCATCCACTTAAATCATACCATTAATAACTCTTGAATACCTAGATTACATTTATTAATTCAAAATGTTCTAGGTACC
Source organism: Annona cherimola (assembly GCA_030490835.1). Taxonomy (NCBI): domain Eukaryota; kingdom Viridiplantae; phylum Streptophyta; class Magnoliopsida; order Magnoliales; family Annonaceae; genus Annona; species Annona cherimola. The sequence continues at coordinate 47,236,031 of CM059972.1, forward strand.
ACAGTTGGGACGCCACACCATGATAACTAAATATTGGAAGAGATACGACTTAGAAAATAGCCAACGGAGTTAATAACTAACTTGTATCAATCCAAGTAGCTTTTGCAAGTAAAAATGCACCCAAATAGCTCATGTCTACTATGGAATCAAGTCAAACCATCAAAGAATAGCATCCTAGGTCTAAATGCACTTTGATCCAATCCAAATATTTGCAAACTTCTCCTTTCACCAATTAAACAACCACTTCTCAAGCGATCAATGCCAATATCAATTCAGCTTCAAACATTTGAAGGCAAATATAATAACATATAATAATTCTTGCTCAAAAATCCTCAACATTCCATTCCACAGTCACCACACTAACCAAGCTCAATGGATCAACAAATCCACACCCAAGCAAGCTCAAGTAACCAAATAAGCTCAAGCAATCCAAACCGAGATGAATATATGCTCAAAAACAACTCTAAAGTGTGGCAGAAGAGGTTCCCACCCAAGTTGGTTTTGGAAATTGATAACTCTATGAAAATAGTGTTATCAATACTCATTTTGCACTTATTCCGAATGCTAGTTTAGGAGAAATATATAAATCTGCATAGGTTTTGCATTAGTTTTCATCATTTGGGTAATTCTTGCATCTTGTGTGATTTTTGTGCATTTTAGGTTGCATCTAGCTTAAATTCATCTCATTTTAGTTGTTTTAGTTTCATTTAATCATTTAAGAATGTATTTACTTGTTCCACTCCTTTATTGTAGGAAATGAAGAGCAATTCCCACGTAATTTTTAGCCAAAAAGAGGATGGAATAAGAAAAACTACTTGAAGCTATCAAACTATTCAATGTTGTCTCCAGTAGCATGGAGGCCGCAGCCACGGGTTTAACCGCCTTAAGCAGCTTTGCACCGTCATTGTCTAGCAGCATGGAGGCCATGACCATAGGTTGATTGTAAACTTGATGTTAAAGGGATTTGATTATGTTTATGGGTTGAATCTTCCTATAGTAGGGGATAGGTAGGATTTAAACTTATAAACTGTGTTATTTGGTTTTCTTGTGCTTGAAATGATAATACAGTTATGTTCTAACTTGTGCTGCTTGAGATTATCCTTATATATCATGTTTAATGCATTTACAGGTTTTACAACCTTGTAGATTGATTAAATATTCAGATTCATGCTTGAAAAAGCGGATTTGAACGAGATCCATATATAAGGCATAAGTTTTTCAACTCTTGTTTGTCTTGAATGTTAATATGATAGGAATATACCTATTAACTTTGTGTAATCTTAGTTAGATTATGTGGTTATCGACCTTGTTTTACTTGGGTGCATGAGAACATAACAAATAATTAAAACATGATTAGATTTGTATGTGTTGGAAAACATATATGAATATGAATGAACTTAGGTTAGCAATCTCTCCATAATTAACTTAAAACGAAACCAATCTAATATAGCTATGAGTCAATGAATTCATACTTCCACCAATCTTATTCATCTCAAGGCAAACTCTCCTGCAACCACTCTATTTTGGTTTAGTTTAGTTAAATTTATTTTATCTCTTTAAATACAAATTCTATTCAATTTGCTAATTCACATAAGACAATTGAATTTTAAGGTGCTAATCTGTTCAACAGAATTCACATGGGAAGATACTCTACTCACTCTTTATTACTTGATCAGCACGTATACTTGCGTTAAAACGAGCATTTTAATTAGATATATACGCAGCTTGTCAAGTTTGCAGCACCGTTACCGGGGATTGGTGCTTTAAACTTAGTAGCCGATAATTTCATGTCTACTGTGAATTTGTAAATATTCTATATAGTTTTTGTTTTTCTTTATTTGCTTTTGATACAAAATTGATTTAATGGTCTTATTGTGCATAACTCAATGGCTTTAAATGCCTTCTATCGGCCAAGCACAAAGTTTTCAACACCAAGTACGATGGGTTTCCATGAATATAACAATGCATGGGCACCTCCAGCTCAATTTGCAAGTTTCGATAATTAAATGTAGAATATGGACAATTCTTAATCAACTTACTATGATTTGTGCGGAGGCGAGAGACATTGGTCATTTTAATGCACGCATTACTCAGCGTCCGCGGGCTATCTTGATCATTTAAATAATGCATGGGACAACCATGGAGACTCACAATTAAAAAATATGATACTTTTAGATTTTCAAGTAGAAGAAATAAAGGAGCCATCGCCACCTGAAAATAAGCCATCTTTGGAGGACATGTTCATGCAATTCATGTAAAATCAGATGTGGTTTAATGAGAACATACAAAAATAGGTGGAGCAATTGGCTACAACAATCCAAGGTTGGCATCAAGAAGCTTCTTCTGGTTATCTTGCAGAAAATTCAGAAGAAGTTGAGTTAAACAGGGCTATGAAGTCACTCTGTGCATCAATGAAGAGATATCACACAATGATAACATAATTTGCCCCTCGAAATGTGGTTGAACAGGTGGAAGGGTTGGTGGAAAGCAAAGACATTGAGAAAGAAAGCAATGAGGAGATAGAGATTCTTGTAGTAGAGAAAATTGAAAGTTATAATATCAACACACCTCTAATATGTCTTCCTAAATTCCAAGGGCAACAAGAATTGATCAATCAATGGTCATTCTTGGAAAACAACTCCTTGAAGCTTTCAATTCAAGACCCTAAGAACAACTCGTCTTTAGCTTTTATGAAATTCAAGAAACGAGGCTAATAAATCCATTTGAGGAGGCTAAGAGGAGATTTGAACTTCCAATGCATAATCGCTTGGCAAGAATTTTAATAGAGCAGGAATTGGTTGATCATCATATGGGCGTTAGGCTAAGGACACTAAACTTAACGTTCAATGGGAGACAACCCATTAGCATTTTGATTTTTGGTCCAAGGCATGGTTAAAAGATATGTCATTTGTGTCTTCAAGAAAGGGAACTAAGGAAGTATCACTATTTTTGAAAATTGGTATGCAAATGAGAGTTTGATTCCTTAGTCAATTCTCTATGAATACACATGTTTTGATCTTGAAAATGTAGCTCGACATGATTCAAGAAGCTTATTTCATCAAGCAATCATCCCTTCTCTCTTTTTGGGAAGAACAGGGCATTTACAGACCCCTGTTGGAGGTGTTGAAAATAGATCCTTGAAAGGTTACATATTAGAGTCTTATACATGTTGAGAGTCTAAAGGTGGATTTAGCAATTCAACAGCTAGTTATAATCTTTCCTTGTTTAGTACTAGCACCAGTTGAGGAATAGCCAACAATGGTGGAGACCAAGGCCATCTACTCTTTAATTTGTCAAAATCAAGCTCAACATGCTCAATTCAGTAAAATGCAGTCAAGTTTCAGTTTAGATTGATGAAAATGCAAGATTCAAGTTATCATGGTCATTCAATCAAGAATAAGCTCAAGGAAATGAATGACAGACTTATTATGTTAAATTTGAGATTTCAATCCATTTTCAAGTTGTTAAATGATGGGATCAAAGGTTTTCAAGCTTCCCATGATCATTCAAGAGGAGAAAAGTGCACTGTGGTAAAGCCATAACCTTAAAAGTGAACCCTGGTGCCAAATGTTGCAAAGGAAAATCAATGGAGTATAAACGCAATCAACAGCATGGGTGCCACAGCCACCAAGTTGGGGGTTGTGGCCTCCACACTATTAAAAAAAAGAAAAAAAGTAAAATAAGAAGAAGCTTCAAGTGCACAACCGTCGAAGTCAGCAATTTCAGCGACGCGATCACTAAGATTGGGGACCACGATGTGGCGCCTCGAATCGAGGCGTCCACATAGTCCTTACTCCAAAATCTTGTTGATTGGTAAATGTGACTCAAGATTGTTGCCCTGATCATGCGACGAGTTCTTAATTGGAACTCGTCCAATTTTTTTCTTTCTTTTTCTTTCATCACATAACATATACTCATCATCATTTATAATGGACTCATCTGTATCATCATAAATCATCAACTTCTCATTTTATTCATAACTTTATAATTTCATACAACCTATGTCCTTTTTCATCATATCCCATTAAGGCATCTATTCATACAAAATTCTACTAACCTTTGTAGATTTCTCTTTTCCTTTAGCAACACATGCCCTTCATCTCTTGGCTTTCCCTACACCTGTCTAAGGTTGGGAAAACAAAACATGAGTCGAAACTCAATAAGCAAGCATTTTTTATTTTAAATGCATTCCTCTCCATTCAATAGAAGACACTTATTAAGTGATCAACTATCAAATGCACAGAAACCTTTTTCATAAAAATCATTTCATAAACATTGGATGTGCAAATGCTTCCTTTCCATTCCTGACATAAACCTTCGTGTGCGGGTACGCTAGCCCAGGGAACATCTCACATAGCATGGTCCAACACGCCGGCTTTCTCCGACTTGGCCTCATCAAGGGGAACCTCTTTTCCTCTTGATGCCTACATGGTCTCCTACATGCATGACTTTTGATTTTCCCGACATTATATACCTTTTACACCAGGTGACTTGTCATTCTCATGTAGAGAATTATTTGCATCATCCCTTAAAAACATCATTTCAAATCCATGCTTTCCTTTTCAATCCATGTATGAAAATGCAATGCATTCATTCACACATAACATTCCTTTGCCTCCACCTCTTGGGAGGACGCCGCCGGCACACAGTCCATACGACTCGGCAATAGTGAAGGGGGACCCTCTGATCCGCTTTCTACCTCCACCAAAGTCTCTTCATTATGCATCATACATGTGCACATGTCCATGAACATCACATGATATCAATATGCCGGCATGACTTTTCATAAAAACTCTTAAACATTCATCATTTCAAAACATTATAGGAATAGCCACCCTTAAACACATTTCATAAATACTTGAGAATAGAATATATTTTCAAAAGGGTTTGCTTGCTTACCTTCTCAGTCTGTATCCTCAACCTTCTCCTTTCCTCTTCCTATACAAAGAAATTTGATATTTTATCCATCTATTCCATGTCTTAGATTGTTTTTCATGCATGCTTTATAATCGCATATTACCTCATTTTTATAGAGGTTATCTCTTTATAAATACTTGGTCATTACCTTCTTATATGGATTTTTATCCATAAATCTTTAAAAATTAAATCCATACATCCTTATAAAAATAAATCTTAATTTTTTCCAAAATCACGCTGTTCACTATTCATAATTACTATTCACGTACTGTAGCATAGTACTGTTCATCCGAGGTTACTGTTCACAGCGTGTTGGTTACTGTTCATGGGTTCCAAAAATCGACATTTTTTCCAAAAATAAAAAATACCATGACATAGCTCTTAGTTAATATATCATGGGAAAATTTAGGAATTTTGAATTTATCATCATTAACTTGGCTAATTAAATTATTTTCTAAATATACTAAAATTCATCGTAATTTCACTTAAACATAATCCTTAAATCCATAAATCATGAGATTAATATATCATCATTCCAACATCATAATTATCATAAAAATTCATCCCAAATCATCATTTAGTAATATTTGAGCATTATTTGCACATTTTATACATTATTTTTTACGAATGCTCTATCCTTGCTCCAAATTTTTTATGTTTACGCATATTTCCATTTGGGCATTATAACTATGCTTATTTTCTCATGCTTAGGCATTATCTAAGCATGGTTTTACCCTACTTATCATCTAGAAGAAATTTGAGAAGAATTCACTCACCTTAAATGAAGATATCCTCCTTCTCTTTTCACTTTCTCTCTCTAACCTTGTCTCCTCTCCTCCTCAAGGCTTGAATGTGTGGGTGGGGGTTGGAAATGTTCAAATGAGCTGGGTTTGTGTGCTTTGGTCATTCACCCCATGCCCTTATTTATAGTCTTATATTTTTCACATAAATATTTGGCCATCCATAAAATATTTCACTTCAATCCGACGTCCGGATTGTAATTTATGATTTTTTTTCTATTTTCTCCAATATTTTCACTAAAATCCGAAATTTCATTAAAATATCAAAAAGAATTGCTATTTCGTCCTGTAGTGATTAAATCTCCTTTTTCGTCTTTTTGTGATTAGGTTAATCCAAGTGATTTACTCTTAATCACGTGTCTTAATCCCAGGGTTATTATTCACGTGCATTATTCATCCAAATTTCATAATTAATTATTTTAACCTCTATTCCCACATATTTTCATACTCATGAATGTATATTTTCCTAATATATTACTTAGGGTTTACAACCCTAGGGTTTTATATACGTGTCTAAGATCGGGGTTTCACATACGGCCCTCACATATAAAAAGAGAAATTTATGCAATTTGTGACTAGTAGCTTGGAGGCCGCGACCTCCAATATCGTAAGCTAAAAAAAAAATAGACAGCAAAAGCAGAAAATGCACATCAACTTCAACTAGTCATAACTTTCGATACCGGAGGAGTTATAAGAGCCACCATATATCAACAGAAAGCATTTTTTGAGCCTGTTGACGTGGCAACTTGAGCTTATCTAATTGAAGTCATTTTTAATGCCAAAATCCTCCATCTTTGTATATTTTTGGGTTGAAGTTCTATGCAATTTTTTTATTGCATTTAGTAAATCACCGATTTTATTACTTTAAGTAAAAGTTGTGCAAGCGGGTGGTTTGCATGTTTCATATATTTGAGGGCATATGGATGCACTATTAGTGGGTAATTTTTTTTATTTGAGCTGCTCTATTATTTTATTGTGGCTAAGAGTTTAAATGGTAGAAGAGGAGTTTATGGACTGCACTTGTGGTATTAATTATGCGGCTTGAAACTTGACTTATATTGCTTGAGAAGAGTTTGTGTTGAGCTTATTTAGGGTATAGAGTCATAAGCATTTGAGCTTGCAATGCCCCTTTGAATTTTCCTCACCCAATTGCTTCCTTCTTCCCGTTTGCGACGTTGTTCTTGATCGAGCCATTTTGTTGTACGCTATCCTCTCTGGCAAGTCATTTGATCTTGAATGCTTCATCTGTCATCTTATATTGGGTATTGCAAGGGTGGTCAAATGTACATTTCTGGTTAAAGTGGGAAGAAGGAGAAGAGAGCAATGGAGACAATGAGCATTCCTTCCATTCCGACGACTAGGGGAGCGACCAGTTCCTTTCATCTTTTTTCTTTTCCTTTCTTTTATTTCATTTGTTTGTTATTTTCCTTTGCATTTCATTTTCTTTTCATAGTTTTTATGCATTGAGGGTAACACATTCCTCAAGTTTGGGGGGTGCTTTATCCTGTGCTGTTTTCATTCACACATTCATTTAGGTAGCTATATTATATATTTGTTAGGTTGCATTGTATTTAAAATCCTGTCTGTGATAATCAGTTAGTTGCAATTTGTCTTAAGGAATACTTGCAATGTTTAAGAGAACTTTAAATTGAGATCAAATTCATGAAAATTTTAAAATTTTTATCTATGATCATGCATTTATTGAGCTTTAGTACGTTATTTTTTTAAAAAAATTTGCAAGTGACACGTGAATGATTTGATGGTTTTGTAACAGAATTTTATAGTTCATGTCCATGCTAACATGTTCAAATGAGATGATTAAGGCAATTTTTTATGTAATATGTGTACTTGTGCCTAGTTGTGCTTAAATGTTATATCTTTTCGCATCGTTGTTCTCCAATATGGAACCTACATATATTTGCTTCTTTTCAATTCTGTGCTTTAAAGTAAATATATTGTCTCAGTGATTCATAGTGTAATTCATCTTTTTACTTGGGACTTAGGGTTGAAAATTTTGTGTATATAATATATTAGCGTGCATATATTTCCCCACCAGTAGGATTTTGCCTGAATAATAAGAGGGGTAGCTAACCTGTGATACCCAGACACAAGTAGGTCTATAAATATGACGCATGTGTTATTTAGATGAATTATGGATGATTTATGACTTTTATGATTTAATGGTATTTTGCAATTAGGGTTTTCAACTAAGAATTGTGATTAAGACTAATCGCCAAAGCCCAATGTGAGTCAAGATGACTAAAGGGGCTTAATGAGGATTAGAATATGCTAATGTGGCATGAATATTTATTTTAATTTTCATGATTTAATTAATGAAGATTAAAATGGAAATTATGGAATTATGTTGGAAATCGTAGAAAATTCATAACTTGACGCCTATAAGGCGAAATAAAATGAAATTTGAAAGGTAAGCTCATGATTTTGGGTTCAACCTTATGAGAGGATTGGATTAAGGCAAAAGCGATGAGATTAAGGTGATAATTATTTGGTTTTAAACTCACACTCTAAGGTTATTTTCAAAGGTTCATATCTTGATGTAGAAACGTCAGTTTGAGATGAAATTTGAAATGATTGAATAAAATTATGAAATATATGGTATGAATGGATTGGATTAAGCTAATTACCATGAGAAAGTGCTTAATTAAAAAAGGTACCTAGCATTGACTTTGTGCACCCTAGAGTACCATAGCATTTATTAAAAAGCAAGTGGTTTAATGGCTTGGTTTTATGCCCATGAGGTATCAAAAGATGGTGCTTTGGGCTAGATTTTTTGGATGACTTTAAGGGCTAAAATCCTTGAAAATTCAAGTGGATAAATGCTTGGTTTAAGAGGCTAAGGACTAGCCTGGCAATGCATGTGACGCCCAAGCTTGATAAATATGAAATTTTTGTTTTTTTTAAAAATAAAAAATATGCATTTAAATGACCTAGGCAGCTAGGGTGAGTTATGAACGTGATATGGGTTGATTTTTGTGGCAAGAAAATGTCATAAGGTCCATGACATGTGGACGTTTCTAAGTGGACAGCTTTATGGCCCATTAATGTGATGATTTTGATGAATTTTCTATAAGACAATTACCAATTTTACTAGTGTAATATTGTGCCACCACATCAAAGGGATAAGAGGGCACTAAAATACCCTATCTATGATGTGTCAAAATGGGCCCCACAAGATGGAAAAAAATTAGCAATATATAAAGGGGGGAAGCATCACATGGGACGGCCATTCGGGGCTGAGAATTCAAGGGACAAAAATCTCCAAAGGGGCAGCAGCCTTCAGCACGACCAAGGGGCAGGAAAAGGAAGAAAAAGAAGAAGAAAAAAAGAGGAAAAGAAGGAAGGAAAGAGGAGAAACCAATTTAGGGAAGCTTGGATTCGAAGTTTCCTAGAATCAAGTAAGTATGGATTGAGTTTTGGATTCTTGAAACCTAAGTTTCTTCTCTCAAGTTATGGATCATGAATTTGATGCATAAAGAACTCTTAAAGGATGAGTAATGATGCCTTGATAAGGATATTGAATTATTTTTGAAAGATTTAAATGAGATTAAGAGTTTAAGAGAGTGAAAAAGGAAAGTTATGGTTGAATTTTGAGAAGAAATCTAACTTGGAAATTCTCAAAACCCTAAACCAAGTTGCTATATGATTAAAGTATGATGATTTGAGCATTTGTTAATGATTTTATCAAAAATGGAACTTAGGGTTTCAAGTAATACCTGATTTTTCCATTTTTGAGTTAAAAATAATATAAGAAGTGTTTAAATGGTTTATGGATGAATTGTAGGGTAAATTACCCTAAATTAAGGACCATTTTGACGGCCTAAGTGGGCTAGATGAGTTTTCCCTAAATCTGATTTTTTAGGGTACATGTATGGAACGTCCAAACGGGGGCCAAAACGGATACTTTACATGTGATTTTTGTTGTTGTGTGTAAACAAATGATTTATGGATGTTATGGAGGGTAAATTACCCTACAATTAAGGTACTTCAAGTTTCCAAAAGGGCTTGGAAATATTTTTCATAAATCTGATTTTAAGGACATGTGTATGGACACGTTGAAACGGGTCAAAATGGATGCTCTACATGCGTAAAATGTTGCTGTTTTGGAAGTAACTAAATTATGAATTTTAAATATGTGATAATACCCTAAATTTGGGTTAAGAAAATCATTCTTAATTTTTGTAATTTATAGATTATAAATCTGTTAAGATTTAAGTATTGAAAGAGGCATTGAAAGGATGAAAAACGGGTCCTAACATTGCTGTTTTGGAACCCTATGATGAATGGATTGAAAATATGAAATTAGACCCTAAATTAAATTTTAATTAAGGGGTTTAATCATTCTGAATAAGGACACAAGTTTTCGACTTGAGAAATTTTAAGAAACACCTAAGTTATGTGTTGTAAGATGGGTATATGTGGAAGGCTGAGTATGGATAAGTGGTAAATGGTTTATACGAACTGCTAAAATGCAAAAATGCATGAATATGTGATGAAATGCATGGTTATGTTACTGTGTTGATGATTATTCATTATCTCAAAATTTAAGATTAAGTTATGAAACTTAAAACGTCATTTAAATGCTTAGAATGAGCATCGACGTAGGAAAAATAGAAAATAGAGGAAAAATGGTTAATGGGAGATATAAATCCCCATACGTTGATTTATGAATGATAATTATGTGTTTACCTTAAATATGGGTTTAAAACATAATAAGGAACGGATGGTATGATGCACAAGTGAGTGCGAGGTATGTATACCCGACTTGGAATTCAAGTGGGTTGTATATGTTAATGCATTATGGGTTGGAAAACTAAGCAAGCAAATGAAAATGTTATGAATGCAATTTCATTCTTATATGTATAGGCAAAGGCAAAGAGATTAGTGATACGGAAAGCTAAGGTGAAGCGGGTAAGCAAGTAGCTTTCTAAATAACTTTTGTTTTATCAAAAGATGATAAAACGATTGCTAATGATGTTCTAAATATTTTGAACTATTTTGCAATTGATTAATGAAATTATTTCTAAGTTATTTAAGGATGGTCATTCCTTTACTTCAATATGTGTTGAAATGTTATTTTAATTATGGTAATGAATTGCTTACTGTTTCGCAATTATTTATGAAAAGTAATGTCCCATGGATTTAAACGATGTTTAAAAGGGATAGTGCAAAGAATTCTCTACATGGGAATAACAAGTTGCCATGTGTAAGAAGTATATAATGCCGGGGTGACTAAAAGTAATGCATGGAATGGAAATCAAGTAGGCTAGTCAAGGCAGAAGTAGGACAAGAGATCCGCCCTTGACATTGCCAAGTCGGAAGGTCCGGCGCTAAGGATGGAAGATCATGTTATGAAAGGATGTTCCCCGAGCTAGCGTATCCTCACATGAAGGATTATGTCATGAATGGAAATGATGCATTTGCACATCCAATGTTTATGAAATGCCCAAAAATTGGGATTAAACTGATTTAAATGACTGGTTTACATGAATGGTTTATCAAAAGATTTCTTTCCGTAGGTAGTTGTGTTGGCCCGAGTTTATGGCAAAACCCAAGAGGAGAGGGGTGAATTGGGTTCTTGAAAAATTCTTTGGTAAATTAAAACTTAACCCCTTGTAATTTCAATCCCCTTGATGAAACGTGATATGAGATAGAATGAGAGGGTGCAAATGGAATATAAAAATGTAAACAATCAAACCAAACAAGAGACAACGATATATAGTGGTTCGGGCAACCTTCCCTACTCCACTCTTCCAAGCACACACCCGTTGTGTCTTGGGTTCTACTATTGTATTTTCAATACAATCAAGAGCACCCGCTCTCTTCTAGATTCTAGCTCTAGGGGGCATATACAATAATCACTTGTTGGTGAGACCAACTCCAACCAACCAAGTCCAAATGATTGGTGAGACAAACTCCAACCAATCAAGCAAAACCCGTTAGTGAGACAAACTCAAACCAACCCCCTGTTTTGCTTCTTCTTGAATTCGGTCTCCAATACCGATTCAAGGCAACAACACAAAACAAAATAAACAAAAAGAGAAATTACACTTTACAATGTGTATTCGATTAAGCACCAGAAGCTCCTTGTCTTGTAGAGATGATAATCTTGAAGCACGCTTGAGAGTTGTAGCACTTGAAGCTTCAATAGTTATTCAAATAACTTCAACACATTTGAATATTAGAAGATGGAAGCTCAACTTGTGTTTTCCTCTTTCTGTCCTCCTTCTCTCTTCTCTCCACGTTCATTCTTCAATGGTATATATAGAGGAAAAAAGGTTCTAGCCGTTGGAGTGGAGGTTCACGCGCATCTAGAGCTCCAACGTTCGGATTTTCGACCGTTACATGTTGAAGTCGCAAGTGGAGTCGACTTCGGATGAGTGGAGTCGACTTCGGATGGGTGAAGTCGACTTGGGATGCGACTTCGTTTTGTAAAAGCTCGCTGTCAACACTCTGTCTAAAATTCTGGCCTTGAAGTCGCAGGTGAAGTCGACTTGGGTCGAGTGAAGTCAACTTCGGTTTGGCGAAGTCGACTTGGGATGCGACTTCACTTTGCTGTTTCGTCCGAAGTCGCAGGCGAAGTCGACTTGGGCTGAGACTTCACTTGCTGAACTTGTAATTCATGAACTTTGAACGCTTGAAACTTAAATTATTTCGCCTTTTCATTTTTATACACATAATTAGAGACAAAATATCTGAGAACACTTAGACAAATGTGTTAGTTCCTTTTTAATGATATTTCAATTATTTGTTAATCATCAAAATCAAATTTAACCATTCTATTCGATAAGCACATGATCAATAATCTCAACAAGTTGATCACTTGCTAAGTGTCTCCTACCGAATGGAGAGAAATGTTTTTAAACAGTGTTGCCTTCAAAATGAATTGCTTGGAAACCCTATAGCTTGCTTATTTAGTTTCGACTCACGTTTTTAATTTCCAAACCCAAAGACAGGTGAAAGAAAGAAAGAGGCAAGGAGCACAGGTGGAGATTCAAGGATGAATGAATTTCTATGAGTTACCCGTGTATGAACCTATGGGTTGAATGGTTGTATTAATGATGACATTAAATAGTTGTTTAATATTTTATATGAATTATGTTATGGTTTTGTAACCATAGAAGGCGAAAATTTTTATGAACAAATGATAAGGTATGATAAATGAAATTTTATGAGGTAATATGTGTATTCCTAAATAGAATAATGACCTAAAAAGATATTTGATGAAAATTGAATGTATAAAATGATATAAACTCCTAAGGAGTTAGGATTAAGTGGATAAATATCCAATAAGCCCACCGTTTGATAGGGCAACAATCCTAATCACGTTTACCAATTGATAGATCTTGGAGTAAGGTTGTGACGCTCGGGCTGGGGCCCCACAGATTTTGGTATTAGAGCATGGATTGGTAAATAGGCATGGAAAACTTTCTAAATGTGAAAATTGATAGCATATGATGCTAGATATGTGATATATGATGATTTATGTATGACAGTGATGAAAGAGATAGATTGAAATTACATGACATGTACAATATGTATTGTCTTTTATTGTGTCTAGTTATGATGCAATGATATGATTATTTAAGGAAATGTAGCTGGTTTGCTATGTTTCACAATATAGATGATGTATGAAGGAAGAATGATAAAGGTATCAAATAAGATGAAAAAGGTGGTAAGAGGAAGCTGAGAAAAGACAAAAGGATAGAAGGGAATATGAATAGATATTGGGTCAAAAAATGGCACCATACATCTATACCCCCCATACTTGAGGTTTACCACACCTCACTTATTATAGCACGAAATTGTGTTAGATTTTATCTATGTTTAAGGTGCAATGTTACGATGCCATATGGGCGGCACCTAGGTATCAACTCTCTAATGATTGTTATTTAGAGTTTATGATTATGATAAAATGACATATTATGTAAATATAATCTGTATATAAGGAAAAACAACCTTACACCATGAAAAGTGAAGATAAAAATGAGAAAGGTAGGAAAAAGAAAATCCTCTTTCTTAAGATAGCAAATGAATGTATGATGTTTGATAATGATATTATGAACATAGAAGTGCATTTGATTTTATTTAGATTCTAAGTACTTATGAAAAATGAAAAGTCGTTGATCTTATGAGATTATATAATTAATTATGTATGATATGAATTGTTTTATGACAAGAAATGATATTGTCATGATGTTACATGTTTCTTACAACATGCCTACCACCAAAGCAAGAGCTAAAGTGATCAAGGAAAAGGCAATTATGAATGATGAACTATGAGTCAACAGGGAATAGGAGAAGCCGGTAGCAGATCTAAGCGACCAGGGCAGAGAGGACAAGTAAGTCCAAGAACTCATCAATGACGGGTAAGTATAAACCCTTAGTTAAGATTTGAAGGTACTGCTGGTATAGGTAATAACTCCTACCCTAGTACCCAAACCTTTAAGGATTGATGATACTATGATAGAAGCAAATGGGAAGGTTACCAATGCCTTTCTAACTCAGCATCCACCTTAGTCCTTAAGTGAATTAGACCATATTCAGGCTAAGCAGCGGATGACTGAAATCAAGAAGTTCTTTAAAGTTTTTCTATGTAGCGATGATCAGGAAGTTTTGTGTATTACCCAATTGTTGATTTGGGAATGAGTATGGATGGTAGGAAACCCTAATGGCTACTACGCCATAACCAAGGAAGGTAACGTGGTAAATTTTTATGGAAGAATTTAATAAGAAATATCTTCCAGTAGGACACCAGGATATAACACATGTTGAAAGTGAACATATACAATCAGGGCAAGGACAACTTGACCCTAGAACTAAGGAACCTAGTGTAGGGAAAGAAAGGACTAAGAAAGGCTAGCTCGACCAAAGCTAATCATAGCTATTAGTTGATATAAGTCTCTGCAAAATTATTACAGACAGATATAATGAACCATGTTGGGTTAGAATGGATGGAAGGAAAATGATGACGATGAGGGTGGTAACGATAATGTTGATCCCCCTGCATGGTTCGACACTAGTACCATTACAGAGGAACCCACAGAAGTCTCACCTAATAGGAGGCATGATATAAGAAGGGGTCCCGGTAGATGATGAGTTTTTCTATGTTTTCATGAATGTATATGTAGGTATAAATGTACGTGTCAAGTGTGGATCATGATGCTATGGTTTGCTATGATGTTTTGGCATGTACATAAGTGTGATCTATATAAATGTGCTATGCCATGATGTGTTGGAATTGAGTTCATGATGGAATGCTTGAATTATGTGAAAGGTGTTAATGCATGAATGATGGATTACGAATAGTTATGATAACATAACTATGCATGAGATAAGTAACTATGAATGACTATGAGTCTAGATATTCATGAATGATCATGAAAGTCTATGGATGTTTATGTTGATGAATAATGGAATATGACATAATTAAGATTTGATGATCTGGTTATGTTAAATTAATCATATGATGATGAGACGCATATGTTATGACCTAATCCTAACCATGAATGAAGGTTATATGCTTTTGATATATTCAGAAAAAGCATCATGGTAGATACAAGGTCAAGAATAAGAAAGAACAAGGGAAAGGAAATGGCTACAGAAGTCCCAGCCAGTATGAGGTTGGAGAAACCAGTAGACCCAAAAGGGGTAGAACAGAATCATAAGGGCAAAACCCAAGAACTCGTCAAGGACGAGAAAATTTAAGCCCATAAAGAAATGCGGAAGAGGAACTTGAGCCAAGACAGGCTAGGTTGATTGAAGAAAGAGTAGTTGCGGCAGTGAAAGAAGTTATGCAACAATCTACTCAAGACTGGGCAGCCCAAGCCGTAGATATTATCCAAGGCTTATGGGAAAGGACCCAGCAAGGACAGTTAGGAAGTACTAAAAAAGAAGGACCCGCTCTGATGGCTAACCTGACCCCCACGATGGCACTTGCAAGGGATGAGGATCGGTTGATGGAGGCAGATAGAAAAGCTATCAATGCATTCCTCACTCAAGGACCTCCTAAATTTTTTAGAGAACCTGACCCCATATAAGCTGAACAATGGTTGATGGAGATCCAAAAGTTATTCAAGATATTTTCGTGCAATGACAGGAAAAAAGTGTTATGCACCACTCATTTATTGGTAAAGGATGCTCATGAGTGGTGAGAAACTATGTCGATCACCATGCCACACCCGGAGGAGGTGACATGGCAGACATTTGTTGAAGAATTCAACAAGGAGTACCTTCCAGTGGGATTGCAAAGCCAAAAGGTGGTTGAATTCGAAAGGTTGTACCAAGGAAGGATGTCTGTCATGGAGTATGCTACCAAATTTGATGCCTTGGTAAAGTATGTACTGTTGGTCCCGAGTTTATAGCTATTACCCAAGAGGGGAGGGGTGAATTGGGTATTTTAAAATTTTTACTTAAATAGAAACTTTCCCCCTGTTTAGTTTAACCCCCTTAATGAAACAAGCAAAGAATATAGAGAGAAATAAAGTAATAAAAGCAGATAAACAAGCCACAGCAATAGACACAGATTTTATAGTGGTTCGGGCAACCTTCCCTACTCCACTCTTCCAAGCTCACACCCACTTTGACTTGGGTTTCACTAATGTATTGTCAGATACAACTAGAGCAGCAGCTCTCTTCTAGATTCCAGCTCTAGGGGGCTTGCACAAAACACAGCACAAGTACGTGATGAGTCACACTCAAGTCACAACGCTACTTTGCTTTCACTTGGTTCCAATCTCCAATATCAAACCAAGTGTCAAATACAAATAATGAATCAAATCAGAGAAACTACGCTTTACAAGTGTGTAGATAGGTTTCAGCTCATGGAAGAACTTGTTGAGAGAACGATTTAATCAGCGATGTAGCTTTCAGCAAGTTGGAGCAAAGTTCTTGTGAAACCCAGACCATATACGTGTCATTTCGGGTTGTAAACCCTAGATTATTTGTAAATATTTTTATGATAAATGAAAATTCATGGATTATATTTGTGGATATGTGTATTGGAGATTAAAATCATGCAATGAAGAATTTAACCCACGTGAATAGTGTAGGTGAATAGTAATCAAGGATTAAGACACGTGATTAAGAGTTAATCACTTGGATTAACTTAGTCACAAAAAGATGAAAAGGAGATTTAATCACTACAGGACAAAATAACAATTCTTTTCGATATTTTAATCTAAATTTGGATTTTAGTGGAAAAATAAAGAAAAATTCATAATTTGCAATCCGGGCGTCAGATTTCAATGAAATTTTTTTATGGATGGTTAAAAATTTATGATGAACATGATGAATGGGTTAAGATGTGATGAAGATCACAAATCAAGGGTCAAGATGAAATGTCAAATGAAGATAAAAAAGTAAATTAACTTTTCAATTAATGATACTTTTGATTTTTATTAAAATAAATAATAAAAAAGAAAAAAAATTAAATAAAACAGCAGCTGCAGCAGGGGCGTGGCAGGGGTTGGTTGGGAAATTTGACCAAAATCAATGGTCCATGATCATCATCATCATAAACCAACGGCTAGGATTTATTTAGCTTAAATTAATTAATTTTAAAAATAAAAAAATAATAAATAAAATAGGTCAGCATGAGGGGCATGAGCAGGCATATACTGGATGCTCTTGGCTCAATGCATCTTTTAAAATTAGAAAAAATACATTTTATAATTTAATACCTCAAGCAAGGGGGTAAAATCCAAATTTACAAAAAATAAACCCTATAAATAGGGCCAAGGGGTGGACGTCCAAGGAATCATTTCTGCCAGCTCCACTTGAGCAAACCCAAGCTCCCCAAACCCCCACACGTCCAAGGAAGAAAAGGAGAAAGTTAGAAAGAAAAAGTATGAGAAAAAGAGGGATATCTCCACTTCGGGTAAGTGATTTCTATCCAAATTTCTTTTGGATGTTAAGTAAGATAAAACCATGCTTATATAATGTATAAGCATGAGAAAATAAGTATAGTAATAATGCTTAATCGGAATTATGCCAAAATATCAAAAATTTGGAGCAAAGATGGAGCATTCGGGAAGATAGCATATGATATGTGAAAATAATATTCCAAAATTTATAAACGATGATTTGGGATGTATGAATATGATAAATATGATGTTGGAATGATGATATATTAATTTCATAATTTTTGGAATTAAGGATTATGTTTAAGTGAATTTATGTTGATTTTTTATAGATGGAGAAAATGATTTATTTAGCCAAGTAAATGATGATAAATTCAAGTTGTATGAAATTTCCTATGATATACTAAGCATAAGCTATGTCATGGTATTTTTTATTTTTGGAAAAAATATCAATTGTTGGAACCCATGAACAGTAACCTCTGATGAACAATGATTTGCTACAGTAACCATGAACAGTAAACAACGTGATTTTGGAGAAAATTTGAGATTAATATTTAAATATAAGGATGGAATTTTTGAGGAACCTATGGATAAAAATATCCATATAAAGAAATAATGACCAAATATTATAAAGTATGCATGGGAAGCAGCTTGAATAGAAGAAATGAAATATCCTTTTTCCTTGAATAGGAAAAGAAAAAGAAAAAGTCGAGGACACCAGCTGAGAAGGTAACCAAGTTATATATTTTACAAATTATTTCCAAAATGCTTGAAATTGTTTGTAAATTGCTTTATGAAATTTATTTAAGGTTGGCCATACCTATAACTGTTTTACATGAACTGAAATACGTTTGTTAAATTGTTTATCAAAGTGCTTTTTATGAAATTATTTATGATTTGCAAATATCATGCCGACATGTGTATGTAAATGAGCATGTGCACGAGGAATAGGTCATACTTGAGGTAGTAAGCGGACCGGATGTCCCCCTCACTATTGTAAAGTCGCTTATACAGGCCCAAGCTGGCGGCGACCTCCCTGAGATGGGAGCATGCATGAGATGGGCGCCTAGCTAGAGTCGCATCTAAAGGAATGTCATGAATGCTATGTATGCATTGCATTTTCATTTTATGAAATGCATGAAAATGATTGAAAAATTATGTATGGCTTGCTTACTGAGTATTATTACTCACCCATGCTTTCTCAACAACAGACAGGAAATGATGATGAAGGCAACATGCAAAATATATGTAGATTTTGATATAAAGGTTGTATATGTAAATTTTATGTAAAGACAATGATGAAATTTTGAAATGAAAAGTTATATCTTTTCAATGATAATGTTTTATGAACGGGTTGTGATTATAACTGTGATATGTGAAATATATTTCATGTTGAATGAATGATGGAAAATTTTCATGTATTGATGATATATATATATATATATATAAATCTTGCTGTGTTCAGGGCAACAATCCTGAGTCACGTTTACCAATAAAAAATGATCCCGAAGTAAGGCTTCTAGGCACCCCGATTTGGGACACCACAGTTCTTCACATGAAGTTGGTGTAGATCACTTAATGCTTAGAGAGGGTGGAAGGTGAACACAATGAATGTTTTCGCTAACCTCTAGTACGTCCTCTTGAATGCTCTTTTATAATGGAGGAGTAAATTCGAACGTTTGGAGGTAGGTTGAGCGCATTTAATGCCCGAAACGTTAAAACTTTTCCGACCGTTGCAACCCAAGTTGCATATGGAGTCGACTTCGGATGCGACTTCACCCAAGTCGTAGACTGGAGGTGACTTCAGTTGCCACTTCGGTCTCCAGCATGGCTTCAAGTTCCACTTCAGGTCGACTTGGTCTTGGTCCTGACCCAAGTCGCAGGTAAAGTCGACTTCGGGTGTAACTTCACTTTATGTATGCACATGATGGAACTTGGATTTCTTTGAAAGTGATCCTGGTTACTTGTTATTCATCTCATATCTTATTTTTCCAATAATACCTTTGATCTTAAATGCTTAATCATGGGAAATGGCTTGTTCATCTTCTCTTGAAGTCTTTGTCTTCATGGCCTTGATCATAGAATGATTTGCTTTTCTTGATTTTGCAGTCCATAGATGTAGTTAATGATTTTCCCTTGAATGATATACCACCTTGGATGATTATGTGATACCCGGACCCAAGTAAGGCTTATGTATATGCAATTGACATATACATATGAATCATGTATGATTTAGATGAATTTTGAATGATTTTCCTAAGCAATATTGATGATTTATTGCAATCAGGGCAAGTGATTATGAATGATCAATATAAGCCGATATGGGACAATGTGATTAAAGAGGCTTAATGAAGATTAGAAAATGTGAATATATTGAGGATAATTACCTCATATATTATGGTTTAATTAATGGAGATTATGTTGATAATTATGGATTTAAGGTAGCAAATGCTAGAAAATTCATAATTCGACGCCGGGAAGGCGGATTAAGATGAAAATTGAAAGGTAAGCACATAATTTTGTACTTAATCATATGTAAATATTGGATTATGAAAATATTGATGAAATTAAGGTGGAAAATCGATCATCACCATCAAAATCCAAAAATGGTTTCAAATGATCATAACTTGAGCTAGAAAAGTCGGATTGAGATGAAATTTGAAATGGATGGTTAAAATTATGAGATCAATGCAATGAGTGGCTTGGATTAAGATAATGATGATGGGATCATGGTTGCACAAAAAAGGGATGAGAACCCTTGACTTTTGTGCCATAAAGTAAGCTTTCATTTATGTTAAAGTCAAAGTGATTAATTAAATAATTAATGGCATAAATGAGGTGTCAAAAGGAGATAATGACACATGAATTTTATGAATTATTTAAAATAAAAAAATCCATGATAAAATTCAGTAATTAATGACATGATTTAAAGGCTAATGAGCTAGCTCAAGTTAGGTATAGGAGGTGGCCACACATGGACGTTCGAGGGGCTGATTTCATGGAATTTTTTATTTTTAAAAATTATAAAAAAATGTATTTAAGTGAGCTACATGACAAGGGTAGTTAATGGCCTTGATTTTGGATGGATTTTGTGGCACAAAATGCCAAAAATCCAAAGAATATGTGACGTTGAAAGTGTGGACAACAAGATGGGTGTTGAAAGTGATGCCCGGTCAAGCTACTTTTGTGAATTTTTAATGATTTTTTAATAGCTAAATGGACAGCTAGGAAAGATAATTACTAGGGTGATTAATTGTCCATTAATTAAAGCTGCAATTTTGTGAAAAAATTGCAAAAGGGGCAGCTGATATGGACGTTGAATCACATGGACAATAAATGGACAGCAAGGTAAGTGGACGTCCAAGGCTGTATATCTAATTTTTATGATTTTTTTTAAATATGGTAAATGGTCCCCTAAGTAGGCTATTAGCTAGGGAGGTTAATTACCCATTAATTAAAGTAAATTCATTGTGACAAAATTGTGCAAAGCTGCTGCAAAGTGGACGTTCCAATGGGGACAGCTTGATGTCCATTAATGATATGGATTTTTGTTGGATTTTAATGGATAATTATCTAATTTACTTGGATCATATTTTGCCATGTCATTAAAGGAGATAAATATGTATTTAATTAAATGCTAAATGATGTGATTAAATGCTAAATGATGTGGCAAATGGGTCCCACAAAGCTGGAAAATCCAACTTATATTAAGGGGTGCACGTCCACATGGTTGAAGGGTTGGAGAGAGAAAATGAAAAAGGGAAAAAAATCCCAAAGCAAAGCAGTGCACGTCCCCTTCTCCAGAAGCAAGGAAAGGAAGAAAAAAGGGGAGAAAATAAGAAGGAAAAATGGAGGAAAAAATGGGATTCAAGCAAGGAAAGATGAGTTCAAGTTTGATTCAATACATGTAAGTATACCCCTTGATTATGGGTTCATAATCATGAATGAAATTTCCTTAAAACCCCATATGATGTTGCTGTTTTGATGTTTAATTATGATTACATTATGATTCATGATTTAATGAATTACATAAGTTGATTTGGGCTTAAGTTATGAATTTTAGAAAGGATATGAATTAGGGTTACATATATGACCCGAATTCCATGTTTTATGTTAAAAATGATATGTGAATGAGACCAAATGATTTATGGATGTTATGGAGGGTAAAATACCCCATGTTTAAGGTACTTTGAATGTCCAAAAGGGTTTGAAAATATTAGCCCTAAATCTGATTTTATGGGCATATGCTTGGACACGTCAAAACGGGTCAAATGGATACCCAAAAGGTGTATGGAAGTTGCTGTTATGGAAGCAAACGAATTTTGGATTTTAAATATGTGTTAATATCCTAAATTTGGGTTAATAAAAGCATGGTTAATTGCTGAAATTAAGAGATTAGAAATCCGTTTTGATATAAGTATCAAAAGAGGCGTTGAAAGGATAAAAACGGGTTCTAATGTTGCTGTTTTGAATCCCTATAATGAATGGATTATAAATCCGTAATTACACTCCAAATTATAGGTTAATTAAGGGGTTTAATCATTCTGATTAAGGACACAAGTTGTTGTGTTGAAAATTTTTAAGAAACACATGATTTATGTGTTGTGAAATGGATGTATATGAAGAGATAAATATGAATAAATGGTATATGGTTTATGTGAGTTGTTAAAATGCAAAAATGCATGAAAATATGATGAAACATGTGGATGATGTTTCTGTTTGGATAATCTCAAATTTTGAGATTAATATATGAAGTTTAGGACATCCACTAAGTGCTTAAGAATGAGCACAATGTGTGAAATGTGAAAAATATGTGAAAAATGATAACTGGAAGTTTATTATTCCATATGGTGTCTAATGAATGACTAAGGGATGTGTTAGGTATATGGGAATGATACCCTAAATATGGGTATTAAGCATATGGTGAAATGAATGGTATGATGCATAAGTTATGATGTACATGTACACCCGACTTAGAATTCAAGTGGGTTATGAATGTTAATGAAAATGGGTTGGAAGACTAAATTGAATGCAAGCAAAAGAAAGTATATGAATGCTATGTCATTCTTATATGTATAGGCAAAGGCAAAGAGATAAGCGAGATGGAAAGGTAAGCAAGCAAGGTAAGCAAGCAAATTTTCTAAATGATTTTGTTTTTCATTACAAGGTATTTAAGGATGGCCATTCCTTGTCTAAATATGTATTGAAATGTTATTTCTATTGAAATAAGTGATTTGCTCACCGTTTAGCAAATGTTTATGAAAAATGATGAAATATGGATTTAAACCATGTTTATTGAAATGATGTTTAAAAAAGGGATGGTACAAAGAATTCTCTACATGAAAATGACAAGATATCATGTGTAAGAGGTATATAATGCCGGGGTGACTAAAGGTCATACATGGAATGGAAGTCAAGCAGGCTAGTCGAGGTAGTAAGTGGACAAGGAGTCCCCCTTGATGTTGCCAAGTTGGAAGGTCCGACGAGGTAGGCTAGTCAAGGTAGTAAGTGGACAAGAAGTCCCCCTTGACATTGCCAAGTCGGAAGGTCCGACGCCAAGGATGGAAAGGATCATGCTATGAAGAATGTTCCTCGTGCTAGCGTACCATCACATGAAAGATAATGTCATGAATGGAAATGATGAATTTGCACATCCAATGTTTATGAAATGCCCAAAAACTGGGATTTACGAATGGTTTACATGGATGGTTTTCATGAATGATTTTCATGAATGTTTTATGAAAATTTTTCTGCTCCGCAGGTAGTTGATCACTTGCTAAGTGTCTCTACTAAATGGAGAGAAATGTTATTAAAGAATATTGCCTTCAAAAATGAATTTTCTTGAAAAATATACAGCTTGCTTATTGAGTTGAATTTCAACTCATGTTTTGTTTTCCAAACCCATAGACAGGTGAAAGGAGGAAGGATGCAAGGAGCACAGGTGGAGATTCAAGGATGAATGAATTTCTATGAGTTATATGAAGGATGACATTAAATAGTTATTTAATGTTGTATATGAATTATGTTATGGTTTTGTGACCATAGAAGGTGAAAAAATTTTATGGGTAAATGCTAAGGCATGAAATATCATGATAGATTAAGTAGGAAGATTATGAGATAACATGTGAAATTCTCAAATGAGATAATAGCCTGAAATGGCATTTGATGGAAATTGAATGTATAAATGATATAAAATCCTAAGGAGTTAGGATTAAGTGGATAAATATTCAATTAAGAACCTGCCGCGTGATCAGGGCAACAATCCTGATTCACATTTACTAATCGAGAGATCTTGAGGTAAGGATGTGTCGCTCGGGCTGGGGTGCCACAGATTATGTCATGGATTTTTGCTTGTATGGACTAACTTGGTCTTCAGCTTGACTCAAGTCAGATGCCTGGGTCCACTTAGGGTCTAACTTCACTCAAGTCGCATGTGGAGTTGACTTGAGAATGCGACTTCACCCAAGTCGCATGTGGAGTCGACTTCGGTTGTGACTTCACCTGTCTCCTACTCCAATCTTAACGCCGGAAGGAATTGATCATCTGAAGTCAATAGTGAAGTCGACTTGGGTCTGCGACTTCACCCAAGTCGCAGGTGGAGTCAACTTGGATTGCAACTTCACCTGTCTTGGTTCCCAAATTCAACGTTGGAAGGTTTTGCTCAGTTGAAGTCGATCTTGAGGTCAATTTGGGTATCGACTTCACTCAAGTCGATGACTAAGTCGACTTGGCTTTGCGACTTGGTCTGCTAGGTTTTGAAATCTAATTTTTTATCCTTTAACCAAGTTTAACAAACACATTAGTATCCAAAACATTCTCAAATTGAGTTGTTAATCATTAAAACATAGATTGTGCTTAATTTGCCTTTGATTCCAATAATCTCCCCCTTTTTGATGATTGACAAAACCAATTTGAGTTATACCTTTCATTGACTTTAAAAACAACATTTCATCCTTATTTTGGCTTTTAGGACATACAGATTTCATTTGCATTGCGTTCCAAAAGAATCAATAGATAATTGCAAATACATACGAAACACATGTCGTATGCATTCAACCATTGCAATTCAATCGAAAACAGATCATATACATATAATCAAGCAGTTGTATACAATGTGAAGCAAGAAAATGCAAAACGACCTACATGTACACACTACCCAACCCGTCAAAGCAAACTAACCTAAAACTCAAATCTTTCTCCCCCTTTTGTCAAAGAATAAAAAAGGAGACAAGGAAATCTAGATTTAGCAAATTGGAAAGCTGAGATAGGGTAGGATGGACGACGACTAGGTGGGATAGGCCGGATATGGGCAGATGAGTAAAAAGATGAGACAGGCTGAACAGTGGGTTCAGCTCTCACAGATTCGCCGAAGAATGGATCGATATCAGGTAGGCTTGGCACCGGATGACCTCGGCTGCTCCCCGACACAAGCCTGTACTTAATGGTCCGTAGTTCCTGATCCATTTTGTCCTCGCGAATGTGCATCTCCATCATCGCCGTGTGAATCCCGACCAACTGTGATGCGAGCAGGTCTTCCATTTGCTCAAGGTGTTCCCTTATAGCATTACGGAGGTAGCCCAGGTCGGTGAGTGTGGATGGGGATCGGGGATCTGGGAGCCTCTCAGAGAGCACGAGCTAAGAGACTGCGGCAATACGAGCTAGGCAGGTGCTGGTGGTGGTGGAGACGGAGTCGCCTCCTGCTACGGAGACTGAGGTGGCTGCTCCCCCTCAGGATAAGCATCCTCCACTTCAGGTTGGGCTGGTTCCATCCTTTCCTAAATCCTTTCTGATCTGAATTCCTCCAAATTGATCTTCATTCAAGTCAATAGTGCCCTGTTTATGGCATTTGTGGGCTTCAAAACTTCAAACGGCTCCCCATCTAAGTCGATACCAAGATAGTGCATGATCTTGGTGATCCACGTCTCATAGGGTAGCATGCCTCATGGATTCTCCTTCTTCGAAGCTAGGGCTTCCAATAGGAAAGCGGGCAAGTTGACCTTTACCCGATTATCCACTTCCATAAGATCTCGGCCTCCCATGAGTTCTGTTGGTTTCGACCTCCTCCCTTTGGATAGATACAGTGAGCAATTAAAAGCCGTAGAACCCTAGTCTGGGAGATAAATCCATGTAATGTAGGAATTTGATTCCAGGATGATATTTGTTACTATTCGTCAACTGGTTGTACATTTGTGGAAGCGACAACCCTTCGGGAATACTTTCATCTGCCTCGGGAACATCTAATATCTGTGCAATTCAGTGGATTGCACTTTCTCTGTGATTTGTACTCCCAATTCCCAAATTCAGTTCCTTTCCTTTTACAAACGTAATGTAATACTCCTGATCACATAAATAGTTGAAAATTCTAGTTAAATCAGGGTATACCCTATCATCGGCTTTCAATAGCCCTGTCCATCCTTGAAAGTCCAACAACTCCTCTGTAATACCCAGACCCAAGTAGGACTCATATAATTGCATTTAAGGTGTAATGATGATTTATGTGTGAATTGATTGAATTTTGGATGATTTTCATGAATTTATGAATTTTGCAATTAGGGTTTGCAATTAAGAATGGTGATGAAGATTATTCCCCGAAGCCCAATTTGAGTCAAAATGACTAAAGAGGCTTAAGGAGGATTAGTACATTCTAATGTGGCATGAATATTTATTTTAATTTCCATGATTTAATTAATGAAGATTAAAATGGAAATTATTGAAATGTGTTGAAAATCATAGAAAATTCATAACTTGACGTCTGTAAGGCGAAATAAGATAAAATTTTAAAGGCAAGCTCATGATTTTGGGCTCAAATCTATAAGTGGATTGGTTAAGACACCAGCGATGATATTAAGGTGATAATTATTTATTTTTAATCTCACATTTTAAGGATATCTTCAAAGGTTCATAACTTGACGTAGAAACGTCGGTTTAAGATGAAATTTGAAATGATGGAATAAATTTATGAAATCTATAGAATGAGTGGATTTGATTAAGCTAATTACCATGGAAAAATGTTTAATTAGAAAAAGGTACCTAGCATTGACTTTGTGTACCCTAGCCTACCATAGCATTAAATAAAAAGCATTTTAGAAAATGACATGTTTAAATGCTATGCAAGGTGTCAATTTTTGAATGCATTGAGCTGGATTTTAAAGCATTATTTAATGGTCAAATCCATGGAAAATTCAAGGATTAAATGCCATGGTTAATTTCCTAATATCTAGCTCAAATGGAGCATAGATTATGTGGCAAGAGCAAAGGACGTCCAAGGGCAATATGGGCATGAAATGTGATTTTTTAAAATCCTAAAAAATATGTCTAGGTTTCCTAATACCTAGGGGAAGTAAATAAACACTTAAATAAGTGGAAAAATTGGCATGAAAATGTCAAAAGCTAGCTAAAAAGGGGACGTCTACTAATGGACAGCAATGCAATGCTTAAATGCATGGATTTTGTGGATTTTTGTAAAATAGAAAATGCAAATTTTACTTGGTTATAAAAATTCCATGTCATCAAGGAATAAGGTATAAATTAATTACCCTCATGACATGTGGCAAATGGGTCCCACTAGCTAGTTAAAAAATCATAAAATGAGAGCTTATCCATGTAATGTGCACATGAAGAAAGGGGGAGGAAATTTCCCAAATTTTTACTAAGTCTTGAGCAACCAAGGGCACATCCAAACCAGCAAGGGGAAAGGAGAAAATGAGAAGAAAAAGAGGAAGAAAAAGGAGGGGAAAAAGAAGAGGAACCAAGCAACTCAAGTTGGATTCAAGTTAGGGTTGATTCAAGTAAGTGAAATCTATGCTTTGAATCACCTAAATCAAGTTTTTCTCTCTCAATTCATGAGCCATGAATATGGTTCATAAAGAACTCTTAAAGGCTGAGTTATGGTCCTTAATATGGGATTGAATGATTTTTGAAAGATATCTTTCACTTGGCCGTTCACCACCTTATATAGGGCTGGATTTTTCCAGCTTGTGGACCCCACTTCGAGCTGGATTTCCAAGGGTAATTCAATTCATTCTTACCCCTTAATGTGCTGTGTCAATTGTAGCCAAGTAAAATATTTTTACTATATTTTTCAAAAACAAAAAAGCTTCTCAAGATAAGCTCAATCAAGCTGTCCATTGCACATGTCCACTTAACTGCCCCATTTTCCATATTTTTTTTCAATTTTTAAAAACCTTAATTTAAGGTTAATTTCTACACTTAATTAGTAGTTAGTTTAACTATTAATTTGGCATAAAAAAATCAAAAAATATTGCAGCAGCAACACCCATTGCACGTCCATACTCAAGACACCATGCTGTCCACCATTTCATCATTCAATAGGCAGCTGCTATTAACGATTTTTGCAGGGATTTTTCACATGAATAAATGCACATTTATATATCCCTACATTTTATCTATTTAATTTCATAAATTATAAAATAAAAAAATGAAAAAAAATCCAGTAGCAACTAGTTGGGACGTCCATGCATTGCTACCTCTCCTATGCTCCTTTGAGCTCACCCCTATTCTCTTAAATGTGCACGTTAATGCAGGGATAAATCATGGACTTTTTCATTTTACAATAATGCATAAAATACCCAGGTTTTAAGCTGCATTGGACACCTATTTAAACCATTAAAATCTGCATTTAATCCATGTACTACATGCCTTTAACGCATGGTACTTTTAAGGTGTAAAAGTCAACTGTATACACCTTTTCTAATTCAGGTATTTTTTCAACATAATTTTCTTAATATAAACCTTCAAAAATTCTAATCTCATAATTTTATTCAACCGTTTTAAATTTTATCTCAATCCGATTTTCCTAGCTCAAGTTATAACCGTTTGAAGTTAACAGTTGGAGTTGAATTATGGTCAAATAATTGCCACACTAATTTCATCAAGGATTTTCTTAATCCAATAATCTCATAAGATCAAGCCCATCATCATCAACTTTTCTTTCAAATTTCACTTGAATCCGCCTTACAGGCGTTGAGTTATGAATTTTCTAGTATTTTTCCACTAAACTTGATAATTATCTTTTAAATTCTCATGATTCATATCAAATAATTTAAAATAATTATCCATGATATATTGGTGCGTTTCAATCACCAACAAATTACTTTAATCCCATTGTCCCATATCAGCTCATAATAATTACTCGAATCATTATTGCTAATCCTTAGCCCTAATTGCAATAGTTTAGCAAAATCACAAAATCATTCAAAATTCAATAAATTAACATGTAAATGTTCAATGCATACATTTGTTCCTACATAGGTTGGGTTTCACAATACCATCCATTACACCACATGTTCAATACCCATATGTAGGGTAACATTCATATATATCATAGTACATTTATTAATCATCATATAGAGATTCATTATTCTCATTTATCATTTTTCACATATTTTTCATAATTCACACGTCGTGCTTATTTTAAGCACTTAGTTGACATCCTAAGCCTCATATATTAATGCCAAAATTTTAGATTATCATTATTTATCAAAACAGCAACATAATCATGCATTTTTGCATTTTAACAACCCACATAAGTCATTTATCATTTACTCATGCGTATCTCTCCATACATGCTCATTTTTACAACACATAGGTTATGAGTTTCTTAAAAATTTTCAATTCAGCAACTTGCTTCCTAATTCAGCATAAACTCCTTAATTAACACTTCATTTAGAGTATTTTTGTGGAATTTTAATCCATTAGTCATAGGGTTCCAAAATAACAACTTTGGGACCCATTTTACACACTTAATGTCCCTTTTTGTACTTAAATCAAATCAGATTTTTATTCTCTTAATTTCAGCAACTAATCATACTTTTCTTAACCCAAATTTAGGGTATTATCACATATTTAAATCCATAATTTGATTGCTTATAAAACAGCAATACCCATATACGTTTTGGGTAACCCTTGCACTCCTCCTTGGATGTTCCTACAAATGCCCTAAAATTCAGATTTAGGGCAAGCTTTTTCAACCCATTTTGAACGTCCAAAGTACCTTAAGTTCAGAGTATTTTACCCTTTAAATCATCCATAAATAATTTAATCTAATTCATGTATCATATTTAGCATAGAAATATGAAAATAGGGTCATACATATAATCCTAAATCCGATCCTTTCTAAAATTCATAACTTATGCCCAAATCAATATATATGTTTCATTAAATCATGATTTATAATCTAATCATGATATTATTTCAAAACAGTAACATATCATATGGATTTAAGAAGATTCAAGATAGGTTATCAACCAATTTTCATTTCTATTATCTATTTTAACTTCTTGAATCACCTAAATTTATTCATACCATTTAATACTCATTCAATACCTTAATTAAGGGTATCATAAATTATTCTTCAAGGGTTCGTTATGAAGCATATTCATGTCTCAAAATTTGAAGTAGGAAACTTGGAATTAAAGAACTTAATGTATCATGTATACTTACTTGATTTTAAACAACTTTGAATCTAACTATCTCAACTTGGTTTCTTCCTTTTTTTCCCTCTTTTTTTTCCCATTTTCCTCCTTTTTTCCTGCTCCCTTCTTGCTGAATTTGGGACGTGCAAGGCTGCCTTGCCTTGGGGGTTTTTTTTTTCTCTCGTTAACTTTCTCTCTCTTGTTGGAAACAAGTGTTGAAATCAAAGGAAAAATACCCAAAGCACATGTTTTGATGATTAACAACTCAATTTGAGTAAGTTTTAGCTACTAATATGTTTGTGAAATGTTTTAAGGTTATAAAAATGAAAAATATAAAGCATGACAGGTCAAGTCGATTCCCAAGTTGACTCAAGCATCGACTTAGGCCAAGTCGATCCCCAAGTCAACTCCAGCATAGACTTCAAAGGCTATTTTTTGTCTAGAGCTAAAATTGGGGAGCAAAATCTGCCGAAGTCGCACACGAAGTCAACTTCGCATGCGACTTGGGTGAAGTCGCAGACCAAGTCGACTCCAGCATTGACTTCAGATTGACAGCACAGAATTTGAAGAGTAAAGTCGCAAACCAAGTCGACTTGATATTCGACTTGAGTGAAGTTGAAGACCAAGTCGACCCAAACATTCAACTTGGATCAAATGAAGATAAGCAAGGTCCAAAATAAATAGATTTGCATTAACAGAGCAAGGAACACACATTTCAACATTTACGTGAACTCCAAATTCTAAGAATCTGAGATCTCAAGACATGAAACCAAATGTTTTCAAGATAGGATGATCATACTAAGTATCAAGTAATATAAATCAGCAAAAGAACAATTATTATGAAGAAAATCAAGCGACTAAAGAAATTCAAGATCATCAAGCAAGCATTAGAAGTGAAGTAGCACCGAAGTCGACTCCAACAGCGACTTGGGTCAAGTCCAAGTCCAAGTCGACCTGAAGAAGAGACTTGGAAATTTCCGAAAATCGAAGTCGCACCCGAAGTCGACTCCATATGCGACTTGGGTCAAGTTCGAGATAAAGTCGACCCAAGGAGGTGTTGGGTCCCGAGTTAATGACAATTACCCAAGAGGGGAGGGGTGAATTGGGTATTTAAAAAAATTTATAACTTAAAAAGAAACTTAACCCCGGATTAATCCAGTCCCCTTAATGAAGAAACGAAATGGAAAGCAATATAATGTAGAGAGCAGATAAATAAATCAAACACACAAGATTTTTATAGTGGTTCGGGCAACCTCCCTACTCCACTCTTCCAAGCTCACACTCCTTGTGACTTGGGTTCCACTATTGTATTCTCTCAATACAATTAGAGTCACTGCTCTCTTCTATATTCCAGCTCTAGGGGGCATATACAACCAGAGCCTCTTGCTCTCTTCTAGATTCCAGCTCTAGGGGGCATCAACAAATTACAGCACAAGTAGGTGATGAGTTACACTCCAATCACACACTACTTTGCTTACACTTGATCTTAGTTCCTCAAAATAAATCAAGTTCAACACAAACAAATGAAACAATAGGAAAACTACACTTTACAGTTGTGTAGAAGCAGTTTTGGCGCAGAGAAGAACTTGTTGTAATGGCTTTGAAGATTCTGAAATATAGCTCTTGCAACTTGAAGTGAAGTTCTTCCTCTTTGAATGGCTTGATATCTTTAGAGCTCTTGAATATAGTAGTTATACACACTTAATGATTCTCAGCTACTTCCCTCGTCCACAATGAATGCTATTTATAATTTTGGAGGGAATCCGAACGTTAGAAGGTAGGTGGCGCGCATTTAATGCGCCAACGTTCGAATAAATTCCGACCGTTGCGACCCAAGTCGCATGTGGAGTCGACTTCGGATGCGACTTCGCCCAAGTCGCAGATGGAGTCGACTTCGGGTGCGACTTCGCTTCTCCGTCGCAACTTCAAGTTTCAGTCAGGGTTGTCTTGGGCATCAACTTGGCCCAAGTCGCAGGTGGAGTCGACTTCGGTATGCGACTTCACCTCGTAAGTTATCTTGATGAACTTGAAATCTTTGGGATGCTTTTGTTTTCTTCATGCCTTGTTGTTCTTCCCTGATTGAGTTCTTCTTTGAGTCATTGTCTTCACTTTAGCTTGTTTCTTTTGGCTCCATGTTTTGCAAGCCTTGAATCCATGAGTCTTGATTCTTGCATTCATGAGCAAGTTCTTTGATTTGAATGGTTGAGTTTATGCATCTTGCTTGAACTTGGATTGTTTTTCTTCTTTGAAGACCTTGTGAATCTTGGAGACTTTGTATTGTTTGATTTTGCCTTTGATTCATTAATATTCATATCTTGAAAATATGCTTGGAGCTTTGCCTTGGACTTGAGAATCTTAAGTTGATCTTGAGATCATTTAATCCAGCTTGTCTTCTGAAATTTCTCCTCTGTCCGATCGAAGTCGATGACGGAGTCGACTTGGTCTGCGACTTCGCCCAAGTCGCATGCTGGAGTCGACTTGGTCTGCGACTTCGGTGCCCCCAGATCTTGGTTTCAACTCTAGACGAAAAACGACGCCTCCAAGTCGCTACTGGAGTCGACTTGGCCTGCGACTTCACCTCAAGTCGCAAGTGGAGTCGACTTGGGGTGCGACTTCGGCACTTCGGGATCTTGACTTCAACTCTGGAAGGAAACGTCATTTTGAAGTCGATCCTGGAGTCGACTTCGTTTGCGACTTGGCTTCCCAAGTCGCAAGTGGAGTCGACTTGGCCTGCGACTTCACTTGTTCTTCTCCCATTTTCAACTCTGGACAGTTTGGGCTCTTTGAAGTCGATCTTGGGGTCGACTTGGACTACGACTTGGTCTTCCATGCTTTATTTTCTTCAAGTGTATATGCCTTAAACATTTCCACAAACATGTTAGTAGCCAAGACTTACTCAAATTGATTTGTTAATCATCAAAACATAGATTTAACTTGTTTTCCACATATTTCCAACAATCTCCCCCTTTTTGATGATTGACAAAACCGATTTGAGTGTATACCTTTCAATAACTTAATAACATGCTCATTTTTCATTTCATACTTATGCTCATGCAATCTTTCAAACATATGGTATTCTTCTCACCAAACTTATCTACTCTTCTCTTCCTCAAATCCTATTTTTCTCTCCCTTTTTGTCAATAAATCAAAAAGATTAGAGGGTAAAGAAAGAGATAGGTGGGATTGCTCCCCCTAAACAGGTGCTCCCCCTAAGTTTATGCTAGCCTAACTCAATCATTCCCATGTCATTTCTAATTTTATAGAATGCTTCTTTGGCTAGGGGTTTTGTGAATATGTCTGCAACTTGATCCTCTGTTCTTACATATACCAAACATATGTCATGATTTTCTACATGTTCTCTAATGAAATGATGTCTAAGGTCTATATGTTTGGTCTTAGAATGCAAGACTGGATTCTTGGTTAGACATATGGCACTGGTATTGTCACATTTGATAGGTATATCTTTAAAATCCATGCCATAGTCCCTAAGTTGCTGTTTCATCCAAAGTAATTGGGCACAACAGCTCCCGGCGGCAATGTATTCAGCTTCCGCCGTAGATAGAGCAACACTAGTTTGTTTTCTTGAAAACCATGAAACTATCATGCTTCCAAGAAACTGACATGTTCCACTTGTGCTTTTTCTATCTACTTTGTAACCAGCAAAATCCGCATCCGAGTAGCCGATTAGATCAAAATTAGAACCCTTTGGATACCAAAGTCCTATATTGGTAGTGTCTACTAGATATCTAAAAATTCTTTTCACAGCTACCAAGTGTGATTCTTTTGGGCATGATTGAAATCTAGAGCACATACACACACTAAACAAGATATCAGGTCTAGAAGCAGTTAAATACAATAATGAACCTATCATGCTTCTATAAAATTTTAAATCAACTACTTTGCCCTTCTCATCTTTGTCCATTTTGATTGTTGAGCTCATAGGTGTGCTTGCTCCTTTGCTGTGCTCCATGCCAAACTTCTTTAGCATTTCCTTGATATACTTGGACTGGTTAATGAAAATTCCTTCATTTAATTGCTTGATTTGCAGTCCAAGGAAGAAGTTTAGCTCTCCCATCATGCTCATCTCAAACTCTTTCTGCATAAGCTCAGAAAATTCTTGGCAAAGAGTTTCATTAGTAGCACCAAAAATAATATCATCTACATAAATCTGAATGATCAATATATCCTTTTCTTTATACTTGATAAACAAAGTGGTGTCTACCTTTCCTTTTTGAAAGTCATGATCAATCAGAAACTTGCTCAGTCTATCATACCAAGCTCTTGGAGCTTATTTTAGTCCATATAATGCTTTGGTTAGCTTGTACACAAATTTGGATTGATCTTTTTCTTCAAATCCAGGTGGTTGTTCTACATACACCTCTTCATTTATATAACCATTCAGAAATGCACTTTTGACATCCATTTGAAACAATTTAAAGTTCATGTGAGATGCAAAAGCTAGTAAGATGCGAATTGCCTCTAATCTAGCAACCGGGGCATAGGATTCTTCAAAATCTATTCCTTCTTCTTGTGAGTATCCTTTTGCCACAAGTCTAGCTTTGTTTCTCACTACAAGTCCACTTTCATCTAATTTGTTCCTAAAGACCCATTTGGTGCCAATAACAATACAATCGTTTGGTCTAGGAACAAGGTGCCAAACTTGATTTCTTTCAAATTGATTTATCTCTTCTTGCATTGCTATAATCCAATTTTCATCATCAAGAGCTTGATCGATATTAGAAGGTTCAATTTTAGATACAAAGGCATATTGTCCACAAATATTTTGCTTTGACCTTCTAGTTTTTACACCTTCATACACATTCCCTATAACTTGTTCAATTGGATGGGCATGTTTGAATTTTAAATCAGTTGGAGGTTTGTAAGATTCATTACCTTTACTTACCCTTTCCTCCATGGACTCTTCTTGCTTTTCCACATGCAGTTTTTCAAAGTTGCTTGCTATATCATCTGCATCACTTAAATCATCTTTTCTTTTCAAGCAAGGGTTAGTTTCATCAAAAATAACATGTATTGACTCTTCTACAACTTGGTTTCGTTTATTGAATATTCTATATGCTTTGCTATTTGATGAGTACCCAAGGAATATTGCCTCATCACTTTTGGCATCTAATTTTCCCAAGTTGGTTTTTCCATTGTTCAAAACATAACATGTGTATCCAAAAGCATGAAAATAAGAAATATTTGGTTTTCTTCCTTTCCATAGCTCATATGGGGTCTTTTTCAAGATTGCTCGAATGGTAACACGGTTTAAAACATGACAAGCTGTGCTAACAGCTTCACCCCAAAATTTCTTGGATAGTTTGCTCTCATTTAGCATTGTTCTAGCCATCTCTTGTATAGTTCTATTTTTCCTTTCAACTACTCCATTTTGTTGTGGAGTCCTTGGTGCAGAAAATGTGTGATGAATTCCTTTTTCATTACATAATTCTATGAATCGTTTGTTCTCAAATTCACCACCATGGTCACTTCTTATAGACATAATAGTACTTTGTTTTTCATTTTCCACCAAGTTTACAAAAGTTGAAAACATAGAGAAGGCTTCATCTTTGCTAGCTAAGAGAATTATCCATGTGAATCTTGAAAAGTCATCTACAATAACAAATACATATTTCTTTCCACCAATGGTTAAAATGTCGGATGGTCCATATAGATCCATGTGTGGCAATTCAAGTGGCCTAGTGGTGGATATTTCCTTTTTGGTAGAGAAAGGCATTTTGGGTTGTTTTGATAATTGACATGCCTTACAAATTTTATCTTTGTCATATTTCAATTTAGGCAAGCCTTCTACCAAACTCTTCTTCCATAGGGTCTTAATATTTCCCATGTTTATATGTCCAAGTCTTTTGTGCCAAACCCATGGATAATTATCAATGGCCATTAGACATTGACCATCTAATTCATCAAGTGAAACCAAATATACATTTCCATGTCTTTTTCCACTAAACATGATATGTTCTCCATCAAATACATTACATATAGATGATTCAAACACAACCTTGTATCCTTTGTCACATAATTGACTAATGCTCATTAGGTTATGCTTGAGTCCTTCAACAAACAAGACATCTTCTATGCATGCATTTGAAATACTATGTATATTTCCTTTACCTTTAATTTTACCTTTTTCATTATTGCCAAAGGCAACTGTTCCTTCGTTGCAAGGCTTAAGTTTGTGAAATAAACTTCTATCTCCAGTCATATGCCTTGAACAATCGCTATCCATGAACCATTCATTATTTGCCTTTGCCTTGAAACATCTCTGAAAAATAAACAAGTAAATCTCATCTCTTTGGTACCCATTTTATGAGTCCATTTGGGTTAGTAATATTATTCAATTTTTGTTGCTCCAACTTACAAAGCCCAAATCTTGTGTTCCTTGGAACCCAAACTAATTTTGCACCAAAATTATATAATTTCTTAAAGTTACACTTATAGGCTTTATGACCCATTTTGTTGCACAAATTGCAAGCCATTGGTAATCTTGGAGTAGACCTCCAAGTATGCATTGGTTCAAACATTGGCCTTCTAGTCCACATAACATTTTTCATTTTAGGCTTGTAGATAGGTGCAGTCTTGGTTTGATATTTTCCAAGTATTAGCACATTTGATTTGCCACTTTCTTTTTGCTCAAAAGTATAATATCCAAGGCCTCTTTTATTTGTTTGAGTAGTCATGTTCAGAAACATCTTCACATTTTCTCCTGGATTAGAGAACTTTGCTAATGATTCATTCAAGGATTCGTTCTCCTTTTTCAATTTTTCTATCTCATTTATCAATGATTCATTTTCTTCTTTTAGTTTTGTTGATTTTTCAGCTAGTTTTCCATTTTCAATAATAACGAAGTTACATTGTTGTCTCTTCAATGTCAACTTGTTTCCTAGCTTCTTGATTTCCTCATATAATGAATCATATGCAAGTTGTAGTTCTTCTAATTCAGCACATTTGAGGCATTCATGAAAAGAGGAATAACTTGATTGAGAATAGTAAGGTTGGAAGTTACCTCTTCATTGCTTGTACATTTTGTTGAGGTGGATTGTTCTTCCAAAACTTCAGTTGTGTTTAGGCATAACAAGTCTTCTTCTTGTTCGATCCGTGCCATGCAGCATATTCTTGCGCAGTTTGCTGCATCGTTGTCGTCGGTTGAAGAGCTGGTTGTTGATGAAGTCTCTTCATTGACATACATGCCTCTTCCCTTAGGCTTTTGATACTTTCTTCTTTCATGTCCTTCTCTCCTCTCTTGATAATCCTTTGGTTTTTCTTCCGGTGTAGGACATTGAGTTTGCATATGTCCTACGCCCCCGCATCTATAGCACTTGGTTGGCTCGTTCTTCTTCACTCGTCGTGGTCTTTCTTTGAAGTCTTTGAAATTTCTTTCTTTTCTCACAAACTTTCGGAATTTGCGAGTGAGTAGTGCTATGTCTTCATTGTCGTTGTGAGATGAGGAGGAAGATTCTTCTGAGTTGTGGGTGGCTTTTAGTGCAATAGTTTTCTTTCCTTTATGTTGATCTTCATTTCTTCTCTTGATTAGCTCATGTGACATTAGTGAGCTAATAAGGTCTTCAAGCTTCAATGTGTTCAAGTCTTTTGCTTCTTCTATTGCAGTAATTTTCGGAGTCCATGATTCGGGTAGCGCCCTTAGAATCTTCATGACCTGCTCCGATTCAGAAATTGCTTTTCCAAGACCTTTCAAAGCATTAGTAATTTTAGAGAATCTAGCAAACATTTTAGAAATATTTTCTGTATCTAGCATTCTAAAGTTTTCCAATTCTCCTATCAAAATATTTCTCCTAGTTCCTTGGACTTGAGAGGTTCCTTCATAAATGGATGTTAGAGTATCCCATATTTCTTTAGCAGTTAGACAAGATGATACTCTATCATATTCAGAAGCCGTAAGAGCACAAAATAACGAGTTCATAGCTTTGGCATTGCTCTTTACAGTTCTTACTTCCTCTTCGGTCCACTTGGAAGCTCTTTCATCAATTGGCAATGTTACACTATCTTGGATAGCAATCCAAGAGTCCATATCTGTAGCCATGATGAGTTGCTTCATACGAAGCTTCCAATAACTAAAGTTGTTCCCATCAAACAATGGTGGCCTTGTAAAAGATTGGCCTTCAGCAAATGCGGGAACGGAAGTAGATTGGGATGCCATGATAATAGATCTCTTTGATAAAAACTTAAAGACCTGCTTTGATACCACTTGTTGGGTCCCGAGTTAATGGCAATTACCCAAGAGGGGAGGGGTGAATTGGGTATTTAAAAAAAATTTATAACTTAAAAAGAAACTTAACCCCGGATTAATCCAGTCCCCTTAATGAAGAAACGAAATGGAAAGCAATATAATGTAGAGAGCAGATAAATAAATCAAACACACAAGATTTTTATAGTGGTTCGGGCAACCTCCCTACTCCACTCTTCCAAGCTCACACTCCTTGTGACTTGGGTTCCACTATTGTATTCTCTCAATACAATTAGAGCCACTGCTCTCTTCTATATTCCAGCTCTAGGGGGCATATACAACCAGAGCCTCTTGCTCTCTTCTAGATTCCAGCTCTAGGGGGCATCAACAAATTACAGCACAAGTAGGTGATGAGTTACACTCCAATCACACACTACTTTGCTTACACTTGATCTTAGTTCCTCAAACTAAATCAAGTTCAACACAAACAAATAAAACAATAGGAAAACTACACTTTACAGTTGTGTAGAAGCAGTTTTGGCGCAGAGAAGAACTTGTTGTAATGGCTTTGAAGATTCTGAAATATAGCTCTTGCAACTTGAAGTGAAGTTCTTCCTCTTTGAATGGCTTGATATCTTTAGAGCTCTTGAATATAGTAGTTATGCACACTTAATGATTCTCAGCTACTTCCCTCGTCCACAATGAATGCTATTTATAATTTTGGAGGGAATCCGAACGTTAGAAGGTAGGTGGCGCGCATTTAATGCGCCAACGTTCGAATAAATTCCGACCGTTGCGACCCAAGTCGCATGTGGAGTCGACTTCGGATGCGACTTCGCCCAAGTCGCAGATGGAGTCGACTTCGGGTGCGACTTCGCTTCTCCGTCGCAACTTCAAGTTTCAGTCAGGGTTGTCTTGGGCATCAACTTGGCCCAAGTCGCAGGTGGAGTCGACTTCGGTATGCGACTTCACCTCGTAAGTTATCTTGATGAACTTGAAATCTTTGGGATGCTTTTGTTTTCTTCATGCCTTGTTGTTCTTCCCTGATTGAGTTCTTCTTTGAGTCATTGTCTTCACTTTAGCTTGTTTCTTTTGGCTCCATGTTTTGCAAGCCTTGAATCCATGAGTCTTGATTCTTGCATTCATGAGCAAGTTCTTTGATTTGAATGGTTGAGTTTATGCATCTTGCTTGAACTTGGATTGTTTTTCTTCTTTGAAGACCTTGTGAATCTTGGAGACTTTGTATTGTTTGATTTTGCCTTTGATTCATTAATATTCATATCTTGAAAATATGCTTGGAGCTTTGCCTTGGACTTGAGAATCTTAAGTTGATCTTGAGATCATTTAATCCAGCTTGTCTTCTGAAATTTCTCCTCTGTCCGATCGAAGTCGATGACGGAGTCGACTTGGTCTGCGACTTCGGTGCCCCCAGATCTTGGTTTCAACTCTAGACGAAAAACGACGCCTCCAAGTCGCTACTGGAGTCGACTTGGCCTGCGACTTCACCTCAAGTCGCAAGTGGAGTCGACTTGGGGTGCGACTTTGGCACTTCGGGATCTTGACTTCAACTCTGGAAGGAAACGTCATTTTGAAGTCGATCCTGGAGTCGACTTCGTTTGCGACTTGGCTTCCCAAGTCGCAAGTGGAGTCGACTTGGCCTGCGACTTCACTTGTTCTTCTCCCATTTTCAACTCTGGACAGTTTGGGCTCTTTGAAGTCGATCTTGGGGTCGACTTGGACTACGACTTGGTCTTCCATGCTTTATTTTCTTCAAGTGTATATGCCTTAAACATTTCCACAAACATGTTAGTAGTTAAAACTTACTCAAATTGATTTGTTAATCATCAAAACATAGATTTAACTTGTTTTCCACATATTTCCAACAGGAGGAACTTGAACAGCCTGCTTACACCCGAAGTCGACTCCACTTGCGACTTGGGTCGTAACATTCGAAAATTTGAACGTTGGCGCATTTATTATGCGCCAACCAACTCTCTAATGTTCAAATCTATTCCTCCATATATATAGACACTCAAGTGAACGTGAAAGCATATAGAAAAGAGCAGAAATAGAAGATACTAAGTTCAAAATTCCATTTTCCTAGCCTTGAGTGATCTATACACTTTTGAAGGAAGAACGAGCTTCAAACTTGATTACTTCAACGCCAATCAATTCGTTTCCTCTACGAGTTCTTCCTCGAGCTGTAACTTGCCTACACAAACTGTAAAGTGTAGATCTTTCTCTTTTTGAATTTGTTATTTGGTTTTGATGCTTGATATTGGTGTTTCAAACTAAGTGATAGCAAAGTAGCATTGTGACTGGAGTGGGGACTCGTCATCTACTTGTGCTAAGTGTTGTATATGCCCCCTAGAGCTAGAATCTAGAAGAGAGCGGAGGCTCTAGTTGTATATGCCCCATAGAGCTGAAATCTAGAAGAGAGCAGAGGCTCTAGTTGTATTCGTGGAATACATAGTGGAACCCAAGTCACAAGGAGTATGAGCTTGGAAGAGCGGAGTAGGAAAGGTTGCCCGAACCACTATAAAATCTTGTCTATTGATTTTTATTTCTGCTTTCATTATCTTATTGCTTTTTATTTATTTCATTAAAGGGGACTGAATTAATCCGGAGTAAAGTTTCTGTTTAAAGCAAAAAATTTTAAATACCCAATTCACCCCTCCCCTCTTGGGTAATTGCCGTTAACTCGGAACCAACAAGTGGTATCAGAGCAGGTCTTTGAGTTTAAACCAAAGAGATCTTTTGATATGACATCCCAATCAACTTCCACCCCTTCTTTTGCCGAAGGTCAATCTTTTACTGGACCACCTGTAGTTGATGGGACCAACTTCGACTATTGGAAGTTGAGAATGAAATAATTAATCATGGCTACAGATATTAAATGAAATGTTTATAGAATTTCAAATGCATGTATTGAGGACATACTATTTGTTGAAGGACTCAAACATAACCTAATGAGTATTAGTCAATTATGTGACAAAGGTTATAAAGTTGTATTTGAATCCTCTATATACAATGTATTTGATGATGATCACATAGTATTTAGTGACAAAAGACATAAAAATGTATATTTTGTTTGCCTAAACGAACTTGAGGGAAAATGTCTAATAGCCATAGAAAATGATTCATGGGATGGCATACAAGGCTTGGACATATAAATATATCAAATATTAAAATCTTGTGGAAAAGAGTTTAGTACAAGGGTTACCAAAACTTAAATATGACAAGGATAATATTTGCAAGGCTTGTCAATTATCCAAACAACCTAAAATGTCATTTTCCACTAAAAAGGAAATTTCAACAACTAGACCACTTGAGTTATTGCATATGGATCTTTATGGGCCATCGGACATTTTAACTCTTTGTGGGAAAAAGTACGTATTTGTAATTGTTGATGATTTTTCAAGAATTACTTGGATTATACTCTTAACTAGCAAAGATGAAGCATTATCTATATTTGTCATTTTTCAAATTTGGTGCAAAATGAAAAACAAAGTACAATTATTTCCATTAGAAGTGATCATGGTGATGAATTTGAAAATAAATGATTCATAGAATTTTGCAATGAAAAAGGAATTTACCATATATTTTCTGCACTAAGAACTCCTCAACAAAATGGAGTTGTTGAAAGGAAAAACCGGATAATATAAGAAATGGCTAGAACTATGCTAAATGAGAGTAAATTATCCAAAAGGTTTTGGGGTGAAGCTGTAAGTACAACTTGTCATGTATTAAACCGAGTTACCATTAGAGCAATATTGAAAAAGACCCCATACGAACTTTGGAAAGGTAGAAAACTAAACATATCATATTTTCATACTTTTGAATGTACTTGCTATGTGTTAAACAATGGAAAAACGAATTTGGAAAAATTAGATGCCAAAAGTGATGAGGCAATTTTCCTTGGTTATTCATTAAATAGCAAAGCATATAGAATTTTCAACAAGAGAAATCAAATAGTAGAGGAATCAATACATGTTGTTTTTGATGAATTTAACCAAACTCTGAAAAAGGAGGACAAATTAAGTGATGCAGATGATATACCGAAGAAAGATCAACAAGAGCAACAAGAGGAAACTGAGCCTAAGCAAGAAAATTCCACGGAGGAAAGGGTAAGTGAAGGTAATAATTCCTATAAACCTCCAACTGATTTGAAATTCAAAAATGTCCATCCAATTGAGCAAGTTATTGGCAATATCTATGAAGGAGTAAAGACTAGAAGATCAAAACACAAAATATTTGTGGACAATATGCTTTGTGTCAAAAATTAAATCGACAACTATTGATCAAGCTCTTAATGATGAAAACTGGGTTATTGAAATGCAAGAAGAGATAAATCAATTTGAAAGGAACAATGTATGACATTTAGTTCCTAGACCCAAAGATTGCACTATTATTGGTACCAAATGGGTATTTAGGAACAAATTAGACGAAAGTGGACTTGTAATAAGAAACGAAGCCAGACTAGCAACAAAAGGGTATTCCTAAGAAGAAGGGATTGATTTTGAAGAATTATATGCACCTGTGGCTAGACTAGAAGCCATATGTATTTTACTAGCATTTGCTTCTCACATGGATTTCAAATTGTTTCAAATGGATGTGAAAAGTGCATTTTTGAATGGATACTTGA
Organism: Annona cherimola; assembly: GCA_030490835.1. Taxonomy (NCBI): domain Eukaryota; kingdom Viridiplantae; phylum Streptophyta; class Magnoliopsida; order Magnoliales; family Annonaceae; genus Annona; species Annona cherimola. The sequence continues at coordinate 47,278,906 of CM059972.1, forward strand.
ATAAAGAGGTTTATGTGGAACAACCCCTTAGGTTTGAAGAAAAGGATCAATCAAAATATCTTTATAAATTAACCAAAGCATTATATGGACTAAAACAAGCTCCACAAGCTTGGTATGAAATGTTGAACAAATTTTTGATTGATCATGAATTTCAACGAGGAAAGGTTGATACTGTGAAACCCCAACCTATGTAGGACTCAATGAGATGCATTGAACATATATACATGAATTATATGTGATTTAAATGAATTTTGAATGATTTATGGATGATTTTATGATTTGATGATATTTTACAATTAGGGTTTAATTAAGAATGGTGATTAAAAATTTAATCACCGGGCCCGAAGTGAGTCGGTATGACCCGAGGGGCTTAATGAGGATTTAAAGGTGACAAGGTGTCATGAATAATCATGTTAATAATCATGATTTAATTTATGGAGATTAAAGTGTAATTATGGAATTAAGATGAAAAATGATAGAAAATTCATAACTTGACGCCTACAAGGTGGATTTCGATAAAATTTGAAAGGTAAGCTCACAAAAGTGGGCCCAATTTTATGAATGGATTGGATTAAGGGAATAATGATGGGATTAGGGTGATAATGAATTATTTTTATCCCAAATCCAAAAGATAAATTCAAGTGGTCATAACTTGACGTAGAAACGTCGGATTGAGATGAAATTTGAAACGATGGAATAAAATTATGAAATCTATGAGATGAATAGAATGGATTAAGATAATTATCATGGGAATTTGGTTTCTTGGAGAGAAAGTAACAAGTTGCTTAAGAGCTAATTAAAGAAGGACAATTGTGGAAAGTGAAAATGAAATTTACTAAAATGCCTATGGGGTTACTTGAGCACCAAGAAAAGTTGTTTATAAAAAGAAAAAAAAAGGAAGAGCAAGGGCTGTTGGACATTCCAGAAGCAAGGAAGAGGGGAGAGAGAAGGAGAAAGAGAAAGAGAGAGAGAGAGAGAGAGAGAGAGAGAGAGAGAGAGAGAGAGAGAAGGAGAGAGAGAAGAGAGGAAAATAATAGAAAAATGGAAATTTTCTCCGAGTGTAGCAGCTAGGGCACATCAAAACCAGAAATGAGGAGAGGAAAATAAGGGAATTTCAAGTGCTCAATGGAGGGATTATCAATTAATCAAGTAAGTATATGTAAATCTTGATTTTTTGCCTCAAATCTAGAAGTTATATGATGTTGTAAACTAAAATATGAACGGAATTGTAAATGGATTAATTTTAGTATGAAAGTTTTTTGAAAGAATCATGATGGAGTTATTAAGTGATCATCCAATTTTCAGCTTAAAAGGATAAGTACGTTGCGAATTAAAAATCTAGAAACATCAACCTAGACAGGATTGAACGGGTGGCAGGATCAGCTGCACCAAATGATTTTTAATAATTTTTATACAAGGAATTTTGGGCTAACAATTTTACAAGATATATAATAACTATTTAGAATCATACAAATAAAATAAAAATGATTTTTATGGGTATAAATATACCCCATAATTAATGTGATTCAGGCTGTCTGAAAATGGGTGCTGCTGTCTAGCAGAGTAAAAATACAAACATAAATAGAAATACTACATATTTCATGCTGTAAATATTTATTTTAGTTAATTAATATAATTATTAAGTTATGGTATAAATATAATATCAAAAATACTTTATTTGATATTAATTCAATATTTTGAGAATTCAGTGTGCCTGAATTCAGCATTATGGACAGCTTAAGGAATAAATCCAGATAAATGTTAAATTCCAGATTTTTATGATGGAATTTGACTTATAATGGGATATAAACAAGTGATTATGAGGGTTTAACCTATTATAGGTAAACAAGATTACCCTAAATATGATGTTTTGAAGATATGCAAAGGGATGCCCAAAGAGGGGTGCAAAGGGTGCCCAAGATGTATATGAGAGTTGCTGTTTTGGAAGCAACTAATATATGGATTTTAAACATGTGTTAATACCCTAAATTTGGGTTAAGAAAAATATGATTAATTGCTGAAATTTATGGATTAGAAATCTGTTTTAAATTAAGTGTCAAAACAGGCGTTAAAATGATGAAAAACGGGTTCTAATGTTGCTGTTTTTGAACCCTATGATGAATGAATTATAAATCCAAAATTAAACCCTAAATTATGTGTTAATTAAGGGGTTTAATCATGCTAAAATTAGAGACAAGTTTCTGTGTTGAAAAATTTTAAGAAACACATGATTTATATATAGAGAAATGGATGTATATGAAGAGATAAGTATGAATACCCGACTTGAAAGACAAGTGGGTTAAGTTAGATGAACTTATATAGGTTGAAAAACCTAAGGAATATAATTATTTGAAGACGATGCAAATAAATGAAATGTTATTTTCATTTACTTAGGCAAAGGCAAGGAAAAGAATGGAAGGAAAGGGATTATAACGATCTCAGGTAAGCAAGCAAACTTTCTAAAATGATGTTTTCTTTCTATGTGATGATGTGTGATTGAAATGTTTATGATTATGTTTAAACGAATGGGCAAGCACAAGTTTTGAAAATGACGGATTTAATGAAAAGCCATAAGTTTTGGAAAATTATGGCTTTAATGAGAAGTCGTAAGTTTTGGAAAAGAATGACTTTAAGGAAAAGCCTCAAGGTTTGCTTCATGGGAAGCAAGCAACGTTTTTAAGATAAAGAATTTATCACAAGGGTTGCCTTGGATTGGCAATGCTTTAAGTTAATGGATTGAGATATTTTATTATGAGTAAGCAAGTTCTCCACGATAATGTTTTCAAAGGATTTCACATTTTATGTCGATGGTTTTTTTTTAAGAATTTACTTTTAAGCTATCAAGTTCTTTATGATGTTGTTTTAAAAGTATTTTATAAGAAAAAGAAAATTTTTTCCTTTTTCACAAAGTAACAAACGTAAACAAGTTTCGAATTACTTTTATGATGTTTTATGATAAATAATTATGTTTGTTAAAGAAAAAGGAAAAAGGGGATTTGATTTATGAAAAAGATTTATTTTACTAGGTCATGATAATTAAATAATAAATGATGATTTGGACATAGTCCATATGTTTTAAAATGATATTTGAAAAGTTTTGATTTCCTTTAGATAAGGAAATCTATGTTGAAAATATCTTGAAAAATGTTTATACGGATATGTTGAAAAGGATTTAAGGATGACCAACCTCCTATGTTGATTTTCTTAAAATGGTTTGATTTCGGATTGTTGAATGGTATGCAAAAGATTATGCAAGCCCTTTATGTAAAGATGACAAAAAATTGATATGTGGACAAGAAATTGATTTTAAGGTGGTTGAGAAGGGGTTAGCACAATTGCATAACTTTTGTGAGCAAAAGACCCCAAAATGGAAACCAAGAAAATTTTAGAAAATATATAGTTTAATTTTGGAAATTCAAAGGTTTTGAAATTCTTTTATAAGGATTTTAAGATGTATTATTTTTCAAACATTTCAAACGTTTATCAAAATATTTTACTCAAAATGTTTCTAACAGAATTTAAGGAAGATCATCCTAAAAATAGATTTTAAATGACAACTTGTTAAAGTGGGTGCGCTCGCTTACAAGTTGACACGGACTACGGTCTGTGATGTGTTTTTGAAAATAATTTTTAGAGATGTAGCCTTCGGTCTAAGATTTTTGTGTGTTATTGATGCAGACAGAGGTCTGTGATCCCAGTTTAAAAGGACATGGGCTGCGGTCTGTGGTTCTTCAAACCAAACGAGCTGCGGTCCGTCATAATAATGTACGGTGCACCAGTACAAGAAACAGGTAGGTGTAGAGCACGGTTGGGATGACCAGGGCCCACTCTACATAAGGCCAAGTCGCTAAGGGATGGCAGGAGTGCCAGTGGCGCCCTCCCTGAGATGGGAGCAGGATAATTAAACAGCCGCCTGGCTAGCGTTCTGTTATAGATTCTTTTCCAAAAGGTCGCATGATCACTTGCTAAGTGTCACTACTGGATGGGGAGAAATGTGTTTACCTACGTTTTTCTTTTCGAAAGCCCAAAGATTGGGATCTAAAAGCATTTATATGAAAAATTATCCTAAATTGGATTTTTATGAGCCATTATGCATAAGTTACCCTAAAAGTAGGGTGTTTTATAGAAAATGTGTAAATATTAAGAATAAAAATAAATGGTTTTTATGCATAAGTTTTTATGAAAAGGATTTATGACTTGTTTGCTATAAACAAGCCCCAAGATGGGGATCATGAAAAAGGGTTTATGTTGGAAAATGTTTTAGACATAAGAATGTCCATTTCCAAAAGGTTTATATGGAAAAAATGGTTGGACATGAGAATATCCATTTCCAAAAGGGATTTATGTTGGAAAATGTTTTGGACATGAGAATGTCCATTTCCAAAAGGTTTATGTGGGAAAAATGGGTGGACATGAGAATGTCCATTTTCTAAAGGATTTATGTTGGAACATGTGTGGACATAAAAATGTCTATTTCTAAAAGAGTTTAGGGGATAAAAGTGTTTGTGGACATATGAACGTCCATTGCCAAAAAGGCTTATGTGAAAAACGTTTTAGGACATATAAACGTCCGTTTCCAACAAGGTTTAAGTGGAAAAATGTCTTAGGACGTATGAACGTCCAATGTCAAAATGATTTATGTGGAAAAATGTCTTTTCGTGGACATGAGAATGTCCATTGTGAAATATGGTTTATGTCAAGATGTTTTGGGACATAAAATGTCCCTTGGCCAAAATGATTTATGAGAAAAAGATTTTAGAAAAAGATTTTCAAGGAAAGTCTTGGCCCAAAATGCTTGATTACTGAGTTATCACTCACGTTTTGTTTTCCAAACCTCAGATAGGTAATGGGAGACTCAAGGGGTCGAGGACCTAAAAAATGGAGAAAAGGTACGAAGTAGTACCCAGGTGGGCTAAAAGGATCAACCATGGTGAGTGAAATGCTATGAATGGAAGTTTTCAGGTATATTGATGTATACGTGACTTGTTTAAAGTTCTGAGTTCTAGGAGAACTAATGATTGAATAGGTGTATGTGTTGGAAACAATAGTTGAATCGAAAAACAAATTGACCAAAGCACAAGTTTCAATGATTAACAAATACAAATTTGAGTACGTTATGATTATTAATGAGTTTTGTGAATATCTTTATGGAATGAAAAATCAAACCAAGTCGGTCATCAAGTCGACTCCGACTTCGACTTAAGTGAAGTCGATCCCCAAGTCGACTCCACAAGCGACTTCAAGAGGCATTTTTTTGACAGCGTTGAAATTGGGGATTTGAACATCCGAAGTCGCAGACGAAGTCGATTCCACTTGCGACTTGGGTGAAGTCGCAGACGAAGTCGACTCCAGTATCGACTTCAAGCAGCAACTTTCCTCCAGCGTTGAATCAAGTAGCAAAACTTTTTGAAGTCGCAACCTAAGTCGACTCCACATGCGACTTGGGTGAAGTCGCAGGCAAAGTCGACTCAAGCATCAACTTCAACATGATAAGACAGATTTTCAAGATCAAATCAAAGACCGAGTCCACTTCAAGATAAAATAGAAGATGAAGACGACTCAAATTTCTCAAACTTGAATATATGAAGACTAAACCAAGTTTAAAGCAAGCAGGACACATGGATTCATTCATTCCAAATCAAAGTTGGATTTGTTCATACAAGATTCAAGTTCTTCAAGTTCTTCAAGTTCTCAAGACTTAAAGCTAAAGAAATTTAAGCTCCTAGTATTCAAAGACAAAAGAAGAAGAAGAAGTTAAGCAAGCAAGAGACGCCTCAACAAAGATCAAACTAACTTGGCACAAGAAAATAGCCAAGTCGCACCCCAAGTCGACTCCAAGATCGACTTGAGGCCAAGTCTCAAACCAAGTCGACCCAGAAGACAGACTTGAAAACTGAAGAACAGCTGAAGTCGCACACGAAGTTGACTCCATCATGCGACTTGGGTGAAGTCGCACACGAAGTCGACTCCACCTGCAACTTGGAGATGTAACGTTCGAATTTTTGAACGTTGAAACATTTATTACGCGCCAATCAACTCTATAACGTTCAAAATTCTCTCTCCTCTATATATAGACACTCAAGTAAATGTGGATACATACAAGAAAGAGTTGAAAAAGAGGAAAGAAGTGCTACTAAGAGCTTTTATCTACTTTTCTCTACAATTGAGTGATCTATTCATTTTCAAAGAAAGGATAAGCTTCAAAGTTGCGGTTTGCTTCAACTTAATACGATTGGTTGCTTCTACAGATTCTTCCCCGAGCCGAAACTTGCTACACAAATCAGTAAAGTGTAGATTTCTTCTATTTTCATATTGTTGTTTGTTTTTGGTGCTTGGTTTAAGTTTGGTGGTTTAAACCAAGACATAGCAAGTAGAGTTGTGATTGGAGTGTAACCCATCACCTACTTGTGTTGATTGTATATGCCCCCTAGAGCTAGAATCTAGAAGAGAGTGGAGGCTCTGGTTGTATATGCCCCCTAGAGCTAGAATCTAGAAGAGAGCGGAGACTCTAGTTGTATTCGCGGAATACATAGTGGAACCCAAGTCACAAGGATGTGTGAGCTTGGAAGAGTGGAGTATGGAAAGGTTGCCCAAACCACTATAAATCTTGTCTACTGTTTTTCATCTTTGCTTTCATTATCTTATTGCTTTCTATTTGTTACACTCAAGGGGATTAAACTTTAAAGGGGTTAAGTTTTAATTTACCAAAGAATTTTTAAAAACCCAATTCACCCCTCCCCTCTTGGATTTTTCCATTAACTCGGGACCAACAGTATGTATGCAATGGAAATGCCATTATTAGGTCAAGAGGACCTATGATGTATAACAGCATGTGTGAAATGGTTAAAAGGATATGTACAAGTGTACCATTGCTTATGTTATAAATGAAATGATGATGAATGAAGAAACGAAAAAAATTTGGACGAGTTCCAATTAAAATCCCGCCGCGTGATCAGGGCAGCAATCCTAATTCACATTTACCAATCGATAGATCTTTAGGTAAGGAAGTGACGTCTCGGTTTGGGGCGTTACAGATAATACATTATTCATTAAGTATAAAAGTAAAAATATTTTAATTGTTCAAATTTATGTAGATGATATAATATTTTGTGCTACTGACGAAACTCTGTGCTAAGAATTTTCTAAGATTATGCAGAGCAAATTCGAAATGAGCATGATGGGAGAATTGAATTTCTTTCTTGGATTGCAAATCAAGCAACAAGAAAAAGGAATCTTAATAAATCAGTCCAAGTATATCAAAGAAATGCTAAAGAAATTCAGAATGCCGACTAGCAAGGGAGCAAACACTCCAATGAGTTCAACAATTAAGATCGACACGGATGAAAACGATAAATGTGTCGAATAGAAGCTATATAGAAGCATGATAGGATCTTTATTATATTTAACCGCTTCTAGACCTGATATTCTATTCAGTGTTTGTTTGTATTCTAGGTTTCAATCATGTCATAAAGAATCACATTTAATGGCTGTAAAAAGAATTTTTAAATATTTGATAAATACCACTAATCTTGGACTTTGGTATCCAAAGGGGTCAACCTTTGATCTAATCGGCTACTCGGATGCAGATTTTGCGGGATACAAAGTAGATAGAAAAGGTACTAGTGGAACATGTCAATTTCTTGGAAACATGTTGGTTTCATGGTATTCAAGGAAATAAACTAGTGTTGCTCTATCTACGGCGGAAGCCAAATATATAGCCGTCGGGAGCTATTGTGCCCAATTACTTTGGATGAAACAACAACTTAAAGATTATGGTGTTGATTATTATAATATTCCAATTAGATGTGATAATACAAGTGCAATTTGTTTGACTAAAAATCCTGTATTGCATTCTAGAACCAAACATATAGATATAAGACATCATTTTATTCGTGAACATGTTGAAAATCATGATGTTTGTTTGGAATATGTGAAAACTGAGGATTAGATTGCTGATATATTCAGCAAACCTTTAGCAAAAAAATCTTTTTACAAAATTAAAAATGATATGGGGATGATTCAATTAAATTAGAAACAGTTAGATAGAAGAAATAGACTTAGAAAAGTCCAAGTCGATAGGCCAAGTCGACTCCGGACAACCCAAGTCGACTTCGGTGAAGTCGACTCCAGAAAGCGAAGTCGACTTTGCATCAGGGGCGAAGTCAACTTCGCCTAGGGTAAGTCGACTTCAGCGCGCGATCGTCAGACTTCTCTCCTCTCCTTTTCTTTCTTCTTCTTCCCTCTTCTCTTCTTCTCCATTTCTCCCACGTCAACTGTTCATTTTCTCCCTCTCGCACTTCATCTCTCCTGCTCTAAGCTCTCTCTCTCTCTCTCTCTCTCTCTCTCTCTCTGGTCCGACCCTGCTTTTTCACTCTCTCCTTCTCCTTCTTTCTCCCTATCACTGTCTCTTTCGGATTCTCTCTCTCGAGCTTCTTCTCTCTCTATCTTTCTTTCTCTCCGAATTTCCTCTGTTTCTTCCGGCTCTCTCTCTCTAACTGCCCTCAATCCATTTCTCTCTCATTTTTCCTCTCTCAAGCTCATCTTAGTCTCTCTCATTTTTCCTCTCTCAAGCTCATCTTAGTCTCTCTCATTTCTCTGTCTCTTTTGGTCTCTATTTCTTCTTTCTCATCTTTATTAGCTGCCTCTCAATCTCCATTCAAAAATCTCATTTCAAAAACAAATCCAATGGCACCCAAATCAAGATTGCCCAAATTGGCCGTGTCCAAAACATCCCAAAGGCCCGTTCCCAGACCATCCGGCTCCCAAGCCGAAGAGGAAGTTCTTAGGAGGAAACAGACACCTCGAAGCATGCCCGGGAAGAACCGTCGACTTCTACCAACCGTTGAGTCAGATTCCAGGCCGGGACTCCATCAACGACCGCTCCTAGGGAAGAAGACCTCCAAACTTCCCAAAGCACTGAAACAGGGGCCAAAAGAAGGGGAACCTCAGCTACTAAAGGACAGGTCTTGAAAATGCCAACAACATATTTCAAGATCGACTTACAGCACAGCCGGTTCTATAAAAGCTTCTATGAGCGTAAGATTTTTGTACCAAAGATCATAGACTTTAAGTTTCTAAATGATTATGAGTTTGAGATTGAGGAGTTATTGGATTTCCAAGGATGGACTAGATTGCTAAAATCAGATGATAGAGTATAACCTGACTTGACGAGGATTTTCTACTACTTATGGGATGATCAGTACTTCAGTACCTTTGTGAAAGGGGTTGAAATGTTTTTGGGAACAAGAGGGGTCCCAAGTTTAGATCATGCTATCTGTGGTGCCCCAAACCTGAGCGCCACATCCTGAGCCTTACCTCGGGATCGTTTTGATTAGTAAACGTGATCAGGATTGTTGCCTTGTCACACGGCAGGTTTTAATGGTGTTTGTCTGATTTAATATTTTCTCATAAGAATTTAATTTCTCATATTTCCATTTCAAACATATCTAAATCATTTCCAACTCACGCATAACTAAGTCATTTCAATCCATTCTACATATATACACCGCATGATGTTCAAGCAACATTTCAACTTTTGACTAAATCATATGTCACTGCATGTATACATCATAGTCATCAATATAAAACATTCAAATAGTTTACATCCATATCTCATGAGTTTTCATAACATATCAATTCTAAAGTTTTTCTATTATTTCCTTAAGCTTGCACTTGCTCCTTCGCCATATCCTGTCCTTCACCTGTCTTTGGGTTTGGAAAACAAAATTGTAAGTCGAAACTCAATAAGCAAGCTATTTGCATTTTACAGGAAATCATTTTAGGCAACATTTTTGCATTTAAAACCATATTGGAAAGCACATTATACCTTATCAAAAGGTATATCTTGAAAACGTAAAATCTTATACCCATCACGAGTACCATATGCATAATACCATATGAAAACATGAACATAATCATCATAATTCCCTTAGGATAGAAGCTAGCCAGGTGACCATCCGTCCATGTTAACTCCCATTTTAGAGAGGGCGCCGCCGGCCTTGGGCCTATTTTAAGCGACTTGGCCACACCAAGGGGGGACAATCGGTCCGCTCATACCCTTCAAGTGGACCTAGTACCCTGTGCACATGAACTTTTTCATAAATCCAACTTTAACATGCTAGCATGATTTTTTCCATCAGAAACATAGAATCACATCATTTTTCCATAGCATTTATCAAAGAAGAATTTCATAATATTGCATTTGAAGTAAATACATCATTTCAACACCATTTTGCTAAGGGATATCCATCCTTAAACATATTAGAAATAATTTCCACAATTTCATCAAACAAGTTAAAGCAAAAATTGCATTTATGTAAACAATTTAGAAAACAAAATTCATTTAGAAAATTTGCTTGCTTACTTGTGTCTCTTAGCTTTCCGATTCTGCTTTTTCTTTGCCTTTGCCTTTGCCTACATGAGAATAATATTTTTTTTTCTTATATTTTTTTTCTCATATTTCATTTAGTTTTTCAACCCATTCCATTCACATATATCATTTATTTGACTTCACCAGTTATTATGCACATATATAGCACATTTTTACACATTTCATCAGCTAACACGTAACATGACCTATATAACCCCATAAATAGGGTATTCATTAATTCACATAAAATTCATTCAATAATTATCATTTATAGGTTCATTAACCTCAATTTGTCCTTTTATCAATCTTTTTCAAAATACACGCATTGGTGTTCCACTTATGCACACATCATCACTTCATACTTCATAAATAAATTTCATAATTTGACATAAATCATTATACACTCTAAACAGATGTATAATCATGAAATATATCATATTTTCATGCATTTTTGCACAAAATCACTTTTTACAAGTCATTCATCACTTATACACATTTAACTATTCACATATGCCCATTTGGCAACACATACATAATGTATTTCATAAAATGTGCTAACTCAGAAATTTAATCCATATTTCAGCATGTTGATTACCCTTAGTTACCACTGTACTTAGGGTATCTTTATGGGATTTAAATCCACCCACCATAGGTTTCCAAAACAGCAACATAGGAACCCGTTTTTCACCCATTAAATGTATCTTTTGACACATCACCCTAAGCAGTTTAATAAATCCGATTTTTTAACAAATAATTCCATTTTTACTAATCCAAATTTATGGCATTAATACATGTTTAACATTTATAAATTAAAACCTCTCAAAACAGCAAGTTACTTACCCGTTTTGGTCCCGTTTCCACTCCGTTTAGCCATCATTTCATAAACCTATAAAAAATTAGATTTGAGTTTATTTTCCCAAATCCTTTTGAGAATCAGTAATACATTAACCCTAGGGTATTTTTCCCTACCTAGCATTCACAAAGCATGCAAACCTATTTCCATATGAGTTTTAGCATAGAAATGAAGAAATCGGGTCATATTTACCCCTTTGCATTCCATATTTTCTAAAGTTCATCATTTAAGCCAAAACCAACATATGTTTTGCATTAATACATTATTCATAATCTAATCACATCATCAAACCAAAACAGCAACTTGTCATGGAGATTTAGGGTTTATCAACTTGAGTTTTCAACTCATATGTCATTGAAATCAACACTTTCGCCATCTAAACATGGAAATTCATGTATAAAACTTAATACCCATTCAATATTCATTCAAAAGCATGTTAAATCATCATTTTAAAGATTCTTTAAGCATCCCTTTCATATTCCCATTTTGGAGTTTAAAAACTTAAAATAACCAACTCAAACAACACATATACTTACTTGATTTAGTGCTAACTCAAACTCTAACACTTGGAGATGATTTCCTCCTCAAATTCACTTCTTTTTTTCTTTCTTTTCTTCCTTCTCTTTCTGGCCAAAATGGACGTGAGTTGCTGCTGTTGCTTGGAGTGAAAATTTCAGCACTTAGCAATTTTTCCAACCTCATCTCACATGGACGTGCATGGATTTATAAGCTGGATTTTTTTTCCAGCTGTGGGCCCCACTTATTGGGCATTTTCCACACCATTAAATGGTCACTTATCCCCTTTGAAGTGCTGGAAATTTTACAGCCATGTAAATTTGGTTTTTATCAATTTTCAAAAATCCAAAAATTACTTTAATCCATGGTCGTCCAAGCTGTCCAGCTAGCACGTCATTTGCTGTCCATTTTTCTAGCAATTTTTTTTATTTTTTTAATAGTTACCATTTAAGGGTAAAATATACACTTAATTCCCTTTAATTCATGCATTAATTTGGTGTTAAAAAAATTATCAAAATGGCAGCAATAAGCATATTTCTGCACGTCACATTGCCCCATATGCTGTCCACTTTTTCTCTCTCCAATTCATCTGCATTCTAATATTTTTATTGCTGGAAATTTGCAGGATTGAATGCATATATTGGTGTCCCTATATGTCAGCAATATAAATACACATTTTAAAAAATTAAAAAATCAAAATATGCAGCAAGATACCCCTTGGACGTCCCCATAGTGCCACCTTGCCTATGCATAGGTTGTTTGCTTTGTAGCTCCATCATGATAAATATTTAATGGCTGGATAATTCATGTATTTTTGCATTTCATATAAATACATAAAATACTCTAGAAATGGGCTGCATTTGATATCTCAACTCCCATTAAAACCATGCAATTATGCATTGTACTCTAGCATTAATTGTTAGATACTTTTGAGGTGCATTAGTCAACCATGCTCACCTTTTTCAATGCAGGTATTTTCCCAATATTTTATACTTAATCTAAGCTATCCAAAATAAACATCTCATAATTTCATTCAACCGTTTCAAATTTCATCTTAATCCGATTTTCCTAGCTCTCGTTATAGTCGTTTAAAGTTAACAATTGAAATTGAAATATAATCAATAAATCATAACACTCATTTCATCAAGAATTTTTCATAACCCAATAATTCCATAATATCAAGTCCAACATCATTAATTTTTATTTCAAATTTCATTTGAATCCGCCTTACAGGAGTTGAGTTATGAATTTTCTAATATTTTTCCACTTAACTTAACACTTATCACACCAATGCCCCTTATTCATTTTAAATGAATTAAACTGATTTTTCCATGATGTATTCGCACATTTAAATCAAAAGCAATTTGATCCAATCCCATTGTCTCATTTTAGCTCAAAATGATTAATCACATCATTATTGCTAAGCCATAACCCTAATTGCAATAATTAGCAAAATCACATAAAACCTTCATAATTCAATAATTCACATATAAATATCATATACATGATTAATGCATACATATGGGTTCTACATTGGTACCCTGACTGTAAATTAATCTTGGAGAAAGTCGTGGCTCCTTGCAATTGATCAAATAAATCGTCGATCCTGGGCAATAGATATTTATTCTTTATGGTAACCTTATTTAGCTCCCGGTAATCAATACATAGCCTCAAGCTTCCATCCTTTTTCCTCACAAACAATACCGGAGCTCCCCAAGGGGATACACTTGGTCTAATGAAACCCTTGTCCAACAGCTGCTGTATTTGCGGCCTTAGTTCATTCATCTCAGCTGGCGCCATTCTATAAGGAGTTTTAGAAATCAGAGCTGTACTCGATATTACATCTATCATCATATCCATTTCCTTTTGTGGAGGCAATGTGGTTAACTCTTTTGGAAATACATCGAAAAATTCTTTAACCACAGGTATTTGATTAATTTCTACCTCCATGCCCTTGTCTACATTCACTGACACCAAATAGGCTTGACATTTTTGTCAGATCATTCTGACAGCTTTCATAGATGATATCAATATATTTGAACTGTCAGGTTGCCTCGGTTTTCCAATGGCAATCTCCTTTCCTGGAGTTGCTTCGAATTGCACTTTCTTATTCTTACAGTCTATGGTCGCTCCCCATTGGCTTAGCCAATCCATACCCAATATCACGTCGAACTCAGTCATAAGCAATAGGATCAAATCAGCTTCTAGAATCAATGATCCTATCCTAATTGGGCAGGCTTTGCATACTTGGATAGTACTTGCTAACCTATAGACTGGAGATTCTACATGTATAACCTGATTGGTCTCTTCTACTGGCAGTGCATGGGTGGTCACGTATTGGCATGCTATGAATGAATGGGTAGCACCAAAATCAAACAAAGCTACCGCCATATTCCCCAGAATATAAACCTTACCTGGGACCACCTTCTCTTCCTGTTCTCGAGATTCTGTCCGGGTCAGGGAATGCACGTGCACCAAGTTCGTAGAAGTTCTCTGCTTGCTTGTTGCTCCAGGTATCCTAAGTTGAGCAGGTCTTCTACGTCCGTGAGATGACTGCACCTTATTTGGGCAGTTCGGGGCTATGTGACCCACTTGATCACATATATAACACTTGACCACTTTTACTTCCCCCGGCTTGCACTCCTTGGCGATGTGACCCGTCTGTCCACATTTGTAACACCGGTTTGATCCTTTTAAACACTCGCCTGTATGTCACTTTTGACACTTCCTACACAACGGTGAGCTTTTCTTCTTCAGGATTCCTTTTCCCTTTCTTACATTGCCTTTTCTAGCTTTCTCTTTTTCGGTTTCCATTTCCTTGGGACCCGTACTAAACGCCCTTGAACCCAATCTTAGTTCTTGAGTTCTCAAGGCTTTAATTTCCAAAGCCCTTGCTCTCTCAAGGCTTGAAGCATAGTCCTTTATCAGCAGAGGTGCCAAACTTTCCCGCATATATGGCCTCAATCGTTGTTGGAATCTCTGTGCCTTATTTTGTGGCACATTACCGATCCAAGGCACATATCTGACTAGAGCGTTAAATTTCGTAGCATATTCAGTGACAGTCATCCTCCCTTGATACAACTTTTCAAATTCTATCACTTTTTGACTCTGCAATCCAACTGGGAGGTATTCCTTGTTAAACTCTTCCACAAAAGTTTGCCAAGACACTTCTCCGGGTCGTGGCATTATGATTAGCATCGTCTCCCACCATTTGTGTGCGTCCTTTGCTAACAAATGAGTGGCACAAAGTACTTTCTGACGGTCATTGCACGGAGATATCCTAAATAATTTCTTAATCTCCGTCATCCACTGCTCTGCATGGACCAGGTCGGGTTCTTCGAAAAACTTCAGGGGTCGTTGTGCTAGAAAGGCATTAATAGCTCTTCTATCAGCTTCCATTAACTGATTTTCATCGCTTAGAGGTGCCGGTGTGACAACAGGCTCCGCCATCGGAGTAGGTCCTTCTCTCTCTGTACTACCCAACTGAGCTTGTTGGGTTCTTTCCCATAATCCTTGAATAATGTCGGCAGTCTGCTATGCCCAATCCCTAGTGGCTTGCTGCATCGCTTCCGTCACTGCTGCAACCACTCTTTCTTCTATGAGTCTATTCTACCTCGACTCAATTTCCTCTTCCAAATTCCATTTAGGGATTTCATTATTCCTTCTCTGTTGATTCCTTTGGTTCGGTCCTTGTGTTACAGGCCTTCCTCTTTTAGGTCGGCTAGATTCACCAACTTCATGTTGGCTTGGAACCTCTGTCGCTGCCTCTTTTCCTTTATTTTTCCTTAATCCTGCTCTTGTTTCCACCATTGTGTTAATATGAAAATCTAACAGCACACTTTTCATTTTCAATTAACATTAAATCATTATATGCATTTCATTTACAATCATCGTTAAATCATTGCATACGCATTTCATCATCACATGGTTACAACCAATTCATTCAATCATAATCATATCACATCATTCAAGCTCATGCTCATTCATTGATACATATCTTAAACATCTGGAATTTAGTATATCAACATATTCATTCATATCCATCATATTCATATCATCACATTCATAGTTAGTACATGTAAAAGTAAACCACACTTATGTACACATTTAGCATAACACACACATTTCACACTTATATACATGTCAGTCTATCTTGGTAACCATAAACTAAAGCCACATTGTCATCAAGCCACACTTATATATACACAACTTAAAAACCAAAACAAAAGATAAGAAAGTTCATCGTCCTCCTGGACCTCTCCTTAGACGTCTACATCTATGTGGAACTTGTGAGGGTGCCTCCATGAGCGTGCTAGTGTTGGACCATGCCTGAACCTCATCCTCTTCACTATCATTATCATCGTCCTCATTCACCCCTACAAACTCCACTATCTCCTCCTCTACTTCCTTCTCTTCCTCTTCCTCGAAGGGCTCGAGGAATTCCATCAGATCGTCATCATCATTGACCTCGGCCAATCGAACAATTTCACCTGTGTTTTCCATTATGTATAACATGACTTCATCAGGTTTAGGAGGTGCAGGTAGTTCGATGACTCCCTTGGCACGACGCTTCTCGATATAGTGGACCATGTCGATTTCTTGCTGATGGAGTCGATCCCAAGGTGCTCCATAGCGAAATTGAATGCAACCGTCCACAAACCTGTACCATGGGCCATCGTCGGGGGGTATGGGTGCCTAAGTCCTTTCTCAAAAGTGCTGGAGATCTTACGAATCTACTATGTCAGTTGGAACACGAGGAGACCGGGGAATTCTAAGGTCTGTTCCTGGTAGAACTCGTGCCCTAGGTTTTTGACTGGAGGGCTCTCCTAGATCTTGTCCATGTTGACTTGAAGGGACATGGTAGCTTTCCTGAGTGTGGTCATGAGTGCGTATAAGTGAAAATCCTGGGGGAACTGATGGGAACGGTGCAATATTGTGCTGTGATTCCCACCACCTATGTATATTCTCTTCCCTCTGTTGTCTTCTCTCCTCCTTTTTTAACTCCTCCGCACTCATCATCCGCTTACCCCTATCCGCCATCTATACAACATAGCAATCAAATTGGATTGCAACATAATTTATCATCATATGACATGCATTTCATCATATTATAAGCATACATAATCATCATATAATCATGTCTAATTTATCACATAATCATGTGTAATCATGCATATCTCATCATATTCCTTCAAATTTTCCATACTTAGAAATTTTACACGCCTATTTACCAATCCATGCTCTGATACCAAGCTCTGTGGCGCCCCAAACCCGAGCGTCACATCCTGAGCGTTACCTCAGGATCGTATTGATTGGTAAACGTGATTAGGATTGTTGCCTTGTCACACGGCAGGTTTTAATGGTGTTTTTCCGATTTAATATTTTCTCATAAGAATTTAATTTCTCATATTTCCATTTCAAACATATCTAAATCATTTCCAACTCATGCATAACTAAGCCATTTCAATCCATTCAACACATATACACAGCATGATGTTCAAGCAACATTTCAGCTTTTGCCTAAATCATATGTCACTGCATGTATACATCATAGTCATCAATATAAAACATTCAAATAGTTTACATCCATATCTCATGAGTTTTCATAACATATCAATTCTAAAGTTTTTCTATTATTTCCTTAAGCTTGCACTTGCTCCTTCGCCATATCCTGTCCTCCACCTGTCTTTGGGTTTGGAAAATAAAATTGTGAGTCGAAACTCAATAAGCAAGCTATTTGCATTTTACAGGAAAATCATTTCAGGCAACATTTTTGCATTTAAAACCATATTGGAAAGCACATTATACCTTATCAAAAGGTATATCATGAAAACGTATAATCTTGTACCCATCACGAGTACCATATGCATAATGCCATATAAAAACATGGACATAATCATCATAAGTCCCTTAGGATAGAAGCTAGCCAGGCGACCATCCGTCCACGTTAACTCCCATTTTAGAGAGGGCGCCGCCGGCCTTGGGCCCATTTTAAGCGACTTGGCCACACCAAGGTGGGACAATCGGTCTTCTTATACCCTTCAAGTGGACCTAATACCCTGTGCACATAAACTTTTTCATAAATCCATCTTTAACATGCTAGCATGATTTTTTCCATCAGAAACATAGAATCACATCATTTTTCCATAGCATTTATCAAAGAAGAATTTTATAATATTGCATTTGAAGTAAAAACATCATTTCAACACCATTTTTCTAAGGGATGACCATCCTTAAACATATTAAAAATAATTTCCACAACTTCATCAAACAAGTTAAAGCAAAAATTGCATTTATGTAAACAATTTAGAAAACAAAATTCATTTAGAAAATTTGCTTGCTTACCTATGTCTCTTAGCTTTCCAATTCCGCTTTTTCTTTGCCTTTGCCTACATGAGAATAATATTTTTTTCATATATTTCTTTTTTCTCATATTTCATTTAGTTTTTCAACCCATTCCATTCACATATATCATTTATTTGACTTCACCAGTCATTATACACATATATAGCACATTTTTACACATTTCAACTGCTAACACGTAACATGACCTATATAACTCCATAAATAGGGTATCCATTCATTCACATAAAATTAATTCAATAATTATCATTTATAGGTTCATTAACCTCAATTTGTCCTTTTATCAATCTTTTTCAAAATACACGCATTGGTGTTCCACTTATGCACACATCATTACTTCATACTTCATAAATAAATTTCATAATTTGACATAAATCATTATACACTCTAAATAGATTTAGAATCATGAAATATATCATATTTTCATGCATTTTTGCACAAAATCACTTTTTACAAGTCATTCATCACTTATACACATTTATCTATTCACGTATGCCCATTGGGCAACACACATAATGTATTTCATAAAATTTGATAACTCAGAAATTTAATCCATATTTCAGCATGTTGATTACCCTTATTTACCACTATACTTAGGGTATTTTTATGGGATTTAAATCCACTCACCATAGGTTTCCAAAACAGCAAGTTTGGAACCCGTTTTTCACCCATTTAACTTGTCTTTTGACACATAACCCTAAGCAGTTTAATAAATCCGAATTTTCAGCAAATAATTACATTTTTACTAATCAAAATTTAGGGCATTAACACATGTTTAATATTCATAAATTAAAACCTCTCAAAACAGCAAGTTACTTACCCGTTTTGGTCCCGTTTCCACTCTGTTTAGCCATCGTTTCATAAACCCATAAAAAATCAGATTTGAGTTTATTTTCTCCAATCCTTTTGAGCATCAGTAATAAATTAACCCTAGGATATTTTACCCTACCTAGAATTCACAAAGCATGCAAACCTATTTCCATATGATTTTTAGCATAGAAACGAAGAAATTGGGTCATATTTACCCCTTTGCATTCCATATTTTCTAAAGTTCATCATTTAAGCACAAACCAACATATGTTTTGCATTAATACATGATTCATAACCTAATCACATCATCAAACCAAAACAGCAACTTGTCATGGAGATTTAGGGTTTATCAACTTGAGTTTTCAACTCATATGTCATTGAAATCAACACTTTCACCATCTAAACATGGAAATTCATGTATAAAACTTAATACCCATTCAATATTCATTCAAAAAGCATGTTAAATCATCATTTTAAAGATTCTTTAAGCATCCCTTTCATATTCCCATTTTGGAGTTTAAAAACTCAAAATAACCAACTCAAACAACACATATACTTACTTGATTTTGTGCTAACTCAAGCCCTAACACTTGGAGATGATTTCCTCCTCAAATTCACTTCTTTTTTTCTTTCTTTTCTTCCTTCTCTTTCTGGCCAAAAGGGACGTGAGTTGCTGCTGTTTCTTGGAGTGAAAATTTCAGCACTTAGCAATTTTTCCAACCTCCTCTCACATGGACGTGCATGGATTTATAAGCTGGATTTTTTTTCCAGCTGTGGGCCCCACTTCTTGGGCATTTTCCACACCATTAAATGGTCACTTATCCCCTTTGAAGTGCTGGACATTTTAAAACCATGTAAATTAGGTTTTTACCAATTTTCAAAAATCCAAAAATTACTTTAATCCATGGTCGTCCAAGCTGTCTAGCTAGCACGTCATTTGCTGTCCATTTTTCCAGCAATTTTTTTTTAATAATTCCCGTTTAAGGGTAAAATATAGACTTAATTTTCCTTTAATTCATGTATTAATTTGGTGTTAAAAAAATTATCAAAATGGCAGCAATAAGCATATTTCTGCACGTCACATTGCCCCATATGCTGTCCACTTTTTCTCTCCCCAATTCAGTTGCATTCTAATATTTTTATTGCTGGAAATTTGCATAATTGAATGCATATCTTGGTGTCCCTATATGTCAGAAATATAAATACACATTTTAAAAAATTAAAAAAATCAAAGTATGCAGCAAGATACCCCTTGGATGTCTCCATGGTGCCACCTTGCCTATGCATAGGTTGTTTGCTTTGTAGCTCCATCATGATAAACATTTAATGGCTGGATAATTCATGTAATTTTGTATTTCATATAAATACATAAAATACTCTAGAAATGGGCTGCATTCGACACCTCAACTCCCATTAAAACCATGCAATTATGCATTGTACTCTAGCATTAGTTGTTGGATACTTTTGAGGTTCATTAGTCAACCATGCTCACCTTTTTTAATGTAGGTATTTTCCCAAATTTTATACTTAATCTAAGCCATCCAAAATAAATATCTCATAATTTCATTCAACCGTTTCAAATTTCATCTTAATCCGATTTTCCTAGCTCCCGTTATAGTCATTTAAAGTTAACGGTTGAAATTGAAATATGATCAATAAATCATAACACTCATTTCATCAAGAATTTTCATAATCCAATAATTCCATAATACCAAGCCCAACATCATTAATTTTCATTTCAAATTTCACTTGAATCTGCCTTACAGGCGTTGAGTTATGAATTTTCTAATATTTTTTCACTTAACTTAACACTAATCATACCAATGACCCTTATTCATTTTAAATGAATTAAAATGATTTTTCCATGATGTTTTTGCACATTTAAATCAACAACAATTTGTTCCAATCCCATTGTCTCATTTTAGCTCAAAATGATTAATCACATCATTATTGCTAATCCATAACCCTAATTGCAATAATTAGCAAAATCACATAAAACCTTCATAATTCAATAATTCACATATAAATATCATATACATGATTAATTCATGCATATGGGCTCTATATTGGTTAGGGTTTCACACTATCATGCAAGTTGGGCGAATCCTGGAGGTCCCTTATGATGATGAATAGCTCCCTGCAAACCTTTCCCTCGCCCAAATGTATAATCAACTCACCAGGAGCAGCAAATATCATCCCGGGGTCAAATTTTTACATTACGTTGATTTATCCCCAAGGGTAAGGGTCCTAAGATTGCTAATCGCCCACTACATCTATCCCAAGGGTGGAGGGAGAAATCAGGTGAACCCATAGGAGGCAGAAATCCTTTAGAAAGTCGCCAACAGAGTTAAAGTCAACCTCCCCTGACTCTTCCTAGAAACACTCACCTCTAGAAAGGACAACCCACGAGGGGTTTTGCCTTACGGGATATGGATAGAGGTAGACATTGATGGTGAGCCATTTGAGGTATTGAAGCCGACGAATGCAATCAACAAAGCTTTGCTCCAAAGAATGAAAAATAAACGTGGATCAGTTCAGGGCAGAGCGAATCCAAGAAAGGATGGGTGTACCGGCTCCAGAAGAAGCCGGAGGAGCACAGGTTCAGGGGGAGCAGCCCGCTCCACCACAGGATGCTCCCGAGGAGCCCGCTTCGCCGCTATCACATGGATCTTGTTCACCACGAGGATCCGAGATCCCAGACCCCGCTCCTCGGCCACCATCGTGGGATAACTCGGTGAACGCCATCCGAGAACACTTAGAGCAAATCGAGGATCGCTCGACGTCTCAAATTGTCGGGGTCCTAACCGATATCATGGACATGCATTTGAGATAGGACCGCATGGATCGGGAACTAAGGACGATTCGGTATCACTTGGCATCTGAGAACAACAGGAATCAACCAATACCCGAATTGGATCCATTTGACACCGGGTCAGTGCGCCGAGATCCGACTCCAGGCCCCGTATCATCTTTCTATTCCTCATCCCACGTTAGACCCATCCGACCCACTCCTCCTTTCCAATCAACTCCATATCCTATATCGGCATTTCTATATGCCAAATCTCAGCAAGTCGACCCCTATTTGATCTATTGACAAAAAGGGGGAAAATAGTTGAGTTTGTTTTATTTTTTTATTTTTAGAATTTTAGGTTGGGTAGTTTGTATATAGGTTTGCATTTGAATTTTCTTTTGAAACTTGTATACAATGCTCTGATTATATATGAAAAGTTTATTTATGGTATATGCTTTGTTTACTTATGTTTTGTTCTTGCATTGGATTCAAATGGATGATTGAATAAATGAAATGCTTATATGAATGGATTTTATTGGAAAGGAAATATGCAAATGAAATATGTATATCAATTTCATTAAGTTCAAAAGGCAAATGACCTATGATTATCCTAAAAATGTCAAAATAGGATAAAATGGTATGTTTTAAAGATATCGAAAGGTATATACTCAAATCGGTTTTGTCAATCATCAAAAAGGGGGAGATTGTTGGAAACAAGTATTGAAATCAAAGGCAAAATACCCAAAGCATATGTTTTGATGATTAACAACTCAATTTGAGTAAGTTTTGGCTACTAATATGTTTGTGAAATATTTTAAGGTTATAAAAATGAAAAATATAAAGCCTGATAGGTCAAGTTGATTTCCAAGTCGACTCAGGCATCGACTTAGGCTAAGTCGATCCCCAAGTCGACTCCAACATACTTCAAAGGCTATTTTTTGTCCAGAGCTGAAATTAGAGAGCGAAAGTTGCCGAAGTCGCACACGAAGTCGACTTCGCATGCGAATTGGATCCAAGTCGACCCAAACAACACAGAATTTGAAGAGTAAAGTCGCAAACTAAGTCGACTTGATATTCGAGTTGAGTGAAGTTGAAGACCAAGTCGACCGAAACATTCAACTTGGATCAAATGAAGATAAGGAAGGTCCAAAATAAACAGATTTGCATTAATAGAGCAAGGAACACACATTTGGACATTTACATGAACTCCAAATTCCAAGAATCTGAGATCTCAAGACATGGAACCAAATGTTTTCAAGATAGGATGATCATACTAAGTGTCAAGTAATATAAATCAGCAAAAGAACAATTATTATGAAGAAAATCAAGCGACCAAAGAAATTCAAGATCATCAAGCAAGCATTAGAAGTGAAGTCGCACCAAAGTCGACTCCAGCAGCGACTTGGGTCAAGTCCAAGTCCAAGTCCAAGTCAACCAAAAGAAGAGACTTGAAAATTGCTGAAAACCGAAGTCGCACCCAAAGTCGACTCCACATGCAACTTGGGTTAAGTTCGAGACCAAGTCGACCTGGGGAGGAACTTAAATAGCATGCTTACACCCGAAGTCGCACCCAAAGTCGACTCCAGCCTGCGGCTTGGGTGAAGTTACACCCGAAGTCGACTCCACCTACTACTTGGGTCGCAACGTTCGAAAATTTGAACATTGGTGCATTTATTATGCGCCAACCAACTCTCTAACGTTCCAATCTCTTCCTCCATTATATATAGACACTCAAGTGAACATGAAAGCATATAGAAAAGTGCAGAAATAGAAGATACTCGTTCAAAATTCCATTTTCCTAGCCTTGAGTGATCTATACACTTTCGAAGGAAGAACAAGCTTCAAACTTGCTGCTTGCTTCAATGCCAATCGATTTGTTTGTTCTACGAGTTCTTCCTCAAGCTGTAACTTGCCTACACAAACTGTAAAGTGTAGATCTTTCTCTTTTTGAATTTGTTATTTAGTTTTGATGCTTGGTTTGATATTGGTGTTTCAAACTAAGTGATAGCAAAGTAGCGTTGTGACTGGAGTAGGGACTCGTCATCTACTTGTACTAAGTGTTGTATATGCCCCCTAGAGCTAGAATCTAGAAGAGAGCGGAGGCTCTAGTTGTATATGCCCCCTAGAGCTGGAATCTAGAAGAGAGCGGAGGCTCTAGTTGTATTCGTGGAATATATAGTGGAACCCAAGTCACAAGGAGTGTGAGCTTGGAAGAGTGGAGTATGGAAGGTTGCCCGAACCACTATAAAATCTTGTTTATTGATTTTTATTTCTGCTTTCATTATCTTATTGCTTTCCATTTGTTTCATTAAAGGGGACTGAATTAATCCGGGGTAAAGTTTCTGTTTAAAGCGAAAAATTTTAAATACCCAATTCACCCCTCCCCTCTTGGATAATTGTCATTAACTCGGGACCAACATCTCCAACCTTCATAGCATATGGACGTCCATACCTTATATAACTTGAAATTTTTTCAGCTTTTTAGGCCCACTTGCCACATCATTTGAGCGTGAATTAAGCCATGTTTATCCCTTATTGACATGGCACATCCAACTCCAAGTAAATTAGAAAATTATCCTATGTAAAAATCCATCAAAATCTATTGCATTGATGGGCCACCAAGCTGTCCACACAAGTGACGTCCATTGTAGCTGCCCCTTTTGAAAATTTTCCACAAAATTCAGTTTTAATTTATGGTAATTTATTTACCCTAGCTAGTATCTCATTTAGATGCTCATTTAGCATCTAAAAAAATCGAGAAAAATCAAGCAACAGCCCTTGGACGTCCACCTCATCAAGGCTACCTTGCTGTCCACTATTCATTATGTCCACATGGCTTTGATTTTGAAAAATTTTTGCCATAATTTTTCACTCTAATTTATGGCCATTTACTCACCTTGGCTCCCTAGATATCTTAGGTATAGATTTTATATATAAAAAATCACAAAATTCACATTTTAGGGCCCTTGGACGTTTATGGAGTGCTACACACATATGCCTCCCTTGAGCTATTCCATTAGCTCTTTAAATCCAACAAATATGCATGGAATTTTTCATGGATTTTTCCATTTTAGAAAATTCCCTTGAAATTACCTCCTTTTAGCACCTCTTTTATGCTATCAATTATGTAATTAATCTCTTTAACTTTAACATAAATGCAAAGCTACTTTATGGTGCATAAAGTCAAAGTTACATGCTTTTTTTCGTTTAGGCATATTTCCACAATAATTATCTTAATCCAATCCTTCCATAGCGTTAATCTCATAATTTTATCCAACCATTTCAAATTTCATCTCAATACGACTTTTCTATCTCAAGTTATGATCATTTGAAATTAACTTTTGGATTTTGGATGAAAATGATTAATTATCACCCTAAACCCATCAAAATTTTCATAATCCAACCTATCCATAAGATTGAGCACAAAATTATGCGCTTACCTTTCAAATTTCATCTCAATCCGCCTTACAAGTGTCAAGTATGAATTTTCTAGCATTTTCCAACTTAATTCTATAATTATCATTCTAATTCCCATTAATCAAATCATGAAAATTAAATTAATTATTCATGACACACTAATACTTTACAATCCTCATTAGGCCAGTTTAATCATATTGACCCATATCGGCTTATAATGATTAATTTAATCATTATTCATAACCATTGGCCCTAATTGCAATAAATCATCATTATCATCATAAGCCATTTTCCACCTAGGTGGGGTCGGCTGCATGGATTATGTTACGCCATTCTTGGCGATTTAAAACTAATTTTTCTGTAATTTGTAATATTTTTAAATCTTGTTTAATTACTTCCATATATTTTTTTGGGTCTTCCTCTCATTTTCTTATCACCTTCTACTTGGATAGACTTTGTTTTTTCCTAACCGGTGCTACTTCAGGCCTCCTTTTAAAATAAACAAACCATCTTAATCTATTTTCTCTCATTTTATCACAAATTGGTCTACTTTTAAGTTTTCTCGAATTATTTCATTTCTAATTTTATCTTTTCTTGTTTTACCACTCATCCACCTTAACATTCTCATTTATGCTACGCTCATTTTTCGTATATGTCGTTCTTTAACTACCCAAAATTCTGCCCTATAAAGCATAGCAGGTCTAATCGCAGTCTTATAAAATTTTCCTTTTAATTTGATTGGAACTCGATGGTCACATAAAATTCCTGACACACTTCTCCATTTCTTCTATCCTGCTTGAATTCTATAAATTATATCTTTCTCAATTTCCCCGTTCTCTTGAACTATTGATCCTAAGTACAGAAAGTGATTAGTTCTTGTTATTACTTAATCTAAAATCTTAATTGGTTCCTCATTCGAGTTCTCACTATTATTAAAATTGCGTTTCATATATTCAGTTTTAGTGTGACTAATTCTAAAACCATTAGATTCTAAAGCATCTACCCCCTATTCAATTTTAAATTTAGTCCTTCTTTAGTTTCATCTATTAGAACAATGTCATCTGCAAATAACATATACCAAGGTACTTCTTCTTGGAGATGTCTAGTAATTTCATCTATTACTAAGGTAAAAAGGTAAGGACTCAAGGCTGAGCCTTGATGTAGACCGATTTTAACGGGGAAGACACTAGTATCTCCACTAATGGTCCTCACATTCGTAACAACCCCCTCATATATATCTTTAATAATATCAATGTATCTATTATTAATTACTTTGTTTCTCATCACCTGTCATATTAACTTTCTTGGTACTCGATCATAAGCTTTTTCTAAATTAATAAAAATCATGTATAAGTTCTTTTTCTTCTCCCTATACTTTTCAAATAGTTGTCTAAGTAAGAAAATAGTTTCAGTGGTTGATTTTCCTGGCATAAAACCAAATTGATTTTCAGATATATTAGTTTCTCGTCTTAGTCTATGTTCAATTACTCTTTCCCAGAATTTCATAGTATGACTCATTAATTTTATTCCACGATAATTTGCACAATTTTGAATATCTCCCTTATTTTTATAAATTGGAACTATAATGCCTTTCCTCCATTCACTTGGCATTAACATGCTTTTATAATCTTATTAAAAAAATTTGTTAACCATGTTGCACCTACATCTCTCATGCACTTCCATGCCTCAATTGATATATTATTTGTGCCTAAGGCTTTTTTTGTTTTCATTTTCTTTAGAGATTCCTTTACTTCATATATTCAAATTTTTAGGAAATAACCGATATTCCTATTTTCTTCTCTATTTAAACTAACATCTAATGTTAAATGTTCTTGTGGGGTATCATTTAGTAAACTATAAAAATAAGTTTTTCATCTTTCTTTAATATCATCATCTTTGACTAGAACTCTTTTGTCCTCACTTTTAATACATCTAACATGTGTTAAATCTTTGCCCTTATTTTTTCTTAATTTAGCCAACTTAAAAATATCTTTTTCACCCTGTCTAGTTCCTAATCTTTCATATAAGTTCACATAATCTTTGTGTTTAGCATTGCTAATAATGTTTTTAGTAGCTTTTTTTGATAATTTATATTGTTGTAAGTTTGTATCATTTTTATTTCTCTACCATGTTTTAAACTTTTCTTGTTTAGCATTTATAGCTTTTTGAACATCTTCATTCTGACGAGCTGCGTATATGTCTATTAAAATTGCTTGCTATTTACGCAAGTATACCTGCCGTGTCAAGTAATAAAGAGTGAGTAAAGTATCGTTCCCATGAGGAATTGTTAACCAGAATTATTAATCAGTTTAATTGCTTTCAATGGATAGAAAATTCTGAGTTTATGGATTTAAACTAAAGCTAACAACTGCAATAAGAAATTAGAGTAGAGTTCACGGAACTGCGGGATACTAGAAACGATGGTAGATAGATAGCTCGGAATCCTTGAATCTAGACTATATCTCATTAGTTCCTTTATATTGGATTGTGTATGGATTTACTAGCCCAAGTTCAATAATCTCTATATATGTCTTCCAACACTATATAAAGCTAATTACACCCTATTTAATTGTTATGTTCCCATGCCATTAAATAAAGTGAAATTGATAAGTGCATAACCTGTTTAGTGACTACACAGGGTTTAATGGTATATTCCTATCCGTTAAACAACTCCCCTTACAAAGAGGAAACCTATGCCTTGCACATGGATCTAGCAGAGATTTTCCTCTTCCAAGGATAAATCACACAATTAAATCGTCTTACAAGGTAACTAATCTTACAAAAAGCATTAAAACCACACATGCAAGGGTAAATCATACACAATCATATATAATATCTAATATTCATTCCTGAATTTCAAAAAACCAAGATAATATAGTTTAGAGTTCAATTCATCCTATCTATCCATCTAATGGAGGTTTAGTCCTCTTTTCTCCTCTTCCTTGCTGGGTTGGACGTGCCCTAGCTGCTGCCTTTGGAGAAAATCACCATTTCTCTCTTGTTTCTCTCTCTCTCTCTCCCTCTCTCTCTCTCTCTCCTTCTCTCTCTTTATCTTTCTCCTTCTCTCTCTCCTTTTCCCCCTGCTGGAACGTCTAGCCCCTTTCTCTCCTTTTTTCCTCTTTTTATATGTCACTTTTCTTGGTGCTCAAGCAACCCCTAGGGCATTTTAGTAAATTCCATTTTCACCTTCCCAAATTGCCCTCATTGCAACTTCCACGAAGCTTCCTACCTTGACTTGATTTAATGACTTTCGTCTTTTTGTGATTAAGCAAATTCAATGATAATTAGCTTAATCCATTCCATTCATCTCATAGATTTTATATTTTTATTCCATCGTTTCAAATTCCATCTCAAGCTGATGTTTCTAACTTAAGTTATGACAACTTAAATTTATCTTTTGGATTTGGGATTAAAATAATTAATTATCACCCTAATCCCATCATGATTCCCTTAATCCAATCCATTCAAAATATTGAGCCTACCGTCGTGAGCTTACCTTTCAAATTTCATTGAAACCCGCCTTGTAAGCATCAAGTTATGAATTTTCTATCATTTTTCACCTTAATTTCATAATTACATTTTAGTCTCCATAAATGAAATCACGATTATTAACATGATTATTCATGACACCTTGTCACCTTTAAATCCTCATTAAGCCCCTCGGGTCCTACTGACTCACTTTGGGCTCCGGCGATTAAATTTTTAATCACCATTCTTAACTAAAACCCTAATTGCAAAATATCATTAATCATAAATTGCCAATATGTAACCACGCATGCACTACCTGTAGAGGAAACCAATAAAATAATACAGGTGGAATTCTTTATATGTAGGTTAGCTATGGTTAATTAAATGTATTGATGTTCAATGGAACAAATACTCTAAAAACAAGAATATTTGGGGATTAAGACATCAACTAAGTGCTTAAGAATGAGCACAATGTGTGAAATATGAAAAATATGTGAAAAATGATAAGTAGAAGTAATAAACTTCCATACGATGTCTAATGAATGGTTAATGAATGAGTAATGATATATGGAAATGATACCCTAAATATAGGTATTAAACATATGGTGAAATGAATAGTATAATGCATAAGTTATGATGTGCACGTACACCCGGCTTGGAATTCAAGTGGGTTATGAATGTTAATAGAAATGGATTGGAAAACTGAGTTGAATGCAACAAAAGAAAGTATATGAATGCTATGTCATTCTTATATGTATAGGCAAAGGCAAAGGGATAAGCGAACCGAAAAGCTAAGTAAGCAAGGTAAGCAAGCAGCTTTCTAAATGAGTTTTGTTTTAAATGCTTTCCAAGTTATTTAAGGATGGTCATTCCTTGTCTAAATGTGTATTGAAATGCTATTTCAATTATGATGAATGAATTGCTTACTGTTTCGCAATTATGCATGAAATGTGATGAAACATGAATTTATACGATGTTTCATTGAAATGATGTTTAAAAAGGGATGGTGCAAAGAATTCTCTACATGAGAATGACAAGTTTCATGTGTAAGGGGTATATAATGCCGGGGTGACTAAGAGTCATGCATGGAATGGAAGTCAAGTAGGCTATTCGAGGTAGTAAGTGGACAAGGAGTCTCCCTTGATGTTGCCAAGTCGGTAGGTCTGGCGCCAAGGATGGAAAGGATCATGTCATGAAAGGACATTCCCCGTGCTAGCGTACCGTCACATGAAGGATAATGTCATGAATGGAAATGATGAATTTGCACATCCGAAGTTTATGAAATGCCCAAAAACTGGGATTTACGAATAGTTTTTCATGAATGATTTTCATGAAATGTTTATGAAAGATTTATGAAAAAGTTTCTGCTCCATAGGTAGTTGATCACTTGCTAAGTGTCTCTACTGAATGGAGGAAAATGTTTTTAAAGAATGTTGCCTTCAAAAATGAATTTTCCTGAAAAATATATAGCTTGCTTATGTTGTTGAATTTCAACTTACGTTTTGTTTTCCAAACCCATAGACAGGTGAAAGGAAGGAGGCAAGGAGCACAGGTGGAGATTCAAGGATGAATGAATTTCCATGAGTACCTGTACATGAACTTATGAATGTTAACAATTAAATTATTATTCAATGTTGTAGAAGGATTATGTTAAGTTTTATGCCTATGGATTGGTGAAAATTTTTTATGGATAAATGGTAAGGCATGAAATATCATGATATGAATAAGTATGAAGGTTATGAGATGACATGTGTAATTCTCAAATGGTTTAATGGCCTCAAAAGGCATTTGATGGAAAGTTGAAACAAATGGAATGATATAAACTCCTAAGGAGTTAGGATTAAGTGGATAAATATCCAATTAAAACCCGCCGCGTGATTAGGGCAACAATCCTAATGCACATTTACCAATCGATAGATCTTGAGATAGCATGATCACTTGCTAAGTGTCACTACTGGATGGGGAGAAATGCATTTGCATACGTTTTTCTTTTCAAAAGCCCAAAGATTGGGATATAAAACCATTTATATGAAAAGTTATCCTAAATTGGATTTTTATGAGCCATTATGTATAAATTACCCTAAAAGCAGGGTGTTTTACACAAAATGTGTAAATATTAAGAATAAAAAGAAATAATTTTTATACAAAAGTTTTCATGAAAAGGATTTATGACTTGGTTGCTATAAACAAGCCCCAAGATGGGGATTATGAAAAAGGGTTTACGTTGAAAAATATTTTGGACATAAGAATGTCTTTATGTCCATTTCCAAAAGGTTTATGTGGGAAAAATAGTTGGACATGATAATGTCCATTTCCTAAAAGGATTTCTGTTGGAACATGTGTGGACATAAAAATGTCCGTTTCTAAAAGAGTTTAAGGGATAAAAGTGTTTTTAGACATATAAATATCCATTGCCAAAAAGGCTTACGTGAAATGTATTTTGGACATAAAAATGTCCATTACCAAAGTGTTTATGTGAAAAATATTTTAGGACGTATAAACGTCCGTTTCTAACAAGGTTTACGTGGAAAAATATTTTAGGACGTATGAACGTCCAGTGCAAAAATGATTTATGTGGAAAAATGTCTTTTCGTGGACATGAGAATGTCCATTGCCAAATATGGTTTATGTCAAGATGTTTTGGGACATAAAATGTCCCCTGGCTAAAATGATTTATGAGAAAAATATTTTAGGAAATGATTTTCAAGGAAGTCTTGGCCTAAAAGATAAATTCGTGGCGGCCCAACCCGAGCGTTACATCCTTACCTCGGGATCTATTGACTGGTAAACGTGATCAAGATTGTTGCCCTGTCACATGGCGGGTTTTTACCTGAAATTTATCTAATTTAATATATTCTCATAGGAGTTTATTTCCTCATATTTTCATCTCATGCATAACTAGGTCATCTCCAACCAATCATCACATAACAAAGCATGATGTTCAAAAACATTTCTTCTTTCACATAAATCACATGTCACTGCATGTATCATCATGGTTGTCAGCATAAAACATTAAAGTAGTTTACATCCATTCAACATAAGTTTTTCACAAACATGAAACTTATAATGTTTTTTTTCCATTCCTTCAACAGTCAGCTCTTGCTCCCTTGCTAGGTCCCTTCTTTCACCTGTATATGGGTTTGGAAAACGAAAACGTGAGTCAAAACTCAATAAGAAAGCTTATATTTTACAGGCAATTCATTTCGAAGGCAACATTGTTTAAAACATTTCTCTCCATTCAGTAGAGACACTTAGCAAGTGATCAACTACCTGCGGAGCAGAAATATTTTCATAAAACTTGCATAAACATTTCGTAAACGTTTCATAAACATGGGATGTGCAAATTCATCCTTTCCATTCATAACATGATCCTTTCCATCCTTGGCGCCAGACCTTTCGACTTGGCAATGTCAAGGGGGACTCCTTATCCACTTAGTACCTCGACTAGCCTACTTGATTTCTATTCCATGCATGACTTTTAGTCACCCCGGCATTATATACCCCCTTACACATGGAACTTGTCATTCTCATGTAGAGAATTCTTTGCACCATCCCTCTTTAAACATCATTTTAATGAAACATCATATAAATTAATGCTTCATCATATTTCATGCATAATTGCGAAATAGTAAGAAATTATTTCTTTCAATAGAAATAACATTTCAATACGCATATAGACAAGGAATGGCCATCCTTAAACAACTTGGAAAGCATTTAAAACAAAACTCATTTAGAAAGTTGTTTGCTTACCTTGCTTGCTTAGCTTTCCGTTTCGCTTATCCCTTTGCCTTTGCTTATACATATAAGAATGATATAGCATTTATATACTTTCTTTTTCTTGCATTCAACTCAGTTTTCCAATCCATTTTCATTAACATACATAATTCCTTCGACTTCTCAAGTTGTTATGACCATATAGCACATACTTGTGCATTACATGGGCTTTTACACATCATATTTGGTCCCCTAAGTAGGGTAATAATTTAATCACATAATAATCATCCAATAATTATTATTTAATGGCTCTTTACCTTCCTTAAGCTATTTTTTACTTATTTTCCAAAATTCACACATCGGTGCTTATTTTAAGCACACGTTGTCGCCTTAAACCTCATTAATTAATTCCAAAATTTGAAATTAACATCATTCCAATCTAAACAGATATATAATCATGAAATTCACCATATATTTATGCATTTTTGTACGAAATCACATTACACAAGTTATTCATCACCTATGCGTGTCTATCCTTTCACATATGCCCATTTGGCAACACATACATGATGCATTTCATAAAAATTTTCAAGTCAACAATTTAATCCATATTTCAGCATGATAATTATCCTTGATTACCATTTTATTTAGGTTATTTTCATGGAATTTAAATCCACCAATCATAGGTTCCCAAAACAGCAGCTTTGGAACTCATTTTTCACATTAACGTATCTTTTGATACTTAACCCTAAATAGTTTTATAATTCCGAATTTTCAGCAATTAATCCATCTTTTCTTAATCCAAATTTAGGGTATTAACACATATTTAACATCCATAAATTAACACATCTCAAAACGGCAACTTGTTTACCCGTTTCGGGTCCCATTTTTACTTCATTTGGACATCATTTCATAAAATTCATAAAATCAGATTTGAATAAGATTTTTAGGTTTTAGAAAATGGTAAAAAAATAATTTACTTGGCCATTATTCACCCAGCACGTTAGAGGATAAGAGTGCATTGAATATTTGTGGAAAAATAGCTCCAAAGTGGGGTCCACAGCTGGAGCAAATCCAGCTCTATAAAAATGGGAACGTCCACATGAATTGAAGCTTTGAGAAATTTTCTAAGTGCCCAAGCTCTTCTCCCCCAAAGCAACATCTCACGTTCCAGCCCTAGGCCAGCAAGGAGGAAGAAAAGAGAAGACAAAAAAAGGAGGACATGAGAATTTCCATTGCCAAATATGGTTTATGTCAAGATGTTTTGGGACATAAAATGTCCCCTAGCCAAAATGATTTATGAGAAAAATTTTTTAGGACATGATTTTCAAGGAAGTCTTGCCCTAAAGATAAAATGCTTGCTTACTGAGTTATCACTCACGTTTTGTTTTCCAAACCTTAGACAGGTACTGGGAGACTCAAGCGGTCGAGGACCTAAGAAATGGAGAAAAGGTACGAGATAGTATCATGTGGGCTAAAAGGATTAGCCATGGTGAGTGGAATGATATGAATGAAAGTAATCGGGTATGCTGACGTATATGAATTTATTTAAAGTTCTAAGTTTTAGGAGAACTAATGAATGAATAAATGAATGTATGTATGGATGAATGTATGTCTGGAATGACAATGTCATGATTAGGTTAAGAGGGCCTATGCTGTATAATAGCATATTGAAATGGTTTAAAGGATATGTATAAGTGCACCATTGCTTATAAATGAAATGATGATGAATGAAGAAATGAAAAAAAATTGAACGAGTTCCAATTAAAATCCCGCCGCGTGATCAGGGCAATAATTCTGATTCACATTTACCAATCAATAAGGTCTTGAGGTAAGAAAGTGACGTCTCGGTTTGGGGCACCACAGGAGTTGGTATCAGAGCATGGATTGGTAAATAAGCGTAGTAAGAAAACACTTGATATCGCAAAGGTAGTATCTTAGCAAGAATTGATAGATAGATGTAGAGAAAAAAATGGAAAATGATGAAAGAGATAGATTGAGGTTATAAGGCATATACGATATATATTGTCTTCTACTAAATGTCATTAGGACACAATGATATGACTATTTAAGGAAATATAGATGGTTTGCTATATTTCATGGTGTAGATAGTATACGAAGAAAAAAAATGATGATACGCAATTATATGGCTAATTAAGGAAATGTAGTTGGATTGCTATATTTCATAGTGTAGATGATATACGAAGGAAAAATGATATGAGGTCAGACGAAATGAAGAAGGAGGTAGGAAAATTTAAGGGAAGACAAAGGATAGAAGGAAATAAGAACAGCTGATAGGTTATGGAACCCTACATAGACCCCCCTTACCTAAGGTAAACTATCCCTCACTTAAGATAGCACAAGACTGTGCTATATGATGAATATGTTTACGGTGCGACTCCATGACAGACATATGGAGGGCACCTGGCAGTCTTATGATAGGTGCCAAGGCGCCAACTTTCTAAGTGATTGTTGGTTTAGAATTTATGGTTATAATAAAATGACAGATTATATAGGTATAATTTGTATGTGTAAGGAAAAACAACCTTACACCATGAAAAGAGAAGATAGAAATAAGAAAGGTAAGAAAAAGAGAATTTCTTTTGACTCCTAATGTATGATGTTTGATGTTATGAAAATATAAATACACTTGATTTCATTCAGATGCTAAGTATATATATGAAAAAGGAAAGGTCATTAATCTTTTTAGATTATGTGATTGAATATGTATGATATGCATGATTCTGTGATAAGATACGATTATATTAATATGATTTTATATGTTGCTTTCTACAACATGCCTATCACCTTAGTTCTTAAACAAGGGAAAGGCAATTGTAGGTATGAGGTAGCAGAGAAGAAGAGAAGCCAGTAGCAAGTCTAAACGACCAACGGCAAAAAGGACAAGTGAGTCCATGAACTCATCAACAATGGACAAATATAAATCCTGAGTCAAAGGATTGGAGGCATTACCGCTACAAGGATACCTCATAGGTAGAAAGAGTGGAAGAAAGGATAACTGCAGCTTTAAAAGGAGCTATGCAGTAGGCCGCCTAAGATTTCGTGGCCCAGACAGTAGAAATAATACAAGGCCTTTGGGAAAATACCCAACGTGACCAATTAGAAGAAGGTAAAAATGACGGACAAGTACAGGTAATAAATTTTTACCTAGTACCCAAACTTTTAAAGGTTAATAATGGTAAGATAGAAATGAATGGAAAGGTTATTAATGTCTTTCTAGCTCAGTATCCACCTAAGTTCTTAGATAAATCAGATTTTATTCAAGCTAAGCAGTGGATGACTAAAACCAAGAACATGTTGAAGGTCTAAACATGTAATCTTATGTAATGTCTAAGCATTGATTGACAATGCTTATAAGTAATAGGAAACCCTAAATGGCTATTATGCCATAATCAAAGAAGGTAATCTGGAAGAATTTGTTAAGAAATACCTTCCAATAGGACGTCGAGATATAATACATGTTGGTAATGAACATGTACAATTAGGGCAAGGATAACTTGCCACTAAAGATTAAGGAACCCGGTGTAGGGAAAGGAAAGAGTAAGAAAGATCAACTCAATCGATAGCTATAGTTGATAGGAAGTCTCTGCAACTTAATGCAGAAAAATGTAGCAAAACATGTCTAATTAGCACGAATAAAAGAAAAAGGAAATTACACATATGATGCCACAAAAGTTGGTATATCATAGCAAAGAATGGTAGATAGATGAAGAAAAATGAAGGCAAGAATAATTGCCGGAATTTTTCTCAATTCCGATGTGATTGAAAGATAAGTACGAGAGAAATAATTTCTCTATGATGATCATAAGAAATAAGATTAGAAAAAAATTGATAAAGACCCTTACTAGTTTATGGAAACTAGAAAGGGAGACCAGGAAGAAAATATTTTAGACTGGTTTAATACTGGTACTTCTATTAAGTAGTCTACGCTAGTATAACCTAGTTGTAGACAATATGAAATGAGAAAGAATGGGTAGCCTAAATCTTACCCTATGATAAGATGAGAAATTCTATAATTTATCTATGTATAAGAATAATAGAGTGTCTACCATAGGAATAAGAGATGAATGGCACAAAGAAAAGAACAATTTTAATAAGATGTCCATAAGGGAACAGGAAACAGGAAGTAGTAGAGACAAGTGATAGGTCTATTGGACCAAGGCTAAAAATTCCACTAAGACAAAGTAGCACAGTGGAAGCGTAGTGAACCATTGAAATATTAGAGGAAGATGATGAATTAGCAAATTTATATGAGTTTTACCCCCGACCTTTGAAATGTAATAGGTTTCGGGACGAAACCTGTTATAAGGG
The DNA here is from genome assembly GCA_030490835.1 of Annona cherimola. Classification (NCBI taxonomy): domain Eukaryota; kingdom Viridiplantae; phylum Streptophyta; class Magnoliopsida; order Magnoliales; family Annonaceae; genus Annona; species Annona cherimola. The sequence goes on from CM059972.1 coordinate 47,315,539, forward strand.
GGGAGGATTGTGAAACCCCAACCTATGTAGGACTCAATGGTATGCATTGAACATATATATTTTTAAATTATATGTGATCTAAATGAATTTTTAATGATTATGGATGATTTTATGATATTTTGCAATTAGGGTTTAATTAAAAATGGTGATTAAAAATTTAATCGCCGGAGCCCAAAGTCAGTCGGTATGACCCGAGGGGCTTAAAGGATTTAAAGGTGACAAGGTGTTATGAATAATCGTGTTAATAATCGTGATTTAATTTATGGAGACCAAAATGTAATTATGAAATTAAAGTGAAAAATGATAGAAAATTCATAACTTGACGCCTACAAGGCGGATTTCGATAAAATTTGAAAAGTAAGCTCATGACGGTAGGCTCAATCTTTTGAATGGATTGGATTAAGGGAATCATGATGAGATTAGGGTGATAATTAATTATTTGTATTCTCAAATCCAAAAAGATAAACTCAAGTAGTCATAACTTAAGTTAGAAAACTCGGTTTGAGATGAAATTTGAAACGATGGAATAAAATTATGAAATCTATGAGATGAACGGAATGGATTAAGCTAATTATTATTGGATTTTCTTAATCACAAAAAGACGAAAGCCATTAAATGCAAGTCAAGGTAGGAAGCTTCTTGGACGTTGCAATCAGGGCAATTTGGGAAGGTGAATATAAAATTTACTAAAATGTCCTAGGGGTTGCTTGAGCACCAAGATAAGTGGCAAATAAAAGGAGGAAAGAAAGGGAGCATGGGGCTGGACGTTCCAGCAAAGGAGAAGAGAAAGAGAAAGAGAGAGAGAGAAGAGAGGAAACTAAGGGGAGAAAAATTCTCCAAAAAAATCCATCTTTCAAAAGTATTTTGTAAGAAAAAGGGAATTTTGCCCTTTTTCACAAAGCAACAAATGTAAATAAGTTTTGAATTTCTCTTATGATGTTTAATGATAAATAATCATGTTATAAAAGAAAAAGAAAAAGAAAAGAAAAAGGAGATTTGATTTATGAAAAAGATTTGTTTTGCTAGGTCTTGATAATTAAATAATAAATGCTGATTTGGACATAGTTCATATGTTTTGAAATGATATTCGAAAAGTTTTGATTTCCTTTAGATAAGGAAATCTATGTTGAAAATATCTTGAAAAATGTTTATATGGATGTGTTGAAGGGATTTAAGGATGACCAACCTCCTATGTTGATTTCATAAAATGGTTTGATTTCGGGTTGCTAAATGATATGAAAAAGATTATACAAACCCTTTATGTAAAAATGACAAAATTAATATGTGGACAAGAAATTGATTTTAAGGTGGTTGAGAAGGGGTTAGCACAATTGCATAACTTTTGTAAGCAAAAGGCCCCGAAATGGAAACCAAGAAAATGCTAGGAAAAATGTATGATTTATTTTTGAAAATCTAAAAGTTTTGAAATTCTTTTATTAAAAGGGTTTTAAGGTGTGTTGTTTCTCAAACATTTCAAATATTTATCAAAATATTTTACTCAAAATATTTCTAAAAGAATTTAAGGAAGGTCATCCTAAAATTGGATTTCTATGAGCTATTATGTGGCGCCCCAAACCGAGACATCACTTCCTTACCTCAAGACCTTATAGATTGGTAAATGTGAATCAGGATTATTGCCCTGATCACATAGTGGGATTTTAATTGGAACTCGTGCAAAGTTTTTTTTCGTTCATCATCGTTAATATCTTGACATCTCACATCATTCGTCAAACAAGTGGCGATACACTTATAATAAAATTTCAAATTCTATTTCACTCATAGCATTCATCATGCTTTTCCATAATAAAAGTCTCCTTGACTAAATCATAACATATACATCCATACATCCATACATTCAATCATTTAATCATATAAAACTTAAAATTCTAATTAAGTTCACATACACATTAGCATACCTTAGCATATTCATGCTTTCCATTTCTTATAGCCTACCCGGCCATCATCTCGTGCCTTACTTCATTTTAAGATTTTCATCTCCTTGAGTTTCCCGGTACCTGTCTAAGGTTTGGGAAAACAAAATGTGAGTGACAACTCAGTAAACAAGCATTTTATCTTTTAGGGCAAGACTTCCTCGAAAATCATTTCCTAAAATATTTTTCTCATAAATCATTTTGGCTAGGGGACATTTTATGTCCCAAAACATCTTGACATAAACCATATTTGGCAATGGACATTCTCATGTCCACAAAGAGACGTTTTTCCACATAAATCATTTTGGCATTGAACGTTCATACGTCCTAAAATATTTTTCCACTTAAACCTTGTTAGAAATGGACGTTTATACGTCCTAAAATATTTTTCACATAAACACTTTGGTAATGGACATTTTTATGTCCAAAATACATTTCACATAAGATTTTTTGGCAATGGACATTCATATGTCCACAATCACTTTTATCCCTTAAACTCTTTTAGAAATGAACATTTTTATGTCCACACATGTTCCAACAGAAATCTCTTTAAGAAATGGACATTCTCATGTCCAACCATTTTTCCCACATAAACCTTTTGGAAATGGACATTCTTATGTCCAAAACATTTTTCAACATAAACCCTTGTTCATAATCCCCATCTTGAGGCTTGTTCTTAAATCCTTTTCATGAATCCTTTTCATGAAAACTTTTGCATAAAAATTTTTTCTTTTTATTCTTAATATTTACACATTTTGAGTAAAACACCCTGCTTTTAGGGTAACTTATACATAATGGCTCATAAAAATCCAATTTAGGATAACTTTTTATATAAATACTTTTATATCCCAATCTTTGGGCTTTTGAAAAGCAAGACGTACGCATACACATTTCTCCCCATCCAGTAGTGACACTTAGCAAGTGATCATGCTACCTTTTGGAAGAGAATCCTTAACAGAACGCTAGCCAGGCGGCTGTTTATTTATCCTGCTCCCATCTTAGGGAGGGCGCCGCTGGCACTCCTGCCATCCCTTAGCGACTTGGCCTTATGTAGAGTGGGCCCCGGTCATCCCAACCGTGCTCTACAACCTGCCTGTTCGTTGTACTGGTGCACTGTACATTATTATGACGGACCGCAGTCCATTTGGTTTGAAGAACCACAAACCTCAGCCCATGTCCTTTTAAACCGGGATCACAGACCGCAGCCTGCATCAATACTCATAAAAGTCCTTGACCGAAGTCTATATCTTTAAAAATTATTTTCAAAAATAAATCACAGACCGCAGTCCGTGTCAACTTGTAAGCGAGCGCACCCACTTTAACAAGTTGTCATTTGAAATCTATTTTTAGGATGACCTTCCTTAAATTCTATTAGAAACATTTTTAGTAAAATATTTTGATAAATATTTGAAATGTTTGACGAAACAACACACCTTAAAACTCTTTTTAATAAAAGAATTTCAAAACTTTTAGATTTTCAAGAATAAATCATACATTTCTCCTAGCATTTTCTTGGTTTCCATTTTGGGGCTTTTGCTTACAAAAGTTATGCGATTGTGCTAACCCCTTCTCAACCACCTTAAAATTAATTTCTTGACCACATATCAATTTTGTCATTTTTACATAAAGGAGCCTTGCATGGTCTTTTGTATGCTACTTTAGCAACCCAAAACCAAACCATTTTAAAAAAATCAACATAGGAGATTGGTCATCCTTAAATCCTCTTCAACACATCCGTATAAACATTTTGCAAGATATTTTCAACATAGATTTCCTTATCTAAAGGAAATCAAAACTTTTCGAATATTATTTTAAAACATATGAACTATGTCGAAATCATCATTTATTATTTAATTATCAAGACCTAGCAAAACAAATCTTTTTCATAAATCAAATCTCATTTTTCTTTTCTTCTTTTTTTTCTTTTATAACATGATTATTTATCATTAAACATCATAAGAGAAATTCAAAACTTATTTACATCTGTTGCTTTGTGAAAAAGGTCAAAATTCCCTTTTTCTTATAAAATACTTTTGAAACAACATCATAAAGAACTTGCTTATTTAAAAGCAAATTCTTAAAACCATTGGCATCAAACATAAAACCCTTTGAAAATATTATTATGGAGAACTTGCTTACTCATAAGTAAAATTCTCAATTCCATTAACATAAAGCATTGTCAATCTTTGGCAACACTGATGATAAAATCCTTTTCTTAAAACGTATTGCTTGCTTCTCATGAAGCAAACCTTGAGGCTTTTCCTGAAAGCCATTCTTTTCCAAAACTTACGACTTTTCATTAAAGCCGTCATTTTTCAAAACTTGTGCTTGCCCATTTGTCTAAACGTAATCATAAACAATTTTAATCACATATCATCACATAGAAAGAAAACATCATTTTAGAAAGTTCGCTTGCTTACCTGAGATCGCCATAATCCCTTTCCTTCCATTCTTTTCCTTGCCTTTGCCTAAATAAATGAAAATAACATTTCATTTATTTACATCATCTTCAAATACTTATATTCCTTAGGTTTTTCAACCTACATAAGTTCATCTAACTTAATCCACTTGTCTTTCAAGTCGGGTATTCATACTTATCTCTTCATATACGTCCATTTCTCAAAACATAAATCATGTGTTTCTTAAAATTTTTCAACACAGCAACTTGTCTCTAATTCCAGCATGATTAACCCCTTAATTAGCATATAATTTATGGTTTAATTTCGAATTTATAATCCATTCATCATAGGGTTCCAAAACAGCAACATTAGAACCCATTTTTCATCATTTCAACGCTCTCTTTAGTAACATGGTCTAAACAGATTTTTAATCCAAATTTTTCAGCCTTAAACTATACTTTTCTTAACCCAAATTTAGGGTATTAAGATATGTTTAAAATCCATATATTAGTTGCTTCCAAAACAACAACTTTCATATACATCTTGGGTACCCTTTGCACCCCTCTTTGGACATCCCTTTGCACATTTTCAAAAAATCACATTTAGGGTAATCCTGTTTACCTCTAATAGGTTAAACCCTCATAATCACTTGTTTATATCCCATTATAAATTAAATTCCATCATAAAAAACTAGAATTTAACATTTATCTTGATTTGTTCCTTAAGCTGTCCATAATACTGAATTCAGGTACACTGAATTCTCAAAATCTTGAATTAATATCAAATCAAGTATTTTTGATCTAAAATTTCTATCATAACTTAATAAATACATTAATTAACCAAAATAAATATTTTCAGTATGAAATATTTAGTATTTCTATTTACTTTTGTATTTTTACTGTGCTGTACAGTAGCACCCCTTTTCAGACAGCCTTAATCACGTAAATTCCTTGTATAAAAATTATTAAACTTCATTTGGTGCAGCTGATCCTGCTACCCGTTTAATCCTGTCCAGGTTGATTTTCTCAGATTTTAATTTGCAACGTGCTTATCATTTTAAGCTAAAAATTTGGTCGTTCCTTAATCACCCCATCATGAGTCTTCTCAACAATATTCATGATAAAATTCATTCATTAACTGTTCTGTTCATATTTTAGATTTCTACCTCATTTCTTCTAGGTTTTGCTTCCATATTTGCATCTCTTTTCAATACATATGCAAAACCCTCAATCAATACTTAGTTCCAGAATGTTATTAATCTTTCTTTAGAGGTTTATTATGATTCAAAATCATGATTCCAATATCAAGAAGAAAACCTGGAAGTTGGAAGGCTTAACTCAACGGGTACTTACCCGATTTCGTCGATTCTTTACCCCGAGCTTTCCGAGCTTCTCCTTCTCTTTTTCCTTCTTCTTTTCCTCCTCCTTTCTCCTCTTCCTTGCTGGGTTGGATGTGCCCTAGCCGCTGCCTTTGGAGAAAATCTCCATTTTTCTCCTTTTTCCTCTCTTTTCTCTCTCCTTCTCTCTCTCTCCTTCTTTCTCTCCTTCTTCCCCCTGCTGGGATGTGCAGCAGCTTGCTCTCTCCTTTTTTTCTTTTTATAAGTCACTTTTCTTGGTGCTTAAGCAACCCCCTAGGGAATTTTTGTAAATTCCATTTTTACCTTTCCCAAATTGCCCTCTTTGCTTAGCTCTTAAGTAATCTACTTTACTTGATCTCCAAGAAAGCAACTTCTCATGATAATTAGCTTAATCCATTCCATTCATCTCATATATTTCATAATTTTATTCCATCGTTTCAAATTTCATCTCAATCCGACGTTTCTAACTCAAGTTATGACCACTTGAATTTATCTTTTAGATTTGGGATAAAAATAATTAATTATCACCCTAATCCCATCATGATTCCCTTAATCCAACCCATTCATAATATTGGGCCCACCGTCGTGAGCTTACCTTTTAAATTTCATCAAAATCCGCCTTGTAGGCGTCAAGTTATGAATTTTTTATCATTTTTCATCTTAATTCCATAATTACACTTTAGTCTCCATAAATTAAATCACGATTATTAATATAATTATTCATGACACCTTGTCACCTTTAAATCCTCATTAAGCTCCTCGGGTCCTACCGACTTACTTTGGGCTCCGGCGATTAAATTTTTAATCACCATTCTTAATTATATTCTAATTGCAAAATATCATCAAATCATAAAATCATCCATAAATCATTCAAAATTCATTTAAATCACATATAAATCAAATATATATACGTTAAATGCATACCATTGAGTCCTCCATAGGTTGGGGTTTCACATATTACGTATAAGTTACCTTAAAAGCAGGGTGTTTTACACAAAATGTGTAAATATTTAGAATAAAAAGAAATGACTTTTATGCAAAAGTTTTCATGAAAAGGATTTATGACTTGTTTGCTATAAACAAGCCCCAAGATGGGGATCATGAAAAAGGGTTTATGTTGGAAAATATTTTGGACATAAGAATGTCCATTTCCAAAAGGTTTATGTGGGAAAAATGGTTGGACATGAGAATGTCCATTTCCTAAAGGGATTTATGTTGGAACATGTGTGGACATAAAAATGTCTGTTTCTAAAAGAGTTTAAGAGATAAAAGTGTTTGTGGACATATGAATGTCCATTGCCAACAAGGTTTACGTGGAAAAATATTTTAGGACGTATAAACGTCCGTTTCCAACAAGGTTTATGTGGAAAAATATTTTAAGACGTATGAACGTCTAGTGCCAAAATAATTTATGTGGAAAAACGTCTTTTCGTGGACATGAGAATGTCCATTGCCAAATATGGTTTATGTCAAGACGTTTTGGGACATAAAATGTCCCCTAGCCAAAATGATTTATGAGAAAAATGTTTTAGGAAATGATTTTCAAGGAAGTCTTTCCCTAAAGATAAAATGCTTGCTTACTGAGTTATCATTCACGTTTTGTTTTCCAAACCTTAGACAGGTACTGGGAGACTCAAGCGGTCGAGGACCTAAGAAATGGAGAAAAGGTACGAGATAGTATCATGTGGGCTAAAAGGATTAGCCATGGTGAGTAGAATGATATGAATGAAAGTAATCGGGTATGCTGACGTATATGAATTTATTTAAAGTTCTAAGTTCTAGGAGAACTAATGAATGAATAAATAAATGTATGTATGGATGAATGTATGTCTGGAATGACAATGTCATGATTAGGTCAAGAGGGCCTATGATGTATAACAACATGTTGAAATGGTTTAAAGGATATGTATAAGTGTACCATTTCTTATAAATGAAATGATGATGAATGAAGAAACGAAAAAAAAAATTTAGACGAGTTCCAATTAAAATCCCGCCGCGTGATCAGGGCAACAATCATGATTCACATTTACCAATAAATAAGGTCTTGAGGTAAGGAAGTGACGTCTCGGTTTGGGGTGCCATAGGAGTTTGTGATACCCAGACCCAAGTAGGACTCATATGAAGGCATTAGGTGTGATACATGTATGCCTTGAATGATTTATGGATGATTTTAGGATTTTATGATATTTTGCAATTAGGGTTCGATTAAGAATGGTGATTAAAAATTTAATCGTCGGAGCCCAAATTGAGTCGGTATGGCCCGAGGGGCTTAACGAGGATTGAAAGGTGAAAATGTGTTATGAATAATCATGTTAATTACCATGATTTAATTTATGGAGATTAAAGTGTAATTATGGAATTATGTTGAAAAATGATAGAAAATTCATAACTTGACGCGTATAAGGCGAATTTCGATGAAATTTGAAAGGTAAGCTCGCGACGGTGGGCCCAATAATATGAATGGATTGGATTAAGGGAATCATGATAGGATTAGGATGATAATTAATTATTTGTATTCCCAAATCCAAAAAGATAAACTCAAGTAGTCATAACTTAAGTTAGAAAACTCGGTTTGAGATGAAACTTGAAACGATTGAATAAAATTATGAAATCTATGATATGCATGGAATGGATTATGTTAATTATTATTGGATTTTCTTAATCACAAAAAGATGAAAGTCATTAAATCAAGTCAAGGTAGGAAGCTTCATGGAAGTTGCAATGAGGGCAATTTGGGAAGGTGAAAATGGAATTTATTAAAATGCCCTAGGGGTTGCTTGATCACCAAGAAAAGTGGCATATAAAAAGAGGAAAAAAAAATAGAGCAAGGGGTTGGACGTTCCAGCAGGGGAGAAAAGGAGAGAGAGAAGGAGAAAGAGAAAGAGAGAGAAGGAGAGAGAGAGAGAGAGAGAGAGAGAGAGAGAGAGAGAGAGAGAGAGAGAGAGAAACAAGAGAGAAATGAAGATTTTCTCCAAAGGCAGCAGCTAGGGCACATCCAACCCAGCAAGGAAGAGGAGGAAAAGAAGAAGGGAAAAGGGAAGGAGAAGCATGGGAAGCTCGGGGCAAAGAATCGACGAAATCAGGTAAGTACCCGTTGAGTTAAGCCTTCCAACTTCCAAGTTTTCTTCTTGATATTGGAATCATAGTTTTGAATCATAATAAACCTCTAAATAAAGATTAATAAAATTCTGAAATTAAGTATTGATTGAGGTTTTTGCATATGTATTGAAAAGAGATGCAAATTTGGGAGCAAAACCTATAAGAAATGAGGCAGAAATCTAAAATATGGAAGAAATAGTTAATGAATGATTTTTAGTATGAACATTTGTAGGAAGACTCATGATAGGTTCTTTAAGGATCTACCCAATTTTTATATTAAAAGTATAAAAAATTTGGAAATTAAAAATCCGGGAAAATCAACCTGGACAGGGTTGCACGGGTGTTAGGATTAGCTGCACCAAATGATTTTTAATAATTTTTATACAAGGCATTTTGGGCTGAAAATTATACAGGATATATAAGACATATTGAGAATAACACTATAAAAATAAAAATTAGGTTTTGATGGGCATAAATATACTCCATAATTTACGTGATTCAGGCTGTCTAAAAAGGGATGTTGCTGTCCAGCAGAGTAACAATATCAAAATAAATGGAAATACTAAATATTTCATGCTGAAAATATTTATTTTGATTAAATAATATAGTTATTAAAGTATTTTAGAAATTTCAGATCAAAACTACTTGATTTGATATTAATTCAATATTTTTAGAATTCAATGTGCCTAAATTCAGCATTATGGACAGCTTAAGGAATAAATCAAGATAAATGTTAAATTCTAGGTTTTTGTGTGGCGCCCTAGCTCGAGCATCACAACCTTACCTCAGGATCTATCGATTGGTAAATGTGAATCAGGATTGTTGCCCTGATCACGTGGCGGGTTCTTATTGGATATTTATCCACTTAATCCTAACTCCTTAGGATTTTATATCATTTATACATTCCAATTCCATCAAATGTCATTTTAGGCCATTATATCATTTGAGAGTTACACATGTCATCTCATAATCTTCATACTTAATCATATCATGATATTTTATGCCTTAGCATTTACCCATAAAAATTTTCCACCAATCCATGGGTATAAAACATAACATAATTCATATACAACATTAAATAACAATTTAATATCATCTTTCATATAACCATTTAACCCTTAGGTTCATATACAGGTAGCTCATCAAAATTCATTCATCCTTGAATCTCTACCTGTGCTCCTTGCCTCCTTCCTCCTTTAACCTGTCTATGGGTTTGGAAATCAAAACGTGAGTTGAAATTCAACTCAATAAGCAAGCCATAGGGTTTTTAGGCAATTCATTTTGAAGGAAACATTCTTTAAAAACATTTCTCTCCATTCAGTAGAGACACTTAGCAAGTGATCAACTACCTGTGAAGCAGAAACCTTTTCATAAAACATTCATGAAAATCATTCATGAAAAATATTCGCGAATCCCAGTTTTTGGGCATTTCATTAACATTGGATGTGCAAATTCATCATTTCCATTCATGACATTATCCTTCATGTGACGGTACGCTAGCATGGGGAACCCTCTTTCATGAAATGATCCTTTCCATTCTTTGCGCCGGACCTTCTGACTTGGCAACGTCAAGGGGGACTCCTTATCCACTTACTACCTCGACTAGCCTACTTGACTTCCATTCCATGCATGACCTTTAGTCACCCCGGCATTATATACCTCTTACACATGATATCTTGTTATTCTCATGTAGAGAATTCTTTGCACCATCCCTTTTAAGCATCATTTAAATTCATACTTCATCACTTTTCATAAATACTTATGAAACAGTAAGCAATTCATTCATCATAATTGAAATAACATTTCAACACATATTGAAATAAAGGAATGGACATCCTTAAATACCTTAGAAAGCATTTAAAACAAAACACATTTAGAAAGCTGCTTGCTTACCTTGCTTGCTTAGCTTTCTGTTTCGCTTATCCCTTTGCCTTTGCCTATACATATAAGAATGACATAGCATTCATATACTTTCTTTTGCTTGCATTCAACTCAGTTTTCCAACCCATTTCTATTAACATTCATAACTCACTTGAATTCCAAGCCGGGTGTACATGCACATCATAACTTATGCATTATACCATTCATTTTACCATATGTTTAATACCCATATTTAGGGTATCATTTCCATATATCATTACTCATACATTAACCATTCATTAGACATCATATGGAAGTTTATTAATTCCACTTATCATTTTCCACATATTTTCCACATTTCACACATTGTGCTCATTCTTAAGCACTTAGTTGATGTCTTAATCCCCAAATATTAATCTCAAATTTTGAGATTATCATTATTTAACTAAACAGAAACATCATCCACGTTTTTCATCATATTTTTCATGCATTTTTTCATTTTAACAACTTACATAAACCATATACCATTTATTCATATTTATCTCTTAATATACATCCATTTCACAACACATAAATCATGTGTTTCTCAAAATATTTCAACACAGAAACTTGTGTCCTTAATCAGCATGATTAAACTCCTTAATTAACCTATAATTAAGGGTTTAATTTCTGATTTATAATCCATTCATCATAGGGTTCCAAAATAGCAACATTAGAACCCTTTTTCGTCGTTTCAATGCTCTCTTTAGCAACATGGTCTAAACAGATTTTTAATTCAAATTTTCTAGCCTTAAACCATACTTTTCTTAACCCAAATTTAGGATATTAATACATATTTGAATCCCATAATTAAATGGTTTCCATACAACAACTTTCATATACATCTTGGGTATCCTTTGCACTCCTCTTTGGTCATCCCTTTGCATATCTTAAAAAAATCATATTTAGGGTAATCTTGTTTACCTCTAATAGGTTAAACCCTCATAATACCTTGTTTATATCCCATTATAAGTTAAATTTCATCACAAAAACCTGGAATTTAACATTTATCTTGATTTATTCCTTAAGCAGTCCATAATACTAAATTCAGGCACACTGAATTCTCAAAATCTTGAATTAATATCAAATAGATTAGTTCTGATCTGAAATTTCTACCATAACTTAATAACTACATGAATTAATCAAAATAAATATTTTAATCATGAAATATTTAGTGTTTATATTTATTTTGGTATTTTTATTCTCCTGGATAGCAGCATCCCTTTTTAGACAGCCTGAATCACGTAAATTATGGGGTATATTTATACCCATAATAAACTAATTTTTATTTTGGTCGTGTTATTCTAAATATGTCTTATATATCCTATAAAATTTTCAGCCCAAAATTTCTTGTATAAAAATTATTAAAAATCATTTGGTGAAGCTGATCCTGACACCCGTGCAACCCTGTTCAGGTTTATTTTCTCGGATTGTTAATTTAAAACCTGCTTACCCTTTTGAGCTGAAAATTGGATAGTTCCTTAATCACCCTATAATGAGTTCTCAAACTAATTTTCATCCTAAAATGCATCCATTTACTATTCTGTTCATATTTTAGATTTTTGCCTCATTTCTTTTAAGTTTTGCTCCCATATTTGCGTCTCCTTTCAATACATATGCAAAATCCTTAATCAAAACTCAATTCCAGAATGTTATTAATGTTTCTTTAGAGGTATTTTATGACTCCAAACCATGATTCCAAATCAAGAAGAAAACTTAGAAATTGGAAGTCTTAAACTCAACGGGTTCTTACCCGATTTCGTCGATTCTTTGCCCTGAGCTTCCCGAGCTGCTACCAAGCCTTGCCTTCCTCTTTTCCTTCTCCTTTTCCTCCTCTTTTCTCCTCTTCCATGCTGGGTTGGACATGCCCTAGCTGATCCTTAGAGAAAATCCCCTTTTTTCTCCCTTTTTTCTCTCTCTCTCTCTCTCTCTCTCTCTCTCTCTCTCTCTCTCTCTTTCTCTTTCTCCTTCTCTCTCTCCTTTGCTGGAACGTCCAGCCCCATGCTCCCCCTCTTTCCTCCTTTTATTTGCCACTTTTCTTGGTGCTCAAGCAACCCCTAAGGCATTTTATTAAATTCTATTTTCACCTTCTCAAATTGCCCTCATTGCAACGTCCATGAAGCTTCCTACCTTGACTTGCATTTAATGACTTTCGTCTTTTTATGATTAAGAAAATCCAATGATAATTAGCTTAATCCATTCCATTCATATCATAGATTTCATAATTTTATTCAATCGTTTCAAGTTTCATCTCAAACCGAGTTTCCTAACTCCACTTATGACCACTTGAATTTATCTTTTCGATTTCGGGATAAAAACTATGTAGAATGGGCCCCGGTGATCCCAACCATGCTCTACAACCTACCTGTTTCTTGTACTGGTGCACCGTACATTATTATGACAGACCGCAGCCCGTTTGGTTTGAAGAACCACAGATCGCAGCCCATGTCCTTTTAAACCGGGATCACAAACCTCTGTCTGCATCCATAACACACAATTGGTTTGAAGAACCATAGACCACAGCCCGTGTCCTTTTAAACCGGAATCACAGACCTCTGTCTGCACCCATAACACACAAAAAATCTTAGACCGAAGTCTATATCTTTAAAAATTATTTTTAAAAACACATCACAGACCGCAATCCGTGTCAACTTGTAAGCAAGCGCACCCACTTTAACAAGTTGTTATTTGAAATCTAATTTTAGGATGACCTTCCTTAAATTCCGTTAGAAACATTTTGAGTAAAATATTTTGCTAAATATTTGAAATGTTTGAGAAATAACACACTTTAAAAACCTTTTTAATAAAACAACATAGGAGGTTGGTCATCCTTAAATTCCTTTCAACACATCCATATAAACATTTTTCAAGATATTTTCAACATAGATTTCCTTATCTAAAGAAAATCAAAACTTTTCGAATATCATTTCAAAACATATGAACTATGTCCAAATCATTATTTATTATCTAATTATCATGACCTAGAAAAACAAATATTTTTCATAAATCAAATCTCTTTTTTTTTCTTTTATTACATGATTATTTATCATTAAACATCGTAAGAGAAATTCAAAACTTATTTACATTTGTTGCTTTGTGAAAAAGGGCAACATTCCCTTTTTCTTATAAAATACTTTTGAAACGACATTATAAAGAACTTGCTTGCTTAAAAGAAAATTCTTAGAACCATCGGCATCAAACATGAAATCCTTTAAAAACATAATCATGGAGAACTTGCTTACTCATAAGCAAAATTCTCAATTCATTAACATAAAGCCTTGCCAATCCATGGCAATACTTGTGATAAATTCTTTATCTCAAAAACGTTGCTTGCTTCCCATGAAGCAAACCTTTAGGCTTTTCCTTAAAGCCATTCTTTTCCAAAACTTACGACTTTTTATTAAAGCCGTCATTTTCAAAACTTGTGGCTTTTCATTAAAGCCGTCATGTTCGAAACTTGTGGTTTTTGATTAAAGTCGTTATGTTCAAAACTTGTGGCTTTTCATTAAAGTCATCATTGTCAAAACTTGTGCTTGCCCATTCATTTAAACATGATCATAAATAATTTTAATCACATATCATCACATAGAAAGAAAACATCATTTTAGAAAGTTTGTTTGCTTACCTGAGATCGCCATAATCCTTTTCTTCCATACTCGTCTTTGCTTTTGCCTAAATAAATGAAAATAACATTTCATTTATTTGCATCATCTTCAAATACTTATATTCCTTAGGTTTTCCAACCTACATAAGTTCATCTAATTTAATCCACTTGTCCTTCAAGTCGGATGTTCATACTTATCTCTTCATATATGTCCATTTTTCAATATATATTTATGTGTTTTTTAAACTTTTTCAAAACTACAACATGTCTCTAATTCCAGCATGATTAAACTCCTTAATTACCACTGTAATTAGGGTATTTTTATGGAATTTAAATCCACTAATCATAGGTTTCCAAAACAACAACTTTGGAACCCATTTTTCACCCGTTTAACGTGTCTTTTGACACATAACCCTAAGCAGATTTATAAATCCAAATTTTCACCAAAATAATCTCACACTTTTCTTCATCCAAATTTAGGGTATTAACATATATATCAATTTGGATCATTTATACATAGTTTTCATATTTGTTTTTTATTTTTTCTCCAACTATTCACATATGCTGAAATCAGGCGTACTGAATCTCAAAATCTTGAATTAATATCAAATCAAGAATTTTTGATCTAAAATTTCTATCATACCTTAATAAATATATGAATTAACCAAAATAAATATTTTCAGCACAAAACAATAATCATTTATATTTATAGGAGAAGAATTCATGAGTACAAGCAGCAACAATCTTCTCAAGACACCATGGAGGAACGCAACAATCCAAACCCGCCACATCAAGAGCAGAAGGAAGGCCAAGCTGAGAACAACGCACCTATAAGAAGGGTAACTCTTAGTGACCAGAACCAGCCGAACCCTCGAGGATTTCGATCATGCATAGTGGAACCTGAAATTGATGCAAGAAGCTTTGAACTCAATCCTGGGCTTATCCGGATGGTTCAACAAGACCAATTTGCAGGACTACTCTTTGAAAACCCGACCATACACATCACTAAGTTCCTACAGCTGTGTAACATAATCAAGGTACAAAATATCCCATGCAAGATAATCCGTCTTCAGCTTTTTCCATTTTCTCTTCGTGACAGGGCAAGTGAGTGGTTCTATTCTATGCCGCCCGACACTTTCAATACATGGGATGAGCTATCTACTGCTTTGCTCGAGAAATTCTTTCCACCCACTAAAACTAGGAAAATCTAGGACGAAATCAATCAGTTCATCAAAAAAGATGGCGAAACTCTATATGATGCGTGGGAGAGAATGAAAGATTCGCAGCGCAAGTGTCCACATCATGGCATCTCGCAGGGTGACATTATTGAAAATTTCTTCAATGGACTTGATCGACCTAGCCGAAGCGCCATCAATTCAGCCGCTGGTGGCCAATTCATGCGACTTACTGACGAGGAGGCTCTCGAGCTCCTGATGATTTAGCTCATTATGTTCTCAATACGGTGACATCCGAGGACCCTCTCGGCAAGGTAATGTATATGACATCGAATCCATAAATTCTCTTCATGCTAAACTCGATCAACTTTTGCAGCAAAAGAAGCAGGAACCCATGGATCAGAATGCATCTTCTTTTCGAAAAATTTCTTATGAGATCTGTGGAGCTTCACACTACACGTCTGAGTGTAGTTTTGCCAGCCAGGACACCAGAAGCGAGCGGGCCTATGCATTCAACAACCAGCATGATACTCACACTTATGGTAACCCTTACTCAAATACTTACAACCCTGGATAAAGGAACCACCCCATGTCAAACACCCAAAATTATGCTCAAAATAATAAGCCACCTGGTTTCCTAAGAAGACCACTGAACCCTCCCTCATACCAAACTCAACCCGAGCTACCTGCACCACCTCAAGCACCATCCTCTGATCCCGTGATTGAAAAACTACTTGAAGATATGAGCCGAATGAAAACTAATATTAAACTGCTTGAAAATCAAATTGCCCAACATGCCACTACCTCATCCCATAGAGATTAAGGCAAACTCCCTAGCCAACCTGAAGTAAACCCTAGGGAACAAGTGCAGGCAGTTACCTTGCAGAGTGGAAAGCAGCTCAACCCATCTCAACCACCTCAAATTGACACTAAAAAGGAGACCGAATAGGTACAAGAGCAAAAAGATGAGCCACACCCCGAACCAGTGGTGGAGAAGCCGTATGTCCCACCACCTCCTTACAAGTCTCCTCTTCCCTTCCCTCAAAGGCAAAGACAGGCAAAACTTCCAAAGTAGTTTGAGAAATTTATTTCAACACTTAAGAACTTATCAATCAGCATGCCATTTATTGACATGATATCTCATATGACAACTTATGCAAAATTTCTAAAGGAGATGATGTCCAACAAAAGAAAGCTCGAGGAGCACAGAACTATTGCACTCACTGAGGAGTACAGCGCCATCTTGCGGAACAAGTTACCTGAAAAGCTAAAGGATACTAGGAGCTTCTCTATTCCTTTTGCTCTTGGAAATTTTCAAATTAGCAAGGCGCTATATGATCTCGGAGCTAATGTAAGTCTAATCCCTCTCTCCATCTGTAAAAAGTTGAACATCGGCAATCCAAAACCAACTTCTATGTCTCTCCAACTGGCCGATCGATCAATCAAATTTTCAGTTGGCATTCTTGAAGATGTTCTTTGGCGCCCCAACCCGAGTGTCACAACCTTACTCTAAGATCTATTGATTGGTAAATGTGATCAGGATTGTTGCCTTGTCACACGGCGGGCTATTTGGATATTTATCCACTTTATCTTAACTCCTTAGGAGTTTAATCATTTTTATACATTCCAATTCCATTATATGCCTTTTTAGGCCATTAAAATCAATTTAGTATATACATCAGATATCATAAATTTCATACTTAGTCATATCATGATCAATTATGCCTTATCATTTGACCATAAAGTTTTTTTCGCTATTTATAGTCAAAATCACTACATAGTCATAAACACAACATAATCCTTATACAACAATAAATCACCATTAATGTCATCAAACATACAACCATATAATTCATGGAGTTCAATCATAGATAACTTGTAGAAATTTATTTTTTTTCTTGAATCTCCACCTGTGCTCCTTGCATGGTTCTCCCCATCACCTGTCTTTAGGATTTGGAAAATAAAACTGTAAGTCGAAACTCAATAAGCAAGCTATAATGTTTTCAGACAATCCTGATCACATTTACCATCCTTAAACATACTTCTCATACCCGTCCAGGATATATTATGAACAATGCGATGCATTATTTAAAATCATGATATCCCTTTGGATAGAAGCTAGCTAGGCAACCATTTATTTTTATCCTCTTTCCCATTCCAGGGAGGCACCGCTAGCCCTCGGCCTCTCTTAGCGACTTGGCTACACCAAAGGGGGACATTCGGTTCACTTACACTTTTGAGGTGGACCTCATGCTTTTGTGCACATGTTTTCTTTCATACACATGAACTTGACATGCTAGCATGATTTTTCAACCATAAACTCATAATTCATCAATTGACATAAGTTCTTGGAAAGCAGTAAACAATTCATTTATTTCATTAGAAATAACATTTCAATCGCATTTAAATAGGGAATGACCATCCTTAAACAACTTATAAAGAATTGAAATCATTCATTCGCTAACTCATTTAAATAGTTAGAATATCATTAATAAACATTTTATCATATTTGATAAAACAAAGCATTTAGAAAACTGCTTGCTTAACTTGCATGCTTAGCTTTTCACCTCATTAATCTCTTTGCCTTTGCTTATACATAAACATAGCATTGCATTTATAACAATCCATTTGCTTTCACTCACTTAGTTTTCCAATCCCATAATCCATATCATACATAATCAACTTAAATTTTCAAGTCGATTATACATACACAACATGCACTTGTGCATCATAACATTCATTCCATATTGTGTTTTAATCCTATATTTAGGGTAAACACATAACATTCATTCATAATTCATCATTTGGGAATTTACATCTCCCATTAACCATTTTTCATATACTTTTCATTTTTCCTACATCAATGCTCATTCTATGCATATAAGTGACGTTTTAAGCTTCAATAATTAAATCTCAAAAATTGAGATAATTAATCCTTATTCATACAGCAATATCATCATGCAATTTATCACATATTCATGCATATTTTTCATTTTAGCAAGTTCACATATCATCTCTCCATACATATGCTCTACATACGTTCAACATGCAACACATATATTATGTGTTTCTTAAAATTTCTCAACACGGCAGCTTACACCCATTTTCATCATCATGAAACCCCTTAATTAACATATAATTTAGGGTTCAATTTTGGAATTTTAATCCATTTATCACTTGTTTCCAAAAGAGCCATGTTAAGTTCCGTTTTTCATCCTTTCAATGCCTCTTTCAAGACTTAAATCATAATTGATTTTTAAGTCATAATTTTCAGCAAGTAAACATAATTTTCTTAACCCAAATTTAGGGTATTATCACATAGTTAAAATTCATAATTTATTTTCTTCCATAACAGCAACATTTTCATACATATAGGGCATTCATTTTACCCGTTTTGACATATCCATACATATATCCATAAAATCAGATTTAGGGCAAATCTTTTCAAACCCTTTTGGACACTCAAAGTACCTTAAACCTAGGGTATTTTACTCTCCATAAAATTCATAAATCAATTCATTAGAAACAGCAACAAAAATCATATGGAAAGCACCCGTTTTGGCCCCCGTTTGGACGTCCCACATACATACCCTAAAAAATCAGATTTAGGGCTAATTCATCCAACCCACTTAGGCCGTCCAAAGTTTCCTTAATTTAGGGTAATTTTCCCTACAATTCATTCATAAAAAATTTAAGCACTTGTATCATTTTTAACTCATAAATGGAAAAATCAGGAATTTGTTGAAACCCTAAGTTCCATATTTGCTAAAATCATTAACAAATGATTAAATCAACATATGTAATCCAAAATAACATGAATTAAATCCAAATCAACATTCTTAAATCATACAACAACTTGGTTTAGGGTTTTGAGAATTTCCAAGTTAGCTTTCATCTCAAAATTCAACTTAAACTTTCATTTTCACTCTCTTGAAATCTTGATCTCATTTAAATCTTTCAAAAATCATTGAATACCCATATTAAGGCATCAAAACTCAGTCTTTAAGAGTTCTTTATTAACCATATTTATGGCTCATGAATTGAGAGAGAAAACTTGATTCAAATGATCCAAAACTTAGGTTTTTACTTACTTGAATCAATCCTAACTTGAATCCAACTTGTGTAGCTTGGTTCTTATTCTTTTTCTCCTCCTTTTTCTTCCTCTTTTTCTTCTCCTTTTCTCCTTCCCCTTGCTGGTTTTGGACATGCAAAGAGCTCTCCCACACTTAGCAAAAATTTGGGAAATTTCGTCCCCTTTTCACATATGCACGTTTTCAAGGATAAGCTCCCTTTTTATTTTTTTTTAACCCGCTTATGGGACCCACTTGCCACATGTCATGAGGGTAATTTATTTCTACCTTATCCCTTGATGACATGGAATTTTTATAACCAAGTAAAATTTGCATTTACTAATTATCAAAAATCCACAAAATCCATGCATTGATGGCCCATGTTGCTGTCCACCAATTGACGCCCCCTCTATGATAGATTTTGACATTTTTTGCCACTTTTCCCATATATTTATGCGCCCATTTACTTCACCTAGGTATCAGGCAACTTAGACACATATTTTAGCATTTTAAAAAATCAAATTTCATGACCAAAAGTGCCCTTGGACGTCCCCTTGTATGCCACATGCCCTAAGCTCCATTTGAGCTAGCTATTAAGCATTAAACCATGTCATTTAATCCTTGAATTTTCCATGGATTTGACCATTAAACAAAGCATAAAAATCCAGCTCAATCCGAAATTTGACACTTTGCATAGCATTAAAACACGTCATTTTCTCAAATGCTTTTTACTAAATGCTATGGTAGTCTAGGCTACACAAAGTTAATATTAGGTACCTTTTTCTAATTAACCACTTTCCCATGGTAATTAGCTTAATAAAATCCATTCATACCATAGATTTCATAATTTTATTCAATCGTTTCAAATTTCATCTTAAACCGATGTTTCTACGTCAGTTATGAACCTTTGAAAATATGCTTAGACCGTGAGATTAAAAACAAATAATTATCACCTTAATCTCATCACTTATGTCTTAATCGAATCCACTTATAAGGTTGAGCCAAAATCATGAGCTTGCCTTTAAAATTTCATCTCATTTCGCCTTACAGGCATTAAGTTATGAATTTTCTAGGATTTTCAATATTACTCCATAATTTCCATTTTAATCTCTATTAATTAAATCATGAAAATTAAAATAAATATTCATGCCACATTAGCATATTCTAATCCTCATTAAGCATCTTTAGTCATCTTGACTCATATTGGGCTTTGGCGATTAATCTTAATGACCATTCTTAATTGCAAACCCTAATTGCAAAATTCATAAATTCATGAAAATCATCCAAAAATCAATCAACTCATACATAAATCATAATTACACCTTATATGCAATTATATGAGTCCTACTTGGGTCTATATATTACAATCCTCCCCCCTTATAATAGGTTTCGTCCCGAAACCATCTACTTTTGGAATAACTGGGGATACTTTCTTTCTACCTCTTCCTTCAATTCCCAAGTAGCCTCGCTTTCGGAATACCTTTTTCATTGAACTTTAACGTACTCAATTTCTCTATTCCGAAGCTTTTGTACCTTATGATCCAGAATCCTAATAGGTCTTTTCTCATAATTCAAATGGTCTTGAATTGGTAGGTTTTCCGCTACTAACACATGTGTTGGACCTAGAATATACTTCCTCAATATAGAAATATGAAAAATATTATGGACTAAAGCTAGGGCTGGAGGTAATACTATTCTATAAGCTAACTTCTTAATTTTCTCCAACACTTCAAATGGCCCAATAAACCTGGGATTTAACTTGCCTCTTTTTCCAAATCTTGTGACTCCTTTGAATGACGTGACCTTTATAAAAATATTTTTGCCAACTTGGATATTCAAATTCCTTCTCTTGCAGTTTCTGTAACTCTTTTGCCGACTCTGGGCTATGAGTATACACTGGCGAATAACCTGTACTTTGTCTGTCATTCGCTGAGACAAGTCTAGAGCTAGCTTTTTCTCACAAACTTCATCCCAGTTTAGTGGTGTTCGACACCATCGTCCATATAGTGCTTCAAATGGTGTCATTTGAATACTAGCTTGGTAACTGTTATTGTATGTGAACTCTGCTATCGATACATATTCATCCCACGATCCTCCAAATTCTAATGTACACATGTGGAGCATATCCTCGATAATCTAATTCACCCCCTCCGTTTGTCCATCGGTCTGGGGATGAAATGTCGTGCTAAATTTTAGCTGGGTGCCTAGGGTTTCATGTAAACTTTTTCAAAATCGAGATGTGAACGTCATATCTTGATCGAATACTATGGACTTAGGCACTCCGTGGAGTCGTATAATATCCTTGTAATATGTCTTAGCCAATCTGTGAAACCCATGTTATTTGAAGCTTAGTGAATGTGAGACATACTGAAAGCTTGTACAGGGTGTGTATCATTGCTATAAAGTTATAGAAAGATGTGTATTACAATTTTAGAAAAATGAGATTAAATTTCAAATTTAGAAAAGGGGTAAAGAATGATTTCATGAAGATTAGATATGAAAATGAATTTTTATAAATTTTTCGGGAAGGAATTTCAAGATTCTGAATTACAAGTATTGAGACTGTTTAAATTCACGGACTTTATGGAAAAATTAAAAAAAATAGAAAATTTTGGGCTAATTAGGGGTCCTAATTAAGGGCTTATATTTGTCTATGCTATTTTCGTTATATCTTAGAATGTATGACTCAGATCAACGAGAGGATTTAATAGAAAGTATTAAATTATGTGTTCTTAAATCTAGACGGATTAGATTATGAAAAATAATTAATTAAAATGCTTAACTTGACTGCATTAAAAAATGTGCCCAAAAATAAGTCTTCCGTAGCAGGTACGTACAGCAGCTTCAGTTGGCATTTTATTATTTTATGAAATTTTTTTTATTTAATTAATATATTAATGTGTATAAGGCAGTTTTATCTGAAATTTCAGGATTAAGCTTATTTTAACCTATTCTACATAGGGAATGGTTTAGATCATGAAAATTATGTTTAGAAAATTTTTAAATAACCAAAATTGGATGAGATTTCATGAATTAATATTGAATGCTAATATCTTAACCTACACTAATTATTTTAATACGAAACTTAAAATGGACGGTTAAATTAATTTGTTCTATAATATGAACGGATTGGATTATGAAAAATAATTTAATAATGTATTTATATAATTCCAAATTTTTCATTGAAAAACGTGCATGAATTCATCAATGCAGGTACGTGCAAAACCTTTGCAACATGCATGAGTATTATTTTCACTATATGTTTAGCAATTTATTAATTGAATTTATTATATACATACAACTCCATTTGAGATAAAATATCATGGGTAAGCCTAAATTAATATACCCCACTTCATGAAAGGAGTAGATTATACAAAATATAATTACAAATGGGCAGAAAAATTAAAATTTGAATGAATTACATTAATTAATTGAAAATGTGTATATTTTAGCCAATTTTAATCGCTTTAACACGAAACTTGATACGAACGGTTAAATTAATGTGTTGTATAATATAGACGGTATGGATGTTAAAGAACACTTTTATAAAATTTTAAAACAGCCATGGGTTATGTATAAGAAAATACGCATATACCCGTTCCTTTAAAAAAAATTGAAAACAATCGGTGGCAGTAAATAAAAGAGAACTATGCATGGAAATTATAGCTGGCAGCAGTATACGTAGGAGTGAGCATGGACATAGAGGTGTCGGGTTATTAAAGAATATATGCAATGCTGTAATTCTCAAACGGACAGTTGTTAGATGAAGTGGGTATATGTATCAGTCTGACGGATAAAGGTTGGCTATTATGTCGGTTGAAAGCTGCAAAGCTTCAACTTAAGAGTAAAAGGAGGGGTGAAGGGCAGAGAGACGCCAGACGTTCCAAACAGGTTCTACAATATATATATTTGTTTATTTTATCCTTCATGTTCGCATAGTGGATATATATATATATATATATATATATATATATATATATATATATATATATATATATGTGTGTGCGCGCGCGCGCTCTTTTAAAATTTAATATGGTTAATCACTGACCATTACCGGGATTGTGTGTTCCTTTACTTGATATAAAAAAAATTATACAAATGTAAATATATATATACATATAATAATTAAGGAAGATAGTTGTTAGGAACTGAGAATGTTAAATGTATATATTCCAGAAATTTCATTTGATTTTCTCTTGCTACAGATTAGACACCGTCACCCTATATAATATGATAATAAAATTGAATATGTTAACCGTGGGTGTTGATTGAAATGCTGGCAACGAAATGTGTTAGAGGGTGCACGTAAAAGAATAAATGAAGAGCTGAAACCGTGATTTGTACACCTTTGATATATGGACATGAGTTAATTAAGATTTCATTGTAATTACCGCCCAAGCAAAGGTATAAATAGTGGAAAAAAAGAATTTTGCAAGCAAATAGAGGAGGAAAAGGGAAAACACTGGACAACTGGCAGGTTTTGAATATATATATATATATATATATATATATATATATATATATAATCCTCCATCTCCACATTCAGATTCTGAAGAAAGTTACGATGGAGTAGAAGCACTTAACCTAGCAAATAGAATGGAAGCTTAACAGTAGCAAGTGCTAAAGATTCTCTAGCTGTCACAAACAGCTTTTAGAGACGTGTTCATCGCCTTTCGGCAAGAGTTATCTTCTTTAATTTGCTTTCAGTCATGTAGAACTTTTAGTCATGTCAGACTTTATTTTACGAGACGTTGCAGCTTTCTTTTTGGCAACGAATCTATCTTTTGTAATAATGCTTTATCTTTTTACTGTATTGCTTTCCCTGTGCGTTCAGCTTTTCACTGTTGAAGATACGAGTTTATCAAAAACAGTAAAAGCTAGTACGCGTCAGCAATAGTAAAGAGATAGGATAGAATAACTTTTAATTATGTTTTCAAATCCGTTGAGCGCCTGGTTGAAATCCGAACTCTATATAAACTCACTGTCAAAGAGAAAAAAAAAAACAGGAGAAGAGAAAAGCACAAAATCAAGAAGTGAGTGAGTTTGTGAGTTCAAGATTTCTTCAAAGATTGCTCAAGGAGTCGTCAGTCCTGTAAGTAATGTTTTCAATATGAAAGATATGGAATAGAAAGTTATGGGTAGTTCCAGTTTTTATGTTTACTTATGTTTTAAGAATTTTATTAGTGCATGAAAGTTGTTTAGTTTGAAAAAGATTTATAATCGGTTGTTTCTTGAATTCAACAAGTAGGTCTTAATCCTTTTTACAGAAAAACTGTAATTCCCTGTGTCGAAAGCATGTGTTGCTCGAATGGGTTGGTGCTTTATTCTGTAAAAAAATGGGCGCGAAAGAATGAAAGAAATAATTAATTATAAATCAAAGTAAAACTAAAAGAAGTAATGCACAAATAATTTCTAAACATAATAGACTAAGACTGGAACAAACCCATTTATTAAGAAAATTCCTATTTTCGGGACCAACTCTGAATGCAAAATGTTCTCAGTAATCAAAAATATAACTTACGTTTGCATGATCCTAGCAGGAATAATAACAGAAAAAAATAAAACAATTAGAAACAATGCAGAGATGTATAATAGATTATTAGATAAAAAAGAAAATCTAGATGATGAAATAATTGAATTAAAAGGAGAAATAGAATCTTTTAAACAAAGATTAGCAAACATGAACAATTCCGCAAAAGACTTAACCACCCAATAGCTTAGCACTATAAAGGTGAGCCCTATTAGCATAAATCTTAACTTATTATATAGAATTCTTAGGCCAAAAAATAGGAAATGGATACATAGAATTGCAACCACATATTTCACAAAAAATTTTAGAAATGCCAGATAAATTAGAAACCTTAGAACTATTACAAAAATTTTTAGGATTAGTAAATTATGCTAGAAACTTCATACCAAATCTAAATAATAGTACAAACTATTTATATAAAAAAAACGGGGAATTTGCGCCATACCCCCTCTAAGTTTGCGAATTAGCATATTAGACCCCGAAGTTTTCGTATTAGCTTTTTGGACCCTGAAAAGTTTCATTCTGTGCATTTTAAACCCTGCGCCCTAACGCCGTCAGTCTCCCACCGCTTAACAGTGTGATATCTCGTTTGGTTCTTTGTAAATGACGAATATGCCATTGTAGAGATGCTTTTAAGCTGAAACGATGAAAGTGGGAAGGATGGTTTCACTTTTTTTCTTTCAAAGACGGACGGTGCTGTGTTGGGGCTTTGGGTAATGGCTGAAAGAAGGTATGCTTTCTGGCTGTGTTGGGGCTTTGGGTGAATGGGGAAGATGATTTACGAAAAAAATTTTCTCCTGCAACCTCGATTTTTTTCTGGTTTTGATTAAATCGGAACTATGTGTAATAATTGTCGGTGAGCCTATAAACTTTAAAAAAAAAATTTATTTAGTGTAAACTGTATACCATGTATAATATATCAAAATCAGCTTAATAATCTTGGAAAATTTCAGTATGTTTAACGGTAAATTACAGGTTCAATTTTAAAATTAGTGTTTTAAACTTTAAATGTTTTTTAGTTTTGATTAAACCATAAATGACACATTATATTTTAAAATGCGCCATTAAAATGTTTTGTTACATATAGAAATGTTGGAGATATTTTACCTTTTTCCTGGTTTTCCAAAATACATATAGAAATTAGACTTGCACAGGTTTTTTTTAAAATGTTTGTTATCTCGTCATGTCGCTTTTTTGTTTTTTTTTTGTGGAAGCAGAAATATCCCTTGCTGGATTAAAGAGATTCAATGTCCATGTGGAATGGGAACTTGTAAAGTTTTTATGTCAAGAACATCTAAAAATCCAAATAGGTGGTTCTACCGTTGCCCTAAAAAGGTATGAAATATGATTTTTTTTGTTCGCAATTAGACAATGATATTCGTCATTTGATTGCTTAATAACATATGAATGCATTTCTTTGTTAGGATTTGAAGATATGTAATTTTTTTCATTGGTGTGATGAATATAACTCCAAGGAGCTGATGATATTAGAAGAAGAATGCAAGATGGAGTGCTCTACTGGAACTGATGGAACCTTGAGGATGGAGTTGGATGCTTTGAAAAAAGAGTTATCTGAAATGAAGAAAGCAACTTCAGTGGATGAGATAACTAAAGGAGTGACAAGCATGACCATAAATATTAATATATGTTCTTCTCCTAATCCGAAGGAATGATTTGTACTAATCTATTTAAAAGCAAACTAGTATGGGATTGTTGTTCAACTTATTTTGTGAGTACTGGTAATCAATGAATTAGCTTGTGTATGGATTGACTATGGAACTTATTTTATGTCGTGGACATCCGGTATAATGATATCATTTCTGTGAGTATTGGTTTCATATAGGTATTGGCTTAATAGAAATAATCTATTTATTCCACTATACGGTGGAATAAACTAATGCCAAGGAAATATTTATTGTCACTGCATTCATTTAAATGGACGGAAAAAAGTAGTTCATCTTGTGCTACATTTGGAGATCATGCCCTGCAAAGAACTTTCTACCAGTTTCAACAAGAGCTGTATTAGCTTAATGACCAAGCTGTTAAAAGAACTTTCTACCAGTTTCAACAAGAGCTGTATAGTTAATGACCAAGCTATTAAATACATACAACAAAGTTCATTCATTTAAATGGACGAAAAAAAGTAGTTTATCTTGTGCTACATTTGGAGATCATGCCCTGCAAAGAACTTTCTACCAGTTTCAACAAGAGCTGTATAGTTAATGACCAAGCTGTTAAATACATACAACAAAGTTCATTCATGTATTGAAAATCTATTGGATATAACTTTTACAAGTCCTAAAAGGTGGAAAAATGTAAATTTCTACAGCCGCTCAATTGTCATTGTGTCGATGCAAATGTCCTCTTTCGTGCTAATTTCTTCACCCAACGCCTCGATGGCGGTGAAAATGATGGGTTGTGAGTAGTGGTGGGAGCTGGTTCTGCAAATGGGTGTGTTGGTCTTGGTTGGCGCGTTGGCTGGGTGTCATCTTGTGATTGAGTTGTTTGCGTAGAAGCTTGTGAAGTTGAGTTCTTCATTGGAGGCCGTGGCTGACTTGTTGTATTTGGTCCTTTGTTAGGACAACCCCTTCGATTGTGCCCTTCTCCCTTGCATAGGCTGCAATGTACCTTTCCACAAGTTCTCTTCACATGTTGCGGGGGTCCCTCTTCTGGACCTCTCCGTCTTTCAGTTTGAGGTCGACCCTTTGTCTTCTCAACATTCGGGGGTAAAACTACCATATCTGTGTAAAAATTAAATGGCAAATATTAAATTCAACCCCAAAGCAGAAACAAACATAATAAATGAGTGAAAGATCAACTAATTTTCAAGTAAACAAGACAAGTGGTAAGAAAAAAGTATACTATCAATGTCAGCTTCCCAAAATTGTCTACTAGGCATTGCATGGAACCCATGGCGGTAGGTCTTTCGATACGAATCCATCGTATGAAACCAACTGCAATACGACATCGGGTCTTCCCGTCGCCAAAGAATAACCCTGTATGCATGTAAACATGGCATTCCTTCCAATTGCCATTGCCTACAACTGCATTTCTTCTGTCCAAACTGAACCACATGGGTGTTGACTCCATATGAAACCTCATACTCTTCATTCTCACAATGGAAGAATGTTGCACGTCTACCGTCTACACCAATCTTATCCAGGGATTTAGAAGATTTATCTGACAAGGGCGCTTGTGATGAAATGCCTTTGCTACTCCTAACATTAAACCATTCCAACACCTTAGTGCGAAAACTTTCAAACAGTTGACAAATTTGCATCTCCCTTGCTGCATTTATCCAAGCATTAAAGGACTCCACAAAATTATTATCAATTTCAGAACACGGGGAATCATCGGCGAAGAAGGCTCTAGACCAATGGATTGGTTCAATTTTCTCGATCCAGTCACATGCGAGTGGGCTGATCTCCCGTATTCTACTCATATGATGTCTGTACTCTGCTTGGGTGTATGATCTGGATGCTGCCCAGAATAGTTTTCGAACCACGTCATTTTGACCAAATTCCTTCCTCTTCAAATTTCCCGCTATGTGTCGTAGACAGTAGCGATGCCTCGAAGTTGGGAAGACTCCAGCCACTGCTTTAATTAAACCCTTTTGTCGATCTGACATAAAGGTGAATTCCCCCTCTCCCACTGCTCTCTTCAAGAGTGTTAGAAAGTAAACCCAACTATTGTAACATTCATACTCAACAACTCCAATTGCAATCGGCATGATCTGTCCCTCCGCATCCTTTGCAATAGCAGTCAATAGGCTTCATAGTGATCATTTTCTGCAGATCCCCTATCACTGGTATCATCATGCGGAGGTAGGTCGCTCACATTTTCCTCAGTTTCAAGCCCCTCATTTTTTCCACTAAAGTTGGTTGCATTTTCGTTGGCTGCACTTCCATTAATATTGTCCTCCACTTCGTTTGCCTGCCCAACAACCTCCGATACCTCTTCCTTCACAAAAATTGTACGGTGACTCTTGGATTTTTTGGAACTCGGCTCTTCCTGTTGATCTGGCACCCATTGGACTCCTGCTTTCGGTGTGACCCACACATCGATGCAATCTTCCAAAATGGCTTCTCGTAGGCAACTACGCAACACTTCATCATTTGAGATCAATATCTTCCTTTTCCCACACCAAAAGTCCAATAGATGACCATGAACTCCGGTTTCTATAGACATTTGTTCATGCATTCTACATAGACTGTATGTCTCCACATTAGCACTGCCAACCCCAAAATCTCCCCCAGCGTATACCTCACAACCTTCCTCTATGTCGTACACGAATCTGCCTCCATAGTGCCACCACAAAATCAAATCAACCTCAGATGTCTTCCTGCATATTATCCATCATAAAAAACATCAGAAATAAATGATTGATCATGAAAATAATGAAACAAGAAAGGATTTAAATCTTATAAATCCACAATATTGTAAAAAAGGTAGTAGTTGTTCAAAAAATAGTAATCAATTATGCAATGCACACCATTTTGTGAGCACTAGCTGTTTCGATTAGGAGCTCAAAGGAAGCTCTCCATCATAGAAAATTATAGAATATTCAACATAGAAAATTAGGAGCACTAGCTGCTTACAGTCACATGTAGCCACAACCATTGATTGATTGCATGCAAGATGGTACCAAATGCACTAAGAGTGGTATCATGAAATGATTTGTTTAAAATCATTTATGCTAGTATCGTTGGAATTATTTGTTGAAAATTTTGAAGTCTTTTATTTTTCCATGATGTTATTCTGTGTCAACAGTCAGTTAAAGCTCCTATGCTAATGGACAACTATTATGCATACTGACATTTTTGTCCTAAAACATGCGAGTATTTTATTATTTTTTTGAAATTCTGATAAAATTTGAAAAATTTCCACAATTTAATCTAATTTCTCCTAGATGGTGATGTAATAGTATATATGAGAAATGATATGGTCATCCATTTTAAAGACAATGATAGTTAGAACACCTAGAAACACCATTTCTGCCACATTGAATTAGGCCTGATTGATGTGTGTAAAATATATTTATGTACTGATATGTTGACCTTAGTCACAGAAGAGATGTTTATGTTGACAATAGCAAGACAGATAACATCCCTTTTCCATTTCCCCAACCCCACGCAGCCAAGTTTATAGTCACAGAAGAGATGTTTATGTTGACAATAGCAAGACAGATAACATCCCTTTTCCATTTCCCCAACCCCACGCAGCCAAGTTTATAGTCACAGATAGGATGTTTATGTTGACAATAGCAAGACAGATAACATCCCTTTTCCATTTCCCCAACCCCACGCAGCCAAGTTTATTCATATTCTTGTCTGAAATTTTCTCTTGCTCTATTGATTATCTACAGGAACTGGCCCCCACTTTGCAGCTATTGTCATCATAACTGTTGGCATCTAAACTTATCCATTTGCTCCACGCTCTTGAATATTCTTAGGTTCCATCAGCTCCATGCTCTTGAACTGCCCCCCTGGTATTAAGAAGACTTATTTTGCCTATTGTACAGGTTCTTTAGCTTTTATTTATCAATACAAACTCCTAGATACAATTATTACCATCACCCTTTTGTCGATCACCACATGGGACCACCGACCCTACAAGGGCAGCTAAGCAACGATAAATCAAACTACTTATAACAAATTAAATAAACTGTCTATGTAAAAGCCCCATTTTTTATCACCATATGGGACCACCCACCCGACAGGGACATCCAAGCAACGACAATTTCTAAAAGACAAAGGCATATTTCCATATATGGGACCACCTCCCCTGCGTCTTCCGCACACGACAATAAAGTATACCACACAAACAGCTCACCATCCAACAAATGTGACAAATGTGCATAAAATAATATCGACTTTACCATATAAATATATATAATTTATCAACCAACTTACCTCTCTTCTCTACCCTTCTCTCTTTGCCCTTTTCGAACCATTGTGGTAGAAGACGATACCCAGCGACGTCCCACAGCAAAGGGCTTTCTGAAACTACGATTTGGGGGTTTTCTGAAAACAAAGGGCTTTCGATTTTGGAGGGCTCGGACTGCGATTTGGGGGTTTCTGAAAGCATATGCCTTTCGATTTCGGGGGGCTCGGACTGCGATTTGGGTGTTTCTGAAAGCAAATACCTTTCGATTTCGAGGGGTTCGGACTGCGATTTTGGGGTTTCTGAATACAACCAAGCTTTCGATTTTGCGCCGGCTTTCGGTTCGGCCTCCCGCCCGGCTGGCTGTTCGATTTGGGAAGGGTATTCTCGTTGCGGCTCCGCTTTCATTTTTATCGAAGGGTAATTTTGTAATTGCACATTGTTAAGCGGTGGGAGACTGACGGCGTTAGGGCGCAGGGTTTAAAATGCACAGAATGAAACTTTTCAGGGTCCAAAAAGCTAATACGAAAACTTCGGGGTCTAATATGCTAATTCGCAAACTTAGAGGGGGTATGGCGCAAATTCCCCAAAAAAAACTGGTAAAAATGGGCAAAGATATTTTAACCAAGAAGATGTAAAATTAGTACAAGATATAAAGGAAAAAGTTAAAAAATTACCAAAATTGAAGCTACCATTAGAAACAGATTACAAAATAATAGAAGTAGACGCAAGTGAATTAGGTTGGGGAGCAGTTTTAAAAGTAAGGCCCCATAAAGAAAGCTACTCGAATGTAGAAGAAATAAGTAGATATGACTCAGGAAAATTTACTCAAAGTGAAAATAGTCTAACCAGTTTAGATTATGAAATATTAGGAGTAATAAATGCATTAGATAAATTCAGAATATATTTAAATAATGAATTCACTTTAAGAACAGATTGTAATGCTATAGTTCAATTCTATAAAAAGAAAAATGAAAGAAAAATATATAGTAAAAGGTGGATTTCATTTATAAATACTATTCAAGGAAAAGGGTTAAAAGTAAACTTCGAACATATAAAAGGAACAAATAATTTTATTGCAGACTATTTGTCCAGAACTGTTGCAAATTCAAAGGTATGATATGGTTACACTATTATAGAAATTTATTACATGTTCTTAGACAACAAGAACATTGGTACATCGTAAATTTAGAACTTGCGACAGATGAATTTGTAATACAATACTATAAAGATCAATTAGAATGGATTAGACCAGATATAGAATTTCTGACAGCATCTATTATGAGATTATTAGCATGATTACTAGCAATTTGTGTAGTACAATTCTAGAAATTAAAATTTAGTAGATAATTAGAAGGTAATTGGAAAAGTAATTTAGCAGATAATTAGAAGGTAATTGGAAAAGTAATTTAGCAGATAATTAGAAGGAAATTGGAAAAGTATCTTAGCAAGATAATTAGAAGATAGTTAAAAAAGAGATGAATATTATACTCTAACATTTTTTGTGTTTGCAGAAAATTTGTAGAAAATGGAAGGTGCACCAAACTTTCCTCAATACCAACATACCCCATATAAACCATTACACCTGAATCCACAACAGACCAGTCAATTTCCTATACATCCTACTTTAGCTTTACCTATCATTCCTCATGGCTCGAATTTACATTTTCGAGTTCCGCCTCATCTCCATCTTAGCAATGAAGACCATATATTACTTGATAACCTATGGGTCAATAGAAACCAGCTTTATATTAAAAATGTCCTCGGTATTCTAGCCCATTATTTGTCAGATAAAAATACCCAAATGTTCGCCACTACTACCTCACAAATATCTCTTAAACCAGAACCATCTTCATTATCAGCTCAAAGAAACCCCACTCTAGAAGCATATTTGAAGTTAGAAAGTCAGAAGAAAGAAAAAGAGGCAGAAATAGCATGGCTAAAAAGAGATATTGAAAAAGAAAAAGAAAAAAATAAGAAAATGGAAATTGTAGAAAAAGAATATGAGTATGAGAGTATGAAAAATTGGGAAGACACCAGAAGTACTTTCCCTCCAAAGTTAGAAGAAGTAAAAGGAAAAATATTAAGAATGTGGGGAGAGAGAAAAACAAGGCAGCAAATAGCAGTTCAAGACTTGTTAAAATTCTTAGCAAAGGATATCACTCAATTGCCAAACGGAATGGCTTTAGTGATGAAGACCTATCAGCAAGAGACACATGAGAAAGAGCCCCACTGCCAGTGTAGTAAAGGATTCTTTATCTACAAATGTTCTATTGATATGTCAAGATTCCAACAGCTTAATATATTGATAGAAGATAAGATAGAAGTTTTTGATTTGAAAAGATTATGGGAACATGGATTGATAGCAAGGATCATAGTTACTCATGAAAACCAGTTACAAGAAATAGAAAAAATATCTTGGAGATTAGCCGCAGTTGCAAAGTATGTTGTTTATAATATTAGGAATGGATTTGTAAATTTAGAAGTTCAGAGTATTCCTCC
This sequence comes from Annona cherimola, assembly GCA_030490835.1. Lineage (NCBI taxonomy): Eukaryota > Viridiplantae > Streptophyta > Magnoliopsida > Magnoliales > Annonaceae > Annona > Annona cherimola. The sequence goes on from CM059972.1 coordinate 47,348,988, forward strand.
AAGTTATATAAAGATTCCTATTCCAGCTAAACATTGCGTTCTTATTAGAGGAGTAGACAATGCAATGCCTCTACAAGGTAGACCAATGGAAGAAAGTTTTCAGATAGCAGAGATTTCAGAAGGATTGTCAACTATAGAAAGAATCAAAATATGGAGACAGTTCGAGCAGGCCAGTTTACATGAAGCTACTTATATTAAAATCTCTCATCTGTTAGCAAAAGAACCTTTTCTTAAGGTTTATTGTATAAACAAAACTATACAATATAAAGGCCATGGCTTTTCTAGTAATTATGGAATAAAGAATGGCTCAATAGAGCATTTCAGCCATATTAAAGCCTATCAGAGAGCTATAGAAATTGGAGATTTCGACTGTGCATTTATACCAGATAATCCTCCATCTCCACATTCAGATTCTGAAGAAAGTTACGATGGAGTAGAAGCACTTAACCTAGCAAATAGAATGGAAGCTTAACAGTAGCAAGTGCTAAAGATTCTCTAGCTGTCACAAACAGCTTTTAGAGACGTGTTCATCGCCTTTCGGCAAGAGTTATCTTCTTTAATTTGCTTTCAGTCATGTAGAACTTTTAGTCATGTCAGACTTTATTTTACGAGACGTTGCAGCTTTCTTTTTGGCAACGAATCTATCTTTTGTAATAATGCTTTATCTTTTTACTGTATTGCTTTCCCTGTGCGTTCAGCTTTTCACTGTTGAAGATACGAGTTTATCAAAAACAGTAAAAGCTAGTACGCGTCAGCAATAGTAAAGAGATAGGATAGAATAACTTTTAATTATGTTTTCAAATCCGTTGAGCGCCTGGTTGAAATCCGAACTCTATATAAACTCACTGTCAAAGAGAAAAAAAAAACAGGAGAAGAGAAAAGCACAAAATCAAGAAGTGAGTGAGTTTGTGAGTTCAAGATTTCTTCAAAGATTGCTCAAGGAGTCGTCAGTCCTGTAAGTAATGTTTTCAATATGAAAGATATGGAATAGAAAGTTATGGGTAGTTCCAGTTTTTATGTTTACTTATGTTTTAAGAATTTTATTAGTGCATGAAAGTTGTTTAGTTTGAAAAAGATTTATAATCGGTTGTTTCTTGAATTCAACAAGTAGGTCTTAATCCTTTTTACAGAAAAACTGTAATTCCCTGTGTCGAAAGCATGTGTTGCTCGAATGGGTTGGTGCTTTATTCTGTAAAAAAATGGGCGCGAAAGAATGAAAGAAATAATTAATTATAAATCAAAGTAAAACTAAAAGAAGTAATGCACAAATAATTTCTAAACATAATAGACTAAGACTGGAACAAACCCATTTATTAAGAAAATTCCTATTTTCGGGACCAACTCTGAATGCAAAATGTTCTCAGTAATCAAAAATATAACTTACGTTTGCATGATCCTAGCAGGAATAATAACAGAAAAAAATAAAACAATTAGAAACAATGCAGAGATGTATAATAGATTATTAGATAAAAAAGAAAATTTAGATGATGAAATAATTGAATTAAAAGGAGAAATAGAATCTTTTAAACAAAGATTAGCAAACATGAACAATTCCGCAAAAGACTTAACCACCCAATAGCTTAGCACTATAAAGGTGAGCCCTATTAGCATAAATCTTAACTTATTTTTCAAAAATGAGTTGGTATGATGCTCATGATGTAATAGACGAAGTAAGAGAACTTTTGAAAAGAATGAAAAGTTTAGAATTAAAACATGAAATATTAAATAATTTAGAAAAAATTATACAAAACTTAAACAAAACTATAGATAATATTGACTTTTTAAATCAAATAGAACAGTTAGGAAGTCCCTTATTAGTCAAAAAATTAGAAGAAATAAGAAATCAAATAGAAGTTGAAACTTCTGGGTTAGTCGTTTTAAAGAATTACTTATATGAGCTAAAATTCATAAAAATAGAAGAATAAAACAAGAGAAATGCCCCCCAGATATATATATATATATATATATATATATATATATATATATATATATTTCTTTTTCTTTTCTCCTTTCATGTGCAGGATTCACGTCCCCTATAGTATAAATTTTTGGAATTTTATTGTATATCATGCATGTCCACAATAACGTCCAAACTAGATCTGGTACTTTTATTTCTTTTTTTTTGAATTATTGGGTTGAACATATAGTTTCCATTAAAAGTCTAAATAAATTGATATATCACACGTATGTACGTATTTTTTTTATGGACCAAATAAAATTTTATGTTAACTAGCACATGTTAGGGTAAATTGCTCTTTACATTCTCCCCTATAATGGGCATATTCTCATCAATAGATAGGGTGCATAAATATATGTATATATATGTATATTCTATTTGTTTTATAATTTAAACAGCCTAATACGTGAGATCTTTTTAATCAATAGGGCTGATGTACGCTTAATGAATAATTGTATAAATAATAATTTTTTTTTAAAAAAAGGATAAGGATATGTGTGGCTGTTAAGGGAGGTGGACGATAATTTAGAATTTGCGTTTGAATTTTATAAACAAAATACGGGTTGAACCATAACACCTTAAAAGTATATATGGTTTAATAAAAGAGATAGGCATGCAAATATTAACATATAGTGCAAATATATAAGTAGGCCCTTTTTCGTTTGTTTAGGAAAAGAAAAAGAAAAAGAAAAATTTGAGGAGGCAAGCTGATATCCTAAGGTAAGCAAGTAACACCTTGAAATGATTTATTTTCAAAATGATTGAATGACTTGCAATTTATTTCTCGTAGGCATTTTTCAATATTATTTAAGGATGGCCATCCCCATAATGTGGTTTGAAAAATATATTTATTAATCAGTTTTATAAATGATTATGTCATTTTCTTAAGTTGAAAAGAGAGCAAATTAATAAATGCGATTATTTCTTGAAAAAATGCTAGCATGTGTATGATGCATAGTGCAGAAAAGTACAGGTCCATTCTAGAGTTATAAGCGGAGCAAAGTCCCCCTCTGATGTGACCGAGTCGCTGATATAAGCTCAACGACCAGTGGTGCCCTCCCTAAAATAGGGGGTAGACGAATTGACAGTCGCATAGCTAGTGTACCATCTAATGAAGGTTTAAAGCATGATTATGAAATGTGCGTTTGCATGTGCATTATTTATGAAATGCCAAATTATGAAAAAAAATATTTATTTAAATGAAAATACTTGCTTAATGAGTCTAGTACTCACGTTTTATTTTTTTTCCAGCCTTAGACAGGTACATCAAGGTTTAAAAAGAAAAAAATGTCTCAATTTAGACACTCTTAAGGTTGTATGGTTTTTATATGTCTTGATGAATGATGAGGTTGTAAAAATACAATACTATCAAGTTACAAAGATTGACGGTGTAAATGAATTTTGACGCTTTGTAAATATTATGTGACTTTAATTATCAGTGAATGATTGCTTGTAAATTAATATGAGATTGAATTGAAAACCATGCTGCGTGAACAGGGCTACAATCCTGCTCACAATTTACTAACTAGACAATCCTAGAGTAAAGCTCCGGCGCCTCGGGTTCGGGGGCACCACAGAGAGTGGTATCAGAGCTAAGGTGTTAGTAAATAGGCATTAAAATAATATTAATATTAAAATGATGAATGAAATGAAATTAATTTATAATATCTATATGTCATGTATTATCATTGCTGTTGTGTAAAATTGTGATGTGATGTTATGACCCTTTTTGTAAGACATAGCTAATTTATTATGTTTTGAAATATAGATGGCCGACAAGGGCAAGGCAGTTCTAGACCCTGAAACATTAAGAAGGGAGATGGAGGAGGCCCAGGAAAGGCAAAGGGTAGAAGACAATATAAGCCGGTGGTGGGCTTCTGTGAAACCCCACCTATATTAGAACCTAATAAACGTAGTTTGAAGCTCGTATTAAGATGGAATTAAAGGAAATTAATTTTAATAAGGTGATTAAGTTTATTTCCAAGATTATTACGATAATTACGCACATTGAAGGATGAAACAATGTTTATGTGGAAATTGAAATTAATGCTAATTATCATTTTAATTTTGATTTAATAATTGATATATTCATATCTTATGATTTACAAGCTAGTATAACTTGAAAAATTAAGAGATAGCCAAAGATGATATGGTACCTTAATCTATGAAAGCTTACGGGTATACATTACGCATAAAATATAATTCATGAAAGATTTAATGGGATTTTGAATGATTTTATTATTTGGACAATCTATTACAATTAGGACCAATAATTTTAAATGACGATTAAATTAATCGTTATAGGCCAAAATGGGTTAATAGGATTAAAGAGGCTTAATGAAAATTGGGAAACATAAATATATCATGAATAATCTTTTTAATTCTCATAATTTTATTTATGAAAATTAGGATGATAATTAATGAGTTAAGTTGAAAAACGCTAGAAAATTCACAACTTAACGCCTAATTGAGATGAAATTTGAGAGACTAGCGTATAATTATGTGTTTAATCATATGGATGAATTGGATTATAAAAATTATGAAGGGAAATGGATTAATCGACTAAGATTTTATGATATTTTATGAATTAAATTATTTTGCTAATATCTTAGCATCTACTCATGTTTTTGAGATGAGATTTTTATATGACTAAGCTAAGGTGCATATGTGACACATGGTGGGAACGCCCATGGTCATATGCATGATATTTCATTTTTTTATGAAAAATATATAATTAAATTACCTATGCAAATAGGATAAATAAATGGCCACAAATTAAAGGGGAATTTTATGGCATAAAATGCCATAATGTAAGGCTAAATTAACGTGCATATAGTGGACAGCTGTGCACAAATTTTAAGCAATTATTATTAAAAAAAAAAAAATTAAATGGAAAATGCATCTAGATAGGGACGTCCACAGCTGAGTATTTAATTAAGTAGATTTTCAAACGGTGGAATATTTCCGCATGCACGTCCAATTATTTTCAGCATCTATTAAATATTTATGTAAAAATTATTTTCCAGAAAGATAGGGTGGAAAATAGGGCAGCTAGGTAGGCCATAGGGGGTGGAAACTTGGGCAGCAAGAAATGAAATCAACGGTTCAGATTTAGCCATGGAAAGTGAGGTGGACGGTCAACACTGATGGCAGCGTATTTCATGGGTCAAATGCATAATCCGGTGGTATGAAAAGGCGCAGAAATGCAGAGGGGTTTTAACGGGCTGGAGAAAAAAAAAAGAGGATGCAGGAAGAGGCAGCAAAGGACGTCCAGCAGCAATTCATGGAGAATAAAAAAAAATGGAAGATGCAATGGCACTAAGAACGGTCCAATAGTCCAGGTATTTGCTAAGTTTATTTTTTTCATTCCCTCTCAATTCACGTCCAGAAATTCATGGAGGGGCAAAAATATTTTGCCATTTTAATTAGATGTCCAAAACTTAGATATGTTGCTGAATCTTTATGTTAATTCTCCCCTACCTATTTCACGTTAAATATAGATGATATAAAAAAAAATTTCATAATATTTATGCCCTGTTCAGATTTACGTTCAGCAGCTATGGTATAAAATAAAATTTTCATTTTATTTATTTCTGCCCAAAATGACGTCCAACAGATGGAAATATGGAAAGAAATTTCATAATTATTTTTCATGCCCAGATTAACGTGCAACAGATATGATATGGGAAATTTTTTTTATATTTATTCTTTCTGCCCATTTCACGTTCAGCAGGGGCGTGGTATTAATTTTTTTTATATATCTGTCATTTAATCCATGCTCAAAATCACGTCCAGCAACATGATATAAATATATATATATATATATATATATATTTATTTATTCATTAATTCATGCCTCAATGACGTTCAGCAATATGGAGGAAAAAAATGATGAAGTTTTGCTTTTAATGGGAACGTGAAATCCGGTGTATTTTAATTTAATTAAATTGTTATATGAGGAATTATAAGCATTAAGGGTTAAGGAATTAAAACTAGGTCATATATGGGTATACCTTTAAATGGATGCCTAGATCATGTATAGATTTGAATTTCTGTTATAATTAAGGTTTCAGAAATTTTCTGTTAATTTAGGGTATTATGAATCATAAACAAGCCCTACAAATGATTATAAGAATGATTTATAGATAGCCTCTCATGTATGTATAGTTAAGGTGCAAATTTCATAAATGAAATTTGGAAATATGAGAACATATGGGGCTGTTTTGTAAAAAGGGATAAGTTTCAGAAATTTTGATGGAATTTAGCATGCTATAGATCCTATATAAACCCTTAAGTTGATTTTAAGAATTGTTGATTGATAATTTTCTTATATGTATATGCAAAGAAATGAAAAGGTAAAAGTTATATATGGTAATTATGTATGTGTATTTAGCTTTCGAAAATTTAAAGTGAACTTGGCTTGTTAAAGATTTTAAACAAGCTACTTGAATGATTTCATAAGCTTAGAACTCTAAACATGGAGATTAAATGAAGTGATGAACAATCACTAAGTTATATATGTATGGGGTTGTTAAAAAGATTAATGTAAATTCAAGAAGTTGAATATAAGCAAGTCTCTTGAAAGTTTAAGTGAATAAATACCTTAGACATGGGTATTTAATAAAGTAGATGAGCAATTGCTATACCTATATAGGTAAGTATGTATTACGTTACTAATGAGGAAAGTGAATATTAAGGGTTATTAAAAAGGATATGTATGGTTGAATAAGAAATGGGGATAATTATTTCAAATAAAGTTTTGATAGAAAATTTGTATATTATGGGATATGAAAGGATATCTTGAGTAATTTCAAGAAATTCCTATGAAAAATATAAATATAAAAGGAAAGGAATAACCCATGTATTAAATTTGTATGGATATGTGGTTATAGGGAAATACAAGTATTAATGTCAAGGAAAGAACCATTTAAGGTTAACATGTTACAGGCCATATGGGATTAAACCATGGGACACGTATACGTGAGTTGAAGGAGAAAGCGAGGGATGGAAAGCACAAATGATCGACTCAGGTAAGCAAGCTACTTTTTGAAATATAGATTTCATTTGAAAAGTCGAAATGTTTACAATTGCTTTATAATGATGCTTTAGATAGCATTTTTCAATGTTATTATCTTATTAAATGTTGAAATGATTTGAACATGTATTATTAAGATGTTTTAGGGTTGCTTACAAGGTAAGTAAGCCAACCTTCATAAACATTGATTTTGTTTCAAATACGTGTATTGATGATTTTAAGTTTTGCTTATAGAGTAAGCGAATTCCATGCTTGAAAATATGACCTTAATGTAAAGCTTCAGCATTGCTTCATTTTAAGCATGCCCAAGTTTTGACGATATGATTTTATTTTGTATCAATGATATGTTTGAAGATGATTTCTAGTTAAGTAAATTCCTAGAAATGCTATTTCAAAGGCATATAAGATTAAAGAATTTTTTTATCTTTTCTAAGATGATATTAGAAACAGACATTAGGAATTCTATTCATAAAGGGTTTTGAGAAAATTTACGCGATATTTCATATAATGATATTTGTAAATAAATAGAGTATTTGAAATGACTTATAACTGTTTTAAAATGATTTTATACAGATATTTTGAAATAAACTTTCAAAATACTTTCAATCTCTTTATAGATTGAATTACTTTGGAAAAATGTTTTGTACTCATGTGTTTCTTTCTAAAGAGTTGGAAGAATGACCCACTTAATACTCGATGTTATAAAACGATTTGATGGATATTTCGTCCAAAACATGGTGCAAACACTTCTCTACAACAATATGGTAAGGATGGTATGTGGACGAGGCATATAATGCCAATAAAATGGAAGCAGATGTGTTTGTCTATCCTTTGTTTATAAAAAGCTAGAAAAGGGAATGAAAATATTTACAAAATGATTCTAAAACAGTTTACCAATAGATAAGAAATATTCTTAAAAATGATGTTTTCTTAGGTATTATAAATAATTAGTAAAATTTATTTATTAACGTGTTTTTAAAATTCTTTAAGAGAGGTCATTCTTGTATTATTATTTGAAAACAGTTTATGAAAGTGTTTTATTTTGGAAAAAAATAATTATGTCCAATTCTCTATTTGAGATAGACTCAATCTGAGGACTGTAATGGATTTTATGATATTAAGTGTTTATTTGGAAAATTACATGGATTTAAGATTTTGTTGATTTTATGGAATCATGATAGCATAACGATGAGAATACAAACGAGTGTGCACAGGGACTACGTACTAGGCCCATGGTGGAGGCGGTTGCAGACTGAGATGGTTGCATACCGAGGCCAACCTCTACCTGTGGCCAAGTCGCTAAGGGGAGGCAGGAGGCCGGCGGTGCCCTCCCTGAAATGGGAGCAAAATCATGGACAACCGCCTAGCTAGCGGTGCAGTCACATGAATGGTTTCTTTCCTATGGAGGGATGATCACTTGGTAAGTGTCACCTAACAGAGGGTTAGAAACGTATATGCATATCATTTGTTTTAAAAACCCTAAAATGGGGAGATAAGGATATGTTTTGGACATGATGATGTCCACTGGAATTAATGTTTATTCAATGATATTTTAGGACATAACAATGTCCACAGAAAATAATGTTTATTCATTTTATTTCAGAACATTTTTGTATATGCATATGCGTTACATTGAAAAGGTTTTATATGAAATTGTTTTCAGGATATGAAATTGTTTTCAGGACATAAAATTGTCCTTATATGATAAGGTTTCTACGCAAATGATTTAGGACAAAGATTGTCCTTATGAATATAGGTATATATGAAAATAATTTAAGACATACATTTGTTCTCTTATAAATGGCTTGTATGATGGATTTGACAGGAATGACTTTCAAGAATGATTTATATGAATGGTTGTCATAAATGATTTAAATGATAGAATTTATGAAGGATTTAAATGCAATGTTTTATGTCAGGTTTTCATGAAAGATTTCTTCCTGTTAAAAGTTGATTCTTGATAAGAGTCTTCTACTAAACAGAAAGAAATACATTTATATGAAAATGCAAAATGCTTGCTTACTGAGTTCATCACTCACGTTTTGTTTTCCCAAACCTCAGACAGGTATAGGGAGCTCAAGATATGAAAAACATGATGTATGTTGAGGAAAGGTATGATATAGTATTCATTATGTGTATTGAATGATATGGTTGAAATTTATAAGATGCATTAATGTATGTATATGGGTAAGTATTTAGCATTTAATTATGAATGAATTCTATATGGTAATGTTTGGCTAGATTGTATAAGCCAAGGTTGTAAGAGAATGTGATGAAGATTTTATGAATAATGTATATGATTGATGTCAACTGTTAAGGGATATGTTTATAAATATAGTATGTTAAAATGCTTTGTGTATCAAAATTATAAGTGTCTTATTGGTTACAAGATGAATGAAGTGAGAAATGAAGAATAGAAATAAGAAGGGATAAAGTAATCAATTGAAAATAAATCAAAATTTTTTTTTTGACGAAATCCAAATTAAGATCCTGCCGCGTGAACAGGGCAACAATCCTGTGTTACATTTACCAATCAATCTGATCTTGAGGTAAGGAAGTGACGTCTCGGTTTGGGGCGCCACAGAAGTTGGTATCAGAGCATGGATTGGTAAATAGGCGGGAGAAGGAGAAAATAAAGGATGATGAAAGGATAAATTTGATACCGCAGAGTTAGATGTTAAAGCAAGAATTGGTAAATAGGTGGGAAAGGAAAAGGATTTGATATCATAGAACTTGATATCTGAGAAAGAATTAGTAAATAGATGTCAAAAAAAAAAGATATATCACAGAAATGGTATCCTAACAAGGATTGATGAATAGGCATAGAAAGTGAAAAATAATAGATGAAGAAAAGAAGGATAGGATATCACCAAGATTGATATTATGACTAGAATAGGAAAATAGGTATGGAAAGAAAAGAAGTGAATTGAAATTTTGATATGCATCTATATACCATCATGTGTTGTTTTTTTTTTTTTTTTTTTTATGAAGAATTGAAATGTTATGGGTCAAAAAGAAGAGGAAAATTATTTGGAATTTTCTTTAATCTCAAGGTATTTAGAAGATGTATATGAGAGAGTTTACTCCCTATATTGATTTGATGAACTCATAGAAAAATGAAAATGAAAAAGACAATGATGAGTTATAGAAAATGAAAGTGCAAATGATAATAAAAGACCTCAGTGAAAGGGTCCAGAAAGAATGGAAAAAGATGAAAAAGGTATCAAATTAGTTTAGCACTAATATAGTCATAGAGGAGCTTACATTGGTATGATATGTTCGTAGGCATTGGGTAGTGAGATTAAGATAGATGAAGTTAGCAAAAGTCTCTTTTGACTTTTTGAATGTATGATGTTTTGATGAAAAGGTGTTATTAAGGTACAAGTGAAACGTATTGCAATTGTATGATAAATATATAAATATATAAATATATGTATAGGAAAAGGAAAGATTGGTAATCTTTCTATTTAATATAATGATTATGTATGTTATGACCTACTATATGGTAAGGTGAGAGACAGTATTTCTATATGATTTTTACATATGTAGAAATTATCATGTGTATTACAAGAGCTAAAGCTAGATTGAATAAAAAAAAAGATGGTTATAAATGAGGAACCTATAAGTTAAAAAGGAACAGATCTAAGTAACCAAGATAAATAGGGACAATCAAAATCAAGGACTCGTCAACGACGAGCAAATGTCAACCATGAACTAGAGGTTGAAAGTAGAATTGTTATACGTGACACCACTCAGATAGAACTTATAGAGGCACAGGTAACCACAAATATAATAGAAACTATACAATCGGCTACTCGGGAATGAGCAGCCTAAATAGTGAAATAATTCAAGGTCTTTGGGAAAAGGCCTAATGGAGTTATTTAGAAAAACATGAAAGGAATGGGCTGATGCAGGCTGCACATCCTAACCTAATACCAAGATATATAAAAATTGATGATAGTATGTTAGAAACATACAGGAAGGATATTAATGTTCTTTCTAGCTCAACATTCCCCTAAGCTCATAAGTAAATAGAATCCTAATAAGGTAGAGCAATAAATGGCAGAGAATAAAAAGTTGTTTAGAATTTTCCCTTGTAATGATTTCTAGAAGGTTTCATGTATTACTCATTTATTGACTAAGGATGCTTAGGAATGATGGGAGACCTTCTTAATTATTATGATACAATCGAAAAAAAAAGAAGAAAAAAAAATTGATGATATGACAAATTTTTATGGAAAGTAATTCCTAGTAGGTACCCAAAGTAGAAAAAAAAAAATTATTGAATTTAAGAAATCATGTTAGGGAAAAACTGACAGTGATGGAGTATGCAATAAAGTTTAACACCTTGGATATTGATGGATAGAAAACGTATCTATATATATAAAAAAAAAAAAGAGAGTACAAAGTTTCCATCAAGGGCTGAGGCTATACTTAAAAGGAAAATTTTATACCTCGTTTGATTTAGGAATTATATGTTAAGAACAGAAAAGACAAGAGCTATGAAAATGGAAATATTAAGAACCTAAGAATCTTAACAAGGGCAAGGAAATCTTAATTCTGGCACTTAGGAACATGATATAAAAAAAAGAAAGAAATAGAAAGTTGACAAGGAAACGGAAATTAAACCTAAATAGAATAGGTGCCCTAAATGGATAAAATTGTCAAAATTGTTTCTTTTATGAATAATTAGATGGTTGGAACAAATGTTATAAGTATGGCTAGAATGGCCAAGTAGCACAAGAACTCTAAAAGTGCTAAGGCAAGATTATTAAAGAATTTTATTTCAGATCAAGTAGAATATGTTACTCCCAAATATTTAAATAAAACGCAGAAGGTAATAGAGCAAAGAAGATTAGCCTAGCAACAAAGGACCGCAGTTGCTAACCAACGGGGTGCTTTTATTAGTTTAGTGCAGATACATACATTGACTCGCATAGAGTCATAAGTATAAGATGAGGAAGTAGCTATAGGTATACTTTATGCTCTAGGAAATTGGTGATGCTATTGTTTGATTTTTATATAGCATATTTATTTACAACATCCACAGATGTGACCACATTTGTATTGCTAGTAGAAGAAATGGATAATATCTCTTAGATAGAATCAAGTATATATGTAAGTGACAAGGTTTAATTAGAATGTTGTGGAGGTATAATGGAATATTTAGAGTATAACAGGTTTCGGGACGAAACCATTTATAAGGGGGGGAGGATGTGAAACCCCACCTATATTAGAACCTAATAAACGTAGTTTGAAGCTCGTATTAAGATGGAATTAAAGGAAATTAATTTTAATAAGGTGATTAAGTTTATTTCCAAGATTATTACGATAATTACGCACATTGAAGGATGAAACAATGTTTATGTGGAAATTGAAATTAATGCTAATTATCATTTTAATTTTGATTTAATAATTGATATATTCATATCTTATGATTTACAAGCTAGTATAACTTGAAAAATTAAGAGATAGCCAAAGATGATATGGTACCTTAATCTATGAAAGCTTACGGGTATACATTACGCATAAAATATAATTCATGAAAGATTTAATGGGATTTTGAATGATTTTATTATTTGGACAATCTATTACAATTAGGACCAATAATTTTAAATGACGATTAAATTAATCGTTATAGGCCAAAATGGGTTAATAGGATTAAAGAGGCTTAATGAAAATTGGGAAACATAAATATATCATGAATAATCTTTTTAATTCTCATAATTTTATTTATGAAAATTAGGATGATAATTAATGAGTTAAGTTGAAAAACGCTAGAAAATTCACAACTTAACGCCTAATTGAGATGAAATTTGAGAGACTAGCGTATAATTATGTGTTTAATCATATGGATGAATTGGATTATAAAAATTATGAAGGGAAATGGATTAATCGACTAAGATTTTATGATATTTTATGAATTAAATTATTTTGCTAATATCTTAGCATCTACTCATGTTTTTGAGATGAGATTTTTATATGACTAAGCTAAGGTGCATATGTGACACATGGTGGGAACGCCCATGGTCATATGCATGATATTTCATTTTTTTATGAAAAATATATAATTAAATTACCTATGCAAATAGGATAAATAAATGGCCACAAATTAAAGGGGAATTTTATGGCATAAAATGCCATAATGTAAGGCTAAATTAACGTGCATATAGTGGACAGCTGTGCACAAATTTTAAGCAATTATTATTAAAAAAAAAAAAATTAAATGGAAAATGCATCTAGATAGGGACGTCCACAGCTGAGTATTTAATTAAGTAGATTTTCAAACGGTGGAATATTTCCGCATGCACGTCCAATTATTTTCAGCATCTATTAAATATTTATGTAAAAATTATTTTCCAGAAAGATAGGGTGGAAAATAGGGCAGCTAGGTAGGCCATAGGGGGTGGAAACTTGGGCAGCAAGAAATGAAATCAACGGTTCAGATTTAGCCATGGAAAGTGAGGTGGACGGTCAACACTGATGGCAGCGTATTTCATGGGTCAAATGCATAATCCGGTGGTATGAAAAGGCGCAGAAATGCAGAGGGGTTTTAACGGGCTGGAGAAAAAAAAAAGAGGATGCAGGAAGAGGCAGCAAAGGACGTCCAGCAGCAATTCATGGAGAATAAAAAAAAATGGAAGATGCAATGGCACTAAGAACGGTCCAATAGTCCAGGTATTTGCTAAGTTTATTTTTTTCATTCCCTCTCAATTCACGTCCAGAAATTCATGGAGGGGCAAAAATATTTTGCCATTTTAATTAGATGTCCAAAACTTAGATATGTTGCTGAATCTTTATGTTAATTCTCCCCTACCTATTTCACGTTAAATATAGATGATATAAAAAAAAATTTCATAATATTTATGCCCTGTTCAGATTTACGTTCAGCAGCTATGGTATAAAATAAAATTTTCATTTTATTTATTTCTGCCCAAAATGACGTCCAACAGATGGAAATATGGAAAGAAATTTCATAATTATTTTTCATGCCCAGATTAACGTGCAACAGATATGATATGGGAAATTTTTTTTATATTTATTCTTTCTGCCCATTTCACGTTCAGCAGGGGCGTGGTATTAATTTTTTTTATATATCTGTCATTTAATCCATGCTCAAAATCACGTCCAGCAACATGATATAAATATATATATATATATATATATATTTATTTATTCATTAATTCATGCCTCAATGACGTTCAGCAATATGGAGGAAAAAAATGATGAAGTTTTGCTTTTAATGGGAACGTGAAATCCGGTGTATTTTAATTTAATTAAATTGTTATATGAGGAATTATAAGCATTAAGGGTTAAGGAATTAAAACTAGGTCATATATGGGTATACCTTTAAATGGATGCCTAGATCATGTATAGATTTGAATTTCTGTTATAATTAAGGTTTCAGAAATTTTCTGTTAATTTAGGGTATTATGAATCATAAACAAGCCCTACAAATGATTATAAGAATGATTTATAGATAGCCTCTCATGTATGTATAGTTAAGGTGCAAATTTCATAAATGAAATTTGGAAATATGAGAACATATGGGGCTGTTTTGTAAAAAGGGATAAGTTTCAGAAATTTTGATGGAATTTAGCATGCTATAGATCCTATATAAACCCTTAAGTTGATTTTAAGAATTGTTGATTGATAATTTTCTTATATGTATATGCAAAGAAATGAAAAGGTAAAAGTTATATATGGTAATTATGTATGTGTATTTAGCTTTCGAAAATTTAAAGTGAACTTGGCTTGTTAAAGATTTTAAACAAGCTACTTGAATGATTTCATAAGCTTAGAACTCTAAACATGGAGATTAAATGAAGTGATGAACAATCACTAAGTTATATATGTATGGGGTTGTTAAAAAGATTAATGTAAATTCAAGAAGTTGAATATAAGCAAGTCTCTTGAAAGTTTAAGTGAATAAATACCTTAGACATGGGTATTTAATAAAGTAGATGAGCAATTGCTATACCTATATAGGTAAGTATGTATTACGTTACTAATGAGGAAAGTGAATATTAAGGGTTATTAAAAAGGATATGTATGGTTGAATAAGAAATGGGGATAATTATTTCAAATAAAGTTTTGATAGAAAATTTGTATATTATGGGATATGAAAGGATATCTTGAGTAATTTCAAGAAATTCCTATGAAAAATATAAATATAAAAGGAAAGGAATAACCCATGTATTAAATTTGTATGGATATGTGGTTATAGGGAAATACAAGTATTAATGTTAAGGAAAGAACCATTTAAGGTTAACATGTTACAGGCCATATGGGATTAAACCATGGGACACGTATACGTGAGTTGAAGGAGAAAGCGAGGGATGGAAAGCACAAATGATCGACTCAGGTAAGCAAGCTACTTTTTGAAATATAGATTTCATTTGAAAAGTCGAAATGTTTACAATTGCTTTATAATGATGCTTTAGATAGCATTTTTCAATGTTATTATCTTATTAAATGTTGAAATGATTTGAACATGTATTATTAAGATGTTTTAGGGTTGCTTACAAGGTAAGTAAGCCAACCTTCATAAACATTGATTTTGTTTCAAATACGTGTATTGATGATTTTAAGTTTTGCTTATAGAGTAAGCGAATTCCATGCTTGAAAATATGACCTTAATGTAAAGCTTCAGCATTGCTTCATTTTAAGCATGCCCAAGTTTTGACGATATGATTTTATTTTGTATCAATGATATGTTTGAAGATGATTTCTAGTTAAGTAAATTCCTAGAAATGCTATTTCAAAGGCATATAAGATTAAAGAATTTTTTTATCTTTTCTAAGATGATATTAGAAACAGACATTAGGAATTCTATTCATAAAGGGTTTTGAGAAAATTTACGCGATATTTCATATAATGATATTTGTAAATAAATAGAGTATTTGAAATGACTTATAACTGTTTTAAAATGATTTTATACAGATATTTTGAAATAAACTTTCAAAATACTTTCAATCTCTTTATAGATTGAATTACTTTGGAAAAATGTTTTGTACTCATGTGTTTCTTTCTAAAGAGTTGGAAGAATGACCCACTTAATACTCGATGTTATAAAACGATTTGATGGATATTTCGTCCAAAACATGGTGCAAACACTTCTCTACAACAATATGGTAAGGATGGTATGTGGACGAGGCATATAATGCCAATAAAATGGAAGCAGATGTGTTTGTCTATCCTTTGTTTATAAAAAGCTAGAAAAGGGAATGAAAATATTTACAAAATGATTCTAAAACAGTTTACCAATAGATAAGAAATATTCTTAAAAATGATGTTTTCTTAGGTATTATAAATAATTAGTAAAATTTATTTATTAACGTGTTTTTAAAATTCTTTAAGAGAGGTCATTCTTGTATTATTATTTGAAAACAGTTTATGAAAGTGTTTTATTTTGGAAAAAAATAATTATGTCCAATTCTCTATTTGAGATAGACTCAATCTGAGGACTGTAATGGATTTTATGATATTAAGTGTTTATTTGGAAAATTACATGGATTTAAGATTTTGTTGATTTTATGGAATCATGATAGCATAACGATGAGAATACAAACGAGTGTGCACAGGGACTACGTACTAGGCCCATGGTGGAGGCGGTTGCAGACTGAGATGGTTGCATACCGAGGCCAACCTCTACCTGTGGCCAAGTCGCTAAGGGGAGGCAGGAGGCCGGCGGCGCCCTCCCTGAAATGGGAGCAAAATCATGGACAACCGCCTAGCTAGCGGTGCAGTCACATGAATGGTTTCTTTCCTATGGAGGGATGATCACTTGGTAAGTGTCACCTAACAGAGGGTTAGAAACGTATATGCATATCATTTGTTTTAAAAACCCTAAAATGGGGAGATAAGGATATGTTTTGGACATGATGATGTCCACTGGAATTAATGTTTATTCAATGATATTTTAGGACATAACAATGTCCACAGAAAATAATGTTTATTCATTTTATTTCAGAACATTTTTGTATATGCATATGCGTTACATTGAAAAGGTTTTATATGAAATTGTTTTCAGGATATGAAATTGTTTTCAGGACATAAAATTGTCCTTATATGATAAGGTTTCTACGCAAATGATTTAGGACAAAGATTGTCCTTATGAATATAGGTATATATGAAAATAATTTAAGACATACATTTGTTCTCTTATAAATGGCTTGTATGATGGATTTGACAGGAATGACTTTCAAGAATGATTTATATGAATGGTTGTCATAAATGATTTAAATGATAGAATTTATGAAGGATTTAAATGCAATGTTTTATGTCAGGTTTTCATGAAAGATTTCTTCCTGTTAAAAGTTGATTCTTGATAAGAGTCTTCTACTAAACAGAAAGAAATACATTTATATGAAAATGCAAAATGCTTGCTTACTGAGTTCATCACTCACGTTTTGTTTTCCCAAACCTCAGACAGGTATAGGGAGCTCAAGATATGAAAAACATGATGTATGTTGAGGAAAGGTATGATATAGTATTCATTATGTGTATTGAATGATATGGTTGAAATTTATAAGATGCATTAATGTATGTATATGGGTAAGTATTTAGCATTTAATTATGAATGAATTCTATATGGTAATGTTTGGCTAGATTGTATAAGCCAAGGTTGTAAGAGAATGTGATGAAGATTTTATGAATAATGTATATGATTGATGTCAACTGTTAAGGGATATGTTTATAAATATAGTATGTTAAAATGCTTTGTGTATCAAAATTATAAGTGTCTTATTGGTTACAAGATGAATGAAGTGAGAAATGAAGAATAGAAATAAGAAGGGATAAAGTAATCAATTGAAAATAAATCAAAATTTTTTTTTGGACGAAATCCAAATTAAGATCCTGCCGCGTGAACAGGGCAACAATCCTGTGTTACATTTACCAATCAATCTGATCTTGAGGTAAGGAAGTGACGTCTCGGTTTGGGGCGCCACAGCTTCCCAGCAGGATTTAAGGTTTAGGCCTCCCATACCAGAAGAATTTTTTCAATCACGGTCTACCCTACACATCAGGAGAGAGGAGATCACTAGTTCTTACCATTATGTTCTTCAGGTAAGACCCAATAATGAAGGACCTACTAGTAAGGTTTCCTCACCACAGTACACCCCACATCTCCAACCATACTCGCCCCTAGTTACCGATGAAATCAATGGTGCGGAGTTACAGGAATATTGGAGTAGGATCTCCGCCCCGGTTCCACCAAATGAGGGACCCTAGTACAGCCTTGCAGGAGAATTTGTACAGTTCCGTTATGGGATCAGTTGGGAGGAATTAGATAGGAAGGAAAGAAAGCATCATAGACTCCGAGAGGAGACCCGTGCCCGAGGGGAGCTCGTAATGGAGCAGGCTCCTAACAAACTACCCAGCGAACATATACTACGAGCCGTAGATTGTGAAGATGAACTTGCAAGGGAGAAAAGCGAGAATGATGACGATGACACCATGGAAGGGACCATCAAAAGTGAGAGTGAGGAGGAGAAGGAAGAAAATGTGAATGAGAACCTAGACCCCCCAGTATGGTCCGACACTAGTACTATTACTGAGGAACCCACACAGGTGCCTCCTAGCCGTAGGAGGTATATAAGGGGACCCAAGGGTTATGCAAATAGGCATAGATAAATTATAAGGATAGTGGTTTTCCTTTTATAGTTGTGTATGTATATTTGTGGAATAGTTTTTGTATGTTTTAGTTTATACGTAACTGTACTTGTAAAAATGTTTAATGTATGAAATAAATTAGTAGTACGTATGAATGTAAAATATGTGTTGTATATATTGTGATACTAAAGCACTTTTTGTTGTAAAAACAAACTTGTTCATACTAATGTATGTGGAAAAAAATAGTTATTGTTGATATCTGTGTTTGTTATGAATAATTGTGTGTGATTATTTTAAGATAATAAAGGATATTACTAATATAATTTTTCTATGTCTAGATAACATCATGCCTAACACATGAGCAAGGACTAGGCTAGATAAAGGAAAAGCAGCTGTAAATGAGGAATCTGGAAGTCAACATGAAATAGGAGAGCCTAGTAATGTATCGGAACGGCTAATGGAAAGGGAACAACCAAATCAGAGAACTCGACAACACCAAGGTAATATAAACTCTGATCTAGCCATTGAAAATGAAATTGCCATGGATGATACCAAACAAGCCAGGCCGATAGAAGAACAAGTAGCTACAGCTGTAAGGGAAGCTATGCAGCAAGCAACTCGAGAATGGGCAAACCAAACGGCTGAAATAATCCAAAACTTTTGGGAAAGAACTCAACAAAATCAACTATGAAGGAATGAAAGAGAAAGATTTGCTCAAACAGCGACTCCTAATCTGCAACCTAGACCAGTAGAAGTTGAGAATGACATATTAGAAGCCGACCGGAAGGCTATTAATGCCTTTTAGCTCAACATCCCCCAAAATTTACAGGTGAACCAGATCCTGCTCAAGCTAAGCAATGGTTAGCGGAGATAAGGAAATTATTTAGGATTTCACCTTGTAATGATAATAAAAAAGTTTTGTGTGCTACCCACTTATTAGTTGGAGATACAAGCAAATGGTGGGAAACTTTATTAGTCACTATGTCAGAACCTGAAAAAGTGACTTGGCAGATTTTTGTGGAAGAATTTAATAAAGAATATCTCCCAACCAGTCTTTGAAGTCAAAAGTTATTGAATTTGAGCGACTCTATCAGGGTAGAATGACAGTTACAGAATATGCAACCAAGTTTAATGCCCTGGCAAGATATGTACCTTGGATTGCAAGTGTGCCTAAGAATAAAGTCCAAAGATTTCAACAAGGGCTAAGGCCACATTTACGAGAGAGTCTTGCACCTTTTTTAATAAAGGATTATGCATTAAGTTTAGAAAGGGCAAGAGCATTAGAAATAGAGGCACTGAGAACTCAAGAATTATGGAAAAGACAATTTTTTCCTAACATCAAAGAAATTGGTGCAAGGAAAGAAAAAAACAAGAGAGTATTTGTGGAAAGAAAAAAATCAAATTTTAAAAAGAAAAGTCCTCCTGTTTGTAAGAATTGTCAAAAATGCCACTATGGTGAATGTTTAAAGGGGTCAAACAAGTGTTTCAAATGTGGTCAAACAGGTCATATGACAAAAGATTATGGAACTATTGAGACAAGAATTATAAAATGCTTTGTTTGTGGTCAAGAAGGACATATTGCTCCAAATTGTCCAAACAGACTATAGGGAGCACAAGGACAGGGAAGACCGGCCCAACAGAGGATAACTTCAACTGCCAATCGTCAGGGAACTTCTATAAATCTAGTACAAGTGCATGCATTGACTCGCACTGAGTCACAAGAACAAGAAGAAAAAGTGGTTACAGGTATGACTTACATTTTGAAAAATTCTACAGTAGCGTTATTTGATTCTGGTGCTACATATTCATTTATAGCATGTCAATATATAACCACTCATGCACTGCCAGTAAAGGAAACAAATAATACTATATACTTAGAATCCCCTATGTATAGGCTGACAAGTACTAACCAAATTTGTAAAGCATGCCCTATTAGGATAGGTTCAATGATTTTAAAAGTAGACCTAATCCTCTTACCTATGACCGAATTCGATATAATATCGGACATGGATTGGTTGAGTCAATGGGGAGTTATAATAAACTGTAAATATAAGAAAGTACAGTTTGAGGTAGCTCCACATAAAGAAATATCTATTGGAAAGTTGAAGCAGCCTGAAAACTCTATAGTACTGATATCGGCTGTGAAGGCGGCGAGGATGGTCCTCCAACAATGTCAAGCCTATCTCATTTCGGCCAACACTGTAGAGGAAAAAGAAATACCAATTGAACAAATTCCAGTGGTAAATGAATTTATAGATGTCTTCCCAAAGGAGTTGCCTAACCTACCACCAAAAAGGGAAGTGGACATGGTAATTGACATTATACCAAGTACGTCTCCAATATCTAAGGCACCGTACTGCATGACTCCAACAAAAATGGCTGAACTGAAAACTCAGGTTCAAGAATTGCTAGATAAAAGATTTATTAGACCCAGTGTGTCACCATGGGGAGCCCCAGTTTTGTTTGTAAGAAAGAAAGATGGAAGTTTAAGATTGTGCATTGATTACAGGGAATTGAATAGAGTCACTGTGAAAAATAAATATCCTCTTCCTCGAATTGATGATTTATTTGATCAACTCAAAGGAGCATCCACTTTTTCGAAAATAGACCTACAATTAGTCCTAGTGATATTCACAAAGCGGCATTCCGAACAAGATATCGACACTATGGATTTTTAGTTATGTCATTTGGACTTACAAATGCTCTTGCTGTTTTCATGGACATGATGAATAGAATATTTCGAGAATACTTGGATCAATTTGTTGTAGTGTTCATTGATGATATTTTAATTTACTCAAAGTCAGAGGAAGAGCACCAAATTCATCTTAGAATGGTCTTGGACAAGCTGAGAAAAGAAAAATTATATGCCAAATTGAAAAAATGTGAATTTTGGCTGAAGCAAGTCGCATTTTTAGGACACATTATATCTGAAAAAGGAATTCAGGTTAACCCTTAGAAAATTGAAACAATTCTTAAATGGCCAAGACCGACAAGTATTACCGAAATTAGGAGTTTCTTGGGATTAGCTGAGTATTATAGAAGGTTTGTAGAAGGATTTTCACAATTATCTACACCACTTACTCGACTAACTCGAAAAGGAGTTTGATATATTTGGTTAGACAAATGTGAAGATAGTTTTCAAAAATTAAAGCGTCAATTGGTTGAAGCACCTATTTTAACCTTACCTGAAGGAAATGAGAGATTGGTAGTATATAGTGATGCTTCAAAGAAAGGATTGGGATGTGTACTCATGCAAAGGGGAAACGTTATAGCTTATGCATCTTGACAACTCAAGCCTAACAAGGTAAACTATCCTACTCATGATTTGGAACTTGCAGTAGTGGTATTTGCATTAAAAATATAGCGACATTATTTATATGGTGCTAAATGTGAAATTTGCACTGATCATAAAAGTCTCAAGTATATTTTCACACGAAAAGGATATCAATATGAGACAAAGAAGATGGTTGGAATTACTTAAGGATTACGATCTCAGTATTTTATATTACCCAGGCAAAGAAAATATTGTAGCAGATGCTTTAAGTCGAAATGTTAGTGTGGCACACCTGATCACTAAAGAGGAAGGATTACTTAAAGAAATGAGGCAAGCAGAATTGATAGTATGTCCACTCGGAATGCAAGCAAGATTATCACAAATACAGTTACAATCTTCACTATTTGAGCAAATTAAATGTGGACAACAGAATGATACATATCTAAAGAAATATATGGAACAAATGAGGCGAAAAGATCTTATTGAGTATACTATTGATAATCAAGGTATATTTTGATATAAAAATCGTATTTGTGTACCAAATCAAATTGAACTAAAGAATCAGATCCTGAAAGAAGCACATTTTCTCCATTTTCTATGCATCCTGGAAGTGCAAAGATGTACCATGACCTTAAAAAGGATTATTGGTGGAACAACATGAAGAGAGAAATTGTAGAGTTTGTTATCAAATGTCTAACTTGTCAGAAAGTGAAAGCCGATCATCAGCAAACTTCAGGTAAATTGCAATCTCTTGAAGTGCCGGAATGAAAATAGGATAATATTACTATGGATTTTATTGAAAGTTTACCTCGGACACAGAAAGGAAATGATTCTATATGAGTGATAGTTGATCGCTTATCTAAGGTAGCTCATTTTGTACCTGTGAAGAGGAATTTCTCTGCGGAAAGGTTAGCCAAAATATATTATAAGGAAATCGTTCGTCTTCATGGGGTACCTAAGTCAATAGTATCTGATCGGGATACAATTTTTACCTCTAGATTTTGGAAATGTTTGCATAAAACGCTAGGAACACAGTTAAAATTTAGCACTGCATTTCACCCCCAGACTGATGGGCAAACAGAGCGAGTTAATCAAATTATTGAGGATATGCTTCGAATGTGCACATTGGAATTTAAAGGATCATGAGATGAATATTTATCAATAACTGAATTTGCCTATAATAATAGTTATCAGGCAAGTATACAGATGATCCTATTTGAAGCCTTATATGGACGGAGATGTCAAACTCCATTAAATTGGGATGAAGTAGGGGAAAGAAAATTAGCTCCAGATTTATCAAAAAGAATGGCAGAAAAATTGTAAGTTATTCGACAATGTATACTTATAGCTCAGAGTCGGCAAAAGAGTTATACAAACTGCAAACGAAGGGATCTAAATATTCAGACCAGTGATCATGTATTTGTAAAAATAACACCAATCAAAGAAGTCACAAGATTTGGAAAAAGGAGTAAATTAAATCCAAGATATATTGGGTCATTTGAGGTATTAGAAAAGATTGACAATTTAGCCTACGGGGTAGCATTACCTTCAGCCTTAGCAGCGGTTCATAATGTATTTCATGTCTCAATGCTTAGAAAGTATGTAGCAAACCCGACTCACATACTCACAGCAGAGGCTTTGCCAATTTAAGATCATTTAAATTATGAAGAAAGACCTATCAAAATCTTGGATTATAAGATACAAAAGTTTCGGAATCGGGAGATTGAGTATGTCAAAGTTCAATGGAACCGGTACTCTAAAAATGAAGCAACTTGGGAACTTCGTGAAGGAGTAGAAAGAAAATATCCTCAATTATTTGAAATGAAATAGGTTTCGAGATGAAACCTTTTGTAAGGAGGGGAGAATTGTGAAACACATGTTATTTGAAGCTTAGTGAATGTAAGACATACTGAAAGCTTGTACAGGGTGTGTATCATTGCTATAAAGTTATAGAAAGATGCATATTACAATTTTAGAAAAATGAGATTAAATTTCAAATTTAGAAAAGAGGTAAAGAATAATTTCATGAAGATTAGATATGAAAATGAATTTTTATAAATTTTTCGATTAGGAATTTCAAAATTCTAAATTACACCAATTGAGACTGTTTAAATTCACAGACCTTATGGAAAAATAAAAATAAATAAAAAAATTTGGACTAATTAGGGGTCCTAATTAAGGGCTTATATTCATCTATGCTATTTTCATTATATCTTAGAATGTATGATTCAGATCAACGAGAGAATTTAATAGAAAATATTAAATTGTGTGTTCTTTAATCTAGACGGATTAGATTATGAAAAATAATTAATTAAAATGCTTAACTTAACTGCATTAAAAGACTTGCCCAAAAATAAGTCTTCAGTAGCAGGTACGTACGGCAGCTTCCATTGGCATTTTATTATTTAATTTTTTTATTTAATTAATATATTAATGTGTATAAGGCAACCTATTCTACATAGTGAATGCTTTAGATCATGAAAATTATGTTTAGAAAATTTTTAAACAACCAAAATTGGATGAGATTTCATGAATTAATTTTGAATGCTAATATCTTAACCTATACTAATTATTTTAATAAGAAACTTAAAATGGTCGGTTAAATTAATCTGTTCTATAATATGAACGGATTGGATTATGAAAAATAATTTAATAATGTATTTATATAATTCCAAATTTTGCATTGAAAAACGTGCATGAATTCATCAATGCAGGTACGTGCAAAACCTTTGCAACATGCATGAGTATTATTTTCACTATATGTTTCGCAATTTATTAATTGAATTTATTATATACATACAACTCCATTTGAGATAAAATATCATGGGTAAGCCTAAATTAATATACCCCACTTCATGAAAGGAGTAGATTATACAAAATATAATTACAAATGGGCAGAAAAATTAAAATTTGAATGAATTACATTAATTAATTGAAAATGTGTATATTTTAGCCAATTTTAATCGCTTTAACACGAAACTTGATACGAACGGTTAAATTAATGTGTTGTATAATATAGACGATATGGATTTTAAAGAACACTTTTATAAAATTTTAAACAGCCCTGGATTATATATAATAAAATACACATATACCCGTTCTTTTAAAAAAAATGAAAGCAATCGCTGGCAGTAAATAAAAGAGAACTTGATAATTGAAAATTCGTAATATATTTTGGAGGTATTTTATACCAATTTGGTGGGTAATTAATTGAGTTTCATGTAAAATTTACCCTAAAATATGGTTTTGTAACATTTGGGCATTAAATATTAATTTTCAGTTATTTATATAATTTTTTGATCTTTTGATTTGAAATTATTTTTTTTTTGTTGCCATAAAATCAAATAGAATTGAATTAATATTGGTGACCCATTTATTAATTTCATCAATTAATTATTTAAATATTTTTATGCAGATCATGTAAATTCCAGAAGTGGGCCCCACCAGAAATATGCTGCTTGATCGCGTCTAGAAATTTTCAACCATTCATTATTTCAACCATCCAGAATTCCAATTTAAATCCAGCCGTCCATCATGTCCAGATTAATCCGCCCAGGAATCCAAGAAGTGAAGCCAAGATGCTACCCAAAATTCAAGCCGTCCAATCAGTGGACCAGACATCACGTTCATGATTTAAACCTTCTCTCTCCATGTTCAAATCATGCAGCAAATCAACTACCAGATTTTAAACCCATCTAGGCCGTTAATCCAGATCCATGCATTTGAACAGCCGCCAATTAGCTATTAAATTCAGTCCATCCAATCCAGTTGAGCGCCCAAGCATTCAAGAAATCCAGGCCGTCCAGATCAAATCAAATCAAGACCGTCCAAATCAGCAAGATTAACCAAGTTGTCTAGCAAATGAAAGATCTGGCCGTCCATTTAATTAGTGACCATGCAGATTAGCTATCAGTGCAAAACAAGATCCAAGTCGTTGATCTAAGAAGCAGATTTTCTCCAGCGGTCCGTTCAAAATACCATCACTAAATTCTAAAAAATCTGCACCGTCCACTGCCTTAGATGCGTCCAAAATTTCCCAACCAGTTCAGCACCGTCCTTAAGGATTAATCAATGCCATCCAGATTTGATCTAGCCATCCGAGCCGTTGATTTGTTTAGCAGCAAATTGAATAATTTCAGGCCGTTCAGCAAATCAAAATAGCATATGATTTCCATCGTCCAAAGTTATCCAGAAATCCACCCATTAGCAAATCAACGGCCTGGATTTTTTCGGCAAAATTCCACCGTCCAGCAACTGTCCATGCATTATTATCCACCGTCCATTTTTATTAAGCAGTAATCCCAAACCGTCCATTTATTTCAGCAAGCAAGCATATCAACCATGCAACCACCTCAAGATCAGGCCGTTCAAAATTCAGCACTTAAATCACGTTCAGAAAATCCAAATTTCTGACCATTTAATCCCATCCAGAAATTGCAACTGTCCATCTCTCCATGACCGTCCAGATTTTTCATCCAGAAAATTCCATTAATTCATGCACCCCTTGCAACCGTGCAATTTTTACCCAATCAGATTTGTGTTTAATGGGGCCCACATGAAGCTGAATTACGCAATCAATTGCAACGCAATTGGGATTGCGTTAAATAAGATGGGGCCCACTTGTGCGCAATCTTCAGCAGCTATACAAGGGAGAGAAATCAACGGGCAGAAGGAGGATATTCATTCCCGAGGGGAGAGAAAAATCCAACGAGCAAAATTCCCAGGCAGAAAAATCACGCAGAATTTGGGAGAGAGAAAGAAAGAGAGGGAGAGAGCAAGGAGGTGAGGAGCACGGGAAAAAGGCAAACTGGCGAGTTGCGTGGAGCGGCTGACACACCATCGAGGCTTCAAACCAATAATCTTTCCTATCTTTTCCCTTTTTAATTTTAATTGTCTTGTTTAAGATGAATTTGGATTTTAATTTTATTTTGGACTTAAACATGCTTGGCTAAACCCTAAATCTAGGGTTTAGAATGTAGCATGCGTACAATGTAGCGTGGTATGAGTTTTTAATTTATTTATGGTGGATATTGTTGTTAATTTAATATCTTGTGATTTCAATGCTTGCTTTGTATATTGGCCCGTACTTTAGCATAATTCCATATATAAGGTGATGGAACCCAAATGTGGAAACCTAATATACGATAATCAAGATATTAAACCTGCAAATCTAAGACCATGAGAATAGCCATGATGACCTTGAGGAATTCCATGAACAAACCATAGAACTTAATGGATTCTAATTAACTTAATTCCATGAGAATAAGTGGTTAAGAAAATTAGAGTACGCCTTGTAAGTTTCAAAAGAAGGTGCAAGGATAAATTAGGGTTTGTTCTCCTTTAACAAACAATATCCAGATTAAATCATTATACCACTACTCGTTACAAAAGACGCATGTGAAATCCTAAACCTTAGGTACTCGTATTGTCATTCTCTACTCGTTCTAGTTTTCAATTTTATTTTCTCTTCCTAATTTTCTATTTCTTTTCCATTTTATTTACTATATTCTCTTTTCACTTATCTATTTCATTTTATATCTGACACAAAAGAGTTTAAAAGTAAAGTTTATAGTCCTGAATTTCCTGTGAATCGATAATTTATATACTACAATCTACGACCGATGCACTTGCGGTTAGATTGCGAACAGAACTATGCATGGAAATAATAGCTGGCAGCATTGTATAGGTAGGAGTGAGCATGGACATAGAGGTGTCGGGTTATTAAAGAATATATGCAATGCTGTAATTCTCAAACGGACAGCTGTTAGATGAAGTGGGTATCAGTCTGACAGATAAAGAGTGGCTATTATGTCGGTTGAAAGCTGCAAAGCTTCAACTTAAGAGTAAAAGGAGGGGTGAAGGGCAGAGAGACGCCAGACGTTCCAAACAGGTTCTACAATATATATATTTGTTTATTTTATCCTTCATGTTCGCATAGTGGATATATATATATATATGTGCTCTTTTAAAATTTAATATGGTTAATCACTGACCATTACCGGGATTGTGTGTTCCTTTACTTGATATAAAAAAATTATACATATGTAAATATATATACATATAATAATTAAGGAAGATAGTTGTTAGGAACTGAGAATGTTAAATGTATATATTCCAGAAATTTCATTTGATTTTCTCTTGCTACAGATTAGACACCGTCACCCTATATAATATGATAATAAAATTGAATATGTTAACCGTGGGTGTTGATTGAAATGCTGGCAACGAAATGTGTTAGAGGGTGCACGTAAAAGAATAAATGAAGAGCTGAAACCGTGATTTGTACACCTTTGATATATGGACATGAGTTAATTAAGATTTCATTGTAATTACCGCCCAAGCAAAGGTATAAATAGTGGAAAAAAAGAATTTTGCAAGCAAATAGAGGAGGAAAAGGGAAAACACTGGACAACTGGCAGGTTTTGAATATATATATATATATATATTTCTTTTTCTTTTCTCCTTTCATGTGCAGGATTCACGTCCCCTATAGTATAAATTTTTGGAATTTTATTGTATATCATGCATGTCCACAATAACGTCCAAACTAGATCTGGTACTTTTATTTCTTTTTTTTTGAATTATTGGGTTGAACATATAGTTTCCATTAAAAGTCTAAATAAATTGATATATCACACGTATGTACGTATTTTTTTTATGGACCAAATAAAATTTTATGTTAACTAGCACATGTTAGGGTAAATTGCTCTTTACATTCTCCCCTATAATGGGCATATTCTCATCAATAGATAGGGTGCATAAATATATGTATATATATGTATATTCTATTTGTTTTATAATTTAAACAGCCTAATACGTGAGATCTTTTTAATCAATAGGGCTGATGTACGCTTAATGAATAATTGTATAAATAATAATTTTTTTTTTAAAAAAAGGATAAGGATATGTGTGGCTGTTAAGGGAGGTGGACGATAATTTAGAATTTGCGTTTGAATTTTATAAACAAAATACGGGTTGAACCATAACACCTTAAAAGTCTATATGGTTTAATAAAAGAGATAGGCATGCAAATATTAACATATAGTGCAAATATATAAGTAGGCCCTTTTTCGTTTGTTTAGGAAAAGAAAAAGAAAAAGAAAAATTTGAGGAGGCAAACTGATATCCTAAGGTAAGCAAGTAACACCTTGAAATGATTTATTTTCAAAATGATTGAATGACTTGCAATTTATTTCTCGTAGGCATTTTTCAATATTATTTAAGGATGGCCATCCCCATAATGTGGTTTGAAAAATATATTTATTAATCAGTTTTATAAATGATTATGTCATTTTCTTAAGTTGAAAAGAGAGCAAATTAATAAATGCGATTATTTCTTGAAGAAATGCTAGCACGTTGATAACTCGTAAAAATGCGAGTTATCATGGCCCATTTCAGACTGTATTAGCGTGTTAGTCCGAGAGATTAGGCTTAGTTTGCATCCATTTAGCTTAATTTTCATCCGCTTTGCATTTTAGGAGCATTATTTAGTTTTTATGCATTTTTAGCACTAATTAGGCATATTTAGTTCATTTACTTAGTTTATTCATTTTTTGCAGGAAGGACGGGTCATATAAAGGCATGCAGGCGAGTCGAATGCAGAACAGAACCAAGTCCAGGAGCAGTGGATGGCGCCCAGGCACCACCCTACGTGCCCTTGCCAGATCTCCAACACTTCACACGGCCAATTGCTTCCAGGGAGTTGGCGCCTAGGCGCCACCTTACCAACAGGCAGACCAGTCCAGAAGGGTGGTGAAGTCACATGGGAGAGATTGCTTCTAGGGAGTTGGCGCCAGTGCATGACCACATAGGTGTTTCAGGAGAGGTTCCAAGTTATGTATCATCCAGGGAGTTAGCGCCTAGGCGCCAATACGCATCCGTACACCCAGAATTCTGTGCGTGTGTTGCGTAATTCAGATATTTTGAATAGACTCTAAGGGTTTGCGTGCGAGAGGACGACCCGGAGAGAGCCTGGACGAAACGTGGATTGAAGAGGAGATTCAACTCCGTTGGTGGAAACTGCCGAAAAACCAGTTTTCTCTTTATCTTCTTATTTTTCTTTCTCTGTTTTCTGGATACTTTCAATATTGACGTAAAGGACATTATGTTCATGTCTTGGAACTAAACTTCCTTTAGATGGATAGTTAGGATGAATTGAACTCTAAACTATATTGTCTTGGTTCTTCAAATTTCAGGAATAAATATTTGATATTTTTTATATGGTTGTGTATGTGATTTACCTTTGCACATGTGGTTTAATGCTTTTTACAAGATTAGCTACCTTGTAAGATGATTTAATTGCTTGATTTATCCTTGAAAAAGGAAAATCTCTGCTAGATCCATGTGTAGGGCATAGGTTTTCTTTTGGGTAAGGGGAGTTGTTTAACGGATAAGAATATACCGTCAAACCCCGTGTAGTCAATGTACAGGTTATGAATTTATCAATTTCACTTTATTTAATGGCATGGGAACATAGCAATTGAATAGGGTGTAATTAACTTTATATAATGTTGGAAGACATATATAAAGATTATTGAACTTGGACTAGCAAATCCATGCACAATCCATTGAAAATGAACCAATGCGATATAGTTTAGATTCAAGGATTCCGAGCTATCCATCTGCCATCCCTAATTATTAAACTCATTTTTAGTATTCCAACGATTCCGTGGACTTTACTCTCACTTCTTAGTGCATTTGTTAGCATAGTTTTAAATTCAAAAACTTAGAATTTCCTACTCACTGAAAGCAGTTAAACTAATTAATAATTTTTGTTAAACAATTCCTCGTGGGAACGATACTCTACTCACACTTTATTACTTGACACGGCATGTATTCTTGCGTAAAAAGCAAGCATTTTAATTAACATATACGCAGCTCGTCACATGTGCATGATGCATAGTGCACAAAAGTACAGGTCCATTCTAGAGGTGTAAGTGGACTAAAGTCTCCCTCTAATGTGACCAAGCCGCTGATATAGGCCCAACGGCCGGCGGCGCCCTCCCTAAAATAGGGGGTAGACGAATTGATGGTTGCCTAGCTAGCGTACCATCTAATGAAGGTTTAAAGCATGATTGTGAAATGTGCATTTGCATGTGCATTATTTATGAAATGCCAAATTATGAAATAAAAATATTTATTTAAATGAAAATATTTGCTTACTGAGTCTAGTACTCACGTTTTGTTTGTTTTCCAACCTTAGATAGGTACAACAAGGTTTTAAAAGAAAAAAATGTCTCAATTTAGAGACTCTTAAGGTTGTATAGTTTTTATATGTCTTGGTGAATGATGAAGTTGTAAAAATACAATACTATTAGGTTACAAAGATTGACGATGTAAATGAATTTTGACGCTTTGTAAATTATGTGACTTTAGTTATCAGTGAATAATTGCTTGTAAATTAATATGAGATTGAATTGAAAACCATGCCGCGTGAACAGAGCTACAATCCTGCTCACAATTTACTAACTAGACGATCCTAGAGTAAAGCTCCGGTGCCTCGGGTTCGAGGGCGCTACACAATCTTTCTGCTATATATGTTCTCTTTATGGGTATAAAATGTACAACCTTGGATAATCGATCCATTATTACCCATGTAGAGTCATTTCCTGTCTGTGTTCTAGGTAATCCTTCAATAAAATCCATTGTAATGTCATCCCATTTCCATTCGAGAATTTCTAAGGACTGTAGCTTTCCCGGCATCCATTGGTGATCTGCTTTCACCCTTTGACAAGTTAAGCACTTTGATACGTATTCAACGATCTCTTTTTTCATGTTATTCCACCAATATGCTTTTTTGAGATCCTAATACATCTTCGTGCTTCCCGGATGCATAGAAAATGGTGAAAAATGAGCTTCTTTGAAAATTTGTTCCTTCAATTCTCCTGAATTAGGTATGCATAAATGACCTTTGTATCGATACATACTTTTCTTATCAACAATGAATTTATTCAAACCATTTTTCTTCATCTTTTCCACATGAGTATGTAGGTATGTGTCCTCTTGCTGCGCAATCTTGATCTGTTCAAATAAGGATGATTGTATGTTCATTTGTGATAATCTTATTTGAACTCCAGGGGGACATACAATCAATTCTAATTGCCTTATTTCTCGAAGCAAACCTTCCTCTTTAGTGATAAGGTGCGCTATGCTGTCTGCTCAATGCATCAGCTACCACATTTGCCTTACCTGAATGGTATAAAATCTCTAAATCATAGTCCTTAAGTAACTCAAGTCATCTTTGTTGTCGCATATTCAATTCCTTTTGAGTAAAAATTTACTTAAAACTCTTGTGATCTGTATATATCTTGCATTTAGCACCATACTGATAGTGTCTCCAAATTTTCAAGGTAAATACCACTGCTGCAAGTTCTAAGTCATGGGTGGGTTAGCTTACTTCATTAGGCTTAAACTGCCTTGATGCATAAGCTATCACCTTTCCTTTCTGCATTAGCACGCATCCTAGTCCCTTCCTTGAAGCATCACCATACACCACAAATCCTTCATTTCCTTCTGGTAGGGTTAAGATTGGCGCTTTTACCAAACTTTGCTTCAACTATTGAAAACTGTGTTCGCATTCTTTAGACCATACATACTTGACTCCTTTACAAGCCAACCTCGTCAATGAGGCTGATAATTGTTAAAAACCTTCCACAAATCTTCTGTAGTAGCCAGCCAATCCTAGAAAACTTCGGATTTTTGTAATAGTTGTTGGACTCAACCACTTCAATACTGCCTTAATCTTCTAAGGGTCCACTTGTACTCCCTTCTCTGAGATTATATGCCCAAGAAATGCTACTTACTTTAACCAGAACTCACATTTCTTTAGCTTGACATATAGTTTCTCTTTTCTTAACCTTTCCAATACTTTTCTCAAGTCAACTCATGTTCCTCTTCCGACTTAGAATAAATCAGGATATCGTCGATAAAAACGACCACAAATTGGTCCAAATAATCCTAAAATACCATGTTCATCATATCCATAAATACAGCAGGGGCATTAGTGAGTTCGAAAGGCATTACTAAAAATTCATAATGTCCATACCTTGTTTGAAATGCTGTCTTGTGAACATCGGTAGGACTTATCCTTAGCTGATGGTACCCCGACTGCAAATCTATCTTGGAAAATATCGTTGCTCCTTTCAACTGATCAAATAGATCATCAATCTTTGGCAAAGGGTACTTGTTCTTCACCGTAACTCTGTTCAACTCTCTGTAGTCAATGCACAATTTAAGACTCTCATCCTTCTTTCTCACAAATAACACCGGAGCTCCCCAGGGTGATATGCTGGGTTTGATAAATTCTTTATCCAATGGCTCCTGTATTTGAGTTCTCGACTCATTCATTTCTACTAGTGCCATTTGATACGGGGCCTTAGAAATTGGAGCTATGCCTGGTATTATGTCAATCGTCATATCCATTTCCCTTTCTGGAGGTAACGTAGTCAATTTCTTCGAAAAAACATCTAAAAATTCCTTAACCACTGGAATTTGATTAATTTCCACCTCCTTTTCTTTCTTCACATGTACTGATACCAAATACAATTGGCAATTTTGGCGGATCATTTTAACCTCTTTCATAGAATATATCAGTATTGTTGAATCCTCAGGTTGCCTTAGCCTTCCAATAGCTACATCGTTTTTTGGAGCTGCTTCAAAACTACACTTTCTTATTTTTATAGTCAAACGTCGTTCCCCATTGGCTTACCCAATCTATGCCTAATATCACATCAAACTCGATCATGGGTAATAAGATCAGGTCGGGCTCTAAGATCATTGATCATATCCTGATTGGACAAGCCTTACATACTTGGCTAGAGCTGGCTAACCTATAGACAGGGGATTCTACATGAATTACTTTATTGGTTTCCTCTACTGGTAGTGCATGCGTGGTTACATATTTGTAAGCAATGAATGAATAGCTAGCACCTGAATCAAACAATGCTATATCCGAATTACTTAAAATATAAACCATACATGTAACCACTTTCTCCTCCTTCTCTTGCGACTCAATCCGGGTCAGAGCATGCACTTGCACAGGATTTGTAGAGGTTCCCTGCCTATTAGCGCTCCTACTAGCCTTAGCTGTGTGACCTTTCCACGTCCTTGTGATGTTTGTGCTTTGTTTGGATAATTTAGAGCTATGTGTCCAACCTGGTCACAAACATAGCATTTTACCATCTTTCCTCTCCCTTGCCACATTCCTTGGCTATGTGACCCATTTGTCTAGATTTGAAACATTTGTTTGACCCCTTCAAACATTCACCTACATGGTGCCTTTGACAAATCTTGCAAATAGGTGGCATTTCCTTCCTTGAAGCTCTTTTTCCTTTCCTTGCAACTCCTTTCCTAGCCTTTTCCTTCCTCGTTTCAACTTCTTTTGTTCCCGAGTTGAACATCTTTGATCTTAGCCTTAGTTCTTGAGTTCTCATTGCCTCAATCTCCAAGGCTCTAGCCCTTTCTATACTTGATGCATAGTCTTTAATCAGTAGAGGGGCTAAACTTTCTTTGAGATAGGGCCTTAGTCCCTGCTGGAATCTCTGTGCCTTGTTCTTTAGCACATTTGCAATCCATGGTACATACCTCACCATTAAACTTGGTGTCATACTTTGTCACTGTCAGCCTCCCTTGGTAGAGCCTCTCAAACTCTATGACTTTCTGGATTTGCAATCCCACTGGGAGATACTCCTTGTTGAATTCCTCCACTAATGTCTGCCATGTCACCTCCTCTGGGTGTGGCATAGTAATCAGCATCGTTTCCCACCACTCATGTGCATCTTTCACCAATAGATGAGTGACACAATACTTTTTGCTTATCATTGCTCGGAGATATCCTGAATAATTTTCTAATCTCCGTCATCCATTGTTCAGCTTGGACCGAGTTGGGTTCACCTAAAAATTTAGTAGGTCGTTGTGAAAGGAATGCATTTATTGCCCTCCTATCTGCTTTCGTTAATTGGTTTTCATCCATTGTAAGCGCTGTAGGGGGAACTGGGTTAGCCGTAGAAATGGGTCCTTCCTTTTCAACACTCCCTAGTTGTGCCTGTTGGGTCCTCTCCCATAAGCCTTCAATTATGTCCGCGGCTTGGGTTGCCCAATCTTGCGTAACTTGTTGCATAGCTTCTTTTACCACCAAAGTTACTCTTTTCTCAATCATTTGAGCTTGGCTTTGCTCTTGTTCTCTAATTGGTTCTAGGCTTTCATCTGCCATTTTTTGTTGATTTCTTTGATTTTTCCCTTGTAATCCAGGCCTACCTCTTTTGGGCCTGCTAGATTCACTAACCTCATGTTGGCTAGGAACTTCGGTAGTCACTTCTTTTCCCTTGTTCTTTCTAACCCTTGACCTTGTATC
The DNA here is from genome assembly GCA_030490835.1 of Annona cherimola. Taxonomy (NCBI): domain Eukaryota; kingdom Viridiplantae; phylum Streptophyta; class Magnoliopsida; order Magnoliales; family Annonaceae; genus Annona; species Annona cherimola. The sequence goes on from CM059972.1 coordinate 47,384,221, forward strand.
AACCATGGTGTTCTTTCTGAATATTCAAAAGCACATAACTTTTATTCATGGTTAGGGTTAGGTCATCATAAACACATTTCATCATCATATGGTTAATTTACCACATCATTTAATCATAATCATGTCATTTTTCATCATTCATCAATCATACACATTCATATTCATATGCATTCATGTCATGCATTCAAAATCCTTAGATATAGTTATATCATCATAACTAATCATATCATTCACATTATTAGAGCATCCCATTCATAGAACATAGTCTTAAGATGTCATATCATGACATCACACACAAATATATACAGGCCATATACCAATCCATAATTATACAAACGTGTGTGCCACACATAAACCATCATCAAAGTTTCCTCAAACCGTAATTATACAGACTTTTCATAAAAGTTCATAAAAATTAAACTATCTTCTACCGGGACCCCTCCTTATGTAACGCCTATTGGTCCCGAGTTGATGGCAAAACCCAAGAGGGGAGGGGTCAATTGGGTATTTAAAATTTATAACAGAAACTTAACCCCGGATTAATCTAGTCCCCTTAATGAAGAAATGAAATGGAAAACAATATAATGTAGAGAACAAGAATATAAATCAAGCACACAGGATTTTTATAGTGGTTCGGGCAACCTCCCTACTCCACTCTTCCAAGCTCACACTCCTTGTGACTTGGGTTCCACTCTTGTATTCTCTCAATACAATTAGAGCCACTGCTCTCTTCTAGATTTCAGCTCTAGGGGGCATCAACAAATCACAGCACAAGTAGGTGATGAGTTACACTCCAATCACACACTACTTTGCTTACACTCGATCTTAGTTCCTCAAACTAAATCAAGTTCAACACATACAAAAGAAACAATAAGAAAACTACACTTTACAGTTGTGTAGAAACAGTTTGGCGCAGAGAAGAACTTGTTGAATTGGCTTTGAATGATCAGTAGTTGAGCTCTTGCAGTTTGAAGCAAAGTTCTTCCTCTTTGATTGGCTTGATCTCTTTAAAGATCTTGTAGATGGTAGTTATGCACACTTAATGATTTTCAGCTACTTCCCTCGTCCACCATGAATGCCTTTTATAATTTTGGAGGGAATCCGAACGTTAGAGGGTAGGTGGCGCGCATTTAATGCGCCAACGTTCGAATAAATTCCGATCGTTGCGACCCAAGTCGCATGTGGAGTCGACTTCGGATGCGACTTCACCTAAGTCGCAGATGGAGTCGACTTCGAGTGCGACTTCGCTTCTTCGTCGCAACTTCAAGTTCCAGTCAGGGTCGACTTGGGCATTGACTTGACCCAAGTCGCAGGTGAAGTCGACTTCGGGTGCGACTTCACCTTGTCAGTTTCCAAGTCTGAGTCTTGAGTCGACTTTGGCTTCCGACTTCAACTCAAGTCGATCATGGAGTCGACTTGGGTTGCGACTTGACTTGGTCTTTGCAAAATATGCTTTGTTCTTCATTTGATCTTCCTCTATCTTGCTTGGCTTGTTTCCTTTAATCATTTTCATTCTGAAATAATCCCTTACACTTGTAGATCTTGTCGATCTTGAAGTCCTTGTCTTTGGTTTATCTTGGATTGTCTTGAATCTTGTGATCCATAGGAGAGCTTGAGTCCTTGCATGATATATTCATGCACCTTGCTTGCTTTGGAGTCGTTTGATCTTCATATCTTGAATATATCTTCATTTGGAAGCAAGCTTGAAAATTTGCCTTGGACTTGATAGACTTGATTTGAACTTGAACTTGAATCTTTATCTTGAATCTCAAGAATGCTTAAGTTAATCTTGAACATGGACTTTGCATATTACTTGGAGTTGAGAAAGTCCAAATAGATTCTTGGAATGAGCTTGGGAATGCATCTTTCAAGTCAGAACTTCTCAAGTCGAAGGTGGAGTCGATCTTGTCTGCGACTTCACCCAAGTCGCACCTGGAGTCGACTTCGTCTGCGACTTGGGCAGCTTTGTGCCCCAAAATCAAGTCTGGACAGTTTTCCTCGACTGAAGTCGATAGTAAGGTCGACTTCGCTTGCGACTTGGCTTCCCAAGTCGCAAGTGGAGTCGACTTAGCCTGCGACTTCACCTGCTATTCTTCCAGTTTTGATTTTGCCTTTGAAGTTCTGTTTCAAGTTGATAATGGAGTCGACTTTGGGATCGACTTCACCCTAAGTCGAAGTCCAAGTCGACTTGGGGATCGACTTGACTATTTCAGTTCCTTAAAACATTTGGCAAACTCATTAGTATACTTGATATACTCAAATTAGTCTTTGTTAATCATCAAAACTCATGCTTTGGTCAATTTTGTTTTGTTTTGAACATTGTTTCCAACAACGCCTACGACTAGGCAGAACTTGAGTGGGGTTCATCGGTAATCGTTCTCGTGTCGGACCATGCGGGGACATCTTCGTTCCCTCCGTCACTGCTATCGCTATCATCATCTTCTTCATTAACCTCCTCTTCCTCATTTTCACCCTCCTCCTCCTTTATCTCCGGAGCAAGGTACTTCATTAGGTCCTCGTCATCATTATCACTAACATTATTATTTTCATTTCCTGTATTAAGTCAGATAGGTTCCCCATCCTACCCTGCTATATGGATAATGACCTCATTAATGTTGGTCTCGAGTTAATGGCAATTACTCAAGAGGGAAGGGATGAATTGGGTATTAAAAATTTTCAACTTAAACAGAAATTTTACCCCGGATTAATCTAGTCCCCTTTATGAAAATGCAAATGGAAAGTAATATAGTGCTGAGAGCAGAAATAAAAATCAACAAGCAGGATTTTTATAGTGGTTCAGGCAACCTTCCCTACTCCACTCTTCCAAGCTCACACCTCTTGAGACTTGGGTTCTACTATGTATTTCACAAATACAACTAGAGCCACTGCTCTCTTCTAGATTCCAGCTCTAGGGGGCATCAACAATTCACAGCACAAGTAGGTGACGAGTTCCACTACAATCACACACTACTTTGCTTACACTTGACCTTAGTTACCCAAACTAAATCAAGTTCAATACAACAAGAAAAATAAAAAGAGAGTTTCTACACGTTACTGATGTGTAGAGGCAGATTTGGCGCAGAGAAGAACTTGTAGCATAGGCTTAATGATTCAGTAAGCAGCTATTGGCAGTTTGGAAGCAAGGTTCTTCTTCTAGATGTTGTCTTAATCACTTAATGCTCTTAGAGATGGGAGTTATGCTCATTCAATGAATTCTCAGCTTCCCTCCTCGTTCATATTGAATACCTTATATAATTTGCGAGGGAATCCGAACGTTTGGAAGTAGGTGGCGCGCATTTAATGCGCCAACATTCAAAAAATTTCCGATCGTTGTGACCCAAGTAGCAGGTGGAGTCGACTTCGGGTGCGACTTCGCCCAAGTCGCAGATGGAGTCGACTTCAGGTGCATCTTCGGCTCTCCGCAACTTCTTCAAGTTCCAGTCTGGGTCGACTTGGTCCTCGACTTGACCCAAGTCGTAGGTGAAGTCGATTTCGGGTGCGACTTCACTTCCTGTGCTTGCTTGATGAACTTAAAATCTTCGGAGATGACTTTAATCACTTGATTTTCTTCATATTGATGTTATTCCCTTGATTTATATCTCTTTGGAACATTGTATGATTATTTATCTTGAAAACTTTGGATTCCTTTTCTTGAGTTCTTGAGTACTTGAGTCTTGGAATGCATGGAAGATGTCTGAGTATGTGTTCAAGATCCAACATGATGGATTCGTGCAACCCTGCTTGCTTTGATCTTCCTTTGAGTGTTTGAGTCGTCTTGATCTGCAAGTACCGCACTGAAGTCGAAGCTGGAGTTGACTTGGTCTGCGACTTCACCCAAGTCGCATGCTGAGTCGACTTGGGTTGCGACTTCGACAACTCTCGTCCCCCGATTTCAACTCTGGACAAAATTGACGCCTCGAAGTCGAAGCTGGAGTCGACTTGATCTGCGAATTCACCCAAGTCGCATGAGGAGTCGACTTGGGATGCGACTTCGGCAGCTTTCGTCCCCTGATTTCAACTATGGACAAAATTGACGCCTCGAAGTCGAAGTTGGAGTCGACTTGATCTGCGACTTCACCCAAGTCGCATGCGGAGTCGACTTGGGATACGAATTCGGCAGCTTTGCTCCTCGATTTCAATTCTGGACAGAAATGACGAGTCGAAGTCGATGCTGGAGTCGACTTAGGGATTGACTTGGCTTAGGTTGATGCCTGAGTCGACTTGGAAATCGACTTAACTTGGCACGCTTCATTTTCTTCATTCGTATAATCTTTAATCATTTTCACAAACATGTTAGTAACCAAAACTTACGCAAATTGATTTGTTAATCATCAAAACATAGACTTGGCTTATTTTCTACATGTTTTCAACAATTAAGACCTAGGGCGATGGGTTTTTCTAAAATTCCCTTGGCCCGGTGTTCCTCTATCGCAATAGCTACCTCTTTTTCCCTCAGATGGATCCTTTCCCAACTCACCCCGTGCCTAAATTGCACCAGTCCACACTCAAATCTATACCACGGACCATCATTAGGGGGTATGGGTGCTGGAATCTGATCCCAAACTTTCTGGAGATCCTGAGGGTACATCAAATCGGATGGAACAGGTAGATCTATTTGGTGAGATGTTGCGGTATTCTCCACCTTAGGAATACGACTCGTAGATTCCTCTACATTAGGCCTATGAGGGTATAGGTTAACAAAGTAATCTCCCTGAGTTTGAGTCTGAGGTTGCCTAGGAGGGAAACCAGGAGGAACTGATGGATAATATGTGGAATTCCACCATCTATTTACGTTTTTAGCTATCATTCTTTGCCGCCCCTCCTCCTTTCTAAGCTCTTCCTCACTCATTGCTTTTTTTCCTCGGTCAGCCATTTACAATTCAAATATAGCAAGTCAGCTATATTCAAACAACATAATCAAATCATCATAGACAATTATGCTATAATCACACAGTTGTCATCTAAGCACATAGCTTATCATCTAATCACATACTATTATCCATCACATAGCTTATCACGATAGCTATAAATTTTCACACTTAGAAAATTTTTCATAGCCTCTTTACCAATTCATGCTTTGATACCAACTTCAGTGGCGCTCCAACCCGAGCGTCACAACCTTACTCCGAGATTTATCGATTGGTAAACGTGATCAGGATTGTTGTCCTGTCACATGGTGGGCTATTTGGATATTTATCCACTTATCTTAACTCCTTAGGATTTTAATCATTTTTATACATTCCAATTTCATTATATACCTTTTCAGGTCATTAAAATCAATTTAGCATATACATCAGATATCATAAATTTTATACTCAGTCATATTATGATCAATCATGCCTTACCATTTGACCATAAAAAAAATTTCGCTATTTGTAGTCAAAATCACCACATAGTCATAAACACAACATAATCCTTATACAACAATAAATCACCATTAATGTCATCAGACATACAACCATATAGTTCATAGAGTTCAATCATAGATAACTTGTAAAAATTTATTTTTTTCTTGAATCTCCACCTGTGCTCCTTGCATGGTTCTCCCCTTCACTTGTCTTTAGGATTTGGAAAACAAAACTGAGTCAAAACTCAATAAGCAAGCTATAATGTTTTCAGACAATACATTTTCATTGAAAATAACTTAGAAAGCTATATTATACTCACTCGAGGGTATATCTTAAAACATGCTTCTCGTACCCGTCCAGGGTATATTATAAACAATGCGATGCATCATTTAAAATCATGACATTCCTTTGGATAGAAGCTAGCTAGGAAAACCATCCATTTTCATCCTCTCTCCCATTCCAGGTAGGCGCCGCTGGCCCTCGGCCTCTCTTAGACACTTAGCAGCACCAAAAGCGGACATTTGGTCCACTTCCACCTTTGAGGTAAACCTCATGCTTTCAATGAACTTGACATGCTAGCATGATTTTTCAACCATAAACTCATGATTCATCAATTGACATAAGTTCTTGGAAAGCAGTAAACAATTCATTTATTTCATTGAAAATAACATTTCAAATACACATTTAAATAAGGAATGGTCATCCTTAAACAACTTATAAAGAATTGAAATCATTCATTTGCTAACTCATTTAAACAGTTAGAATATCATTGATAAACATTTTATCATATTTGATAAAACAAAGCATTTAGAAAACTGCTTGCTTACCTTGTTCGCTTAGCTTTCTGCCTCGTTAATCTCTTTGCCTTTTCCTATACATAAACATAGCATTGCATTTATAACAATCCATTTTCTTGCACTCACTTAGTTTTCCAATCTCATAATCCATATCATACATAATCAACTTGAATTTTCAAGTCGATCATACATACACAACATGCACTTGTGCATCATAACATTCATTCCATATTGTGTTTTAATCCCATATTTAGGGTAAACACATAACATTCATTCATAATTCATCATTTGAGAATTTACATCTCCCATTAACCATTTTTCAACTATTTTTCATTTTTCCTACGTCAATGCTCATTCTAAGCATATAAGTGACGTTTTAAGCTTCATAATTAAATCTCAAAAATTGAGATAATTAATCCTCATTCATAAAACAATATACTCATGAATTTTATCACATATTCATGCATATTTTTCATTTTATCAAGTTCACATATCATCCCTTCATACATATGCTCTACATACGTTCAACATACAACACATATATTATGTGTTTCTTAAATTTTCTCAACACAGAAACTTACACCCATTTTCATCATCATTAAATACCTTAATTAACATATACTTTAGGGTTCAATTTCATATTTTTAATCCATTTATCACTGGTTTCCAAAACAGCCATATTAAGACCCGTTTTTCATCCATTGAACGCCTCTTTCAATATTTAAATCATAATAGATTTTTAAGTCATAATTTACAGAAACTAAATATACTTTTCTTAACCCAAATTTAGGGTATTATCACATATTTAAAATTCATAATTCATTTGCTCCCATAACAGCAACATTTTCATACATACAGGGCATTCATTTTACCCGTTTTGACATGTCCATACATATATCCATAAAATCAGATTAGGGCAAATCTTTCCAAACCCTTTTGGACACTCAAAGTACCTTAACCTAGGATATTTTACCCTTCATAACATTCATAAATCATTTCATTACAAAAAGCAACAAAAATCATATGGAAAGCACCTATTTTGGCCCCCGTTTGGACGCCAACATACATACCCTAAAAAATCAGATTTAGGGCAAACTCACCCCACCCAGTTAGGTCATCCAAAGGGTCCTTAGTTTAGGATAGTTTGACCTATAATTCATCCATAAACAATTTAAGCACTTACTTGTATTATTTTTAACTCATAAATGGAAAAATCGGGCATTTCTCGAAACCCTAAGTTCCATATTTGCTAAAATCATTAACAAATGATTAAATCAACATATGTAATCCAAAAGAACATGAATTACATCCAAATCAACATGCTTAAATCATACAGCAACTTGGTTTATGGTTTTGAGAATTTCCAAGTTAGCTTTCATCTCAAAATTCAACTTAAACTTCCATTTTCACTCTCTTGAACTCTTGATCTCATTTAAATCTTTAGAAAATCATTCAATACCCATATTAAGGCATCATAACTCAGACTTTAAGACTTCTTTATGAACCATATTCATGGCTCATGAATTGAGAGAGAAAACTTGATTCAAATGATCCAAAACTTAGGTTTTTACTTACTTGAATCAATCCTAACTTGAATCCAACTTGTGTAGCTTGGTTATTCTTCTTTTTCTCCTCCTTTTTCTTCCTATTTTTCTTATCCTTTTCTCCTTCCCCTGCTGGTTTTGGACGTGCAAAGAGCTCTCCCACACTTAGCAAAAATTTTGAGAAATTTTCTCCCCTTTTCACATATGCACATTTCCAAGGATAAGCTCCCTTATTATTATTTTTTAACCAAATTATGGGACCCACTTGCCACATGTCATGAGGTAATTTATTTCTACCTTATCCCTTGATGACATGATATTTTTACAACCAAGTAAAATTTGCATTTACTAATTATCAAAAATCCATAAAATTCATGCATTGATGGCCCATGTTGCTGTCCACCAATTGACGCCCCCTCTATGCTAGATTTTGAAATTTTTTGTCACTTTTTCCATATATTTATGTGACCACTTGCTTCACCTAGGTATTAGGAAACTTAGACACATATTTTAGCATTTTAAAAAAATCAAATTTCGTGCCCAAAAGTTCCCTTGGACGTCCCCTTGTATTGCACATGCCCTAAGCTCCATTTGAGCTAGCTATTAAGCATTAAAACATGGAATTTAATCCTTGAATTTTCCATGAATTTGATCATTAAACAAAGCATAAAAATCCAGCTCAATCCACCCAAAATTTGACACCTTGCATAGCATTAAAATATTTCATTTTCTCAAATATTTATTATTAAATGCTATGGTAATCTAGGGTACACAAAGTCAATGCTAGGTACTTTTTTCTAATTAACCACTTTCCCATGGTAATTAGCTTAATAAAATCCACTCATACCATAGATTTCATAATTTTATTCAATCATTTCAAATGTCATCTTAAACTGACGTTTCTACGTCAAGTTATGAACCTTTGAAAATATCCTTAGAGTGCGAGATTAAAAATAAATAATTATCATTTTAATCTCATCACTTGTGTCTTAATCCAATCCACTTATAAGTTTGAGCCCAAAATCATGAGCTTGCATTTAAAATTTCATCTCATTTCGCCTTACAGGCGTTAAGTTATGAATTTTCTATGATTTTCAACATAACTCCATAATTTCCATTTTAATCTCTATTAATTAAATCATGGAAAGTAAAATAAATATTCATCCACATTAGCATATTCTAATCCTCATTAAGCCTCTTTAGTTATCTTGACTCATATCGGGCCTTGGCGATTAATCTTAATCACCATTCTTAATTGCAAACCCTAATTGCAAAATTCATAAATTCATGAAAATCATCCAAAAATTAATCAACTCATACATAAATCATATTTACACCTTATATGCAATTATATGAGTCCTACTTGGGTCTGGTTATTACATATTTCCTTGAAAGTCGGTAAACTGTTCATCCCAGTCGACTTTGTAGTCCTCGATATGGAGGAAGACTGCCAAATTTCAATCATTCTTGGACGACCTTTCTTACCCACTGCTGGAGCCATCATAGATGTCAAGAATGGTCAACTTTCTCTGACAGTTGGAGATGAAAAAATGGAATTCAACCTCTTCTCAGCCATGAAAAACCCCTCTCTCGATAACTCTTGTTTACGGGTTGACATGGTCAATGAGTCAACAGACAAAGGAATCTCAAGTAACCTAACTCAAACGTACACAAGTAAAGGAGAAGCTGCGGAAGACTTGAATCAACAAGTTGCTAAATTTGTGGCAACATCTGATAGCGGGAGATCAAAACAACAAAAATCTGATGAATAAAAGAGAAAAGCTGACAAACTGGTAACTATTCATTCTCCTTCTTCTCATTCTTTTAAAACTAATTGCAGCGGTTCATTGGCAGAAAAAGTTCTCAAGTAAATATGGAAGCCAATTCAAAGAACGAAGAATGCGAGAAAATTTGGAGGCAAGAAAAAGAATTAAGGAAATGAGAAAGTTGGAGTTAGTTGACATAAGATGATCAAACTGTAGTCAGGCTGACGACTTTAAACGAAGCGCTGCTTGGGAGGCAACCCAAGAATTTTCTTTCCTTACAAGGGAGTTTTAGTTTTAGTTTTTCTTTTAGTTTCTTTTATTTTAGAATTTTGATACTTTTTTAATTTGGAGCTTTATTGGTTACTTTTCAGAGCTTACTTCGAAGGAAGAACCACGGATGAAAATTCGGTTCAACTCGCCAAAACAGGAAAGTTAACATCTCACATTTTTTACAATTACTCCCTTTATTTTGATGGCATGATTTACATTGAGGACAATGTCGATTTCATGTGTGAGGGTGAATGCGTTGCATTAATTTTCTCTGAATATTTCTTTCACTACCCTAATGATTATATTTTTGTCATGATTATAATTTTTGTCACATTTTGAAAATTTTGGGTAATTCTTGCATATCAGTGATATTAGACTGATCGAGACCCTACTTTGAACTCTTGTATGTCTTGTAAGCAAACCATACTTGGAATTTTAAAATCTTTGAGTTAGGAAAAGCTGAACCTTAATAAGATGGTAAATTTATTTTTGAACATGTACTTGTTGAAAATACTTGGATTTTTGTCTTGAATCACTTTATGAAACTGATATACCTAGGAACTAATTCTGTTTTCTTTCAAAATAAGAGTAATCCTCTCTAATTTATCAAAGATTTTTCTAATACACACAATTATCATTTAAGAAGGTATTTTTTCCCATACAGATAAAAATTTTATTCTGGTTAAAGAATTTTAAAAGTCAAAACTTCATTTAACCAATTCATGGACATGATTAAGGCATTTTTTATGATGAACGTATCTTTGAAAGTATAACAGTTGTTTACCCCCATTGAGCCTGGACTTAAATTTTTTCTAAACCTCAATTCTCACTTAGTTGAACCAACTTTAAAATTGAATTCTGAGTTGAAAAGTGAAACAGGAATAAGGTTTGATCTCCTGACTGTGCAAATAATGAAAATGACATCCTAAATACCCTGAAAAATGGTGAGGGAAATTATTGTCGAACTTGGTTAAAAAAAATAATTGTTAAACCAAGGGTAAGAACAGGCTTGAAAAACAATGAAAGCACTAAGTGTTGGGGTAGCATTATTTCCTATTGCAAAATGAGGCTCGAATCATGTGGAGATGGTTTAATTTTGGAAATTTTTTGAAATTTTACTTTTTGTGCCAAGCCTAACTATTGTCCTACTAAGCCCTTATGATTCTACGAATTGGCTAATTGAGTTGGTAGAAGAAATTTAAATGTAAAAATTCAATGAGGTAATTTGACTGATATTTTATGCATTACTACAATTACTCGAATTATTGAAAGTGCGTATTGAATAACCAAATAAATGGGGAAGATATCTGATAATTAAAAGTTTATTGCGAGATTTTTTGAACTCTTAATGATTGAAAGCAAAGTAGGTCACAGGGTATACAGTATTAGTTATGTGAGAAGGGATTGTTGACCGAGATTTTCAAAGAGTGTCATGTTTCAAAATTTTTAGTTTAATACTCTCATTAGTTTTTGATGATTGGCTAAACATTTATTTTAACTTTTTTTTTTTGCTCAAAGTTTTGAAATTTTGCAATCTGTTCTTGAATTCCTTTATATTTGATTGAGGACAAGCAAAAGTTCAAGTTTGGGGGTATTTGATCATTAGAAATTTAATAATACATTTAATACCAATTACGTGGCTAATTAATTGAGTTTAATATGAAATTTGCTCTAAAATGTGGTTTTGCAATAATTGGGTATTAAATATTAATTTTAAATTATTTAAATAATTTTTTGTAATCTTTTGGCTTGAAATTACATTTTGTTTGTTGCTATGAAATTAAATCGGCTTGAAATAAATTTTATAATGATAACCTACTAAAAATTTTAATGAATTAATGAATTAAATTTTTTTATGCAGGTTTGTAAGTTCAAGTGGGCCCCACAAGGTCATCTGCCCATCTGGACCGTTAAAGCATCAGCTCAAAACCATCACTGTCCATTCATTCAGGATCATGTCCAACCAGATCTACATCACCCCATCTTACCACGTAAATAAATCTGCACCGTTCAACACTTCGGATGCATCCAGAAAATTCCAGCACCGACCAGATCATCCACTCCAACCAGTACAAAATTGGATCGTTTAATTTAAAGACCACCGCCCATTAATGTGGACCCCACCAGGCCATGCATATTTACATCCATCACCAAGCTACCCAACCTCTTCAATCCAACTGTCCATTTTCCACTACAAAATCATCCAAAAATTCAACAGCAATCCTGGCCGTCCATTTTCGTGTTCAACAGCAAAAATAAAGCCATTCAAAAATTAACAGCCAGAGATCATGCAAGTTGTCCATTGTAATTCCATCAATTCTGCAATTCCGTTGAACTATTAAAATCAGCACCATCCAGAAAAATCCCAGTCGTCCAATGTCCACTATTCAGATCTAGGCCGTTCATTTATGTCAGCAAAACCTTCCAGAATTTCAATTAATTATAGAAAATCCAAGCATCCACCAGCTGTCCATACATCCATTTGTGTTTTTTTTCATCCAGCGTGCTTCATAGCGCAATTCAAATTGCTTTGAATATCAAGTGGCGTCCACCATTGCATCAAGCTACAATATCTCAGTCGTTCAATGCATCTGAAGATGTGCTAAAATGAGCACCGCAGCCCAGCTGACTTACGCAAGAAAATACAACGCAATTCGAATTGCGTTATATGGAGATGGGGCCCACCAAAGCAATTGAGGTACGCAGTTTAGATAGCTATAAAAGGAGCTGTGGGCAAGGGGGATTTTTTCAGAGAATTGACGAGCAGAATTTTGAGAGAGAGAGAGAGAGATAGAGCAAGGAGGAGAGCACGGGCAAAAGGCGGATCGGAGAGTTGCGTGGAGCGGCCGACACACCATCGGAGGCTTCAAACCAATAAACTTTCCTATCTTTTCCCTTTTTAATTTTTATTATCTTGTTTAAAATGGATTTTGATTTTAATTTTATTTTGAACTTAAACATGGTCGGCTAAGCCCTAAATCTAGGGTTTAGGTCCTCAATTGATGGCTTTAAATGTTTGAATGACTCCGGGTTGAGCTCCAGCGATTCAAATTTTTGTGGATAGTGTGTAAAAGTCGGAGATTGCTGCAAATATCGTACCATCTCAATTAATTCTTCGTCAGCTTCATTTACTTCCCCAACCAATGATGCTTCCAATATATCCTTGTGAGAGGTGACTTGGAACTTGGCTTGGACCGCTGAGTCCACCATATCGATCATAAAGCATTCCTCTGGATCATTTGGAAACTGCATCACCTTGAACACGCTAATTGTGACTTGGTCATTCTGCACATGCATGGTTAGCTCTCCGACTTGCACATCAATGATTGCCTTGCCAGTTGCAAGAAATGGCCAACCCAGAATGATTGGCACGTCTCGGTCCTCTTCATAATCCAGAACAATAAAATCAGTTGGAAAGATAAACTTGTCCACCTTGACCAGAACATCTTCAATAACTCCTTCTAGATATGTCATAGATTGATCCGCCAATTGCAACATTATTGTAGTAGGTCGGGCTTCTCCAATGCCAAGTTTTCGGAATATAGATTTTGGCATCAAATTTATATTAGCTCCCAAATCACAGCGAGCTCTTCCAAAATAATGATTTTCAATTGTACATTAGATGGTAAAGCTCCCTGGATCCTTGAGCTTAGGCGGCAACTTTCTCTGCATCATAGCACTAGTCTCTTCTGTTAACGCCACTGTTTTAAATTCTGTCAATCGTCTTTTCTTCGACAATATATCCTTCATGAATTTGGCATAACCAAGCATCTACTTCAAGGCTTCGACAAGAGGTATGTTTATGTGCAATTGCTTTAATACCTCCAAGAACTTTTTAAACTAGCCCTCCTTTTTGTTCTTTGCAAGTCTTTGAGGAAATGGAGGGAGAGGCCTTTGAATAGTGGTTGTTGCATCATCAGGCTGCTTTTGGTGTATATCGATTGATTCCTCTACTTCCCGTGATTGCTAAATAGGACTAGCAGCTTCAATTTCTGCTTTTGGCTGCATTACTTCTAGTAGTTGCCTACCACTACATAACGTGACTGCTTGGACCTGTTCGTTGCCTTTTCCCTTGGGATTCTATTCAGTGTCACCCGCCAATGTGCCTTGGGGCGACTATTTAAAGGTGAGGCAAGTTAGCCTATCTGTGAAACCCCGAAACCCTAGGGTTATAAACCCTAAGTAATGTGTTAATCTTTATATGAAATATATTGATGGTATTTTTGCAATATGTGGAATTGGAGGATTAAATAGCTAATTATGGAATGTTAATTCGGATGAATAGTAAACGTGAATAGTAAATGTGGGATTAAGTAATGTGTTAAGTTAATCACTTTGGATTAACTTAATCATAAAAGACGAAAAAGGAAGCTTCACACAAAAGGAAAAAATAGCCACTTTTTGATTTATTTAGTATTTTCTGATTTTTAGTAGATTTTTAAGAGAAAATGAAGACAAATTCATAACTTACAATCCGGACGTTGGATTAAAGTGAAATTTTTTATGGATGGCCAAAATATTATGATGATCATGATGAATGGTTTAAGATGTGACAAAAATCATGAATTAAGGGTCAGGATGAAATGTCATTTGGATATAAAAAAGGTAGCCTACCTTTTTCATTAATTATACTTGACTTTTGGGGTTAATTTTAATTAATCAAATAATTAATGAAAAGTTACACAAATCCAAATGGCTGCTTGGGCGTGGGGGAGGCTTGACTTTGGGCCAAAATCCAATGGTCCAAAATCAATCATATCCTAAAATCAACGGTTGAGATGAATTAGCTTAAAAAATTAATTTTAATAAATAAAAAATCATTAAATAAATAGGAATTAGCTAGGGGGCATGAACAGTAGCTAGGGGGTTGCCCAAAGCTCAAAATATTGCATGGGATTTGGAAAAAATATTTAGAATTCAGTACTTGTAGCAAGAGGGGGTAGATTGTAAATATGTGAAAAATGCAAGACTATAAATAGGGGCACGGGGTGAACAACCAAAGCACACAAACCCAGCTCATTTGAGCATTTCCAACCCCCACCCACACGTTCAAGCCTTGAGGAGGAGAGGAGAGAAGGATAGAGAGAGAAAGCGAGAAGAGAAGGAGGATATCTTCACTTAAGGTGAGTGAATTCTTCTCAAATTTCTTTTGGATGATAATTAGGGTAAAACCATTTTTAGATAATGCCTAATCATGAGAAAATAAGTATAGTTATAATGCCCAAATGGAATTATGCCTAAACAACGAAAATTTGGAGCAAAGATAAACCATTCGGGAAAATCATGTATAAAATGTGCAAATAATGCTCCAATATTACTAAATGATAATTTGAGATGAATTTTTATGATAATTATGATGTTGAAATGATGATATATTAATTTCATGATTTTTGAATTTAAGGATTATGCTTAAGTGTAATTATATTGAATTTTTAGTATATGGAGAAAATGATTTATTTAGCCAAGTTAATGATGATGAATTCAAAATTCATGAATTTTCCCATGATATACTAACTAAGAGCTATGTCATGATATTTTTTATTTTTGGAAAAAATGTCGATTTTTGGAACTCATGAACAGTAACCTAATGAACAGTATCGTGAATAGTGCCATGAACAGTAACATACTACAGTAATTTTGAATAGTAATTATGAACAGTAAACAATGAGATTTTGGGAAAAATTGAGATTTATTTTTATATTTTATAAGGATTTATGGATGGAATTTTTAAAGATTTATAGATAAAAATCCATATAAAGAAATAATGATTAAGTATTTTTAAGGTTAACCTTTATAAGAAATTATGAAGAAAAATAAGATCATAAATGAATATGACTCATGTATGATAAAATATGTACATCCTTTTCACTTGTATAGGAAAATGAAAGGAAATGATAAAGGAGTCAGATTAAAGCAAAGCAAAGGTAAGCAAGCAAAATTTTTTTTGAAAATGATTTTTATATGTTTTATATTGCAACCATGGAATATGTCGGAATTGCTTTATCATAAGTAAATCCATATAGAAATAAGGAGAAATGTTGAGATATGTGGGAATTGCTTTATCATAAGCAAATCCTTATGAAAATAAGGAAAAAATGTGGAAATGGTTGCATTATGATGGAAAAGGAAAATTTTGATTTTCAAATGATATTTGTTTTTATCAAACGATTTTGCAATGATTTATTGAAATGTTTTAAAAAAAGATTTAAGGAAGACCAACCGATAACCGATTTAAGTAATGATTTTTAAAGTAATGACCAAAGGATCATACAAGCTTACCTTCATATAAAAGTAACTCATGTATCATGTGGACAAAGAATATGATACCACATAAAAAAAATAAATTATGCATTGGTATATCCTTTGTTCATGAAAAACCCAGAAATGGGAAGAAAAGCGTTTGCAAAATCTTTTGTCTTTAGATATTAAAATGTTTTCGAAATTGTTTTACCGCTCAAAAATTATTTAAAAACATTCTAGCAAAATTTTGAAATTACTATTTCTCAAACATTTCCTTCAAATATTTTAAATAATTTAGAAATGTGTTATTTAAATATTTTTAAAATTATTTAAGGTTGGTCATCCTTACAAAATATTTTTATTAACTTGTTAACTTGGGCTTTGCCAAGTTTTCAAGTTAGAAAAGGGAGTACAGGCCGAGGTTTGTACTATTTTGAAATGACATGCTAGCATCTAGTTTTGAAAAGGAAAAGTCACAGACTAGGGTCTGTGGAGTTTTATAAAAGCATGCTAGCATAAGAATGTGGAGAAAGAAATGTACACATGAGTTATGTACTAGCTCTACTGTAGAGGATATGCAGACCGGACGCGGTTGCAAGATAGGCCCCCTCTACATAGGCCAAGTCGCTTCAAAAGGCGAAATACCAATGGCGCCCTCCCTGAAATGAGAGAAGGACACGGATAACTGCCTGGCTCGCGAGTTATCAATTAAGATGGTTTCTCTCCTAAGGAGGAAGGATGATCACTTGATAAGTGTCATCTACTAGACAGACAAAAACGTCATGTGTGATGCATATGCTTGTTTTAAAAAGGTTTTATGGAAAATGTTTTAAGGACATGAGAATGTCCTCGGAGAAAGAAAGTTTTATGAAAAATATCTTAGGACATAAAATATGTCCATACAGGTAAAGTTTTACAAGCATATGTTTTTGGTATGAAATATAAAAGGTTTTATGAAAAGGTTTCCACTTATTGATAGTAGATCACTTGATAAGTATCTACTATTGAACGGGAGAAATGCATTTAAATGAAAAAATGCTTGCCTACTGAGTTTCAACTCACGTTTTTCTTTTCAAACCATAGACAGGTATAGCACAAGACATGATGGAAAAGGAAAGGATGATATGAAGAAAAAGTGACGACATGTCAATTTGCATAGTTTCATAGTTTATATGTATGAAATGATCAGGTTAAAATAACCTGTTTTGTAGAAAAACAAGTATGAATGTCATCAATCATCATTGAAATTTGAGATTAAGTATGTGTTTACATGTGATGAAAGAAAAGAAATTTTTTTTGGACAAGATCCAATTAAGTACCTGCTGCGTGATCAGGGCAACAATCCTGGGTCACGTTTATCAATCAATAAGATTCCAGAGTAAGGCTTCTAGGCGCCTTGGGTCGCGGCGCCACACTATCTGAGTCTCTAGATTCTTGTTCGTGGTGATCTGAGGTTACATGAATTGCATGAACAGGTTTTCTAGATCTCACTTCTTTTCTTCATGAGGAGATGGGTGGGTTGAACTGGTCTGATTGGTTGTTGCTGCGGGGGCTACGAGAATCCCGGTGGCTGATTCGGCCAAGCTTGGTTACTCCATGAGAAATTAGGATGAATTTTCCATCCTTGATTATAATTGTTGGCATATTGATTTGTTGAATTTCTCTGAAAATTGCCCACCTAATTAATGGACTCCGGATTGGAGGCACACTAATCACATGGATGGCCAAACTCTCCACACCACGTACAATATTCTGCTGACGATGATTGTGATGTGGAAGCCCCTACTACGTGACATTGGCGGGCCTTGATAAATTTTGAATCTACCTAGATAGAGCATCAATGTGGGCTTTTATAGATGAAACCGTGTCCAATTGTAGTAAGCCTCCACTTCGACTTTCATCTTATGGCAACTAATATGTATTGGCTGCCATATTCTCCAATAATGCATAAGATTCCTAATAGCTTTTTCTCAGCAATGAACCATTCGATGAAGAGTCCACCATGTGACGAGTGGAATCTTGGAGACCATTATAGAATATCTAAATTTACACCCACTGTCGAATTCCATGATGAGGGCATTTTTGGAGTAAATCTTTGAATTGAATGAAACAATGTCCATCCTGAGTTTGGCTAACTTGGCAGGCAGAAAATATTTTTCAATAAACTTCTGTGTCAAGTCATTCCATGTGCTGACATAGTTTGGTGGTAAAGAATCCAGCTACTCTAAAGCTCTGTCTCTCAATGAGACTGGAAAAGTTCTTAACTTCATTGCTTCGTCGAAGACTCCACGCTGCTTAAATGTATTCATGATTTACAAGAAGTTGTGAAGATGACAGTGTGGATCTTCAGAAGGTGAACCCCCAAACTGCCTGATAGATTGGAGCATTTAGAATACCACAGGCTTGATCTCGAAATTATTGGTGTTGACAGGGGGAGGTTGAATGCTGGTTTGCACTGTGTTCTATCCCATCGCAATAAGATCTGAAATAGGTTGGTCAAAATTATCTTGTGGTGGATGAAGTGGAACCTCAACCTGTTTGTTCCCTTGCTGATTAGTATTAAGATTTTCTTCTTGTCCTCCCATATGCTCCATTTGATTACGTAGATTCCTAGCTTCCTTGCTCCTGCGATGCTTTCTCAAATATATTCTTTCTGGCTCCGGATCAAATGGTACAATATTATCCTTTTTAGCTCTACCCCGGTGCACGCAACAAGCAATAAGCCCTGTAAGAATCAATTCAACTGTGCTGAATTGAAAATTTTATATAACTAATGACTTTATACAATGGAATATAATTACAAATTTATACACAAAGGCAATAGGAGTAACAATAATTATTTAGCACCAAAGTATCCCCAGCAACGGCGTCAAAAACTTGACGAGCTACGTATATATCTAATTAAAATGCTCGTTTGAATGCAAGTATACATGCCGATCAAGTAATAAAAAGTGAGTAGAATATCGTTCCCACGAGGATTGTGTTAAACAAATCAATACTTTGAATCTCAATTGTCTAAGTGAATTAGTAAAGAGAATGAGATTTGTTTTCAAAGAATTGAATTAAACTAAACTAAGCAAAACAGTAAATGACCAAAGTGGAGTGGATATTGCTGAGAGTTCCTTGTGATGATTAAGATAGGTGGGAATATGAATTCATTGAATCATAGCTATGACATTTGGTCCCATTTAAGTTAGTTGTGCAGAGATTACTAATCTAGGTTCATTCATATTCATATATGTCTTCCAACACATACAAACCTAACCAACTTTTAGTGATAACCACATAACCAAACCAAGATTACACATGGTTAATAGGTATATTCCTATCCATATTAACATCCAACACAAACAAGAGCTGGAAAACCTATGCCTCATATATGGATCTTATTCAAATTCTACTTTTTCAAGCATGAATCTGAATATTCAATCAATTTAGAGGGTTGCAAAGCTTGTAAACGCATTAAGCATGATATATAAGGGTAATCTCAAGCAACTCAAGTCACAGTACAACTGTATTATCAATTCAAGCATAAGAAAACCAAATAACATAAACTATGAGTTCAAATCATATATATCTCCCACCATACGAAGATTCAGCTCATAAACACGACTTCAATTCCCATAAAATCAAGTTTACAATCATCTCAAGCAAGGAGAATAACAAATATGAAGAGATAGAAGAGAAGAGGAGATGAAACTCAAAATATTTGTAGTGATAGCTTGGATCTCCACTTGCTCTTCTCTCCTTTCTTGAAGCCTTGGTTTTCTTTCTTTTCTCCACAGCAGCCACGACCCTCTCTTTCTTTGTTCCTTCTTGCCCAAACAAACCCTAAGTGATAATTTATACCCCCTTGCATTTAGCCTAAGACACGTGCAAAATTTCACATGTGTGGGGGCCTGCACCGGCTGACTCTCTGGAAGCTTGCCGACTTAGGGAGTTCTAGATTACTCTTGTGAGGCGGTAGGTTGGCGCCTAGGCACCGCTGGTCAATTCCGGGGCGCCATCCTACTTGCTTCTTCATTTTGTGCATTTCTTTATCCCGACACATTCACAAGCTGATAGTTGCCGTCGTCCTGTAAAATTAACTAAAACTGAATAAATGAACTTATAAATATCTATTTTATACTAAAAATGCATAAAAACTACATATTGTACCTAAAATGCACAATGCGTGAAAACTAGGCTAAATGAATGCAATTTTACTACATTATCTTGGACTAACTTGCAAAACTAGTCTAAAATAATCCGCAATAACTCGTTTTTTCACGAGTTATCACTTGCTTGGTGTGAAGGCCTACACTTTGACAATGATTCACATATATTAGGTGATGGAACCGAGATGTGGAAATCTAATATACGAAAATCAAGATATTAAACCTGGAAATCTAAGACCATAAGAATTAGCATGATTACCTTCAGGAATTCCATGAACTTCTATAGAACTTATTGGATTCTAATTGACTTAATCCCATGAAAATGGGCAATTAAGAAGATTATGGTGCACTTTGTAGGTTTTGAGAAAAGGTACAATGATAATTTAGGGATAGTTCTCCTTTAACACGTAATATCCAGATTAAGTAAACACTTCACGTATCCATTGCAAAAGACGTATGTAAAATCCCAGATCCTAGGTGCTCTTAATCTTGTGATTTCTAATCTCTGTTCTATGTTTTACAGATCAACTTTTCTGTTTCCTATTCTTTCTTCTCCTTATCTTATTTGGTTAGAGAGTATTTAGATCTAATATCTTAAGTCCCAAATTCCCTATAGATCGATATTTATATACTACAATATACGACCCGTGCACTTGCGATGAGATTACAAACAAGTATTTTGGCGCCGTTGCCGAGGAATTCGGCATTATTTAGGACTTTATATTTAAATACTTTTCTTTTCTTCTTTTTCTATTTTTCTATTCTCTATTCGTGTATCTTTTTTTGTGGGATTTTTTCTTTTATTTTTCTAAAAAGTTGTTTCATGACATACTATAATTAATGGTGTGATGAAAGAATAAATGATAAATATTTTCATGATGATAGAATGATTGCTAATGAATTTTATGAGAATTGTGAAGTAGCGGACAAGAATAATTCATATAGAGAGGGGACTTCCATGATAAATGCATCATACGAACAAGACTGGGGATATAGACAGCAAAATTCTCATAACTATGACAACTCACACTTTGTTGAAAATCCTTGCTCAAATACTTACTATGATAATGGGCCTATGCATTCGAACTTTCTTTGGTCCGACAATCTTTCGTTTTAATCTGAACAAAATTGTTTTTCACCTCAAACTCATGAATTTTACTATGAAAATGTGTTAAAAAATATTTTCCCTCCATTCCACTTATAATTGCACCAGAGCCTGAAGAATCCGTTGAAGATAAAATCTTAAAACTACTTCATCAAAAACTTGATCAAACGCAGGAGCAGCTTCTGAGTCTAGGAAAACAAGTTATACAACAAGCCATTCATCTAAATGAGAAACCTGACGAACCTCCTAGTTGCTGGTCCCGAGTTTATGGCTATGACCCAAGAGGAGAGGGGTGAATTGGGTATTTTAAAAAAATTCACTTAAACAGAAATTTTCCCCCTATTTAATTTAATCCCCTTAATGAAACAGTTGAATAATATGGAGAGAAATAAACCAACAAAAGCAGAAATGCAAACCACAACAGTAGACACAAATTTTATAGTAGTTCGAGTAATCTTCCCTACTCCACTCTTCCAAGATTACACCCGTTGTGACTTGGGTTCCACTATTATATTATCAAATACAGCTAGAGCAGCAGCTCTCTTCTAGATTTCAGCTCTAGGGGCATGCACAAATCACAGTACAAGTAGGTGATGAGTCATACTCAAGTCACAACCCTACTTTGCTTTCACTTGGTTCAAAGCACCAATATCAAACTAAGTATCAGATACAAATATTGAATCAAATAAATAAAACTACACTTTACAGATTGTGTAGGCAGGTTTCAGCTCGTGGAAGAACTTGTAGAAGAAAGATTTGATTAGCAATACAGCTTCATCAAGTTGGAGCTAACTTCTTTACTCGAAACTTGTGTTGATCACTTAATGCCTGGAGAAGATGGTAATTAGATCTCAGTAAATGCTTTCTCTTACCTCTAGCACGTTCACTTGAATGCTCTTTTATAATGGTAGAGTAAATTCGAACGTTTGGTGGTAGGTGGCGCGCATTTAATGCGCCAACATTCGAATTTTTCTCACCGTTGCGACCCAAGTCGCATGTGGAGTTGACTTCGGATGCGACTTCACCCAAGTCACAGACTGGAGTCGACTTCAGGTACGACTTCGGCCTCCTGCATCTTCAAATTCCTACTTCAGGTCAACTTGGTCCTGGACTTGACCTAAGTCGCAGGTGAAGTTGACTTCGGTTGCGACTTCACTTTCTGTATACACTTGTTAGAACTTGGATTTCTTGAAAGTGATCTTGGTAGCTTGATATTCATCACATCTTGTTCTTCCACTGATATTCTTAAGCTTGAAAGTTTGATCTTGGAACTCGACATGTTCATCTTTTCTTGGAGACTTGTCTTCATGTCTTGAACTTAGAATAATTTGATCTTGTAGTTCATAAAGGTAGCCCAAAGATTTTCCCTTGAGTAATATACTATCTTGAATGATTAAATTAGGCACATTTACTTGTCTGGACTGCATATTTCTTTATTCTGACTCAAGTCGGATATCTGGGTCGACTTGGTGTCCAACTTCACTCAAGTCGCATGTGGAGTCGACCCGGGGATGCGACTTCACCCAAGTCGCACATGGAGTCGACCTCGGGTGTGGCTTCACCTGTCTTGGTTACCAATTTCAACGTTGGAAAGTTTAAGCATTTGAAGTCGATGGTGGAGTTGACTTGGGTTTGTGACTTCACCCAAGTCGCGATTAGAGTCGACTTGGACTGCGACTTCACCTATCTTGATTCCCAATTTTAACGCTGGAAGGATTGACCATCTGAAATCGATAGTGGAGTTGACTTGGGTTTGCGACTTCACCCAAGTCACAGCCGGAGTCGACTTGGACTGCGACTTCACGTGTCTTGATTCCCAATTTCAGCGCTAGAAGGTTTTGCTCCTTTTGAAGTCGATCTTGAAGTCGACTTGGGTATCGACTTCACTCAAGTCGGTGGCTAAGTCGACTTGGCTTTGCGACTTGGTCTGTCAGGTACTAAATTTTAAGTTTTTAATCTTTAACCAATTTAAACAAGTCCCGTTAGTACCCAAAGCATTCTCAAATTAAGTTGTTAATCATCAAACATAGATTGTGCTTAATTTGCCTTTGATTCCAACAATCTCCCCCTTTTTGATGATTGACAAAACCAACTTGAGTTATACCTTTCATTTACACTTAAAATAACATTTCACTTTTATCTTGGCTCTTTAGATCAATCATATGTCATTTGCATTGCATTCCAAAGTTAATGAAATCAAAATATAATAGCAAATACATACAAAGAACAAGTCATATGCATTCAACCATTGCAAATCATCCAAAACAGATCATTTTCATAGATAATCAAGCAAATTTATACAGTTTGAAACAATGAGATACAAAATGGCCTATATGTGTACAATCTACCCGTCCCATGAAAGTAAACTATCCTAAAAACTCAAAACCCTCTCCCCCTTTTTGTCAAGGAATCAAAAAGGAGATAGGGAAAGCATAATTTAGTAAGTTGGAAAGCAAATATGGGATAAGATAGGCGACAAGGAGGTTTGGTAGGCCTGATGTAGGCAGAGGAATAAAAAGACGAGAGAGGCTAAATGGTGGGTTCAGCTCTCACTGATTCACCAAAATAAGGATCCAGGTGAGACATACTCGGCACACGGCGACCTCTGCTGCTTCCCGATGCAAGCCGATACTTGATATTGCACAGTTCATGATCTATTCGATCCTGACGAGTATGCATATCCATGATCGCCATATGGATCCCGGCCAGCTGTGACGAGATCCGATCTTCGATCTGCTCAAGGGGTGCCCATAGAGCGGTGACGAAGGTATCCCATGTTGGTGAATGCGGACGAGGGTCGGGGATCTGGGAGCCTCGAGGAGAGCATGGCCCATGTGATTGGGGTGATGTAGACTCCGTAGGCACAATCGGTGGTGGAGATGGGGCTGCCTCCTACTGTGGGGACGGAGGGGGTTGCTCCCCCTCAAAATGTGCACCTCCCGCTTCTGGTTGGGCTGGTTGTCCCATTCTTTCCCGAATTCTCTCAACCCTGAATTCCTCTACATTTATTTTCATTCTTGTCAACAAGGCCTTATTTATTGCGTTGGTTGGCTTGAGTACTTCAAACGGTTCGCCGTCGAGATCAACACCGAGGTAATGCATTATTCTTGTGATCCAAGTCCCATATAGTAACACGCCTCGTGGGTTGTCTTTCTTTGAGGCCAAAGCTTCCAATAACAGGGCAGGCAGGCTGACTTTGACCCGATTGTCTATTTTCCACAGAATTTCAGCCTCTAGTGGGTTTAGTTGGTTCCGGCCTCCTCCTTTTGGGTAAATGCAATGGGCGATCAACAGCCATAGAACCCTCAATCTCCAAGACAAATCCATATAATGGAGAAATTTTATCCCAGGGTGATACTTATTGCTCTTGGTTAACTGGTTGTACATCTATGGAATTGTTAACCCTTCGGGAATATTCTCCTCTGCTTCTGGAATATCCAAAATATGTGCAATTCTTCGGATTGCATTTTTCCTGTGATTTCCATTTCCAATTCCCAAGTTTATATCTTTTCCTTTTACAAAGGTAAGGTAGTAATCCTGATCCCAAAGATAGTAGAATACTTGGGTCAAATCAGGGTATACCCTGTCATCGGCTTTCAAAAGCCCAGTCCATCCCTGAAAGTAGAGTAGCTCCTCTATACCAAACTCATAGTCTCGCAAAAATTCAAAATTAATAATCTTGGGTACAAATATCTTACACTCGTAAAAATGCTTGTAAAATCTATTGTGTTGTCGTTCTGTTCTAAAATAGGTAGTTGGCATTTTGAGGACCTGTGCCTTTTGAGTTGGGGTGCCCTGCCTGTTTGCAGCTGATAGCGTCTCACTGCTTGACCCTAATTAGGAGCTGATTTGTCGGGTGTCGACGAGGATGGATTAGCCTCAGAGAAACACACACGACGTCTCGCAGATGCGGAGGCCTCCTCCCGAACTCGTTTGGATGGAGCTTGTTGTCGGCGGGGCACCCCCTTGCCTGTATTTGATCTGGATGGCCTGGATATGGCCAGTTTGGAAGGATTTGTGACTGCTTTAGGAGCCATGTAATTAATTTGATAGGTTTGTGAGATGGATTTATGAAATGGGACTTTGGAAAAACAAAGAGACTGCCAGAAATGCGAGCAAATGCAAGAAGAAATCCAAGCAAGGGAGATGGCCGCCGGTGGTTTTCTGGCCGACCGACAGGGAGACAGATGCACTGTTTGGGCAGAAAGATGCAAAGACGACAAGGGAAATAGGAATAACTGGGAAACAATGAGTAACCGGAGAGAGAGAGAGAGAGAGAGAACTGTGAGAGAGAGAACTGAGAGAGAGAGGTCTGGAGTTGGGTCGAGATTGAGAGAGAACTGAGAGAGATAAAACTTCGAGAGAAAAAGAGGAAGCTACTGCGGGAATAAGGAAGAACAGAAAAGAGGAGAGATGAAGAAGAAGACGGCGTGGGGGAAAGCGAAGCATCGCGCGCTGGAGTCGACTTGCCCTAACCGAAGTCGACTTCGCCCCATGCAGAGTCGACTTCGCCTGTCCGAAGTCGACTTCGATTTTGTGGAGTCGACTTCACTGACCAAAGTCAACTTGGCTCTCTAGACTTGCTTTTTATAAAATGCTCCCCCTATCATATTATGCTTCTAATCAAACTCAATCATACCCATATCATTCTTAATTTTATAAAATGGGTCCTTTGCAAGTGGTTAGGTAAAAATATCTGCAATTTAGTTCTCAGTTTTAACATATTCCAAACAAATGTCACGATTTTCAATATGTTCACGAATAAAATGGTGTCTTACATCTATTTGCTTTGTTCTAGAATGCAACGCAGGATTTTTGGTCAAACAAATTGCACTTGTATTATCAAATCTAATTGGAATATCATGATAATCAATACCATAATCCTTAAGTTGTTGTTTCATCTAAAGTAGTTGGGCACAACAGCTCCCGACGGCAATATATTCGGCTTCCGCAGTAGATAGAGCAACACTAGTCTATTTTCTTGAAAACCATGAAACTAATATGTTTCCAAGAAATTGACATGTTCCACTAGTACTTTTTCTATCTACTTTGTAGCCGGCAAAATCCGCATCCGAGTAGTCGATTAGATCAAATGTTGACCCCTTTGGATACCATAGTCCTAGATTAGTGGTATTTATCAAATATCTGAAAATTCTTTTTATAACTTTTAAATGTGATTCTTTAGGACATGATTGGAATCTAGAACACATGCAAACACTGAATAAAATGTCAGGTCTAGAAGCAGTTAAGTATAATAAAGATCCTATCATGCTTCTATACAGCTTTTGTTCGACAAATTTACCCTTTTCATCCTTGTCGATCTTGATAGTTGAACTCATTGGTGTATTTGCACCTTTGCTATTCTACATTCCGACCTTCTTTAACATTTCCTTGACATACTTGGACTAATATATGAAAATCCCTTCTGCTTGTTGCTTAATTTGCAGCCCAAGGAAGAAATTCATTTCACCCATCATGCTCATTTCAAATTCACTCTGTATAATCTTAGAAAATTCTTAGCACAGAGTTTCATTAGTAGCACCAAATATTATATCATCAACATAAATTTGAACAATTAAAATATTTTTATCCTTATACTTGATGAACAATGTTGTATCAACCTTTCATCTTTGAAATTCATGATCAATCAAAAATTTGCTTAACCTTTCATACCAAGCTCGTGGAGCTTGTTTTAGTCCGTATAGTGCTTTGGTTAATTTGAAAATATATTTTGATTGATCATTTTCTTCAAATCTTTGAGGTTGTTCAACATAAACTTCTTCATTCAGGTAACCATTCAAAAATGCACTTTTTACATCCATTTGAAACAATTTAAAATCCATGTGAGAAACAAATGCTAGTAAGATATGTATAGCTTCTAATCTAGCCACAGGAGCATATGATTCTTCAAAATCTATTCCCTCTTCTTAGGAATATCCTTTGGCTACTAATCTAGCTTTGTTTCTCACCACAAGTCCACTTTCATCTAATTTGTTCCTAAAAACTCATTTGGTACCAATAACTGTGCAATCTTGGGTCTAGGAACTAGATGTCATACATTATTTCTTTCAAATTGATTTAGCTCTTCTTGCATTGCGGTAATCCAATTTTCATCATTAAGAGCTTCATCCATGGTTGTTGGTTAAATTTTTGATACAAAAGTAAATTCTCCACAAATATTGTGTCTTGATCTTCTATTTTTTACTCCTTCATAGATATTACCAATAACTTGCCCAATTGGATGGTCATTTTTTAATTTTAAATCAGTTGGAGGTTTATAAGAATTGTTATCTTCACCTACCCTTTCCTCCATGGAATTTTCTTGTTTTGCTACGGCTTCACTTTGTTGCTTTTGTTGTTCCGCCTTTGGATTCTTTGATGTCTCATCTGCATCACTTAATTCATCCTCCTTTCTCGGAGTTTGGTTAAATTCATCAAAAACAATATGTATTGATTCTTCTACTATTTGATTTTTCTTGTCGAAGACTCTATATGCTTTGCTATTTAATGAATAACCAAGGAAAATTGTCTCATCACTTTTAGCATCTAATTTACCCAAGTTAGTTTTTCCATTGTTTAACACATAGCATGTACATCTAACGGCATGGAAATATGATATGTTTGGTTTTCTACCTTTCCAAAGTTCATATGAGGTCTTTTTCAAGATTGATCTAATGGTAACACGGTCTAATACATGACAAGCTGTACTTACAGCTTCACCCCAAAATCTTTTGGACAATTTACTCTCATTTAGCATAGATCTAGCCATTTCTTGTATTGTCCTGTTTTTCCTCTCAACAATCTCATTTTATTCGGGGGTTCTTGGTGCAAAAAATGTATGATAAATTCCTTTATCATTGCAAAACTCTATGAATCGTTTATTTTCAAATTCACCATCATGATCACTTCTAATAGAAATGTGAAACCCTAATCTTAGACATGTGTATAAAACCCTAGGATTGTAAACCCTAGGTAATATATTTAGAAAATATACATTCATGAGTATGAAATATGTGGGAATAGAGATTAAAATAATTATTTATGAAATTCGGATGAATAGTGCACGTGAATAATAACATTGGGATTAAGACACATGATTAAGAGTTAATCACTTGGATTAACTTAATCGCAAAAAGACGAAAAAGAGATTTAATCATTACAGGACGAAATAGCAAATCTTTTTGATATTTTAATCCAATTTTGGATTTTAGTGGAAAAATAAATAAAAATTCATAATTTGTAATCCGGACATCGGATTTCGATGAAATTTTTTATGGATGGTTAAAAATTTATGATAAACATAACAAATGGGTTAAGATGTGATGAAAATCACAAATCAAGGGTCAAGATGAGACGTCCAATGAAGATCAAAAAGTAACTTATCTTTTTAACATTTGACTTTTTATTAAAATAAATAATTAAAAAATAAAAAAAATTAAATGAAAAAGCAGCTGCAGCAGGGGCATGGCAGGGTGTGGTTGGAAAATTGACCAAAATAAATGGTCCATGATCATCATCATCATAAACCAATGGCTAGGATTTAATTTGCTTAAAATAAATAAATTTTAATAAATAAAAAAGATAGAAAAATAGGGCTGCAATAGGGGGCTGGAGCAAGCCTAGGGTGGGCTGCACAAGGCTCCATGCACCTTTTGAAATTGGAAAAAAACACATTTGCAATTTCACACCTTTAGCAAGGAGGGTAAAATCCAAATTTAAGAAAAATCAAACCCTATAAATAGGGGGCAGGGGTGGACGTCCAAGAGCACAATCATTCCAGCTCCATTTGAGTATTTTCCACCCCCACCACGTTTTAGCCTTGAGGAGAAAGGAGATGAGAAAGTTAGAGAGAGAAAGTGTGAGAAAAAGAGGGACATCTCCACGTCGGGTAAGTGAATTCTATCTAAATTTCTTTTGGATGTTAAGTAGGGTAAAACCATACTTAGATAATGCCTAAGCATAAAAAAATAAGTATAGTTATAATGCTTAATCGAAATTATGCCAAAACATCAAAAATTTGGAGCAAAAATAGAGCATCCGGGAAGATAGCATATGATATGTGTAAATAAAGCTCCAAAATTGATAAATGATGATTTGGGATGAATGAATATGATGTTGGAATGATGCTATATTAATTTCATAATTTTTAGAATTAAGGATTATGCTTAGGTGAATTTATATTGATTTTTAGTATATGGAGAAAATGATTTATTTAGCCAAGTAAATGATGATGAATTTAAAATTCATGAATTTTCCCATGATATACTAAACATAAGTTATGTCATGGTATTTTTTATTTTTGTAAAAAATGTCAATTTTTGGAACCCATGAACAGTAATCCACGCTGCTGTGAAACAGTAAACGTGAACAGTAATGATGAACAGTAACTATGAACAGTAAACAGCGTGATTTTGGGAAAAATTGAGATTTATTTTTATGAGGATATATAGATGGAATTTTTAAAGAATTTATGGATAAAAATCCATATAAGGAGGTAATGACCAAGTATTTATAAAGTGATAACCTCTATAAAAAAGAGGTAATATATGATCATAAAGCATGCATGGAAAGCAATCTAAGACATAGAATAGATGGATAAAATATCCAATTTTCTTATGTATGAAGAGGAAAGGAGAAGGTTAAGGACACGGACTAAGAAGGTAAGCAAGCACAACTTTGAAAATGTGATTTTATTCTCAAGTATTTATGAAATGTGTTTAAGGTTGGTCATTCCTATAATGTTTTGAAATAATGAATGTTTAAGAGTTTTTATGAAAAGTCATGCCAGCATATTGATATCATGTGATGTTCATAGACATGTGCACATGTATGATGTCTAATAAAGAGGCTTTAGTGGAGGTAAAAAGTGGATCAGAGGGTCCCCCTTCACTATTACCGAGTTGTATGGGTTGTGTGTCAGCGGCGTCCTCCCAAAAGGAAGAGGCAACAGAATGTTATGTGTGAATGAATGCATTGCATTTTCATACATAGATTGAAAAGGAAAGCATGGATTTGAAATGATATTTTAAAGGGATGGTGCAAATAATTCTCTACATGAGAATGACAAGTCACCTGGTGTAAGAGGTATATAATACCAGGAAAATCAAAAGTCATGCATGTAGGAGACCATGTAGGCGTCAAGAGGAAGAGAGGTTCCCCTTGATGAGGCCAAGTCGGAGAAAGCCGGCATATTGGACCATGCTATGTGAAATGTTCCCTAGGCTAGCGTACTCGCACACGAAGGTTTATGTCAGGAATGAAAAGGAAGCATTTGCACATCTAATGTTTATGAAATGATTTTTACGAAAAGGTTTCTGTGCATTTGATAGTTGATCACTTGGTAAGTGTCTTCTATCGAATTGAGATGAATGCATTTAAAATGAAAAATGCTTGTTTATTGAGTTTCGACTCATATTTTATTTTTCCAACCTCAGGCAGGTGTAGGAAAAGCCAAGAGATGAAGGGCATGTGTTGCTAAAGGAAAAAAGAAATCTACAAAAGTTAGTAGATTTTTGTATGAATAGATGCCCTAATGGGATATGAGAAAAAAGACATAGGTTGTATGAAATTATGAAGTTATGAATAATATGAGAAGTTGATGATTTATGATGATATGGATAAGTCCATTATGAATGATGATGAGTGTATGTTTATGTGATGAAAGAAAAGAGAAAGAAAAGAAAAAATTTTGGACGAGATCCAATTAAAAATCCGGCCGTATGATCAAGGCAACAATCCTGAGTTACATTTACCAATCGACGAGATCCCGAAGTAAGGACTATTTGGACGCCTCGGTTCGGGGCGCCACAAGAAATAATTATGTTTTGTTTTTCATTTTGCACCAAATTTGAAAACGTGACAAACATAGAAAAATACTTCATCTTTGCTAGCTAAGAGTATTGTCCATGTGAATCTTGAAAAATCATCAATAATTACAAATACATACTTTTTCCCACCAAGAGTTAAAATGTCTGATGGCCCATAAAGATCCATATGCAATAATTCAAGTGGCCTAGTCGTTGAAATTTTCTTTTTGATGGAAAATGGCATCTTGGGTTGCTTGGATAATTGACAAGCCTTACAAATCTTCTCCTTGTCATATTTAAGCTTTGGTAACCCTTCCACTAAGCTCTTTTTCCGCAAAGTTTTAATATTTGACATATTTATATGTCCAACCCTTTTATGTTATATCCATGGATCATTTTCTATGGCTATTAGACATTTTCCATCAAGTTCATCTAGACAAACCAAATATACATTTCCATATCTTTTACCACTAAATACTATGTGATCATCATCAAATACATTGCATATAGAATATTCAAATACAACTTTATAACCTTTATCACATAATTGGCTAATACTCATTAAGTTGTGTTTGAATCCTTCAACAAATAATACATTTTCAATACATGCATTTGAAATTCCATAAACATTTTCTTTACCTTTGATTATACCTTTTTCATTATTTCTAAATGCAACCGTTCCTTCACTACATGGTTTAATTTTATAGAACAATCATTTTTCTCCCATCATGTGTCTTGAGCAGCCACTATTCATAAACCACATATTGTTGGCCTTTGCAAAATAAGGTCAAGTGGAGCTTATCTTTTTGGTACCTATTTTATGGGTCCATTTGGGTTAGTTAATCATTGAAATCTACATTGATCTACCTTTGAAGGCATAAATCTAATGCTCTTAGGTACCCAAACCAATTTTGCACCAAGGTCATGTAATTTTCTCATTCTACATTGATATACCTTGTGCCCCATCTTATCGCAAAAGTTGCAAGCTCCCGGGAGTCTTGGAGTGGGGATCCATGTAGTAGTAGTTTTCCAAGTTGGTCTTTTGGTCCAAGCAACATGATTCATTTTTGGTTTAACATGGATGGGTTTTTCTTAGTTCTTATAAGTCCTTGGAGCATTTGACTTACGACTTTCTCCCTTATCAAATGTGGAATACCCAAGTCCTCTCTTGTTATTTTGGGCGGTTATATTCAAAAATATTTTGACACTTTCCCTTGGATTAGAAAACTTAGCAAGTGATTCATTCAATGATTCATTTTCTTTTTTGAGTTTTTCTACCTCACTTATCAAATTGTTCTTTTCGTTCTTCAAATGGTCAACTTTTTCCGCAAGTTTTCCGTTCACAATAATTACTGCATCACATTGTCTTTTCTTCATTGTGAACTTGTTTCCCAATTTCTTTATTTCCTCATATAATGAATCATAGGCTTGTTGTAGTTTTTCCAATTCAGCACATTTGAGGCAATCATTTGTGGAAGAGAAAATAGAAATAAATTTTGGCTTAGAGGTTACCTCTTTACTACTCGTGCAATTTGTTAAAGTAGTTTGATCCTCCAAGATTTCCATTGCTACAAGGCATAGGTTGAAATCTTCTTCCATTATGGCCATGCAACAAATCTTTGGGCAATTTGTGGCCTCGTTTTCTTCATTTGAGGAGCTGCATGTCGTGGATGTCTCCTCATTGACAGTACATGCCTCTTCCTTTAGCTTTTTGAAATCTTCTATTTTCACCTCGATCTTTCTTTTCTCTTCGTTCCTTTGATTTGGTTTCTTCGGCTGTTGGGCATTGGGCTTGCATATGCCCCATACCACCACACCGGAAGCACTTTGTAGCCTCCTTCATTTTCTCCTTTGAATTTCTTTCTTTAAAGTTCATGTAATTCTTTCCTTTCCTTACTTTTGAAGCGTCTTGTAAGTAATGCAATCTCCTCGTCGTCGTTTTGAGAGGATGAGGTGGAGTCATCTAAAACTTGTGCGGCTTTTAAGGCAATAGCTCTTTTGCCTTTGTGTTGCTCCTCATTTTTCCTCTTAATTAACTCATGTGACATGAGTGAGCTTATGAGATCTTCTAATCGTAGCGTGTTGAGGTCCTTTGCTTCCTCAATGGTCGTGATCTTTGGAGTCTAAGATTCGGGTAACACTCTTAGAATTTTCATTATGTGCTCTGATTCAGAAATAATTTTTCCAAGACCTTTCAAGGCATTAGTAATCTTAGAAAATCTAGCAAATATTTTTAAAATATTTTCAATTTCAAGCATTTTAAAGCTTTCTAACTCTCCAATCAAAATATTTCTTCTCGTCTCTTGGACTTGAGAAGTTCCCTTATAGATAGAAGTAAGAGTATCCCATATCTCTTCAGCGGTTTAGCATGAAGATACCCTATCTTATTCAGATATTGTTAATGCACAAAAGAGGAAATTCATGGCCTTTGCGTTGCTTTTAACGGTTCTCGCTTCCTCCTCGGGCCATGTGGAGGCTCTTTCATTAATAGGCAACACAACGCCATCTTGGATAGCAATCCAAGAATCTTTATCTGTAGCTATGATTAATTGTTTTATTCTCAACTTCCAATAACCGAAGTTACTCCCATCAAATAGAGGTGGCCTTGTGAAAGATTGGCCCTCGGCAAATGCAGGGGTGGAAGTTTGTTGGGATGTCATATCTGAGATCTCTTTGATTTAAACTCAAAGACCTGCTCTGATACCACTTGTTCGTCCCGAGTTTATGGCTATGACCCAAGAGGAGAGGGGTGAATTGGGTATTTAAAAAAATTTCACTTAAACAGAAATTTTCTCCCTATTTAATTTAATCCCCTTAATGAAACAGTTGAATAATATGGAGAGAAATAAAGCAATCAAAGCATAAATGCAAAGCACAGCAGTAGACACAAATTTTATAGTGGTTCATGCAACCTTCCCTACTCCACTCTTCCAAGCTTACACCAGTTGTGACTTGGGTTCCACTATTGTATTATCAAATACAGCTAGAGCAACAGCTCTCTTCTAGATTCCAGCTCTAGGGGGTGTGCACAAATCACAGCACAAGTAGGTGACGAGTCACACTCAAGTCACAACGCTACTTTGCTTTCACTTGGTTCAAAACACCAATATCAAACCAAGTATCAGATACAAATATTGAATCAAATAAATAAAACTACACTTTACAGATTGTGTAGGTAGGTTTCAACT
Organism: Annona cherimola; assembly: GCA_030490835.1. Lineage (NCBI taxonomy): Eukaryota > Viridiplantae > Streptophyta > Magnoliopsida > Magnoliales > Annonaceae > Annona > Annona cherimola. The sequence goes on from CM059972.1 coordinate 47,418,442, forward strand.
CATGGAAGAACTTATAGAAGAAAGATTTGATTAGCAATGTAGCTTCACCAAGTTGTAGCTAAGTTCTTCACTTGAAACTTGTGTTGATCACTTAATGCTTGGAGAAGATGGTAATTAGATCTCAGTAAATGCTTTCTCTTACCTCTAGCACGTTCACTTGAATGCTCTTTTATAATGGTAGAGTAAATTCGAACGTTTGGTGATAGGTGGTGCACATTTAATCCGCCAACGTTCGAATTTTTCTCACCGTTGCGACCCAAGTCGCACGTTGAGTCGACTTCGGATGCGACTTCACCCAAGTCACAGACTGAAGTCGACTTCGGGTGCGACTTCGGTCTCCTGCATCTTCAAGTTCCTACTTCAGGTCGACTTGGTCCTGGACTTGACCCAAGTCGCAAGTAAAGTCGACTTCGGTTGCGACTTCACTTTCTGTATACACTTGTTGGAACTTAGATTTCTTGAAAGTGATCTTAGTAGCTTGATATTCATCACATCTTGTTCTTCCACTAGTATTCTTAAGCTTGAAAGTTTGATCTTGGAACTCGACATGTTCATCTTTTTTTGAAGGCTTGTCTTCATATCTTGAACTTAGAATAATTTGATCTTACAGTTCATAGAGGTAACCCAAAAATTTTCCATTGAGTAATATACCGTCTTGAATGATTAAATTAGGCACATTTGCTCGTCTGGATTGCATATTTCTTCATTCTGACATAAGTCGGATATCTTGGTCGACTTGGGGTTCAACTTTACTCAAGTCGCATGTGGAGTCGACCTGGGGATACGACTTTACCCAAGTCGCACATGGAGTCGACTTCAGGTGCGACTTCAACTGTCTTGGTCCCCAATTTCAACGCTGAAAAGTTTGAGCATCTGAAGTCGATGGTGGAGTCGACTTGGTTTTGTGACTTCACCCAAGTCGTAGTTGGAGTCAACTTGGACTACAACTTCACCTATTTTGATTCCCAATTTCAACAGAGCATCTGAAGTCGATAGTGGAGTCGACTTGAACTGTGACTGCACCTGTCTTGATTCCCAATTTTAGCGCCGGAAGGTTTTGCTCCTTTTGAAGTTGATCTTGAAGTCGACTTAGGTATCGACTTTACTCAAGTCGATGGCCAAGTCGACTTGGCTTTGCGACTTGGTCTATCAGGTTCTGAATTTTAAGTTTTTAGTCTTTAACCAATTTAAACAAATCCAGTTAGTACCCAAAGCATTCTCAAATTGAGTTGTTAATCATCAAAACATAGATTGTGCTTAATTTGCCTTTGATTCCAACACTAGTCAACCATGCATGGACTCTATAAATTTTTCTGAGGATTATTGTAAAACCATCTCGAGTGATATGGATCAAGTAGAGGATGAGATGTATGCAGATGAACAAATGCATGTAGATGAACAAGTGCAGATTCTAAACCATGCATATAATGAAGACGTTCTGAATTATGAGAATCAAGAGGCGGGCAAGGTGTAGGATAAGGACATAGAGCAAATTCAAGACCAATCAAATCCTTATGAAACTCAAAATGAAAATAGTGAGAAAATTAAAGCAACTAGCCCATTCAAAGAAACAAGGATCGAGGAGTCATGCATACCATCAGAGCTACACATGCCATCATTTATTTTTTCACAGAGAACCACTGAATATTGCACAAATCCTAAAGAGATACATTTTAATTATTAAACTTTAGAAAAATTTCTCTCTCATCTTATTTAGATCCCTTTTTAGACAGTAACAGCATTTGCAATTTTGCAGGAAACCACAACAAGATGATGCCGCAAAAAGAGATATCGGATATCATGTCTGGTGATAGTCCAAATTTTACAAGAGTGCGGAATGCACCACAAGAGAAATTAGACAAAGACCCGCATAAACTTGTATTAAAAAATTGGGCGTTGGTCGATGCAATCTGAAATTCGGCTGAGGACTTTAAACCAAGCGTTTCTTAGGAGGCAACCCAAGAATTTTCATTTTTCTTTCAGGGGAGTTTTAGTTTTAGTTTTTCTTTCAGTTTCTTTTGTTTTAGAATTTCGATACTTTTTAGTTTGGAGTTTTATTTGTTACTTTTTAGAGACTACCTGGATAGGAAGCACCATGGGATCAAGAGTCAGTTCAACTCGCCAAAATAGGGAAGTCAACATCTCACATTCTTTAAAATTCCTAGCTAATTTTGATATATCTTTTTGATTGTATGAATTGCATTGAGGACAATGCTATTTTAAGCGTGGGGGTGAATGTGTTGCACTATTTTCTCTAACTATTTCTTTCACTACCCCATTGATTACAATTTTGGTCACATTTTGAAAACAAATTGAAAAATTCTTAATAATTCTTTCTTAAATTTTGATATTGGACTGATTGAGACCCTACTTTGAACTCTCGTGAGTCTTGTAAGCAAACCATACTTAGAATTTCAAAATCTTTGAGTGAGGAAAAGAACCGAGCCCCAACGAGATGTTAAAATTATTTTTAAACATGTACTTGTTGAAAATACTTGAATTTTTGTCCTAAATCACTTGATGAAACTAATATACTGAGATACCAATTCCGTTTTCTTTCAAAATTGGATCAATCCTTTCTAATTTATCAAAAGTTATTTCTGGTACACACAATTGGTTATTAAAAAAGGTAGTTTTTCCCATATACATGAAAATCTTATTCTTGTTGATGAATTTTCAAAGCTAAAACTCAATTTGACTTATTTGTGGACATGATTAAGGCATTTTTTCCTTAATGAGCCAATCTTTGAGAGTATAACGATTGTTTACCTCTATAGAGCTTGAATTTAAATTTTCATTTTCTAAACCAGTTGAACCAACTTTGAAATTGAATTTTGAGCTGAAAAATAAAATGGGAATAAGGTTTGACCTCCTAACTCGTGCAAATAATGAAAATGACTTCCTAGATACCCTGAAATATGGTGAGGGGAGTTATTTATAAACAAAAGTTCCCTAGATACCCTGAAATATGGTGAGGGAATTATTACTGGACTTAGTTTTAAAAAAATCCAAATAAAAAACTATTAAACCAAAGGTAAGAACAGGCTTTAAAAAAAGAATGAAAATACTAAGTGTGGGGGTGACATTATTTCATGTTGCAAAATGAAGTTCAAATCAATGTGGAGACGGTTCAATTTTTTGAAATTTTATTTCTTGTGCTAAACATAATCGTTGTCCCACCAAGTCCTTATGATGCATGAATTGGTTGATTGAATTGGTAGAGGAAATTTGGATGCAAGATTTTGATGAGATATATATAAGATAATTTTACTGATATTTTTCTGCGTCACTACCATTATTTGAATTGTTGAATGTTTGTATTAAATAACCAGATAAAAGGGAAGGATATTTGATAGCTACGAGTTTATATTGTGGGAGTTTTTGAACTCTTAGTGATTGAAAGCAAAAACGGTAATTGGGTGTACAGTATTAATCTAATGAAAAGGATTTTGATTGAGATTTTGACAAGTGCTCTGTTTCAAAGTCTTTTATTCAACATCCTCATTAGTTTTGATACTCATTTGCATTTGGTTTTTTTTCAAAGTTCTTGAAAGGCCAATTCTTGAAATTTTGTGTTTTGATTATTTCGTATTTACTTGAGGACAATCAATGGTTCGATTGTGGGGGTATTTGTTTAGTCACATTTATATTATGAATTTTGATTGTTAATTGAGAAGAATTTGAGTGTTTAACATATTTTAATCATATTTTGATTGATTTAGCTTTACAAAGCATAAAATACTCACGATTGACGGATTTGTGTAAAACAAGAGGAATTCGTGCAATTTTGGTATACAACATGAATAAATTGATAAGTGTCGATGAAAGTGGGAGTAAATTGTAAATTCAAGACTCAAACATGAAGCAAAACTGCGTTTCAAGCAAGGCACTATTCATACGCAGTTACTATTCATGCATTGCACTATTCATGAGCACTGTTCACATGCACTGTCCCTGTGCAAACTGTTCATGCATTACTATTTGCGCTCTGTAGCTGTTTATGTGTTACTATTTGTGTACTGTTGTTGTTCACGCAAATTACTATTTATGTCAAGTTACTATTCACGCCCCTCACCTCTATATAAACACTTGTGGGGAATATTTTAAGGCATGTGAGACTGTCCTGGGAGCTTGGGCTGAGGTCCAGAGAGTAAGAGAAGGCATAGAGCACGAGGCAAGAGCAGAGGTGGCGAGTTGCTTGAGGCAGTTGAGACACCATCGGGGCTTCCAATCAATAAGCTTTCCTTTTCTACTTCTATTTTGATTTAGTTGTCATGTTAGTGATGGACTTTGAATACAATATTATTTTCTGTTTAATTTTTATTATAAACATGCCATAAAGGGTTTAGGATGTAGCGTACGTATAATGTAGCGGATATTGTGGTTTGATTTATTTATGACTGATATTATGTGTTAATTTAATATCTTGTGATTTAATGCTTGCTTAGTGTGAAAGCCTACACTTTGACAATGATTCTCATATATTAGGTGATGGAACCGAGAGGTAGAAGGCTAATATACGAAAATCAAGATATTAAACATGAAAATCTAAGACCATGAAAATAGGCATGATGACCTTGAGGAATTTCATGAACTTCCACAGAACTTAATGGATTTTAATTGACTTAATCCCATGAGTATAGACGATTAAGAAGATTATGGTACACCTTTTAGGTTTCGAGAGAAGGTACAAGAATAATATAAGGATAGTTTTCCTTTAACACATAATATCTAGATTAAGTAAACACTCCAAGTATCCATTGCAGAAGATGTATGTGAAATTCTAGATCCTAGGTGCTCTTAATCCTGTGATTTCTAATCCCTGTTCTACATTCTACATATCAACTTTTCTTTTTTCTATTCTTTCTTCTCCTTATCTTATATGGTTAGAAAGCATTTAGATCCAATGTCGTAAATCCCGAATTCCTTGTGGATCGATATTTATATACTACAATCTGTAACCCGTGCATTTGCGGTGAGATTGCAAACATTAAACTTGTAAAAGAAGCACTAAAAACCACATATAAAGGTAAATCCACACAACATAACTTACAGCAAATCTAAATATTCATTCATTCCAAAAAGAACCAAACTAAGCATAGTTTAGAGTTCAAATCCTCTCAATCTCCCATTACAAAAAGTTTAGCTCAAAAATATAGTATCAAATCCCATCAAACACATGTTGAAATACATCCTAGCAATGGAAAATATGAAAGATATGTAGAGAAAGAGAAAGAGGAAGTAAAACTTGCTAATTTCCACTACACATGATGAATCTCCACTTCAAAATCTCCTTGGCTAGAAAATTTCTTCTTTTCTCCCCTTGTGCCTGCAGCCATGATCTCTAAACTCCCTCTTGTAAACCCTAAGAGATACATAAATACCACCTCGCAACTAGAGTAAACATATGTGATTTTTGTGCACGTGTGGAGCTGGCACTGGGGCTCTAATAGTTTGGCGTCGAAGCGCCAATTCTCTAGATGCTCCTGCCATCATGAATTCTCTTGTATCTTCTGTTATGTCGTTTAGTGGCACCGGAGCTCCAATTCACTTGCCAAAATTTGTCCAAATTCATCTTATATTAGTCTCCTCTTGCTCTCATCCTCTCTTAAATATTGAGTTTCATTAAGAATGCTTTCCTTTTCCTACAAAGAAAAATTAAAACAAGTAAATGCGTACTTATATGATTGAATGCAGTCAAAATGACCTAAATGATGTAAATCCTACCAAAAATGTGCAAATTCTAAAACTACCTACACAAAATGTGTTGGAAACAATGTTTAAAGCAAAACAAAATTGACCAAAGCATGAGTTTTGATGATTAACAAAGTTAAAATTGAGTATAAGGTGATTACTGATGACTTTGCTTAATGATTTAAGGAATGAATTAGCCAAGTCGATATCCAAGTCGACTTGGATTTCGACTTAGGCTGAAGTCGATCCCAAAGTCGACCCATATTCGACTCCAAAAAAGACCACGCAGCAAAATTCAAATTGGAAGGAAAAGCAGGTGAAGTCGCAGGCCAAGTCGACTCCACTTGCGACTTGGGAAGCCAAGTCGCAAACGAAGTCGACTCCAGCATCGACTTCAGACGGCAAAAACACTCCAGAGCTGATTTTGGGGTACAAAAATTCCGAAGTCGCAGACGAAGTCGACTCCAGGTGCGACTTGGGTGAAGTCGCAGATGAAGTCGACCCCGAGATCGACTTGAGTTCTTCAATGTCCAAAATACAGACTCAAGCTCATTTTCAAGATCAACTTGGAATTTTTCAAATCCAAATCAAGGGTACAAGCTCATTATCAACCTAAGATTCTCAAGTCCAAGGCATAGCTTCAAACTTATTCTAAAGGTGTAGAAATTCAAGATATGAAGATTAATATCAAAAGAGAGCAAGGTGCATGAATCAAAGGCAAATCTACCTTACAAGTTTTCAAGCTCTCCAAGATTCACAAGGTCAACAACATTTGAAGACTAATCCAAGTTCAAGCAAGACGCATAAACTCAACTAAGAAGATTGGTCAAAGATTACATGATTCAAATCTCATGGACTCAAGTTCATCAAGCTTCCTGCCAAGGTGAAGTCGCACCCGAAGTCGACTCCACCTGCGACTTGGGTCAAGCCGATGACCAAGTCGGCCCAATCTGGAACTTGAAGATTGCTACGGAAGGCGAAGTCGCACCCGAAGTCGACTCCATCTGCGACTTGGGTGAAGTCGCACCCGAAGTCGACTCCACCTGCGACTTGGGTCGCAACGGTCGGAAAATATTTGAACGTTGGCGCATTAAATGCGCGCCACCTACCTTCAAACGTTCGGATTCTCTCCACATTTATAAAAGGCATTCATTATGGACGAGAAAAGAGCTGAGAATCATTAAGTGTGCTTAACTCCCATCTACAAGAGCTTTAAGAGATCAAGGCATTCAAAGAAGAAGAACTTTGCTTCAAACTCCAAGAGCTCAACTTCTGAATCTTCAAAGCCAATACTACGAGTTCTTCTCTGCGCCAAATTGCTAGTACACATCTGTAAAGTGTAGACTCTTTTGTTATTTCATTTGTTTGTATTGAACTTGATTTAGTTTGAGGAACTAAGATCAAGTAAAGGTAAAGTAGTGTGTGATTGGAGTGGAACTCATCACCTACTTGTGCTGAGATTTGTTGAAGCCCCCTAGAGCTGGAATCTAGAAGAGAGCAGTGGCTCTAATTGTATTTGAGGAATACAATAGTGGAACCCAAGTCACAAGGAGTGTGAGCTTGGAAGAGTGGAGTAGCGAGGTTGCCCGAACCACTATAAAAATCTTGTGTGCTTGATTTATATTTCTGCTCTCTGTTGGAAATATGTGGAAAACTAGCTCAATCTATGTTTTGATGATTAACAAATCAATTTGAGTAAGTCTTGGCTACTAACAAGTTTGTGAAACTGTTTAAGGAATAACCACTTGAAGAAAAACAAGTATGGAAGGCCAAGTCGTTCCCCAAGTCGACTCCAAGATCGACTTCAAAACGTGCAGAACTGTCCAGAGTTGAAGACGGAAGAAGGGAAGGTGAAGTCGCAGGCCAAGTCGACTCCACCTGCGACTTGGGTAGCCAAGTCGCAAACGAAGTCGACCTCACTATCGACTTCAAAAGTGCAAATCCGTCCAAAGTTGAAAGATTGAAGCACGAAGCTGCCAAGTCGCAGGCCAAGTCGACTCCAGGTGCGACTTAGGTGAAGTCGCGAACGAAGTCGACCCCAAGTGCGACTTGAGTTTTTCAAAGATCAAAGATGCAGTTTCAAGCTCCTTTCAAAGAACAACTTAAGATATCCCAAGTCTAAAATCAACATAAGTCTCTCAAGTCCTAGACAAGAACTTCAAGCATGTTCCAAGATGAAGAGATAAGCAAGTCATGAAGATCAACATGGGAGCAAATGAAAGCAAGCTAAAAAGAAGTCACAATGACTTCAAGGAGATAAGAAAAATACAAAAGAAATTAAAAGGCTTGAGAAAGACTAAGCAAAACAAAAGATTCCAAGTTCCATGTTCGAGAAGACAACTGTCGAGGTGAAGTCGAACCCGAAGTCGACTTCACCTGCGACTTGGGTCAAGTCGAGAACCCAAGTCGACCCTGACAGGAACTTGCAGTTGCGACAGAGAGGCGAAGTCGCACCCGAAGTCGACTCCATCTGCGACTTGGGCGAAGTCGCACCCGAAGTCGACTCCACCTGCGACTTGGGTCGCAACGGTCGGATTTTATTCGAACGTTGGCGCATTAAATGCGCGCCACCAACCCTCTAACGTTCGGATTCCCTCCAAAATTATAAAAGGGAGTTAATGTGGACGAGGGAAGTAGTTGGAAAACATTAAGTGAGCATAACTCCTATCTACAAGAGCATTAAAGTGATCAAGCCAATCAAGAGAGGAAGAACTACACTTCAAAACTGCAAGAGATTTACTTCAGATTCTTCAAAGCCTATCACAAGTTCTTCTCTGCGCCAAACTGCTTCTACACATCTGTAAAGTGTAGATTTCTTTCATTGATTATTTGTTTGTATTGAACTTGATTTAGCTTTGGTAGCTAAGATCAAGTGATGCCCCCTAGAGCTAGAATCTAGAAGAGAGCAAGAGGCTCTAGTTGTTGATGCCCCCTAGAGCTAGAATCTAGAAGAGAGCAAGAGGCTCTAGTTGTTGATGCCCCCTAGAGCTAGAATCTAGAAGAGAGCAAGAGGCTCTAGTTGTTGATGCCCCCTAGAGCTAGAATCTAGAAGAGAGCAAGAGGCTCTAATTGTATTCGTGGAATGCAATAGTGGAACCCAAGTCACAAGGTGTGTGAGCTTGGAAGAGTGGAGTAGGGAGGTTGCCCGAACCACTATAAAATCTTGTGTGTCTATTTATTTATCTGCTCTCTACATTATATTGCTTTCCATTTCGTTTCTTCATTAAGGGGACTGGATTAATCCGGGGTTAAGTTTCTGTTTAAGCTATAAACTTTTAAATACCCAATTCACCCCTCCCCTCTTGGGTTTTGCCATCAATTCGGGACCCGACACTCTCTACATTATATTGCTTTCCATTTCATTTCATTTCATTAAGGGGATTAAACTTTCAAGGGGTTAAGTTTTTAATTTACCAAAGAATTTTATAAGAACCCAATTCACCCCTCCCCTCTTGGGTTTTGCCATTAACTCGGGACCAACAAGTGGTATCAGAGCAGGTCTTTGAGCTTACCAAAGAGATCTTATTGACATGGCATCCCAATCTACTTCCGTTCCCGCATTTGCCGAAGGCCAATCATTTACTAGGCCACCATTGTTTGATGGGAACAATTTCGGCTATTGGAAGCTTCGTATGAAGCAACTCATTATGGCTACCGACATGGATTCTTGGATTGCAATCCAAGATGGTGTAACTTTGCCTATCGATGAAAGAGCTTCCAAGTGGACCGAAGAGGAAGTAAGAACCGTTAAGAGCAATGCTAAGGCCATGAATTCTTTATTTTGTGCTCTTACGGCTTCCGAGTATGATAGAGTATCATCTTGTCTAACCGCTAAAGAAATATGGGATACTCTAACATCTATTTATGAAGGAACCTCTCAAGTCCAAGGGACTAGGAGAAATATTCTGATAGGAGAATTGGAAAGCTTCAAAATGTTAGATAAAGAAAATATTTCTGAGATGTTTGCCAGATTTTCTAAAATTACTAACGCATTGAAAGGTCTTGGAAAGGCTATCTCTGAATCTGAACAGGTTATGAAGATTCTAAGGGCTCTACCGGAATCATGGACTCCAAAGATTACGGCAATAGAAGAAGCCAAAGACCTAAATACTTTAAAGTTAGAAGATCTTATTAGCTCATTAATGTCACATGAGCTAATCAAGAGAAGAAATGAAGATCAACACAAAGGGAAGAAAGCTATTGCACTAAAGGCCACCTCAGAAGAATCTACCTCCTCATCTCACAACGATGATGAAGACATAGCACTGCTCACTCGCAAATTTTGAAAGTTTGTGAGAAAAGGAAGGAACTTCAAAAACTTCAAAGAAAGACCACGAAGAGAGAAGAAGAAGGATCCAACAAAGTGCTATAGATGCGGCGGTATGGGACATATGCAAGCCCAATGTCCTACACCGGAAAAGAGACCAAAGGATCAACAAGAAAGGAGGGAAAGACATGAAAACAGAAAATATCAAAGGCCAAAAGGAAGAGGCATGTACGTCAATGAAGAAATCTCATCAACAAGCAGCTCCTCAACCGACGAATTCGAGGCAGCAAATTGTGCTAGAATATGCTGCATGGCACGGATCGAACAAGAAGAAAACTTATTGTGTTTGAACACAACTGAAGTTTTGGAAGAACAAACCATCTCAACAAAGTGCACAAGCAATGAAGAGGTAACTTCCAAACCTTGCCATTCTCAATTAAGTTATTCCTCTTTTCAAGAATGCCTCAAACGTGCTGAATTAGAAGAACCGCAAATCGCATATGATTCATTATATGAAGAAATCAAAAAGCTAGGAAACAAGTTGTCATTAAAAAGACAACAATGTAACTACGTTATTGTTGCAAATGGAAAACTAGCTGAAAGTTCATCAAAATTGAAAGATGAAAATGATTTGCTTTTGAAAGAAGTAGAGAAACTGAAAAAGGAGAACGAATCATCAAATGAATCATTAGCCAAGTTCTCTAATCCAGGAGAAAATGTAAAAATGTTTCTGAACATGACCTCCCAAACAAATAAAAGAGGTCTTGAATACTATACATTTGAGCAAAAAGAAAGTGGCAAATCAAATGTGCCAATACTTGAAAAATATCAAACCAAAACTGCACCTATACACAAGCCACAAAGGAAAAATGCTATATGGACTAAAAGGCCAATGTTTGAACCATTACATACTTGGAGGCCTATTCCAAGATTACCTATGGCTTGCAATTTTTGCAATAAAATGGGTCATAAAACCTACAAATGTAACTTTAAGAAACTATATGACCATGGTGCAAACTTAGTTTGGATTCCAAGGAACACAAGATTTGGGCTTTCTAAGTTAGAGCAACAAAAATTAAATTATATTACTAACCCAAATGGACCCATAAAATGGGTACCAAAGAGATAAGATTTACTTGTTTATTTTTCAGATATGTTTTAAGGCAAAAGCAAATAATGTATGGTTCAGGGACGGTGGTTGTTCAAGGCATATGACCGGAGAAAGAAGTTTATTTCATAAACTTAAGCCTTGCAACGATGGAACGGTTGCCTTTGGTAATAATGAGAAAGGTAAAATTAAAGGTAAAGGAAACATATATAGTATTTCAAATGCATGCATGGAAGATGTTTTGTTTGTTGAAGGACTCAAGCACAATCTAATCAGCATTAGTCAATTATGTGACAAAGGATACAAGGTTGTGTTTGAATCATCCATATGTAATGTATTTGATGGAGAACATATCATGTTTAGTGGAAAAAGACATGGAAATGTATATTTGGTTTCACTTGATGAATTAGATGGTCAATGTCTAATGGCCATTGATAATGATCCATGGGTTTGGCATAAAAGGCTTGGACATATAAACATGGGAAATATAAAGACCCTACGGAAAAAGAGTTTGGTAGAAGGATTGCCAAAGTTGAAATATGACAAGGACAAAATTTGCAATGCATGTCAATTATCAAAACAACCTAAAATGTCTTTCTCTACTAAAAAGGAAATTTCCACCACTAGGCCACTTGAATTGCTACACATGGATCTATATGGGCCATCCAATATTTTAACCATTGGTGGAAAGAAATATGTGTTTGTAATTGTTGATGATTTTTCAAGATTCACATGGATAATTCTCTTAGCTAGCAAAGATGAAGCCTTCTCTATGTTTGCAATTTTTGTAAATTTGGTGCAAAATGAAAAACAAAGTACTATTGTGACTATAAGAAGTGATCATGGTGGTGAATTTGAAAACAAACGATTCATAGAATTATGTAATGAAAAAAAAATTCATCATACATTTTCTGCACCAAGAACTCCACAACAAAATGGAGTAGTTGAAAGGAAAAATAGAACTATACAAGAGATGGCTAGAACAATGCTAAATGAGAGCAAACTATCCAAGAAATTTTGGGGTGAAGCTGTAAATACAGCTTGTCATGTTTTGAATCGAGTTACCATTAGAGCAATCTTGAAAAAGACCCCATATGAGCTATGGAAAGGAAGGAAACCAAATATATCTTATTTTCATGCTTTTGGATGCACATGCTATGTTTTGAACAATGGAAAAACCAACTTGGGAAAACTAGATGCTAAAAGTGATGAGATAATATTCCTTGGTTACTCATCAAATAGCAAAGCATATAAAGTATTCAATAAACGAAACCAAGTTGTAGAAGAGTCGATAAATGTTGTCTTTGATGAATTTAACCAAACTCCTAGAAAGGAGGATGAATTAAGTGATGCAGATGAAACAAAAGGAAAAGAACAACCAAAGGAAATCGAGCTCAAGCCAGAAATTCTCATGGAGGAAGAGGTAAGTAAAGGTAATGACTCTTACAAACCTCCAACTGATTTAAAGTTCAAAAATGTCCATCCAATTAAGCAAGTCATTGGAAATGTGTATGAAGGAGTAAAAACTAGAAGATCAAAGCAAAACATTTGTGGACAATATGCTTTTGTGTCCAAGATCGAACCAACTACCATTGAACAAGCTCTTAATGATGAAAACTGGGTCATTGCAATGCAAGAAGAGCTAAACCAATTTGAAAGGAACAATGTATGGCATTTAGTTCCTAGACCAAATGGTCATACAATTATTGGTACCAAATGGGTGTTTAGGAACAAATTAGATGAAAGCGGACTTGTAATTAAGAACAAGGCCAGATTAGTAGCCAAAGGTTATTCCCAAGAAGAAGGAATTGACTTTGAAGAATCATATGCACCTGTGGCTAGATTAGAAGCCATACGTATCTTACTAGCATTTGCTTCTCATATGAATTTCAAATTATTTCAAATGGATGTAAAAAGTGCATTTCTGAACGGATATTTAAATGAAAAAGTATATGTTGAACAACCCCCAGGATTTGAAGAAAAGGATCAATCGAAATATGTTTATAAATTGACCAAAGAGTTATATGGATTAAAACAAGCTCCAAGAGCTTGGTATGAAAGGTTGAATAAATTTTTGATTGATCATGAGTTTCAAAGAGGGAAAGTTAATACTACTTTGTTCATGAAGTATAAAAGTAAAAATATTTTAATTGTACAAATTTATGCAGATGATATAATATTTGGAGCTACTAATGAAACTTTATGCCAAGAATTTTCTAAGATCATGCAGAGCGAATTCGAAATGAGCATGATGGGAGAATTGAATTTCTTTCTCGGGCTACAAATCAAGCAGCAAAAAGAAGGGATATTTGTAAATCAGTCCAAATATGTCAAAGAAATGCTCAAGAAATTTGGAATGCAAAATAGTAAAGGAGAAAATACTCCAATGAGTTCTACGATCAAGATCGACACAGACAAAAACGGTAAATGTGTCGATCAAAAGCTCTATAGAAGCATGATAGGATCTTTGCTATATTTAACTGCTTCTAGACCAGATATTTTATTCAGTGTTTGTATGTGCTCTACATTTCAAGCATGCCCTAAAGAATCACATCTATTGGCTGTAAAAAGAATTTTTAAATATTTAATAAATGCTACCAATATTGGACTATGATATCCAAAGGGGTCAACATTTAATTTAATCGACTATTCGGATGCGGATTTTGCCGGCTACAAAGTAGATAGAAAAAGTACCAGTGGAACTTATCAATTTCTTGGAAATATGTTGGTTTCATGGTACTCAAGGAAACAAACAAGTGTTGCCCTATCTACTGCGGAAGCCGAATATATAGCCGCCGGAAGCTGTTGTGCCCAACTACTTTGGATGAAACAACAATTGAAAGATTATGGCATTGATTATTTCAATATTCCTATTAAATGTGATAATACAAGTGCTATATGTTTGACTAAGAATCCTGTACTGCATTCAAGAACAAAGCATATAGATGTAAGACATCATTTTATTAGAGAACATGTTGAGAATCATGATATTTGCTTAGAATATGTAAAAACTGAAGATCGAATTGCTGATATCTTTACCAAACCTCTAGCAAAGGAATCATTTTATAAAATTAGAAATGATATGGGGATGATAGAATTAAACTAGGAAGAATTAGACAAATCTGATCTAAAAGGAGCCAAGTCGATGAGTCAAGTCGACTCTGGGAAAGCCAAGTCGACTCCAGCGAAGTCGACTTGGGAGATGTGAAGTCGACTCCGCCTCTAAGGCGAAGTCGACTCCGAGAGGTCGAAGTCGACTTCGCCTAGGGCAAAGTCAACTCCGCGCGCGCGACGGCTCGCCTTCCCCCTTCTCCTTTTCTTCTTCCTTCTCTTTCTTTCTTTTTCCTCCTCTTTCTCCCGCCACTTCCAGCGACTTTTCTCTTCTCTCCCGGCGATTTTGAATCTCCGGCCAGCGCTCTCTCTCTCTCTCTCTCTCCTTGTCCGGCAGCCTCCTCCCGTTTTAATCCTCTCTCTCTCATTTGCCTCAGTCACTTTCCTTCTCTTAAATTCAAATCAATGGCTCCAAAACCCAGACTTCCCAAACTAGCAGTCTCCAAACCTATGCAAAGACCTGTACCCAGACCTTCAAGATCAAATACAAAGGAAGAAGTTCCCAGAAGGCAAAGAACTTCTGGAAAATGAGCCAGAGAGGAACCTTCAACCTCAATGGGTAGAAGGGTTAGATTTCAAACCACTACCCAATCTTCAGATCGAGCTCCGAGGTCAGAAAGTCAACCTCAAAGCTCAAATACTGGAAGGATCCCGATCACAAAAGGACAAGTCCTGAAAATGCCCACAACCTATTTCAGAACAGAGCTTCAACATAGTCGATTCTATAAACATTTCTACGAAAGAAAGGTATTCATTCCAAAGATCATCGACTTCAAATTTCTCAATGATTATGAATTCGACATAGAAGAATTATTGGATTATCAAGGATGGATACAGTTGCTGAAGACAGATGAAAGGGTATATCCCGATCTGACAAGGATGTTCTATTATCTGTGGGATGATAACAATTTTTCAACCTTTGTCAAAGGCACAGAAATGTTTTTGGGAACAATGGCTAACCCAGATCAAGAAAGAGCAATACAGAGAATAGGAAGAATTCTCGAAGTTCCATCCGAAGAAGAATCACTTCCCCGGGATCTTACAATAGAGAAAATCTACAATGAGCTAACCAAGAGTAACAAGTATCATGCAGGAACCAAGTTCCTACACTACATGGATCTTTCTCCACGGCTGAGAGTCCTCCGCTTACTCATTGCTCACTGCATCTATCCGAAAGGCGGCGGAAGGAATCAGCTCAACCCACAGGAGGCCATGATTCTATGGAAATTGGTCAACAAGGTTAAGATCAGTCTTCCCAAATTATTCCTAGAAGCCTTGTCATGCAGAAAGGACAATCCGAGAGGTGTTCTACCCTACGGGACTTGGATCACGAGGATCCTAGAATACTTCGAGGTGTATATTGAAGGGGAACCATTTGAAGTCCCTAAAATCACAAATGCCATTAATAAGGCATTGCTCCAACGAATGAAGATAAATTTGGAGCAGTTTAGGGATGACAGGATACGAGAAAAGCTGGGCGAACCAGCTCGTGAGCAAGAAGGCCATGCACAGACTGAGGGGGAGCAACCTCCCGAGGCACCATCTGCTCCACCCCGAGACGTTCCTGAGGAGCCAGTATCTCCTATGACGCACGGATCCTACTCTCCACAGGGATCTGCTGCACCTGATCGGGCGCCTCCACCATCATCTCAAGAGGTCACATTACAGAGCATTAAAGATGAGATATCTGCTCTACGAGAGGAAATGGGTCATCAAGAGGATCGAATGACCAGTCTCGTGACCGAAGTTCTTACTGCCATTAATGATATGCATTCCCGACAAGATCGAATCGATCGGGAAATGCGTACCATTAGATACCATCTTGCATCGGGCCGACACAAAAATCGACCCATACCAAAGCTTGATCCTTTCGATTCAGGATCAGTTCATCGAGATCCGACTCCCGCTCCAGTTTCTTCCTTCTATTCCTCTGCTCATGTTCGTCCTATCAAACCCATTCAATCATCATATCCCATTTCCCAATTTCAATTCACCAAATCCTTGGTGATTGAACCATTTTTGAAAGATTGACAAAAAGGGGGAGATAGAATAGGATAGAGTTGTTTTTTTAGAGTTTTTAGAGCATTTTGGGTCGGGTAGTTTGTACCTAGGTTTCATTTTTGCTTTACAGTGTAATCTGTATTGATTTATGAAATTGTTTATGCTCATATATGTGTTTCATGCTTGCTATATGTTTCATATTTACTATACTCTGTTTGAAAGTTATGATCTGTTTTGAAAACTATATGAATATGATTATCTTGAAAGGTACAAGCTCGATTTAGTTTTGTCAATCATCAAAAAGGGAGAGATTGTTGGAAACAATGTTTAAAGCAAAACAAAATTGACCAAAGCATGAGTTTTGATGATTAACAAAGTTAAAATTGAGTATAAGGTGATTACTGATGACTTTGCTTAATGATTTAAGGAATGAATTAGCCAAGTCGATATCCAAGTCGACTTGGATTTCGACTTAGGCTGAAGTCAATCCCAAAGTCAACCCATATTCGACTCCAAAACAGACCACACAGCAAAATTCAAATTGGAAGGAAAAGCAGGTGAAGTCGCAGGCCAAGTCGACTCCAGCATCGACTTCAGACGGCAAAAACACTCCAGAGTTGATTTTGGGGTACAAAAATTCCGAAGTCGCAGACGAAGTCGACTCCAGGTGTGACTTGGGTGAAGTCGCAGATGAAGTCGACCCCGAGATCGACTTGAGTTCTTCAATGTCCAAAATACAGACTCAAGCTCATTTTCAAGATCAATTTGGAATTTTTCAAATCCAAATCAAGGGTACAAGCTCATTATCAACCTAAGATTCTCAAGTCCAAGGCATAGCTTCAAACTTATTCTAAAGGTGTAGAAATTCAAGATATGAAGATTAATATCAAAAGAGAGCAAGGTGCATGAATCAAAGGCAAATTAACCTTACAAATTTTTAAGCTCTCGAAGATTCACAAGGTCTACAACATTTGAAGACTAATCCAAGTTCAAGCAAGACACATAAACTCAACTAAGAAGATTGGTCAAAGATTACATGATTCAAATCTCATGGACTCAAGTTCATCAAGCTTCCTGCCAAGGTGAAGTCGCACCCGAAGTCGACTCCACCTGCGACTTGGGTCAAGTCGATGCCCAAGTCGGCCCAATCTGGAACTTGAAGATTGCTACGGAAGGCGAAGTCGCACCCGAAGTCGACTCCATCTGCGACTTGGGTGAAGTCCTTCAAACGTTCGGATTCTCTCCACATTTATAAAAGGCATTCATTATGGACGAGAAAAGAGCTGAGAATCATTAAGTGTGCTTAACTCCCATCTACAAGAGCTTTAAGAGATCAAGGCATTCAAAGAAGAAGAACTTTGTTTCAAACTCCAAGAGCTCAACTTCTGAATCTTCAAAGCCAATACTACGAGTTCTTCTCTGTGCCAAATTGCTACTACACATCTGTAAAGTGTAGACTCTTTTGTTATTTCATTTGTTTGTATTGAACTTGATTTAGTTTGAGGAACTAAGATCAAGTAAAGCCAAAGTAGTGTGTGATTGGAGTGGAACTCATCACCTACTTGTGCTGAGATTT
Organism: Annona cherimola; assembly: GCA_030490835.1. Lineage (NCBI taxonomy): Eukaryota > Viridiplantae > Streptophyta > Magnoliopsida > Magnoliales > Annonaceae > Annona > Annona cherimola. Next base: position 47,436,199 of record CM059972.1, read on the forward strand.
GTTGAAGCCCCCTAGAACTGGAATTTAGAAGAGAGCAGTGGCTCTAATTGTATTTGAGGAATACAATAGTGGAACCCAAGTCACAAGGAGTGTGAGCTTGGAAGAGTGGAGTAGGGAGGTTGCCCGAACCACTATAAAAATCTTATGTGCTTGATTTATATTTCTGCTCTCTACATTATATTGCTTTCCATTTCATTTCATTTCATTAATCAAGGGGATTAAACTTTCAAGGGGTTAAGTTTTTAATTTACCAAAGAATTTTATAAGAACCCAATTCACCCCTCCCCTCTTGGGTTTTGCTATTAACTCGGGACCAACAAAATGAAATTAATGCAATTTAATGAGATTTCTTTGCAAATCCATATGTTGTTTCTCAATTAGCATCCAAAATGAGTGCAAAATAGGCATTGATAACTCTATTTTTGTATAGTTATCACTTCAATAAGTTTCCATTTTCCTTCTTACAAGACATTAAGTATGCATTAAGTGCTCTACAAAGTGGAACTCTCACTTTCACTATAAGAGCTGCAACTTTCCATCCATCTCAAGCATTCAAGAGTTCTTTCACATGTTGAATCTGCTTTACACAATCTATAAAGTGTAAATTTCATTTTTCAAATCACTTTGTTGTATTGCTACTTGGCTTGGTGTTAAATATTAAGGCCAAGTTGAGACAAGCAGTGCTGTGGCGCCCCGAACCGAGGCGTCCACATAGTCCTTACTCCGGGATCTTATCGATTGGTAACTGTAAGTCAGGATTGTTGCCCTGATCACGCGACGAGTTCTTAATTGGACCTCGTCCAATTTTTTTTCTTTTTCTTTCATCACATAGACATACATTCATTATCATTGGACTTATCCATATCATCATAAAATCATTCATATCTTCTTTTATTGAAATAATTCACATAAATACAATCATATTTGTAATATCCATAAAACATGTCTTTAACATGATTATCATACATTTGTCTCTTTGGATGCATACATAGAACTGCAATTAAATTTGCAGATCATTTCTACCTGACATCCTTTATGAGTCAGCTCTATAGCCTGTTTGTCATTTTGAAAACACATATGAGTAATAATACTCAGTAAGCAAGCCTTTTTCTTTAGCAAGTAAATATTTTCCTTTCATTCAAATGCATTTCTCCCCATTTGGTAGGAGACACTTACCAAGTGATCAATTACCAATGGGACAGAAACCTTTTCATGCATTTCATGAGAATACAATGCATTCATTCATTCATGACCTTCCTTGTGCCTCCAACCTTTGGGAGGATGCCACCGGCACACAGCCCTTGCGACTTGGCAATAGTGAAGAGGGATTCTCGATCCGCTTTCTAACTCCACTCAAGCCTCTTCCTTGTGCACCATGAACATACACATATGTCGGCATGACATGCTCCATAAAACTTGACAAATCATTTAGAAAGTAATTTAACAAGCAGTTAGCAATCATTTCATGTAAAGCATTATAGGAATGGTCATCCATAAATATAATTCATAAAACACGTAAGCAAATAATTTGCAATCATTTAGAAATATTTTAGAAAGCATATAGCTTGCTTACCTCCTCAGTCTGTGTCCTTCACCTTTTCCTTTTCTTTTCCTATACAAGAAAAAATAATATTTTATCTATATCATTCCATGTCTTAGATTGCTTCCCATGCATCATTCATTACCTCTTTTCGATAGAGGTTAATTTTATAAAGATATTTGGTCATTACCTCTTTATATGGATTTTTTATCCATAAATTCCTTTAAAAATTTCATCTATATATTCTTCAAGATATAAATACTAATTTCATCTTTTTCCACCGAATTTATGTTTTTACTGTTCATGAGTTACTGTTCACATTTACTGTTCACCCGAGGTGACTGTTCACAGCGACGTGGGTTACTGTTCATAGGTTCCAAAAATTGACTTTTTTCTAAAAATAAAAAATACCATGATATAGCTTTCAGTTAGTATATTATGAAAAAATTCGTGAATTTTGAATTTATCATCATTAACTTGGCTAAATAAATCATGTTCTCCATATAATAAAAATCAACATAATTTCACTTAAGCATAATCCTTAATTCCAAAAATCATGAGATTAATATATCATCATTCCAAAATTATAATTATCATAATTATTCATTTCAAATCATCATTTATCAATATTGGATATAGGACACTTGGATGGTCCAAAATGGGCATCAACAAAGGAGTGATGGACGGCTCTTATTAGGACACCAATTAATTAAAATAAAAGATTTTGTTAAACCATTAAAAATAGGTGGCGATATGAGATTAAGCTTAGCAAATTATAAAAAAGAAAACGAGTTACAAGGGGGACATTTTCAGCTTGGCAAGGAGGAAAAAGAAAATTTTAGCAAGGAAAATAGCCTTGGACGTCCCATGTAACAACAAATTAAGAGGAGAAAAAGAAAGAAAAAAGAAGGTAAAGAAAGAAGAGAAAAGGAGAGAAAGAAAGGGGCGTCCAAGCAAGCAACTAAAGGAGAAGAGAAAGGAGGAATTTCAGCAAGGTATAAGCCTTGAAGATCTAACTACGTTCACATCCAACAGGTTCATTATTAAATTTTTATGTTGATAAATAGTAGTCCCCTCTATGCTCAAGCAACGTCCCTTTGATTATTGCATGATACATATGTTAGAAAGGATGAAATTAAGGGTTAACAATAGCAAGTATAATTATTAAGTAATGATATTGCATGTATGTTGATTTAAGGTGCAATTATTGAAGTGAAACTTGATGAATTTAAGCACATAAGGAGCTGTTATGAAAGGTAGATAATAATTCCAGAAATTTTGGATTGAATTTGGTTTGTTAAAGATTATAAACAAGCATTTAAAATGATTATAAGAATTGATGATAGTTTGCATTCCATGTGTATATGATTAAGGTGCAAATGTACAAGTGAAACTTAGTAAAATGAGCACATACATGGTTGTTTTGAAAATGAAAGTCAAATTCCAGAAATTTATAAGAAATTTATTTACTAAAGGGTATATGTTAACACTTGAAATGGTTACAAGTATTGACAATTAATCATTTGGCAAATATATAAGCAAAAAGTGCAATTTGAGACAGATTTAAGACCAATATAGGGGTGTAAAGGACTGTTTTGAAAAATGGGTATAAATCCAGAAATTTTAATTTCAAATGACTTGAAATGGATTGAGGATGAAAGGTTTGAGTAAATGCAAAAGTTTTATGCCCTAGAATTAAAATTGGGTAGAACAAGTAATTAACCATTGAGATTATATAGGTATGTGTTTACTTCAGTAATAATAAAGGAAATACATGATAAACATGAAGAGAACTATTAAAATTAACTTGCAAAAATCGAATGCAAGTTGCAACTAGGTGATGTAAATATTGAGACTAAAGAATTGGGAAAAGTTTATCTCAAAGAAAAGAATTTGCTAAAGTTGGCTTGATAGAGACCATAAGAGGGTTGAGATTAAGTGATAAATATGAATTAATAAAAAAAATAAAGCATTTCAAGCATATGTTACTGTATAAATGTATAAGTGATCATTTTTACTTCTTTAGGAAAAGGCAAGGAAAAAGTCGAAGGAACCGATTGAACTTTCCACATGCAAGCAAGCCCTTCGAAAATCTATTTCACAAGAATTTTTTTATATAGAAAGTTTAATGCTTTTATAAAATGATATTTGAAATCAAGCAAAACTTTTAAAAATGTCATTCGTTCTTCAAATACTAATATAATTGAAAATTATTAACTTTACAAATGATCAAATAATTTATTAGATACAAATGCCTTGAAATTGCTTAGTTTACAAATGATTGAATGATTTATTAGATGCAAATGCCTTGAAATCATTTAGCTTTCCAAATGTTTGAATGACTTATCGTGAATTTTATTCAAATAATATTTAAGGGTGGTCATCCTAAAAATGTGTTGTGAATACTATTTCACCAATTGTGATAAAATAATTATGTCAAGCCCACAATTTAAAAGAAAAAGAATGATTATTGTATTAATCTATAAAATCATGCTAGCATAAGATTGTGATTATGAATGTGAACAATGCATGGTGCGCACAAGAATCCAATATTAGGTCCATGTAGGGGTGAATGCATAATGGGCCCTCCTCTATATGTGTGAAACCCCAATTTTAGGAACGTGTATGAAACCCTAGGGTTATAAATCCTGAGTAATTATTCATAAATTAAGGGTCAAGATGAAATGTCATTTGGAGATCAAAAAGTAGCTTCACTTTTTCATTAATTATATTTGACTTTGGGATTAATTTTAATTAATTAAAAAAATCAAATAATTAATAAAAGCTGCAATGGCTGCTGGAGGCTTGACTTTTGGGCCAAAATCCAATGGTCCAAAATCAATCTTATCAAGAATCAACGGTTGAGATAAATTAGCTTAAAAATAATTAATTTTAATAAATAAAAAATCATAAATAAATAGGGGCTAGCTAAGGGGCAGGAGCTGCTGATTAAGGTGGCTGCACAAAGCTCAAAATATTGCATGGGATTTGGAAAAAAAATTTAGAATTAAATACCTTGAGCAAGGGGGTAAATTGCAAATTTGTGAAAATGCAAGACTATAAATAGGGGCATGGGGTGAACGTCCAAAGGCACAAATCCCAGCTCCATTGAGCAGTTCCAACCCCCAAAATTCGTTTGTGGCCTTAGAGAGAGAAGGAGAGAAGGAAAGAGAGAGAAATGCCAAGTAGGAGGAGAGTTTTTCTACTTAAAGTAAGGGGATTCTTCCCAAATTTCTTTTGGGTGTTAAGTAGGGTAAAATCATGCTTAGATAATGCCTAATCATGAGAAAATAAGTGTAGTTACCATGCCAAATTGGAATTATGTCAAAACATCAAAAATTTGGAGCGAAGATAGAGCATTTAGGAAAATCATATATGAAATGTGCAAATAATGCTCCAAAATTGCTACATGATGATTTCGGATGAATATTTATAATAGTTATGATGTTGGAATGATAATATATTGTGGAACCCCAATTTTAGACACGTATAAAACCCTAGGGTTGTAAACCTTAGGTAATGTATTAATGAAATATATATTCATGAGTATGAAAATATGTGGGAATAGAGGTTAAAATAATTAATTATGAAATTCGGATGAATGTGCACGTGAATAGTGAAATGTGAATAGTAAAAGTGGGATTAAGGAATATGTTAAGTTAATCACTTTGGAATAACGTAATCATAAAAGACGAAAAAGGAAGCTTCCCACTAAAGGACAAAAGTGCTTTTTGGATTAAAATAATAATTTTCGGATTTTTTTGGATTTTTGTGAAGAAAATGAAGAAAAATTCATATCTTTCAATCCGGCGTCGGATTGAGATGAAATTTTTTATGGATGGCCAAAATATGATGATGAACATGATGAGTGGTCCAAGATTGATCAAAAATCATGAATCAAGGGTCAAGATTAAATGTCATTTGGAGATCAAAAAGTATCTTAATTTTCCATTAATGCTATTTTTGACTTTTTATTAAATTAAATAATTAAAAAATAAAAAGTAATAAATGAACAGCAGAAATGGCAGGGGGGGTGGTGGGATTTTTGACCAAAATCAATAGTCCACATTCATCATCATCAAAGATCAAGGGCTAGGATTAAATTAGCTTAAAATAAATAATTTTTAATAAATTAAAAATCTAGAAAAATAGGGCTGCCATAGGGGGGCTGGAGCTGCTGTAGGGTGGCTGCACATGGCTCCATGCACCTTTTGAAAATTAGAAAAAAATACATTTATAATTTAATACCTCAAGCAAGGGGGTAAATTCCAATTTGATGAAAAATCAAAAGCTATAAATAGGAGCATGGGGTGAACGACCAAAGCACACAAACCCAACTCCATTTGAGCATTTTTCACCCCCCCCCCCACCCACATTTTAAGCCAAGAGAAGCAAGGAAAGAAGGAGATGAGAGAGAAAGAGGAGAAAGAAGGAGCATATCTTCACTTCGGGTAAGTGAATTCTCCTCAAACTTATTTTGGGTGTTAAGTAGGGTAAAACCATGCTTAGATAATGCCTAAGCTTAAGAAAATAAGTAAAGTTAAAATTCTTAATTGGAATTATGCCGAAACATCAAAAATTTGGAGCAAAGATGGAGCATTCGGGAAGATAGCATATGATATGTGAAAATAATCCTCCAAATTTGATAAACGATGATTTGACATGTATGATTATGATAAATATGATGTTGGAATGATGATATATTAATCCCATGATTTTTAGAATTAAGGATTATGCTTAAGTGAATTTACGTTGATTTTTAGTATATGGAGAAAATGATTTATTTAGCCAAGTAAATAATGATAAATTCAAAATGTATGAAATTTTCCATGATACACTAAGCATAAGCTATGTCATGGTATTTTTTATTTTTATAAAAAATGTCAATTTTTGGAACCCATGAACAGTAACCCACGTTGCTGTGAACAATAACCTCGGGTAAACAATAAACGTGAACAATACCCATGAACAGTGATCGTGAACAGTGATGATGAACAGTAATCTATTACAGTGATTTTCTACAGTAACTATGAACAGTAAACAGCGTGATTTTGGAGAAATTTTGAGGTTAGTATTTAAATATATAGATGGAATTTTTAAAGAATTTATGGATAAAAATCCATATAAGGAGGTAATGACCAAGTATATTTATAAGATTAACTTCTATAGAAATGAGGTAATGAATGATTATAAAACATGCATGGGAAGCAAACTAAGACATGAAATGATATCGATAAAATATCATTTTTTCTTGTATAAGAAAAGGAAAGGAAAAGGTGGAGGACACGGACTGAGGAGGTAAGCAAGCAATCCTTTTGAAAATGATGATTTGTAAGCAAGCAAACTTTTTTAAAATGTGATTTTATTGCTTCATTGTAAGCAAGCAAACCCTTTTGAAAATATATTTTATTCTCAAGTATTTATGAAATATGTTTAAGGGTGGTCATTCCTATAATGTTTTGAAATGATGAATGTTTATGAGTTTTTATGAAAAGTCATGCTGGCATATTGATATCATGTGATATTCATGGACATGTGCACATGTATGATGTATAATGAATAGGCTTTGGTGGAGGTAGAAAGCGGATCAGAGGGTCCCCCTTCACTATTGCCAAGTCGTATGGGTTGTGTGCCAACGGCGTCCTCTCCAGAGGTGGAGGCAAAGGAATGTTATGTGTGAATGAATGCATTGCATTTTCATACATGGATTGAAAAGGAAAGCATGGATTTCAAATGATGTTTTTTAAGAGATGATGCAAATAATTCTCTACATGAGAATGACAAGTCACCTGGTGTAAGAGGTATATAATACCGGGGAAATCAAAAGTCATGCATGTAAGAACCATGTAGGCGTCAAGAGGAAGAGAGGTTCCCCTTGATGAGGTCAAGTCGGAGACAGCCGGCGTATTGGACCATGCTATGTGAGATGTTCCTTGGGCTAGCGTACCCGCACACGAAGGTTTATATTATGAGTGGAAAGGAAGCATTTGCACATCCAATATTTATGAAATGATTTTTATGAAATGGTTTCTATTCCATTGATAGTTGATCACTTGCTAAGTATCTCCTATCGAATGGAGAGAAATGCATTTACGAATGGTTTACATGAGTGGTTTTCATGAATGGTTTATGAAAGGTTTCTAAAAATGGTTTACGAAAAGGTTTCTATTCCGTTGGTAGTTGATCACTAGGTAAGTGTCTTCTACCAAATGGAGAGGAATGCATTTAAAATGAAAAATTCTTGCTTATTAAGTTTCGACTCATGTTTTGTTTTTCCAACCTCAGACAGGTGTAGGGAAAGCCAAGAGATAAAGAGCAGTGTTGTTAAAGGAAAAGAGGAATCTACAAAGGTTAGTAGATTTTTGTATGAACAGATTCTCTAATGGGATATGATGAAAAAGAACATAGGTTGTATGAAATTATGAAGCTATGAATAATATGAGAAGTTGATGATTTATGATAATATGGATAAATTCATTATGAATGATGATGAGTATATGTTTATGTGATAAAAGAAATGAAAAAGAAAGAAATGAAAAAAATTTTAGACGAGATCCAATTAAGAACCCGCTGTGTGATCAAGGCAATAATCCTGAGTCACATTTACCAATCGACAAGATCTCGGAGTAAGGACAAATGTGACGCCTCGGTTCGGAGCGCCACATATATTGATCTCGTGATTTTTAGATTTAAGGATTATGCTTAAGTGAAATTATGATGATTTTTAGTATATATTGAGAAAATAATTTATTTAGCCAAGTTAATGATGATGAATTCAAAATTCATGAATTTTCCTATGATATACTAACTGGGAGCTATGTCATGAAATTTTTTATTTTTGGAAAAAATGTCAATTTTTGGAACCCATGAACAATAACCAACACGCTATGAACAATAACCTCGGATGAACAGTAACCTGCTACAGTAATCATGAACAGTAACTATGAACAGTGACCAGCGTGATTTTGGAAAAAATAGAGATTTATTTTTTATAAGGATATATGGATTTAATTTTTAAGGATTTATGGATAAAAATTCATATCAGGAGGTAATGACCAAGTATTTATAAAGGGATAACCTCTATAAAAATGAGGTAATATGTGATCATAAAGCATGCATGGAAAGCAATCTAAGACATGGAATAGATGGATAAAATATCTAATTTTCTAGTATAGGAAGAGGAAAAGAGAAGGTTGAGGACACGGACTGAGAAGGTAAGCAAGCAAATCCTTTTGAAAATATGTTTTATTCTCAAGTATTTATGAAATGTGTTTAAGGGTGACCATTTCAATAATGTTTTGAAATGATGAATGTTTATGAGTTTTTGTGAAAAGTTATGTCAGCATATTGATATCATGTGATGTTCATAGACATGTGCACATGTATGATACATAATGAAGAGGCTTTGGTGGAGGTAGAAAGCAGATTAGAGGGTCCCCCTTCAATATTGCCGAGTCGTATAGGCTGTGTACCGGCGGCGTCCTCCCAAAAGGTAGAGGCAAAGGAATGTTATGTGTGGATGAATGCATTACATTTTTATACATAGATTGAAAAGGAAAGCATGGATTTGAAATGATGTTTTTAAGGGATTGTGTTTTTAAGGGATTGTACAAATAATTCTCTACATGAGAATGACAAGTCGCCTGGTGTAAGAGGTATATAATGTCGGGGAAATCAAAATCATGCATGTAGGAGACCATGTAGGTGTCAGGAGGAAAAAAGGTTCCCCTTGATGAGGCCAAGTCGGAGAAAGCCGGCGTATTGGACCATGCTATGTGAGATGTTCCCTGGGCTAGCGTACCTGTGTTGGAAATATGTGGAAAACAAGCTAAATCTATGTTTTGATGATTAACAAATCAATTTGAGTAAGTCTTGGCTACTAACACATTTGTGAAAATGTTTAAGGGATATACATTTAAAGAAAATAAAGTATGGAAGGCCAAGTCGTTCCCCAAGTCGACTCCAAGATCGACTTCAAAGAGCCAAATCCGTCCAGAGTTGAAAATGGAAGAAGAGCAGGTCAAGTCGCAGGTCAAGTCGACTCCACTTGCGACTTGGGAAGCCAAGTCGCAAACGAAATCGACTCCAGTATCGACTTCAACATGACAAAACCTTCCAGAGTTGAAGTTCAGAACCCGAAGTGCCGAAGTCGCACCCCAAGTCGACTCCACTTGCGACTTGAGGTGAAGTCGCAGACGAAGTCGACTCCGACATCGACTTCGATCGGGCAGAGGGGACTTTTCAGAAGACAAGCTGGATTAATCGATTTTCAAGATAAACTTGTATGAAAATGAAGAACAGGTTAACTCAGATGCTTATTTTGAGACATGTGAAGATCAAATGAAGGTCAAGGAAAGAAGGGCTGCATAAATCCATCACAACATGTACTTGACAATCAATAGACATCCTAAGATCCAAGTATCCAAGATTTCAAGATATGAAGATGAAGGACTTCAAGCAAGAATAACTTTACTAGATCAAATAATGAAAAATATAAGAAGGACAACCAACATGAAGAAATTCAAGCAAGGAAAGAATCTCTGAAGATTTCGAGCAAGCTGCTGAGGTGAAGTCGCACCCGAAGTCGACTCCACCTGCGATTTGGGTCAATTCGATGCCCAAGTCGACCCGACCTGGAACTTGAGGTTGCGAACAGAAGGCAAAGTCTCACCCGAAGTCGACTCCATCTGCGACTTGGGCGAAGTCGCATCCGAAGTCGACTCCGCCTGCGACTTGGGTCGCAACGGTCGGAATTTATTCGAACGTTGGCGCATTTAATGAGCGCCACCTACCTTCTAACGTTCGGATTCCCTCCAAAATTATAAAAGGCATTCATTGTGGACGAGGGAAGTAGCTGAGAATCATTAAGTGTGCTTAACTCCCATCTACAAGAGCTTTAAAGAGATCAAGCCACTCAAAGAAGAAGAACTTTGCTTCAAACTGCAAGAGCCCAACTTCTGAATCTTCAAAGCCAATACTACGAGTTCTTCACTGCGCCAAATTACTTCTACACATCTGTAAAGTGTAGACTTCTTTTATTATTTCTTTGTTTGTATTGAACTTAATTTAGTTTGAGAAACTAAGATCAAGTGAAAGCAAAGTAGTGTGTGATTAGAGTGGAACTCATCACCTACTTGTGCTGAGATTTGTTGAGGCCCCCTAGAGTTGGAATCTAGAAGAGAGCAGTGGCTCTAATTGTATTCGAAGAATACAATAGTGGAACCCAAGTCACAAGGAGTGTGAGCTTGGAAGAGTGGAGTAGGGAGGTTGCCCAAACCACTATAAAAATCTTTGTACTTGATTTATATTTCTTCTCTTTACATTATAATTGCTTTCAACTTCATTTCTTCTATCAAGGGGATTAAACTTTCAAGGGGTTAAGTTTTTAAGTTACCAAAGAAATTTTTTAAATACCCAATTCACCCCTCCCCTCTTGGGTAGTTGCCATTAACTCGGGACCAACAACCTGCACACGAAGGTTTATGTTAGGAATGGAAAGGAAACATTTGCACATCCAATGTTTATGAAATGATTTTTATGAAAATATTTCTGTGCACTTGATAGTTGATCACTTGGTAAGTGTCTTCTATCGAATGGAGAGGAATGCATTTAAAATGAAAATGCTTGCTTATTGAGTTTCGACTCGTGTTTTGTTTTTCCAACCTCAGACAGGTGTAGGGAAAGCCAAGAGATGAAAGGCATGTGTTGCTAAAGGAAAAGAGGAATCTACAATGGTTAGTAGATTTTTGTATGAATAAATGCCCTAATTGGATATGGTGAAAAAGACATAGGTTGTATGAAATTATGAAGTGATGAATAATATGAGAAGTTGATGATTTATGATGATATGGATAAGTCCATTATGAATGATAATGAGTATATGTTTATGCGATGAAAGAAAAGAAAAAAAAAGAAAAAAATTGGACGAGATCCAATTAAGAACCCGCCGCGTGATCAGGACAACAATCTTGATTTACATTTACCAATCGAAAAGATCTTGGAGTAAGGACTTTGTAGACACCTCGGTTCGGGGCGCCACAACATGTGACCGAGTCGCTCAGGCTCCGGGGCCGACAACAATCTTCCTGAAATGGGAGAAGAATGTATAGATGGCCGCCTAGCTAGCGGGCCAACATATGAATGGTTGGGTTTGAATGAAATTTTTTTCTATGGGTAGATGATTGCTTGATAAGTGTCACTACCACATGGAAAGGAAAGCATTTGCATATGTTTTGTTTATGAAAATCCCAAGATTTGGACATATAAAGGTTTCATGAAAATGTTTATATGCAATTGCTTGCATGAATTGTTTATATGAAAGTGTTACAAAAAATGCTTTCTTATTGAGTTAATTACTCACGTTTCATTTTTCCAACCCTAGACAGATGCAGTACAAGATAGGAGAAGAAAGAAAGGTTCCATTGAGAGAATTTTAATATTATATCTTATCTATATTTATGGTATGGATAGAAACTGTGTTTGGGATGAATGGTAATCAAATTGAGGATAGTTTTGATAAACAAGTTGATGAAACTCCATGTGAATTTATAGGTTAAATGCATGATTACGTGAAAACTGGAAGTAAGGTGATATCTAATGTTAATATAAGATTTAGATAATTTCTGTTGACTTGAGCAGGTGATCTCATATTCATGATATAGGTATAATCAATTACAAGTACATGTTTCTTATAAAAGAATGAAATGAAATGAAATGGAAAAAGAAAGTAAAAAATATTTCGCTAAAGGAAATGAATACAAAAAAAAATCATGCCGCATGAACAGGACAACAATCATGTGTCACATTTACCAATCAATAAACGATCCCAGAGTAAGGCTCCGGCACCTTGGGTCGGAAGCACCACATATGATCTCTTTGATTAGTAGCAAAGAGCAACCATCTTTTCAAAGATAGATTTGTTACTCTAGGTATGATCCATTATAAGGTTGAGAAAAGGACATACCAAGAATAGATTTTTGGACTTGATATGGTCACTATAAAATTTATGATAATGCTTTTGCAATGACAAATGCACGTGTTGCATTCATGAATTTGATGAATAGGGTGTTCCATCAATACTAAGAAAAATGTATGCAGTTTCTGATGATGATATTCTAGTATATTCTGAAAATAGTGAAGAGCATACAAAGCAACTAAAAAAGTATAACAAGTCTAAAGAGAAAGTCAGTTTATATGTCAAGCTAATAAGTGTGAATTTTGGCTTAACAGAATAACTTTTCTAGGACTTTACAATAAGTAGAAAAGACATTCCAATAGACCCCTAGAAAGATGAAATAATAGTTAAATGGGAGAGATTTATTACTAAAGTGCATAGTTTCATGGGAATGGTTGGCTACTATAGATGATTTACGAAAACTTGTCAAATATTGTAGTGCCCGCAAAGTTTATATGGATATTTGATTATAAAAGAAGTTTTCAAAATATAAAAATTCATCTCACCACTGCAATAATACTAGCTTTATCAGTTAGTGGAGAAAATTATGCAGTATACAACGATGCATCTAGAAAAACTGTGAGTTGTGTACTCATGCATCGAAGCAAAGTTATAGCTTATTTGTCGAGAAAGTTAGCAGAATTATCCATCCCATGATTTAGAATTAGCTATTATAATGTTCACCCTAAAGTTGTAGCATCATTACCTATATGGAGAAAGAATAGAGATCTTTAAAAATTATAAAATTTTGAAATATATTTTCATCAAAGAATAAATCTTCAACAAAGAAGATAACTAAAATTGTTGAAATTTTATGATATCACAATTTAGTAACACCCTATCATGAATTACCTGCAAGTGCATAGGTTGTAGCCTGTAGTATATAAAAGATTGTTCCCACAAGGATCAAGTTGAAATCTAGATTATATTGAGTTCAATCATCTTAGATAATAGAAAATAAAGAGATATAATAAAACTCATCATTAATCTAAGAAAAAAAATATTGGTGATGAGATAAACAAAATTTAGAAACAAGGGATATTAAAGATATAGGATCTAAGGTTTCGCATGTGACATTCTCGAGGCATGAAAGATGTACTCTAACCTTCATGGTACTTATGTCGATTAGAATCCAATATGTTGTCACACTTATTCTCATAGTCTAGACTTCTATGTTTAATATCTTGATTATTATATATTAGACTTCAACTTCTCGATTTCTTCATCTAATACATAAAATCATGCCAAAATGCAAGCTCAAACACTAGCAAACATTAAGATCATAAGATACTAAATTAACATAAATATCTTTAATAAATAAGTAGAAATCACTCACTAAAGCATGGTGTCACATGCTACAACCTAAGCCTAGCATAAATACTTAGTCACATATGGTTCTAATAAAACCAAACAACCACATAAGATTATTATAAGAATCCATCAATTTCAAAATAATATAAACAAAGAAAATGAAAAAAGAAAGCTTGTTAGTGTAGTCTTAAATAGTGTATTGAATATCTCTCACCAACTTGCCTCTTCCTTCTTCTCTCTTTTGTCTCTCCTCTTTCTCAAACCTAGCCACCAATCATTGCTCAAAATATGTCAAAAGATGCCCTAAGTCATGTGTTAGCAAGTGTATATATAAGGATCTCTCAAAATTTGTGCAAAACCAATGCAAAACACATTGAATGTGCTAAACAAGGACATGTCCTACTCTAGCGATGCGCAATTTGCTCTAAAATCTGATCATTTTCTATCCAACACACCCTTAGCCATGTCAGAACTTCTTCAACATATTCTTACACATTTTGACCACTGATTTGGCTCCTTTGTAGCCCTCTAATTCATCAATTCAATGCAATATTGATTCTCAATCTTCAATTCTTCATGATTTCCACATGTTTAAAACGAAAAATCACTTGAATTCAAGCACATTGGCCAATTTTGAGTTCTTATTCTAATCAAAGTAAATTCTGTCGTTAAAGCTTACAAAACCACAATTAAATTGATGATTTAATTATTAAAGCATCCAATTTGTAAGGAATAATCTTGACTCAACACACCCTAAAAAGGCTAATGTAGTAGCGGATGCATTGAATCGTAAGGAATATATAAATGCAACCCTAATTATCATATTAGAAAGGCTAATTAAGGAATTAAAATTTTGAGATTAGAAGTTGTAACTTTCGAAGAGGCTATTAACCTTCATGCATAGTGGATATAGTTAATATTAGAATAAAGTAAGTGCATAAGCAAGGTAAGCTTGACTTAGGAGTCTTAGAAAGGTGAAACATCCTAGTTTCAACTAGATATTGATGGAACGTTATTTTTTTAGAAAAGATTGTGGTTTCAAGTGATAAAGAATTGTGACAGGAACTACTACAATAAGCCAACTAGATGAAATTTTCCATAAATCATGATAGTACCAAAATATATCATATCTTTCTCAAGGATATTATGGAAAAAGGATAAGAGTTGAAATTGCTTAATTTATAGCTTAATTCTTAGTGTGTCAATAGGTAAAGGCCGATCACTAGATATAAGTTTAGTTATTATGCACTTTAGACATCCTATATTAGTAGTGGGAATATCTCACAATAGATTTATGACAACTCTGCCAAGAACTAAGAGAAAGTGTGATATAATTTGAGTAATAATGGATAGATTAACTAAGTTTGCTTATTTTCTACCACATAGTAGGACTTATAGAATGAATCAAATGACAAACTTGTACCTGAGAGATATAATCAGTGTTAGTCTCAAGTAGATGACTTTACCCAAATGGGAGGCGTCAAATGGGTATATTAAAATTTCTTACTACTAAAAAAATAGCCCCTTAAAATTAATTCTCCTTGAATAAAACATAGAAAGCTAAGATAAGAGAGTGAAGAAAGGAAAAATCAAATGCATTAAGAGACAGAGACTTTTTGTAGGGGTTTGGGTAACTTCTCTGCCCTGCTCTTCCAAACATACACTCCTTATGTCTTGGATACCACTATCACTTTTCAAAGATAATACAAAGTATCCACTCTCTTCTAGATTCTAACTCTAGGGAGACTTTTACAAAATAACAAAAGCAGTTGGTGAGTATCATTCTAACCGAACCTCTGTTTGTTTACACATCTTAGTCTTAGTCTCCAGCATCAAGCCAAGTGTCAATATACTTCAAGAATGATCAAATAAAGGAACTACACTTTATATTATGTGTAGAAAAATTGTAGCATAGCAAGCTCTTTGAAAAGATGAAGAAGACAATTGAACTTTGAAGCTTTAGCAATGAGTTTGAGAGCTTATCTTGAATTTCTCTTTGATGTAGCCTTTAATGCTAGCAAGTAGGAATGTGGGAGCACAATCATTGTTCTAACTAACATCATTTACTCTACTTGATGGGGTATTTATAAATTCAAGTATTGACTAATTGAGGGTAAGCGGCATGCATTAAATGCGCTAACATTTAAAAATTTCATAACCATTATGATTAAAGCCGCATGTCAAGTCGACCTAGCCTACGACTTCACCCAAGTCGCAGCTGAGGTCAACTTGGTCATCGACTTCAACTTAAGTTTTTCTTCCAGCAAGGTTATCTTTCATGTTTACCCCTCAAGTCACTGTTGAGATTAACTTTAATTGTGACTTTACTCAAGTCGCAACTGAGGTCAACTAAGAAATCAACTTCAATTTAAGATTTCTTCACAACATACTTATTTTTCAAGTCATTGTCTACTAAGTCGCACTTAGTGTTAACCTTGGGAGGGACTTTACCCAAGTTGCAACTAAGGTCAACTAAGAATACGAATTCAATGTATCTTTTCCTTATAACTCCTTTGTTTCGTCTTTCCATCTCTGAAGTCATGCTTGACAAGCTGAATTTGAGAATGGCTTCACCCAAGTCGCATCTGAGGTTGGCTTCTGCTTTAACTTAAAGCGCCTTTCTTGACAGAGATTTTATCCCTCTTTTGCCCCGTCCAAGTCGCAAACTAAGCTTTTCATCTATAACTCCACCAAAGTTGCATATGAGATCAAATTCGGGTGCGATTTCACTTGTGCATTTTGCCTTCAAAACTTTCTATTTCTAAAACTTCATTTGAGGTAACTTCTAAGGTCAACATGGGTTGCAACTTCACCTAAGTTGCATATAAAGTCGATTTGGGATACGACTTCAGTTATCTACACTTGATTAATAAATTTCTATCTTGCATGCACATAACCTAAATGCATTAGTAGTCTCAAAACATTTTTTTATTACATCAATAATACAAGAGAATGCTCTGGCTAGGATTCAATGCCGGATAAAGAGCATGAAAGCACAAGTGAGAACCACTGTGCCAAGCACTAGTCTCTAGTCTCAAAACATTTTAATTTGGTTGTTAATCATCAAAACTCAATATTTGATTTGCAATTTCGCTAGTTGAGTTTACAGTTAAATTATATAAAGTGTCAGTTTCTAAGCTATGTTTTAGGATAATTAGAGGAGTTTACATGTACTATTTCATTTTAAATCATTTTAAAAAGCACAAAATACTCAAGTTATATTCTATTTTATCACTTATTGAGTTTTACTTATTTTTATTTTTTGTGTCCCACAAATAATGTAGTAGATGAATCTTGATGGCTTCGTCTAAAAGTTTATCGGAGCATGAATTTATTTCAATGTTTATTTTAAAATTGAACATTATTGCGTGCTATGATAAATTATAGTGGCATTTACAGATATATGTTATTTTAGTTTTGATAAATTAGTACAAATTACTAGATTATTCATTTTTATGCTTATATTATGATTTATGTCTGGCCCAACATATGATGAGTCTTGGGGTTAACCTCTAGGCCCAAATCAAATATGCAAATGTTTATTTTAAGTTTAGAGTGTTGTAGTTATTTATTATAAACATGATTCGATTATGTGATTTGATGCTTATAATTATTTCAGGAAATGAATATATGACAAGTTTCTTGAGTGCATATGGTTTTCTATACCCTAAGCTTCCCTATTCTAATAAGATATTGTTGGATTTTCGATAAAAATGTAACTACATCAATTAAGTTGAGGTGCTAACTATCGAGCTATTACTTGGATTCTATACCATGTTTGAGAGCTGGAGAACAGTGTTTGAGATATGAGGAGTAAGTGTTCCGGCCTCGTGAGAAATAAAATTCAATTCAAAATTCATTCTTTCTTGGTTGAATGTAAAATTGTTTTCCCTGCGGGTTTGAGAATAAATGCTTAATTAATTTCCCAGCAAAATTTTAAAGCATCCAATTCTTTAACCGAGTCCGAAAAGTATATCACAGAAATATTTTGCATTGTGTTCCACATTCTGATTTTACGTCTCCAACGAGAAAACCCTTGATTAAAAGAGCTGAATACAATGGTCCATAAAAAAAATGCTTAACAATAATGAAGTGCGTAGAAGATCCTTCTACGTCTTTACAAGTGCACGAAAAATCGTGTCTAACAAAAATATAAAGATAAATGAGTACACTTCGCCCCGCGCCGTGACTCGAATGTGAAGTATATGACGCCACGCGCCATATCTTAAATATGAAGTACATGACGCCGCGCGTCATGACTTAAATATGAGGTACATGACGCCACGCGCCATGACTTAAATGTGAGTTTACGCTTAGCCCGTCGACCAGCGATGACTCAGTTTTGGGAACTAGTGAGGGGCCCGTCGGCTACACTAGTGACCTTACACAGCAAACTAAGTGCGCTCTTAGCTTCTGGATTTACACAGCAGACCAGCGTGTCCCGCTGTCAGCTTCTGTATTTATACAAGAAACCAGCGTCTCCCGCATTCAGCCTCTGGATTGAACAATTAGGTGGTTTTACCAAGAAATGGATTCAACCGGATTTTAAAAGTATGTTTGGGTCATTTTTGACCAATTAAAAAGGTTTGGGCCCAACTGGGCTTGTTGACAAGCGTTTGGTCCATCTTGGGCTTTTTGGAGAGTTTTTGGGCCATCATGGGCTTTTTGAAAAGTTTTGACCCATCTTGGGCTTTTTGGAGATTTTTGGGCCATTTTGGGCTTTTTGGAGAGTTTTGGGTCATCATGGGCTTTTTGGAGAGTTTTGGGCCATCTTGGGCTTTTTGAAAAGTTTTGAGTCATCTTGGGCTTTTTGGAGATTTTTGGGCCATCTTGGGCTTTTTGGAAAGTTTTGAGCCATCTTGGGCTTTTTGAAAAGTTTTGAGCCATCTTGGGCTTTTTGGAGAGTTTTGGACCATCATGGGCTTTTTGGAAAGTTTTGAGCCATCTTGGGCTTTTTGGAAAGTTTTGAGCCATCTTGGGCTTTTTGGAGATTTTTGGGCCGTCTTGGGCTTTTTGGAGAGTTTTGGGCCATCATGGGCTTTTTGGAAAGTTTTGAGCCATCTTGGGCTTTTTAGAGATTTTTGGGCCGAGGAGGGCTTGCTCCGACATTATGACTCAGATTGAGTGAAGAGGTCATCATTTTTTTTTTTGATATATATATATATATATATAATAGAAAGGTACTTAGCCTTGCGTATCAACTTAACCCACTGTTTGGGGAGTATCTACTCAGGTAAAAGTTTATGAAATTTTTTTTTTTTAATATATATATTTTTGAAAGTCTAAAAATATATATATTTCTTTTGGGGCCCATAGGGAAAATACACATATATATTTATTTTTATTTTTTTTGAAGGTCCGCGGGACAAAATATTCATTTTTGGAGGCCCGCGGGGCATTTATATAATTTTAGGAATCAAAATCTTTGTTTTTGGATACATTTGAATATATATGTATATTTTGATACATTTTTATAGAAAATACACATGTATATTTTATTTTTAACGGAGAAAATATACTTAACCCGTGTGTCAATTCGACCCGCCAGTCGGGGAGTATCCACGTTGGGAAAAGTGGTTTTCGAAAATAATATATATGTATATGTAGATATATATATATATATAATATACACATATATATTTTAACGGAGAAAATATACTTAACCCGTGTGTCAATTCAACCCGCCAGTCGGGGAGTATCCACGTTGGGAAAAGTAGTTTTCGAAAATAATATATATGTATATGTAGATATATATATATATAATATACACATATATATTTTAACGGAGAAAATATACTTAACCCGTGTGTCAATTCAACCCGCCAGTCGGGGAGTATCCACGTTGGGAAAAGTAGTTTTTGAAAATAATATATATGTATATATATATATATATTTATATATATATAATATACACATATATATATTTTTATTTTATTTTTAAAAGAGAAAATATACTTAACCCGTGTGTCAATTCAACCCGCCAGTCGGGGAATATCCACATTGGGAAAAGTAGTTTTTTGAAAATAATATATATGTATATATAGATATATATATATATATATATATATATTATTTACATATATATTTTTATTTTATTTTTAAAAGAGAAAATATACTTAACCCGTGTGTCAATTCAACCCGCCAGTCGGGGAGTATCCACGTTGGGAAAAGTAATTTTTGAAAATAATATATATATGTATATATAGATATATATATATATATATATAATATACAAATATATATTTTTATTTTATTTTTAAAAGAGAAAATATACTTAACCCGTGTGTCAATTCAACCCGCCAGTCGGGGAGTATCGACGTTGGGAAAAGTAGTTTTTGAAAATAATATATATATGTATATATAGATATATATATATATAATATACACATATATATTTTTATTTTATTTTTAAAAGAGAAACTATACTTAACCCGTGTGTCAATTCAACCCGCCAGTCGGGGAGTATCCACGTTGAGAAAAGTAGTTTTTGAAAATAATATATATATATATATTTTATATATATATAAGAAAGAAACTCTCTCTTTTTTTTAGCTAAAAGAAAAGAAAAGAAAATATATACGGAGAACTCACGTTCTCTCTTCTTTGAGCGCAGGAGAGCTCTACCCCGGTTGAGTCGTCTGCTCAAGTTCTCTCCCGTCTCCTCGTTGTACGCAAATGAGAAGCTTCAAGTGGGTATTTATAGGCTTTTGGCCGGCTTGGTGCGAGTTCCGCGGCTACTGTCGTTCCCGCGGACCGACCTCTACGCGGAACTCACGTTCCCACGGAACTTCGTTGCCTTGCACGGAACCGGATTCACGCGGAACCGCTTTTCCCGCGGAACTTCGTTGCCTTGCACGGAACCGGATTCATGCGGAACCGCTTTTCCCGCGGAACTTCGTTGCCGCGGAACCATTTCAGTAAAATCGTTCCCGCGGAACTTCGTTTGCTTGGGTGCCAAGCTGCACTTGCGCGGAACCGCTTTTCCCGCGGAACTGCTTCTACCAGACCCACTTGAAGACGATTCCAAGCAACTGTGTGGGGGAAACGTTTTCGTTTTACCAAGATACTGCCCCTGAACCAGCGGATACCCATCTGGCCCTTCGACGATCTTGAACAGCATGGATTGGATATCGCGCTGGAGCTCTAGATCGGAGAATTGCCGGCCAATCAACCGCTTGATTTGGGAAACGACGTTCTTCAGACTCATCACAGAAGACGAGGTCCCGACAGTGCTGATAAACCACTGCTTATCGCCAATGCGGACAATGGCCGGAGTCTCCTGCTTCGACTGCGTCGGTATCTTGAGCGTTCCGTCGACAGACGTCGTGATAGCAGGGACGGTGCTGGTCCCGGTGGACTCGCCTCGACACCAGCGGCTTCTTGACGGGTACGTGATCCATGCTACGGTCGCCCACGACGGGCTCCATCTTAAGGCAGACGAGCTGCTGGGCGACCATCTGCGAAGTCGACAGCGGCTGCCCGTCGTCTGCGTAGAAATTCGCGACTGAGATGGAGTGGGAGGATTCGTCGTAGAAGTTGGTCGCAGCTGCGACGGCGGAGTCGTCTTCTCTTGCGAAGAAAATCATTCGTCCTCCTCCTTCAAGATTCGGTCCATCTGCATGTAATCTTCTTATCAAAGACGAGACATTTCACAAGCTCCGTATCATCAACAGTACCTCCAAGCTTCTTCACGATCTTGACATCGCAGAGATCAACAAGGCCGGGGCGAGCAGGATCCACGACGGAGAGAACAGCATCGACGGCAAGAGGAGCCAGAAGAGTGGAGTACTGACTCACGACCTTGCTGTTGAGAGAGGTGGCAGCCGACTTTACCAGGGCGTCGTGGTCGGAAAGCTCGACAGGGACGGCCATTGCCGTCAGCACATCGACGGCCTTGATGGAGAGCTTGTGTAGTGCTTCGGAGATGACGGTTGGATTGAAAATGGCGAGGAGTGATGATGGTGGGACGCCCAAGGCAATGCTGGCGCAACCAAAAGGTCATCTGCTGAGATCTAATTCACTGTTTTCTGATGGAGTGCTGCAGCAGCAAATGCTCAGCTTCTCTTCTTCACCCAGAGCTGATGGTGGGTTGGCGTGCGTGGTTTCGTTGTTTCGTCGTCGTTGGAGGCTGTACCCGAAGGTTTTTGCTGCCGATCGCCATTCTCCATTGGCTTCGCCTTCGAGGGTTATGCCGAGATTGACGTGAATCTGCGGCAGGAGATAAGCCCAATGCGAGCTGCCGGCCTCGGCGGGCTCCAATGCCAGAAGGAACTCTTCCTTGGCCTCATCGTGCTTTCCCAGGGCATAGAGGGAGTTGCCAGCAGCTCAGGACGTCATTTTCCGGCGAAGGAAGCAGAATACTGAGTGGAATATCTTGCATTGATCGTTGGGTCTGAGATCATAAGTCCGGGAGCTTCGTCCTGTGGGCTTCTGGAACGCCTTCTGCTCTTCGGAAGCTTGAAATCTAGTCCATTGCTCGAGTTTTGTACGGGAGAACTATTCTGAGGCTTCGTAGCTTCAGCTCTCGGTTTTACGGACATTTCCGGGAGAAGTACAGTCTCTGAAGGCGAATGCCGGGGGCCTTATCATTTCTGGCTTGAAATGTTTCTAAAATCTTGATTTCTGGGTTTTCTGATGCTTTTTGATATTGATAGACTCGAAAATGGTTGTTTAACCGTTTCTATTTGGAATTCATTGTCGAGAAGAATTTTTGATGATTTTATGTTTCCATGGACATTCTTCCTGGGGTTACATTCATGGATGTGAGCTAGGCCCCTTGCAGCACCTTGAGCAATCTTCAACCTGGCTGCCTATGAAAGTGGCGATGACGATGATGATGAGGTGAATGGAACCCCATGCAGAGCAGTACGTAAGTTGGTGCCATTGGAGATGAAGTCGGAGATGAGCAGCTTCTCATCGGCGGCGTAGTAGTAAGCTCGCAGGCGCACCACGTTAGGGTGGCGAACTTTCCCGATCGCCTCCACCTCCGCCTCGAACTCTTTAAATCTCCAAAACCCTTCGCTCAGCCGCCTCACCGCCAGGATAATAAGTTCCGTTCAGCTGGCAGTTGGGGTCTTTGCTCCATCTCCCAACGTAGCAGCTGCCGTCGGGCCAGGTGAAAACACCGTTTCCCTTCGGAACGCCATTCTCCCACATTTCATCGTAGCGGTTGCCGTTGGCCCAGATCAAAGTCCCCCCTGCCGGAAATTACACCATTCTTTCACTCCCCGATGTACTCATTCCCGTTCCTGTAACAGGATCAAGCTTCCCATCCCGCTTTCCACACCACCGTTGTCAGCTGTATCAGGCTTCCCAGATGGGTTATCCACCTCGTCCGTCCTCCCCTTGACAGATTTCTCTGTAACTGGGGTTGGCGCCACTGGGGTTACCGTCTTGTGCTCGAAATGCTCTGGCAATGATTGAACGCTAGCTGGGCTCCTTACTTCCACACAACCGCTTGATCCTTGGATGGATCTGTTGCCGAAATCCGACAGTCCCGACGAGCTGCTCCCTTGTGAGCCGAGTGAGCCTTGAGACGACGGAGGAAATCCTTACGACGATTGTGGGAATCCCCTCAAAGCCACTGCAGCTGCAGCTGCCCACGCAGGCAGAGCGTATGGCTGTGAAGAAAACCCGTTCGCCGTCGCGCCGCCCAGAAACTTCCCTTTCAATGGCAGCCCAAACGGAACTTCTTCTTCGCCTCGCTTATCTTCCTCACTATTCCTCTCCAGCGACGACCGATCTCGGCATGCCCGCGAATTCCTCTGCTTTTCGAATCTCTTCCGCTTCGCCTCCAGCTTCTGCTTGGCCTTCTGAATTAGAGCTTCCAAGTCACGTCCTAGCATGGAACCAGCTGTTTCTCCAAGAGCCTTAGGTTGCTGCTCTATGAACTTCTCTGTCGCTTCCAGGAGACAAGTATTATCAACTCCAGCTTTGGAAAAGATACGGCGAGCTAATCCATTCTTCTGCTCCAACAGTGCTTTCATCAGATGTTCCGTCTCCACAATCTGATGTTTACTCTCTTTTGCAACTTCTGGAGAAGAAACAATGGCTTGCCATGCCATCTCTGTAAATTCTTGTTGGGTTATTCTTCCATTGTTCCCAGCTTCGCATTGGATGGAAATATTCCCATCGTACCACTGTGCGGACATGACCGTCTCGATGCTGTCGGCAATCAGATCCCTTGACTGCAAGCTGAAGCACATGCAGCGGGTTACCATGGAGATTGCGTCGCTGACACCAATAGTGTTGAATCGGAAGCCGACCATCCCAGCATCTCTGACACCTCCCTTGACGGCCTTGGCCAGGCGCATGAGGTGCATGTTGCAGGTGTTGCCCTCGTACCAGACGGATGAGATGGCGATCTGTGGCTTGTGCATGTCGTCACCGGAGAGGCCGACGCCGTAGAGGATGGCCTGGGACCCGCCTTGGGCCTTGGGCTCGGTGATGCGGGAGCTGTATCTGTTAAGCTTCTCTTCGGAGAGAATGGGCGAAGTGGTTTCGACAGTTGAGGCGGAGGAAGCACGTGCGGGTAGAGGGCCATGGTAGAGAAATGGAACGACCTGGGGCTTGAGACGGGTTGAGACGTGTGGAGTAGGTGGATTGGAGCTCGCTGAGGAGAAGAAGCTGGTGCAGCTTCTGGGACTTGGGGTCGCCGTCGGGCTCGAGCTCTGCTTCTCCAGCTCTCGTTTTTGCAGAGAGCAGCGATTTTGCTGCTGCTGCTCTTTTTTTTTTATCATGGTGAAAAATATATCTCTTCAGTAAGAAAATTAGAAAGGCTATCACTGGGCAATTAGGACGAAGAGTTGGAGTCATTTACTCAAATACATGGGGGCACCCTAAGTTTGGGAAGAATATGAGGTGCCTCGTTAGGGCGTGTGGGCTTGAAAATGGGCCACTCCAAGGATGAATGTCCACAAGAGAGTTCTAGAGAGATCCACTAGTGGTGAAGGTAAAAGAGCTATCTAAAGTGTAGGATGACTAATGATATTACAAGATCCACCAACAAATGTAGAGCATTTGCAAACAAAGTAGAAATTGAGTCTGCATGATCAGTAGGCTCTACTTGAGATTGTGTCCACAGTTGTTATAGATCCCTAATCCATCAATATTGTGAATTTTGCTCAAGAAATGGCAAAAGATTGCTCAAGGTGTTGGTGTTTTCCTCGTAAGAGATTGCCTTGATCCTCAAGGTTAACATGGTTGACTTCTAATGCTTCAACGTGTTACTATGTTTAGGCTTTGTCCTTAACATCAACTAGAGATTCTGAGGGGGCAATGACCGTCGATGGGTCTTCTTCTTAACCTTCATATTGAGTTTTGAGAATTTATTGAAGTCATTCCATAGACAGAGCTAGAAAATTTAAGACATAGGGCCAAGTTTTGGTGTGATACTAAGGCCTAAAGAGAGATGAGGGTCTAGAGGCAAAATTTTACATAAAAAAGAAGCTTGATAATTTTGCCTTCCTAAAAAGATTTTGGAAGGAGTTTCATCATCTGAAAATAATCCAAGTCAAATTTTCCCTTAATTATGAGTTAGAGAATGGCTTATGCCTTTACACTAGAATAAAAGAGAGAGACGGATATGAACTAAACAAAGAAAGAACAAAAAAGAGTTTTTTTAATATCTCATCCCTTGTTTTGTTCATTAAGAGTATTTTTTTCAGTCTCGAGAGTATATAGGTGCTCCCTTTTATAAGATTTTCGGCAATTGGGATCTTGATGTTGGCGATAGTAACTAATTATGAGAGTTTGACAATGTATTTGGGTCTTTTATAGCCAATCCTCTCAAATATGTAGTTATATGAGAGCACTTACATCATAACGAATGAGACGGCCAAACCATGGGAAGCGCGCCTCGCATTTTTTCTTGCAGGAAGCCCGTCATCCACCGTTCATTTTCGTTCGACGACTTTGATTTCACAAGGCATTTTTGGTAGTTGAAAACGCGTTTCCATGCTCTGCTTCTGCCTTCCCTTACTCGCTGTGGAGCTTAGCTGGATTTGCATTTCCATGCTCTGCTTCTCCCTTCCCTTACTCGCTGTGGAGCTTAGCCGGATTTGCTTGGAAGCCGGCGGGACGGGGAAGGTGGAGACAACGCAGTGAGATCTGAGATGAGGGCTTCTGCCTCGGAGAAGATGTGCTGCCGATGAACTACTGCTGCCAACGATTTGTTGTTGCTGCCGAGTCGGTGGGTTCAAGCGGCGATTGGCAGCATCGACTGGCAAAAGAGAAGAAAACTCGCAGTATTAATTTTTTTAGATTCAGGCGATTGGAGAACAGATCTGGTCCAGCGAGTTAGGCATCACAGTTAGGAAGCCATCAGCGAGTCATCGGTCTGTTCCGATCGGCGATCTAGCGGCTGACGGCTGGTGGGTTTTGAGGCAGGTTCACGGCTGCGGCAAGGGTTCGGTTACGATCCATAGAGGGTGATGCACCGTTCCTCATTTGTCGCACGCATAAAATTTAGAGGGCTTGTTCAGATCTAGTGGTCTAGCAGACTGCCTGAATTCGTGCACATGCAGATTGTTATTTTTCAAAAAAATTTTACAAAAAATTTCAATAATCTAATAGAATCCCCAAATTATATAAATATAATATTTGTGTAAAAAATATATATCACTACTTATTGCATCAAAACCTCAATTTCAATGTAATTTCTCTTAATATTTTGTGAAAAATGATATAAAATAACTACAAAATAGTGTAATTTTTTTATAAAGTTTCTATTTATATATTTTAAATAAACTTGTAAAAATAAATCTTTTATGTAGTTGGAATTTTTTAGATTTGTATAGATGTCCAATTATTCAATTCACAAATGTAGTCAATTGAAAGATCTTATATAAAATATAATTATCAAAAAGTTTTCATATAAAATCTTCTTAAGATGAAAAAAATTGAAAATTAGAAGGGTGAAATAATTAGCTTAACGAAATTGAGGTTTAAATTTTAGCAAATTTGACCCTTAAATTTATTAAAGTTTACAAATCTAACACGAATTATTATTGTTGTGAAATAGATTAGTATAAATTTTTAAAATAAAGAAATTGTTACCATTGTAAAATGAAAAAAAATCTAATTCACTTCACTTCCCTATTTTCATAGGTTATTTTTGAATACTCTCGCTACTCTTTGCTTAAAATCAATTTTTTAAAAAAAAAAAAAAATTAACCCTCAAACATGCATTCTTCATGTTAGTGTTGGAAACAATGTTTAAAACAATAAAAATTGACCAAATCTTGAGTTTCGATGATTAACAAGAACTAATTTGAGTATATAAAAGGTACTAATGGGTTTGATAAATGTTTAAGGAAAGCAAAGAGGTCAAGTCGATCTTCAAGTCGACTTGGACTTCGACTTGGGTGAAGTCGATCCCAAAGTCGACTCAAATATCGACTTAAGAATGAATCCCAAAAGCGCAACAGGTGAAGTCGCAGGTCAAGTCGACTCCACTTGCGACTTGGGAAGTCAAGTCGCAGACGAAGTCGACTCCAGCATCGACTTCAAACAAAAGAAAATGTCCAGGGTTGATTTTGGGGGCACGAAGCTGCCCAAGTCGCAAACGAAGTCGACTCCAGGTACGACTTGGGTCAAGTCGCAGACAAGGTCGACTCCAACTTCGACTTGAGGATTTTAGACTTGAAGATTGAAGTTTCAAGTTTATTCCAAGGATCATACTGAACTTTTTCAAACCCAAATGAAATGAAAAGTTCATTCACAAAGAAACAAATTAAGATTCTTGAAGATCAAAGCTAAGATTCATATTCAATGTTCAAATCAAGTCTATCAAGCCAAGGCAAATGTTCAAGCTTATTCAAATAAGGCAACACCCAAGTTATGGAGACCAAGTGAGTCCAAGACTAAGCGAAGAACAAGCATATATCATGCAAGGACTCTAACAGCTCAAAAGCTTTGCAAGGATCAAGCCGAATCTTGAAGAACAAAGCAGCTTCAGCAAAACCCGAGCCAAGTCGCAGGCTAAGTCGACTTCAGATTCGACTTGAGTCGAAGTCTGAAACCAAGTCGACTAAAACTCAGACTTGGGAAATTGGAGGAACTGGAGTCGCAGACGAAGTCGACTCCAGATGCGACTTGGGTTACCAAGTCGCAAGCCAAGTCGACTCCATCTTCGACTTGGGTATAACGGTCAAATTTTCGAACGTTGAAGTTCATTTATTGCACGCCAACTACTTCTACAACGTTCATATTTTCCTCTATCTATAAAAGGACATTCAAATGAACGTGAGAAGCGCAAGTGACACTACTCTAAAGATCAAAGAAAGAAAAGAAGTGCAAGAAAGACTTTCAAATATCTTTTCTCCATATTTGAGTGTTTCAAAGGAAGAAAGAGCTTCAAACTGCAAGTTGCTTCAACAATCATCATTCAAGCTATTTCTGATTTCTTCCTCGAGCCCAAAACTGCCTACACAAATCTGTAAAGTGTAGTTTTTATTCATTTCTTTATTTGGTTGTATAAATCTTGATTTAGCTTGAGTAGCTAAGATCAAGTGTATGCAAAGTAGGGTGTGATTGGAGTGAGACTCATCACCTACTTGTGCAAGTGATTGTATATGCCCCCTAGAGCTTTGAATCTAGAAGAGAGCAAGTGGCTCTAGTTGTGTATGCCCCCTAGAGCTTTGAATCTAGAAGAGAGCAAGTGGCTCTAGTTGTGTATGCCCCCTAGAGCTTTGAATCTAGAAGAGAGCGGTGACTCTAAGTGTATTCTTGGAATACATAGTGGAACCCAAGTCACAACGGAGTGTGAGCTTGGAAGAGTGGAGTAGGGAAGGTTTGCCCGAACCACTATAAATCTTGTGTTCTACTTATTTTTATTGCTTTATCTTATTTGCTCTCCATTCGATTAAAAAGGGGATTAACTTTTTCAAGGGGTTAAGATTTTTAAGTTTACAAAAGAAATTTTAAAGAACCCAATTCACCCCTCCCCTCTTGGGTTAGGCCATCAACTCGGGACCAACAAGTGGTATCAAAGCAGGTCTTTGAGTTTATCAAAGAGATCTTATTGAAATGGCATCCCAATCTACTTCCGTTCCCGCATTTGCTGAAGGCCAATCCTTTACAAGGCCACCGTTGTTTGATGGGAACAATTTTGGATATTGGAAGCTTCGTATGAAGCAACTCATCATGGCTACCGATATGGACTCTTGGATTGCTATCCAAGATGGAGTAATACTGCCTACCGATGAACGAGCTTCCAAATGGACCGATGAGGAAGTAAGAATAGTGAAGAGCAATGCCAAAGCTATGAACTCCTTATTTTGTGCTCTCACTGCTTCCGAGTATGATAGAGTATCCTCTTGCTTAACCGCCAAAGAGATATGGGATACACTAATCTCTATCTACGAAGGAACTTCTCAAGTCCAAGGGACGAGAAGGAATATTTTGATTGGAGAACTAGAGAACTTTAGAATGCTAGAAACAGAAAATATTTCTGAAATGTTTGCTAGATTCTCTAAGATTACTAATGCTTTAAAAGGTCTTGGAAAAGCAATATCTGAATCTGAGCAGGTCATGAAGATTTTAAGAGCTCTACCCGAATCATGGACTCCAAAGATCACTGCAATTGAAGAAGCCAAAGACCTCAACACGCTGAAGCTTGAAAACTTAATTAGCTCACTTATGTCACATGAGCTAATTAAGAAAAGGAATGAAGATCAACACAGGGGCAAAAGAGCAATTGCCTTAAAAGCCGCACAAGACACCGATGACACATCTTCTTCTCAAAATGACGACGAGATTGCTCTACTCACAAAACGATTCAGAAAATTTGTGAGGAAAGGCAAAAATTTCAGAAGCTTCAAAGAAAGAACTCCCCAAGAGAAGAAGAAAGAATCAACCAAGTGCTACCGATGCGGCGGTTCGGGACATATGCAGGCTCAATGTCCAACTCCCGAAGAAAACAAGGCAAAAGAACAAAGAAAGGATCGAGGGAACAATAGAAGATTCCAGAAATACAAAGGAAGAGGCATGTACGTAAATGATGAAGAATCTACGACGAGTAGCTTCTCAACCGATGACATAGAGGCGGAAGAATGTGCAAGAATTTGCTGCATGGCACAAATCGAGCAAGGAGAACAAATTACCTCAACAAAAGACACAAGCAATGAAGAGGTAAGTTCCAAACTCTCCCTTTCTAATTCAAGTTATTCTTCCTCTCATGAATGCCTCAAATGTACTGAATTAGATGAACTACAAACTGCATATGATTCATTATATGAAGAAATGAAGAAATTAGGAAGCAAGTTTACAATTAAGAAGAGACAATGTGATGCAACAATAATTGTAAATGGTAAACTTGCAGAAAGATTAGTCAAATTGAAAGATGAAACTGAATTGCTGAAAATGGAGAACAAATCATTAAATGAATCATTAGCTAAGTTCTCTAATCCAGGAGAAAATGTTAAAATGTTTCTGAATATGACCACCCAAACACATAAAAGAGGTCTTGGGTATCATACATTTGAGCAAGGAGAAAGTAGCAAATCAAATGAACAAATACTTGAGAAAAATCAAACTAAAAATACATCTATATACAAGCCACAAAAGAAAAATTTTAAGTGGACTAGAAGACCAATGATTGAACCCTTGCATGCTTGGAGACCTACTCCAAGATTACCTTTGGCTTGTAATTTCTGCAATAAGATGGGTCATAAAACTTACAAATGTAATTTTAAGAAACTATATGACCATGGTGTTAAATTAGTTTGGGTTCCAAGAAACACAAGATTTGGGCTTTCAAAGTTAGATCAACTTAGATTAGATTCTATTACTAACCCAAATGGACCCATAAAATGGGTACCAAAAAGATAAGATTTATTTCCTTATTTTTTCAGACATGTTTTAAGGCAAAGGCAAACAATGAATGGTTCATGGATAGCGGTTGTTCAAGGCATATGACCGGTGAAAGAAGTTTGTTTCATAAACTTAAGCCTTGCAACGATGGAATGGTTGCCTTTGGAAATAATGAAAAAGGTAAAATTAAAGGTAAAGGAAATATACTTAGTACCTCAAATGCATGCATGGAAGATGTTTTGTTTGTTGAAGGACTCAAACACAATTTAATGAGTATTAGCCAATTATGTGATAAAGGATATAAAGTTGTGTTTGAATCATCTATATGTAATGTATTTGATGGAGAACATATCATGTTTAGTGGTAAACGACATGGAAATGTTTATTTGGTTTCACTTGATGAGTTGAATGGTCAATGTCTTATGGCCATTGATAATGATCCATGGGTTTGGCATAAAAGGCTTGGACATGTAAACATGGGAAATATAAAGACCCTTTGGAAAAAGAATTTGGTAGAAGGATTACCAAAGTTGAAATATGACAAAGACAAAATTTGCAAGGCATGTCAATTATCAAAACAACACAAGATGCCTTTCTCTACCAAAAAGGAAATTTCCACCACAAAGCCACTTGAATTATTACATATGGATCTATACGGGCCATCCGACATTCTAACCATTGGTGGAAAGAAATATGTATTTGTCATAGTTGATGATTTTTCAAGATTCACTTGGGTAATTCTCTTAGCTAGTAAAGATGAAGCCTTCTCTATGTTTGCAACTTTTGTGAATTTGGTGCAAAATGAAAAACAGAGTACTATTGTGACCATAAGAAGCGATCATGGTGGCGAATTCGAAAACAAACGATTCATGGAATTTTGTAATGAAAAAGGAATTCACCACACATTTTCTGCACCAAGAACTCCACAACAAAATGGAGTAGTTGAAAGGAAAAATAGAACTATACAAGAGATGGCTAGAACTATGCTAAATGAGAACAATCTATCCAAGAAATTTTGGGGTGAAGCTGTGAGTACAGCTTGTCATGTTTTGAATCGTGTTACCATTCGAGCAATCTTGAAAAAGACTCCATATGAACTTTGGAAAGGAAGGAAACCAAATATATCTTATTTTCATGTTTTTGGATGTACATGTTATGTTTTAAACAATGGAAAAGTCAACTTGGGAAAATTAGATGCCAAAAGTGATGAGGCTATATTCCTTGGTTATTCATCAAATAGCAAAGCATATAGAGTATTCAATAAACGAAATCAAGTTGTAGAAGAATCCATACATGTTGTATTTGATGAATTTAACCAAACTCCGAGAAAGGAGAATGAACTAAGTGATGCAGATGAGACGAAAGGCAAAGAACAACCAAAGGAACTCGAGCTCAAGCCAGAAAAACCAGAGGAGGAAGAGGTAAGTGAAGGTAATGACTCTTACAAACCTCCAACTGATTTAAAATTTAAAAATGCCCATCCAATTGAACAAGTTATTGGAAACATATATGAAGGAGTAAAAACTAGAAGATCAAAACAAAACGTTTATGGCCAATATGCGTTTGTATCGAAAATTGAACCAAATACCATTGAACAAGCTCTTAATGATGAAAATTGGGTTATTTCAATGCAAGAAGAGCTAAATCAATTCGAAAGAAACAATGTATGGCATTTAGTTCCTAGACCAAACAATCATACAGTCATTGGTACAAAATGGGTATTTAGGAACAAATTAGACGAAAGCGGTCTTGTAATTAGAAACAAGGCAAGGTTAGTAGCCAAAGGGTATTCCCAAGAAGAAGGAATTGATTTTGAAGAATCATATGCACCCGTGGCTAGATTAGAAGCCATACGCATCCTACTAGCATTTGCTTCTCATATGAACTTCAAATTGTTTCAAATGGATGTAAAAAGCGCATTTTTGAATGGTTATTTGAATGAAGAAGTATATGTTGAACAACCCCCTGGTTTTGAAGAAAAGGATCAATCAAAGTATGTTTATAAATTAACCAAAGCGTTATATGGACTAAAACAAGCACCAAGAGCTTGGTACGAAAGGTTAAATAGTTTCTTGATTGATCATGAGTTTCAAAGAGGGAAAGTAGACACTACTTTGTTCATTAAGTACAAAAATAAAAATATTTTGATTGTACAAATTTATGTGGATGACATAATATTTGGTGCTACTGACGAAAAACTTTGTCAAGAGTTTTCTAAGATAATGCAGAGCGAATTCGAAATGAGCATGATGGGAGAATTAAATTTCTTCCTTGGACTGCAAATCAAGCAACAAAGTGAAGGAATATTTTTGAACCAGTCCAAGTATGTCAAAGAAATGCTCAAGAGATTCGGAATGCAGAATAGCAAAGGGGCAAACACTCCAATGAGCTCTACAATCAAGATCGACACGGACGAAAACGGTAAAAGTATCGATCAAAAGCTCTATAGAAGCATGATTGGATCCTTGTTATATTTAACTGCTTCTAGACCCGATATCTTATTTAGTGTTTGTATGTGCTCTAGATTTCAAGCATGTCCCAAAGAATCACACCTACTTGCTGTAAAAAGAATTTTTAAATATTTGATAAAAACTACAAACCTTGGACTATGGTATCCAAAGGGGTCAACCTTTGATCTAATCGGCTATTCGGATGCAGACTTTGCCGGATATAAAGTAGATAGAAAAAGTACCAGTGGAACTTGTCAATTTCTTGGACATATGCTAGTTTCATGGCATTCAAGAAAACAAACAAGTGTTGCACTATCTACTGCGGAAGCCGAGTACATAGCCGCCGGTAGTTGTTGTGCCCAACTACTTTGGATGAAACAACAGTTGAAAGACTATGGTATTGATTATGTTGATATTCCTATTAGATGTGATAATACAAGTGCAATTTGTTTGACTAAAAATCCAGTCTTGCATTCTAGAACCAAACATATTGATGTAAGACATCACTTTATTCGTGAGCATGTTGAGAATCATGATGTATGCCTAGAATATGTGAAAACAGAAGACCAAATTGCTGATATCTTTACCAAACCATTAGCCAAAGAATCATTTTATAAAATTAGGAATGATATGGGGATGATAGAGCTAAATTAGGAAAAATAAAACAAGAAACCAAAATTTGAAAAGGCAAAACTGATGGGTCAAGTCGACTCCATGGGAGCCAAGTCGACTCGGCCAAGTCGACTTGGGAAAGTGAAGTCGACTCCGCTTCAGGAGCGAAGTCGACTCCACAGGAGCGAAGTCGACTCCGCTTCAATAACGAAGTCGACTCCGAGGGGCCGAAGTCGACTTCGCCTAGGGCAAGTCGACTCCGCGAGCGCGACCGTCCGACTTCCGCATCTCTTCTCTTCTTCCCTTTCTCTCTTCTTCTCTCTCATTTTCCCGCGCCTTCTCCTCTCTGTTTTTCCCCTCCGGCGACAAAATCCTCTCTGTTTTCCCTTTTCTCTCTGACAACCTCCATTTCCGGCAACTCCTCTCTCCTCCGGCGACCCTCTCCGTCTCTCTCTCTCTCTTGTTCTCTCCCAACTCTCTCAGCTCTCTCTCTCAAAGTTCTTTCAAATCTCCATTTTCTTTTTCTCTCACAGATTCCAAACTCCAAAACTCCAATTTCAATGGCTCCAAAAGCTAAAACTCCTAAACTAGCAGTCAAAAAGCCAAGCCAACGGCCAGTGCCTAGGCCATCCCAATCTTCCACAGAGGAAGATATTCCTAGAAGAGCAAGGACTCCATCCAAACGAGTTAGAGAGGAACCATCAACCTCGACGGGTAGACGGGTTCGATTCCAGACAACAACCCAGTCAACTGATAGAGCCCCACGATCAGAAAGCCAACCTGAAAGCTCGTATTCTTCAAGGATTCCTATCAAGAAGGGGCAAGTTCTAAAAATGCCCACTACTTATTTCAGGACAGAGCTACAGCATAGTCGCTTCTACAGAAACTTCTATGAACGAAAGGTATTCATTCCTAAGATCATAGATTTCAAGTTCCTCAACGACTATGAGTTTGACATAGAAGAGTTGTTGGATTTCCAAGGATGGATACAACTATTCAAATCCGATGAACGGATCTATCCTGATCTCACAAGACAGTTTTATTATTTATGGGACAACACCAAGTTTTGCACTTATGTCAAAGGCACTGAAATAAATTTTGGGAGTAACAACTATCCAGATCAAGATGAAGCCTTGAGAAGAATTGGAAATATTCTTCAAGTACCTTTTGATGAAGAGAGGCTTCCCAAGGATCTGACTATGGACAAGATCTACAATGAGTTAACCAAAAGCAACAAGTACCATGCAGGCACCAAATTCCTACATTACATGGATCTTTCTCCCAGACTCAGGGTTATCCGTCTATTGATCGCCCACTGTATTTTGCCAAAAGGAGGCGGAAGGAATCAATTGAATCCACAAGAAGCAATGATCTTGTGGAAATTAGTGAACAAAGTCAAGATCAGTCTTCCCAGACTATTCCTAGAAGCCTTAGCATCCAGGAAAGACAATCCGAGAGGCGTGTTACCTTATGGATCTTGGATCACCAAGATTTTTGAGCGGGTTGAGCTCGACATTGATGGGGAACCATTTGAAGTCCCCAAGACGACCAACGCTATCAACAAGGCTTTGCTCCAACGCATGAAAATCAATTTGGAGCAGTTTAGGGATGATCGCATCCGAGAGAAGCTTGGCGAGCCAGTCCGAGAACAAGAGGACAATGCACAAGCTGAGGGGGAGCAAGCTCCCGAGGCATCGCCTGAACGGCCTGCATCTCCTCTATCACACGGATCACATTCTCCTCAAGGATCCGTTGCACCCGAACGCGTGCCGCCTACTTCAGATCAAATGGCTGCACTTCAAAACCTCAAAAACGAGATCTTGGAAGCTATGGGTCAGCAAGAAGATAGGATGACTAGCCTAGTGACCGGTGTGCTGAATGCTATCACTGATATGCATTCCCGACAAGATCACATGGATCGGGAACTGCGTACCATCAAATATCACCTCGCCTCCGGACGTCACAAGAAGAGGCCTATGCCCGAACTCGATCCATACGAATCGGGTTCAGTTCATAAAGCAGCATCTCCCGATCATGATATCTCCATCTACTCATCTGCCCAAAATCGTCCCATCAAACCAATCTTATATCCGATCTCTCAATTTCAATTCACAAAATCATTAAAAGTTGATCGATTTTTGATAGTTTGACAAAAAGGGGGAGATAGAATAGGTGAGTTGAGTAAAACTTTCTTTTGGGTTGGGTAGTTTTGTATCTAGGTTTCATTTTTGTTTTGTGTTGCATGAAACTTGATACATATATATGCTATTGATGAATGTTATGTTTGCTTAATATGTTTTGCTTGAAAAAGATTTGCTTGAAATCCAATATGCCAAAATGATATAATAGTTGAAATTTCAAAAAACTCTGACCTATATGACAAATGCTCTGTTTTTCAAAAAGACATATGAACATGATTAATGCTTGAAAGGTATCAACTCAAATGAAGTTTTGTCAATCATCAAAAAGGGGGAGATTGTTGGAAACAATGTTTAAAACAATAAAAATTGACCAAATCTTGAGTTTCGATGATTAACAAGAACTAATTTGAGTATATAAAAGGTACTAATGGGTTTGATAAATGTTTAAGGAAAGCAAAGAGGTCAAGTCGATCTTCAAGTCGACTTGGACTTCGACTTGGGTGAAGTCGATCCCAAAGTCGACTCAAATATCGACTTAAGAATGAATCCCAAAAGCGCAACAGGTGAAGTCGCAGGTCAAGTCGACTCCACTTGCGACTTGGGAAGTCAAGTCGCAGACGAAGTCGACTCCAGCATCGACTTCAAACAAAAGAAAATGTCCAGGGTTGATTTTGGGGGCACGAAGCTGCCCAAGTCGCAAACGAAGTCGACTCCATGTACGACTTGGGTCAAGTCGCAGACAAGGTCGACTCCAACTTCGACTTGAGGATTTTAGACTTGAAGATTGAAGTTTCAAGTTTATTCCAAGGATCATACTGAACTTTTTCAAACCCAAATGAAATGAAAAGTTCATTCACAAAGAAACAAATTAAGATTCTTGAAGATCAAAGCTAAGATTCATATTCAATGTTCAAATCAAGTCTATCAAGCCAAGGCAAATGTTCAAGCTTATTCAAATAAGGCAACACCCAAGTTATGGAGACCAAGTGAGTCCAAGACTAAGCGAAGAACAAGCATATATCATGCAAGGACTCTAACAGCTCAAAAGCTTTGCAAGGATCAACCCGAATCTTGAAGAACAAAGCAGCTTCAGCAAAACCCGAGCCAAGTCGCAGGCTAAGTCGACTTCAGATTCGACTTGAGTCGAAGTCTGAAACCAAGTCGACTAAAACTCAGACTTGGGAAATTGGAGGAACTGGAGTCGCAGACGAAGTCGACTCCAGATGCGACTTGGGTTACCAAGTCGCAAGCCAAGTCGACTCCATCTTCGACTTGGGTATAACGGTCAAATTTTCGAACGTTGAAGTTCATTTATTGCACGCCAACTACTTCTACAACGTTCATATTTTCCTCTATCTATAAAAGGACATTCAAATGAACGTGAGAAGCGCAAGTGACACTACTCTAAAGATCAAAGAAAGAAAAGAAGTGCAAGAAAGACTTTCAAATATCTTTTCTCCATATTTGAGTGTTTCAAAGGAAGAAAGAGCTTCAAACTGCAAGTTGCTTCAACAATCATCATTCAAGCTATTTCTGATTTCTTCCTCGAGCCCAAAACTGCCTACACAAATCTGTAAAGTGTAGTTTTTATTCATTTCTTTATTTGGTTGTATAAATCTTGATTTAGCTTGAGTAGCTAAGATCAAGTGTATGCAAAGTAGGGTGTGATTGGAGTGAGACTCATCACCTACTTGTGCAAGTGATTGTATATGCCCCCTAGAGCTTTGAATCTAGAAGAGAGCAAGTGGCTCTAGTTGTGTATGCCCCCTAGAGCTTTGAATCTAGAAGAGAGCAAGTGGCTCTAGTTGTGTATGCCCCCTAGAGCTTTGAATCTAGAAGAGAGCGGTGACTCTAAGTGTATTCTTGGAATACATAGTGGAACCCAAGTCACAACGGAGTGTGAGCTTGGAAGAGTGGAGTAGGGAAGGTTTGCCCGAACCACTATAAATCTTGTGTTCTACTTATTTTTATTGCTTTATCTTATTTGCTCTCCATTCGCTTAAAAAGGGGATTAACTTTTTCAAGGGGTTAAGATTTTTAAGTTTACAAAAGAAATTTTAAAGAACCCAATTCACCCCTCCCCTCTTGGGTTAGGCCATCAACTCGGGACCAACAGTTAGAACTTAACCATATGCTTGTATATCTTAGGTTAAAAAAATCCAATCATATGCATACATTGTTAATAAATTTTTGTAAATTTAATTTGATATTTTTATTTTAATTTGACTTAAATTAATATTTATTTTAAATTATAACAACCAATGAGACAGATGAGTGAACTCTACGAGCTTTGGAAAACTTATCTTACTAAGTTCACAAAATAAATCAACATAATAAATTTATTACATTTATAATTAATTTCTTTAATTTTTATTTTAATTCTAAATAAAATTTATCTTTATTTATCAAAATAATTAAATAAAAGTATTTACATTGAAGTTAAAATATCAAAATAATTATTACTATTTATTTGAAATAAATAATTTATCATCAATTTAAAAATATTTATTTTGCAAGATATATATTTTAATTAATACTTTTCATATTTGTTTAAATTAATTTTCAATTTTATTTAAATTTGATTAACTTTGGTTGAATTTGATTAAACTTTATTTTGTTACAATTTTGGGACATATAATTAAACCATTATTTACTTAATTATTAATTTTGAGATACAGAATTAAATAATGATTTAAATTAAGTATTTTTTACCAATTTAAGTTTTGGCATAGTTTAAATTACAGTTTTGGAACATATAATATTTCTATAAATTTTCTATAAATTTTTTATTCAATGTAAATATTTATTAAATTGATAGTTTTACATTGATTTCACTTGAAGTAAATAAATTTTTATTTTTATTTTAAATTAATTAATTCTAGTAATAATAAATCACAATTATTATATTAATACATTAAATTTGTAATATAAACTGTAATAATATTATTTTATAATTTTAATAATTTTTTTATAAAATTTCTATTAAATATAGTTCATGATTGGGCTAACATATGAATGCAAAAAAATAATTATTCAATGTAAATATTTATTAAATTGTTTGTTTACATTGAAGTAAATAAATTTGTATTTTTATTTTCAATTAATTAATTATAGTAATAATAAATCATAATTATTATATTAATAATTTTAATTTATTATATAAACTGTAATAATATTATTTTATAATTTTAATAAATTTTGTTATAAAATTTCTATTAAATATAGTTATTTGCTAAATTGATTATTTAACCAATCCCAAAAAGTAACATATATTTACATATTAAATCTAAATTACAGTTATATATAATTTATCATAATTTTGGTTTTACAGTGTCATATATATAATATTTTTTACCGTTTTATATATTTACGTAAATTTCTATTTCATTTAATCTAGTGGAGTTAATATTTTTAATTATAAAATTGTATATTTATTTTGTTTTAAAATTATTTAAAGGTTTGCGTAGTCCTGAAATAAATTATTAAGTAATATATTTTGCAAAATACACAGATTAGGTAAAATATTTATGAAATATAAAAATTAGATGTTGTTAGATGCGGTAAGATGCGGTTAGATGTGGTTAGACGCTGTTAGATGCTGTTAGATGCTGTTAGATGCGGTTAGATGCGGTTAGATTAAGGTAGATTTCATTAAATTGTATTATCTGAGTTCCAAATTCTGTAATTAAAATATAAATGACCTTATAAGGGGCCTATGATCATATTACAGGTGTTAAATTAAAATTAACTTATTAATCTCAAAAATTAGATGCGGTTAGATACGGTTAGATACGATTAGATGCGGTTAGACACTGTTAGATTAAGGTGAATTTCATTAAATCGTATTATCTGGGTTTCAAATTCTGTAATTAAGGTATAAATGACATTATAAGAGGCCTAGGATCATATTACAGGTATTAAATTAGGATTAACTTATTAATCTAAAAAATTAGATGCGATTAAATACGGTTAGATGCTGTTAGATGCGGTTAGACGCTGTTAGATTGAGGTTGATTTCATTAAATCGTATTATCTGGGTTTCAAATTGCGTTATTAAGGTATAAATGACGTTATAAGGGTTCTAGGATCATATTATAGGTGTTAAATTATGATTAACTTATTAATCTCAAAAATTAGATGCAGTTAGATGCTGTTAGATGCGGTTAAATGTGGTTAGATGTGGTTAGATTGAGGTTGATTTCATTAAATCATATTATCTGGGTTTCAAATTGCGTTATTAAGGTATAAATGACGTTATAAGGGTCCTAGGATCATATTACAGGTGTTAAATTAGGATTAACTTATTAATGTCAAAAATTAGATGCGGTTAGATGCAGTTAGACACGATTAGACGCTGTTAGATTAAAGTGATTTTATCAAATCGTATTATCTGGATTTCAAATTCCGTAATTAAGGTATAAATGACCTTATAAGGGGCCTAGGATCATATTCCAGGTGTTAAATGTGGATTAACTTATTAATTTCAAAAATTAGATGCGGTTAGATGCTGTTAGATACGGTTAGATGCAGTTAAACGCGGTTAGACGATGTTAGATTAAGATGATTTCATTAAATCGTATTATCTGGGTTTTAAATTCTGTAATTAAGGTATAAATGACGTTATAAGGGGCCTAGGATTATATTACAGATGTTAAATTATGGTTAATTTATTAATTTCAAGAATTAGATGCGGTTAGATGCTGTTAGATGCCGTTAAATTCTATTATATTCGGAAAATAAAAAATATTAATAAATTTTCAAAAAATCAAGAAAATAAAAGAAATTGTTATTTTTTAGAGTACCTTAATTATATTAACTTTAAATAATATAACATAACTCCTAATAAAAATTATATTTTCCAACTTTACCAATTATAATGAAATCTTATTAAAAAATAATTTTTTGTACACAAATATTTTTAGAAATTATCAAATAATGAAAAATTATGTCTACATATATTTTAGTAGTTGATCGTGTAAATGAATGAAATAGATTGAGATTTTGTATTTTTAAAATACAAACTTTATCCAAAAACCAAACATACTCACGTTTTTAAACAAATATATTTACAATGTAAAATTACCACAATGCCCCTACTTCCTTTTTGTCCTTATGGGGAAAGCTTCCCATGGGTTTTGGCCTCAACGAATGGTGTGGTTCATGGGGCAAAGATAGCATGCATGTAACTCGAGGGGCAACACCAGTTTGGCGGGGCTACAGATCAATACAGCCAAGTGATGAGAAGTAATCATGGCACAACGCCGAATCGACAATCTTATAAGGTTGCCTTGTGAAGGAAGAAGCAATGACTATTACATTAGTAAAGTCACATATGCCTTTCTCGTAAGGTATAGTCTAAAAGACTATCCACGTAATGCGGGTGATAATCTTTTGATAAGCCTTGGGTGCAAGCGTGGCTGAAATTTGTTGACAGTCAAAATCTAAGCCCATTAATAAGAGGAGCAATCTCGATTTCATATACAGCTAAACTTGGCAATAGCCTAACCGCATACATGAATAAATTAAACAATTTTAAATTTTTAAAAAATATATTTCATATATTCAAATTATGAATTTCATAAGAAATATATTAAACATATATTAACAAGTTGGGTGGATTTCATGTGCCTACACATTGAAACCTATTTTTTCTTATTGCATTGTACGTTTTTTATTCTATTCTAATGATAGTCAAATAATAACCTATCTTAAGCATTTTAAGTAGCCCATGATTTGAGCAACAGTTATCTCGCCTAAGTTACACCCTACAAAGTTACAACTTGGATGAAGTAGTGGATGGAGACTTGCCTTGTTTATCCCTCCTCTGAAGCTATACTCTGTTCACTGCTTATCATCCAAGAGGATAAGAAATAAAATAAAATAAAATAAAATAAAAAGTTACAACCGTTGGATCATGATAAGGACTTTTTTTTTTATTTATTTATCCATTCCTAAGGATAAGAGTAGCTGGCTCGTCAATGCTAGATATGTACGAGCATCTTTTCCACTCTCTTTTCCTCTCTTCACAAGCCGTTTGATTCACTTTTTCTTTTGCCCATCATCCTCTTTATATCATCATCGTTCTACTTTGGACATTACACAAGGTACCTTTGGTGAGGAGTTGAAATTTTAGATGGAAGAGGGAAATTGTTATCTGTAAGTTGTGAAATTAATTATTGGATTTTAACTTTTATAAACATAAGAGAATTAACAAATTTTTCATGATTTGAGGGTCAAACCCATAGCCCCCGGCTCCGTGTGGATCCACAGGACCACAATGCACTTTAGCATCGTATGCACCATAGGAATCCTAGGAGTCTTTTACGGTAACGATTGAAGGGAAGCAAGAAGCGCTTAAAATTCATTTGTTATTGGTGATGCTACTAATCCAATTGAAATCTTAAAATGATTTACTTCAAGTTGTTGTTGAAACAAGCCATCAAATTTATTTAGAGTATCCATTTAAAATAAAGTTTTGAGATTAACTTAGAAAACTGATACTAAATGTAAAATGAATTGACTTTATAAGTAGACTCGCTTTCACGAAGCTTCTTTTCTACGTAACTTTCTTCGTTTTTAACATCTTAATGGTTATGTAAAATTTACCCTATTTATTATATTTAACATTATTTATATTATCATGAAAATTCTTTCACTTGTTTAGCATTAGTATATATGAGTCTCATCTATAAATGAGTAAAATCATTATAATAAAATGGTTTAATGCTAAAATATCAATTTTAAAATAGTATT
Organism: Annona cherimola; assembly: GCA_030490835.1. NCBI lineage: Eukaryota > Viridiplantae > Streptophyta > Magnoliopsida > Magnoliales > Annonaceae > Annona > Annona cherimola. The sequence continues at coordinate 47,478,772 of CM059972.1, forward strand.
CTCAATATCTAAATCATCTAAAATATCACTACTATGTAGATGAATAATTCTCTAAAATATTATCATATTCCAATACATATATGAATGGATTTAAGCATTTTTTATAATTGATACATGAGCATATATATTTATGAGCAAATGTAGCCTATGCACATACTTGTTTGGATGAAAATTGATCTTCTAGCTAAATAAGTAATGTTAAATATAATGAATGAATTGGATTTACATCAATAATCAACATCTTAAAAATTAAGAGGGCTGCATAGCAAAGCCCTTTATAAAGAGCTCTTATTATCTACAAGTGCAATAAAAAAGGATTGCACACGTCCGTAAAATCTTTTTTAATTTTTAAATTTTTTTTATTTGTAGGCCTTACTTGTTCATTCCTTCTTATAGAATGTGACAATTTACGAAATTTACTTATTATATTATTCTGAATTTTGAAAATAAATAAAATTTCATGAATCACGCATGACATGTTACTATTTTCAAATTTTAAAATAAAATACTGAGAACATGTTTAGCTACCAAATTTTTCAAACCAAATCTTTTCAATTTAAAACTTGTTATTCTTTATTAATAATTTCTTTTTAATTATTTTTTATATCTTTTTATACAGTTATCCTACTTTTCAATTATTTCTATACAACTACCTAACTAATATATTTATTTTAACTTTATTCTTTTTATTATATTGCCCCAATCATATCACATGCACTCTTATTTTAAAAATGCACTCTTATTTTAAAAATTTTTATACAGATAATTTTTTATTCAAAAGTTTTATCACTTTCCAGATATACTCTAAATAAATTTTATAAATGGTCAAATTCTACTTTAAAAAAGGTAAGGTAAAGCTTGCATATGGATCAAAATTTTAAAAAAAAAAATTAGAACAAAGTTTTATGGCAGATTGGGCCGGGAAGTAGATGATCGCGCCACTTTTATAAATATATCATCGTTCTTTTATAAATATATCATCGTTCTTTTATAAATCACCATTTTCCCACAGTGACTGCATTGCGACCGCATTACAATCCAAGACCCGCAAGCACGACTACAAAAATGAAACTGGCCCATTTCATTTTGTCATGTTATGCTGGCGAATGGATGAACGCGTGCCGAGAAGACAATGATCCGTGTTGTGTTGGCAACTTGGCATTGGAGGTGCGGGTCGTATATCGGGTGGGCGTCGCTGTCGGTGTAACAATTTCCACACGCGAATCTCGACAGCGGACACCAGACGAATTCGAGCGTTTTATCACCTATTTTTTTATTTAAAAAAAAAAAATTCGCAAGCTTGTTAATCTAAGTGTATTAACTTCAGTATTAATGTTTACTATTTTTGGATATTTTTATATATTTATTTCGGATTTTTCAAAATCAGTGATTTACTGATTTTGAAAAATCCGAAATAAATATCTAAAAATCTCTAAAAGTAGTAAAAATTGATATACATTTTAAATATAATTAGATTAATATGTATATAAAAAAATTTAAAAATAAAAAAAATAGATGTATGCACTCTCATCAGCACCCAAGAATGAAAGGCCACTAGAACGGCGATGATTGTGATGCGCGCGAATTGACCATCTGTTGGCCGTGCTGCCGACAAGGCCGGGCGGGCGGAGTTCCGCGTGCTTCCCTGGCCCTCGTGCGCTCCACTGGCTCCACCCTTCAAGAACACGACGATCCTCGCCGTCCAATTTTTTGTGGGCCCCGGTATTGCCACCTGGCGCCATAGAATTTTTATTATCTCTGCTTTGGGCTTTGGTGGTCCTGGCGCCGAATTTTTTTCTGTTCAACAGCATTTTTTATTAAAAAAAATCCAATAACAATAACAAAATTCTATTGTGAATCTTTTTTGGTGATTTACCAACATACTCACTTAATTCGATCATAATTATAATAATCCACATAATTTTAGGAACTGCAAATGACTCCACATAGTAATTGTAAATATATTCATGCCGTTATGACACTATTATTATACCGTCACAACGTGAGTATATTTGTAAAGATATGCAAATTACATATTCATATTTGCAATTTCAAAAATTAAGGAGGTATATTTAATTTTTGCAAATGTACCAACCTAGTTTGCAAATATACCCACCTAGTTTGCATGTATTTGTAAATATATTCGTGTGTGTGACGGTGCAGTAACGGTGTTATAACGACGTTAATATATTTATAATTATTGACAAACTATGTGGGTATTATTTGTAATTTCTAAAATTATATAGTTATATTTATAATTATGATAAAAGTAACTGGTAGATAAACTTTTTTGATGTGATACACTTCAATGGTACCAGTGGCACTTAAGATTTTAAGTTTGACATCTCGGCTTTGAGCGCACTTTGATGATGCACCAAAGTTTAACTCACCCATTTGATCTAATAATAATAATAATAATAACAACAACAACATCTTGCGCAAAATTTTTAACATTATTTAGTTAATGAATAGACAAAGGTTTATCCAAATTAAAATGATGCAGCCATATTCAGAAAATCTGTAAAATCATTGTTTCATTTACGTATAATTTCAAAGCTATATATTTTAACATTTAAACCATTTAAAACAACTTTTTTTTTTACCAAACGAGCGCCGCTGGTTTGGTCACCAGGCGCAGAACGAAGCATTCGTTCGTGCTGGTGCGTGTTCAAATCTCTAGTTGGGGATTTCGAACCATTAATTTTCGGTGGGGGCATATGGTCCTCCTTATTTGGTTGGGAGCCGGTGGTCCCCTCGTTGATATTTGGGAGTTTGTTGTCTCCCTTTGGAAACATTGTTAAAATTGTCTTAGAACTTTGAATGTAATATGGATTGAGATATGTTGTAAAATATACTCCAATAAAAAAAAAATAAACAACATTTTTTGGGAATAAGAATTTTATGAAGTGATATATTCTGATGCATGTATATTTTAATCTTAAAGACATTAGGGCTCATCTACGAATTTGATTGATATAATTTTGGCAAAACAAATTATGCTAAAGTATATAACTTGTTTAATTTTAATTTCGTCATAAGTTGGGCCCAAAATGGGAGTGATACTTTGAAATCTTCGTTACAGTATTTTCCTTAATAATACACTAATTGTCACGCCATCATCTATGTTGAAATTTTTTTATAAATAATGACTAAATCTATCAAGACCGAATGGAATGCGCATGTAGCACTTTCTTTTTATTTTTTAAAAAAGCTCAACTCGTATTTACTGAAACACTACTCTTAAGACAAATACGTAAAGAATAAGCAAAATATAGAAATACAATGATGAAATACAAATCAAGAGAGTTTGAAAAGAATTTGTAATCAGTTTCAGCAATTTAAATTATCATTCTTATTTTGTTATGAAAAAAACTTGTTATATTTAAACTATTTGTTGCTTTACACTTATCATTTGAACAAATCTCTTTTCAATGTGCGGTGTGTTTGTTTGAAGCAAAAAAAATATTAACCAAAACTTTTAAATCCAAAACTTTTCATTCTACATAATTACTCTATTTTTTAATTATTTTTTCACATTTTATTATATAAACTACCATACTTTTCAATCATTTTTATACAACTACCCATACAACTAACATATCTATTTTAACTTTATTCTCTTTACTTCTCATTATTACCCTTATTATATCATATCATTTTCTATCAATTTGACAATTTCTACTTCAAAAACTTTTCATCAAAATTTTCCCCCCCAACCAAACACACCCATAATATTAATAAATACAACTCGATTGGGAATAGGTCGGCATAAACCCCTGCAAAGTAGCACCGTCAAACCACACAAATCTCTTAGAGTGAGTAAAACCCAACAAACCAAGCCGTGCGCAACGAAGAATCATGCATAGGGTCCACATTGGCAAAGCAAGTTACTTCCTCAAAAGAGGCATGCGTCTGCCCTCACGCCAAAGGAAATCGCCTAGCATTAAGGGCACGTTTGGAAAGGTGAAAGTTGTGGAAAATATGGTATTTGGTGGGAGTAGAAAATAAAATATTTTGAAAATTGCGTGACTAATATGAAATGATAGGGATAAAGTTGGAATAAATAGGTTTGTTGGAAGGTAGTTGATAGGAAAAATGATTAAAATATAAAAATAAAAGTGAAAAAATATGACGACTGATTGATTAATGAGGTGCCTTGAAATCCGTGCCCCCACAATTTCTCTCCCTTGTTCCCACAACCTATTAACAAACGTCTCCTAAGTGAAACTTAAACTTACAGAGGCTGAAGCCGTCCTTTTCGATCATGGGCTACCCACATCAACTTCCATCTTGTACATAACCAATTAGAGATGAATACGTTGCCCTTCAAGAAATTCCAAGAAGATGATTAAATTTTTCTTTGAAACAAAACAAATGATGGCCCTATGCTACAAGGTGTATAAAGATCAAGAGACATCTTTAGAATTAGAGTAGATCTCCATAAAGACAAAACACGCACATCTTGTAAACCTCAAGGAAAGTACTAAAAATTCTCGATTGTGAAACATTGGCCTACCGGTACCATGGTTTTTTGAGTGATCTTGTATTCCGATATCATTCTTTTTCCGAGTAAATATCGTGTCCCTCATGTTCTTATCTTTCCTCAAATGATTTAGCTCTTAGTCTAGTTCAACCTAATCCTCAACTGATTTTGAACTTATCACCACCCACTTGAAAAAATACAAAAAGGAAATTACCTTAATGTAAAAACTACACCAGGCTAGATAGATGTGCACATTGATAAAGAAAAATAAAATATTAAATGAATTTTAAAAATTTTCAAATTTAACGTGAAAGAAGACAAAAGATATAGACATCGCCCACATATTCAAAAAAATTTCAAAATAGAAAATGTTTGCTGACAAAATGCAATCACTGGGTTTTTCTTGCCAGATGCAAAGGATCATGGTTCTACATTTTTTTATTGCTATTATCTATCTTGATATTACAAATTCAGCACATTCATAACTCTTTTCGTCAAGGAATATCTTTATAAATACCCTACTTTTAGGGAGAGGACGATTGTAAATACCCCTATACTAAAAGACAAAAACTACTACAAAAAACTACTACACTTCCACCGAATGGAAGGTTCGAAACAACATCTACCAACATTGAGCCGACGTAGTTTACCACGACTCCTTAACACGTCATGGTGATCATGGTCCTACCTTAATAAGTGTGTATTTGGTAAACTTTATCAAGAAAAGAAGTTATTAAGTATTTAAGATATTAAATCACATTAAAAGAGATAAACAAAGGAGCTAATATTGTTAATTCGGGCTAAGGCTAACATAAACTAATGTTAGCCCTTGCTAATGTACCTTTTTTTTGTGGGGGTGAAAATGATTTAAATGCCCAAAATATTAGTTTTTGAAAATAAACAGTAAACACGTATACTAAAAAACAAATTTGATATATGAATTAAATAAAATTAAAAAATGGAAAGTTTGACGCCAGAGGCGCTTATTTTATCTTTATATTTTTCGTAGTTTGGACGTTTGTGCATTTTTTTTCGGGTTTGGTAGTTACGAATTTAGGAATCTGCTTTGTCGCGCCCGCATATAGCCGATGATGGGCAGCCAAACACGTGAAAATGACTTCTTCCACGGCAGCTAGCGTGAGCCCTGAGCGGTGTATTTCATGCTCCGCAACTCCACCCTGCTTGGTACGCGGGAGTAGATCTACAGCATTCCTTATCTAGTCTACCAAGCGTCGTAATCCTAATTTTTCATTTTAGGTATGATTTCGCATAATAAGTTTGTGAAGACTTTAACCAGTAATGTCATACTGAAAATCTTTCATTCTATTAATGATTTAAAAATCACATCAGTTTAAGATTTACATAAGTCACAGGGATTGTCCCAATCCATTAATTTTGTTGAATTTAATGTATAAATTAAGTTTTACTATTTGTAGAAGTGTGTATATATTTTGTTTTAGATTTTTAAACATAGAGGTATTTTAGTCATTTTTAATAATTTAAAATGACTAAAATACAATTGTATTTGAAAATCCAAAATAAATATATACACATTTCTAAAATAGTAAAATTCAGTTTATAAATTAAATATACTTAAATTAACAATTTTACAAAAAATGAATTATTAGACCATTCTTAAATGGCCAGTCTGAAATGATGAAACTCCCTAATTGAAATAGAGCTTTTTAAATTAAGAAGGATAAAAAATATGAGATTGATTTGGATCTTACATGCTTTGATTACCGAGTAAAGTGGAGATTGGACTACTCAGATGTTCGGCCATTTGAATTATCAAGAGCCCCAATTGTAGGGAGCTGACAGTGGTAAAATTTAAAATTTATTTAGTATTTTATTATAAATTTTGAAAAATCGATCAAACAGGCACACACATATATACACATTTTTAAAATTTATTCTGTATATCTTAAATTTTAAAAAATAGATAAAATGAGAGAAAATATAGGCGGAGCCTGATAAAGAAAAATGAGTTATATGGACAGATGCAGTTGCTGCCTCCCACTCCACATTTCGACGTATGGAAGTCCCAAATAAAATAAAATAAGTGTCATTTGAAAGGAAAAAGTCCCATTTACGAAAGCGACTGCCAGAAGTGTAGAAAGAGATGTTATGGAATATGAATATGGTGAGATTTCACATTCTTCAAACAAAATTTAACATTACTTTTCCTCATTATAAATATAAATATTTATATTCTAATACACAACGACGTCACTCTCAAAAATACGAGGCGTGATCATGGGAAAATATTTTACAAAGGATCGGATTTGACAACTGAAATGAATGATGATAAGATTGCACGTTCATTACTTTTCTATTGTAATTATATGTCGCATCTAATCTTGTTTTTTATAGCATCTAAGCTTCGTTGGATGTGAAACCGCCATCCTCTTCCGAGTGATTTTTGTTACAAGGGCTGCAACGAAGATCCATACTCGAGCCCACGTCATCGATGCTTTCAGATCGAGACTTTTCTACAGGAGATCCGCCTGCATATGAGGGGACACATGGCGGTGGAGTATCAAATACTACCTACCGCAATGTTTTTTGAATTTTTTATTATGCAATTCGTCTTCATCTAGGCAAGCTCAGTCACAGCTACAGAGGTGTTTGCTGGAAATATGGAATGCATTTCTGGCAGAAATTTTCCACATTTGAATATTTCGTCGATCAGCCAGTTGATCACAACCGTCAATCTTAAACGGGGAAAAACATAGAAGTTAAAAGGCATTAATGAGTTCTTCAAAGCAAGGGTTTTTATTTCTTTGTTTAGACTTTAGAAAAAAAAAAAAAACGATAAATTTGGTGGGATGCATGTCAACTCGGACCGTCTGGATTTTTCCAACCAAGCCCATTGCTCCGTCCCGTTGTTCTCTTCCACGGTACACTCACTTCCGTTGAATAGTCTGGGTCAGATCTTCCCAATAAAAATTCAGATGATCGTGTACAAAAAGTATAGAAAATTTCTTTAGACTTTTAGACTTTATAAATAATTTCTTACCGTCCATTTTTGCCAAAAAATTTTTAACCATCCGATGAATCATTCGGGCGTTCGTTCGATGAAAATAACTACTTTTTTTACGGGTGAAAATAACTAATTTTCAATCTTTGAATCTGGAGGCGTTAAAAAGAAAAGGTACGGATGCGTGTATGCACTCTGCAGTAGCTCTCGATTTAAAAGCGAGGGCCTCTAGAACGATGTGGCGCGTTGGTCCTCGTCGCGCCAAGTGGCCAGGAACGCGAATTACGCGGTGCGACCTCTATAAGTCCTGGGTTCGAAAAGCTTTTCCTTCAAAATTCTTCCAAATTTACGAAAAATGTTAAAAAATACGATTTATTTTTCAATCAACTGTTATTTATTTGAAAATAAATTATTAAAAATTTTAACTACGCACTTTACAGTTTCACAGGGGTGAATATTTTTTGCGCGGGTGTGTTTGACAATTGAAAAAAAAAATTTGCTTGAAAAAATAAGAAAACGACATGATAAAATGTATAAATGATTAGTGATAAAGTTAAAATATATAAATCATTTATATGAAAAGACACAAGAATTATTAAAAATACAATAGTTATATCAAAAAATATGTTAATTATATAAAAAAGTATGAAAAAATTGAGAAATTTTTTTGTACATTGTCAAATACACTTGACTTTGCTCCTAAAACAAGTGCAATGGGTGCTCCCTTTGGTTTCTTATTTTTAAAAAATATTTTCATTAGTTATTTAGATTATGAGTGTGTTTGAAAAGTAATAAAGCTTTTAGAAGAAAATTCATCTTATACGTATAACAATTATCCACAATTTTTATTATACCAAAAATACTTTAAAAATTTCTTTCGTATTCATAACATTTTACTTTAAACTCCTGCCATGACCATGCAGTCAAAATAATCATTAACTAGTCATTGAAAAGACAATTTTGCCCTTCTATAATTTCTTAATTGAAACAATTTAATCCTAATATGACTCAATTAATGTTGGTAAACTATTATTTTGTGCCATTAAGTGATTCAAATATTATATTACGGCTAAATCATTCAATTATAAAAAATTTAAAGGGTAAAATTATCTTTTTAGTAGGACAGTTACCGGTCGTTTTGACAACATAAATATAATAAAAATTTAGGATAAAATATTATGGGTATAAGAAAAAATTTTGAAACTTTGTGAGTATAATACAAAATTAAGGAAAAATGTTGTACGTATAAAAGGATTTTTTTTCATTTTTGCGTAAAAAGTTTTGAAATAGAAAAAATGATGTGATATAATAGAGATAATGTCAGCTAAAGAGAATGAAATTAAAATGGATATGTTTAATTGTATAAGTAATTATGTAAATATAATAGAAAAATAGAGTAATTATATAGAAATATGTAAATAAATAATTAAAAATAAAATAATTATAGAGAAAGAAAAGTTTTAGATTGAAAATTTTAATTTGAAAACTTTTATATGTAGCAAAACATACCCTAAATAAATATTTTTAAACATAGTGCATGTTTTGGATCAGCAAAATAAAAATTAAAAACCTAATAGCTAGAAGTTGCACCCAAACAAAGCCTTTATTTGATTTTTGATATCCACAAATTGAGGATAAAAATTCCGTTTGATATTTTATGGGACTACGGTACTTAATTTCAGTCAATTTTTTATGTAAAAAATAAAGCTGAAATATCTTCTGCTGGGTCTCTTTCTTAGTGGGGAATTAGTGTAAAATCCTACGACCACGGAAAGCCAGGATGGTGAAAAGCGGGCGGTCCTGACGTCGCCCCTTGCGAGCTTCTTATAGAAAAAGGGATAAATATGAGAAAAATAAATAAATATACTTTTTAATTGAAAATGTAAATAAAATTTTAAATAGAATTATTACGATGGTAGATGTGTGTCCTTCCAAAGTTAATAAATAAAGCATAAAATTACAACTTAAGAAGTTGTTCGAAGCTCGAATAGGATGACAATGATATGAAAATTTGGAATGAAAATGTACTAAGAATGAAAAAAATTGTATTGAGAATGAAAAATAAATAATTATTTTTAGAAATGAAAAAATTATTTTTTGAAAATATGAAATCCCATTCTAGGATCATTCTATCCTAGTTATGAATAACAAAACATACGATTTTCTATAAATGAGAAGCGCTTTATGAAATGTAAAAAAATAGTGGAGAAGGTTTTGAAAAAAGTAAGATAATAATTAGGAATAAAAAATAAAAATTAAATAAAATATATGAAAAATAAAAAATAATTAAAACATAAAAATAATAATAATAAAGTAAGATAATTAATTAGGTATACGTCAAGTGGTAACAAAGCGTGTGTAGGAAGGAGCTAGAATTTTTTTTAAAAAAATTCTTATCAAGCAGGACTCTTAAATTTATGAGAATTAAATTCTATACAATATTACGTAACTAAAGAAATTAATATTAAATTTGGAGAAATATTTATAAACATAAAACATGTAGTATAAGATACAAAAGAATTCGTTGTACAAGCAAGAAAATAATGTTAAAATTATTCAGCACAAGCTGTTGAGGGACGTTAAAGAGAAAGAAAAAGATCGTGTTACCCCTTACCAGAATATATAAACTCAGAAAAAGATCGTGTTACCCCTTACCAGAATATATAAACTCAACCTACTTTACAAATTATACCGCGATTGACCCAATATTTTATGTTTAAGTGTTTTACGCATGTAGAGTGTGTGGGGGTTCGAAGTACAGATTCGAAGTTGGGTTGAAGTATTTATTTTGTTTCAAAAGTATACCTTCTTTAGTTGTGTGATCATCCAATGTGGATGACACCATTAAAAAAATTAGGCTGATCAAGTGATTTTAACCTAAAAAAGCATCACACAATAAAAAAAATTAGGTTGATCAAGTGATTTTAACTCAAAACAGCAGCAACCTAGTAATAAAACGGTTCATAACTTCTAAATTTTCAATATGGCCCTTTATTAGAAGATTAATATCCTATCCCCTCTATACTCACAAAAGAGAATCACACGCAGTATGAAAATTTTATAGTATAATCAAACGCAGATCCAAATCTGTCATATATTCACTCAAACATATTAATACTTTATACAATCATTTATTTATATATAAGTTATATCTTAAATAGTTTATATATTAAAAAAATAACTTTAAAATTGTTATTTATATTATATTATTTTATTACATTGATTTTGTATTATTTTTAGATGAAATCCATACACGATCTAATTTGAATGAAAATTGGTATGATAATAAATTAAATGATTTTAAATGTAATAGGTGGAGTAGAGTATTATGTTATGGTCATGAGATGCCCATTTTGAGCCGAACGTACTAGGTCTCTATTCCTATACACCTGGGTGCACTTAACTTAAGTACGCTCCGAGTGCAAAAACTCATGTTTTAATTTTTTTTGAAATTTTTTATACAATGGTTAACATAAGTGTATTTAACATAAGTATCAAATTTTATTATTTTAGAGATTTATAGATATTTTTTTGGATTTTTTAAAAAATCAGTGACATTTTACGTAATTTAAAATTATTAAAATGTCATCATTTTAAAAAATTCAAAAAAAATTGCTATAAATATCTAAAAATTGTAGAATTTGATATACATATTCAATACACTTAGATTAACATTCGTATAAAAAAAAATTTCAAAAAAATAACAAATAAATTAAATTCACCCAAGTGCGCTGAGACTAGCTGAGACTAAGTGCATACATGCATTCAATCAACTACTAATACGGTATAACTCATATACATTTATATATTTAATATGAGTAGCTTAGTGCCAAAAAAGATACCACCTCCAACATACAATATGGATAATTGAGAATGATAGCCATGAGCACTAGCCATTCATTCATAGTCAGAATTTTGTTATTACAAATCAAAAGGCTTACCAAATCTCTGACTTGCAGGTTATGAAAGTGAACCAATTACAAATTTACAATTAGGCAAAGCCCCTGATTAGAGAATAATAAAAATTTTGAAGTACATGTTAATATAGAAATCTGAGTGTTTAATTGCCGTAAATGCAAACATTACCAATTTAATCAACGCGATCCTTATGTCGCGCAGCATTTTCTGTGGCGAACGGATGTATTTTGCTCCATTGCAGATGACTGCAGCCGGATTTAGTGCGAAGGATGATTCTTTTTTTTCTTTTTTTTATGAAAAGGAAAACCTTATTCGCTCTCCCCTTCAATTTGGAAGGGAGATTGGATAAGGTGATCCGAGTAATTCATTGTCAAAAAATTGTATGTACAGATTTTCTCATGTATTACATGAGGGGGATTGTCCCACCACTCCTGTTGATCCATAACAGAAACAGACACAAAATCAGCTAATGCATGGGCGACAGAATTCCCTTGCCTGAGAACATGATGCACCGAGATGAAATTGGAAAATTAAAGAATAACCTTTATTTCATCAATCACCAAACCAGCCGGGGAAGAGATGGAACCCTCCAAAGAAAGGAAGTGGACGAGGAGAAGGATGATTCTTGAATGCATTATTCCATTTCAGTTCGAATTCAAGCCGCGGATTCAGCCACTGATGTTGGGATACACAGAAACTAATTAGTGTGAATCTACAATGATCAGTGAATGTGGAGATCGATATGTTTCCTTTTTTGGTCCACCGCAGTGAATCGAAGCATAATGATGTTCATTCTATTTGCTTTTGCCTCTATCTTTTTGGATTTACTAATTTATCCATGATTATTAATTTCAAAAATATTTTGAGTATGATTTTTTTTAAAGTACTTCTAATGTCAATGGCTTTAGCTGAGGTTTTGTGGAACCCATCCATTTCAGTATTTAGTACAAATTGGTGGAAAATCCTCTATGTTTATTTTATTTAACATCATTTGTTTAAATAAGTTGTTCAAATAAGATAGTAAGTTTTATTTAAACAAATATGTGCATGGCCTCAATTACTAGAAAATATATTTATTCATGTGTAAACTATGAAAAATGCTTAGATTCTTTTATATATGCATTAAAACATAAAAATATTTTATAGAATTATTTATTCACATAAGAAGGATATTTTAAATGGTTTAAATGCTGAAAATATAATTTCAAAATTAATATTTGGCATCAAATATTTTACTTGCTCGATTTTCCATACTTTTTTAACGGTGTTGACACATAATGATGATCGACAAATGATGAATTTTTTTTAACTAACAAATGATAGCCAATACAATCCATGAAATGAATTTTTTCTATTAACCATTAAATTGAGCCAAAATAAATGTGATTTCACTAGAATGGATTTCGTATAAGCAGACATGTTCTAAATGATCTCAGGAAGTAAAATGAGATGAGATTTCTAATTCCTAAAAACATTTATTTTTTAACACAACTTAGCATTTTCCAATAAATTATCACCTTACTTTTTTACATTTTTAATACCATTTTTATTCTCAATACACGACAAACTCTGTTCATCTCATTCCCATCCCATCTAAATTTATAAAATGATTTGAACTTGAGTATATGAAGGGGTGAAATTTGATGTGGTTTTTCATACCAACATATTTTTTCATTTCTAATATACAACCACCTTAATTTTCTAATCTCAAATGTTATTTTTTATTTTAAATATCGTTTCTCAATTTCCACTGCACAACAACCTTTCATCATTTAATCTTACCATCTCATTCAAATCTGTCAGCCCATTCAATCCTACATAAATCCTACGTAACTTGTTTAGAATGAAAGACACATTCCTTATTCCCAAAAAATAATAACAAACTTTTACCAAATTCATCTAACTTTTTCTATTCTCAACATATAATAAAATTTCTTTTTTAATCTTTCCCATATCTCATTCCACATCCTATCCCACTTGTGAACATGTCAATGACCGTCAAAATCAACTAAGTATAATTCAAAATAACTCTTAATAATGTGTAATAACATGCTATAAAATTTAGCCAAAGTCGATCACAAGAGTGTTTTTGCGACAAAATTTATAAATAGAATTTTTTTGCAAAATAATAATGTTTATAAAACTAAAAATTTATTGCTGTATTTAAATTTTATATTAATATCAATAAATTCCAAATATACTTACAATTTTTAACTTTAATTTCAAATATATCTATTAAATTTGAAAATTTCCATCCTTTCCCTCTAAGGGGATTTTTATTAACATCAAAAACTTTTCAAAAAAACTTTTCAGGTTTGTTTGAGAAGCAATAAAACTTTTGATGAAAATTTTTTAGTTTAAAAATTTCTGAAATTGTACAAAATGATGTGATATGATAGGGGTAATGATTAGAAGTAAAAAGAATAAAATTAAAATAGATAGGTTGGTCGTATAGGTAGTTGTTTAGAAATGATTGAAAAATAGGATAATTGTATAAGAAGATTGTTAAGTCATTTTTATACTATTTATTTTGGATGATAATTGGATAAGAATGTGAGTAGTTGAGATAATTTGAAACATATTTTGTTTGATTTAGCTTTGTTTAACACAAAATACTCACATGAAAAGTTGGGTAAAATTGGTACAGAACTTGTGTAAATTTTGGAGAGTTGAAGTATGATGACTAAGACCCATTCAATTTGATAATTTTGAATATCTAAAGAGGTAAAATAGTGATCAAAATGGCTTAAAATGTGTCATGAAAGTTTCAATACAATTCGAGATGCATCGGGTCAAAACTCAGCAAAAATTTGAGGAAATTTGAGGAGACTAGAGGCCCACATGTTTGAACCGCGTGGAGCTTGGTCCCACATGGTTCAAACCGTTTGGGCACCTGGTTGTGCAATTCCAAGCTTGATGCAAACTGATTGTGTGATTTTTCTCTTGAGCTCTATACGAACACTTGTTATGAATGTCCTACGGAATCTTACAATGTCCTTGGAGCTAGGATTGATGTCTGAGAGCAAGAAAAGGTAAAGAGCATGATGAGATAAGCAAGGTGACATGTTACTTGGAGCGTTCAAGACATCGTTGAAGCTTCCAACCAATAAGTTTTCTTTTCTTCTTTCTTTTGATTTAATTATCACGTTTCTGATGAATTCTAGATAAAATATTATTTTGCATTTGAATTTTATTATAAATATGCTAAGCAAAATCCATAATCTAAAGTTTAGGCTGTAGCATGCGTAAAATGTAGCGGATATCATATTTTTATTTAATTATAAAAGATATTGTGTGTTTATTTAATGCTTTGTAATTTTAATGTTTGTTTAGTGTTTGAGCTTACACTTTGGTATAATTTCATATATTAGAAGAAGGAACCGAGAGGTGAAAGTTTAATATACGACAATCAAAATATTAAACCTGAAAATCTGGATCATGAAAACAAACATGATGACCTTGAAGAATTCCATGAATTGCAACGGAATATAATAGAATCTAATTGACTTAATCTCATAAGAATAGGTGGTTAAGAAGATTAAGGTTATGCCTTATAAGTTTCGAGAGAAAGTGCTAGGATAATTTAGAATTAGTTTTGTTTGTTTGAGTTATTGGTTCGAGTCAAGAGGGAAGCGATGAATTGGGTTATTAAAAAAATCAAGGTTGATTAAAACTTAACCCCTTATGAGTTTAATCCTTTTGAATGAAACATAGAGGGCTAGTAGAAGAGCAAGAAATAGAATAAATGCACCAACATAAAACACACATAATTATAGTAATTTAAGTAACTTTCTTACTCCACTCTTTCAAGCACAAACTTCTTTGTATCTTGGATTCCACTATCTCAACGGAGTTACAACTAAAGTCTTAGCTCTTTTCTAGATTCTAGCTCTAGGAAGCCTTTACAACAACTTATAAGTAGATGGTAAGTCCCACTCCAATCGATCATTACTTGTGTTACATATTGACCTTAGTCTCCAATACCAAGCTAAGTAACTTTAATACAATAAGAAATAAATGAAATAATTAAATCTACACTTTACATATTTGTGTAGAGCAGTTTAAGCACAATAGCAAGTTCCTGAGAATTTGAGGGAGATGAGAGGTTGAAGCACTTGCAGTGAACTTGAGAGACTTGCTTGAAAGATCACTAATTTTACTCTTAATAAATTCTCTTGTTAACCCTAATACCTCTCCTTGACGTACCTTAAATATTTGCGGAGAAAATTTGAACAATAAATGTGCCAACGTTAAAAAATTTCTGATCATTATAACTCAAGTCGTTTCTGGAGTTGACTTTAACTGCGACTTCATCTAAGTCGCATGCTGGAGTCAACTTTGTTTGCGGCTTTGATCTTCCAATTGCTTTCAGAGAATTATTCTTCAGTTTATGTTCTCCAAGTTGACTTGGTTCACCTAACTCACATGTGAAGTTGACTTAGGCTTTGAATTTACTCTATATTGAAATTTGAGAACTTTAAATCTTTCTTCTTTTGCCTTTCTCTTCTTTAAGTCTTGTTCCTAAGTCGACCTCATGTGAGAATTTCTGATCATTATAACTCAAGTCGTTTCTGGAGTTGACTTTAACTGCGACTTCACCTAAGTCACATGCTGGAGTCAACTTTGCTTGTGGCTTTGGTCTTCCAATTGCTTTCAAAGAATTATTCTTCAGTTTATGTTCTCCAAGTTCTATTCCAAGTTGACTTGGTTCACCCAACTCACATGTGAAGTTGACTTAGGCTTTGAATTTACTCTATATTGAAATTTGAGAACTTTAAACCTTTCTTCTTTTGACTTTCTCTTCTTTAAGTCTTGTTCCTAAGTCAACCTCATGTGAGACTTGATCCAAGTCGCATGCGGAGTTGACTTGAAGGTTCGATTTTGATTCTGGTACTTAGTCAAATTTTCATGTCTTCTTTTAAATTCTTAAGTCTCAAGATTAGGGTCGACTTTGTATTCGACTTCTGTTAAGTTGCAGGGTGAAGTTGACTTGGA
Organism: Annona cherimola; assembly: GCA_030490835.1. Taxonomy (NCBI): domain Eukaryota; kingdom Viridiplantae; phylum Streptophyta; class Magnoliopsida; order Magnoliales; family Annonaceae; genus Annona; species Annona cherimola. Next base: position 47,495,148 of record CM059972.1, read on the forward strand.
GTGTGACTTTAGTGCTCTAAATTGAGTTAGCAAAATTTTTGTAGTCTTTACAATTCCAAGTCGTATTCTGGAATCGACTTCAGTTGTGACTACACCCAAGTCGTAGGTTGAGTCGACTTGGAGTGCGGTTAGTTGTCAATACTTTATATTTAAAACTTTTACTCAATAGAGTTACTCTAAGTCAATGTTGGAGTCAATTTGGATATCGACCTAACCCGAGTCGATGTTGAGGTTGGCTTGACATTGCAACTTGGATTATTTTTACTTGAATTTCAAGATTCTAACTTCAAATATTAAATTAAACACATCAGTATATATAATATTTTTAAATTCGTTTGTTAATCATCAAAACTTGGGTATATCGTGATTTGTAATTTTAACTAGTTAGGTTCACAAGTTCTCCTTTAATGAGTAATATTCGAATCAAATAAATATACCACATATCCGTTGCAGACATCGCATGTGAAACTCTAGACCACGGGTATTCTTATCCCTTGATTTTTAATTATCGTTTTTTGTTCTTAAGATTCTCTTTTCTGTTGGTTCCGAGTTGTATGCAATTACCCAAGAGGGGAGGGGTGAATTGGGTAATTAAAAATTTTAAACATAAATCAGAAACTTTACCTCGGTATAATTTAATCCCCTTTAATGAGATAACTGGAAAGCAATAAGATAATGAAAGCGGAAATGAAAAATAATAGACAAGGTTTATAGTGGTTCGGGCAACCTTCCCTACTCCACTCTTCCAAGCTCACACCCTTTGTGACTTGGGTTCTACTATGTATTCCGCGAATACAACTAGAGTCTTCTCTCTCTTCTAGATTCTAGCTTTAGGGGGCGTATACAACAAGCAGCACAAGTAGGTGACGAGTTCCACTCCAATAATAACCTTACTTTGCTATAACTTGGTTTGAAATACCAAACTCAAACCAAGCACCAAAAACCAAATAACAAGATGAAATGAAAGAATCTATACTTCACAGATTTGTGTAGCAAGTTTCAGCTCAAGGAAGAACACGTAGAAGTGATGAATCGATTAGCGTTGTAGCAAACAACAACTTTGAAGCTTGTTCTTCCTTTGAAAGTATATAAATCTCAAATGTAGAAGAAAGTGAAGTGTAAGTCTTAGAAGCACTTCTTTCCTCTTTTTCAGCTCTATCTTGTATGTTTCCACGTTTGCTTGAGTGTCTATATATAGAGGAAAGATAATTTTGAACGTTATGAAGTTGGTTGGTGCGTAATAAATGCGTCAACCTTCAAAAATTTGAACTTTATGCCTTCAAGTCGCAGATGGAGTCAACTTTGGGTGCGACTTCGCCCAGGTCGCATGCTGGAGTCGACTTCGGGTGCAACTTTGCCTGTGCTCAGCTTGTTCAAGTTCTTCCTCAGGTCGACTTGGCCTTGGACTTGACCCAAGTTGCATATGGAGTCGACTTCGGGTGCGACTTCGAGTTCTTCCAAATTTCAAGTCAGTCTTTTAGGTCGACTTGGTCTGGGACTTGACCCAAGTCGATGCTGGAGTCGACTTCGTTTGCAACTTGACCTTCTTAACTTGCCAAGTGAACTTAAAACTCTTTTGAAATGTCTTTTACTTGCTTGAGCTTCTTTATATTAGTTTTTCTACCAAATATTTTCATTGCTTAATACTTAGTATATTCATCATTGCTTTTATGCTCCGTGTCTTGAATCTCGAGTGCTTGAATAGTGCGTGAAAGAAGTCCATGTATGTGATCTTGATCCTCCATGATGAATATATGCAACTTTGTTTGCTTTGGACTTGGTTTAATCTTCCTTTGTTCCAAGTCAAGTGTTTGAGTCGACTTGGTCTTCAACTTGACTCAAGTTTTGCCTCAAGTCGACTTGGCCTTCGACTTAGCTCTTGGAATTCTGCACTGCCAATCTGAAGTCGATGCTGGAGTCGACTTGGCCTGCGACTTCGCCCAAGTCGCATGTGGAGTTGACTTCATGTGCGACCTCAACAACTCTTGGTCCCCAATTTCAATGCTGGACAAAAATGAGGCTTTGAAGTCGCTGCTGGAGTCGACTTGGCCTGCGACTTCACTTAAGTCGATGTCTGAGTCGACTTGGGAATCGACTTGGCCTATCATGCTTTATATTTTCCATTTTTATAACCTTAATCATTTCACAAAACACATTAGTAGCTAAAACATACTCAAATTAAGTTGTTAATCATCAAAACATATGCTTTGGGTATTTTGTATTTGATTTCAACAGTTGTTTCCAACATTTTCTTCTTTACTATTCTTTATTCTCATCCTACTCGCTTAGTATTTGATATAAATGTTTGAAAGTAATGTCTTAAGTACCAAATTCTCTGTAGGAGCGGTCTTTATTAAATACTATAATTTATTACCTGTGCATTTATAAAGAAAATCGAACAAAGATGTGAAGAAATGGTTAAAAAATAAAATAGTTATGGAGAGTGAAAAGTTTTAGTCAAAATAGTTTTAGTTTGCTAAATATGCCATAAATCTAAAACTTTTCACTCCTCATAACTACCTATTTTTTAATTATGTTTTCACTTCTTCATCTATAATTATCTTACTTTCTAATTATTTCTACACAACTACTAATATATCTAACCTATATATTTTAACTTTATTCTATTTACTCTTTATCATTATCCCTACCATATTACATCATTTCTCTCATTTCAACTTTTACATAAAAAAAATTTCATGAAAAATTTTATCACTTCCCAAACACAACTTCAGTATAACGTTAGTTCCATTCACATTTATTTTTTAGTCGAAGATAGGACAACATGCAAAAAATGGTATTTTAGGCTAGGTAGATTTTTTAAAATGATAAAATTGCCCCAGTTGCTTTTGTTGGGTGGGGGTAATTGTCACCATTGGGATTTTGATGGGTACAAATTTGTTAGAATTCCAGATCTAATCACTAGCATCCTTATCATATGATCCAAGTTGATCTCTTAGTCAAAATTATTGAAACTAAACTAGATCTGCCAGTAACATAGGTGTGCATGAAATCTAGTAGCCTCCTTTTATTCGTCCCTATTTATGAACTCATGGTTAGCGACCATAAAAACCATTGCCTTATTGACAATGATGATTAAAACCAGTAACCTACTTCTCACCTATTTATTGTGAAATTTAATTGGATAGTAACACATTTTCTCATTGTTATGCCTTGTTCTCCATGAATTTGGCATCCTTTTAGCAACAACATCTCTTCATCTACATGGTTGGTGGGAAGACCCAACTACAGATCACAGTGGCTATGATTGTCAAAACCAATAGATCCCACCTTTAGTTGACTAGATCCGTGCCCTCCATTATTATCAACACTAATAAGCACCAAATTAACAACCACGTCTATAGAAGGCTACCATATGTAATTGTGGTTGTCACTTTTGTCGAGTAGGGATGACTACCACCATTGAGATTTTCATAGGTATGAGTTTGCTGGAATTGTTAATTTTTAAGGAGGTAATGTCATTGGATCATTAGTTTTTAATGAGATCAAGGATGGCTAAAGCTGTCGAATGTACACAAGGTAGCTTGGCATTGATTAAGGGATGCTGAATGTAGATTAATTGATGTATTTCCATTAGAAGACTTGCTGGATTTACTAAGGAAACCTACCCGATTGATTCAGTTTGTTAGAGTGGTAATGAAGAGTTTCTAGTGTTGACCATTGAAGTTGAAAGGGATGTCAACAATTTGCAAATCTAGATGTCAATGACTTCATTTAGTAGATCGACAAGGAAAGGGTGACGACAAGATTAGCAACTATTTAGCAAATGGATGGTCATCTATGATGTCAATTGATTACATAAGATGGTAGAGAGTGAGGATAAGGCCTTTTAACTAATCAGCCATTGCAATTTGTATGCGCGGGTGCTTTGAGTCCATATGGCTCAAGGCCTACAAATAAGAAGGATAACTTCATCTTTTCTAAACATCATTTAAGTGTGAGTATGTGATTATGACTAGTGACAATCTCATTTATATTTTGATGATTAACAAGTTAATTGAAACATAAATAATGAAACTAATGTGTCTTATATAATGTGATGCATAATTATGTATGATTTTTTTATTTACATCCAAAATTTAATGAGAAAGACAAGTATGATTAATTTTTATTTAGGCAAGATTATCAACCATCACTAATATAAAGATTGCAAATACTCAACATTGACAAAGACCGCGCAACAAAATTTTTTGAGAATAGAGTTAGCAAGTTCTTTAACTATAAAGTATATATCTTGTCACATTAAGATCTTTGGCGAACTCAAGAGTTGATTTATGTTGGAAGACATAAGAAATTTATATAACTCAAAGATTCAGGAGTGAAATCCATAATTGACACCAATTTAAATCAAAGCATCAAGACCAAATGAAGAATAAGATTTTAAAGTAGAGTTTGAGATCCATCTTATTGGCAAGATAGATCTCATGAGACCGATTACAACAATGATCTCATGTAGGTGTAGAAGATATGAGATTTAGTAGAAGATCTAAGAGTCATATTGATTTCAATACTGGCATCAATTTCAACGTTGAAATGGATTTCAGAGAAAATAAAGCTTCTATAATGGATGGATTTCAAGGACCAAATTAATCTCAACATCAACATAAATTTCACGACCTCAATCTCATCAATGACATCGATTTCAAGAATGCTAAAGTTCAAAAAAACCTAAAGTTATAAAAGAAAGCAATGAGAGATATATTTGTGAAAGAAGTATATCAAATCTTCAAAAAAAATCAAGAAAGTGTTTCTACATGTTGTAGTTCTTGGGAAGAACATGAGATAAGTTGTAGAACTTAAAAATTTACATGAGAAATATGATTTTCAAAGTGATATCAAATCTTTAAGAAAAGTATTAAAAAAGTGTTTATACACTTTGTACCTCTTGTGAAAGAATATGATATAAGTTGTAGAACTTAAGAAGTTATATGAGAAATATGATTTTTAAAGTGGTAAAAGATAGCCAGAAAGTGTGACTAATAGAAGGAAAAAAAGGTTGTGAATAAATCTTTAAATGACTTAAGATTTTGAGCATGTTTTGACAACATAAATGTTGGAATAAAATTTTGAAATATTCAAAAAACTCAAAATAAATCTTATTAAAATTTGGCATCATTTGAGTAAAACTCACGCTAATAGAAGATTAATCTATTATAGAAGAAAGGAAGAACCGAAAAACAAGTTCAGAAATTAATAAGTTAGAAATATTTGTATTTAACTTAGGAGATTTTCAATTGGATATAAGAGGAACATAACCTGACTATTTTTGAAGGAAAAATGAAACATACATAAAGTATTAGGTTAAGAGAAGATGTAATAAAAGATAGAAGCTATGAGGACTAGGTATTTTTTTATTATAACTCTTCCCTATTCATGAGGTAATTTATGAATATGTTCAAAGGAATTAATGATATTAATGTGGTATACAACTGTGGCGCCCCGAACCGAAGCGTCCACATAGTCCTTACTCCAAGATCTTGTCGATTGGTAAACGTGAATCAGGATTGTTGCCCTGATCACGCGGCGGGTTCTTAATTGGATCTCGTCCAATTTTTCTTTTTTTTCTTTTTCTTTTCTTTCATCACATAAATATATACTCATCATCATTCATGATGGACTTATCCATAACATCATAAATCATCAACTTCTCATATTATTCATAACTTCATAATTTCATACAACCTATGTCTTTTTCATCATATCCCATTAGGGAATCTATTCATATAAAAATCTACTAACCTTTGTAGATTCTTCTTTTCCTATAGCAACACATGTCCTTCATTTCTTGGCTTTCCCTACACTTGTCTGAGGTTAGGAAAACAAAACATGAGTCGAAACTCAATAAGCAAGCATTTTTCATTTTAAATGCATTCCTCTCCATTCGATAGAAGACACTTACCAAGTGATCAACTACCAACGGAATAGAAACCTTTTCGTAAACCATATTTCGAAATCTTTCATAAACCATTCATGTAAATCATTCATAAATGCATTTCTCTCCATTCGATAGAAGACACTTAGCAAGTGATCAACTATCAATGGAATAGAAACCTTTTCATAAACATATTTCGAAACCTTTCATAAACCATTCATGTAAATCATTCGTAAATGCATTTCTCTCCATTCGATAGGAGACACTTAGCAAGTGATCAACTATCAATGGAATAGAAAACTTTTCATAAACATTGGATGTGCAAATGCTTCCTTTCCACTCCTGACATAAACCTTCGTGTGCGGGTACGCTAGCTCAGGGAACATCTCACATAACATGGTCCAATACGCCGGCTGTCTCCGACTTGGCCTCATTAAGAGGAACCTCTCTTCCTCTTGACACCTACATGGTTCCTACATGCATGACTTTTGATTTCCCCAGCGTTATATACCTCTTACACCAGGTAACTTGTCATTCTCATGTAGAGAATTATTTGCATCATCTCTTAAAAATATCTTTTGAAATCCATGTGTGCAAATACTTTCTTTCCATTCTTGACATAAACCTTTGTGCGTGGGTACGCTAGCCAAGGAACATCTCACATAGCATGGTCCAATACGCCGGCTGTCTCCGACTTGGCCTCATCAAGGGGAACCTCTCTTCCTCTTGACGCCTACATGGTTCCTACATGCATGACTTTTGATTTTTCCGGCATTATATACCTCTTACACTAGGTGACTTGTCATTCTTATGTAGAGAATTATTTGCACCGTTCATTTAAAAACATCATTTCAAATCCATGCTTTTCTTTTCAATCCATGTATGAAAATGCAATGCATTCATTTACATATAACATTCCTTTGCCTCCACCTCTGGGGAGGACGCCGTCGGCACACAACCCATACGACTTGGCAATAGTGAAGGGGGACCCTCTGATCCGCTTTCTACCTCCACCAAAGCCTCTTCCTTATACATCATACATGTGCACATGTCCATGAACATCACATAATATCAATATGCCGGCATGACTTTTCATAAAAACTCATAAACATTCATCATTTCAAAACATTATAGGAATGACCATCCTTAAACACATTTCATAAATACTTGGGAATAAAATCATATTTTCAAAAGGGTTTGCTTGCTTACAATGAAACAATAAAATCACATTTTAGAAAGCTTGCTTGCTTACAATGAAACAATAAAATCACATTTTAAAAAGCTTGCTTGCTTACCTTTGCTTTGCTTCAACCTGACTCCTTTATCCTTTCCTTTCATTTTCCCGAAGTGGAGAGATTCCACTTTTTCTCGCACTTTCTCTCTCTAACTTCCTCCTCTTCTTTCTCCTCAAGGCTAAAACGTGGTGGGGGTGAAAAATGCTCAAATGGAGCTGGGTTTGAGTGCTTTGGTCGTTCACCCCATGCCCCCTATTTATACTTTTTGATTTTTCATCAAATTGGATTTTACCCCCCCTTGCTTGAGGTATTAAATTGTAAATATATTTTTTTCTAATTTCCAAAAGGTGCTTTGAGCCATGTGCAGCCACCCTAGCTACTGTTCACGCCTCCCCTATGGCAGCCCTATTTTTTATAATTTTTTGATTTATTAAATCAATTATTTTAGGCTAATTCAATCTTAGCCATTGATTTTTGATAATGATGGATTTGGACCATTGGATTTGGCCCCAAAAGTCCAAGCTCCAGCAGCCATAGCAGCTTTTCATTAATTATTTATCCATTTAATTAATTAAAATTAATCCAAAGTCAAATACTAATTAATGAAAAAGTAAAGCTACTTTTTGATCTTCAAATGACGTTTAATCTTGACCCTTAATTCATGATTTTTGATCAATCTTGGACCACTCATCATGTTCATCATCATATTTTGGCCATCCATAAAAAATTTCATCTCAATCCGATGTCCGGATTGTAAGATATGAATTTTTCTTCATGTTACTTCAAAAATCCATCAAAAATCCGAAAATATTAAATAAATCAAAAAGTTGTTATTTTGTCCTTTTGTGGGAAGCTTCCTTTTTCGTCTTTTATGATTAAGTTAATCCAAAGTGATTAACTTAACATATTCCTTAATCCCACATTTACTATTCACGTTTCACTATTCACGTGCACTATTCATCCGAATTTCATAATTAATTATTTTAACATCTACTCCCTCATAATTTCATATTTCATGAATATATATATTTCATTAATACATTACCTAGGGTTTACAACCCTAGGATTTTATACGTGTCTAAGATTGGGGTTTCACAACAACGTATGTAGATATGGTAGCTAAGGGACATATAGTGTATACATGCATATATTAAAACATTGGTATGTAGGGTTGTATAAGACATCATTCACAAACATATAATATATGAGTATGAGTTTTGCACTTGCATGTTCTTGTAGTTGTGACCCCTGGTTATGATGTGATTTGTTGGGTATTGATTTAGAGGTGTATGATTAACGCATTATTTGGGATACTATGACTATCTTCTACTTCGTAGAGTAAGTACAGGATTCAAGGAGGCAACGACCCCGGAGAAAGTTTTAATTCGCTAAGTCGTATGGGTGGGAAAGCAAGTTGCAAATTGTAATTGGACTCGGCTCATGCTTGAGCCTAACCCGAATCAATGAGGGTTTAATTTAAAGAAGGGCCTGTGCTAGGGGCTTCATTCATGCTCGTCTCTCTTCCTCTCTTCTTCTCCCTTCTTCTTTTGCTTCCTGTTTCCTTCTTTCCCTCTTTCTAGTCTCGATAGTCCTAGATCTTTCCAAAAAAATCTTCCAAACTGCTTTGAAGAACATCGATTCACATCAAGGAAGCTCGAAATCCTGAAGATTCGAGTTTAAGGCCACTATTTTAGGAAAAATCACAATTGAGGTAAGTAGATGTTGCCTCTTTTTGAATTAATGATGGAATCTTGTCTTAAAAATAATATAGGGCTGGTGCAAAGGGGTAGTGTCCAATAATTTTGTAGTTTGGAACATTAGAGTTCATGATAGTTTATGGCTAATAAGGTTTGTGAGGAAATCAAACGTTACTATGTGATTTTTTGTAAAACAGACGACCGATTAGTAGTCTTTACATCATTAGAACAGGACATTAGTCAAGTGGGTTAACCTAGGATGAGGAACTAGATGTTTGTCCTTTAGGATCTATCATGTATTCGATAAAATGCTTGTGTGACAATTAATAGACAAGATTTAAAGTAAACTCTATTAATTTTGCTGATATTGTATGCAGAATTTGTGACATTTGTTCTAGTGTGTTATGGATGATGCATTATCTGAAATTGGTGATTGTAAAAGGTTGTTCATGATCCTTGGTTGACATAAAGAGAGAGTTGTTCATGACCCTTTGTTGACATGAGGAGATAACTATTTGTGGTCTTTGGTTTACATGTGATTATATGTATATGATATTCGGTATGGGTGTTAGACTCATACGTCCTGTATGTTCATTTAAGAATCATCTTTTTACAACATTATCTTGGCATGTGCATCTGGATTTTTATTTCCTTCACGTTGTGCTAACGACTATCTACATACTGAGTCTGCTTAGACTCACATGGTTTTTTATTTTGTCATTAAATCACAGGTCAGGTGAGAAGCCTTGAAATGGGACCGAAGGAAGACTCAATCGAAAAGACATTTAGATTAGCATTTGTGTTCTTAGTTATTTTAGATTTTTTTGCTAATGCATGCAGACATTTAGATCCAACCGTGACAAACATATTGTATGTGGTTATTTTAAATTTGGTTATAATCTAAATAAACAAATATATATGTGATCTTTCGGATTGCTTGTGGTATAATGATGAGTTATGATGACTTTCTTTTTATATAGATGTCTTTATAGTATGAGCATGTAACTGTGTGAATGTAGGGCTAAATGTTTACATTTTGAAATAAAATTATGATATTCATGTATAATAGGTCCTTTATACCACACTGCCCCCTTATAGTTATGGGGATATGCTGCCGAATTTTTCTTAGGTCAGGTGGCACCCATTGACTAGCCATTGAAGATGTTTAGGCAACAGAGCGTCACAGAAGCACCTGAAGCTAACAGCGAAATTGCATGGTAAGATCGATCTCAAATGCGATCTTAAACTCAATGGTTTGTTAAATTTGAATGCTGAAGCATTAAATGCATAACCTACCGTAATTTCATCTCTTAAGCATCTAAGTATTTTACACCATCTCTAAGGGCTCAGTGCCCTATTTTCAAGTGAAACATTCATCGATTAACTATTACTGCTACAAATCAACTCGAGCCTCTTGTGCTTACTGTTTTACATATTTGTAATATGTAGATTTTATTTGTTTAAAGTTCCATAGATTGGTATTGATGACCAAGTCTAAGAAAAGGTTATATTAGATATTGGTTAGAATGGTGCTTACTAATCACTTGTCTAAGTTGTTTTACACCCCTAGAATTGAAATTTAGAAAAGAGATGAGACTGTAAATTGTATTAAGATACAATAGTGAAACCCAAAGCATAAGGAATATGCACTTAGAAGTAGGAGTGTTACTCAAACCACTATAAGAATTATGTATTTGCTTTATGTACTTGATTATGTACCTTTCATTTCCACTTTTCTTGCTGCATATATTAATTCTTTCTAGCTCTACATCATTTCATTATTAAGGATTAAGCATTGTTGGTCTTGAGTTAATGGCAATTACCCAAGAGGGGAGGGGTGAATTGGGTATTTAAAAATTTTCAACTTCAACAGAAATTTTACCCCGGATTAATCTAGTCCCCTTTATGAAGAAACAGATGGAAAACAATATAGTGCTGAGAGCAGAAATAAAAATCAACAAGCAAGATTTTATAGTGGTTCGGGCAACTCTCCCTACTTCACTCTTCCAAGCTCACACCTCTTGTGACTTGGGTTCCACTATGTATTTCACAAATACAACTAGAGCCTCTGCTTTCTTCTAGATTCTAGCTCTAGGGGGCATAAACAACACACAGCACAAGTAGGTGACGAGTTCCACTCCAGTCACACACTACTTTGCTTACACTTGATCTTAGTTACCCAAACTAAATGAAGTTCAATACAGCAAGAGAAAATTAAAGAAAATTTCTACACGTTACTGATGTGTAGAGGCAGATTTGGCGCAGAGAAGAACTTGTACAACAGTATTAATGATTCAATAAGCAGCTCTTGGCAGTTTGAAAGCAGAGTTCTTCTATATGATGACTTGATCACTTAATGCTCTTAGAGATGGGAGTTGTGCTCAATCAATGATTTTCCCAGCTACCCGCCACATTCATATTGAATGCCTTTTATAAATGTTGAGGGAATCTGAACATTTGGAAGTAGGTGGAGCACATTTTATGCACCAATTCCGACCGTTGCGACCCAAGTCGCAGGTGGAGTCGACTTCGGGTGCGACTTCGCCCAAGTCGCATATGGAATTGACTTCGAGTGCGACTTCGGCTGTCTGCAACTTCTTCAAGTTCCAGTCTAGGTCGACTTGGTCCTCGACTTGACCCAAGTCACAGGTGAAGTTGACTTCGGGTGCGACTTCTCTTCCTCAGCTTGCTAGTTGAACTTGAAATTCTTTGGAATGACTTGCTTGCTTGAATTTCTTCATGTTTGATTGTTCTTCTACCATTTTATATTTCTTAAGACTCTTTATGATTCTTCTATCTCAAGAACATTTGATTCCATATCTTGAGTCTTGAATCCTTGAGTCTTGGAGTGCATAAAGGAAGTCCAAATGTGTGATCTCAATTTTTCATGAAAATATGCAACTTTGCTTGCTCTGGACTTGATTTGTTCTTCACTTGGCCTAAGTCGAATGAATAGGTCTTCTTGGTATTCAATTTTATTCAAGTCGATCATTGAGTTGACTTGGTTTGCGGCTTAGCTTTTCAAAATGCGTGCTGTCAGTCTGAAGTCGAAGTTGGGGTCGACTTGATCTGCGACTTCACCCAAGTCACATGCGGAGTCGACTTAGGATGCGACTTCGGCAGCTCTCGTCCCCGATTTAAACTCTGGACAGAAAATCATGGCGATGCCGGAGTCAACTTGGTCTGCGACTTAACTCAAGTCGTATGCGGAGTCGACTTCGTTTGCGACTTCGGCAACTTTGCTCCCCGATTTCAACGCTGGACGAAAAATGCCACTTGAAGTCGCTTCTGGAGTCGACTTGGGGATCGACTTTGCCTAAGTCGATTCCTGAGTCGACTTGGAGATCGACTTTACCTGTCATGCTTCATTTTCTTCATTTTTATTACCTTTAATCATCTCACAAACATGTTAGTAACCAAAACATACTCAAATTGATTTGTTAATTATCAAAACATAGACTTGGCTTATTTTCCACATGTTTCTAACAATCTCTCCCTTTTTGATGATTGACAAAACTGATTTGAGTGTATACCTTTCAATGTCTTTAAAACATACTATTTTATCTTGTTTTGGTATCTTTAGAATAATCACTGGTTGTTTGCATTTTGAAGTTTAACATATATATTCCATTTCCAATAAATCACAATTTAAAACTATTCATACAAGCATTTCAAAACGAGACTACTCAAAACTCAAATTCAAATCTCTTCTCCCCCTTTTTATCAATTGATCAAAAAATAGAGATGGAGAGGGTTAATCCTTTGAGAATGGCGGGGCTGCTTCCCCTGAACTTGTGCTTTTCTAAGGTCATTTCTCCTATCTTATTGTTCATAATTTAATTCAATCATCCCCATATCATTTCTGATTTTATAGAAGGATTCTTTTGCTAGAGGTTTGGTGAATATATCTGCAATTTGATCTTCTGTTCTTACATATTCCAAACATATATCATGATTTTCTACATGTTCTCTAATAATACATGTTCTCTAATAAAATAATGTCTAAGGTCTATATGCTTGGTCCTAGAATGCAGTACTGGATTTTTAGTTAAACATATTGCACTTGTATTATCACATCTAATAGGTATATCTTTAAAATTCATGTCATAGTCCCTAAGTTGTTGTTTCATCCAAAGCAATTCGGCACAACAGCTCCCGGCGGCAACATATTCGGCTTCCGCGGTGGATAGAGCAACACTAGTTTATTTTCTTGAAAACCATGAGACCAACATGTTCCCAAGAAACTGACATGTTCCACTAGTACTTTTTCTATCTATTTTGTAACCGGCAAAATCCGCATCCGAGTAGCCGATTAGATCAAAATTAGAACCCTTTGGATACCAAAGTCGTATGTTGGTAGTATCTACTAAATATCTGAAAATTCTTTTTACCGCTACCAAGTGTGATTCTTTTGGACATGATTGAAATCTAGAGCACATATAAATACTAAACAGTATATCGGGTCTAGAAGCAGTTAAATATAATAAAGAGCCTATCATGCTTCTATATGACTTTAAATCAACTGGTTTGCCTTTCTCGTCTTTGTCAATTTTAATGGTTGAGCTCATAGGCGTGTTTGCCCCTTTGCTATTTTCCATGCCAAACTTCTTTAACATTTCTTTGATATACTTGGACTGGTTTATGAAGATCCCTTCACTTAGTTGTTTAATTTGTAGTCCAAGGAAGAATTTTAGCTCCCCCATCATACTCATTTCAAATTCTTTCTGCATAAGCTCCGAAAATTCTTGACAAAGGATCTCATTAGTAGCACCAAAAATGATATCATCTACATAAATTTGAATAATCAAGATATCTTTTTCTTTTTACTTGATAAACAAAGTGGTGTCTACCTTTCCCTTTTGGAAGTTATGATCAATCAGAAATTTGCTTAATCTTTCATACCAAGCTCTTGGAGCTTGTTTTAATCCATATAGTGCTTTGGTTTACAAATTTAGATTGATCTTTCTCCTCAAATCCAGGTGGTTGTTCAACATACACCTCTTCATTTATATACCCATTCAAAAATGCACTTTTAACATCCATTTGAAATAACTTAAAGTTCATGTGAGATGAAAAAGCTAGTAAAATGCGAATGACCTCTAATCTAGCAACCGGAGCATAGGATTCCTCAAAGTCTATTCCTTTTTCTTGTGAGTATCCTTTTGCCACAAGTCTAGCTTTGTTTCTTACCACAAGTCCACTTTCATCTAATTTTCTCCTAAAGACCCATTTTGTGCCAATGACAATAGTCTTTTGGTCTTGGAACAAGATGCCAAACTTGGTTTCTTTCAAATTGATTTAGCTCTTCTTGCATTGCTATGATCCAGTTTTCATCATCAAGAGCTTGATCAATAGTGGTTGGTTCAATTTTGGATACAAAGGCGTATTGTCCACAAATATTTTATTTTGACCTTCTAGTCTTTACACCTTCATAAATATTCCCTATAACTTGCTCAATTTGATGGACATTTCTGAATTTTAAGTCAGTTAGAGGTTTATAGGAATTATGACCTTCACTTACCTTTTCCTCCGTGGATTCTTCTTGCTTTTCCACATGCAGTTTTTCAAGATTACTTGTGACATCATCTGCATCACTTAAATCATCTTTTCTTTTGGAGCATGGATTAAATTCATCAAAAACAACATGTATTGACTCTTCTACAACTTGGTTCCATTTATTGAAGACTCTATATGCTTTGCTATTTGATGAGTAACCAAGGAATATTGCCTCATCACTCTTAGCATCTAGTTTTCCCAAGTTGATTTTTCCGTTGTTCAAAACATAACACGTGCATCCAAAAGCATGAAAATATGAAATATTTGATTTTCTACCTTTCCATAGCTCATACGGGGTCTTTTTCAAGATTACTCTAATGGTAACTCGGTTCAACACATGACAAGCTGTACTTACAGCTTCACCCCAAAATTTCTTAGATAATTTACTCTCATTTAGCATTGTTTTAGTAATCTCTTGTATGGTTCTATTTTTTCTTTCAACCACTCCATTTTGTTGTGGAGTTCTTGGTGCAGAAAATATGTGATGAATTCCTTTTTCATTACATAATTCTACGAATCGTTTATTTTCAAACTCACTACCATGATCACTTCTAATGGTCATAATAGTACTTTGTTTTTCATTTTGCACCAAGTTTACAAAAGTTACAAACATAGAGAAGGCTTTATCTTTGCTAGCTAAGAGAATTACCCATGTGAATCTTGAAAAGTCATCAACTATTACAAATACATACTTTTTTCCACCAATGGTTAAAATGTCGGATGACCCATATAGATCCATGTGTAGCAATTCAAGTGGCCTAGTGGTGGAAATCTCCTTTTTGGTAGAGAAGGACATTTTAGGTTGTTTTGACAATTGACATGCCTTGCAAATTTTATCTTTATCATATTTCAATTTTGGCAATCCTTCTACCAAACTCTTCTTCCATAGGATCTTTATATTTGTCATGTTTATATGCCCAAGCCTCTTATGCCAAACCCATGGATCATTTGTGGAACCCTGACCGTATACGCGTTGTTTCGACTGTATACGCCTCATTTCGACATTTGTAATTTTGTAATTATTTTATGAATAAATGAAAATTCATGAAGTATATTGATGGATATGTGTATTGGAGATTGAAATAATGCAATTAGGAATTTAACCCCGTGAATAGTGCACGTGAATAGTGCACGTGAATAGTAACCAAGGACTAAGACCCGTGATTAAGAGTTAATCACTTGGATTAACTTAATCACAAAAAGACAAAATAGAGATTTAATCACTACAAGACAAAATAGCAATTCTTTTGGATATTTTAATCCAAGTTTGGATTTTTGTGGAAAAATAGAAAAAAATTCATAAATTGCAATCCGGGCGTCGGAATTCGATGAAATTTTTTATGGATGGTTAAAAATTCATGATGGACATAATGAATGGATGAAGATGTGATGAAAATCACAAATCAAAGGTCAAGATGAAACGTCAAATGAAAAATCAAAAAGTAGCATTACTTTAATTAAATACTACTTTTGACTTTTTATAAAAAGTAAATAATAAAAAATAAAAAAATTAAATGAAGTGCAGCAAGGGCAGGGGCGTGAGCAGGGGCATTAAATGGCCACTTGACTTTAATCAATGGTTTAAATCCATCCAAATCACAAATCAAGGGTTTAGATTTAATTAGCTTAAAATTAATTAAATAAAAAATAATAAAAATAGGAAAAAGATAGGGCTGCATAGGGTGGGATGGAGCAGGCCTAGGGTGGCTGCTCTTGGCTCAAGGCATTTTTCAAAATTAGAAAAAATACATTTTTATAATTAAATACCTCAAGCTAAGGGGGTAAAATCTAATTTTGTAAAAAATCAAAAACTATAAATAGGGGCAAGGTGAGAACGACCAGAAGCATTCCAAGCTTGAAAACCTCAAGCATTTCCACCCCCAAACACGTTTTTTCCCTTTAGAGAAAGAAGGAGAAAGTTAGAGAGAGGAAGTGTGAGAAAAAAAGGCGTATCTCCGCTTCGGGTAAGTGATTCCTACCCAAATTTATTTTGGATGTTAAGTAGGGTAAAAACATGCTTAGATAATTCCTAAGCATGAGAAAATAAGTATAGATATAATGTTTAAATGGAATTATGCCAAAACATCAAAAATATGGAGCGAAGATAGGGTATTTGGGAAGATAGCATATGATATGTGAAAATAATGCTCCAAAATTGATAAGTGATGATTTGGGATGTATGATTATGATGAATATGATGTTGGAATAATGATATATTAATTTCATGATTTTTGGAATTAAGGATTATGCTTAAGTGAATTTATGATGATTTTTAGTATATGGAGAAAATGATTTTTTTGGCCAAGTAAATAATGATAAATTCAAAATATAAGAAATGTCCAATGATATACTAGGCATAAGGTATGTCATGGTATTTTTTATTTTTGAAAAAAATATCAATTTTTAAAACCCATGAACAGTAACCACGTCGCTGTGAACAGTAACCACGGATGAACAGTGATTTACTACAGTGATATGCTATAGTAATTGCTACAGTGATCCGCTACAGTGATTTGCTACGGTGAACAGCGTGATTTTGGAGAAAATTTGGAAATTAATATTTGAATATAAGTATGGAATTTTTGAAGAATTTATGGACAAAAATATCTATGTAAAGAAATAATGCCCAAATATTATAAAGCATACATGGGAAGCAGCTTAAATAGAGGAAATGAAATATCCTTTGTCCTTGAATAGGAAAAGGAAAAGAGAAGGTCGAAGACACCTCCTAAGAAGGTAAGCAAGTTATATGTTTTGCAAATTATTTCTAAAATGTTTGAAATTGTTTGCAAGTTGCTTTATGAAATTTATTTAAGGTTGGCCATACCTATAACTGCTTTACATGAACTGAAGTTTGTGAAATTGTTTATTAAATGCTTTTTATGAAATTTTTTTATGATTTGCAAATATCATGCCGGCATGTGTATGAGAATGAGCATGTGCACGAGGAATAGGCCTTAGTCGAGGTAGTAAGCGGACCGGATGTCCCCCTCGCTATTGCCAAGTCGCTTAATAGGCCCAGGCCGGCGGCGACCTCCCTGAAATGGGAGCATGTATGGGATGGGCGCCTAGCTAGCGTTGCATCTAAAGGAATGTCATGAATGCTATGTATGCATTGCATTTGCATTTTATGAAATGCATGAAAATGATTGAAAAATTATGTATAGCTTGCTTACTGAGTATTATTACTCACCCATGCTTTTTCAACAACAGACAGGAAATGATGATGAAAGCAGCATGCCAAGTGTTATGTAGTTTTTGATATAAATGATGTTTATGTAAACTTTATGTAAAGACAACGATGATAATTTTGAGATGAAAAGGGAATATTTTTATTCCAATGAAATGTTTATGGAATAGTTTTTTATCATAACTGTGTTATGTGAAATATATTTCAAATTGGATGAATGATGGAAATTTTCCATGTATTGATGAAAGAAAAAAAAAAATCCTGCCGTGTGATCAGGGCAACAATCCTGAGTCACATTTACCAATCAAAACGATCCCGGAGTAAGACTTATAGGCACCTCGGTTCGGGGCGCCATAGAAGTTGGTATCAGAGCAAGGATTGGTAAATAGGCGGGAGAAGGAGAAAATAAATGATGTTGAAAGGATAAGTTTGATACCACAGAAGTTGGTATCAAAGCATGGATTGGTAAATAGGCAGAAAAGGAAAGAAATGACTAAGCTAGATTACATGAAATCATGATTGATTTATTTATTATTGATGAATATTGATGTTATATTAATAAATGTTTCATGAAGTTAAAAATGCCGCTCGCCAGAGCTAGAGCGAGAACCAACAAAGGAAAGGCCCCGATGGAAGAATCAGTTGATCAAACAAGGGGCGAAGCCAGTAAAAGAACTTATAGGGCTGAATCCGAGGAGCAATCCTCTAGGACCCGCCCACGGCGAGGGGAAAGCCCAAGACCTCAAGTAGAGGTCAACATAGAAAAAAGAATTGCTGCGGCTATCGAAAAAGCTATGCAGCAATGGACAGCCCAGACTGCTGGGTTGTTGCAAGAAATAAGGAACCAACAGGCCCCACCATCAAGAGGAGATGGGGAAAGACCAGGGCCCTCGGCCAATCCCGTCACATCAAGGGGAGTGGAGGATAGTCTCCTTGAGGCCGACAGAAAGGCTATCAATGCCTTTCTTGCCCAGAGACCACCCAAGTTTGCAGGGGAACCGGACCCCCTCATTACAGAGCAATGGATTACGGAAATTAAGAAATTATTTAGAATATCGCCCTGCAATGGTCAGCAAAAAGTGTTGTGCGCTACTCACCTACTGATAAAAGATGCTTATGAATGGTGGGAAACGCTGATGGTCACTATGCCACATCCAGAGCAAGTTTTGTGGCATGAGTTTTTGGAGGAATTCAATAAAGAATATCTCCCTGTAGGGCTACAGAGCCAGAGGGTGATAGAATTCGAAAAACTTTACCAAGGCAGGATGACAGTCACAGAATATGCTACAAAATTCAATACCTTGGTAAGATATGTTCCATGGATCGCCAATGTGCCGGAAAATAAGGCACAAAGGTTCCAGAGGGGATTGAGACCCCAGCTAAGAGAGGGGTTAGCCCCATTATTAATAAAGGACTATGCCTCTAGCATTGAGAGGGCTAGGGCATTGGAGATGGAGTCTATGAGGACTCAGGAGCTTAGGCAAGCTCAAAAACAATTCTTTTCAGCCTCTAAGGAAGGTGAGGCTAATAAAGGAAAAAGGGGAATCGCCGAGAGAAAGAAGATCGGCGACAAGACACAAAGCACCCTGACTTGCAGAACTTGCCACAAACGCCATTCAGGCGAATGTTTACAAGGAACGGGGAAATGCTACAAATGTGGCCAAGCGGGTCATGTGGCCCGGTACTGCGGGACCGACGAAGCCAAGATAATAAAGTGCTTCAACTGTGGTCAGGTCGGACACATTTCGCCTAATTGTCCGAATAAGCCACAAGGAGCACAAGCTCGAGGGAGGCAGGCCCAGCAAAAAGTCCCCGCCATCGCTAATCGACCCGGTACTGTTACCAACCCAGTGCGTGTCCAAGCCCTCACCCGAACAGAATCACAAGAGATGGAGGAAAAAGTGATTACAGGTATGATTTACATTTTGGGAAATTCTGCAGTAACTTTATTTGATTCTGGAGCCATGCATTCATTTATATCATACCAATTTGTAATCACACACGCACTTCGGGTAGAAGAAACCAGTAGTACTATACATGTAGAATCCCCAGTATATAGATTGGCAAGTATAAATCAAATCTACAAAGCATGTCCTATCAGGATAGGAACAAAAATATTGGAAGCTGATCTCATCCTATTACCCATGACAGAGTTTGATGTCATATTAGGGATGGATTGGCTAAGTCAATGGGGTGCAACAATTGATTGTAGAAATAAAAAGGTGCAATTTGAAGCACCAAAAGATGAAATAGAGATCAGTAAAATAAGACAGCCAGAAAACACAATAAGGATGGTATCAGCTATGAAAGCAGCTAAGCTGATGCGCCAACAATGTACAGCTTATCTGATCTCTATAAACACAATAAGAGATGGGGTACCTATGGATCAAATTACAGTGGTAAACGAATTTCCAGATATTTTTCCAAAGGAGCTATATAATTTACCACCAGAAAGAGAGATGGATATGGAGATAGAAATTATTCCAAGAACAGCCCCAATATCTAAGGCCCCATATAGGATGGCACCAGCCGAGTTGGCTGAGTTGAAAGTACAGATTCAAGGTTTATTAGATAAGGGGTTTATTAGACCCAGTGCATCACCTTGGGGAGCTCCAGTATTATTTGTAAGGAAAAAGGATGGGAGTTTGAGACTCTGTATTGATTACAGAGAATTGAACAAAGTAACAGTAAAAAATAAGTACCCACTCCCAAGAATAGATGATCTTTTTGATCAGTTAAAAGGAGCTTCTACATTTTCAAAAATTGATTTACAGTCAGGTTACCACCAGTTGAGGATATGTCCAAAGGACATCCATAAAACAGCATTCAGAACAAGATATGGGCATTATGAATTCTTAGTCATGCCATTTGGACTAACGAATGCCCCAGCTGTGTTTATGGATATGATGAACAGAATTTTTCGAGAATTTTTGGATCAATTTGTGGTGGTATTCATTGATGATATATTAATTTATTCAAAGACAGAAGAAGAACATGAGAAGCATTTAAGGATAGTGTTGGAAATTCTTCGAAGGGAGAAATTATATGCTAAATTCAAAAAATGTGAGTTTTGGTTGAAACAAGTAGCCTTTCTCGGCCACATTATATCCGAGGAGGGAATACAAGTAGATCCTCAAAAGATTGAGGCAATAACAAAGTGGCCACAACCAACAAATATCACGGAAATAAGAAGTTTCCTAGGGCTAGCTGGCTACTACATAAGATTTGTGGAAGGATTCTCACAATTGTCAGCTCCGCTCACAAAGCTGACAAGGAAAGGAGTTAAGTATGAATGGACACAGGAATGCGAGAATAGCTTCCAAGAATTAAAGACAAGACTGGTAAAAGCTCCAATTCTAACACTACCTACGGAAAAGGAAGGGTTTGTGATCTATAGTGATGCCTCAAAGAAAGGATTAGGATGTGTACTGATGCAAAATGGAAAAGTTATATCATACGCATCTCGGCAACTCAAGCCAAATGAGGTAAATTATCCAACCCATGATTTAGAATTGGCAGCAGTAGTCTTTGCCTTGAAAATTTAGAGACATTATTTATATGGAGTTAAATGTGAGGTCTATACTGATCATAAGAGCCTCAAATATATTTTTACTCAAAAAGAGTTAAATATGAGGCAAAGAAGATGGCTCGAGTTACTAAAGGATTATGACCTCAACATTTTATATCATCTAGGCAAAGCCAATGTAGTAGCCGATGCGCTAAGTAGAAATGGTAGCTTAGCACATCTCATCACAAAGGAAGAAGGGCTATTACAAGAGTTGAGACAATTAGAATTAATTGTAAGCCCACCTGGGGTACAAGTTAGATTGTCTCAATTACAAATCCAGTCAAATTTATTTGAGCAAATTAAAATGGCTCAACAAGAAAATGGGGATTTCAAAAATTATGTGGAGAAAATGATTAAGAAAAATCCCAGTGAATACATACAAGATGAACATGGGATGTACAGATATAGGGGTCGCCTATGTATACCCAATCAAGAGGAAGTAAAGAAACGGATATTGAAAGAAGCACATTTCTCTCCATTTTCGATGCATCCAGGTAGCACCAAGATGTATCAAGACATTAAGAAGATATATTGGTGGAATAATATGAAGAGAGAAATTGCTGAATATGTGGCTAAGTGCCTAACATGTCAAAGGGTTAAGGCTGATCATCAAAGAACCCCTGGAAAATTACAGTCGCTAGAAGTCCCAGAATGGAAATGGGATAATATTACTATGGATTTTATTGAAGGGTTGCCAAGAACCCATAATGGAAATGATGCTATATGGGTCATAGTAGATAGATTATCAAAAATAGCTCATTTCCTAGCCATCAAGAAAAATTTTACTGCTGAGCGACTGGCTAAAATTTATTATAAGGAGATAGTGAGACTGCATGGAGTACCTAAGTCAATAGTTTCCGATCGAGATTCCAGTTTTACATCTCGATTTTGGAAAAGTTTGCATCAAACCTTAGGTACGCAGCTGAAATTCAGCACAGCATTTCATCCTCAAACTGATGGGCAGACAGAAAGGGTAAATCAAATAGTAGAGGATATGCTGAGAATGTGCACAGTAGAATTTGGAGGATCATGGGATGAATATTTGGCTATGGCAGAATTTTCTTATAATAACAGTTATCAAGCAAGTATTCAAATGGCCCCATTTGAAGCTTTATATGGACGAAAATGCAGAACTCCTCTAAACTGGGATGAAGTGGGAGAAAGAAAATTGGCTCCAGACCTCTCAAAGAGAATGGCGGAAAAAGTTCAAGTGATTCACCAGTGTATACTCACAGCCCAGAGCAGGCAAAAGCGTTACACCGATTGCAAAAGAAGGGATTTAAATATCCAAGTTGGAGATCACATATTTGTTAAGGTAACACCATTCAAAGGAGTCACCCGGTTTGGAAAGAGGGGAAAATTAAACCCAAGATATGTTGGGCCCTTTGAAGTTTTGGAAAAGATAGGCAATCTAGCCTATAGAATAGCTCTGCTACCAGCCCTTAGTGCCATCCACAATGTGTTTCACATCTCCATGCTCAGGAAGTATGTTTCAGATCCAACCCATGTATTGATAGCGGAAAATTTGCCAATACAAGAACACTTGAACTATGAGGAGAGGCCAATCAAGATACTGGATTTCAAGATCAAGAAGCTTCGGAACAGAGAAATTGAGTATGTAAAGGTTCAATGGAATCGATATTCAGAATCCGAAGCCACATGGGAGTTACGGGAAGAAGTTGAAAGAAAGTACCCTCAATTATTCGAAGAAAGATAGGTTTCGGGATGAAACCTATTGTAAGGGGGGGAGAATTGTGGAACCCTGACCGTATACGCGTTGTTTCGACTGTATACGCCTCATTTCGACATTTGTAATTTTGTAATTATTTTATGAATAAATGAAAATTCATGAAGTATATTGATGGATATGTGTATTGGAGATTGAAATAATGCAATTAGGAATTTAACCCCGTGAATAGTGCACGTGAATAGTGCACGTGAATAGTAACCAAGGACTAAGACCCGTGATTAAGAGTTAATCACTTGGATTAACTTAATCACAAAAAGACAAAATAGAGATTTAATCACTACAAGACAAAATAGCAATTCTTTTGGATATTTTAATCCAAGTTTGGATTTTTGTGGAAAAATAGAAAAAAATTCATAAATTGCAATCCGGGCGTCGGAATTCGATGAAATTTTTTATGGATGGTTAAAAATTCACGATGGACATAATGAATGGATGAAGATGTGATGAAAATCACAAATCAAAGGTCAAGATGAAACGTCAAATGAAAAATCAAAAAGTAGCATTACTTTAATTAAATACTACTTTTGACTTTTTATAAAAAGTAAATAATAAAAAATAAAAAAATTAAATGAAGTGCAGCAAGGTCAGGGGCGTGAGCAGGGGCATTAAATGGCCACTTGACTTTAATCAATGGTTTAAATCCATCCAAATCACAAATCAAGGGTTTAGATTTAATTAGCTTAAAATTAATTAAATAAAAAATAATAAAAATAGGAAAAAGATAGGGCTGCATAGGGTGGGCTGGAGCAGGCCTAGGGTGGCTGCTCTTGGCTCAAGGCATTTTTCAAAATTAGAAAAAATACATTTTTATAATTAAATACCTCAAGCTAAGGGGGTAAAATCTAATTTTGTAAAAAATCAAAAACTATAAATAGGGGCAAGGTGAGAACGACCAGAAGCATTCCAAGCTTGAAAACCTCAAGCATTTCCACCCCCAAACACGTTTTTTCCCTTTAGAGAAAGAAGGAGAAAGTTAGAGAGAGGAAGTGTGAGAAAAAAAGGCGTATCTCCGCTTCGGGTAAGTGATTCCTACCCAAATTTATTTTGGATGTTAAGTAGGGTAAAAACATGCTTAGATAATTCCTAAGCATGAGAAAATAAGTATAGATATAATGTTTAAATGGAATTATGCCAAAACATCAAAAATATGGAGCGAAGATAGGGTATTTGGGAAGATAGCATATGATATGTGAAAATAATGCTCCAAAATTGATAAGTGATGATTTGGGATGTATGATTATGATGAATATGATGTTGGAATAATGATATATTAATTTCATGATTTTTGGAATTAAGGATTATGCTTAAGTGAATTTACGATGATTTTTAGTATATGGAGAAAATGATTTTTTTGGCCAAGTAAATAATGATAAATTCAAAATATAAGAAATGTCCAATGATATACTAGGCATAAGGTATGTCATGGTATTTTTTATTTTTGAAAAAAATATCAATTTTTAAAACTCATGAACAGTAACCACGTCGCTGTGAACAGTAACCACGGATGAACAGTGATTTACTACAGTGATATGCTATAGTAATTGCTACAGTGATCCGCTACAGTGATTTGCTACGGTGAACAGCGTGATTTTGGAGAAAATTTGGAAATTAATATTTGAATATAAGTATGGAATTTTTGAAGAATTTATGGACAAAAATATCTATGTAAAGAAATAATGCCCAAATATTATAAAGCATACATGGGAAGCAGCTTAAATAGAGGAAATGAAATATCCTTTGTCCTTGAATAGGAAAAGGAAAAGAGAAGGTCGAAGACACCTCCTAAGAAGGTAAGCAAGTTATATGTTTTGCAAATTATTTCTAAAATGTTTGAAATTGTTTGCAAGTTGCTTTATGAAATTTATTTAAGGTTGGCCATACCTATAACTGCTTTACATGAACTGAAGTTTGTGAAATTGTTTATTAAATGCTTTTTATGAAATTTTTTTATGATTTGCAAATATCATGCCGGCATGTGTATGAGAATGAGCATGTGCACGAGGAATAGGCCTTAGTCGAGGTAGTAAGCGGACCGGATGTCCCCCTCGCTATTGCCAAGTCGCTTAATAGGCCCAGGCCGGCGGCGACCTCCCTGAAATGGGAGCATGTATGGGATGGGCGCCTAGCTAGCGTTGCATCTAAAGGAATGTCATGAATGCTATGTATGCATTGCATTTGCATTTTATGAAATGCATGAAAATGATTGAAAAATTATGTATAGCTTGCTTACTGAGTATTATTACTCACCCATGCTTTTTCAACAACAGACAGGAAATGATGATGAAAGCAGCATGCCAAGTGTTATGTAGTTTTTGATATAAATGATGTTTATGTAAACTTTATGTAAAGACAACGATGATAATTTTGAGATGAAAAGGGAATATTTTTATTCCAATGAAATGTTTATGGAATAGTTTTTTATCATAACTGTGTTATGTGAAATATATTTCAAATTGGATGAATGATGGGAATTTTCCATGTATTGATGAAAGAAAAAAAAAAAAATCCTGCCGTGTGATCAGGGCAACAATCCTGAGTCACGTTTACCAATCAAAACGATCCCGGAGTAAGGCTTATAGGCACCTCGGTTCGGGGCGCCACTTCATTGTCAATGACCATTAGATATTGACCATCTAGTTCATCAAGTAAAACCAAATATACATTTTCATATCTTTTTCCACTAAACATGATATGTTCTCCATCAAATACATTGCATATAGATGATTCAAACACAACCTTGTATCCTTTATCACATAATTGGTTAATACTCATTAGATTGTGCTTGAGTCCTTCAACAAATAACACATCCTCCATACATGCATTTGAAATACTATAAATATTTTCTTTACCTTTGATTTTACCTTTCTCGTTATTCCCAAAGGCAATAGTTCCATCGTTGCAAGACTTGAGTTTATGAAATAAACTTCTTTCTCCAGTCATATGCCTTGAGCAACCACTATCCATGAACCAAACGTTGCTTGCCTTTGCCTTGAAACATACCTGAAAAATAGGCGAATAAATCTTATCTCTTTGGTACCCATTTTATGGGTCCATTTGGGTTAGTAAACTGATTTAATCTTTGTCGTTCTATTCTTGAAAGCTCAAATCTTGTGTTTCTTGGAACCCAAACTAATTTTGCACCATGGTCATGCAGTTTCTTAAAGTTGCATCTATATATTTTGTGACCCATCTTATTGCAAAAGTTGCAGGCCATTGGTAGTCTAGGAGTAGGCCTCCAAGTATGCTGTGGTTCAAAAATTGGCCTTCTAGTCCAAACAACTTGTTTCCCTTTAGGTATGTAAATAGGTGCAATTTTGGTTTGATTTTTCCCAAGTATTGGCACATTCGATTTGCAGCTTTCTCTTTGCTCAAATGTGGAGTATCCAAGACCTCTTCTATTGTTTTGAGAGGTCATGTTCAGAAACATTTTCACATTTTCTCCTGGCTTAGAGAACTTAGTTAATGATTCATTTAAGGATTCATTCTCCTTTTTCAAATTTTTCACTTCTTTCAATAGCAGTTCATTTTCTTCTTTCAGTTTTGTTGTTCTTTCTGCTAGTTTTCCATTTACAATAATAATGGAATTACATTGTTGTCTCTTTAATGATAACTTGTTTCCTAGTTTTTTTATTTTCTCATATAATGAATCATATGCATGTTGTAATTCCTCTAATTCAGCACATTCGAGACATTCTTGAATAGAAGAATAAGTAGATTGAGAATAGCAAAATTTGGAAGTTACTTCTTCATTACTTATGCATTTTGTTAAAGTGGTTTGTTCTTCCAAAACTTCTGTTGTGTTTAAACACAACAGATTTTCTTCTTACTCAATCCGCGCCATGCAACATATTCTTGCACAATTTTCCGCTTCAAAATCATCGGTTGAGGAGCTACTTGTTGATGAAGTTTCTTCGTTCACGTACATTCCTCTTCCCTTGGGCCTTTGAAATTTTAAGCTTTCGTATCTTTCCTTCCTTTCTTGATGATCCTTTGATCTTTCTTCCAGTGTAGGACATTGAGCTTGCATATGTCCCATACTGCCGCATCTATAACACTTTGTAGCCTCCTTCTTCTCTTTTCGAGGTCTCTCTTTGAAATCTTTGAAGTTCTTTTCTTTTCTTACAAACTTTCGAAATCTGCGAGTAAGTAGAGCAATGTCTTCATCATCGTTGTGAGATGAGGAGGTGGACTCATCCGAGTTATCGGATGAAGTGATATAAGATTACTTTATTTTCTCCATTGTTATTCAATAAATGCTCTATAAATTCCATTTGGACCAAGAACTTTAAATCCTTTTATAGCATTCACAAACCTTTGAACATCATCCTCTAGCATAAAAAGGAGAAATAACTTTAATAAATCACACGTCAACTATCAAAAAATAGTGACAATATTCAAAGGCATTGCGTTTATATTATCAGTGTATAATGTGAGAAAATAA
This sequence comes from Annona cherimola, assembly GCA_030490835.1. Lineage (NCBI taxonomy): Eukaryota > Viridiplantae > Streptophyta > Magnoliopsida > Magnoliales > Annonaceae > Annona > Annona cherimola. The sequence goes on from CM059972.1 coordinate 47,522,478, forward strand.
TCCATAGCTAGATGGCTAAGTGCAATCACGATATCAATCACAACACCGTTATGGTCTTTTAGAGTCAAAGTATATTTTTTTTCCTCGTAACATCCTTGGCATATAAATATCATGTATTACATCTCCCATGACAAGGTAATTATTTTAATCTCATTGGCACTAATAAAGTTTCTCTTGTAAGTAAATAACTTTCAATGCCTACTACAATTCACAATCCAATTAAGAAAGAAATTAATTTGTCTTTGATTCCAAGACATGTTGTGCGCTAGATAGATTGCTCAATAATTACTTCTTCCGAGCAAATATATTACTAAAGATATCTTTATTCCACTTGATAGTTTACCTTAAAAGTAAACAATTGTGGAGAATAAATGAGAATTTGGATATCATATTGAACAAAGAAAATTTTAAAATTTCGCATCTATAAAACAAACTAGTTAAAATCGAAATGATCGAGCCTCACCTTGAGGAGTATTTAACATAAGTAACAAAGGATGATAATCTAACTGTAAATGAGGAAGATGCTCAAAATAGGCCATTGGAAATTACAAATGCCATTCCAAGTTATAGAAAGCCTAGTTAGTCATTTCATAAACTCCACATCACTCCTAAGTAATATGAGGGCTGTTGACCTTGAACTTAGGAAGACCACAAGAGGAAACAAAATCAGTAAAAAATTTTAATATACATATACGATGAAATTCTTTCACCGAAGCTTATTCTTAGCTAGTAAATAAGCATTAAAATTATTAATAAAAAACTAAGGACCCTTAACTATAATCGATAGATTATTGCAATTCAGACCACAATACTTATCAAGCAATAAGATTCCATGCACCATAAATAATAGTAAGAAAATCTTGAAATTCAAAAATAGCCACTTTTGAGTAAAAAAATTATCAATGTTGGATAAGTGGATGAATAACCAGGGAGGGCTCAAACCAGAGAACCAAATTTCTCTAAAAAAATTATTTGCCTCCATCCTAGAATTGAAAAAGAACCTTAGTTTCTTAACTTATCAACATTGATATAGCATAGCTCAACCAAAATTAAGATAGAAGATTTGTAAAAACACATAATATCTTGCAAATAGCCCCAAATTTAGAGCTTACACTCCATTTATAATTCCACATAAGAATCATAATTTGAATATGAAATGAAAGGAGTAATAAAACTCACTGGTTCTCATGAACAGTGGGGCCTAGATGTAATTATGCATGAACAACACCATGCTTAGTAAGAGTATAAGAAATTCTCGTATTGATATGACAAAGTTCAGCAACATCACCTAGATCGAATGAGATAGTTTCTAATGGAGAAGGCATCACAAAATTCTTTTTAATAAAAAATAATGGAAATGGATGAAATTTAGGAGGTTGCAGGGGACAACTAGAACTAAAAACTAATGGTGATTTGTTGAGGTACATGCCTCCTTGCAAGTGGTTCATGCTCATGACAATCCTGTGTGAAACCAATTGGCAATATGTGCAATAGCAATTAGCTGAAACTTACAATGTCCCCACAGTCGCCACATGTAACTCATCTTGAGAACCTAATGAACATGTGAATTCAACATGGGTAGCTAATTTGCCATGTCATTCCCTTTTTTGAAGGGGAGACCTTCTATTGAATCTTAGTGGGGAGAGTCTAGATAATAGTTGCATAATTTTCATCTCACCTTTAATAGAAAGGTCACCTAATATCGTAAATTCAGAAGCATGTGCTGTTCTAGCTTTCAAAGATTTTGCTTTATGATTCGAACTCTTAGAAGATTGCTTCTCACTTATTATTCCACTAGATAATAATTTTTTTTCTCGCCGATAACGAGCAAGCTTCTATACCACCATCCATGGGCCAAATGAATGGACCAATTCAGATTTATGATTGTTAAGATTGATTTAAAGAGATCTTAGTTCACCATGCTAATCAATCCCATGGGCAACTTGATTTTCTGGATGAAAAGTTGGAAAAGGGTTCCGCTAATGACCATACATCCCATAGGTGAAATAAAAGTTATGTAACCTCTTACACTTTATTTGATGAATTTATTACTATAGACAAAAAATAGAAATCAAAGGACTACTAAGATATACCTCCACACTAATTTAGGCATATTGTACACATGACAATTGAACCTAAATCACAACTTTCTGTATTGTTTCTACTTCCGAACCAAAATAAGTAGACCATCGGCAAATGGTACGGCAATAATTAATAATTAACCATGGTCCTCCAAAGAGTACATGATCATAATCCCCCTAACAAGAAAGAAGAATAATGTAAAATTCATTACCATCATCGATGATAGAAATCTTCTCCTTCAATTTTCATAATTGTGGAAGTCTACGTGATAAAAAAAAGCTACCTTCTTTCTAGGCACTTTAATTACAAGATGTATCTTCCCATGAGTGACAATAGTCCTTGCATTCTTCCTTTGAATGGTGGAAAACTCTGCTGGTCCCGAGTTTATGGCTATTACCAAAGAGAGGAGGGATGAATTTGGTATTTTAAAATTTTCACTTAAACAAAAACTTTTCCCCTGTTTAGTTTAATCCCCTTAATGAAACAAGCAAAGAATATGGAGAGAAATAAAGCGATAAAAGCAAATAAACAAGCCACAGCGGTAGACACAAGATTTTATAGTGGTTCGGGCAACCTTCCCTACTCCACTCTTCTAAACTCACACCCATTGTGACTTGGGTTCCACTAATGTATTGTCAAATACAACTAGAGCAGCAACTCTCTTCTAGATTCCAGCTCTAAGGGGCTTGCACAAAACACAGCATAAGTAGGTGACGAGTCACACTCAAGTCACAAGGCTACTTTGCTTTCACTTGGTTCCAATCTCCAATATCAAACCAAGTGTCAAATACAAATAACGAATCTGAGAAACTACACTTTACAAGTTGTGTAGGTAGGTTTCAGCTCGTGGAAGAACTTGTAGAGAGAATGATTTGATCAGCGATATAGCTTTCAACAAGTTGGAGCGAAGTTCTTCACTTGAAGTTAGTGTAAATCACTAAATGCTTTGAGAGGGTGGAAGGTGAACAAAATGAATGCTCTCTCTAACCTCTAGCACGTCCTCTTGAGTGTCTTTTATAATGGTGGAGTAAATTCGAAGCACATTTAATGCGCCAAAGTTCGAATTTTTCCAACTGTTGTGACCCAAGTCGCATATGGAGTCGACTTCGGATGCGACTTCACCCAAGTCGCAAATTAAAGTCGACTTCGGTTGCTACTTCGGTCTCCAGCATGGCTTCAAGTTCCACTTCAGGTCGACTTGGTCTTGGACCTGACCCAAGTCGCAGGTGACGTCAACTTCGGATGCGACTTCACTTTCTGTATGCATATGATTGAACTTGAATTTCTTTGAAAGTGATCTTGGTTGCTTGTTATTCATCTCATATCTTGTTCTTCAAATAATACCCTTGATCTTAAATGCTTGATCTTGGAACTTGGCTTGTTCATCTTCTCTTGAAAGCTTTGTCTTCATGACCATGATCTTAGAATGATTTGCTTTTCCTGATTTTGCAGTCCATAGATGTAGGTAATGATTTTTCCTTGAATGATTTACCATCTTGAATGATTATTTCATGAATATTTGCTTGTCTGGACTGTATTTGTCTTCAGCTTGACTCAAGTCGGATGCTTGGGTCGACTTGGGATCCAACTTCATCAAGTTGTATATAGAGTTGACTTGGGAATGCGACTTCACTCAAGTCGCATGTGGAGTCGACTTGGGTTGCGACTTCACCTGTCTCTTACCCCAATTTCAACGCTAGAAGGAATTGATCATCTGAAGTCGATAGTGGAGTCGACTTGGACTGCGACTTCACCTGTCTAGGTTCTCAAATTCAATGCTGGAAGGTTTTGCTCACTTGAAGTCGATCTTGAGGTCGACTTGGGTATTGACTTCACTCAAGTCGATGGCTAAGTCGACTTGGCTTTGCGACTTGGTCTGCCAGGTTCTGAATTCTAAGTTTTTAGCCTTTAACCAAGTTTAACAAACCACATTAGTACCAAAAACAATCTCAAATTGAGTTGTTAATCATCAAAACATGGATTGTGCTTAATTTGTCATTGATTCCAACAATCTCCCCCTTTTTGATGATTGACAAAATAAATTTGAGTTATACCTTTCATTTACTTTAAAAATATCATTTCATCATTGTTTTGGTGCTTAGGACATACATATTTCATTTGCATTGCGTTCCAAAGTTAATGAAATCAACACATAATTGCAAATACATATAAAACACATGTCATATACATTCAATCATTGCAAGTCATTCAAAAACAGATCATATACATATATAATCAAGCAGTTGTATACAGTGTGAAGAAAGAAAATGCAAAATGACTTACATATACATACTACCCAACCCATGAAAGCAAACTAACCTAAAAACTCAAATCTCTTCCCCCCTTTTTGTCAAGGAATCAAAAAGGAGATAGGAAAATTAGGATTTAGCAAATTAAAAAGCTGAGATAGGGTAGGATGGAGGATGTCTAGGTGAAATAGGCCGGATATGAGCGGGTGAGTGAAAAGATGAGAGAGGCTGAACGGTGGGTTCAACTCTCACGGATTTGCCAAAGTATGGATCAATATCAGGCAGACTCAGCACCGGACAACCTCGACTGCTCCCCGACACAAGCCTGTACTTGATTGTGCGCAGTTCACGATCCATCTTATCCTGGCGAGTGTGCATCTCCATCATCGCCGTGTGAAGCCCGACCAACTGTGACGTGAGCCGGTCTTCCATTTGCTCAAGGTGTTCCCTTATACAATTAACAAAGGTAGCCCAAGTCGATGAGTATGGACAGGGATCGGGAATCTGTGATCCTCTCGGAGAGCATGAGCCATGTGACTATGGCAATACAGGCTTTGCTGGTGCTACCGGTGGTGGAGACGGAGCTGCATCCTGCTGCGGGGATAGAGGTGGCTACTCCCCCTTAGGATGAGCATCCTCTGCTTCAGGTTGGGCCGGTCTCATCCTTTCCCTAATCCTTTATGCCCTGAATTCCTCCAAATTTATCATCATCCGAGTCAATAAAGCCTGTTTATGGCATTTGTAGGCTTCAAGACTTCAAACGGCTCCCCGTCTAAGTCGACACCAAGATAGTGCATGATCCTGGTGATCCACGTCCCATAGGGTAGCACGCCTCGTGGATTATCTTTCTTTGATGCCAACCTTCCAATAGTAGAGCGGGCAAACAGACCTTTACCCGATTATCCACTTTCCATAATATCTCGGTCTCTTGCGGGTTCAATTGGTTTCAGCCTCCTCCCTTTGGGTAAATACAATGAGCAATCAAAATCCATAGAACCCTTAGTCTAGGAGATAAATCCATGTAATGGAGGAATTTAATTCCCAGATGATATTTATTGCTCTTCGTTAACTGGTTGTACATTTGCGGAAGTGACAACCCTTCAGGAATACTTTCATCTGCCTCGAGAATATCTAGTATGTGTGCAATTCGGTGAATTGCACCTTCTCTGTGATTTATACTCCCAATTCCCAAATTTATTTTCTTTCCTTTTACAAACGTTAGGTAATACTCCTAATCCCATAGATAGTAGAAAATTCTAGTTAGATCAGGGTATACCCTATCATCGGCTTTTAATAGCCCTGTCCATCCTTGAAAGTCCAATAACTCCTCAATTCCGAATTCATAGTCACGCAAAAACTTAAAATCAATAATTTTAGGGACAAAAATCTTACGCTCGTAGAAACTCTTGTTGTGAAACCTTGACCCACATAGGATTCGTGTATATGTATTTGAATGATTCATGTATGCTTTGATTGAATTATGAATGAATTATTTGCAATATTGATGATTTATGACAATTAGGTCAGAGGTTATGAATGATGATTAAATCAATCATTATAAGTCGATATGGGTCAGTATGATTAAAGTGGCCTAATGAAGATTGAAAAGTATTAGTGTGTCATGAAAAAATTAATTTAATTTTCATAATGTGATTAATGGAAATTAAGAGGCTGATTATAAAGCTAAGTTGAAAAATGTTAGAAAATTCACAACTTGACGCCTATAAGGAGGATTAAGATGAAAATTGAAAAGAAAGTACATAATTTAGTGCTTAATCTTATGAAAAAGTTATAATATGAAAATTTGGATGAGATTAGTGTGAAAATCGATCATTACCATCCAAAATCCAAAGATAACTTCAAATGATCATAACTTGAGCTAGAAATGTCGGATTGAGACGAAATTTGAAATGGACGTAAAATTATGAGATCAATGCAATGAGAGGTTTGAATTAAGCTAAGTCATTTGGGGATTATGCTTGCACGAAAAAGGTGGAGCACCTTTGACTTTTTACACCTTAAAGTAACTAGCCATTAAGTTAAAGTTAAAGAATTAATTAAATAAATAATGGCAAAAATGAGGTGTCAAAAGAAGATAATTACAAGTGGATTTTGTGAATTTATTAAAATGACAAAATCCATGAAAATATCAAGTGATTAATGAGATGAATTAATGGCTAAATGGTTAGCTCAAAGGAGCTTGAAGTAGGTGGCCACACATGGACGTTCAAGGAGGCTTTGAGTTGGTTTTTTTGATTTTTAAAAATGCTGAAATCTGCATTTAAATAAGCTACATGACGAGGGTGGTTAGTGGAATTGATTTGAGATGCATTTTTATGGCACAAAATGCCAAAATTCAAGGCCATATGGAACGTGTACATAGTGGATAGCAAGATGGGAGCTTGAAGAGGTGCACGTTCAAGCTGCTATTTGGATTTTTTTATGATTTTTTTTAAATGCTGAATGGACCTCTAAATGAGCTCTTAGTTAGGATAATTAAGTGTCCATTAAATAAATCTACAATTTTGTGGACAAATTGCAAAAGGGGAAGCCATATGGGACATGATCATTAAGTGGATAGCAAGTGGAGCAAGGAAGATGTGGACGTTTAAGGCTGAATTCTTGGATTTTTGTGATTTTTCAAATATGATAAATGGACCCCTAAGTATGCTATTAGCTAGGGTAATTAAATACCCATAAATTAAAGTTGAAATGGTGTGGAAAAATGGCACAAAAGCTGCTGCATTTGGACGTTCCAAGGGTGGACAGCAACATGGGCTTAAATGCATGGATTTTTAATGGATTTTATATAGATAATTTGTAATTTACTTGGATGATATTTTGCCATGTCATCAAAGGGGATAAACATGCTTTAATTACCTTTTAATTGATGTGGCAAGTGGGGCCACAAAGCTAGAAAAATTCAGCTTATATTAACGGGGGACGTCCATATGTGTGAAGGGTTGGAGAGATAAAATTTAAGGAGGAAAAACCACAAGCAAGGCATCAGCTGTGCACGTCCCCTCAAGCCAGCAAGAAAGGAAGAAAAGAGGAGAAAAAGCGAAGGAAAAAGGGGAAGAAAGAAAAGGAATTCAAGTTAGGGAAGTTGAGTTCAAGTTGGATTCAATTCATGTAAGTACACTTCATGATTTGAGTTCTTTAATCCTAAGTTTTTGACCTCAACTTATGAGTCATGAATTTGATTCATAATGAATCCAATAATGATTCATGATGCCCTTGATTAGGGTATTGAATAAGGATTAAATAAAAAGAATGAAATCAAGGGTTCAAGAGGAAGAAAATGGCGATTTGGGTTGAATATGGGTTGATAAACCTAGCTGAAATTTTCTTAAACCCACATGTGATGTTACTGTTTTAATTTGTTATCAAGATTATATGATGTTTCATGATTAGATGAATGATATATGTTGATTGAGGCATAAGTTATGAATTTTAGAAAGGATAAGAATTAGGGTTACACATATGACCCGATTTCCATGTTTCTATGTTAAAAATGATACAAGAATTAGCCTAAATGATTTATGGATGATTATGAGGGTAAAATACTCTAAAACTAGGGTACTTTGGACTTTCAAAATGGTGCAGGAAAGATTGCCCTAAATCTGATTTTTAGGGGCATAATGTGGACATCCAAAGTGGTATAAGAAGGATACCCTGCATGCATGTGAAGTTGCTATTTTTTAAGAAACTAATATATGGACTTTAAACATGAGATAATATACTAAATTTGGGTTAAGAAAAGTATGATTAGTTGCTAGAATTTAGAGATAAAAAATCTGTTTTGATATAAGTATCAAAAGGGACATTGAAAGTGTATAAAACGGGTCCCAAAGTTGCTGTTTTGAAACTCTATGATTAGTGGATTAAAATTTCATAAAAATACACTAAGTGAAGTGTTAATTAAGGTGAATAATCATGCTAAATTAGAAGGTAAGTTGCTAATTTGCAAAATTTTAAAAAACACATGATTTATGTGTTGTGAAATGGACATGAATGAAGAGATAAGCATGAATAAATGGTAAATGGTTTATGTAAATTGTTAAAATGAAAAAATACATAAAAATATGATTGAAATACATGAATTATGTTGCTGTTTGGATAATCCCAAAATTTGAGATTAATATATGATGTTTAGGATATCAACTAAGTGCTTAAGAATTAGCACAATGTGTAAATTGTGAAAAATATGTGAAAAATGATAAGTGGGAGTAATAAACTTCCATATGGTACCTAATAAATGATTAATGAATGTATTATGATATATGTGAATATTACCCTAAATATGGGTATTGAACATGTAGTGTAACGAATGGTATGATGCATAAGTTATGCTGTGTATGTACACCCGACTTGGAATTCAAGTGGGTTGCAAATGTTAACGAAAATGGGTTGGAAAACTAAGTTGAATGCAAGCAAATGGAAATTATATGAATTCTATGTCATTCTTATATGTATAGGCAAAGGCAAAGAAAAGGTTGACTCGGAAAGCTCACGTGACCAAGGTAAGCAAGCAAATTTTCTAAATGATTTTATTTTCAAATTATTTTAAAATAGTTGCAAATGATATTCTACTGCTTTGGTATGTTTAGCAAATGATATTGAATTTATTTATAAGGTATTTAAGGATGACCATTCCTTTATCTCAATGTGTATTGAAATGTTATTTCAAATATGACAAGTGATTTACTTACTGTTTCGCAATTATGTATGAAATGTGTGAAATATAGATTTAAACAATGTTTCATTGAAATGATATTTAAAAGGGATGGTGCGAAGAATTCTCTACATGAGAATGACAATTTTCCATGTGTAAGAGGTATATAATGCTGGGGTGACTAAAAGTCATGCATGAAATGGAAATCAAGTAGGCTAGTCAAGGCAGAAAGCAGGACAAGGAGTTTGCCCTTGACATTGCCAAGTCGGAAAGTCTGACGCTAAGGATGAAAAGGATCATGTCATGAAAGAATATTCCCCAAGCTAGCGTACCATCACATGAAGGATAATGTCATGAATGGAAATGATACATTTGCACATCCAATGTTTATGAAATGTTTATGAAAGGTTTATGAAAAGTTTTCGGCTCTGCAGGTAGTTGATCACTTGCTAAGTGTCTCCTACCAAATGGAGAAAAATGCTTTTAAATCATATTGCCTTCAAAATGAATTGCCTGAAAAATATATAGCTTGCTCATTGAGTTTCGACTCATATTTTTTTTTCCAAACCCATAGACAGGTGAAGGAACAAAGATGACAAAGGAGCATGAATTGGACCTAGAAGAATGAAAAACTTGATGATTTCTTATATGTGTCACTTATGGTGATGGAATGTAAACTGACTTGATATTGTTATTTTGACGATCATATGTGATCTATTTTATGACGTGTGTTTTATAAATAAGTATCAATGGTTGATGAGTATGATATGAATTTCTACAATTTTATATGATAAAAAATGTTCATATCAAGGCAAAGATAGCTTGAATGAGTATTTGATGGAAAATAATATAAAATTAATCCTTAAGGAATAATGGTTAAATGGATAAATATCCATTAAATTTCACCGTGTGACAGGGCAACAATCCTGATCACGTTTACCGGTTAATAGATCTCGAGGTAAGGATGTGACGCTCGGGCTGGGGCGCCACACTTGTAGAACCTGCTGTGTTCCCGCTCGGTTCTAAAATATGTCGTCGGCATCTCTAACACCGATCCCTTCTGTGTAGGTGTACCCTGCCTATTGGCAGCCGATAATGTCTTGCTGCTTGAACCAGACTCAGAAATTGCTTGGCAAGGTGCGGATGACAACGGATTGGCCTCACGGAATCGCACACGGCGTCCCGTAGATGCAGAGGCTTCCTCCCGAACCCGTTTTGATGGAGTTCGCTGTCGGCGGGGCATCCCCTCTCCAGTGTTGGATCGAGATGGTCTGGATACAGCTAATTTAGAAGGTTTAGCGACTGCTTTAAGTGCCATAGGATCAGTTTGAAGTGGGACTTGAGAGAGGGCAGTTTGGAGAGCTAATAGGAGCAAGGAATTTGGGGACTTTAAGAGGAGAACAGAGAACAAGAGAGCAGGGAATGGATGTGAGCACGAGTGGCAGCAAGAAATGACTACCAGAGGTGACAGCGACCGACCGGCCGACTGTCGGTGACCTATTGATAGCGATGAAGAGAGAAGATAGTGAGGAGAGAAAGAGAGAGAAAAGGAGACAACAAAGGAGAAAGAAAGAGAGAGAGAGAGAGAGGAAGATAGACAGTGAGAAAATGGAGATGAACTCGGAGAGAAAAATTGGAGAGAGAGAGAGAGAGAGAAAGCAATGGCGACTGGAAAGGGAGAAAAAATAGGGAACGACGCCGGAGGAGAAGAAGAAATGAAGAAGAAGAAAGGAAGGAAGAGGAAAAAGAGCTGCCGCGCGGGAAGACGAGCCGTCACGCGCTGAAGTCGACTTGCCCTTACCGAAGTTGACTTCACCCCATGCAGAGTCGACTTCACCCTGTCCAAAGTCGACTTGGGTTTTGTGGAGTTGACTTCTATGAAGTCGACTTGGCTCTCCCGACTTGGTTTTTCTAATATACTCCCCCTATCATATTATGCTTCTAATTAAATTCAATCATACCCATATCATTTCTAATTTTATAAAATGGTTCCTTTGCTAATGGTTTGGTGAAAATATCTACAATTTGGTCATCAGTTTTAATATATTCCAAACAAATTTCATGATTTTCAACATGTTCACGAATAAAATGGTGTCTCACATCTATATGCTTTGTCCTAGAATGCAACACAGGATTTTTAGTCAAACAAATAGCACTTGTGTTATCACATCTAATTGGAATATTATGATAATCAACATCATAGTCCTTAAGTTGTTGTTTCATCCAAAGTAATTGGGCACAATAGCTCCCGGCAGCTATGTATTCGGCTTCCGCGGTAGATAGAGCAACACTAGTCTGTTTTCTTGAAAATCAAAACCAACATGTTTCCAAGAAACTGACATGTTCTACTATTATTTTTTCTATCTACTTTGTAACCGGAAAAATCTACATCCGAGTAGCCGATTAGATCAAATGTTGACCCTTTTGGATACCATAATCCTAGATTAGTGGTATTTATCAAATATCTGAAAATTCTTTTTACATCAATTAAATGTGATTCTTTAGGACATGATTGGAATCTAGAACACATGCAAACACTGAACAAAATATCCAATCTAGAAGTAGTTAAATATAATAAAGAACTCATCATGCTTCTATACAATTTTTGTTCAATAGATTTACCCTTTTCATCCTTGTCGATCTTGATAATTGAACTCATTGGTGTGTTTGCGCCTTTGCTATTTTGCATTCTGAACTTCGTTAACATTTCTTTGACGGACTTGAACTGATTTATGAAGATCCCTTCTGCTAGTTGCTTAATTTGTAGCCCAAGGAAGAATTTCAATTCTCCCATCATACTCATTTCAAATTCACTCTGCATAATCTCAAAAAATTCTTGGCACAAAGTTTCATTAGTAGCACCAAATATTACATTATCAACATAAATTTGAACAATTAAAATATTTTTATCCTTATATTTGATGAATAATGTTTATCAACCTTTCCTCTTTGAAAGTTATGATCAATTAAAAATTTACTTAACCTTTCATACTAAGCTCATAGAGCTTGTTTTTAGTCCATATAGTGATTTGGTTAATTTGAAAACATATTTTGATTGATCCTTTTCTTCAAATCCCCGAGGTTGTTCAATATAAACTTCTTCATTCAAGTATCCATTCAAAAATGCGCTTTTCACATCCATTTGAAATAATTTAAAGTCCACATGAGAAGAAAATGCTAGTAGGATACGTATGACTTCTAATCTAGCCGCAGGAGCATAGGATTCTTCAATATCAATTTCTTCTTCTTAGAAATATCCTTTGGCTACCAATCTGGCTTGGTTTCTCACCACAAGTCCCTTTTCATCTAATTTGTTCCTAAAAACTCATTTGGTACTAATAACTGTGCAATCTTTGGGTCTAGGAACTAGGTGTCATACATTGTTTCTTTCAAATTGATTTAGCTCTTCTTGTATTGCTGTGATCCAGTTTTCATCATTAAGATTTTGATCAATGGATGTTGGTTCAATTTTTGACACAAAAGTGAATTCTCCACAAATATTGTGTCTTGACCTTCTAGTTTTTACTCATTCATAGATATTATCAATAACTTGCTCAATTGGATAAAGACTCTATATGTTTTGCTATTTGATGAATAACCAAGAAAAATTATCTCATCACTTTTGGCATCTAATTTACCCAAGTTGGTTTTTCTATTGTTTAACACATAGCAAGTACATCCAAAAGTATGAAAATATGATATGTTTGGTTTTCTTCCTTTTCATAGTTCATATGGGGTCTTTTTCAAGATTGCTCTAATGGTAACTCGGTTTAATACATGACGTGTTGTCCTTACAGCTTCATCCCAAAATCTTTTGGACAATTTACTTTCATTTAGTATAGTTCTAGCCATTTCTTGTATTGGCCCGGTTTTTCTTTCAACTATCTCATTTTGTTGGGGGGTTCTTGGTGCAGAAAATGTATGGTGAATTCCTTTTTCATTGCAAAATTCTATGAATCATTTATTTTCAAATTCACAACCATGATCACTTCTAATAGAAATAATTGTATTTTGTTTTTTTATTTTGCACCAAATTTGAGAACATGACAAACATAGAAAATGTTTCATCTTTGCTAGCTAAGAGTATTATCCATGTGAATCTTGAAAAATCATCAACAATTACAAATACATACTTTTTCCCACCAAGGGTTAAAATGTCTAATGGCCCATAAAGATCCATATGCAATAGTTCAAGTGGCCTAGTCGTTGAAATTTTCTTTTTGGTAAAAAATGACATCTTGGGTTGCTTGGATAATTGACAAGCCTTACAAATCTTGTCCTCGTCATATTTAAGCTTTGGTAACCCTTCCACTAGGCTCTTTTTCCACAATGTTTTAATATTTAACATATTTATATGTCCAAACCTTTTATGTCATATCCATGGATCATTTTCTATGGCTATTAGACATTTTCTATCAAGTTCATTTAGACAAACGAAATATACATTTCTATATCTTTTGCCACTAAAAACTATGTGATCATCATCAAATACATTGCATATAGAAGATTCAAATACAACTTTATAACATTTATCACATAATTGGCTAATACTCATTAAGTTGTGTTTAAGTCCTTCAACAAATAGTACATTCTCAATACATGCATTGGAATTTCTATAAATATTTCATTTACCTTTGATTATACCTTTTTCATTGTTCCCAAAAGCAACCGTTGCTTCACTACATGGTTTGATCTTATGGAACAATCCTTTTTCTCCCGTCATATTTCTTGAGCAGTCACTATCCATAAACCACATATTGTTGGCCTTTGCTTTAAGACAAACCTACAAAAATAAGGTCAAGTGGAGCTTATCTTTTTTGTACCCATTTTATGGGTTATTTGGGTTAGTTAACCATTGGAATTTACGTTGATCTACCCTTAAAGGCATAAATCCAATGCTCTTAGGTACCCAAACCAATTTTTCACCAAGGTCATGTAATTTTCTCATTTTACATTGATATACCTTGTGTCCCATCTTGTTGTAAAAATTACAAGCTCCCGGGAGTCTTGGAGTGGGAATCCATGTAGTAGTTGGTTCCCAAGTTGGTCTTTTAGTCCAAGCAACATGGTTCATTTTTGGTTTAGCATGAATGGACTTTGCTTGGTTTTTATAAGTCCTTGGAGCATTAGACGTGTTATTTTCTCCCTTCTCAAATGTAGAATACCCAAGTCCTCTCTTATTATTTTAGGCGGTCATATTCAAAAATATTTTGACGCTTTCTCTTGGATTAGAGAACTTAGTAAGCGATTCATTTAATGATTCATTTTCTTTTTTAAGTTTTTCCACCTCATTTGTCAAAGTGTTCTTTTCATTTATTAAATGGTCAACTGTTTCTGCAAGTTTTTCGTTCACAATAATTACTGCATCACATTGTCTTTTCTTCATTGTGAACTTGTTTCCCAACTTCTTTATTTCCTCATATAATGAATCATAGGCTTGTTGTAGTTCTTCCAATTCAGTACATTTGAGACATTCATTTGTGGAAGAGAAAATATAAAGAGATTTTGGCTTAGAGGTTATCTCTTCACTACTCGTGCAGTTTATTGAAGTGGTTTGATCTTCCAAGATTTCTGTTACTGCAAGGCATAGGTTGAAATCTTCCTCCATTGTAGCCATGCAACAGATTCTTGTGCAATTTGCAACCTCGTTTTCTTCATTTGAGGAATTGCAAGTTGTGGACGTCTTCTCATTGACGTACATGTCTCTTCCTTTAGCTTTTTGAAATTTTCTATTTTCGCCTTGATCCTTCTTTTCCCTTCGTTCCCTTGTTTTGTTTTCTTTGGGTGTTGGGCATTGGGCTTGCATGTGCCCCATTCCACCATACCGGAAGCAGTTTATAGCCTCCTTCTTTTTCTCCTTTGAATTTATTTTTTTAAAGCTCTTGAAGTTTTTTCCTTTCCTCACGAATTTTCTAAATCGTCTTGTGAGTAGGGCTATCTCTTCATGTCGTTTTGAGAGGATGAGGTGGAGTCTTCTGAAACTTGTGCAGCTTTTAAGGCAATAACTCTTTTGCCTTTATGTTGCTCATCATTTCTCCTCTTTATCAACTCATGTAACATGAATGAGCTTATGAGATCTTCAAGCCGTAGCGTGTTGAGGTCCTTTGCTTTCTCAATGGTCGTGATCTTAGGAGTCCATGATTCAGGTAGCGCTCTTAGAATTTTCATTACCTGCTCAGATTCAGAAATAGCTTTCCTGAGACCTTTCAAGGCATTAGTAATTTTAGAGAATCTAGAAAACATTTCAGAAATATTTTCGGTCTCAAGCATTTTAAAGCTTTCTAACTCTCTAATCAAAATATTTCTTCTCGTCCCTTAGACTTGAGAAATTCCCTCATAAATAGATGTAAGTGTATCACATATCTCTTTGGCAGTTTGGCATGAGGATACCCTATCATATTCGGATGCCGTTAATGCACAAAAAAGGAAGTTCATGGCTTTCACGTTGCTTTTAACGGTTCGAACTTCCTCCTCAGACCATGTGGAGGCTCTTTCATCAATGGGCAACACAACACCATCTTGGATAGCAATCCAAGAATCTATATTCGTAGCCATGATTAATTGTTTCATTCTTAACTTCCAGTAACTGAAGTTACTCCCATCAAATAGAGGTGGCCTTGTGAATGATTAGCCTTCGGCAAATGCAGGGGTGGAAGTTTGTTGGGATGTCATGTATAAGATCTCTTTGATTTAAACTCAAAGACCTACTCTGATACCACTTGTTGGTCCTGAGTTCATGGCTATTACCCAAGAGGGGAGGGGTAAATTGGGTATTTTAAAATTTTCACTTAAACAAAAACTTTTCTCTGTTTAGTTTAATCCCCTTAATGAAATAAGCAAAGCATATGGAGAGAAATAAAGCAACAAAAGCAAATAAACAAGCCACAACAGTAGACACATATTTTATAGTGGTTCGGACAACCTTTTCTACTCCACTCTTCCAAGCTCACACTTGTTGTGACTTGGGTTCCACTAATATATTGTCAAATTCAACTAGAGCAGCAGTACTCTTCTAGATTTCAGCTCTAGGGGGCTTGCACAAAACACAACACAAGTAGGTGACAAGTCACACTTAAGTCACAAGGCTACTTTGCTTTCACTTGGTTCCAATCTCCAATATCAAACCAAGTGTCAAATACAAATAACGAATCAAATAAGAGAAACTACACTTTACAAGTTGTGTAGGCAGGTTTCAGCTCGTGAAAGAACTTGTAGAGAGAATAATTTGATCAGCGATGTAGCTTTTAGCAAGTTGGAGCGAAGTTCTTCACTTGAAGTTGGTGCAGATCACTAAATGCTTTGAGAGGGTGGAAGGGGAACACAATGAATGCTCTCTCTAACCTCTAGCACGTCCTCTTGAGTGCTCTTTTATAATGAAGGAGTAAATTCGAACGTTTGAAGGTAGGTGACATGCATTTAATGCGCCAATGTTCAAATTTTTCCAACCGTTGCGACCCAAGTCGCATGTAGAGTCGACTTCGGATGTGACTTCACCCAAGTTGCAGACTGGAGTCTGTTGGAAACATATGAAAAATAAGCCAAGACTATGTTTTGATGATAAACAAATCAATTTGAGTAAGTTTTGGTTACTAACATGTTTGTGAAGATGATTGAAAGTTATAAAAATGAAGAATATGAAGCATGGAAAGTCAAGTCGATTTCCAAGTCGACTCAGGCATCGACTTAGGCCAAGTCGATCCCCAAGTCGACTCCAGTAGCAACTTTAGCTCGTCATTTTCGTCCAGAGTTGAAAACGGGGAACCAAGCTACCGAAGTCGCAAACGAAGTCGACTCCGCATGCAACTTGGGTGAAGTCGCAGACCAAGTCGACTCCAGCTTCGACTTCGAGGCGTCATTTTCATCCAAAGTTGAAATCGGGGATGAGAGCTGTCGAAGTCGCATCCCAAGTCGACTCCGCATGCGACTTGGGTGAAGTCGCAGACCAAGTCGACTCCAGCTTCGACTTCAATGTGGAAATTGCTGAATGAGTTAATTCAATGACAGATTTGAGAGGAGATGAAGATCAAGACAACTCAAACACTCAAATGAAGATCAAATGGAGAATCAAAGCAATCAGGGTTGCATGAATTCATCATGTTGGATCACGAACACTTACTTGGACATCTTCCATGCATTCCAAGATTCAAGTACTCAAGAACTCAAGAAAAGGAATCCAAGGTTTTCTACGTAAAAAATCATACGGTGTTCCAAAGAGACATAAATCAAGGGAGAACAATCAATATGAAGAAAATCAAGTGATCAAAGTCATCTCTGAAGAATTCAAGTTCAACTAGCAAGCTGAAGAAGTGAAGTCGCACCCGAAGTCGACTTCACCTACGACTTGGGTCAAGTCGAGGACCAAGTCGACCCAGAATGGAACTTGAAGAAGCTGCGAACAGGCGAAGTCGTACCCGAAGTCGACTCCATTTGCGACTTGGACGAAGTCGCACCCGAAGTCGACTGCACCTGCGACTTGGGTTGCAACGGTCGGAAAATTTTCGAACGTTGACACATTAAATGCGCGCCACCTACCTCCAAACGTTCGGATTCCCTCGCAAAATATATAAGACATTCAATATGAACGAGGAGGGTAGCTGAGAAATCATTGATTGAGCATAACTCTCATCTTTAAGAGCTTTAAGTGATCAAGCCAACATTTAGAAGAAGAACCTTGCTTCCAAACTGCCAAGAGCTGCTTGCTGAATCTCTACGACTACACTATAAGTTCTTCTCTGCACCAAATCTGCTTCTACACAATAGTAAAGTGTAGAAACTTTCTTTAATTTTTATTGTTGTATTGAACTTGATTTAGTTTGGGTAACTAAGATCAAGTGTAAGCAAAGTAGTGTGTGATTGGAGTGGAACTCGTCACCTACTTGTGCTGTGTATTGTTGATGCCCCCTAGAGCTGGAATCTAGAAAAGAATAGTGGCTCTAGTTGTATTTGTGATACAATAGTGGAATCCAAGTCACAAGAGGTGCGAGCTTGGAAGAGTGGAGTAGGGAGGTTGCCCAAACCACTATAAAAACCTTGCTTGTTGATTTTTATTTCTGCTCTCTACACTATATTGCTTTCCATTTTGTTTATTCATAAAGGGAACTAGATTAATCCGGGGTAAAGCTTCTGTTTAAGTTAAAAAAATTTAAATACCCAATTCACCCCTCCCCTCTTGGGTAATTGTCATTAACTCGGGACCAACAAGTGGTATCAGAGCAGGTCTTTGAGTTTTACCAAAGAGATCTTTTGATATGGCATCCCAATCGACTTCCGTTCCCGCATTCGCCGAAGGCCAATCTTTTACTAGGCCACCATTGTTCGATGGGAACAATTTCGGCTATTGGAAGCTACGTATGAAACAACTCATCATGGCTACAAATATGGACTCTTGGATTGCAATCCAAGACGGTGTAACATTGCCTATTGATGAAAGAGCTTCCAAATGGACCGATGAGGAAGTAAGAACTATTAAGAGCAATGCTAAAGCTATGAACTCACTATTTTGTGCTCTTACCGCTTCCGAATATGATAGAGTATTCTCTTGTTTAACTGCAAAAGAGATATGGTATACATTAACATCTATCTATGAAGGAACTTCTCAAGTCCAAGGGACAAGGAGAAATATTTTGATTGGAGAATTAGAAAGCTTTAGAATGTTAGAAACAGAAAATATTTTTGAAATGTTTGCTAGATTCTCTGAAATTACTAATGCTTTGAAAGGTCTTGGAAAAGCAATTTCTGAATCGGAGCAGGTCATGAAGATTCTAAGGGCACTACCCGAATCATGGACTCCAAAGATTACTGCGATAGAAGAAGCCAAGGACCTCAATACATTGAAGCTAGGAGACCTTATTAGCTCATTAATGTCACATGAGCTAATCAAGAAAAGAAATGAAGATGACCACAAAGGAAAGAAAGCAATTGCACTAAAGGTCACCCATAACTCGGATGAGTCCACTTCTTCATCCCACAATGATGATGAAGACATTGCTCTACTTACTCGCAAATTTCGAAAGTTTGTGAGAAAAGAAAAGAACTTCAAAGATTTTAAAGAAAGACCTCGAAAAGAGAAGAAGAAGGAGACTACAAAGTGCTATAGATGCGGCGGTATGGGACATATGCAAGCTCAATGTCCTACACCGGAAGAAAGATCAAAGGATCAACAAGAAAGGAAGGAAAGATATGAAAGCAGAAAACTCCAAAGGCCAAAGGGAAGAGGAATGTACGTGAATGAAGAAACTTCATCAACAAGTAGCTCCTCAACTGATGATTTTGAAGCGGCAAATTGTGCAAAAATATGCTGCATGGCGCGGATTGAGCAAGAAGAAAATTTGTTGTGTTTAAACACAACGGAAGTTTTGGAAGAACAAACCACCTCAACAAAGTGCACAAGTAATGAAGAGGTAATTTTCAAATTTTGCTATTCTCAATCTACTCACTCTTCTATTCAAAAATGTCTCAAATGTGCTGAATTAGAAGAATTACAACATGCATATGATTCATTATATGAGGAAATTAAAAAACTAGGAAATAAGTTATCACTAAAGAGACAACAATGCAATTCCATCATTATTGTAAATGG
Source organism: Annona cherimola (assembly GCA_030490835.1). Lineage (NCBI taxonomy): Eukaryota > Viridiplantae > Streptophyta > Magnoliopsida > Magnoliales > Annonaceae > Annona > Annona cherimola. The sequence continues at coordinate 47,542,063 of CM059972.1, forward strand.
AAAACTAGCTGAAAGTACATCAAAACTGAAAGAAGAAAATGAACTACTATTGAAGGAAGTGGAAAAATTAAAAAAGGAGAATGAATCCTAAAATGAATCATTAGCTAAATTCTCTAATCCAGGAGAAAATGTGAAAATATTTCTGAACATGACCTCTCAAAACAATAAAAGAGGTCTTGGATACTCCACATTTGAGCAAAGAGAAAGCGGGAAATCGAATGTGCCAATACTTGGGAAAAATCAAACCAAAACTGCACATATTTACATACCTAAAGGGAAACGAGCTGTTTGGACCAAAAAGCCAACTTTTGAACCACTACATACTTGGAGGCCTACTCCTATATTACCAATGACTTGTAATTTTTGCAACAAGATGGGTCACAAAATTCATAGATGCAACTTTAAGAAACTATATGACCATGGTGCAAAATTAGTTTGGATTCCAAGAAACACAAGATTTGGGCTTTCAAAGATAGAACAACAAAGATTAAATCAGTTTACTAACCCAAATAGACCCATAAAATGGGTACCAAAAAGATAAGATTTATTTTTTTATTTTTCAGATATGTTTCAAGGCAAAGGCAAGCAACGTTTGGTTCATGGATAGTGGTTGCTCAAGGCATATGACCGGTGAAAGAAGTTTATTTCATAAACTCAAGCCTTGCAATGATGGAATTGTTGCTTTTGGAAATAATGAGAAAGGTAAAATCAAAGGTAAAGGAAACATTTATAGTATTTCAAATGCATGTATGGAAGATGTATCATTTGTTGAAGGACTCGAGCACAATTTAATGAGTATTAGTCAATTATGTGACAAAGGATACAAGGTTGTGTTTAAATCATCTATATGTAATGTATTTGATGGAGAACATATCATGTTTAGCGGAAAAATACATGGAAATGTATATTTTGTTTCACTTGATGAACTAGATGGTCAATGTCTAATGGCCATTGACAATAATCCATGGGTTTGGCATAAGAGGCTTGGGCATATAAACATGACAAATATTAAGACCCTATGGAAAAAGAGTTTGGTAGAAGGATTGCCAAAATTGAAATATAACAAAGATAAAATTTGCAAGGCATGTCAATTGTCAAAACAACCTAAAATGCCCTTCTCTACCAAAAAGGAGATTTCCACCACTAGGCCACTTGAATTACTACACATGAATCTATATGAGTCATCCGATATTTTAACCATTGGTGGAAAGAAGTATGTGTTTGTAATAGTTGATGATTTTTCAAGATTCACATGGGTAATTCTCTTAGCTAGAAAAGATAAAGTCTTCTCTATGTTTGCAACTTTTGTAAACTTGGTGCAAAATGAAAAACAAAGTACTATTATGACCATTAGAAGTGATCATAGTGGTGAGTTTGAAAATAAACGATTCATAGAATTATGTAATGAAAAAGAAATTCACCACACATTTTCTGCACCAAGAACTTCACAACAAAATGGAGTGGTTGAAAGAAAAAATAGAACCATACAAGAGATGGCTAGAACAATGCTAAATGACAGTAAATTATCTAAGAAATTTTGGGGTGAAGCTGTAAGTACAGCTTGTCATATATTGAATCGAGTTACCATTAGAGCTATCTTGAAAAAGACCCCATATGAGTTATGGAAATGAAGAAAACCAAATATTTCTTATTTTCATTCTTTTGAATGCACATGCTATGTTTTGAACAATGGTAAAACCAACTTGGAAAAACTGGATGCTAAGAGTGATGAGGCAATATTCATTGGTTACTCGTCAAATAGCAAAGCATATAGAGTCTTCAACAAAAGAAACCAAGTTGTAGAAAAGTCAATACATGTTGTTTTGATGAAATTAACCCATGTTTCAAAAGAAAAGATGATTTAGGTGATGCAGATGATATTACAAGTAACCTTGAGAAATTGCATGTGGAGAAGCAAGAAGAATCCATGGAGGAAAGGGTAAGTGAAGGTAATAATTCCTATAAACCTCCAATTGATTTAAAGTTCAAAAATGGCCATCTAATTGAGCAAGTTATAGGGAATGTCTATGAAGGTGTAAAGACTAGAAGGTCAAAATAAAATATTTGTGGACAATAAGCCTTTGTATCCAAAATTGAACCATCCACTATAGACCAAGCTCTTGATGATGAAACTTGGATCATAGCAATGCAAGAGGAATTAAATCAATTTGAAAGAAACCAAGTTTGGCATCTTATTCCAAGATCAAAAGATTGCATTGTCATTGGCACAAAATGGGTCTTTAGGAACAAATTAGATGAAAGTGAACTTGTGTTGAGAAATAAAGCTAGACTTGTGGCAAAGGGATACTCACAAGAAGAGGGAATAGACTTTGAGGAATCCTATGCTCCGGTTGCTAGATTAGAAGTCATTCGTATCTTACTAGCTTTTGCATCTCACATAAATTTTAAATTGTTTCAAATGGATGTTAAAAGTGCATTTCTTAATGGATTTATAAATGAAGAGGTATATGTTGAACAACCACCTGGATTTGAGGAGAAAGATCAATCTAAATTTGTATACAAATTAACCAATGCCTTATATGGATTAAAACAAGCTCCAAGGGCTTGGTATAAAAGGTTAAGCAAATTTTTGATTGATCATGACTTCCAAAAGGGAAAGGTAGACACCACTTTGTTTATCAAGTATAAAGAAAAAGATATCTTGATTATTCAAATTTATGTTGATGACATTATTTTTGGTTCTACTAATGAAATTCTTTGTCAAGAATTTTCTGAACTTATGCAGAAAGAATTTGAGATAAGTATGATGGGGGAGCTGAATTTCTTCCTTGGACTACAAATTAAGCAATCAAGTGAAGGGATCTTCATAAACCAGTCCAAGTATATCAAGGAAATGTTAAAGAAGTTTGGCATGGAAAATAGCAAAGGGGCAAACACGCCTATGAGCTCAACCATTAAAATTGACAAGGACGAGAAGGCAAACCAGTCGATTTAAAATTATATAGAAGCATGATAGGTTCTTTATTATATTTAACTGCTTCTAGGCCTGATATATTGTTTAGTGTATGTATGTGCTCTAAATTTCAATCATGTCCAAAAGAATCACACTTGGTAGCTGTAAAAAGAATTTTCAGATATTTAGTAGATAATACCAACATAGGACTTTGGTATCCAAAGGGTTCTAATTTTGATCTAATCGGCTACTCGGATGTGGATTTTGCCGGCTACAAGGTAGATAGAAAAAGCACTAGCGGAACATGTCAGTTTCTTGGGAACATGTTGGTTTCATGGTTTTCAAGAAAATAAACTAGTGTTGCTCTATCTACGGCGGAAGCCGAATATGTTGCCGCCGGGAGCTGTTGTGCTCAATTGCTTTGGATGAAACAACAACTTAGGGATTATGGCATGAACTTTAAAGATATACCTATTAGATGCGATAACACAAGTGCAATATGTTTAACTAAAAATCCAGTATTGCATTCTAGGACCAAGCATATAGGCCTTAGACATCACTTTATTAGAGAACATGTAGAAAATCATGATATATATTTGGAATATGTAAGAACAAAAGATCAAATTGCAGATATATTCACCAAACCTCTAGCAAAATAACCATTTTATAAAATTAAAAATGATATGGGTATGCTTGAATTAACTTAGATAAGCACACGCTGAGGGGGAGCTGCCCCGCCATTCTCAAAGGATTAAACCGCTCCATCTCTATTTTTGATCAATTGACAAAAAGGGGGAGAAGAGATCGGGATTTGAGTCTCCGTTTTAAATACGTGTATGAATGGTTTTAAGTCTTAAATGTTTGTATGAATAATTTTAACTTGTGATATATTGGAAGAAATATGTATGTTAAACTCATGTTTTTTAACTTGTGATTTATTGGAAATGTATGTTAAAAATCAAAATGCAAAAAAAGTTTGTTTTAAAGACATTGAAAGGTATATACTCAAATCAGTTTTGTCAATCATCAAAAAGGAGGAGATTGTTGGAAACATATGAAAAATAAGCCAAGACTATGTTTTGATGATTAACAAATCAATTTGAATAAGTTTTAGTTACTAACATGCTTGTGAAGATGATTGAAGGTTATAAAAATGAAGAATATGAAGCATGGAAAGTCAAGTCGATTTTCAAGTCGACTCAGGCATCGACTTAGGCCAAGTCGATCCCCAAGTCGACTCCAGTAGCGATTTCAACTCGTCATTTTCATCCAGAGTTGAAAACGGGGAACCAAGCTACCGAAGTTGCAAACGAAGTCAACTCCGCATGCGACTTGGGTGAAGTCGCAGACCAAGTCGACTCCAGCTTCGACCACTATAAAAATCTTGCTTGTTGATTTTTATTTCTGCTCTCTACACGATATTGCTTTCCATTTTGTTTCTTCATAAAGGGGACTAGATTAATCCGGGGTAAAGCTTCTGTTTAAGTTGAAAATTTTTAAATACCCAATTCACCCCTCCCCTCTTGGGTAATTGCCATTAACTCGGGACCAACAGAGTCGACTTCGGTCTCTAGTATGACTTCAAGTTCCACTTCAGGTCGATTTGGTCTTGAATCTGACCCAAGTCGTAGGTGAAGTCGACTTCGGGTGCGACTTCACTTTCTGTATGCATATGACGAAACTTGGATATCTTTGAAAGTGATCTTGGTTGCTTGTTATTCATCTCATATCTTGTTCTTCCAATAATACCCTTGATCTTGGAACTTAGCTTGTTCATCTTCTCTTGAAAGCTTTGTCTTCATGACCATGATCTTAGAATGATTTTCTTTTCTTGATTTTGCAGTCCATAGATGTAGCTAATGATTTTCCCTTGAATGATTATTTCATGAATATTTGCTTGTCTGGACTGTATTTGTCTTTAGCTTGACTCAAGTCGGATGCTTGGGTCGACTTGGGGTTCAACTTCACTCAAGTCGCATATAGAGTTGACTTGGGAATGCGACTTCACTCAAGTCGCATGTGGAATTGACTTGGGTTGCAACGTCACCTGTCTCTTACCCCAATTTTAACACTGGAAGGAATTGATCATCTGAAGTCGATAGTAGAGTCGACTTGGGACTGCGACTTCACCTGTCTTGGTTCCCAAATTCAACGCTGGAAGGTTTTGCTCACTTGAAGTCGATCTTGAGGTCAACTTGGGTATCGACTTCACTCAAGTCGACTTGGCTTTGCAACTTGGTCTGCCAGGTTCTGAATTCTAAGTTTTTAGCCTTTAACTAAGTTTAACAAACCACATTAGTACCCAAAACAATCTCAAATTGAGTTGTTAATCATCAAAATATGGATTGTGCTTAATTTGCCATTGATTCCAACAAACCCATCTCATTTGATGCAGTATCCTCATTTGAGTAATTGAAATCTCAATGTAACATAATATCCTCTTCCATATGTATTGTGCCAAAATTCCAACTGAATTTTTTCCAAAATGAAATAGAAGTGTTCCAATCATCTTATTTCTAGTAATCCTTTGAAGCAACAAGCATTGCAGCTGATGATGTAGATTTAGCCTTCTTATTATTCCTTCAAAGAAGAACCAAATCTTCTTTTAGAAATTCTTTACCAATTTGTTCAATTCTCTTGATACCTTAATAATGTTTAGAAGGTGTGGCGCCCTGAATCGAGGTGCCTAGAAGCCTTACTCCGGGATCGTTTTGATTGGTAAACGTGACTCAGGATTGTTGCCCTGATCACACGGTAGAATTTTTTCTATATATATATCATCAATACATGGAAAATTTTCATTATTCATCCAACATGAAATATTTTCTCATATCACAATTATAACCCAAAACTGTTCCATAAACACTTTCATTGGAATAAAATATTCATTTCCATCTCTTAATTAACATCATTGTCTTTACATAAATATGCACATATACAACATTTATATCAAAACTACATAGCACTTGGCATGCTACCTTCATCATCATTTCCTGTCTGTTGTTGAAAAAGCATGGGTGAGTAATAATACTCAGTAAGCAAGCCATATATAATTTTTCAATCATTTTATGCATTTCATAAAATGCAAATGCAATGCATACATAGCATTCATGACATTCCTTTGGATGCGATGCTAGCTAGGCGCCCATCCTATACATGCTCCCATTTCAGGGAGTTCGTCGCCGGCCTGGGCCTATTAAGTGACTTGACAATAGTGAGGGGGACATCCGGTCTTCTTACTACCTCGACTAAGGCTTATTCCTCGTGCACATGCTCATTTACATACACATGCCGGCATGCCATTTGCAAATCATAAACAATTTCATAAAAAGCATTAAAAAACAATTTAACAAACACATTTCAGTTTATGTAAAGCAGTTATAGGTATGACCAACCTTAAATAAGTTTCATAAAGCAACTTGCAAACAATTTCAAGCATTTTAGAAATAATTTGCAAAACATATAACTTGCTTACCTTCTCAGTGGGTGTCTTCGACCTTCTCTTTTCCTTTTGTTATTCAAGAAAAAAGGATAATTTTATTTCTTCTATTCAAGCTGCTTCCCATGCATACTCTATAATATTTGGGCATTATTTCTTTATATGGATATTTTTATCCATAGGTTGCTCAAAATTTTCATCCTTATATTTAAATATTAATCTTAAATTTTCTCCAAAATCACGTTGTTTACTGTAGCAATTTAATGTAGCAGTTACTGTTCATCCGAGGTTATTGTTCACAGAGATGTGGTTACTGTTCATAGAGACGTGGTTACTGTTCACGGATTCCAAAAATAAAAAATACCATGACGTGATAAAAATTATTTTCTCCATAAACTAAAAATCAACATAAAATTCACTTAAGCATAATCCTTAGTTCCAAAAATCATGAAATTAATATATCACCATTCCAACATTATATTTATCATAATCATACATCCCAAATCATCATTTATCAATTTTGGAGAATTATTTTCACATATCATATGCTATCTTCCCGAATACCCTATCTTCGCTCCAAATTTTTGATTTTTTGGCATAATTCCATTTAAGCATTATATCTATACTTATTTTCTCATGCATAGGCATTATCTAAGCATATTTTTACCCTACTTAACATCCAAAAGAAATTTGGGTAGAAATCACTTACCCGAAGTGGAGATACGCCTCTTTTTTTCACACTTTCTCTCTCTAACTTACTCCCTTCTTTCCTTGGACGTGTGGGAGGGTTTGGGAACTTGGAATGGCTCAAATGGAACTGGGATTTCATGCCCTTGGACGTCCACCCTGCTGTCCTATTTATAGGGTTGTATTTTTCAAGAATTTAGAATTTACCCCTAGCTTTGAGGTATTTAATTATAAATTGGTATTTCTTTTTAATTTTAAAAAATAATTTGAGCCAAGAGCTGCCCCCCTAGGCCTGCTCCAGCCCCCCTATGCAGCCCTATTTTTACCTATTTTTTTATTTTTAAAATTAATTAAATTAGGCTAAATTAATCTTAGCCATTGATTAAAGATGATGATGATTAATGACCATTGATCTTGGTCAAATTTTCCAGCTGCTCCCCCTGCCACGTCCCTGTAGCATCAGCCATTGCATTTAATTTTTTTATTTTTAATTATTTATTTTATTTAAAAAGTCAAAATAGAATTTATTAAAAAGTTAGCTACTTTTTTATCTTGTTTTGACGTTCCATCTTAACCTTTAATTTGTGATTTTCATCACATCTTAAACCATCCATCATGTTCATCATGAATTTTTAACCATCCATAAAAAATTTCGTCGAAATCTGACGCCCGGATTGCAACTTATGAATTTTTCTTTATTTTTCCACTAAAATCCAAATTGGTATTAAAATATCCAAAAGTAATGTTATTTTGTCCTATAGTGATTAAATCTCTATTTTGTCTTTTTGTGATTAAGTTAATCCAAGTGATTAACTCTTAATCACGTGTTTTAATCCCTAGTTACTATTCACGTTTACTATTCATGAGCACTATTCACGGGGTTAAATTCCCAATTGTATTATATCAATCTCCGATATACATATTCATCAATATAATTCATGAATTTTCATTATCATAAAAATAATTACAAAAGAATCTAGGGTTACAATGTCGAAATGACACGTATATTGTCGGGGTTTCACAATCCTCCCCCCCCCTCCCATACAATAGGTTTCATCCCGAAACCTTTTTTTCTTTAAACAATTAAGGATATTTCTTTTCGACCTCTTCTCGTAGCTCCCATGTAGCTTCGGACTCTGAATATCGATTCCATTGAACCTTTACATACTCGATCTCTCTGTTCCGAAGCTTCTTGATCTTGAAATTCAATATTTTGATTGGCCTTTCCTCATAGTTCAAGTGTTCTTGGATTGACAAATTCTCTGCTATCAACACATGGGTAGGATCGAAAACATATTTCCTTAGCATGGAGATGTGAAACACATTGTGGATGACACTGAGGGCTGGTGGCAGGGCTATTCTGTAGGCTAGATTGCATATCTTTTCCAAAACTTCAAAGGGCCCAATGTATCTTGGGTTTAGTTTTCCCCTCTTTCCAAACCGGGTGACTCCTTTGAATGGTGTTACCTTAACAAATACGTGATCCCCAACTTGGATATTTAAATCCCTTCTTTTGCATCAGTGTAACTCTTTTGCCTGCTCTAGGTCGTGAGTATACACTGGCGAATCACTTGAACTTTTTCTGTCATTCTCTTTGAGAGGCCTGGAGCCAACTTTCTTTCTCCCACTTCATCCCAGTTTAGAGGAGTTTTGCATTTTCGTCCATATAAAGCTTCAAATGGGCCATTTGAATACTTGCTTGATAACTGTTGTTATACGTAAACTCTGCCATAGCTAAATATTTATCCCATGATCCTCCAAATTCTACTGTGCACATCCTTAGCATATCCTCAACTACTTGATTTACCCTTTCTATCTGCCCATCAGTTTGAGGATGAAATGCTGTGCTGAATTTCAGCTGTGTACCTAAGGTTTGATGTAAACTTTTCCAAAATCTAGACGTAAAACTAGAATCTCTATCGGAAACTATTGACTTAGGTACTCCATGCAGTCTCACTATCTCCTTATAATAGATCTTAGCCAATCGCTCAGCAGTAAAAATTTTCTTGATAGATAGGAAATGAGCTACTTTTGATAATCTATAAACTATTACCCATATAGCATCATTTTCATTTTGGGTTCTTGGCAATCCTTTAATAAAATTTATAGTAATATCATCCCATTTCCATTCTGGAACTTCGAGTGACTGTAATTTTTTAGGAGTTCTTTGATGATCAGCCTTAACCCGTTGACATGTTAGGCACTTAGCCACATATTCAGCAATTTCTCTCTTCATATATTATTCTACCAATACATCTTTTTGATGTCTTGATACATCTTGGTGCTACCTGGATGCATCCAAAATGGAGAGAAATGTGCTTCTTTCAATATCTATTCCTTTACATCCTCTTGATTGGGTATACACAGGGGACCCCTATATCTGTACATCCCATGTTCATCTTGTATATATTCACTGAGATTTTTCTTGATCATTTTCTCCACATTATTCTTGAAATCCCCATTTTCTTGTTGAGCTATTTTAATTTTCTCAAATAAATTCGAATGGATTTGTAATTGAGACAATCTGACTTGTACACCAGGTGGGCTTACAATTAATTTTAATTGTCTCAATTCTTGTAGTAGCCTTTCTTCCTTTGTGATGAGATGTGATAAGCTAATATTTCTACTTAGTGCATCGGCTACTACATTGGCTTTGCCTGGATGATATAAAATGTCGAGGTCATAATCCTTGAGTAACTCGAGCCATCTTCTTTGCCTCATATTTAACTCCTTTTGTGTAAAAATATACTTGAGGCTTTTATGATCAGTATAGACATCACATTTAACCCCATATAAATAATGTCTCCAAATTTTCAAGGCAAAGACTACTGCTGCCAATTCTAAATCATGGGTTGGATAGTTTACCTCATTTGGCTTGAGTTGTCTGGATGCGTATGATATAGCTTTTCCATTTTTGCATCAATACACATCCTAATCCCTTCTTTGAGGCATCACTATAGATTACAAACCCTTCATCTCCGTAGGCAATGTTAGAATTGGCGCTTTTACTAGTCTTTTCTTTAACTCTTGGAAGCTATTCTCACATTCCTGTGTCCATTCATATCTAACTCCTTTTCTTGTCAGCTTTGTGAGTGGAGCTGACAATTGTGAAAATCCTTCCACAAACCTTCTATAGTAGCCAGCTAGCCCTAGGATACTTCTTATTTCCGTGATATTTGTTGGTTGTGGCCACTTTGTCATTGCCTCGATCTTTTGAGGATCTACCTGTACTCCCTTCTCGGATATAATGTGGCCGAGAAAGGCTACTTGTTTCAACCAAAATTCACATTTCTTGAATTTAGCATATAATTTCTCCCTTCGGAGAATTTCCAATACTATCCTCAAATGTTTCTCATGCTCTTCTTCTGTTTTTGAATAAATCAGTATATCATTAATGAATACCACCACAAATTGATCCAAAAATTCTTAAAAAATCCTGTTCATCATGTCCATAAATACAGTTGGGGCATTCGTTAGTCCAAATGGCATGACTAAGAATTCATAATGCTCATATCTTGTTCTGAATGCTGTTTTATGGATGTCCTTTGGACATATCCTCAACTGGTGGTAACCTGACTGTAAATCAATTTTTGAAAATATAGAAGCTCCTTTTAACTGATCAAAAAGATCATCTATTCTTGGGAGTGTGTATTTATTCTTAAGGTGTGTTTGTTCGAGGCCAAAATATGTCAACTAAAACTTTTCAATCCAAAACTTTTCACTCTCATAACTACTCTATTTTTTAATTATTTTTTCACATTTTTCTATACAAACTACCCTACTTTTCAATCATTTCTACACAACTACTCATAAAACTAACCTATCTATTTTAACTTTATTTTCTTTACTCTTCATCATTACCCCTATTATATCACATCATTTTCTATCAATTTGACAACTTTTACTCCCAAAACTTTTTATCAAAAGTTTTATCTCCAACCAAACACACCCTTAACCGTTACTTTATTCAATTCTCTGTAATCAATACAAGGTCTCAAACTCCCATCCTTTTTCCTTACAAATAGCACTGGAGCTCCCCATGGTGACGTACTGGGTCTAATAAACCCTTTATCTAATAAATCTTGAATTTGCACTTTCAACTCAGCCAATTCGGCTGGTGCCATCCTATATGAGGCCTTAGATATTGGGGTTGTTCTTGGAATAATTTCTATCTCCATACCCATCTCCCTTTCTAGTGGTAAACTACATAGCTCCTTTGAAAAAATATCTGGAAATTCCTTTACCACTGGAATTTGATCCATAGGTACCCCATCTCTTTTTATTGTGTTTATAGAGACCAGATAAGTTGTACATTGCTGGCATATCAGCTTAGCTGCTTTCATGGCTGATACCATTCTTATTGTGTTTTCTGGCTGTCTTATTTTACTGATCTCTATTTCATCTTTTGGTGTTTCAAATTACACCTTTTTATTTTTACAATCAATTGTCGCACCCCATTGACTTAGCCAATCCATCCCTAGTATGACATCAAATTCTGTCATTGGCAATAGGATAAGATCAGCTTCCAATATTTTTGTCCCTATCCTGATAGGACATGCCTTGCAAATTTGATTTATACTTGCCAATCTATATACTACGGATTTTACATGTATAGTACTACTGGTTTCTTCTACCTGAAGTGCGTGTGTGATTACGAATTGGTATGATATAAATAAATGCGTAGCTCCAGAATCAAATAAAGCTACTGCAGAATTTCCTAAAATATAAATCATACCTGTAATAACTCTCCTCCATCTCCTGTGATTCCGTTCGAGTGAGGGCTTGGACACGCACTGGGTTGGCAGTAGTACCGGGTCGATTGGCGATGGCTGAGACTTTTTGCTAGGCTGGCCTCCCTCGAGCTGGTGCTCCTTGTGGCTTATTCGGACAGTTAGGCAAAATGTGTCCGACTTGACCACAGTTGAAGCACTTTATTATCTTGGCTTCGTCGGTCCCGCAGTCTCGGGCCACATGACCCGCTTGGCCACATTTGTAACATTTCCCCGTTCCCTGTAAACGTTCGCCTGAATAGTGCTTGTGGTAAGTTCTACAAATCGGGGTGCTCATTGTCTTGTCGCCGATCTTCTTTTTCCCGGCGATTCCCTTTTTCCCTTTATTAGCCTCACCTTCCTTGGAGGCAGTAAAGAATTGTTTTTGAGCCTGCCTAAGCTCTTGAGTCCTCATTGACTCCATCTCCAATGCCCTAGCTCTCTCAATGCTAGAGGCATAGTCTTTTATTAGTAACGGGGCTAACCCCTCTCTTAGCTGGGGTCTCAATCCCCTCTGGAATCTTTGTGCCTTATTTTTCGGTACATTAGCAATCCATGGAACATATCTCACTAAGGCGTTAAACTTTGTAGCGTATTCTGTAACTGTCATTCTGCCTTGGTAGAGTTTTCAAATTCTATCACCCTTTGGCTTTGTAGTCCTACAGGGAGATATTCTTTATTGAATTCTTCCAAAAATTCATGCCATGTAACTTGCTTCGGATGTGCCATGGTAACCATCAGCGTTTCCCACCATTCATAAGCATCTTTTATCAGCAGGTGGGTAGCGCATAACATTTTCTGCTGGTCATTGCAGGGTGATATTCTGAATAATTTCTTAATTTCCGTGATCCATTGTTCTGCAATGAGGGGGTCCGGTTCCCCTGCAAACTTGGGCGGTCTCTGGGCAAGAAAGGCATTGATAGCCTTTCTGTTGGCCTCAAGGAGACTATTCTCTACTCCCCTTGACGTGCCGGGGTTGGCCGAGGGCCCTGGTCTTTTTCCGTCTCCTCTTGATAGCGGGGCCTGTTGATTTCTCATTTCCTGCAATAACCCAGCAGTCTGGGCTGTCCATTGCTGCATAGCTTTTTCGATGGCCGCAACAATTCTTTCTTCTATATTGACCTCTGCTTGAGGTCTAGGGCTTTCCTCTCGCCGTGGGCGGGTCCTAGAGGATTGCTCCTCGGATTCAGCCATATAAGTTCTTTTACTGGATTCGCCCCTTGTTTGATCAACCGATTCTTCCATTGGGGTCTTTCCTTTGTTGGCTCTTGCTTTAGCTCTGGTGAGCGGCATTTTTAACTTCACAAAACATTCATTAGTATAACATCAATATTCCTCACATCATGATACACTAAAATATAGTCACATGATCATATAATTCTCATATACTGTACTTTGTCATTAATAATAAATCAATGGATCATAATTTCATGTATTTTATCTTGATCATTTCTTTCCTTTTCTGCCTATTTACCAATCCATGCTCTGATACCAACTTCTGTGGTGCCCCGAACCGAGGTGCCTAGAAGCCTTACTCCAGGATCGTTTTGATTGGTAAACGTGACTCAGGATTGTTGCCCTGATCACACGGTAGGATTTTTTTTCTATATATATATCATCAATACATGGAAAATTTTCATTATTCATCCAACATGAAATATTTTCTCATATCACAATTATAACCCAAAACTGTTCCATAAACACTTTCATTGGAATAAAATATTCATTTCCATCTCTTAATTAACATCATTGTCTTTACATAAATATGCACATATACAACATTTATATCAAAACTACATAGCACTTGGCATGCTACCTTCATCATCATTTCCTGTCTGTTGTTGAAAAAGCATGGGTGAGTAATAATACTCAGTAAGCAAGCCATATATAATTTTTCAATCATTTTATGCATTTCATAAAATGCAAATGCAATGCATACATAGCATTCATGACATTCCTTTGGATGCGACGCTAGCTAGGCGCCCATCCCATACATGCTCCCATTTCAGGGAGTTCGCCGCCGGCCTGGGCCTATTAAGCGACTTGACAATAGTGAGGGGGACATCCGGTCTTCTTACTACCTCGACTAAGGCTTATTCCTCGTGCACATACTCATTTACATACACATGCCGGCATGCCATTTGCAAATCATAAATAGTTTCATAAAAAGCATTAAAAAATAATTTAACAAACACATTTCAGTTTATGTAAAGCAGTTATAGGTATGGCCAACCTTAAATAAATTTCATAAAGCAACTTGCAAATAATTTCAAGCATTTTGGAAATAATTTGCAAAACATATAACTTGCTTACCTTCTCAGTGGGTGTCTTCGACCTTCTCTTTTCTTTTTCCTATTCTAGGAAAAATGATAATTTTATTTCTTCTATTCAAGCTGCTTGCCATGCATGCTTTATAATATTTGGGCATTATTTCTTTATATGGATATTTTTATCCATAGGTTGCTCAAAATTTTCATCCTTATATTTAAATATTAATCTCAAATTTTCTCCAAAATCACACTATTACTGTAGCAAATAACTGTAGCAGTTACTGTTCACAGAGACGTGGTTACTGTTCACGGGTTCCAAAAATTAATATTTTTTCCAAAAATAAAAAATACCATAACATACCTTATGCCTAGTATATCATAAGACATTTCATACATTTTGAATTTATCATCATCTACTTGGCGAAAAAAATCATTTTCTCCATATACTAAAAATCAACATAAAATTCACTTAAGCATAATCCTTAGTTCCAAAAATTATGAAATTAATATATCATCATTTCAACATCATATTTATCATAATCATACATCCCAAATCATCATTTATCAATTTTGGAGCATTATTTTCACATATCATATGCTATCTTCCCGAATACCCTATCTTCGCTCCAAATTTTTGATATTTTGGCATAATTTCATTTAAGCATTATATCTATACTTATTTTCTTATAATTATGTATTATCTAAGCATGTTTTTACCCTACTTAACATCCAAAAGAAATTTGGGTAAAAATCACTTACCCGAAGTGGAGATACGCCTCTTTTTCTCACACTTTCTCTCTCTAACTTACTCCCTTCTTTCCTTGGATGTGTGGGAGGGTTTGGGGACTTGGAATGGCTCAAATGGAGCTGGGATTTCATGCCCTTGGACGTACACCCTGCTGTCCTATTTATAGGGTTGGATTTTTCAAGAATTTAGAATTTACCCCTAGCTTTGAGGCATTTAATTATAAATTGGTATTTCTTTTTAATTTTAAAAAATAATTTGAGCTAAGAGATGCCCCCCCTAGGCCTGCTCCAGCCCCCCTATGCATCCCTATTTTTACCTACTTTTTTATTTTTAAAATTAATTAAATTAGGCTAAATTAATCTTAGCCATTGATTAAAGATGATGATGATTAATGACCATTGATCTTGGTCAAATTTTCCAGCTGCTCCCCCTGCCATGTCCCTGTAGCAGCAGCCATTGCATTTAATTTTTTTTATTTTTAATTATTTATTTTATTTAAAAAGTCAAAATAGAATTTATTAAAAAGTTAGCTACTTTTTTATCTTGTTTTGACGTTCCATCTTAACCTTTAATTTGTGATTTTCATCACATCTTAAACCATCCATCATGTTCATCATGAATTTTTAACCATCCATAAAAAATTTCGTCGAAATCTGACGCCCGGATTGCAACTTATGAATTTTTCTTTATTTTTCCACTAAAATCCAAATTGGTATTAAAATATCCAAAAGTAATGCTATTTTGTCCTGTAGTGATTAAATCTCTATTTTGTCTTTTTGTGATTAAGTTAATCCAAGTGATTAACTCTTAATCACGTGTTTTAATCCCCAGTTACTATTCACGTTTACTATTCATGGGCACTATTTATGGGGTTAAATTCTCAATTGCATTATATCAATCTCCAATACACATATTCATCAATATAATTCATGAATTTTCATTATCATAAAAATAATTACAAAAGAATCTAGGGTTACAATGTCGAAATGACACGTATATTGTCGGGGTTTCACAGAAGGAGACCCATACCATAGAGAGAGGAATTACCTTAATTAATGAAAAAAATTGGCACTTTGGACTTTGAAGATTACAGTTGGTGTTCGTCTTCCACTAAACATGCACCCATCTCATGCTTCAAAATGTTGGAAGCTATTCACAGTTTCTCTCCAAGTGTACGAGTTGTATATTGTAATATATAAACTATCGATGTTACAGGGAATTCAAGACTTAGGACGTTGTTTTTAAATACTTATATCAAGTATAGAGAGAATAACGAAAAAAGAAAGTTGATCTTGAGAACATAAAGCGAGAATCAAAAGTCAAGGGTACGAGTACCTAAGATTTAGGATTTCACATGCGACATTTGTAATAGATACTTGGAGTGCTTATTTAATCCCGATATTATGTGTTAAAGGAGAACAAACACTAAACTATCCTTGCACCTTCTCTCGAAACTTAAAATATATAACTATAATATATTTTTAACCACCAATTCTAATGAGATTAAGTTAATTAAGATTCACTAAATTTTGTGACTGTTCATGAGATTTTTTAAGGTCATCATGTCTATTTTTATAGTTTTAGATTTCCATATTTAATATCTTGATTGTCGTATATTAGACTTCCATATCTCAATTCCTTTACCTAATATATGAAATCATGTTGAAGTATGGTATCATACACCCAACAAGTGTTGAGAATACAAGATATCAAATTAACACAATATCTTTAAATAATCAAACCATAATATCTGTTACGTTATAGATATGCTACATCCTAAACTTTAGATAATGAGCTTAGCCAAGCATATATATAATTAAAATCAAACATAAAATAATATTATATTCAATATCCATTACAAACGAGTCAACTAAAATCAAAGAAAAGAAAGAAAAGAAAAGCTTATTGATTTAAAGCCCCAATAGTGTCTCGACCGCTCCAAAAAACTAGCCGCCTCACTTCTTGCCCCATGCTTTTCAACTTCTCTTGCTCTTGGACCTCAAACCCTGGCTCTAAGGACGTTCTAAGATACCCTGGGACATGTATAAGGGATGTTTATATATAGAGTATAGGAGGAGAACTTACGCACAGAGCCTGCACTGTGTAAAATTTATGGATCTAGAGGGGGTCACAGCCTAGACCATGTTGTCTTTGCCTGAACACGGCTTGGGTTGTGTTAGGTTTTAGCATTGTGCAGTTCATGCACCGTTTCGCTCGTTCTTCGCTTGTTTCACCCCGTTTCTCACCAAAACTTTCCCAACATGTTCCAGGTTGTTTTGATCTGTGATACCCAGACCTAAGTAGGTCTATAAGTATGACACATGTGTTATTTAAATGAGTTATGGATGATTTATGGTTTTTATAATTTAATGGTATTTTGTAATTAGGGTTTGCAATTAAGAATGGTGATTAAGAATAATCGCCAAAGCCAAATGTGAGTCAAGATGACTAAAAGGGCTTAAGGAGGATTAGGATATGCTAATAAGGCATGAATATTTATTTTAATTTCCATGATTAAATTAATGGAGATTAAAATAGAAATTATGAAATTATGATGGAAATCGTAGAAAATTCATAACTTGATGCCTATAAGGCGAAATAAGATGAAATTTGAAAGGTAAGCTCATGATTTTGGGCTCAACCTTATAAGTAGATTAGATTAAGACAAAAGTGATGAGATTAAGGTAATAATTATTTATTTTTAATCTCACAGTCTAAGGTTATTTTCAAAAGTTCATAACTTGACGTAGAAACGTCGGTTTAAGATAAAATTTGAAACGATTGAATAAAATTATGAAATCTATGGTATGGAAGGATTGAATTAAGATAATTACCATGGAAAAGTGATTAATTGGAAAAGGGTACCTAGCATTGACTTTGTGTACCCTAGACTACCATAGCATTTATGTTCAAGCAAGTGAGTTAAATTACTTGATTTAATGCTATGAAAGGTGTCAAATGGAGGTGAATGGAGCTGAATTTTATGGATTTGTTTAAGGGTCAAATCCATGGAAAAGTCAAGTATTTAAATGCATTGGTTTAATGCTAATATGTAGCTCAAATGAGGCATAGATTATGTGGCATGACCATGGACGTCCAAGGGCACTTTGGGCATGGAATTTGATTTTTAAAAATCCTAAAATGCATATCTAAATTGCATAACACCTAGGTGAAGTAAATGAGCAATTAAATATGTGGAATTTCATGGCAAAAATTGTTGAAAAGGAAGCTTCATGGATGTTGCAAATAGTGGACAACAATGCATTCCATTAATGAGTGGATTTTAATGATTTTTGATAAATGGAAAATGGGTATTTTACTTGGACATGAATGAGCCATGTTATCAAGGGATAAGATACCCCTTAATTACCCTATCTAAGATGTGGCAAAGTGGGCCTCACAAGATGAAAAAAAATCAACAAATATAAAAAGGGGGAAGCATCACATGAACGTCCATTTTGAGAGAGAATTCTCAAAGGGAGAAAATATCTCCAAAGGGGCAGCAGCAAGAACAAACAAGGGGAAGAAAAAGAAGAAAAAAAAAAGGAGGAAAAGAAGGAAAGAGGAGAAACCAATTTAGGGAAGCTTGGATTCAAGGTTTCCTAGAATCAAGTAAGTATGGATTGAGTTTTGGATTCTTAAAACTTAAGTTTCTTCTCTCAAGTTATAGATCATGAATTTGATTCATAATGAACCCTTAAAGGATGATTCATGATGCCCTTAATTTGGGTATTGAATGAGGATTGAATGGTATGAATGAATTTAAGGGTTTAAAGAGGTTAAGATGGATGTTAGGGTTGAATTTTGAGAAGAAATTTAATTTGGAAATTCTCAAAACCCTAAACTAAGTTGCTGTATGATTTAAGCATAATGATTTGGATGTAATTCATGATCTTTTGGAGTACATATGTTGATTTGGTCATTTGTTAATGATTTTAGAAAAAATGGAACCTAAGGTTTCAAGTAATACTCGATTTTTTCCATTTTTGAGTTAAAAATGATACAAAGAAGTACTTAAATGGTTTATGGATGAATTGTAGGGTAAAATAACCTAAATTAAGGACCCTTTGGATGTCCTAAGTGGGCTGGATGAGTTTGCCCTAAATCTGATTTTTAGGGTATATGTATGGAACGTCCAAATGGGGGCCAAAACGGGTACCTTACATGTGATTTTTGTTGCTTTTTGTAAATAAATAATTTATGAATGTTATGGAGGGTAAATTACCCTATTATTAAGGTACTTTGAGTGTCCAAAAGAGCTTGAAAATATTTGCCCTAAAATTGATTTTTAAGAACTTATGTTTGGACACATCAAAATGGGTCAAAATGGATATCCTACATGCTTAAGATGTTGCTGTTTTGGAAGCAACTAAAATAGGATTTTGAATATGTGATAATACTCTAAATTTGAGTTCAGAAAAGCATGCTTAATTTCTGGAATTTATGGATTATAAATTTGTTAAGATTTAAGTATTGAAAGAGGCGTTGAAAGGATGTAAAACGGGTCCTAACGTTGCTATTTTGGAACCCTATGATGAATGGATTGAAAATTAGAAATTAGACCCTAAATTAAATGTTAATTAAGGAGTTTAATCATGCTGAATAAGAACACAAGTTGTTGACTTGAGAAATTTTAAGAAACACCTAAGTAATGTGTTGTAAGATGGGTGTATGTGGAAGGCTAAGTATGGATAAATGGTAAATGGTTTATATGAATTGTTAAAATGCAAAAATGCAAGAATATATGATGAAATGCATGTTTAAGTTGTTGTTTTGATGATTAAGGATAATCTCAAATTTTAAGATTAATATGTGAAGCCTAAGACATCGAACATGTGTTAAGGATGAGCACCGACGTATGAAATGTGAAAAATAGATGAAAAATGATAAATTGAAGGTAATGAACCTCCATATGATGATTTATGGATGGTTGTTATGTGTATGAATGATTACCCTATCTATGGGTTTAGAACATGTTATGGAATTGATGGTATGAAGCACAAGTGAGTGCGATGTATGTATATCCGACTTGGAATTCAAGTGGGTTATGTATATGGATTATGGGTTAGAAAACTAAGTAAGCAAATAAAAATTTTATGAATGCAATGTCATTATTATGTGTATAGGTAAAGGCAAAGGAAAATTTGATATAGAAAGCTAAGGCGAAGCAGGTAAGCAAGAAATTTTCTAAATGCTTTTCATTTTATCAAAATATGATAAAATAACTGCAAATGATGTTCTAAATGTTTCAAACCATTTTGCAATTGATTGATGAATTATTTTCAAGTTATTTAAGGATGGTCATTCCTTTACTTCAATATGTATTGAAATGTTATTTCAATTATGATATGAATTGCTTACTGTTTTGCAATTATTTATGAAAAGTGATGTAGCATAGATTTAAACAATGTTTCATTGAAACGATGTTTAAAAGGGATGGTGCAAAGAATTCTCTATATGAGAATGACAAGTTGTCATGTGTAAGAGGTATATAATGCCGAGGTGACTAAAAGTCATGCATGGATTAGAAATCAAGTAGGCTAGTCAAGGCAGAAAGCAGGACAGAAAGTCCGCCCTTAACGTTGCCAAATCGGAAAATCTGGCGCCAAAGATGGAAAAGATTATGTTATAAAAGAATGTTTTCCGAGTTAGAGTACCCTCACATGAAGGATTATATTATGAATGGAAATAATGCATTTGCACATCCAATGTTTATGAAATGCCCAAAAATTGGGATTAAACTGGTTTACATGAATGGTTTATGAATGAATTATGAAAATGTTTCTATTCCATTGGTAGTTGATCACTTGTTAAGTGTCTTCTACTAAATGGAGAGAAATGCTCTTAAACAGTGTTGCCTTTAAAATGAATTGCCTGAAAACCTATAGCTTGCTTATTGAGTTTCAACTCATGTTTTGTTTTCCAAACCCAAAGACAGGTGAAAGGAAGAAGGAGGCAAGGAGCACAAGTGGAGATTCAAGGAAAAATGAATTTCTATGAGTTACCTGTGTATGAACTTATGGATTGTATGGTTGTATAAAGGATGACATTAAATTGTTATTCAATGTTGTATAAGAATTATGTGGTGTTTATGACTATAAATAGCAAAAAAAATTTATGGTCAAATAATAAGGTATGAATTACCATGTTTTGATTTCAGTATAGATTTTATGAGATCACATATGTATTTCTCAAATGGTTTAATGACCTAAAAAGGCATTTGATGGAAATTGAATGTATGAAATAATATAAACTCCTATGTAGTTAAGTTTAAGTGGATAAATATCCAATAAATCCCGCCATGTGACAGGGCAACAATCCTGATCACGTTTACCAATCGATAAGGTTTTGAAGTAAGGTTGTGACGCTCGGGTTGGGGCGCCACATGATCCTTATTTTAACTCCTTTAAAATCTCAAAAATCATCAAATCAAATATGATCTTGGTCCTTAAGCTTTGAACTTCTCGAAATAGACACACATTGTGCTAAAATGAACAGACCAACTTCAACTGGTCATAACTTTTGATTTAGAAGGAGTTATAGGAGCCACAACATATTAACGGAAAGCATTTTTTGAGTCCATTAATGTGGCAACCAAGAAAATGCTTGGTTGATCTTTTTTAATGTCAAAATTAATTATTTCTGTATGATTGGGTTCTAAAATTGCATGTACTTTTATTACTTTGTACAAATCAATCAAGTGGTGAGTGTTTTCACATAACTAAGCTAAATCAATCAATATTCAACTCAAATCATCTCAATTATTCACATTCTTATCCAATTATCATACAAAATAAATAGTATGAAAATAATAAATAGTATAAAAAATGACTTAACACAAGCATGAAATTTGAGTGCGAAATCCTTATTATTGTTTATGGGTACCTTGACATCAGATTTATGGTAAATGGCAACCAATAGAGGAGTTCTACTAATCTCATGAGAGAAGATGGAATGTAATAACAAAGAGTTTGACTAGACTTTCAAATCTAGTCAACAACACATTAATCCATCAATTTTGGAAAGAAAAAGTCCTGGTAGCGCATGGTTATCTTGAAGTTGATAGAGTGATGACATTTGACTACTAGGAGTGAACTCTAATTCACCATATCAAGTCCTAGTCAAATTTGAAATTCGATTGCAAATTTGGTAGTTTAATTGCTCTACCATATTCAGTTGTCAAAATTGATGCTACTGTCAACCCCTACAAAAATTAGTATTGACGAGACCATCATTACCAAGTCCAATAGTCATTAAGATCAATGACATATTGCTAGTGAACTAAAAACTCACCTTTGATTGCAAGTTTAGTTAGAATTGAAGACTAAAGGTAAGCAACATTAGGGGGACAATAAAATGAAATACATCTATTTCTCACATGCCTCTACTCCTAAATTTCCAATGTCATTTGCATCACCCTCTTCAGACTCAATTTGCGCAGGTTGAATCCTGTTAGGTAAATGACTTTCGCTACTATCGAATTTTACGAGAAGTAATAGGGGTAGCACGCTGATTCGATGGAGAGGCTATGTTGTGTCTGATGGTTAGTAGAGATTTGTTGTTGTTGTTGTCATGTGGAGGATGAACATTGGAGAAGAGAAGGTAGTGTGTTGTTCACACTGCTAGATGTTAGTGGCGACAAAGCTAACACGTTGTCATGATTTTTGATGACGACATCTAGACATTGTGGAAGAAGGATACAACAAATCTGCGGAGGGTAGCCATTTGGTAACCAAGAATGTGTTGGTTGGTTTGGGAGATAATGGAGGACACGGCTAATTTTGGCACTTAGAAGATTTTAACTCATTCAAAATAACAACAACTAGAGGGTGAGAATATATTTGGAATTAATATCATAGTATATTTAGAACTAATAACATACTTAGGGTGTGTTTGGTTTGAAAGAAAAGTTTTTAGTGAAAATATTTTTGAAACGGGAGAAAGTGATTTGATTTAATAGAAGAAATAATAAAGAATAAAGAAAATAAACTTAAAATATAGAATAATTATATGAAAAATTGTAAAGAAATGATTGACAAATATGATAGTTATATAGAAAAATATGAAAAAATAATTCAAAAAGGAATAGTCACATAAGGAAAAAGTTTTAGCATTGGCTAAAAATAAATGTTGCCTTCACTTGAAATTAACCTTAAAGTTTAACATGAAAATTAAACGCTGTATCTTTCCAATTCATGCTGTAATTTGTTTTTTCAACGTCGAAATCTTATTTAAGCATTCCATGGAGACGAAATCTTCGTTTGTAGGAAAAAAAAAAAAAAAAATTTAGACTAAAGTTATTGTGGCATGGGTCTCTCACCACTACTACCATGAACAACATTGCCTTTTATGCAAACCATTTTGGCATTTGGATAATTTCCACTGCATTGCTGGCACTGCCAGCTGCAGCGGCAGATTATGGAAACGAAAAAAACCGCAGTACCTTCATTCATCGTACGCATCTCTCAGCGGAAACAACAATATTCAAAGTCGTCCATTGGGTTCAAAAATCTAATTATAACGCCAGTGATGAAAATCAAAGTTCTCTTAAAAAAAAAAAAGAGAAAAAAAAAAGAAAATCAAAGCTGTTAAGAGTCCCATTCGAACCATTAATTTCAAAGATATTTCAGAAAACGTTGGTTATAAACATCCGATTCTTGATCGCATAGTTGTCCATTCAATTTTTGCGTATGCTATAGGTTTTCAGGACGAAGTGGATGAACCGTCCAGATTGATGATTGGCGAGTCCAATTGCTTTACCAGGGGTAGCACATCACCTAAACCCAGCCAAAATCTCCTCTGTTCAGACGCGAGGTGAGAGAGGAGTTTTATTTATTTATTTTTGTTTTTATTTTTCCGTTTCTCCAGTTCAAACTGGAGAGTGATTGGGGGTGAGATTTGTGATTGCTTACTCTCTTTCCTCTTTCCTCTTTCCTCTTTCCTCTTTCCTCTTTCGTAAAACTTCTCCTTCGTTCCAAACTCTTCTTT
Source organism: Annona cherimola (assembly GCA_030490835.1). Classification (NCBI taxonomy): domain Eukaryota; kingdom Viridiplantae; phylum Streptophyta; class Magnoliopsida; order Magnoliales; family Annonaceae; genus Annona; species Annona cherimola. The sequence goes on from CM059972.1 coordinate 47,565,878, forward strand.
TTTTTAAATTTCTTTCTTCCTGACTCATCTCTTCTCCTCCGAGATTTCCTGACACTTCGTTGCCGCAACATCTCCTCTATATCTCGTTGGAATTTTTACATTTTAGGGTTGTGATTTGCTCAGATCTGAGCTTTTCAACCTCCTTTCCTTTTCTCTCTGCGCGAATCGATGACGGCCGAGATTAGCAACCGCAATGGCGGTCTCTCTGAGGCGGCCAGAGCGGAATTGGATGCTAAAGTCCCATGCAGTGATCTGACGAATACTGCCGGAGATTCTGACGGCATTATGCACTGCAAGGAAGATTCAGGCAAGGAGGATGCGAATGATTCATACGTGATCGGCGATGAGGAGAAGGACGAGTCTGCGGACATCGTTGCTGCGGATCCGGAGGAGGATCGTGAGAAGAAGAGGTTTGTGGAAGAGGAGGATGCAGTGGAAGTGGATGCTCTCTGTTTGGCTGGAGAAAACGGTAGCGATGGAGAGTGTGGCAGGGAGAATGGGCATGATCTTGGAAAGGCGGTGGTGGAAGAGCGAGAATTGGAGGAAGGGGAGGGGAAAAAAGAATGCTGCATGGATAATGAGCGTGCTGTTGATGGAAGCGTGGGATTTTTTGAGCAGCAGCAGAGGACCCAGGAATCCCAGGAAGAAAAGGGAGGAAGTGGAGAATGTAGTGGTGTTGATGTTCAGAGTGTCGAGATCGGTGCAGAATGTGTCGGGTGCTGGAGAGATGAACAGCAGGAGTCAAAGGGGCAAGATGAAGAAAAAGTTGAAGGCTGGAATGCGGATGGCCATGGTGCTGATCATGGTTTTGGTGTCCGAGATGAGCAGGAGTCGGATGAAAAGAAGGGTAGGTGCTCCAGTGAGGGCTGTGATGTTGACGATAAGATGGTGGAATGCCAGGAGGTATTGAAGATGGATTGTGATGAGAAATTAGTTATTGAAGTAGTGGAATCAAAAGAGGAAAATGGTGGACGCCATGGGGAATCAATTGGTGAATTGCACGGATTGAAACAGGGAAATGGTGAATGCCTTGAGGAATTAATCAGTGAAATGCAGGAATTGAAAGATGTAAATGGATCAGAGGAGTTAAATGGTGAGTGCCTTGAGGAATTAATCAGTGAAATGCAGGAATTGAAAGATGTAAATGGATCAGAGGAGGTAATTGGTGAATGCCTTGAGGAATTAATCAGTGAAATGCAGGAATTGAAAGATGTAAATGGATCAGAGGAGGTAAATGGTGAGTGCCTTGAGGAATTAATCAGTGAGTGCCTTGAGGAATTAATCAGTGAAATGCAGGAATTGAAAGATGTAAATGGATCAGAGGAGGTAAATGGTGAGTGCCTTGAGGAATTAATCAGTGAAATGCAGGAATTGAAAGATGTAAATGGATCAGAGGAGGTAAATGGTGAGTGCCTTGAGGAATTAATCAGTGAAATGCAGGAATTGAAAGATGTAAATGGATCAGAGGAGGTAAATGGTGAGTTGCAGGGAGCCAAGGAGGTAAATGGTGCTAAGGAAAGGTGGGAAGTAATAAAAGTTGGATCACATGTTTTACAGGAAAGCAGAGATCTTAGTGAATTCTGCAAGGATCATGATGTTGATACTAGTATGGAATCCCAGGAGTTAAAGGCTGAATTGGAGGCAGAATGCCATGAGAAGTCAAGGGTTGCTTGTATCAAGTCAAAGGGGCCACAGGACTTAGAAAAGAACATAGATAGTGCAGAATTTTGCAATGAGAATGGTTATCATGAATGCAAACTGGATTTGGAAGTTGTACTGGAGTCAGAACACTATGACAAGTCGAGGGATGGATCAGAGGAGGTAAACAAAGAAGACAGCAGATCCTGCAAACAAGGCAGCTTCCATGCTGGTCATAGTGCAGAATTCTTAGAAGGATCCAAGGTTGAATCAAAAGAAACAGTGGAGGAGAGCAGAGACACGGTCAAATTAAAAGAAATAGAGGAGGACAGCAGAGACAGTGGTGACAGCCAAAGAGAAGCTGATCGGACTAAGGAATGCTGTGAAGAAGATAGAGAATTAGCCAATGAAATCCAGGAAATTTGTGAGTTGAAGGTAGAAAAGGAAGAAAATAATGATACTAAGGTCAGTGCAAAACAAAAAGATGATGAAATCACGTCTGACCAGAAGAATTTAGAATCAGATATGGATGTGGAAAGCACAGAACAAAAAGATGATGAATTCATGCCTAACCAGAAGAATTTAGAAGCTATAGATGTAGAAGATGATAGGGAATCTAGTACTGTGACCATTGAAATCTTCGAAGTAAGTGATGACAGGAATATGGTTAGGAACCAAGCTGAAGTAAGTGATGAGGAGACTGAGGTTAAGAACAAAGCTGAAGCAAGCGATGAGGCGCATGAGGTTAAGAAGCAACCTGAAGCAAGTGATGAGGTGCATGAGGTTAAGAACCAAGTTGAAGCAAGTGATGAGGAGCATGAGGTTAAGAGCCAAGTTGGAGTCACTGACGAGTTGCATGAGGTTAAGAGCCAAGTCGAAGTCACTGAAGAGTTGCGTGAGTTTAAGAACCGAGTTGAAGTCACCGACGAGTTGCATGAGGTTAAGAACCGAGTTGAAGAGTTGCATGAGGTTAAGAGCCAAGTTGAAGTTGCCAAAGAGTTGCATGAGGTTAAGAGCCAAGTTGAAGTCGGTGAAGAGGTGTGTGACCTTAAGAACCAGGTTGAAGTCAGAGATGAAGTGCTTGAGCTTATGAACCAAGATGAAGTCAGTGTTGTGGTGCGTGAGCTTAAGAACCAAGTTGAAGTCAGTGATGAGGTGCATGAGCATGGGAAGCTAGTTGTCACAGAACAAGTTACCATGGATGATGATGGCAGAGACATTGAGGTCAAAGATCAATCATTTGAGAGCAGTGAAGAGGTACAAGAGTGTAAGCAAGTGGATCCGTCGCCATCTTCACAAGAAGACTCTAGTCAGGAAGGCTCTACTGCTGCTGTCTCAGATTCAGCAAAGGTCGATGCAGAGGTGGGAAAGAGGATGCCCTGTTTCTTGATTAGAATGCCAAGGTATATCAACGACAAAAGCAGCTTGGAAATTGATCTTGCTGCAAAAGAAGTGGATAAAAGGACTCAGCATAGGGACTCATTCAGAGATGCTATAAAGCTGAAAAGGGTAAATGGCTTTTTTCTCAGTCCCAATGTCTATGCTGCATAGAAGTTTGTTGCTATTATCCTTCAGTTCTGATAAATGTTTCCTTTTTAGGATGCTTGCAATGAATGTCGAGACATCCTAGAATCTGCAAGATCAGAGGAAAAGGCTGCCCGAGGAGCACTTTCTGCTAGACGGCAGGAAATAAATACCCTTCAGGCAACAATTAATAGAATGAAAGATGCAACGTCCATTGATGAGATTGAAGAAAAGGTAATGTTTTATCTGATATGCCAGTTTTGTTGTCAATGCAATTGCTTTCAATGTCATTGTTGACTATTGACTTGGTATTCTTTTCCAATATACCTTCTGTGTTGTTTGATATAGATACATAGCATGGAACATAAGATAGAGCATGAGACCATGTCTCTAAAAGAAGAGAAACAATTGATACGCGAAATTAAACAACTTAGAAAGGACCGCGAGGAGCTTTGTGCTAAAACAGGTGCTCAGTCGGAGCTTCAAGATACATTTGATAAAAAAGATGACATTGAGAAGCGATTTAAGGTACTCTTCGAAAACATGATCTTTAAATGATTTTATTGTATTATATGAGATTCTAATACTTCGATTTACTTTGTAGTCTTTGAAACAAGAACTGGATAACCTTAGACAGGAGGTTTCACGAGCAGAGAATGGTACAAAACTTGCAAAGCAGAAGTATGATGCTGAGTGTAAAATCTTGTTTGAGTTGAAAGAGAAGTTTAAAGATGCTGATGTTCTTCGTCAAGAAGCGTATGAGCATCTGGTGAATTTAAGGAAGCAATCATATGAGAAGGTATGCTTTCATCTATCTTTAGTGAAATTTTTTCTCCTATTGGTATGGGATGTTTGAATGATAATGTATATGCTTCGTGAAAATTAATAATAAATAATAGTTTGATCTTTTGCCGTTATGTATTCCTTTATCTTAGCAATTGATGAAAATCTACATGCGTGTACTTTTTGTAACGATTTGTTTTTAGCACTTCTCTTTGAATTATCTTAAGGCTAATTTACATATTATTGTAGTTAGTACAAACTATATATTTGAATCATGGTAGAATCAGATTACCCTAGATTAGTAAACTTCTTTCCAGCAAACCTTTGCGACAGTATCAGAATTTAAAGGCTCTTTCCTTCTGGCCTGAATGACAGTTTTTGGTCCTCAAAAAATAGAATATATTTGAAATAGGAGAATAGCTATGCGTTCACCTGCTCCAAATTTGGCCTTAAGCCATCTTAGATTTTTGAAGTCAAAGTAGATAATCAAATGTATTATGTATACAGGAGTAGCCAGGACCTGGCTACCATATCCCAGCCATATATGTTACCATTGGAGTGGAGTGTGGTGACCGTTGTCTTCAAGTTTCTGAGATTTTTGCGTTATTGCTAATAATTTCCTTGACATTATCAAGATACAGTCGTATTGTATAGGTGTTGGACATGTCTGATGCGCAATGCAGGGGTGTATCGGATGGTGTCTTGAAAATGTGCAGTTTCTTTTGTTTCATGTATATATCAGCTACTTTAGATAGGGAATGGAGTTATTGAGCATTATTTGTTTGTGTTAAAGATAAAAGAACAATTATAGTTGCATTTCACAAAATTTTTGTTCATATTGTTCAGCTTAAAAAAAAATCCGGTACAGCCAATATAGTCCACTACCTATATACAATACACCCATATCATATAGGTTTGGAGGGGGGCCGATATGCCCTGATACCAATATTTAGAACCATAAATATCCGTCGATTTTACAATTTTGTCAAAGGATCGGATATTCAAAGTTTTCAGCTGACTTGAGATTTTAGGCTCTCCTGTCTCCACTCTGGTTCTTCTCATCACACAATCGTGTTTTCTGTGGACTAGGCCTATTTGATATCATAAATTTTCATTCAACCCTAAAGTACCATTAAAAAAATTTGAAGGGGGAACATTTCAATTCAAATGATTTCAAAATGAGCATAAGAATTCTGAGTCATTAGAGTAAGGTGCTTGCTAGTTGCTATCTTATCTCTGAAGCTGTTCTTCAAAGTATTTAAGCTGCTTCAACCATACAGTTGTATTCATTAATCCCTAAATGCGCTCTAGGCACATGAATTGTATCTCATCAACGGTGCAGGCAGGTGTCAGAGCCTCTTAAACTGTTGCTTAAGTTTAATCCCCTGGAACTAAATATAGGTTTCTTCATCGAATTTTCCATAGTTGTGATGTTTCTTTAATAGCTTAGCTGAGTTACTTTCACTGTTATTGTTTAAATCTAGAAATTCCAATATGACTGTAAAATTTTTCATTCTACAATAAAATATGTTTCTTTGTTGCATATTAATTTTTCATGACTTACTATCAAGTAATTTACTGTTCTTACAATGGTTTCTGAGCTGAAGTTTAAAAATATAAAGCTAGCTTGTATTGTGTTGCATTTGCAGAATAAATATTTTCGTATGTACAATGAAGACAAGAAGACAGCATGGAATTATGCATCCACAGGAAATAGAGATGCACTTCAGTGCCATTGCAGTAATCAGGTAGATACATATATGGAGACATTTTATTGGTATTGCTTGATTGGTCCTGGTATGGCTAATTATTTATCTAAAATTGCCTAGGTGGAAAAAATTATGGAACTATGGAACAAAGATGATGAATTCCGAAATGATTATGTAAAAAATAACATGAGGAGCACATTGAGGAGACTGAATACCTTGGATGGGCGATCATTGGGCCCTGATGAGAAGCCTCTTGGACTAGACTCTGTTGAAGAGAGGACGGGCAATGCTATTGCAGCGACTTCAGTCGTAGAGCAGGAAAATCTGGGCATGATTGTAGTGGCTGCTGAAGTGGAACTAAAATCAACTGCTGATGCAGGGCAGAGAACTTCATTGTTCAAATCAAAAAAACTGAACAAAATTGATGTTGCAGAGAGTGCCCAGACAGCAGTTTCTGGTAGGTTAGACAGAGAAGAACTGGAAAAAGAGAGGATTCGAGCAAAAGAGGAAGAAGAGATGGCAAAGAAAGCGGAAGAGGAGGCAAGGAAAGAACAAGAGTTGGCAAGGAGAGAAGAGGAGTCGAGAAAGGAAGAAGCTGCAGTCAAGTTGAAAGAACAGCGCCGGCTGGAGGAGAAGGTGAAAGCGAAGGAGGCAGAAGAGAGGAAAAGGCGCAATGCGGAGAAGGCCCAAGCTAAGGCTGAATCAAGGGCAAAAAGGGAAGCTGAACTCAAAGAGAAGGTAACCATTGTTCCCTTCACCTTTCTCACAATTTAGGAATTGATGCCTGTGAAAAGTAGGAAGGTTTTTAACAAATGCATATTTTCCTTTTGAGGATGTTTAATTTTGCTTTACTAATGCCTATATGTTAGCGTAGATGTTAATTAGACAACTCTGCCCTGTGTTACGCATCTTGAATGGACTGGGCCCATGTGAAGGATTAGAATTTTCATGTTCTACAGGTCATCGATGTGCATTTCTTAGATTACTTTTTCTGGTGGAAGGGAAATTCAATAATATTTTACTATCACATTCATAGATGTGAGCATCTACATGCATTATTTAAGGCATTTGTGAAATGAACTTTTGGCTATCTCGACTTGTTCCTTCAAGCAGTACATTAACTCTTTTCCTTAAGCAGGAAAGGGAGAAAAGGATGAGGAAGAAGGAGAAGAAAAAGGCAGCTGCTGCTGCATCCGATGGCACTGGTGGCAGCACAGAAGAAGAATCTGCTGCTGTTGCTAAGCCCAGCATTCCAGAAGCCACTAGGGAGCTTGAAAGCAGAGAGAAGCCCACCGCAGTGGCCAAAAGACCTGTGAAACTGCTGCCTGCAGCAAAGCAGCAAACGCCTAGGCCCCTGCCTATGCCATTGCGAAACAGGGGTAAGAGGAGGATGCAACCCTGGATGTGGGCTGTTGCAATAGCTCTGCTCGTTTTCACTTTGTTTTTTGTTGCAAATTTCTTTGAAGTGAGTGTTCCTAGCTTCGGTTTCTGAGCATACATATACATAGGGTGCTGTACTTGCATAGAGTGGGAGGGGTATGATTTTTATATATAGGTAATAGTGATTCTTTGGTGTGACATTCTAGTTTAGGCTGTCTTTGATTTTCTAGGGGCCTTCACGTCCCTACTGATGGATGGCTTGCCATTCGAGTTTTCCTTCTATGCTTTTAATTTTTAATTGGGCTTGAGGATATAGTATTTTACATTGGTATTTATTTTTCTTTAGAGATTTTATTATATATAAATGTTACTTCAATCCATCATCATATAATAAAATGGTTTTACTTATTTGTTTGATGCTTCTATATGTCATCTCCTTCTTATAAATGCAGTTCTTTGATTTTTACTGCTTTGTTGCATGGAAAGGTTAAGGATTGAGAGTGTAGATAGAAAAGGAAAAAAGGGTAAAAATGTGTAATAGTTATTGGATTTCCCTAGATTTCCTTTCATTTTGCTGTCAACAATCTGGTGAGAGATTAGAATTAGGGGTGGGAATTGGGGCGGGTCGACATGTGACCCGACTTTGACCCGATCCGTTTTTTGTCGGGTAAAGCCAATATATTTTTGATCCGGTATAGGGATGAGTTAGAAATTTTGACCCGAATTCAAAAATAGGGTTGGGGTGGGTCGACCATGTCTCTACCCGAAGAGTCCGACCCACCTCGCATATACTAATTTATAAAAAATTATAAGCCTATGTTTAAATATTATTATTATTTTTTTTCAAAATTTTCATTTTATATTCAACTCTATCAACAATAGAAGAATCAATTTATTCAAAAAGCAATATAAGAATCAATAAAAAGAATTTGTACATAAATAACTCTTATGTGTAATTGTATACTAATCTACTATATTTCTAAATGTTTTGTTTTCTTAATTATGTGTTTTTTAATAATTAGTGAAATATTGAAGCATATAATATTTAAATTTAGTATAGATGTATATTTATGTTTGATAGATATATAAATTCTTAAAATTATTTTATTTAATCCGTATTTTTGACCCGACCTGCTATCCTGAAACCGGTCCGATCCCGACCCGAAGTTTGTTCCGGAATCTATTAAAAAAAGTGAGGGTCAAACCGATTTTGTCCCGACCAGGTATGACCCGACCCAATTCACACCCCTAGCTAGAATGCATTGTTCGATGATCTTCCAGTTTCTTCCTTGGGCCATTTTGGGCTTATCATGACATTCCCTGTTCATCCTTTAGTAATATGGTAAACTTTAGGCTTTGTTTGTTCGGGGCCAATTCATAAGAAGTGCTTCCAATGAGAAAAAATAGAAACAAGAGCGTTGTAGTCATTTTACATCGTACATATGTTTGTTTAAAACGTGAGTATGTTTGATTTTTTGATGAAATTTATTTTGGATATATATAAAATTTTAATCTATTCCATTCAAATAATTAATAACCTCTAAAGCATGTATAGATCTAATTTTTCATTCTTTAAGTTTTTAAAATATTTTTGCAGAAAATATTATTTTTTAATAAATTTTATTATAATTGGTTAAGTTTAGAAAATATTTTATATACTATATATATTATGTTATTTAAAATTCTAAATAAGGTAGACTCAAGCATAATAACTTCTAAATTTATTTTCTAAAATTTAAAAATTTATTATTTTCTAAAATTTTAGAATATAACCAAATATAATAGTATCTAACGACATTTAATAGCATTTAATAGAATTTAATAGAATTTAACTTTTATTATAGATAGGTTAATCATGATTTTAATACCCATTATATGCTTTTTTTTAGTTCTTCATAAGGTTATTTATGCCTTTGTTGTATGTTTTTGAGCTTAGTTAATATATTTAATGGATCTACTCAAGTCTAACCGTATCTAAAGACGTTTAATCGCATCTAACAACATGCAATAACATCAAACGACATTTAATAGTATTTAACTTTTATTATTAATGCTAATCCTCATTTGACACAAATGATATGTTTATATGCTCCTTATAAAGTTATTTATATCTTAAATATATTAATTAGAACTTAGTTAATAAAATTTAATGAAATCTACTTAAGTCTAACGGTATCTAACAATATTTAATGATATCTAACCACATCTAATGATATTGAACAAAATCTAATTGCCTTTATCTTTTATTATTAATATAGTAAGCTTAATTTAACATCCATATATGTTTTCAGGCTCCTTATAAGATCATTTATACCTTAAATATATTAATTAGAACTTAGTTAATAGAATTTAGAGGAATCTACCTATGTCTAATGATATTTAACAGCATCTAATAACATCTAACTGTGTTTAACGACATTTAATAACATTTAACAAAATTTAACTTTTATTATTAATATGCTAATCTTAATTTAACACCCATGATATGTTTCTAGGCTTTTTATGAGGTTATTTATACTTAAATATATTAAGTAGAACATAGTTAATAGGATTTAACAAAATTTATTTAAGTCTAACGACATCCAATAGCGTGTAACAACATCTAATGACATCGCATTTAACATTATTTAGCAACATTTAACAGAATCTAACATTTATTATTATTATGTTAAACATAATTTAATACCTATAATATATTTCTAGGCTCCTTATAGGGTTACTTGTAAGTAAAATACATAATTAAAACTTAGTGAATAGGATTTAATGAAATCTTTCTAAGTTTAACGATATGTAATAGCGTATAATGACATTTAACGATATCTAACAGAATCTAACAATATTTAACGACATCTAACGTTATCTAACATTATCTAATATGGTCTAACAATATATAATAGAATCTAGCTTAACGTGTTAACTGTGATTTAACGTCAGTAATATGATTTATTGCTTCTTCTAAGATTATTTATTCATTTGATGCAACGAATCAAATCTAAACTAAATTTTACCATTTTTGAATATGTTATATATATATATTTTTAAGATTTTTAAAGATAGTTAAAAAACTTTAACATTGTCTCTAATATTTATAAATCAAATTGATTTGAATTGAAGCTCTACAAAATGATTATTTTAAAATTAAATTCATATCTATGTTAATTATGTTATTTTTAATTGCATTTAAATCAAAACTATCTAAAATATTTTAATAATAAAAATTATTTCACCCATACTCTTTTATTGTAAATTTGTATGATTAAAATACAAGATAAAAATAATAAAATAAATAAAAATAAATATTTGTCTAAATTAAATTAAATATCATATCAATTAATTTTAACAGGTCAATTTATTATATTGAGCTATTTTGAAAACTTCATGGGTAAGTCTGCAAGAATCCGCAGGATTTACTCATTTTTATAGTTGATAATTTTTTTAATGAAAAATCAATAAAATTTTAAATACTAATTTAAATCAAATTAAATCAATATAAACTTATCAATTTAATAAATATTTGTATTAAATAGAAACTTTATAAAAAATTCTTCAATATTGCCTTTAGTTTCTATGAATCAAATTAATTTGATTTGAAGCTCTATAAAAAATAATTATCTTTTCAAATAAGTTTATATTTAATAATTATCTATTTAACTTAAGTTTATATTTACATTAGTTATGTTATTTTTAAATTTCACTTAAATAAAAAGTTCTAAATTATTTTAATAAAAAATTTATACCAAGTAAAATACAAATGAATATTAAGTTGAATTAAATTAAATATCCAATTAATTAATTATAAACTTGATTAATTTATTATGTTAAGCTATTCAGTGAACTCAGTAGGTTACCTTTGCGACAACCAACAACTGGTATGGTTAGCATATTCCCCCATTGCCATGTGATAAACTAAACTCAATACAATTAAAATAATAGTAAATAATAAGTTCAATGAAATTAAAATAAAAATAAATTAAATGTAGATTAATGAAGTTAATAAATACTTATATTCAATACAAATTTTATGATAAAATTCTTTAACTAAGGTCTCTAATTTTTATTTTTCAATTCGATTGAAATTGAAGATTAACAAATTAAAATTTATAAATTTGCTTGGCACACCATTATCATCAATAACAGCTCAATTCCTAGTGAAGTATCTAAATTATTTTACTGATAAAAAAACTATACCACCTTTGCTTTTATTTTAAAATTCACCAATTTTAAATAAATATAAAAATAATTATTTTGATATTTTAACTTGAAAATAAATAATTTTACTTATTTGATCAAATAATGGGTCAAGAGTTATTGTGGATGAATTTAAACCATGTTTATTTTGATTAATAACTTGTTAAGAATGGTATATTATGGATATACAAATTTCCCGTACTATAATAAGGGTATAATTTGGAACGAAGTTCACAAGTTAAATATGTATTTACGGAATCAATAGTTATTAGATATTATAAAAATTTACAAAAAATAGAAAGTTAGTACTTTGTTAATATATTTTTTTAAAATTTTTTCAAAAAATTGACGTGATATTATAATACACTTAATATCCAATTTTTTCGTGTTTATTTTTTCAATCAAAATTTTAAATTTATTAGTATATCTCGCTAATATTATTTAATTTTTTCAATATAAAGGTAGATGTATATAAAAATAATATGATTTATTTATAATATAATTTCAAGTTAAGCATAAAAATAAATAACATAAAATAAAAATGTACCCTTTTATTTAAAAATTTTAAAAAAAATCTAACGTTGATATATTTGAAAATTCTTTAGAAATTTATATGATTCTATGTAAATGAGGCCCACAAAAGTCTAAAATATGTATATAGGATGATCACATCCAACATAGCTCTTACCGTTTTTACCCTGTTAAAAGATTTGGAGTAAGATTACAAAACTGATTAAGGATATATAAATAAACATGTGTATGATTTTAATGACGCCGAGAGAGCACCTGATATGGTATTCCACCATCCTCAACGCATTGTTGTGCGACAACAAGAGATTTCTTCTCCAGCCAGCAGGCAGCACGAATCAAAACTCAAAAGTCGAACACACCATCTTCTCTGGCATCAATCGATGACACATGCCAAAAGCTCAGCATCTCAAGGCTGCCCCTTCCCACAAAACCCATCAGTCAATGAAGCTAGAGCTCAACTTTCCTTTTGGAATTTGCAGACGAATAGCTTAGCAGAAGCATAGATCCTTGGGACCTCTGACACAACGAGAAAAGCGTGAAAATAGAGTAAGCACGAGACTGTGTCTTAAGATTGATAACAAGTTTCAACACCAAGATTCAATACAAAATATAAGAAAAATATTTAGAATAACATTTATGGTATCTATTTTTAAAAACAAGAGAAGCTACGAATTTATAAAGAGGAAAAATAAACCCTATGCTAACCGCTCATGTAAAACACTAATTGTTCATACTTTGCACATTAAATAGTAAAAATCAGTTAAACTACAAAAGCTTGCGTTCATATAGAAATGGTGGATTTTGACATAAAAAATGTGCTTAACTGGGTTTCATTTGGGTTGCCACGTCCATGGGCTCAAAAAAATATTTGTGGATGATAGATTGTGGCCTTAGTAACTCCTCCCAAATAAAAAAATTTATGGCCAATTGAAGTTAGCACACTCCTACCTTGCTTTTTAATCCTTCCGCGACAATCCACTTACTCCAGAAAGTCCTCCATGACAGCTTCTCTGTCAACCTCCAATTAGGAAAGCTAGAGCATCTCTATCATCTAAGCACATGCAATAACTACAAAACTATCTTGTCATCAACCTTCGTTTACATATCAAATTGCACCGTCTAATAATCTAGCCCCTATTTCTATCTTTAAACAACAGTTTCTGCCCCCAATCCAGCAGTAGATCTGAGCAATCAATTATTAGCGGTGCCTCGTTCTTCAAAGTTGGCGACCATGGGAAGTTAGTCAAACAAGTGTATTAGTTAGTTGCTATTAGAAGTTAGCTGAGTGCATTAAGGAAACGTGCACAAATAAAAAGGTGAATAAATGTAGAAGAGTGGTTCAAGATTAGAAATGTGAATAAAGGAAAAATGTGCAGACATGAGGGTTAAAGAAAGGAGATGTAGGCATTAAATTTTTTAGATGATGCAAGTCATTAGAGATTTTTAGATGATGCGAGTTAGTCATATCAATTACGCAGTCCTAAAAGTGCTAAATATTATACATTTTTTCTATAAAAGCTTAGGAGGGATGGGCGGGAATTTATTCTCTAGATTTTTTTAGGCTTTAACTTAGCCTAGATGTTGAGAGGTTGGAATTTATTGCCTAGGCTTTTATTGAGGTCCTAACTTAGCTAGAAATATGAAAGGAGAGAATTTATTCCCTTAAGTTAGGAAGAGAATTAAAATGGGAACTCTATTCCCATCTAGATTTTTTTTAACAGGAAGTGAACGGTTAAAGGGTGATTCTGTGTGATGGAATGATATTTTAATAATTTTTTTTTGATGTGGTTTGAGAAATATACCTCAAAAAAAATGCAACAGCAGATGCACATAAAACATGATTTGAACAGTGTTTTTTAGAGCGAGTTAAATTAGCTAATGCATGGTTTGGGTAAAAAATTTCTTGAAAAGTAATAGCAAATACATGTGACGTTGCTAGTGTGAATACAATAATTTTTTCTTTTTTTTTGAAATCGATGGCTAAAGCGAATAATGGGATTTAAGTGCACGTTGCTTTTGCTTTTTATCTTCTAAAAGAAAAATGCAACACTGATGCAAGTGCAAAAATTTAAAAAAGAAAATTTTATGTAGCAATGGATGCTAATGACATGATCTCGAATATATATTTTGTTGGAAAAGCACAATAACAAATAACTATTATGTGGACAAGATGATTTGGAACATTTTTTTTTTTTAAAAAAAAAAAAAACCTGTGGCTGAATGTAAATAGCGTTACTTCAGCAATTTTCTTTGGAAAAAACTCAATACGCCAAAGACATGATTTTAAATAATTTTTTTATTTTTTTTAAAAAAGAAGAACGGCAAATACTGGTCATGTTAAAGTTTAAACAGCTTGATGAAATTTTATGACTAAAAACAAAAAGAGAAACCTGATTTCGATGCAAGGACGAACTCGATATAAAGTGTGTGTGTATATATATGAGAGCTGTTCCGGTGCAGCGTCACTGCACCGGAACAGCGGTACAGTGGTCCAAAAATGGGCCCCACATGATCATGAATCATGATTTACTCCGCCCATTGTATTTAGAATAATGTATTCTATTACTATACCAATTTTCATCCCAATCAGATACTTTAAAGTTGTTATTTTCATCAAACTATTTTATTACGTTGGATTTGTACCATTTTCAGATGGGGCCCATATACATATCTGATTGGGATGAAAATTGGTATGGTAATAGAATACATTATTCTAAATACAATGGATGGAATAGATCATGATTTCATGATCATGTGGGGCCCATTACATCGATGCTGCACAGGAATATAATCCCATATATCTCATATATATATATGGTAAAATGCTGGACGCAACGACACGGTGAAAAAGATTTTTTCTTTAAAGAAGAAAATGATGCCAAAGGAGATGACCGGCCGGATGTATTCTAAAGAAAATGGATCCTAAAGAAAATGCCGCTTGATCATTTACCGCCCGTCTAAAATCCGGCAATTTCAGACCGGCCCAAATATATATATTTTTATTTTTTAGATTTTTTATAGACAAGTAAAGCAAGGTGTATTAAATGTATAAATTAAATTTACTATTTTTGAATATTTTTAAGTATTTTTTGGATTTCTAAGCATTGTGATATTTTCATAATTTTCTTCAGAGGAAATGTTTAAAAATCTAAAAAAAATACTTAAAAATATCTAAAAATGATAAAATTTGTTTTAAAGATTTAATACTCCTAGCTTTACTTATCTATTAAAAAACATCTGAAAAAATACATATTTGAGCCTGTCTGAAATCGCTAGATTAGCATCAAACAAAATGATGCTAGATGTAATGCTACAGCGCTTGATATAATATGAATGAAATTTTATAGAATATTGCTGGACATGACGTAACTGTGACGTGCCGAACAATGCAAAAAAAAATGGGTGCAGATGCGAATGAAAAAGGACTCTGATTTTGTGCGCCGAGGCGCATACACTCTTTCTTTTTATTTTTTTTTTTGAAATGTTTTTTTACAAGATTATTAATCTATATGTATTTAATATATGTATAAATTTTTACAATTTTTGAAGTATTTTAGATATTTATTTTTTATTTTTGAAAATAGCTGCATTTTAGGTAATTTAAAATTATTAAAATGCCACGGATTTTCAAAAATAAAAAATATCTAAAATAATCTTAAAATGGTAAAAATTAATACAGATGTTAAATATACTTAGATTTATAGTGTTATAAAAAAAAATTCAAAAAAAATAAAAAAAAAGATATATACGCCTGCAAGCCCAATGCTCTGGGAGCTCAATGCGTAATGCTCCCGGGCGCTCAGAGTCCAATGAAAAATGCAGGTGGCGGATAATGGACGCACACAGCGCTGGAAAGAAAGAAGAGAAACAGGAATGGTGTTGTTGAATGATAGGAAACTGGGATGGAATCGCTTCTAGTTGTTGGGATTTTTTTTTGGGGTGAAACGGGGGTCAAATGGCTTCCGGGAGATAGGATTTTTTTTTTTTTTTTTTTTCCTACATTTTGGGTGAAAAGGCTTCCGGCTGCTGGTTGACAAAACGGGTGCAGGGGGTCATTTATCGGCTGGAAATTAGAAAATTTGCGAGAAGATAATTTTGGAAACCTTGTAAAATCTGGCTTGGTGTTATTTGCAAAATAAAGTGAAGAGGAGGGGTTTTTAGCAAATTCTCTACCTGGTCCAGCTGGTGGGGCCAGCTGTGGGGTAGCTGTGGACAGCTGCAAACAGCTGTGGAGCCAGCTGTAGCTGCTCTACATGCTTGCTCTTTCTTGACCATTGATTTGCATTTTCATTTTTATCTTGATTTCTCATCATCTTGGCCTTGATTTTTGACATAGCCCACCATTATTTAAGGCACTTGATTACTTTGATGGCTTGGATCTTCCATTTGTAGTTTGAATCTTGTAGTTTTATTTCTTCATTTGAAATGGTGCAAATCTCTACATTTTCTTGGTAAATGTATGTTGACCCTTCAAAGACCCATGAACTAATGATTTTTGATTTGATCCAAATTATTCATCATGTTGCTGTTGACTCATTTGGCTTGAGAAAATATTTTCAGCTTTATCATGGGTATAGGTAGCTCTTGATTATGGGCGTAGATTTGTAACCATTGTTTGTAAAATAGACTAATGGGCTTTGTATGGTTCCTATAAAATTTTGGGCTTACAAGTGTATTGTTAGTAGAAAAATAGCTCATCATTTTTCAGATGGACCCTTGAATATATAAATGTATGCATTACTATCTAAGCTCGTGAGTAAAAGGTTCATTTAAAAATTTGAAAAATATATATTTTTGCCTTTATATTTAGGTGGAGTGTCTACACTAAGTCAGATAATTACTGCCAATACACGCTCATGCGTGTTGGTCAGTGTGTTGGTCAGGCTTGGTGGCACAATTTTCAGTGCCACGCCTAGTCAGGGGATCTAATGGCAATAGATGCTAATTTGGTGTATTATTGGGAGTTATTGTCTCATATAAGGTAAGAGCTGTGTTGTCTCCCTTATAAATGTGGTGGAAACTTGTTGTCTCTTTTGTGAATGTGCTTAAGTGTAATATTAAGATTCGTACAAAAATATTAATAAAAAAAATCAGATAATTACTAATAGTTGAGCACAGTCACCAACCATCCTATGGAAAAGCAGAACTAAAGACTAGATTAAATTTATTGGTACGAGAATTGAGTCATCCCAAGGGGAAAAAGTATTCCGTTAAGTCAGTGTCCCTAGCGTACGACCTCATAAAAACTAAAACCATAATAAGAAAACGCTGTTTGATTTTTTTTAAAATTTTTTTTTTATCCAAACTTCCAATTTTCCTCTTCCAACAACCACCTACTTCCTGTTACGCCAAATGCGTCTCCTAATGCTGCTGTCAATTTCTCTGTTTTTTTTTTTAATTAAATTTTTTTTTTAAAAAAAAAAAATTTAAATAGCTCTCTGATTTTCACAGTCGAGCCCGGTCGGACCCCACGAGAGGGGAAACTCTCCCAGCGTTTGTCCATCCATTCACAATACTTGAACTTGAGACCTTGATTAAGGGGAATTGAGCTCCTTACCACTCAGATTAACAGCCGTTGATTCAGTGCTGCTGTCACTTTATCCATAGTAATTTGAACATGTAGAGGAAGCTTCATAAAACCTCCCCAACATTTTTTCTCTTTTCACTCTTTTAGAAAATGAATCCAAATCTAGTTAGACACTGTAGTCATCAAAAGTATGCAATTTGAAGTGAACAGGAAATGGATATACGAGGCCTTTCTAATTGATAATTCAAAAATGTATAAATCAGTCTGTAAGTGAATATTTCTAGAGGAAGCCATCTTTTCGGTCTTGCTCCTCAGCTGCCTTGTTAGCTGCCTGGACAGATTTGAACCACAAGAAAGCCTGTTGAAGAAAGTTATATCAAAAGAGATTGACCTCTTCGATCTGATAAGTCAAGCAAGAAGCACAGAATTAAACACCAGACTTACAGAAGTGGGCAATCCAGTGATGGCAAAAAATCCCAGCAGTGGTACATAAAACACGCTGTCTGAGTTCACTACTCCAAAAACAGGCCTTTGGTTAACATACTCGAAAACTGAACCGATCTACAATCACGAAATTCAACAAGCTTCCATTAGCTGTTTTTAAAAGTTTGAGAAGGCCAGAAAACAAGCAAAGGGTAATGAAAATGATACCGCAGCAATGGCAGTCACGGCAGATGCAAGAAGATACACATAGAATGGGACTTCAAAGGCTTGTTCAGAAACACCTTTAAGTTCATCTCGAGCCCAGGGAGGTGGCTCCTCAGAATCAGGTTGAGCCCAAGATGGGATTTTCTCTTCTGATGATTTGCTTGACTTTGCTGAACCTTCAGTTATGGCAAGTACCCTTAGTTGACGAAATGATCTGCTGTGCTGCTGGCTGTGACCATTTGGAATGGGATAAGAGATCGTGGACAATACTGCAGACCTTAATCTTGAGTACCTTGGATCAGCTTTGCTTGAAGAACAGACCAGATTTCCTGTGCATGGAGATAATGAGGCAGCCATCAACCCACCTTCTGTTTTAGCTTACACAGGGAGACCTGTTGGAAAAAACAGTTGAGTGCGAGTTATCTATCATGAAAAAACCTGGTTTATCAGCCAAGTTCAGCTTGAAATGAAAGTCATTTTTCAATGGACTTTCAGGTAGTTGCTTGTGCAGCATTTTTTTCATTTTCCGAATTGTTCGCACTAGCAAATTTTGAAATAATTCAAATTCATGTATTGATCTTGTTGAGTTGAGTGATCCATTCAGCACAACTAAACTACGACTCTTGAATTGAAATCCCTCAATGGTCGTATTGAGTTTCAAATTATTGTTTCTTTCCTTCTTCATCTGTCAATCCAAGCCTAGATAGAGAGCATATAAAGCTCCCCTACTTCCCCAAACCTTGAACAGCAATCCACCAACATAATAATCTGGGTACCACAAACATACACGGATTCTGACAAAGCGGATTTCTTCAGCTACCGATCGCATTCAAATATATGCCACTCACGCAATTAATCCATCAAGGACTTCCTACTTCAAAAGATCATCATGAGGGCACTTAATTCACCACCAACATGTACCCTACCAAGCAAAGGTTTTGCTATAGAAACAACAAGTATGGAATGGTCAGTCAAAGAACAATCCAGATTGATTGGAAACCTAATAGTCTCTAATGCATTCCTGCAACCATGATCTCCACAAGTGATGTATATGTCAAAAATCTCTCATGCTTAAAGACAGGCACCAAGTTCTAAAGAGCGCTCGAAAACAAAAAGGTCCGTTTCCTGCTTCTCCGGAATTTTTTTCGGTACACGTTCTTCCAGTCTATCGATGGCTCTCCTTTTCAAGAAAAACAGACAATCCAATCACAACCGATTTGACAAATAAGCAAGAAACTACTAAATCAGCAACTTCAGGGAAATATGAGGGCTGAATTCGAGATTACCATGAATCATCGCAATGAAAGTTTACAGAAAAAAATGTTTCTAGGGTTAAGAATTGCTCAGAAGTAAAACCTACCCACTTAAGCAGCAGTGGTTCAGGGAAGAGCAGCAACACATTCGAATGGGTCGAACGGGAATATACAGGAAAGAAAATGGTTTTGAGGGAGAATTCAAAAAGTAAATCGCATCCATATGAGAAATGGCAGAAATGATTCAAGGGAGCCTGGGCATGATTAACACAACACTAGACAGAAAGCTTACGGAGATTGCAGAGGAACCCAGAGGCGTGAAGGAAGTGGTTCACCGCAAGAGGCTCTGCTTCATTCGCAGGGCAGAAAATATCACAGGATAAAGAAGGATAAAATAGATCGCGATTTTTAAAAAATAATAATAAAAATAAAAATAAGAACTAAAATAAAGCGAACATTTTATAGGGTTGAGAATTCACTGGTTTTAATGTATAAAAAAAAAATCAAGTTTTTTTTTCCTAATATACCTTTATGTTTAATTTTAATTCCAAATATACCGACTAGTTTTGCAGTAAATCCCAGAAATACGTAATCCATGGTTACCGCAATTGGTCAATATACGAAATTATTAATATATCAATTTGATTTTGGACATAATTAAAAAAATTGAATTTCTAACTTACCAATGCCCTAATCGTATATGAGCTCTAAATTTGGAGAGCCTAATTTCATTCTCTTTCTATTTTATTTTTTTATTGTTTTATAGCATAGGTATTTTGAACATTTATAAAAATTTAACTAATGATTTGTAATGGAACGAGCATTTTTTTGGATTAACTGCAAATGTAGTGTGTATATTTGGTATCAAAATCAAACGTAGTACGTATATTTAGAAAAGCTCAAAAAAATTCACTAAGTTTTTAAATAAAAAAGAAGTTTATATGGGCCCAACCTACCCATCAATGCTTATCTTTGATTGAGGATGCAACTTGGGTTGAATCTAATCCAGATTCAACCTTTTAATCTTTGTTGTGCAAGCACTGTGCAATTGAAAATAATTAAGAGGGTGTTTGGAAAGTGATAAAATTTTTGAAAGAAAATTTTTTAATATAAAACTTTTTAAAAGAAAGAAAATAATTTGATATGACAGAGATAATGATGAATAATAATGAAAATGAAATTAAAATAGAAATGTTAGTTATATGGATAGTTATATAAAAATGATTAAAAAGTAGGATAACTGTATATGAAGATGTTAAAAAATGATTAAAAAAGATATTTGTTGGAGAGTGAAAAGTTTTAGGTAAAAAAAATTTTATTTTAAAAGTTTTAGACCTAAAATAAACATCTGTACAAATGTGCATAGTACAAATAAATTGCTTTTTTAGTTTTCTATAGCAGTTTGTAATATCTGTACCATTTAAACTATAAATTAATGTGCTTATATTTATGAAGATAAAAACCACTTTGATTGAAAACCTCCTTGTTATAAATTTCAACGTCATTTGAAGATGAATAAAAAACTATCGAAACTAGTAAAATATAAACTTAGTACATAAAAATTTGGTATACATGTAATTTTATTGATTATATGCTAGGATAAATGTTTAACTTTTAAGAATATTTTAACAAGTAAAAATCAAGAGTAAGCATAGTCACCAAGATTAATATTAAAATTTTCAAATAAATAATGATACAAAATATATAAAAATAATTTTTTACATTTTATATCTAAAGGTATATATGTAATCATTATAATACAAAATAGCTCTTAATAATGTTTATCTGAGAAATCACAAATTTTAATCATACCAAATTTGTTTATTTAATATCGATAATATTTTTAAAAAATAAAAAGATAGCACCAAAATGATTTATGTAATTCTAGAGATATTTTAAAAATTAAAAATTTTTGATATTCAAGAAAATTTCTTTTATTCTCTTTTATAATATAAGAAAATTAATTTTTAAATATTAGAATTTGAAAATTTGAAAGACTTGAAATTTATTTATTTAATATGATTTTTCAAAACAATATCTTAGTATTTGAAGGTTTTTAATAATTTTCTTTGGGTTTCGCTTCTATTATGTAACCTTTACATAAAAATGGACGTGTAACCCCCTTAATTGTTAAAATTTTGATCCTTAATGGAAAATCAAATACATTTATTGCATTTAACATTATTTGTTTATTTTCGAGACCAAATTTCATCCCCAGCAAATGTTGCTCCTGAGTTTATGACAAAATCCGAGATGGAAGGGGTGAATTGGGTTCTTGAAAATTTTTTGGTAAATTTAAAACTTAATCCCTTGTAAGTTTAATCCCCTTGATGAAATGTATTAAGAGATAGAATGAGATAGTGTAAATAGAATATAAAATGCAGGCAATCAAACCATATAAGAGACAACAATATATAGTGGTTCAGACAACCTTTCCTACTCCACTTTTCTAAGCACACACCCCTTATGTCTTGGGTTCTACTAATATATATTTAATATAATCTAGAGCACCCGTTCTCTTCTAGATTCTAGCTTTATGAGGTATATATAATAATCACTTGTTGATGAGACCAACTCCAACCAACCAAGTCTGATTTGTTGGTGACACAAACTAAAACAATCAAGTAAAACCCGTTAGTGAGACAAACTCAAACTAAACCCCTGTTTTGCTTCTTCTTGAATTTGGTCTTCAACATTGATTTAAGGCAACAATACAAAATAAAATAGACAAAAGAGAATTTACACTTTACAACGTGTAATCAATCAGCTCCGAAAGCTCCTTATCATGTGAAGAAGATGGTCTTGTAAGCTCATTTGAAGTAGTAGCATTTGAAGCTTTAATATTTGTTCAAATGATATTAACAATCTTGAATATTAGAAGGTGTAAGCTCATCCAGTGTTTCTCTCCTCCCTTCATGTTCATACTTCAATGATATTTATGAGGAGAAGAAGATCTAGTTGTTGGAGTAGTGATTGGTTTGTATTTAATACTCCAACGTTCGAATTTTCAACCGTTATAACTTGAAGTTGCAGGTGGAGTCGACTTGGGATAGGTAAAGTTGACTTGGGTTGCGACTTCGCTTTGGTTAAAACTTGCTGTCCACTTGCTGTCTAAAATTTTGCCTTCAAAGTCGCAGGCGAAGTCGACTTGGGTTGAAGTTTTAACCCAAGTCGCAAGTGAAGTCAACTTCGGTTGGAACTTAACTTTGCTGTCTGTCCGAAATTGTAGGCGAAGTCGACTTGTCTGTAGGACTTCACTTAAGTCACAAGTAAAGTTGACTTAGACTGAGACTTCACTCTGCTGAACTTGCTATATTTGGACATGAGCTATTGAAACTTAAATTATTTCACATTTTCATTTTCATACACATAATTGGAGACAAAATATCTAAGCATACTTATACCAATTCGTTAGAACCTTTTTAATGATATTTTAATTATTTGTTAATTATCAAAATCAAATTAATCTTTCTTAAAGCAAGCATATGATCAACGACAAATTGTTTATGGACTATATTTGTTGAAAAATATATATTCATATATAAATTATGAAAAAAGCTTAGATCTATTTACCAATGTTGTCAGAACCGAACCGGTGATTGAACCGGTAAAGGAACTGGTCTGGTTCGAACCGGTTCGACCGGTTAATCAAACCGGTTCGAACCGGGGTGACGTCAGCATGACATATTTATGACATCATAAATATTATTTTTTTTAAATTTTAAATAAATATATTGATAAACTTATGTTTTTATAAATCCTAAATATATATGTTGGATTTTAAGGACCACAATATAAGAACAAAACATGCAGGAAAAAATTAATAGCGAGTTTTAAAAAATTAAGTACATTAACTGACCTGAAAGACTTAAACTTATAATAAGCTACGACCGTTGTTGCTTGGTTGTTGGTTCTTGAATTCTTCCTCTTTATCTCGGTACCTTGATGAATTGCTATAAACATACCTGAAAAAATAAGAAATAAAACAGATCAGTAAGTGTTCAAAAAATTTGTATAATTAATAATATGAAAATTAAGAACATCTCTTATGTTTAGCAAAAAATGAAAATTTAGAAGTTTATAAACCATTAAATGCATCATTCTCATCAAACGTAAATTTTAAAAGTATACAAATACTTCATTTCAACCAAATATAACATTTTAAAAGTCTAACAATACATCATTCCCACCAAACATAAAATTTTAAAAGTCTACAAACATTCAAACACACATTCTTGTCTGAAAATCCACCATTTACATCATTACAAATATTAAAAGAAAAGGCTTCAATTTTCTTCTTCATCAAGCTCAACAACGACATCTTCACCTTGCCTGCCAATCAGAGTTCCTAAATTAAAATGCAAAAAATGAAAACATTAGTTACATACTACCATTTTTCTTATGAAGGCATTACTTTGACATAATTAAATAAAAACTATAGTATAATACCAAAGTCTTCAACTTCTTTTGTTTCTCTCCTACTGTTTGGTTGATCTATTTGCAACCAAGAGTCAACATCTTCATTTGTCGATAGTGGAGACTCATCTTCTACCACCCACTCCTCTAATATATCAATATCCTCTAAAGAAATTGGATCGTAATATTGATATTTCTTCTTCTTCCTATAAAAAAAAGATACAAGAAGTTACTTGGAATAAAACGTGGATAATTTGCATTTCTTAAAAAAAGCAACCAGAGTTTATATTTTATACCTATCCAACAATCGTAAATTGTATTGAACATATACAAGATCACATAACCTTTGATGTTCTAGTCGATTCCTCTTTTTTGTATGAATGCATTCGAAAACACTCCAATTGCGTTCGCATCCAGATGAACTGCATGTTTGACTCAAAATCTTCACAACAACTTTTTGCAAATTAGGAGGCCACATCCATGAGCTTGCCACCAAATAACTACAACAAATGAGCCACCATTAGGATACTAATTAAGTATTCATAAATAAATAACTAATTCATAAGGGTTATGAGTTAATACATATACCTGGGGATAGAGTATAACGAGAATGAAGAGCAATTGGGCTTCCAAAATCATCATGCGCGTAGTGGAACGAATCAATCTCATGAATAATACTTGTTTGGATATTAACAATGCCATGAGTCAACCGATGGATAGTTTGAAGCAGCCCTTGCATTGTCATTGTCTTTGTCAATTCATCCATGTGGTAGTGAAACTGTGGATTAAGATAATGACCAGCTAAATGAAGAGGCCGACCAAGTTGATTTTCCCATTGATTATCCACAATTGCGAGGTAGGGATCACAAGGCATCTTAAATTTCTTTAAAGTCTTCTGCATTGCATTTTTAGCTTTACGCATTGCCTCATAAATGTATCCCATTGCAGGCCTTTCATCACTATCTACCATTCGTAACACACGAACAAGTGGTTCAAATGCTTTCACAATAATTTCACATCTTTCCCAAAAGGAAGAACTCAAAACATAGTTAGAAGCAGTTCTTCCCTTTTGAGAATTTTTCCATTTACAATCCACCCATTCTCTACAAGTGAACATTGCCCGTAGTTCATTCATGCAGTTCAACATACTTTGCAATGCTATAAAATTTGTTGCAAAACGAGTTATAGCAGGACGAATAATTTCCTTTCCACTGGTAAATTTTCTCATCAAGCACAAAACAAAGCCATGATTATAAATAAATGTTGAAATAGAACGAGCTTCCTCTATCACCTCTTTCACCTCTTCCATCTTTGCAATATCTTCTAGCATCAAATCAATACTATGTGCAGCACATGGTGTCCAGACAATGGATGGATATTTATCATTTAGTAAATGACCCGCAAGTCGATAGTTAGATGCATTATCAGTTACTACTTGCACAATATTTCTAGGACCAACTTCCTCCACAACTGTGACGAATAATTCAGAAAGCATTTGACCAGTTTTTGAGAATTTGGAAGCATCAACAGACTTTAAAAATACAGTTCCTTTAGGACAATATACTAGAAAATTTATCAAAGTTCTTCCCTTTTGATCTGTCCATCCGTCGGCCATTATGGAGCAACCAAATTCTTTCCACATTCCCTTAAATGATTCAATCTGATCCCTTACTTCTTTCACATTCTTTTTCAATAAGAAACCTCTTAAATCATGATATGTTGGAACTTTAAATCCATATCCAATTGAGCATGCATGATCAAACATAGATTGAAAGTGCACAGAGTTTGCAGCATTAAATGGAATACATGAAGCATAAAACCACTTTGCAATTTCTGAATGTGCCCTTTCAATTGCATCCTTACCAGCCATAGCACTCTTAATGGATGGTTGCACACTCCCACTAGGTCCCTTCATTTTCTTTAAACTACCCTCTGTGTTTCTTTTCAAACTAGGGCCCACAACAACATCTTCTTCTTCATCAATAACTTGGTAGTCAGAAAATGGGCTACTTTTGGGAAGAGGGGGTTTTTTACTAGCGGTTGCAGATGTACCACTAGTTGCAAGATCATTTTTCATGTCCAAAAGTACATTAGGTGGGACCTTTGTACATACAGCTACATCACCCTTTATATTTGCCAAATGCTTTTTCACCCTGTGAATTCCTCCTCCTGAGAAAATCTTCCCACAATACAAACATTCGTATTTATTTTTTTCTAATTCTACTACATGATTCCATGCAATATCAGTCCTCCCCCGAGTGGGTTTTGACCCAGAATCTGTTGTACTACCAGCTACCGGTGTTGCATTTGATCCAGTATTAAAAGACTGGTTTCCGCTTTCAGATGGGTTTGATGACGACATGATGATTAAATAATTACCTAAAATTGTAAAATGAAAAATTCATTTAAATAATTTTCACAAATAGACAATTAAATTAATTTTTCCAAGATTAGCATATAAACAATCAACAATAACATGTAAATCATGTGATGAATTTCACAGATCAATGCTATAAGTGTTATAAGTGAAGCTCATAAACACAAGAAATCAATGCTAAGTTGCTAACACCTTTAAAAAGAGTCTCTTATTTTTTCAATATTTATAATCAACCATTGTATATAATTAGAATACAAGAAATCAATGCAAGAGTGCATCAACCATACAGTTATATTTGCAATGTCTAAAACATCATGGATTGTGAAATCTGGTATTTTTAAAATATATTTGGTATTTTATATTTTTATTTTGATTTTTTGTCTTCTAATTTTTTAAAACTAAGAATACAAGTGCCAACTCAAGTGATCAACTACCCTTCAAAAACTAAAATTCAAGTAGTTACCAAGATCTGAAATATGAAAATTAGATAAACAGATAGATACAAACCTGATGATCAATGTGGGCTCCCAAGGGACAAATCCTATAAGGGGAGAGCACAACCTTTACGTTCTTGGGACTTTGTTTGCTCAAACCAGCCACAATCTTCTTAATATCATCCAACTGCGGTGAAAACCAAAATCAAATAACAATCACCCAGTAAAACTCCTGACTACTACAAGAACTTATCAAATTAACATGCCAAAGGTGACCCATCGAAAAAAAAAATTTCCAAAGGTGAAATATCAGAGCAAAATGTATCACATATGATGATTGGAAAGAATTGTGGATGTGAATGAGTCGAAGACAAGGTGGCCCATTCTTTTAGTTATCAGAATTTTATGGATTCTGGATGTGCATCGACAAATCCCGTCATTTAACACTTCTCTGCTTCACACGGACTCATGCAATCAATGTCTAGAAGCACACATCACGAGAGCCTCTTCAATGAGTGGAGACTCTATAATGCAGATATACGCCACTTCCTTAACCATTCAGCAAAAGCGTGCCTAACTCTTGCATTAGCGAGAAGTTTTAGAAGCATGGAATCCAGCTCGAATAGTTGGGATTTACTGGTTTCTGCTAGATGTCTCATCAGGATCACAAAAAAAGCAGAGGTTGTAAACAAAAAAGTCCAGGAACGTCCACCATTACGCGTGATAAAATCACTATTCACTAAAAACCTTAAAGCCAGAAGAAGTCCAAAACTCAGTGGAACAAGCAAGTTTACAATTGGGCAGCCACAGCCCCAACTAATTTTCTGTCATCCAGGATTTTCAGATCTGGTTATCAATGCAGCAATGAGAGGCATCCATTCAGCTCAATATCTTCATCTAAACTATCTCACTTCGCCAAGCACGCTGTACTTCCTCATCCTGCACAGCGACAAAAAATTTCTGTTGCTATTTTGCGCTGCTCACCGGAGAGACGGCGACAGGGAGACGGCGACCGGAGCAAACAGAGGCAGAGACGGCGGGTGGAAGTTTGAGACCGGAGCAACCTGACGACTGACGAGTGCCCACGGACGAGCTGACGAGCAAACAGAGGCAGATTGGCAGAGTCGCCGCCGGACGAAGCTGGGGGCAGCGCGTCCAGTGCCCAGCGCTGCAGACGCGAACGACGACGAATACTGGAAGACGATGGCACGGCGATTGCAGCCTGGCGACGAAGACGATGACGGACGGACGAGTCAGCAACAGCGCATGTAGCTCCCGGCGACGAAGAAGACGGCTGATGAGGCGCCCGGATGGCAACGACTGCAGCGGACGGTGACGAGGAACGACGACGAGGAAGAAAGACGGCGTTGGATAGGGTTTCCACTTTCCAGTAAGGGGAAGAAAAGAGATTGGGCGTCGGCTGGCTGAATCGGCTGATCGATTCGATCGGTCGATCCTCCATTTTTTTTAATATATATATTTAATATTAGTTTATTACCGAACCGGTTGAACCCAGTTGAACCGGTCATGCCGGTTCGACCGCCGGTTTATCGGTTCGGACGGTTTTTTCCTTTTGAACCGAACCGTATAGATTCGAACCGGATTTCGGACCGGTTCCCGGTCGGACCGGTCGAACCGGCCGGTCCGGTCTAGTTTTAATAACATTGCTATTTACACATATATTAGAATATAATATTATTTTATAAAATCATTTATCCACGTAGAAATGATATTTTAGATAGTTTAGATATTGAAAATATAATTTTAAAATTGATATTTAGAACTAAACAATTTTATTACTTTGATTTTCATTAGGACCCATGCATAACGATATTAGCCAAATAAAAGAGTTTTTAAGATACTATAAAATGATGCTAAATGCATTAGATGGAGTGAATTTTCTATCAACCATCAATATATTAAAAATGGTGGGGGTTATATAGAGTGGGACCGATTTTCTATTATATAACATTCTTTGGAGAAAATTCTTATTAAATTTAGAGCTTTTACTCTTAATTTTTAATATACTCACAACATTTTAGAAATTTCTTTTATACCCATGACATTTAATCTAAATTCATATTGTACTTATGTCATTAATAATATACAAATAGCTATTGTCTACCCTCACTGAAATGAAGATTTTTCTATCTAAAATTTGCATATTAAAATGATTTAACCTAGCACATACTTATTGATGATTGTAAATCATAAATTTGAGGCATTAAATGATTCAAGTACGTTGATTTTATGATTGAAGCATTTCACTTAGGAAAATTTGGATAAATAAAATATTTTTTACTGGGTAGATAACGTTTGTGTTGACAACAATGTGAAATGTTATGAGTATATTATGAATTATGAAATTTTTTTTAAAAATAAGAGTTCTTTTGTTAAAACTGTTCGAATTAAAGGCAAATTAAGCACAAGCCATGTTTTGATGATTAACAACTCAATTTGAGAATTAATTGGGTACTAATGTGGTTGCTAAGCTTTGTTAAAGGACAAAAACTAAAGTTTCAAAATATAGCAGACCAAGTCGTAGTCCCAAGTCGACTTAGTCATCGACTTAGGTGAAGTCGATCCCCAAGTCGACTCTAGAATTGACTTCAAATGCATAAAAAGTTCCAGCGTTGAAATTTGGTTAAGTGACAGGTGAAGTTGTAGTTGAAGTCGACTCTGCCAGCGACTTAGGTGAAGTCCCAGACCCAAGTCGACTCCACTTGTGACTTAGGTGAAGTCACAGACCCAACTCGACTCTAGATACGACTTGAGTGAAGTTGAAGTTTAAGTCGACCCAGGCAAGCGACTGGAGCAAATGGCCATGTTAGAATCCTTCAAAGTTGAATATCATTAAAGGAACAATTATATATACTAAAGATTGGAGACTAAAATCAAGAAGGCAAATTATCCTAAATCAAGGCCACAAGGATAAATCTCTCAAGAGAAGAACTATATGCTAAGTCTCAAAATTAAACAAGGAAAATCAAGGATATCAAATGAAGAACAAGATAAGAGAGGAACGTGAAGTATCAAGATCACCTGCAAGAAATCCAAAGTTCCAACATATACATATGGATGGTGAAGTCGCACCCGAAGTCGACCTCAACTGCGACTTGGGTCAGGTCTAAGACCAAGTCGACCTGAAGATGGAACTTGGAGTGGAAATTGAAGACCGAAGTCGCATCCGAAGTTGACTCCAGCCTACGGCTTGGGTGAATTCGCATTCAAAGTGAACTCCACCATGCGACTTGGATGAAGTCGCATACCAAGTCGACCCCACATGAGACTTGGTTCGCAATGGTCGGAAAAATTCAAACGTTGGTGCATTAAATGCGCGCCACCTACCACCAAATATTCGAATTTACTCCTCTATTATAAAGGAGGATTTAAGAGGACGTGCAAGGGGTTAGAGAAGCATTCAATAAGCTTACCTTCCACTCTCTCAGGCATTAAAGTGATCTACACGAACTCCAAGTGAAGAACTGTGCTTCAACTTGCTGAGAGCTCCATTGCTAAGCATTCTACTCTCTTTACGAGTTCTTCTACGTGTTACAAACTGCTTAAATGAATTTGTAAAGTGTAGTTCTTTCTTTTGATTCATTATTTGTGTTTCCCACTTGGTCAATAATGGAAATCGAAACCAAGTGAAGGCAAAGTAGTGTTTATTGGAGTGTGACTCATCACCTACTTGTGCTGTATTTGTGCAAGCCCCCTAGAGCTGGAATCTAGAAGAGAGTTGCTGTTCTAGTTGTATTTGAAATCCAATAGCGGAACACAAGTCACAATGGTTGTGAACTTGGAAGAGTGGAGTAGGGAAGGTTGCTCAAACCACTATAAAACTGTGTTCTTGGTGTGGCTTAATCATCTGCATTTTACTGCTTTATTTCTTTCCATATTTTCTGCTTGTTTCATTAAGGGGATTAAATTAAAAAGGGGATAATTTCTGTTTAAGTAAAGAATTTTAAAATACTCAATTCACCCCTCCCCTCTTGGGTTGTTGCCATAAAATCGAGACCAACAAGTGGTATCAGAGCAGGTCTTTGAGTTTGAACCAAAGAGATTGTTATACCCTAACCCATATAGGGCTCATTTATATGCATTGGACATATAAATATGACTAATGTATGATTTAATTAAATTATGAATGATTTTTTGCAATTTTGATGATTTATTGCAATTAGGGCCAATGGTTATGAATGATAATTAAATTAATCATTATAAGCCGATATGGGTCAATATGATTAAAGTGGTCTGATGAGGATTGGAAAGTATTAGTGTGTCATGAATAATTAATTTAATTTTCATTATTTGATTAATGGGAATTAGAATGATAATTATAGAATTAAGTTGAAAAATGCTAGAAAATTCATAACTTGATGCCTATGAGGTGGATTGAGATGAAATTTGAAAGGTAAGTGCATAATTTTGCACCCAATCTTATGGATAGGTTAGATTATGAAAATTTTGATGAATTAGGGTGATAATTAATCATTTTCATCCAAAATCCAAAAGTTAATTTCAAACGATCATAACTTGAGATAGAAAAGTCGTAGTGAGACGAAATTTGAAATGGTCAGTTAAAATTATGTGATTAAAGTTATGGAAGGATTGGATTAAGCTAATTATTGTGGGAATATGCCTAAACGGAAAAAGGCATGTAGCTTTGACTTTATGCAACAAAAAGTAACTTCGCATTTATGTAAAAGTTAAAGGGATTAATTGCATAATTAATGGCACAAAAGAGGTGTCAAAAGGAGCTAATTTCAAGGGAATTTTGTGAATTCTCTAAAATGGAAAAATTCATGAAAAATCCCATGCATAAATGCTAGATTTAAAGAAGTAATGGACTAGCTCAATGGAGGCATGTGTATGAGGCACTCCATGGACGTTCAAGGCCCCCAAAATGTGAATTTTTGTGATTATATATATATATAATCTATACTTAAGATATCTAGGGAGCCAAGGTGAGTAAATGGCCATAAATTAGAGTGGGAAATTGTGGCAGAAAAAATGTCAAAATTAAAGCCAGGTGGACATGATGAATAGTGGACAACAAGGTGGCTTCATGAGGTGGACGTCCAAGGGCCTTGTTGCTTGATTTTTTTAAGATGCTAAATGAGCATCTAAGTGATCTACTAGCTAGGGTAAATAAATGACCATAAATTAAAGCTGAATTTTGTGGAAAAAATTGCAAAAGGGGAAGCTTCATGAACGTCACCTTGTGTGGACAACAATATGGGCATGATTTGAGCAGATTTTGGTATTTAAAAATCTGTTTAAATATGTATTTTACTTGGCTAAGAATGGGACAACACATCCATGGGATAAATACCCATTAATTACCCTCAAATGATGTGTCAAAGTGGGCCCCAAAAAAATCAACAATATATATATGTGGAGCATATACTTGGACGTCCATTTGGGTGAAAAATTTCAAGGGAAGAAATTCCCAAAAGAAGGCAGCAAGGGGACGTTCCAAGTCCAGCAAGGAAGGAAGAGGAAAAAGGAAGAAAAGAGGAAAAAAAGGGGAAAAAACTAAGTTGAGAAAGTTGGAATGAAAGTTGTCAAAAATCAAGTAAGTATACATGATGCATTAAGTTGTTTAATTCCAAGTTTCCTACTTCAAATTTTGGGACATGAATATGCTTCATAATGAACCCTTAAATAATAATTTATGATGCCCTTAATTAGGGTATTGAATGAGTATTAAATGGTATTAATAAATTTAGGTGATTCAAGAGGTTAAAATGGATGATAGAAAGGAAAATGGGTTGATAACCTATCTTAAATCTTCTTAAATCCATGTGGTAGGTTGCTATTTTGAAATAATATCATGATTAGATTATGAATCATGATTTAATGAAATATATATATTGATTTGGGCATAAGTTATGAATTTTAGAAAGGATGAGATTTTGAGTTACGTGTATGACCCGATTTTCATATTTTTATGCTAAATATGATACATGAATTAGATCAAATAATTTATGGATGATTTAGAGGGTAAAATACTCTAAATATAAGGTACCTTGGATGTCCAAAATGGGTTAGAAAAGCTTGCCCAAAATCTGAATTTTAGGGCTTGTGTAGGAACGTCTAAGGAGGAGTGCAAGGGTTACCCAAAACGTATATGGGTATTGCTGTTTTAGAAGAAATTAAATTATGAATTTTAAATATGTGATAATACCCTATATTTGGGTTAAGAAAAGTATGATTAGTTGCTGGAATTAAGAGATTAAAAATCTGTTTTGATTTAAGTACCGAAAGGGACATTGAAAGTGTGTAAAATGAGTCCCAAGGTTGCTGTTTTAGAACCTATGATTAATGGATAAGATTTCATAAAAATACTATAAATGAAGTATTAATTAAGAAGTTTAATCATGATGAATTAGGAAGCAAGTTGCTGATTTGAAAAATTTTAAGAAACACATAATTTGTGTGTTGTAAAATGGGCATGTATGGAGAGATAGACATGAATAAATGATAAATAACTTATGTAGGTTGTTAAAATGCAAAAAAAAAATGATGAAATGTATGATTATGTTGCTGTTTTGATAGAAATGATAATCTCGAATTTTGGAATTAATATATGAGGCTTAGGACGTCAACTAAGTGCTTAGAATGAGCATGACGTGTGAATTATGAAAAATATGTGAAAAATAATAAGTAAGAGTAATGAACCTCCATATGGTGATTAATGAATGTATTATAATATATATGAATGTTACCCTACATATGGGTATTGAACATGTGGTGTAATGGATAGTATGATGCATAAGTTTGTGCTATGTATGTGCACCTGACTTGGAATTTAAGTGGGTTATGTATGTTAATGAAAATGGGTTGGAAAACTAAGTTGAATGCAAGCAAATGAAAATTATATGAATGTTATGTCATTCTTACGTGTATAGGTAAAGGCAAAGAAAAGGCCGATCAGGAAAGCTGATGTGATCAAGGTAAGCAAATAATTTTCTAAATGATTTTTGTTTCTCAACTTATTCTAAAATGGTTACAAATAATGTTCTAACTGCTTTGATTTGTTTAGCAAGTGATATTTGAATTTATTTCTAAGGTATTTAAGGATGGCAATTTCTTTGTTCAATACATGTTAAAATGATCCTTTTATTTACGATCTGATTTGTATAACTACTTTATTAAATGTTTATGAAAAATAATGACTTATAAATTCATAAATGAAAGATCATGTTAGCATGGCAAAGATGAATTTTATAAACGGTTCATGTGCACAAAGGATTAGGTCCACCTTAAAGGTTTAAGTGGACCGATTGTCCCCCTCTGGTGTGACCAAGTCGCTAAACTGGCCAAAAGCCGACGGCGCCTTCCCTGAGATGGGAGAAGACGGAGACGGATGTTTGCCTAGCTAGCTTCTATCCTATGACGGATATGTTTTACGATCTTGCATCACATTATTCATGACGTACCTGTGAAGGGTATTAGGAACATGTTTTCATGATATACCTACAAGTGGGTATAATTTTACTTTCCAAGATATTTTAAATAAAATATGTTGCCTGCAAAATGAGTTGCCTGAAAAATATACAACTTACTTATTGAGTTTCGACTCACATTTTATTTTTCAAACCCATAGATAAGTATAAGAACGAAGGTGGCAACGGCGCATAAATTGGGCATTGAGGAATGTAAAACTTTATGATTACTTGTATGTGTCACTTATGGTGAATGGTTGTAAAATAACTTGATATTGTTATCTTGATGTTTATATATGATTTATGCTATAACATGTGCTTTATGGACAAGTGTTAAGGGATGTTAAGCATGCCATGAATAACTGCGATTATCTATGATATAATATGTGTATATCAGGACAAAAATGGCCTAAATGGGCACTTGATGGAAAATAGCATAAAACTAACTCTTAAGGAGTAATGGTTAAATGGATAAATATCCATTAAATTCCGCCATGTGACAGGGCAACAATCCTAATCACGTTTACCAGTTAATAACGATCCCAGAGTAAGGCTCAGGATGTGACGCTCGGGTTAGAGGCGCTACAGAGCTTGGTACTAGAGCATGGACTGGTAAATAGGTATGAAAAATTTCTACGTATGACCATTGAATTAATATAATGAGATATACATGATTTTATGATGATTCGATATGTGATAAAATAGAGAGCTTTGTAGGATCATGAAAATATGCTAGCTATCTGATGATAAATTGCAAAAATAAATTGCAGTATGCTGTCTTTACAATATAGCTAATTTGTTATGTTTGAACAGATGACAGATAAAGGAAAGAGAGTAATGAGTGTTGATGAGTTAAGAAAAGAGATGGAGGAGGAGGAAAAGAGGTGAAGGATGGAAGAAAGTATGAATAGATGGTGGATATCCCAGCAGAATGCAGTACACTTTCCGTCGGTTCCTCCAGGGTTTCCACCTAGGCACCCTCCATCACAATCTCAAAGAGACTATCATGTCAATCCTTATCAGCATAGACAAAGTCTAAAGGAGTCTACAAGTCAGGCTCCTAGAGCAGAAGTTTTCACAGCATTCCATCTTAGCCTTCCAAGGACCCCACGGGTTCCCACTGATAATATGCATCCACAAGATCTTCAAAACTTTTGGGATACGACTCTAGTACCCAAACCCCCCGATTTAGGCCCATGGTATAGGTTTGAGAATGGATGTGTCCAATTCCGGCACAGGGTAAGTTGGGAGAGGATACATCAAAGGAAAGAGGAGATGGCCCTCCTCATAGAGCAGCGTCGTGCTCGGGGGATTAAAGAAACACCTGCCCCTCCTCGCCTCGATGAGATCATTTTACACAAAGCTGAAAGTGATGGTGAACTTGTTCCACTTGGTAATGTTAATGATGATGATGACCTTATGGAATTCCTCGAACCTACCGAGGAAGAAGAGGGTGAAAGTGAAGATGATGATGATGGTGGTGGTGGTGGTGGTGGAGATGGAAATATTCCCGCATGGTTCGATACAAGTACAATTACCGAGGAATCCACATGGATCCCGCCTAGCCATAGGCATTATATAAGGAGAGGTCCCGGTAGACGATGAATTTTTCTTGTTTTTACAAGAATGTATATGTATAATTATGAGTTAATGACACTTTGGGTTGTTATGATAGGCTGATATGTACATAAACGTGATATATATATATGTGTGTGTGTGTGTATTATGCCATATTATGTTGAAACTTTGGTTTGTGGATGGAATGTTTGTTGATATGAATGATGTGAATAGTTATGTTGATATAACTATAGTTAAGAGTTTTAAATATATGAAATGAATGAATGGGTATGGATGTTTATGATGATGGATAATATGACATGATTGTGATTGTGTGAATTGGCTTTTAATCGTATGATGATGAGATGGGTATGTGATGACCTAACACCAACTGTGAATGAAAGTTATGTGCTTTTATATATTCAGAAAAACACTATGGTGGAGACAAGGTCAAGAGTGAGAAAGAATAAGGAAAAAGAAATAGCTCCTGAAGAAGTCCCCAGCCAAGATGAGGTTAGTGAGACTAGTGGCAGACCCAAGAGGCTCGAACCAGAACTGAATAGATAAAATCCAAGAACTCGTCAAAGACAAAAGAATGTAAGCCCAGAAAGGAATGTAGAAGAAGAACTCGGGTCAAGACAGGCCAAATTTATAGAAGAAAGAGTAGTTGCGGCAGTAAAAAAAGCAATGCAGCAAGCTACTCGTGATTGGGCAACACAAACCGCAGATATCATCCAATGCTTATGGGAAAGCACCCAGCAAGCCCAGTTGGGTAGTGCCGAAGGAGAAGGACCCATTCCAATGGCTGACCCGATTTCCACATTATCACCAATAAGGGATGAAAATCAATTAATGGAGGTTGATAGAAGGGCAATCAATGCATTCCTAGCTTAGTGACCCCCAAAGTTTTTAGGAGAACCTGACCCCGTACAAGCAGAACAGTGGATAACGGAGATCAAGAAACTCTTAGAATATCTCCGTGCAATGATTGACAAAAAATGTTGTGTGCCACACATTTGTTGGCTAAAGATGCCCACGAGCGGTGGGAAACAATGCTAGTCACTATTTCACAACTGGAAGAGGTGATGTGGCAGACATTTGTAGATGAGTTCAATAAAGAGTATCTCCCCGTAGGACCACAAAGTCAAAAGGTGATAGAATTTGAAAGACTCTAACAAGGGAGGATGTCTGTCATAGAGTACGTCACTAAGTTTAATGCTTTAGTCAGGTATGTGCCCTGGATCGCTAATGTGCCAGAGAATAAGGCACAAAGATTCCAACAGGGACTGAGACCATACCTTAGGGAAAGCCTTGACCCTCTGTTAATCAAAGACTACGCATCAAGTCTCGAGAGGGCAAGAGTATTAGAGATTGAGGCGTTAAGGACACAAGAATTGAGACAAGGGTCAAGGATGTTCAGTTCAGGTACGAAAGAAGTAGAAATGGGGAAGGAAAAGGCTAGGAAGGAAAGTATGATAAGAGAAAAAGGAGCCCCAAAGAAGAAAAGTCCACCTTTATGCAGGAAATGCCAGAGGCATCATCTAGGCGAGTGCTTGAAAGGCTCAAACCGGTGCTACAAATGTGGGCAAATGGGCCATATAGCCAATCAGTGTAGAATGGGTGAAGCAAAGATCATTAAGTGTTACATTTGTGATCAAATATGGCACGTTGCTCCAAACTACCCAAATAAGGCACAAACATCATAAGGAAGTGGAAGACCCACACAACCCAGGATAGCCGGAGCGGCAAGCAAACAGGGAACCTCTACAAACCTGATACAAGTGCATGCCTTGACTCAGACAGAGTCACAAGAGCAAGAAGAAAAGGTGGTCACAGGTATGGTTTATATTTTAGAAAATTTGGAAGTAGCTTTGTTTGATTAAGGTGCTAGTCATTCATTCATAGCATGCCAATATGTGACCACGCATATACTTCTGATAGAGGAGATCAATAAGATAATTCACGTAGAATCCCCTGTCTATAGGTTAGCTAGCTCTAGCCAAGTATGCAAAGTATGCCCAATTAGGATAGGATCGTTGATTTTAGAAGCTGACCTGATCCTACTACCTATGACTGAATTTGATGTGATATTGAGTATGGATTGGTTGAGTCATGAGGAGCTACTATTGATTGCAAAAATAAAAAGGTACAATTTGAAGCGGCTCCAGGAAAAGAGATAGCCATTGGGAAGTTAAGACAGCCTGAAGATTTAACTATACTGATATCGTCTATGAAAGCGATCAAGTTGATCCGCAAAAACTGCCAAGCTTATCTGGTATCAGTTAATGTAGAGAAAGGCACGGAGGTAAAAATAAACCAAATCCCGGTGGTTAGGAAATTTTTCGATGTGTTTCCAAAGGAACTGACCACATTACCTCCACAAAGAGAGGTGGATATGACCATAGATATCATACCAGGTATAGCCCCGATATCTAAGACTCCATACAGAATGGCACCAGCTGAAATGAATGATTTGAGGACACAAATACAAGAGCTATTAGACAAAGGTTTTATCAGACCCAGTGTATCACCTTGGGGAGCTCCGGTGTTATTTGTAAGGAAAAAGGATGGAAGTCTGAGACTGTGTATCGACTACAGGGAATTAAATAAAGTCATGGTGAAGAACAAGTATCCATTGCCTAGGATCGATGATTTATTCGATCAATTGCAAGGAGCTACAACTTTCTCTAAGATCGACTTACAGTCAGGGTACCATCAGTTAAGAATAAGTCCAACCGATGTTCACAAGATGACTTTTCGAACTAGGTATGGACATTATGAGTTTTTAGTGATGCCTTTTGGGCTCACTAATGCCCTTGCTATATTATAGACATGATGAATATGATATTTCAGGATTATCTCGATTAATTTGTGGTTGTATTTATTGACGATGTCCTGATTTACTCAAAAACGGAGAAAGAACATGAAATTCATTTACGAAAGGTACTGGAAAAGATGAGAAAGGAAAAATTATATGCCAAGTTAAAGAAATGTGAATTTTGGTTGAAACAAGTGGGATCAAAGGACACATAATATCAAAAACAGGTGTTCAAGTCGACCCTCAGAACATTGAGGCAATATTGAAGTGGCCGAGACCGACGACCATTACAGAAATCCAAAGTTTTTTAGGATTGGCAAGCTATTACAGAAGGTTTGTTGAAGGTTTTTCGCAGTTATCAACCCCACTAACGATGTTGACTTGTAAAGGAGTCAAGTATGTATGGTCTGAAAAATACGAGCGCAGTTTTCAAGAGTTGAAACAATGGTTGGTAAAAATGCTCATCCTAACCCTACCACGAAGGAAATGAAGAATTTATGGTTTACAGCGACACTTAAAGAAGGGGTTTGGGATGCGTTCTGATGCAGAGAGGAAAGGTGATAGCTCACGCATCGCGACAGTTGAAGCCTAATGAGATAAGCTACCCCACTCATGATTTAGAATTACCAGTAGTGGTGTTTGTCTTGAAAATTTGGAGACACTACCTGTATGGTGCTAGATGTGAAATTTATACAGATCAGAAGAGCCTTAAATATATTTTCACTCAAAAAGAGCTGAACATGAGGCAAAAGAGGTGGCTCGAATTGCAAAAGGATTATGATTTCGAGATTTTATACTATCCAGGTAAAGCAAACGTGGTAGCTGATGCAATGAGCAGAAACGCCAGCATAGCGTGCCTTATCACAAAAGAGGAAGGGTTGCTTCAAGAGATAAGACAATTAGAATTGATTGTATGTCCACCTGGAGTTCAAGCAAGGTTATCACAAATGTACATACAATCTTTCCTATTTGAATAGATCAGGACTGCGCAGCAAAACAATACAGACCTACATGCACATGTGGAAAAGATGAAGAAAAAGATGTTGAATGAATTTATTGTCAATGAACAAGGTATGTATCGATATAAAGGTCGCCTTTGCATACATAATACAGTTGAGTTGAAGAAACAGATACTCAAAGAGGAGCATTTCTCGCCGTTTTCCATATATCCGGAAAACACTAAGATGTATCAGGATTTTAAAAAAGCATATTGGTGGAATAACATGAAAAGAGAGATCGCTGAATACGTAGCTAAGTGTTTAACTTGTCAAAAAGTGAAGGCAGATCACTAATGGATATCTGGAAAGTTACAGTCTTTGGAAGTTCTTGAATGGAAGTGGGACGATATTACAATGGATTTCGTCGAAGGATTACCCAAGACACAGGCAGGAAATGACTCTATATGGTTGATAGTAGATCGGTTATCCAAGGTTGCTCATTTTATACCCATAAAGAGGACTTACACAGCAGAAAGGCTGGCCAAAGTGTACTACAAAGAAATAGTACAACTCCATGGAGTGCCTAAGTCAATAGTCTTCGATCGGGACGGGACATTCACATCTCGATTTTGAAAAAGTTTACACAAAACCTTAGGCACTCAACTTAAGTTCAGTAGAACTTTTCATCCCCAAATAGATGGACAGACGGAGCGAGTAAATCAAATTATCGAGGATATGCTCCGTATGTGCACATTAGAATTTGGAGGATCGTG
Organism: Annona cherimola; assembly: GCA_030490835.1. NCBI lineage: Eukaryota > Viridiplantae > Streptophyta > Magnoliopsida > Magnoliales > Annonaceae > Annona > Annona cherimola. Next base: position 47,605,823 of record CM059972.1, read on the forward strand.
GGATGAATATGTACCAATAGCAGAGTTTGAGTACAATAACAGCTATCAAGCTAGTATTCAAATGGCACCATTTGAAGCATTATATGAACGATGATGTCGAACGCCATTAAACTGGGATGAAGTTGGAGAAAAAAAGCTAGCCCCAGATTTGTCTCAATGAATAGTAGACAAAGTACAAGTCATTCGCCAGTGTATACTCGACGAGCTGCGTATATGTTTATAAAAATGCTCGCTTTTTATGCAAGTATACATGCCGAATCAAGTAATAAAGAGTGAGTAGAGTATCGTTCCCACGAGAATTGTGTTAAACGGTTTAGCACCTTAAATCTCAATTATCTAAGTGAATTGGTAAAGTGAAGGAGTAGTTGTATCAAAGAACTGAATTAAACTAAACTATGAAAACAGTAAATGACTAAGGTAGGATGGATACTGCCGAGATTGCCTTGAGATGATTAAGATAGGTAGGAATATGAAGTCATTGAATCATAACTATGTCATTTAGTCCTAATTAAGTTAGTTGTGCAGAGATTACTAATCTAGGTTCATTCATATTCATATATGCTTTTCAACATATACAAACCAACCAAGTTTTAATTATCTGCTATGTTCCCATGCATACAAGTAAAACAAGGTTGATAACCACATAACCTAATCAAGATTACACAGGGTTAATAAGTATATTCCTATTCATATTAACATCCAACACAACATGAGCTAGAATACCTGTGCCTTATATATGGATCTTATTCAAATCTCACTTTTCCAAGCATGAATCTGAATATTAGATCAATCCACAAGGTTGCAAAGCTTGTAAACATATTAAGCATGATATATAAGGGTAATCTCAAGTAACTCAAGTCACAACAGAACTATATTATTAATTCAAGAATAACGAAACCAAATATCATAAGCTATGAGTTCAAATCCTACATATCTCCCACCATAGGAAGGTTTAGCCTATTAACATGACTTCAATTCCCATTAAAATCAAGTTATAATCATCTCCAAGAACATAGAAGAAAGGAAAGAGAAAGGAAAGAGAATGAAAAGGAGAATAACTAAATCCCGGAAGCTTCCACCAGCGAGATCAGATCTCCTCTTCCGCTTGCGATGGAAAACAAATCCTTTTCATTCTGTATGCGGCTGCTCTAGTGGCTCTCTCCACGCCTCTCCTTGTTCTGGTCTCTCCCCTCTATAACACCCCTTGCACGCAGCCCTAAGAGATTTATTTATATTGGTAGCTTGCGCAGCATACGAGTAGAAACCCGAGCGTACGGATGCGTAGTGGCGCCTAGGTGCCAACTCTCTGGAAGCTTTTGACCTAAAAACTCTTCTGGGCGTGTCTGCATGTTAATGAAGTGGCGCTTAGGCGCCAACTCCCTGGATGCAATATGTTGTGTGAGGTGTTGGAACTTCTGGCTAGGCATGTGGGGTGGCGCCTGGGCGCCAGCCTATCTGCTTCTTCACTTAGCTCTGTTCATCCTTCGACTCACTCGCGTGCCTGTAATTCTCCGTCCTTCCTGTAAAAATGAATGAAACTAAATAAATGAACTAAAAATGCATAAAAAGTACATAATGCTCCTAAAATGCAAAGCGAGTGAAAATTTAGCTAAATGGATGCAAACTAAACCCAATCTCTTGGACTAACACACAAAAATAGTCTGAAATAGGCCATGATAACTCGTATTTTTACGAGTTATCAATACTCACAGCCCAAAGTCGGCAAAAGAGTTAGATAGATTGCAAAAGAAAGGATTTGAATATCCAAGTTGGCGAGCATGTGTTCATAAAGGTCACGCCATTCAAGGGAGTACAAGATTTGGGAATAAGGGTAAGCTGAATCCCAGGTATATTGGACCATTTGAAGTATTGGAGAAGATTAGGAAATTGGCTTATAGAATAGCCTTACCTCCGGCAATAGCCTTAGTACATAATGTTTTCCATATTTCTATGCTTATGAAATATATCTCAGACTCGACACATGTATTAGTAACAGAAAACCTACCTATTTAGGATCATTTGAACTACAAGGAAAGACCAATTTGAATCTTGGATCATAAGGCACAAAAGCTTCAGAATAGAAAAATTGAATATGTAAAGGTTCAATGGAACCAGTATTCCGAAAGTGAAGCTACATGGGAATTAAAAGAAGAAGTAAAAAGAAAATATCCTCAACTGTTTAAAGGATAGACGGTTTCATGATGAAACCTGTTATAAGGGGGGAAGGATTATGATACCCTGACCCACATAGGGCTCATTTATATGCATTGGACATATAAATATGACTCATGTATGATTTAATTGAATTATGAATGATTTTTTGCAATTTTGATGATTTATTGCAATTAGGTACAATGGTTATGAATGATGATTAAATTAATCATTATAAGCCGATATGGGTCAATATAATTAAAGTGGCCTAATGAGGATTGAAAAGTATTAGTGTGTCATGAATAATTAATTTAATTTTCATGATTTGATTAATGAGAATTAGAATGATAATTATAGAATTAAGTTGGAAAATGCTAAAAAATTCATAACTTGACGCCTGTGAGGTGGATTAAGATGAAATCTGAAAGGGAAGCACATAATTTTGTGCCCAATCTTATGGATAGGTTGGATTATGAAAATTTTGATGGGATTAGGGTGATAATTAATTATTTTCATCCAAAATCCAAAAGTTAATTTCGAATGATCATAACTTGAGATAGAAAAGTCGTAGTGAGACCAAATTTGAAATGGTCAGTTAAAATTATGTGATCAACGCTATAGAAAGATTGGATTAAGCTAATTATTGTGGGAATATGCCTAAACGGAAAAGGCGTTTAGCTTTGATTTTATGAACCGAAAAGTAGCTTTGCATTTATGTAAAAGTTAAAGGGATTAATTGCATAATTAATGGCACAAAAGAGGTGTCGAAAGGAGCTAATTTCAAGGGAATTTATGAATTCTCTAAAATGGAAAAATCTATGAAAAATCCCATGCATAAATGCTGGATTTAAAGAGCTAATGGACTAGCTTAATGGAGGCATGTGTAAGTGGCACTCCACGGACATTCAAGGGCCCCAAAATGTGGATTTTTGTGATTATATATATATATATATATAAAATCTATATCTAAGATATCTAGGGAGCCAAGGTGAGTAAATGACCATAAATTAGTGTGGGAAATTGTGGCAAAAAAATGTCAAAATTAAAGCCATGTGGATATGATGAATAGTGGATAGCAAGGTGGCTTCATGAGGTGGACGTCCAAGGGCCTTGTTGCTTGATTTTTTTAAGATGCTAAATGAGCATCTAAGTGAGCTACTAGCTAGGGTAAATAAATGACCATAAATTAAACCTGAATTTGAAGCTTCATGAACGTCACCTTGTGTGGACAGCAATATGGGCATGATTTGAGCAAATTTTGGTATTTAAAAATCTGTTTAAATATGTATTTTACTTGGCTAAGAATGGGACAATACATCCATGGGATAAATACCCATTAATTACCCTCAAATGATGTGTCAAAGTGGGCCCCAAAAAAATCAGCAATATATATATATGTGGAGCATATACTTGGACGTCCATTTGGGTGAAAAATTTCAAGGGAAGAAATTCCCAAAAGAAGGCAACAAGGGGACGTTCCAAGTCCAGCAGGGAAGGAAGAGGAAAAAGGAAGAAAAGAAGAAAAAAAAGGGAAGAAACTAAGTTGAGAAAGTTGGAAAAAACCAAGTAAGTATACATGATGCATTAAGTTCTTTAATTTTAAGTTTCCTACTTCAAATTTTGGGACATGAATATGCTTCATATTGAACCCTTAAAGAATAATTTATGATGCCCTTAATTAGGGTATTGAATGAGTATTAAATGGTATGAATAAATTTAGGTGATTCATGAGGTTAAAATGAATGATAGAAAGGAAAATGGGTTGATAACCTATCTTGAATCTTCTTAAATCGATGTGTTAGGTTACTGTTTTGAAATAATATCATGATTAGATTATGAATCATGATTTAATGAAATATATATATTGATTTGGGCATAAGTTATGAATTTTAGAATGGATGAGATTTTAGGTTACGTGTATGTGGTGCCCTAGCTCGAGCGTCACAACCTTACTCCAAGATCAATCGATTGGTAAGCGTGATCAGGATTGTTGCCCTGTCACTTAGCGAGTCCTTTGAATATTTATCCCATAACTTTCCATACATAACCATTTCATGAATGAATCATTCTCAATAATTGACCATAAAATTTTTTTTGCTATTTATAATCAATTCATCACATAGTCATAAGCATAACATAAGCCATATACATCATTCAATTCATTTACAATGTCATTAACATACAACCATACAAACTCATAGAGTTCAATCACAAGAATTTGGAGAAATTCAATTTTTCCTTGAATCTCCATCCATGCTCCTTGCATGGTTCTCTCCTTCACCTGTCTTTAGGATTTGAAAAATAAAACTGTGAGTCGAAAGTCAATAAACAAACTATAGGTTTTTAGGCAATTCATTTTCAAGGCAATTCATATAAATGCATTTTCCTCCATTCAATTGAAGACACTTACCAAGTGATCAACTATCAATTGAGTAGAAACCTTTTCATAAATCATTCAGAGAAAGCCACTTTATACCCGCTCGAGGGTATATCTTTAAAGATACTTCTCATACCCATCCAGGATATGTCATAAACAATGCGATGCATCATTTGAAATCATGACATTCATTTGGATAGAAGCTAGCTAGGCAACCATCAACTATCATCCTCTCTCTCAATCCAGGGAGCCGCTGCCGGGCCTCGGTCACCTTAGCGACTTGGTCGCACCAAAGGGGGACATTCGGTTGATAACTCGTAAAAATACGAATTATCATGGCCCATTTTAGACTTTATTTATGCGTTAGTCCGAGAAATTAGGCTTAGTTTGCATCCATTTAGCTTAATTTTCACTCACTTTGCATTTTAGGAGCATTATTTAGTTTTTATGCATTTTCAGCATTAATTAAGCATTTTTAGTCCATTTATTTATTTTATTCATTTTTTGTTGGAAGGACGGACAAGATAAAGGCATGCGGGCAAGTGGAATACAGATCGGGACCAAGTCACAAGGCATATGGATGGCACCCCGGCGCCACCCTACGTGCCCTTGCCAGGACTCCAATACAATTCAGTAAACACATAGCTTCCAGTGAGTTGGCGCCTAGGTGCCAGCTAGGGGTGCCCAGGCGCTAGGCATGATCACACTGGTATGTCTAGGAGAAGCTCCAAGTCATGAAACCTCCAGAGAGTTGGCACCCAGGCGCCAAGGCATGAACTCCTAGGGTTTGCAGAAAAGTTCCAAGTTGCTCGGCAACAAAGAGTTGGTGCCTAGGCGCCAATACTCATCCGTATGTGTAGATTTCAGTGCGTGTGTTGTGCAATGTCACTCTATAAATAGATCCTAGGGGTTTGCGCGAGAAGGACGATGAGAGAAAGCCCAGGAACGGAATTACACAGAAGAGAAAGATGAAAATGCGATCAAAGCACAGATTGAAAAGAGGATTCAACTCCGTTGGTGGAAGCCGCCGGAAAACCAGTTTTGTTTTATTCTTTCTATTTTTCTTTCTTTGCTTTTATGGATACTTTCAATATGGATGTGATGGATGTTATGATCATGTCTTTGAACTAAACTTCCTTTAGATGGATAGTTAGGATGAATTGAATTCTAAACTATATTGTCTTGGTTCTTTGAAATTCAGGAATGAATATTTGATATTATATATGATTGTATGTGATTTACTTTTACATGTGCGGTTTTAATGCTTTTTACAAGATTAGCTACCTTGTAAGATGATTTAATTGCTTGATTTATCCTTGGAAGAGGAAAATCTCTGCTAGATCCATGTGCAGGGCATAGGTTTCCTCTTTGTAAGGGGAGTTGTTTAACGGATAGGAATATACCGTTAAACCCTATGTAGTCACTAAACAGGTTATGCACTTATCAATTTCACTTTATTTAATGGCATGAGAACATAGCAATTAAATAAGGTGTAATTAGCTTTATATAGTGTTGGAAGACATATATAGAGATTATTGAACTTGGGCTAGTAAATTCATACACAATCCAATTAAAAAGAACTAATACGATATAGTTTAGATTCAAGGATTCCGATCTATCCATCTACCATCCCCGATTAGTAACCCCGTTTCTAGTATCCAGCAGTTCCGTGAACCCTACTCTGATTTCTTATTGCAGTTGTTAGCTTTAGTTTTGTGGCGCCTCAAACCGAGACGTCACTTCCTTACTTTAAGACCTTATTGATTGGTAAATGTGAATCAGGATTGTTGCCCTGATCACGTGGCGGGTTCTTAATTGGAACTCGTCCAAATTTTTTTTCCGATTCATTCCTTTTATCTATCATCATTCATTTCATTCCTCATAACATCTTTCATCGTACAAGCACCATTACACTTGTAATAAAATTTCATAATTTCATTCATAACATCTCTTAATGCTATTCTATAATAGCATTTACATTCCTTACATACATACATTCAATCATTGAATCACATAGAACTTATAATTCTAAATAAGTTCACATATACATTAACATACCTTAGAACCTTAAACCATGCTTTTTCATTCCTTATAGCTCACATGGCTACTATTACGTATCTTTCTTCATTGCTTAGGTTCGCAACCTCCTGAGTTTCCCGGCACCTGTCTAAGGTTTAGAAAAACAAAACGTGAGTGACAACTCAGTAAACAAGCATTTTATCATTAGGGCAAGACTTTCTTGAAAACATTTTTCATAAACATCTTGAATACCTTTTTACTTGAGGACATCCTTATGTCCTAAAACATTGTCATAAAATCCCTTGTTCATAAGGACAGTTCCATGTCCTTGAACATTCTCATAAAATATCATTCTTAAAATCATTCACAAGCCATGTCTGGGCTTGTTAAGGCAAAACATATGCGTTTCACCATCTTTAATTAATTTTCTTTGGTTTTGTATGAACATTTCTAATGTTCCAAAACGTATACATAAAACCATCTTTCAATAGTGGACGTTCTACGTCCAAAATATTTTTCTTCTTAAATCCTTTAGCTAGAAGGACATTCTCATGTCCTAAAACATCATTCACATAAGCTTTTCGGCAAAGGACATTTTTATGTCCAAAAACATTTTTCCATCATAAAATTCCTTTAGCTAAGAGACATTTGATGTCTCAAAATATTTTTGGCATGACTTTCTTGACAATGGACATTCATATGTCCTAAAACACATTCCATTAAAATACTTGAGCATTGGACATTCTCATGTCCATAAACATTTACCATTTAATCCTTTGGAAATAGACATTCTTATGTCCAAAACCAAGTTTCACATAAATCCTTTTCATAATCCCCGCCTTGGGGCTTGTTTATAACAAACAAGGCATATAAAATATATAATTCGTTTTCATAAATGCATTTGCATAAAAATATTTCTTTTCATTCCCGTTATTTACACTTTTTTGTAAAACACCCTATTTTCAGGGTAATCATTTCATAAAGATTCCTTTAGGATAACTTTCATAAAAACATACTTTCATGTCCCAATCTTTGGGCTTTTCAAAAACAAAACATAAGCAAATGCATTTCTCTCCATCCAGTAGTGATACTTAGCAAGTGATCATGCTACTTTTTGGAAGAGAATTCTTAACAGCACGCTAGCTAGGCAGCTGTTCATTCATCTTGCTCCCATCTCAGGGAGGGCGCCGCTGGCACTCCTGTCATCCCTTAGCGACTTGGACTTATGTAAAGTGGGCCCCGGTCATCCCGACCGTGCTCTATAACCGGCCTATTCCTTGTACTGGTGCACCATACATCATCCTGACAGACCGTAGTCTGTTTAGTTTAAAGTATTACAGACTGCAACTCATGTCCTTTTAAACTGGGATCACAGATCGCAGCCTGCATCCATACTCACAAAACATCTTAGACCGAAGTCTATATCTTTAAAAATCATTTTCAAAAATACATAACAGACCACAGTCCGTGTCAACTTGTAACGCGAGCGCACCCACATTAAACAAGTTGACATTTGAAATCTAATTTTAGGATGACCTTCCTTAAATTCTTTCGAAAATATTTTGAGTAAAACATCTTGATAAACATTTGAAATGTTTGAAAAATAATACATTTTAAAATCCTTATAAAAGAATTTCAAAACCTTTGAATTTTCAAAATTAAACCGTATATTTTCTAACATTTTCTTGGTTTCCATTTCGGGGCCTTTTGCTCACAAAAGTTATGCAATTATGTTACCCCTTCTCAACCACCCTAATAATCAAATTATTGTCTATTTATCTATTATACCATTTTTACATAAGGGGACTTGCATAACTTTTGCATACCATTTAGCAACCCGAAACCAAACCATTTTATGAAATCAACATATGAGGTTGGTCATCCTTAAATCTCCTTCAACACATCCGTATAAATATTTTTCAAGACATTTTCAACATAAATTTCCTTATCTAAAGGAAATCAAAACTTTTTCGAATATCATTTCAAAACATATGGACTATATCCAAATCATTGTTCGTATTTAAATATCAATACATCAATTCCCATTTTTTGTTCTTTCATAAACATAATTATTTATCATAAAACATCATAAAAGAAATTCAAAACTTATTTACATTTGTTGCTTTGTGAAAAAGGGCAAAATTTTCTTTTTCTTATAAAATACTTTTGAAACAACATCATAAAGAACTTGCTTGCATAAGAATTTTCTTGCTTAAAAGCAAATTTTTAAAGTTTAGGGTCAGCCCTAATCACGTGAACTATAACCCATACTAATATCACCCAAAAATAAATTTTGATTTTTTTGAGTTATCTTCATGATGGCTTATACATCATATAAAAATTTCATATAAAAAATCCTTCTAAAAAAATTATTAAAAATCATTTACTACAGTTGATCCTGTCACCCGTTCTACCCTGTTTAGGTTGATCTTCTCGGATTTGTAATTTGAAACATGATTAATAGTTCAATCTGAAATTTTGTTATTCCCTTAATCATCATATAAAGATCTTGTAAACAAATTTTCATGGTGAAAATCCTTTTTTTACTATTTCATTCATATTTTGGTTTATAACATCATATAACTTCCAGATTTGAAGTATAAAATCAAAATTAACATATACTTACTTGATTAATTGGTAATCCCTCCTTTGGGCACTTGAAATTATCTTCTTTTCTTCATGGTTTCTTCCCTTGGATTGTTCCTGCCACTGCCCCTTTGATTTTTATTAGTTTTTCTCCCAAACAGAAGTTTGGAACGTCCACACTGCCTGCTTATATAGGCATTTATTTTTCAATTTTTCCTTTACAACAAAATGGAGGGTAAAGTTTTGAAAATTTACCCTATAGTTTACTCAAAAATTTTCAGCCACATATTTAATCATTTAATATTATTTTCGGAATTTTTTTCCACATCTATATCCAGCTTTTAAATAAAGCTGTCCACTTAGTCAACCCTAATTAGCAGCCCTATTTTTCATATTTTCTTAATTATTTTGGCTGCATAAATTCCACATAAGACATTCCTTATCCCATATCCCAATTATCATATATTTTTGGATTTTTTTAATAAAAAATGGATTGAAAACTGTGCATACAGCCCCTGCACGTCCACTTTATGGGCTGTTGACTTTGTAAATTTTTTAATTATTTTAATTAATGCTAATGACCCTCATAGCCCACTCTTAGCCCACTCTAATGTGACCCCTAGTGGTCCCTTGGAGCAAGTCAAAATCACTTGACTATTGAAATTTGTTTTATTATTTATTATAATTAAGATTAACCCTTAATTATCCATAAGTGATTAAGCATAATGCACTAGGTTTTGATAATCTTAAATGGGCTATATTATAAAACATATTATCATAGTTATCCATAAAAATTTTTGAGTTTAAAATAATCATTATAGATTGAGTTATTGAATTTTGAAGTTAATTCATCAATTAACTATAATAATAATAATTTTATTTAAGATTTTAAAATTTCCACCTTTGATTATGTAAGTTACCTCATGATCAAGTTACTCTTAAAATTTCATCTCAATCGGACTTCAACATTGCCCGATATGAATTTCCTAAAAACATTTCCGATTTAATCATATTTTTGAATTTCCAAAATGACATGGAAATTAATTTTTGCCACATTAGCATTCTCTACGCACTTTCTATTTAGAAATTAACCCTAATTTCACTTCTTACTTAACCATCCTTAATAATAGTTAAATTTATAATTTAATCCTCCCATTGGGTAGAATATATTAAAATAAACCTACCTTCCAAATTTCACGTTAATCCGACTTGTATTTTACAAGTTACGGACTTTTTAAATAAATTTTCAACCACTTAGGGTTAATTATTCATATTAGGGTTTGTATAATCCTAATTAATTCATTTAATGAGATTGTTTAAATCTCCAAATTTCTGGGTTCCACAAGTTTAAATTCATAAACTCAGAATTTTCTACCCACTGAAAGCAATTAAACTAATTAATAATTTCGATTAACAATTCCTCGTGGGAACGATACTCTACTCACTCTTTATTACTTGACACGGCACGTATACTTGCGTAAATAGCGAGCATTTTAATTAACATATACGCAGCTCGTCAAGTTTTTGGCACTGTTGCCGGGGAATTAGTTTAGCTAATTATTGTTAGTTTCATTGCTTTCTTGTATAAATCTGTAGAATATTTTATTTTTCCTAATTTCTTTTTAGTTTAGAATTTTTCCGCGAGTTAATTGAATTGGTTTTTGCAGATTAATCTCATTTTGCATGCGCCGAGGCAGAGCTGAAAAGGAGATTGTTATTCCTTTTGATCCGAAACCTGAACGAACTTATTTGAGAAGGCGTCGTAAGAGCAGGGAAGCTAGGAGTAAACAACATACTATGGAACGCATCGAGAATCAGGATGAGAACGTTCATGCAAACAAACAGGGAAACTAAAGGATTGAGGTTCCAATTCATCCACCTCAAGATGATTTAGACCAACCCATTTAGGATCTCATTGCGCTGGGCCAGAATGCAGTTCAGACTAGCATCACACCTCTTCCTATCGACACCAACAACTTCGAGATCAAACTGGTGATTTTTAGATGCTCCAGTCCATTAGGCAGTTTGGAGGTCTAGCATCTGAAGACCCACACTGCCATCTGCGGAATTTCTTGCAGATTATGAACACGTTCAAGCAGAACGGAGTCTCCGACGAAGCAATGCGGCTACAAACTTTTCCATTTTCTCTGCAGGATAGAGCTTCGGAGTGGCTAGACTCTTTGCCCCCAAACTCTGTTAATACATGGAACGACTTGGCTCAGAAATTCCTGGAGAAATATTTCCCGCCTGTCAAGTTAGCCAAGTTGAGGATGGACATAGTCTTGTTCAAGCAACACGGAGAGGAGACCCTATCAGAGGCATGAAATCACCTCAAAGACCTGCTCCGGAAGTGCCTGCATCATGGAATTCAGCCGTGGGTTCAAATTCAAATTTTTTATAACGGTCTCCAGGATACCACTCGTCACATGGTAGATTCTTCGTCAAACGGTTCTCTACTGAGGAAAAGCTATCGAGAATCGTATGCCTTGCTTGAAAACATGGCGGCCAATACCTATCAACTGGCATCTGACAGAAGCCGAAATGGGGGTCTACTCCAACTGGACGCAGTCTCATCGATAAAAGCCCACATTGACGCTTTATCCTGGCAGATTCAGAACTTATCCAGGCCAGCCAACGTCAGTGCACTAGGGGTGTCTACACCACAGCAGCCGACAGCAGCAGATATTTGCAGTGGTGTGGCGAGTTCGGCCATCCCAGTGATGAATGTGCCTCCAATCTGGAGTCCATTAATTACGTGAGAAATTTTCAGAGAAATCCAGTGAATCCATACGGAAACAACTACAACCTAGGTTGGAGAAATCATCCCAATTTCTCATGGAACAATCAGACGAGGCCGAATTAGCCACCGGGATTCTCGCAGCAAACCCCACAGCAACAGCCAGCAAGACCAATGCAATTCAATCCACCACCGCGAGAAGAGAAGAAATCTGATTTAGAAAACCTCTTTATGCAATTCATGCAATCCCAGATCATGACGAATAGGAACTTTGAAGCACAAATAGGCCAACTGGCCTCTGCTCTAAATAACCGGCCTCAAGGTTCCTTGCCAAGCGATACAGAGCAAAATCCGAAAGGAAAAGGACAAGAACAGGTTCAAGCAGTCACGTTGCGTAGTGGAAAGCAGTTACCCGATGCAATTCTACCAGAATCGGTAACTGAATCCACTAATCCTCTAATTCAGCAGTCACAGGAGCCAGAAGAACCAGATACTACTCAAAAGCAACCAGACGCTGAAATCGCCACAAACCAAAGGCCGCCTCCTCCATTTCCTCAGAAATTCGCAAAGACTAAAAAGGAGGGCCAATTCAAGAAATTTCTAGAGATATTAAAGCAGCTACATATCAATATGCCTCTCATCGAAGCCTTAGAACAGATGCCGAGCTATGCCAAATTTATGAAAGACGTGCTATCAAAGAAAAGGTGGTTGACAAAATTCTAGACGGTGGCGTTAACAAAGGAAACCAGCGCTATGGTGCAGAGGAAGCTGCCTCCTAAGCTCAAGGACCCAGGGAGTTTCACTATCTCGTGCATAATTAGAAATCAATACTTCGGGAGAGCTCTATGCGACTTGGAAGCCAGCATTAATCTCATGCCCAAGTCGATTTTCAAAAAATTGGCCTTAGGGGAGCCTGACCTACGATAGTAATGCTGCAAGTGGCAGACCGATCTATTACGTATCCGAAGGGTATTATTGAGGATGTTCTTGTCAAGGTGGACAAGTTCATTTTTCCTGCTGATTTTATTATTCTGGATTACGAAGAAGATCGGGACGTGCCAATTATTCTAGGTCGACCTTTCCTTGCAACGGGCAACGCAATAATTAATGTACGAGCCGGAGAATTAACTATGCAAGTGCAAAATGAAAAAGTCACGTTCAATGTGCTCAAGGCAATACAGAGCCCAACTGATTCAGAGGATTGCTTAATGATTGATATGGTCAATTCAAAGGTTTAAGAGTTTTCCTCGACTGGTATTGAGAAGGACCCAAAGGAGACTGCAAATAAGGATCGTCAGTTAACTGCTTATACAGAAGATCGACTAGCTGATCACATCGGGCTCGAACAATTGACCGACCCAGTGGAAAACAAGGACATGAAAGAAAAAATCGATGATGGAATAGAAGGGGCTATAGTTGAGGAAACTGAACATTACCATATCCAAATGCCTCTATTCCACCTATCAGAAAATCAGACTCGGCATGTGTAAGGACCAGATATTTTATTTTATTTTCATTATAACCCTTCTCTATTTATGAGGTAACTTATGAACATGCCACTAGGAGTTTATAATGTTAATGGATGCATAACATATATGAATATAGTATCTAGGGAACATATAGTGCATATATGCATATATAATGATCTTAGCACACTGAGTATAAATTTAAATGTGTATGATTAGTGTGTCATTGTTAAGCACTATAACTATTTTTCCCCTTCACAGAGTAGGTACGGGGTTCGACCTGATTGGTCAGGTCGCGGGGGTCAAGGGGGCAGCGCCCCTGGAGAAATTTTTAATTATTAAGTTGTAGGAGCGGAAAATTAAATTACTAATTGCGACTGGACTCGACCCATGCCTCGACCCGACTCAATGGATTCAATTAACATAAGCGGCCCGCGCTCTAGGGCTTCATTTTCCATTTCACGCCCGACTGCGTTTTCTTCTTCTCCTCTTCTGGTTCTTCGCTCCTCCTCTACTTTCTCTTCCACTCAGTTCGAACCACCCGTGATCTCTTGAGGGAAACTATACCAACTTCCTTGAAGGTCATAGATCCTAGTCCAGGAAGCTCGAAGGCTCCAAATCTTTGCAATCCACATCTAGGGTCGCTGTTTTGGGAGAAATCACAGTCAAGGTAAGTAGATGTCGCCCCTTCTCGATTGAGTGATGAAATTTTATGTTAAACGCGAAGTGACGCTAGAGGGAATGTGTAGCGCCTGACGACTCCATGACATTAGGCGTAGGGTTCATAACAGTTAGGGTTCATGGGGAATTTACTTTGAATGTGCGATTTCTATGATGTAAAAGACTTCTTAGCAGTTTTTATATTGTTAAAATGTGACGTGAATTGATTTGCCCTAATTGAGAGTATGAATTGAAGGTTCTTTCATTTCGCACCTATCATGTGTTTGATAAAATGCTTGTGTGACAGATCTATGTGTTGAATTTGAATTGTGTTGATATTGTATGCGTGATTTGCGACATGTTTCATTGTCTGTTAAGTATGATGTGTTATCTCAAATAGTTGGTTGTAAGGGTTGTTCATGGCCCTTGATTGACATGAGGAGAGGGTTGTTCATGGCCCTTGATGGACATGAGTAGATGATTGGTTGTGTTGTTCAATTTGTGTGTGGTTATATGCATACGATCTTGGGAGTGAGTATTGGACCCATATGTATTAGCTTCATCACTATATGAGTATCCATCATTATACTTATTTTCACTTTGTGCTAATCACTATCTACTTACTGGGTTTATTTAGACTCATATCGTTTGTTATTGTGCTTTTAGATCATAGGCCAGATGGGGAACTTAAAGATGGGACAAGTTGAAGATCAAACATGAGAGACCATAGCGCAATATGTTAATTTCAGTTCTTTTAGATTTGTGCTCTTTTTGATAATCATATATGTAGACAATTATTTAGGCGGATTCGCTTTGACAACTATAGTGTATTTGGTATTTCAGATTGGATTATAATCCTTGTTGATGCACATATGCATGATTATTATATTTGCTTGATGTGTAAGGGAAATATTTAATGATTTTCCTTCTATATGAATGTCCTTATTATATGAAGATGTAAGTATATAAATAGGATTGAATGTTACAGATTGAAATGTTATGAATAGAAAGTCATGTATTCCATATTACCCCTATACTCTTAGGTGGAGGAGGAGTAGGGGCAGCTTGGGTACAACAACAATTACCAGTTCATCATATTCCTCCTGGTGGGATGCAGGTTGGGAGAGGACCCTATCCTCAGCAGGCTCGCCCTCAGGTCGATAGAAGACCACAAGTGATGGCAGTGGTTCAAGCTACAAATGCACAAGAGGCACAATCTGCAGAGAATGTGGTTACAGGTAACCTTCTTGTTAGTGGATGCATGGCCTTTGTATTGTTCGATCCTGGTGCATCACGATCATTTGTGTCAATAGCTTTTGTGAAGAAAGCTAAGTTGATTAAACATCCCATGCATGAACTAATGAGGGTGTCTACCCCCTTGAGAGCAGTTAGTATAGCAACTGAGATGTGTAGATGTGTTCCTGTGATGATTAAGGGTAGACAGTTCCTAGCAGATTTGATAGTATTGGAGATGGAGGGATTGGATATTATCTTGGGCATGGATTGGTTAGCTAAGTATGATGCTAATGTAGGTTGCCGATCAAAGCAAGTTATCCTTAAGCTACATAATGATATGGAATTCATATTCAGAGGATTACCAACAGGTGGGTTACCCAAATTGGTGTCAGCCTTAGGAGCAATGAGTTTGGTTCGAAAAGGTTGTCTTGCTTATCTTGCCTTAGTAGTAGATATCAACATAGTGGACAAACAGTTGGATGAGATCCTTGTGGTACGTGAGTTCCCTGATGTATTTCCTGCAGATTTGCCTAGTTTGCCACCCAAACGGGAAGTGGAATTTGGAATAGATTTGCAACCTGGAGTGGAGCCAATTTCAAGAGCTCCTTATTGCATGGCACCAGTACAGATGGCTGAATTGAAGACTCAATTACAGGATCTATTAGATAAAGGATTTATTCGGCCCAATGTGTCACCATGGGGAGCCCCAGTTTTGTTTGTGAAAAAGAAAGATGGGAGTTTGAGGTTATGCATTGACTATTGCGAGCTCAATAAAGTGACTATTAAGAACAAGTACCCATTACCTCGTATCGATGATTTGTTAGACCAGTTGCAAGGAGCAAGTAAGTTTTCAAAGATTGACTTACAATCTGGGTATCATCAAATGAGAGTTAAAGAGTCAGATATACAGAAAACAGCATTTAGGACTCGGTATGGACATTATGAGTTCCTAGTCATGCCTTTTGGTTTAACAAATGCCCCTGCAGCATTCATAGACTTAATGAATAGGGTATTTCGGCCATATTTGGATCAATTTGTAGTTGTGTTTATCGATGATATTTTGGTATATTCCAAGAGCAATGAAGAGCATGAAGGACACTCGAGATTGATTTTATAAAAGCTAAGGGAAGAAAAGCTTTATCGAAAGCTTAAGAATTGTGATTTTTGGATGAACAGTGTGGGATTTTTGGGTCATGTTGTTTCTAAAGATGGAATATCTGTGGACCTGCATAAGATAGAGGCTGTGGTAAACTGGCCTAGGCCATCCAGTGTTACTGAGGTGAGAAGCTTTTTGGGTCTAGCAAGGTACTATAGGCGATTTGTGGAAGGGTTCTCTACCATTGCCACTCCGATGACGAAGCTCACGCACAAAGGGGTAAAGTTCAAATGGACAGACAAGTGTGAAGAAGCATTTCAAGAGTTGAAGAGACGGTTAGTAGAAGCACCTGTGTTAACTGTACCTTAAGGAAATGGTGGATTTGTGATATATAGTGATGCATCAAAGAAGGGATTTGGATGTGTCCTTATGCAACATGGTAGGGTGATAGCCTATGCATCGAGACAATTGAGACCACATGAGGTGAATTATCCAACTCATGACTTGGAGTTAGCTGCAGTGATCTTTGCACTGAAAATATGGAGGCACTACTTATATGGCGGACGATGTGAAGTATATACTGATCACAAAAGTTTGAAGTACATCTTTACTCAGAAGGAGTTAAATATGCGACAACGAAGGTGGCTAGAGTTATTAAAAGATTATGACCTAAGTATTCATTATCATCCAGGTAAAGCGAATGTAGTGGCAGATGCACTAAGTAGGAAATCTGGGAGTAGCATGGCTGGTTTACTTACTAGTCAAGAAGAATTATTTGAAGAAATAAGGAAAATGGACTTGCATGTGTGTGTCGATGGGGGTAGCAGCACAAATTAGCTAATTAAGGATTCAACCCACTCTTAGAGATGAAATTAGACAAGCATAAGAGGAAAGCCAAGATGAATCCTTTCAAAAGGTGAGAGAGAGAGTATTGAAAGGAGAATTACAAGATTTTATAATTGGGGCCGATGGTATTATGAGATTCAGGGGTCGTATGGCCATTCCCAGGAGAGCTCAAATTTTACAAAAGATTCTCGAAGAGGCACATTCCTCACCTTACATGATTCACCCTGGGAGTACAAAGATGTATCAGGATTTAAAGATGCACTATTGGTGGGATGGAATGAAGGGTGATGTGGCTAAGTATGTGGCCAAGTGTTTAACATGCCAGCAAGTCAAGGCCGAACACCAGAGACTTGGAGGAGCATTGCAACCCATTGAAATTCCAAAGTGGAAGTGGGAAGGTATATCGATGGACTTCATTGTTGGACTACCACGCACAGTGGCAGGATATGATAGTATTTGGGTTATTGTGGATAGATTGACTAAGGTGGCACATTTTATTGCTGTTAAAACCACTTTTATAGCCGAAAAGCTAGCATGGATATATCATAAGGAGATCGTGAGACTCCATGGGGTGCCAACGTCTATCATCTCAGATCGGGGATCAGTGTTCACATCAAGGTTCTGGAAGGCTTTACATAAAGCAATGGGCACTCAATTGGATTTTAGCACTTCCTTCCATCCGCAATCTGATGGCCAAACAGAACGAGTGAACCAGCAATTAGAAGATATGTTGAGAGCTTGTGTCTTGGAATGGGGGTAGCACTTGGAGTGACCATCTGGCTTTGGCAGAATTTGCATACAACAATACTTATCATTCCAGCATTCAAATGGCTCCTTTTGAGGCATTGTATGGACAAAAATGTAGATCGCCACTTTGTTGGGATGAAGTGGGGGAGAATACTATAGTTGGCCCTCGAATGATAGCAGACACAGTGGAGAAGGTATCATGAATTTGGGAACAGATCCGCATTGCCCAATCTCATCAAAAGAGCTATGTAGATACTAGGAGGCGAGAGCTAGAGTTCCAAGTGGGAGATAAGGTATTTTTAAAGGTATCCCCAATGAAGGGTGTGGTTCGGTTTGGTACAAAAGGAAAATTAAGCCCAAGATACATCGGTCCCTATGAAATCTTAGAACGAATTGGAAAGGTGGCATATCGCATTGCTTTGCCACCTTTCTTAGTTGGGGTGCATAATGTATTCCATGTCTCATCATTAAGGAAATATGAGCCAGACCCATCACATGTGCTCAGGCCTGAGGAAATACGAGTAGAAAAGAATTTGCAATATGTAGAGAGGCCAGTTCCAGTCTTAGATATTAAGGAGAAACAATTGAGAAACAAGACTATCAAGCTGCTTAAAATCCAGTGGTGTAACCATACAAAAGATGACGCTACTTGGGAGTTGGAGGAGATAATCAGGGAGAAATATCCTTATTTATGGGAATGATTGCAAGTTTCGAGGACGAAACTTTTCTTACAAGGGTAGTCTGTAAGGACCAGGTATTTTATTTTATTTTATTTTCATTATAACCCTTCTCTATTTATGAGATAACTTATGAACATGCCACTAGGAGTTTATAATATTAATGGATGCATAACATATATGAATATAGTATCTAGGGAACATATAGTGCATATATGCATGTATTATGATCTTAGCACACTGAGTATAAATTTAAATGTGTATGATTAGTGTGTCATTGTTAAGCACTATAACTATTTTTCCCCTTCGCAGAGTAGGTACGGGGTTCGACCTGACTGGTCAGGTCGCGGGGGTCAAGGGGACAGCGCCCCCGGAGAAATTTTTAATTACTAATTGCGACTGGACCCGACCCATGCCCCGACCCGACTCAATGGATTCAATTAATATAAGCGGCCCGCGCTCTAGGGCTTCATTTCCCATTTCGCGCCCGACTGCGTTTTCTTCTTCTCCTCTTCTGGTTCTTCGCTCCTCCTCTACTTTCTCTTCCACTCAGTTCGAACCACCCGTGATCTCCTGAGGCAAGCTATACCAACTTCCTTGAAGGTCATAGATCCTAGTCCAGGAAGCTCCAAGGCTCCAAATCTCTGCAATCCCATCGAGGGTCGCCGTTTTGGGAGAAATCACAGTCAAGGTAAGTAGATGTCGCCCCTTCTCGATTGAGTGATGAAATTTTATGTTAAACGCGATGTGAGGCTAGAGGGAATGTGTAGCGCCTGACGACTCCATGGCATTAGGCATAGGTTTTGTAACAGTTAGCGTTCATGGGGAATTTACTTTGAATGTGCGATTTCTATGATGTAAAAGACTTCTTAGCAGTTTTTATATTGTTGAAATGTGACGTGAATTGATTTGCCCCAATTGAGAGTATGAATTGAAGGTTCTTTCATTTCGCACCTATCATGTGTTTGATAAAATGCTTGTGTCACAGATCTATGTGTTGAATTTGAATTGTGTTGATGTTGTATGCGTGGTTTGCGACATGTTTCATTGTCTGTTAAGTATGATGTGTTATCTCAAATAGTTGGTTGTAAGGGTTGTTCATGGCCCTTGATTGACATGAGGAGAGGGTTGTTCATGGCCCTTGATGGACATGAGTAGATGATTGGTTGTGTTGTTCAATTTGTGTGTGGTTATATGCATACGATCTTGGGAGTGAGTATTGGACCCATATGTATTAGCTTCATCACTATATGAGTATCCATCATTATACTTATTTCCACTTTGTGCTAATCACTATCTACTTACTGGGTCTATTTAGACTCATATCGTTTGTTATTGTGCTTTTAGATCACAGGCCAGATGGGGAACTTAAAGATGGGACAAGTTGAAGATCAAACATGAGAGACCATAGCACAATATGTTAATTTCAGTTCTTTTAGATTTGTGCTCTTTTTGATAATCATATATGTAGACAATTATTTAGGCGGATTCGCTTTGACAACTATAATGTATTTGGTATTTCAGATTGGATTATAATCCTTGTTGATGCACATATGCATGATTATTATATTTGCTTGATGTGTAAGGGAAATATTTAATGATTTTTCTTCTATATGAATGTCCTTATTATATGAAGATGCAAGTATATAAATAGGATTGAATGTTACAGATTGAAATGTTATGAATATCAGGTCATGTATTCCATATTACCCCTTGTATGTTATGGGGAGATGCTGCCGAATTTTTCTTAGATTGTGTAGTACTCATTGACTAGTTCTTGTGTAATTCTAGGAATGGGGTATTACACTCAATGGACAAATGCAAAACCCTGGAGCCACTATCAAGTCAAAACCCTGACAAACGCCTGTATAGTCTTTTTAAGAGACTAACTGATCCATTTGAAGGGGCTACGATTAGGTCTGAGCCTCAATGTTGCAGTCTGAATGGAAGAGAGTTCAAGGTGGTAAACTGAAAGAAGATTGAACAGCGGGAACATCGGGCTGAGGACGTTAAACTTAGCGCTGAATGGGAGGCAACCCATTGCTCATTTTCATTTTGATTTGTGTTTTTTGTTTTTATTTTTATTTTTAGGAAAATAATTTGGAGCATAATTTCACAAAGATCATGCTTGGAAGCAGCCAGGAGAAAAATTTCAAAAAAATTGCTGAAAGACATTGGCGCCTAGGCGCCGTGATGATGATCTCGAAGAACACGGAGGATGAACTGGCTCCCTGACGCCGGGTCATGGATAGCGCAATCCGGACGACTTATAAAGCTTGGGGTTAGGGTTCTAAACCCTAAACCCCACGCCCCAGCGCCGAAAATCCCTTTTTCTCATCCCTAATCAATCTCCCATTGATTCTAAGCCATTTCAACTCCAATCCAACGCCATTTCACCAAGAAATCATCCCTCTATTCCATCCGTTCCAACCATTCCATTTTCTTCCCTTTTCTCCTTTGCTTAGATCCAATCAAATCCATCCAAAAATCCATTTTTTCAACACCAAATCCTATGCAACATCACCACATTTGATTTCCCATCATTTTCCCTATGATTTGGGCTCCATTTTGAGCCAATCCATCTTCATCTTCTTCGTCTGGCGCCGCTACCTCACGCCCCGACACTAGTGCAGAGACGCCAAAATTGTAGTTTTCAAACTAGCAAGCTTCTAGGGGTAAAAGTTCTATTTTTAGTGAATTTCAAGTACTTTACAAGTTATTTGGTGATTGTTTGAGTGGAGAATTGGATTGGATTGGTTGACTTATGTGGATTGGGCGGCGGATTGGAGGTTGGTTTGGCTTGATTGGCTTGGTGATTGTGGGCTTTGTGATTGCTTGTGGACTATTTTGGGTGCACTTTTGGAGTTTGTGATTGCTTTGTGATTGCTTGTGGACTATTTGAGGTTGTTTGTGTGAGACATGGCTTAATCATCATCAGCCAAGAGGAAGAAGATTCAGGAGCCTGTCGAATTCGACGCCAACAAGTTTGTGTCCGCTCAGGTGTTTAAGCGGTGCACGGTTTCGCTCCGAAAGCAGCATTTGATTCCGGAGAGGGGAATCAAGATTAATTCTTTTTTTGATAACTTCATCAATGCATTGAATGCTCGAGGTTGGCAGAAATTCCTCGCACAGCCAGAGTCTGCAATCGTCCCAGTTGTGAAAGAGTTCTACGCTAATGCGGTAGAACATGAGCAGGGCAGGGTGAAGGTCCGGGGCAAGATCGTCCTATTCCATGCTGAGGCGATCAACTCCTACTACGGGTTGTGTTCTTTTGATCACCCAGACCAATACGAAGCGTTTTTGGAGGGAGAGGACCGAGATGTCGACTCCATCACCAGGCATCTCTGCGAACGACCTCCGACATGGAAGTCTACGGGAGGACAGCTCACATCCTTCAAGTGCAGCGAGATGATGTACGACGAGCGGATGTTCTTCCATTTCATCTAAGCCCGGATGATGCCGTTGACACACGTCAGCGAGGTGACGATGGACAGGGCGCTACTTCTTCACGCCATATACAGTGGCATGACGATCAACGTGGGCAGATTAATCTACAATCAGATTTGTGCCAGCACGACCGCACCCCGGGGTAGCTACTATTTTTCGTCCCTCATCACCGGGCTCTGCAAGCGGGCCGGCGTCAGATGGGAGTAGACGGAGGAGGTCCTGAACTGTTAGGAGATTATTGAAGACCTCTCCTACCTCACCCAGCCCCGGATTCACACCGCCACGACATGGCCCAGAGCAGCTCCACCAGCGGGTCCTTCATCGCAGCCGCTATTGTGAAACCCTGATCTTGGAGGTATGTATGAAACCCTAGGTTTATAAACCCTAGGTAATGTATTGATCCTTATATAAAATATATGGATGATATTTTGCAATATATGGAATTGGAAGATTAAATAATGAATTATGAAATGTTAATTCGGATGAATAATGTGCATGAATAGTAAATGTGGGATTAAGGAATATGTTAAGTTAATCACTTTGGATTAACTTAATCATAAAAGACAAAAAAGGAAGCTTCCCACAAAAGGACAAAATAGCCACTTTTTGATTTATTTAGTATTTTCGGATTTTTAGTAGATTTTTGAGAGAAAATGAAGAAAAATTCATATCTTAAAATCCGGAAGTCGGATTAAGGTGAAATTTTGTATGGATGGATCGGATTAAGCCAAATATCATGGAAAATGTGTTTTTTGGAGAGCAAGTAAGCAAGGCTTAACTTTTTCAAAGCAAGTTATTAATTCTACTTTTTACTTTTTGAAAAAGTAGCTTAAGATATGATATTTTAATGAAATAAAAAAATACAAAAATCCCCCAAAGTCCACCATGGGAAAACGTGAGCTAGCATGGGGATTTGTGCCAAAAATTCAATGGTTGAGATGAGCTCAATCAAGGATAATCAACGGTTGAGATTAATCACGTCTTTTGATGAAAATCAAGCAATTAATGGATGGATCAGCTATGGAAACTTGTGACCAGCAATTTGCCACCTAGGATAATGGGAAGTTTCTTGGAAATAACATGGAAATGATATATGTATAATTTAATCCAAATTTCAAGGGGGTAGAATGCAATTTCATGAAATTTGGAGCACTATATAAAGGGGAGGGTGCCTTGAACGAATTTCACACCCATCCCAAGCATTCTTAGCTTGAGAAATTCATTCCCCACATTTTTGAACAAAAGAGAAAGGAAAGAGAGATGGAAAGAGAGAGAAAGTGAGAAGGAGAGGAGGAGTTCTCCACTTGAGGTAAGAGAATTCTTCCCAAATTTATTTTGGGTTTTAAGTAAGGTAAATCATGCTAGATAATGCCTAAGCATGAGAAAATAAGTATAGTTATAATGCTTAATCGGAATTATGCTAAAACATCAAAAATTTGCAGCAAAGATGGAGCATTCGGGAAGATTGCATATGATATGTGTAAATAATGCTCCAAAAATGATAAATGATGATTTAGGATGTATGAATATGATAAATATGATGTTGGAATGATGATATATTAATTTCATGATTTTTCGAATTAAGGATTATGCTTAAGTGAATTTATGTTGATTTTTAGTATATGGGGAAAATGATTTATTTAGCCAAGTTAATGATGATAAATTCAAAATGTAAGAATTTTCTCATGATATACTAAGCATAAGCTATGTCATGGTATTTTTTATTTTTGGAAAAAATGTCAATTTTTGGAACTCATGAACAGTAATCCACATCGCTGTGAACAGATACCTCGGGTGAACAGTAATCGTGAACAGTAATCTGCTACAGTGATTGCCACAGTAACATGAATAGTAACAACGTGATTTTGGGGAAAAATTGAGATTTATTTTTATATATTTATGAGGATATATGGATGGAATTTTTAAAGGATTTATAGATAAAAATTCATATAAGGAGGTAATGACCAAGTATATTTATAAGATTAACCTTTATAGAAATGAGGTAATAGATGATTATAAAGAATGCATGGGAAGAAAACTAAGACATGGAATGATATAGATAAAATATCATTTTTCCTTGTATAGGAAAAGGAAAGGAAAAGGTGGAGGACACAGACTGAGGAGGTAAACAAGCAAATTTTTTTAAAATGTGATTTGATCGCTTCATTGTAAGCAAGCAAACTTTTTTTAATGTGATTTTATTGCTTCATTGTAAGCAAGTACAACTTTGAAAATGTGATTTTATTCTCAAGTATTTATGAAATGTGTTTAAAGGTGGCCATTCCTATAATTTTTGAAATGACAAATGTTTATGAGTTTTTATGAATAGTCATGCCGGCATATTGATATCATGTGATGTTCATGGACATGTGCACATGTATGATGTATAATGAAGAGGCTTTGGTGGATTTAGAAAGCGGATCAGAGGGTCCCCCTTCACTATTGTCGAGTCGTATGGGTCATATGCCGACGGCGTCCTCCCCAGAGTTGAAGGCAAATGAATGTTATGTGTGAATGAATGCATTGCATTTTCATACATGGATTGAAAAGGAAAATATTGATTTGAAATGATATTTTTAAGGGATGGTACAAATAATTCTCTACATGAGAATGACAAGTCACCTGGTGTAAGAGGTATATAATGCCGGGAAAATCAAAAGTCATGCATATAAGAGACCATGTAGGCATCAAGAGGAAGAGAGGTTCCCTTTGATGAGGCCAAGTCGGAGACAGCCGGCGTATTGGACCATGCTATGTGAGATGTTCACTGGGCTAGCATACCCGCACACGAAGGTTTATGTCAGGAATGGAAAGGAAGCATTTGCACATCCAATGTTTATGAAATGATTTTTATGAAAAGATTTCTATTCCATTGATAGTTGATCACTTGCTAAGTGTCTCCTATCGAATGGAGAGAAATGCATTTACGAATGGTTTACATGAATGGTTTACATGAATGATTTACATGAATGGTTTATGAAAGGTTTCCAAAAATGGTTTACAAAAAGATTTCTATTCCGTTGGTAGTTGATCACTTGGTAAGTGTCTTCTATTAAATGGATAAAAATGCATTTAAACGAAAGAAAAATACTTGCTTATTGAGTTTCGACTCATGTTATGTTTTTCCAACCTCAGACAGGTGCAAGGAAATCCAAGTGATGAAAAAGATCAGGTTGATTTTCCTGTAAGTGATATGATGAATGAATGAAAGAAGCATAGTTACAAAGGTATGTAATCCTTTATATATTGAAATATGAATGTATGCCCTAATGGGATATAATGAAAAAGGACATAGGTTGTATGAAATTATAAAGTTATGAATAATATGAGAAGTTGATGATTAATGATGATATGGATAAGTCCATTATGAATGATGATGAGTATATATTTATGTGATGAAAGAAAAGAAAAAGAAAGAAATGAAAAAAAAATTGGACGAGACCAATTAAGAACCCACCGTGTGATCAGGGCAACAATCCTGAGTCACATTTACCAATCGACAAGATCCTGGAGTAAGGACTATGTGGGCGCCTCGGTTCGAGGTGCCACAGTTATCCACGGGCGAGCGACTAACCAACTTAGAGAACTTGGTTGCGGCCCAAGCCAGGTACAGGCATCAGCATGACAGGGCGATGGAGGCCTACTTACGACAGATTGTGGAGGACCGCCAGATCGATGTCTCCACTCTCCCACCTTTCCCGTCGATGCCACCAGAGGTCCGAGCATGCTTCGGGCAACTATCCCAACAGACCCAGCCCAGCTACAGCGAGGACGAGGACGCCACGGAGTCTGATTCTTGAGGGAGTCCCAGTCCTTTCATTTTATTTTTATTTTTTCTTTTCATTGGTCATTCTAGGTCATCATGCATTGAGGACAATGCATCTCTCAAGTTTGGGGGGTGTATAATTCTCAACCTTAGGTTAGTTTTTCATGTTTACATTGCTTA
This sequence comes from Annona cherimola, assembly GCA_030490835.1. Taxonomy (NCBI): domain Eukaryota; kingdom Viridiplantae; phylum Streptophyta; class Magnoliopsida; order Magnoliales; family Annonaceae; genus Annona; species Annona cherimola. The sequence continues at coordinate 47,631,814 of CM059972.1, forward strand.
TGTCAATTCCAGCTAATGAAAGTTATCTTTGTTTCAATCTATCTTATTGAAAATGTGCAAGGTTGTCATTAATGTTGACTTGAAATTGAATTCATGAAAAATGGGCAATTCAAATTAAGAACCAAGTATGAAAGCAAGTTGCAATTGACATGAGAAAGAATTAAAAGAATTTCATAATACATTGTTCTAATTCAATTACATGTATATCTTCCAGACTGAGATGATGACAATTGAATTAAATAAATGCTGACCAAGTACTTTAATAGGTTCAGAAATGATATTATTTCACATAAATTACACAGGCATGTTCAGTACCCCTAACAAAATAAGAAAAATAAAAAGGAGGTGATTGACCTAAGCTGAGTAACCGGGACTTGACATCAACAAATGATAAGGTTTGCAAAAAAAAGCAAAGGACAATGGCAGTAATAACGCTTTAAAATCAAAATTCTCCCCAAATACCCTAAAATATGATGAGGAAAATTTTGCAATAAGTTTGGGGGGAAAAGAATGTGCAGTTGGTAGAAATTGAATCCAATGACTTATTACTATTTTCTGTAACCAGTTAATTCAGCTTAAACCTTGGTTTGTCTGTTTCCATTAATTTTCTAACCAGTTTCCTGATCCAATGGAAGATTAACATGTTGAATTATGACCACGTACTAAGGAATTTTGGCACCCATATGTAACTTAGTTTGAGAATGAAAAGGCATGCCTTGTTTTGTGTAATGGAGGATCTTTCAAGTTAGATTACTCTTAGCCTTGTTGAATAGATAAATGGATTGATCAAGGTATCACGGGAAGCAAACGGAGTTGACAGAGTCCGCATTCATTCATTCATTCATTTATTCATTGTGTTTGTATGTGTTGCTCGAGAACTAGCAACATTTAAGTTTGGGGGTATGATAACTCATAAAAAAATGAGTTATCATGAACCATTTCAGACTTTATTTGTGAATTAGTCCGAGAAATTAGGCTTAGTTTGCATCCATTTAACTTAATTTTCACTCACTTTGCATTTTAGGAGCATTATTTAGTTTTTATGCCTTTTCAGCATTAATTAAGCATTTTTAGTCCATTTATTTGTTTTATTCATTTTTTGTAGGAAGGACGGACAAGATAAAGGCATGGGGCAAGTTGAATACAGATCGGGACCAAGTCACAAGGCATATGGATGGCGCCCCAGCGACAACCATTGGCTCCCATGCACCATCCTAAATGCCCTTGCCAGGACTCCTGCACAATACAGCAAACACATAGCTTCCAGTGAGTTGGCTCCAGCCAGGGGCGCCCAGGCTCCAGGCATGATCACACAGGTGTGTCCAGGAGAAGCTCCAAGTCATGAAACCTCTAGAGAGTTGGCGCCTAGGCGCCAAGGCATGAACTCCTAGGGTTTGTAGAAAAATTCCAAGTTGCCCAGCACACAAAGCGTTGGTGCCTAGGCACCAATATGCATCTGTATGCACATATTTCAGTGCATGTGCTGCGCAATGTTACTCTATAAATAGATCCTAGGGGTTTGTGCATGAAGGAAGACGAGAGAGAGCCCATGAACGGAATTACACAGAAGAGAAAGACGAAAACACGATCAAAGCACAGATTGAAGAGAGGATTCAACTCCGTTGGTGGAAGCCGTCGGAAAACCAGTTTTGTCTTATTCTTTCTATTTTTCTTTCTCTGCTTTTATGGATACTTTCAATATGGATGTGATGGATGTTATGATCATGTCTTTGAACTAAACTTCCTTTAGATGGATAGTTAGGATGAATTGAATTCTAAACTATATTGTCTTGGTTCTTTGAAATTCAGGAATGAATATTTGATATTATATATGATTGTGTGTGATTTACCTTTGCATGTGAGGTTTTAATGATTTTTATAAGATTAGCTACCTTGTAAGATGATTTAATTGCTTGATTTATCCTTGGAAGAGGAAAATCTCTGCTAGATCCATGTGCAGGGCATAAGTTTTCTCTTTGTAAGGGGAGTTGTTTAACGGATAGGAATATACCGTTAAACGCTGTGTAGTCACTAAACAGGTTATGCACTTATCAATTTCACTTTATTTAATGGCATAAGAACATAGCAATTAAATAGGGTGTAATTAGCTTTATATAGTGTTGGAAGACATATATAGAGATTATTGAACTTGGGCTAATAAATTCATACACAATCCAATTAAAAAGAACCAATACGATATAGTTTAGATTCAAGGATTCCGATCTATCCATCTGTCATCCCCGATTAGTAATCCCGTTTCTAGTATCCAGTAGTTCCGTGAACCCTACTCTGATTTCTTATTGCAGTTGTTATCTTTAGTTTAAATTCATAAACTCAAAATTTTCTACCCACCGAAAGCAATTAAACTAATTAATAATTCCAGTTAACAATTCCTCATGGGAACGATATTTTACTCACTCTTTATTACTTAACACGACATGTATACTTGCGTAAATAGTGAGCATTTTAATTGACATATACGCAGCTCGTCGTAGGTCCGCTTACACCTTTGTGGTGGACCTCATGCTTTCGTGCACATGCTTCTTTCACAAACACGACTTGACATGCTAGTATGATTTTTCATTCATAAATCATGAATTCATCATTTATCATAAGTACTTGTAAAGCAGTAAGAAATTCATTTATTTCAATAGAAATAACATTTCAACACTCATTTAGACAAGGAATGACCATCCTTAAACAATTTATAAAGAATTGAAATCATTCATTTGCTAACTCATATAAACAATTAGAACATCAATGATAAGCATTTTATCACATTTGATAAAACAAAACATTTTGGAAAACTGCTTGCTTACCTTTCGTGCTTAGCTTTCCTCCTCGATAACCTCTTTGCCTTTGCCTATACATAAACATAGCATTGCATTTATAACAAGCCATTTACTTGCATTCACTTAGTTTTCCAATCCCATAATCCATATTATTCATAATCAACTTGAATTTTTAAGTCGATCATACATATAAGATAGACACTTATGCAATCATAGCATTCATTCCATACTTTCAATAATGTTTTTTAATCCCATATTTAGGGTAGACACATAACATACATTCATATCTCCACATATGGGGATTTATAGCTCCCATTAACCATTTTTCATGCTTTTTCCATTTTTCCTACGTCTATGCTTATTCTAAGCATGTAAGTGACGTGTCAAGCTTCATAAATAAATCTCAAATATTGAGATAATAAATCCTTAATCACACAGAAACTTTCTCATGCATGTTATCATATTTTCATGCATATTTTGCATTTTAGCAAATTTACATAAATCACATATCAACCATTCACACATATGCTTCACATATATTCAACATACAACACATATATTATGTATTTCTTAAATTTTCTTAACACAGCAACTTCCACCCATTTTCATCATCATTAAACTCCTTAATTAACATATACTTTAGGGTTTAATTTCGGATTTGTAATCCCTTTATCACCAATTTCCAAAACAGCCATGTTAAGACACATGTTACATCATTTCAATGCTCCTTTCACGACTTAAATCATAATAGATTTTTAGTCATAATTTCCACCAACTAAACATGATTTTATTAACCCAAATTTAGGGTATTATCACATATTTGAAATCCAAAATTCGTTGGTTTCCATAACAGTAACATATTCACACACATTGGGTATCCTTTTGACCCATTTTAACATGTCCGAACTTATGTCTGTAAAATCAGATTTAGGGCTAATCTTTTTAAATCTTTTTGGAAACTCAAAGTACCTTAAACATAGGATATTTTACCCTCCATAACATTCATAAATCATTTCATTATAATCAGCAACAAAAATCATATGAAAATCATCCATTTTGGCCCCCTTATGGACGTCCCTCAAGCATACCCTAAAAATTCAGATTTAGGGCAAATTAATCCAGCCCACTTTGGAAATCCAAAGGGTCCTTAATTTAGGGTACTTTACCCTAAAATTCATCTATAAATAATTTAAGCACTTCCTTGTTGGAAATATGTGGAAAATAAGCCAAGTCTATATTTTGATGATGAACAAATCAATTTGAGTAAGTTTTAGTTACTAACATATTTGTGAAGATGATTAAAGGATATACAAATAAAGAAAATGAAGCATGACAGGATAAGTCGATTTCCAAGTCGACTCAGGGATCGACTCAGGCGAAGTCGATTCCCAAGTCGACTTCAGCAGTGACTTCAAGTGACATTTTTCGTCCAGCATTGAAATCGGGGAGCAAAGCTACCGAAGTCGCAAATGAAATTGACTCCGCATGCGACTTGGGTGAAGTCGCAGACAAAGTCGACTGCAGCATCGACTTCAACCATAATTTTCTGTCTAGAGTTGAAATCGAGAACGAGAGCTGCCGAAGTCGCATCCCAAGTCGACTCCGCATGCGACTTGGGTGAAGTCGCAGACCAAGTCGACTCCAGCTTCGACTTCAGTGTAGAACTTGCAGAACAAGTCGACTCAATGCTAGACTCAAATGAAGATGAAGGGCAAGTCGACTCAAACACTCGACTTAGATCAAATGAAGATCAAATGAAGACCAAAGCAAGCAGGGTTGCATGAATCCATCATGTTGGATTATGAACACATACTCGGACATCTTCCATGCATTCCAAGACTCAAGACTCAAGACATGGAATCAAATAATTTTCTTTTAAGATAGAAGAATCATAAAGAGTCTTAAGTAATATAAAATGGTGGAAGAACAATCAAACATGAAGAAATTCAAGTAAGCAAGTCATTCTAAAGAATTTCAAGTTAAACTAGCAAGCTGAGGAAGTGAAGTCGCACTCGAGGTTGACTTCACCTGCGACCTAGGTCAAGTCGAGGACCAAGTCGACCTAGACTGGAACTTGAAGAAGTTACGGACAGCTGAAGTCGCACCCAAAGTCGACTCCATCTGCTACTTGGGCGAAGTCGCACCCGAAGTCGACTCTACCTGCGACTTGGGTCGCAACGGTCGGAAATTTTTCGAACGTTGGCGCATTAAATCGCGCCACCTACTTCCAAACGTTCGCATTCCCTCAACATTTATAAAAGACATTCAATATGAACGTGGAGGGTAGCTGAGAATTCATTGATTGAGAACAACTCCCATCTCTAAGAGCGTTAAGTGATCAAGCCAACATCTAGAAGAAGAACCTCGCTTTCAAACTGCCAAGAGCTGCTCGTTGAATCTTTCAGACTGCATTACAAGTTCTTCTCTGCGCCAAATCTGCCTCTACACATCAGTAATGTGTAGAAACTTTCTTTTACTTTTTCTTGTTGTATTAAACTTGATTTAGTTTGGGTAACTAAGATCAAGTGTAAGCAAAGTAGTGTGTGATTGGAGTGGAACTCGTCACCTACTTGTGCTGTGAATTGTTGATGCCCCCTAGGGTTGGAATCTAGAAGAGAGTAGTGGATTTAGTTGTATTTGTGAAATACATAGTGGAACCCAAGTCACAAGAGGTGTGAGCTTGGAAGAGTGGAGTAGGAAAAGTTGCCTGAACCACTATAAAATCTTGCTTGTTGATTTTTATTTCTACTGTCAGCACTATAATGCTTTCCATTTGTTTCTTCATAAAGGGGACTAGATTAATCCGGGGTAAAATTTCTTTTTAAGTTGAAAAATTTTAAATACCCAATTCACCCCTCCCCTATTGGGTAATTGCCATTAACCCGGGACCAATAAGTGGTATCAGAGCAGGTCTTTGAGTTTTACCAAAGAGATATTTTGATATGGCATCCCAATCCACTTCCGTTCCCACATTTCCTGAAGGCCAATCCTTTACTAGGCCACCATTGTTTGATGGGAATAATTTTGGGTATGGGAAGCTACGTATGAAACAACTCATCATGGCTACAGATATGGACTCTTGAATTGCAATCCAATACGGTGTGACTTTGCCTATTGATGAAAGAGCTTCCAAATGGACCGATGAGGAAGTGAAAATTGTCAAGAGCAATGCCAAGGCTATGAATTCATTATTTTGTGCTCTTACAGCTTCCGAATATGATAGAGTATCCTCTTGTTTAACTGCAAAAGAAATATGAGATACATTAACATCTATCTATGAAGGAACTTCTCAAGTCCAAGGGACAAGGAGAATTATTTTGATTGGAGAATTGGAAAGCTTTAAAATGCTAGAAACAGAAAATATTTCTGAAATGTTTGCTAGATTCTCTAAAATTACTAATGCGTTGAAGGGTCTTGGAAAAGCTATTTCTGAATCTGAATAGGTCATGAAGATCCTAAGAGCTCTACCGAAATCTTGGACTCCAAAGATTACTGCAATAGAAGAAGCTAAGGATCTAAACACATTGAAGCTAGAAGATCTTATTAGCTCATTAATGTCACATGAGCTAATCAAGAAAAGAAATGAAGATCACCACAAAGGAAAGAGAGCAATTACACTAAAAGTCACTCATAACTCGGATGAGTCCACTTCCTCATCTCACAACGATGATGAAGACATTGCTCTACTAACTCACAGATTTCGAAAGTTTGTAAGGAAAGAAAAGAACTTCAAAGATTTCAAAGAGAGACCTCGAAAAGAGAAAAAGAAGGAGTTGACAAAATGTTATAGATGCGACGGTATGGGACATATGCAAGCTCAATGTCCTACACCGAAAGAAAGATCAAAGGATCATCAAGAAAGGAAGGTAAGATATGAAAGCCGAAAATTCCAAAGGCCTAAGTGAAGAGGAATGTACGTGAATGAAGAAACTTCATCAACAAGTAGCTCCTCAACCGATGATTTTGAAGCAGCAAATTGTGCAAGAATATGCTGCATGGCACGGATTGAATATGAAGAAACTTTGAACACAACAAAAGTTTTAGAAGAGCAAACCACCTCAACAAAATGCACAAATAATGAAGAGGTAACTTCCAAATTTTTCCATTCTCAATCTACTTATTCTTCTATTTGAAGAATGTCTCAAATGTGCTAAATTAGAGGAATTACAACATGTATATGATTCATTATATGAGGAAATTAAAAAACTAGGAAATAAGTTATCATTAAAGAGACAACAATGTAATTCCATTATTATTGTAAATGAAAAACTAGCAGAAAGAACAACAAAACTGAAAGAAGAAAATGAACTGCTATTGAAAGAAGTGGAAACATTGAAAAAGGAGAATGAATCCTTAAATGAATCATTAACTAAGTTCTCTAATCCAGGAGAAAGTGTGAAAATATTTCTGAACATGACCTCTCAAAATAATAAAAGAGGTCTTGGATACTCTACATTTGAGCAAGGAGAAAGTAGCAAATCAAGTGTGTCAAAACTTTGAAAAAATCAAGCTAAAGCTGCACCTATTTACAAAGCCAAAGGGAAACAAGTTGTTTGGACTAAAAGGCCAACTTTTGAACCACTACATATTTGGAGGCCTACTCCTAGATTACCAATGACTTGCAACTTTTGTAATAAGATGGGTCACAAAATTTATAAATGCAACTTTAAGAAACTGTATGACCATGGTGCAAAATTAGTTTGGGTTCCAAGAAACACAAGATTTGGGCTTTCAAGAATAGAACAACAAAGATTAAATCAGTTTACTAACCCAAATGGACCCATAAAATGGGTACCAAAGAGATAAGATTTATTTGCTAATTTTTCAGGTATGTTTCAAGGCAAAGGCAAGCAACGTTTGGTTCATGGATAGTGGTTGCTCAAGGCATATGACTGGAGAAAGAATTTTATTTCATAAACTCAAGCCTTGAAACGATGGAACTATTGCCTTTGGAAACAACGAGAAAGGTAAAATTAAAGGTAAAGAAAATATTTATAGTATTTCAAATGCATGTATGGAGGATGTGTTGTTTGTTGAAGGACTCAAGCACAATCTAATGAGTATTAGCCAATTATGTGATAAAGGATACAAGGTTGTGTTTGAATAATCTATATGCAATGTATTAGATGGAGAACATATCATGTTTAGCGGAAAAAGATATGAAAATGTTTATTTGATTTCACTTGATGAACTTAATGGTCAATGTCTAATGGCCATTGACAATGATCCATGGGTTTGGCATAAGAGGCTTGGGCATGTAAACATGTCAAACATCAAGACCCTATGGAAAAAGAATTTGATGGAAGGATTGCCAAAATTGAAATATGACAAAGATAAAATTTGCAAGGCATGTCAATAGTCAAAACAACCTAAATTGCCCTTCTCTACCAAAAACGAGATTTCCACCACTAGGCCACTTGAATTGCTACACATGGATCTATATGGGCCATCCGACATTTTAACCATTGGTAGAAAGAAGTATGTGTTTGTAATAGTTGATGACTTTTCAAGATTCACATGGGTAATTCTCTTAGCTAGCAAAGATGAAGCCTTCTATATGTTTGTAACTTTTGTAAACTTGGTGCAAAATGAAAAATAAAGTACTATTATGACCATTAGAAGTGATCATAGTGGTGAGTTTGAAAATAAACGATTCATAGAATTATGTAATGAAAAAGGAATTCACCACACATTTTCTGCACCAAGAACTCCACAACAAAATGGAGTGGTTGAAAGGAAAAATAGAACCATATAAGAGATGACTAGAACAATGCTAAATGAGAGTAAATTATCCAAGAAATTTTGGGGTGAAGCTGTAAATACAGCTTGTCATGTGTTGAACCGAGTACCATTAGAGCAATCTTAAAAAAGACCCATATGAGCTATGGAAAGGTAGAAAACCAAATATTTCATATTTTCATGCCTTTGGTTGCACATGTTATGTTTTGAACAATGGTAAATTTGACGAGCTGCGTATATGTCTATTAAATTACTCGCTATTTACGTAAGTATACGTGCCGTGTCAAGTAATAAAGAGTGAGTAGAGTATCGTTCCCACGAGGAATTGTTAACCGGAATTATTATTTAGCTTAACTGCTTTCGAAGGTTGTGAAATTCTGGTTTTGTGATTTAACTAAGCTAACGATTGTGAAAAAGAAATCAGAGTAGAGATCATGAGACTACTGGATACTAAAAGCGAGTTTACTGATTAGGGATGGCAGATGGATAGATCGGAATCCTTGAATCTAAACTATATTGCTCTGGTTCCTGTTAAGCGGATTGCATATGAATTTACTAGCCCAAGTTCATGTATCTTCATATATGTCTTCCAACAGTATATAAAGCTAATTACACCCTATTTAAGTGCTATGTTCTCATGCCATTAAATAAAGTAAAATTGATAAGTTTATAACTTGTATAATGACTACATAGGGTTTAACGGTATATTCCTATCCGTTAAACAACTCTCCTTACACAAAGGTTGAAACCTATGCCTTGCACGTGGATCTGGCAAATATCTCCCTTTTCCAAGGGTAAATAGAGCAATTAAATCATCTTATAAGTAGCTAATCTTGTAAAAGCATTAAACTCACACATGCAAAGGTAAATTATATGCAATCATATATATAAGCTTAAATATTCATTCCTAAATATTCTAAGAACCAAGAAACAATACAGTTTAGAATTCAATTCATCCTAACTATCCATCTAATGGAGGTTTAGCTCAAAGACATGATCTTAACATCCAATACATCCAAATAAAAAGTATCCATAAGGAAGAGAAAGAAAATTGGAAAGAATAAGAAAAACTGTTTTCCGGCAGTTTCCACCAACGGGACTTGAATTCCTTCTTCAATCTGAGCTTTAATCTTGATTCCCGCTTTCTCTTGCACTGTAGCTCGTTCTCCGGCTCTCTCCCCCCTTTTTTCTCGTGCGTGAACCCCTAGGAACTATATATAGAGTCTCCTTTCACACACCTTACGCACTGGAATATTCGCACACAGATGTGTATTAGAGCCTAGGCTGCCCCTGGATGGCGCCTAGGCGCCAACTCTCTGTGTGCTGAGCAGGTTAGACATATTCTGGAACCCTAGGGATTTTTTCACTGGCGCCTAGGCGCAATTCCCTGGAAGTGGTTTCTAACTTGTGGTTTCAGCCATGTTTTCACTTGAGTTGCATGTTGATGAAGTGGCGCCTAGGTGCCAACTCTCTGGACTGCATCACCTAATTTGTGGCTTCTGACTTGGATTTCATGTAGAGAAGTGGCACCTGGGCGCCCCTGGGTGGCGCCTAGGCGCCAACTCTCTGGACTGCTCCTTCATGTTAGCTGTGTGTGCTGCAAATGGCAAGGCGTGTAGGGTGGCGCCTAGGCTCCAACTCCTTGCCTCTGGATGCCTCAGCTTGCCTTCAACTCGTCCGCTCTGCTGCCATACGTCCTGTCCTTCCTACAAAAGATGGAAAACTAAATAAATAAACTAAAAATGCCTAATTAATGCTAAAATTGCCTAAAAACTAATTAATGCTCCTAAAATGCAAAGCGGATGAAAATTAAGCTAAAAGAGTGCAAACTAAGCCTAATCTCTTGAACTAACACACAAATTAAGTCTGAAATGGGCCAAATTCAACTTGGAAAAACTGGATGCTAAGAGTGATGAGGCAATATTCCTTGGTTACTCATCAAATAGCAAAGCATATAAAATCTTCAATAAACGGAACCAAGTTGTAGAAGAGTCAATACATGTTGTTTTTGGTGAATTTAATCCGTGCTCCAAAAGAAAAGATGATTTAAGTCATGCAGATGATGTCACAAGTAATCTTGAAAAACTGCATGTGGAAAAGCAAGAAGAATCCACGGAGAAAAAGGTAAGTGAAGGTAATAATTCCCATAAACCTCCAACTGACTTAAAATTCAGAAATGCCCATCCAAATGAGCAAGTTATAGGGAATACCTATGAAGGTGTAAAGACTAGAAGGTCAAAACAAAATATTTATGGACAATACGCCTTTGTATTCAAAATTGAACCAACCACTATTGATCAAGCTCTTGATGATGAAAACTGGATCATAGTAATGCAAGAAGAGCTAAATCAATTTGAAAGAAACCAAGTTTGGCATCTTGTTCCAAGACCAAAAGACTGTATTGTTATTGGTACAAAATGGGTCTTTAGGAACAAATTAGATGAAAGTGGACTTGTGGTAAGAAACAAAGCTAGACTTGTGGCAAAAGGATACTCACAAGAAGAAGAAAAAGACTTTGAGGAATCCTATGCTCCGGTTGCTAGATTAGAGGTCATTCGCATTTTACTAGCTTTTGCATCTCACATGAACTTTAAGTTGTTTCAAATGGATGTTAAAAGTGCATTTTTGAATGGGTATATAAATGAAGAGGTATATGTTGAACAACCACCTGGATTTGAGGAGAAAGATCAATCTAAATTTGTATACAAATTAACCAAGGCATTATATGGATTAAAACAGGCTCCAAGAGCTAGGTATGAAAGATTAAGCAAATTTCTGATTGATCATGATTTTCAAAAGGGAAAGGTAGACACCACTTTGTTTATCAAGTATAAAGAAAAAGATATCTTGATTATTCAAATTTATATTGATGATATTATTTTTTGTGCTACTAATGAGATCTTTTGTCAAGAATTTTCTAAGCTTATGCAGAAACAATTTGAGATGAGTACGATGGGGGAGCTAAATTTCTTCCTTGGACTACAAATTAAGCAACTAAGTGAAGGGATCTTCATAAACCAGTCCAAGAATATCAAAAAAATGTTAAAGAAGTTCAGCATGCAAAATAGCAAAGGGGCAAACACACCGATGAGCTCAACCATTAAAATTGACAAAGATGAGAAAGGCAAACCAGTTGATTTAAAATTATATAGAAGCATGATAGGCTCTTTATTATATTTAACTGTTTCTAGACCCGATATACTGTTTAGTGTTTGCATGTGCTCTAGATTTCAATCATGTCCAAAAGAATCACACTTGGTAGCTGTAAAAAGAATTTTCAGATATTTAGTAGATACTATCAACATAAGACTTTGGTATCCAAAGGGTTCTAATTTTGATCTAATCGGCTACTCGGATGCGGATTTTGCTGTTTACAAGGTAGATAGAAAAAGCACTAGTGGAACATGTTAGTTTCTAGGGAACATGTTGGTTTCATGGTTTTCAAGAAAATAACTAGTGTTGCTCTATCCACAGCGGAAGCCGAATATATTGCCGCCGAGAGCTGTTGTGCCCAATTGCTTTGGATGAAACAACAACTTAGGGATTATGGTATGAATTTTAAAGATATACCTATTAGATGTGATAATACAAGTGCAATATGTTTAACTAAAAATCCAGTACTGCATTCTAGGACCAAGCATATAGACCTTAGACATCATTTTATTAGAGAACATGTAGAAAATCATGATATATATTTGGAATATGTGAGAACAGAAGATCAAATTGCAGATATATTCAACAAACCTCTAGCAAAAGAATCTTTTTATAAAATCAGAAATGATATGGGGATAATTGATTTAAATTAGGAAAAATAAGATAGGGGAAATGAACTTAGAAAAGCACAAGCTGAGGGGGAGCACAGGTTCAGGGGGAGCGGCCCCACCACTCTCAAAGGATTGACCCGCTCCATCTCTATTTTTTGATTAATTGACAAAAAGGGGGAGAAGAGATTAGGATTTGAGAAGTCTCGGTTTTAAATGCTTGTATGAATGGTTTTAACTTGTGAGTTATTGGAAATGGAATATGTATGTTAAACTTCAAAATACAAAAGACCAGTTATTATTCTAAAGATACCAAAACAAGATAAAATATTATGTTTTAAAGACATTGAAAGGTATACACTCAAATTGGTTTTGTCAATCATCAAAAAGGGGGAGATTGTTGGAAACATGTGGAAAATAAGCCAAGTCTATGTTTTGATGATTAACAAATCAATTTGAGTAAGTTTTGATTACTAACATGTTTGTGAAGATGATTAAAGGATATACAAATGAAGAAATGAAGCATGACAAGATAAGTCAATTTCCAAGTCGACTCAGGCATCGACTTAGGCTAAGTCGATTCCCAAGTCGACTTCAGCAGCGACTTCAAGTGACATTTTTCGTCCAGCGTTGAAATCGGGGAGCAAAGCTGCCGAAGTCGCAAACGAAGTCGACTCCGCATGCGACTTGGGTGAAGTCGCAGACCAAGTCGACTCCAGCATGGACTTCAACCATAATTTTCTGTCCAGAGTTGAAATCGAGAAGGAGAGTTGCTGAAGTCGCATCCCAAGTCGACTCCTCATGCGACTTGGGTGAAGTCGCAGACCAAGTCGACTTTAGCTTCGACTTCAGTGCGGAACTTGCAGAACAAGTCGACTCAATGCTAGACTCGAGTGAAGATGAAGGGCAAGTCGACTCAAACACTCGACTTAGATCAAATGAAGATCAAATGAAGTCCAAAGCAAGCAGGGTTGCATGAATCCATCATGTTGGATTATGAACATATACTCGGACATCTTCCATGCATTCCAAGACTCAAGACTCAAGACATAGAATCAAATGTTTTACTTTTAAGATAGAAGAATCATAAAGAGTCTTAAGTAATATAAAATGGTGGAAGAACAATCAAACATGAAGAAATTCAAGCAAGCAAGTCATTCCAAAGAATTTCAAGTTAAACTAGCAAGCTGAGGAAGTGAAGTCGCACCCGAAGTCGATTTCACCTGCGACTTGGGTCAAGTCGAGGACCAAGTCGACCTAGACCGGAACTTGAAGAAGTTACGGACAGCCGAAGTCGCACCCGAAGTCGACTCCATCTGCGACTTGGGTGAAGTCGCACCCGAAGTCGACTCCACCTGCGACTTGGGTCGCAACGGTCGGAAATTTTTTGAACGTTGGCGCATTAAATGCGCACCACCTACTTCCAAACGTTCGGATTCCCTCAACATTTATAAAAGACATTCAATATGAACGTGGAGGGTAGCTAAGAATTCATTGATTGAGAACAACTCCCATCTCTAAGAGAATTAAGTGATCAAGCCAACATCTAGAAGAAGAACCTCGCTTTCAAACTGCCAAGAGTTGTTCGTTGAATCTTTCAGACTGCATTACAAGTTCTTCTCTGCTCCAAATCTGCCTCTACACATCAGTAACGTGTAGAAAATTTCTTTTACTTTTTCTTGTTGTATTGAACTTGATTTAGTTTGGGTAACTAAGATCAAGTGTAAGCAAAGTAGTGTGTGATTGGAGTGAAACTTGTCACCTACTTGTGCTGTGAATTGTTGATGCCCCCTAGAGCTGGAAACTAGAAGAGAGCAGTAGCTCTAGTTGTATTTGTGAAATACATAGTGAAACCCAAGTCACAAGAGGTGTGAGCTTGGAAGAGTGGAGTAGGAAAGGTTGCCCGAACCACTATAAAATCTTTCTTGTTGATTTTTATTTATGCTCTTAGCACTATATTGCTTTCCATTTGTTTCTTCATAAAGGGGACTAGATTAATCCGGGGAAAAATTTCTGGTTAAGTTGAAAAATTTTAAATACCCAATTCACCCTTCCCCTCTTGGGTAATTGCCATTAACTCGGGACCAACATTCCTTTTATCATTTTTAACCCAAAAATGGAGAAATCAGGTCATTTTTTGAATCTTAGGGTTTCATATTTTCTAAAATCATCAACCAATGCTTAAATTATCATATGTAATTCAAAAGAACATGAATTACATCCAAATCAACATGCTCAAATCATACAACAACTTAGTTTAGGGTTTTGAGATTTTCCAAATTAGTTTTCATCTCAAAATCCAACCTAAACTTCCATTTTCGCTCTCTTGAACTGTTGATTTCATTTAAATCTTTCAAAAATCATTCATGTGAAATCCGACAATATACGCATCATTTCGGCAAATATAACCCTAGATTCTTTTGAATTATTTTTATGATAAATGAAAATTCATGAATTAGATTTGTGAATATGTGTATTGGAGGTTAAAATAATGCAGTTAAGAATTTGACCCACGTGAATAGTGCACGTGAATAGCGAACATGAATAGTAACTAGGGATTAAGACACGTGATTAACAGTTAATCACTTGGATTACTTAATCACAAAAAGGCAAAATAGAGATTTAATCACTACAGGATGAAATAGCAATTCTTTTTTATATTTTAATCAACTTTTGGATTTTAGTGAAAAAATAAAGAAAAATTCATAAGTTGCAATCCGGGCGTCGGAATTCGATGAAATTTTTTATGAATGGTTAAAAATTCATGATGAAAATGATGAATGGTTTAAGATGTAATAAAAATCACAAATTAAAGGTCAAGATGGAGCGTCAAATGGAGATTAAAAAAGTAATCTAACTTTTCATTAATAATGCATTTGACTTTTATTTAAATAAATAATAAAAAAATAAAAAATTGAATGAAAAGAAGCTGAAATGGAAGGGACGTGCAGGCTATGGTGGGAGAGCTTGACCAAAAATCAAAGGCTTAAAATGATCATAATCATAAACCAATGGTTAGGATTGATTTAGCCTAATTTAATTAATTTTAAAAATTACAAAAATTAAGAAAAATAGGGCTGCATAGGGTGGCTGGAGCAGGCCTAGGGTGGGCAGCTCTTGGCTCAAAGAAATTTTTAAAATTAAAAAGAAATACCAATTTATAATTAAATACCTCAAAGCTAGGGGGTAAATTCTAAATTCTTGAAAAATGCAACCCTATAAATAGGGCAGCAGGGAGAACATCCAAGGGCATCAAATCCAAGCTCCATTTGAGCCATTCCAAGTCCCCAAACCATCCCACACATCCAAGGAAAGAAAGAAGTAAGTCAGAGAGAGAAAGTGTGAGAAAAAGAGGCGTATCTCCACTTCGGGTAAGTGATTTCTACCCAAATTTCTTTTAGATGTTAAATAGCGTAAAACCATGCTTAGATAATGGATAAACATGAGAAAATAAGAATAGATATAATGCGTAATTGGAATTATGTCAAAACATCAAAAAATTAGAGCGAAGATAGAGCATTCGGGAAAATAACACATGATATGTGTAAATAATACTCCAAAATTGATAAATGATGATTTGGGATGATGATATATTAATTTCATAATTTTTGAAATTAAGGATTATGCTTAAGTGAATTTATGTTGATTTTTAGTGCATGGAGAAAGTGATTTTTTTAGCCAAGTAAATAATGATAAATTCAAGATTTATGAATTTTCCCATGATGTACTAGGCATGAGCTATGTCATGGTATTTTTTATTTTTAGAAAAAATATCAATTTTGGAAACCCATGAACAGTAACCACGTTATGTGAACAGTACTGCTACAATAATTTGCTACAGTAAACAGCGTGATTTTGGAGAAAATTTGAGATTAATATTTAAATATAAGGATGGAATTTTTGAAGAATTTATGGATAAAAATATCTGTATAAAGAAATAATGCCCAAATATTACAAAGCATGCATGGAAAGCAGCTTAAATAGAAGAAATGAAATATCCTTTTTCCTTGAATAGGAAAAGAAAAAGAGAAGGTCGAAGACACCCACTGAAAAGGTAGGCAAGTTATATGTTTTGCAAATTATTTCTAAATGCTTAAAATTGTTTGTGAATTGCTTTACGAAATTTATTTAAGGTTGGTCATACCTATAACTGCTTTACATGAACCGAAGTTCGTTTTGTTAAATTGTTTATTAAATACTTTTATGAAATTGTTTATGATTTGCAAATATCATGCCGACATGTGTATGTGAATGAGCATGGGCACGAGGAATAAGCCTTAGTTGAGGTAGTAAGCAGACCGGATGCCCCCCTCACTATCGCCAAGTCGCTTATATAAGCCCTGGCCGGCGGCGACCTCCCTGAGATGGGAGCATGTATGGGATGGGCGCCTAGCTAGCGTCGCATCCAAAGGAATGTCATGAATGCTATGTATGCATTGCATTTGCATTTTATGAAATGCATAAAAAAATGATTGAAAAATTATGTATGGATTGCTTACTGAGTATTATTACTCACCGATGCTTTTTCAACAACAGACAGGAAATGATGATGAAGGCAGCATGCCAAGTGTTATGCTGTTTTGATATAAATGTTGTATATGTGCATATTTATGTAAAGACAATGTTGTTAATTTGGAAATGGAAATGAATATTTTATTCCAATGAAAGTGTTTAAGGAACAGTTTTGGGTTATAATTGTGATATGAGAAAATATTTCATGTTGGATGAATAATGAAAGTTTTCCATGTATTGATTATATATATATGTATATATTGTTGATCATATGCTTGCTTTAAGAATGATTAATTTGATTTTGATTATTAACAAATAATTGAAATATCATTAAAAAGGATCTAATAAATTTGTCTAAGTGTTCTCAGATATTTTGTCTCTAATTATGTGTATGAAAATGAAAATGTGAAATAATTTAAGTTTCAAGAGTTCAAGTTCATGAATTGCAAGTTCAGCAAAGTGAAGTCTCAGCCCAAGTCGACTTCACTTGCGACTTGGGTGAAGTCCCAGACCCAAGTCGACTTCGCCTGTGACTTCGGACAGACAGTAAAGTGAAGTCTCAACCCAAGTCGACTTCACTTGCGACTTGGGTGAAGTCCCAGACCCAAGTGGACTTCACCTGCAACTTCGAAGGCAAAATTCTGGACAGCAAGTTTTAACAAGATGAAGTCGCATCCGAAGTCGACTTCACCCATCCGAAGTCGACTCCACTCATCCGAAGTCGACTCCACTTGCGACTTCAACTCGTAACGGTCGAAAATCCGAACGTTGGAGCTCTAGATGAACGTGAACCTCCACTCCAACGGCTAGAACCTTTTTTCCTCTATATATATCATTGAAGAATGAACGTGGAGACAAGAGAAAAGGAGGAAAGAAGGAGGAAAGGACAAGTTGGGCTTTCATAAATATTCAAGTGTGTTGAAGTTATTTGAACAACTATTGAAGCTTCAAGTGCTACAACTTCCAAGTGTGCTTCCAAGATTATCATCTCCACATGACAAGGAGCTTCCGGAGCTTATCGAATACACACTGTAAAGTGTAATTTCTCTTTTGTCTATTTTGTTTTGTGTTGTTGCCTTGGATCGGTATTGGAAACCGAATTCAAGAAGAAGCAAAACAGGGGGTTGGTTTGAGTTTGTCTCACTAATGAGTTTTGCTTAATTGGTTTGAGTTTGTCTCACCAATAGATTGGACTTGGTTGGTTGGAGTTGGTCTCACCAACAAGTGATTATTGTATATGTCCCCCTAGAGCTAGAATCTAGAAGAGAGCGGGTGCTCTAGATTGTATTGAATATACAATAGTGGAACCCAAGACACAACGGGGGTGTGCTTGGAAGAGTGGAGTAGGGAAGGTTGCTCGAACCACTATATATTGTTGTCTCTTGTGTGGATTGATTGTTTACATTTTTATATTTCATTTGCACCCTCTCATTCTATCTCATATCACGTTTCATCAAGGGGATTGAAATTATAAGGGGTTAAGTTTTAATTTACCAGAAGTTGGTATCAGAGCATGGATTGGTAAATAGGAAGAAAAGGAAAGAAATGATCAAGCTAAAATACATGCAATCATGATTATGATTGATTTATTTATCATTGATGATTTATATGTAGATGATAGATAAAGGAAAGACTCCATTAAGTGCAAGGGAACGGGTACATAAGGCTAAGTCAGCCTATGTACAAAAAGTTTGACTTATAAATGGTTTGCTGATGACTTATGATAATTTATGTGAATCATGTGATCTTATGACTATGTGTTTTTATCTGACTAAGTATATCGTGATAAATATTGATGTTATGCTAATGAATATTTTATGAAGTCGAAAATGTCGCTTACCAGAGCTAAAGCAAGGGCCCACAAAGGAAAGACCCCAATAGAAGAATCGGTTGATCAAATAAGGGGCGCAGCTAGTAAAAGAACTTATAGGGCTGAATCCGAGGAGTAATCCTCTAGGAGCCGCCCACGGCGAGATGAAAGCCCTAGACCTCAAGCAGAGGTCAATATAGAAGAAAGAATTGTTGCAGCCATCGAAAAAGCTATGCAGTAATGGATAACCCAGGCTGCTAGGTTATTGTAAGAAATGAGGAACCAGCAGGCCCCGCCATCAAGAGGAGATGGGGAAAGACCAGGGCCCTCGGCCAATCCCGGCACGTCAAGGGGAGTAGAAGATAGTCTCCTTGAAGCCGACAGAAAGGCTATCAACGCCTTTCTTACCCAGAGACCACCTAAGTTTGCAGGGGAACCAGACCCCCTCATTGCAGAGTAGTGGATTACGAAAATCAAGAAATTATTCAGAATATCGCCCTGCAATGATCAGCAGAAAGTATTGTGTGCTACCCACATACTGATAAAGGATGCTTATGAATGGTGGGAAACACTAATAGTAACCATGCCACATCCGGAGCAAGTTACGTGGCATGAATTTTTGGAAGAATTCAATAAAGAATATCTCCCTGTAGGGTTACAAAGCCAAAGGGTGATAGAATTTGAAAAACTCTACCAAGGCAGGATGACGGTTACAAAATATGCTACAAAGTTCAATGCCTTGGTACGATACGTGCCGTGGATCGCCAATGTGCAGGAGAATAAGGCACAAAGGTTCCAGAGGGGATTGAGACCCCAGCTAAGAGAGGGGTTAGGCTCGTTATCAATAAAAGACTATGCCTCTAGCATTGAGAGGGCTAGGGCATTGGAGATGGAGTCTATGAGGACTCAAGAGCTTAGGCAAGCTCAAAAATAATTTTTTTTCAGCCTCAAAAGAAGGTGAGGCTAATAAAGGGAAAAGAGGAATCGCCGACAAAAAGAAGATCGGCGACAATACAAAGAGCATCCTGACTTGCAGAACTTGCCACAAACGCCATTCAGGTGAATGTTTACAAGGAACGGGGAAATGCTACAAATGTGGCCAAGCGGGTCATGTGGCCCGAGACTACGGGACCGACGAAGCCAAGATAATTAAGTGCTTCAACTGTGGTCAAGTCGGATACATTTCGCCCAACTGTCCGAATAAGCCACAAGGAGCACCAGCTCGAGGGAGGCCGGCCCAGTAAAAAGTCCCCGCCATCGCCAATCGACTCGGTACTGCTGCCAACCTAGTGCGTGTCCAAGCCCTCACCCGAACGGAGTCACAAGAGATGGAGGAAAAAGTGATTACTGGTATGATTTATATTTTAGGAAATTCTGCAGTAGCTTTATTTGATTCTGGAGCTACACATTCATTTATATCATACCAATTCGTAATCACACACGCACTTCGGGTAGAAGAAACCAGTAGTACTATACATGTAGAATCCCCAGTATATAGGTTGGCAAGTATAAATCAAATTTGCAAGGCATGTCCTATCATAAACCAATGGTTAGGATTGATTTAGCCTAATTTAATTAATTTTAAAAATTAAAAAAATTAAGAAAAATAAGGCTGCATAGGGTGGCTGGAGCAGGCCTTGGGTGGCCAGCTCTTGGCTCAAAGCAATTTTCAAAATTAAAAAGAAATACCAATTTATAATTAAATACCTCAAAGCTAGGGGGTAAATTCCAAATTCTTGAAAAATGCAACCCTATAAATAGGGCAGCAGGGAGAACGTCCAAGGGCATAAAATCCAAGCTCCATTTGAGCCATTCCAAGTCCCCAAACCATCCCACACATCCAAGGAAAGAAAGAAGTAAGTTCGAGAGAGAAAGTGTGAGAAAAAGAGGCGTATCTCCACTTCGGGTAAGTGATTTCTACCCAAATTTCTTTTGGATGTTAAATAGCATAAAACCATACTTAGATAATGGCTAAACATGAGAAAATAAGTATAGATATAATGCCTAATTGGAATTATGTTAAAATATCAAAAATTTGGAGTGAAGATAGAGAATTCGGGAAAATAACACATGATATGTGTAAATAATGCTCCAAAATTGATAAATGATGATTTGTGATGAATGAATATGATGTTAGGATGATGATATATTAATTTCATAATTTTTGGAATTAAGGATTATGCTTAAGTGAATTTATGTTGATTTTTAGTATATGGAGAAAGTGATTTTTTTAGCCAAGTAAATAATGATAAATTCAAGATTTATGAATTTTCCCATGATGTACCAAGCATGAGCAATGTCATGGTATTTTTTATTTTTGGAAAAAAATATCAATTTCGGAAACCCATGAACAGTAACTACGTTTCTTTGAACAATACTGCTACGGTAATCTGCTATAGTAAACAGCGTGATTTTGAAGAAAATTTGAGATTAATATTTAAATATAAGGATGAATTTTTGAAGAATTTATGGATAAAAATATCCATATAAAGAAATAATGCCCAAATATTACAAAGCATGCTTGGAAAGCAGCTTAAATAGAAGCAATGAAATATCCTTTTTCCTTGAATAGGAAAAGGAAAAGAGAAGGTCGAAGACACCCACTGAAAAGGTAAGCAAGTTATATGTTTTGCAAATTATTTCTAAATGCTTAAAATTGTTTGTGAATTGCTTTACGAAATTTATTTAAGGTTGACCATACCTATAACTGCTTTACATAAACTAAAGTTCGTTTTGTTAAATTGTTTATTAAATACTTTTTATGAAATTATTTATGATTTGCAAATATCATGCCGGCATGTGTATGTAAATGAGCATGTGCACGAGGAATAAGCCTTAGTTGAGGTAGTAAGCGGACCGGATGCCCCCTCACTATCGCCAAGTCGCTTATATAGGCCCAGGCCGGCGGCGACCTCCCTGAGATTCGAGCATGTATGGGATGAGCGCTTAGCTAGCGTCGCATCCAAAGGAATGTCATGAATGCTATGTATGCATTGCATTTGCATTTTATGAAATGCATAAAAAAATGATTGAAAAATTATGTATGGCTTGCTTACTGAGTATTATTACTCACCCATGCTTTTTCAACAACAGACAGGAAATGATGATGAAGGCAGCATGCCAAGTGTTATGTAGTTTTGATATAAATGTTGTATATGTGCATATTTATGTAAAGACAATGATGTTAATTTGGAGATGGAAATGAATATTTTATTTATGGAACAGTTTTCGGTTATAATTGTGATATGAGAAAATATTTCATGTTGGATGAATAATGAAAATTTTCCATGTATTGATGATATATATATATAAAAAAATCCTGCCGTGTGATCAGGGCAACAATCCTGAGTCACGTTTACCAATTAAAACGATTCCGAAGTAAGGCTTCTAGGCACCTCGGTTCGGGGCGCCACAATTCAATACTCATATTAAGGCATCATAACTAAGCCTTTAAGAGTTCTTTATGAATCATATTCATGGCTCGTTATTTGAGAGAGAAAAATTTGATTTAGGTGATTCAAAACATAAATTTCACTTACTTGAATCAACCCTAACTTGATTCCAACTTGAGTTGCTTGGTTCCTCTTCTTTTCTCCTCCTTTTTCTTCTCCATTTTCCTCTTTCCCTTGCTGGTTTGGATGTGTCTTGGGTTTGCTCATGACTTAGTGATTTTTGGGAAATTTCCTCCCCCCTTTCTCACTTACACGTTACCAAGGGATATCTCCCTTTTATGATTTTTTTTAACCAGCTAGTGGGACCCATTGGCCACATGTCATGAGGGTAATTTATTTCTACCTTATCCCTTGATGACATGACATTTTTATATCTAAGTAAAATATGCATTTTCTATTTTACAAAAATCCACAAAATCCATGCACTTAAGCACCATGTTGCTGTCCACTATTTGCAACATCAATGAAGCTTCTTTTTCAACGATTTTTCCCATGAAAATCCACATTTTTAATTGCCCATTTACTTCCCCTAGTCATTAGGCAGCTTAGGCATATTTTTTAGGATTTTTAAAAATCACATTTCATGCCCTAAAGTGCCCTTGGACGTCCATGCATATGCCACATACTCTATGCTCCCTTTGAGCTAGATATTAGGCTATTAATCCAAGAATTTAATTCTAGAATTTTCCATGAATTTTACAATTAAATAATGCTTAAAAATCCAGCTCCATCCATTGAATTTTTGACACTTTGCATAGCATTTAAATATGTCATTTTCAAAAATACTTTTTATTAAATGTTATTGTAGTCTAGGGTACACAAAGTCAATGCTAGGTACCTTTTTCTAATTAACCACTTTCCCATGGTAATTAGTATAATCAAATCAACTCATTCCATAGATTTCATAATTTTATTTCATCATTTCAAATTTCATCTCAAACCGACGTTTCTATGTCAAGTTATGAACTTTTAAAATTTTCTTTGGAGTGTGAGATTAAAAATACATAAAAATAAATAATTATCACCTTAATCTCATCACTTGTACCTTAATCCAATCCACTCATAAGGTTGAGCCCAAAATCATGAGCATGCTTTTAAAATTTCATCTCATTTCGCCTTGTAGGCATAAAGTTATGAATTTTCTATGATTTTCAATACAATTCCATAATTTTTGTTTTAATCTCCATTAATTAAATCATGAAAATTAAAATAAATATTCATGCCACATTAACACCTGCTAATCCTCTTTAAGCCTCATTAGTCATCCTGACTCATTTCGGCTACGGTGATTAAACTTAATCACCTTTCATAATTGCAAACTAGGGTTTGCAAAAATTCATAAATTAATGAAAATCATCCAAAACTCAATTAATTCACACACAAATCATTCATTACACCTTAAACTCAATTATATGAGTCCTACTTGGGTTTGGGTATTACAGTGTATGACCGATTTTCATGTTTTTATGCTAAATATGATACATGAATTAGATCAAATAATTTATGAATGATTTAGAGGGTAAAATACTCTAAATCTAAGGTACCTTGGACGTCCAAAATGGGTTGGAAAAGATTGCCCAAAATATGAATTTTAGGGCATGTGTAGGAACGTCCAAGGAGGAGTGCAAGGGCTACCTAAAACGTATATGGGTATTGCTATTTTAGAAGCAATTAAATTATGAATTTTAAATATGCGATAATACCCTAAATTTGGGTTAAAAAATGTATGATTAGTTTCTGGAATTAAGAGATTAAAAATCTGTTTTGATTTAAGTATCGAAAGGGACGTTGAAAGTGTGTAAAATGGGTCCCAAAGTTGCTGTTTTGGAACCCTATGATTAATGGATTAAGATTCCATAAAAATACTCTAAATGAAGTATTAATTAAGGAGTTTAATCATGCTAAATTAGGAAGCAAGTTTCTGATTTGAAAAATTTTAAGAAACACATAATCTATGTGTTGTAAAATGGGCATGTATGGAGAGATAGACATGAATAAATGATAAATGACTTATGTGGGTTGTTAAAATGCAAAAAAATGCATGAAAATATGATGAAATGCATAATTATGTTGCTGTTTTGATAAAAAATGATAATATCAAATTTTGGAATTAATATATGAGGCTTAGGACGTCAACTAGGTGCTTTGAATGAGCACGACGTGTGAATTATGAAAAATATGTGAAAAATGATAAATGAGAGTAATGAACCTCCATATGGTGATTAATGAGTGTATTATAATATATATGAATGTTACCTTACATATGGGTATTGAACATGTGGTGTAATGGGTAGTATGATGCATAAGTTTGTGCTATGTATGTGCACCCGACTTGGAATTTAAGTGAGTTGTGTATGTTAATGAAAATGTGTTGGAAAACTAAGTTGAATGCAAGAAAATAAAAATTATGTGAATGCTATGTCATTCTTATATGTATAGGAAAAGGCAAGGAAAAGGTCGATCAGGAAAGCTGACGTGATCAAGGTAAGCGAGCAATTTTCTAAATAATTTTTGTTTCTCAACTTATTCTAAAATGGTTGCAAATGATGTTCTAACAGCTTTGATTTGTTTAGCAAGTGATATTTGAATTTATTTCTAAGGTATTTAAGGATGACCATTCCTTAGTTCAATATGTGTTAAAATAATCCTTTTATTTACAATCTGATTTGCATAACTGCTTTATTAAATGTTTATGAAAAATAATGACTAATGAATTCATAAACGAAAGATCATGATAGCATGTCAAAGATGAATTTTATGAACGGTTCATGTGCACAAAGTATTAGGTCCACCTTAAAGGTGTAAGTGGACCGATTGTCCCCCTTTGGTGTGACCATGTCGCTAAATAGGCCAAAATCCGGTGGCGCCCTCCCTGAGATGGGAGAAGACGGAGACAGATGGTTGCTTAACTATCTTCTATCCTATGACGGACATGTTTTACGATCTTGCATCACATTATTCATGACGTACCTGTGATGGGTATAAGGAACATGTTTTCATACCTACAAGTGGATATAATTTTGCTTTCCAAGATATTTTAAATAAAATATGAACTCACATTTTGTTTTCCAAATCCATAAACAGGTGAAAGAACGAAGGTGGTAAAGGAGCATAAATTGGGCATTGAGGAATGTAAAACTTTATGATTACTTATATGTGTCACTTAGGTGAATAGTTGTAAAATGACTTGATATTGTTATCTTGATGTTCATATACGATTTATGCTATAACATGTGCTTTATGGACAAGTGTCAAGGGATGTTGAGCATGTCATGAATAACTTCGATTATCTATGATATAATATGTGTATATCAGGACAAAAATGGCCTAAATGGGAACTTGATGGAAAATAGCATAAAACTGACTCCTAAAGAATAATGGTTAAATGGATAAATATCCATTAAATTCTGCCATATGATAGGGCAACAATCCTGATCACGTTTACCAGTCAATAATGATCCCAGAGTAAGGCTCAGGATGTGACACTCGGGTTGGGGGCGCTACAGAGATCTTACAAATGGCATCCCAACAAACTTCCACCCCTGCATTCGCCGAAGGACAATCATTTACAAGGCCACCTCTTTTTTATGGGAGTAACTTCGGTTACTGGAAGTTAAGAATGAAACAATTTATCATGGCCACGGATATAGATTCTTGGATTGCTATCTAAGATAGTGTTATGCTGCCTATTGATGAAAGAACCTCCATATGGTCTGAGGAGGAGGTTAGGACTGTAAAAAACAACACCAAAGCCGTGAATTCCTTCTTTTGTGCTCTAACTGCATCTGAATATGATAGGGTATCCTCATGCCAAACTGCCAAAGAAATATGGGATACACTAACATCTATCTATGAGGGAACTTCTCAAGTCCAAGGGATGAGAAGAAATATTCTGATTGGAGAGCTAGAAAGCTTTAAAATACTTGAGACCGAAAATATTTTTGGGATATTTGCTAGATTAACAAAAATTGCTAATGGTCTAAAAGGTCTTGGGAAAGTTATTTCTGAATCTGAACAAGTTATGAAAATTCTAAGGGCGCTACTTGAGCCTTGACTCCCTAGATGATGGTCATTGAAGAAGCAAAGGACTTAAACACACTAAGGCTAGAAGATCTTATCAGCTCACTCATGTCACATGAGTTGATAAAGAGGAAGAACGAGAAGCAACATAAAGGCAAAAGAGTAATCACCTTGAAGGCTGCACAAATTTTAGATGAGTCAACCTCATCTTCTCAAAACGATGATGAGAAGATTGTTCTACTCACAAGAAGATTCAGAAAGTTTATGAGAAAAGGAAAGAACTTTAAAGGTTTCAAAGAAAGAAATTTAAAGGAGAGAAAGAAGGAAGCAACAAAGTGCTACCAGTGTGGAGGAGTGGGGCACATGCAAGCTTAATGTCCCACATCCAAGGAGAACAAGACAAGGGAATGATGAGAAAAGAAGGACCGAGGCGAAAATAGAAAATTCCAAAAAGCTAAAGGAAGAGGGATGTACGTCAATGAGGAGATATCCACAACTTGCAGCTCATCAAATGAAGATAATGAGACTGCAAATTGTGCAAGAATATGTTGCATGGCTACAATGGAGGAAGATAGCAATCTTTATCTAGCTGCAACAGAAATTTTGGAGGAACAAACCACCTCATCAAACTGCACAAGTAGTGAAGATGTAACTTCTTAACTAAAAACTCATTCTATTTTCTCTTCCACAAATGAATGTTTCAAATGTGCTGAATTAGAAGAACTACAACAAGCATATGAGTCATTATATGATAAAATAAAGAAGTTGAGAAATAAATTCACAATAAAGAAAAGACAATGTGATTCAATAATCATTGTGAATGAAAAACTTGCAAAAAAAGTGGACCACCTAACCAATGAAAAGAAAACTTTGACAAATGAGGTGGAAAGACTAAAGAAAGAAAATAAATCATTAAATGAATCACTAGCTAAGTTCTCTAATCTAGGGGAAAGCGTCAAAATGTTTCTAAACATGACCGCCTAAAACAACAAAAGAGGACTTGAGAACTCTACATTTGAGAAAGGAGAATGTAGCAAATCTAATGCTCCAAGGACCTTTAAAAACCAAACAAAACCCATGTATACTAAACCAAAAATGAATAATGTTGCTTAGACCAAAAGACCAATTTAGGAACCATCTACTACATGGATTTCCACTCCAAGACTTCCGAGGGGGGGGCATGTAACTTTTGCAACAAAATGGGACACAAAATCTATTAATGCAAAATAAGAAAATTGTACAACTTTGGTGCAAAACTGGTTTAGGTACCAAAGAGCATTGGATTTATGCCTTCCAAGATAGAACAATGTAGATTCCAATGTCTCACTAACCCAAATGGACCCATAAAATGGGTACCAAAAGGATAAGCTCCACATGACTTTATTTTTGCAGGTATGTCTTAAAGCAAAGGCCAACAACATATGATTTATAGACAGTGGCTGCTCAAGACATATGACAGAAGAAAGATGATTATTCCACAAGATCAAACTGTATAGTGAAGGAACAGTTGCATTTGGGAACAACAAAAAATGTATAATTAAAGGTAAAGGAAATGTTTAGAGAAATTCGAATGCATATATTGAGGATGTATTATTTGTTGAAGGACTCAAACACAAGTTAATGAGCATTAACCAATTGTGCGATAAAGGATATAAAGTTGTATTTTAATCCTCTACATGCAATGTATTTGATGATAATCACATATCTTTAGTGGCAAAAGACATGGAAATGTATATTTGGTTTGTCTTGATGAACTTGATAGAAAATGTCTTATATCCATCGAAAATGATCGATGGATATGGCATAAGAGGCTTGGACATATAAACATGTTAAACATTAAAACTTTATGGAAAAAGAGCTCAGTGGAAGGGTTACCAAAGCTTAAATATGACAAAAATAAAATTTGTAAAGCTTGTCAACTATCAAAGTAACCCAAGATTCCATTTTCAACCAAAAAGAAAGTTTCAACAACTAGGCCAATTGAACTATTACATATGAATCTTTACGAGTCATCCGACATTTTAACTCTTGGTGGGAGAAAGTACGTATTTGTTATAGTTGATGATTTTTCAAGATTTATATAGATAATTCTCTTAGCTAGCAAAGATGAAACATTCTCTATGTTTGTCACTTTTTCAAATTTGGTGCAAAATGAAAAACAGAACACAATCATTTTTATTAGAAGTGATCATGGTGGTGAATTTAAAAATAAATGATTTATAGAATTTTGTAATGAGAAAGGAATTTACTACATATTTTCTGCACCAAGAACTCCCCAACAAAATGGGGTACTTGAAAGGAAAAATAGAACAATACAAGACATGACTAGAACCATGCTAAATGAGAGCAAATTATCTTAAAGATTTTGGGGTGAAGTTGTTAGTACAACATGTCATGTATTAAACCGTGTTACCAGGATCTATCTTGAAAAAGACCCTATATGAACTATGGAAAGGTAGAAAACCAAACATATCATATTTCCATGCTTTTGGATGTGCATGCTATGTGTTGAATAATGAAAAACTAACTTGAGAAAATTAGATGCCAAAAGTGATGAGACAATATTCCTTGGTTATTCATCAAATAGCAAAGCATATAGAGCCTTTAATAGGAAAAATCAAATTGTAGAAGAATCAATACATGTTGTATTTGATGAATTTAACCAAAATCCCAAAAAGGAGGATGAGTTAAGTGATGTAGATGAGGCATTAGGGAACCCAAAAGTGGAATGACCAGGACAACAAGGAGAAGCCAAAGCAAAACAAGAAAATTCCACAGAGGAAAGGGTAAGTGAAGGTAATAATTCATATAAACCTCTAAATAATTTGAAATTCAAAAATGATCATCCAATTGGGCAAGTTATTGGTAATATTTATGAAAGAGTAAAAGCTAGAAGGTCAAGACACAATATTTGTGGAGATTGTGTCTAAAATTGAACCGACTTCTATTGATTAAGATCTTAGTGATGAAAACTGAATTGTTGCAATGCAAGAAGAGCTAAATCAATTTGAAAGAAATAATGTATGACACCTAGTTCCTAGACCCAAGGATTGCATGGTCATTGGTACAAATGAGTTTTTAGGAACAAATTAGACGAAAGTGGGTTTGTGGTCAGAAACAAAGCTAGATTAGTAGCTAAGGGATATTCCCAAGAAGAGGAAATTAATTTTGAAGAATTCTCTGCTCCTGTGGCTAGACTAGAAGCCATACGTATCCTACTAGCTTTTGTTTATCACATGGATTTTAAATTGTTTCAAATGGATGTGAAAAATGCATTTTTGCATGGTTACTTAAATGAGGAAGTATATGTTGAACAACCTTCTGGATTTGAAGAAAACGATCAACAAAAACTTATTTTCAAAGTAACCAAAGCATTATATGGACTCAAACAAGCTCCAAGAGCATGGTATGAAAGGTTAAATAAGTTTTTGAATGATCATGATTTTCAAAGAGGAAAAGTTGATACAACATTATTTATTAAGTATAAGGACAAAAATATTTTAATTGTTCAAATTTATGTAGATGATATAATATTTAGTGCTACTAATGAAACTCTGTGCTAAGAATTTTTTTAGATTACGCAGAGTGAATTTGAAACGAGCATGATGGGAGAGTTGAACTTCTTCATTGGACTGCAAATTAAGCAACTAGCAGAAGGAATCTTTATAAACTTATAAAACCCCAACCTAAGGAGGATTCAATGTGTGCATTGAACATATATATGTGACTTATATATGATTAAATGGAGTTTTTGGATGTTTCTGTGATTTGCTAAATTATTGCAAGCAAGGCTAAGGATTAGCAATGATGATTCAAGTGATCAGTATAAGTTGATATGGGACAATGGGATTAGAATAATTTGTTGATTTAAATGTGTAAATACATCATGGAAAATCATTTTAATTCATTTAAAATGAATTATGAGCATTGGTGTGATAATTGACAAGTTTAATGGAAAAACACTAGAAAATTCATAACTCAACGCCCGTAAGGCGGATTCAAGTGAAATTTGAGATGGTAGTTGATGATGTTGGGCTTGGTATTATGAAATTATTAGGTTATGAAAATTCTTGATGAAATAAGTATAATGATTTATTGATCACATCTCAATTTCAACCGTTAACTTTAAATGGCTATAACAGGATCTAGGAAAATCAGATTGAGGTGAAATTTGAAACGGTTGAATGAAATTATGAAATGCACATTTTAGAAGGTTTGGATTAAGCTTAAAATATTTGGAAAATACCTGCATTGAAAAAGGTGAGCATGGTTGACTAATGCACCTCAAAAGTATTCAACAATTAATGCTAGAGTACAATGCATAATTGCATGGTTTTAATGGGAGTCGAGGTGTCAAATGCAGCCCATTTCTAGGGTATTTTATGTATTTATATAAAATGCAAAAATACAAGAATTATCCAGCCATTAAATGCTTATCATGATGAAGCTACAAAGCAAACAACCTAAGCATAGGCAAGGTGGCAAGAGGGGACGTTCATGGGCTGCTCTTGATGCATATTTTTGATTTTTTATTTTTAAAATATGTATTTATATTGCTGACATGTAGGGAAACCAAGATATGCATTCAATCATGCAAATTTCCAGCAATAAAAATATTAGAATGCAGCTGAATTGGAGAGAGAAAATGTGGACAACATATGGGGCAAGTGACTTGCAATGAATATGCTTATTGCTACCATTTTGTTAATTTTTTTTAACACCAAATTAATACATGAATTAAATAAAAATTAAGTGTATGTTTTACCCTTAAATGGTAATTATTAAAAAATAAAAAATTGGTGAAAAAATGGACAGCAAAGGACGTGCTAGCTGAATAGTTTGGACGACCATGGATTAAAGTAATTTTTGGATTTTTGAAAAATGGTAAAAACCCAATTTTACTTGGCTAAGAATTTGCCAACACATGAGGAGGATAAGTAAGCATTTAAGGGTGTGAAAAATGCAGTAAATTGTGGGGCCCACATCTGGATTTGATCCAGCCCTATAAAGCCATGCACGTTCACATAGCATGGATTTTGGAAAGTTGGCTAAGTGTTGGATTTTTCACCCCAAAGCAACAGCAGCAACTCATGTCCACTTTGGCCAGCAAGAGAAGGAAGAAAAGCAAGAAAAAAAAGAAGGAAATTTGTGGAGGAAATCATTTCCAAGTGATTAGAGTTGAGTTAGCACTAAACCAAGTAAGTATATGTGTTGTTTGAGTTGGTTATTTTGAGTTTTAAACTCCAAAATGGGAATATGAAAGGGATGCTTAAAGAATCCTTAAAATGATTATTTAACATGCCTTTTGTTGGATATGGAATGGGTGTTAGATTATATGCATGGATTTTCATGATTTAGATGATGAAAGTGAAGTTTTGAATGATATATGAGTTGAAAACTCAAGTTGATAAACCCTAAATCTCCATGAAAAGTTGCTGTTTTGATTTGATGATGTGATTAGGTTATGAATGAATCATGTATTAATGCAAAACATATGTTGGTTTGTGCTTAAATGATGAATTTTAGGAAATATGGAATGCAAAGGGGTAAATATGACATGATTTCTTCGTTTCTATGCTAAAAATCATATGGAAATAGGTTTGCATGATTTGTGAATGCTATGCAGGTTAAAATACCCTAGGGTTAATTTATTATTGATGCCTAAAAGGATTTGGGAAAATAAGCTCAAAATCTGATTTTTATGGATTTATGAAATAATGTATAAATGGAGTGAAAACGGGACCTGAAACGGGTAAGTAACTTGCTGTTTTGAGAGGTTTTAATTTGTGAATGTTAAACATGTGTTAATACCCTAAATTTGGACTAGGAAAAATGGAATTAGTTGCTGAAAATTCGGATTTATTAAACTACTTAGGGTTATGTGTCAAAAGATACGTTAAATGGGTGAAAAACGGGTTCCAAAGTTGCTGGTTTGGAAACCTATGGTAAGTGGATTTAAATCCCATAAAAATACCCTAAATGAAGTGGTAATTAAGGATAATTAACACTCTGAAATATGGATTAAATTTCTGACTTGAAAAATTTTATGAAATACATTATGTATATGTTGCCAAATGGGCATATGTGAAGTAATAGATATGCAAGGATGCTAAATGACTTGTGAAATATGGTTTTGAGCAAAAAATCATGAAAATATGATGAATTTCATGATTATATATCTGTTTAGAATTGTATGATGTTAATTCCAAAATTTTAGAATTGATTAATGAAGCCTAAGGCGATAACATGTGCTAAAATAGGCACCGATGTGTCTATTTTGGAAAAGGAGTGGAAAATGGAAAATAGTGGTTTATGAACCTATAAATGATAATTATTTAAGGAATTTTATATGATTGAATGGATACCCTATTTATGAGGTTATATATGTTATGTGTTAGCCGATGAAATGTGTCAAAAATGTGCTATATATGTGCATAATGACTTGAGAAGTCAAATAAATGATATATGTGAATGAAATGGGTTGGAAAACTAAATGAAATATGAGAAAAGGAAATATATGAAAAAATATATTATTCTCATGTAGGTAAAGGCAAAGAAAAAGCGGAGTCGGAAAGCTAAGAAACACAGGTTAGCAAGCAAATTTTCTAAAGGATTTTGCTTTTCTAAATTGTTTTGTATAAATATGATTTTGTGCTAACTGTTTGATGTAAATATTGAAAATGTTTTAGAAGTATTTAAGGATGGCCATTCCTTAGTTAAATGGTGTTGAAATGATGTTTTTACTTCAAACGCGATATTATGAAATTTTCTTTGATAAATGCTATTGAAAAATGATGTGGTTCTATGTTTCTGATTGAAAAATCATGCTAGCATATCAAAGATGGATTTATGAAAAAGTTCATGTGCACAAGGTACTAGGTCCACTTGAAGGGTATAAGCAGACCGATTGTCCCCCCTTGGTGTGGCCAAGTCGCTTAAAACAGGCTCAAGGCCGGCAGCGCCCTCTCTGAAATGGGAGTTAACGTGGATGGATGGTTGCCTGGCTAGCTTCCATTCTAAGGGAGATATGATAAAGATGTTCATGGTTTTTCATGACATTATGCATATGGTACTCGTGATGGGTACAAGATTTCTATTTTCAAGATATACCTTTTGACAAGGTATAAGTTGCTTTCCAAGATGATTTTAAATGCAAAATGTTGCTTGAAATGATTTGCCTGTAAAATGCAAATAGCTTGCTTATTGATTTTCGACTCACGATTTTGTTTTCCAAACCCAAAGACAGGTGAAAGACAGGAAATGGAGACAGAGCAAGTTCCAGCTTGAGAAAGCCATAGAGAAAACTTTAGCACGTCTGTGTTATGAAAAATTCATGTTAAATGATTGTAACTATTTGAACATTTTATGTGATGACTATGGATCATACATGCAGTGACATCTGATTTAGGCAAATGCTGGAATGTTGCTTGAACATCATGCTGTGTATGTGTGTTGAATGGATTGAAATGGCTTAGTTATGCGTGAGTTGGAAATGATTTAGATATGTTTGAGATGGAAATATGAGAAATTAAATTCTTATGAGAAAATATTAAAGTGGATAAACATCCGTTAAAACCCACCGTGTGACAGGGCAACAATCCGTATCACGTTTACCAATCAATACGATCCTGAGGTAAGGCTCAGGATGTGACGCTCGGGTTTGGGGCGCCACAAAACTAGTCCAAATACGTCAATGAGATGTTGAAGAAGTTCGGAATGCAAAACAGCAAAGGTGCAAATACGCTAATGAGTTCAACCATCAAAATTGAAAAGAATGAAAAAGCTAAATCTATTGAACAAAAACTATATAGAAGCATGATAGGTTATTTATTATATTTGACTGCTTCTAGGCCAGATATTTTGTTTAGTGTTTGCATGTGTTCAAGATTCCAATCATGTCCAAAAGAATCACATCTAATAGCTATAAAAAGAATTTTCAGATATTTAATCAAAACCACTAATCTAGGGTTGTGTTATCTAAAGGGGTCAACATTTGATCTAATCAGCTACTCTTATGCGGATTTTGCCAGTTACAAAGGAGATAGAAAAAGTACTAGTGGAACATGTCAGTTTCTTGGAAACATGTTGGTTTCATAGTTTTCAAGAAAACAAACTAGTGTTGCTCTATCTACTACGAAAGCCGAATACATAGTCGCTGGGAGTTGTTGTGCCCAATTACTTCGGATGAAACAACAACTTAAGGATTATGACATTGATTATTATGACATTTCAATTAGATGTTACAATACAAGTGCTATCTGTTTGATTAAAAATCCTGTGTTGCATTCTAGAACGAAGCATATAGATGTAAGATATCATTTCATTCGGGAACATGTTGAAAATCATGATATTTGTCTAGAGTATGTTAATATTGAGGAACAAATTGCTGACATTTTCACCAAACCATTAGCAAAGGAACCATTCTACAAGATTAGAAATGATATGAGTATGATTGAAATTGATTAGGAGCATAATATGATAGGGGGAGCAAATTAGAAAGAACACAAAATCCAAGTTGATAGAACCAAGTCGACTTCACCGAAATCGACTCCGCAGAGGCGAAATCGACTTCAGACAGAGCGAAGTTGACTCCGCATGGACGAAGTTGACTTCGGTTAGGGCAAAGTCGACTCTAGTGCGTCTCTTCATTTGCCCCGCGCCGGCCCCTCTTTCTTCTTCTTCTTCTTCTTCTCTTCTTCCTCTTTCTTTCTTCCTCATTACTCTCTTGTGACCAGATTCTCTCTCAACTCTCGAGCTCTCTCTGAAGCTTTCCCCTTCTCTTGATTTCTCTCTCTCAGCTCTCTATCACCTCTCTCTCTACCTCTCATTTTATTTCTACCTCGTTCTCATTCTCACTCTGTCTCCCGCTCTCTTTCTCTCTGTTTCTCGTTTTCCTTCCTCTCTGTCTCTCACAGTTCTCTCTCTACTCTCCAAGTTCTCTTTCTCACTCACTAGATCTCACTCCACCTCTCTCTCTATTTAGTTTTTTATCACTCAATCCGTTGCTTCCATTGTAGCTTCCTTTGAATCATCCATCCCATCTTCAAACCAAATCATCCATCTCCCCAAATCAATGACACCCGAAGCTATTTCTAAACTCGATAAACTTCCAGTTTCGAGGCCATCCTAGTCCAACACTAGTGAGGGAGTGCCCCGACAACAACGGACGCCGTCCAAATAGGTTTGCGAGGAGACCACTGCATCCGCGAGGCACCGTGTACATTTTTGGGAAGGTAATCCTTCTGCATCTTCTCCACGACATGAGGATTCATCTGCAGACTTGAGCAGTGACACTGAATCAGTTGGAAATAGGCAAGGGACGCCTACACAAAAGGGGCAAGTTCTAAAAATGCCCACCACTTACTTTAGAACCGAACGGCAACATAGTCAGTTCTATTGGTATTTTTATGAGCATAAGATTTTCGCTCCCAAGATAATTGATTTTAAATTTCTAAGTGATTATGAGTTTGGGATTGAAGAGCTGCTGGATTTTCAAGGGTGGACTGAATTGTTGAAGGCAGATGATAAGATATATCCTAATCTAACCAGACTTTTTTATTACCTATGGGATCAGAAATATCATTGTACATATGTAAAGGGAGTTGAACTAAACCTGGAAATTGAAAGTGACACATGTAGGAACAATGCAATTCATCGGATTGCAAATATTTTGGAAGTCCCAAAAGAAAATTAACAGATTCCGGATGGATTTTCACTTACACAGATGTATAACCAACTTACTAGCAGCAACAAGTACCATCCGGGGATAAAATTTCTTCATTATATGGATCTGTCCCCCAGGCTACGAGTTCTTCGTTTATTGATTGCCCACAGTATATATCCTAAGGGAGGAGGTCGCAATTAGTTAAACCCACAAGAGGTTGAAATTTTATGGAAGGTGGCAAATTGGGTCAAGGTCAGCCTACTAAGATAGTTGTTGGAAGCTTTGGCATCTAAGAAGGAAAATCCTTAAAGATTTTTGCCTTATGAGATGTGGATTATCAAAATAATGAGTTTCCTTGGTGTGAATTTGGATGGGGAACCATTCAAGGTCTTGAAGCCCACAAACGCCATCAACCGGGCCCTTCTGACCCGAATGAAGATAAATCTCGAGGAATTCAGGGCCAAGCAGCTACGGGAATGATGGGACATGCAGATCAGCACGCAGAAGCGAGTGGTCATCCTGAGGGGGAGGAGCCACCATAGCCACCACAGCCCGAGCCGGTTCCATCTCCACCTCACGCACCTGCCGATCCCGCATCACCACATTCACATGAATCCTGTTCTCCACGAGGTTCACAGATTCTAGATCCTCATCCACACTCACCAAACTGGTCTGCTTCAGCTTAAGCCATCCGGGATCATCTTGAGCAGATGGAAGACAGACTTACCCAATAGTTGGTGGCGATACATACGACGATGATGGAGATGCACAGTCGCCAAGATAGAATTGATCGAGAGTTGAGAACTCTCAAGTACAAACTCACATCGGGAAGCAGTCGTGGTTGCCTGGTTCCGAGTCTACCTAAAATTTATCCTTATTTTGGAGAATTTGTGTGAGCCGAACCCACCGTTCTGGCTTTCTCCTCTTTCTACTCCTCGGCCCACATACGACCTATCCCACCTATCTATTCTCCCTCTTACCCAATCACCTCTTTCCAATTTTCAAAATCCCAATTCCCCTATCTTCTTTTTGATTCTTTGACAAAAATGGGGAGAGAGATTTGAGAGGGTTGTTAGGGTTGTTATAGGTTTAGGACTTAGATTTTTTGGATTTTGGTAGCATGTATCATATAGGTCATTTTCTTTTTGAATCATAATGTATGCAAATGATTAAATATATGATATGAATTTGTTTTCTAATTGGGCATGTATTATATGTACTTGGCATGAATTTGTTTGAGAATGAACTATTTTTGTTTCATGGAATGCAATGATATACAATTCCTGTGTAAACAAAACAACATAACTATTCAAATTGCCAAAACAAATATAACATATCATCTTTGAACAAAAATGAAAGGTATATCTCAAATTGGTTTTGTCAATCATCAAAAAAGGGGAGATTGTTTGAATTAAAAGAAAATTAAGCACAAGCCATATTTTGATGATTAACAACTCAATTTGAGAATTAATTGGATACTAATGTGGTTGCGAAGCTTTGTTAAAGGATAAAAACTCAAGTTTCAGAACATAGCAGGCCAAGTCGCAATCCCAAGTCGACTTAGTCATCAACTAAGGTGAAGTCGATCCCCAAGTCGACTCTAGAATGGACTTCAAATGTATAAAAAGTTTCAACGTTGAAATTTGGTTCAGAGACAGGTGAAGTCGCAGTCGAAGTCGACTCCACCTGTGACTTAGGTAAAGTCGCAGACCCAAGTCGACTCTAGAAACGACTTCAAATGTATTAAATGTTCCAGGGTTGAAATTGGGAACGGAGATAGGTGAAGTCACAGTCAAAGTCGAATCCACTTGTGACTTAGGTGAAGTCGCAGACCCAAGTCGACTCCAGATATGACTTGAGTGAAGTTGAAGTTCAAGTCGACCCAGGCAAGCGACTCGAGCAAATGACTATGTCAGAATCCTTCAAAGTTGAATATCATTAAAGGAACAATTATATATACTAAAGATTGGAGACTAAAATAAAGAAGGCAAATTATCCTAAATCAAGGCCACAATGATAAACCTCTCAAGAGAAGAACTATATGCTAAGTCTCAAGATTAAACAAGGAAAACCAAGGATGTCAAATGAAGAACAAGATAAGAGAGGAAAGTGAAGTATCAAGATCACCTGCAAGAAATCGAAAGTTCCAACATATACACATGGATGGTGAAGTCGCACCCAAAATTGACCTCAACTGTGACTTGGGTTAG
Organism: Annona cherimola; assembly: GCA_030490835.1. NCBI lineage: Eukaryota > Viridiplantae > Streptophyta > Magnoliopsida > Magnoliales > Annonaceae > Annona > Annona cherimola. Next base: position 47,669,774 of record CM059972.1, read on the forward strand.
GCCTAAGACCAAGTCGACCTGAAGATGGAACTCGGAGTGGAAGCTAAAGACTGAAGTCGCATCCGAAGTCGATTCCAGCTTGCGACTTGGGTGAAGTCACATCCAAAGTCGACTCTAGCTTGCAACTTGGGTGAAGTTGCATCCGAAGTCAACTCCAGCTTGCAACTTGGATGAAGTCGCATACCAAGTCGACTCCACATTCGACTTGGATAGCAACGATCAACAAAATTCGAACGTTGGCGAATTAAATGTGTGCCATCTACCACAAAACGTTCGAATTTACTCCTCCATTATAAAAGAGGATTCAAGAGGATGTGCAAGGGGTTAGAGAAGTATTCAAATAAGCTTACCTTCCACTCTCTCAAGTATTAAAGTGATCTACACTAACTCCAAGTGAAGAACTGTGCTTCGACTTGTTGAAAGCTCCATTGCTGAATATTCTACTCTCTCTACAAGTTCTTCTATGTGCTACAAACTGCCTACACGAATCTGTAAAGTGTAATTCTTTCTTTTGATTCATTATTTGTGTTTACAACTTAGTTTGATATTGGAAATCGAAACCAAGTGAAGGAAAAGTAGTGTTGTGACTGGAGTGTGATTCGTCACCTACTTGTGCTATATTTGTGCAAACCCCCTAGAGCTGGAATCTAGAAGAGAGCTACTGTCTAGTTGTATTTGAAATCCAATAGTGGAACCTAAGTCACAATGGGTGTGAACTTGGAAGAGTGAAGTAGGGAAGGTTGCCCAAACCACTATAAAACTGTGTTCTTAGTATGACTTGATTATTTGTGTTTTACTGCTTTATTTCTCTCCATATTTTTTGCTTGTTTCATTAAGGGGATTAAATTAAAAAGGGGGATAATTTCTGTTCAAGTAAAGAATTTTAAAATACCCAATTCACCCCTCCCCTCTTGGGTTCTTGCCATAAACTTGGGACCAACAAAAACCTTGTAAGCTTGTTAATTATAAATCAGGCCTTAAGGTTCTCTTATTTTTATATTAAGCAATTGTATGTTTTGCAAAATAGACTTTATGACCAAATGTAAAATACAATAAAGAAAATTTTATAAGATTTAAATTGCAAATATACAAACCTCAAGATCAAAAATATAAATACACATACTTTGAGAGTTTAAAATGAAAATAATTCCTCTGATTTCTCTTATAAAATAAATTTTCATATCAAATCAAAATGACAAGAACCATTTCTTTTTTTTTGAGAAAAAATAAGAACCATTTCTAGTTAAATAATTTCAAACAATTTGGCAAAATTGAGTGAGTTTAAATATGGTCCAATTTTTATACCAGACATTACATAGAAATATTAAAAGGGTTTTTCTTAAAAGCAATCCTACACTTTTGAGCTATGACAGTGGTGTGAATATTGAGAATTTGATTGGTTCTCATCGACAACCAATTCATGTCTACCAAGGATTGTCAACCTGAAAAGGCTACTCAAAAGCATGTACCTTTAAAAAGCATCAAAGAGCAAATATGGAAGAGCATTCAAAATTGGTAGAGTAAACACATAGAGTGTGGAGGTAAAGAAATTACAGTTGTTGGTTAAGCAATACCCAACTATACTATGATTTTGTTCTATTATCTCAAAAGTTCTATGATGAGGTAAATGCTATACTAAGTAGATTCTAATGGGGAGGAAAGAATGGAGAAAGAAAAATGCGTTTGGTACCTTAGAATAAAATGTGTATTTCAAAAATATTGTGGTCTAGGCTTTCAAGATTTAGCTTATTTCAATAGTCAAGATTTAACATATTTCGATCTAGCATCATTGGCTAAGTAAGCTTAGATACTCTTTAATATTTCTAATACTCTCTAGTAAAGAGTGTTATGAATAATGGATTTGAAAATCAGGCATATTCGATCTGATACACCCATATCAGGTCGGTATTGGCAGGTACTAATACCCTATATGGGGGTGAAACAAACTAGGGTTTCCATTCTGTCCTGCATTGCCTGAGTTGGGTTTCGTATTGATCGATATGGGCCTGTATCAGCAGTATTAGGTCCTTCATATTGGGTCCCTGTATAAACAGCACTGCCAACACTGTGTTGGAATTTTGATGCTTTGATTATCCTCTTTGCTTAGTTTTTCACCTTAATCATATTCATCTCCTCTTTTCGACCAAAACCTGCAAGAAAATGCCTTCAAAAAACTAGATTGGAAAATCTTCAGATCATGTGAAAACTCATTCTTTTTTGTTGAAAAATAGATTAAAACCCCTCAAATGCTTTATTTCACTACGAAATCATCATATTGGAAAGCAAAGGGAGGTAAAATCAATGCCATTGGAGCTACTGATTTGAAGAAAAACTTGATATTTTAGGCGCAATTTCGGATGTAGCCAAAAGAACCCATTTGGGGAAAAATCATAAAATGTGAGATTTCTTCTCTAAAATAGTTTAAAACTATTGATGTAAAGTTTTATCAAAAGAACCCATTTGGGGAAAATCATAAAAGGTGACATTAATTTATATATATATTTTAGAGATTTTTCTCTAAAAATTATTTTTCTTTATTTTCAGAATTTTTGTAAGGGAGGATGAACAATGCAGACAAACTTTTTCAAGAAGTCAATCGGTTTGAGGAATAGGCGAAAGTAGTAGTGCAAGAGGATCTAGAAGTGGTGGAGGTTTATTTAAAAGCTTTCGACAAACATTTAGTTCTTCTCGAAAGTAACTACAAAGTATCGACCTTGATGACGAAGATATTTTATTCATTGAGCCACGAGCACCTATGAGTAATGAGCAAGTACTAGAGGAAGTGGTGCAAAACAAAAGAAATTGAAGCAAATGTAGAGTAAATCTATATTAGATAATCTGGGTAAAATAGCTACAAAGTTATTTTTACATAATAATATTCTACCTCATGTTGCAAATTCTCCATATTTTCAAATTTTTATTGATGCAGTAGCCGAAGCAGGATCTGGTATAAAAGCACCAAGTTCATATAAAATTGATGGGAAATACTCACAAGAAGTTTATGATGAAGTTTGACGATATGTACAAGGCTTTAGACTGTTATGTGTGACGGTTGGATTGACCCAATTAGGTTGAGTATCATTATTTTTATAGTATATTGTCATTTGGGTACAATCTTTATTAGAGAGTTGATGCTACTGGAATTGTAAAAGATGATAATTACATTTTTAGCTTGATGGATAAAATGGTTAATGAAGTTGGAGAAAGTAATATTGTGCAAATTATGACAGATAATGAAGCATCTTTTAAGGCAGCTCAGAGGATGCTTATGCAAAAGAGACCTAATTTATTTTGGTCTCCAAGGGCGGCTCATTGCATACATCTTATGCTTCAGAGTATTTGATGAAGAAAAATTATGTCTACTGTGGTGGATAAGGTAAGGCAAATAACTTCTTTTATTAATAATCCTAATTGAGTTATTGCTTTGATGAAGAAATTTACAATGGTCATGAGTTATTGAGACTTGAAGCTACCCATTTTGCTACAAATTATATTGCTTTAAAGAGTTTGTACACTCATAGGAGAGCTCTTAGTGAAACAATATCTAATAGAGTATGGATGGAGTTGAAATATGAAAAATTGACAAAGGGCCAGCCGTTGAAATGTATTCAATTATTAGATATAATAGATATTGAGGAAATGCACTTGAAATAATAAAAGCAATGAGCTCTTCGATTAAGGTGCTAAGACTTGTTGAAAGTGATGATCGATTGTCAATGGAATTTATATATGAAGCAATAGATAGAGTAAAATTTCTATAAAAAATGAATGTAAACACTACAAAGAACATTGGAGTTCATTGATCGATAATGAAATCAACAACTTCATCATGATCTACATGCAGCAGGTAATTCTAATTTGTATTTCATGCACATTTAAATATATGTATTGAAATTTGATTTGTTAATCTCTTTAAATCAACTTTAATTTATAGGATTTTTTTAAATCTCCAGTTTCGATATGCTGTTACATTTGAGAAGCAAATGAGATAAGAGTTGGCCGAAAAATGTTATCAAGATAGAGCAAGATATTGATCGACAAATTCATGTAGTTAATGAGGTAAGATGAACTACATAACTTGATATTAAGATATATACTTCAGTTATTTGTAATTTTTCATCTGAATTGCAAGTAATGACATTTATTTTTCGTACAAGTTCAAACATATGTGCTAGGTATGGGTAGTTTTGGAAAGCCAATAGCAAGAACAACTATTAAAAATTCTGATTTAGGTGAATATTCTAATAATATAATTCTATATTTTTACATATTTGTATTTTTATTTATTTATTTATGATGTATGTGCTTAACAAATAATGTATATTAATAATCTATGTAGCTGAATGGTGGCTAAATCATGGAGAAAGCATACCTCATCTTGGAAAAATTGCAATAAGGATTTTGAGCCAAACTACTTCCTCATCTAGTTGTGAGAAAAATTAGAGCTTTTTCGCATTAGTTCATACTAAGAAAAGAAATAGAATGCCACAAAAGAAGGTGGAGAGGAATGTTTTTATCTATTATAATGTGAGATTCAGATTAGGAATATGAAAAGGGCTAAAAATCAAGGTGAGCACTAGATTATTGCCCGATAAATTTGGATTATATATTTGTTGAGAATAATCCTTTTCTTCTATGGTTGGAAAATAGAGAAAAAGAAATTGAAATAATAAATAGTGAAGAAGAAAACATTCAAGGTTCAAGTTCAACTACCATCAGAACATCATCACAACAACCTTCTCAAGAGCCAGTTATTGAACTTCATGATGATAGTAGCGCATCTCATACTGATGTTGGAGAAAATAATGATGATGATGATGATGGTAGTGGTGGAAGTAGTGGACAAGGGACTGTGGGTGGGAGTAGGTCTTTTGATGATATACTTGCATAGGCAACAACAACAATAATGATGATGATAATATTCAAGAATCTCCTAGATACCCATTTTGGTGGTGATTCATTTTACTCTTGTAATAAGGAATGATACCAAGAGTCTAAGCTATTGTATATTGAGTTATTTTTTCATTTTGTGTTCAATACTTCTACGTGCACCAATAAACCGGCCACTTCCCATCACCTCCAAGATGCAATCAACCGTTTAAAATTTCAAAGCAGCCAGCCACAAAATTGGCTTTTCCCCATTTTCTCCTCTTCGCCGAACACCCATTTTTGAGCAACCATTAAAATTCCATCTCTTTTAACCATGGAGGTTGGTCTTCTTCAATCGGCAATTAGCAACAGCAAGTGGTGACTGCAAAAATCAATCATCTGGTGCAGCTGTTCTTCTTCAAATTGCGGTCTGTCTTCCATCTTCGCCAAATCCAAGCTTCCACCCCTCTTCTATTTCGAACTAGGTTAGTAATCGCCGACCACGACTGATTCAAACAAATTCCATCCATCTACTGAAACCAGCTGGCACTTCACCATTTCAGCAGTTAACCTGTCTATAGCAGCTTCCAGTAGGTAGTCACCGTCCAAATCAAACGCGACAATATCCATGGAAGCAAAGCCATTAAATCCAAGCCCCAACTAGAAATGCTAAGACCCAAATCCAATGCAGCTACCTTTTCTTTAACCCGTATCTACAATTTCGGCAACTAGCCATAAAGAAGTTAGCATTGAATCCCATTTGCTAATGTCCAACGGCAAATCCAAGCACTTAAAAGCAGATTGGCCACAAAAATTCTGGCATATCCCCTACATCATCAAACTGCCAACAACAAGCTCATTGCGATCATCCTCTTCACCCGACCAAGGCAACGAGCAATGGGTGGTTTCTAGAATGAGCAAAGACAGATGGGAATCCCACATCAATTCCAAAGACTTCCTAAGGGGGTGCCTTACAAGCATAAAAGCATGGGTCCTCCACACATCTCAACACAAAAATATCCTCTCCCTTAGATGGGACCACTCTTTATGGGACCCCTATCAAGTTGGTGGACCAAGCAATAAAATTTCCATGAGGTGGAGATTTGCTCTTCATATTGGGTGATGTAATTTTTATTTCTTTTCACTTCGTAGTTGTTTTCAGTATTTTGTAGTTGTTAAATTTGCAATTTTATTTTTTAGATTAAATTTAATACTTTATTTAATGCTTTTATTTTCTGCTTTGTAATTTTTAGATTAAATTTAATGCATTTTCCTTTCCTGCTTTATAGTTTAAGTTCCACAGTTTTTTAATTGCTTTCTTGAAGTAGATTTAATTAAGTTGTTTTTAATTAATTGCAATTTCTTCTCTTCTTTCTTTCTCTTTTATTCTCTGTCTTCTCCCCCTTTCTCTTTCATCTCTCTAACTCTTCTATCTCTACTCTATCTTGCTTCTCTCTTCCCTCTCTACTCTATTATCTCTCTCTTTGTTCTCTTCTCTATTCTCTTTCTAATTCCTCTCTTCCTTCTCTCTTTACCCTTTCTCTATTCGTTCTCCACTCTCTTCTCTAGTTTCTCTTTCTCTCTCTACTCTAGCCTCTCTTCTTCTCTCTCTCTCCTCTTTCTTATCTCTCTCTTCTCCCCTATCTCTTTCTTCTCTTCTTATTGTAAGTAAATCTCAAACAATCGAAACTTTATCACTTCTCTATGGATTTGGCCCGACTCACCATTATTCTATGTTATCTCATGTATAGTATTAGATTTAACATGTTTCGGTTAATTTAATTAAATTGGTGATTATAGTGCTCTTAATGATATGCACTTGGTTCGCATCAGGCCAACTGGAAGTTATGGGCTTAAATATGGAGTGTTAGACTCAAGTATGCTCATTAGGAAGTTTTGGACCAATTAGTTTGTTTGGAGAACTTTGAGCCTACTTTGGATTATTTGGAGAGTTTTGGGCTCAAATGGATTTATTGATAAGTTTTGGGCCCACTTGGGCGTATTGAAAGGTTTTGGGCTCAATTGGGCTTATTAAGAAGAGTTTGGGCCTAATTGGGTTTGTTGAAAGGTTTTGGGTGTACATGAGAGGCACGGGTAGAATTACTCGCTTGGCTTCCAGATGTAAGCCATGTAAAATTTACATGTATATAAATTGCAATAGATCTATAAGTTCTCAATTCTGTCTTAAGAAGAGAGTTTCATAGTCAATTCTGTCTCTCTCCTCTTTCTTATCTCTCTCTTCTCCCCTAAGGGATATGGTACTGTTAGTACATATGTTCAGGATACCTTGCATAGGTATTATATGATTGAGAAGGTAAAAGATTTAAAATGTCGTATATAGATATGATATGACTGAGATAAGGAATGCCTTAAATGATAAGTGCTTGTATGCTAAGAACTGATGAATGTATGTATGTATGGGATGAAAAGGACATGATTAGGTCAAGAGGACCTTTAACGTAGAAGAGTAAATTGAAATGTTATGAATGAAATGCGCACTGTTGGAAAGATGTGGAAAACAAGCTAAATCTATGTTTTGATGATTAACAAATCAATTTGAGTAAGTCTTGGCTACTAACATGTTTGTGGAAGTGATTAAAGGCTATACATTTGAAGAAAACAAAGCATGACAGGTTAAGTCGATTTCCAAATCGACTCAGGCATCGACTTAGGCCAAGTCGATCCCCAAGTCGACTCCAGCATCGACTTCGAGGCATCAATTCTTCCAGAGTTGAAAATGGAGAGCTGAACTGCCGAAGTCGCAAATGAAGTCGACTTCGCATGCGACTTGGGGCGAAGTCGCAGACCAAGTCGACTCAAGCATCGACTTCAAAACGACGAAACCTTCCAGAGTTGAAATCAAGACCCCGAAGTGCCGAAGTCGCACCCCAAGTCGACTCCACTTGCGACTTGAGGTGAAGTCGCAGACGAAGTCGACTCCGGCATCGACTTCGATCGTGCAGAGGGGATATTTCAAAAGACAAGCTGAGATTAACTGATTTCAAGTACATTTTAAGATGAAGAAACTCAAGACATGAAGACTAGTATCGAAAGCAAGAAGGATGAATCAAAAACATGTTCTTCAAGAAGACTACAAATATGTGAAGCCGTTTCAGAATAAAATGATCAAAGAAAGAAGCCAAGCAAGCTAAGAAGAAGATAATGATCCAAAGGGAAATGAAGGAACCAAGCATTCCAAGTTTTCAAGATCATCAAGCTTCCTGCCGAAGTGAAGTCGCACACCGAAGTCGACTCCACTTGCGACTTGGGTCAAGTCGATGCCCAAGTCGACCCGACCTGGAACTTGAAGTCGCGAACAGAAGGCGAAGTCGCACCCGAAGTCGACTCCATCTGCGACTTGGGCGAAGTCGCATCCGAAGTCGACTCCACCTGCGACTTGGGTCGCAACGGTCGGAAAATATTCAAACGTTGGCGCATTAAATGCGCGCCACCTACCTTCAAACGTTCGGATTCCCTCCACAATTATAAAAGGCATTCATTGTGGACGAGGGAAGTAGCTGAAAATCATTAAGTGTGCTTAACTCCTATATTCAAGAGCTCTAAAGAGATCAAGCCATTCAAAGAGGAAGAACTTTGCTTTAGATTGCAAGAGCTATATTTCTGAATATTCAAAGCCTACACTACGAGTTCTTCTCTGCGCCAAATTGCTACTACACATCCGTAAAGTGTAGATTCATTTGTTATTTCATTTGTTTGTATTGAACTTGATCTAGTTTGAGGAACTAAGATCAAGTGTAAGCAAGGTAGTGTGTGATTGGAGTGGAACTCATCACCTACCTGTGCTGTGTTGTGTTGAAGCCCCCTAGAGCTGGAATCTAGAAGAGAGCAGTGGCTCTAATTGTATTTGAAGAATACAATAGTGGAACCCAAGTCACAAGGAGTGTGAGCTTGGAAGAGTGGAGTAGGGAGGTTGCCCGAACCACTATAAAAATCTTATGTGCTTGATTTATATTTCTGCTCTCTACATTATATTGCTTTCCATTTCGTTTCTTCATTAAGGGGATTAGATTAATCCGGGGTAAATTTTCTGTTTAAGTTATAAATTTTTAAATACCCAATTCACCCCTCCCCTCTTGGGTAATCGCCATTAACTCGGGACCAACAAGTGGTATCAAAGCAGGTCTTTGAGTTTACCAAAGAGATCTTATCGATATGGCATCCCAATCTACTTCCGTTCCCGTATTTGCAGAAGGCCAATCATTTACTAGGCCACCATTATTTGATGGGAACAATTTCGGTTATTGGAAGCTTCGAATGAAACAACTCATCATGGCTACCGACATGGATTCTTGGATTGCAATCCAAGATGGTGTAACATTGCCTATAAATGAAAGAGCTTCCAAGTGGACCGAAGAGGAAGTAAGAACTGTAAAGAGCAATGCTAAAGCTATGAACTCACTATTTTGTGCTCTTACAGCTTCTGAATATGATAGAGTATCCTCTTGCCTAACCGCTAAAGAAATATGGGATACTTTAACATCTATTTATGAAGGAACTTCTCAAGTCCAAGGGACTAGGAGAAATATTCTGATAGGAGAGTTGGAAAGCTTTAGAATGCTAGAAACAGAAAATATTTCTGAAATGTTTGCTAGATTTTCTAAGATTACTAATGCTTTGAAAGGTCTTGGAAAGGATATCTCTGAATCCGAATAGGTCATGAAGATACTAAGAGCTCTACCGGAATCTTGGACTCCAAAGATTACGGCAATTGAAGAAGCCAAAGATCTAAATACACTAAAGCTAGAAGATCTAATTAGCTCATTAATGTCACATGAGCTAATTAAGAGAAGAAACGAAGACAATCACAAAGGGAAGAAAGCCATTGCGTTAAAAGTGGCACACAACTCAGAAGAGTCTACCTCCTCTTCTCATAACGATAATGAAGATATTGCACTTCTCACTCGCAAATTCCGAAAATTTGTGAGAAAAGAAAGGAACTTCAAGAACTTCAAAGAAAGAACAAGAAGAGAGAAGAAGAAGGAGCCAACGAAGTGCTACAAATGCGGCGGGATAGGACACATACAAGCTCAATGTCCTACGCCGGAAGAGAAATCAAAAGAGTATCAAGAGAGGAAGGAAGGACATGAAGGCAGAAAATACCAAAGGCCAAAGGGAAGAGGCATGTACGTCAATGAAAAGACTTCATCGACAAGCAGCTCCTCAACCGATGAATTTGAGGCGGCAAATTGTGCTAGAATTTGCTTCATGGCACGGATCGAACAAGAAGAAAACTTGTTATGTTTGAACACAACGGAAGTTTTGGAAGAACAAACCATCTCAACAAAATGCACGAGCAATGAAGAGGTAACTTCCAAACCTTGCTATTCTCAATCAAATTATTCTTCTTTTCATGAATGCCTCAAATGTGCTGAATTAGAAGAACTACAAATTGCTTATGATTCATTATATGAGAAAATCAAAAAGCTAGGAAACAAGTTGTTATTGAAGAGACAACAATGTAACTTCGTTATTATTGAAAATGGAAAACTAGCTGAAAAATCAACAAAACTGAAAGAAGAAAATGAATCATTGGTAAATGAGATAGAAAAATTGAAAAAGGAGAACGAATCATTAAATGAATCATTAGCAAAGTTCTCTAATCCTGGAGAAAATGTAAAGATGTTTTTTAATATGACCACTCAAACAAATAAAAGAGGTCTTGGATATTATACATTTGAGCAAAAAGAAAGTGGCAAATCGAATGTACCAATACTTGGGAAATATCAAACCAAAACTTCACCTATATACAAGCCACAAAGGAAAAATGTTATGTGGACTAGAAGGCCAACATTTGAACCAAAATATACTTGGAGGCCTACTCCTAGATTACCAATGGCTTGCTATTTCTGCAACAAAATGGGTCATAAAGCCTACAAGTGTAACTTTAAGAAATTATATGATTATGGTGCAAAACTAGTTTGGGTTCCAAGGAACACAAGATTTGGGCTTTCTAAGTTGGAGCAACAAAGATTGAATTATATTACTAACCCAAATGGACCCATAAAATGGGTACCAAAGAGATAAGATTTACTTGTTTATTTTTCAGATTTGTTTCAAGGCAAAGGCAAACAATGTATGGTTCATGGACAGCGGTTGTTCAAGGCATATGACCGGAGAAAGAAGTTTATTTCATAAACTTAAGCCTTGCAACGATGGAACGGTTGCCTTTGGTAATAATGAGAAAGGTAAAATTAAAGGTAAAGGAAACATATATAGTATTTCAAATGCATGCATGGAAGATGTTTTGTTTGTTGAAGGACTCAAGCACAATCTAATGAGCATTAGTTAATTATGTGATAAAGGATACAAGGTTGTGTTTGAATCATCTATATGTAATGTATTTGATGGAGAACATATCTTGTTTAGTGGAAAAAGACATGGAAATGTATATTTGGTTTCACTTGACGAATTAGATGGTCAATGTCTAATGACCATTGATAATGATCCATGGGTTTGGCATAAAAGGCTTGGACATATAAACATGGGAAATATAAAGACCCTATGGAAGAAGAGTTTGGTAGAAGGCTTGCCAAAGTTGAAATATGACAAAGACAAAATTTGCAAGGCATGTCAATTATCTAAACAACCTAAGATGTCTTTCTCTACCAAAAAGGAAATCTCCACCACTAGGCTACTTGAATTGCTACACATGGATCTATATGGGCCATCCGATATTTTAACCATTGGTGGAAAGAAATATGTATTTGTGATTGTTGATGATTTTTCAAGATTCACATGGATAATTCTCTTAGCTAGCAAAGATGAAGCCTTCCCTATGTTTTCAACTTTTGTAAATTTGGTGCAAAATGAAAAATAAAGTACTATTATGACTATAAGAAGTGATCATGGTGGTGAATTTGAAAACAAACGATTCATAGAATTATGTAATGAAAAAGGAACTCATCACACATTTTCTGCACCAAGAACTCCACAACAAAATGGAGTAGTTGAAAGGAAAAACAAAACTATACAAGAGATGGCTAGAACAATGCTAAATGAGAGTAAATTATCCAAGAAATTTTGGGGTGAAGCTGTAAGTACAACTTGTCATGTTTTGAATCGAGTTACCATTAGAGCAATCTTGAAAAAGACCCCATATGAGCTATGGAAAGGAAGAAAACCAAATATCTCTTATTTTCATGCTTTTGGATGCACATGCTATGTTTTGAACAATGGGAAAACCAACTTGGGAAAACTAGATGCCAAAAGTGATGAGGCAATATTTCTTGGTTACTCATCAAATAGCAAAGCATATAGAGTATCAATAAACGAAACCAAGTTGTAGAAGAGTCCATACATGTTGTTTTTGATGAAACGAACCCTTGCTTCAAAAGAAAAGATGATTTAAGTGATGCAAATGATATAACAAGTAGTCTTGAAAAACTGCATATGGAAAAGCAAGAAGACTCCATGGAGGAAAGGGTAAGTGAAGGTAATAATTTCTACAAACCTCCAACAGATTTGAAATTCAAACATGCCCATCCAATTGAACAAGTTATAGGGAATGTATATGAAGGTGTAAAAACTAGAAGATCAAAACAAAATGTTTGTGGACAATATGCTTTTGTATCCAAAATTGAACCTTCTAATATTGATCAAGCTCTTGATGATGAAAACTGAATTATAGCAATGCAAGAAGAACTAAATCAATTTGAAAGAAACCAAGTTTGGCACCTTATTCCTAGACCAAACGATTATACTGTTATTGGCACTAAGTGGGTCTTTAGGAACAAATTAGATGAAAGTGGACTTGTAGTGAGAAACAAAGCTAGACTTGTGGCAAAGGGATACTCACAAGAAGAAGGAATAGATTTTGAGGAATCCTATGCCCCGGTTGCTAGATTAGAAGCTATTCGCATTTTACTAGCTTTTGCATCTCACATGAACTTTAAATTGTTTCAAATGGATGTTAAAAGCACATTTCTGAATGGTTATATAAATGAAGAGGTGTATGTAGAACAACCACCTGGATTTGAGAAAAAGATCCATCTAAATTTGTGTACAAGTTAACCAAAGCATTATATGGATTAAAATAAGCTCCAAGGGCTTGGTATGATAGACTAAGCAAATTTCTGATTAATCATGATTTTCAAAAAGGGAAGGTAGACACCACTTTGTTTATCAAGTATAAAGAAAAGGATATTTTGGTCATTCAAATTTATGTTGATGATATCATTTTCGGTGCTACTAATGAGACTCTTTGTCAAGAATTTTCTGAGCTTATGCAGAAAGAATTTGAGATGAGCATGATGGGAGAGCTAAATTTCTTCCTTGGACTGCAAATCAAGTAATTAAATGAAGGAATCTTCATTAACCAGTCCAAGTATATCAAAGAAATGCTGAAGAAGTTTGGCATGGAAAATAGCAAAGGAGCAAACACGCCGATGAGCTCAACAATCAAAATCGACAAATATGACAAAGGAAAAACAGTTGATTTAAAATTATATAGAAGCATGATAGGTTCTTTATTGTATTTAACTGCTTCTAGGCCTGATATATTGTTTAGTGTGTGTATGTGCTCTAGATTTCAATCATGTCCAAAAGAATCACACTTGGTAGCTGTGAAAAGAATTTTCAGACACTTAGTTGACACTACCAATATAGGACTTTGGTATCCAAAGGGCTCTAATTTTGATCTAATCGGCTACTCGGATGCAGATTTTGCCGGTTACAAAGTAGATAGAAAAATCACTAGTGGAACATGTCAATTTCTTGGAAACATGTTGGTTTCATGGTTTTCAAGAAAACAAACTAGTGTTGCTCTATCTACGGCGGAAGCCGAATACATTGCCGCCGGGAGCTGTTGTGCCCAATTACTTTGGATGAAACAGCAACTTAGGGACTATGGCATGGATTTTAAAGATATACCCATTAAATGTGATAATACTAGTGCCATATGTTTAACTAAAAATCCAGTCTTGCATTCTAGGACCAAACATATAGACCTTAGACATCATTTTATTAGAGAACATGTGGAAAATCATTATATATGTCTAGTATATGTAAGAACTGAGGATCAAATTGCAGATATATTCACAAAGCCCCTAGCAAAAGAAGCATTTTATAAGATTAGAAATGACATGGGAATGATTAATTTAACCTAGCACAAACTAAGGGGGAGCACCTATTTTAGGGGGAGCACACCCACCTATCTCTTTCTTTACCCTCTAACTTTTTGATATATTGACAAAAAGGGGGAGAAGAGTAGGATTTGAGGGGGAGAAGAGTAGGGTATGTTTGGGGAGAAGAGTAGGATATGTTTGCATGAGTATAAGAATGATAAAATTTCACAATACAAAATGAGCATGTTATTTTTTAAGCAATTGAAAGGTATACACTCAAATCAGTTTTGTCAATCATCAAAAAGGGGGAGATTGTTGGAAAGATATGGAAAACAAGCTAAATCTATGTTTTGATGATTAACAAATCAATTTGAGTAAGTCTTGGCTACTAACATGTTTGTGGAAGTGATTAAAGACTATATATTTGAAGAAAACAAAGCATGGCAGGTTAAGTCGATTTCCAAGTCGACTCGGGCATCAACTTAGGCCAAGTCGATCCCCAAGTCGACTCCAGCATCGACTTCGAGGCATCAATTCCTTCCAGAGTTGAAAATGGAGAGCTGAACTGCCGAAGTCGCAAACGAAGTCGACTTCGCATGCGACTTGGGGCGAAGTCGCAGACCAAGTCGACTCAAGCATCGACTTCAAAACGACGAAACCTTCCAAAGTTGAAATCAAGACCCCGAAGTGCCCAAGTCGCACCCCAAGTCGACTCCACTTGCGACTTGAGGTGAAGTCGCAGACGAAGTCGACTTCGGCATCGACTTCGATCGGGCAGAGGAGATATTTCAGAAGACAAGCTGAGATTAACTGATTTCAAGTACATTTTAAGATGAAGAAACTCAAGACATGAAGACTAGTATCGAAAGCAAGAAGGATGAATCAAAAACATGTTCTTCAAGAAGACTACAAATATGTGAAGCCATTTCAGAATAAAATGATCAAAGAAAGAAGCCAAGCAAGCTAAGAAGAAGATAATGATCCAAAGGGAAATGAAGGAACCAAGCATTCCAAGTTTTCAAGATCATCAAGCTTCCTGCCGAAGTGAAGTCGCACACCGAAGTCGACTCCACTTGCGACTTGGGTCAAGTCGATGCCCAAGTCGACCCGACCTGGAACTTGAAGTCGCGAACAGAAGGCGAAGTCGCACCCGAAGTCGACTCCATCTGCGACTTGGGCGAAGTCGCATCCGAAGTCGACTCCACCTGCGACTTGGGTCGCAACGGTCGGAAAATATTCGAACGTTGGCGCATTAAATGCGCGCCACCTATCTTCAAACGTTAGGATTCCCTCCACAATTATAAAAGGCATTCATTGTGGACGAGGGAAGTAGCTGAAAATCATTAAGTGTGCTTAACTCCTATATTCAAGAGCTCTAAAGAGATCAAGCCATTCAAAGAGGAAGAACTTTGCTTCAGATTGCAAGAGCTATATTTCTGAATATTCAAAGCCTACACTACGAGTTCTTCTCTGCGCCAAATTGCTTCTACACATCTGTAAAGTGTAGATTCATTTGTTTGTATTGAACTTGATCTAGTTTGAGGAACTAAGATCAAGTGTAAGCAAGGTAGTGTGTGATTGGAGTGGAACTCATCACCTACCTGTGCTGTGCTGTGTTGAAGCCCCCTAGAGCTGGAATCTAGAAGAGAGCAGTGGCTCTAATTGTATTTGAAGAATACAATAGTGGAACCCAAGTCATAAGGAGTGTGAGCTTGGAAGAGTGGAGTAGGGAGGTTGCCCGAACTACTATAAAAATCTTATGTGCTTGATTTATATTTCTGCTCTCTACATTATATTGCTTTCCATTTTGTTTCTTCATTAAGGGGATTAGATTAATCCGGGGTAAATTTTCTGTTTAAGTTATAAATTTTTAAATACCCAATTCACCCCTCCCCTCTTGGGTAATCGCCATTAACTCGGGACCAACACGCACTTGATATGTGCAATTGATTACAAGTGTATTGTTGCTCGTAAGATGAATGAAGTGAAATGTAAAGAAATGAACTGATGAAAAAAAAGGAATTAAACGAAATTTTTTTTGGACGAGATCCAATTAAGAACCCGCCGCGTGATCAGGGCAACAATCCTAATTCCCATTTACCAATCGATAAGATCTTAGAGTAAGGTTCTGACGCTCGGGCTGGGGCGCCACAGATTTTGGTATTAGAGCAAGGATTGGTAAATAGACATGAAAAAAAGACTTGATATCATAGAGATGGTATCTTAGCAAGGAATGGTAGATAGTTGAAGAAAAATGAAGGTAAAAAAAGATTGTCGAGATTCTCTTTAATTCCGATATGATTGGAAGATAAGTGTGAGAGGTAGTTCTCTATGATGATGATGAGTTCATAAGAAATGAGACTAGAAAAGAAGATAAAGACCCTTGTTGGGTTTGTAAAAATGAGAATAAGAAGTGAGATAAGGAAGGAAATGTTTTAGACTGGTTTAGCATCAGTACTCCCATTAGACTGGAACCCCAAATTTTATGATCATATATGAAATCCTAAAGTCATGAACCCTACGTAATGTATTGACTTTATGATTTCCGTCATATATGTAATTGAAGGATCAAATAATTAATTATGAAATATAATTTTAAATGAATAGTAAATGTGAATAGTGGAACGTGAATAGTAACCCTGTGGTTAAGATAAAGTGATAAGTTAATCATTCTGGATTAACTTAATCACAAAATACGAAAAAGGAAGCTTCCCACAAAAGGACAAAATGGGAGTAGAGATGAAAAGGGAATTTAATTGGAATTTACAAATGTTATATTTGAGATTTATAAGAAAATAGATCATAAATATTAGATATGAAAATAAATTTTTATAAATTTTTCGGGAAGGAATTTCAAAATTCTGAATTATACAAATTAAAACTGTTTAAATTTACGGACTTTATGGAAAAATAAAAATAAATAGAAAATTTTTGGCGAATTAGGGTCCTAACTAAGGACTTATATTCATACATACTATTTTCATTATATCTAAGCATGCATAACTTAGAATCATATAAAAATTTCATAGAAAGTACTCAATTATGTGCTCTCTAATCTAGACGGATCAGATTATGAAAAATAGTTGACTAAATTGTCAAACTTGAATGTATTAAAAAGCGTGTCAAAGGTAATAAATTTCAAAGCCTGTACATGTTTTTATGTTAATATTTTGATTAATTTTTTAATTAATTAATATCTTGATATATATAAGATTGTTTGAGATGAAACTTTTGGAGCAAGCCTATTTTAATATACCCTACATAATGAATGGATTAAATTTTGCAAAATATGTCTATAAATTTTTAAAATGAAATTTTATGCCAAAATATGATTTTAATTAAGTTAAAATATGTACTTCGCTCCAATTGAGGTGAAATTTTATGGGTAAGCCTATTCTAATATGCCCAATTTAATGAAAAAATGAAATTTTGGAAAACATGTTTCCAAAATTTTAAAATGAGATTTTTTATCCAAATATGAATTAGTTAATTAAAATAAAATAGAAATTGTTTTCAAAAATTCCGAAAGGTACATTTTGTGAGCAATTGTATATATATTAATAAGAAAAAATTTCATAATATATAAGTGTGTATGTAGGCAGTTATAATTTAATTTATTAATATTGGAATTTACCGTACAAAAAAAAGAAAAGAAAAAAAAAAACGGAAGAAAGGGCAGCAGCAAGGCTTTAACGTCCATCCAGGTAATTTTAATACATGAACGTTCAAAAGGGGCAGCAGCAGCATCAGGTTTTATTTATTTTTATTATTTAGCATACTTCGGATTTTGATTATGCCAGGAACGAATATGTAAACCACCATCTGATTTTCTTATCCTGTAGATCATTAATAAAATTCTGGATGCATGCTTTAGCAAAAAGTTTTTTCATGATTTTGGACACCGTTGAATAGGCATATGATTATAGATGTATATATAGCATCCAAACAGATTTTTATAATCATGTTTAAAATATGATTTATGAATAATGACAAGATGGGTAAGGATTAATGTCATTAAACTAATTCAGCGTTAAACTAATTTAGGGATATTTTCATGATTAATTTGATAAGTCTAAGTTAATCTTGATTTATTGCTTCAAATCTGGAGGTTATGTGATGTTAGAAACCAAAATATGAATGAGATGGTAAAAGAAGGATTTTAGCTATGACAATTTGTTTAAAATCTCATTATATTATCATTAAAGAACGACTAAAGTTTCAGCTTAAAATATTAAGCAGGATGTAAATTAAACATCCGAGAAGAGTAGCTTAAACAGGGTGAAACGGGTGACAGAATCAGCTGTAGTAAATAATTTTTAATAATTTTTTTAGATATATTTTTAATCTTAATTTTTTATATGATGTACAAAATATTATTCTTATCACAGGAAAAAAATTAAATATGATTTTGGAATGACATAAGTATGGTTTAAAAATAACGTGATTAGGGCTGTTCCTAATTTTACAACACTGTCTAGCACAGTGAAAATGTCAAAATAAATATATAATATTAATATTTCTTGCTAAAATTTTTATGAGTATTAATTAATGTAGTTAATGATGTATGAAAGAAATTTCAGAGTTAAATAAATTTATTTGATTATAAATCAAGATTTAGAGAAATCAGTACACCTGATTTCAGCAAATGTGGACAGTTTGAGAAATAATCAAAAATAAATATGAAAACTAAGTGAAAGTGATCCAAATTAATATATATGTTAGAAAAGAGTGTAATAAAGGATTAGGGATAGCAAATTAATGCTATTATATGTATATGGAATTAATAGATAAATAAGAAGATGAAACATAGTGAAAAGATAAGGGCTGTTTTGGAATTTAATAATAAGTTTCAGAAATTTTAAATGAGAATTATGATTATGTTGATCATGGTATGTTATGAAATATATTATAGGAATTAAAAGAATTTTGTTAAGTCAAATTTATGCTTAAAACATGAATTATGGAATCTTATACACATATGTGTATAAGTGGCTAAAATGATTTAGTTAGCCCAGATAATCATGATTAATTCAAAATGCAAGAATTATCTCATGATGTACTAAACAAGAGTTATGTCATGATATTTTTTAAAAAGTGCCAAATTTTGAAACCCATGAACAGTGCCAAACACGCTGTGAACAGTAATTAGGAACAGTGATCATGAACAATAATCATGAATAGTCAACAGAGTGATTTGGGCAGAAATAAGATCGATATTTATAAGGATGTATGAATGGAATTTTTAAAGATTTTTGGGATAAAAATCCATATGTGAAAATAGAGACCAAATTAACCTCAATGAGAGTTACGAAGGAAAATAAAGTGATTATGACATATTCATGGGTTAGAAACCCTAAGATGAATTCAAATTTAATAGTAAAAATGTGCAAGCATGGAATATTATGTCTATATAAGAAAAATATCTTTTCATTTGCATAGGAAAGGAAATGGGTACAAGTGAAAGATACAAGTTGACTATGCAGGTAAGCAAGCAACCCTTTGAAAATATAATTTTATACGACTTTACTTTGCAATCTTAAATTGTTTTGGAAATTGCTTCGTTAGAAGAAAATCCTTTTAATATTGAAAATATGGAAATGCAAATGTTGAAAAGGTTGTGTTGAAAGGAAAATGAGATTTTAAAATGATATTTGAAAATAAATGTTTTAGAATAGTTTTATTACAAGGTTTTGAAGTATTTTAATGATATGTTTCAAAGGTTCTCTAGATATTGGATTATTTTGGAGTTTCCAAAATCTATTGTTCGAGAAGGATTTAAGGAAGACCAACATGATAATTTAATTTGAAAAACGATTTGAGTATTGTTCAAAGGATTATACAAGCTTATCACATATAGAAATGAAGACAAAAGTATATGATATTAGATGAAAGCCTGAACTTGTATGTCCTTTGATCATAAAAACCCATAAATGGGAAAAGCATTTATAAGAAAAATCTTTTGGTTTCAAATATTTTTAAAGACGTTTTATCGTTCAGAAATTATTTACAGAACGGCTAGAAAATATTGTTATTTTAAATATTTTCCTTGAATACTTCAAATGAGTTATGAAAAATAAATGTTTTAAGGTTGGTCATCCTGATGGGGTATATTTTGAAAAAAAAAATAAAAAAAAAAATGGGGTGTTCGACGGCGAGGGCCTGGTCGATCGCCGAGAATGACATCAGCAAGGAACTCCCTATCGATCGTCGAAGCGCCGACGGCTAAAATCCACGGCACAATGTTCACGGCCGTGTAGCTGCCCGGGCCGGCTCTGCAGGAGGGAGCTCCCTCGCCTTCTACCAACATTGAAGATCAGAACGGAGCGGAGAAGATAAGCATGAGCATGGTGGGACGGGCTAGAGCTGGACGCAACGATCTGCTGCTGCGGCAGCAAGCTGCAACATCTGCCGGTGCTGGACGAGCAGCTCCTGCGATCCGACGGTGGAAGGCTGCCGGAGAAGACGGTGCAGGCATCAGGCGCTGCGAACACGGGCGACGGCGGCAAGCTGCGACATCTGGCGATCTGGACGAGGATGACGGCGCTGTCCATTGCTGCCGGAGAAGACACGCTGCGATCTGCCGGTGCTGGACGAGCATCAGCTATTCAAGGAGGCATCCGGCAGCTTCAAACGAGCCTGCGAATTGCAGCCGACCGACATCCGGCCGCATTTCCGGGCTGGCAACTCCCTCTATGCCCTGGGAAAGTACGGTGAGGCCAAGGAAGAGTTCCTTCTGGCATTGGAGCCCGCCGAGGCCGGCAGCTCGTAGTGGGCTTATCTCCTGCCGCAGATTCACGACAATCTCGGCATAACCCTCGAAGGCGAAGCCAATGGAGAATGGCGATCGATAGCAAAAACTTTCAGGTATAGCCTCCAATGATGACGAAACAACGAAACCGCGCACGCCAACCCACGCCCACAAGGAAGATCCCGAAAGATCCGGGAGTTCGACTGCCCTTAGATCCAACTTCCGCAAGTTCTATGATGAGGTCAACAGATTTCTAACCACCGTATCTGCCATTAAAGAAAGCAAGCAGAAAGAGCAGAGCCCGCCCGACTTGCCCGACTCGGTGGAAGGATTCGTGAAGGTCTTCAAGGACGAGATTGCCAAGTGTGAGATCAGCAAGGATCGCGGCAGGTGCGCTGCTCCCGCACGAGGTCCTCGCGCTGCGTAAGGACCAGAGCTTGAGCTCGAGAGAGAAGACGAGCTGCGGCAGCTATCGCTTACCGGTCGAAAGCAGAAACGGCAACAGATGGTTTTTTTTTTTTACAGCAGCGATGGGAGTCGGTCTCAGCCGTCAAGTTTCGGCCCGATCGGAGCCTTCATTAACGGATGGCGGTCCCGCGTTGCCGCTGACTCGTAGTTCCCTTTCAGGGTCCTGATGGAGGAGCTCGTCGGTGTCTCGGCTTGTGTCCTCGGCGACGATGGCGGCGTTGGCGATGTCGAGCAGCTGGAGAAGCAGCAGAGCTTCCGCGAAAAGAAGAAGTCCAAAAACGACAAAGACCCCTGCGCCGGCGTCGCCCTCTGTGCTCGCGCTGCTTTTCTCGGCCATGTCGATGCACTCCGAGAGCTCGGTCACTGCCTCCAGGACGAGTACGGCGTCCGACAGAACATCGCTGAGCACCGCCGGTTCCTTGTCTAGGCCAACGCCCGTGAACTCGCCTCAGTTCTGTCGTCGTCTGCGCAGCCACTGGCGTGGCACCACCACCTCCTTTCAGAGCCAGAGAGAGAAGGAGGGAGAAAAAGAGAGAGACGACGGCTTTGAGCGTCGAAGTCCGGCCGGGAATACAAGGTCAAGGACCTTGCTCAGGAGAACTTCGGCCATCTCGAGATCAAGCTCGCCGAGGTCGAGATGCTGGGGCTCATGTCCTGCCACTCGAAGTTCGGTCCGGCGCAGCCGTTCAAGGGCACCAAGATCTCCGGCTCTCTCCACATGACCATCTAGACCGCCGTCCTCATCGAGACTCTCACCGCTGGTGCTCCTGCAACATTTTCTCCACGCAGGACCACGTCGCTGCCGCCATCGCCCGCGACAGCACCGCCGTCTTCGCCTGTAAGGGCGAGACGCTCCAGGAGTACTGGTGGTGCACTAAGCGCGCCCTCGACTAGGGCCCCTCCGGCGGGCCCAACCTCATCGTTGACGATGGTGGCCACATGACGCTGCCTATCCATCAGGGGGTTGAAGGCCGAGGAGGAGGACGCCAAGTCGGGCACGCTGCCGAATCCGACGGGCTGGAATCTACGGCAGTTCAAAACGCCATCTGAGGAGGCTAATTCGTCCGCAAAGGAGAAATCCAAAAGCAATCCAACGGCGTCCACCGCATGAGAAGAATATCTAAAGCAAATGTGAGTCCCGGAGACGGAGATAGGAAGACTATCAATCCAGAGCTACGGCACGCATGCGCCGGACCACTGGTCACGCTGCCACCAGTCGGGAGCTACGTCGTCTATTTCCTCAAAGCCACCAGCTCTGGAGTTGCAAGAGATAGCGTGTTTGCGTGCACAAAATATGTCAAGCACTGATTACCAGCTTTTGTCTCCACGGAAGCAAATATGGTCGCTAACACAGCCGCGGAACTCACCAAGACATGCGACCAATGGGCACCAGCTCGGGGTTCCGCGACAACATAAGTTCCGCGCGAAGACGGTTCCGCGGGAAGATGGTTCCGCGTGAACTTGCATCCACAGCCGCGGAACCCATCCCAGACCCGGCAAAAGCCTATAAATACCCCACTCGGCTTCTCGTTCGACACAACGAGGAAACGGGGAGAGAACGGGAAACGGGGGGAACGAGAGCTCTCCCGGGCTGAAAAGAGAACGAGTCCTCCATATATTTTTGTTTTCTCTTTCTTTTACAGAGAGCTCTCCCGCGCTGAAGAGAGAACGTGAGTTCTCCAGATTTTTATTTTTATTTTTATTTTTATTTTATTTTTTTAGTTAAAAAAAAGAGAGAGGAGAGTTTCTTTCTGATATTATATATCTATATATATATACATATATATTATTTTCAAAAAAAAACTACTTTTCCCAACGTGGA
This sequence comes from Annona cherimola, assembly GCA_030490835.1. Classification (NCBI taxonomy): domain Eukaryota; kingdom Viridiplantae; phylum Streptophyta; class Magnoliopsida; order Magnoliales; family Annonaceae; genus Annona; species Annona cherimola. The sequence continues at coordinate 47,692,764 of CM059972.1, forward strand.
TACTCCCCGACTGGCGGGTTGAATTGACACACGGGTTAAGTATATTTTCTCCTTTAAATATATATATGTGTATATTATATATATAAATAAATATATACATATATATTATTTTCGAAAACTACTTTTCCCGACGTGGATACTCCCCGACTGGCGGGTTGAATTGACACACGGGTTAAGTATATATATATATATTTTTTTAAAAAAAATAAAATAAAATAAAAATATATATGTGTATATTATATATATATAAATATATATATACATATATATTATTTTCAAAAAAAAAAACTACTTTTCCCAACGTGGATACTCCCCGACTGGCGGGTTGAATTGACACACGGGTTAAGTATATTTTCCCCTTTTGAAAATAAAATAAAAATATATAAGTATATTATATATATATATAAATATATAAATATATACATATATATTATTTTCAAAAACTACTTTTCCTAACGTGGATACTCCCCGACTGGCGGGTTGAATTGACACACGGGTTAAGCATATTTTCCCTCTTTTGAAAATAAAATAAAAATATATATGTGTATATTATATATATATATACATATATATTATTTCCAAAAACTACTTTTCCCAACGTGAATACTCCCCGACTGGCGGGTTGAATTGATACACGGGTTAAGTATATTTTCCCCTTTTGAAAATAAAATAAAAATATATATGTATATTATATATATATATATAAATATATAAATATATACATATATATTATTTTCAAAAATTACTTTTTCTAACGTGGATACTCCCCGACTGGCGGGTTGAATTGACACACGGATTAATTATATTTTCTCCTTTAAAAATAAAAATAAATATATGTGTATTTTCTATAAAAATATATCAAAATACACATGTATATTCAAAGGCATCCAAAAACAAAGATTTTGATTTCTAAAATGACCCGCGGGCCTCCAAAAATGAATATTTTGTCCCGCGGGCCTTCAAAAAAAAATATATATGTATTTGCCCCATGGGCCCCAAAAAAAAGAAAAAATATATATATATATTTTTAGACTTTCAAAAAGATGGCTCAAAACTCTACAAAAAGCCCAAGATGACTCAAAAACTCTACAAAAAGCCCAAGATGGCTCAAAACTCTACAAAAAGCCCAAGATGGCTAAAAACTCTCCAAAAGGCCCAAGCTGGCCCAAAACTCTCCAAAAAGCCCATGATGGCCCAAAACTCTCCAAAAAGCCCATGATGGCCCAAAACTCTCCAAAAAGCCCAAGATGGCTTAAAACTCTCCAAAAAGCCCAAGATGGCTCAAAACTCTCCAAAAAGCCCATGATGGCCCAAAACTCTCCACAAAGCCCAAGATGGCTCAAAAATCTCCAAAAAGCCCAAGATGGCTCGAAACCCTTTAAAAAGCCCAAGATGGCTAAAAACCCTCCAAAAAGCCCAAGATGGCTCAAAACTCTCCAAAAAGCCCAAGATGGCCCAAAACTCTCCAAAAAGCCCAAGAAGGCCCAAACTCTTTTCAACAAGCCCAGTTGGGCCCAAACCTTTTTAATTGGTCAAAAATGACCCAAACATACTTTTTAAATTCGGTTGAATCCATTTCTTGGTAAAATCACCCAATTGTTAAATCTAGAGGCTGAATGCGGGAGACGCTGGTTTCTTGTATAAGTATAGAAGCTGAAAGCGGGACACGCTGGTCTGCTGTGTAAATCCAGAAGCTAAGAAGCGCACTTAGTTTGCTGTGTAGGGTCACTAGTGTAGCCGACGGGCCCCTCACTAGTTCCCAAAACCGAGTCATCACTGGTCGACGGGCTAAGCGTAAACTCACATTTAAGACATGGCGCGCGGCGTCATGTACCTCATATTTAAGTCATGGCGCGCGGCGTCATGTACTTCATATTTAAGATATGGCGCGTGGCGTCATATACCTCACATTCGAGTCACAGCGCGGGGCGAAGTGTACTCATTTATCTTTATATTTTTGTTAGACACGATTTTTCGTGCACTTGTAAATACGTAGAAGGATCTTCTACGCACTTCATTATTATTAAGAATTTTTTTATGGACCATTGTATTCAGCTCTTTTAATCAAGGGTTTTCTCGTTGGAGATGTAAAATCAGAATGTGGAACACAATGCAAAATATTTCTGTGATATACTTTTCGGACTCGGTTAAAGAATTGGATGCTTTAAAATTTTGCTGGGGAATTAATTAAGCATTTATTCTCAAAGTCGCAGGGAATACAATTTTTCAACCAAAATTCAACCGAATGAATTTTGAATAATATTATATAAATTTTATTTCTCACGAGGCCGGAACAAATGGTGAACCCGATGTGAAACATTCTCCCTTCATCTTTAAGAGCTGAAAACTATAGTCTTTATATGCTTATTTTCTCGAACCTAACACTCTGAAATGCTCCCTTGCAGATTTCATGGCACATTCGATGGCTTTTGGATTTTTGCCTAATGGTGGTTTTGTCATTTCTGAGCCAGACCACATGGATGCGGCTATCCCGCATCATTTTATTCGTGTACCAAAGAAGCTGGAGCACCGTGTCTATCGACACGTTGACTACTCTCCTGCAGCGATCAAGCAAAGAAGAGACCGATCTGCACTACTCAAGGAGCCTTTTATTGTTCAAGGCTCGAAGACCACTCCTATTCAACCAACAAAGTCTCTGCAGGCGCCCATCCGAATGGGCCCGCCTGCTCGACAGTCAGACTATGCCAAGAAGTCCGCCCACCGGCTTGCTGCACCAGCCCAACCAGCAGCACAACAGCTTGCAGGACAACCTGTTTTGCAGTCCCATTCCATAAAAAGGTCTGCGAGACAATCTACTGCAACTCGGCTCGCGTCAACTAGCCACCCAGAAGCCAATGTTCCCCGAAAAGGGGGCAAAACTGTGCCGAATCCTGTTCGATGCACCATCACTCGCCAATTTGGTCGGGCTGCCTCAAGGGTTGTTGACCTAGCCCCCCGACCTAGCCAAGGTGACACCCAAGAGCGGAAGAAGTCAAGAAGACAGACCAAGTTTTCTCAGCTGGATGCTTCATTGGCCGATGGAGGGGATGACCAATTCAAGCCGCAAGGACCTATTGTCGTCCGATCCGGTTTAGGCACCTTGCGATTTGTCATCCCTGACCCGACGCATTCGCCCCATCAGTCAACCGATGCTCCATCTAGCTCACAAGCTAGAGTCAAATCTCCAGGTCACTATGATACTGCCAACATAGTGACGGTTCCTCATCACATATCAAGGAAACAAAGGAGAAAAGTGCAGCAGAAAAAGCAGTTCGGGAAAACAACTTCCAGGTTAAACTTGAAGGCTTCATCGCCACTGCCACCAGGACTGAGGTATATGCTGTTCTCACACCCCCGACAAAGGGGTAGGCCGCAAAAGAAGCCACTACAGAACACTCGCAAATTGAGAGTGCCTCAAAAGCCAAGACTCTCTAACAAGTGGCAGTATCCTCAGAAGCGCCATACAACGTATTCACGTTCGGTGCTCAGGCTGATCCCTAACTTTATACACAAAAATCAATTCGCCTCATTGATCAGACTGAAAGAGGATATGACTTATGCGCTTGTTGTGGCCCCGTTCCGAGGAGAGCACCGGATGCCGCACCCCAAGAGAGAAGCTAAAAGGAGGAGACGTCTCCTCCAGACGACAGAAGTCAACATGGTGGACCTCACCCAGCCAAGCACTTCCAAAGCGTCAGAGATGTTAACCCGGTCAAGGACAGCCGCAATGCCCATTACGCCGCCATTCTGTAGCCTCTCTAATCCTGAAGGGATTAGGGCCACCCTCCCAAGAGGTCAATTTGAAGCCTCTTACATGGTGGGCGAAGAAGAAGAGGTTCTTACACCCAAGTCTCAGCTCATTCATGACCTCCGGGAGGAGATTAAGAGTATGAAACGGGCTATGGAAACTCAAGGCAACAAGACATCAGGTTCCCATCAACCACCATCACCAAGGAACCGTCAATCAGTCCATCAGCCCGAGAAACCAATTAGGCAGCAAACCGAGGAAGATGAAAATGCAGAGCAAGGCTTTCTGCAGTTCAATAACCTACGTATCAATACCCCTCAAACGCAAGACGCGCGGGTAAACACACTCATGGGGTCTCCACCCAGGTTTATTGCACAGAAGGAGATGGTACATCAGCTTGTGGCCGAATGCCTTCGTCGACAGGCACCTCAACTCACTGGGGTCCCTACAACGACAATCAACAGGCCTTATCCCCCAGAGGTTGAAGCGGAGCTCCTACCTAGAGATTTGAAGCCACCAAAGATCCAATTCGATGGGACTGGGAGCGCGTTAAAGCACCTGGCATCATTCCACTATGCCATGGGCAATTGGGCGCACCATTCGAATTTTTGTCTTCGAATGTTTCCCAATACTCTTTCTGGTGATGCTTTCCAGTGGTACATATCTCTCCCAATCGGCTCAGTCCAAACATGGGAAGAAATGAAAGAAATGTTCACCTCCCGATTCGTTGATACTACACGAGAAGTACAACTATCGGAATTATCTACCCTGTCCCAAAAGAAGGACGAGCCGGTTGAAGACTACATCACTAGGTGGCAAAGGGCCGCTAACCGATGTCAAGCACCCCTATCTCAAGCAATGAAGGTCAATCTTTGCCGGAATGACATCAAGACGGAAATCTCATTGCTGATGAATGAACAGCTAAGTACATTTCAGGCCCTAGCTACAGAAGCTTGTCGAAAAGAGTATTTGTTGTCTCAACAAAAAGGTTGGAAGAAGGAGTCATCTACAACCACTACATTTAAGAAGAAGAAAACTGGAGAGACCTCTGCAAACACCACGGAGGTTAAGAAGCAGCCAGATAAAGCAAAGCCGCCTGTAAAAGAGCAGCCTGCAAGACCCTTCCGAAGAGAGGAAATCCAATATGCCTTTGGGGAAGATGACGTGGAGACGCTATTCCAGCACCTCATGTCGACCGGGCTATTCGAGTTGCCTCCCCCAAAAAGGCCAGAAGAAGTTGGACGCACTTCTCACCAGCGATATTGCAGTTACCACCGATATGTCGGTCACCCCACTAAGAAGTGTTGGGATCTCCAAGCAATATTGCAAGATTACATCGACAAGGGGGTTATAAAACTCAGTCCTCCAGCGCAAGCTTCATCAAATGTTGTGACAATTGAGATAGCAGAAAAGGGTGATTGGGAAGTGGTTCGAAAACCACCAAGCCTAAGACGGACAAAAAAATATCTCAAAGATTTATGCAGAAAAGACAAAAGAATAAGGGATAAGGCCATTCTCCCTTTCTTCTCAAGGCTTTTGAGGCAATCCTCACGGGTGCAACCATTCATGATCATGGACTTTTTGCAGCCCGAGTTGCTACTCCCATTCTATCGACGGCTTGCTGGAAGATCACCTCGACAAGAAAAAGAAAGATACATTCTCGAGGAGTTACCAAATACAACTCCATGTGAGAATGGTCTATTTTGGGACCGAGATAGCAACAACGGAGAAATCGAAACTTGCTATCATATAAATGCGTCTGCATCCAAGCCTGCAAAGCGGCGATGTAACGCCCCATTCATAAAAATACTCAATAACTAATCAATGGGGGCTACACATTCTAAGAAAAATTCGGCAGCATCTCCCCTTAATATACAAGGGGTAATATGGAATACATGACCTGATAATCATAAACATTTCAATTCTATATTTATATACTTACATCTTCATATAATAAGGACATTCATATAGAAAGAAAATCATTGAATGTTACCCATACACATCAGGCAAACCTAATACTCATGCATATGTGCATCCACAAAGGTTATAATCCAATCCAAAATAACAAATACAAGTACTTATCAAAGTAAATCCATCCCAGTAACCGTCTACATATATGAATATCAAAAGAGCACAAATTTAAAAGAACTGAAATTAACACATTGTGCTACGGTCTCTTATGTTTGATCTTCAACTTGCCCCATCTTTAAGTTCCCCATTCAACCTGTGATCTAAAAGCACAATAACAAACGATATGAGCCTAAAAAGACCCAGTAAGTAGATAGTGATTAGTACAAAGTGGAAATAAGTATAATGATGAGTACTCGTATAGTGATGAAGCTAATACATATGGGTCCAATACCCACTCCCAAGATCGTATGCATATAGCCACAGACAAATTGAACAACACAACCAATTATCTACTCATGTCCATCAAGGGCCATGAACAACCCTCTCATCATGTCAATCAGGGGCCATGAACAACCCTTACAACCAACTATTTGAAATAATACATCATACTTACTAGACGATGAAATATGTCACAAACCACGCATACAACATCAGCACAATTCAAGTTCAACACATAGATCTGTCATACAAGCATTTTATCAAACACATGATAGGCGCGAAATGAAATAACCTTCGATTCATATTCTCATTTGGGGCAAATCAATTCACGTCACATTTCAACAATATAAGAACTGATAGGAAGTCTGTTACATCATAGAAATCGCACATTTAAAGTAAATTCCCCAAAAACCCTAACTGTTACGAACCCGTTGCCTAATACCATAGAGTCGTCAAGTGCTACACATTTTCTCTAGCCTCACATCGTATTTAACATAAAAATTTCATCAGTAAATCGAGAAGGAGCGACATCTACTTACCTTGACCGTGTTTCTCCCAAAACAGCGACCCTAGGTGTGGATTGCAGAGATTCGGAGCCTTGAAGCTTCCTGGACTAGGATCTATGACCTTCAAGGAAGTTGGTATAGTTTCCCCGTAAGAGATCCACGGGTGGTTCAAACCGAGTGGAGGAGAAAATAGAGGAGAAACGAGGAACCAGAAGAGGAAGAGGAAGAGAAGAAATGTCGTCGGGCGCGAAGTGGGAATGAAGCCTGAGGGCGCGGGCCACTTATGTTACTAAAATCTATTGAGTCGGGTCGGGGCGTGGGTCGGGTTATAGTGCTAAGATCATAATTCATGCATATATGCACTATATATTTGTTAGATACCATATTCATATATGTTATGCATCCATTAATATCGTAAAATTCTTACTAGCATGTTCGTAAGTTACCTCATAAATGGAGAAAAGTTATAATCAAAATAAAATAAAATACCTGGTCCTCACAGGCGAAGAACTGCCTCGGTGCTCATCCCTAACTACACCAAGTTTGAAGTTGGGATGTCACCGGTAAACCATATCATCACGTATTTGCGAGAATCTCGGCTTTTGCCAGCATCTTGGGAAACCAGAGTGGAATACTTCCGGTACTCACTGGGGGAATCAGTGATGTCTTGGTACCGAGATAATCATATCGAAGAAATTACCGAGTGGGTCATCTTGATAGACGCGTTCTTGGTCCGCTTCCTGTCAAGACAAAGAGAGCAGTTCCCTAGTAATTACTTGAGGGAAATACAATACAGTCAAGAATCTACTGCTCATTACGTAAATTATCTCAGAGACAGTACATGGAGTGATCCCTTGGCTATATGGTTGCCTGAACCTGAAATGGTCACGAAGTATCTTTCGGATGCAGTATGCCCTCCGACTGACAACGGGTACAAGACCTTTGGAGCCAAAACTTTCATAAAGGCAATCCGATGGGTCAGCAACGAAGGCTTCAAACAAGAGGCAATCTTTAGCGACGCTGAAGGTTTTGGGAGGACAAATCAACTCCAAGTTCTGCATGTGCTGCAGTTAAACGATGCGCCCATTCTTCGAGTGTTCCCTTTCTTAACTAGGGAATTAAGCTATGATTGGCCGCATATTCAGTTATTCCACGAGAATCATAAGTATGCATTGCCACACTTATTTGATTATTCGTTGGCAGTCTGTCAAATGGGGCAAACAGAAGAGTTTGCACTCGAGCACTTTATTTTGAGCTTGGCCCATGACAGTTGTGCTCTTCTCTGGATCTCCTCGCTCCCCGAAGAAGCATTTGGTTCTTGGGAAGAGTTTGTTGATATGTTTATCCTAAGATTCCATGAATATGAAACAGAGTTCCCTCCAGAGATGATAGAAGTTATGCACCCCCTATCAGGAGAATCTCAGTACGGCTACATTTTGAGATGGATAAACTGCAGAATAATCAACCAAAAATTCGATAAAGAAGGAATCATGGTTCATCAGTGCATCAAGTCAATGAGTGGGTATTTTCCTGAAATTCCAAAAATACAGCCATTTTTCTCAGATGTACTACGAACATTGGCTACAAACATTCAGGACTCTGCCTCTTGCAATATGGTGCAAGTTGAAGAAGATGTTCTTGCAATTCTTCGATCTGGTCGAATCACACCAGAAAACAAGGGTAAAGCCCCGGCACAAGAAAATCGTACTCAGCCAGAGCAGCACATACCAGCCGATCATCGAAAATCCTCAGTAAGCTATGATGTCCTTGGACACTTGAAGCGACTCCCTGCTCGACTCAGTATTTATGATGCCTTGCAGTTGTCACAAGAAGCCAGGGATGCGCTGGTGAGTGCTCTGACAGATGAAAATGTCCGTCTTGCTTACCTGGTCGACGCCGCTGAATGTGATGAGGTTATTTCATTCACTGATGAGGATATGTTGCTTGGAGACGTTAATCACAACCGACCCTTATATGTTACGAGCAACCTGGGCGGTGAACTGGTTAACAGAATCATGATCGATGCCGGGTCTGCAATTAATATCCTGCCCCTTCGAACACTCAGAAGGATTGGAATTTCTCCATCAGCGTTAAAAGACACTAGTGTGGTGATTCACGGGTTTAATCAAGGGACTCAAAAGGCCATGGGCCTAATTGAGTTGGAACTAAGCATAGAAGATTTCTGCACCGAAATCCCGTGCTTTGTGATTAATGCCCCGACCTCATATAACTTGCTGTTAGGAAGGCCTTGGCTCCACAGTAATAAGATCATCGCATCAACGGTGCATCAATGCTTCAAGTACTGCAAGGATGGAGTCGAAAAAAGGATTTTTGCTGACCATAAACCATTCGTAACGGCAGAATCATTTTACTCTGATGCTAAGTGTTATGACTTGGCATCTGCTGTCAACACATCAATGAAAGCAGTTGAAGCGACCACACGCGAAGGTCAGCAGGAGGTATCTCAGGCTCCCCCCGCCCCAGTAAGCACAGACATATTCTCAAAGGGTGAGAAGATGGAAGGTCAAGGTCGTGGTCGAGGGCGCGATCGTGGACGAGGGACGACAGAACCAAGGGCTCAATTTCAAACCAAATTTGAAAATATGAGCCTCGATCCAGTACATCCACTACCACGACAACGACAGGGGGCAACCATACCACCTCCTACCAGCTATAGCAACACTGCTGCAGGATCACGGTTCTACTTGGACCTCGAAGTCCTGAAAAAGGTTGCTAAACCGCCTCGAGCCAATTTCCCTAGGTTTGAGGTGGATCTGGAAGCTCTTCGGAGATTCCGGAATCAGGCCAATGAGGAAGCCAAGTCACTTTGCTGTGAGAGTGACGGAATGGCCACTGAGGCCGCTCACCAAAATCAAAAACCTAAGGAAACGCTCGATGAGGTTTTAGCAATGCTCGTGGGGTTTAATGTATCTGCTCCAAGTGTGCAGGAACCTCAAGATGAAAAATTTGCCCAAAAACATTTCATAAAGCAATATGGCAAGGTTTATGGTAGCCCTAACAAATCCTCTTGTTTGCCCACGGCTAAGCTCAAGAAATGGGATTTCCATCGCTATAGCAGAGAAAGCAAGAAAATTATGGATTTGATGGGGTTCTATCCCGATGAACCACATTTATCAGGCCTCGGAAATGACATCCCTATCCCGTTATCCGAAAGACCCCCTGGTTATCGAAAGGGAAACAAACGACTTGGCCTTGGGTATAAAGAAGAAGAAGATGGCAACTTCGCCACTACCTACTGTGTCTCTACAAGTGATGACTCCAACAATGATGAAGAGGCATTAATGGAACCAGAGGACGCTCCACCTGCGATTGAGGATGGAGGGCAGCCTACTATTGACATACTCGAGGAATTCAATCTCGGGACTGAAAAGGACCTGAGACCCATTTTTATTGCCAAAAACTTGGCCGAAAAAGAAAAGGTGGCGCTGAGGCGGCTTTTAAGTGAATTAAAAGATGTTTTTGCTTGGGGGTATTCCGAAATGCCAGGACTCAACCCCGCGGTTGCAATCCACCATTTGCATATTTCGCGAGATAAAAAGCCAGTCAAGCAAGCTCCGAGAAGGTTTCGACCAGAGCTTGAAGAACAAATCATCAAGGAAGTTGAAAAACTCATTGATGCTGAATTCATTCGGGAAATCAAATTTCCAAAATGGATTTCTAGCATTGTTCCTGTGAAAAAGAAAAATGGGCAGATCCGCATCTGCGTAGATTTTCGAGATTTAAACGAAGCATGCCCTAAAGATGAATTTCCCCTTCCTTTCACTGATGTGCTAATCGACAGCACAGCTCTGTACGACACGTTCTCCTTTATGGATGGATATTCAGGATATAATCAAATCAAGATGGCTCCAGCAGATGAAGCCGCAACAGCATTTCGAACACCGATGGGTGTCTTTTGCTACAAAGTCATGCCTTTTGGTCTTAAGAATGCTGGTGCAACTTATCAAAGGGCCATGCAAAATATATTTCATGATATGTTACACAAACATGTCGAGTGCTATGTCGATGACCTGGTCGTAAGATCTGAAGGTCACAATAAGCATAAAGATGATTTGAGATCGGTATTCTTGCGCCTAAGAAAGTATGATCTCAAGATGAATCCTCTCAAATGTGCATTTGGAGTATCGTCTGGAAAATTCCTCGGATTCATAATCCGTCAAAGGGGAATCGAGGTTGATCCACTCAAAACGGAAGCAATTCAAAATATGCCGCCTCCACGAAACCTCCGAGAATTAAGGAGTCTCCAAGGTCAATTGTCATATATCCGACGTTTCATCTCCAACTTATCCGGCCGGTGCCAGCCTTTTCACAAGTTGATGAAAAAAGATACGACTTTCCAGTGGGACGCGAAATGCCAACAGGCCTTCGAAGCCATCAAAAAATTGCTGCAAAATCCTCCTGTTTTGACAACTCCAGTAAAAGGAAAGCCGCTCATTCTCTATATCGCTGCCAGCCCGCAATCACTGGGGGCATTGCTCGCACAAGAAAATGGCCAAGGCAAAGAACAAGCCGCCTATTATCTCAGTCGACGATTATTGCAAGCTGAATGCAATTATTCCTCGATCGAGAAAATTTGTCTAGCACTGGTTTTTGTGGCACAAAAGCTGAGACATTACTTCCTCGCGCACCAAATTATACTTATATCAAAGGCTGATCCCTCAAGTTCCTGATCACTAGACCAATGCTTTCAGGACGCCTAGCAAAATGGTCACTTCTGCTATCTGAGTTTGATATCAAATATGTGCCACGAAAGGCAGTGAAAGGGCAAGTATTGGCAGATTTCCTAGCAGCCCATCCTCTTGAAGAAGAATTTCCCATCTTAGAAAACTTACCTGATGAGAAGGTTTTCTACGCAAATGATGATCCAATGTGGCAAATGTATTTCGATGGCGCTTCCAAACCATCCGGAGCTGGTGTTGGAATTGTCGTAGTCTCCCCTCATAAAGACTTATTCCCGCACTCATACTTTCTTGGAAGAAGCACAACAAATAATGAAGTTGAGTATGAGGCCTTACTCATCGGCATGGAACTTCTTTTGCAATCAGATATTTTATTTGTGCGAATATTTGGGGACTCTGAATTGGTTATAAAACAGTTAAATAATCAATACGAAGTACACCAGCCCCATTTGCGAAAATATTATGACAAAGCTCAAACTTTGTTGGCAAAGTTCGAAATGGTTTCGGTTGAGCATGTTCCTCGATCAGAAAATATAGTTGCTGATGCACTATCAAAGTTGGCCAGTATTCTCGCCTTTAATGAGCTCGATGACATGACAATTCGAGTACAAAGACTAGAAGATGACGAAGAGCTCCAAGTAAATCAAATTGGACAGTGCGTATCCGAGGTAACTACAAACAATGATGATTGGCGCATCCCTATCATCAATTACCTCAAATACGATATTGAACCAGATGATCCAAGTGCAAGGAAGTCACTGAGAAAGGCTGTTTTGCGATATACCGTGTTTCAAGATAGTTTGTATCGGATTGCTTTTGATGGGCTTTGGCTTCGCTGTATTAACGGGAATGATATCTGTCAAGTCCTTCAAGAGACGCACTCCAGCGAGTGCGGCGCCCACCAATCTGGACGTCGTCTTTATCATAGGATCAAAACGTTGGGCTATTATTGGCCCACAATGGTCCAAGACTCCATCAATTTTGCAAAATCCTGTGAAGCCTGCCAAATGCATGGAGATATTTATCATATTCCTGCTTCAGTAATGTCTCCAGCACCTATCTCGTGGCCCTTCTCTTGGTGGGGCTTTGATATTGTCGGTCCGATAAATCCGTCATCATCTAAAGGACACTTATATATTTTAGCCGCTACGGATTATTTCTCCAAATGGGCAGAAGCTAAAGCTTACAAGAGAGTCCGAGCACAAGAGGTGGCTGAATTTATCAAGCACAAAATCATCTACCGTTATGGTGTTCCCTATCAAATCACCTCAGATAATGGCACGCCATTCAAAAACGATAAAGTAAATCAGTTATGCCGAAGGTTTGGAATCAAACAAGTGTTCTCATCGCCCTATTACCCACGAGGGAATGGTCAAGCAGAGGCATTTAACAAAAATATTATTCGAATCCTCAAAAGGACCACTGTGAAAAATAAGCGTGATTGGCACGAGAGGTTACCCGAAGCATTGTGGGCCTACAGAACCACACATCGAACTGCAACGGGAGCAACACCATATTCATTGCTCTTTGGCACGGAAGCGGTTTTACCAGTGGAAATTCAGTTGGCATCTTTGAGGGTTGCCATCCATTCTGGTTTACCACTGAACAACAAGCCAAACTTCGCTTCGACGAACTCGAGGCACTAGACGAGAAACGAGTTCAAGCACGGCAACGGATCTAACTTTATCAAGCTCGAATGGTCGAAGCGTACAATAAAGTTGTGAGGCATCGCTCATTCAAAAGAGGAGATTTGGTGCTAAAGCTACGCACAGAGCTTATGGTCGGGGGCAAACTTACCGACAAATTCGAGCCTAAATGGGAAGGGCCTTACATCATTGAGAGGGTCCATGGCAATGGCACATATGAAGTTGTTAATTGCGGAAATCAAATGAAAGCAACCGTGAATGGGAATTACTTAAAAAGATACTATCCATGAAATTACAAAGAAAGTCATATATCAAAAGAATCTCTACAGCCTCCCTCGTAGAAGGAAGGGACTCCTCCAAAACTCGAATGGAGTTCACTACATCAGTAGGAGAAACAGGGAAAGTACTTCACTTATGATGGTGAGAAGAGCTTGTTTACAGTGAGGGCTCTTCCACAACAGAATTTTGAATTCAGTGTTGTGCTTGAAGACATATCCTCAAACAAAGTTAGTGGGAATAGTAGTCCTCATGGTAATGACAGCCCCGGGGAGGGAGATCGGAAAAGGCAAAGGCGTTCGTATCAGACCAAGACTTTCAAAGTTGAGATACATTTTGCTGCCAAAATTCCAATGAAAGCTATTGCAAACGCTCTGCAAGGACATGATTCCTAGAGTTCTCAAGAAGCCTTAAGGGTTCTAGATATAATCCTAAGGCAGCATGCTGCAAAGCAGGGTTGCCTTCTGGTTCGGCAGTCATTTCTTCACAAAGATCCTAGTGACTTCGTTGACATTGGAAGTGGAGTTTTGGGTTGTCGTGGTTTTCATTCTAGCTTCCGAACCAGTCAAGGGGGCTTGTCTCTAAATATTGATGTGTCTACTACAATGATTATAAGGCCTGACCCTGTTGATGGATTTCTGATGGCTAATCAAAATGTTAGAAATCATGGTGAAATTGATTGGGGAAAGGCAAAGAGAACTCTGAAGAATCTGAGGGTGAAAACAAGACCCTCAAGTATGGAGTTTAAAATTGTAGGGCTAAGTGAGCTTCCATGCAACCAGCAAATGTTTACTTTGAAACAGAAAAATGGAAGAGGCAATAGCCCGTCTCGAACCATTGAGATTACAGTTTTCAATTATCGGCACATTGAGCTTAGGTTTTCTGCAAATATGCCATGCATTAATGTTGAAAAGCCAAAACGCCCCACTTACTATCCTGTCAAGCTCTGCCCTCTGGTTCCATTGCAAAGGTATACTGAATCTCTGTCAACTTTGCAAAGATCATCACTGGTTGAAAAATCACGACAAAAACCACAAGAAAGGATGCAAACTTTAAGTAATGCATCAAGAAGCAGCAACTATGGTGCTAATGAAATGATGAAGACATACGGTGTTTCGATCAATGGTAACTTCACTCAAGTAGAAGGCCGTGTCTTGAATGCACCAAAGTTAAAAGTTGGCAATGATGAATTCTTTCCTAAAAATGGTCGATGGAATTTCAACAATAAGAAACTTGTGGACCCTCAAAAAATAGAAAGATGGGCTATTGTAAACTTTTCTGCTCGCTGTGATGATCGGTCTTTTGCTCGTGATCTGGATAAATGTGGGGCGATGAAAGACATTGTCATTGCAAAACCATTTGATTACTTTGAAGAGAATCCTCAATTTAGGCGTGTTCCACCTACTGATAGGGTCGACTAGATGTTCGAAATCATTCAGTCAAAGCTTCCAGGAGCCCCTCAGTTTCTTCTCTGTGTTTTGCCTGAGAGAAAGAATTGTGATATATATAGCAAAAAAAAAAAAAAATCCTCAAGAGAAGCCTGCCAAACAACATGTCAGGAATCACGCCTTTACAAGTAGCCCACAATGGCATAATTCCTGAGGGGGCATTTGATGGGGTATATTTTGAAAAAAAAAAAATAAAAAAAAAATGGGGTGTTCGACGGCGAGGGCCTGGTCGATCGCCGAGAATGACATCAGCAGGGAACTCCCTGTCGATCGTCGAAGCGCCGACGGCTAAAATCCACGGCACAATGTTCACGGCCGTGTAGCTGCCCGGGCCGGCTCTGCAGGAGGGAGCTCCCTCGCCTTCTACCAACATTGAAGATCAGAACGGAGCGGAGAAGATAAGCATGAGCATGGTGGGACGGGGCTAGAGCTGGACGCAACGATCTGCTGCTGCGGCAGCAAGCTGCAACATCTGCCGGTGCTGGACGATCAGCTCCTGCGATCCGACGGTGGAAGGCTGCCGGAGAAGACGGTGCAGGCATCAGGCGCTGCGGACACGGGCGACGGCGGCAAGCTGCGACATCTGGCGATCTGGACGAGGACGACGGCGCTGTCCATTGCTGCCGGAGAAGACACGCTGCGATCTGCCGGTGCTGGACGAGCATCAGCTATTCAAGGAGGCATCCGGCAGCTTCAAGCGAGCCTGCGAATTGCAGCCGACCGACATCCGGCCGCATTTCCGGGCTGGCAACTCCCTCTATGCCCTGGGAAAGTACGGTGAGGCCAAGGAAGAGTTCCTTCTGGCATTGGAGCCCGCCGAGGCCGGCAGCTCGTAGTGGGCTTATCTCCTGCCGCAGATTCACGACAATCTCGGCATAACCCTCGAAGGCGAAGCCAATGGAGAATGGCGATCGATAGCAAAAACTTTCAGGTATAGCCTCCAATGATGACGAAACAATGAAACCGCGCATGCCAACCCACGCCCACAAGGAAGATCTCGAAAGATCCGGGAGTTCGACTGCCCTTAGATCCAACTTCCGCAAGTTCTATGATGAGGTCAACAGATTTCTAACCACCGTATCTGCCATTAAAGAAAGCAAGCAGAAAGAGCAGAGCCCGCCCGACTTGCCCGACTCGGTGGAAGGATTCGTGAAGGTCTTCAAGGACGAGATTGCCAAGTGTGAGATCAGCAAGGATCGCGGCAGGTGCGCTGCTCCCGCACGAGGTCCTCGCGCTGCGTAAGGACCAGAGCTTGAGCTCGAGAGAGAAGACGAGCTGCGGCAGCTATCGCTTACCGGTCGAAAGCAGAAACGGCAACAGATGGTTTTTTTTTTTACAGCAGCGATGGGAGTCGGTCTCAGCCGTCAAGTTTCAGCCTGATCGGAGCCTTCATTAACGGATGGCGGTCCCGCGTTGCCGCTGACCCATAGTTCCCTTTCAGGGTCCTGATGGAGGAGCTCGTCGGTGTCTCGGCCTGTGTCCTCTGCGACGATGGCGGCGTTGGCGATGTCGAGCAGCTGGAGAAGCAGTAGAGCTTCCGCGAAAAGAAGAAGTCCAAAAACGACAAAGACCCCTGCGCCGGCGTCGCCCTCTGTGCTCGCGCTGCTTTTCTCGGCCATGTCGATGCACTCCGAGAGCTCGGTCACTGCCTCCAGGACGAGTACGGCGTCCGACAGAACATCGCTGAGGACTGTCGGTTCCTTGTCCAGGCCAACGCCCGTGAACTCGCCTCAGTTCTGTCGTCGTCTGCGCAGCCACTGGCGTGGCACCACCACCTCCTTTAAGAGCCAGAGAGAGAAGGAGGGAGAAAAAGAGAGAGACGACGGCTTTGAGCGTCGAAGTCCGGCCGGGAATACAAGGTCAAGGACCTTGCTCAGGAGAACTTCGGACATCTCGAGATCAAGCTCGCCGAGGTCGAGATGCTGGGGCTCATGTCCTGCCACTCGGAGTTCGGTCCGGCGCAGCCGTTCAAGGGCACCAAGATCTCCGGCTCTCTCCACATGACCATCTAGACCGCCGTCCTCATCGAGACTCTCACCGCTGGTGCTCCTGCAACATTTTCTCCACGCAGGACCACGTCGCTGCCGCCATCGCCCGCGACAGCACCGCCGTCTTCGCCTGTAAGGGCGAGACGCTCCAAGAGTACTGGTGGTGCACTAAGCGCGCCCTCGACTAGGGCCCCTCCGGCGGGCCCAACCTCATCGTTGACGATGGTGGCCACATGACGCTGCCTATCCATCAAGGGGTTGAAGGCCGAGGAGGAGGACGCCAAGTCGGGCACGCTGCCGAATCCGACGGGCTGGAATCTACGGCAGTTCAAAACGCCATCTGAGGAGGCTAATTCGTCCGCAAAGGAGAAATCCAAAAGCAATCCAACGGCGTCCACCGCATGAGAAGAATATCTAAAGCAAATGTGAGTCCCGGAGACGGAGATAGGAAGACTATCAATCCAGAGCTACGGCACGCATGCGCCGGACCACTGGTCACGCTGCCACCAGTCGGGAGCTACGTCGTCTATTTCCTCAAAGCCACCAGCTTTGGAGTTGCAAGAGATAGCGTGTTTGCGTGCACAAAATATGTCAAGCACCGATTACCAGCTTTTGTCTCCACGGAAGCAAATATGGTCGCTAACACAGCCGCGGAACTCACCAAGACATGCGACCAATGGGCACCAGCTCGGGGTTCCGCGAAAACATAAGTTCCGCGCGAAGACGGTTCCGCGGGAAAGCGGTTCCGCGGGAAGATGGTTCCGCATGAAGGCAGTTCCGCGTGAAAGCGGTTCCGCGGGAAGATGGTTCCGCGTGAAGGCAGTTCCGCGGGAAGATGGTTCCGCGTGAACTTGTATCCACAGCCGCGGAACCCATCCCAGACCCGGCAAAAGCCTATAAATACCCCACTCGGCTTCTCATTCGACACAACGAGGAAACGGGGAGAGAACGGGAAACGGGGGGAACGAGAGCTCTCCCGGGCTGAAAAGAGAACGAGTCCTCCATATATTTTTCTTTTCTCTTTTTTTTTTACAGAGAGCTCTCCCGCGCTGAAGAGAGAACGTGAGTTCTCCAGATTTTTATTTTTATTTTTATTTTTATTTTTTTTTTAGTTAAAAAAAAAGAGAGGAGAGTTTCTTTCTGATATTATATATCTATATATATACATATATATTATTTTCAAAAAAAAACTACTTTTCCCAACGTGGATACTCCCCGACTGGCGGGTTGAATTGACACACGGGTTAAGTATATTTTCTCCTTTAAATATATATATGTGTATATTATATATATAAATAAATATATACATATATATTATTTTAAAAAAAAAACTACTTTTCCCAACGTGGATACTCCCCGACTGGCGGGTTGAATTGACACACGGGTTAAGTATATTTTCTCCTTTAAATATATATATGTGTATATTATATATATAAATAAATATATACATATATATTATTTTCGAAAACTACTTTTCCCAACGTGGATACTCCCCGACTGGCGGGTTGAATTGACACACGGGTTAAGTATATATATATATATATATATTTTTTTTTTTTAAAACAAAAATAAAAAAAATATATATGTGTATATTATATATATAAATATATATATACATATATATTATTTTCAAAAAAAAAACTACTTTTCCCAACGTGGATACTCCCCGACTGGCGGGTTGAATTGACACACGGGTTAAGCATATTTTCCCCTTTTGAAAATAAAATAAAAATATATATGTATATTATATATATATATAAATATATAAATATATACATATATATTATTTTCAAAAACTACTTTTCCCAACGTGGATACTCCCCGACTGGCGGGTTGAATTGACACACGGGTTAAGTATATTTTCTCCTTTAAATATATATATATGTATATTATATATATAAATAAATATATACATATATATTATTTTCGAAAACTACTTTTCCCAACGTGGATACTCCCCGACTGGCGGGTTGAATTGACACACGGGTTAAGTATATATATATATATATATATTTTTTTTTTTTTTAAAACAAAAATAAAAAAAATATATATGTGTATATTATATATATATATATATACATATATATTATTTTCAAAAAAAAAACTACTTTTCCCAACGTGGATACTCCCCGACTGGCGGGTTGAATTGACACACGGGTTAAGTATATTTTCCCCTTTTGAAAATAAAATAAAAATATATATGTATATTATATATATATATAAATATATAAATATATACATATATATTATTTTCAAAAATTACTTTTTCTAACGTGGATACTCCCCGACTGGCGGGTTGAATTGACACACGGATTAAGTATATTTTCTCCTTTAAAAATAAAAATAAATATATGTGTATTTTCTATAAAAATATATCAAAATACACATGTATATTCAAAGGAATCCAAAAACAAAGATTTTGATTTCTAAAATGACCCGCGGGCTCCAAAAATGAATATTTTATCCCGCGGGCCTTCAAAAAAAAATATATATGTATTTGCCCCATGGGCCCCAAAAATATATATATATATATATATATATATATATTTTTAGACTTTCAAAAAGATGGCTCAAAACTCTACAAAAAGCCCAAGATGACTCAAACTCTACAAAAAGCCCAAGATGGCTCAAAACTCTACAAAAAACCCAAGATGGCTCAAAACTCTCCAAAAAGCCCAAGACGGCTTAAAACTCTCCAAAAAGCCCAAGATGGCTCAAAACTCTCCAAAAAGCCCATGATGGCCCAAAACTCTACAAAAAGCCCAAGATGGCTCAAAACTCTCCAAAAAGCCCAAGATGGCCCAAAACTCTCCAAAAAGCCCAAGATGGCTCAAAAATCTCCAAAAAGCCCAAGATGGCTCGAAACCCTTTAAAAAGCCCAAGATGGCTAAAAACCCTCCAAAAAGCCCAAGATGGCTCAAAACTCTCCAAAAAGCCCAAGATGGCCCAAAACTCTCCAAAAAGCCCAAGATGGCCCAAACTCTTTTCAACAAGCCCAGTTGGGCCCAAACCTTTTTAATTGGTCAAAAATGACCCAAACATACTTTTTAAATTCGGTTGAATCCATTTCTTGGTAAAACCACCCAATTTTTAAATCCAGAGGCTGAATGCGGGAGACGCTGGTTTCTTGTATAAGTATAGAAGCTGAAAGCGGGACACGCTGGTCTGCTGTGTAAATCCAGAAGCTAAGAAGCGCACTTAGTTTGCTGTGTAGGGTCACTAGTGTAGCCGACGGGCCCCTCACTAGTTCCCAAAACCAAGTCATCACTGGTCGACGGGCTAAGCGTAAACTCACATTTAAGACATGGCGCGCGGCGTCATGTACCTCATATTTAAGTCATGGCGCGCGGGTGTCATGTACTTCATATTTAAGATATGGCGCGTGGCGTCATATACCTCACATTCGAGTCACAGCGCGGGGCGAAGTGTACTCATTTATCTTTATATTTTTGTTAGACACGATTTTTCGTGCACTTGTAAAGACGTAGAAGGATCTTCTACGCACTTCATTATTATTAAGCATTTTTTTATGGACCATTGTATTTAGCTCTTTTAATCAAGAGTTTTCTCGTTGGAGATGTAAAATCAGAATGTGGAACACAATGCAAAATATTTCTGTGATATACTTTTCGGACTCGGTTAAAGAATTGGATGCTTTAAAATTTTGCTGGGGAATTAATTAAGCATTTATTCTCAAAGCCGCAGGGAATACAATTTTTCAACCAAAATTCAACCGAATGAATTTTGAATAATATTATATAAATTTTATTTCTCACGAGGCCGGAACACATCCTTACAAAACGTTTTGGGTATAGAACTCGTTAACATGGGTTAAGCCCAATTTTCAAGATTTGAAAGAAATATAGGCTGAGGCCTGTTGTATTCTATAAAAGCATGATAGCATCAAGTTTTTAGAAAAGGAACACAGACTGCGGTCTGTGGTTTTTATAAAATCATGCTAGCACGTAAATGTGAAGGAAACGTGTGCACAAGGATTATGTACTAGGTCTACTGTAAAGGATATGCAAGCCGGACGTGGTTGCAAATTGGGCCCCCTTTACATAGGCCGAGTCGCTTGAATAAGGCTAAATGTCGGCGGCGCCCTCCCTGAAATGGGAGATGAACACGGATAGTCGCCTGGCTTGCGGGTTATCACCTGGAAGGGTTTCTCTCCTAAGGAAGGATGATCACTTGATAAGTGTCACCTACCAGATGGATAGAGACGTATTGCATGTTGCATATGCTTAAAAAGGGTTTTATGAAAAGTATTTTAGGACATGACAATGTCCTATGAGAAAAGGAGCTTCGATGAAAAATATTTTAGAAAATAAATATATTTATGGAAAAAGAATTTATATGTCAAGTTTTACAAGCATATGTTTGCCATGAATTGGGATTATGAAATTTTTATGAAAGGTATTTATGAAAAGGTTTCCTCCAATTGCTAGTCGAACGCTTGTTAACCGTCTACTGCTAAAAGGTGAGAAATGCGTTTAAAATGAATAAAATGATTGCTTATTGAGTTTCGACTCATGTTTTGTTTTTCCCAACCATAGACAGGTACCGCACAGGCCATGCAGGAAAGGAAACGAGTATGAAGAAAACTTTTCAACAAACTGGTCTGTATATGGTACGAATGATTATATGGAATCTTTAAAATATATATGTATGAAACGTTTAGATTGAAAGAATTTGTGATGTAGATAAGTCAGTTATTATGATATGAATAATATATGTGAAATTTACGTTAAGAATATGTTCATATATGATGATATGATGTTATTATGAGTATCATGCGTAAAGTTGATGACAAGTGTTTGTTATGTGATGAAAAACAAAGGAATGAAAGAAAAAAAATTTGGACGAGATCCAATTTAAAAATCCCGTCGTGTGATCAGGGCAACAATCCTGAGTCACGTTTACAAATCAATAAAGATCCCAGAGTAAGGCTTCTAGGCACCCGGGCCAGGGCGCCACAATAAGCGAGCATTTTTCTTTCATTTAAATGCATTTCTCTCCATTCGATAGAAGACACTTATCAAGTGATCAACTACCAATGGAATAGAAATCTTTTCGTAAACCATTCTTAGAAATCATTCATGTAAACCATTTGTAAATGCATTTCTCGCCATTCGATAGTAGACACTTAGCAAGTGATCAACTACCAATGGAATAGAAATATTTTCATAAAAATCATTTCATAAACATTGGATGTGCAAATGCTTCCTTTCTATTCCTGACATAAACCTTCGTGTGCGGGTACGCTAGCTCTGGGAACATCTCACATAGCATGGTCCAATACGTCGGCTTTCTCCGACTTGGCCTCATCAAGGGGAACCTCTCTTCCTCTTGACGCCTACATGGTCTCCTACATGCATAACTTTTGATTTTCCCGGCATTATATATCTCTTATACCAGGTGACTTGTCATTCTCATGTAGAGAATTATTTGCACAATCCATTAAAAACATCATTTCAAATCCATGCTTTTCTTTTCAATACATGTATGAAAATGCAATGCATTCATTCACACATAACATTCCTTAGCCTCTACCTCTTGGCAGGACGCCGCCGACACGCAGCCCATACGACTATGCAATAGTGAAGAGGGACCCTCTCATCCACTTTCTACCTCCACCAAAGCCTCTTCCTTGTGCCCCCACCTCTTGGGAGGACTCCGCCGGCACACAGCCCTTGCGACTTGGCAATGGTGAAGAGGGATCCCTTATCCTACTTCCTCCACCAAAGCCTCTTCATTATGCATCATACATGTGCACATGTCCATGAACATCACATGATATCAATATGCCGGCATGACTTTTCATAAAAACTTATAAACTTTCATTATTTCAAAACATTATAGAAATGACCACCCTTAAACACATTTCATAAATACTTGAGAATAAAACATATTTTCAAAAAGGTTTGCTTGCTTACAATGAAACAATAAAATCACATTTTCAAAGTTGTGCTTGCTTACCTCCTCAGTCCGTGTCTTCCACCTTTTTCTATACAAGAAAAAATGATATTTTATCTATATAATTCAATGTCTTAGATTGCTTCCCATACATGCTTTATAATCATTCATTACCTCATTCCTATAGAGGTTAATCTTATAAAGATACTTGGTCATTACCTCATTATATGGATTTTTTTATTCATAAATTCCTTTAACAATTCCATCCATATATCCTCATAAAATATAAAAATAAATCTCTATTTTTCACCAAAATCACACTGTTCACTGTTCATAGCTACTGTAGCATATTACTGTTCATCATCACTGTTCACGATCACTATTCATGGGTACTGTTCACATCAACGTGGGTTATTGTTCATGGGTCCAAAAATTGATATTTTTTCCAAAAATAAAAAATACCATGACATAGCTCTTAGTTAGTACATCATGGGAAAATTCATGAATTTTGAATTTATCATCATTAACTTGGCTAAATAAATCATTTTCTCCATATACGAAAAATCTACATAATTTCACTTAAGCATAATCCTTAATTTCAAAAATCATGAAATTAATATATCATCATTCCAACATCATATTTATCATATTCATTCATCCCAAATCTTCATTTATCAATTTTGGAGCATTATTTACACATATCATATGCTATCTTCCCGAATGCTCTATCTTTGCTCCAAATTTTTGATGTTTTGGCATAATTCCGATTGAGCATTATAACTATACTTATTTTCTCATGCTTAGGCATTATCTAAGTATGGTTTTATCCTACTTAACATCCAAAAGTGAAGATATGCTTCCTCCTTTCTCACTTTCTCTCTCTAACTTTCTCCTCTTCTTTCTCTCTAAGGCTAAAACATGGTGGGGGTGGAAAATGCTCAAATGGAGCTGGGTTTTGGAGTGCCTTGGACATCCACCCCTTGGCCCTATTTATAGGGTTTAATTTTTCATGAAATTGGAATTTACCCCCCTTGCTTGAGGTATTAAATAGATTTTTTTCTAATTTGAAAAAGGTGCATGGAGACATGTGCAGCTACCCTACAGCAGCTCCAGCCCCCCTATGGCAGCCTTATTTATTATTTATTATTTATTATTTTTAAAATTAATTAATTTAAGCAATTAAATCCTAGCCCTTGATTTATGATGATGATGAATGTAGACCATTGATTTTGGTCAAGGATCCCAACCACCCCCTGTTGTAGCTCTGATTTTCATTAATTATTTTTATTTTTAATTATTTAAATTTAATAAAAAGTCAAATTTATAATTAATGAAAAGTAGAACTACTTTTTTATTTCTAAATGACATTTCATCTTGACCTTTGATTCATGATTTTTATCAAAGATTAAACCATTCATCATGATCATCATAATATTTTGGTCATCCATAAAAAATTTCATCTCAATCCGACGTCCGGATTGCAAGTTATGAATTTTTCTTCAATTTTTCACTAAAATCCGAAATTCCATTAAAATATCAAAAAGTATTGCTATTTCGTCCTGTAATGATTGAATCTTCCTTTTTTGTCATTTTTTTCATTAGGTTAATCTACGTGATTAATTCTTAATCACTTTGGTTACTATTCATGTTACTATTTACGTGCACTATTCACGTGGTTTAATCCCACAATTGCATTTCTTTAACCTCTAATACACATATTTTCATACTCATGAATATATATATTTCATTAATACATTACCTAGGTTTACAACCCTAGGGTTTTATTCACGTGTCTAAAATCAGGGTTTCACAAGCACCATCAAGACAGAGTAGCGCAGTGGAAGCGTGGTGAGCCATTGAAAGTATTGGAAAAAGATGAGAAGATTGACTATTTCATATGAGCCTTACCCCGATATTTAAAATGTAATAGGTTTCGGGACGAAACCTGTTATAAGGGGGGGATGATTGTGATACCAAGACCCAAGTAGGACATTTCCATGTAAATTAGGCATGTATATGTGATATATGCATGATTCAATTGATTGATTGATTTTAATGCTATTGACTAAGAAAGGTGATTAAAGTAATCACCATAGCTCAAGGTGGGTCAATGTGACTAAAGAGGCCTAATGAGGATTAGGGAATGTGAATATATTGAGGATAATTACCTCATATATTATGGTTTAACTAATGGAGATTATATTGATAATTATGGATTTGAGATGATAAATGTTAGAAAATTCATAACTTAAAGCCTACTATTCGGAATGAGGTGAAATTTGAAAGGTAAGCACATGATGATATGCTTAACCTTATGAATGGATTAGATTATGAAAATTATGATGAGATTATTATTTTCATCCAAATCCAAAAGACAATTTCAAATGGCCATAACTTATGTAAGAAAGGTCATTTTGGGATGAAATTTATCATGAACGGTTTAAAACGATATGGTGAATCATATGGATGAGTTTGATTAAGCTAATTACTATAAGAAATTGCTTAATCACAAAAGGACGAAAGAGTTTGACTATTGCTCATGAAAAGTGACATACCATTAATGAGCCTAAAGTGACGTGTGACACGTGTTAATATGGGATTTGTTGAGCAAGATTTAAAGTCAACTAATTAAATAGAATGTTAACTTTTGAAAAAGCAAATGGACATGTGTCATCATAGGATTGATTTGAGCAAGGTTAAAGTCAACTCAATTAATGTTAGAGTTGATGAATTTATATCAAGTGGACACATGTCAACATAGGGTGAAATGGGTGGATTTTTATTTTCAAAAAAATGCAAAAATGCATGGATAATATGGACATGTGTCATTGTAGGATGCATTTGGAAGAGGATAAGGTCAACTAATTAATGCAAGTTGATCTTTTATGGTGATAATTAATGCTTAAAGGCTAAGGTGGCAAGATGAGGTGAATTGGGATGATTTTATGAAAAGAAAATTTTGAAAAAAAAATCAAAAAAAAAATCCATCAAGGTATGGACATGTTTAAGGCAGAAAAATTAAGTGATTTTTTGATTTTTTGAAAAATATAAATGAGGGGGAGGTGATATGGCAACCTATGGGTAATTGTAGGGACACTTGGATGTTCCATATTTCAGCAGCACATATGGGCATTTAAATGCTTGTAACCATGGTTAAAATGAGGCCAACCAAGGTTAAATTACAGCCATTTAGCAGCCCTATGTTGACGTTTTTTTTTGGCATGATTAGAGAGAAAAAATAAATAAAAAGAAAAGAGAGAAAACAACATGGGCAGCAGGTTGAGTGTCCAAGCAAGGGAAAAAGGAGAACAAAAAGAGAAGAAAAGAAGAAGAAAAGAGGAGAAGAAGGAAGGGAAGAAAGGGGGAAACCAACTTGAGCAAAGAGGAGGCAAATCTACAACTTCAAGTAAGTATACTTCATGATGACCTTGATTTGGGTATTGAATGAGGGTTGAATGGTATGAATGAATTTAAGGATTTAAAGAGGTTAAGATGGATGTTAGAGATGAATATGGGTTGATAACCTAGCTGAAATTTTCTTAAACCCTTATGATATGTTGCTGTTTTGAAGTAATATCATGATTAGATTATGAATCATAATTTTATGAGTTATATATGTTGATTTGGGCATATGCTAAATATTTTTGGAAGTATGGAACTTAGGGTTACGTATATGACCCGATTTTCATATTTTTATGATATGTATGAAACATGAATTATGCTAATGAGTTTATGGATTCTTTAGAGGGTAAAATAACCTAAGTTAATGATGCTTAAGACGTTCAACATAGGGTGGAAAGGATTAGAACAAATCTGAATTTTGTGGACACATGATGTGAACATCTAAAGGGGGGCCATGATGTTCACGAAAAGTTACTGTTTTGTGCAACTTAAATTATGAACTTTAAATACATGAAAATACCATAAATTTGGGTTAAGAAAAGCATGATTATTTGCTGGATTTATGGATTAAAAATCTGTTATGATCTAAGTCTTGAAAGAGGAGTTGAAAGGATGAAAAATGGGTCTTAACATGGATGTTTTGGAAACCAGTGATAAATGGACTAAAAATCTGAAATTAAACCCCAAAGTATATGTTAATTAAGGGGTTTAATGATGTTGAAAATGGATGTAAGTTGATGTGTTAAGAAATTTTAAGAAACACATAATATATGTGTTGAATGTTGAACGTATGTATGAATGGATGGTATATGACTTATGTGAAATTACTAAAATACAAAATATGCATGAATATGTGATGAAATACATAAGAATGTTGCTGTATGAATGGATTATAGTTATCTCAAATGTTGAGATTTGCTTATGAAGCTTACGACGTCGAATATGTGCTTAGAATGAGCATCGACGCATGAAATGTGAAAAATAGATGAAGAATAATAAATGGAAGGTAATGAACCTCCATATGATGATTTATGGATGGTTGTTATGTATATGAATTTATACCCTACATATGGGTTTAGAACACGATATGGAATAGAAGAAATGATGAATGATATACCACTAACTAAGATTACATAGTTATGTGGTTACCAAAAGACATATGAGTAAGTCAATATATATATGTGACGATGGACAAGGATGAAGATGGATATGCATTCCAAAGAAAGAATGATTTAAAGTTAATGTGTTATAGACCATATGGATTAAATCCATATGACATGTATATGTGAATTGAAAAAGAAACAAGGCATGCAAGCACAACATGTGATGAAAATGTATAAGGTAATTATGTTTACTTGTCTAGGAAAAGGCAAGGACAGAATGGAAGGCACAAAAGGATCGCCACAGGTAAGCAAGCAGGACTTGTGAAAATGACATTTTATTCTCAAATGCTAAAATGCTTTCAAGTTGTTTTACTTGAATGTTTCTAAAGCTATTTAAGGGTAGCCATCCCTGTATCTCTTTATCACGAATTGATTACTGGTTTCAATGAAATGATTGAATAAATTCTTCTCTATTTGGAAATGTCATGCCAGCATGGATTTAAACGATGTTTTATTGAACCGATGTGCAAATGGATGGTGCAAAGAATTCTCTACATGAGAATGACAAGTTACCATGTGTAAGAGGTATATAATGCCGGGGTAACTAAAAGTCATGCATGGAATGGAAATCAAGTAGGCTAGTCAAGGCAAAAAGCAGGACAAGGAGTCCACCCTTGACGTTGCCAAGTTGGACAAGTCTGGTGCCAAGGATGGAAAGGATCATGTTATGAAAGGATGTTCCCCGAGCTAGCTTACCCTCACATCAAAGATTATGTCATAAATGGAAATGATGCATTTGCACATCCAATGTTTATGAAATACCCAAAAAATGGGTTTACATGAATGATTTCCATGAATGGTTTATGAAATGGTTTCTGTTCCATTGGTAGTTAATCACTTGCGAAGTGTCTCCTACCGAATAGAGAGAAATGCATTTAAACGAGAATGAAAGATGCTTGCTTATTGAGTTTTGACTCATGTTTTGTTCCCCCCCCCCCCTTAGATAGGTGTAAGGAAAATTCAAGTGATGAAAGACATGTTCTCGCTGAGAAAGGAAAAAGGAATTTCCAAAGGTTTGTAATCATTCGTATGTGGAAGCATGAACAAATTCCCTAAGGGATATGGTACTGTTAGTACATATGTTCAGGATAACTTGCATAGGTATTATATGATTGAGAAGGTAAAAGATTTAAAATGCCTTGTATAGATATGATATGATTGAGATAAGGAATGCCTTAAATGATAAGTGTTTGTATGCTAAGAACCAATGGATGTATGTATGTATGGAATGAAGAGGACATGATTAGGTCAAGAGGACCTTTAACGTAGAAGAGCAAGTTGAAATGTTATGAATGAAATGCGCACTTGATATGTGCAATTGATTACAAGTGTATTGTTGCTTGTAAGATGAATGAAGTGAAATGTAAAGAAATGAACTGATGAAAAAAAAGAATGAAACGAAATTTTTTTTGGACAAGATCCAATTAAGAACCCGCCGCATGATCAGGGCAACAATCCTAATTCACATTTACCAATCGATAAGATCTTGGAGTAAGGTTGTGGCGCTCGGGTTAGGGCGCCACAACCTCGGCGTTGCCATCTACTCCTTCAATCACTAGCACTTCTCTGATGTCAAGACCCACCCCGTCATCCACACCCTCTGCTTACCGCGTCGTCACCATGTGCACCATCGACCCCTAATCACCCCTGCCACTAAGGCCTTCGCCTACATATTCGTCCTCTTCGACTTCGGCTTCATCGACATACTCCTTAACGGTGTAGTCAGCTACGTCCTGGACCTCTAGAAGAACATGATCGTCGCCAGCATCAGCGGTGAACACCATGCCTTCGCTAACAACTACATCTTCGATGTGGACAAGGGTGGATGTGGATCCAGATGAAGGTGACACTGGCTAGCTTTGAAGGAGGGCCAAGGGTGATGGGTTTCATCCCTAGGTAGCAGCAACCATGAACCATTGATCGAATGTTATGGAGGAGAAAAGAAAATTTTTTGGTGGTCCAACGGACCAGCTGAATATAGTTCGTCATTTGCAATATAGCCCAATCAAAACAATTGTACAAAACTTTCCCAGCAACCTAATAGAATCCCCCAAATTATGGAAATATGATTTCTTGTATAAAATTATAATTGACACTAATTATTGCATCAAAATCTCAATTTCAATACAATTTCACTTAAAAACGATGTAAAAAATGATACCAAATAACTACAAACGTTGTAATTTTTTTTATAAAGTTTCTATTAATACAAATTTTTATTAAATTAATAATTGAATATTGATTTAATTTGTTTAAATTAAGACCTATTTTTGTTTAAAATTTATTATTTTAACTTGAATTATAATTAGAGATAAAAAATTAATGTTGGTGTAAAATTTATTTAAATTTTTATTCTATTTAATTTAATTTAATATTTATATTTATTTACCTTTTATTATTTTTAGTTTATATTTTGATTTGTAAAAAATTTGTAACAAAAGAGCACAAGCGATATAATTTTTACTATTAAAAATGTAGATATCTTTTGTTTAAATTTAATGCAATCAATTAGATGTGTAAAAATGCAAATATATAAAATTATAGATATATTATACATAAAATCCAATAATAACTTAGCTTACATTAGGTTTCATCCATACAAAATACAATTTTTCATTTGCCTGTTGTTCATACAATTACTTTTTTTACTGAGGTTTTATAAATAACCTCAAGCTGCAGTATGGCCCTTCAGTAAGAAATTTAAAATATTATTAACTAATATATAGATATTAATATTTAATTATGAACTCAAACATTTTATGATTTTCTATAAAAATGTTCTAGTATTAATTCATAAGGTCTAATTTTATTCATTCACCCAATCTAATTTAACTTGTCAAATGATTCAACACGTTAAAATTATAATGGAAATCTATTACAATAAAAGTTAAATTAAATAATGAAAATAATGAAAAAATATTACAATCAAAATGCATATGTCATTATTTTTAAACTAATCCCAAAAAGTCACGTATATTTATATTATTAAATTTAAATTACATTATATATAATTTAAATAAAAATAATTTATTACATTTTATTTTTAAAAAGTCATATATAATAATTATTACGATTGTATATATTTATGTAGATTTTTATTTCATATAATTTAAATTAATTATTATTTTTAATTATAGCTTTATATATTTATTTAGTTTTAAAATTATATAAAGGCTTGCATAGTTCTAAAATGAATTATTATGTATATATTTTTTGCAAAATATATAAATTTATATAAAATATTTTTAAAAATATTAAAATTTGATGTTATTAAAAATATTATTTCGTATTTTTGTGTTAAGTGGACTACGTTATAGTGATCTTCATTTCAAATTCATTTATAAGATTTCTATTTAATACATAGTTTTGTATTGATTTAATGCAATTATAATTAATATGTATTTTTTAAAATTTATTGATTTCAAATTGAAATGAGCAACTAGAGAGATGAGTGAATCTTAATGGTTACCGCATATTTAACCCTTTATCTTGAAAAAAATGTTACAATGAAAAAAATATGTCATTATTCTTAAATCAATCTGAATAGGTCATGTATATTTATATTATTAAATTTAAATTATAGTTATATATAATTTAAATAAAAATAATTTATGACAATTTTATTTTTAAAAAATCATATATAATAATTGTTATAGTTTTGTATATTTATGTATCTTTATATTATTAAATTTAAATTAAGTATTATATTTAATTATCGCTTTATATATTTATTTAGTTTTAAAAAATCTACTTATATGCTTGCTTTCAGGTATGATCTCGAAGGTACAAATATTGGTGAATATTGTCAAGAAATAATGAAAAAGACTTGATTTTGCCGACTATTTGGCACTTATAAATCCTGAAGAAAATTCAGCTCCTTGGTTAAAGACTTCTCTTCTTATCGAGTTGAACTTGAGTAAAATGGAACTTTACTTCAGTTTAATAAAAAAAGGTAAAATAAAGTTTAAATAAAAAATATTAATAGAAAATGTGATACTCAGACCCAAGTAGGGCTCATATATTGCATTTAGCATGTAAACATGAATTATGTATTTGTTGCTTGATTTATGAATGATTTTAATGACTAGATGATTTATTGCAATTAGGGTTATTGATTAAGGAATTGTGATTAAAATTAATCGCCAAGGCCCAATGTGGGTTAATATAACCAAGGTGGCTTAATAAGAATTAGAAAATGTCAATGGATAATGAATAATTAATTATTTATTATGAATTAACTAATAGAGGTTATGATGATAATTATGGAATTAAGATGAAAAATGTTATAAATTATAACTTGACGCCTATAAGGCGGATTGAGACGAAATTTGAAAGGTAAGCACATGATTTTGTGCCCAATCTTATGAATGGATTGGATGATGAAAATTATGATGGGATAGAGTGATAATTATTTATTTTCATCCCAAATCCAAAAGTTAAATTCAAATGACTATAACTCAAGATAGAAAAGTTGTTTTGAGATGAAATTTGAAATGAACAGATAAAAAGATAGATAAATATTATGGAAGGGTTTGATTAAGCTAATTATCATGATAACATACTTAATCACAAAAGGACAAAATAGCTTTGACTTTTGCTCCATAAAGTAGCATGACATTAATTCTAAAGTAAGTGCCTTAATGGCTTGGTTTAATGAGCCATATGAGGTGTCAAAAGGAGGGATTTTTGAGGGAATTTTCTTAATTTCCTAAAATGACCAAATTCAAGATAATATCAAGGGATTAAATGCTTGAGTTAAGTGGCTAATGGCTAGGCTCAAGAGGCCACATATGTGGCACTCCATGGTGACATTCAAGGGGACTTCTCCATGGATTCTTTTTGATTTTTTAATATACTAAATGAGCATCTAAGTAAGCTACTAGCTAGAGTAAGTAAATGACCATAAATTAAAGTGAAAATTTATGGGAAAAAAATGCCAAGACGGAAGTTGCATGGATGGTTCCAATAGTAGACAGCTTTATGACCCATAAATGTGATGATTTTAATGAATTTTACCAAAGATAATTACATGAATTTACTTGGATGTGAATGTTCCATGACAACAAGGGATAAACATGGTTTAATTTACCCTCAAATTATGTGGAAAGTGGGCCCAAAAATCTAGAAAAAATCAAGGCTATAGAAGGTATGGACGTTCCATGTAAAGGAGGTTAGAGAGAGACAGCTTCAAGGAGAAGAAATCTCCAAACCAAGGCAGCTGTGGATGTCCCAATTTCAGCAAGGAAAGAAGAGGAAAATAGGAGAAAAAAAAGAGGAAAATAAGGAAGCAAAGAAGGGAATCCAAGTTGGAAAATTTTGGAATCAAAGTTGCTAAGATTCAAGTAAGTATACTTCATGTTTAGGGTTCTTTAATCCTAAGTTTCTCACCTCGAATTACGGGTCATGAATTTGATTCATAATGAACCTTTGAAGGATGATTCATGATGCCCCTAATTTGAGTATTGAATGAGGATTGAATGGAAAGAATGAATTCAAGAGTTCAAGAGGGTTAAATTGAATGCTAGTGTTGATTATGGATGAATAACCTAGCTTGAACTTTCTTAAATCCACATGAAAAGTTGCTTTTTTGATTAAATATCATGATTAGATTATGAATCATTATTTAATGAATTATATATATTGAGTTGGGCATATGACATGAACCTTAGAAAGGATGGAACTTAAGGTTACGTATATGACCTGATTTTTCACTTTTTATGATATGTATGATGCATGAATTAGCCTAAATGATTTATGGATGATTTAGAGGGTAAATACCCTAAATTTAGGGTACATTTGACGTTCAAAATGGGTTTGAAAGATTTTCCCTAAATCTGATTTTTAAGGGTATGCATAGAAATGTCCAAAGAGGGGTGCAAATGGTACCCAAAACGTGTATGAAAGTTGCTGTTTTGGAAGCAACCAATTTATGAATTTTAAATATGTGATATTAACCTAATTTTTGTTTAAGAAAATCATGATTAATTGTTGGAATTTATGGATTAAAAATCCATTTTGATTTAAGTATCAAAAGAGACGTTGAAAGTGTGAAAAAGGGGTCCCAAAGTTGCTGTTTTGGAACCCTATGATTAATGGATTAAAATTCCATAAATATACCCTAAATGATGAAATAATTAAGGGGTTTAACTATGCCAAATTAGGAGGCAAGTTACTGTTTTGAGAAATTTTAAGAAACACATAAGATATGTATTGTAAGATGGGTATATATGAATGGATATGCATGGATGAATGATAAATGACTTATGTGATTTGCTAAAATGCAAAAATGCATGAAAATATGATGAAATGCATGATTAAGTTTCTTTTTATATGATTAATTATAATCTCAAATTTTGAGATTAATATATGAGGCCTAAGACGTCAAATATGTGCCTAAAATGAGCACCGACGTATGAAATATGAAAAATATGCGAAAAATGACAAATGGGAGGTAATGAACCTTCATTTGATGATTTAATGAAAGATTATGATGTGTATAAAAGTTTATCCTACATTGGGGAATTAAAAATGAACGAATGGATGATATGATATATAAACTATGTTGTTATGTATGATTACCCAACTTGAAATACATGTGGGTTATGTTAAGTTAATAGAAATCATACAGGATATACATATGTGCCTATGTTATTGAGATATATTAATGGAATGAAGAAAATGAACCATTAACTAAGATTTCATAGTTATGTGGTTGTCAAAAGACCTATGAGTAAGTCAATATATATATGTGTGTGTGTGTGTGTGTGTGTGTGTGTGTGTGTCCATTAGCAAGGGTGAAAATGGATATGCATTTCAAAGAAATGATTGATAAAAAAATAACTTGCTACAAAAGTATGAATGTGTATCTTGAATAATTTCAAGAGATTCATACACAAGACATAAGTAAGGAAGGAGAGAAACAACCCATGTATTAAATTTATAAGGGTATGAGGTTATTGGGAAAAATATGTATCAATGTCAAAAAAAGAATGATTTAAAGTTAATGTGCTATGGACCATATGGGATTAAATACTATATGATATGTATATGTGAATTGAAAAAGAAACAAGGCATGCAAGCACATCATGTGATGAAAATGTATAAGGTAATTATGTTTACTTGTCTAGGAAAAGGCAAGGAAAAGATAGAAAGCTCAAAAGGATCGCCACAGGTAAGCAAGCAGGACTTTTGAAAATGAAATTTTATTCTCAAGTGCTAAAATGCTTTCAAGTTGTTTTACCTGAATATTTCTAAAGTTATTTAAGGATGACCATCCCTTTATCTCTTTATTATGAATTAATTACTGCTTTTGATGAAATGATTGGTTAAATTCCTCTCTATTTGAAAATGATATGCCAACATGGATTTAAATGATGTTTCATTGAAATGATATTCAAATGGATGGTGCAAAGAATTCTCTACATGAGAAGGACAAGTAACAATGTGTAAGAGGTATATAATGCCGGGGTGACTAAAAGTCATGCATGGAATGAAAATTAAGTAGGCTAGTCAAGGTAGAAGCAGGACACGAGATCCACCCCTGACGTTGCCAAGTCGGATAAGATCGGCACCAAGGATGGAAAGGATCACATTATGAAAGGATGTTCCCCGAACTAGCGTACCTTCACATGAAGGATTATGTCATGAATCGAAATGATGCATTTGCACATCCAATATTTATGAAATGCCCAAAAATTAGGATTTACGAATGGTTTACATGAATGATTTTCGTGAATGGTTTATGAATGATTTCCATGAATGGTTTATGAAAAGGTTTCTATTCCGTTGGTAGTTGATCCCTTGCTAAGTGTCTTCTACTGAATGAAGAGAAATGCATTTAAACGAGAATGAAAGATGCTTGCTTATTGAGTTTCAACTCATGTTTTGTTTTCCCACCCTTAGACAGGTGCAGGGGAAATCAAGTGACGGAAAGCATGTTCTTACTAAGGAAAGGAAAAAGGAATTTTCAAAGGTTTGTAATCCTTTGTATATTGAAGCATGAATGAATGCCTTAATGGGATATGCTACAAATATCTTGTATAGTTATGACATGACTAAGATAAGAAATAGGTTAAATAATAAGTGCTTGTATGCTAAGAGTTGATGGATACTTGTTATTGACATGAAATGAAAAGGCTTGATATCACAGAGCTTAATATCCAAGCAAGGATTGGTAGTATCTTATTCACATGGAATGAATGTATGTATGTATGGAATGAAAATATCATGATTAGGTCAAGAGGACCTTTAATGTAGAAGTAGATGAATGAAGTGAAATGTAAAGAAATAAAATGATGAAGGAAAAGGAATGAAACGAGAAATTTTTTTTTGGATAAGATCCAATTAAGAACCCGCCGCGTGATCAAAGCAACAATCTTGGTTCACATTTACCAATCAATAAGATCTTGGAGTAAAGCTCAGGATGTGACGTCTCGGGTTGGGGCGCTACAACAAAGAACAAAACCAGAATAACGGTCAAACAAATAAAAAAGTAAAAAAATAATGGTAAAGTAACAAAATCAAAAACGGTAAAACAAGATTAAAGATATTTTTTTAAAAAAATGATAAAATGGAAAAGCTAAAAACATTAAAAATTAAAACCGGTTTAAAAAAAGGGTACGAAAGGAAAAACGTTAAAACAAAAAAAAGAAGCATTGAAAAGCAACTTCAAAAAAAAAAGTAACCTCCAGGAGAAACAAAAAAAAGGACGTTCTAAAGTTTAGATTTAAACCGAGAAAAACAAAAGGTTCAATAATTCTAAAAAATAATAATGGTAGTTTAAAATTGTTAATGGTAAAACAAAAAAAACATCGGTTAAAATTACAAAAAAATTTAAAAAAGAAAAGTTGAAAACATTAAAAAAAAAGTTAAATAAAAAATGTTACTGAAAACAATTTAGAAAAATAAAAATAAACAGTAAAAAATGTTTAAAGAATAGAAGTAATTTCATGGAAATTAAGTTGGGTCAATTACTAAGATATATTATAGTAGAATATTTAGTGAAGCATGGACTAATGCAATCGACCGACCACTTGAAGCAATTGTAACAATGGGGGAAGGCAATTACACTAGAAGATGTCGCACATGTACTTTTTGAGCATGTAGTAGAGACTTTTAAATGAGTCCTCCCAAGAATCTATGCAAATATAAAGATAAATAATATAAAATTTGTTCAATTAATAATTATAAATTAAATTCTTTTTATTTTATATTAATTCATACATTAATTTTAATTTTATTAATTTCAGATTAAAACAACCAACATAAGATGAGTGAAAATGGAGATAAAACACTACTGTCAGTGTTAGATTTGAGCAGGGACGGTTGGAAATTTTCTTGGCCGGCTACAGAGTGGCAAAATACACCAGCTCTGTTGACATCGAAGAGAAAAAATGCTTATCGGAGAAGATGGGTTCGTGCGACCATGGCTTCGGAAAGAGGAAGATGGTGGAGCACCGGAGTTCAATACTCTATCATGCACATTATTTTGGTGCACATGCGGCTCATTTTGCAAAAGGAACTATTCAAATAACCCAGCAATCACTCCCCAAATTATTTATCGAAAAGTTTTATGAGAAAATTGCATTTTTCGCAAAAAAACACAAAAGGCGCTTCATTAAATGCAATTTTCATAATTTCTGTGTGAAAAAATAGAAATACATATAAAAGTTTATAGTTAGATGTTAGATTTAGGTGGATTCATTAAACAAGTTTTTTACTAATATAAACATACTTAATTATTAAATCAGTCCCTAAAATCATATATATTTAGTTTATTTAAATCTAGATTATAGTTTTATATCAAAAAAATTTCA
The DNA here is from genome assembly GCA_030490835.1 of Annona cherimola. NCBI lineage: Eukaryota > Viridiplantae > Streptophyta > Magnoliopsida > Magnoliales > Annonaceae > Annona > Annona cherimola. The sequence goes on from CM059972.1 coordinate 47,729,721, forward strand.
TTGGACTTTATTTAGAGGTGTGCTATAACATAAAAATCTTTTATAAATTTTTATTCAATGTAAATATTTATTAAATTGATAATTTTACATTGATTTCACTTGAAGTAAATAAATTTTTATTTTTATTTTAAATTTATTAATTCTAGTAACAATAAATCACAATTAGTATATTAATACATTAAATTTGTAATCTAAAATGTAATAATATTATTTTATAATTTTAATAAATTTTATTATAAAATTTCTATTAAATTTAGTTATTTACTAAATTGATTATTTAAATAATCCTAAAAAGTAACATACATTTATATATTAAATCTAAATTACAGTTATATATAATTTAAATAAATATAATTTATTACAATTTTAGTTTTAAAAAGTCATATATATAATAATTATTATAGTTTTATATATTTATGTAAATTTCTATTTCATTTAATTTAAATTAGTTATTATTTTTAATTATAAATTTATATATTTATTTAGTTTTAAAATTATTTAAAGGTTTGCATAGTTCTGAAATGAATTATTAAGTATATATCTTTTGCAAAATACATAAATTATGTAAAATATTTTTAAAATATTAAAATTAGATATTGTTAGATGCTACCAGATCCCGTTAGATGTTGTTAGATTCTGTTAGATGTCATTATATGTTATTAGATATGATTAAATGCTGTTAGATCCCGTTAGATGCTGTTAGATTCTGTTAAATATCATTAGATGCTGTTAGATGTCATTAGATGATGTTAGATATGGTTAGATGTTGTTAGATGCTATTAGATGTCATTAGATGCTGTTAGATGTCATTAGATGTTGTTAGATATAGTTAGATGTTGTTAGATTTAGGTGGATTTCATTAAATCCTATCATCTGCGTTTTAAATTTTGTAAATAAGGTATAAAGGACCTTATAAGGGGCTTATAATCATATTACAGGTGTCAAATTAGGATTAACTTATTAATATTAAAAGTTAGATGCTGTTAGATGTCATTATATCCGGTTAGATTCTATTAGATATAGTTATATCCGGTTAGATGTCGTTAGATGCTGTTAGATGTAGTTAAATATTGTTAGATATTATTAGATGTCATTTGATTAAGGTGGATTTCATTAAATCCTATTATCTGGGTTTTAAATTCCATAATTAAGGTATAAATGACTTTGTAAGGGGCTTAGGATCATATTACAGGTGTTAAATTAGGATTAACTTATTAATATCAAAAGTTATACATTATTAGATGTCGTTAGATCCGGTTAAATGTTGTTAGATGTCGTTAGATATCGTTAGATGTTGGTATATGTCTTTAGATACTTCTAGATGTAGTTAGATGTTGTTAGATTTAGATGGATTTTATTAAATTCTATTATCTGGGTTTTAAATTCTGTAATTAAGGTAAAAATAATTTTTACCTTATAAGGGGCAAAGAATCATATTACATGTGTTAAATTAGGATTAACTTATTAATATAAAAAATTAGATGCTATTAGATGTTGTTAGATCCGGTTAAATGCTGTTAGATGTCATTAGATGCAGTTAGATGTTATTATATACTATTAACTTAAGGTGGATTTTATTAAATTCTATTATCTAGATTTTAAATTCTGTAATTAAGATATAAATGACCTCATAAGGGGCTTAGGATCATATTACAAGTGTTAAATTAGGATTAACTTATTAATATCAAAAGTTAGATGCTTTTAGACGTCATTAGATCCGGTTAGATGTTGTTAGTTGTTGTTAGATGTTATTAGATGCGATTAGATGTTGTTAAATGAAATTAGATAAGGTGTATTTCTTTAAATCCTATTATCTAGATTTCAAATTCTGTAATTAGGATATAAATGACCTTATAAGGGGCATAGAATCATATTATAGGTCTTAAATTAGGATTAACTTATTAATATCAAAAGTTATATGCTGTTAGATGTCGTTAGATTCGATTAGATGATGTTAGATGTCGTTAGATGCTGTTGGATGCTATAATATTCGAAAAATAAAAAAATATTATTAAATTTTCAAATAATTAGAAATAAATATTGAAATTGTTATTTTTGTGAGTACCTTAATTATATGAACTCTAAATAATATAACATAACTCTCTATATAAAATAATTTTTTCAACTTCACCAAATATAACGAAATCTTATTGAAAAATAATTTTTTGTACACAAATATTTTCAAAAAATGCAACTAATGAAAAATTATATTTACATATTTTTTAGTAGTTGATCCAACAAATGAACAGAATAGATTGAGATTTCGTCTACATATAATACAAATTTTATAAAAAACCCAAACATACTCACGTTTTTTAACAAATATACTCACATAGTAAAATTACCACAATGCACCTACTTCTTTTTTTTCATGAGGAAGGCTTCTGTAGCGCCCCCAACCCGAGCGTCATATCCTGAGCCTTACTCTGGGACCATTATTGACTGGTAAACGTGATCAGGATTGTTGCCCTGTTACATGACGGGATTTAATGGATATTTGTCCATTTAACCATTATTCCTTAAGAGTTAGTTTTATTCTATTTTCCATCAAGTGCCCATTCAAGCTATCTTTGCTCTGATATACACATTTTATATCATATATAATCGTAGAAATTCATATCATGCTCAGCATCTATTGATACTTATTCATAAAGCACAAGTCATAACATAAATCACATATAATCATCAAGATAACAAATATCAAGTCATTTTACAACCATTCGCCATAAGCGACACATATAAGAAATCATCAAGTTTTACATTCTTCCATGCCCAATTCATGCTCCTTTATCATCTTCGTTCTTTCACCTGTTTATGGATTTGGAAAACAAAACGTGATTTGAAAACTCAATAAGCAAGCCGTATATTTTTCAGGCAACTCATTTTGAAGGCAACATTTTTCATTTAAAACATCATGGAAAGCAATGTTATACCCTCTCGAGGGTATATCATGAAAACATGCTCCTTATGCCCATCATGGGTATATCATGATAATGCAATGCATCATGACATCATAGGATGGGATCTAGCTAGGCAACCATCCGTCTCCGTCTTCTCCCATCTCAGGGAGGGCGCCGCCGACCCTTGGCCTATTTAACGACTTGGTCATACCAAGGGGGGACAATCGGTCCACTTATACCTTTAAGGTGGACCTAATTCCTTGTGCATGTGAACCATTTATCTTTGAAATGCTAGCATGATTTTTCATTTATGAATTCATAAGTCATTTTTTTTATAAACATTTAATAAAGCAGTTATGCAAATCAAATTGCAACAAAAGAATCATTTTAACACATATTGAACTAAGGAATGACCATCCTTAAATACCTTAGAAATAAATTTAAATATCACTTGCTAAACAATTCAAAACAGTTAGAACATCCTTTGCAACTATTTTAGAAAAATTTGAGAAACAAAAATCATTTAAAAATTTGCTTGCTTACCTTGATCACGTTAGCTTTCCTGGTTGACCTCTTCTTTGCCTTTGGCTATATATGTTAAAATGACATAGCATTCATATATTTTCATTTACTTGCATTCAACTCAATTTTCTAACCCATTTTCATTAATACACACAACCTCACTTGTATTCCAAGTCAGGTGTACATACATATCACAACTTTTGCATTATATTATCCATTACATCATATGATTGATACCCATATGTATGGTAACATTCATATACATATCATAACACATTCGTTAATCACCATATGGAGGTTCATTACTTCTATTTATCATTTTTCACTTATTTTTCATAATTCACACGTTGTGCTCATTTTAAGCACTTAGTTGACGTCATAAGCCTCATATATTAATCCCAAAATTTGAGATTATCATTATTTATCAAAACAAAAATATAATTCACGCATTTCATCATATTTTCATGCTTTTCTGCATTTTAACAACCCACATAAGTCATTTATCATTTACTCACACGTATCTCTCCATACATGCCCTTTTTTAACACATAGATCATGTGTTTCTTAAAATTCTTCAACTCAGCAACTTGCTTTCTAATTCAGCATACTTAAACTCCTTAATCAACACTTCACTTAGAGTATTTTTATGGAATTGTAATCCACTAATCATAGGGTTTCAAAACAGCAACTTTGGGACCCCTTTTTTATGCTTTCAACGTCTCTTTTAACATTTAATTCTTAACAGATTTTTAATCTCTTAATTCCAGCAACTAATCATGATTTTATTATCCCTAATTTAGGATAATAGCACATATTCAGAGGTCATAAATTGGTTGCTTACAAAACAGCAACTTCACATGCATATAGGATACCCCTTTTGCACCTCTCTTTGGACATCCCTATGTATGCCCCTAAAAATCAGATTTAGGGCAATTTTTTCCAAAACATTTTGAATATCCAAAGTACCTTAGGTTTAGAGTATTTTACCCTCTAAATCATCCATAAATAATTTAGGATAATTCATGCATCATACATATCATAAAAGGGTAAAAATCGGTTAAGTAGTAAACCCTAAGTTCCATCCATTCTAGGGTTCATGTCTTACACCCCAAATCAACATGTATAATTCATTTAATCATGAATCATCATATAATCATAATAAAAAATCAAAACAACAACATCACATGTGGGTTTAAGAAAATTTCAGCTAGGTTTATCAACCCATATTTAACCCTGACCTCCATTTTCTCTCTCTTGAACCCTTGATTTCATTCTTGTCATTCAATACTCATTCAATAACCTAATCAAGGACATCATGAATCATCCTTTAAGGGTTCATCATGAATCATATTCATGACTCATAAATTGAGGTAGAAAACTAGGTTTATATGATTCAAAACTCAAGATAAACTTACTTGAATTGAATCAAACTTGAACTCAGCTTCCCTAACTTGAATTCCTTACTTCCTTTGTTTTATTTCTTTCTCTTCTCTCCTTTTTCTTGCCCTTTTCTTGCTGGAACAAGGACGTGCATAGCTGCTTGGTTTGGGGGTTTTGCTCCTTGAAATTTTCTCTCTCAAACCCTTCATATCATATGGACGTCCCCCCTTATATAAGCTGGATTTTTTCAGCTTTGTGGCCCCACTTGCCACATCAATTAGAGGGTAATTTAAAGCATGTTTATTCCACTGTTGACATGGCACATCCAGCTCCAAGTAAATTATCAAATTATCCATGTAAAATCCATCAAAATCCATTGCATTGATGGGCCACAAATCTGTCCACCTTGGACGTCCCTTGTAGCTGCTCCTTTTGCCATTTTTTCCACAAAAATGCAGCTTTAATTTATGGACATTTAATTACCCTAGCTAATAGCTTTCTTAGCTGTTCATTTAACATTTAAAAAAATCAGAAAAAATCAAGCATGAGCCCTTTGGACGTCCACCTCTCTTGTAGCCTACCTTGCTGTCCACATGGAGATGTCCACTTGTCATGATCTTGTGGCATTTTTTTGCCACAAAATCCCATCTTATTTAATGTCCATTTATTTACCCTATTCACATAGCTCATCTAGGTATGATTTTTGCATTTTAAAAAAAAATCATGTAAACAGCCCTTGGACATCCATGGGGTGCCACATACCTAAGCCTCCTTTGAGGCTAGCCATTAGCCATTTAATCCTCTCATTAAACACCTGATATTATCATGGATTTTATCATTTTAGGAAATTCATAAAATACCCTGGAATTTACCTCCTTTTGACACCTCATTTTTGCCATTAATTATATAATTAATTTCTTTAACTTAAACATAAATGCAAACTACTTTATGGTGCATAAAGTCAAAGGTACACACCTTTTTTTGTTTAGGCATAATCCCACAATAATTAACTTGATCCAATCCTTCCATAGTATTGATCTCATAATTTTATCCAACCATTTCACATTTCGTCTCAATCCGACTTTTCTATCTCAAGTTATGATCATTTGAAATCATCTTTAGATTTTGGATGAAAATGATCAATTATCACCCTAATCCCATCAAAATTTTTATAATCCATCCTTTCCATAAGATTGGGCACAAAATTATGTGTTTAACTTTGAAATTTCATCTCAATCCGCCTTACTGGCGTCAAGTTATGAATTTTCTAGCATTTTCCAACTTAACTCTATAATTAGCATTCTAAGTTCCATTAATCACATCATGGAAATTAAATTAATTATTCGTGACACATTAATACTTTTCAATCCTCGTTAGGCCACTTTAATCATATTGACCCATATCGACTTATAATGATTTATTTAATCATCATTCATAACCACTGACCTAATAATAATAAATCATCAAAATTGCAAAGAAATCATTCATAATTCAATCAAATCATACATGAATCATATTTTTTTGTCAAATGCATATATATATGAATCCTATGTGGGTCAGGGTTTAACACTTCCCATGGATTGGGCCCTCATGTTCTATGGGTGTAAGTTGTGGCCGTTGTTTGTGCTCAAGCTGGGTTTTTATAGGTTTTCTGGTGGTTTACACTGGTTTCTTAGTTTGGGAATGGGCAATTCCATGGGCACCGTAAAATGTCTTATTTTCGTGCTTTCCACGTGTTCCTTCACTATTGGCTTTTTTGTTGTTTGTCTTGGGTGTGCACTTAACGCATTCTACAACCATTTTGAGCGGTGAAGAATTTGCCCCATCAACGGTCCATGCCAACGTCTTCATCGATTGATGTCAGCGGTTAAATTCCTATTTCTTACTATTGTGAAACAGCAACAGCTACCACAGGATCAACTTCCATGCACTCTGCTTGTGGATATGTTCCTTGCATCATCTCCTACGACTCCAAGTTGCCAACTTCGACGCCATGCCTAAAAGCTGCATTGCTTGTTTCGTAAGTTGCCTTAACAGAGTCAGTTTTTCCTTTTGACAAAATTTTCCTGCTTCAGAGGCATGGTTAGAGACCTGACAACCATGCGCTGTGATGGGTTTCTCGTTCTGGTGGTGGGCCGGGTTTAGATGAGTTGATCTCAGGTAGAGACATCCATTATTTCAATTAGCTTCTCCGTTCCTTCACTTGGAATCTTTCTTCCTCTTTGGCCGGTGCTGTGATTTGAGGTGAACTGTATTTACATTTCAAAATCCCTCACAAAACAACGGAGCTCGTTACTGATTTTTCAAGTTTATAACAAACTTTCAAGCCATTCCAGATTTTTTATTCAAGCATGGACGTCATTTTCTCTTTTCTTCTTGTTTGGGTAGTTTCCACTTTCTTTATTATTGTATATGTTGCGGTCAATAGCAACTGCTGATCACCATTTTTATTTCAATGTCTCTTTCCTACCACGACATGTTTGGCCCTTTTTTTATAGCATAAGCTTCTGATGAACTCTAGCATCAATTTATTTTGTCTTAATGGCATATCACCATTGTCACTACTTCCTGCATCTTGATGTTAGAATTGGAATGCTAGCCCTTGGTTGCTTGCTATACATGTTTTGGCCCGCGATTTGGAGGCTTTTATTTTTACTGAGCTATCATCCAACGAGCCATGCCTTTCTTCATCGTCATTGTATTTTTAGCCATGTAACTCAAGCTACCATGCCACATTCTATCAATGGCTAGGACTGATCATTGCCAACCTTATGAGTTAATTGATGTTATTTTGCATTTTCTTTATCATGTCTTATTTTATAGCTGCCCAAAATTGGTTTGCTATTATTGTCGATCATAGTTTTAAAATCTCACTGATTTTTGCTGCCATTTGTAGCTGGATTTTTCTGTTATGTTGTCGTTAACACAGTCCAAGTTGGTCTTATCATTATTGGTTGTTCATAATCACACCACAAGTGCACGAGTTGTAGATTGTAATTTATAAATATCAATCTACAGGAAATTTGGGACTCAAGACTTTGGATTTAAACACTTATATCAAATACGAAGAGAATAAAGTTAAATCAAAGAAATAAGAAAAGAAGGAGGTTGATCTTAAGAATGTGAAACGAGAATTAAAAATCAAGGGATGCGAGTATCTAAGATCTAGGGTTTCACATACATCTATTGCATTGGATACATAGATTGCTTATTTAATTTGAATATCTTGTGTTAAAGGATAATTTGTGACGCCCCAGCCCGAGCGTCACGACCTTACTGCAAGATCTATCGATTGGTAAACATGATTAGGACTATTGCTCTGTCACACGACAGACTTATTGGATATTTATCCACTTAATCCTAACTCCTTAGGAGTTTATATCATTTCATACATTCAATTTCCATCAAATGCCTTTTTAGGCCATTAAACCATTTGATAATTACACATGTCATCTCATAACCTTCATACTTAATCATATCAGGATATTTCATGTCTTAGCATTTATCCATAAAAAATTTTCGACAAACCATAGGCATAAAACATAACATAATCCTTATACAACATTAAATCACAATTTAATGTCATCATTGATACATAAAGTCATATACAGGTCTTCATAAGGATTCATTCATTCTTGAATCTCCACCTGTGCTCCTAGCCTCCTTCCTTTCACCTATCTTTGGGTTTGGAAAATAAAACGTGAGTCAAAACTCAATAAGCAAGCTATAGGATTTTTAGGCAATTCATTTTGAAGACAATACTGTTTAAAAGCATTTCTCTCCATTCGCTAGAAGACACTTAGCAAGTGATCAACTACCTGTGGAGCAGAAACCTTTTCATAAACCATTCGTGTAAACCAGTCATGTAAACCAGTTTAATCCTAATTTTTGGGCATTTCATAAATATTGGATGTGTAAATGCATCATTTCCATTCATGACATAATCCTTCAAGTGAGGGTACGCTAGCTTTGGGAACATTCTTTCATAACATGATCCTTTCCATCCTTGGCACCGGACCTTCCGACGTGGCAATGTCAAAGGCGGACTTCCTGTCTTGCTTTCTGCCTTGACTAGCCTACTTGACTTCCATTTCATGCATGACTTTTAGTCACCCCGACATTATATACCTCTTACACATGGAAACTTGTCATTCTCATGTAGAAAATTCTTTACACCATCCATTTTAAACATCGTTTAAATCCATGTTTCATCACCTTTCATAAATACTTGCAAAACGGTAAGCAATTCACTTGTCATAATGGAAATAATCATTTCAATACACGTTGAGATAAGGAATGACCATCCTTAAACATCTTAGAAAGAATTTAAAACATAAATTTGCTAAACCATTCAAGTAGTTAGAACATCATTAACAATCATTTTATCATCTTTTGATAAAACAAAAGTCATTTAGAAAACTGCTTGCTTACCTGCTTCGCCTTAGCTTTCTGTATCGCTTATCTCTTTGTCTTTGCCTATACATATAAGAATGACGTTGCATTCATAACAGTTTCATTTACTTGCTTAGTTTTTCAACCCATAATCCATTAACATACATAACCCACTTGAATTCCAAGTCGGGTATACATACATCGCACTCACTTGTGCATCATACCATCCATTACATATTGTGTTTTAAACCCATGTTTAAGGTAAACACATAATTATCATTCATAAATCAACATATGGGGATTTATATCTCCCATTAACCATTTTCCATCTATTTTCCATTTTTCCTACGTCAATGCTTATTCTAAGCATATAAGTGATGTTTTAAGCTTCATAAATAAATCTCAAAAATTGAGATAATCAAAAATCATTCATAGAGAAATATCCTTATGCATTTCATCACATATTCATTCATATTTTTCTTTTTAGTAACTTCACATAAATCATATATCATCCATTCATACATACGTTCAACATACAACACATATATTATGTGTTTCTTAAAATTTATTAACACAGAAACTTGGATCCATTTTTAATGTCATTAAACCCCTTAATTAACATATAATTTAGGGTTTAATTTTGGATTTTTAATCTATTTATCACTGGATTCCAAAACAGTCATGTTAAGACCCATTTTTTATCCTTTCAACGCCTCTTTCAAGACTAAAATCTTAACAGATTTTTAAGTCATAATTTTCAGCAACTAAACATGATTTTATTAACCCAAATTTAGGGTATTATCACATATTTAAAATCCATAAGTTTGTTGCTTCCAAAACAGCAACATCTTAAGCATGTAGGGTATCCATTTTGATCCATTTTGATGTGTCCAAACATATGTCCTTAAAATCAGATTTAGGGCAAATCATTCTAAGTCCTTTTGGACACTCAAAGTGCCCTAACCCTAGGGTAATTTACCCACCATAGCATCTATAAATCAATTATTTGCAAAGAGCATCAAAATCCATATGTAAAGTACCCGTTTTGGCCCCCCATTTGGACGTCCATACATATACCCTAAAAAATCAGATTTAGGGAAAAATCATTCAGCCCACTTAGGTCATCCAAAGGGTCCTTAATTTAGGATACTTTACCCTACAATTCATCTATAAACAATTTAAGCACTTCGTTGTACCATTTTTAACTCAAAAATGGAAAAATCGGGCATTACTTGAAACCCTAAGTTCCATATTTGTTAAAATCATCAAAAAATTATTAAATCAACATATGTACTTCAAAATAAAATGAATTACATCCAAATCAACATGCTTAAATCATACACCAACTTGGTTTAGGGTTTTGAGAAATTCCAAGTTAGATTTCTTCTCAAAATTCAACCTTAACTTCCCTTTTCACTCTCTTGAACTCTTGATCTCATTTAAATCTTTCAAAAATCATTCAATGTCTTCATGAAGGCATCATAACTCATCCTTTAAGATTTCTTTATGAACAAAATTCATGATCTATAACTTGAGAGAAGAAACTTAGGTTTCAAGAATCCAAAACTCAATTCATACTTACTTGATTATAGGAAACCTTGAATCCAAGCTTTCCTAAATTGGTTTCTTCTCTTTCCTTCCTTCTTTTCCTTTCTTTGTCTCCTTATTTTTCTTCCTTTTCCTCCCCCTTGGTCGTGCTCAAGGCTGCTGTCCCTTTGGAGATTTTTCTCCCTTTGAGAATTCTCTCTCTCCAAAATGGACGTTCATGTGCACATCCTCCTTTTTATAATTTTTTTTCACCTTGTGGGGCCCACTTTTGTCACATCATTTGGAGGGTAATTAATGGGCATCTTATACCTTGATGTGGTGGCACAATGATTGTGAAACCCAAACCATATACGCGTCATTTTGGGTTGTAAACTCTAGATTCTTTGTAATTATTTTTATGATAAATAAAAATTCATGAATTATATTTGTGGATATGTGTATTGGAGATTAAAATAATGCAATTAAGAATTTAACCCACATAAATAGTGCACGTGAATAGTACACGTGAATAGTAATCCTGAGATTAAGACACGTGATTAAGAGTTAATCACTTGGATTAACCTCATCACAAAAAGAAAAAAAGGAGATTTAATTACTACAGGACAAAATAGCAATTATTTTTGATATTTTAATCCAATTTTGGATTTTAGTGAAAAATTAAAGAAAAATTCATAATTTGCAATCCAGGCGTCGGATTTAGATGAAATTTTTTATGGATGGTTAAAAATTCATGATGGACATGATGAATGGTTTAAGATGTGATGAAAATCAAAAATTAAGGGTCAAGATGAAACATCAAAAGGAGATCAAAAAGTAGCTTAATTTTTCATTAATGCTACTTTTGACTTTTTATTAAATTAAATAATTAAAAAATAAAAATAATAAATGAACAGCAGCTACTGCAGGATTTGCTACAGTAATCTGCTACAGTAATTATGAACAATGAACAGCGTGATTTTGGAAAAAAATTGAGATTTATTTTTATATATTTATGAGGATATATGGATGAAATTTTTAAAGGATTTATGAATAAAAATCCATATAAGGAGGTAATGACCAAGTATATTTATAAGATTAACCTCTATAGAAATGAGGTAATGAATGATTATAAAGCATTCATGGGAAGCAATCTAAGACGTAGAGTGATATAGATAAAATATTATTTTTTCTTGTATAGGAAAAGGAAAGGAAAAGGTGGAGGACACGGACTGAGGAGGTAAGCAAGCTATATGCTTTCTAAAATGTTTTTAAATGATTGCAAATTTTTTGTTCACATGTTTTATGAATTATATTTAAGGATGGTCATTCCTATAATGCTTTACATGAAATGATTGCTAACTGCTTGTTAAATTACTTTCTAAATGATTTATCAAGTTTTATCTAGCATGTCATGCCGACATATGTACGAACATGGTGCACAAGGAAGAGGCTTCGGTGGAGGTAGTAAGCGGATCAGAGGGTCCCCCTTCACTATTGCCAAGTCACAAGTGCTGTGTGCCGGCGGCGTCCTTCCAGAGGTTGGAGGCACAAGGAAAGTCATGAATGAATGAATGCATTGCATTCTCATGAAATGGATGAAAAGGTTTCTGCCCCATTGGTAATTGATCCCTTGGTAAGTGTCTCCTACCCAATGGGGAGAAATGCATTTGAATGAAAGAAAAATATATACTTGCTAAAGAAAAAGGCTTGCTTACTGAGTATTATTACTCATATTTGTTTTCAAAATGACAAACAGGCTATGGAGCTGACTCATAAAGGATGCCAGGTCGAAATGACCTGCAAATTTAATTGCGGTTCTATGTATGCGTCCAAAGGGACAAATGTATGATAATCGTGTTGAAGACATGTTTTATAGATATTACAAACATGATTGTCCTTATGTGAATTATTTCAATAAAAAGAAGATATGAATGGTTTTATGATGATACAGATGAGTCTATTATGAATAAAGTGTATGCTTATGTGATGAAAGAAAAAGAAAAAGAAAAATTGGATGAGATCCAATTAAGTACCTGCCGTGTGATCAGGGCAACAATCCTGACTCACATTTACCAATCAACAAGATCCCAAAGTAAGGACTATGTGGACGACTCGGTTCGGGGCGCCATAGAAGATGCTATCAGAGCAAGGATTGGTAAATAGGCGGGAGAAGAAGAAAATAAAGGATGATGAAAGGATAGGTCTGATACCACAAAAGTAGTATCAGAGCAAGGATTGGTAAATAGGCGTGGAAAGAGAAAAATTAAGAATGGTGATAGAAAAGGAATGATACCACAGAAGTTAGGAATAGAGCATGGATTGATAGATAGACATGAAAAGAAAGAACTAATGTCTAGATCTACATGTTTAAGAGTTTATGATACTTCTATGATATTGATATGAAATGATATATATGTGAGAAACATATATAGATGTGTGTGACATATATGCTTGAATATGAATAATGTTATGAATATTATAAATGTTAGTATTATAAGAATGTTATGATACTAACCAAAGTTTTGTGCATATAGAAAGCAAAAATGCCAACTACAAGAGGCGGAGGTAGGCTGAATAAAGGGAAGGCACCAATATGAGAATCGGTTAGCCGACCCGAAGTAGGAGAAACTAGTAAACAGACCAAAAGGTCCGAGTCAAGAAGACAGACGTCAAGGACCCGTCAATGACGGGAAGAGACTAGCTCTGAATCCTATGTAGAAAGGGGAGCCAATCAGGAAAGGCAGATAGAAGAAAGGATAGCTGCAGCTGTAGAAAAGACAACGCAGCAATGGACAACTCAGGCTGCCGAAATAATACAAAGTATGTGGAAAAGAAATCGGCAAGCCCCACCACAAGGTGATAATAGGGAAAGACCCAGCCCATCGGCCAACCCTAATTTTTCTAGAAGAATGGAGGATAGCCTCTTAGAGGCTGATAGAAAGGCTATCAATGCCTTCTTAGCCCAACAACCTCCTAAGTTTGCTGGGGAACCAAATGTTGGTCCCGAGTTTATGGCGATTACCCAAGAGGGGAGGGGTGAATTGGGTATTTAAAAATCTTTTGCTTAAATAGAAAATGTTTCCCGGTTTAGTCCAATCCCCTTCGATGAAACAAAAGGAAAGCAATAAGAGCAGAAATATAAATCAATGGACAGGGTTTTATAGTGGTTCGGGCAACCTCCCCTACTCCACTCTTATAAGCTCACACCCCTTGTGACTTGGGTTCCACTATGTATTTCACAAATACAACTAGAGCCTCTGCTCTCTTCTTGATTCTAGCTCTAGGGGGCATAAACAACACACAACACAAGTAGGTGATGAGTTCCACTCCAGTCAAACGTTACTTTGCTTACACTTGATCTTAGTCACCAACACTAAATCAAGTTCAAAACAATAGGAAAAATAATAAGAAAATTTTCTACACGTTACTGTTGTGTAGAGACAGATTTAGCGCGAAGAAGAACTTATGAAGAAGACTGAACGGTTCAGCAAGTAGCTCTTGGCAGGTTGAATGCAAAGTTCTTCTTTTGGATGTTGTTGGCTTGATCACTTAATGCTCTTAGAGATGGGAGTTGCGCTCAATCAATGAATCTTCAGCTACTCTCACGTCTGTATTGAATGCCTTATATAAATGATGAGAGTATTCGAACGTTTGGAAGTAAGTGGCGTGCATTTAATGCGCCAACGTTCGAAAAATTTCCGACCATTACGACCCAATTCGCAGGTGGAGTCAACTTCGGGTGCAACTTCGCCAAAGTCGCAAAACGGAGTCGACTTCAGGTGCGACTTCGGCTTTCAACAAACACAAGTTCCATTTCAGGTCGACTTGGTCTTGGACTTGACCCAAGTCGCAGGCGAAGTCGACTTCGGGTGCGACTTCTCTTTCTGTACTTGCTATATGAACTTGAATTTCTTGGAGATGGCTTTAAATTTCTTCAAATTAAATGTTCTTCCCTTGGTTTATATCATTTGAAACTCAGTATATTCATCCTAGCTTGATGTCCTTTAGCTCCATGTCTTGAGGTCTTGAATACTTGAAATTTGGAGTTCATATAAATGTCCAAATGTGTCTTCCTTGCTCTGTTAGTGCGAATCTGTTTATTTTGGACCTTGCTTATCTTCATTTGATCCAGGTTTATTGTTTGGGTCGACTTGGTTCTCAACTTCACTTTAGTCGAATGTCAAGTCGACTTGGTCTGCGACTTTGTTCTTCAAATTCTATGCAGGTCAGTTGAAGTCGATGCTGGAGTCGACTTGGTCTGCGACTTCACCTAAGTCTCATGTGGAGTCGACTTCGTTTGCGACTTCATTTGCGACTTCGGCACCTCTTATCCCCAATTTCAATGTTGGACAAAAAATCACGTTTGAAGTCGATGCTGGAGTCGACTTGGTCTATGACTTCACCCAAGTCGCATGTGGAGTCGACTTCGTTTGCGACTTCGTCAGCTTTTGTACCCAATTTCAATGCTGGATTAAAAATCATGTTTGAAGTCGATGCTGGAGTCGACTTGACCTAAGTCAATGCCTAAGTTGACTTGGAAATCGACTTGACCTGTCATGATTTACTTTCTTCATTTTTATATCCTTTAAACATTTCACCAAACATATTAGTAGCAAAAACTTACTCAAATTGCTAATCATCAAAATCTATACTTTGGATGAATTGCCTTTGCTTTCAACATTTGTTTCCAACAATCTCCCCCTTTTTGGTGATTGACAAAACCGATTTGAGTATATACCTTTTGATATCTTTAAAGCAACCATTTTGACATTTTTGGGATAATTATAGGTCATTTGGCATTTGCTCTTAATGAAATTTTTATTTATATAACATTTGCATATTCCATTTACAAGTTAAGTACAAGAATATCATTCATTCAAACAACCATTTCAATTTCATATAAAATCAAATCATAAGTATAAACTTTGCATAAGTAAACAGAGCATAAACGAATTTTTTCATAAACTTTTCATATATGATAAAAAATGTTGCATGAAAGTTTCAAAAGAAAATAAAACTTATATACAAGCTACCCAACCCAAAATCCTAAAAATCTAAACACTAACTCAACTATTCTCCCCCTTTTTGTCAATAGATCAAAAATAGGGGTCGACTTGCTGAGATTTGGCATATAAAAATGCCGATATGGGATATGGAGTGGATTGGAGAGCAGGGGTAGGTCTGATAGGTCGAACATGGGCCGATGAGTTAAAAGATGAGATAGGGCCCGAAGTCGGATCTCTGCGTACTGATCCGGTGTCAACGGGATCCAGTTCAGGTATCGGTTGATTCTTGTGGCTTCCTGATGCCAAATGATACCGAATCGTCTTGAGCTCCTGATCCATGCAATCTTGTCAGGAATGCATGTCCATGATGGCAGTAAGGACCCCGGCTATCTAACTAGTCAGGCGATCTTTGATCTGATCTAGGTGCTCTTGGATTGCATTCATCAATTTGTCCCAAGATGGTGGCCGAGGAGCGGGATCTGGGATCTCGGAACCATGGGGTGAGCAGGATCCATGGGAGTGTGGTGACATGGACTCCTCAGGGGCGTCATGTGGAGCGAGTTGCTCCTCTGATGGTGGCGGGGGTCACTCCCCCTGAACATGTGCTTCCCTGGCTTCTTCTGGAGCCAGTACGCCCAGCCTTTCTTGGATTTGTTCTGCCCTAAACTGTTCCACATTTATTTTCATCCTTTGGAGCAAGGCCTTGTTGATCGCATTCGTCGGCTTCAATACCTCGAATGGCTCACCTTCAATATCCACTAGGTAATGCTCCAGGATCTTAGTGATCCATGTTCCATAGGGCAAAACTCCTCGTGGGTTGTCTTTTCGGGAGGCAAGGGCTTCTAGGAAGAGTCGCGGGAGACTGACTTCGACTTTATTAGCGACTTTTCAAAGAATTTTCGCCTCCTACGAGTTTAGCTGATTTCTACCTCCGCCCTTGGGATAGATGCAGTGGGCGATCAATAGCCTTAGGATTCTCAACCTGGGGGATAAGTCCATGTAATGTAAAATTTTGATCCCAGGGTGTATTTGTTGCTCCTAGTGAGCTGGTTGTACATCTGAGTTAGGGAAAGGTTTGCCGGTAGCTTTTCATCCTCAAATGGTATTCCAAGGATTCTACCGATCTTCATAAAGGCTTGATCCTGACTTGGGGCCCCTTTGTGCCCAAGAACATCTCAACGCCTTTAACAAACGTACTAAAATACTGATCATCCCACAAATAGTAGAAAATCCTAGTCAAGTCGGGATATACTCTGTCATCTGATTTCAAAAGCCTTGTCTATCCTTGAAAAACCAAAATCTCCTCGATTTCAAACTCATAATCGCTTAGAAATTTGAAATCAATGATCTTGGGAATGAATATCTTATGCTCATAGAAGCTTTTGTAGAAGCGATTGTGCTGTAGCTCGGTCTTGAAATACGTGGTCGGCATTTTCAAGACCCGCCCTTTTGTAGTTGGAGTTCCTCTTCTTCTAGCTCCTACATCTGAACTTCTAGATGTCTGAGTTTCTTCCCCCCTTTGGGCTGTTGTAGATGGAGTCCCGGCCAGAAATCGAACTCGATGGCCGGTGGAGGTGGATGGTTCTTCCTGGGCTCGCTTCGAGGGAGTCTGTTGCCTCCTGGGTGTTTGTCCCGAGTTGATGGCAAAACCTAAGAGGGGAGGGGTGAATTGGGTTCTTTAAAAAATTCTTTGGTAAATTAAAGTCTTAACCCCTTGAAAGATTAATCCCCTTTTGAAAGCAAATAGAGAGCAATTAAGATAAAGCAGTAAAAGGAAGCAGAAGACAAGATTTATAGTGGTTCGGGCAATCCTTCCCTACTCCACTCTTCCAAGCTCACACTCCGTTGTGACTTGGGTTCCACTATGTATTCCTCGAATACACTTAGAGTCTCCGCTCTCTTCTAGATTCCAGCTCTAGGGGGCATACACAACACACAGCACAAGTAGGTGATGAGTTCCACTCCAATCACACACTACTTTGTATATACTTGATCTTAGCTACCCAAGCTAAATCAAGTTCAATACAACAAGAACTTAGAAATACGAAAAACTACACTTTACAGAGATGTGTAGGCAAGTTTAGCTCGAGGAAGAATTTGTAGAAGCAACTTGGTTGAGTATCGATGAAGCAACTTGCAACTTTGAAACTCTTTCTTCCTTTGAATGTATATGGACCACTCAAATATGGAGAAAAGGGAATAGAAACTCTTTCTTGCACTTCTTTTCTCTTTTTGGACTTTGTAGTGTATATAGCAGTATATTGTTGTGTCTTGTATATCTTTCACGCTCATTTGAGTGTCTATTTATAGAGTGAGGAAGATTTGAACGTTGTAGAGGTGGTTGGCGCGCAATAAATGATCTCCAACGTTCAAAAATTCGAACGTTATTTTCCAATTCGAAGATGGAGTCGACTTGGCCTGCGACTTGGCTTCCAAGTCGCACCTGGAGTCGACCTCGTGTGCGACTTCAGTTCTTCAGATTTCCAAGTCTGAGTCTTGGGTCGACTTGGCTTCAGACTTCAACTCAAGTCGATCCTGGAGTCGACTTGGGTTGCGACTTGACTTGGTCTTTTGCCAAAAATGCTTTGATCCTCATTTGATTTGCTTCTATCTTGCTTGGCTTTCTTCCTTTAGTCCTTTTAATTCTGAAATGGCTCCTCATACTTGTAGATCTTGTCAATCTTTGAAGAGCTTGACTTTGATTCATCTTGGATTGGCTTGAACTTTGTGAATCTTTGGAGAGTTTGATTCTTGCATGGTAGATTCATGCACCTTGCTTGCTTTGGAGTCATTTGATCTTCAAGACTTGAGTATTTCTTCATTTTGAAACATGCTTGAAGTTTTGCCTTGGACTTGAGAGACTTGATTTGATCTTGAACTTGAATCTTTGCTCTGAACTTCAAGAAACTCAAGTTAATCTTGAGAATGGTCTTTGCACCTTACTTTGGATTTGAGAAAGCTCAAATGGATTCTTAGAATGAGCTTGGAACTGCATCTCTGAAGTTTGAACTTTCTCAAGTCGAGGATGGAGTCGACCTTGTCTGCGACTTCGCCCAAGTCGCACCTGGAGTCGACTTCGCCTGCGACTTCGCCATGTCCATTTCCACATTTCAACGCTGGACACTTTTTGACGTTTGAAGTCGATGCTGGAGTCGACTTCGTCTGCGACTTGGCTTCCCAAGTCGCAAGTGGAGTCGACTTGGCCTGCGACTTCACCTGTTTATTTTCTATTTTCAACGCTGTCCACTTTTTGCCATTTGAAGTCACTTGTGAGGTCGACTTGGGTATCGAATTCACCCCAAGTCGAAGTCCAATTCGACTTGGTAATCGACTTGACTTCTTGCTTTCCTTAACACATTGAACATATGCATTAGTACTTAACTTAAACTCAAATTCGACTTTGTTAATCATCAAAACTCATGCTTTGGTCAATTTTGTTTTGTTTTGAACATTGTTTCCAACACTGGGGACTTCCTCTTCGGCTTGGGAGCCGAATGGTTTGGGAACAGGCCTTTGAGATGGTTTTGAATGGCTAGTTTGGGCAATCTAGATTTAGGAGCCATTGAGTTTGATTTTTGTAATGGGATATTCAAATGGGGTTTGAGAGAGAGAAATGGAGACCTGGAAAGAGAAAACAGAAAGGGCTGGAGATTTGATCAGGACAAAATTTAACCGGAGGAGAGGAATGCCGGAGAGATAGAGAGGAGGCCTGAGATGGGTCTGCCGGAGAGGAAAAAGCTGGAAACGGCGCGGGAGAAAATAGAAATCGGAGAGAAATAGAGAGGGAGAGAAAAAGAAAAGCCGAAAGGAACTGTTTGGAGAAGAAATGAGGCTGGAGAGGGAGCGAGAGAGAGAATAGAGGCTGGAAGTAAGACGGAGAGACGAGAGGAAGCCGGAGAAAATGGAAATGAGAGGGAGTCTGCCAGAGAGAAAGAGGAGGGAAGAAATAGCGCCGCGGGAGGAAAATGAGGAGGAAGAAGAGAAGAAAGAAAGAAGAAGAAGAGAAGGAGGAGGGAAGCCCGACGGTCGCGCGCTGAAGTCGACTTACTCTAGTTGAAGTCGACTTCGCCCCGACGTGGAGTCGACTTTGCCTACCTGGAGTCGACTTCACCGGAGTGGACTTGGGATCTCCGGAGTCGACTTGGCCTATCGACTTGGACTTTTCTAAGTCCATTTCTCCTATCTAATTATTCCTAATTTAGCTCAATCATCCCCATATCATTTCTAATTTTGTAAAAAGATTCTTTTGCTAAAGGTTTGGTGAATATATCAGCAATCTGATAATCAGTTTTCACATATTCCAAACGTATATCATGATTTTCAACATGTTTAGTTCTAGAATGCATTACCAAATTTTTGGTTAAACATATTGCACTAGTATTATCACATTTAATAAGTATATCTTCCAATTCCATGCCATAATTCCTAAGTTGTTATTTCATCCAAAGCAATTGGGCACAACAACTCCCGGCGGCAATGTATTCGGATTCCGCGGTGAATAGAGCAACACTAGTTTGTTTTCTTGAAAACCATGAAACCAACATGTTCCCAAGAAACTGACATGTTCCACTAATGCTTTTTTTATCTACCTTGTAACCGGCAAAATTTGCATCCGAGTAGCCGATTAGATCAAAATTAGAACCCTTTAGATACCAAAGTCCTATGTTGGTAGTGTCTACTAAATATCTGAAAATTCTTTTTACAGCTACAAATGTGATTCTTTTAGACATGATTGAAATCTAGAGCACATACACGCACTGAACAGTATATCGGGTCTAGAAGCAGTTAAATATAGTAAAGAGCCTATCATGCTCCTATATAACTTTAAATCAACAGATTTACCTTTCTCATCTTTGTCAATTTTAATGGTTGAGCTCATAGGCATGTTTGCCCCTTTGCTATTTTCCATGCGAACTTCTTTAACATTTCTTTGACATACTTGGACTGGTTTATGAAGATCCCTTCACTTAGTTGCTTAATTTGTTGTCCAAGAAAGAAATTCAGCTCCCCCATCATACTCATCTCAAATTCCTTCTGCATAAGCTCAGAAAATTCTTGATAAAGGATCTCATTAGTAGCACCAAAAATAATATCATCTACATAAATTTGAATAATCAAAATATCTTTTTCTTTATACTTGATAAACAGAATGGTGTCTACCTTTACTTTTTGGAAGTCATGATCAATCAAAAATTTGCTCAATCTTTCATACCAAGCCCTTGGAGCTTGTTTTAATCCATATAATGCTTTGGTTAATTTATATACAAATTTAGATTGATCTTTCTCCTCAAATCCAGGTGGTTGTTCAACATACACCTCTTCATTTATATACCCATTAAAAAATTCACTTTTAATATCCATTTGAAACAACTTAAAGTTCATGTGAGATGTAAAATCTAGTAAAATGCGAATAGCCTCTAATCTAGCAACCGGAGCATAGGATTCTTCAAAGTCTATTCCTTCTTTTTGTGAGTATCCTTTTGCCACAAGCCTAGCTTTGTTTCTCACCACAAGTCCACTTTCATCTAGTTTGTTCCTAAAAATCCATTTTGTGCCAATGACAGTACAGTCTTTTGGTCTTGGAACAAGATGCCAAACTTGATTTCTTTCAAATTGATTTAACTCTTCTTGCATTGCAATAATCCAGTTTTCATCATTAAGAGCTTGATCAATAGTGGTTGGTTCAATTTTTGACACAAAAGTAAATTGTCCACAAATATTTTGTTTTGACCTTCTAGTCTTTACTCCTTCATAAATATTGTCAATAACTTGCTCAATTAGATGATCATTTTTGAATTTCAAGTCAGTTGGTGGTTTGTAGAAAACAATACCTTCACTTACCTTTTTATCCATAGATTATTCTTGCTTTTCCACATGCAGTTTTTCAAGATTACTTGTGACATCATCTGCATCACTTAAATCATCTTCTCTTTTGGAGCATGGATCGAATTCATCAAAAATAACATGTATTGATTCCTCTACAACTTGATTCTTTTTATTGAAGACTCTATATGATTTGCTATTTGATGAGTAACCAAGGAATATTGCCTCATCACTCTTGGCATCTAGTTTTCACAAGTTGGTTTTACCATTGTTCAAAACATAACATGTGCAACCAAAAACATGAAAATATGAAATATTTAGTTTTCTACCTTTCCATAGCTCATATGGGGTCTTTTTCAAGATTGCTCTAATGGTTGCACGGTTTAGGACATGACATGCTGTACCTACAGCTTCACCCCAAATTTTCTTAGATAATTTACTCTCATTTAACATAGTTCTAACCATCTCTTGTATGGTCCTATTTTTCCTTTCAACTACTCCATTTTGTTGTGGAGTTCTTGGTGCAGAAAATGTGTGGTGAATTCCTTTTTCATTACATAATTCTATGAATCGTTTATTTTCAAACTCACCACCATGATCACTTCTAATGATAATAATAGTACTTTATTTTTCATTTTGCACCAAGTTTACAAAAGTTGCAAACATAGAGAAAGTTTCATCTTTGCTAGCTAAGAGAATTACCCATGTGAATCTTGAAAAATCATCAACTATTACAAATACATACTTCTTTCCACCAATGGTTAAGATATCAGATGGCCCATATAGATCCATGTGTAGCAATTCAAGTGGCCTAGTGGTGGAAATCTCCTTTTTGGAGGAAAAAGACATTTTAAGTTGTTTTGACAGTTGACATGCCTTACAAATTTTATCTTTGTCATATTTCAATTTTGGCAACCCTTCTACCAAACTCTTTTTCCATAGAGTCTTAATATTTGTCATGTTTATATGCCCAAGCCTCTTATGCCAAACTCATGGATTATTGTCAATGGCCATTAGACATTGACCATCTAGTTTATCAAATGAAACCAAATATACATTTCCATGTCTTTTTCCGCTAAACATGATATGTTCTCCATCAAATACATTACATATAGATGATTAAAATACAACCTTGTATCCTTTGTCACATAATTGGCTAATACTCATTAAATTGTGCTTGAGTCCTTCAACAAATAATACATCTTCCATACATGCATTAGAAATACTATAAATGTTTCCTTTACCTTTGATTTTACCTTTCTCGTTATTTCAAAAAGCAACAGTTTCATCGTTGCAAGGCTTGAGTTTATGAAACAAACTTCTTTCTCCAGTCATATGCCTTGAGCAACCATTATCCATGAACCAAACATTGTTCGCCTTTGCCTTGAAACATACCTGAAAATGAGCAAATAGAGCTTATCTCTTTGGTACCTATTTTATGGGTCCATTTGGTTAATCAACTGGTTTAATCTTTGTTGTTCTATTCTTAAAAGCCCAAATCTGGTGTTTCTTGGAACCCAAACTAATTTTGCACCATAGTCATATAGTTTTTGAAAGTTTCATTGATAAATTTTGTGACCCATCTTGTTGTAAAAATTACAGGCCATTAGTAATCTAAGAGTAGATGTCCAAGTATGTTGTGGTTCAAAAGTTGGCCTTGTAGTCCAAATAACTTATTTCCCTTTTGGTTTGTAAATGGGTGCAGCTTTAGCTTGATTTTTCCCAAGCACATTCGATTTGCTGCTTTCTCCTTGCTCAAATGTGGAGTATCTAAGACCTCTTCTATTGTTTTGAAAGGTCATGTTCAGAAACATTTTCACACTTTCTCCTGGATTAGAGAACTTAGTTAATGATTCATTTAACGATTCATTCTCCTTTTTCAATTTCTCCACTTCTTTCAAAGTAATTCATTTTCTTCTTTCAGTTTTGTTGTTCTTTCTGCCAGTTTTCCATTTATAATAATAATGGAATTACATTATTGTTTCTTCAACGATAATTTGTTTCCTAGGTTTTTGATTTCCTCATATAATAAATCATAAGCTTGTTGTAATTCCTCTAATTTAGCACATTTGAAACACTCCTATATAGAAGAATGAATAGATTGAGAATAATCAAGTTTGGAAGTTATCTCTTCATTACTTGTACATTTTGTTGAGGTGCTTTGTTCTTCCAAAACTTCTTTTGTGTTTAAACACAACAAAGTTTCTTCTTGCTCAATCAGCGCCATGCAGCATATTCTTGCGCAATTTGCTGCTTCAAGATCATTATTTGAGGAGCTACTTGTTGATGAAGTTTCTTCATTCACGTACATTCCTCTTCCCTTAGGCTTTTGGAATTTTTGGCTTTCATATCTTTCCTTCTTTTCTTGATGATCCTTTGATTTTTCTTCTAGTGTAGGATATTGAACTTGCATATATCTCATACCGCCGCATCTATAGCACTTTATAACCTCCTTCTTTTTCTCTTTAGAATTTCTCTCTTTAAAGTTTCTGAAATTTTTTCCTTTCCTTACAAATTTTCTGAATCGTTTTGTAAGTAAGGCGATTTCATCGTCGTTTTGTGACGATGAGGTGGTGTCATCCGAATCTTATGCGGCTTTCAAGGCGATGGCTCTTTTGCCTTTGTGGTGATCTTCATTTCTTTTCTTGATTAGCTCATATGACATTAATGAGCTAATAAGATCTTCAAACTTCAATGTGTTTAGGTCCTTGGCTTCTTCTGTTGCTGTAATCTTTGGAGTCCAAGATTACGGTAGAGCTCTTAGAATCTTCATGACCTGTTCAAATTCTGAAATAGTTTTTTCAAGACCTTTCAAAGCATTAGTAATTTTAGAGAATCTAGCAAACATTTCTGAAATATTCTCAGTATCTAACATTTTGAAACTTTCCAATTCTCCAATCAAATGTTTCTTCTTGTCCCTTGGACCTAAGAAGTTCCTTCATAAATAAATGTTAATGTATCCCATATCTTTTTGGCAGTCAAACAGGAAGATACTCTATCATATTCAGAGGTAGTAAGAGCACAAAATAATGAATTCATGGCCTTAGCATTGCTCTTAACAATTTTTACTTCCTCATCGGTCCATTTGGAAGCTCTTTCATCAATTGGCAAGGTCACACCGTCTTGGATTGCAATCCAAGAGTCCATATCTGTAGCCATGATGAGTTGTTTCATACGTAGCTTCTAATAACAAAAATTGTTCCCATCAAACAATGGTGGCCTAGTAAAAGATTGGCCTTCGGCAAATGCGGGAACGGAAGTAGATTGGTTTGCCATTATATAAAAGATCTCTTTGATAAAACTCAAAGACCTGCTCTAATACTACTTGTTGGTCCCGAGTTTATGGCGATTACCCAAGAGGGGAGGGTTGAATTGGGTATTTAAAAATCTTTTACTTAAACAGAAAATGTTTCCCGGTTTAGTCCAATCCCCTTCGATGAAACAAAAGGAAAGCAATAAGAGCAGAAATATAAATCAATGGACAAGGTTTTATAGTGGTTCGGGCAACCTCCCCTACTCTACTCTTCCAAGCTCACACCCCCTTGTGACTTGGGTTCCACTATGTATTTCACAAATACAACTAGAGCCTCTGCTCTCTTCTAGATTCCAGTTCTAAGGGGCGTAAACAACACACAACACAAGTAGGTGACGAGTTCCACTCTAGTCACATGCTACTTTGCTTGCACTTGATCTTAGTCACCAACACTAAATCAAGTTCAAAACAATAGGAAAAATAATAAGAAAATTTTCTACACGTTACTGTTGTGTAGAGACAGATTTAGCGCGAAGAAGAACTTATGAAGAAGACTGAACGGTTCAGCAAGTAGCTCTTGGCAGGTTGAATGCAAAGTTCTTCTTTTGGATGTTGGCTTGATCACTTAATGCTCTTAGAGATGAGAGTTTTGCTCAATCAATGAATCTTCAACTACCCTCACGTTTGTATTGAATGCCTTATATAAATGATGAGAGTATTCAAATGTTTGGAAGTAGGTGGCGCGCATTTAATGCGCCAACGTTCAAAAAATTTCCGACCATTGCAACCGAAGTCGCAGGTGGAGTTGACTTCGGGTGCGACTTCGCCCAAGTCGCAGAACGGAGTCGACTTCGAATGCGACTTCGGCTTTCATCAAACACTTCAAGTTCCACTTCAGGTCGACTTGGTCATGGACTTGACCCAAGTTGCAGGTGAAGTCGACTTCGGGTGCGACTTCTCTTTCTGTGCTTGCTATATGAACTTGAATTTCTTGGAGATGGCTTTGGTCACTTAAATTTCTTCAAATTAAATGTTATTTCCTTGGTTTATATCATTTGAAACTCAGTATATTCATCCTAGCTTGATGTCCTTTAGCTCCATGTCTTGAGGTCTTGAATACTTGAAATTTGGAGTTCATGTAAATCTCCAAATGTGTCTTCTTTGCTCTGTTAGTGCGAATCTGTTTATTTTTGACCTTGCTTATCTTCATTTGTTCCAAGTTTATTGTTCGGGTCGACTTGGTCCTCAACTTCACTTTAGTCGAATGTCAAGTCGACTTGGTCTGTTCTTCAAATTTTGTGCAGGTCAGTTGAAGTCGATGTTGGAGTCGACTTGGTCTGCGACTTCACCCAAGTCGCATGTGAAGTCGACTTCGTTTGCGACTTCGGCAGTTCTCGTCTCCAATTTCAACGTTGGACAAAATATCACATTTGAAGTGATGCTGGAGTCAACTTGGTCTGCGACTTCACCCAAGTCGCATGTGGAGTCGACTTCATTTGCGACTTCGTCAGCTCTTGTCCCCAATTTCAACGCTGGACAAAAAATCATTTTTGAAGTTGATGCTGGAGTCGACTTTGGGATCGACTTGGCCTAAGTCGATGCCTGAGTCTACTTGAAAATCGACTTGACCTAAGTCGATGCCTGAGTCGACTTGAAAATCGACTTGACCTGTCATGCTTTATTTTTTTCATTTTTATATCCTTTAAACATTTCACCAAACATATTAGTAGCCAAAACTTACTCAAATTGCTTGTTAATCATCAAATCATATACTTTGGCAGAATTGCCTTTGATTTTAACACTTGTTTCCAACACCAGACCCCATCATTGCAAAGCAATGGATCATGAAAATCAAAAAATTATTTAGGATTTCTCCCTGCGATGATCAACAGAAAGTTCTATGTGCTACCCACCAGCTGGTTAATGACGCTTATGAATGGTGGGAAACATTGATGGTTACTATGCCACACCCAGAACAGGTTATGTGGCAAGAATTTTTAGAAGAATTTAATAAAGAGTATCTTCTAGTAGGCTTATAGAGCCAAAAAGTGATAGAGTTTGAGAAACTCTACCAAGGCAAGATGACGGTGACTGAGTATGCAATAAGATTCAATGCCTTGGTTAGGTATGTACCATGGATCGCCAATGTGCCAGAAAATAAGGCACAGAGGTTCTAACGTGGGCTGAGACTCCAATTAAGGGACGGACTAGCCCCATTACTAATAAGAGATTATACCTCTAGTATAGAAAGAGCTAGGGCATTAGAAATGGAGTCCATGAAGACACAGGAGCTTAGGCAAGCTCAAGAACAATTCTTCTTGGCTCCCAAGAAAAATGAGGCCAAGAGAGGAAAGGATGAGAAGACAATGGATGGAAAGGAGGAATCCAGTTCCAAGGGAAAGAGTGCCTCACCTTGCAAAACTTGCCATAAGCACCACTCCGGTGAATGCTTCCAAGGATTGAGGAAATGTTTTAATTGTGGTCAAGCAGGACATATGGCTCGGGAATACAGAACGACCAAGTGCTTCATATGTGGCCAAGTCGGGCATATATCATTCAACTGCCCGAACAAACCACAAGAAGCTCCAACTCGAGGTAGGTTGGACCAGCAGAAAGCCCCCGCCATAGCCAACAACCCTGTGCTTGTCCAAGCCCTCACCAGAATGGAATCTTAAGAAACTGAGGAAGAAGTGGTTGCAGGTATGATTTAAATTTTAGGAAATTCATTATTTAATTCAGATGTTACATATTTATACCAATACGTAACCACACACGCACTATGGGTAGAGGAAACCAGTAGTATCATGAATCCCCAGGATATAAAATGGCAAGTAAAGAATCAAGTATGCAAGGTGTGTCCTATCAAGATAGGCACAATGATATTGAAAGATGATATAATTCAGAAAAATTTTGAGGCATGCAATAATGGATAGTAGAAAGAAAATTGTATGGAATATTTGAAGGGCAACAGGTTTCGGGACGAAACCTATTGTAAGGGGGGTAGGATTGTGAAACCCAAACCATATACGCGTCATTTCGGGTTGTAAACCCTAGATTTTTTGTAATTATTTTTATGATAAATGAAAATTCATGAATTATATTTGTGGATATGTGTATTGGAGGTTAAAATAATGCAATTAAGAATTTAACCCACGTGAATAGTGCACGTGAATAGTACACGTGAATAGTTACCTTGGGATTAAGACACGTGATTAAGAGTTAATCACTTGGATTAACCTAATCACAAAAAGACGAAAAGGAGATTTAATCACTACAAGACAAAATAGAAATTCTTTTTTATATTTTAATCCAATTTTGGATTTTAGTGAAAAATTAAAGAAAAATTCATAAATTAAAATCCGGGCATCGGATTTCAATGAAATTTTTTATATATGGTTAAAAATTCATGATGGACTTGATGAATGGTTTAAGATGTGATAAAAATCACAAATTAAGGGTCAAGATGAAATGTCAAAAGGAGATCAAAAAGTAGCTTAATTTTTCATTAATGCTACTTTTGACTTTTTATTAAATTAAATAATTAAAAACTAAAAATAATAAATGAACAAC
This sequence comes from Annona cherimola, assembly GCA_030490835.1. Classification (NCBI taxonomy): domain Eukaryota; kingdom Viridiplantae; phylum Streptophyta; class Magnoliopsida; order Magnoliales; family Annonaceae; genus Annona; species Annona cherimola. The sequence continues at coordinate 47,758,094 of CM059972.1, forward strand.
AGCTATTGCAGGAGCATGGTCGGGGGTGGGTGGATATTTCATCATCATCATAAATCAAGGGCTAGGATTTAATTAACTTAAAATAAATAAATAAATTTTAATAAACTAAAAATCTAAAAAAATAGGACTGCCATAGGGGGGCTGGATCAGGCCTAGGGTGGGTTGCACAAGGCTCCATGCATCTTTTGAAATTAGAAAAAAATACGTTTGCAATTTAACACCTTGAGCAAGGGGGGTAAAATCCAATTTTATGAAAAATCAAGCCCTATAAATAGGGGCCAAGGGGGGACGTCCAAAGCACAGCAAACCCAGCTCTATTTGAGAATTTTCCACCCCCACCACGTTTTAGCCTTGAGGAGAAAAAAGAGGAGAAAGTTAGAGAGAGAAAGTGTGAGGAAAAGAGGGATATCTCCACATCAGGTAAGTGATTTTTTCCCAAATTCTTTTTGAATGTTAAGTAGGGTAAAACCATGCTTAGATAATGCCTAAGCATGAGAAAATAAGCATAGTTATAATGCTTAATCAGAATTATGCCAAAACATCAAAAATTTAGAGCAAAGATAGAGCATTCGGGAGGATAACATATGATATGTGTAAATAATGCTCCAAAATTGATAAATGATGATTTGGGATGAATGAATATAATGTTGGAATGATGATATATTAATTTCATGATTTTTGGAATTAAGGATTATGCTTACGTGAATTTATGTTGATTTTTAATATATGGAGAAAATGATTTATTTAGCCAAGTAAATGATAATAAATTCAAAATGTATGAAATTTTCCATGATATACTAAGCATAAGCTATGTCATGTTATTTTTTATTTTTGGAAAAAATGTCAATTTTTGGAACCCATGAACAGAAACCCACGTTGCTGTGAATAGTAACATCGGGTGAACAGCAATTTGCTACAATAATCTGCTACAAAAATCTGCTACAGTAGTTATGAACAGTGAACAGCGTGATTTTGAAAAAAAATTGCGATTTATTTTTATATATTTATGAGGATATATGGATGGAATTTTTAAAGGATTTATGGATAAAAATCCATATAAGGAGGTAATGACCAAGTATATTTATATGATTAACCTCTATAGAAAGCAGGTAATGAATTATTATAAAGAATTCATGGGAAGTAATCTAAGACATAGAATGATATAGATAAAATATCATTTTTTCTTGTATAGGAAAAGGAAAGGAAAAGGTGGAGGACACGGACTGAGGAGGTAAGCAAGCTATATGCTTTCTAAAATATTTTTAAATAATTGCAAATTTTTTGCTCATATGCTTTATGAATTATATTTAAGGATGATCATTCCTATAATGCTTTACATGAAATGATTGCTAACTGCTTGTTAAATTACTTTCTAAATGATTTATCAAGTTTTATGGAGCATATCATGTCGACATATGTATGAACATGGTGCACAAGGAAGAGACTTCGGTGGAGGTAGTAAGCAGATCAGAGGGTCCCCCTGTTGGTCCCGAGTTAATGAAAATTACCCAAGAGGGGAGGGGTGAATTGGGTATTAAAAAATTTTCAACTTAAACAGAAGCTTTACCCCGAATTAATCTAGTCCCCTTTATGAAGAAACAAAATGGAAAGCAATATAGTGTAGAGAGCAGAAATAAAAAAATCAACAAGCAAGGTTTTTATAGTGGTTCGGGCAACCTCCCTACTCCACTCTTCCAAGCTCACACTTCTTGTGACTTGGGTTCCACTATTATATTTCACAAATACAACTAGAGCCACTACTCTCTTCTAGATTCCAGCTCTAGGGGGCATTAACAATACACAACACAAGTAGGTGACGAGTTCAACTCCAATCACACACTACTTTGCTTACACTTGATCTTAGTTACCCAAACTAAATCAAGTTCAATACAACAATAAAAATGAAAGAAAGTTTCTACACTTTACTGTTGTGTAGAGGCAGATTTGGCGCATAGAAGAACTTATAGTGTAGGCTTAGAGATTCAGCAAGCAGCTCTTGGCAGTTTGGAAGCAAGGTTCTTCTTCTAAATGTTGGCTTGATCACTTAAAGCTCTTAAAGATGAGAGTTATGCTCAATCAATGATTTCTCAGCTACTCTCCTCGTTCATATTGAATGCCTTATACAATTTGCAAGGGAATCCAAACGTTTGGAGGTAGGTGGCGCGCATTTAATGCGCCAACGTTCGAAAATTTTCTAACCGTTGCGACCCAAGTCGCAGGTGGAGTCGACTTCGGGTGCGACTTCACCTGTTCGCAGCTTCTTCAAGTTCCAGTCTGGGTCGACTTGGTCCTCGACTTGACCCAAGTCGCAGGTGAAGTCGACTTCGGGTGCAACTTCACTTCTTCAGCTTGCTAGTTGAACTTGAATTCTTCAGAAATGACTTTGATCACTTGATTTTCTTCATATTGATTGTTCTCCCTTGATTTATGTCTCTTTGGAACACTGTATGATTTTTTACATAGAAAACCTTGGATTCCTTTTCTTGAGTTATTGAGTACTTGAGTACTTGAATCTTAGAATGCATGGAAGATGTCCGAGTAAGTGTTCATGATCCAACATGATGGATTCATGCAACCCTAATTGCTTTGATTCTCCTTTTGATCTTCATTTGAGTGTTTGAGTTGTCTTGATCTTCATCTCCACTCAAATCTGTCATTGAATTAACTCGTTCAGCAATTTCCGCACTGAAGTCAAAGATGGAGTCGACTTGGTCTGCGACTTCACCCAAGTCGCATGCGGAGTCGATTTGAGATGCGATTTCGACAGCTCTCGTCCCCGATTTCAACTCTGGATGAAAATGATGTCTCGAAGTCGAAGCTGGAGTCGACTTGGTCTGTGACTTCACCCAAGTCTCATGCGGAGTCAACTTTGTTTGCGACTTCGGTAGCTTGGTTCCCCATTTTCAACTCTGGACGAAAATGGCGTGCTGAAGTCGCTACTGGAGTCGACTTGGGGATCGACTTGGCCTAAGTCGATGCCTGAGTCGACTTGGAAATTGACTTGACTTTCCATGCTTCATATTCTTCATTTTTATAACCTTCAATCATCTTCACAAACATGTTGGTAACCAAAACTTACTCAAATTGATTTGTTAATCATCAAAACATAGTCTTGGCTTATTTTTCATATGTTTCCAACAATTTCCCCCTTTTTGATGATTGACAAAACTGATTTGAGTATATACCTTTCAATGTCTTTAAAACAAAATATTTTTGCATTTTGATTTTTAACGTACATTTTCAATAAATCACAAGTTAAAAAACATGAGTTTAACATACATATTTCTTCCAATATATCACAAGTTAAAATCATTCATACAAACATTTAAGACTTAAAACCATTCATACACGTATTTAAAACGGAGACTCAAATCCCGATCTCTTCTCTCCCTTTTTGTCAATTGATCAAAAATAGAGATGGAGTGTTTAATCCTTTGAGAATGGCGGGGCGGCTCCCCCTGAACCTGTGCTCCCCCTCAGCATGTGGTTTTCTAAGTTAATTCAAGCATACCCATATCATTTCTAATTTTATAAAATGTTTCTTTTGCTAGAGGTTTGGTTAATATATCTGCAATTTGATCTTCTGTGTCTTACATATTTCAAACATATATCATGATTTTCTATATGTTCTCTAATAAAGTGATGTCTAAGGTCTATATGCTTGGTCCTAGAATGCAATACTAGTTTTTAGTAATCATATTGCACTTGTGTTATCACATCTAATAGGTATATTTTTAAAGTTCATGCCATAATCCCTAAGTTGTTGTTTCATCCAAAGCAATTGAGCATAATAGCTCCCGGCGGCAACATATTCGGCTTCCTCCGTAGATAGAGCAACACTAGTTTGTTTTCTTGAAAACCATGAAACCAACATGTTCCCAAGAAACTGACATGTTCCGCTAGTGCTTTTTCTATCTACCTTGTAGCCGGCAAAATCTGCATCCGAGTAGCCGATTAGATCAAAATTAGAACCCTTTGAATACCAAAGTCACATGTTGGTAGTATCTACTAAATATCTGAAAATTCTTTTTACAACTACCAAGTGTGATTCTTTTGGACATGATTGAAATCTAGAGCACATACATACACTAAACAATATATCAGGCCTGAAGCAGTTAAATATAATAAAGAACCTATCATACTTCTATATAATTTTAAATTGACTGGCTTGCCTTTCTCGTCCTTGTCAATTTTAATGGTTGAGCTCATAGGCGTATTTGCCCCTTTTCTATTTTCCATACCAAACTTCTTTAACATTTCCTTGATATACTTGGACTGGTTTATGAAGATCCCTTCACTTGATTGCTTATTTTGTAGTCCAAAGAAAAAATTCAGCTCCCCCATCATACTCATCTCACCATCATACTCATCTCAAATTCTTTCTGCATAAGCTCAGAAAATTTTTGACAAAGAATCTCATTAGTAGCACCAAAAATAATGTCATCAACATAAATTTGAATAATCAAGATATCTTTTTCTTTATACTTGATAAACAAAGTGATGTCTACCTTTCCCTTTTGGAAGTCATGATCAATAAAAAATTTGCTTAACCTTTCATACCAAGCCCTTGGAGCTTGTTTTAATCCATATAATGCCTTGGTTAATTTATATACAAATTTAGATTGATCTTTCTCCTCAAATCTTGGTGGTTGTTCAACATACACCTCTTCATTTATAAACCCATTAAGAAATGCACTTTTAACATCCATTTGAAACAATTTAAAGTTCATGCGAGATGCAAAAGCTAGTAAGATACGAATGACTTCTAATCTAGCAACCGGAGCATAGAATTCCTCAAAGTCTATTCCATCTTCTCGTGAGTATCCCTTTGCCACAAGTCTAACTTTATTTCTCACAACAAGTCCACTTTCATCTAATTTGTTTCTAAAGACTAATTTTGTGCCAATGACAATGCAATCTTTTGTGGAACCCCAAATTTTATGATCATATATGAAATCGTAAGGTCATGAACCCTACGTAATGTATTGACTTTTATATGAAATAAATAAATGATTTTCGTAATATATGGAATTGAAGGATCAAATAATTACTTATGGAATATAATTTCAAAAGAATACTGAAACGTGAATAGTAACTATGTGGTTAAAAGAAAGTGATAAGTTAATCACTTTGGATTAACTTAATCAAGAAAAGACCAAATTACAATTTTACAAAAGTGAGATTACATTGTAAATTTAGAAAAGATGATTGATTGGTAATTTTGACAAGAGTGGAGACAAAAAGTGGACATAGTGGAAATTTACAATGGTTATATTTGAAATTTATAAGAAAATTGAGGGTAATTTATGATCCCACAAAGATTAGCTGTGAAAATGAATTTTTACAAATATTTCGGGAAGGAATTTCAAAATTCTGAATTATACGAATTGAAACTGTTTAAATTTACGGACCTTATGGAAAAATAAAAATAAAAATAAATGGAAAACTTTTGGCGAATTAGGGGCTCTAATTAAGGGCTTATATTCATTCTCACTATTTTCATTAGATCTAAGCATGCATAACTCAGAATCACATAAAAATTTCATAGGAAGTACTAAATTATGTGCTCTCTAATCTAGACGGATCAGATTATGAAAATAGTTGACTAAATTGTCAAATTTGAATGTATTAAAAAGCATGCCAAAGGTAATAAATTCTACCGCCATGCACGTACACATTTTTATGTTGATATTTTGATTAATTATTTAATTAATTAATATCTTAATATATATAAGGCTGTTTGAGATGAAATTTTAGAAGCAAGCCTATTTTAATATACCCTACATAATCAATGGATTAAATTTTGAAAAAACATGTCTACAAGTTTTTAAAATGAAAATCTATGCCAAAATATGATTTTAATTAAATTAAAATATGTAATTAGCTCCAATTAAGGTGAAATTTTATGGGTAATCCTATTTTAATATGCCCAATTTAATGAAGAAATGAAATTTTGGAAAACATATTTCCAAAATTTTCAAATGAGATTTTTTATCCAAATATGAATTAGTTAATTAAAATAAAATAGAAAGTTTTTTCAAAATTATAAAAGGTACATTTTGTGAGAAATTGTATATATATTATTAAGAAAAAATTTCATAATATATAAGTGTGTATGTAGGCAGTTATGAATTAATTTATTAATAAAAAAAAAAAATTGCATGAAAAGAAAATTCGCTGGCAGCATGGTGATAACGTGGACAGCAATAGTATGACGGTGATGCATGAAGTAGTACCTGTCTAAAATTTGATAATGCATGGATTAATATGCCAGCAGCTGTCCTACGGTTAAAGGCAACTTGAGTTAATTAACCCAAGTAAACCAATATATATAAAAGGCGCATTTCAGCCATGATAGATAACGTACAAGAGGGCAGCAGCACCAGGCGTAGACGTCCAAATCAGGTTTGGTTATAATATTTGATTCTATGATTTGGATAACTCATGAAATGCTGGGTATAAGTGATGTTAAAACATATTTTTATTTCTGTTATAATCATGATTAAATAAAGGAAGAATAGGTTAATCTTAATTGTTATTTCAAATCTGGAGGTTATGTCGTGTTAGAAACAAAAATATGAACGAGCTAGTAAATGAATGATTTTTTCCATGAAAATTTCTTTACAAGCTTATTATATTATCATTAAAGAAAGAAAAAAATTTCAGCTTAAAATATTAAGCAGGTTGCAAATTAAAAATCCGAGAATATGAATTTAAACAGGGTAAAACGGGTGACAGGATCAGCTGTAGTAAATGATTTTTAATAATTATTTTAGGTGTAATTTTAATCTTACATTTTGATATAATGTACAAGATATTATTATTATCACACAAAAAATATTAAATATGATTTTTGGATGACATAAGTATGGTTTAAAAATAACGTGATAGGGCTGTTCCTAATTTTACAACACTGTTCAGCACAGTGAAAATGTCAAAATAAATATATAATGTTAATATTTATTGCTGAAATTTTATGAGTATTAAATCATGTAGTTAGTGATGTATGACAGAAATTTCAGAGTTAAATACCTTGATTTGATTATAAATCAAGATTTAGAGAAATTAGTACACCTGATTTCAGCAAATGTGGACAGTCTGAGAAATAATCAAAAATAAATATGAAAACTAAGTAAAAGTGATCCAAATTAATATATATGTTAGGAAAGAGTGTAATAAAAGATTAAGGATAGCAAGAATGATTAATAACTGATGTTATAATATGTATATGGAATTAATGGATAAATAAGAAGATGAAACTTAGTGAAAATAAGAAAACAAAGGCTGTTTTGGAATTTAATAATGAGTTCCAGAAGTTTTAAATGGAATTTATTTTTATTATAATGTGTAAACAAGGTTTACAAAAAGGGTACAAATTTATGATCACTAAGTAAGTGATTAAGTACCTAAGAAAATATAGATGAGGGTTAAATGTAATATATAGGGCTGTTTGAGGGAAATTACAAAAATTATAAAAAGTTTAGACCCAAATTATAAGCCCTTACCCTTAAGCAAATATCTTGAGAAATTTTCTCAAATAATATGTCAATTATAGGAAATATATGCTAAGTATAAAATGCTAAAATCCAAGATGTTGGATTTAGCTAAGTGTTACAAATCCTAAGTAGGATTTGGAAAATTAACCCTTAAATAATGATGTCAAAATAAATGGAATGGTTAGACCTTGAAACAAGTTCAACCAAATGAAGATAAGAGTGGTTGGTATTAGCCAAATATGAAAATGTGGTTAGAAGATAATTATATTGAATTTATGGAAAAAGGAAAATAAACGACTTATTTGAATTTGTGATATCAAATGACTTAGGAAGTTCATAAGCAATTGCCTTAAGAAGTTGACCCAAGGAAGGAAAACAAGTGTTACAGATGGCATTTATAAGTGAGAGATGGTAAACATAAGTGAATTGGAACAGGGTGAGGACAATATTGAACTAAAGGTAGAAATGGGTCAAAGTTGATATAAAACATGCATGGGTTAGAAACCCTAAGATGAATTCAAATTTAATAGTAGAAATGTGCAAGCATGGAATATTATGTGTATATGAGAAAAATGGTTCTTTTCATTTGCATAGGAAAGGAAATGGATACAAGTGAAAAATACAAGTTGACTATGCAGGTAAGCAAGCAACCCTTTCAAAATATAATTTTATACGACTTTATTTTGCAGTCTTAAATTGTTTTGGAAATTGCTTCGTTAGAAGCAAATCCTTTTAATATTCAAAAATATGGAAATGCAAATGATGAAAAGGTTGTGTTGAAAGGACAATGAAGTTTTAAAATGATATTTGAAATAAATGTATTAGAATAGTTTTATTTCAAGGTTTTGAAGTATTTTAATGATATATTTCAAAGGTTCTTTAAATATTGGATTATTTTAGAATTTCCAAAATCCATTGTTTCGAGCAGGATTTAAGGAAGGCCAACACGATAAATTAATTTGAAAAACGATTTGAGTAATGTTCAAAGGATTATACAAGTCTATCACATATAGAAATGAACAATAAGACAGGTAGACAAAAGTATATGATATTAGATGAAAGCATGTACTTGCGTGTCCTTTGATCATAAAAAACCATAAATGGGAAAAGCATTTATAAGAAAAATCTTTTGGTTTCAAATATTTTTTAAAGACGTTTTATCGTTCAGAAATTATTTACAAAACGGTTAGAAAATATTGTTATTTTAAATGTTTTCCTTGAATACTTCAAATGAGTTATGAAATATAAATGTTTTAAGGTTGGCCATCCTTACAAAACATTTTGAGTATATAACTCGTTAACATGGGTTAAGCCCAGTTTTCAAGATTTGAAAGAAATACAGACTGAGGTCTGTAGTATTTGATAAAAGCATGATAGCATTAAGCTTTTAGAAAAGGAACACAGACTGTGGTCTATGGTTTTTATAAAATCATGCTAGCATGTGAATGTGAAGGAAACGTGTGCACAAGGGTTATGTACTAGGTCTATTGTAGAGGATATGCATACTGGACGCGGTTGCAAATTGGGCCCCCTTTGCTTAGGCCGAGTCGCTTGAATAAGGCTAAATGCCGGCGGCGCCCTCCCTGCAATGGGAGATGGACACGGATAGCCGCCTGGCTCGTGGGCTATCACCTGGAAGGGTTTCTCTCCTAAGGAAGGATGATCACTTGATAAGTGTCACCTACCAGATGGACAAAGATGTATTGCATGTTGCATTTGCTTAAAAAGGGTTTTATGAAAATTATTTTAGGACATGAGAATGTCCTATGAGAAAAGGAGCTTCGATGAAAAATGTTTTAGAACATAAAATATGTCTATGGAAAAAGAATTTATATATCAAGTTTTACAAGCATATGTTTGCCATGAATTGGGATTATGAAATGTTTATGAAAGGTATTAATGAAAAGGTTTCCTCCAATTGCTAGTCGAACGCTTGTTAAGCGTCTACTACTAAAAGGTGAGAAATGCATTTAAAATGAAAAATGCTTGCTTATTGAGTTTCGACTCATGTTTTGTTTTCCCCAACCATAAACAGGTACCGCATAGGCCATGCAGGAAAGGAAAAGAGTATGAAGAAAACTTTTCAATAAACTAGTCTATATATGGTATGAATGATTATATGGAATCTTCAAAATATATGTATGAAATGTTTAGATTGAAAGAACTTGTGATTTAGATAAGTCAGTTATTTTGATATGAATAATGTGATTTAGATAAGTCAGTTATTTTGATATGAATAATATATGTGAAATTAATGTCAAAAATATATTCATATATGATGATATGATGTTATTATGAGTATCATGCGTAAAATTGATGACAAGTGTTTGTTATGTGATGAAAGAAAATGAATGAAAGAAAAAAAAATTTGGACAAGATCCAATTTAAAAATCTCGCCGTGTGATCAGGGAAACAATCCTGAGTCACGTTTACCAATCAATAAAGATCCCGGAGTAAGGCTTCTAGGCACCCGGGTCGGGGCGCCACACTTTTGGTCTTGGAACAAGATGCCAAACTTGGTTTCTTTCAAATTGATTTAATTCCTCTTGCATTGCTATGATCCAGTTTTCATCATCAAGAGCTTGGTTTATAGTGGATGGTTCAATTTTGGATACAAAGGCGTATTGTCCACAAATATTTTGTTTTGACCTTCTAGTCTTTACACCTTCATAGACATTCCCTATAACTTGCTCAATTGGATGGGCATTTTTGAACTTTAAATCAATTGGAGGTTTATAGGAATTATTACCTTCACTTACCCTTTCCTCCATGGATTATTCTTGCTTCTCCATATGCAATTTCTCAAGGTTACTTGTAATATCGTCTGCATCACTTAAATCATCTTTTCTTTTGAAACATGGGTTAATTTCATAAAAAACAACATGTATTGACTCTTCTACAACTTGGTTTCTTTTGTTGAAGACTCTATATGCTTTGCTATTTGATGAGTAACCAAGGAATATTGCCTCATCACTCTTAGCATCCAATTTTCCCAAGTTGGTTTTACCATTGTTCAAAACATAGCATGTGCATCCAAAAGCATGAAAATAAGAAATACTTGGTTTTCTTCCTTTCCATAACTCATATGGGGTCTTTTTCAAGATAGCTCTAATGATAACTCGATTCAACACATGACAAGCTGTACTTACAGCTTCACCCCAAAATTTCTTGGATAATTTACTCTCATTTAGCATTGTTCTAGCCATCTCTTATATGGTTCTATTTTTCCTTTCAACCACTCCATTTTGTTGTGGAGTTCTTGGTGTAGAAAATGTATGGTGAATTCTTTTTTCATTATATAATTCTATGAATCATTTATTTTCAAACTCACCACCATGATCACTTCTAATAGTCATATTAGTACTTTGTTTTTCATTTTGCACCAAGTTTACAAAAGTTGCAAACATAGAGAAGGCTTCATCTTTGCTAGCTAAGAGAATAACCCATGTGAATCTTGAAAAATCATCAACTATTACAAACACATACTTCTTTCCACCAATGGTTAAAATGTCGGATGACCCATATAGATCCATGTGTAGCAATTCAAGTGGCCTAGTGGTAGAAATCTCCTTTTTGGTAGAGAAGTGCATTTTAGGTTGTTTTGACAATTGACATGCCTTGCAAATTTTATCTTTGTCATATTTCAATTTTGGCAATCCTTCTACCAAACTCTTTTTCCATAGGGTCTTAATATTTGTCATGTTTATATGCCCAAGCCTCTTATGCCAAACCCATGGATCATTGTCAATGGCCATTAAACATTGACCATCTAGTTCATCAAGTGAAACCAAATATACATTTCCATGTCTTTTTCCGCTAAACATGATATGTTCTCCATCAAATACATTACATATAGATGATTTAAACACAACCTTGTATCCTTTGTCACATAATTGGCTAATACTCATTAAATTATGCTTAAGTCCTTCAACAAATAATACATCTTCCATACATGCATTTAAAATACTATAAATGTTTCATTTACCTTTGATTTTACCTTTCTCATTATTTCCAAAAGCAACAGTTCCATTGTTGCAAGGCTTGAGTTTATGAAATAAACTTCTTTCACCGGTCATATGACTTGAGCAACCACTATCCATGAACCAAATGTTGCTTGCCTTTGCCTTGAAACATATCTGAAAAATGAAAAAATAAATCTTATCTTTTTGGTACCCATTTTATGGGTCCATTTGGGTTAGTAAACTGATTTAATCTTTGTTGTTCTATCTTTGAAAGCCCAAATCTTGTGTTTCTTGGAATCCAAAATAATTTTGCACCATGGTCATATAGTTTTTTAAAGTTGCATCTATGAATTTTGTGACCCATCTTGTTGCAAAAATTACAAGCCATTGGTAATTTAGAAGTAGGCCTCCAAGTATGTAGTGGTTCAAAAGTTGGCTTTTTGGTCCAAACAGCTCGTTTCCCTTTAGGTATGTAAATAGGTGTAGTTTTGGTTTGATTTTTTTCAAGTATTGGCACATTCGATTTGCCGCTTTCTCTTTGCTCAAATGTGGAGTATCCAAGACCTCTTTTATTGTTTTGAGAGGTCATGTTCAGAGACGTTTTCACGTTTTCTCCTGGATTAGAGAATTTAGCTAATGATTCATTTAAGGATTCATTCTCCTTTTTCAAATTTTCCACTTCCTTCAATAGTAGTTCATTTTCTTCTTTCAGTTTTGATGTACTTTCAGCTAGTTTTCCATTTACAATAATGATGGAATTGCATTGTTGTCTCTTTAGTGATAACTTGTTTCCTAGTTTTTTAATTTCCTCATATAATGAATCATATGCATGTTGTAATTCTTCTAATTCAGCACATTTGAGACATTCTTGAATAGAAGAGTGAGTAGATTGAGAATAGCAAAATTTGGAAGTTACTTCTTCATTACTTGTGCACTTCGTTGAGGTGGTTTGTTCTTTCAAAACTTCCGTTGTGTTTAAACACAACAAATTTTCTTCTTGCTCAATCTGCGCCATGCAGCATATTCTTGCACAATTTGCTGCTTCAAAATCATCAGTTGAGGAGCTACTTGTTGTTGAAGTTTCTTTATTCACGTACATTCCTCTTCCCTTTGGCCTTTGGAGTTTTCTGCTTTCATATCTTTCCTTCCTTTCTTATTGATCATTTGATCTTTCTTTCGGTGTAGGACATTGAGCTTGCATATGTCCCATACCGCCGCATCTATAGCACTTTGTAGCCTCCTTCTTCTTCTCTTTTCGAGGTCTTTCTTTGAAGTCTTTGAAGTTCTTTTCTTTTCTCACAAACTTTCAAAATTTGCGAGTAAGTAGTGCAATGTCTTCATCATCGTTGTGAGATGAAGAGGTCGACTCATCCGAGTTATGTGCCGCTTTCAATGCAATTGCTCTCTTTCCTTTGTGGTGATTTTCATTTCTTTTCTTGATTAGCTCATGTGACATTAGTGAGCAAATAAGGTCTTCTAGCTTCAATGTATTCAAGTCCTTTGCTTCTTCTATTGCAGTAATTTTCGGAGTCCATGATTCGGGTAGCGCCCTTAGGATCTTCATGACCTGCTCCGATTCAGAAATTGCTTTTCCAAGACCTTTCAAAGCATTAGTAATTTTAGAGAATCTAGCAAACATTTCAGAAATATTTTCTGTATCTAACATTCTAAAGCTTTCCAACTCTCCAATCAAAATATTTCTCCTTGTCCCTTGGACTTGAGAAGTTCCTTCATAAATAGATGTTAAAGTATCCCATATTTCTTTTGTAGTTAGACAAGAGGATACTCTATCATATTTGGAAGCGGTAAGAGCACGAAATAGTGAGTTCATAGCTTTAGCATTTCTCTTAACAGTTTTTACTTCCTCATTGGTCCATTTGGAAGCTCTTTCATCAATAGACAAGGTTACACCATCTTGGATTGCAATCCAAGAGTCCATATCTGTAGCCATGATGAGTTGTTTCATACGTAGCTTCCAATAGCCGAAATTGTTCCCATCAAACAATGATGGCCTAGTAAAGGATTGGCCTTCGGTAAAAGCGGGAACGGAAGTCGATTGGGATACCATATCAAAAGATCTCTTTGGTAAACTCAAAGACCTGCTCCGATACCACTTGTTGGTCCCGAGTTAATGACAATTACCCAAGAGGGGAGGGGTAAATTGGGTATTTAAAAATTTTCAACTTAAACAGAAGCTTTATCCCTGATTAATCTAGTCCCCTTTATGAAGAAATAAAATGGAAAGCAATATAGTGTAGAGAGCATAAATAAAAAAAATCAACAAGCAAGGTTTTTATAGTGGTTCGGGCAACCTCCCTACTCCACTCTTCCAAGCTCACACTTCTTGTGACTTGGGTTCCACTATTGTATTTCACAAATACAACTAGAGCCACTGCTCTATTCTAAATTCCAGCTCTAGGGGGCATCAACAATACACAGCACAAGTAGGTGACGAGTTCCACTCCAATCACACACTACTTTGCTTACACTTGATCTTAGTTACCCAAACTAAATCAAGTTCAATACAACAATAAAAATTAAAGAAAGTTTCTACACTTTACTGTTGTGTAGAGGCAGATTTGGTGCAGAGAAGAACTTATAGTGTAGGCTTAGAGATTCAGCAAGTAGCTCTTAGCAGTTTGGAAGCAAGGTTCTTCTTCTAAATGTTGGCTTCATCACTAAAGCTCTTAAATATGAGAGTTATGCTCAATCAATGATTTCTCAGCTACCTTCCTCGTTCATATTGAATGCCTTATATAATTTGCGAGGGAATCTGAACGTTTGGAGGTAGGTGGCGCACATTTAATGCGCCAACGTTCGAAAAAATTTTGACCGTTGCGACCCAAGTCGCAGGTGGAGTCGACTTCAGGTGCGACTTCGTCCAAGTCGCAGATGGAGTCGACTTCGGGTGCGACTTCGCCTGTTCGCAGCTTCTTCAAGTTCTAGTCTGGGTCGACTTGGTCCTCGACTTGACCCAAGTCGCAGGTGAAGTCGACTTCGGGTGCGACTTCACTTCTTCAACTTGCTAGTTGAACTTGAATTCTTTAGAGATGACTTTGACCACTTGATTTTCTTCATATTGATTGTTCTCCCTTGATTTATGTCTCTTTGGAACATTGTATGATTTTTTACATAGAAAACCTTGGATTCCTTTTCTTGAGTTCTTGAGTACTTGAATTATATATACATATATACATATTATTTTCAAAAACGACTTTTCCCAACGTGGATACTCTCCGACTGGCGGGTTGAATTGACACGCGGGTTAAGATTTTTCTTCTTTAAAAATATATATATGTATATTATATATATAAAATATATATACATACATATTATTTTCAAAAATTACTTTTCCCAACGTGGATACTCCCCGAATGGCGGGTTGAATTGACACGCGGGTTAAGTATTTTCCCTTTTTTTAAAATATATATATATGTATATTTTCTATATATAAAAATACACATATACACATACATTATTTTCAAAAACCATTTTTCCCGTGCACGGGGTGGCTCATATAATATATATATATGAAGCTAAGTATTTTTTTTTTGATAAAAAATAATAATATATATATAAGGGCCGGGGTCCCGGGATCTCACGGGCCGCCATATAATATATATATATATATAAAGTTATGTATTTTTATGATAAAAAATATATATATAAAAGGGGCGGGGTCCCGGGATCTCACGGGCGCACCATATATATGTACATATATAAGGCTAAGTATTATTTTTATGATAAAAAAAATATAATAATATATATATATATATAAAAGGGCCGGGGTCCCGGGATCTCATGGGCGCGCCATATATATGTACATATATAAGGCTAAGTATTATTTTTATAATAAAAAAATAATAATATATATATAAGGGCCGGAGTCCCGGGATCTCACGGGCCGCCATATAATATATATATATATATAAAGTTATGTATTTTTATGATAAAAAATATATATATAATAATATATATACATAAAAGGACCGGGGTCCCGGGATCTCACGGGCCACCATATAATATGTATATACACATATATATAAAGTATATACATATATATATATATAAAGCCACGTCTTTTTTTTTACAATAATATATATATATATATATATGAAGTCCCTGGGGTCCCGGGATCTTAACGGTCGCCACATATATATATATATATATATATATATGCATATATAAAACTAAGTGTTTTTATGATATAACAATAGTAACATATATATATATATAAAGGGTCCCGGGATCCCACTAGGCGCGCTACGCACACACACACGCGCGCCATACGCACACACATATATATAAAATTAAGTATTTTTACAACATATATAAATATATATATATATAAAGGCCCCGGGAACCCGGCATCTCACGGGCGCACCACACACACATATATATAAAGCCACTTTTTTATATAATAAAAAAATATAATGATATATATATATATGAAGGCCCCAGGAACCCGGCATCTCGCGGGCACGCCACACACACATATATATATATAAAGCCACTTCTTTTTTTTTACAATAAACAAAATATATATAATGATACATATATATGAAGAACACGGGAACCCGGCATCTCACGGGTACGCCACATATATATATATAAAGCCATGTCTTTTTTTTTACAATAAAAAAATATGTAATGATATATATAGATATACATATATATATAGAGCCCGGGAACCCGGCACCTCACGGGCGTGCCACATATATATATATAAAGCCTCGAAAAATGTATATATCATACATATATATTAAAAGGCTTCTAAAAATATATATAAAATACATATATATATATATATTAAAAGACTTTCCAAAAAAATGAATATTTTATTTTATAAAATTATAGAGATGTTCCGCAGGCATCCAAAAATGAATATTTCGTTTTCTAAAATTATATAGATGTCCCGCAGGCATCCAAAAATGAATATTTTGTTTTCTAAAATTATATAGATGTCCCGCGGGCATCCCAAAATGAATATTTTATTTTCTAAAATTATATAGATGTCCCGTGGGCATCCAAAAATGAATACTTTATTTTTTAAAATTATATAGATGTCCCGCGGGCATCCAAAAATGAATACTTTATTTTCTAAAATTATATAGATGTCCCGCGGGCATCCAAAAATGAATATTTTGCTTTCTAAAATTATATAGATGTCCCGCGGGAATCCAAAAATGAATATTTTGTTTTCAAAAAATATGTATATGGGTCCCGCGGGGCTCCAAAAATGAATATTTTATTTTCAAAAAATATATATGTCCCGCGGCCCTACAAAAATGAATATTTTGTTTTCTAAAATTATATAGATGTCCCGCGGGCATCCAAAAATAAATATTTTGTTTTCAAAAAATATATATATGTCCCGCGGGCCTCCAAAAATGAATATTTTATTTTCTAAAATTATATAGATGTCCCGCGGGCATCCAAAAATGAATATTTTGTTTTCTAAAATTATATAGATGTCCCGCGGGCATCCAAAAATGAATATTTTTTTCTGAAATTATATAGATGTCGCGCGGGCATCCAAAAATGAATACTTTGTTTTCTAAAATTAAATAGATGTCCCGCGGGCATCCCAAAATGAATATTTTGTTTTCAAAAAAAATATCTATGGGTCCCGCGGGCCTCCAAAAAAGAATATTTTGTTTTCTAAAATTATATAGATATCCTGTGGGCATCCAAAAATGTATATTTTGTTTTCAAAAATTATATATATGTCCCGCGGGCCTCCGAAAATGAATATTTTATTTTCTATATTATATAGATGTCTTGCGGGCCTCAAAAAATGAATATTTTGTTTTCTAAAATTATATAGATGTCCCGCGGGCATCCAAAAATGAATACTTTGTTTTCTAAAATTATATAGATGTCCCGCGGGCATCCAAAAATGAATATTTTGTTTTCTAAAATTATATATGTGTCCCGCAGATATACAAAAATGAATATTTTATTTTTTAAAATTATATAGGTGTCCCGTGGGCATCCAAAAATGAATATTTTATTTTCCTAAAATTATATATGTGTCCTGTGGACCTTCAAAAATGAATATTTTGTTTTCTAAAAATATATGTGTGTCTCGCGGGCCTTAAATATATATATATATATATTTTGTCCCACGGGCTCCCCCAAAAAAAAATATTTTATACACACAGAGACTTTAAAAAAAACATATATATATAATTTTTATACTTCTCCCCGAGTAAATACTCTTCAGCCAGTGGGCTAAGTTGATACACAGGGCTAGGTACCTTTCTATTATGTATATATATATATATATATAAATGACCTCTTTGCTCAACTCGAGCCTTAATGACCGAGCAAGCCCTCTTGGGCCCAAGATCCTCCAAAAAGTCCAAGATGGCTCAAAACTCTTCAACAAGCCCAAGATGGCCCAAAACTCTTCAACAAGCCTCCTTGGGCCCATAATTCTTTGATAGACCCAAGATGACCTAAAACTCTTCAACAAGCCCAGTTGGGCCCAAGATCCCCCAATAAGCCTAGTTGAGCCCAAACTGATTGAGTCAAGCCCACTTAGGCCCAAACTCTTTTCAACATGCTCAGTTGGGCACGAGCCCCTTTTAGAAGGTCCAAGTTGACCTAAACATATTTTTAAAAAATTTGGTTAAATCCATTTCTTGGTAAAACCACCCAATTATCCAATCCAGAGACTGAATGCGGGAGACGCTGGTTTCTTGTACAAGTTCAGAAGCTGAAAGCGGGACACGCTGGTCTGCTGTGTAAAATCCAGAAGCTAAGAGCGCACTTAGTTTGTTGTGTAAGGTAACTAGTGTAGCCGACGGGCCCCTCACTAGTTCCCAAACCGAGTCATCGCTGGTCGACGGGCTAAGCGTAAACTCATATTCAAGTCACGGCGCGTGGCGTCATGTACCTCGTATTTAGGTCATGGCGCGTGGCGTCATATGCCTCACATCCGAGTCACAGCGCGGGGCGAAGTGTACTCACATATCTTTATATTTTTTTCAGACACGATGTTTCGTGCACTTGTAAAGATGTAGAAAGATTTTCTACGCATTTCATCATTATTTCAATCAGAATAAGCATTTTTTTATGGACTATTGTATTCAGCTCTTTTAATCAAGGGTTTTCTCGTTGGAGATGTAAAATCATAATGTGGAACACAAATGCAAAATATTTCTGTGATATACTTTTCGGACTCAGTTAAAGAATTAGATGCTTTAAAATTTTGTTGGGGATTAATTAAGCATTTTTTTTAAAGCCGCAGGAAAATAATCTTTAACTAATAATTTTTCACGAGGCCGGAACAACCATATTCATGGCTCATGAATTGAGTGAGAAAACCTTGATTCAAATGATTCAAAACTTAGATTTCACTTACTTGGATTGAACCTAACTTGAATCAAACTTGTTTGGTTTGGTTCTTCTTTTTTTTCTTCTCCTTTTTCCTTCTATTTTTCTCCTCTTTTCTCCTTCTTCCTTGCTGGTTTTGGACATGCCCAAGGTTGCTCTACACTTAGCAATTTTTCTGAGATTTTTCTCCCCTTTCTCTTGTGGATGCCCCCCCTTGGATCATGCCCCTTTTTATATTTTTTAACCAGTCCATGGGACCCACTTTTCCACATGTCATGAGAGTAATTTATTTCTAACTTATCCCTTGATGACGTGACATTTTTATATCCAAGTAAAATATTCATTTTTTAATTATCAAAAATCCACAAAATCCATGCATTTAAGGATTGCATTGCTGTCCACTAGGTGACGCGCCCCTTAGCTTGGGTTTCGACATTTTTTTGCCACATTTTTCACATATTTATGTGCTCATTTACTGAACCTAGGTTTTAGGCAACTTAGATATGCATTTTAGCATTTTTAAAAATCAAATTTCCATGCCCAAATTGCCCTCGGACGTCCCTTTATTTGCCACATAACCTATGCTCAAATTTGAGCTAAACTTAGGCATTAATCCATTGCATTTAATCCTTGAATTTTCCATGGATTTGACCATTAAATAAATACATAAAATCCAGCTCCATCCACCACCATTTGACACCTTGCATAGCGTTAAAACAAGTCATTTATCTCAAATGCTTTTTATTAAATGCTATGGTAGTCTAGGGTACACAAAGTCAATGCTAGGTATCCTTTTCGAATTAAGCATTTTTCCATGGTAATTAGATTAATCCAATCCACTCATACCATAGATTTCATAATTTTATTTAATCATTTCAAATTTCATCTCAAACTCACGTTTCTACGTCAAATTACGAACCTTTGAAAATAACTTTAGAGTGTGAGATTAAAAAATAATAATTATTACCTTAATTTTATCAATTTTATCTTAATCCAATTCATACATAAGGTTGAGCCCAAAATCATGAGCTTACCTTTCAAATTTCATCTCATTTCGCCTTATAGGCGTCAAGTTATGAATTTTCTATGATTTTCGACATAATTCCTTAATTTCCATTTTAATCTCCATTTTAATCTCCATTTATTAAATCATGGAAATTAAAATAATATTCATGCCACATTGGCATATTCTAATCCTCATTAAGCCCCTTTAGTCATCTTGACTCACATTGGGCTTTGACGATTAATCTTAATCACCATTCTTAATTGCAAACCCTAACTGCAAAATTCATCAATTCATAAAAATCATTCAAAAATCAATCAATTCACACATAAATCATAATTACACCTTAAATGCAATTATATGAGTCCTACTTAGGTCTGGATATTACAATCCTCCCCCCTTATAACAGTTTTCATCCCGAAACCGTCTACTTTGGAATAACTGGGGATACTTCCTTTCTACCTCTTCCTTCAGTTCCCAAGTAGCCTCGCTTTCGGAATACCTATTCCATTGAACTTTAATGTACTCAATCTCTCTATTCCGAAGCTTTGGCACCTTATGATCTAGAATCCTAAGAGATCTTTCCTCATAATTCAAATGGTCTTGAATTGGTAAGTTCTCTGCTACTAACACATGCGCTGGATCTAGAACATACTTCCTTAACATAGAAATATAAAAAACATTATGGACTAAAGCTAGGGCTGGAGGTAATGTTATTCTATAAGCTAACTTTCCAATTTTCTCTAACACTTCAAATGGCCCAATAAACTTGGGATTCAACTTGCCTCTTTTCCCAAACCGTGTAACTCCTTTGAATGGTGTGACTCTTTTGCCGACTTGGATAGTCAAATCCCTTCTCTTGCAGTCTGTGTAACTCTTTTGTCGACTCTGGGCTGTGAGTATACACTGGCGAATAACCTGCACTTTATCCAACTCCATCCTAGTTTAGTGGTGTTCGACACCATCATCCATATAATGCTTCAAATGGTGTCATTTGAATACTAGCTTGGTAACTGTTATTGTACGCGAACTCTGCTATCGACACATATTCATCTCACAATCCTCCGAATTCCAATGTACACATACGGAGCATATCCTCGATAATCTGATTTACAGGCTCCGTTTGTCCATCGGTCTGGGGATGAAATGTCATGCTAAACATTAGTTGGGTGCCTAGGGTTTCATGTAAATTTTTCCAAAATTGAGACATGAAAGTCGTATCTCGATCGGATACTATGGACTTAGGCACTCCGTGGAGCCGTACAATATCCTGTAATATATCTTAGCCAATCTTTCACCTGTATAAGTTCTTTTTATAGGTATAAAATGTGCAATCTTGGATAATCGATCCACTATTACCCATATAGAGTCATTTTTTGCTTGCGTTCTAGGTAATCCTTCAATAAAATCCATTGTAGTGTCGTCCCATTTCCATTCGGGAACTTCTAAAGATTGTAACTTTTCCAGCATCCGTTGGTGATCTGCCTTCACCCTTTGACAAGTCAAGCACTTTGATATATATTTAACGATCTCTCTTTTCTTGTTATTCCGCCAATATGCTTTCTTGAGGTCCTGATACATCTTTGTGCTTCCTGGATGCATAGAAAATGGTGAGAAATGAGCTTCTTTGAGAATTTGTTAATTCTCCTGAATTAGGTATGCATAAGCGACCTTTGTATCGATACATACCTCGCTCATCAACAATGAATTTATTCAACTCTCTTTTCTTCATCTTTTCCACATATGTATGTAGGTCTGTGTCCTCTTGGTGTGTAGTCTTGATTTGTTCAAATAACGATGATTGTATGTGCATTTGTGATAATCTCGTTTGAACTCCAGG
Organism: Annona cherimola; assembly: GCA_030490835.1. NCBI lineage: Eukaryota > Viridiplantae > Streptophyta > Magnoliopsida > Magnoliales > Annonaceae > Annona > Annona cherimola. Next base: position 47,779,736 of record CM059972.1, read on the forward strand.
AGGACATACAATCAATTCCAGTTGCCTTATTTCTCGAAGCAATCCTTCCTCTTTAGTGATAAGGTGCGCTATGCTGGCATTTCTGCTCAATGCATCAACTACCACATTTGCCTTACCTGGATAGTATAGGATCTCCAAATCATAGTCCTTAAGTAACTCAAGTCATCTTTGTTGTCTCATATTCAATTCCTTCTGAGTGAAAATGTACTTAAGGCTCTTGTGATCCATATATATCTCGTGTTTAGCACCATACAGGTAGTATCTCCAAATTTTTAAGGCAAATACCACTGCTGCTTGTTCTAAGTCATGGGTGGGGTAGCTTACTTCATTGGGCTTCAACTGCCATGATGCATAAGCTATCACCTTTCCTTTCTGCACTAGCATGCATCCTAGTCCCTTCCTTGAAGCATCACTGTAAACCACAAACCCTTCATTTCCTTCAGGTAGGTTTAGAATTTGCACTTTTACCAATCGTTGCTTCAACTCTTGAAAACTACGTTCACATTCTTCAGATCATACATCCTTGACTCCTTTATGAGTCAATCTCGTCAGTGGGGCTGATAATTGTGAAAAACCTTCCACAAATCTCCTGTAATAGCCAACCAATCCTAGAAAACTTCGGATTTCTGTAATAGTTGTTGGTCTTAGCCACTTTAGTACTGCCTCAATCTTCTAAGGGTCAACTTGTACTCCCTTCTCTGAGATTATATGCCCGAGAAATGCTACTTGCTTTAACCAAAATTCACATTTCTTCAGCTTAGCATATAATTTTTCCTTCCTTAGTCTTTCCAGTACTCTTCTCAAGTGAATCTCATGTTCTTCTTCTGACTTGGAGTAAATCAGGATATCATCGATAAAAACAACCACAAATTGGTCCAAATAATCCCAAAATACCCTATTCATCATATCTATAAATTCAGTAGGGGCATTAGTGAGTCCGAAAGGCATCACTAGAAACTCATAATGTCCATACGTTGTTCGAAATGCTGTCTTGTGAATATCGGTAGGACTTATCCTTAGCTGATGGTACCCTGACTGCAAATCGATCTTTGAAAATGTTGTATCTCCTTTCAACTGATCAAACAAATCATCAATCCTTGGCAATGAGCATTTGTTCTTCACCGTAACCCTGTTCAACTCTCTGTAGTCAATGCATAATCTAAGACTCCCATCCTTTTTCCTCACAAATAACACTGGAGCTCCCAAGGGTGATACACTGGGTCTGATAAAACCTTTATCCAATAGCTCCTGTATTTGAGTTCTCAACTCATTCATTTCTGTTGGTTTCATTCGATATGGGGCCTTAGATATTGGAGTTGTGCCTGGTATGATGTCAATCGTCATATCCATTTTCCTTTCTGGAGGTAATGTAGTTAATTCCATCGAAAAATATTTAGAAATTCCTTAACCACTGGAATTTAATTTATTTCTACCTCCTTTTATTTCTTCACATTTACTAATACCATATATACTTGGCAGTGTTGGTGGATTATTTTAACCGCTTTCATTGAGGATATCAGTATCGTTGAATCCTCAGGTTGCCTTAGCGTTCCAATAGCTACATCTTTTTCTGGGGTTACTTCAAATTGCACCTTCTTATTTTTACAATCAATCGTCGCTCCTCATTGGCTTAACCAATCTATGCCTAGTATTACATCAAACTCGATCATGGATAATAGGATCAGGTCGGCTTCTAAAATCATTGATCCTATCCTAATTGGACAAGCCTTACATACTTGGTTAGAGCTGGCTAACCTATAAACAGGGGATTCTACATGAATTACCTTGTTGGTTTCCTCTACTGGTAGTGCATGCGTGGTTACATATTGGCAAGCAATGAATGAATGGCTAGCACTCGAATCAAATAAAGCTATAACCGAATTTCCTAAAATATAAACCATACCTATAACCGCTTTCTCCTCCTGCTCTTGCGACTCAGTCCGGGTCAGAGCATGAACTTGCACAGGATTCGTAGAGGTTCCCTGCCTATTAGCTGCTTCCATTAGCCTTGGCTGTGTGGCCTTTCCACGTCCTTGCGACGTTTGTGCTTTGTTTGGACAATTCGGAGCTATGTTGTGGCACCCCGAACCGAGGCGTCCATATAGTCCTTACTCCGGGATCTTGTCAATTGGTAAATGTGAGTCAGGATTGTTGCCCTGATCACGCGGCGGGTACTTAATTGGATCTCGTCCAAATTTTTTTCTTTTCTTTTTCTTTCATCACATAAGGATACACTTTATTCATAATAGACTCATCCATATCATCATAAACCATTCATATCTTCTTTTATTGAAATAATTCACATAAGTACAATCATGTTTGTAATATCCATAAAACATGTCTTTAACATGATTATCATACATTTGTCCCTTTAGACGCATACATAGAACTGCAATTAAATTTGCAGGTCATTTCTACCTGGCATCCTTTATGACTAAGCTCCATAGCCTGTTTGTCATTTTCAAAACACATATGAGTAATAATACTCAGTAAGCAAGCCTTTTTCTTTGGCAAGTATATATTTTTCTTTCATTCAAATGCATTTCTCCCCATTGGGTAGGAGACACTTACCAAGTGATCAATTACCAATGGGACAAAAACCTTTTCATGCATTTCATGAGAATGCAATGCATTCATTCATTGATGACTTTCCTTGTGCCTCCAACCTCTAGGAGGACGCCACCGGCACACAGCCCTTGCGACTTGGCAATAGTGAAGGGGAACCCTCTGATCCGCTTACTACCTCCACCAAAGTCTCTTCCTTGTGCACCATGTTCATACATATGCCGGCATGACATGCTCCATAAAACTTGATAAATCATTTAGAAAGTAATTTAACAAGCAGTTAGCAATCATTTCATGTAAAGCATTATAGGAATGACCATCCTTAAATATAATTTATAAAACATGTGAGCAAACAATTTGTAAGCATTTAAAAACATTTTAGAAAGCATATAGCTTGCTTACCTCCTCAGTTCGTGTCCTTCACCTTTTCCTTTCCTTTTCCTATACAAGGAAAAATGATATTATATCTATATCATTCTATGTCTTCGATTGCTTCCCATGAACGCTTTATAATCATTCATTACCTCATTTTTATAAAGGTTAATCTTATAAATATACTTGGTCATTACCTCCTTATATGGATTTTTATCCATAAATCCTTTAAAAATTTCATCCATATATCCTCATAAATATATAAAAATAAATCTCAATTTTTTCCCAAAATTATGTTGTTCACTATTCATAATACTATAGCAAATCACTGTAGCAGATTATTGTAGCAAATCACTGTTCACCCGAGGTTACTGTTCACAGCTACGAGGGTTACTATTCATGGGTTCCAAAAATTGACGTTTTTTCCAAAAATAAAAAATACCATGACATAGCTTATGCTTAGTATATCATGGAAAATTTCATACATTTTGAATTTATTATCATTTACTTGGCTAAATAAATCATTTTCTTCATTACTAAAAATCAACATAAATTCACTTAAGTATAATCCTTAATTCCAAAAATCATGAAATTAATATATCATCATTTCAACATCCTATTCATTCATCCCAAATCATCATTTATCAATTTTGGAGCATTATGTACACATATCATATGTTATCCTCCCGAATGCTCTATCTTTGCTCCAATTTTTTGATATTTTGGCATAATTCTAATTAAGCATTATAAATATACTTATTTTCTTATGCTTAGACATTATCTAAGCATGGTTTTACCCTACTTAATATCCAAAGGAAATTTGGAAAGAAATCACTTACCGGATATGGAGATATCCCTCTTTTTCTCACACTTTTTCTCTCTAACTTTCTCCTCTTCTTTCTCCTCAAGGCTAAAACGTGGTGGGGGTGGAAAATGCTCAAATGGAGCTGGGTTTGTTGTGCTTTGGATGCCCCCCCTTGGCCCCTATTTATAGGGCTTGATTTTTCATAAAACTGGATTTTATCCCCCTTGCTCAAGGTGTTAAATTGCAAATATGTTTTTTTCTAATTTCAAAAGGTGCATGGAGCCTTGTGCAGCCCAGCCTAGGCCTGCTCCAACCCCCCTATGGCAGCCCTATTTTTCTAGATTTTAATTTATTAAAATTTATTTATTTTAAGCTAATTAAATCCTAGCCGTTGATTTATGATGATGATGAATTTAAACCATTGATTTTTGGTCAAATATACACTCACCCCCAGCCATGCTCCTGCAATAGCTGCTGTTCATTTATTATTTTTATTATTTTTAATTATTTAATTTAATAAAAAGTCAAAAGTAGCATTAATGAAAAATTAAACTACTTTTTGATCTCCTTTTGACGTTTCATCTTGACCCTTAATTTGTGATTTTCATCATATCTTAAACCATTCATCATGTCCATCATAAATTTTTAACAATCCATAAAAAATTTCATTGAAATCCAATGCCCGGATTGAAAATTATGAATTTTTCTTTAATTTTTCACTAAAATCCAAAATTGGATTAAAATATAAAAAAGAATTGCTATTTTGTCCTGTAGTGATTAAAAATCCTTTTTGTCTTTTTGTGATTAGGTTATTCCAAGTGATTAACTCTTAATCTCGTGTCTTAATCTTAGGATTACTATTCACATGCACTTTTCATGTAGGTTAAATTCTTAATTACATTATTTTAATCTTGACCTTTTCCTTTCCCGTCTCAACTTCTTTTGCTCCCGAGCTGAACATCTTGGATCCTAGCCTTAGTTCCTGAGTTCTCATTACCTTAATCTCCAAGGCTCTAGCCCTTTCTACACTTGATGCATAATCCTTGATCAGTAGAGGGGCTAAACTTTCTCTGAGGTATGGCCTCAGTCCCTGCTCAATTTTCTGTGCCTTGTTCTCTGGCACATTGGCAATCCATGGTATATATCTCACCAAAGCATTAAACTTGGTGGCGTATTCCATCACAATCATTCTCCCTTGGTAGAGTCTCTCAAATTCTATAACCTTCTGGCTCTGTAATCCCACTAGGAGATACTCCCTGTTGAATTTCTCCATGAACGTCTGCCATGTCACTTCCTCCGGGTGTGGCATAGTAATTAGCATCGTCTCCCACCACTCATGTGCATCTTTTACTAACAGATGAGTGACACATAATACTTTTTGCCTATCATTGCACGGAGATATTTTGAACAATTTTCTGATCTCCGTTATCCATTGTTCAGCTTAGACGAGGTCCGGTTCACCTAAAAACATAGGAGGCCGTTGTGAAAGAAATGCATTTATTGCCCTCCTGTCTGCTTCCATCAACTGGTTCTCGTCTGTTGTGGGCGTTGTAGGGGGACTGGGTTAGCCGTAAGAATGGCTCCTTCCTTTTCAACACTTCTTAATTGGGCCTGTTGGATCTTCTCCCACAAGTCTTGAATTATGTCTGCGACATGGGTCACTCAATCACGAGTAGCTTGTTGCATAGCTTCTTTTACTGCTGAAGCTACTCTTTCCTCAATTATTTAAGCTTGACTTCGCTCTTGTTCTCTGTTTAGTTCTGAGCTTTCATATGCCCTTCTTTGTTGATTTCTCTGGTTTGGCCTTTGTGATTCGGGCCTACCCCTTTTGGGCCTTCTAGATTCACCAACCTCATGTTGGCTAGGAACTTCTGTAGTCACTTCTTTCCCTTTGTTTTTTCTAACCCTGTACCTTGTATCAACCATGGTGCTCTTTCTGAATATTCAAAAGTACATAACTTTATTCATGGTTAGGATTAGGTCATCATAAACACATTTCATCATCATATGGTTAATTTAGCATAACCAAATCACTCAATCATAATCCTGTCATTTTCCATCATTCAACAATCATACACATTCATATTCATGTGCATTCATTTCATGCATCCAAAATCCTTAGATATAGTTATATCATTATAACTAATCATATAATTCACATTATCAAAGCATTCCATTCATAAAATAGAATCTTATCATGTCACAACATGACATCTCACACAAATATGTACATGTCATACACCACACCATAATTATACATGCATGTCATATCACACATATATGTACATACTTGTCACCATAACACATCAGCTACCATAAAGTGTCATCAAACCATAATTTTACATACAACTTTCAAAAAAGTCTATAAAATCAAATCATCTTCTACCGGGACCCCTCCTTATGTAACGCTTACGACTAGGTGGAACTTGTGTGGGTTCATTGATAATTGTATTCGTGTTGGACCACGCGGGGACATCTTCCTCACCTCCATCACTACTATTACTATCATCCTCATCCTCTTCTTCCTCAACCTCCTCTTCATCATTTTCACCCTCCTCCTCCTATCTTTCAGGAGCAAGGTTGTGGCGCCCCGAACCGAGGTGCCTAGAAGCCTTACTCCGGGATCGTTTTGATTGGTAAACGTGACTCAGGATTGTTGCCCTGATCACATGGCAGGATTTTTTTTTTCATCAATGCATGAAAAATTCCCATCATTCATCTAACATGAAATATATTTCACATATCACAGTTATAAACCAAAACTGTTTCATAAAACAAAAATATTCCTTTCCATCTCAAAATTATCATCGTTGACTTTACATAAAGTTTACATAAACATCATTTATATAAAAAACTACATAACACTTGGCATGCTGCCTTCATCATCATTTCCTGTCTGTTGTTGAAAAAGCATGGGTGAGTAATAATACTCAGTAAGCAAGTTATATATAATTTTTCAATCATTTTCATGCATTTCATAAAATGCAAATGCAATGCATACATAGCATTCATGACATTCCTTTGGATGTGACGCTAGCTAGGCGCCTATCTCATACATGCTCCCATTTCAGGGAGATCGCCGCCGACCTGGGCCTATTAAGCGACTTGGCAATAGCGAGGGGGACATCCGGTCCGCTTACTACCTCGACTAAGGCCTATTCCTCGTGCACATGCTCATTCTCATACATATGCCGGCATGATATTTGCAAATCATAAACAATTTCATAAAAAGCATTTAATAAACAATTTCACAAAACAAACTTCAGTTCATGTAAAGCAGTTATAGGTATGGCCAACCTTAAATAAATTTCATAAAGCAACTTGCAAACAATTTCAAGCATTTTGGAAATAATTTGCAAAACATATAACTTGCTTACCTTCTTAGGAGGTGTCTTCGACCTTCTCTTTTCCTTTTCCTATTCAAGGAGAAATGATATTTTCATTTTTTTCTATTCAAGCTGCTTCCCATGCATGCTCTATATTATTTGGGCATTATTTCTTTATGTGGATATTTTTATCCATAGGTTCTTCAAAATTTTCATCCTTATAATTAAATATTAATCTCAAATTTTCTTCAAAATCACGCTATTTACTGTAGCAGATCACTGTAGCATACTACTGTTCATCCGAGTAATTGTTCACAGAGACGTGGTTACTGTTCATGGGTTCCAAAAATTGATATTTTTTCCAAAAATAAAAAATACCATGACATACCTTATGCCTAGTATATCATAGGACATTCAATACATTTTGAATTCATCATCATTTACTTGGTGAAAAAAATCATTTTCTCCATATACTAAAAATCAACATAAATTCACTTAAGCATAATCCTTAATTCCAAAAATCATGAAATTAATATATCATTATTACAACATCATATTTATCATAATAATACATCCCAAATCATCATTTATCAATTTTGGAGCATTATTTTCACATATCATATGCTATCTTCCCAAATACCCTATTTTCGCTCCAAATTTTTGATGTTTTGGCATAATTCCATTTAAACATTATATCTATACTTATTTTCTCATGCTTGGGGATTATCTAAGTATGCTTTTATCTTAATTAACATCCAAAAAAAATTTGGGTAGAAATCACTTACCCGAAGTGGAGATACGCCTCTTTTTCTCACACTTTCTCTCTCCAACCTTCTATTCTTCAAGGCTAAAACATGTGGGGATGGAAAATGAAGTTTCTCAAGTGATTTTTGAGCTTGGAATGGCTGTGAATTCGTCCAAGGAATGCTCCCCTATTTATAGTGCTTCAAATTTCATGAATTTGCATTTTACCCCTTCTAGCTCAAGGTGTAAAATTGCAAAATGTGTTTTTTTTATAATTTCCAAAGATGCCTTGAGGCAAGAGCAGCTACCCTAGTCCTGCTCCAGCCCCCCTATAGCAGCCCTAATTTTCTACCTATTTTTTTATTTTTAAAATTAATTAAATTAAGCTAAATTAATCATAGCCATTGATTTTTGATTAGGATGAATTTTGACCATTGATTTTGGTCAAATTTTCCAGCTGCTCCCCCTGCAACATCCCTGTAGCAGCAGCCATTCATTTAATTTTTTTATTTTTATTTTTTTATTTTATTTAAAAAGTCAAAAGTAGCTTTTATTAAAAAGTTAGCTACTTTTTCGATCTCTAAATGACGCTTCATCTTAACCTTTGATTTGTGATTTTCATCACATCTTAACCCATTCATCATGTCCATCATGAATTTTTAACCATCCATAAAAAATTTCATCGAATTTCGACGCCCGGATTGCAATTTATGAATTTTTTTCTATTTTTCCACAAAAATCCAAACTTGGATTAAAATATCCAAAAGAATTGCTATTTTGTCTTGTAGTGATTAAATCTCTATTTCGTCTTTTTGTGATAAAGTTAATCCAAGTGATTAACTCTTAATCACGGGTCTCAGTCCTTGGTTACTATTCATGTGCACTATTCACGGGGTTAAATTCTTAATTGCATTATTTCAATCTCCAATACACATATTCATTAATATAATTTATGAATTTTCATTTATTCATAAAATAATTATAAAATTACAAATATCGAAATGACGCGTATACGGTCGGGGTTTCACAAAGGTATTCCATCGGGTCCTCATCGTCGTTATCACTCACATTATTGTTTCCATTTCATTTGTTAAGTTGGATGGGTTCCCCCTCCTATCCTACTATATGGATAACGACCTCGTTAAGGCCCGGTGCAATGGGTGACTCTAAAATTCCCTGTGCCTAACGTTCCTCTACTGTAATAGCTACCTCTTTCTCCCTCTAATGGATCTTTTCCCAACTTACCTTGTGCCTAAATTGCACAAGTCTGCACTCAAATATGTACCACGGACCATCATCATGGGGTATAGGTGCGGGGATCTGATCCTAAAATTTTTGGAGACTTGGGGGTATATCAAGTCAGATGGGACGGGTAGATCTATTTGGTGAGATGCTACAATATTCTCCCCCTAGGAGTATGGCTCGTAGACTCCTCTGCATTAGGCCTTTGAGGGTATGGGTTGACATAATAATCTCTCTGAGTCTGGGTCGGGAAAATTGCGCCATAGACCCTCTAACTATGCGTATTGGCATTTTGGACCCCGAAGTTTTCGTATTAGCATTTTAGACCCCCGAAAGTTTCGACCTTTGTATTTTACCCCCCGCACCCTCACGCCGTCAAAAAAGCAGTGCCTAGCCGTCCGAAATGACCCGAATACCCCTGACAGAACAAAAAGGCAGAGGCCACGACAGCAGACCCTTCTCAACCCTTCTCCATACCTTCCAATAATTCAAATTTAGCCCAAAATTTGCATGCAACCCATTACTCAATTGTCTGACTGTTAAGTGGCCAAATGTGCTGCCTCGCATCATCCCACAAAAAAAAAAATCTTTGTAGCTGCCGTCTTCCAGTCCCAGCATCCATAAAACAACCAATTAACGCCAAAATAGCGTGAGATCCAGATAAGATGGATACGTATCCGCTGGTTGGGCGAGGATAACCGGACACATTCCTCCGAACCGGCGCAACTGTCTCCTTTCACCCACCAATAATTCAACATTAGCTGGCCCACCACCTCCACCGTACTAAATAAATATTAACGACAGCGAGGACAAAAATCACTACCCATATGCATAAATCATAATAACTCACTCCAAAAGTCAAAACCGCGCACAAATCCCATCTCGAACTAGCCTCTGCCAACGAGATCGCAAGAAAACAGAGAAGGATACACCACGTAACCACCAAGGCATGGGCATCCAAGTCTCCAAGCAGCTCCAACGCCGGCGGGCTCTCTCAGTCGAGAAGACCACGCTCGTCGATCTCCAGAAGAACTCCGGCAATGTGTTCCCCGGAAGCGACTACCGCTCCCCGGACCCCAAGAACTGGATGCACCACCTGGATTTGCAGAAGCTCCATCTGTGCAAGATCGTGTGGCCCGGCACCCACGAATCTGCCACCAACAAGATCGGCGTGCGCTTCGTCTCCCGCCCCTTCGCCCAATGCCAGTCCCTCTCCATCTACCGCCAGCTTGCGAGAGGCTCGCGGGTCCTCGACGTCCGCGTGCAGCAGGACCGCCGCGTCTATCATGGGATCCTCAAGTCCTACGATGTCGGCGTCGTCATCAGCGACGTCAAGAAATTCCTCGCCGAGACGCAGTCGGAAATCGTGATTCTCGAGATACGGACGGAGTTCGGGTACGAGGACCCGCCCAATTTCGATAAGTACTTGGTGGAGCAGCTGGGTGATTTCCTCATCCACTAGGACGATCATGTGTTCCAGAAGACGGTCGCGGAACTGCTGCCGAAGCACGTGAGTAATGAGTTGCATGCAAATTTTTGGCTAAATTCGAATTATTGGAAGGTATGGAGAATAGTTGAGAAGGGTCTGCTGTCGTGGCCTCTGCCTTTCTGTTCTGTCAGGGGTATTCGGGTCATTTCAGACGGCTAGGCACTGCTTTTTTGACGGCGTGAGGGCGCGGGGGGTAAAATGCAAAGGTCGAAACTTTCGGGGGTCTAAAATGCTAATATGAAAACTTCGGGGTCCAAAATGCCAATACGCATAGTTAGAGGGTCCATGACGCAATTTTCCTGTCTGGGTCTGAGTGTGCCTAGGAGGGAAACCAGGAGGAACTGGTGGGAAATATGTGGAATTCCACCATCTATTTACATTCTCTTCTATCCTTCTTTTTCGCTCCTCCTCCTCCTTTCTAAGTTCTTCCTCACTCATTGCCCTTTTTCCTCTGTCGGCCATCTACAATTCAAACATAGCATGTCAGCTATATTCAAACATTATAATCAAATCATCACAGACAATTTATTCTATAATCACATAATTATCATCTAATTACATAGATATCATCTTATCACATATATATCATCTAATCACATAGCTTATCATCATAAGCTATAAATTTTCACTCTTAGAAAATTTTCCTCACCTATTTACCAATCTATGCTCTAATACCAACTTCTGTGGCACGCCAGCCCACGCGTCACAACCTTACTCCAAGATCTATCGATTGGTAAACATTATCAGGATTGTTGACCTGTCACACGGTAGACTTATCGAATATTTATCCATTTTATCCTAACTCCTTAGGAATTTATTTCATTTCATATATTCCATTTCCATCATATACCTTTTTAGGTCATTATTCCATTTGAAATATACACATACGATATCATAAATTCCATAGTTAATCATTTCATGATAAATCGTTCTTAACATTTGACCATAATTTTTTTTTCGTTATTTATAGTCATATTCACCATTCGTAGTCATAAACATAACATAATCCTTATACAACATTAAATCACCATTTAATGTCATCAATCATACAACCATACAATTCATAAAATTCATTCATAGGTAACTTTTACAAATTCATATTTTCTTGAATCTCCACCTATGCTTCTTGCATGGTTCTTCCCTTCACCGGTCTTTAGGATTTGGAAAAAAATTGTGAGTCGAAACTCAATAAGCAAGCTATAAGGTTTTCAGGCAATTCATTTTCATTGAAAATAACTTGGAAAGTCATCTTATACTATGGTGCCCCGAACCGAGGCGTCACATTTGACCTTACTCCGGAATCTTGTCGATTGGTAAATGTGACTCAGGATTGTTGCCCTGATCACGCGGCGGGTTCTTAATTGGATCTCGTCCAAATTTTTTTTTTCTTTTCTTTTGTCACATAAACATATACTCATCATCATTCATATATCATCATGAATCATCAATTTTTCATATTATTCATAACTTTATAATTTCATACAACCTATATCCTTTTTCATCATATGCCATTAGGGCATTCATTCATACATAAATCTACTAACCTTTGTAGATTTCTCTTTTCCTTTAGCAACACGTCTTTCATCACTTGAATTTTTCCTGCACCTGTCTAAGGGGGAAAAACATGAGTAGAAACTCAATAAGCAAGCATTTTTCATTTTAAATGCATTCCTCTACATTCGATAGAAGACACTTACCAAGTGATCAACTATCAAATGCACAGAAACCTTTTCATAAACCATTGGATGTGCAAATGCTTTCTTTCCACTCCTGACATAAACCTTTGAGTGCGGGTACGCTAGCCCAGGGAACATCTCACATAACATGGTCCAATGCGCCGGCTGTCTCCGACTTGGCGTCATCAAGAGGAACCTCTCTTCCTCTTGACGCCTACATGGTTCCTACATGCATGACTTTTGATTTTCCCAAGCATTATATACCTCTTACACCAAGTAGCTTGTCATTCTCATGTAGAGAATTATTTGCACCGTTCATTTAAAAACATCATTTCAAATCCATGCTTTTCTTTTCAATCCATGTATGAAAATGCAATGCATTCATTCAAACATAACATTCCTTTGCCTCCACCTCTGGGGAGGACGCCGTCGGCACACAGCCCATACGACTCGGCAATAATGAAGGGGGACCCTCTGATCCACTTTCTACCTCCACCAAAGCCTCTTCCTTATACATCATACATGTGCACATGTCCATGAACATCACATGATATCAATATGCCGACATGACTTTTCATAAAAACTCATAAACACTCATCATTTCAAAACATTATAGGAATGGCCACCCTTAAACACATTTCATAAATACTTGGAAATAAAATCACATTTTCAAAAGGGTTTTCTTGCTTACAATGAAACAATAAAATCATATTTAAAAAAAGTTCGCTTGCTTACCTCCTCAGTCTGTGTCTTCCACCATTTCCTTTCCTTTTTTTCCTATACAAGGAAAATGGATATTTTATCCATCCATTCTATGTTTACTTTCCATGCTTGCTTTATAACCTTTCATTACCTCATTCACATAGAGGTTAATCGTATAAAGATACTTAGTCATTACTCATTTATATGGATTTTTATCCATAAATCCTTTAAAAATTCCATCCATATATCCTCATAAAATATAAAAATAAATCTCAATTTTTCCCCAAATCTCGCTGTTACTGTTCATAATTACTGTTCATGGCACTGTAACACTTATTGTTCACGTTACTGTTCATCCGAGGTTACTGTTCACAGAGACGTGGTTACTGTTCATGGGTTCCAAAAATTGATTTTTTTTCCAAAAATAAAAAAATACCATGACATACCTTATGCTTAGTATATCATAGGACATTTCATACATTTTGAATTTATCATCATTTACTTGGCCAAAAAAAATCATTTTCTCCATATACTAAAAATCAACATAAATTCACTTAACATAATCCTTAATTCCAAAAATCATGAAAATAATATATCATTATTCCAACATCATATTTATCATAATCATACATTCCAAATCATCATTTATCAAATTTGGAGCATTATTTCCACATATCATACATAATTTCCCCGAATGCTCTATCTTTGCTCCAAATTTTCGATGTTTCGGTATGATTCCAATTAAGCATTATAACTTTACTTATTTTCTCATGATTAGGCATTATCTAAGCATGATTTTACCCTACTTAACATCCAAAATAAATTTGGGAAGAAATTGCTTACCTCAAGTGGAGAACTTCTCATTTCCTTCCCATTTTCTCTTTCCTTCCTTCTCTCCTTCTCTCTCTATGGCCAAAACGTGTTTTGGGGGTGGGAATGCTTGAATTGCTCAAGCATGGAGTGCCTTTGGACGTCCACCCCTGCCCCCTATTTATACTTTTTGATTTTTCACATATTTGCAATTTACCCCCTCTTGCTTGAGGTGTAAATTTGCAAATGTGTTTTTTTCTAATTTTAAAAGGTGCATGGAGCATTGTGCAGCCCCCCCTAGGCCTGCTCCAGCAGCCCTATTGTAGCCCTATTTTTACCTATTTTTTTCTTTTTTTAAAATTAATTAATTTAGGCTAAATTAATTCTAGCCATTGATCTTTGATGAGGATGATCATGGGCCATTGGATCATGCCCCAAAAGTCCATGCTCCAGCAGCAATTGCAGGCTTTGCATTAATTTTATTTAATTAAAATTAATTAAAGTCAAATGCCATTAATGAAAAAGTAAAGTTACTTTTTCCCTTTTCAAATGACATTTAATCTTGACCCTTAATTCATGATCCTTGATTAATCTTGGACCATTCATCATATCCATCATCATATCTTGGCCACCCATAAAAAATTTCATCTTGATCCGATGTCCGGATTGCAAGATATGAATTTTTCTTCATATTCTTCAAAAATCAATTAAAAATCCGAAAATTCATATTTTAATCCAAAAAAACATTTTTGTCCTGTAGTGGGAAGCTTCCTTTTTCGTCTTTTATGATTAAGTTAATCCAAAGTGATTAACTTAACATATTTCCTTAATCCCACGTTTACTATTCACATTTCACTATTCACGTGCACTATTCATCCGAATTTCCTGCATAAGTATTTTAACCTTCATTTCCATATATTTCATATCCATCAATATATATATTTCTCAAATATATTACCTAGGATTTACAACCCTAGGGTTTTGTACACGTCTCAAAGATCGGGGTTCCACATATACCCACTCTAGGGTATATGTTAAAACATATTTCTTATACCCGTCCAAGGTATGTCATAAACAATGTGATGCATTATTTAAAATCATGACATTCCTTTGGATAGAAGCTAGCTAGGCAACCATCCACTTTCATCCTCTCTCCCATTCCAGGGAGGCACCGCCGGCCTGAGGCCTCTTTTAGCAACTTGGTCGCACTAAAGGGGGACATTCGGTTCGCTCACACCTCCGAGGTGGACCTCATGCTTTTGTGCACATGCTTTCTTTCATAAACATGAACTTTGATATGCTAGCATGATTTTTCATTCATAAACTCATGATTCATCATTTGTCATAAGTACTTCAAAAGCAATAAGCAATTCGTTTATCTCATTGGAAATAACATTTCAACACACATTTAGATAAGGAATGTTCATCCATAAAAAACTTAGAAATAATTGAAATCATTCATTTGCTAACTCATTTAAACAGTTAGAATTTCATTGATAAACATTTTATCACATTTGATAAAACAAAGCATTTAGAATACTGCTTGCTTACCTTATTTGCTTAGCTTTCCGTCTTGTTTATCTCTTTGCCTTTGCCTATACATAAACATAGCATTGCATTCATAACAATCCATTTGCTTGCATTCACTTAGTTTTCAAATCTCATAATCTATATCATACGTAATCAACTTGGATTTTCAAGTCGATCATACATACATAACATGCACTTGTGCATCTTATCATTCATTTCATATTTTGTTTTAATCCCATATTTAGGGTAAACACATAACATTCATTCATAATTCACCATATGGGGATTTACATTTACCATTAACCATTCTTCATCTATTTTCCATTTTTCCTACGTCAACGCTCTTTCTAAGCATATAAGTAACGTTTTAAGCTTCATAAATAAATTTCAAAAATTGAGATAATCAAACATCATAAATGTAGAAACATCCTTATGCATTTCATCACATATTCATGCATATTTTTCTTTTTAGCAACTTCACATAAATCATATATCATCCATTCATACATATGCTCTACATACGTTCAACATACAACACATATATTATGTGTTTCTTAAAATTTCTTAACACAGAAAATTACACCCAATTTCAACATCATTAAACCCTTAATTATCATATAGGGTTTAATTTTGGATTTTTAATCCATTTATCACTAGTTTCCAAAACAGCCATGTTAAGACCCGTTTTTATCCTTTCAACGGCTCTTTCAAGACTTAAATCATAACAGATTTTTAAGTCATAATTTTCAGAAAATAAACATGATTTTATTAACCCAAATTTAGGGTATTATCACATATTAAAAATTCATAATTCATTTGCTTCCATAACAGCAACATTTTCATGCATATAGGGTATTCATTTTGACTCGTTTTGATGTGTCCATACATATATCCTTAAAATCAGATTTAGAGCAATATTTCCAAGCCATTTTGGACACTCAAAGTACCTTAATCCTAGGGTAATTTATGCTCAATAACATTCATAAATCATTTATTTACAAACAGCAACAAAAATCATATGGAAAGTACCCGTTTTGGGCCCCGTTTGGACGTCTCATACACATACCCTAAAAAATCAGATTTAAGGAAAACTCATCCAGCCCACTTAGGCCATCTAAAGGGTTCTTAATTTAGGTTACTTTACCCTAAAATTCATCCATAAAAAATTTAAACACCTCTTTGTATCATTTTTTACTCAAAAATGAAAAAATCGGGCATTACTTGAAACCCTAAGTTCTATTTTTGCTAAAATAATTAACAAATGCTTAAATCATCAACATATGTAATCCAAAATAACATGAATTACATCCAAATCATCATGCTTATATCATACAACAACTTGGTTTAGGGTTTTGAGAATTTCCAAGTTAGCTTTCATCTCAAATTTTAACCTTAACTTCCCTTTTCACTCTCTTGAACTCTTGATCACATTTATATCTTTCAAAAATCATTCAATACCCATATTAAGGGATCATGAATCATCCTTTAAGAGTTTTTTATGAACCATATTCATGGATCATGAATTGAGTGAGAAAACCTTGATTCAAATGATTCAAAATTTAGATTTCACTTACTTGGATTGAACGTAACTTGAATCTAACTTGTTTGGCTTGGTTCATCTTCTTTTTCTTCTCCTTTTTCCTTCTCTTTTTATCCTATTTTCTCCTTTTTCCTTGCTGGTTTCGGACGTGCCCAAGGTTTCTCCACACTTAGCAATTTTTTTGAGAATTTTCTCCCCTTTCTCATGTGGACACGCCCCCTTGGATCATGCCCCTTTTTATATTTTTTAACCAGTCCATGGGACCCACTTTGCCACATGTCATGAGGGTAATTTATTTCTAACTTATTCCTTGATGACATGACATTTTTATATCCAAGTAAAATATGCATTTTCTAATTATCAAAAATCCACAAAATCCATGCATTTAAAGATTGCATTGCTGTCCACTAGGTGACGCCCCCCTTAGCTTGGGTTTAGAAATTTTTTTGCCACATTTTCCACACATTTATGTGCTCATTTACTTCACCTAGGTGTTAGGAAAATTATATATACATTTTAGCATTTTTAAAAATCAAATTTCCATGCCCAAAGTGCCCTTGGACATCCCTTTATTTGCCACATAACCTATGCTCAAATTTGAGCTAAACTTAGGCATTAATCCATTGCATTTAATCCTTGAATTTTCCATGGATTTTACCATTAAACAAGTCCATAAAATTCAGCTCCATCCACCACCATTCGACACCTTGCATAGCATTGAAAAAGTCATTTATCTCAAATGGTTCTTATTAAATGCTATGATAGTCTAGGGTACACAAAGTCAATGCTAGGTACCTTTTTCAAATTAAGAAATTTTCCATGGTAATTATCTTAATCCAATACACTCATACCATATATTTCATAATTTTATTCAATCGTTTCAAATTTCATTTCAAACTGACGTTTCTACGTCAAGTTATGAACCTTTGAAAATAACCTTAGAGTGTGAGATTAAAAATAAATAATTATTACCTTAATCATATCACTTTTATCTTAATCCAATACATGCATAAATTTGAGCCCAAAATCGTGAGCTTGTGTTTCAAATTTCATCTCATTTTGCCGTATAAGCGTCAAGTTATGAATTTTCTACGATATTCAACATAATTCCTTAATTTTCATTTTAATCTTCATTAATTAAATCATGAAAATTAAAATAAATATTCATGCCACATTCGCATATTCTAATTCTCATCAAGCCCATTTAGTCATTTTGACTCACATTGGGCTTTGGCGATTAATCTTAATCACTATTCTTAATTGCAAACCCTAATTGCAAAATTAATCAATTCATAAAAATCATTCAAAAATCAATCAATTTACACATAAATCATAATTACACTTTAAATTCAATTATATGAGTCCTACTTGGGGCTAGGTAATCCTAAAATCGGTTCAATACCAACCTGAAGTTTGCCTGATGACCTATTAAAAAAAGTGAGAGTCAAACCAACCTTGTCTCAACCTGGTATAAAAATAGGGTTAAACTAAATTTTTAAAAAGTAATGTCAGGGTTGAGTAAACCCTGACCCTGTATGGCTAGCCCTAATTCCCACCCATACGGGAATATTAATTTTTCTAGTATTTTTATTTTTAGAATTTGATGCATTTCATTTGGAGTTTTCATTTAGTATTTTGTAGGAACTCACTCAAGAAGAATGCAATATGAAAATATCAGTGTTTAAACAAAAAGTTGACATATATCACTAAAAACACTTGCTTGGATTGATATACATGTTTGGTTAAATGACTTGTCTTTAACATTGAGGACAATGTTAATTTTAAGTGTGGGGGTGAATGTATTGCATTATCTCTTTGACTATCCCTTTCTTTAAAAGAATACTGTGCTGAACGAATATTATGCTAATTTTTTTATATTTTTTGCTGAATTTTGTTGAAAATATGCATGAGTGTTGACTTTGGATTGATTTAGACCCCACTTTGAACTCTTGTTGGTCCTTTAAGTAGACCATTCTTGGACTTTAAAAACCTTTGAGTTAGGCATATAACTGAATTCTAGTGAGATACTAAACTTATTTTTGAGCATATCTTGTTGGAAATGCCCATATTTTTGTCCTTGATCACTTGATGAAGCTCATATATCGAGGTGCCAATTCTACTTTCTTTCAAGCTTTGAGTAATTCTCTCTAATTTGTCAAAATTATTTCCAATACACACAATTGGTAAGTTAAATGAGGTAGTTTTTCTCATTACATGAAAACCTCATGTTGGTCCCGAGTTAATGGCAATTACCCAAGAGGGGAGGGGTGAATTAGGTATTTAAAAAATTAAAACTTATACATAAACTTTACCCCGGATTAATCTATTCCCCTTTATGAAGAAACAAAATGGAAAGCAATATAATGTAAAGAGCAGAAATATAAATCAAGAACACAAGATTTTTATAGTGGTTCGGGCAACCTCCCTACTCCACTCTTCCAAGCTCACACTCCTTGTGACTTGGGTTCCACTATTGTATTCTTCAAATACAATTAGAGCCACTGCTCTCTTCTAGATTCCAGCTCTAGGGGGCTTCAACACAACACAGCACAAGTAGGTGATGAGTTCCACTCCAATCACACACTACCTTGCTTACACTTGATCTTAGTTCCTCAAACTAAATCAAGTTCAATACAACAAAATAAAATAACAAAAGAAGTCTACACTTTACAGATGTGTAGAAGCAATTTGGCGCAGAGAAGAACTCGTAATGTAGACTTTTAAGATTCAGAAATTTAGCTCTTGCAATTTGAAGCAAAGTTCTTCCTCTTTGAATGGCTTGATCTCTTTAGAGCTCTTGAATATAGGAGTTAAGCACACATAATGATTCTCAGCTGCTTCCCTCGTCCACAATGAATGCCTTTTATAATTTTGGAGGGAATCCGAACGTTTGAGGGTAGGTGGCGCGCATTAAATGCGCCAACGTTCGAAAATTATCCGACCGTTGCGACCCAAGTCGCGGTGGAGTCGACTTCGGATGCGACTTCGCCCAAGTCGCAGATGGAGTCGACTTCGGGTGCGACTTTGCCTTCTGTTCGCGACTTCAAGTTCCAGGTCGGGTCGACTTGGGCATCGACTTGACCCAAGTCGCAAGTGGAGTCGACTTCGGTGTGCGACTTCACTTCGGCAGGAAGCTTGATGACCTTGAATACTTGGAATGCTTGGTTTCTTCATTTTCCTTTGGATCATTATCTTCTTCTTAGCTTGCTTGGCTTCTTTCTTTGATCATTTTATTCTATAATGGCTTTACATATTTGTAGTCTTCTTTGAAGAACTTGTTTTTGATTCATCCTTCTTGCTTTCGATACTAGTCTTCATGTCTTGAGTTTCTTCACCTTAAAATGTACTTGAAGCTTTTGTTTGGACTTGATAAACTTGATCTTGATAATGAGCTTGTATCCTTGATTTGGTCTTGAGAGATCTTAAGTTGATCTTGGAAATGAGCTTGAATCTGCATTTTGGACTTTGAAGAACGTCAAGTCGAACTCGGGGTCGACTTCGTCTGCGACTTCGCCCAAATCGCAACTGGAGTCGACTTCGACTGCGACTTCGGTATATTTCTGTCCCAAATTCAACTCTGGACGGTTTTTCCCGTCTGAAGTCGATGCTGGAGTCGACTTCGTTTGCGACTTGGCTTCCTAAGTCGCAAGTGGAGTCGACTTGGCCTGCGACTGCACCTGCTCTTCTTCCTGTTTCAACTCTGGACGGATTTGGCTCTTTGAAGTCGATCTTGGAGTCGACTTGGGGAACGACTTGGCCTTCCATGCTTTATTTTCTTCAAATGTATATCCCTTAAACATTTCCACAAACGTGTTAGTAGCCAAGACTTACTCAAATTGATTTGTTAATCATCAAAACATAGATTTAGCTTGTTTTCCACATATTTCCAACACCTCATTCTAGTTGAAAGATTTCCAAAGCTAATACTCGACCTGTTTATGGAACATGATTAAGGCATTCATTTGTTTGATGAGCCTATTTCTAAAAACATTACTATTGTTCACTCATTTGAGCTTGAAATTTTTCTGATCATTAATTCCCACCTTTTGAATTGAATCAACTTTAAATTTGAATCTAGAGCTGAAAAGAATAATGGAAATGAGGTCAACCACATGGCTAGTGCACTGATAAAAACGACTCCCTAAATACCTTGAAATATGGTGAGAGGATTGTATATGCACAAAAAAATTCCTAGATACCCTAAAATATGGTGAGGATTAGTGCTAGACTTAGTTTTAAAAAAATAATAAAATAAAAAATTGCTAAACTAAGGGTAAGAATATGCATGAAAGAGAATAGAAGCACTATGGGGGTGATTTTATTTCTTTGTGCATACAAGACTCAAATCAAAATCGAAGACAGTTCAATCATGTTATGAACTTAACCGTTGACCCATTAAAGTCCTTATGATTCTATGATTTAGTCAAGAGAGTCCATGGAGGAAATTTTGATGCTAGGATTTGATGAAACGTATATGAGGATATTTTCTATATTACTACCATTAATCAAATGATTAAATGTGTCTATTGAATAACTAGATAAAAAAGGGAGGATACCTGAAAACAAGAGTTAGTATTACGGGAGTTTTTGAACTCTTATTGATTGAAAGAAGAAAAGATAATAATATGTATAGTGTTAGTCGAGTGAGAAGGAATTTTTTATTTAGGATTTTGACAAGTGTTGTGTTTCAAAATTTTTGATTTAATATTTTCACTGGTTTTTGATTTATATTTATTTTTCCTTAAAGTTTTTGAAACGTCAATTCTTAAAATTCCGTTATTTGATTCTTGTGTATTTGCTTGAGAACAAGCAAAGGTTCGATTGTGGGGGGCATTCGTTAAGTTAAGTCACTTTTATACTATTTATTTTGGGTAATAATTATTGAGAATTGAAGTGTTTAAGATGATTTGAATCATATTTTGATTGATTTAGCTTTGTTTACCACAAAACACACACAATTGATCGGTATATGCAAAATCAAATGAAATTGGAGCAAAACTTGTATAGTTCTTTGAGAGTTGAAGTATGATGACAAAGACCCACTCGATTTGACAATATTGAAGGATTAAAAGGAGGAAAAACAATGATCAAACCAACCTAGAACACGTTATGGAAGATTCAACATGAAACGAGGGTCGAATGTGCAAACAGGCAAATTGGGCATGGAGTTGACAAGACATAATTAATGATCAGGAGGCAAAGGATTCAAAGCATACAAAAATGATATTTTGAAGAGTTTAAAGAAATAAAAATAGTGATCAACAAGTTCTAAGACATGTACAAGAAGTTTCAGCATGATTCAGGGCAAAATAGACACAAAATGGAGCAAAACAAGCAAAATCTTCAAAGCAAATTGAGAGGACCAGAGACCCAACAGTGTGGAGCTTGGTTACACATGGTTTAAACCTTGCCGGCCCTTGGAGATGCACAATTTTGTGTGCAGTTGAGCCGTTTTGTGCAAGTTTGAGTTGTTTTGCGCAAGTTCCGGTATGAGCTCTGTATAAACACTTATTATGAATGTTCTAAGGCATCTTAGAATGTCCTTAGAGCTAGGGTTGAGGTTCAAGAGTGAGATAATTAAAGAACACGAGGAAAAAAGCAAGACAGTGAGTTGTTTAAAGCGGTCGAGACACTATTAGGGCTTCTGATAAATAAGCTTTTCCTTTCTTTCTTTCTTTTAATTTTAATTGTTTTGTTTATGATGGATATTAGATACAATATTATTTCATGTTTGATTTTCATTAGAAACATGCTAGGCTAAACCCATTATCTAGGGTTTAGGATGTAGCATGCGTCCAATGTAACGGATATTATAGTTTGATTATTTAAGGTATTTTGTGTTAATTTAATATCTTATGATTTAATATTTGCTTGATATGAAGGCCTACACTTTGGCAATGATGACTATATATGAGGTGATAGAACCGAAATGTGGGAGTCTAATATACGATAATCAAGATATTAAACCTGAAAACCTAAGACAATGAAAATAGTCGTGATGATCTTGAGGAATCTCATGAACTTCCACAGAACTTAATGGATTCTAATTAACTTAATCCTATGAAAATGGGTGGTTAAGAAGATTAGGGTATGCCATGTAAACTTTGGAAAAGGATGCAAGGATAATATAGGGATAGTTCTGTGATACCCAAACCCAAGTAGGTCTATAAATATGACACATATGTTATTTAAATGAATTATGGATGAATTATGACTTTTATGATTTAATGATATTTTGCAATTAGAGTTTGCAATTAAGAATAGTGATTAAGACTAATCGCTAAAGCCCAAAGTGAGTCAAGATGACTAAAGGGGCTTAATGAGGATTAGGATGTGCTAATGTGGTATGAATATTTATTTTAATTTTCATGATATAATTAATGGAGATTAAAATGAAAATTATGGAATTATGTTGGAAATCGTAGAAAATTCATAACTTGACGCCTATAAGGTGAAATGAGATGAAATTCTAAAGGTAAGCTCATGATTTTGGGCTCAACCTTATGTATGGATTGGATTAAGGCACAAGTGATGAGATTAATCGTTGCCGTCCGTGAAGAAATGGGTCACCAAGAAGACCGGATGACGAGTCTTGTGACCGAAGTGTTGGCGGCAATCAATAATATGCATTCCCGACAAGATCGAATCGATTGGGAATTGCGTACCATCCGATATCATCTCGCCTCCGGCCGTCACAAGAAGCAACTCATGCCTGAACTTGATCCCTTCGAATCAGGTTCAGTTCATCGCGAGCCTTCTCCCGCACCCGTTTCCTCCTACTACTCATCCGCCCATGTCCGTCCCATCAAACCAACTCAATCTATCTATCCCATTTCCCAATTTCAATTTACCAAGTCTTTGGTAATTGACAAATTTTTTAACTGATTGACAAAAAGGGGGAGAAAAGATAGGTTTGAGAGTTTTTTTTTTGTTTGGGTTGGGTAATTTGTATAGGTTTCATTTTTGTTTTACATTGTATTTTGAAACTTGATATATATATGAAAGTTGTGTTATGCTTGCAATGATTAATATGTTTGAATGATATGAAAGTAATGCTCTGTCATGAATATATTTTTCTATGATAATGGTTTGAAAAGCTCTGAACTATATGTTTGAAAGTACCTAGGACAATGCTCTGTCTTTCAAAAAATATATATGAACATGATTAATGTTTTGAAAGGTATCAACTCAAATGTAGTTTTGTCAATCATCAAAAAGGGGGAGATTGTTGGAAACAATGTTCAAAACAAAACAAATTGACCAAAGCATAAGTTTTGATGATTAAACAAAGACTAATTTGAATATATAAAGTGTACTAATGAGTTTGCCAAGTGTTTAAGGAAAACAAAGAAGTCAAGTCAATTACCAAGTCGACTTGGACTTCGACTTGGGGTGAAGTCGATACCTAAGTCGACTTCACAAACGACTTCAAATGGAAAAAGATGGATAGCATTTAAAATAGAAAACAAGCAAGTGAAGTCGCAGGCCAAGTCGACTCCAGGTGCGACTTAGGAAACCAAGTCGCAAACGAAGTCGACTCCAGCATCGACTTCAAGCATCCAGAGTTGAAAAAGTGGAAACGGACATGACGAAGTCACAGGCGAAGTCGACTCCAGGTGCGACTTGGGCGAAGTCGCAGACGAGGTCGACTCCAACTTCGACTTGAGGAGTTCAGACTTAAAGATTGAAGTTTCAAGCTTATTCCAAAGATCCATTTGGACTTTATCAAATCCAAATAAGATGCAAAGTTCATTCTCAAAGAGCAACTGAAGTTTCTTGAAGATCAAAAGCTAAGTTTCATATTCAAAGTTCAAATCAAGTCTATCGAGTCTAAAGTTAATCTTCAAGCTTATTCCAAATGAAGCAATACCCAAGTCATGAAGACCAATTTTACAAAGTTCAAGCCAGTTCAAGAAGATCAAGGTGTTTTTGCAAAAGACCACGCCAAGTCGCAACCCAAGTCGACTCCAGGATCGACTTGAGTTGAAGACTGAAGGCCAAGTTGACCCAGACTCGGACTTGGAAATCTGAAGAACTGGAGTCGCACACGAGGTCGACTCCAGGTGCGACTTGGAAGCCAAGTCGCAGGCCAAGTCGACTCCACATGCGACTTGGGTCGCAACGGTCTGAATTTATTCGAACGTTGGCGCATTAAATGCGCGCCACCTACCCTCTAACGTTCGGATTCCCTCCAAAATTATAAATAGCATTCATGGTGGACGAGGGAAGTAGCTGAGAATCATTAAGTGTGCTTAACTACTACATTCAAGAGCTCAAAAGAGATCAAGCCACTCAAAGAAGAAGAACTCTACTTCAAACTGCAAGAGCTTCATTTCAGAACCTTCAAAGCCAACTCTTCAAGTTCTTCTCTGCGCCTAATTGTTGCTACAAATCTGTAAAGTGTAGATTTCTTTGTTGTTTCATTTATTTGTGATTGAACTTGATCTAGTTTGAGGAACTAGGATCAAGTGTATGCTAAGTAGTGTGTGATTGAAGTGAGACTCATCACCTACTTGAGCAGTGTGTTATATGCCCCCTAGAGCTTGAATCTAGAAGAGAGCAGTGGCTCTAATTGTATTGAGAGAATACAATAGTGGAACCCAAGTCACAAGGAGTGTGAGCTTGGAAGAGTGGAGTAGGGAGGTTGCCCGAACCACTATAAAAATCTTATGTGTTTGATTTATTTATCTGCCCTCTACATTATATTGCTTTCCATTTCGATTCTTCATTAAGGGGACTGGATTAATCCGAGGTTAAGTTTCTGTTTAAGTTATAAATTTTTAAATACCCAATTCACTCCTCCCCTCTTGGGTTTTGCCATTAACTCGGGACCAACAAACACAAGTAGGTGACGAGTCACACTGAAGTCACAACACTACTTTGCTTCACTTGGTTTCAATTTCCAATATCAAACTAAGTGTTAAATACAAACAATGAATCAAATAGAAGAAACTACACTTTACAAGTTTGTGTAGGTAGTTTTCAGCTCATGGAAGAACTTGTTGAGAGAGTGAAATGATCAGCAATGACCTTTCAGCAAGTTGGAGCAAAGTTCTTCACTTGAAGTTGGTGTAGATCACTTTAATGCTAGAGAGGGTGGAATGTGAACTTAATGAATGCTTCTCTAACCTCTAGCACGTCCTCTTGAATGATCTTTTATAATGATGGAGTAAATTCGAACGTTTAGTGGTAGGTGGTATGCATTTAATGCGCCAACGTTTGAATTTTTTTCACCGTTGCGAACCAAGTCACATGTGGAGTCGACTTCGGATGCAACTTCACCCAAGTCGCAAACCGGAGTTGACTTCGGTTGTGACTTTGGTCTCAGCTTGACTTCAAGTTCCATTTCAGGTCGACTTGGTCTTAGACCTGACCCAAGTCGCAGGTAAAGTCGACTTCGGGTACGACTTCACCATCCTATGCATATTTTGGAACTTGGATTCCTTGAAAGTGATTCTTGATGCTTCAATGTTTGGTCTTGAAACTTATTCTTCTTCTTTTGAGTAGTTCCTTGTGGTCTTAATCTAGAATGATTTGCCTTTCTTTAAAGTCCAAAGATGTAGTTCATAGTCTTCCCTTTAACAATATTCCATCTCGAATAGATCTTTCATGGCCATTTGCCTGTATGGACTGTCTTGGTCTTCAGCTTGACTCATGTCGGATGCTTGGGTCGACTTGGGGTTCAACTTCACTCAAGTCGCATTGCGGAGTTGACATGAGAATGTGACTTCACCCAAGTTGTAGGTGGAGTCGACTTCGACTGCGACTTCACCTGTCTCTGAGCCCAAGTTCAGCGTTGGAAGGATTTGATCTCCTGAAGTCGAATGTGGAGTCGACTTGGGTCTGCAACTTCACCTAAGTCGCAGGTGGAGTCGACTTCGACAGTGACTTTGCCTATCCTTGTGCCCAAATTCAGCGCTAGAAGGATTTTATCATCTGAAGTCGGTCTTGAGGTAGACTTAGGTATCGACTTCGCCTAAGTCGATGACTAAGTCGACTTGGGATTGCAACTTGGTCTGCTATGTTCTGAAACTTAAGTTTTTCTCCTTTAACAAAGTTTAGCAAACCATATTAGTACCCAAAACATTATCAAATTGAGTTATTAATCATCTAAACATGGATTGTGCTTAATTTGCCTTTGATTCCAACATAATGAAACCTTTATCTAGGAGCTCTTCTATTTGAGTCCTCAACTCAATCATTTCAACTGGAGCCGTTCGATAGGGAGTTTTAGATATCGAAGCTGTACCCGGTATGACATCGATCACCATGTCCATCTCCCTTTCTAGAGGTAATTTTGTCAATTCCTTAGGAAAAACATTCGTAAACTCCTTAACCACCAGAATTTGATATATTTCCACTTCTTTTCCTTCCTTTACACTAACTGATACCAAATACTCTTAGCATCTTAGCCACCTTCATCGATGATATCAGTATAGTGGAAATCTCAGGCTGTCTTAGTCTGTCAATAACTATATCTTTATCTGGAGTTGCTTTGAACTGCACTTTTTTGTTCTTGCAATCAATGGTGGCTCCCCATTGACTTAGCCAGTCCATTCCCAAAATTACATTGAAACTCCCTCATTGGCAATAGGATTTGGTTGGCTTCTAATATCATCGACCCTATCCTAATTGGACGTGCCTTACATACTTGGCTAATACTAGTTAACCTGTACATAGAGGATTCTACATGTATTATATTGTTTGTTTTCTCTATGGGCAGTGCATGCGTGGTTACATATTGGCAGGCTGTAAATTAGTGGATAGCACCAGAATCAAACAAAGCTACCGTAAAATTTTTTAAAATGTAAACCATACCTGTAACCAACTTTTCTCCTTGCTTCTGTGACTCCATATGAGTCAATGCATGCACGTGCATCGAGTTTGTAGAAGTACCCTATCAATTAACAGTCATGGTTAGCCTTGGCTGACCTAGTCTTTCTCACCCTAGTGTCGTTTGTGCTTTATTCGGATAATTCGGGGCAACATGCCTGACTTGGTCACAAACAAAACACTTGATAACCTTTGCTTCTCCTGTTCTACACTCCTTGGCTATGTGACCCATCTGCCCATACTTGAAACATTTGTTTGATCCTTTCAAACATTTGCCTAAGTGGCACTTTTGGCACTTTTTACATAGTGAGGAGCTTTTCATCTTGGGAGTACCTTTCCCTTTTCCCATTCCTGCTTTCTTACCCTTTTCCTTCCCCATTTTTGCTTCCTTCACACCTGAATTGAAATTTTTTTACCCTTACTCAACTCTTGAGTTCTCAATGCCTCCACTTCTAATGCCCTTGCTCTTTCTAGACTCGATGCATAATCCTTAATCAACCAAGGGGCAAGGCTCTCCCTTCGATATGGCCTCAATCTTGTTGAAATCTTTGGGCCTTATTTTCTGGCACGTTGGCGATCCATGACACATATCTCACTAAGGCATTGAACTTGGTGGCATATTCCTTGACTGACATCCTTTCTTGGTATAATCGTTCAAACTCAATTACCTTCTGACTTTGCAGTCCCATTAAAAGATACTTTTTATTGAACTCCTCAACAAAGGTCTGCCACGTCACTTCCTACGGGTGTGGCATGGTGATCAACATGGTCTCCCACCACTCATGGGCATCTTTAGCTAATAAATGAATGGCGCATAAGACCTTCTACCTATCATTACATGGAGATATTATAAGTAACTTTTTGATCTCTGTCATCCACTGTTCAGCTTGCGCAGGGTCAGGTTCGCCTAAAAACTTGGGAGGACGTTGAGCCAAAAAGGCATTAATGGCTCGTCTATCTGCTTCCAATAAATGATTTTCATCTCCCACTGGTGCCGGTGTGAGGGTAGGGTTAGCCGTTGGTGTGGGTCTCTCTCTCTCTCATTGCCACCCAACTACGCTTGTTAGGTTCTTTCACATAAGCCTTAGATTACATCCGCAGTCTTGGTTGCTCATTCTCGAGTACCTTGCGGCATGACCTCCTTTACAGCTGCAACTATCCTTTCCTCAATCATCCTAGCCTGTCTCATTTCATTTTCTCGTTGTCGATGAGCTCTAAGGTTTTTCCCTCTCGGTCCTGGTCTAGGTCGTTTTGACCTATTACTTGTTTCTTCAGCCTCATGCTGACTTGGAATTTCATCCTCGGCTATTGCTTTTCGTTTATTCTGTCTAATTCTTGCCCTTGTGTTAACCATAGTGCTTTCGCTATAGTCAAAAACACATTAACATAGCTTTCATGTATGATTAGGGTTAAATCATATCATACATATATACCATCATCATTCAGTTAATTCATCATAACCACATCATTTATCATAGTGCAATACCAGTCATGTCATTCTCAATCATTTATTAACATAAACACTCATAGCCTTTCATAACCATTCTTCCACACATTCATGATTTTCAAACATAGTCATTTCATGCATACATCATAAACATTCATACATTCACATAATTCACATACTTAAACATTTCATCTTATAAACAAAAGTTTCATCATATCACCATATAATACATTCAGAAAATCCGTTTTGAAACCAAAGTTTCACCAAACCATAATATATATGTACATATCACAAAAATAAAGAAACCTTCACCATACTCATCTACCCCTTCCCTTAGGTAACGCCTACAACTAGGTGGCACCTGTGTAGGCTCATCGATAATAGTGTTGGTATCTGACCAGTCGGGAAGATTCTCATTATCACTATCCTCATCACTTTCTTCCTTGGGTTCGATGAACTCCTCTACGTGGTCATCGTCATCATTTTCACTTCCCATATCTATGGATCCACCATCACTTTCTACCACCTTTAGTATATGTTCATCGGGGCCTGGTGAGGGAGGCCCTTCCATTACAAGCTCTCCTTGAGCGTGATACAACTCCTGTTGTCTCACAACTTCCCTTTCCTTTTGATTTATACGCTCCCAACTCATTTCATGTCAGAATTGTACATAGCCATCGGCAGCCATGAGCCATGATCTGGGGGTGTAGAAGCGGGTATCTGATCCCAAAAGTCCTTAAGCTCCCCAGCATTAAGATGATCTATAGATACAGATAGGAATGGTCGTGGGTTAGGTCGAGGAGCTAATATAACCTCAACTCTAGGAATCCTTCTAGTGGACTCTTTTGGATTATACCCATGTTGCATGGGGCAGAGATAGGGTCAGTATCATTTTCCTTCTTAATGTATGGTGAAGGTATATGGGCTAGTAACCTAGAGGGACGGGTGTGCTATATGTTACACCCTGCTGGGATGCCCGCCATCTATCTACATTCTCTTCTATTCTATATCTTTTCTCATTCTCCTCCATCTCCCTCCTCATCTCCTCAAGACTCATTATGGCTTTCCCTTTGTCCGCCATCTAAATTTTAAAACGTAGCATGTTAGTTATATTTTACAATCATCATGTAATACCCAGACCCAAGTAGGGCTTATATATATATGCATTTGGCATATAAACATGAATCATGTATGATTTAGTTGAATTGTGAATGATTTTCTTTGCAATTTTGATGATTTATTGCAATTAGGACAAATGGTTATGAATGATGATTATTAAGCTGATATGGGTCAATATGATTAGAGAGACCTAATGAGGATTAGAGAATGCGAATATATTGAGGATAATTACCTCACATATTATGGTTTAACTAATGGAGATTATGTTGATAATTATGGATTTAAGGTGGCAAATGCTAGAAAATTCATAACTCGACGCCGGTAAGGCGGATTGAGATAAAATTTGAAAGGTAAGCACATAATTTTATGCTCAATCTTATGAAAAGGTTGGATTATGAAAATTTTGATGGGATTAGGGTGAAAATTGATCATTACCATCCAAAATTCAAAGATAACTTCAAATGATCATAACTTGAGATAGAAAAGTCAGATTGAGACGAAATTTGAAATGGATGATTAAAATTATGAGATAAAGGCTATGAAAGGTTTGGATTAAGCTAATTTTTGTGGGATTATGCTTGCACGAAAAAGGTGAGCACATTTGAATTTTGTGCACCATAAAGTAGCTTTCATTTATGCTAAAGTTAAAGTAATTAATTAAATAATTAATGACATAAATGAGGTGTCAAAAGGAGATAATTACAAGTAGATTTTGTGAATTTCTTAAA
Source organism: Annona cherimola (assembly GCA_030490835.1). NCBI lineage: Eukaryota > Viridiplantae > Streptophyta > Magnoliopsida > Magnoliales > Annonaceae > Annona > Annona cherimola. Next base: position 47,810,664 of record CM059972.1, read on the forward strand.
ATTCTAAAATCCATAAAAATATCAAGTGATTAATGAGATGAATGGCTAATGGGCTAGCTCAAAGGAGCTTGAAGAGGTGGCATCTCATGGACGTCCAAAGGGTTGTATACTTGATTTTTTTGATTTTTTAAAAAAGTAAAATATGCATTTAAATGACCTAGGCAGCTAGGGTAAGTTATGGACGTTATATGGGTTGATTTTTGTGGCAAGAAAATGCCATAAGGTCCATGACAAGTGGGCATCTTCAAGTGGACAGCAAGGTGGAGCTAGGGAGAGGTGCACGTTCAAGCTGCTGTTTGGATTTTTTTATGATTTTTTTAAATGCTAAATGGACCTCTAAATGAGCTCCTACTTAGGATAATTAAATTTGCATTAAATAGAGTTGCATTTTTGTGAAAAAATTGCAAAAGGGGCAGCCATATGGGATGTTACATATGTGGACAGCAAGGTATGCTACAAGAGATGTGGACATCCAAGGCTGCTATTTGATTTTTTTTGTGATTTTTTTAAATATTCTAAATGGACCCCTAAGTAAGCTATTAGATAGGGTAATTAAATACCCATAAATTAAAGTTGAAATGGTGTGAAAAAATTGCACAAAGACTGCTACAATTGACGTCCCATGTGCGGACAAATTTGTGGTCATCAATGTCATGGATTTTTGATGGATTTTACAAAGATAATTTCTAATTTACTTGGATGATAATGTGCCATGTCATCAAAGGAGATAAACATGTATTAAATTATCCTTTAATTGATGTGGCTAGTGGGGCCACAAATCTGGAAAAATCCAGCCCTACATAAGGGTGGACGTCCATAACATATGGGGTGTTTGAGAGAGAAAAAAATTCTAAGGAGCAAACCCCCTAACCAGAAGCTGTGCATGTCCCATTTTCCAGCAAGAAAAGAGGGGGAAAAGAGGAGAAAAAGAGAAGGAAAAAGGGGAAGAAAGAAAGGGATTCAAGCTAGGGAAGTTGAGTTTAAGTTTGATTCAATTCATGTAAGTATACTTCATGATTGGAGTTCTTTAATCCTAAGTCTTTCACCTCAACTTATGAGTCATGAATTTGATTCATAATGAACCCTTAAAGAATGATTCATGATGCCCTTGATTAGTGTGTTGAATAAGGATTGAATGAAAAGAATGAAATCAAGAGTTCAAGAGGAAGAAAATGGAGATTATGGTTGAATATGGGTTGATTAACCTAGCTGAAATTTTCTTAAACCCACATGTGATGTTGCTGTTTTAATTTTTTATCATGATTATATAATGATTCATGCTTAAATAAATTATATATGTTGATTTGGGTATAAGATATGAACCCTAGAAAGTATGGAACTTAGGATTACGTATATGACCCGATTTTTATATTTTTATGATATATATGATGCATAAATTATGCTAATGAGTTTATGGATGTTATGAAGGGTAAAATACCCTAGATTTAGATTACTTTGGATGTTCAAAATGGGTTAGAAATATTTTCCCTAAATCTGATTTTTAAGGGTATCCATAGGAGCGTCCAAAGAGGGGTGCAAAGGGTACCCAAAACGTGTATGGAAGTTGCTATTTTGGAAGCAAATTAATTATGAATTTTAAATATGTGATAATACCCTAAATTTGAGTTAAGAAAAGCATGATTAATTGCTGAAATTTATGGATTAGAAATCTGTTTTGATTTAAGTATCAAAAGAGGCATTGAAAGGATAACGTTGCTGTTTTGGAACCCTATGATGAATGGATTAAAATTCTAAAATTAAACCCTAAATTATATGTTAATTAAGGGGTTTAATCATGCTTAAATAAGAAACAAGTTTCTGTGTTGAAAGATTTTAAGAAACACATAAGTTATGTGTTGTAAGTTAAGTGTATGTGGAAGGCTAAGCATGGTCAAGTGATGAATAACTTATGTGAATTCCTAAAATGCAAAAATGCATGAAAATGTGAGGGAATACATGATTAAGGTACTGTTTTGGTAATTAATTATAATCTCAAAATTTGAGATTTATATATGATGCCTAAGTTATTGACTAAGTGCTTAAAATGAGCACCGGCGTATGAAAAGTGAAAAATATGTCAAAAATGATAAATACAGGTAATGAACCTCCAAATAATGATTTAATGAATGATTATTATATGTATGAAAGTTTACCCTACATAAGGGTATTCAAAATGAATGAATGGATGATATGATATATATAGGCTATGTTGATATGTATGAACACCCGACTTGAAAGACAAGAGGGTTAAGCTAGTATAATATAAATCCAAATGGATTTATGTAGGTTCGAAAATCTTAAGGTATACAAGCATTTGAAGATTGATGCAAATAAATGAAATGTTATTTTCATTTATCTAAGCAAAGGCAAGAAAAAGAATGAAAGAAAGAGATTCAGGCTACCTTAGGTAAGCAAGCGAACTTTCCAAATTATTGATTTCTCCCTATGTGTTGGAATGATTTAAGATGTTATGTTGATGCTTTTATGAATGTTTTACAAGCAGGCAAACACAAGTTTTGAAAATGATGGCTTTAATGAAAAGTCGTAAGTTTTGAAAAGTGATGGTTTCAATGAAAAGCCTCAAGTTTGCTTCATGAGAAGCAAGCAACACTTTTTAAGATAATTATTTTATCACAAGTGTTGCCAAAGATTGGGAATGCTTTATGCTAATGGATTTAGGAATTTGCTTACAAGTAAGCAAGTTCTACATGATGATATTCTCGAAGGATTTCATGTTTTATGCAAATAGTTTTAAGAATTTTCTTTCAAGCAAGAAAGTTCTTTATGATGTTGTTTTCAAAAGCATTTTATAAAAAAAATGAAAATTTTGCCCTTTTTCACAAAGCAATATTTGCAAATAAGTTTTAAGTTATTCTTACGATATTTTGTGATAAATAACTATGTTTATGAAAGAAAAAGAAAAAGGGATTTGATTTATGGAAAAAAAGATTGGTTTTTCTATGTTATGATATTTAAATATAAATGATAATTTGGACATAATCCATATGTTTGAAATGATATTTGAAAAGCTTTGATTTCCTTTAGATAAGGAAATATGTTGAGAATGTTTTGAAAAAATGTTTATACGGATATTGTAAAAATGGGATTTAAATATGACCAACCCAATAAGTTGATTTCATATAATGGTTTGATTTCGAGTTGCTAAAATTGCATGCAAAAGACTATGCAAGCCCCTCTCTATGTAAAAATCGCAAAATAGATATGCAGATAAGAATTTGACTTTGGGGTGGTTGAGAATGGGATGATATAATTGCATAACTTTTGTGAGCAAAAAGGCCCTGAAATGGAAACTAAGAAAATGCTAGGAAAATATATGATTTATTCTTGAAAATCTAAAAGTTTTGAAGTTTCTTTATTATAAGGATTTTTAAAATCTATTGTTTTGTCAAACATCTCAAATGTTTATCAAAATATTTTACTCAAAATGTTTCTCAAAAATTTAAGGAAGGTCATCCGAAAACTAGATTTCAAATGATAAGTTGTTTAAAGTGGGTGCGCTCGCTTTACAAGTTGACATGGACTGCGGTCTGTGATGTTTTTTAAGAATGGATGCGGACTGCAGTCTGTGATCCCGCTTTTTCAAGATGGTTTAAAAGGACACGGGATGCAATCTGTGATACTTTAAACCGCACGGACTGCGGTCTGTGATGATGATGTATGGTGCACCAATACAAGGAATAGGTCGGCTGTAGAGCACGGTCGAAGATGGACCGAGGCCAACTCTACATATGGCCAAGTCGCTAAGAGATGGCAGGAGGCCAGCGGCGCTCTCCTTGAGATGGGAGAAGATGAAGGAACAGCCGTCTGGCTAGCGTGTTGTTAAGGATTCTCTTCCAAAAGATAGAATGATCACTTGGTAAGTGTCATTACTAGATGGAGAGAAATGCATTTGCATATGTTTTGCTTTTGAAAACCCCAAAAATTAGATCATAAAAGCATTTATACAAAAAGTTATCCTAAATGAATTTTATGAGCCTATACAAAATTATTAGCCTAAAAATAGGGTGTTTTACACAAAAAGTGTAAATAATAAGGATGAAATGAAATATTTTCTATGCAAATGCTTTTAAGAAAATGATTATGTATTTTATATCTTGTTTGATATAAACAAGCCTCATTATAGGGATAACGAAAAAGAATTTAATCTTGTTTGTTATAAACAAGTCCTAAGATAGGGATTATGAAAAAGGTTTTACATGAAAAATATTTTATATGTCTTGTTTGTTATAAATAAGCCCCAAGATGGGGATTACGAAAAGAATTGATGTAGAAAATGTTTTAGGACATATGAATGTCCGTTTCCAAAAGGGTTTATGTGGAAAAATATTTTTGGACATCAAATGTCCCTTGGCTAAAGGAATTTATGATGAAAAATATTTTGGACGTAAAAACGTCCATTGGCAAAACAAGGTTTTATGTAAATGTCTTGGAAAATTATAAACGTTCATACAAGACCAAAAAAATTTACTTAAAGAGGTTAAAACGCATATGTTTTGCCTTAGCAAGCCCAGACGTGGCTTGTAAATGATTTTTAAGAATGGATGTTTATGAAAATGTTCTAAGACATAGAATTGTCCTCATGAACAAAGGATTTTATGACAATGTTTTAGGACATATAAATGTCCTCAGGTAAAAAGGTATTCAAGATGTTTAAGGAAAATATTTTAAAGGAAGTATTGCCCTAAAAGATAAAATGCTTGCTTACTGAGTTGTCATTCACGTTTTGTTTTCCCAAACCTTAGACAGGTACCAGGAAACTCAGGAGATTGCGAACCTAAGCAATGAATGAAAGGTACGAGATGGTAGCCATGTGGGCTATAATGAATGGGATAGCATGATTTAAAGTTCTAAGGTATGTTGATGTATATGTGAACTTATTTAGAGTTTTAAGTTCTATATAAATCAATGATTGAATGTATGTATGTATGGAATGAAAATGTCATGATTAAGTCATGAAGACTCTTATTATAGAAGAGCAAGATGAGATGCTATAAATGATATATACAATTTATTACAACTGTATTGTCGCTTGTAAGATGAATGGTGTGAATGCAAAGAAATGAATGATGATAGATAAAAAAAAAAATTTGGACGAGATTTAATTAAGAACCCGCTACGTGATCAGGGCAACAATCCTGATTCACTTTGCCAATCGTTAAATCTTCGAGTACGGTTGTGACGCTCGGGTTGGGGCACCACACATCATAATACAAATCATCTTTACATAACATAGCAATCAACATATAATCACATATATTTCATCCATTTCAATCCATTATTCATAATTAGCATATTTCCTTGTGTATTTACCAATCTATGCTCTGATACGAAGCTGTGTGGCGCCCCAAATCGAGCGCCACAACATGAGCCTTACTCCAGAATCATTTATTGATTGGTAAACATGAACAGGATTGTTGTCCTGTCATACAAGGGGATTTTAACATCATACACATTTAATAACCACTAGATAGTAGTTTATCTCATGACACTTAGTCATTTTTACATCAATTTGCCCTCTTTGGCCATCATCAAACTCTGATATACACATTTAACATTTGTTTCCTGCACATCATGTTCCATCATATAACTTAAAATTCCATAAATTACAAAAAATTTGCAGACATTCATCCGATAATACATTTCTCATCGTATAGATGCATCCACAGGTATACATGAATTATATTTCTTCGTTTAACCTGTGCTACTCCTCTGGATCCATCCTTGCACCTGTTTTAGGGTTTGAAAAATAAATCATGAGTATAAACTCAGTAAGTGAGCTACATAGTTTTCAAGCAATAATTTTCAGGTAAAGTTTTCATTTTAATAAACATCTTTGAAACCAACATCATACCCACTCGTGGATATATCATGAATTATGCAACATCATACCTAACATGGGTATATCATGAATAATGCAGTGCATTATTATCATCATAAACATGAACATCATATGATGGTACGTTAGCAAAGCAACCATCTCATCATCCTGCTCCCATCTCAAGGAGGGCACTGCTAGCCTTTGACCTATCTTAGCGACTTGGTTACACTAGAGGGGAATAATCGGTCCGCTTGCACCTTTAAAGTGAACCTAGTACCTTGTACACCATGAACATAGACATGCTAGCATGATTTTCAAGAGTAATCATTTGGGCTATAATTTCTCAACATCATTTAATAAAACATTGTACAAGTCCATTTGCAAGAGTTATAGGGATGGTTATCCTTAAATAATTCCAAAAGCATTTAATCATTCATTTACAAGATATAATTCAAAGCATTTAAATATCAATTTGCAATCATATTGTCAATATTTTAAGAAAGCAAGTTTTCAAAATTTGCTTGCTTACTTGAATTCACTTCAGTCTCCTTTGTCAACCTTTTCTTTGCCTTTGCATATACACATAAGAATGACATTGCATTCATAAACATAATTCCATATGCTTGCAATCATATAATTTTCTAACCCACATGATTTCCATTAACTTATTTAACTCACTTGTTTTTCAAGTTGGGTGTCAGTTTTACCAATTCACACATTTTTATAATTTATGCTTCCATAACACCCATTCCTTTCATTTTTAATACTCTTATTTAGGGTAAATTTTCACATTCTTTACATTTTGTTACATTAGTCCTCATTCGAGGCACTTACTTATGAGTTAGGGCTACTAATCTTAGTCCCAAATTTTTAAAAGTTTATAATTTTCTCAAAACAGCCCTATCTTTTCTAATTTTGCCACTTTTCCTTCCATTTTTGCAACTTAGTAAATCATATTTGGTCATTTCCCATTCTTGACATCTATACCCTTCATGTGCACTCTCTTAGTTACACATTCATTGTGTGTTAATCAAGTTTATACCAAACAGAATTTTGCCTTCCATTTTTGCTTAGTTTAAGCACTTATTTTGCACATAATTTAGGGTTTAATCATGAAAATAAAAATCCATCAATCAAGTTGCTCAAAACAGCAACTTTCCTTCCATGCTTTTCCACCTTGGACGTCCACAACTATATGACCATATAAAATAGATTTTTGGATTTTTATTTTCAGCCCTTGGACGTCCCTTAAGTATCCCATTTGTAGGTTATTTTACCCTCATAATCACTTACATATTAGGTTGTTTAAATCATACGCCAACTCCACCTCAAATGAGTAGAATTTTCATCAAGTTGTCAACTCCATGTTTCACCCTTCTAAGGTCCATCAATCATGCTTAGTTTAACATATATTAAACATGAAAATTATTCACATAATCCACACACATCATATGCTCAAAAAAGCAACATTAATTGGAATTAAATTAAAATTTCAGCATGGTGCAAATGTTGTAAACAACACTAAAACCATACATAACTCCCTCGAAAGCTTGAATTAACTCTTCTCATTCATTTAGCATTTAGTAACCCTATCAAGGGCTTCATAAATCATCATTTAGGGTTCATAAAGAATCATATTTATGATTCATTAATTGAGCTAGAAAACTTGGAATTTAATAAACCAAACTTGGTTTAATCCTACTTGAACTTGTGTGGTTTTGCTCCCACTTGTCTAGCTTGGTTTCCCCCTTTCTTCCTTTCCTTTTCCTCCTCTTTTTCTTTCCTTTTTTCCTTTCTTTTTCCCTTGCTTGAGGACATCCCTTGCTGAAATTTTCTCTTTTTTTTTTCTCCCAAGTTGTCCACTTGGAAACGTCCAAATAGTCCCCTTTTGTTTCTCTTTTATAATGGGATTTTATCCCTCCTTTTCCACCTCATTTTAAGGTTAAATAATATTCATATTTATCCTCTAAAGTTCTGGCATAGTTATCCTCTTAATTTTTATTTTCACAGAATTTTTAATCACAAAAATTCTGCCCAAATCACTCTTGATCACATCCCATGTTAGCCCCTCATTTTTGTCTTTTTGTGGGCACAAAATCTGCCATAATCCAGCCATTAAACGTCCCTTGATGTGTAGCCCCTTTAGCATGAAATTTTTGAATTTTTGAAAATTGAAAAATGCTCCCAAAATTCCCTCTCATGACACCTCAAATGACCCATTTAATACCTTGACTTTTCATTAAATGAAAAGTTACTTTTTGAAAGCAAAAGTCAAAGGGTTTTCTCGTAATTAAGCTTTTTTCCATGATAATTAGCTTAATCAAATCCATCCATATGATAAGTCATGTCATTTTAGCCATTCATAAAAAATTTCATCTCAAAATGACCTTTCTAATGTAAGTTATGGTCATTTGAAAATACCTCTTGAATTTGGATGAAATTAAATAATTATCATCCTAAGTAAATCATGATTAACATAATCCATTCCATTCATGAGGTAGAGCACACTAACATGTTCTTACCTTTCAAATTTTACATCAATCTGCCTTATAGGCGTCAAGTTATGAATTTTCTAACAACAGCCACATCAATCCCATAATTATCATCATAATTATCATCAATTAAATCATAATATATGACATAATTACCCATGTCATATCATCATTTCCTACACCACATTTGGTCTCTTTGAACACATAATACCACATTGAGCAATGGTGATTAATTTAATCACCTTACTTAATCAATTGATTTAATTTCAATCATTCAATTAAAACATATAATTAACAATGATTAATTGCCTAATGTACATGTATGGGTCTCAAAGTTCTTGCTATCACAAAAATCAAGAATAATCTATGTTTTAATGATTAACAATCTAATTTTGAGTATTAAATGGTACTAACACATTTGGTGAATGTTTTAAAGATAGAAATTTCAAATATCAATCCATGATAAACTAAGTCTTATATCTAAGTCAACTTAGACATGTGATTTAGGTTAAGTCTTGTGGCGCTCCAGCCCGAGCATCACAACCTTACTCCAAAATCTATCGATTGGTAAACGTGATCAAGATTGTTGTCCTGTCACACGGTGGGCTTTATTGGATATTTATCCATTTATTCCTGGCTCCTTAGGAGTTTAAATCATTCCATTCGTTTCAATTTCCATCAAAGACCTTTTCAAGTCAATAACCCATTTGAGATATATACATATGATCTCATAAATTCCATACTTAATCATTTCATGCTAATTCATACCTTAACATATGACCATGAATTTTTCACCATCCATAGTCATAACACATAACATAATCCTTATACAACATTAACCTCAATTTAATGTCATCATTCATACAACTATTCAATTTCATAAATTCGTTCATAGGTAACTTATAGAAATTCATACATTCTTGAATCTCCACCTGTGCTCCTTGCCTCCTTCCTTTCACCTACTTTTAGGTTTAGAAAACAAAACGTGAGTCGAAACTCAATAAGCAAGCTATAGGGTTTTCAGGCAATTCATTTTAAAGGCAACATTGTTTAAAAGCACTTCTCTCCATTCGATAGAAGACACTTAGCAAGTGATCAACTACCTACAGAACAGAAACCTTTTCATAAATGATTCATGTAAACTAGTCATGTAAACTAGTTTAATCCCAATTTTTGGGCATTTCATAAACATTGGATGTGCAAATACGTCATTTCCATTCATGAAATAATCCTTGATGTGAGGGTACGCTAGCTCGGGGAACATTCTTTCATAATATGATCCTTTCCATCCTTGGCGCTGGACCTTCCGACTTGCCAACGTCAAGGGCGGACTCCTTGTCTTGCTTTCTGCCTTGACTAGCCTACTTGATTTTCATTCCATGCATGAATTTTAATCACCCCGGCATTATATACCTCTTGCACATAGTATCTTGTCATTCTCATGTAGACAATTCTTTGCACCATCCCTTTTTTATATCGTTTAAATCCATACTTCATCACTTTTCATAAATACTTGCAAAACAATAAGCAATTCATTTATCATAATTGAAATAATATTTCAACACATATTGAAGTAAAGGAATGGTCATCCTTAAATAACTTGAAAATAATTCATCAATCAATTGCAAAATGGTACGAAATATTTAGAATATTATTTGCAATCATTTTATCATATTTTGATAAAACGAAAAGCATTTAGAAAATTTCTTGCTTACCTGCTTCGCCTTAATTTTCCGTATTGCTGATCTCTTTGCCTTTGCCTATACATATAAGAATGACATTGCATTCATAACATTTTTCATTTGCTTGCTTAGTTTTCCAACCCATAATCCATTAACATACATAACCAACTTGAATTCCAAGTCGGGTATACATACATCGCACTCACTTGTGCATCATACCATCTATTTCATATTGTGTTTTAAACTCATATTTAAGGTAAACACATAATTATCATTCATAAATCAACATACGGGGATTTATATCACCCATTTATCATTTTTCATCCATTTTTCCATTTCCCTATGTCAATGCTCATTCTAAGCATATGAGCGACATCTTAAGCTTCATAACTTGATCTTAAATTTTGAGATAATCAAAATCCATTCATATAGCAACGTCCTTATGCATTTCATCATATATTCATGCAGATTTTTCATTTTAGCAACTTCACATAAATATATATCATCCATTCATGCTTAGCTTTCCACATACACCCATCTTACAACCCATAACTTGGGTGTTTCGTAAAATTTCTCAAGTCAGCAACTTGTGTCCTTATTCAGCATGATTAAACCCCTTAATTAACATTTAATTTAGGATCTAATTTCGAATTTTCAATCCATTCATCATAGGGTTTCAAAACAGCCATGTTAGGACCCATTTTTCATCCTTTTGACGTCTCTTTCATGACTTAAATCATAACAGATTTTTAAGTCATAATTTCCAGCAAATAAATATGCTTTTCTTAACCCAAATTTAGGGTATTATCACATATTTAAAATGTGAAACCCTGACCTACATAGGATTCATGTATATGCATTTGAATGATTCATGTATGATTTGACTGAATTATGAATGATTTATTTGCAATTTTGATGATTTGTTGTAATTAGGTCAGTGGTTATGAATAATGCTTAAATTAATCATTATGAGTCAATGTGGATTAATATGATTAAAGTAGCCTAATGAGGATGGAAAAGCATTAGTGTGCCATGAAAAAATTAATTAAATTTCATAATGTGATTAATGGAAATTAGGAGGCTAATTATAGAGCTAAGTTAAAGAATGTTAGAAAATTCACAACTTGACGCCTATAAGGCGGATTAAGATAAAAATTGAAAGGAAAGCACATAATTTCATGCTTAATCTTATGGAAAAGTTATATTATGAAAATATTGATGAAATTAGGGTGAAAATCATATATAACCATCCAAAATTCAAGGATGACATCAAATGATCATATCTTGAGCTAGAAAAGTCGGATTGAGACGAAATTTGAAATGGACGGTTAAAATTATGAGACCAAGATTATGAAAGTATTTGATCAAGATAATGATAATGGGATTATTCCTGCACTAAAATGGGATTATCTTTTTTGACTTTTGCACCCCTTAAAGTAACATGCATTTATGTTAAAGTTAAAGTGATTAAGTAAATAATTAACTGCATAAATGATGTGTCAAAAGGGGGTAAATTGCAGCGTATTTTATGAATTACTAAAAATGAAAAAAACCATAAAAATATCTTAGGAATAAATGCTGAATTAAGGAGCTAAAACACTAGCTCAAGTGAGGATAGAGTGGTAGGACAGATGGGACGTCCAACCAGCCCCTAATTTGGACATTAGTGATTTTTTAAAAAAATAAAATATATACCTAATTCATCTATGGATCAAGGTGAATAAATGTGCATTTAAATGGGGTGGAAAATCGTGGTCAAAAATATCAAATCAAGGCCATTGAGATATGATCATTAAAGGGACAGTAATGTTGAGCAAGAGAGAGGTGGATGGTTATGGCAGGCTTTTGAATTTTTTGAATTTTTTATTTATACTAAATTGACCCCTAATTGAGATAAATTGCTAGGTGATTAAATGGTCATTAAATTAAAGCTACAAAATGGTGGAAAAATGCAAAATGGCAGCTGAAAAAGGGACGTTGAAAATGGACAACAAGGTGAGCTACAAAATGGACTGTCCAAAGGCTGGCCATTTGATTTTTATTTTTTTAAAAATGATAAATATATTTCTAAGTAGTCTATTAGTTAGGGTGCATAAATACCCATTAATTAAGGCTATTAAATCGTGGAAAAAATTGCAAAATAGCAGCTAAAGTGGACGTGTTCAGGTGGACAGCATGGTTTATATTAATGATATGGATAATTGATGAATTTTTATTTAGGTAAATTATAATTTACTTGGAGCACATTTTGTCATGTAATCAAGGGGGATAAACATGTAATTAATTACCTCAAATCATGTGCAAAGTGGGAACCACAAAGCTGGAAAATCCAGCCACTACATAGAGGGGACGTCCATAAGCATATGTGGTTTTGAGATAAAAAAATTTCAAGGAGAAAAAAGCCCTCATTCCAGCAGCTTATGCATGTCTATATTTAGCAAGAGAAAAGCCAAGAAAGAGTCCAAGAAAAAGAGAGAGAGAAAGGAAAAATAAGTGAAGGAAGCAAGCTAGTAAAGTTGGGTTAAGTGTTACTCAATTCAAGTAAGTGCACTCTTAAGTTTGAATCATTTGAATCTATTTTTTTCTAACTCAATTTATGAGTCATGAATATGATTTATAATGAACCCTTAAAGGAGAATTTATGATGCCCTTAATTAGGGTATTGAATGAGAATTTAATGACAAGTATGCAATCAAGGGTTCAAGAGGAAGAAAATGGTTATTAGGGTTGATTATGAGTTCATAAACCTAGCTGAAACTTGCTTAAATTCTTATATAACATGATGATTCATGTTTAGATGTATTATATATGTTGATTTAAGTATGAGTTATGAATTTTAGAAAGAAGATGAATTAGGGTTACATATATGACCCGATTTCCATGTTTCGATGTTGAAAATGATACATGAATTAGCTTAAATGAATTATGGATAATTTAGAGGTTAAAATACCCTAAACCTAGGGTACTTTGGACGTTCAAAAGGGCTTAGTAAGTATTGCCCTTAATCTGATTTTTAGGGAGTATACATGTGGACGTCCAAAGTAGTATAGAAAGGGTACCCTACATGCATGAGAAGTTGTTGTTTTGTAAGAAACCAATATATGGACTTTAAGTATGTGATAATACCCTGAATTTGGGTTAAGAAAATTGTGATTAATTTCTGGAATTAAGTGATTAAAAATCTGTTTAGATTTGAGTATCAAAAGGGACATTCAAAGTGTATAAATCGGGTCCCAAAGTTGTTGTTTTAGAACCCTATAATTGGTGGATTAAAAATCCATAAAAATACACTAAATAAAGTATTAATTAAGGTGTATAATCATGCTGAATTAGAAGCTATGTTTCTGATTTGAAAAATTTTAAGAAACACATGAATTATGTGTTATGAAATGGACATATATGAAGAGATGAGTAAGAGAAAATGATAAATGGTTTAAGTGAAATGCTAAAATGCAAAAATGCATAAAAATATGATTGAAACACGTGAATTATATTTCTGTTTGGATAACCCCAAAATTTGAGATTAATATATGGGGTTTAGGATATTAATTAAGTGCTTAAAAATGAGCACAGTGTGTAAATTATGAAAAATATGTAAAAAATGTTAAGTGGAAGTCATAAACCTATATATGGTGAGTAAAGGAATGTGTTATGATACATATGAATGGTATCCTAAATATGAGAATTGAATATGTGATGTAATAAATGGTTGATGCATAAGTATGTTATGTATGTACACCCGACTTGGAATTCAAGCGGGTTATGAATATTAATGAAAATGGGTTGGAAAACTAATTTAAATGCAAGAAAATAAAATTTATATGAATGCTATGTCATTCTTACATGTATAGGAAAAGGAAAAGAAAAGGTAGATCCAGAAAGCTCACGCGATCAAGGTAAGCAAGCAAATTTTCTAAATGATTTGTTTTTCAACTTATTGTAAAATAGTTGCAAATGATATTCTAAATGCTTTGATATGTCCAGTAAATGATATTTGAACTTATTTTCTAGGGTGTTCAAGGATGGTCATTCCTTAGTTCAACATGTGATAAAATGATCCTTTCGTTTGTTAACTGATTTACATAATTACTTTACTAAATGTTTATGAAAAATAAGGTCATATGATTTTATCTATGGAAAATCATGCTAGCATGTCAAGAATGGTTCATGTGCACCAAGCATAAGGTCCACTTGAAAGGTGTAAGCGGACTGATTGTCCCCCTTTGGTGTGACCAAGTCGTTAAGATAGGCCAAGGGCTGGCGGCGCCTCCCTGGATGGGAGAAGATGAAGAAGGATGGTCGCCTAGCTAGCCTCTATCCTATGATGTCATGCATTGCATTGCATAGCATGATATACCCTCGAGGGGGTATAATGTTGCTTTCCGAGATGTTTTAAATGAAAAGATTTCTGCTCGCAGGTAGTTGATCACTTGTTAAGTGTCTTTACTAAATAGAGAGAAATGCTTTTAAATAATATGCCTTCAAAATGATTTTCCTGAAAAATATATATATAAATATCTTGCTTATTGAGTTTACGACTCACATTTTGTTTTCCAAACCTATAGACAGGTAAAAGGAATGAAGAAGACAAAGGAGCATGAACTGAGCATGGGAGAATGTAAAAAGTTGATAAATTTTAATATGTGCCGCTTATGGCTATTGGTTGTAAGATGACTTGGTATTTGCTGTTTTTTATGATCTTATGTGATCTATGATATGCCTTGTATTTTATAAACATGTGACAATGGATGATGAACATGTTATAAATTTTTATGATTATATTTGATATGAAATATGTACATTAGGTCAAGGATGACTTGTCTGGGCACTTGATGAAAAATATTATAAAATTAATTCTTAAAAAGTTATAATTAATTGGATAAATATTCATTAAATCCCGCCGTGTGACAGGGCAACAATTCTGATCACGTTTACCAGTCAATAACGATCCCGAGGTAAGGCTCAAGATGTGACGATCGGGTTGGGAGCACCACATAAAATCTATAATTCGTTGGCTTCCATAACGGCAAAATTTTTATACATATAGGGTATCCATTTAACCCATTTTGACGTGTCCAAACATATGTCCATAAAATCAGATTTAGGGCAAATCATTTCCAACCCTTTTGGACACTCAAAGTACCTTAAACATAGGATATTTTACCCTCCATAACATCCATAAATTATTTCATTAAAATAGCAACAAAAATCACATGTAAAGTACCCGTTTTGGCCCCCGTTTGGACTTCCATACATGTACCCTAAAAATCAGATTTAGGGCCAACTCATCCACCCCACTTAGGATATCTATAGGGTCCTTAATTTAGGGTACTTTATCCTAGAATTCATCCATAAACCATTTAAGCACTTCTTTGTATCATTTTTAACTCAAAAATGGAAAAATCGGGTAATACTTGAAACCCTAAGTTCCATTTTTGCTAAAATCATTAACAAATGCTCAAATCAACATATGTAATCCAAAAGAATATGAATTACATCCAAATAATCATGTTTTAATCACACAGCAACTTTGTTTAGGGTTTTGAGAATTTTCAAGATAGATTTCTTCTCAAAATTCAACCCTAACATCCATCTTAACCTCTTTAAACCCTTAAATTCATTCATATCATTCAATCCTCATTCAATACCCAAATCAAGGGCATCATGAATCATCCTTTAAGGGTTCATTATAAATCAAATTCATGATCCATAACTTAAGAGAAGAAACTTAGGTTTTAAGAATCCAAAACTCAAACCATACTTACTTGAATCTAAGCAACTTTGATTCCAAACTTTCCCAACTTGGATTCCTTTCTTTCTTCCTTTTTTTCTTCTCTTTTTCTCCTCTTTTTCCCTTCACTTCCTTGCTGGATATGGCACGTCCAAGGCTGCCCTCTTTGGAGATTTTTTTCTCCTTTGTATTCTCACCTAAATGGACGTCCAAGGCATGCTCCCTCCTTTTTATATTTACTGATTTTTGGGGCCCACTTTGACACATCATAGATAGGGTATTTTAATGCCATCTTATCCCTTGATGTATTGGATAACTCATAACCAAGTAAAATACACAATTATCATATATCAAAAATCATCAAAATCCATGCATTGATGGCCCATCTTGCTGTCCACTTAGGAAGGTTCCATGTAGCAGCCCCTTTTGACGATTTTACGCCTTGAAATTCCACATGATTAATGGCTCATTACTTACCCTAGGTGTTTAGGTATTTAGATGCATATTTGGGATTTTTAAAAAATCCAAAAACCATGCTTTATCACCCATGGGCGTCCCTTGTGATGACACATACATGCCTCTTGAAGATACTCCCTTAGCCATTTAAAACCATGCATTTAAGCTCTTGATTTTCCATGGATTTTAGAATTTTTTTAAATTCATAAAATCCACTTAGAATTGTCTCCCTTTGACAACTCATATATGCCATTAAATAATGCATTTAATCCACTTGCTTTAACATAAATGCTATGGTAGTCTAGGGTGCACAAAGTCAATGCTAGGCACCTTTTTCCGATTAAGCACTTTTCATAATAATTAGATTAATCCAATACATCCATACCATAGATTTCATAATTTTATTCAATCATTTCAAATTTCATCTCAAACCGACATTTCTACGTCAAGTTATGAACTTTTGAAAATAATCTTAGAGTGTGAGATTAAAATCAAATAATTATCACCTTAATCTAATCACTTTTGCCTTAATCCAATTCACTCATAAGGTTAATCCCAAATTCATAAGCTTATCTTTCAAATTTCATCTCATTTCGCCTTATAGGCGTCAAGTTATGAATTTTCTACGATTTCCAACATAATTCCATAATTTCTATTTTAATCTCCATTAATTAAATCATGAAAATTAAAATAAATATTCATGTCATATTAGCATATTAGAATCCTCATTAATCCCCTTTAGTCATCTTGACTCACTTTGGGCTATGGTGATTAGTCTTAATCACTATTCTTAATTGCAACCCTAATTGCAAAATACCATTAAATCATAAAAATCATGAATCATCCATAATTTATTTAAATAACACGTGTCATATTTATAGACCTACTTAGGTCTAGGTATCACAAGTCTAATCTAAATCGACCCCAAAATGTAATTTAGGTTGAAAGAATACAAGTTTTGAAGTACAAATAGGTCAAGTCGCAAATTCTAGTCGGCTCCAATTGCAACTTTGGCGAAGTCAATAGCCAAGTCAACTTAGGGGATTGCATATAACTGTTAACTCAATTTGAAACAAGTGAAGTCGCACCCCAACTTAACTCCACTCTGCGACTTTGTCGAAATCGAAGACCAGGTCGACATCAAACTTTGACTTGCATTTCTAAAGATTTAGGCAAGATTTCAAACACTAAGTACCAAAAGTTAACTCGCACATCCAAATCGACTCCACTAAGAGACTTGGATAAAGTCTAAAATCAAGTCAACTCAAATCAAAGAGTTAGAAGATTTAAAGTCACATAAGCATATTTCTTAAAGTTTAAAACTTCAAACGAGTAATGAAGTTGCATAGCCAAGTTGACTTCACTAGCAATTTAGGTGAAGTTCTAGAGCCAAGTCGACTCAGGAGTTAACATTCCTACTTACTGGACAAACTCCATGCGAAGTCACACCCAAAGTTGACTCAACATGCGACTTGGGTTAAGTCAAAGACCAAGTCGAGCCAAGTTAAAACTTAATGAGCATTACATTCAAAGGAGGACTTAAGAAGTGGAAATGCTCTTATCAAAGTCACACCCCAAGTTCACTCCAGTGCACGACTTGGGTGAAGTCGCGGTCAAAGTTGACTCCACCTGTGACCTACACTGTAATGGTCGCATTTAATAAGCACCACCTATCTCCTAACATTCGAAATAACTCGTCCATTATTTAAAGGACGGCAAGTGGAGTGAAGAGGGTTAGCTGGAGCATTGATTTAGCTTGCGCCTTCCTCTTAAAAGCAATCTAATTAGAAGAACTTCACTACTTACTACAAGAGCTGCAATTGTTCAACATTTCCAAGATTCCAAGAGTTCTTCCTATATGCTAAAACTTCTCTACACAAACTGTAACATATAGAATTTTTCTATAATTCATTCTTATTGCCTTGCTATTTGGGTTGGTGTTGAAGACTAAGGTCAAGTAAAGACAAATAGAGCACGGTTGGAGTGAGACTGACCATCTACTTGTGCTGAGATTGTGAAAGCTCCCTAAAGTTATAATCTAGAAGAGAGCAAGAACTCTAAGTGTATCTCAAATTGGCATAGTGGAACCGAAGACACAATGGTGTGTTCTTAAAAGAGTGGAGTATGGAGAGTTGTCCCAAACTACTATAATTATGTGTATCCACTGGCTGCTATTTTTATTTTCTTTATTACTCTCCAAGTTTTCATTCAAGGGGACATAGCTTATGGGGGTTTAAGTTTTTATTTACTAAAAAAATTTAAAAAAACTCGATTCACCCTTCTCCTCTTGGGTTTTGGCATAAACCTAGGACCAACACTTACCTTCTTAGCTCTCGTTCTTTTCAACTTTTGCTCAGATTGGGTTCTCCCCTTTCATCTTATAGTTGATTCAACCCTTCACTCTTCACCCTTCTTGGCTTCCAATTACTGCTACTCTAAGAAACATTTGGGGAAGAGAAGGCCCTAGGGATTTTTCACTAGGCAGGGAAGAGTTCAAAATTATTATGTGTTGAGAAGTGTAAGTCGTAATATATTTATAGATGCATTAGAATATTATAATAACCTATGAAGCCATTCATCTATATTTGAAGAATGTGAAACATGGTTTAGCGTTAAATTCACATATTTGAATTTGGAATACGAATCAAACTATTTATTGCATTGATTTTCCATTTTAAACGGGTGGCCCATGCAATGGTTTGATTGGAATGAAACGTGGTTTTTTTTTAATTGTGAATGAAACATGGTTACTTAGTTAAACACATAATTCGAAATCTAGTAGGCGGGATAAATTTTGGTTTCATCCACACTGTGGCCCCTATCCAAGCGGTTAATTGAAATCGAGCAGACCCAATAAATATATACGATGAGGCATGGTAAAATTAACGAATATTTCAATATTAGTCGAGATGATCCAATTAATGAATGTACCCATCCACTGATCATCTTTTACCATTTCATGCTCCAACAGCAGCTTGTTAATTCATGTATCCATCACCATCCGTCGGTAGATTGACACATGTGAATGTGATTTTACGTTATATACATCATCATCATCAAGTCATTTTATTTGTACCTGTCGAAGTAGACATAGTTAGACATTGAAGGACAAGGCAATCAAAGAGATATATAGCTTTTGATTTTACCAAAAAGAGAATCGTTGCTATTTGCCGGGGGGGGGGGGGATTATCTCAAGCACCAGCTTCTTAAATGAATTGAAACGATTATTAAATTGGGTCTCCAGCTTAATTCTTATATTGAGGATTATCAAATTGGGCCACGCATGAGTGATTGATAGCTTGTGGCCAATTAACAGATGGTCCACACACGTACGCATGTTTGTAGCTTGGTTATATAGGATTGAACGCGCCAAAATCAAAAGGACGAGATGTGATGGCATGGTCCTTTGTTTATGTCCAATTCACACTTCGAAATTTGGATGTTTTAACTTTTAAAGTATTGAATATTTGATTTTGAGTGAAAGTTAAGATTTCTGATGCTTTAACAAGGCAAAAGGAGATACTGTTTAACTCAAACTTAGGCTAGATATGCTTGAATATTTGTGTGATGTACACTTCAACTATTTTCTATATGATTATATATTTTTTAATAATTATTTCTCCTTACTTTGTTCAAAAAGCTTTTTTTATCTTTATATTCTATTATGTTTTTTAATACAGTACTTTTTAATAATTCTATCCAAATAAACCCTTACGCAAGAAATTAAAATAATTTTATAAGGTTAATGCTCCATACAAAAAACCTCCCCAATACATTTTTTGGTTGGCAACTTCATCAAAGGTAATTCAACACTCTACCATGCTAAAAGGCAAAAAGAAAAAAATATCAGAGCATTAATTCTGAGGCATAATGATCAGTTCAAACGACACAGAGAACTATAGAAGTTTGTGTTATGACCAGAGATGTTGGAACCGGAATTTTCGCTGTTGACAGGTTGGTGAATTACTATTGTAGCATTGTGATGATTACTAGAGCGATGATGATGATTTTTCACTTTCTTTTATCAACCATACATCATGTAATGCCTCCACATCATACCATGCTCAATAACATTTGGTCCTTCCTACTCGGGATTGTTGCTTTACCAAGATTGGCTGTGGCTGTGGCTATGGCATGATGAGCCACTGGAAAACTTCAGTCCATGACTGGGAATGAATAACCCTTGGCCTAGCACTCATATCCAACCATCAATATGGGAGTTGACTAACATGCCTTCTCTTTCTTCGGAAATGAAGCGCCCAAAATCTTCAAGATGAATTCAAAGCATGTATGATGATGACGATAATGATGATTAGATAATGTCCATGATGCTTCACATCACTCAATGGAGATGTCATGATTTTTATGGTAGTTATGTTCATCATCCATCATTCCTTTTTCTACAATTCTTACAAGGAATCCCATACAAACCATGATAATACATGCTGACTCTCATATGGGAAATGATAGTAACCATATGAAGCTTTCTACACTAGATGGATGGATACACCCAAAAAATTTCATGTTCCCCGGCATGATCATCATATTATAAGAATTATGATTTGCAAGTGGTCCCCGAACAGGGCAAAAACCAGAATTTTTTGCAAACTGTTGAAACCTGAAAAGAATTTCAAGCCCGATTACGTCTGGCTGGCTGGCTGGCTGGCTGTAAGAGCATTTGTTACAGCTGTGGGAGCTTGTCGCAGTCTCATCAAGATTTTATCATTGAGTCGTGGTGTTCTGTCTATTTGTCACTTTCATTCTAAATTAGAGAGGTGATAGGATGCAACGAATACAGTTGTTGGAAGTTGGAACTATTCTGTCGGTGCTTCATTTTAGGCCATCTACCCCTCCGTCTTAAGTAATTACATGAACTTAACTAAGCGTAGATATTTATCAAAAAAAAAAAAAAAAAAAAAGCCTAGATAATCAGGTGTTGTTAATCTAAAGAATTCAAGTTTAAAACTATTAAGAAACATTATTCGAATTGACATGAATTGCAAAAGCATATGTAATAAAACAAAACTAAATAAATAACAACAAGATCATACTAAGATTTTTGTGTAAAATCCTTCAAACAAAAAGGAAAAACCACAAAATAGAGATAACAATCCACTATGATAAACAAGTTATAAATATACATATAGCATAATTCATAATCATTCTTTGGAGGTCTCATATACATCCCTAAGCCAAAGCACTCTAATGAACCCTCCTCACGCCCAGTCTGAATGCCTCACAAAGTTCCTTTGAATCTCTAATTAATATACCTATAAATAAGACTCTTATGAGTACTTAGGCAAAACCAATACATACTCCCTTACATATTTACCGTACATTCTCACATGAAAATATTATGTAAATAACCTATACACAAAATACAAATTCTAACAATCTCCATCTTAGATTAGATCTTCCAAACACTAACCTAACTCACAAAGATACTATCTTCCATCATTCTACAATTCATTAGTTAGTTCATCAGTAATCATGCTTTAACAAAGCATGACACACATCCCTCCACCTGAGTGATCACTCTACCTTCATGCACAAGCCAGCACGAATCCACGCGCGCTCCAACCTACATCAATGCATCAACCTGCACTCGATTAAGCACCCCCTTGCATCACCTATTAAATAATATGAACTATATTTGTTTTCCAACATCATTACATTCACAGGACTCCCGAGCTCTCAACACACGATCCAACGTCAATACATTCTCATAATCTCATAACTAGTATTCAATGTGAAACTTAGAAAAACTAATCTATCTTCACATGTATTGTCCCTACATCCTCAGTATTAGTACAACCGTAAATAATCAAACATTGCATGACATTCTATTATTTAGTAGCCGATGCATAGGAGGTACTTAATCGTGTGCATGGTCAATGCACTGATGTAGGTTGAAGTGTGTAGACTCATGCTGATTTATGCATGAAAGTGGAGTGATCTCTTAGATAGAGATGTGGTGTCATGATATGCTAAAATATAATGATTAATGAACTAACTAATGATTTGTAAAATGATCGAAGATACACTTTCTCTGTAAGTTGGCTTGGTGGTGCAGAATTTAATCTAAGGTAGAGATTAGCAGGGCTTGTATCTTTTATTTTGCATATGAGTTATTTGTGTGGACTTTTATGTGAGAGTACATGGTGCAAGAAAAGTGTGTTGGTTTAGCATAAGTACTTATGAGAGTCCTATTTATAGGCATATTAGTTAGGAATTCAGTTAAGTCATATGAGATGTCCTTTGATTTAAGGATGCATGTAAGGCATCCAAGGAATGAGTATTAGTCATTTTATATCTCTCTGTAACCTATTTATCATTGTGAATTATTATCTCTCTCATATGGTTTTTCTTCTTGCTTGAAGGATTTTTCACATAAACCTTAATGTGATTTTGTTGTTGTTTATTTTATCTTTTTTTGTATATGCTTTCACTATAGTCTCTATAAAATTGAATTACATTTCTTAACAAATACACACCCTTCTTTATCGACCTAACAAGATATTATCAACTAAATCTTATACCTCAGTCATTATTGGTACTTTGAACCTTCTTTCTACTTTGTGAAGGTTTCCAATCCTATGCAAGTTAGATCTATGAATTTGAATTTATATAACCTCCCCATGTAGGGCATAACTTGAGGATGAAATAGTAACTAACTGTCATATTATTTATTTTATCGTGATATGAAAAATAATTCAATCTCAATCTTGGGTGATTAGACTAATTACTTAAAAATATATATAATCATATATAAATTATAAAAAATAATTAAATAAATTTATATACATTATGATGCTATAATAATCTATATAATTATTAATTTATACAAAAAATATTTTAGAAGATTAATTTATACAAAATATAAAAAATAACTTTGAAAGAGATTTATAAAGAGAAGCGATCCTATTAACCTGGACTAAGTAAATAGCTCACTTAGCCTACCTCAAAAGATCTATTTAAAATACTTTTTTTTTCTTTGTATACTTGTTTATCTAAGTATATCTGAGTATATTTATCAAAAAAAGTATATTTAACATATAAACTAAATTTTACAATTTTTGGATATATATATACTTTTTTAAGATTTTTAAACATAGGGGTATTTTAAATATATATATACACATAGATGTTTATAAATCTCAAAAATATATATATACGCATATCTAATAATAGTAAAACTTGGTTTATATGTTCAATATGTTGGTCCCGAGTTAGTGGCAAAACCCAAGAGGGGAGGGGTGAATTGGGTTCTTTAAAATTCTTTGGTAAATAAAAGACTTAACCCCTTGAGTAATTAATCCCCTTTAGAAAAGAGCTAGAGAGCAATAAAGATAAAGCAGTAAAAAGAAATATAACACAAGATTTATAGTGGTTCGGGCAAACCTTCCCTACTCCACTCTTCCAAGCTCACACTCTGTTGTGACTTGGGTTCCACTATGTATTCCACGAATACACTTAGAGTCACCGCTCTCTTCTAGATTCTAGCTCTAGGGGGCATATACAACTAGAGCCACTTGCTCTCTTCTAGATTCTGGCTCTAGGGGGCATAAACAACTCACATGCAAAAGTAGGTGATGAGTCTCACTCCAATCACACCCTACTTTGGATATACTTGATCTTAGCTACCCAAGCTAAATCAAGATTTATACAACAAGACAATGAAATAAATGAAACTACACTTTACAGATTTGTGTAGGCAGATTTAGCATGAGGAAGAAGTTGTAGAAGCAGCTTTGGATGAATATTGATGAAGGCGCTAGCAACTTGAAGCTTTCTTCTTCCTTAGAATGTATACGGACCACTCAACAATGGAGAAAAGCAAATAGGAAACCTTTCTTGCACTTCTTTTCTCTCTTTGAACTTTAACTTAGTGTCTTGTGTTCTCTTGTTGTGTTTTCACGTTCATTTGAGGGTCCTTTTATAGAGGGAAGAAAATATGAACGTTGTGGAGGTTGTTGGCGCGCAATAAATGAGCTCCAACGTTCGAAAAATTTGAACGTTATCCCAAGTCGAAGATGGAGTCGACTTGGCTTGCGACTTGGCAACCCAAGTCGCATCTGGAGTCAACTTCGTCTGCGACTCCAGTTCTTCCAATTTCCCAAGTCTGAGTTTTAGTCGACTTCGTTTCAGACCTCGACTCAAGTCGAACCTGAAGTCGACTTGAGTTGCGACTTGACTCAGGCTTTTCTGAGACGCCTTGATCCTCACTTGGTTTTCTTCTAGCTTGCTTATCTTTGAATATCTCTCTTGACCTTGATCTTTTCCAATCGGCTTGATCTTCGCAAACCCTTGGAACTGTTTGAGTCCTTGCGTGTTTCTAGCTCGGTCTTGGACTCACGTGGTCTTCATTACTTGAGTGTTGCATCATTTGAATAGTTTTGAAGATTTGCCTTGGCTTGATAGACTTGATTTGAACATTGAATATGAATCTTAGCTTTGATCTTCAAGAATCTTAAGTTGTTTCTTTGTGAATGAACTTTTCATCTTATTTGGGTTTGATCAAGTTCAATATGATCCTTGGAATAAGCTTGAAACTTCAATCTTCAAGTCTAAAATCCTCAAGTCGTAGTTGGAGTCGACCTTGTCTGCGACTTGACCCAAGTCGCACCTGGAGTCGACTTCGTTTGCGACTTGGGCAGCTTCGTGCCCCCAAAATCAACGCTGGACATTTTCTTTCGTTTGAAGTTGATGCTGGAGTCGACTTCGTCTGCGACTTGACTTCCCAAGTCGCAAGTGGAGTCGACTTGACCTGCGACTTCACCTGTTGCCTTTTGTGATTCATTCTCAAGTCGATATTTGAGTCGACTTTGGGATCGACTTCACCCAAGTCGAAGTCCAAGTCGACTTGGAGATCGACTTGACCTCTTTGCTTTCCTTAAACATTTAGCAAACACATTAGTACCTTTTATATACTCAAATTAATTCTTGTTAATCATCAAAACTCAAGATTTGGTCAATTTTTATTGTTTTAAACATTGTTTCCAACAATCTCCCCCTTTTTGATGATTGACAAAACTTCATTTGAGTTGATACCTTTCAAGCATTAATCATGTTCATATGTCTTTTATTAATCATAACATATTAAGCAAACATAACATTCATCAATAGCATATATATATATCAAGTTTCATTTTTACAAAATGCAATACAAAACAAAAATGAAACCTAGATACAAAACTACCCAACCCAGAAGAAAATTTTACTCTCAACTCACCTATTCTATCTCCCCCTTTTTGTCAAACTATCAAAAATCTATCAAAAATCGATCAACTCTTAATGATTTTGTGAATTGAAATAGAGAGATCGTATATAAGATTGGTTTGATGGGACGATTTTGGGCAGATGAGTAGATGGAGATATCATGATCGGGAGATGCTGCTTTATGAACTGAACCCGATTCGTATGGATCGAGTTCAGGCATAGGCCTCTTCTTGTGATGTCCGGAGGCGAGGTGATATTTGATGGTACGCAGTTCCCGATCCATGTGATCTTGTCGGGAATGCATATCAGTGATAGCATTCAGCACACCGGTCACTAGGCTAGTCAACCTATCTTCTTGATGACCCATAGCATCCAAGATCTCGTCTTTGAGGCTTTGAAGTGCAGCCATTTGATCTGAAGTAGGCGGCACGCGTTCGGGTGCAACGGATCCTTGAGGAGAATGTGATCCGTGTGACAGAGGAGATGCAGGCCGTTCAGGCGATGCCTCGGGAGCTTGCTCCCCCTCAGCTTGTGCATTGTCCTCTTGTTCTCGGACTGGCTCGCCAAGCTTCTCCCGGATTCTATCATCCCTAAACTGCTCCAAATTGATCTTCATGCGTTGGAGCAAAGCCCTGTTGATGGCGTTTGTTGTCTTTGGAACTTCATATGGTTCCCCGTCGATGTCTACATCGCACCTTTCCAGGATCAAAGTGATCCAGGATCCATACGGTAGCACGCCCCGTGGGTTCTCCTTTTTATTTGCCAGGGCTTCAAGGAAGAGTCTAGGAAGACTGATCTTCACCTTATTGACCAATTTCCACAAGATCACTGCTTCCTGTGGATTGAGTTGATTTCTTCCGCCTCCTTTTGGCAAGATACAGTGGGCTATTAGCAAACGGATGACCCTGAGTCTGGGAGGAAGATCCATGTAATGCAGAAATTTGGTACCTGCATGGTATTTGTTGCTTTTTGTTAACTCATTGTAGATCTGGTCCACTGTCAGATCCTTGGAAAGCCTCTCTTCATCAAAGGGTATTTGAAGAATGTTTCCAATTCTTCTCAGGGCTCTATCTTGATCTGGATAGTTGCTACCCCCAAACTATATTTCAGTGCCTTTGACATAAGTGCAAAACTTGGTGTCGTCCCATAGATAATAAAACTGTCTTGTGAGATCAGGATAAATCCGTTCATCGGATTTAAATAGTTGTATCCAACCTTGGAAATCCAATAACTCTTCTATGTCGAACTCATAGTCGTTAAGGAACTTGAAATCTATGATCTTAGGAATGAATATCTTTCGTTCATAGAAGTTTCTGTAGAAGCGACTATGCTGTAGCTCTGTCCTGAAATAGGTAGTGGGCATTTTTAGAACTTGCCCCTTCTTGATAGGAATCCTTGAAGAGTAAGAGCTTTCGGGTCGACTTTCTGATCTTTGAGTTTGATCAGTTGATTGCGTTGTTGTTTGGAAGCGAACCCGCCTACCCGTCGAGGTCGAAGGTTCCTCTCTTGGCCGTTTTGCGGGTGTTCTTTGCTTTCTGGGCACCTCTTCCTCAGTTGTTGACCTTGAAGGTCTAGGCATAGGCTTTAGAGATGGTTTTGAGACTGCTTTCTTTGGAGGTCTAGCTTTAGGTGCCATTTGGGATGATTTGGAGTTGGATTTTGGGAGAGGGAAATGGAGATGCAAAAGTGATTGAGATGTGAGACTGAGAGTTTAGTAAGAGAAATGAAGTACAAGTGAGATAGCTTGAGAGAGATGGAGCTTGAATGAGAGAAGAAAATGAGAAAGCAATGAAGAGAGAAAGAGAGAAACAGAGAGGAAGAGTGAGAGAGAAAAACGGAGAGGAAGAGAGAGAGAGAGAGATGGAGAAGAAAACCGGAGAGAGAGAGAGGGATTCGCCGGAAAGGTTTGCCGGAGATGGAGGAGGAGAAAATCGCTGGAAGAGTGGAGAGGAATCGCCTGAGAGTAGAGGAAAAAACAGGGAGGCCAAAAGAAAATGAGGAAGAAAGAAAAGAGGGAAGAAGAAAAAGAAGAGAAGTCTCGGAATTCGGACGGTCGCGCGCGCGGAGTCGACTTTGCCCTAGGCGAAGTCGACTTCGGTTCCCTGGAGTCGACTTCGCACGTAGTGCGGAGTCGACTTTGACCCCTTTGGAGTCGACTTCACTTTGATAGCGGAGTCGACTTCGCTTTCCCAAGTCGACTTGGCGGAGTCGACTTGGCTCCTATGGAGTCGTCTTGACCCATCAGTTTGCCTTTTTCAAATTTTGGCTTCTTGCTTTAATTTTTCCTAATTTAGCTCTATCATCCCCATATCATTCCTAATCTTACAGAATGATTCTTTAGCTAGTGGTTTGGTAAAGATATCAGCAATTTGGTCTTCCGTTTTCACATATTCTAAGCATACATCATGATTCTCAACATGTTCACGAATAAAATGATGTCTCACATCAATATGCTTGGTTCTTGAATGCAGTACAGGATTTTTAGTTAAACAAATTGCACTTGTATTATCACATCTAATAGGAATATCAACATAATCAATACCATAGTCTTTCAACTGTTGTTTCATCCAAAGTAATTTCGCACAACAACTACCGGCGGCTATGTATTCGGCTTCTGCAGTAGATAGGGCAACACTTGTTTGTTTTCTTGAATACCATGAAACCAACATATGTCCAAGAAACTGACAAGTTCCACTAGTACTTTTTCTATCTACTTTATAGCCAGCAAAATCTGCATCCGAATAGCCGATTAGATCAAAGATTGTCCCCTTTGGATACCATAGTCCAAGATTGGCAGTTTTTATCAAATACTTAAAAATTCTTTTTACAGCATGTAGATGTGATTCTTTAGGGCATGCTTGAAATCTAGAACACATACAAACACTGAATAAGATATCGAGTCTAGAAGCAGTTAAATATAACAAGGAACCTATCATGCTTCTATAAAGCTTTTGATCGATACTTTTACCATTTTCGTCCATGTCGATCTTAATTGTAGAACTCATTGGAGTGTTTGCCCTTTTGCTATTCTGCATTCCAAATTTCTTGAGCATCTCTTTGACATATTTGGACTGATTTAGAAATATTCCTTCATTTTGTTGCTTGATTTGCAGTCCCAGAAAGAAATTTAATTCTCCCATCATGCTCATTTCAAACTCGTTCTGCATTATCTTAGAAAATTCTTGACACAGATTTTCGTCAGTAGCACCAAATATTATGTCATCCACATAAATTTGTACAATCAAAATATTTTTATTTTTGTACTTAATGAACAAAGTAGTGTCTACTTTCCCTCTTTGAAACTCATGATCAATCAAGAAACTATTTAACCTTTCATACCAAGCTCTTGGTGCTTGTTTTAGTCCATATAATGCTTTGGTTAATTTATAAACAAACTTTGATTGATCCTTTTCTTCAAAACCAGGGGGTTGTTCAACGTATACTTCTTCATTCAAGTACCCATTCAAAAATGCGCTTTTTACATCCATTTGGAACAATTTGAAATTCATATAAGAAGCGAATGCTAGTAGAATACGTATGGCTTCTAATCTAGCCACGGGTGCATATGATTCTTCAAAATCGATTCCTTCTTCTTGAGAATACCCTTTGGCTACTAATCTGGCCTTGTTTCTAATTACAAGTCCGCTTTCATCTAATTTGTTCCTAAATACCCATTTGGTACCAATGATAGTGTGATTATTTGGTCTAGGAACTAAGTGCCATACATTGTTCCTTTCGAATTGGTTTAGCTCTTCTTGCATTGCAATCACCCAATTTTCATCATTGAGAGCTTGTTCAATGGTATTTGGTTCAATTTTAGATACAAGGCATATTGACCATAAACGTTTTGTTTTGATCTTCTAGTTTTCACTCCTTCACATACATTTCCAATAACTTGCTCAATTGGATGGGCATTTTTGAACTTTAAATCAGTTGGAGGTTTATAAGAATCATTACCTTCACTTACCTCTTCCTCCATGAGATTTTCTGGCTTGAGCTCGAGTTCCTTTGGTTGTTCTTTGCCTTTTGTCTCATCTGCATCACTTAGTTCATCCTCCTTTCTCGGAGTTTGGTTAATTTCATCAAATACAACGTGTATGGATTCTTCAACAACTTGGTTTCGTTTATTGAAAACTCTATATGCTTTGCTATTTGATGAATATCCAAGAAATATAGCCTCATCACTTTTAGCATCTAACTTTCCCAAGTTAGTTTTTCCATTATTCAAGACATAACATGTACATCCAAAAGCATGAAAATAAGAAATATTTGGTTTTCTTCCTTTCCATAGTTCATATGGGGTCTTTTTCAAGATTGCTCGAATGGTGACACGGTTCAATACATGACAAGCTGTACTTACAGCTTCACCCCAAAATTTCTTGGATAGATTGCTCTCATTTAGCATAGTTCTAGCCATCTCTTGTATAGTTCTATTTTTCCTTTCTACTACTCCATTTTGTTGTGGAGTTCTTGGTGCAGAAAATGTGTGGTGAATTCCTTTTTCATTGCAAAATTTCATGAATCGTTTGTTTTCGAATTCGCCACCATGATCGCTTCTTATGGTCACAATAGTACTTTGTTTTTCATTTTGCACCAAATTTACAAAAGTTGCAAACATAGAGAAGGCTTCATCTTTACTAGCTAAGAGAATTATCCATGTGAATCTTGAAAAATCATCAACTATGACAAATACATATTTCTTTCCACCAATGGTTAGAATGTCAGATGGCCCGTATAGATCCATGTGTAGCAATTCAAGTGGCTTGGTGTTGGAAATTTCCTTTTTGGTAGAGAAAGGCATCTTGGGTTGTTTTGATAATTGACATGCCTTACAAATCTTGTCCTTGTCATATTTCAATCTTGGTAATCCTTCTACCAAACTCTTTTTCCATAGGGTTTTTATGTTTCCCATGTTTATATGTCCAAGCCTTTTATGCCAAACCCATGGATCATTATCAATGGCCATTAGACATTGACCATTCAATTCATCAAGTGAAACCAAATATACATTTCCATGTCTTTTACCACTAAACATGATATGCTCTCCATCAAATACATTACATATAGATGATTCAAACACAACTTTGTATCCTTTATCACATAATTGGCTAATGCTCATTAAATTGTGTTTGAGTCCTTCAACAAACAAAACATCTTCCATGCATGCATTTGAAATACTATGTATATTTCCTTTACCTTTAATTTTACCTTTTTCATTATTGCCAAAGGCAACCATTCCATCATTACAAGGCATAAGTTTGTGAAATAAACTTCTTTCACCGGTCATATGCCTTGAGCAACCGCTATCCATAAACCATTCATTGTTTGCCTTTGCCTTAAGACATGTCTGAAAAATAAGCAAATAAATCTTATCTTCTTGGTACCCATTTTATGGCTCCATTTGGGTTAGTAATATAGATCAATCTTTGTTGTTCTAACTTTGAAAGCCCAAATCTTATGTTTCTTGGAACCCAAACTAATTTTGCACCATGGTCATATAATTTCTTAAAATTACATTTGTAAGTTTTATGTCCCATTTTATTGCAGAAATTACAAGCCATAGGTAATCTTGGAGTAGGCCTCCAAGTATGCAATGGTTCAAATGTTAGTCTTCTAGTCCACTTAAAATTTTTCTTTTGTGGCTTGTATATAGATGCATTTTTAGTTTGATGTTTCTCAAGTATTTGTACATTTGATTTGCTACTTTCTCCTTGCTCAAATGTATGATACCCAAGACCTCTTTTATGTGTTTGGGAGGTCATATTCAAAAACATTTTGACACTTTCTCCTGGATTAGAGAACTTAGCTAATGATTCATTTAATGATTTGTTCTCCTTTTTCAGCAGATCATTTTCATCTTTCAATTTGTCTAATCTTTCTGCAAGTTTACCATTTACAATTATTGTTGCATCACATTGTCTTTTCTTAATTGTAAACTTGCTTCCTAATTTCTTCATTTCTTCATATAATGAATCATATGCAGTTTGTAGCTCATCTAATTCAGTACATTTGAGGCATTCTTGAAAGGAAGAAAAACTTGATTTAGAATGGGAGAGTTTGGAACTTACCTCTTCATCGCTTGTGCATTTTGTTGAGGTAATTCGTTCTTCTTGTTCGATTTGTGCCATGCAGCAAATTCTCGCACATTCTTCCGCCTCGTTTTCGTCGGTTGAGGAGTTACTCGTTGTAGATTCCTCATCGTTTACGTACATGCCTCTACCTTTGTATTTTTGGAATCTTTTGTTGTCCCCTCGATCCTTTCTTTGTTCTTTTGCCTTGCTCTCTTCGGGAGTTGGACATTGAGCTTGCATATGTCCCGAACCGCCGCATCGGTAACATTTGGTTGATTCTTTCTTCTTCTCTTTGGGAGTTCTTTCTTTGAAAACTCTGAAATTTTTGCCTTTTCTCACAAATTTTCTGAAACGTTTTGTGAGTAGGGCAATCTCGTCGTCGTTTTGAGAAGAGGAGGTATCGTCAGTGTCTTGTGCGGTTTTCAAGGCGATTGCTCTTTTGCCCCTATGTTGATCTTCATTTCTTCTCTTGATTAGCTCATGTGACATGAGTGAGCTAATTAAGTCTTCAAGCTTTAATGTGTTAAGATCCTTGGCTTCTTCTATCGCAGTGATCTTTGGAGTCCATGACTCGGGAAGAGCTCTCAAAATTTTCATAACCTGCTCAGATTCAGATATAGCCTTTCCAAGACCTTTTAAAGCATTAGTAATTTTTGAGAATCTAGCAAACATTTCAGAATTATTTTCTGTTTCTAGCATTCTAAAATTTTCTAGTTCTCCAATCAAAATATTTCTTCTCGTCCCTTGGACTTGAGAAGTTCCTTCATAGATAGAGGTTAGCGTATCCCATATCTCTTTGGTGGTCAAGCAAGAGGATACTCTATCATATTCAGAAGCAGTAAGAGCACAAAATAAAGAGTTCATAGCTTTGGCGTTTCTCTTAACAATTCTTACTTCCTCATCGGTCCATTTGGAAGCTCTTTCATCGGTAGGCAAGGTTACTCCATCTTGGATAGCAATCCAAGAGTCCATGTCGGTAACCATGATGAGTTGCTTCATACAAAGCTTCCAATATCCAAAATTGTTCCCATCAAACAACGGTGGCCTTGTAAAGGATTGGCCTTCAGCAAAAGCGAGAACGGAAGTAGATTGGGATGCCATTTTGATAAGATCTCTTTGGTAAACTTAAAGACCTGCTCTGATACCACTTGTTGGTCCCGAGTTAGTGGCAAAACCCAAGAGGGGAGGGGTGAATTGGGTTCTTTAAAATTCTTTGGTAAATAAAAGACTTAACCCCTTGAGTAATTAATCCCCTTTAGAAAAGAGCTAGAGAGCAATAAAGATAAAGCAGTAAAAAGAAATATAACACAAGATTTATAGTGGTTCGGGCAAACCTTCCCTACTCCACTCTTCCAAGCTCACACTCTATTGTGACTTGGGTTCCACTATGTATTCCACGAATACACTTAGAGTCACCGCTCTCTTCTAGATTCCAGCTCTAGGGGGCATATACAACTAGAGCCACTTGCTCTCTTCTAGATTCTAGCTCTAGGGGGCATAAACAACTCACATGCAAAAGTAGGTGATGAGTCTCACTCCAATCACACCCTACTTTGGATATACTTGATCTTAGCTACCCAAGCTAAATCAAGATTTATACAACAAGACAATGAAATAAATGAAACTACACTTTACAGATTTGTGTAGGCAGATTTAGCATGAGGAAGAAGTTGTAGAAGCAGCTTTGGATGAATATTGATGAAGGCGCTAGCAACTTGAAGCTTTCTTCTTCCTTAGAATGTATACGGACCACTCAACAATGGAGAAAAGCAAATAGGAAACCTTTCTTGCACTTCTTTTCTCTCTTTGAACTTTAACTTAGTGTCTTGTGTTCTCTTGTTGTGTTTTCACGTTCATTTGAGGGTCCTTTTATAGAGGGAAGAAAATATGAACGTTGTGGAGGTTGTTGGCGCGCAATAAATGAGCTCCAACGTTCGAAAAATTTGAACGTTATCCCAAGTCGAAGATGGAGTCGACTTGGCTTGCGACTTGGCAACCCAAGTCGCATCTGGAGTCGACTTCGTCTGCGACTCCAGTTCTTCCAATTTCCTAAGTCTGAGTTTTAGTCGACTTCGTTTCAGACCTCGACTCAAGTCGAACCTGAAGTCGACTTGAGTTGCGACTTGACTCAGGCTTTTCTGAGACGCCTTGATCCTCACTTGGTTTTCTTCTAGCTTGCTTATCTTTGAATATCTCTCTTGACCTTGATCTTTTCCAATCGGCTTGATCTTCGTAAACCCTTGGAACTGTTTGAGTCCTTGCGTGTTTCTAGCTCGGTCTTGGACTCACGTGGTCTTCATTACTTGAGTGTTGCATCATTTGAATAGTTTTGAAGATTTGCCTTGGCTTGATAGACTTGATTTGAACATTGAATATGAATCTTAGCTTTGATCTTCAAGAATCTTAAGTTGTTTCTTTGTGAATGAACTTTTCATCTTATTTGGGTTTGATCAAGTTCAATATGATCCTTGGAATAAGCTTGAAACTTCAATCTTCAAGTCTAAAATCCTCAAGTCGTAGTTGGAGTCGACCTTGTCTGCGACTTGACCCAAGTCGCACCTGGAGTCGACTTCGTTTGCGACTTGGGCAGCTTCGTGCCCCCAAAATCAACGCTGGACATTTTCTTTCGTTTGAAGTCGATGCTGGAGTCGACTTCGTCTGCGACTTGACTTCCCAAGTCGCAAGTGGAGTCGACTTGACCTGCGACTTCACCTGTTGCCTTTTGTGATTCATTCTCAAGTCGATATTTGAGTCGACTTTGGGATCGACTTCACCCAAGTCGAAGTCCAAGTCGACTTGGAGATCGACTTGACCTCTTTGCTTTCCTTAAACATTTAGCAAACACATTAGTACCTTTTATATACTCAAATTAGTTCTTGTTAATCATCAAAACTCAAGATTTGGTCAATTTTTATTGTTTTAAACATTGTTTCCAACACAATACACTTAGATAAACAAGTGTATCAAGAAAAAAATATCTTAAATAGTTTTTTTGATGTGACCTAAGTGAACCATTTGCTTAACCCGAGCTACAAGATCATTTCTCATATACAAATCAAGCAATTTTATTATGCAAACAGAGACCATGCAATTGTTTGGTTTTTGTGTAAATCAATTTCCTTGTAAAAAAATTATGAATGTAATCGATATAGTGAATTTCATAAAATCCTTATTTGTGTGTAAATCAATTTCCTTGTGAAAAAAAATCTATGGATGTAATAGATACAATGGATTTCATGTAATTGCTAAGGTGGACCTCAAATGTAGAGTTAAAAGAGTTCAAATTCATGGAACCAAATCCATAAGATTAGAAGTTCTTCTTTCAATTGTTTCTGATCCTATGCACCTAGGTATATAAAGCTTCAACACATCGCAGTACAAAAAATCTTATTTTTTTATTTTTAAATTTTTTTTATAAATCTAAGTGTATTTAATCTATAGGCCAATTATTATTTTTTTTAAAGGTTTGTAAATATTTTTTTAAAAATAGGGTATTTTAGTCATTTTCAAATGACTAAAATATTCCTGTTTTAAAAAATTACAAAAATATAAATATTCAAAAATGGTAAAACTTAACATATATGTTTTTTACTATTACTTAACATATATGTTAAATATACTTACATTGGATTCTGATACAGGCCCTCGGGTGAATTTAGTCTCTGTGCACTCAGATGTATTTAAACTTTTTTTTTTTTTTGAAATTTTTTCATAAAACTATTAATTTAAATATATTTCACATGTGTATGGATTTTTATCATTTTTAGGGATTTGTTGATATTTTTTAACTTTTTAAAAATCAGTGACACTTTCCACTGATTTGCATGCTAATTGGCTTGGGAGGGCAGCAACGGCCTGTAGGGTGCACTAATCCATTCATCCTATTGCTTGGGCTCAGCTTAAATTGTTTCTTGGTGGCGGATTTTCCACGGTTTTTGTGGCACGCAATACGCTTGGAATGTCTTTCACGTGTCTCCCACAATGCCCACCATCAGAATCCTCTTCTTCCGTTCTCACCCTCAATCAAATGCAACTACAAATATAATAAATATTTTTGGACAGCTCGAATTATCAACACGAAGTTCCAGAGAATTATCTAACACTAAGTTCCAAACTATCTTGCCACTAGGAATCTTCCATGCATCATTTCTCCTGGGAGGAAAGCGGATGTATAAATTTATTAATTCTTTTTTATTAAATAATTTATTATTTCTTAGCCTCAGGCTATGATTTTGACTAATACACGGGTTTGAAATATATTTTAAATTTTTTTTGAAAATTTGTAATAACATTTTTAATTTAGGTATATATTATTTATAAATGAAGTTTTACTAATTTTGAAGATGTGGATATATTTATTTCATATTTTAAATACTGGAATATTTTGGTCATTTTTACAGGGGCAAAAATAAAAATAATACCCTTTTATTTAAAAATATAAAATAATTATATACCTATCTGATAAATTAGTAAAACTTGATTTATGGATAATATATACCTAGAATAATAATTTTATTAAAAATTTTAAAAAATAAAAAAGAGTGTTCTGAATGATCGTAGATCATCCGTCAATCTTAACCTGCTGTAATGTACGCAATATTTGATTATCAATATCATATTTTCTCCTCTTTTTTAGTTTCTCATTTTCAGCCTTTTTCTCAGCCTCTTACTTCCTTTTTCCTTAATTTCCAAACAATGTCAAGAAAAATAATTATTTCTTACAATAACCTATACGTACTTAGCTATACTAATAATTTTAACTTAAATTTTTTTTCTTTTTAAAATGTTATCTATTTTATTTTATTTTTTATCGGTATATTTATATATATCTCAATAGGTATTACACTGAAGTTCTAATATATTCTAACAAATTTATAAAGTCAGCTCCACCTGAATATTGAAGTAGACACAGCTCCTACCACAGCTCCTACCATACACAAGGGAGATAAAACTGCTCCCCCCACAGTATCCGGTCGAAATCCAATGTGGGATTTGAACCTCGCATGCCAATGCCGCAAACCCTTATGAAGTAGACGTGAATCTATTTTATTTTTAACACTTTCCTTTTGGAATGGGAAAAGAGGTGAAAAGGACATACGAAGCAGCGGATTAAAATGCTGAGCATATCTATTGTACCCTATCAATGATTTTTGTCCTTTGAGGATCATGGATATGCAAAAAGATGTAAGTTTTCATTGCTAAAAGAATATTTCAATTTCCAATATTGCTTTTCCATTTCTTAATGCATTAATCTTATTTATTATTTTAATACTATTTTTATTCTATATGTAATTTTTTATTTTCAAAACACAACAACCTCTTCTTATTTACTTTCAATTCAATGAAATCCACGCCTATATTGGAGATGACCTGTCAAGTTAGAATTATTTTAGGGTACATTTGGGAAGTAAAACAAAAAATGAAAAAAAAAATTTATACAAGTTTTTAAATTGAGAAAAAATGATGAAAATAATAGAGATGATGATGAAAAATAAAAATAATAAAGTTAAAATCGATAAATTTGTGGTATAAGTAGTTGTATAAAATAATTGGAATGTAGATTAGTTGTATAAAAAATGTAAAGAAATGAATAAAAATAGAATAATTAATGAAAAGTGAAACTTTTTTTAAAGAGTTTTAATTTTTAAAAGCTTTTATGTTATCCAAACGTACCCTCAATTAAATACGTGTACTTTACTACTTATTGTGCGTTTGGAATGGCTTAAAACTTTTTGATGTTTTTTATACCCGGAGAAAACGTCATCCATCATTTTGCGGTACCGGGGTCGAATGAAGACGTGCGGGCGGCGAAAATTCGTAGTCCGCAGGTGGACGCTGGTCTCGCATTCCACCGGCGTTCGAAATCTGCCGCAAATGACGAAACGCTGGTCTCGCATTCCACCGGTGTTCGAAATCTGCCCCATTACCATGCCCGAGCATCGTCCGGCTTCTGCAACAGTACGAAAAGTGCAGGGGTGCTGTCGACGGAAGACTGACGTGACGACTTTTTCGCACAGGCCCCCTTGCGTGAAAAGTTTTACGCGTTTGGGCAAGTTTTATGCCATCCCAAACAGCCCCTTAAAAAAATGCTAGTAATGTGTACTTTGCCACAATACAGATGCTAGTTTTCTAGAAGTTTTTTTTTATTGGTATATAATTATATATATCTCAATACATATTATACGGAAGATCTGAGACATTCTTACAAATCTGGGACATATATATTCCTCCGAAGAAATCTGGAGACATAGCTCATCACGGCAATATTTTAAAAAGGTAGCCTAAAAAAGCCACGGGTGAGGAACCGCACCGAATGCGTTCTCTGTCATTTTCGTCCCATCTGGACTGCGCTGCGTGGGAAGAGGTGTGTGCTCCGCACTCGCATATATCACGTGGATATATATGCCTCGCGCGTAATTGATGCTAACCGTTCATCATACATATTTCTAGAATATCAAGAATATGATATAGAGAAAATCATTTTTTATGGCAATACAGAGAAAATCATTAGAAAAGGTGGGAAGTTGGAGCAGATGACTGCAATTGATCAGATACGGAAGGTGTTGGGTGAGTGACGTTGGGATCATAATTTTTTTAGGTTTCTTTTAATATTTGTTAATAGCTTTTTCTAAATATACCCATTACATTTGACTTTCTTAATATATCCAAAATTTCAAATATACCTACTACGTTAATTTCAAAAATGTCTATTCGGTTAAAAATCATTAATTAAATTTTCATGAACGCCCAAATACTCCTATTATAAAATGATAGAAGATAAAATAAAATAGAAAGATAATGAAATTATAGCTCTCCAAATTTAGAGTTCATGTATAATTAGTGCATTGGTGAGTTGTGGCATTCAAATTTTTAATTATGTCTAAAATTAATTGAAAATTTGATGGGCATATTAGTAATTTCATATATTAATTAATAGTGTTAACTCAAGGATTAGGTGTTTTTGGAATTAAGTGCAAACGTAGTAGATATATCTAAGATTTTAGAAATGTAATGGGTATATTTGGGATTAGAGAGGATATATTTGGAAGAAAATCCTATTTTTAAAAAGTAACATAATCTTTAGTTTGAACTATGAAAAGCGATATTTTCAATATAAAACAGCTTACCTAGAAGAACACAAGTCATCTACCAAATACTAATTCACGCATATTTCAAAAACTAGTAAAACTAAAGTGGGGAAATAAGTGTAGGTTATATACTTACATATGTTTTTTAGGGAACAGAATTTTACTGCATGCCCATCACACAAGTAAAGCGTGTGATGGAGGAGAAGCCTTCCTTCTATGGCATCTCACGCGCGCGAGGGTGTCGGTGGATCACGGAAAGCACGAATGCTTTGCCGGGAAAGAAGAGACTTTTTGCCGCTTCATTGGCTCTTTTTCTCGGCCAATAAAGCCGAGTCGATGCGCAGCAAAAAAGAAAACAAAAAAATTACATGAGTTCCGACTTCCATGCAACCTCATTTTTATTAACTTCACCATTCTATTGATAAAAAAGATTATTTTCATCCTTTGTATTTAATATTATTTTATATTTTCATAAAAATTCCATCATTTGTTAGGATTATTGTGCTTGAACAATCCAAAATGTATAAAATTAATATAATAAAATAATTTGATATTAAATATCAATTTTAAAATTATATTTTTAACATCTAAACCAATCAAAATATTATTCCTGTATAAATAAATAAATTTATAAAATATTATATATTCTAATGCTTATTTAAATGGATATAAGTAATTTTCATAATTATATTTTTGGAAAGTAAATATTACATGCTGATTTAAATGAAACTTGATCTATTAGGAAAAAAAAAAGATGAAAAATAAATGAATGAAGTGAATTTAACATCAATCATAAAAGTCTAAGTATCATGAAACGGACGGAATCTTGTCCGTTGATTAAGGTTCCGACATTCGACGGCTTTTCTTTCACGCTACGGAAGCGATGGTGCGAAGGTCGATGACGCTCCTCGTCATTGTAGACCCCGCACTTTTTGGCTTTTGGAGGGATGAGGCTGGATAATGCCCAGGTCCGTCAAGTCCGTTCAGGTAGATTTACCCCTATATATTATTATAGTTATAAAATAGGAAAATAATTTCATACGCGTTAAGAAATTTAAGATGTGTTTGAGAATTGATAAAACTTTCAATGAAAAATTTTGAAGAGTAAAAGTTATCAAATGATGTGATATGATAGAGGTAATGATGAGGAATAAATATGATAAAGTTAAAATAAATAGGTTAATTGTATGGATAGTTGTGTAGAAATAATTGAAAAGCAGGATAATTGTATGGGAAATTGTGAAAAAATAATTAAAAAATATGATAATTATAGAAGGTGAAAAGTTTTAGATTGAAAAGTTTTAAGTTGACATTTTTTACTCATCGTCAAATACACCCTTTAGAATATGGAACTTAAATTAAGAAATCTTTGATTGCAACTTAAATTAAGAAATCTTTGATTGCAATGCTTAACCTATTTCTTCCCTGAAATAATAAGATTTTAATTATATTATATATTTATTTTGTTAATAACGAGGAACATTTCAATGTTGTCATATCGCATTAATCTTCAATATTGATCCCTATTTTGGCTTACTCTAATGATTAAATTAAAATTTAACTTACTCGTTTTATTTGAAAATATTTTATTACGATACTAAATATCTTTTAAGTAAATTCTGGACACTTGCTTAAAAATATCTATAACTATATATAAAGTGTGTTTGGCAATTAACAAAAAATATCACGTCAATCTAAAACTTTTCACTCTCCACAACTATTATATTTTTTAATTATTTTTTCACATTTTCCTATACAATTACCCTACTTTTCAATCATTTCTACATAACTATCCACACAACTACC
This sequence comes from Annona cherimola, assembly GCA_030490835.1. Taxonomy (NCBI): domain Eukaryota; kingdom Viridiplantae; phylum Streptophyta; class Magnoliopsida; order Magnoliales; family Annonaceae; genus Annona; species Annona cherimola. The sequence continues at coordinate 47,851,048 of CM059972.1, forward strand.
CTATCTATTTTAACTTTATCATCTCTACTACTCATCATTACCCCTATCGTATCACATCATTTGACAACTTTTAATCTCTAAAACTTTTCATCAAAAGTTTTATTCATTACCAAACACACCCATAAAATATGACAATTATTTTAATTCATTCACATATTTACTAAAATATTCTGATTATTTATAATTATCTATCTATATAGTAAAGTCTTTTTTAGACGGTATAATATTAAATAGTTTTAAACTAAAAATGCAAAAATTAAATAATTTTATCATATTGATTTTACATTTTTTTTTACTTTTATCAAATGATGTACATAGTTCAATCAGGATGGAAGAAATTGAAAAATGCATCAGAAATTTTAGATGACCATCGAGTATCAATTAAATTAAAAGAAAATTTTATATGACTACAATTAGATCAGTTATACTTTATGGTGCAGAATATTGAGTATTTAAAGAATAATATACACATAAAAAGGGTATGTTTGTAAAGTGATAAAAGTTTTAAATGAGAAATTTTTGGTGTAAAAACTTTAAAATAGAATAATGATGAGAAGTAAAGAAAATAAAGTTAAAATAAATAAATTAGTTATATGAGTAATTGTATAAAAATAATAGGTAGTTGTATAGAAAAATGTTGAAAAAACAACTAAAAAATAAGGTAGTTACGGAGAGTGGAAAGTTTTATATGCAAACAAACACCCTACAAGTGAGTGTAGCAGTAATGAGAATATTAAGGTAGATAAGTGGTAAACAAGAAAAAATAAAATAAAAAAGGAAGTAATCAAGAAATTCTTAAAGTGAGGTCAACAAGTGATAAAATAATTAAAAAAAATAGAGTAAGGTGGTTTGGTCATGTTAAACAGAAGCTTAAAATAGCACCGGTGAGAAAAGTCAATGTCTATCCAAATATAAGATAGTAGGAGAATAAAAGAAAGACCTAAAAAAGTATTAATGGAAGTAATTAAACAATATATGAAAAAATTAAAGATTACTAAAAATGTAGTTTTGAATTATCAAAAATGACACAACAAAATTCATAGAGCTAACCCCTGCCTAAATAGGAAATGACTTATGATGATGATATCAAATGGTGCACACAAAAGTATTTGCTTCAAATGAAAATTGATTTTCTAATTAAATAAATATTAAAGATGAATGGTAGACTAAATTTTGATTTAACCACTAAGATGAGCCTAAAATGGATTGTCACTATAAAAAAAAGGTTTCTTATTGTAAATTTTCCTATATATATTTCTTGTAATTTATTTTTCAAGTCTACTTTTTATCAATTCTGAATTGGATATATTGTTTTTCCTCTTAATATGAGGTCTTAAAATTTTAAATTTTTTAATTATTATTGTATTAAATAGTAAGTTTTACTTTATATTAAGAAGGCTGGCTTTGTAGTGACATCTTAAATGTTTCTTTATTATCTTTTAGATTTTTATTATTTAAAAATCTTATTTAATTGTTGCTAATTCTTGCAATTTGAGGAATTTTGACCCTTATAAGCTTGATAAAATTTACCAAGTAAATAAGAAATAAACAAAGCTTGCAAGGATATGGCAGTATTCGTGAGCGAGTAATGATTATGCAATTGAACTGCATAAATACTCCATGAGAACTATTTTATTTTAAATTTTTCTTTAAATTACTTATTTTGTTTAACATCACTTATTTTATAATACTAGCAAAAATTCTTTTTATAAGAAACTCATATATTTAAAAAATATCATTTTTCAAAATCGAATTTATAACTATTTTTTATGAGTGCGACTTGATACCGAGTAGGTACGAACCCGCCCGACCTAACCTTGTTTCAAAATCAAGTTGGGATTTATTTTTGTGATTTTTTTCAAATTAGATATGGTATCAACCCAACCAAGAAGAACTCAAAATCAATACCGAATTTACATCAACCTGGTACCAAAATGACCCGATTTGAACTCATTATCCCTACAAATTCATTAAAATAACTATATTAATTTATACATTAAGCATTTTAACTATAATTATAATCAGAATTCTATCATGTAATCATAACCTAATTAAAATATAAAACATTCATTCTAAAACATAAATGTCATCTATGTTTGTACATAAAAATTGAATCGATTGCATTTATGTAACTTTATTTGTAAATAATTACAAACATATCAACTTTTTAAAATTATTGTATACATACCAATTAAATATTAGATATATAAGTCTCACTTTTATTAAACTTTATATTATGATTTTATGTAATCTTATTTATTTTTTACTTTAATTGCTAATGATAAATTCATTACATTAATTATAATTAAAATTATCTTTTAATTAAAATTCCAATTTCATCAAAACCTAAGATATCATAGGTCATAAAAATATATTCATGTGTAAAATATAAACAAATAAGTTATCATAATTAAAAGATACTTCTAGAATTAGTTGATGTGAATGCAATAATGTTAAAAAAATTCATTATCTTTTTTGATAAATTCGAATTTTAACCCAAAATAAAAACCGGAACCATCGGCAACCTAGTCTGAATTTGACCCGAATCCGGATTTCAATATTATGGTTAGAGTTTAGGTTCATCTAAGCCCGGTAGGCTTAAGGTTTGCGTTCACTTAAACTTAGTACAACTCAACCTAAATTGCACCTCTACTATTTTTTGAAGGGCTTTACTTCTATATGTAAATTATAAAACATTCTTAGATTCATTTGCACATGTATTAAAATATAATAATATTTTATGATTCATATAGAAATGATATTTAAAATAGTTTAGATGTTGAAAATACTTCATTAAAGTTGATATTTTAGCATTAAACTATTTTATTATATTGATTTCACACATTTATAAATAGGATCCATATATAGTGATACTAGACAAATGAGAGAATTTCTTGATAATATAAGTGATACGAAATGTAATAAATGAAATAGATTTTTCATCAATCATCAAGATTTTAAATATGAAAAATATTACATAAAAAAGAGTTTCATAGAAGTGAGTCTGTTTTTAAAAAAAGTATTGTATATACATAGTGTATAAAAGTTTGAATACATGTGACGAACCATAAATAATATGTCATAGATAAATATGATAAATGCTTTAGATTTAGAGAAAATTTTTTGAAGTAAGAAAAATGGTGGAAATTATGTTGAATCATTACCCTTCTTAGGCATTCAAAAGCGGGGGCGTGCAATTTCCAGCTAAAAAAAGGCCGTTGCAGAACGGCAACAAAAGGAAGGACAGCTGCAAAAGCAAGCAAGGATCACATGTGGCTGGGATTCCGTTATTTGGAGCATTTCCTCTTTTTTTAATAATAAAAAGCTACCATGCGAAGAGACGAGCATAAGGAGCCTGTGATACATATACATACAATCCCTCATGGGCGGCTAGATGCCATCTGTTTTTAATTATCTGTTATTGGTGAATTCAAAATTGAATGTATTTACAGATACCGATACTCCCTTTAGCCTTCACAACTGACCAGAATAATTGGTCCCTAATCGGTTCCATGTCTTTATTTTCAACATATAGTTGATGTAAAATGTAATCTAATTTATTATTTTAGCATCATTTGTATAACTGAGAAATTAAGTTTTATTTAAATCAAATATATGTTAAAAATAAAAATATTTACATCTAAATTAGAAAAATACTTAGGTTCATTCATGTACATATTAGAATGTAATAAATTTTATACAATCATTTCTCCACATACTAATGATATATAAGATAGTTTAGATATTAAAAATACTACTTTAAAATTGATATTTATTATTAAACCATTTTATTGTGTTGATTTTATACATTAGTGGATAGAGTCTATGCATAACAATACTAGACAAATAAAAAAGTTTCTATGATAATATAAATAATACTTAATATAGTACATCAATCACCACAATACTAAAAATGAAGAGAGTTATATAGAAAATGAGTTTCACCGAAGCAAAGTCTCGTGATAATTTGATTATTTTGATAGTTTTACTCTTTTATATTACTCATATTTTAAATTAAAAGTATATTTAGGAGGAAGCACTTAGTACTGTGAGATGTACAAAGTGAATTGATATATTTTCAAGTTTTGGGCCCTATCTTAGTCATTAAACAAAATTTAGCACATTCTATATTAAGATTGAGAACATGAAACATATAACATAAAAAAACCAAAGAAAAAAGTAATTCAAAAATAGATAAACAATTACAAGTTTCTCTGACAAACAATATACTGTTCTCACTCAAATCTCACACCACCAATTAAAAAAATCTCACAATAGATACTCACTCTCTATTTTCTGTGGTATTAACTCCATAGGTCATATGCTTACTTAAAGCTCCCACATAAATGCATAATTTCAAACTCATACCCTATGCAAATTTATATGCAGACTCATAGTCTATGTAAATCTATATGCATAGCCAGTATGCATAATATAATAATACACAATAAATCTTCACCTTGGCTTAAATGCTGTACACAACAAGCAAACTAGCTTATAGAAAAATCCTTATATCTTCAACCACTCTCATTTATTTAAACAGAAATATTGGTATGCAATCGATATATAGTGTCCCAACACGAAATACTACGAGAATTACTTTACTCCAGAAATTGAATTATGACAAATTGTAAAAATTTTCCCTAATTTTTTTTTAAAATAAACTAATCTCATACATAAACATTTCTATCCTTTGTCCAAATATTACAATTTATTTTAAGCTTGTCCAAAATAAAAAATATTACTAGTCATTGCCTAAATACAACTAATTATATCATTTGAGAAATTAAATAATGGAGATAAATTTCTCCTTTGGTTGTACTGAGGCCTACATAGATATATTTTAATTTTAAAAGATGTGAGTATATTATTCAGTAAGTAGACACACAGGAACAAAAATGCTGAATCATTTTAATGAACTTGTGTACTTGTCAATATATTGCATGACTCATAATCATCTTGCTTAACTTCAGAAAGTATTTGAAACGCCTCTAGCAACATCCTTAAGACTTTATGGTCAGCTAATTAATCACGGTTTCCTCAGAAACATCACCTCCTATCTCAATCCCATCGGGTTACTTTATGCATCATATACACACCATGAGTTATGATTATTGCGAGAAGATATGCATGTCATCATAATATCTATTGGAAGTTTCTATTTTAAAGTGCATAGGTTAAAGACATATTAAACATTTATAAGAGTTCATAAAATAATTGAAAAATATTTCTAAGACATAGTTTAGAAAATGGATACCACTATCTACTTACCTTTCATAATGACTATTCAGTAGAACTTTCCTTTTATAATTATTTTCCTTTCTTCCTTTTTACATTTAGAGTAAGAACATTAGTTCCTAGAGTTTGGGTCTTGCTACATAATATTTGTCTATTTATTTTTTTTATTTCATTACTATTATTATTATTATTTTAAGATTTAGTTGTCCAATAATATTTATTTAAAGTTTCATTGAAAACCTTACCTTTCTTAAATTGTCGATTTTGTCTTTAATGCTCCTTTTTAAAATTTTCATTTATATAAATTTTTCATTATAGTCATTTATTATATTTTAAATAAAATTAACGCAATAATTTCCTTAATAATTTATTTTAATAATATATTAAAAATAATATATAGAAAAGCAGCACAACTATGGTTTAAAGCCATAAATTGCCTATAACAGCCAACAGTTTTACCATTCTAGTGATGTTAGTACAATTTGACATTATGATTAACATATTTGAGATAAAAGAAGTCTTTAGAAATAAAATGTTTATAAGGTGCTACTGTAGTTTGATACTAAAAATAAGCAATTGGTAACCAAATCTTTAACCTCATTGCCACTTCACCGGATGTGAAAATTTTCAAATAATGTTTTATTTCACTTAAACTTTTAAGAAAAACGTTAATTGCTATAAACTTTATTGGTTGAAATCTTGTTTTTAAAATTAATATAATTCTATTTCAGAATATCCATTTATACATATTTTATGCTTAAACTTGAATTTTATTTAATTTGATGCGGCTTTCTGAATTTTAATAATACAAAAATTATATTAAATTGAAACTATTAATTACTTAGCCTTATCGTCATTCACAATATGAAAGATACCACATCAAAAATTAATGTGAACTTTATTTCAAAATTCCTATATGTATGTATATCAATATAGTATAATCTTAACTAAGAGAAAATTTTCACCTACTTGGAACATCCCTTCACTCCTTTTGACTCTCTTGTTTTCTCAAAAAAAAATTTTAATTGATATTTATACATCATAACAATTGATATTTCAATCAAGTACATTTACAACCTCCATATTACGGAGGAAATTCTTCTACAGAACTTCACATCAAGAAGGAAATCTATAATACTTCTAAACCAGGAACAATTAAACCAAAAGAGATAAAAACTCACACATGACAGCAGTTTTGGAACCCGGGTGGGTTAGGATTCCCGCCGATGCCCGAACCAACTGCGGGCAGCGCAGTTGGTGTTTTCTCAATTTTTTTTCTACTGGACTTCTATTGCATGCATGTCGTAATAATATGGTCCTCCTCTATTTATATTAGTTTGTGGACGTACAAGTATGGATGGCTTTCTGATAGATTTTTATTTACCAAAACAAGATTAGTCGACCTCAAGTTAGTAAAATGGAAGTCTTCTATTTGCCTCGTTTTCATCTAGCCGACCATTCTTATTAGCCATGTTGCTTGCTACGTGACAACGCATATTTATACATAATATATGGAAATTAGTACCTGGATAGTGTTTCCCTGCGTTTGAAACCTCAGCGTACACATTTTTCTCCTGCCACTTAAATTGGACATTTCAACAGTTATATGTCATAATCATTCTATCATTATTATTATTATAATTATCATTAATTTTATCTTTTATTTTCACCGATGGAGACATGTGGAGAATATATCTTTCACAATTTCAATATTTGCATAAATTGTTTTAGATCATCTTATTCTCATATTAAATATCTCTTTGATGGACATACTTGGTGGCCCACCTTATTAATTTTTTATATGTATTTTTTAAAAAAATTTACTCGTGGACACACGTATTGGTCCATGTTAAAATATATCTCTTTTATAATAAATTATATATATATTAGGGAATAAAAATGTAAATAAAAGTAATATAAATTTTTAAAATAATGAGTGGTATAGTCTATACTCCTACAACTTTCTAAGAAGATTAAACTTAATCCATTGAGGTAATCTAATCATGTATATTTTTATCTTTATTATCGTATATATTTTATTATAATATTTATATTAAATGTGACTTCAAATTGAAATCTGAGTCTACCTAAACCTACTCTTATTATTTATTTATTTAGTCTATTTTTATGATTGTTATTTATTTCTTAAAATATGTGAAACCCTGACCAAAGTAGGAATCATGTATATGTATTTGAATGATTTATGTATGATTGATTTATTTATAAATGAATTATTTGCCATTTTTTTGACTTGTTGCAATTAGGTCAGTGGTTATGAATACTGTTTAAATTTATCATTTTAAGTAAATGTGGATTAATATGATTGAAGTAACATAATGAGGATGGATAAGCATTAGTGTGCCATGAAAAATTAGTTAAATTCCATAATGTGATTAATGGAGATTAAGAGGCTAATTATAGAACCAAGTTGGAAAATATTGGAAAATTCATAACTTGATGGCCTTAAGGCGGATTAAGATGAAAATTGACGGGGAAGTGCATAATTTCGTGATTAATCACATGGGAAAATTAGATTTTGAAAATTTTGATGATAATTGATCATTACCGTCTAAAATTTAAAACGATCATAACTTGAGCTAGAAAGATCGGATTGAGATGAAATTTGAAATGGACGGTTAAAATTATGAGTTCAAGGTTAAGAATGGATTGGATCATGCAAATGATGATGGGATTAGGCCTGCACAAAATTGGTATTAATGCTTTTGACTTTTTATCCCAAAAAGTGATTAGCATTTATGTTAAAAATGAGTAAAATAATCAAATGAATAAAGACGAAATTGAGGTGTCGAAAGGAGGTTAATTGTAGGGTATTTTATGAATTATTAAAAATGAAAAAATTCCTGCAATTATCTCATAAATAAATGCTGAATTAAGTAGCTCAAAGGAGCATAGCTTATGTGGCATGCAAAGGATGTCCAAATAGTCCATTAAATTGGATTTTTGTGAAATATTTTCAAATAAAATATATGCCAAAGTCAGCTGTGGATTAATGTGGGTAAATGTGCATTAAATTAGAGTGAAAATTCATGATTAAAAATAGCAAATCCAGGCCATTGAGATGACATCAAGAAATGGACAGCAAGGGTGCATGAAGGAGATGTGGACGGTATGGCAGCCTTTGGGAATTTTTTGTGATTTTTTTTAATTATCCTAAATTGACCCTAAGTAGGATAATTACTAGGTAATTAAATGGACATTAATTTAAAGCAGAAAAATGGTGGAAAAATTTTCAAAAAGGCAGGTGAAACAGGGACGTGTACATGGACAGCAAAATGGAGCAGCAATGTGTACCGTCGAAACAGCTGATAATCTAATTTTTTTAATTTTTTAAAAATGATAAATACATGCCTAATTAGCCTACATATTAGGTTATATAAATATGAATTAAAAAAATGCTGCAAATTCGTTGAAAAAATTGAAAAGCAGCTGCTGAAAATGGATGTGATCAGTGGACAACTTTGAGATTAGTTAATGATATGGATAATTGCTAAATTTTTATTTAAGTAAAATATGATTTAAATGGACCACAATTTGCCATGTCAGCTAAGGAGATAAATATGCATTAGAATAATCACAAATGATGTGGCAAGTGGGGTCCACAAGCTGGAATTTCAGCTACTTCTCAAGGTGGACGTCGATATGCACATATGTTTGGAAGTTAGAAAAAAATTCAAGGAGCTTAAGCCCCCTTTCCAGCAGTGCACGTCCTCCTCATTTAGCAAGATTGAAGCCAAGAAAAGAGGGGAGAAAAAGGAAAAGAAAAGGAGAAAATAAGATAAGGAGATTAGCTTAAGAAGTTGAGCTTAAGTGTTAATCGATTCAAGTAAGTATACATTTTAGTTTGAATCATTTTTATCTAATTTTTCTAACTCAATTTATGAATCATGAATATGATTCATAATTAAATCTTAATTGAGGATTTATGATGCCCTTAATTAGGATATTAAATGGGAATTTAATGGCAAGTATGCAATTAAGGGTTTAAGTGAAAGGAAATGATGTTTAGGGTGGATTATGAGCTCTTAAACTAGCTGAAACTTGCTTGAATTTTTGTGTAATGTTTCTGTTTTATTAAGTTGATATGATTACATGAAAATTCATGTTTAGATGTTTGATATATGTTGAATTTAGCGTAATTTATGAATTTTAGAAGGAAGGCTAATTAGGGTTACTCTAAAGACCCGAATTCCATGTTTAAGTGTTGAAAATGATACATGTAGTAGCTTAAATGAATTTTAGATGATTAAGAGGATAAAATACCCTAAACATAGGGTACTTTGGATGTGAAAAAGGGCTTAGTAAGGATTGACCAAAATAGGATTTTAGAAGGTTAACATGTGGACGTCTATAGTGGTGTAGAAAGGGTACCCTACATGCATGAAAAGTTTCTGTTTTGTAAGCAACCTATATATGGACTTTAAATATGTGAAAATACCTTGAATTTGGGTTAAGAAAAAGTGTGATCAATTTCTGGAATTAAGTGATTAAAAATCTGTTTAGATTTGAGTATAAAAAGGGACGTTTAAAGTGTAAAAAATCGGGACCCAAAGTTGCTCTTTTAGAACCCTGAAATTAGTGGATTAAAAATCTGTGAAAATACACTAAATAAAGTGTTAATTGAGGTGTATAATCATGCTTAATTAGAAGCTAAGTTTCTGATTTGAAAAATTTTAAGAAACACGTGAATTATGTGTTGAGAAATGAACATATGTGAAGTAATGAGTATGATAAAATGATAAATGAGTTATGTAAAATGCTAAAATGCAAAAATGCATAAAAAATGATGGAAACACGTGAAATATATTTCTGTTTGGATAACCCTAAAATTTGAGATCAATATATGGGGTTTAGGACATTAATCAGGTGCTTTAAAATGGGCACAACATGTGAAATATGAAAAATATTTGAAAAATGACAAGTTGGAAGTTTATCACTTCATATGATGTCTAATGAATAATTAATAAATGTGTTATGACATGTATAAATGTTACCCTAAATATGGGAATTGAATATGTGATGTAATGAATGGTTGATATATAAGTATGTTATGTACGCATACCCGACTTGGAATTTAAACTGGTTATGAATATTTATGAAAATGAGTAGGAAAACTAAGTGAATGCAAGAAAATGGAATGTACATGAATTCTATATCATTCTTTCATGTATAGGCAAAAGAAAAGAAAAAGTTGACTCGGAAAGCTCACGTGAACAAGGTAAGCAAGCCAAAAATTTTAAATGATTTTTATTTTTTAAATTATTCTTAAATAATTACAAATGATGTTTTAACTGCTTTTATTGGTTTAAGAAAATGATATTTGAAATTTATTTCTAAGTTCATTAAGGATAGCCGTTCCTTAGTTCATTATGTATTGATAACTGATTTATATAACTGTTTTGTTAAATATAAAAAATACTGCTTTATGAAATTATGCAAGGAAAACCATGCTAACATGTCAAGGATAAGTTTATGTACACAATGAATGAGGTCCACCTTAAAGGCGTAAGTGGACCGATTGTCCCCCTTTGGTATGGCCAAGTCACTAAGATAGGCCAAGGGCCAGCGGCGCCTCCCTGGATGGGAGAAGATGAAGACGGATGGTCGCCTAGCTAGCTTCCATCCTAAGAAATCATAATGTATTCATCTCATTGTCATGATATATCCCCAAGGGGGTATAATGTTGCTTTCCATAATGATTGTAAATAAAAGGTTTCTGCTCCGCAGGTAGTTGATCACTTGATAAGTGTCTCTACTGAATAGAGAGAAACAATTTTGAAAAATGTTGCCTTCGAAATGATTTGCCTGAAAATATGTATAAAGCTTTCTTATTGAGTATACAACTCACGTTTTGTTTTCCAAACCCATAGAAAGGTGAAGAAATGAAAGAGACAAGGAGCTTGAATTAAGCATGGAGAATGTGAAGATCTTATGAATTTTAATATGTGTTGCTTGTGGATAATGGAATGTAATGTAACTTAACATTTTATGATCTATGTGATGATTTGTATTTTATGAACATGCAAATTATGGATGATAGACATGTTATGAAATTTTATGATTATATCGGATATGCAATGTGTATATTAGGTCAAAGATGACATGAAAGAGTATTTGATGAAAAATAATATGAAATCAATTTGTAAAAAAGTTGTAAATAATTGGATAAATATCCGTTAAATCCCGCTGTGTGACAGAGCAACAATCGTGATCATGTTTACCAGTCAATAACGTTCCCGAGGTAAGGCTCAGGATGTGATGCTCGGTTAGGAGTGCCACAAAATAAATATGATCTATTCCTTAATCGTGTGTCTAACATAAAGTCCTAACTAAACTAGATGTTACTAACAACTAATGTGAAAATTAAAAATAAGAAATTAATTTACCTAAATTTACGTAGCCACTACACGATACCAATTCAAGTATTTTGTTATTACTATCTTATCTTGGCGGGTTTTGACAACTAAACCAAAATGCAATTCACTCATTTAATTTAAAATTATTTTTTATTATGGTACAAAAATAATTTGGATTAATGCTTTGAGTAGGTTATATTTACTTAAAATATTTACAATCATATTTAAAACATGCAAATCACTTATAGGAGCATTTATCTACATAGGAAGAATGTTTTTGTAGCATAGATTTTAAATTAATAATTTTAAAATAGATATATTAATCAAACAGTTTTTAATAGATAATTGTTACACTGTTATCACTTTTATTAAATGGGCTCCAAATGTTTCATGTGGATAAAAATTGGTTTTTTGGTTAAACAAATAGATTGAAATCTAATATAATGATTGAATTCGGTTAACCATTAATATGAGCCGAACTAATTCTTGAAAATAACTATTATGATATTTTCGTTAATTTAAACTGGTCCCTTTAGGATGATGTAAAAATAAAACTATGAAAGTGTAAGGGATAAACGTTTTAAATATTCCCAAACATACGAGCATCATATTTACAAATATGTTTTATTTATAATACTAATTTTTCTGTGATCTAAGACTTTGGAAAATCCATAATATATAATAAAATTTATATATTAATCTATTAAAAATTATTAAGTTTTGCGATATTGTTTAAGAGTCCAGGAGTATCTTTTACACAAAATGCTATTATTTCTGTGTTTAATTATAATTCCATTTTTTAGAATATTAAAAACCTTCAAATAAATTAAAATTTCTTTCGACAAACAATAAAAGAGTTTCTAAATAACTATTTTCAAATGAATTTAACGAAAATTTTGAATATTATATTAATAAAGATAAATGATTTAAGGAACATATTGATAATTTTGATTTCTATTTATAATAAATTTAAGGAGAAAGGAAAAACTATAAATGGAATGCAAGTGTCGATGTGAGTTATATCCTAAAGGTAAAGGTTTAATATTTACCCTACATTGGCTCCATGCTTACCTTTCTTTTTCTAATTTTAAAATATCTCTTTTAAATATAAACCATTTAGCATGTTTATCTGTGTGTTTATTTATAGTTCTAAGAATTACATATATTGCAAATTTTTATATACGATAATAATACTCTATATTTTTAAAATTTTAGTAGTTTTATATTTACTCTCAAAAGATGTTATATTTTATATGAATTATAAATTTTCAATGAACACTATTTTTAACATTATAAAACAACTAATGTTAAATGAGTATTGATCCAGTACGTATTACTTATTTTTATTTTTATTTTCATTTTATGTGAGCCTATATATAATTTATATAAATGTATATTAAAATTTCTCATTTCTTAAAATTTCTCATTTCTCATTTTGTATATATTTATTATAATTTCAAAAATCAGTAATTTTCACCCTCACAAATGGAGGTTATGACTATTTCTTTTTAAAATTATAAAAAATATACGCGAGCATTCAAAACTGATAAATTTTTATATGAACTAAATACATATAAGCTCAAGTAAAAATGAAAAGAAAAATAAAAAAGTTGAAGAAGGCTCAAATCATACATATGTATTGGATGATTACTCATGTTAAGTATACAACTAGTTTGATTTAAAAAATTATTTTAAAATTAAAAAAACTAAAAGTAAGCATACACTAAATATTGAATCATTGCTAGTAATAAGATTTCCTTAGCCTCAAGCTTAGTTAGAAAGTACAATGCTACCAATACAAATTAATACGATCTATGGACATTGTCCCGGTAGGTTTAGTATCAAATTCCAATGGGAGTATTTGTCTCTTGAGTTTGGAGTTTTGTCTTCCATTTGAGGAATTTTGGTCTCCTTTATGAGGATGCAAGTTGGTTATAGAAAAATATTAAAGACACTTAGGCTTGATTTGTGAAATGAAATGTAAAAACTGAGATATTTTGGGATATATTTCAGATGAAATGATAAAAAAGTACTATGTTTGTCTAGGGGTATAACTTGGTATGGGTTGACCCTTTCGTTACCCTAAATTAAGTAAGTTTGGTTCCGATATACCTACCAATAAAGTTGGTTCTGTTCTGGGTATAAAAATGTGAAACCCCAACCTAAGTAAGACTCAAATGTATGCATTGAACATATAAATGTGATTTATATGTGAATTAATTGAATTTTGAATGATTTTTTGAATTATGCCACATTTTGAATTAAGGTTTCCATTAGAAACGATGATTAAAAATTTAATCGCCGGAGCCCAAAGTGAGTCGGTATGACCCGAGGGGCTTAATGAGGATTTAAAGGTGACAATGTGTCATGAATAATCATGTTAATTACCATGATTTAATTTATGGAGATTAAAGTGTAATTATGGAATTAAGATGAAAAATGATAGAAAATTCATAACTTGATGCCTACAAGGCGGATTTCGATGAAATTTGAAAGGTAAGCTCATGACGATAGGCCCAATCATGTGAATGGATTGGATTATGAAAATCATGATGGGATTAAGGCAATGATTAATCATTTTTAGCCTACACTCCAAGGACAAATTCAAGTGATCATAACTTGAGTTGAAAAACTCGGTTTGAGACGAAACTTGAGAGAGATGGATAAATCAATATGATAAACAATATGGTAAGAGTGGATTAAGCTAATTATTAAGAGATTTTCTTAATCACTACAAGACGAAACACATTTATGGGAGAAAAAGATAAAATTTAATGCATGAAGCAAGGTGTAGACATATGGGCATCCAAGCTCAAGAAAATTTGATTTTTTTGGATTTTTAAAAATTCAAAAATTACATGTAAATGGGCTATGAGCTAAGGCATTTAATGTATGGTAGATTGAGGTGCATTTAAGGCATAAAATGCAAACTAAAGGGCTGCCATGTGGGACGTTGCAAGTGGACAACTTGATATCCCATTAATGTATTGATTTTATGGATTTTATGAAATATAAATCATGTAATTTACTTGGAGGTGGTTGTGCCACATTGCTTAAGGGATAAGGGGGTCTTAATAAGGTCATTTCATGAAGTCGAATAGGGAATTAATTTCTGAAAAATTCCAACAACTTTCTAAGGGACTTAACGTGCAAGGAAGAAAGGAAAGAGGAGAGGGGAGAAAAATCCTCCAAGGACCAGCTACTGTGCACGTCCAAACCCAGAAAGGAGGAGAGGAAAAGAGGAAGAAAAGGAGAAGGAAAAGAGGAAGGCAAATCTTGGTAGCAAGCTCGGGAAGTTCGGGACAAAGAATCGACGAAATCGGGTAAGTACCCGTTGAGTTTAAGCCTTCCAATTTCCAAATTTTCTTCTTGATTTAGAATCATGTTTTGAGTCATAAAAGAACTCTTAAAGAAATGTTTCAAGGATTAAATATTCTTAGCTAAATGAGTTGATTTATAAAGTTTAATTTGGGGATTAATCAGCCCATATCCTCTAATCTATACTTATGTGTAGTAAATCTGGACCTGAAAAGGAAAATAAGGAAGAAGTAGTCAATGAACTAATTTTATCATAAAAATTTGTGGGAAGACTCATGATGGGGTGATTAAGGAACAAACCAATTTTCAGCTTAAAACGATAATCAAGTTGCAAATTAAAAATCTGGGAAAATCAACCTAGACAGGATTGAACGGGTGGCAGGATCAGCTACACCAAATGATTTTTAATAATTTTTATACAAGGAATTTTGGGCTATTAATTTTACAGGATATATAAGACATATTTAGGATCACAGAAAAAAATAAAAATTATGTTTTATGGGTATAAATATACCCCATAATTTACGTGATTCAGGCTGTCTAAAAAGGGATGTTGCCGTCCAGCAGAGTAGAAAATACCAAAATAAATAGAAATAATAAATATTTCATGATATAAATATTTATTTTGATTATTAATGTAGTTATTAAGTTATGGTAGAAATTTCAGATCAAAACTACTTGATTTGATATTAATTCAAAATTTTGAGAATTCAGTGTGCCTGAATTCAGCATTATGGACAGCTTAAGGAATAAATCAAGATAAATGTTAAATTCCAGGATTTGTGATGGAATTTAACTTATTATGGATATAAACAAGTGATTATGAGGGTTTAAACTATTAGAGGTAAACAAGATTACCCTAAATAGGATTTGTTTGAAGATATGCAAAGGGATGTTCAAAGAGGCGTTGAAAGTGTGTAAAACGGGTCCAAAAGTTGTTGTTTTGGAACCCTATAATACATGGTTAAAATTCCAGAAATAAACACTAGATTATATTAAGGGGTTTAATCATGCTGAATTTCTATATAAGTTGCTGACTTGAAAAATTTTAAGAAACACCCAAGTTATGTGTTGTAAGATGGGTGTATGTGGAAGGCTAAGCATGAATGGATGATATATGATTTATGTGAAGTTGCTAAAATGAAAAATATGCATGAATATGTGATGAAATGCATAAGGATGTTGTTGTATGAATTATTATTGAATTATCTCAAAAGTTGAGATTTATTTATGAAGCTTAAAACGTCACTTATGTGCTTAAAATGAGCATGGGCATAGAAAAGGTGAAAAATGGATGAAAAATGATAAATGGGTGATATAAATCTCCCTATGTTTATTTATGAATAATAATTATGTGTTTACCTTAAATATGGGTTTAAAACACATTATGGAAAGTATGGAATGAATGCTATGATTTGCATAAGTGCCTATCATATACGTATGATCGACTTGAAAATCCAAGTTGATTATATATGTTAATGGATTATGGGTTGGAAAACTAAGCAAACAAATAAAAATGTTATGAATGCAATGTCATTCTTATATGTATAGGCAAAGGCAAAGGAAAAATTGATATGGAAAGCTAAGGCAAAGCAGGTAGGCAAGCAACTTTCTAAATGAGTTTTGTTTTAAATGTTTTTCAAGTTGTTTAAGGATGACCATTCCTTGTCTATATACGTATTGAAATGTTATTTCTATTGAAATAAATGATTGCTTACTGTTTCGCAATTATGCATGAAATGTGATGAAACATGAATTTATACGATGTTTCATGGAAATGATGTTTAAAAAGGGATAGTGCAAAGAATTCTCTACATGAGAATGACAAGTTCCATGTGTAAGGGGTATATAATGCCGGGGTGACTAAAGGTCATGCATGGAATGAAAGTCAAGTAGGCTAGTCGAGGTAGTAAGTGGACAAGGAGTCCCCCTTGACATTGCCAAGTCGGAAGGTCCAGCGCCAAGGATGGAAAGGATCATGTCATGAAAGGATTTTCCCCGTGCTAGTGTACCGTCATATGAAGGATAATGTCATGAATGAAAATGATGAATTTGCACATCCAATGTTTATGAAATGCCCAAAAACTAGGATTTATGAAAGGTTTACATGAATGATTTATGAAAGGTTTATGAAAAAGTTTTTGCTCCGCAGGTAGTTAATCACTTGCTAAGTTTCTCTACTGAATGGAAAGAAATGTTTTAAAGAATGTTGCTTTCAAAATAAATTGCCTGAAAAATATACAGCTTGCTTATTGAGTTGAATTTCAACTCACGTTTTGTTTTCTAAACCCAAAGACAGGTGAAAGAAAGGAGGTAAGGAGCACAGGTGGAGATTCAAGGATGAATGAATTTCTATGAGTACCTGTGTATGAACCTAAGGGTTGAATGGTTATATGAATGATAACAATTAAATTATTATTCAATGTTGTAGAAGGATTATGTTATGTTTTATGCCTATGGATTGACGAAAAAATTTTATGGATAAATGCTAAGGCATGAAATATCATGATATGAATAAGTATGAAGGTTATGAGATGACATGTATAATTCTCAAATGGTTTAATGGCCTAAAAAGGATTTGATGGAAAGTTGAAACAAGTGGAATGATATAAACTCCTAAGGAGTTAGGATTAAGTGGATAAATATCCAATAAGAACCCACCGCGTGATCAGGGCAACAATCCTGATTCACATTTACCAATCGATAGATCCGAGATAAGAATGTGACGCTCGGGCTGGGGCGCCACAAAAAATACCTTTGAAAATTTGGGTAGGGTTAGGTCCAAGGATCAGGTACTTGGAACCGACCAGATTACATATAATAACTATATAATATATAACATTATATCATATATATCTTATAATATTCTATTATAAAACCTAATTGATAATTTTAATACTAGATCTCCTCCCTCTTGACAATTTTCATATTCTATTTTAAAATCTAATTGATAATTTTAATACTAGATCTCCTCCCTCTCAACAATTTTCATTCTCTCCAAGAACTCTAGCGTTGTTGCTTAACAGATAGCACACACATCTCCCCTCCACCTCCAACGCTCCTCTTACCTGCCGGCACACGTATCTCCCCTTCACCTCTAGCCCTCCTCTAACCTGTTGCACGCATCTCCTCTTTGGTACCCCTCTTCCCTCCAAAGAACCTATCCCCTTCAACTACTCATGCATGCATGTAGCGTGATGTAAGAAATGAGATGGGTTTGTGATTTGAGCTAAGGCGTGGCTACCAAAGCTATGGAAGACCACCAAATATTTACAATCAATAAAATGATTAGCTTGTTGTCACTGAATCTAAGAAGGTAGTCAACTGACATTTAAGGAGAAAATTTGTAAAGCTTAAAAGATGGAAAACATCACCGACAAAGGAAAGGTTCGCTGTTGTCAAGGGTTCTAGCCATGGACTGAGTGATTAGCTTTGATCATGGACTTGAGGCCTAACCTTTGATTCAGGAAGATGGAGCACTATACGATGCTCCAGCAGTACATCGACATCTCATTAATTTTACATGTTAACTAATAACCTTTGCATTCAAAATCTACCACTCCTCAAAGCTGCCTCTTCATTGATTTCACCTCTTCATTGGTTTTAAATTTGCAGCACCTCAAATCTGCTTCTTTATCAGTTTCAAATCTGCTACTCCTCAAAGCTGCGTCTCCATCATTTCAAATTTACTTCAAATGAGTTCTCAATTCCAGCTTTGGGAATAGTTAACTTTGATTTTGACAATGATATTTTTTTAGTGGAACCGATTTGAAATTGAAACCTGTTGATCCCGAGTTTGTGGGAAAACCCAAGAGAGGAGAAGTGAATTGAGTTCTTTTAAAATTTTTCAGTGTATTAATTTTAACCCCTTGTAACTTATGTCCCCTTTGAATGAAAACATGGACGATGAAAATGCAAATAGAGAAAAAATAATAGACACACAAGGTTATTGTAGATCGGGACAACTCTCCCTACTCCACTCCTCCAAGAGCACACCTTTGTATTTTGGATTTCACTATATCAATAAGATTACAACTAGAACCCTAACTCTCTTCTAGATTCTAGCTCTATGAGGCTTTTATAGTTATCATGCAAGTAGGTGGTAAGTCACACTTCAACTACACGCAACTTGTCTTCACTTGGTTTTGGTCTCCAATACCAAACCAAATGGAAACACAGAAGAATAAATGGAAGAGAAGATCTATACTTTACAGATGGTGTAGAGCTAGTTTCAACACAAGGAAGAACGTATAAAGTGAGCTTGAAGAAAATTGCTTCAGCACTTTTAATGGATGACACAGTTCTTCTTGTAGAGCACTTAAATGATTATTTGAATACTTATAAGCTAGAAGGTGAAAGCTTAATTAATACTCTAGCTAACCACCTCCTCTTCATTTTATGTGTCTTAAATAGAGAAAGAATAAATTTGAATGTCACGAGGTAGGTAACATGCATTTAATGCGTCAACATTCGAATTTTTCTATTCATTATGATCCAAGTTGCCACTTCACCCAAGTTGCAGATTGGAGTCGACTTGGGTTGTGACTTGGGTCTTCAGTACTTCGGTCTTCAAGTCTGAAGTTCCACTTTGATATCGACTTGGTCTAGAACTTGGCCCAAGTTGTAGGTGAAGTTGACTTGGATTGTGACTTCACAGTTCATTATGCTCAATGGAAATTTAATACTTCACAAGTTTAGTCCCTTGACATATATGCCCTTTGCTTCTTCATATCATAGCTTCGAATACCTTCATTTTTGGAAATACACCTCTGTTCCTTTTCATCATACACTTGGTCATTATCCCTTTGAAACTTTATTAATAACCTTATGACTTGGATCATTGGATCATAACAAGGTAGGGATGTTTGAGTCGTTCTTGTTATTCTTGATCTTGAATCTTCTTGTTTTGAACTTTCTTGTGCTCAAGTCAAATGTTTAGGTCGACTTAAGTTGCTCCTTGACTCAAGTCATATAAAAAAGTCGACTTCAGATGAGACTTGACCTAAGTTGCATCCCAGATGTCTTTCCAACAACACAAACTTGTATGAGAGCGCATAATATAATAAATGGGTTTTATATCCATATTTATATATTTTGGGTGAAATTACAAGTTTATCATGAGAAATTAAAAAAGTGTGTCCATATCTACAAAAGAAATTGTAGGACTATAATTTTTGTTAAAAAATTTAAAAATGAAGAACATGCCCATGTAAACAAATAAAATTATGAAATACAAGAATTATCTTCACAAAAAATATTTGCTAAAAACGTTACTCATATTAAATAGATTCAATGTTCCTCAATATTTTCTAATTTTTTTAAGATTTTAAAGGAGATTTCCTGCGTTTTATAATTTTATTTGTTCGCAAGGAATTTAAAAATCTTTAAGCAAAAGTGACACAACAAAGTACGTAGGTATGGATGCAGTTTGTTAAAAGCTTTTGATATACTAGCAATTCCATACAAACTATGTACGTACGTACGAAAATAATCCAATAATAAATAATAACATAAGAATAGGATTTTTAGTAATAGTTAAATGAGGGGTGATTCCCGTTGCCTATCGTAATTGGGCCCCACTACATCCAGGATTCAACATATATTTTTTATTATTTTATTATTTTATAAACATGTTAATCTAGATATATTTAATTTATGATCCAAGTTTTACCATTTTGAATATATTTATATATATAGATATATTTTAATTTTTAAACAAAAGGGTCATTTTCATAGTTGAAAAATGACCATGATATCCTTAATATAGAAATATATTAAAAATGATAAAACTTTGTTTATAGATTAAATATACCTAGATCAATAGATCTATAAAAACTGAAAAAATAAATGCCTACATATGATCAGTTGTTTAATTAAAGTGCAACCTTGTGCCATCTTGTTTAATCAAGGACAGAGATAAATTCCTTTATTTCTTTTCATGTTTTAAGTTTTTAATATAATTTTTGATACGTTTTATAATATTTTATTTCATCTTAATTCATGTTACAAATCAAGCTTGAGAATCTATACATCTTATCTTATTTCATACAAGTTTGGAACTTTTCCTCCATGACATGTCCTAGATTTCAAATGTACTAATTACATTTGCATTTAATCTCAAAAACACTGATTTTATAAGTTAATATTGTTAGTTTATATGTGAAATTATTAATATGCTCATTGAATTTAGGACTAGATTGAAAAAGTTGAATGTTATAACTCTGTGATGCCTTAATTACACACAAGCTCTAAATTTTTAGAGTCTTAATTTCTTTTTGGCTCATGTGGCATACACTTGCTTATTGCTACTTGGTGTATTTAATCTATTTTTTATTTTAAAAAAATTTTATACAACTGTTAATCTAAGTGTATTACAAAAAATGCTACTGATTTTAGAAAATAAAAAAATATCTACAAATATCTAAAATTTGGTAAACCTTCATACATATGTTAAACATACTTACATTAACGGTTGTCTAAAAAAATGAGTTTTTGCACCTAGGTACATGGAAGCTAAGTGCATCTAGGAGCACTAGATCCGGGCCATTTTATTTCATCTTTTTTATTTTACAACAAAGATATTTTAGGCATTTATAAAAAATTATTTTGAAAACAATATGAATGTATTAGGGATCAGTGCCAAACAAAATGGATATATGTTTGCAAAAAATTCTATATTTTCTCTTAATATCAACAAAAAGGGCTCTTTGAATCGGGAGACAACCCTTTCCTTTCCTGCTCGTACCTTTCCTGTCCTGATGGTAACATGTGAAGCCAATTTGCGTACAAAAATCTTAGGATGGTGTGGTCCATGATCCATACTCCCATGTCGTGCATCTCGGAAATGGTTCCGCCTGTAGCTGTGGGGCTGTAAGCTAAGTGACGAAGTTACTCAGTTTTGTACCTGTGAAGTGTGGAGTATACGTGTGATAAGATTCGTGTAGGATGGAAAAAGTTCCAAATCTTCCAGTTGGTGGCCGACAAAAATTATGGCTTAAAAGAAAATCCGGATTCATCCAAAACAAACCCCTTAATATCATACTTTAAATGATTAAATAGATAGACATTTTCCCATGGTGTCTCCGTAATATCTCTCCATTTTATAAGCTCCAAATATTTTATTAAGGTATTATATTGGGGAAATGATTCAGTATATATAGCTGGCTGAACGGAGCGTCCACACAGCCCCGTATTTTTTAAATATAATTTATTGACTCTGTTTATCCACATATATTTATTTATGAAGAAATTACATGCATTGCAAACTTTTATATACTTTATATATACTCTATATTTTTAAAATAATAGTTATATATTCACTTCCAACACATACTAATTTTTTAACAAAATATAATTATCCAATACAGTGAATTTTGCTATTAGGGATGTATCCTGGTAGTAACTCATGCTAGTCCATATTAGTAGTGATGTGGAAGTTTTTTTTCGTTTCTTTCCTTTAGTAGAGATATTTGCAATTTTTCACCGGTTTGGGGTGTTATTGAAAATTTTCCCCTATTGTGTGAGGGTTATGAATGTGGTTGAATGTAATATGAGTTGTGGTGATGTATATAAATACCGATAAAAAATACAATAAATTTTAATATCATGATAAAACAAATAATTTGAACAAAATAAATAGTTTAAAATTTTAAAATAAAAGGGGCTGAATGGACATCTCCGTGGAGAGGACTATATTGATTCATTGCCTCATTATATTAAAGAAATAATTTCTATATATTCACACGTAAAGTTTTGAAAATAATACAAGTGATTTTGGTATACGTTAACAAGTTGTTTCTTAACAGTCAAGCTAGAGAGCATCTAGTGGTCTGATTAATAATAAAAAAAAAGAACAATTAAAGGGACTAGGTTAGTTTTTGTATGCTTTTGAGGGTAGATGAAGGGGTTTACTTACCCTTCTTTTATTTTCTAATCATGATATGATGCTCCTTTACCACTGTATTCATGATCTTTTTGAACTTGTAGTTGGAGATTACGAACTTTCCCACCTCCACACATGCATTTGTTATGGGAATAATAATGCTCTGAACGTTTTTATCTCTACGAATGTTTTCCTGGGAATGATGTTTGGCAAATTTTTTTTTTTTTTTAAATCCATACTTATATTTGTTCGTGACGATTGGAAGTTTACTGCACAAAAGGTTAAAACAGAGACTTTCCCGTGTTACTGTTGCATATTTACTTCATAGAAATCAGACTAGGCAAATTCTTAATTACTAATAATCATATTTTTTCCATAATCAGCCCTATTTCTTTCATTTTATCAGTTCTATTTATTGGACCATTGTTTAGACCGTAACTAATATTCTTCTCCTCACTCTTTATTTTATCCGATTTCGATTTTCACCAATTTCGGACTAAATCTCTTTTACCAATTACTTTCTTTATCTAGAATTATTATGACATTTAAATTTTTATCTATTTCAAAATTCTCTTTAATTTTATTTATATTTTCATCCATTATTTTTAAAGAACACGAAAATTCATTGTTAATTCAGTGATTTTCCAATTATAAAAAAATATTTTATTATGTTTCTTTATTATGGGTTTGCTTCTATGTAACTGGACAGTTCCATGTAATCCCTCAAATTTTAAAATTTCAACGTTTAATGGAAAATTCAATCTATTCATTGTATTTAATATTATTTGATTATTTACGAGACTAAGGTTCATATAAATCCAATATGTGCAGGATACATTTGCTCAAAAATAGATATATTCATGTGTATATTAGACAGAATGCTTAGATCCATTCATATATATATATATATATATATATTAGAATGCAATAATACTTTATAGAATCATTTACCCATGTAGTAACGATATTTTAGATGATTTAGATATTGAAAGTACTACTTTAAGATTGATATTTAACATTAAATTATTTTTACAATGGTTTTACATGTTTGTAAATGGGGTCCATATAAAGTTATATTAGACAAATGAAAGTGTTTCTATAATAATAAAAATAATGATAAACATAATAGATTAAGTGAATTTTTTACCAACTATCTAGATGTTGAAAATGGAAGGAGTAACATAAAAAGGGGGTTCCGTAGAATTATCCTCGTATTTATTATTCCAAAAAATACATATTGCACACTTTTTTATTGTATAATGACCAAGCAATTAATAGAAGACAATTTCAGAGATGAATAAACAAGGAAAGTGTATTTATCTAGCTTTTAACCTATTGACTTCTTACCCTATACACACTTACACTTGGTCATTTAAATGGTAAATATATATATTTCAAGCTTTTAAATTCTACATTAGCGACAATCTTTAGTACATTTGTTCTAATGAAATGAATTGGTTGTGAGGACCCGGTATTTTATTTTATTTTTATTATAACCCTTCTCTATATTATGAGGTAATTTATGAACATGCTACTAGGAATTTATGATGTTAATGGATTAATAACATATATGGACATTGTTGAGCACTACGACTATTTTCCACATCGTAGAGTAGGTCGGAATTCGACCTGCCCGGTCAGGTCGCGGGGGTCAAGGGGGCAGGGGCCCCGGAGAAATTTTTAACTATTAAGTCATAGGAGTGGAAAAGTAAATTACAAATTGCGATTAGACCCGACCCATGCTCCGGTCCGGCCCGACTCGATGGAGGTTCGGTTATAAAGAGGAGCCCACGAGTTAGGGCTTCATCTTTCATTTGCGCCTGACTCTGTTTCTCTCTTCTTCTCTTCCTGTTCTCTGCTTCTTCTTTTCTTTCCCTCCTATTCAGTACGATCCAACTGTGGATTTCTTCAAGAAATCTCTACCAACTGCCATGAAGGTCATCGATTCCAGTCAAGGAAGCTCTGAATTTCTGCAATCCAAGCCTAGGGTCGCTGTTTTTGGGAAAAATCACGATTAAGGTAAGTAGATACTACCCTTTCTTGATTGAATAGGATTGTACGTGTCCTTCTATTTATACGTGGTTATATGCATACAATCTTGGGAGTGGGTATCGGACCCATATGTTTTATTTTGATCATGACATGCGCATCCAAAACTTTTCTTATTCCACTTTGTGCTAACCATTATCTACTTACTAAGTCTATTTAGACTCACATGGTTTGTTATTTTTTTTTCTTTAGATCTCAGGTCAGGTGGGGAACCTCAAGATAGGGCAAGTGGAAGACCAAATCTTGGAAATCATTAGAACATATCTAATTAAAGTTATTTGAATTTTATGCTCTTTTGACATTAGCATTATTTAGACAGTTATTGAGCTAGATTTGACCTTGACAAACATATTGTATTCAGTATTTCGAATTTGATTGCAATTTATGTGGACGCATGTAGATATGATCATTCGGTTTGCTTGTTGTGTATGGATAAATTTGAACGATTTCCTTCCATATGAATGCCCTTATCATATGAAGATACAAATATATAACTATAGAGTTGGAGGTCACATATTGAAATGAATTTGAATTGTTTATGAATAACAGGTTGTGTATTACATACCACCCCCTATATATTATGGGGAGATGCTGCCGAAATTTTTTGTAGGTTGTATGGTACCCTTTTGACTAGTTATTATGAATATTTAGAAACGGGGCGTTACAGAAAGTGGTATCAGAGCATGAGAATGTTTTAAATTATTAAGTTAGTGAAAGAGAGAGATTAGGTGAGTGGCTAGCACAATATGTTAAGTTCATAGTATATTATCAGGTATGCTAGTCTAGGTTCTTGAGATGGGATTTGGAATATCTCTGTGTTAATTAGTCAGTGTACATTGGTCAAGTTTATGTTGCTTAATCTTAGTTGTTTATGGATGTTGCACGGAGGATGGCACCAAGGACAAAGCTTAATACGGAAAAGGGCATTATGAAAGAGGGTGGACTAAGTGAAACGATAGTCCCAGCTCAAGGAATGCCACTTGCTATTGAAGGCCAACAACAAGGGCAAGTTCCACGGGAGAGGTCCCCACTTCAAGAAGACGAGGAGAACGTAGATGATGATGCATACTGGGAGAATCCTAGTAGGGGTTATCATGGGATACACAGTCAATGAGGAGTAGGAACCAGTAGTGGTGAAATTCCTATAGGACCAGAGGTGAATACTAGGGCACAAGCAGGTGTGGAGGCTATGATGGGAATGATAAGAGGCATGATGCAGAATTTTCAAGATTTTATGCAAGCTCAGATGGAGAGAATGGCGGCAAGCTTGGACACTCAAAGAGGACAACAAAGGACTTCAGGTGACACAAACTGTACGGGTCCAAGGATGAGAGCAAGAAGACAAGAGCAAGAAGGAAGAAGGCCTCAAGAGGAGAAGTTAGACATCAAAGCATTCTAGGAGATGAATCCTCCTATATTTCAAGGAGAAAGAGATTACTTAGTTGTGGATCGATGGGTGGCGAAGACGGAAAAGATTTTCAGCTATACGGAATGCACAAAAGAACAAAAGGTCAAGTATGCTCTTTATGTGATGGAGGGGGATGAAGAACAGTGGTGGGATGCTGAGAAAGCTGTGTTACTAGATGAGGGTGGAAGACTGCGATGACCCAAATTCCTAGAAAGATTTCTTGCCCACTATGTGCTTGATAGTGAGAAGACACGTCGAGCATCAGAACTTATGCACTTGGTACAAGGGAAAATGACCATGGAAGAGTATGATGCTAAATTTCGGTCTCTTTCTAGATTTGTTCCTTGGGTAAGAACCAATCCACAAGAAAGGGCACGTAAATTTCAAGAGGGACTGAAATTCTCTATTCAAAGGGGCTTGGCGCCCTTCATGTTACGTGATTATGGTGAAATACTTGATCGAGCCTGCATGATAGAACGGTAAGAAGAAGAGCAAGAGAGGATTAAGGAAAAGAGAAAAGGGCCAAGAGGAGAGGTACAAGGACACAAGAAGCAGAGGACTATTGAGGGTGGAACTTTTACATTCAAGTCAGCCTGTTTCCAATGTGGTCAATTGGGTCATAGAAAAGCAGCATGCCCGCAGTTGGTAGGTCAAGGGGAAGAGCAAACTAGGGGACAAGCACAAGCCCATGTTAGGGAGCAACAACCACAACAGCCACAGGTTCAAAGACAGAGGGCAGGACGACAAATTGTTTGCTTCTACTATCGTCAACAAGGGCACATTAGGAGGGATTTCCCTATGCTCTTAGGTGGAGGAGGAGTAGGGGCAGCTCGGGTACAACAACAATTACCAGTTCATAATATTCCTCCTGGTGGGATGCAGGTTGGGAGAGGACCCTATCCTCAGTAGGCTCGCCCTTAGGTCGGTAGAAGACCGCAAGTGATGGCAGTGGTTCAAGCTGCAAATGCACAAGAGGCACAAGCTGCAGAAAACGTGGTTACAGGTAACCTTCTTGTTAGTGGATGCATGGCCTCTGTATTGTTTGATCCTGGTGCATCACGATCATTTATGTCAGTAGCTTTTGTGAAGAAAGCCAAGTTGATTAAACATCCCATTCATGAGCTAATGAGGGTTTCTACCCCCTTGAGAGCAGTTAATATAGCAACTAAGATGTGTAGATGTGTTCCTGTGATGATTGAGGGTAGACAGTTCCTAGAAAATTTGATAGTATTGGAGATGGAGGGATTGGATATTATCTTGGGCATGGATTGGTTAGCTAAAATGTGATGCTAATGTAGGTTGCCGATCAAAGCAAGTTATCCTTAAGCTACATAATGATGTGGAATTCATATTCAGAGGATTACCAACAGGTGGGTTACCCAAATTGGTGTCAGCCTTAGGAGCAATGAGTTTGATTCGAAAAGGTTGTCTTGCTTATCTTGCCTTAGTAGTAGATATCAACATAGTGAACAAACAGTTGGATGAGATCCCTGTGGTACGTGAGTTCCCTGTGTATTTCCTACAGATTTGCCCAGTTTGCCACCCGAACAGGAAGTGGAATTTGGAATAGATTTGTAGCCTGGAGTGGAGCCAATTTCAAGAGCTCCTTATCGCATGACACCAGTAGAGATGGCTGAATTGAAGACTCAGTTGCAGGATCTATTAGATAAAGGATTTGTTCGGCCTAGTGTGTCACCATGGGGAGCCCCAGTTTTGTTTGTAAAAAAGAAAGATGGGAGTTTGAGGTTATGCATTGATTATCGCGAGCTCAATAAAGTGACTATTAAGAATAAGTACCTATTGCCTCGTATTGATTATTTGTTAAACCAGCTGCAAGGAGCAAGTAAGTTTTCGAAGATTGACTTACAATCTGGGTATCATCAAATGAGAGTTAAAGAGTCAGATGTACAGAAAACAGCATTTAGGACTCAGTATGGACATTATGAGTTCCTAGTCATGCCTTTTGGTTTGACAAATGCCCCTACAGCATTCATGGACTTAATATAGGGTATTTTAGCCATATTTGGATCAATTTGTGGTTGTGTTTATCGATGATATCTTGGTATATTCCAAGAGCAGTGAAGAGCATGAAGGACACTTGAGATTGATTTTACAAAAGCTAAGGGAAGAAAAGCTTTATGGAAAGCTTAAGAAGTGTGATTTTTGGATGAACAGTGTGGGATTTTTGGGGCATGTTGTTTCTAAAGATGGAATATTTGTGGACTCGCATAAGATAGAGGCTGTGGTGAACTGGCCTAGGCTATCCAGTGTTACTGAGGTGAGAAGCTTTTTGGGTTTAGCAAGGTACTATAGGCGATTTGTGGAAGGGTTCTCTACCATTGCCACTCCAATGACGAAACTCATGCACAAAGGGGTGAAGTTCGAATGGGCAGACAAGTGTGAAGAAGCATTTCAAGAGTTGAAGAGACGGTTAGTAGAAGTACCTATGTTAACTGTACCTTCAGGAAATGGTGGATTTGTGATATATAGTGATGCGTCAAAGAAGGGATTTGGACGTGTCCTTATGCAACGTGGTAGGGTGATAGCCTATGCATCTAGACAATTGAGACCACATGAGTTGAATTATCCAACTCATGACTTGGAGTTAGCTGCAGTGATCTTTGCACTGAAAATATGGAGGCACTACTTATATGGCAAACGATGTGAAGTATATACTGATCACAAAAGTTTGAAGTACATCTTTACTCAGAAGGAGTTAAATATGCGGCAACGTAGGTGGCTAGAGTTATTGAAAGATTATGACCTGAGTATTCATTATCATCCAGGTAAAGCAAATGTAGCGGCAGATGCGCTGAGTAGGAAATCTGGGAGTAGCATGGCTGGTTTACTTACTAGTCAAGAAGAATTATTTGAAGAAATAAGGAAAATGGACTTGCATGTGTGTGTCGATGGGGTAGCAGCACAAATTAGCCAATTAAGGATTCAACCCACTCTTAAAGATGAAATTAGACAAGCACAAGAGGAAAGCCAAGATGAATCCTTTCAAAAGGTGAGAGAGAGTATTGAAAGGAGAATTGCTAGATTTTGTAATTGGGGCCGATGGTATTATGAGATTCAGGGGTCGCATGGCCATTCCAAAGAGAGCTCAAATTTTACAAAAGATACTCGAAGAGGCACATTACTCACCTTACGTGATTCACCCTCAGAGTACAAAGAAGTATCAGGATTTAAAGATGCATTATTGGTGGGATGGCATGAAGGGTGATGTGTCTAAGTATGTGGCCAAGTGTTTAACATGTCAGCAAGTCAAGGCCGAACACCAGAGACCTGGAGGAGCATTGCAACCCATTGAAATCCCAAAGTGGAAGTGGGAAGGTATATCGATGGACTTCATTGTTGGACTACCACACACAGTAGCAGGATATGATAGTATTTGGGTTTTTGTGGATAGATTGACTAAGGTAGCACATTTTATTGCTGTTAAAACCACTTTTACGGCCAAAAAGCTAGTATGGATATATCATAAGGAGATTGTGAGACTCCATGGGGTGCCAATGTCTATCATCTTAGATCGGGGATCAGTGTTCACATCAAGGTTCTGGAAGGCTCTACATAGAGCAATGGACACTCAATTGGATTTAAGCACTTCCTTCCATCTGCAGTCTAATGGCCAAACAGAACGAGTGAACCAGCAATTAGAAGACATGTTAAGAGCTTGTGTCTTGGAATAGGGTAGCACTTGGAGTGACCATCTGGTTTTGGCAGAATTTGCATACAACAATACTTATCATTCCAGCATCCAAATGGCTCCTTTTGAGGCATTGTATGGACGAAAATGTAGATCACCGCTGTGTTGGGATGAAGTGGGGGAGAGTACTATAGTTGGCCCTTAGATGATAGCAGACACAGTGGAGAAGGTGTCACGAATATGGGAACAAATCCGTATTGCTCAATCTCGTCAAAAGAGTTATGCAGATACTAGGAGGCGAGAGTTAGAGTTCCAAGTAGGAGATAAGGTATTTCTAAAGGTATCTCCAATGAAGGGTGTGGTTCTGTTTGGTACAAAAGGAAAATTAAGCCCAAGATACATCGGTCCCTATGAAATCTTGGAACAAATTGGAAAGGTGGCGTATCGCATTGCTTTGCCACCTTTCTTAGTTGGGGTGCTTGACGTATTCCATATCTCATCGTTAAGGAAATATGAGCCAGATCCGTCACATGTGCTCAGGCCTGAGGAAATACGAGTAGAAAAGAATTTGCAATATGTAAAGCGGCCAGTTCGAGTCTTAGATAGTAAGGAGAAACAATTGAGAAACAAGACTATCAAGCTACTCAAAATCCAATGGAGTAACCATACAGAAGATGAGGCTACTTGGGAGTTGGAGCAGACAATGAGGGAGAAATACCCTTATTTATGGGAATGATTGCAAGTTTCGAGGATGAAGCTTTTCTAACGAGGGTAGTCTGTGAGGACCAGGTATTTTATTTTATTTTCATTATAACCTTTCTCTATATTATGAGGTAATTTATGAACATGCTACTAGGAATTTATGATGTTAATGGATTAATAACATATATGGATATTGTTGAGCACTACGACTATTTTTCACATCGCAGAGTAGGTACGGGGTTCGACCTGCCCAGTCAGGTCGCGGGGGTCAAGGGGGCAGGGGCCCCAGAGAAATTTTTAACTATTAAGTCATAGGAGTGGGAAAGTAAATTACAAATTGCGATTATACCCGACCCATGCTCCGGCCCGACCCAACTCGATGGAGGTTCGGTTATAAAGAGGAGCCCGCGAGTTAGGGCTTCATCTTTCATTTGCGCCTGACTCTGTTTCTTTCTTCTTTTCTTTCCCTCCTATTCAGTACGATCCAACTATGGATTTCTTTAAGAAATCTCTACCAACTGCCTTGAAGGTCATCGATTTCAGTCAAGGAAGCTCCGAATTTCTGCAATCCAAACCTATGGTCGCTGTTTTTGGGAAAAATCACGATTAAGGTAAGTAGATGTGTGAAACCCCAACCTAAGTAGGGTCCAATGTATGCATTGGACATATACATGTGAATTATATGTGAATTAATGAATTATGGATGATTTTAAGATTTTATGATATGTTGCAATTAGGGTTTAATTAAGAATGATGATTAAAAATTTAATCGCTGGAGCCCAAAGTGAGTCGGTAGGACCCAAGGGGCTTAATGAGGATTTAAAGGTGGCAAAGTGTCATGAATAATCATGTTAATAATCATGATTTAATTTATGAAGATTAAAATGTAATTATGGAATTAAGATAAAAAAATGATAGAAAATTCATAACTTGACGCCTACAAGGCGAATTTCGATGAAATTTGAAAAGTAAGCTCACGACGGTGGGCCCAATATTATGAATGGATTGGATTAAGCGGATCACGATGGGATTAGGGTGATAATTAATTATTTTTATCCCAAATCCAAAAAGATAAATTCAAGTGGTCATAAGTGGAGTTAGAAACATCGGTTTGAGATGAAATTTGAAACGATGGAATAAAATTATGAAATCTATGATATGAATGGAATAGATTAAGCTCATTATCATGAGAAGTTTCTTTCTTGGAGAGCAAGTAAGTTGTTGACTTGTCTCAAGAGAGGGGACATGATTTTAATGCAAAGTCAAAGTTTGTTACAACTTTGATTATGTGGATTTTTGAGCAATTTTCGAAAATAAAAAAAATAAGAAAATGAGGGTAAAAGATGTATCATGATCTTAGGAATTAAATTTATGGATTTAAGGAGGATTTTGCTAGCCAAAAAAATCCAAAAATCCTACCCTTGCTAGCTTGGACGTCCATGGCTCCATGTGAGCTAGAAATTGATTTAAAAATTCTGAAAAATATGGAAATGCTTGGATAATCATTACAAGTGTTAAGGGATAATTATAAACATTATCCTCACTCCAAATGAGGTGGAAAATGATAATTTAAAGTCAAAAAATATAAATATAGAGAGAGAAGGTGTGTGAACGTCCAAGGGTTTTCTTGCTTAGCAAGAAAGCAAAAATTTTCCAACTCCCAGCCCCTTGAACGTGCCAAGAAGAGGAAAACCAAGGGAAAATCAAGGGAAAATGAGGAAGAAAGAAAGAGGAGAAGTGGAGGAAAGCAAGCCTTTCAATTTTGGATTGAATCCCCTCAAGTTCAAGTAAGTATTCACCTAACTTAAGTTGTAAAATTTCAAGTTCTTCAAGCTCAAAGTTTGGGCTATGAAATGATATAATTATGAACCCTAAGTAAAGGGTTAATAAGCATTTGAAAAGGGTACTAAGTGTTAAACAAGTTAAGGGAACAAATCCTTGAAGTTGAGCATGCTAAGAATTGTTTAGGGTTGAATTGCCCCATGATACCTTGCTTGAATTTTTCAAAACCCCCAAATAAGTTTCTGTTTTAATCATGTTTTAAGTTTAAATTATGCTACCTGATTCCATGATTAATATATGTTGAGTTTGGTTTAATTTAAGAACCCTAAAAGGGGGAAATCTAGATATGATGAGATGATGCATGTTTAACCCAATTTTGATGGAATTAGGGAATGAATGGAACCAATTAAATTATGGATGTTTGAAAGGGTCAAATACCCTAGATGTAGAGAACATGGACACATATATATGGTGCTGGAAATTTTTTATAAAAATCTGTTTTCATGGATATGAAAAGGGGGACGTCCAAATGGTGCAAGAAGTGATTGTGTTAATTTGAGCTTTCCATCTTGAGTTTTAAACTCTAAAATTTGAATATGAAATGGATGCTTAAATAATTCCTAAATGATGGTTCAACATGCCTTTGATTGAATATGGAATTGGTATTGGGCTATATGCATGAATTTCCATGTTTTAGATAGTGAAAATGAAGTTTAGAATTGGTATTGAGTTGAAAATTCAACTTGATAAAATCTAAATCCCCATGACAAGTTGCTGTTTTAGATTGATGATGTGTTTTGGTTATGAATTATGTATTAATGAAAAACATATGTTGATTTAAGCTTAAGAAATGAATTTTAGAAGCTATGGAATGCAAAGAGGAAAATATGACCCGATTTCTTCATTATAATGCTAAAAATGATATGGAAATGGGTTTACATGATTTGTGGAAGCTATGTAGGGTAAAAATACCCTAGGGTTAAGGTATTATTGATGCCCAAAAGGATTTGGGAAGATAAGCCCAAATCTGATTTTTAGGGATTTTATGAACCAATGTCTAAATGAAGTGAAAACGGGTCCCGAAATGGGCAAACAACTTTCTGTTTTGAGAGGTATTAATTTATGAATGTTAAACATGTGTTAATAACTAAATGTGGATTAAGAAAAGTGGGATTAATTGCTGAAAATTCGGATTTATAAAACTGCTTAGGGTTATGTATCAAAAGACACGTTAAACGTGTGAAAAATGGGTTCCAAAGTTGCTATTTTGGGAACCTATGATTAGTGGAAAAAATCCCATAAAAATACCCTAAATAAATTGATAATTAAGGGTAATTATAATGCTGAATTAGTGACCAAGTTGCTGACTTAGAAAACTTTATGAAAGATATCATGTATGTGTTGCCAAATGGGCATATGAGAAAGAATAGATATGCATGGGTGATAAATGACTTGTGAAATATGATTTTATGCAAAAATTCATGAGAATATGATGAATTTCATGATTCTATATCTGTTAGAATTGCATGATGTTAATGCCAAATTTTAGAATTAATTAATGAGGTCTAAGGCAACGACGTGTGCTTAGAATGGGCACCGATGTCTGAATTTTGGAAAAAAAATGAAAAATGGTAAATGGAGGTTAATGAACCTATCAGTAATAATTATTGGATAATTATTATATGGTTGAATGTTTACCCTAATTATGTGATTGAATATGTTGTGTATGAACCTATGAAATGTGCAAGTATATGCTAAGTGTATACATAATGACTTGAGAAGTCAAATGAATAATATATGTTAATGAAAATGGGTTGGAAAACTAAATGAGATGCAAGGAAAAGAAATATATTAAAAATTATATTATTCTCATGTAGGCAAGGGAAAAGAAAAGGCTGAGTCGGAAAGCTAAGGAACGCAAGTAAGCAAGCGAACTTTCTACAATGCTATTTTCTTTCCATGCGATTGATATGATGAAATTTTTATGATTATATTTTGACGAATTGGCAAGCACAAGTTTTGAAAATGAAGGCTTTAATACAAAGCCACAAGTTTTGGAAAATGATGACTTTAATGAAAAGCTTCGAGGTTTGCTTCATGGGAAGCAAGCAACGATTTTAAGATAAGAATTTATCACGAGTATTGCCTTGGATTAACAATGCGTTATGTTAATGGATTGAGAAATTTGCTTATGAGTAAGCAAGTTCTCCACGATAATGTTTTCAAAGGATTTCACGTTTCGTGTTGATGGTTTTTGAGAATTTGCTTTTAAGCAAGCAAGTTCTTTACGATGTTCTTTCAAAAGTATTTTATAAGAAAAAGGGAGTTTTATTCTTTTTCACAAAACAACATTTGTGAATAAGTTTTGAATTATTTTTTTACAACAATTTGTGATAATTAATTATGTTTATGAAAGAAAAAGAAAAAGAAGATATGATTTATGGAAAAAGATTGATTTTTCTATGTCAGGATAATTAAATATAAATAATTATTTGGACATAGTCCATATGTTTTGAAACGATATTCAAAAAGTTTTGATTTTCTTTGGATAAGGAAATCTATGATGAAAATGTCTTGAAAAATGTTTATACGGATGTGTTGAATGGGATTTAAGGATGACCCACCTAATATGTGATTTCATAAAATGGTTTAATTTTGGATTGCTAAAATGGCATACAAAAGACTGTGCAAATCCCTCTTTATGTAAAAATGATAAGATAGATATGTGGACAATAATTTGATTTTAAAGTGGTTGAGAAGGGGGTGGTATAATTGCATAACTTTTGTAAGCAAAACGACCTGAAATGGAAACCAAGAAAATATTAGAGAAATATATGGTTTATTTTTGGAAATCCAAAAGTCTTGAAATTCTTTTATTATAAGGGTTTTAAGATATATGTTTCTCAAACATTTCAAATGTTTATCAAAATATTTTACTCAAAATTCTTCTAAAAGAATTTAAGGAAGGTCATCCTAAAACTAGATTTCAAATGACAACTTGTTAAAGTGGGTGCGCTCACTTTACAAGTTGACACGGACTGCGGTCTGTGATGTGTTTTTTTTCAAAATGATTTGTTTTAAAAAGACACAGACTTTGGTCTGTGATGTTTTTAAGTTATGGATGCAGACTGAGATTTGTGATCCCGATTTTAAAGGATACGGGCTGCAGTCTGTAATACTTTAAACCAAACGGACTGCGGTCCGCCATAATAATGTATGGTGCACCAGTACAAGGAATAGGCTAGGTGTAGAGCACGGTTGGGATGACCGGGGCCCACTCTACATAAGGCCAAGTCGCTAAGGGATGACAGGAGTGCCAGCGGCGTCCTCCCTGAGATGGGAGCAGGATAACGGAACAGCCGCCTGGCTAGCGTGCTGTTAAGGATTCTCTTCCAAAAGGTAGCATGATCACTTGCTAAGTGTCACTACTAGATGGAGAGAAATGCATTTGCTTATGTTTTGCTTTCGAAAAGCCCAAAAATTGGGATATAAAAGTATGTTTTATGAAAGTTATCCTAAAGGAATTTTTATGAAATAGTTACCCTATAAGAAAGGGTGTTTTACACAAAAGTGTAAATAATAGGAATAAAAGAAAATGTTTTTATGCAAATGCATTTATGGAAATGGTTTATGTATTTTAATTTTCTTGTTTGCTATAAACAAGCCCTAAGACGGGGATTATGAAATGAATTTATGTAAAACTTGGTTTGGACATAGGAATGTCCATTTCTAAAGAGCCTAAATGAAAAGTGTTTATGGACATGAGAATGTCCAATGTTAAAATATTTAAATGAAAAGCGTTTTAGGACATATGGATGTCCATCGCTAAAAGAAGCTATGTCAAAAATGTTTTGAGACATCAAACGTCTCTGGGCTAAAGGAATTTTATGATGAAAAAATATTTTTGGACGTAAAATGTCCACTGGAAAAAGATGGTTTTATGTAAATGTCTTGGAACATTGGAAATGTTCACTGAAGACAAAAGGAAATTAATTAAAGAGGGTAAAACATGGATGTTTTGCCTTAACAAGCCCAGAGGTGGCTTGTATATGATTTTTAAGAATGAATGTTTTATGATAATGTTCAAGGACATAGAATTGTCCTCATGAACAAAGGATTTCATGATAATGTTTTAGGACGTGTAAATGTCTTTAAGTAAAAGGTGTTCAAGATGTTTATAGAAATGATTTTCAAGGAAGTCTTGCCCTAAAAGATAAAATACTTGCTTACTGAGTTGTCACTCACATTTTGTTTTCCCAACCCTTAGACAAGTACCGGAAAACTTAGAAGGTTGCAAACCTAAGACGTGAAAGAGGGTACAAGATGATGGCCAGGTAGGCTATAAGGAATGGAAAAGCGTGAGTATGCTAAGGTATGCTAATGTGTATGTGAACTTAATTAGAATTTTAAGTTCTATATGATTTAATGACTGAATGTATATATGCATAAATGTAAAATGATATGATTAAGTCAAGAAGATTGTCATTGTAGAAAAGCAGGATAAGATGCTATGAGATAGAATTTGAAATTTTTATTACAGGTGTATCGCCATTTGTTTGATGAATAATGTGAAATATAAAGATATGAACGATGATGAACAAAAAAAATTTGGACGAGTTCCAATTAAAATCCCGTCGCGTGATCAGGGCAACAATTCTGATTCATATTTACCAATCGATAAGGTCTTGAGGTAAGGAAGTGACGTCTCGGTTTGGGGCGTCACAGATGCTACCCTTTCTTGATTGAATGATGAAATCTCGTATTAAACATGATATGAAACTGGGGGGAATACGTGACACCCAACAAATTCATGGTTTGGGGCGTAATGTTCGTAACAGTTAGGGTAAGCAAGGTTTGTGGGGAATTTTTCGTGAATGAGTGATTTTATGAAGTAGAGGACTCGTTAGCAGCTTTTGTATTCTTAAAATGTGATGTTAGTTGATTCGGTTCAAACGAGGGTACGAACTAGAGGTTTTCTCTTTCTGTGCCTACCATGTGTTTGTTAAAATGCTCGTGTAGCAGTTTTATACATTGAATTGAAAGTAAACCTTATTGATGTTGTATGTGTGGTTTGTGACATGTATTCTTGTCTGTTATGTATGAGGTGTTATTTAAAATGATTGGTTGTAAAAGGGTTGTTCATGACTCCTGATTGACATGAGGAGAGGGTTGTTCATGGCCCTTGATTGACATGAGTGGAGGATTGTAAGTATCCTTCTATTTATACGTGGTTATATGCATATGATCTTGGGAGTGGGTATCAGACCCATATGTTTTATTTTGATCATGACATGCGCATCCAAAACTTTGCTTATTCTACTTTGTGCTAACCATTATCTACTTACTGAGTCTATTTAGACTCACATGGTTTGTTATTTTTTTTCCTTTAGATCCCAGGTCAGGTGGGGAACCTCAAGATGGGGCAAGTGGAAGACCAAATCATGGAAACCATTAGAACATCTCTAATTAAAGTTATTTGAATTTTATGCTCTTTTGACATTATCATTATGTAGACAGTTATTGAGCTAGATTTGACCTTGACAAACATATTGTATTCAGTATTTCGAATTGGATTACAATTTATGTGGATGCATGTAGATATGATCATTCGGTTTGCTTGTTGTGTATAGAAAAATTTGAACGATTTCCTTCCATATGAATGCCCTTATCATATGAAGATACAAATATATAACTATAGAGTTGAAGGTCACATATTGAAATGAATTTGAATTGTTTATGAATAACAGGTTGTATATTACATACCACCCCCTATATATTATGGAGAGATGCTGCCGAAATTTTTGTAGGTCGTATGGTACCCTTTTGACTAGTTATTGTGAATATTTAGAAACGGGATGTTACATTGGTACATTCATCTAATTTGAGCCGCATCTTGCTATTCTATGTCAAATCCAATTTGTCTATTAGTTTTGTCATCATATGTTTACCGAAGAGGAAAAAAATCGTTCAAATTTGTGATTAGCATCATTTTCAAAATTAAGCATAACTTATAAGTGATTTTAAAATATTAAAAATTATTTGTTTATTATAAGGACCTACAAATTTCTAGGTCAATATTAAAATTATCTAAAATACTCATCCTTTTGGAATAATGATTCATTGTGATATAATAACATTGTCAAATTTCAATACGTGGATACAAGAGATTTTCTAGATTTATAAATATTTTTGAGAGTTTTATAAGATGTGGCCCACATTTGATATGAATTTAGGTATTTTATTCCAATGAATAATGCAGAATCCAATGGGTTGATTCGATTTAATATAAAATAGCAAGATGGGGATCAAAATTGGACAGATTTTTAGATGAATGTATTGAATACAACCTCTAATTTTACATAAATAACAAGATGAGGCTAAAAGTTGGATGGATGTACTGATTCACTTGGTATGATAACCTCTTGTATTTATATTATAAAATTCGGATTTTACATAAAATAACAACATGAAGCTCAAAATTGGATGGATAGAC
Source organism: Annona cherimola (assembly GCA_030490835.1). Lineage (NCBI taxonomy): Eukaryota > Viridiplantae > Streptophyta > Magnoliopsida > Magnoliales > Annonaceae > Annona > Annona cherimola. The sequence goes on from CM059972.1 coordinate 47,889,943, forward strand.
CAATTCACTTGGCAGGGCGGATATAATGAAGAGAACTTCTTATATTTATATCATGAATTTTCAAAAAATTTAGAGTTATATATTTATTCTCATCAGATGCTTTTTTCATAACATACAAGTTTACGATAAACATTATATTCATGCAATGATACAATCATATGTGTTACGCATGTAAATATTTCAGATTTTTAAAAAATATTTTTGAATTAAAAATTAAGGATAAGCATAGGGCCTGCATAATTGTGGTAAGTATTGAATCATTACCCTTTAAAGAAAATTTTCAAGGTAAAAGAATAATATTTAATATGGTGATTAACAACGAATTATTTAATATCTTATGAAAAGTGGGAAAAACGAAACCTTACATAGACTAAAGGTGAATTGCAATCCTCATTTTCAGTTAACACGTCACATATCATTTTCTCAACCCTTTTTTTTTAAAAAAAAAAAAAATTCAAAATGTTGCTTGAAGGCGGTTTTGTTATTATAATTATTACTTATCAGGGTATTTCCGGCTTATGATGGCCCTGATATTTTTTGCTTTGCTCTCCTCCATAGTCGAGTTGTGCGGGTTTGATTCCCCCCGTGAAATTCCAACTCGAATTTATCGTCTGCAGACGCGTGTCGACTACACATTCTTTGGAGCATGAAAAATTCAAGCACTCAGCCGCTCAAACCAGTGCACAGGGGTCTACAACTTCTACAGCGTACCTTGTTGCATCTTGAAGCATAAGCAATCTCATCTGTGAATCCCAACCAGCCACCGAATTCGTGTTGCCTTGTTGAGAATTTGGAAATATAGATGGGCAGCATTTGTTGCTTAGATTTTGTTTGGCCTCAGTTTCTCTTGCCGGAGTTGCCAAATATACTGCCCTTTTACGATAAGCGAAGTAATTTTGTTTCCTATCCATTTCTTTTGAATTTTGTTTCTTACAAAAATCAGATTTTTTTTTTTTAGTTTCTTATGAATTTTAGCTATCGTGAAACTGCGCGCTTGTTTCAAATGATACCATATTTTCGGATGAATTTATATTTAGAATTTCAAATGATATAATATTTTTGGATGAATCTATATTTAGAATGAAAATGTAATGATATACTTGGGGAATGCAAAATGTTGTATTGAAAATTGAAAATATTATTTTGAATATTTGAAAATTATCCTCGGAGTATAGATACAGATTGCATGCAGGAATCTTATATTCTTTGAAACGAGTCTTAAATCGGCGGCAAGACGAAGCGTTCCTGTAAGACGATGAAATTAAAGAAGGAGATAGTGTTTTAACGGTACAGATCATGTGATCACATGAGAGCGTATGCATCTAACGGAGGGAAAGAAAGAATATCTTAACGGATAGCAAGCAGAAGGATATAAAATGGCACGGGAAGAAAGGAAAAAGCGACTTCGGCTGGCTTGGTTGTTACAAAAAGCAAAAAGCAGCCTACCTTCTGACCACCTGCGAAATGACAAATACGTTGTTCTGGCAACACATGCCCCGCTTTCGTACGTGTCAGGAATCTTCCCCTTCATTTAAGTGGACCCCAGTCAAAATCTCCCACATCACCATTCACTTCAGCGATGAAGATATCCACCCTCCATTTATCTCATACCACTCTACAGCCTACGCTGAGAGTATAGTTATTAAAGTAGGTGATAATGGAAAAATCAAATAATTATAGAATTAGATCCATTAGTTTTTTTTGTTAAAGTCAATCTAAACATTATTAACTGATGACCGAAGGTATACTAATCAAGGTCATAAAATTTTGGACACCAGATGCATAGCCACTAATAAAATATCTACACTGCAGAAATACATTTTTTTTCATTTAAATGAGAAAAATTTATAATATTCAGTGCTCACGCAAATTATTCTTAGTAATTTTCACGTTATAAATATGATTTTGAATAATGGATGTTATCTAAAATTTCTAGCCTTTGTAGTGAATGTCCCAGTATCGATCTAGGTTAGGTAATTTAAAGTCTTTAGTTTCAGGAGCAGTGTCTCGCACGTGTGCTGCGAATCTAGTCTCTGCAAGCCTAGTCGCGCGGATTGGCTCATCTTAATGTACAAAATCTCACATTTTTTGCAGGGTGTGATTGCTCGGGTATACAGTTATACGGCGGTTCATACGTATATTACGGTAGTGGGAAAATGAAATCTACCCCACTTTCTTTTTATTATTTAAACCATCTCCTCCCTCTTCCATTCCCTCTCTCTTTCTGATCTCTGTCTGTGCAGCTGTAGTTGGAGATGGCTCCAATGACGAAATACACCACCATTTTCTCTCTCTTTTTTTCCACGCTCACAGCACAATTCTGCTCCTGTTTTTCGTCTCAGGTTTCTCCATCTTCCATTCCTTGGTTTCTTCTTTCCCTCTGTTTTTGAAGCTCTGTGTTTGATTTTTTTTTTGGCTTCTCTGTTTCCTCCGCTCGCGTCTTGTGCAGGTATATGTGGTGTACATGGGAAGCAAAAACAGTTATAACCCAGATGAGAATTTGAGTCGAGACCACCAAATGCTCGCTTCTGTTCATGGCGGAAGGTCAGGACACTAGAAAATTTTGTGTGAAAACAGTGCGGATAGATAGATATCTGTTGTTTGTCTGATTTTCTGGCAACTTGCTTTTTGCCAGTTTTGAGGATGCTCTGTCGTCCCATGTTTATAGCTATGTGCATGGGTTCAGAGGATTTGCAGCGAGGCTGACAGAAAAGCAAGCTTCTGCAATGTCCAGTACGTGGTGTGGTTCTTTGTTGGATTGAATGCGTGGTGGGGCTTGTGTTTTGGATCGGTTTGTATGAACTTTGTGAAATTTTCAATGTTCCAGAGATGTCGGGTGTGGTTTCGGTCTTTCCAAATTTGAAGAGAAGTCTTCATACTACTCGTTCATGGGATTTCATGGGCCTTATGAATGACGAATCAATGGAAATTCCAGGATTCCCTACAAAAAACCAGCAAAACGTCATCGTTGGTTTCATTGATACAGGCAAGCTGTCTCTCTCTTGAACTGGTACTAGTCTCTGGAAGCAGAGATGTTTGATTTGGTTTTTCTTTGGTGGTTGAGAGATGAGACTCTTTTAGGTGTTTGATACTTCATTTCATTTCCTCTGTTGCTGCAGGATGATTTTTTATCGAAATATGTGACCATTGTCGAGTAATTTTAAATCTTCCTCAGTTTTTGTCTACCCCATTTAGCATCATGCATACTCCGATTTCCATTTCTGCAAAATTCGGCTTTTAATGTTTAGAGTGTAGGGGTTGATACATGGAATAGGAACTTCTGCTTTATGGACTTCATTAACGGAGGCAAGTCCTCTTTCGTGCTCTGATAATGACCCAGGGACGTCTCAGTTGTGAAATCTGTCACATATGATTCTGCCATTTAGTTTGATTGTGATAGAGATGGATGGAGAATGACGTGATTTGAGTGCGTGTCGCCTATTCTGATGTTTTCATGCAGTTAGCTTTCTTCCAACTCTCACTAAGTCAGGGTAAATGCTATTTCTGGAATATATCCATCTACCCTCTTCTAAGTTTTTCACCTGTGTCTAGGTTTACCTCCTATTTCTATGCCTAAAGGCAGATCATACCTGTAGCAGCACTTTGATTTTGTTTGGATGCCGGGAAATTTCATAGACCATGTAATGCTTACCAAAGTCATGGATAATGCATTCCTGACTACATTTCTTCCTTTTTATTCTTGAGCAATTGTTCAATGAGAGACCAATCACTATACGTCTGATCTTTAGCTTTCAGTAGCTTGGGAGTTCATTTAGTTGTTGATTTTTCAGGAATATGGCCAGAGTCCCCCAGTTTCAATGATCTCCATATGCCACCAGTGCCTCGTAGATGGAAAGGGCAGTGTGAAATTGGTGAAGCATTCAAAAATTCATCTTGCAACAGGTTTGTATAATGAATTGTACTCCAAAGACAAATGCAGGAAATGCTTCTGGCCTAGAACTTCTGCCTTCTTCTTTCCTTAATTTTGCTGACCCCACATAGGTGGGAAACATCTTGTGATGATGACGATGATGATGATCACAGGAAAATAATAGGGGCAAGGTATTATTTAAATGGCTACTATGCTGAAGAGCCCAGTGACCAGGGAAATTCTGAAAAGATGGTGAAATTTAAATCTCCAAGGGACAGCTCTGGCCATGGCAGCCACACAGCTTCAACAGCTGCCGGTCGATATGTAGAGAACATGAATTTTAATGGGTTAGCAGCTGGAGGAGCACGAGGTGGAGCACCCATGGCTAGAATTGCAGCCTACAAGACCTGTTGGGATTCTGGTTGTTATGATGCAGATTTGCTTGCAGCCTTTGATGATGCGATTAAAGATGGTGTTGATATCATATCCCTGTCTTTGGGCCCTGATTTCCCTCAAGGAGATTATCTCAATGATGCAATTTCGGTGGGCTCCTTTCACGCAACTGCCCATGGCATTCTTGTTGTTTCTTCGGTTGGAAATGACGGTAGTCAAGGCTCTGCAACCAATCTAGCTCCATGGATGGTCACAGTTGCTGCTACTTCCATGGATAGAGATTTCACATCTAGTATAATACTTGGGAATGGAAGAACCTTTTTGGTTAGTAATTTTTTTCAGCAATTGGCTTGGAATGCATTCTGATACCCAGTGAACTTGATTATAAACTTGTATCCAATTAAAGAGGACGAAACAGCTGTGAATCATCAGAAGAAAATCAATTACCAGAACATTTGCTTTGCTATAATTAGGCTACATTGTCAAGAGTTGGATACTTCAGCATTCCCCTACCCACCCAAATGCGATAAAATAAATAAATAAATAAACACCGCATTTACACAGACAGGAAAAGAAAAACTGCATTCACACGGATTTGAGTTTGAGGCCCCACTGGTCAATTACAAATTTCTCCTCCAGTTTGAATTATTGAGAGTTAAAAACTCTATTACATATGAAACTTGTAGTTTTTCTTTTTTGATGATTATAAGCTCTTCTTTGATGATTATAAACTCTGAATTTTTTAAAAACCTTGGATAGGGGGAAAGTCTGAGTCTCTTCGCAATGAACAGATCTTCAAGGCTTATGTATGCAGCGGATGCCTATGCAGGATATTTCACACCTTACCAGTCCAGGTGGAAGAAAGTGATAGTTAGTAACTGCTAGTTACACTTGCTTCAGTATGCGAGACCATTTCCAAGTTCCTTTTCCTGTTTTCTTTCTCAGCTATTGCTTGGAGAGCTCCTTGAATAGCACCAAGGTCAGAGGAAAGGTTTTGGTTTGCCACCATGCTGACAGTTCTACGGAGTCAAAGCTAGCAAAGAGCATAGTAGTGAAAAATGCCGGTGGAGTTGGGATGATACTGGTAGATGAATCAGACAAGGATGTTGCAATTCCCTTTGTTATCCCTTCTGCTATAGTTGGATCTGCAGATGGAAACAGAATACTCTCATATATTAATCATACGAGGTATGGCTCGCACATCTAACATTGGGAAGTTTTCAATTGAGCATTCCTGATGTTGGTGGTTTGTTAATTTGGGTTTTCTAAAACTGACTTCAGGAGACCCAGGGCAGTAATTTTGCCAACAAAGACTGTTTTAGGATCTCAACCAGCTCCCCGAGTGGCATCTTTCTCTTCCAAGGGTCCCAATGCTTTGATACCCGAGATTCTCAAGGTACATAGCTCCGTTCTTATTGCAAGTGGTAAATCTTCTATTTCTATCATCTGAAAATAGACAGTTCAGATTTGCAATATCTTGATTTTTTTCGATGAAGATATTTTGATTATTAATATTAGAGATATTTGTGCTCATACTTACGGTTTTTTACACAAATTGCATTTATGCTTATGATTTGAAACTTATTGCAAATGTGTCTATGAATTCGAAAATATTTACAGTTATGCTTATAACAATTATGTCAACATTTTAGTTTTTAAAAAAGACAATGCTTTTTGATAATCCAAACTATTCTTTTGTGTTTATTGATGTAAATTTACTCAATAAAAATCACTTCGATTGGATACCTTGATGAGCTATAATTAATTTTAAAAAAATTTATACTTATTTGGGCCCACCGAAGTATCCAATTAAGGTATTTTTGGTTTATTAACTAAATTAATATTGATAAACACAATAAGTGGTTTGGATTTATCAAAAGCATCTTGATTTTTTAAAAACCATGAGGTTGACAGTTGCCATAAGCATAACTGCGAATGTTTTTAAAATTCCTATTAAGTCTTAAATCACAAGCATGAATACAATTTGTGTAATAAAAACCATAGATGGAAGCACAAATACCTCTTAATGTTATAATTTTTGGTTTGTTTACTGATGAGTCTGTTCCGTTTAGCCTGATGTTTCAGCTCCAGGACTGAATATATTAGCAGCTTGGTCCCCAGCAGTTAACAAGATGAACTTTAATATTCTCTCTGGAACATCAATGGCTTGTCCGCATGTAACCGGGATAGCAGCCTTGATCAAATCTGTATACTCGACATGGTCTCCTGCTGCTATTAAGTCAGCTTTGATGACAACAGGTAAAACAAGAAGTTCTGTAACATCTCTTAGAATGAATTCCTCTGTGGTAAAAAAATGGACAATTTTTGGATGCTCGTTCGAACATTGCTGTTACAAAATACAAAACAATTGAAGATAGTTCAATTCCAAAGTGAAACAGCTGAGAAATGCAGGAATCCTTTGGGATAAATTTTTATCTATAGGGAAGGAATGTCAATTCTTGCTGCTTAGCATCCAAACAAGCCATTACATTGAGGTGTTATCAACTTTCATATGACATGGTTCTGTTCCCAAAGGTCTGTTTATTCAGTTTTGTTTATAATTGTAGAGGATTCAAAATATCCTCACACGTGTAGTGGATTTGAAGTAGGATTGTGAGAGTTTGAATATAGAAGGAGATAGAATTGTAGTAAGGGGAGGAGTCTTCTTTTGAATATTTCCTGCCTTTCTTTAGAAGATCCTTCTTAGTCCTTCTATAGGACATCATGGGAGACGTTAAGCCAACCTCATTATGTGCGATTTTGTTCGGAAGTGGGCCAATTACCTGGTCTTTTGTTATTCGTGGCAGCAAAAAAGAAGGAAGTGGTGAGAGAAATTAGGTGTAGGTGTGAGCACTTACAATAATATTTGAAGATCAATTCCTAGTTTCAGTTTCTCATCTCCTATTTAGCTTTAACTTTCCATCCATGGGTCTGATGTTTCATTTAACAAATTGCAGGAAACATGCTGGATATGAATGGCAAAGCCATCAGAGCTAACCCAAATGGAAGACTAGCAAACCCATTTGATTTTGGTTCTGGCTTTGTGAACCCTACAGAAGTTCTAAATCCTGGCCTTGTATATGACCTGCAACCAACAGACTACACAGATTTCCTCTGTTCTGTTGGTTATGATGATCAATCTGTTAGCAAGATCACCGGTGAAAAGACTGTCTGCCATCAACCTTCTCCATCAGTTCTGGACTTTAACTATCCATCAATCACAGTACCCAATCTTAAGGGTTCCCAAACTGTTACTCGAACTGTGACGAATGTAGGGAAACCAAGAAGTATTTACAGAGCAGCAGTGTCATCTCCTAGAGGAATCAATGTAACAGTGGAGCCACAATATCTAATCTTCAACAATTACGGTCAGAAGATCAATTTCTCTGTGAATTTCAAAGTTACTGCTCCATCAAAAGGCTATGTATTTGGGTCACTATCTTGGAAGAATAAGGAATTAAGGGTAAGAAGCCCTTTAGTGGTTCGAGCTGCAACTTCGCGATCAGGCATGTCAAGGTGAATAGGGCAACAATGGAGGCCTAGGGAATTTGAAGTCTTTTGGCACTTGAAGTAATGGCAACCAAGCAGTGAACATTGTTACTGGCTCAAAATGCGAGATGGAAGGGTGAATTTCAACATACGATAACCTACTAAAATCATTGATTTATTGAATTTCGACAACTAAATGATGCAAAAATAGATTTCGATATAGGTAGTTTTAAAGCTTCTCTTATCAAAATCTAAACATTCAAGCATTGTTCTGTATATGTCTAAATTTTGCATCGAATGAAATTTACATTCGTTTGTGCATACATTGCTTTAAGATGCTGCAAGACTCCATCCTAGGGTTGTTGACCACCCTCATTGGGCGACAAACCCTGATCAGTTATGCTTCAATGAATTTAATAATTAATACTCCATTCACTAACATCCGAAATTTATCACAAATATTCACTGAGTTAATAGGAATAATTCTCATTAATTTATTACAAGCCAACAAATAAATAAATAAATAAATAATGTCTCTGCTGCACCATCTTAGCCCATTAACCAGCACTATTGACCAGATGGTCCCGCCTCTCCTGAAATTTAAATTACTCAGGAATGAGTTAAATAACTCAGTAAGCAAGAAATAAACCATGTATATAATGGTGTATAACATCATGAAAGCACCATAGGAAATGCACAAACCACTGACCCAATGTGTAAGGTTATCCACACTGTTCACAATGGAGCAAACTCACGGCCTTTCTGGGCACAACACACAGTCCACAAAGGGACATACCACAGCCCATTAAGGTAATACCACACTGTCCACAAGGGACATTCCAAAGTAGCCTTCTAGCATGAATAGGACTTACTAAGGAAATAAATAAAACCAATACACATATCCTCGGGGTCCCACATGTCCAATTCCGTTCCACTTGGTAATAATCATGATGCATTACACACACCATTCTCACTTTCTATCACAAAAACTACCTCAACCCAATTAAATATTTTACCAACTAAAATAATTTATCATCCACATTTAATTGGGTGAACTAACTCACTGAATTTAATTAAATAAATTCAAAAAGAAACTTCCATCATAACCCGCAAGTAGTCAAAATTTCAAAATAAACAACCATAAATATTCGACGTAGCATAACTTGCTATTTCCATTTTTTTTCCAATAATTCTCAATCAGGATCATTAGAGAACAATTAGTTAATTGGTATCGGTTGCATACCCCCTCAACACAAAAACCATGATTTTTTTTCCTTAATACATTATATCCACAAATAATATATATACAATATATATTAATAGACCGTCCGAAGATTTGTGGACGTCCATAATCTTAAGCGACAAATATATATATATAAGTATTTATATTGAACATTTAACATGCGCAACGTCCAACGGAGAATCTATATCACTCATACATAATTAATGTGTTTCTTCCATTCAAAAATAAAAATTAAATTTATAATATGCCCTTTATCATATTCTATTGATACAGAACTGAGCAGTCTATAAAAATATTATTATATAATACCCACCTATTATCAAACAGCGCATTTAAAATCAAGTATCATATTACAGAATATGATTTATACATCTGTTATATGCCGTAGTAGCTAAAAACTAAGATAAATATATTATGTGATTACAACTGGGTGAATATTATATAATCACAATTTGTAATATTATCATCAAAAGAGTATTTAATTATTTATGTGTTTATACCGTAGATATATTAACGCACACCCGGAAGTTCAGAGTTACATATTTAATATATATATATACTATAACATATAGATAATTAAATACTCTTTTGATGATAATATTACAAATTGTAATTATATAATATTCACCCAGTTGTAATCACATAATATATTTATATTAGTTTTTAGCTACTACGGCATGTAACAGATGTATAAATCATATTCTGTAATATGATACTTGATTTTAAATGCGCTGTTTGATAATAGGTGGGTATTATATAATAATATTTTTATAGACTGCTCAGTTCTGTATCAATAGAATATGATAAAGGGCATATTATAAATTTAATTTTTATTAATGTGATATCCCACATCGGTTAGGATTAGGGGGGAGAGCCTGGGTTATAAGTGAAGGCCGCCAGGTACCTCAGTGAGGCACTTTTTGGGGAAGGACGGGATGCGCGTGAACCCAGAGGGGCAAAACCGTGCGGGCTGAGGCCCAAAGCGGACAATACCTTACTGTTAGGCCTGGGGCGTTACAAATGGTATCAGAGCCGACTCCCGACCTCCTGCCGATTGTGTCCAGCGGGGACGCTAGAGCCCCAAGGGGGGGTGAATGTGATATCCTACATCGGTTAGGATTAGGGGGGAACCTAGGTTATAAGTGAAGGCCGCCAGATACCTCAGTGAGGCGCCTTTTGGGGAAGGACGGGATGCGCGTGAACCCAGAGGGGCAAAACCGTGCGGGCCGAGGCCCAAAGCGAACAATACCTTACTGTTAGGCCTTGATTCGATCCACCAAAGTCGGTCTAATCAAATTGTTTCCTTATTGTTTATTCGTTGCATGTGCTGTTGACCGTATCTTCATGTAGCATACTGTCCCTGCAGAATAACCACCCCAATTCAAGCTCTCTCGACAATCTGACTTTATTCAATAAGACTCCAGAAATTTGCTAACTTTCATTCTTTCATTGCTGATGAACAGACAATTTCTGTTTGTACTTAAGGAGCACATAGCCTATTGTGGCAATATTTCAGCCAAGGTCATTGTGAATTTCGCTTGGCTTGGGAATAGTAGTATTGTACAACTTAACTATCCGACCGTCCATTGGATCATTCATCGTTTTCTCTACCACTGTTTGAAAGACTATCTAAAAAATTTACTATGTTTTCTATTCCTGGATAATGGCAAAGAGATTACAACCACCTACAAAAAATTCAAAAGGCCGCATGTCCCATAAAATATTCCTGTCCCAGTGGACTGAGGAGATGGGGACTCACCGGCCCACATTATTTGTCTTCGCTTTCTAGGATTTTGAGAAGGAAAAGCAGTGTTGGGAACACAACCGCAGTAGGCTAAAAGGTTGAAGGGAAGCATGCTTCTACATCATTATTGCTAATGAACGCGAATGATATGAGTACCTTTTGCACTAGGGTTAAATGTCCGACAATACAACCATGAATGCGGAAATTTAATAAAAGGTTGGCAAGCCCGATGGCTAGGACAAGACATTCCATCACCACCGTATCATGCATGATGGAAACAGCAAGCATAATTTTCTCTCCTTTGTTTGTGTGTGTGTGTGTGTGTTTTTTTTTTTTTTTAAGTTACATTGGATTACAGTGGATACTACTCTCGCCTCAACATTCGAAGCTGAGACCAACCCTTCCGCAGCCCCATGTTATACCAAACAATTTTCAAGCCATCTCCTGTCAAAAAAATAAATAAAATTTCAAGCCATCTGTCAGTTGGCCGTTCCCGTACTTGGCTAAAAATTGAACTTCTCTCTGTAAAGTGAGAAAAAGGGCAAAATTAATTTTCTCACTTCTATTTTACCTGCCGACAACTTTAATATGATATGATATCTTTACCTATCTAACCAACCTATAATTTCAGTCATTATTCTCCAAAAGCATACAAAAAGACTACCTGTTTTAACTTTAGTTTCTAGCACTAGCTACCATGACATCACTTCTTTTAAAAAAAAAAAAAAAAAAATTCATATTCCGCAATATAAAATGGCAAGTCAGGAGGCACTACCTTTCCCTTAAACTACCCTTCAAATGATTTGTTGGTAGGCCTTGTTCTCTACCATAGTAGAAAGAGAGAGTTCCTCATAATATGCTATGAGAAGTTAAGAGGCATGAACCTCAACAAACTCATATTAGAAGCTTAGCCAATAAAGAAGACACGTGGAAATTTTTTAGGGTGGATTTTGTGCAACAAGAACTTTTGCAATCCTCCAGCGATAGAAGTGTTCTTCAGACTAGCTGGGCTGGTGAATGACCTTTCGCTAAAATGCCATTTTCAACTCCTTGAACATTTTACTGTCATTCCAGAAAAATCAACCCTTCAAGCGTTCTACAAATTGGCCTGGAATGGTAAAGGCTCTATGGTGAATTGGTTTGTCAATAAGACTCTCTTTGCGTTCTACAATTCAGCCTCGAGAGGGGATGGGGGAAAAATCAGCAAATTAAGGAAAGGTTGGATGGGCATTAAGAATCAAGGAAAGGACATGATCGCCTGTAAATTGGATGCGCTCACATGATTAAATTGCTCAGCAAGAAATTTGAAGAACTTGACAAAATGGAAAAAAATTTGGGGAAGCTCCACGAGATCACAGATTAAGAGGAAAGAAATAATTGTTCTCGTTTTCTATTTTTACCAGATTTCAAGGGACCGCTATCTCCTGCACCCGGGTGCACTGAGCTTAAGTGCACCCGGGTGCATTAAACCCATTTTTTAATTTATTGTTGAAATTTTTTTTATACAAGTGTTAATCTAAGTGTATTTAACATGTGTATCAATTTTTACTATTTTTGGAGTATTTTAGATATTTATTTTTGATTTTTAAAAATCAGTGGCATTTTAATAATTTTAAATTATCTAAAATGCTACTGATTTTCAAAAATAAAAAATAAATATATAAAATACTTCAAAAATGGTACAAATTGATACACATGTTAAATCCACTTAGATTAACACTTTTATAAACAAAAATTTCAAAAAAAAAAATTAAAAAATGGTTTAATGCACCCAGGTGCACTGAAGCTCAATGCACCCGGGTGTAGGAAATCGCATCCCGATTTCAAGGCCCAAAACTGTCTATTTACAATGGTGCCTTCGTGCGCATAATCACAGAAATAAAAATTGAAAATGGATACAATCAATAAAGCAGCACTGACATGAACTCACATCATGGTCCACCGTGGGACTGAAGCTCTGAAGGATCAACAAGACCTTCTAGGACAACAAGTTGATCTAAAAGGGCATACTTCTCATCTCCCAAATTCTTAACCTCTGCCTCAGCCTCTGTTAGCTCTTTCAGCAACATGGAGCTCTCCTCTTCCAACAGTAAATACTTCCGTCTCAAAGCTCGATATTCACTGCCTATTCCTGCAGAATCTGGAAATGAATCTCTAGTTGGTTTATCCACTTGCTGGATAGACGCAGAAGCTTCATTCCTCATGTTCCTTTTTAGGGCCTTCTGCTTCTTTTTAGATCGCAGCAAATCCCCGACTTTAATGTCGTCTTGGGGAGATACTTGGGCTAGCACTTTCTTTTTCCGGGGCTTCACATCCACTGAAGCCATAATCTGAAATTCCTGCATTTCCAGCATATCAAGGAACAACTCTTTGCACATTACTCAAATGAATTTAGAATATCAACATTCAAAATTGAATATGGGATTCCGAGGTGTCCATTTGAATTAAGTGTAAACTAGTTAATACACCAAAAAAAAAAAAAATGTAACTAGTTAATTGATTAGTTTGTAAATGGACCAACAAGTCATTGGCCGCCCATCAGGGCAAATGAAGGGGAAGAGAACTTGCAAATTTCCCAAATTCTCACATTTCATCTATTTCTGTCATGAATTTGCAATGGTGAATAAGTTGAAAACTGCAGGCCAACACACGCTAGCAACCAGACAGACAGCAGAACGTACTTCACGCTTTTTTGGAGTGGAGAAAAATTAAACCAAAACTTGTTCAATCTTGTACCTCTTTCAGCTTGGCTCTACAGAAGAGACTGCTACTGATATTAACACTGTACCAGTCAATCAGTCAGCACATTGAAAGGAGAGTCTGCAAAATTTCTTGCAGAGATGTCTTACTGTGTCCTGATTGAAGCTAGATTGTAGCCACAACGGCCCTTGTGTTAAGCAAGAGATATCATCAATGAATAAATGCACAGATTTTTCAATTTTAAACTACAAAAAGCAAAAGCAATGAGAGTGAAAGACTTGTAGGACTTGGGAGGCTAAGAGCAGCGATAAAATACAATTAAAGGGGCTTGTTACATTGTTCAGGTGTTATAATGGGACTCAAGGATAACACGGAAACCAAACAACAAAATAATGCAAGTAGATGAAACCAAGGGATTGAGATTTTCCAAGTAACTATTAGATGTCGAAAAGAGTCTGTTAATTTCACTAATGGAAAATCACTGCAAATGATTTCAAGAAAGGGAATAAGCTGTCTCTTCGACTAGAAATCCCACAAACTCTAGTTTATGCCTGCATTCAGGACCGGCTAATAGACAAAACAGTCCATGGACCCATTGAGAAATCCCACAAGAAATTGTGTGATAAATAATCCAACGCAAGAAAAGGGGAAGTGGCAATTGGCTCAACCATGCCCGGGTCAGGAAAACCTTTTTCATGGCAAAAATAGGCATTTGCAATCGCCTGAATTACCAACTCCCAATAATTCAAAGTTTTTTAGGATGCTAGAAATTACTTGAAACTAAATAAACTCAGGCTCGAGTTACTTCCTGTCCATGGCCAACTCCAAAAGGCAGCTCAATGCACCTTTGAGCCTTGGCTATCACACAAACACGATCAATGAGGCAATTCCATTTCAAAATCAACAGCGCATCGAGCCAACAAGGTCAGATGAACACATCAATCTCAATATGGAGAAGTCCTAATGACCAGAAAACATACAAAGAAATTGCTAAGGACGGGACCAAATTTACGATCTTGAAGCCAAAAACCGAAAACAGGTCGAATATGCAAATCAAAATTCTAGATAACACCACTCCTACAATTCTTTAAAAAATCAAAATAATTACTCATCAAAATTGGCCGAGAAGAAACACACACAAAAATCTTGAAATTCCTCCACAGAAACACAATCTACGAAGAATTACATGAAAATTCGCTCACGGAAATAGGAGAATCGAAGATGAACATTTGGAAGTTACCCAATCGGATAGGGCGTCGAAAGCGGAGCTGAGCTGACAGCGACAAAACCCTAGAAAAGCAAAATCCTTCGTTTCTAATACGCGGCGCTGCGTTGCCAGCGCAAGCCGAAGCAGGAGCGCAGGAATCTGCTAGGACAAGTGCGGAAAGGAGAAAAGCCAGCGTCGTTCGCGTTGGCCACACATATTGTGATTGTTAATGAATGCGCAGATTAAGACATTATTAACGTTGTTCACGCCTAACAGCATAAGCAGCTAGTCTGCTGTTCAATAGACACGATTGTCGGACATGAACAGTGGCAATGTTATTATAATATGCGTTAATTGATAATTCATTTACAGTAATTCACAGCGTTAATTTGCTTAATCTTTTGTTTTTCATTTGAATTAATGGTTCCCGTATATTTCACCCTTTAAATTTTAGATGATGTCAAAGAAAGAGAGACAATATAATGAGTTCAACGAAATATGCACATTCGAAATTTGCACCTCCCTGGGTGCACACGTGTTAACGACCTAGCTATTTAAGTATTGAATTTATTTCTGAATTTAAAGATCATAAATTATTCATGTATTAAAGATCCTATTTTAGTTTAGTGAAAAACCCTAGAGGATTTCCCCTAAAGGCTCAAAAAGGCGATTTCTCCATAAATTGAGACTGATTGGTTCCAGTGTTATTAAAACCGGACCGGACCGGCCGGTTCGACCGGGAACCGGTCCCGAATCCGGTTCGATAGTATACGGTTCGGTTCAATTTAAATAAACCGTAAAAACCGTCGAACCGGTGGTTGGACCGCCGAATACGGTCGGACCGGTTCGACCGGTTCGTTCGAAAAATAAAGGAAAACCAAAACAGGCGCAAGGGCAACTGAGCAATCGGGCATCGCACGGGACGACAAAAGCACAGAAGTTAGAAACTCCTCCCAAATTCGAAAATCGCCTCGGATCTCGAATCTCCGTTTCTTGTAGTCGCAGCAGCTTGCCTCTTCTCGTCCGGCCGGCAATCTGCAGCAAGCGAGCTTCGTCTCTCCGTGAGCGTGACGCCGTGAGCAAGGATCAGTTTCTTCTCCGTTTTAGGCGTTCAGATCCACCGGTTTCAGCTTCTCCATTCTATTTCCTCTTCCCGGCAGCTCCACCATTTCTGCCTCTTCTCAATTCTGTTTCTTCTTCCCGGCAGCTCCACCGATTTCAGCCTCTTCTTGATTCTGTTTCCTCTTCCCGGCAGCTCCACCGGTTTCAGCCTCTTCGTCCCGCAGATCGCGTCCAGCAGCAACGTGATGCCGTGAGCAGGTTGTGAGATATGGAATTTTGGAGTCTGGCCTTCTTTTTCACAGCTCCTCTGCAAAAGGTTCCTGTCATTTCTGCCATTTTCCATTTTACTTAGTTCTTTTCATTACAAAGATTTATATTTATATTTGGTCTAACGATCTCATTTTCAGTTGATATTTAAATGTTGGAGAACTGAAGGAAACCTACAGCGTTAACACCTGAAATGGCTGATGCTATGACAATAATTCTTGAAAAACCCAAGATTTATGGATGTGTGTTGTGTCTACGGGATGAAAGGTCAATGGCGATGTGACCATGTCTTCTATTTTCCTTTCATTGACATAGTAGATTTATGTCAACCTCAGCAAATCAGACATCAGTAAAGAGAAAAGACTCCTTTATTCAGAAATGGAAATCTGCCAGCTCCTAAATTTCTGGATGTAAATTTGGGAATGATGTTGGTTATCCCTTGTCAGTGGAAAAACCTCAAAAAATAAAATCAACTAATATTTTTTCACCTGATTCACCAGTGACATGGATTTTGCGCTGTGCAATTGTGTTTTGACATCTCCTAAGATAAGCACATCAGTCTCCGTCTTACCTTTGTTACTAAATTGAGGATGCAATTCTGCTGGGATTGTGTAGAGCAGTCAGCTGCTGTTTCTTTTGTTCTGTTTTCTTCTTTCTTGAAACGAATGAAGCTGCAGTTAACATTATGATTGGCTATATATTTAGGATTTATAAAAATATAATTTTATCAATATATTTATTTAAAATTTAAAAATTTTAATATTTATAACATCATAAATATGTCATGCTGACGTCACCGGTTCGAACCAGACCAGTTCCTTTACCGGTTCAATCACCGGTTCGGTTCTGACAACATTGGTTGGTTCTAAGGTTTTCTTGGAAAGAAGCTAAAGAGTAATGGGCAACGAGGAGGATTCAGTACGCTCTTCGGATTTAGCATTGGCAAGAGATGTCTGTAAAAGAGGAGGAGTTGCTAGTGGTGAAGTCGCAAACTCTGGAGGTAGGAGAAGTGTTGAGCAGAAAATCAACCCAGAAGGACAACCCTCTATGCTAGGTATCCTGCGGATGAGCAAGAAGTATAATAAGGAACTTTTTAAGATGATGATGAGGAAGATTTGGAAAGCGGAAGGCAACACATAGTTCGCAGAGCAGGAGGACAATCTATGCATGATTCAATTCAAAATGGAGAGGTATAAAGAGAAGATTATGAAGGGCTAATTATGGCTCTACGATTGTCGAATGGTAATTTTCTTGGATCTGGAAAAACCTATTTTAGTTGCAAACATTGCACTAGTTGAAACTCCGATTTGGATTCATGTCCAAAATATACCCCCACTCATCGACGAAATTGCATTGGGGAAATTGACCAAGGATTCTTTTGAAATGGGAAGAGAGGTGGAGGCATTATATCGATATCTTAGAATCAGAGTTACAATAAATACACGAAAGCCTTTGAGGAGAGGTATTTTCATCAGGGGCGAAATGCGAAAAAGAAAGTGGCTAAACTTTCAATACAAAAAAGCTTCTAGTATTTCGTTATTGGTGTGGGAAAATATGGTATGGATACAAGGACTATCTAGACATCGCACATGAAGTAAGAGGGATGTTGTGAAACCTAGGATTTTAAGCTTAATAAATATAGCTGAAATTTGTTTAAGGAAGAAATTAAAAGTTTTAGGAAATGAAAATGATTAAATTATATACCTTTGATTAAGATGAATGAGATTAGAGTAACCAATTAAGCAAGGTGATTAAGTTAATCACTTTTGCTTAAGTGTGCACAAGAGGACAAAAAATACTAGAAGACGAAAAAGGAAGCTTCTACTAAAAGACCAAAGTGGAGTAGAGAATGGTGAGGTGGCATGCTAATAATGCCCCATTTTCATTTTAATTATTGATTTATTATTTGATTAGTTCATATCTTATGATACATAAGTTGGATTGGGATGAAATTTGAAGGGAAAGCCTCAGTTGACATGCCCTACATGATGAATGATTTGGATTATGAAAATCATAAATGAAAAGCAGTAGAATGATTAGAATTATGTGATATTTCATGAATTCATTCCATTTAGTTAATATCTTATCATGTATTCATCATTTGAAGATGAATTTTTTTTTATGAATAGCTAAGTTGAAGTGTTTTATAATATGAATGGATTTGATCATATTAAAACTCATTAGAAAATACTAAACCAGACATGGTTAATTATCATTGACTTTTAATTTTCAAAAATTAATTTGCATGAATGCAAAGTAATTAATGAAAAGTCTAGACATTTAATGACACAAAATGAGGTGTCTTATGGAGGCATTTTCGGGTAGATTTTCTTTAAATAAAAAATGCTAAAAATCCACTCAAAATGCAGCTGCATCTGGACATGAACAGCATGGGGAAATGGGGCAGAAATCAATGGTGGAGATCAAAGAAGATGGACGATCTAGATTTGGGCTGAAAGTGTAATAAATTTTGATGATAAGAGGGCAGCAATATGGACAGCTGGTTGGACTAAAATTGGACAACAAATTAATTAAATATAAATTGTTAAAATCAGGGATTAAGATGTGGCATGATAGGGTTGATTTCAACCCTTATAAAAAGGGAAAAAGGGGCTGCCAAGGGACGTTTTGGACAACAATATTGGAAGAAAAAAAAGAAAACAACAAGAAGACGTCCAAGACAAGGAGAAGAAAGAAAAAAACTTATTAGCAAGGCAAGGAGGAAGAGGGGTGACGTCCAAACAGGTAAGTGTCATTTATGTGATTTGGTTTTTATGGTTAATTGATGTAACTCCAAGCTGAAATGATGTTCAACAAATGGGTTAATGTTTAGATTATTAACTTGATAATTTTCAATTCACTCCACGCTTGAATGATGTGCAATTAAGTAGGGATGTAGATGGGTATTTAAATGGTATGTTCATGGGCATTAAATTGGGTGTGACATCCCATAAATTAAGTTGTCAACAAATTTCTGAAAAATTTTATTCAAGTTGCCAAGCTATGCTTAATTAATGCCCAACAATATGAGGGATCATAAACGTACAAGTTATGATTTAATAGCTTTTTGAATGTTAGATAAGCTTTCATATAAGCCATGTATTTATGGTTGCAGGTGATTGAAATGAAATATTTATGTTGGTAAATAAGGGACGTCCAAGTGGAGTATGTGGAAACGAAATTTTAGTTTCCATTAAGTTGAGTTAAGGTCATCATAAAACAGATAATATATGTCGAGTTTAAGAATTAAGAAACCAAGGATTTAGGGTTTTGCACATGTGTTAAGTTAGATGCAAATAAGAGAACAAACCCTAGTGGAAAAGTTATTAGATGAAGTTGTTTTAATGAAGGATGAAAATTTCAGAAATTTATGGGAATTTAAGTTGTTAAAGGGTGTATATTAACCCTTGAAATGATCACAAGGGCTGTCCATTGATAATTTTTCTTATAGATTTGCTAAGAATGCCATGTTGGGAAAGATACACTACTAAAATAAGCAAACTCAGGGCTGTTTAGTAAAATGAAAATATTCTAGAAATTTTGGTCTAAATATTATTTGTTATAAGTTGTAAACAAAGTGTTTAAAATGACCACAAGAATGGTTGATAGATAGCCCTCCATGTTTATGTCACTAAGGAGTGATTTTAGAGGTAAAAATGTAATGAAAGTAAGAGAAATATAGAGCTGTTTAGAAATGAGAATTAATTCCAGAATTTTGAATGAGATTAAGATTGTTATAGGTTACATATAAGCCCTTGAAATAATCATAAAAGTTGTTGAATTATAATGTTGCACATCTACATGCTCAAAGTGCAATTTTAGACATGATATATGATAAATACATGAATGCATGAGGCTGTTTGAAAGTGGGTTATTATTTCAGAAATTTTGATAGCAATTTGGCTTATTATCAACTATGAACAAGTGTTTAAAAGGACCACAAGAGTTGTGGATAGGCTACGAAACGTGTAGGTATCATTACGATGAAATTACACAAGTAAAACTTAGCAAGATGAGGTCATACATGGCTATTTTGGGGTATGGAAGTTAAATTCCAGATTTATGAGAGGAATTTATCTTACAATAGGGTATAAACAAGTACCATAAGTGATTATGAGAGTTTAATCTGTTGGAATCAATGACAAAATAAGAAAAATCTAAGTTTTGATTATTAACAATTCAATTTGAGTAAGTTTTGGCTACTAACATGTTTTGTGAAATATTTAAAGGATATAAAAATAAAAAATATTAAGTCTAACAGGTCAAGTCGATTCCCAAGTCGACTCCAGCAGCGACTTCAAACGCGATTTTATGGCCAGCGCTGAAAACGAGGAGCAAGAGCTGCCGAAGTCGCACTCGAAGTCGACTTCACACGCGACTTGGGTGAAGTCGCAGACCAAGTCGACTCCAGCATCGACTTCAAAATTCCCAGCACTGAATTCAAAAAGTGAAGTTGAACCCAAGTCGACTTCACATACGGCTTGAGTTAAGTAGGAACCCAAGTCGACCCGAACATTCGACTTGAACAGAAATGAAGATAAAACAAGTCCAAGATAAGCAGATTTGCATGAACACATTAATCTAGATCAAGGATACTCATCTGGACATTTCTATGTACTTCAAGAATCAAGTATTCAAACTTCAAGACATAAAGTTAGAAGATTTCAAGAAAAAAAATGATCATACTGAGTTCCAAGTTAAAGAAATCAGTGGAAGAACAATTAATGTGAAGAATATCAAGCAACCAAGGTCACTCCCAAGGATTTCAAGTTCATCGAGCAAGTATAGAAAGTGAAGTCGAACCGAAGTCGACTCCACCTACGACTTGGGTCAAGTTCAAGTCCAAGTCGACCTGAAGCAGGGAGTTGGAACATTGCTGAAAACCGAAGTCGCACACGAAGTCGACTCCACCTGCAACTTGGGTCAAGTTCAGGACCAAGTTGACCTAAGGAGGAACTTGAGGAGCTTGCTTAAAACCAAAGTCGCATCCGAAGTCAACTCCAGTCTGCGACTTGGGTGAAGTCGTACCCGAAGTCGACTCCACCTGCGACTCGGGTCACAATGGTCGAAAAATTTTGAACGTTGGCACATTAAATATGCGCCACCAACCCTCGAACGTTCAAATTTCTTCCACCGTTATAAATAGACATTCAAATGAACGTGAAAGCAAGAAGAGAAAGTAGAGAAACAAGAAAGAGCAACTACTAAGATCTAAATTTCATCTTCTCCTAGCTTTGAGTGATCTATACAAGTTTTGAAGGAAGAACGAGCTCCAACTTGCTGCATGCTCCAACGCTGATCAAATCGTCTCTTATACGAGTTCTTCCACTTGCTGTAACTTGTCTACCCAATCTGTAAAGTGTAGATCTCCTTTCTTTACAATTTGTTATTTGGTTTTGATACTTGGTTTGATATTGGTGTTTCAAACCAAGTGATAACAAAGTAGCGGTGTGACTGGAGTGGGACTCGTCACCTACTTGTGCTGTGAGTTATTTATGCTCCCTAGAGCTGGAATCTAGAAGAGAGCAAGGCTCTAGTTGTATTTATGAATTACATAGTGGAACCCAAGTCACAAGGGGTGTGAGCTTAGAAGAGTGGAGTAGGGAAGGTTGCTTGAACCACTATAAAATCCTGCCTATTGATTTATATTTCTGCTTTTATTATCTTATTACTCTCCATTTATTTCATTAAAGGGGACTGAACTAAACTGGGGTAAATTGTCTGTTTAAGTAAAAATTTTAAATACCTAATTCACCCCTCCCCTCTTGGGTAATTGCCATAAACTCGGGACCAACAAGCGGTATTGATAAGTCTAAAAATTTTCAGTTAATTCCATGTTAAATTCGCATAATTAAATATGAAAATGTTAATTAAATACATGTTTTAAGTGGAATTTCATGAAAATCATATTTTAATAGAATATTTGATTTTGCTATAAAAATGGGTCATTTTGCAACATTCTAGAAAATATAAAATTATGACTCAATTTTAATGTTGAAATGTGTATTAGCTTATTAATATAATTTGGGAAAATTTATAAAATCATTTAATTGGAAAAATCATAAATATATAACTATAATTATATTTTAAACAAAGTAAAATATTTAGATAAAATAAATTAGAAGATTAAACTAAGATGATACGTGTCATTATTTACAAATAAATAAATAAATAAAATAAAATAAAATAAAATAAAAATAATATGTAAACTCGTATTTACGCTGCACGAGTACTGGTAATCATGCACCGCCGGAGCACTTGTTACAGTGCTCCATCTTCCCCAAATCGATTTCCACAGCCACTTTCCGGCGGCCTGCATCAAGATCAACCGGCGATAAAGCAGCAGATCCAATCACCGGCTTGCTTCAATCTCCACCGAAAATCGACGGCAGCCACTCCACTGCAAATCACTGCTCCGATTTCCCCTCTTTAAACATCCATCCGTTTCATCTCTGCAATACCAGCCGCAAGCAAAATGCCCAAATCCATCTTCCCCAAACCGCCATCTCTTCGCACCGACCGACGACTGTAAGGTCAGCGTCTCCGCCACAACCGACGAGCCACGCGTCGTCGATTCCAGCCGTCCGCACAGGCAAGCAGCCCGTCTTCCCCATCCGTTCTCGCTCAGCCCCAATCACCAGGCGTCTTCTACGCCTAATTCCAGCAAATGGAATTGCCTGCTTTGCCCATAAGCTCCAATCAAAGCAATCCTCTTCAACCAACCGAGAAACCATTCCAGCGGCAGATCCGGCAGCATTTTTCCGGCAGCAATGAAACCGTCCAGCCCTCCATTCTCTCCGAGCACCCATCTCCATATCCATGGCAGCAGCTCGTCCCACCGAAATCGACCAAGAAAGCAGCAACCCCTAATTTCAGCCATGGATTCCAGCAACTCAAAACCGGCAGCAGAAAACCAATCTTCTGAACCCATCAACCAAGCAGCTAGCCAAATCAGAAATTTTAATCATCTCTGTTAATTACAGCTGGCCAAAGCCCCAATCGGCAATTGCACACCACCTCCAAGCTGTCGAAACAAGCAAAACCCAACAGCTAATCCGTTCGAAAATGCCAGGCGCTGAACCACCTTCAGAGAAATCTACCGGCAGCCATTAAAAATTGTAGTGTTGGGGAAAAAGGAAGCAACGGAAGAAACGGGCAAGAGAAGCTACGGCAAAACAGCAGAAGGCAGCTGCAGTTGAAGGAAATGCAGAAATCCCACATCGGTTTGCACAAGGGAGAGAGGGCCCCTCCCTCAACTATAAAAGGACCCCTTCACTCATCCCAAAAACACACCCCCATACCCCACACACCCCTTGGGTGGGACCCATTTGGTGGGACCCCATAGCAAGTGGGTGGGACCCATTTTGTGGGACCCGTAGTGAGAAGGTGGGGCCAAGCAATAAAAGTTTCCATTACGTGGAGATTCGCTGTTTACGGGTGATGTAAATTTTATTTTCTGCTTTATAGTTGGTAGTAATTTGTAGTTGTTAAATTTTAATTTGTAGTTTTAATTTTTAAATTAGATTTACTGCTTTATTTTCTGCTTTGTAATTTTTAGATTAAATTTAATGTAATTCTCTTTCCTGCTTTAATAGTTAAATTTCATAGCTTTTACTGCTTTCTTAGAATAGTTTTAATTAAGTTGCTAGTTAATTATAATTTCTTTTAGCTTCTTGTCTCCTTTTCTTTTCTCTCCAATTTCTTCTATTTTCTCTTTTTCTCTCTCTTCTTTTCTCTCTTCTTTCTCTTTCTCTCTTTCTCTCTCTTCTTTCTCTCTCTTTTCTTTCTCTCTTTTCTCTTTCTCTCTCTTTTTTTCTCTCTCTTCTTTCTCTCTCTTCTCTCTTTCTCTTTCTCTCTCTTCTCTATACCCTCTCTTTCTCTTAAAAACAATTCAAAACTACATCGCCTCTCTGTGGATTCGACCCGACTCACCATTATTCTACACTATCACTCGTATAGTGGTAGCTTTAATGTGTTTCGGTTAATTTAAATTAAACTGGTGATCACAGTGCTCTTAACGACAAGCACTTGGTTTGCATCAGGTATCAGAGCAGGTCTTTGAGTTTAAATCAAAGAGATCTTTTGAAATGACATCCCAATCAATATCCACCCCTGCTTTTGTCTAGGGTCAGTCTTGTTGGAATTAATGGAAAAATAAGCAAAATCTAAGTTTTGATGATTAACAATTCAATTTGAGTAAGTTTTGGATGAAAATGACGCCTCAAAGTCGAAGATGGAGTCGACTTGGTCTGCGACTTCACCCAAGTCGCATGCGGAGTTGACTTCGTTTGCGACTTTGGTAGCTTGGTTCCCCGTTTTCAACTCTGGATGAAAATGACGAGCTGAAGTCGTTACTGGAGTCGACTTGGGGATCGACTTGGCCTAAGTCGATGCCTGAGTCGACTCGGAAATCGACTTGACTTTCCATGCTTCATATTCTTCATTTTTATAACCTTCAATCATCTTCACAAACATGTTAGTAACCAAAACTTACTCAAATTGATTTGTTAATCATCAAAACATAGTCTTGGCTTATTTTCCATATGTTTCCAACAATCTCCCCCTTTTTGATGATTGACAAAACTGATTTGAGTATATACCTTTCAATGTCTTTAAAACAAACTATTTTTGCATTTTGATTTTTATCATACATTTCTAATAAATCACAAGTTAAAATCATTCATACAAACATTTAAGACGGAGACTCAAATCCCGATCTTTTCTCCCCCTTTTTGTCAATTGATCAAAAATAGAGATGGAGCGGTTTAATCCTTTGAGAATGGCGGTGTTGCTCCCCCTGAACCTGTGCTCCCCCTCAGCGTGGGCTTGTCTAAGTTAATTCTAACATTCCCATATCATTTCTAATTTTATAAAATAGTTCATTTGCTAGAGGTTTGGTAAAAATATCTGCAATTTGATCTTCTGTTCTTACATATTCCAAGCAAATGTCATGATTTTCTACATGTTCTCTGATAAAATGATGTTTAAGGTCTATGTGCTTGGTCCTAGAATGCAAAATTGGATTTTTAGTTAAACATATTGCACTTGTGTTATCATATCTAATAGGTATATCTTTAAAGTTCATGCCATAGTCCCTAAGTTGTTGTTTCATCCAAAGCAATTGGGCACAACAGCTCCCGGCGGCAACATATTCGGCTTCCGTCGTAGATAAAGCAACACTAGTTTATTTTCTTGAAAACTATGAAACCAACATATTTCCAAGAAACTGACATGTTCCACTAGTGCTTTTTCTATCTACTTTGTAACCGGCAAAATCCGCGTCCGAGTAGCCGATTAGATCAAGGTTAGAACCCTTTGGATACCAAAGTCCTATGTTGGTAGTATCTACTAAATATCTGAAAATTCTTTTTACAGCTACCAAGTGTGATTCTTTTGGACATGATTGAAATCTAGAGCACATGCAAACACTAAACAAAATATTGGGTCTAGAAGCAGTTAAATATAATAAAGAGCCTATCATGCTTTTATATAATTTTAAATCGACTGGTTTGCCTTTCTCATCTTTGTCAATTTTAATGGTTGAACTCATAGGCGTGTTTGCCCCTTTGCTATTTTCCATGCCAAACTTATTTAACATTTCTTTGATATACTTGGACTGGTTTATGAAGATCCCTTCACTTGATTGCTTAATTTGTAGTCCAAGAAAGAAATTCAGCTCCCCCATCATACTCGTCTCAAATTCTTTCTGCATAAGCTCAGAAAATTCTTGACAACGAATCTCATTAGTAGCACCAAAAATAATGTCATCAACATAAATTTGAATAATTAAGATATCTTTTTCTTTGTACTTGATAAATAAAGTGGTATCTACCTTTCCCTTTTGGAAGTCATGATCAATCAAAAATTTGCTTAATCTCTCATACCAAGCTCTTGGGGCTTGTTTTAATCCATACAATGCTTTGGTTAATTTGTATACAAATTTAGATTGATCTTTCTCCTCAAATCCAGGTGGTTGTTCAACATACACCTCTTCATTTATATAACCATTCAAAAATGCACTTTTAACATCCATTTGAAACAATTTAAAGTTCATGTGAGATGCAAAAGCTAGTAAGATACGAATGACTTCTAATATAGCAACCGGAGCATATGATTCCTCAAAGTCTATTCTCTCTTCTTGTGAGTATCCCTTTGCCACAAGTCTAGCTTTGTTTATCACCACAAGTCCACTTTCATCTAATTTGTTCCTAAAGACCCATTTTGTGTCAATGACAATGCAATCTTTTGGTCTTGGAACAAGATGCCAAACTTGGTTTCTTTCAAATTGATTTAATTCCTCTTGCATTGCTATGATCTAGTTTTCATCATCAAGGGCTTGGTCTATAGTGGATGGTTCAATTTTGGATACAAAGGCGTATTGTCCACAAATATTTTGTTTTGACCTTCTAGTCTTTACACCTTCATAGACATTCCCTATAACTTGTTCAATTGGATGAACATTTTTAAACTTTAAATCAGTTGGAGGTTTGTAGGAGTTATTACCTTCACTTATCCTTTTCTCCATGGATTCTTCTTGTTTCTCCATATGCAATTTTTCAAGGCTACTGGTTATCTCATCTGCATCACTTAAATCATCTTTTCTTTTGAAGCATGGATTAGATTAATAAAAAACAACATGTATCGACTCTTCTACAACTTGGTTCCTTTTATTGAAGACTTTATATGCTTTGCTATTTGATGAGTAACCAAGGAATATTGCCTCATCACTCTTAGTATCCAGTTTTCCCAAGTTGGTTTTACCATTGTTCAAAACATATCATGTGCATCCAAAAGCATGAAAATAAGAAATATTTGGTTTTCTTCCTTTCCATAGCTCATATGGGGTCTTTTTCAAGATAGCTCTAATGGTAACTCGATTCAACACATTACAAGCTGTACTTATAGCTTCACTCCAAAATTTCTTGGATAATTTATTCTCGTTTAGCATTGTTCTAGCCATCTCTTGTATGGTTCTATTTTTCCTTTCTACCACTCTATTTTGTTGTAGAGTTCTTGTGCAGAAAATGTGTAGTGAATTCCTTTTTCATTACATAATTCTATGAAACGTTTATTTTCAAACTCACCACCTTGATCACTTCTAAAGTCATAATAGTACATTGTTTTTCATTTTGCACCAAGTTTACAAAAGTTGCAAACATAGAGAAGACTTCATCTTTGCTAGCTAAGAGAATTACCCATGTGAATCTTGAAAAATCATCAACTATCGCAAATACATATTTCTTTCCACCAATGGTTAAAATGTCGGATGACCCATATAGATCCATGTGTAGCAATTCAAGTGGCCTAGTGGTGAAAATTTCCTTTTTGGTAGAGAAAGGCATTTTAGGTTATTTTGACAATTGACATGCCTTGCAAATTTTATCTTGTCATATTTCAATTTAGGCAATCCTTCTACCAAACTCTTCTTCCATAGGGTCTTTATATTTGTCATGTTTATATGCCCAAGCCTCTTATGCCAAACCCATGGATCATTGTCAATGGCCATTAGACATTGACCATCTAGTTCATCAAGTGAAACCAAATATACATTTCCATATCTTTTTCTGCTAAACATGATATGTTCTCCATCAAATACAATACATATAGATGATTCAAACACAACCTTGTATCCTTTTTCACATAATTAGCTAATACTCATTAAATTATGCTTGAGTCCTTCAACAAATAATACATCTTCCATACATGCATTTGAAATACTATGAATGTTTCATTTACCTTTGATTTTACCTCTCTCATTATTTCTAAAAGCAACAGTTCCATCGTTGCAAGGCTTGAGTTTATGAAATAAACTTCTTTCACCGGTCATATGCCTTGAGCAACCACTATCCATGAACCAAATGTTGCTTGCCTTTGCCTTGAAACATATCTGAAAAATGAACAAATAACTCTTATCTCTTTGGTACCCATTTTATGGGTCCATTTGGGTTAGTAAACTGATTTAATCTTTGTTGTTCTATCTTTAAAAGCCCAAATCTTGTGTTTCTTGAAACCCAAACTAATTTTGCACCATGGTCATATAGTTTCTTAAAGTTGCATCTATGAATTTTGTGACCTAGCTTGTTGCAAAATTTGCAAGCCATTGGTAATCTAGGAGTAGGCCTCCAAGTATGTAGTGGTTCAAAAGTTGGCCTTCTATTCCACATAATATGTTTCCCTTTGGGCTTGTAGATAGGTGCAGTTTGATTTTTCCCAAGTGTTGGCATACATAATTTGCTACTTTCTCCTTGCTCAAATGTTGAGTATCCAAGACCTCTTTTATTGTTTTGAGAGATCATGTTTAGAAATATTTTCACATTTTCTCCTGGATTAGAGAATTTAGCTAATGATTCATTTAAGGATTCATTCTCCTTTTTTAATTTTTCTACTTCCTTCAATAGTAGTTCATTTTCTTCTTTCAGTTTTGATGTACTTTCAGCTAGTTTTTCATTTACAATAATAATGGAATTGCATTGTTGTCTCTTTAGTGATAACTTGTTTCTTAGTTTTTTAATTTTCTCATATAATGAATCATATACATGTTGTAATTCTTCTAATTCAACACATTTGAGACATTTTTGAATAGAAGAGTGAGTAGATTGAGAATAGAAAAATTTGGAAGTTATCTCTTTATTACTTATGCACTTTGTTGAGGTGGTTTGCTCTTCCACAACTTCAGTTGTGTTTAAACACAACAAATTTTCTTCTTGCTCAATCCATGCCATGCAGCATATTCTTGCACAATTTTCCGCTTTAAAATCATCGGTTGAGGAGCTACTTGTTGATGAAGTTTCTTCATTCACGTACTTTGCTCTTCCCTTCGGCCTTTGGAATTTTCTGCTTTCATATCTTTCCTTCCTTTCTTGTTGATCCTTTGATCTTTCTTCCAGTGTAGGACATTGAGCTTGCATATGTCCCATACCGCCACATCTATAGCACTTTGTAGCCTCCTTCTTCTTCTCTTTTCGAGGTCTTTCTTTAAAATCTTTGAAGTTCTTTTTTTTTCTCACAAACTTTCAAAATTTGCGAGTAAGTAAAGCAATGTCTTCATCGTCATTGTGAGATGATGAGGTGGATTCATCCGAGTTATGGGTGACTTTTAGTGCAATTGCTCTCTTTCCTTTGTGGTGATCTTCATTTCTTTTCTTGATTAGCTCATGTGACATTAGTGAGCTAATAAGGTCTTCTAGCTTCAATGTATTCAAGTCCTTTGCTTCTTCTATTGCAGTAATTTTCGGAGTCCATGATTCGGGTAGCGCCCTTAGAATTTTCATGACCTGTTCAGATTTAGAAATTTCCTTTCCAAGACCTTTCAAAGCATTAGTAATTTTTGAGAATCTAGCAAATATTTCAGAAATATTTTCTGTATCTAGCATTTTAAAGCTTTCCAACTCTCCAATCAAAATATTTCTCCTTGTCCCTTGGACTTAAGAAGTTCCTTCATAGATAGATGTTAATGTATCCCATATTTCTTTTGCAGTTAGGCAAGAGGATACTCTATCATATTCGGAGGCGGTAAGAGCACAAAATAGTGAGTTCATAGCTTTAGCGTTGCTCTTAATAGTTTTTACTTCCACATCGGTCCATTTGGAAGCTCTTTCATCGATTGGCAAAGTTACACCATCTTGGATTGCAATCCAAGAGTCCATATCTGTAGCCATGATGAGTTGTTTCATATGTAGCTTCCAATAGCCGAAATTGTTCCCATCAAACAATGGTGGCCTAGTAAAAGATTGGCCTTCGGCAAATGCGGGAACGGAAGTCGATTGGGATGCCATATCAATAGATCTCTTTGGTAAACTCAAAGACCTGCTCTGATACCACTTGTTGGTCCCGAGTTAATGACAATTACCCAAGAGGGGAGGGGTGAATTGGGTATTAAAAAATTTTCAACTTAAACAGAAACTTTACCCCGGATTAATCTAGTCCCCTTTATGAAGAAACAAAATGGAAAGCAATATAGTGTAGAGAGCAAAAATAAAAATCAACAAGCAAGGTTTTTATAGTGGTATTGTATTTCACACCTCTTGTGACTTGGGTTCCACTATTGTATTTCACAAATACAACTAGAGCCACTGCTCTCTTCTAGATTACAGCTCTAGGGGGCATCAACAATACACAACACAAGTAGGTGACGAGTTCCACTCCAATCACACACTACTTTGCTTACACTTGATCTTAGTTACCCAAACTAAATCAAGTTTAATACAACAAGAAATTACAAAAGAAAGTTTCTACACGTTACTGTTGTGTAGAAGCAGATTTGGCGCAGAGAAGAACTTGTGATGTAGGCTTAATGATTTAGCAAGTAGCTCTTGGCAGTTTGGAAGCGAAGTTCTTCTTCTATATGATGGCTTGATCACTTAATGCTCTTGAAGATGGGAGTTATGCACATTCAATGATTTCTCAGCTACCCTCCTCATTCATATTGAAGGCCTTATATAATTTGCGAGGAAATCCGAACATTTGGAGGTAGGTGGCGCGCATTTAATGCGCCAACGTTCGGAAATTTTTCGATCGTTGCGACCCAAGTCGCAGGCGGAGTCGACTTCGGGTGCGACTTCACCCAAGTCGCAGATGGAGTCGACTTCGGGTGCGACTTCGGCTTTCCGCAAGTTCTTCAAGTTCCAATCTGGGTCGACTTGGCCCTCGACTTGACCCAAGTCGCAGGTGGTCGACTTCGGGTGCGACTTCACTTCTTCAGCTTGCTAGTTGAACTTGAAATCTTCAGAGATGACTTTGATCACTTGATTTTCTTCATATTTATTGTTCTTCCTTGATTTATATCTCTTTGGAACACTGTATGATTATTTACATAGAAAACCTTGGATTCCTTTTCTTGAGTTCTTGAGTACTTGAATCTTGGAATGCATGGAAGATGTCTGAGTAAGTGTTCATGATCCAACATGATGGATTCATGCAACCCTGATTGCTTTGATTCTCCATTTGATCTTCATTTGAGTGTTTGAGTTGTCTTGATCTTCATCTCCATTCAAATCTGTCATTGAATTAACTCGTTCAGCAATTTCCGCACTGAAGTCGAAGCTAGAGTCGACTTAGTCTGCGACTTCACCCAAGTCGCATGCGGAGTCGACTTGGGATGCGACTTCGGCAGCTCTCGTCCCCGATTTCAACTCTGGATGAAAATGACGCCTCGAAGTCAAAGCTGGAGTCGACTTGGTCTGCGACTTCACCCAAGTCGCATGCGGAGTCGACTTCGTTTGCGACTTTGGTAGCTTGGTTCCCCGTTTTCAACTCTGAACGAAAATTACGAGCTGAAGTCGCTACTGGAGTCGACTTGGGGATCGACTTGGCCTAAGTTGATGCCTGAGTCGACTTGGAAATCGACTTGACTTTCCATGCTTCATATTCTTCATTTTTATAACCTTCAATCATCTTCACAAACATGTTAGTAACCAAAACTTACTCAAATTGATTTGTTAGTCGTCAAAATATAGTCTTGAATTATTTTCCATATGTTTCCAACACGCACAAGATTCGGACGACTTCACCTCATCATCACAAAACGACGATGAGGAAATTGCCTTACTTACAAGACGATTCAGAAAGTTTGTAAGGAAAGGAAGGAATTTCAAAAGCTTTAAAGAAAGAAATTCCAAGGAGAAAAAGAAGGAGGCAACGAGATATTTTCAGTGTGGCGGTATGAGACATATGAAAGCCCAACGCCCAACGCCCGAAGAAACCAAAGCAAAGGAGCGAAGAGAAAAGAAAGATCGAGGCGATAACAGAAGATTTCAAAAGATCAAAGGAAGAGGCATGTATGTAAACGAGAAAGTATCCACAACATGCAGTTCCTCAAGTGAAGAAAACGAGGCTGAAAACTATGCAAGGATTTGTTGCATGGCAAATATGGAAGATTCCAACATATGTCTTGCAGCGACGGAAAAGTTGGAAGATCAAACCACTTCAACAAACTGCACAAGTAACGAAGAGGTAACCTCCAAACAAAAATATTTTTCTATTTTTTCTTCTACAAGTGACTGCCTCAAATGTGCTGAATTAGAAGAACTTCAACAAGCCTATGATTCATTATATGAGGAAATAAAAAAATTAGGAAATATGTGCACAATAAAGAAAAGACAATTTAACATAGTCACTATTGTGAATGGAAAGCTTGCAGAAAAAGTTGATCATTTGACAAGCGAAAAGAATATTTTGACAAATGAGTTAGAAAAAACTCAAAAAGGAAAATGAATTATTAAATGAATCGCTTGCTAAGTTTTTTAATCCTCGAGAAAGTGTCAAAATGTTTTTGAAAATGACCACCCAAAGTTGTAAGAAAGGACTTGGGTATACCACATTTGAGAAGGGTGAAAATAGCAAATCTAATGCTCAAAGGACTTATAAAAACAAAGCAAAACCCATTCATGCTAAACCTAAGATGAATCATGTGGTTTGGACCAAAAAACCAACTGAGAAACCGACTACCAAGTGGCTTCTCACTTCTAGACTCTCAGGAGCTAGTAATTTTTTCAACAAGATAGGACACAAGGTATATCAATGCAAAATGAGAAAATTACAAAACCTTGGTGCAAAATTGGTTTAGATGCCCAAGAGCATTGGATTTATGCCTTCAAAAGTAGATCAAAGTAGATTCCAATGGACAACTAACCCAAATGGACCCATAAAATGGGTACCAAAAGGATGAGCTCTACTTGACTTTATTATTGCAGGTTTTTCTTAGAGCTAATGCCAGTAACTAATGGTTTATGGATAGTGGCTGCTCAAAACACATGACAGGAGAAAAATGACTGTTCCATAAAATCTACCCGCGTAACAAAGAAACAATTGCTTTCGGAAATAATGAGAAAGGTAAAATCAAAGGTAAAGGAAATATTTATGGAATTTCAAATGCATGTATTGAGGACGTACTATTTGTTGAAGGACTCAAGCACAACTTAATGACTATTAGTCAATTATGTGATAAAGGTTATAAAGTTGTATTTGAATCCTCTATCTGCAATGTATTTGATGATGATCACATACTATTCAGTGGCAAAAGACATGAAAATGTATATTTAGTTTGCTTAGATGAACTTGAGGGAAAATGTCTAATAGCCATAGAAAATGATCCATAGATATGACATACAAGGCTCGGACATATAAACATGTTAAATATTAAAACATTGTGGAAAAAGAGTCCAGTACAAGGGTTACCAAAGCTTAAATACGACAAGGATAAGATTTGCAAGGCTTGCCAATTATCCAAGCAACCCAAAATGTCATTTTCCACCAAAAAGGAAATTTCAACGACTAGGCCACTTGAATTATTGCATATGGATCTTTATGGGCCATCAGACATTTTAACTCTTGGTGGGAAAAAGTATGTACTTGTAATTGTTGACGATTTTTTAAGATTTACTTGGATTATACTCTTAGCTAGCAAAGATGAAGCATTTTCTATGTTTGTCAAGGTTTCAAATTTGGTGCAAAATGAAAAACGGAGTACAATTATTTCTATTAGAAGTGATCATGGTGGTGAATTTGAAAATAAATGATTCATAGAATTTTGCAATGAAAAAGGAATTCATCATACATTTTCTGCACCAAGAACTCCCCAATAAAATGGGGTTGTTGAAAGAAAAACCAGACAATACAAGAAATGGCAAGAACTATGCTAAATGAGAGTAAATTGTTCAAAAGGTTTTGGGGTGAAGCTGTAAGTACAACTTGTCATATATTAAACTGAGTTACCATTAGAGCAATATTGAAAAAGACCCCATATGAACTTTGGAAAGGCAGAAAACCAAACATATCATATTTCCATACTTTTGGATGTATTTGCTATGTGTTAAACAATGGAAAAACTAATTTGGGAAAATTAGATGCCAAAAGTGACGAGACAATTTTCCTTGGTTATTCATCAAATAGCAAAGCATATAGAATTTTCAACAAAAGAAATCAAATAGTAGAGGAATTGATGGGGTATATTTTGATTAGTCTATGAAATTATATGATTTTTCATATATAAAAAAAAAGGAAGCGGCAGATCGGTTTTTGCAGCAGGGGATTAGTTTTCTCAGCAGCAGATGTTGAACGGCGCGGTTTTCAGCGATCCCGGCAGCAAGCTCACCTGCGATGCGTCCGGCTCCCGCAAACGCAGCCGCGTCACTGATCAAATGCCTCTGATCAGGCAGCAGCAGATCGCGCCTCAATTCATCGGTGACAAGTCCGTTGTCGCCGCTGGTATTTCCACGGGATTGCAACTTTCCCACGAGGACAATCGTCTGATGGATGTCGATGAGCCGGCCAAGGATCTGGAAACTCTCAAAACTCCGCAGTTGAAAGGCTTACTGCATTCGAAAAAATCAGAGGATTCCCATTGGAATTTCATCTACGATTGGCAGGCGGTCATCGGCCATCCGATCGTTGTGACGAAGCCCTCCAGATCTGCGACGCCTCCAGCAAAGATAAGAAGCGTATCTCCGTCACCGATTACCAGGCCCAAACCCAACCCAAACGCCGGAGAGACGGGTTCCGAATTCTGAAGAAGGCGGCGGCCGAGGAAGAGGAGCAGGAAGAGCAGAGAGAGGCGGTTGTTCCCAAGCTCCTGCCTCCGTCTGCGTTCCCCGAGAAGAAGACGGTGTTTCTTGATCTGGACGAGACTCTGCTCCACTCCAAATCCGACCCGCCTCCGGAGAAGTACGATTTCGTGGTGCGGCCGGGCGTGGACGAGCTGCTGGAGCAAATCAGCAAGAGCTTCGAGATCGTGGTATTCACGGCGGGATTGAGGGAGTATGCGGCTCCGGTGCTCGATCGGATCGACCCGAAGGAGGTGATTTCGCACCGATTGTATCGGGATTCGTACAAAGAGATGGAAGAAGGGAGATTCGTGAAGGATCTGTCGGAGGTGGGGAGGGATTTAAAGCGGGTGGTGATCGTGGACGACAACCCAAATGCTTACGTTTTCCAGCCGGGGAATGCAGTGCGAGAGAGCCCGTTCATCGATGATCTTGGAGATGAAGAGCTCCAACGGGTAATGAAGTTTCTGGAGGTGGCTCAGGGGTTGCAACGGCAGAGCAAGCAGCAGACAGCGTCTCGAAGACCTTCCGGAGTTGGAAAGCGCGCCGACGTCGGGAACATTTTCCAACGAGATCAGATTAGGCAGGAAAGAGCCGGACGACGAGCAGATCTTCAAGCTCTGAATTGGATCCATTGAAATCGCGGCCTGCGCATTCCGATCCACTTCGCTTCCATCGACGGATTCGAGCTTTGGGGACTTGAGGTTTCTCGACACCTCGACGACCGATCTCAGAACTCGAGTGGCGGGGCTCAGGCGTTTCTTGGAGGAGGCGGCGGGCATGAACCCGGCTGTGTCAAGCTGTGGTGAGGCCGGAAAAAGACTGGCCGAAGACGATCCAGAGCAAAGCATTCGCTGGAGATTTCCATGCGGCAACTGCTGAAAAGCGGCAGATGAGAGCCTGGCGATTGGCCAATCGACCTCCGGCGAACCGCGATGAGTGCGAGCCTTCTTCCATTTCAGCATAAAGAGAGCGAGAGGAGCAAGGATTTTGGGTGGAGCAGGGAGCAGAAATTCCGACAAGGGTGGCGAGAGAGGAGTAGTTGACAAAGCAGAAACAGCTCGCGGCTACCTATCAGCTCGTCTCTCCAGTCTCCTCTCTATTTCCGCTGCCGCTATGGGGGACGATCTACGTGAAAAGCGGTTCCGCGGGAAAAGCGGTTCCGCGCAAGTGTAGCTTGGTACCCAAGCAACGAGGTTCCGTGGCAACGAAATCTGAAGTTCCGCGTGGACGCAGTTCCGCGGCAACGAAATCTGAAGTTCCGCGGCAACGAGATCTGAAGTTCCACGGAATGAAGTTCCGCGGGAACGACGGCAGCCGCGGAACCCATCCCAGACCCGACAAAAATCTATAAATAACCGCATTCGGCTACCCATTTGAAAAACAAGGAAAAAAAAACGGCGAAGACGAGAGAAGGAGTTCTCTTGCGCTCAAGGAGAAGAGAGCATGAGTTCTCCACAGATATATTTTTTTTCTTTTAGTTAAAAAAAAAAGAGAGAGTTCCTTCTTTATATATTATATATATATATATAAATATATATATAAATATATATATATATATATTATTTTAAAAAAAAAACTACTTTTCCCAACGTGGATACTCCCCGACTGGCGGGTTGAATTGACACACGGGTTAAGTATATTTTCTCTTTTAAAAATAAAATAAAAATATATCTGTGTTATATTATATATATATAAATATATATATATACATATATATTATTTTCAAAAACTACTTTTCCCAACGTGGATACTCCCCGACTGGCGGGTTGAATTGACACACGGGTTAAGTATATTTTCTCTCTGAAAAATAAAATAAAAATATATATGTGTTATATTATATATATAGATATATATATATATACATATATATTATTTTCAAAAACTACTTTTCCTAACGTGGATACTCCCCGACTGGCGGGTTGAATTGACACACGGGTTAAGTATATTTTCTCTTTTAAAAATATATATGTATATATTATATATATAAATATATATATACATGTATATTATTTTCAAAAACTACTTTTCCCAACGTGGATACTCCCCGACTGGCGGGTTGAATTGACACACGGGTTAAGTATATTTTCTCTTTTAAAAATAAAATAAAAATATATATGTGTTATATTATATATATATAATATGTGAATATATATATATATACATATATATTATTTTCAAAAACTACTTTTCCCAACGTGGATACTCCCCGACTGGCGGGTTGAATTGACACACGGGTTAAGTATATTTTCTCTCTTAAAAATAAAATAAAAATATATATGTGTTATATTATATATATAGATATATATATACATATATATTATTTTCAAAAACTACTTTTCCTAACGTGAATACTCCCCGACTGGCGGGTTGAATTGACACACGGGTTAAGTATATTTTCTCTTTTAAAAATATATATGTATATATTATATATATAAATATATATATACATGTATATTATTTTCAAAAACTACTTTTCCCAATGTGGATACTCCCCGACTGGCGGGTTGAATTGACACACGGGTTAAGTATATTTTCTCTTTTAAAAATAAAATAAAAATATATATGTGTTATATTATATATATATAAATATATATATACATATATATTATTTTCAAAACTACTTTTCCCAACGTGGATACTCCCCGACTGGCGGGTTGAATTGACACACGGGTTAAGTATATTTTCTCTTTTAAAAATAAAATAAAAATATATATGTGTTATATTATATATATATATAAATATATATATATACATATATATTATTTTCAAAAACTACTTTTCCCAACGTGGATACTCCCCGACTGGCGGGTTGAATTGACACGTGAGATAAGTATATTTTCTCCTTTACAAATAAAAATAAATATATGAGTATTTTCTATAAAAATATATCAAAATACACATATATATTCAAAGACATCCAAAAATCAATATTTTGATTTCTAAAATTACATAGATGGCCCGAAACCCTCCAAAAAGCCTAAGGTGGCCCAAAACTTTTCAAAAAGCCCATGATGGCTCAAAAACTCTTCAAAAAGCCCATGATGGCCCAAAAATCTCTAAAAAGCCCAGGATGGTCCAAAAAGCCCAAAATAGCTCAAAACCCTCCAAAAAGCCCAAGATGGCTCAAAACTTTTCGAAAAGCCCAAGACGGCTAAAAAACTCTCCAAAAAGCCCATGATGGCCCAAAAACTCTCCAAAAAGCCCAAGATGGCTCAAAACTTTCCAAAAAGCCCAAGGTGGCCCAAAACCCTCCAAAAAGCCCAAGATGGCTCAAAACTCTCCAAAGAGCCCAAGATGGCTCAAAACTTTCTAAAAAAAAGCCCAAGAAGGCCCAAACTCTTTTCAACAAGCCCAGTTGGGCTCAAACCTTTTTAATTGGTCAAAAATTACCCAAAAATACTTTAAAAATCGGTTAACCCATTTCTTGGTAAAATCACCCAATTATTCAATCCAGAGACTGAATGCGGGAGACGCTGGTTTCTCATATAGAAGCTGAAAGCGGGACACGCTGGTCTGCTGTGTAAATCCAGAAGCTAAGAGCACTTAGTTTGCTGTGTAGGGTCACTGGTGTAGCCGACGGGCCCCTCACTAGTTCCCAAACCGAGTCATCGCTGGTCGACGGGCTAAGCGTAAACTCACATTTAAGTCATGGCGCGTGGCGTCATGTACCTCATATTCATGTCATGGCGCGTGGCG
Source organism: Annona cherimola (assembly GCA_030490835.1). Classification (NCBI taxonomy): domain Eukaryota; kingdom Viridiplantae; phylum Streptophyta; class Magnoliopsida; order Magnoliales; family Annonaceae; genus Annona; species Annona cherimola. The sequence goes on from CM059972.1 coordinate 47,928,157, forward strand.
TCATGAACCTCACATTTAAGTCATGGCGCGTGGCGTCATGTACTTCATATTTAAGATATGACGCGTGGCGTCATATACCTCACATTCGAGTCACGGCGCGGGGCGAAGTGTACTCATTTATCTTTATATTTTTGTTAGACACGATTTTTCGTGCACTTGTAAAGACGTAGAAGGATCTTCTACACACTTCATTATTATTAAGCATTTTTTTTATGGACCATTGTATTCAACTCTTTTAATCAAGGGTTTTCTCGATTGGAGATGTAAAATCAGAATGTGGAACACAATACAAAATATTTCTGTGATGTACTTTTCGGACTCGGTTAAAGAATTAGATGCTTTAAAATTTTGCTGGGAAATTAATTAAGCATTTATTTCCAAAGCCGTAGGAAAACAATTTTATCTTTAACCATGATATGATTTTTCACGAGGCCGGAACAGGAATCAATACATGTTGTTTTTTATGAATTTAACCAAACTCCGAGGAAGGAGGATGAACTAAGTAATGCAAATGATACATCAAAGAATTCAAAAGTGGAACAACAAGAGCAACAAGGAGAAAGCGACTAAACAAGAAAATTCCACAGAGGAAAGGGTAAGTGAATGTAATAACTCCTACAAACCTCCAACTGATTTAAAATTCAAAAATGACCATCCAATTGAGCAAGTTATTGACAATATTTATAAAGGAGTAAAGACTAGAAGGTCAAAACACAACATTTGTGGACAATATGCTTTTGTGTCAAAAATCAAACCAACAACTATTGATCAAGCTCTTAATGATGAAAATTGGGTTATTGCAATGCAAGAAGAGCTAAATCAATTTGAAAGAAATAATGTATGACATTTAGTTCCTAGACCCAAAGATTGCACTATTATTGGTAACAAACGGGTATTTAGGAACAAATTAGAAGAAAGTGGACTTGTAATAAGAAACAAAGTCAGACTAGTAGCCAAAGGGTATTCCCAAGAAGAAGGAATTAATTTTGAAGAATCATACGCACCTGTGGCTAGATTAGAAGTCATACGCATTCTACTAGCATTTGCTTCTCACATGGATTTCAAATTGTTTCAAATGGATGTGAAAAGCGCATTTTTGAATGGATACTTAAATGAAGAAGCTTATGTTGAACAACCTCCGGGATTTGAAGAAAATGATCAATCAAAATATGTTTACAAATTAACCAAAGCATTATACGGATTAAAAAAAGCTTCACGAGCTTGGTATGAAAGGTTAAACAAATTTTTGATTGATCATGAATTTCAAAGAGGAAAGGTTGATACTACATTATTCATCAAGTATAAGAGTAAAAATATTTTAATTGTTCAAATTTACGTAGATGATATAATATTTGGTGTTATTGACGAAACTCTGTGCTAAGAATTTTCTAAGATTATGCAGAGTGAATTTGAAATGAGCATGATGGGAGAATTGAATTTCTTCCTTTGACTGCAAATTAAGCAACAAGCCGAAGAGATCTTTATAAATCAGTCCAAGTATATGAAAGAAATGTTAAAAAAATTCAGAATGCAGACTAGCAAGGGAGCAAACACACCAATGAGTTCAACAATCAAGATCGATACAGATGAAAAAGGTAAATCTGTCGAACAAAAACTATACAAAAGCATGATAGGATCTTTGTTATATTTAACTGCTTGTAGACCCGATATTTTATTCAGTGTTTACATGAGTTCTAAATTTCAATCATGTCCTAAAGAATCACATTTAATGGTTGTAAAAAGAATTTTTAAATATTTGATAAATACCACTAATCTTGGACTATAGTATCCAAAGGGGTCAACTTTTGATCTAATGGGCTACTCGGATGTGGATTTTTCCGGATACAAAGTAGATAGAAAAAGTACTAGTGGAACATGTCAATTTCTTAGAAACATGTTGATTTCATGGTTTTGAAGGAAACAAACTAGTGTTGCTCTATCTACGGCGGAAGCTGACTATATAGCCGTTGGGAGCTATTATGCCCAACTACTTTGGATGAAACAACAACTTAACGATTATGGTATTGATTATCATGATATTCCAATTAGATGTGATAATACAAGTGCAATTTGTTTGACTAAAAATCCGGTACTGTATTCTAGGACCAAGCATATAGACTTAAGACATCATTTTATCAGAGAACATGTTGAAAATCATGATATCTGTTTGGAATATGTGAAAATAGAAGATCAAATTACAGATATTTTTACCAAATCTCTAGCAAAAGAATCATTTTACAAAATTAGAAATGATATAGGTATGATTGAGTTTGATTAAAAACAATAAGATAGGAGGAATGATCTTAGAAAGTCCAAGTCGACTCCGGTCGTCCCAAGTCGACCTCAGTGAAGTCGACTCCAGAAAGTCGAAGTCAACTTCGGATCGGGGCGAAGTCGATTCCACAGGGGTGAAGTCAACTTCGGTTAGGGCAACTCGACTTCAGCGCCGCCGTTTGCGCTTCCCGCCTTCTTCTTCTTCTTTCTCCTCTCTTTCTTTCCTCTTCCTTCTTCTCCCGTGCCATCTCATTTTCCTCTCTCCAATTCTCTCAGATCCAGCTACCTCCCAGTCTCTTCTCTCTCAAACCCTCGAGCTCTCTCACTTCTCTCACCTCTCGAGTTCTCTCTCCCCCTCTCACTCTATCTCATCTCCCTCTCTGTTCTCTCTCTCCGTCTCTCATCTCTTTCTGCTCTCTCTTTCATTTTCCGCTCTCAGTTTCTCTCAAGTCTCTCTCCATCTCTCTCTCAGTTTCACTCCTGGTCTCTCTGCTTTCTTCCATCTCTCAGTTGCTCTCTCAATTTCTCTCTTTTGTCTCTCAACTCTCTCAGCTTTCAAAACATTACAGGAATGGCCAACCTTAAACACATTTCATAAATATTTGAGAATAAAATATATTTTCAAAGTTGTGCTTGCTTACAAATCATCATTTTCAAAAGGATTGCTTGTTTACCTTTGCTTTGCTTCAACCTGACTCCTTTATCCTTTCCTTTCATTTTCCTATACAAGGAAATTGGATATTTTATCCATCTATTCCATGTCTTAGCTTGCTTCCCATGCATGCTTTACGATCACATATTACCTCATTTTTATAGAGGTTATCCTTTTATAAATACTTAGTCATTACTCATTTATATGAATTTTATCCATAAATCCTTTAAAAATTCCATCCATATATCCTCATAAATATATAAAAATAAATCTCAATTTTTTTCCCTAAAATACGCTGCTCACTGTTCATGTCACTGTAGCATAGTACTGTTCATCATCACTGTTCACGTTTACTGTTCACTCGAGGTTACTGTTCACAGCCACGTGGGTTAGTATTCATGGGTTCCAAAAATTGACATTTTTCCCAAAAATAAAAAATACCATGACATAGCTTATGTTTCGTATATCATGGAAAATTTCATACATTTTGAATTTATCATCATTTACTTGGTTAAATAAATCATTTTCTCCATGTACTAAAAATCATCATAAATTCACTTAAGCATAATCCTTAATTCCAAAAATCATGAAATTAATATATCATCATTCCAACATCATATTTATCATAATCATACATCCCAAATAATCATTTATCAAATTTGGAGCATTCTTTCCGCATATCATACATGATTTTCCCGAATGCTCTATCTTCGCTCCAAATTTTCGATGTTTCGGTATAATTCCAATTAAGTATTATAACTTTACTTATTTTCTCATGCTTAGGAATTATCTAAGCATGGTTTTACCTTACTTAATAACCAAAATAAATTTGAGAAGAATTCCCTTACCTCAAGTGGAGAACTCCTCTCCTCCTTCTCTCTTTCTCTCTCTTTCCTTCTCTCCTTCTTTCTCCTCAAGGCTATAACGTGGTGGGGGTGAAAAAATGCTCAAATGGAGCTGGGATGAAGTGCCTTGGACGTTCACCCCTGCCCCCTATTTATACTTTTTGATTTTTCATCAAATTGGAATTTACCCCCCCTTGCTTGAGGTATTAAATTATAAATGTATTTTTTTCTAATTTCCAAAAGGTGTATGGAGCCATGTGTAGCCACCCTACAGCAGATCCAGCCCCCCTATGGCAGTCCTATTTTTCCTTATTTTTTAATTTTTAAAATTAATTAATTTAGGCTAATTAAATCCTAGCCGTTGATTTTTGATAAGATTGATTTTTGGTCATTGGATTTGGTCCCAAAAGTCCAAGCTCCAGAAGACATAGCATCTTTTCATTAATTATTTATCAATTTAATTAATTAAAATTAATCCAAAGTCAAATGCTTAATTAATGAAAAAGTAAAGCTACTTTTTGATTTTCAAATGACGTTTAATCTTGACCATTAATTCATGATTTTTGATCAATTTTGGACCACTCATCATGTTCATCATCATATTTTGGCCATCCATAAAAAATTTCATCTCAATCCGACGTCCGGATTGCAAGATATGAATTTTTCTTCATTTTCTTTCAAAAATCCACTAAAATCCGAAAATACTAAATAAATCAAAAAGTTGCTATTTTGTCCTTTTGTGGGAAGCTTCCTTTTTTTGTCTTTTTTTGATTAAGTTAATCCAAAGTGATTAACTTAACATATTTCTTAATCCCACGTTTACGTTTCACTATTCACGTGCACTATTCATCTGAATTCCATAAATAATTATTTTAACCTTTATTCCCTCATATTTTTCATACTCATGAATATATATTTTATTAATATATTACCTAGGGTTTACAACCCTAGGGTTTCATATATGTGTCTAAGATTGGGGTTTCACAGCAGCACAATAGCCTGCAGGACAACTTGTCTTGCGGTCCCACTCCACGAGAAAGTCTGCAAGACAATCTACTGCAACTCGGCTAGCGCCACCTTGTCGACCAGAAGCTAACGTTTCTCAAAACGAGAACAAATCTGTACCAAATTCTATTCAATGCACTATCACTCGCCAGTTCGGTCAGGCTGCCTCAAGGGTTGTTGACCTAGCCTCCCAACATGCTGAGATGACACCCGGGAGAGAAAGAAGTCAAAAAGACTGGCCAAAGTTTCTCGGCCTAATGCTCCACCAACTGATGGAAGGGATGATCGATTCGAGCCACAAGGACCTATTATTGTCAGATCTAATTTGGGCACCTTACGATTTGTCATCCCCGATCCGACGCACTTGCCTCATTAGTCAACCACTACTCCATCTAGCTCACAAGCTAAGGCCAAGTCTCCACATCACCATGATACTGCCAACATAGTAAGGGTTCCTCATCACGCATCAGGGAAACCAAGGAAAAAAGCACATCAAAAAAAGCAGTTCGGGAAAACAACTTCCCGTTTAAACTTGAAGGCTTCACCACCATTGCCACCAGGGCCAAGGTATAGGCTGTTCTCATACCCCCGACAAAGGGGTAGGCCGCAAAAGAAGCCACAGCAGAACGTTCGCAAATTGAGAGCGTCTCAAAAGCCAAGACTCTTTAATAAGTGGCAGTATCCTCAGAAGTGCCATACAACGTATCCACGTTCGATGCTCAGGCTGATCCCAAATTTTATACACAAAAATAAATTTGCCTCATTGATCAGACTGAGGGAGGATATTATGCAAGGATAAATTAGGGTTTGTTCTCCTTTAACAAACAATATCAAAATTAAATAATTATACCACTACCCGTTGCAAAATACGCATGTGAAATCCTAGACCTTAGGTATTTGCACTCTCGCTTTCTCTCCTCATTTTTAATTTGCAATTCTTCCCATTTTATTTATTTTCTTTCCCTTTTATTTACTGCATTTCCTCCCCACTTTTCTATTTTATTTGCTATATTCTCTCCGTATCCGACACGAAAGCGTTTAAAAGCAAAAAAATTTATAGTCCCGAATTCCTTGTGGATCGATAATTTATATACCACAATCTACAACCCGTGCACTTGCGGTGAGATTGCGAACAAGTATTTTGGCACCGTTGCCGGGGAATTTGGCGTTATTTTAAATTTTGTTTTTAGATATTTTCTTTATTTTTCTTAGTTTTTTTTCTTTCTATATATATATTTTTGTCTATTCTTTTTCTCTCTTTACTTTCTGTCATTTTTCCCCATCTATTTTTATATTTTTTATTCTTATTTTCTTATTTTTATGTATTATTATTTTATTTTATTTTTATTATTTTTTTCATCTCTCGTTCTTACTTGTTTTTATTGTTCTGATTTAGTTAGTTAATCTTTGTATGCACCCACATACCCGAAACTTTGCAAAACAACTAGCTGAAAAACTCTTTGTTGCTAATCCTGAGATTGAACGTTCTTTTAGGAGAAGAATTCGTGACTACAAGAAGCCGCAAAATTCTCAAGACACTATGGCGGAACGCAACAACCCAAACCCGCCACATCAAGAGCAAGATGAAGGCCAGTCCGAGAACAATGCTCCTCCCAGAAAAATGACGCTTAGAGATCGGAACCGCCCGAACCCTCGTGGATTTCGATCATGCATAGTTGAACCAGAGATCGATGGAAGAAATTTTGAACTAAATCCCGATCTCATCAGGATGGTTCAACAGGACCAATTTGTAGGACTTCCCTCTGAAAACCCAACTGTACACATCACTAAGTTCCTGCAATTGTGCAACACGATCAGGGTGTAAAACATCCCACGCGAGGTAATCCGTCTACAACTTTTCCCATTTTCTCTTTGTGACAAGGCAAGCAAGTGGTTCTAGTCTATGTCGCCCGAAACTTTCAACACATGGGATGAGCTTTCTACTACATTCTTGGAAAAAATCTTTCCACCCAATAAAACCAGGAAAGTCAGAGATGAGATCAATCAGTTCGTCCAAAAAGATGGTGAAACCCTATATGATGCGTGGGAGAGGATGAAAGATCTGCAACGCAAGTGCCCTCATCATGGCATCTCACAAGGTGATATTATTGAAAACTTTTTCAATGGACTCGATCGACCTAGCCGAAGCGTCGTCAATTCAGCCGCTGGTGGGTGATTCATGAGACTCACTGACGAGGAGGCTCTCGAACTCCTCGATGATTTAGCTCTTTATGATTCTCAGTACGGCGATGTCCGAGGAAGCTCTCGGCGAGGAAATGTATATGATATCAAATCCATACATGCTATACATGATAAACTTGATAAAATTTTGCAGCAAAAAGAAGTAGGAATCCAAGGATCGAGATGCATCTTCTTCTGGACACACCTCATGTGAAATCTGTGGAGCTTCACACTACACAACTGAGTGTAGTTTTTCCATTAAAGACACCGCAAGCGAGCAAGCCAATGCAATCAACAACCAATATGATACTCGCACATATGGTAACCCTTACTCTAATACTTACAATCCTGGATGGAGGAACCATCCCAATTTCTCTTGGGCGAACCAATCAAAAACCCAAAATTTTGCTCAAAATAATAAGCCACCTGGTTTTCTTAGAAAACCACTGAACCATCCTTCATATCAAACCCAACAAGCCTTACATGCACCACCTCAAGCACAACCAACTGAGTCCATGCTCGAAAATATCATTCTAATGCTCAAGAAAAATGATGAAAGAATGGACCAAATGCAAACCCACTTCAAGTTGCTTGAAAATCAAATTGCTCAGATTGCCACAACCTCATTCCAAAGAAACTAGGGCAAACTCCCTAGCCAACCTGAAGTAAACACTAGGGAGCAGGTGCAGGCAGTTACCTTGCGGAGTGGAAAACAGCTCGACCCACCTCAAATGGTCATAGAAAAGGATGTCGAGCAGGAAAAGAAGAAAGAAGAGGAGCCACAATCAGAGCCAGTGTTGGAGAAGCCATATGTACCACCACCTCCTTACCAGCCTCCTCTCCCCTTCACACAAAGGCAACGACAGGCTAAGCTCCAAAAGCAATTCGAGAAGTTTGTTTCTACTCTCAAGAACCTATCAATCAATGTGCCTTTCATTGACACGCTTTCCCAAATGCTAGCTTATACAAAATTTCTTAAGGACATGCTATCCAACAAGAGAAAACTCGAGGAGTACGGGACTATTTCACTCACTGAGGAGTGTAGTGCTATTTTGCAGAACAAGTTGCCTGAGAAGCTAAAGGACCCTGGAAGCTTCTCCATTCCATGTGTTCTTGGGAATGTCCAGATCAGCAAAGCTCTATGTGATCTTGGAGCCAGTGTAAGTCTGATCCCACTCTCCATCTGTAAAAAGCTGAACATGGGTGATCCAAAACTAACGTCTATGTCTCTCCAACTGGCCGACCGATTAATCAAATTCCCAATTTACATTCTTGAAGACGTACCCTTGAAAGTCGGAAAATTGTTCATCCCAGTCGACTTTGTAGTCCTCGACATGGAGGAGGATCGCCAAATCCCAATCATTCTCAGGCGGCCTTTCTTAGCCACTGCTGGAGCCATCATAGACGTCAAGAATGGTCGACTCTCACTAACAGTTGGAGATGAAAAAGTCAAATTTAACCTTTCTGAGGCAACAAAACACGTATCAATAGATAACTCTTGCCTGCGGGTCGACGTCATCAATCCTTTACCGATTGAAGAAAAGGATGACCTGATAGAGGTATGTATCATGCAGAGTGCAACTCTTGAAAATGATAACCCTGAACTGTCTGCTTATGCAGCTCTCTTGGATGGAAGCCCTTTTATCTCTGTCGACTCATCTCCTGAGAAGCTGGACATAGACCTCAATCCTTTTCCCTCAACGAAAACAAAGGAAGAAGCACCAAAGGTAGAACTCAAACCTCTTCCTAAAAATCTCAAGTATGCATTTCTAGGCCCAAATGATACTTACCCAGTCATAATCAATGCAAGTCTTTCTGAATCACAAACTGATGCACTTCTAGATAAACTGAGACAACATAGGAAGGCAATTGGTTATTATATTAATGATCTACCAGGTATTAGCCCTTCTCTATGCATGCATAGGATCCTCATGGAGGATAATTGCAAAACAAGCATCGAACCTCAAAGGCGTCTCAATCCGAACATGAAAGAGGTTGTGAGAAAGGAAATTTTGAAACTTCTTGATGCAGGAATAATATACCCTATCTCAGATAGTAGCTGGGTGAGCCCAGTACATGTGGTACCCAAAAAGGGAGGCATGACTGTCGTCAAAAATGACAGGAATGAATTTATACCAACAAGGACAGTCACGGATTGGCGAATGTGCATTGATTATTGCAAATTAAACTCCGCAACCCGAAAGGATCACTTTCCTCTCCCCTTTATTGATCAAATGCTTGAGAGACTTGCAAACCACTCTTATTTTTTCTATTTAGATGGGTATTCTGGCTATTTTCAGATTCCTATCCACCCTCAGGATCAAGAAAAGACGACCTTTACATGCTCATACGGTACTTTTGCATACCATCGCATGCCATTTGATCTTTGCAACACGCCTGCCACTTTTCAAAGATGCATGATGGCCATATTTTCTGATTACATTGAAAAAATCATGGAAGTTTTTATGGATGATTTTTCTGTATATGGCCCCACTTTTGAATCATGCCTATCTAACTTGTCTAAGGTTTTGTAGAGATGCAAAGAAACCAACCTGGTTTTGAATTGGGAAAAATGTCATTTCATGGTACAGGAAGGAATTGTATTAGGGCATTTAGTCTCAAGCAGAGGTATTGAGGTTGACCGGGCTAAAATAGAGGCCATTGAAAAATTACCGCCACCTAATTTGGTCAAAGGAATTCGAAGTTTTCTAGGACACGCTGGTTTCTATCGGCGTTTCATTCAAGATTTCTCTAAAATTGCTAAGCCATTGACTAACCTGCTCAATCAGGATGTAAAATTTGATTTTTCTGATAAATGTATGAAATCTTTTCGCAGGTTAAAGGAAGCTTTGACCACCGCCCCAATTATACAACCACCTGACTGGAGCTTACCATTAGAAATCATGTGTGATGCAAGTGACCATGCTGTCGGGGCAGTCCTGGGTCAACGAAAAGAAAATAAACCAGTTTTGATCTATTACGCGAGCAAAACCCTAGATGATGCACAAGTCAATTACGCCACAATCGAGAAAGAACTCTTAGCTGTGGTATTTGCTATTGATAAATTTTGTTCTTATCTTGTAGGTTCGAAGCTCATCATCTACACAGACCACGCAGCGATTCGCTACTTGCTCGCCAAGAAAGATGCTAAGCCAAGGTTGATACGTTGGATCTTATTATTGACGAGCTGCGTATATGTCTATTAAATTGCTCGCAAGTATACGTGTCGTGTCAAGTAATAAAGAGTGAGTAGAATATCATTCCTAAGAGGATTTGTAGACTGAATTATTATTTAGCTTAACTGCTTTCGAGGGTTGTGAAATTCTGAGTTTATGGTCCTATTAAACTAATAATTGCAAGGGGAAATTAGAGTAGAGATATGAGACTATTGGTTACTAAAACGGATTTACTGATTAGGGATGGCAGATGGATAGATCGGAATCCTTGAATCTAAACTATATTGCTCTGGTTCTTGTTAAGCGGATTTCATATGAATTTACTAGCCCAAGACATGTATCTTCATGTATGTCTTCCAAAAATATATAAAGCTAATTACACCCTATTCAAGTGTTATGTTCCCATGCCATTAAATAAAGTGAAATTGATAAGTTCATAACTTGTATAATGACTACACAGGGTTTAACGGTATATTCCTATCCATTAAACAACTCTCCTTACACAAAGGTCGAAACCTATGCTTTGCACATGGATCTGGCAAAGATCTCCCTTTTCCAAGGGTAAATCAAGCAATTAAATCATCTTATAAGGTAGCTAATCTTGTAAAAGCATTATACTCATACATGAAAAGGTAAATCATACACAACCATGTATATAAGCTTAAATATTCATTCCTGAATATTCTAAGAACCAAGAAATAATACAGTTTAGAATTCAATTCATCCTAACTATCCATCTAATGGAGGTTTAGTTCAAAGACATGATCTTAACAACCACTACATCCCTATAAAAAGTATCCATAGTGCAGAGAAAGAAAATTAGAAAGAATAAGAAAAACTGTTTTTCGGCGGTTTCCACCAACGGGACTTGATTCCTTTCTTCAATCCGAGCTTTGATCTCGATTTCCACTTTCTCTTGCACTGTAGTTCGTACTCAGGCTCTTTTTTTTCTCTTCCCCCCTCGCGCGAACCCCTAGGAACTATATATATATAGTCCCCTTTTGCGTAGCTTACGCACTGGAATATTCGCATACGGATGCATATTGGCGCCTAGGCGCCAACTCTCTGTGTGCTGAGCAGTTTGGGCAATGTCTGGAGACCCTAGGAATTTCTACACTGGCGCCTAGGTGCCAACTCCCTGGATGTGGTTTCTAACTTGTGGTTTCAGCAATGTTTTCACTTGAGTTGCATGTTGATGAAGTGGCACCTGGGCGCCCCTAGGTGGCGCCTAGGCACCAACTCTCTGGACTGCTCCCTTCATGTCAGCTGTGTGTGTTGCAAACGGTCAAGGCATGTAGGGTGGCGCCTAGGTGCCAACTCTCTGGTTCTGGACTCCTCAACTTGCATTCAATTTGTCCACTCTGCTATCATACGTCCCGTCCATCCTACAAAAGATGGAAAAACTAAATAAATGAACTAAAAATGCCTAAATAATGCAAAAATTGCCTAAAAACTAATTAATGCTCCTAAAATGCAAAACGGATGAAAATTAAGCTAAACGAGTGCAAATTATACCTAATCTCTCGAACTAACATACGAGTTATCAATTATTACAAGAATTTGACCTCAAAATTCATGATAAGAAAGGCGCAGAGAATGTGGTAGCTGATCACCTGTCAAGGCTACCAAAGACTGAAGAAACTGAGCTGACAAAGGATGAACAAATCAATGAAGACTTTCCCGACGAATGTCTACTTGCATTGAAGGAGGCACCGATGCCGTGGTACGGAGATATTGTCAACTACTTGGTCTGTAAAGCAATTCCGTCCGATTTCAGTTTTCAACAAAGAAAAAGATTCATGGCAGATGTGGAATACTACATTTAGGAGGACCCGTTCCTTTATAAGAGATACGGCGATGGTCTGATTCGCCGATGTGTACCAAATGAGGAAATCCAAAGCATCCTTTACCACTATCCTTCTTCACCCTATGGTGGACACATGGGTCCCACTAAAACTGTAGCAAAAGTCCTACAATCAGCTTTCTTCTAGCCCACTTTGTTCAAAGATACTCGATATTTTACACTAACCTGTGATAGGTGCCAAAGGACAGGAAACATCTCAAAGCGAAACGAGATGCCACTCATAAACATTTTCGAGGTCGAACCGTTCGATGTCTGGGGCATGGATTTCATGGGACCTTTCCCATCCTCATTCAACAACCAGTACATACTTCTTGCGATTGATTATGTAACTAGATGGGTGGAGGCAATTGCTTCTCTAACAAATGACTCATGGGTGGTCGCCAAATTCTTAAAACACAACATTTTTACCAGATTCGGCATACCGTGAGCAATCATAACAGACGGAGGAAGCCACTTCTGTAATATGCAAATGGAGCAACTGCTCAAGAAATATTGGGTCACAAATAAAATCGCTACCCCATTCCACCCACAAACGAGTGGCCAAGCTGAAATCTCGAACCGCGAGATTAAACAAATACTCGAGAAGACGGTATCACAGTCACGCAAAGATTGGTCAAGGCAACTCGATGATGCTCTTTGGGCATACCGCACTGCATTCAAAACTCTGATCGGGACAACACCTTTCCGACTAGTCTATGGAAAATCATGTCATTTGCCTGTCGAACTGGAGCACAAAGCATATTGGGCAATCAAATTTTTTAATTTTGATCTGAAATCTGCAGGAGAAAGGCGCCTACTACAACTTGATGAACTCGAGGAGATTCGACTCGATGCCTATGAAAATTCAAAGATGTATAAGGAAAAGACAAGCATATGATATATGTTTAATACAAGTGCAATATGTTTAACTAAAAATCCAGTACTGCATTCTAGGACCAAGCATATAGACCTTAGACATCATTTTATTAGAGAACATGTAGAAAATCACGATATATGTTTGGAATATGTGAGAATAGAAGATCGGATTGCAGATATATTCACCAAACCTCTAGTAAAAGAATCTTTTTATAAAATCAGAAATGATATGGGGATGATTGAATTAAATTAGGAAAAATAAGATAGGAGGAATGAACTTAGAAAACACAAACCAAGGGGGAGCACAGGATCAGGGGGAGCGGCCCCGCCACTCTCAAAGGATTAGCCCTCTCCATCTCTATTTTTTGATCTATTCACAAAAAGGGGGAGAAGATATTAGGATTTGAGTTTTGAGTAGTCTCGGTTTTAAATGCTTGTATGAATGGTTTTAACTTGTGATTTATTGGAAATGGAATATGTATGTTAAACTTCAAAATGCAAAAGACCAGTGATTATTCTAAAGATACCAAAACAAGATAAAATAGTATGTTTTAAAAATATTGAAAGGTATACACTCAAATCAATTTTGTCAATCATCAAATAGGGGGAGATTGTTGAAAACATGTGGAAAATAAGCCAAGTCTATGTTTTGATGATTAACAAATCAATTTGAGTAAGTTTTGGTTACTAACATTTTTGTGAAGATGATTAAAGAATATACAAATGAAGAAAAAGAAGCATGACAGGTCAAGTCGATTTTCAAGTCGACTCAGGCATCGACTTAGGCTAAGTCGATCCCCAAGTAGACTCCAGCAGCGACTTCAAGTGACATTTTTCGTCCAGCGTTGAAATCGGGGAGCAAAGCTACCAAAGTTGCAAACAAAGTCGACTCCGCATGCAACTTGGGTGAAGTTGCAGACTAAGTCGACTCCAGCATCGACTTCAACCATGATTTTCTGTCCAGAGTTAAAATCGAGAACGAGAGCTGCCGAAGTCGCATTCCAAGTCGACTCCGCGTGCGACTTGGGTGAAGTCGCAGACCAAGTCGACTCCAGCTTCGACTTCAGTGCGGAACTTGCAGAACAAGTCGACTCAATGCTAGACTCGAGTGAAGATGAAGGCCACGTCGGCTCAAACACTCGACTTGGATCAAATGAAGATCAAATGAAGACCAAAGCAAGCAGGCATGAATCCATCATGTTGGATTATGAACACATACTCGGACATCTTCCATGCATTCCAAGACTCAAGACTCAAGACATGGAATCAAATATTTTTCTTTTAAGATAGAAGAATCATAAAGAATCTTAAGTAATATAAAATGGTGGAAGAACAATCAAACATAAAGAAATTCAAGCAAGCAAGTCATTTTAAAGAATTTCAAGTTCAACTAGCAAGCTGAGGAAGTGAAGTCGCACCCGAAGTCGACTTCACCTGCGACTTGGGTCAAGTCGAGGACCAAGTCGACCTAGACTGGAACTTGAAGAAGTTACGGACAGGCGAAGTCGCACCCGAAGTCGACTCCATCTACGACTTGGGCAAAGTCGCACCCAAAGTCGACTCCACCTGCGACTTGGGTCGCAACGGTCGAAAATTTTTTAAACGTTGGCACATTAAATGCGCGCCACCTACTTCCAAACGTTCGGATTCCCTCAACATTTATAAAAGACATTCAATATGAATGTGGAGGGTAGCTGAGAATTCATTGATTGAGAACAACTCCCATCTCTAAGAGCATTAAGTGATCAAGCCAACATCTAGAAGAAGAACCTCACTTTCAAACTGCCAAGAGCTGCTCGTTCAATCTTTCAGATTGCATTACAAGTTTTTCTCTGCGCCAAATCTGCCTCTACACATCAGTAACGTGTAGAAACTTTCTTTTACTTTTTCTTATTGTATTGAACTTGATTTAGTTTGGGTAACTAAGATGAGTATAAGCAAAGTAGTGTGTGATTGGAGTGGAACTCGTCACCTACTTGTGCTGTGAATTGTTGATGCCCCCTAGATCTGGAATCTAGAAGAGAGCAGTGGCTCTAGTTGTATTTGTGAAATACATAGTGGAACCCAAGTCACAAGAGGTGTGAGCTTGGAAGAGTGGAGTAGGGAAGGTTGCCCAAACCACTATAAAATCTTGCTTGTTGATTTTTATTTCTGCTCTCAGTACTATATTGCTCTCCATTTGTTTCTTCATAAAGGGGACTAGATTAATCCGGGGTAAAATTTCTGTTTAAGTTGAAAAATTTTAAATACCCAATTCATCCCTCCCCTCTTGGGTAATTGCCATTAACTCGGGACCAACATGGTGGAGGTAGTAAGCGGAAAGAGGGTCCCCCTTCACTATTGCCAAGTCGCAAGGGCTGTGTGCCGGCGGCGTCCTCCCAGAGGTTGGAGGCACAAGGAAAGTCATGAATGAATGAATGCATTGCATTCTCATGAAATGCATGAAAAGGTTTTTGTCCCATTGGTAATTGATCACTTGGTAAGTGTCTCCTACCAAATGGAGAGAAATGCATTTGAATGAAAGGAAAATGTTTACTTGCTAAAGAAAAAGGCTTGCTTACTGAGTATTATTACTCATATGTGTTTTCAAAATGACAAACAGGCTATGGAGCTGACTCATAAAGGATGCAAGGTAGAAATGACCTGCAAATCTAATTGCAGTTCTATGTATGTGTCCAAGGGGGCGAATGTGTGAAGATAGTATTTAAGACATGTTTTATGAATAATACAAGTATGAATGTAATTATGTGAATATTGAAATATTTTAATGAAAGTAGATGATTTTATGATGATATGGATATGTCTATTATGAATGATGATGAGTATATGATTATATGATTTATTCATGCTTAAGTGATGGATGAAAAGAAAAAAAATTTGGATGAGATCCAATTAAGAACCCATCGTGTGATAAAGGCAACAATCCTGAGTCACGTTTACCAATCGACAAGATCCCTGAGTAAGGAGAAATGTGACGCCTCGGTTCGGGGCGCCACACTTATATAGGCCTAGGCCAGAGGCGACCTCCCTGAGATGGGAGCATTTATGGGATGGGCTAGCTAGGAATGTCATGAATGCTATGAATGCATTGCATTTGCATTTTATGAAATGCATGAAATTGATTGAAAATTATGTATGGCTTGCTTACTGAGTATTATTACTCACCCATGCTTTTTCAACAACAAATAGGAAATGATGAAGGCAGCATGCAAAATGATATGCAGTTTTTGATAGAAATATTGTATATGTAAATTTGTATGTAAAGACAATGATGATAGTTTTGAAATAAAAAAGAATATCTTTTCAAGGATGATGTTTTATGAACAGGTTGTGATTATTACTATGATATGTGAAATATATTTCATGTAGGATGAATGATGAAAATCTTCCATGTGTTGATGATATATATATATATATATATATATAAAATTCTGCCGTGTGATCAGGGCAACAATCTTGAGTCACATTTACCAATCAAAAACGGTCCCGAAGTAAGGCTTCTAGGCACCCAGGTTCGGGGCGCCACAACGGTGGTTTCTCTTATTTCCTAACTCACCAAAGAATTATCATATACATGTCGTGCTTAACATGCAATAATGTACTCACCCATTATGCTCATGTGTTCATTCTAAAATATATCCATCAGACTTTGGTAGTATAGATAATTTAGTATTCATCATAAAATCATCATCTACTGAAAATAATTTTCAAAACTACTTAACTCAATTCAAATAGCTAAAATCATAAAAAATGTACATATTAGGAAAAGAAATTTTCACAAAAATCTCAAATAAAACATCTGAATCATTACAAATATCCATGTCCATAATAATTAAACATCCATAAGCATTTAAACAAAAGCAAAAAGATCCTACTTATCCCCCATGCAAAATTTTCATATCCCCACATGCGGGTTTTACAAGACTTCAATATCTTCTTTACTTTTAACCTACACCAAAACAACAGTAATATTTTTAATAAGATTATAAAATTCTTTCCTTTAATTTCATCTTCAAATACCCCCATTTTCTTATTCTCAAGTCCCAAGTACATGTCTTGAGACATTCATCTTACATATCACCTCCAATTTTTAAAAATAATTATTGCATTTTATCGTAAAATATCATTTCCATAGAAGAACCTTTTTCTGTACCTATTAGGTTTTAAAATTCCTAATCCTACCACTGCAAATGCATACCAAAGTACTCTCATATCATCACAATATATTAAATAAATACATTATATCAAAAAAAAGGAAATTACTTACCTAATTTTAAACCACTTTTTCCTCAAAGTTTCCGAGCTTCAAATCTCTAAAAAAAAATGCACCAACACTTCATTGCATATCCCAAAAACTCTCCTAAAATCCTCCCCTTCTTCTCCCTTCTCTTATTCTCCTCGCCCATTTTTTTCTTCCGCTTAAAATAAAATAAAAAAAACCAGCAGCAACTGTTCGTGGAAGAAAGGGACGGGTGGGTTTAATGGGATTTTGAAATTTCGGAAAATAGTCCCTCCAATAATAGGTTTTACAATTAAATACTTCTAGGATTTTACATCATGTGCCTCCGACCGGCAGGAAGCTTTAAGTGTCAAGCACATGAGCAATAAACACGACGTAAACTCAGTCATCGTTAATCCTATGCACGTAATCTAACATTTTCTTAAGTTGTAGTGCATCATACCGTCACAAAGGAGGTAAATCAAGCAAGTAGATGTCCACAAACATATAGCGAATAGATTATCCAAAGCAAAAAAAGTCGCTACTTATCACAGTGTATAACAAAAAGATAATAGACTAAAAATACAAACTATTAAATTAAGTATATGGTAGTCTTAATGTACTGTCCGCGTACACATGAAATTCAGGCTAGCTAACCAGTAAATCGCTGCTTGCCAATTTTTGCAGTTAAATATAGTGAGTAATTCCGATTGAATAAAAACATTTAATTATCATAAAATCAAAATTTATTGGGTTATGATTTGCTTAAAACTCATAAATACATATGAGATATACTTTAATAGTGCCTTTTAAGAATTCAGAGTGTTACCCTCATTTTGGGCCCATTTTGATAATGAAATAAAAATATAATTAATAAAATATTTTAGCATCGTTTATTCTTCCACAGTATCAAAAATCGTTTTAATCAGATTCCTAGGTGAGATGTATTTGGTCAAAAATATATTCTCAAGTGTAAAATAGAAAAATACTTAGATTTATTCACAAATCAATCAAAATGTAATAATACTGAATAGAATCATATATTCATATGAGAATTACGTTTGAGATGAATTAGATTTGAAAAATATACAACTTTGAAATTAATTTTTTGTATTATGTTTATTTTATACACTTTTTAGATGAGGTTCATTGCGTCTTTAACTTGGATGAAACCTCATCTTTTAGTTAAATAAGTGAATCTAAATTGATTAGATAGAATTTATATGGTTTGTGATCAAGGTAAGCCCAAAATAGAGTGGTACGCTAAATTCTTCAGCGGTCAAGCATCATTGAATAGAACAGTTTGAAGTATGCTTGCTGGTCAGATGTGGTCGATCGGACACACTACTCACTCGATGTGTCCAACCACAACATAACTTTTATATCTTAAAATGTTTTTATATATACGGGCACCACCTATATCTTGTACTCTGAAATTTGATAATTTTTAAAATTTACTTGATTTCTAAAATGGACAAAATTGGTATTGATAGGTCAAACACGCAAAAGTCCATGTCCGTTTCAAAAAAATCATATAAAGCAGCAAACAAAATTTCAAATTTTGTCAAATTTCACAGCACGAAAGTTATATGTAGGTCCCATACATGTACTAACAATATGAAAAGGAAATATGTTGTCGACCTAAATGTAGTGACTGCCATTTTGGGTCAGACTCATGAACGCATGCGATCCAAATCGGTGAAGTATATACCAATATATAAGAAGGAATGATCCTATTAACATGGGCTAAGTAAATGTCCTGCTTAGCTCGCCTAAAAAAACTTATTTACAATAATTTTTTTACTTTTTCCTTCCTTCACTTATTTATCTAAGTGTATTTAACATACAACCAAGTTTTACTATTTTTGGATATGTATATTTTTTTTTGAGATTTTTAAATTTTTTTGAGATTTTTTAAAATTTATGTGTACATTTATATTTAAAATACTTCTATCTTTAAAAATCTAAAAAGAAAATACACATATTCAAAAATGGTAAAACTTGGTTTATATGTTAAATACACTTAGATAAAGAATTATACAAAGAAAAAAGCAAAAGAAAAAGTTGTTATAAATGAGTTTTTTAAGGTGGGCAAAATGGGTCATTTACTTAACCGGGGCTAACAGGATTACTCCTCATATATATGTGTCATGATCATTTATGGTTAAATGCAACAAGCTATTTTTGCACCCAATATATATAGGGGCATGATTCATGTAATATTTGAAAGGGACCCACATAGATGATGCCATTGAAAATTAAAAAATTTGATTATTTAACATCATTAGTTTATCACGAGACCAAAATCATCTTAATACTAAGTATAGATAAGTTGCATATGATTTAAAATATATATTCGCATGTAAATTATGAAAAATAAATATGGAAGCCATGAAAGCTCTTTTTGGAATCAGCTGGGGGTTGGAGTTAGGAATTCAGTAGTTGGAAATGGAAACCGATTCGCTTGTGTTGGTTGATATGTTGAATGAAGAGCGTCCAATTTTATCAACAGGGGGCATTATTACACAAGGCATTCTAGCAAAATCGAGCATGTTTTCTTTTGTAAATTTCCTTCATGCGCTTAGATCAAGTAACTAGTATGCACATTTCTCAGCAAACATTGCTGCAAAAAGTGATGTAGCATGTATGGAGTGGTGGGGATGTCCACCCCATTTCATTGCCAACCAGTTTTATATGGATGCTCTATTTTATGTATATATATAGCACATATTTTCCTATCAAACGTAAGTAAATAAATAAATTTAAAAATGCTTAGATTTATGAATTTGAATTTAATATTAATTTATAAAATCATTTATCTAGTGAGAACAATGTTTTAGATGTTGAAAATATAGTTTGAAATTAAAATTTAAATTGGACAATTTTATTATTAGCAAGACTTGAGCAAACAGTCACCCCCTTAAACCAAAGAAGCAATGAGAATGCCACGAGGAGCAATGAACTTTCAAAGACCAACCCTCTCAAGCTCGACTGCTCCCAAGGCCCACGCCCTCAAAGAGCCAGCGCCGAACCTTCCTTGAGAAGAAGGATCAGACTGACACAGTGGCATCACCTTGATGTCAACTGGCTTCTCACCCAAGAAAGCTCATTAATGAAGCAACTCTCATACAGGGCATCACCATTTAGCATTAATGAAACCCTGACGACTGAAAGAGGCAAAATTAGCTCAAGTTATCATAGGCCATTTGAGATAGGCCTCGTTTTAAAAAAAAATTGATCAGATGGTTACTAATCTCTTTTTTATATTAAGCATGTGTTGTAACAACCCAAGTAGTGTATATAAGAAATATCGCATCACCCCATAAGCTTCTCCAAGAGAAGGACCTTTAGGGCTCGAAGTCTCCTAGGAAGGACTTTTCCACCCCTTAGGGCTCTTTTCCCCCGAAAGGTTTTGATATAAAGGAGATTAAATTCAGGAATGCTACCCCCAATCCTCTAAAACAAGAAGTCATTTCCTTTCCCAAAGGGAAAATTGTTAGGATCATGTGATTGGAAGTTTAGGCTGAAGATAAGGATATGGACCTAATATCAGATATTGAATCCCCCCACAGTAGGACTGAGCCAGAGCTAATATTCTCGTATGAATTTGTTTCTTGGAATTGCAGCTTGAACCCTACCTCTTTTCTTACTAGGGACCCTTACAGGCAATCCTTGCCAATGGACCCTTCTAGAGGAAATAAGGAAGACTACAATAGGGGATAATCAACTCTAACTTATATCTCATACTCCTTGTAAACACAAACTCATAATAGCAGTTCTTTGTCCGGAATCAACCATATAGCTTTTTATGATATTGTATTTACGGGCTACTCTTTTTCATGTAAAATCTTATGTTCTTTCACATTATGTCTCTCCTTACTCTTTAGGCTAGATGACGGGAGTCCCTGACTTGGACAAGCAAAGCCTTAGATTTGGCTTTGATCCATCATTTGGTGCTATATGCAAGGAATGATTAGTACCATAGCATTTTGAGCCCTTAGCCTAATTCGACTAAACCTAGGACTAGAATGTTTTACTATAACATTTTGCACTAGCTATTGGAAATGGCTTTATTTTCTTAAAATCTTCCTTACCTTTCAGATCATTTACTCTAAAACCCTTAACCTTCTCATGCGTTGAAAGCATGAAAAAAGGTAACATGATGCAAACCAAGTGCTTGTCGTTAAGAGCACTATCATCACTAATTTAATTAAATTAACCAAAACATATTAAAACTAACGCTATAAAGAAGATAGTGAAGAATAATATTAAGTTGCGGCGAATCCACAGGGAGGCAATATAGTTTTGAATTGTTTGAGATTTATTTGCAATAAGAAAGAAGAGATCAGAGAGTAAGAAAAGAGAGAAGGAAGAGAGATGAGAAAGAGAAGAGAGAGAGAGAGAGAGAGAGAGAGAGAGAGAGAGAAGATAAAGAAAGAATGGAGAAATTAGAAAGAGAGTATAGAAATAGAAGAAGAGAGAGAAAACTTGGGAAAGAGAGAGAGAGGGAAGAAAGAGAATGTAGAAATGGAAAAATAGAGGAGCAAGAGAAACTAGAGAGAGGATAGTGAAAGAGTAGAGGAAGAAAGAAAATTAAAGAGAAATTAAGGAAAGGGGTAAGAGCACAACTAAATTAAAATATTGCAACTAATTTGCAACTCACCATAATTAAACTAATTATATTCTAAAAATTACAATACTACAAGAACTACAAAGTATTAACAAAAATACTTTAACAAAAAAGTAAAACTGGCAAGCAAAGCATAACAACTACTATTAAAGAAAATTTATTTATCCCATAAATTGCTTGAAAATCACTCTTGAGGAGTAATCTTACTAAGCTTTAGAGCTTGCCCACTTAAGATGTGTGGGAAAAGTGTCCCATCAAGTGAGTGTTGTGTACTCCCAAAGGGTGAGGGTCCCTTTATTTATTGATATGAGATAATGGGGGTGTTTGGCAAGGAACGTGATCCCCTGCACCCGTGTGCATTAAACGCATTTTAACCCATTGTTTTTTTATTTTTTTGAATTTTTTTTATATAAGTGTTAATTTAAGTGTATTTAACATGTGTATTAATTTTTATCATTTTCGGAGTATTTTAAATATTTATTTTTTATTTTTGAAAATCAGTGGCACTTTAGGTAATTTAAAATTACTAAAATGCTACTGATTTTCAAAATAAAAAATAAATATCTAAAATACTCCAAAAATAGTAAAAATTGATACACATGTTAAATACACTTAGATTAACACTTTTATAAAAAAAAATTCAAAAAAAAAATAAAAAAAAAGGGTTAATGCACCGGGTGCAGGAAATCGCAATCCCTTCCCTGCTTCCTCTTAATGTGGTTTTCTAGCCACACTTGTTGCAACTAGGTGCCGATAGATAGGAGTTGCTAGCGCAGCTCACAACGACGGAGGCACTACTGTTGCATTTTATTCATGAGAGGAGGTCAGCTGCTGCTGAATTTTCTGGGAATTGCTGCTTTAAGGTTTTTAAAGGGCGCTGTGCTGCGATTGTAGAGGATGGAGTTTCGGTTGCTGAATTTAAGATTGCTGTTGCTGAAGTTGATGAGGACTGCCAGGTACTGTTAACGAATTTCTGAATGCTAAATTCAGCTGCTGCTATCGGTGATAGGAATAAGTCGTGACTGCCGGATTTGGAACTGAAGAGGTCGGGTTTCTGATCGCTGGGCTTTGAGATGGTCAGTGATTGGCTGCAATTCGAAGCTGATTTTTTTTAGCCGATGGTGGAAACAAATGGTAGAGATACTTGCAAACAGAGGACGCCTGTTGCCTGTGGCTGGAATTTCCTTACTGCAGGCTGGATTTTATTTCCACAGCTGCAAGATGCTGCTGAAATCAAAACCGGTCGGTGCCTGGATTTTTCTGTTGCTGCCTGAATTTTTGAAAAAGAACGGGTGGAATGAAGGCTGTCTCGGTTTTGTGGGTTTAGCCGGTGGCTTGAAACAGATGGATGAGTGCTCAACTGCTCGGTGAAGAGGAGAAGATTGGTGTGGACGCCATTGTCGCCGGAACAGGGGCTGTGCGGTTTTCTGCTGCCGGTTTTGAAAATTTGGCTGGGGTGTTGCAGGTTGCATTTTTACTAGGGCTGCTGCTTGAAATTAGGGACGGAGTGATCATTTATAGGCTGCTGATTTTCAGTGGTGCGAGCTCATGGGCGGTGATGAGATGGTCGTTAATTACTGCTTGGCCAATTGATTCAATGGTTGCCTGCTTGATGGATTGGGGAAGATGGGATATGGAATTAGTGCTCCGGCAGTTCATATGCATTTATGCTCGCGCGGGCTCCTATGAAGATGATCCACACCATTAAAATGACTTACAATTATTTAATAAGCAATAAATTTACCTATCTCATTTTAAATGTTCGAGTTTCATTTTAAACAATTAGAATTACTTTACGTCATTTTGTCTTCCATAAAAAATGTATATGTGAATATATGTTGATTACCCTATTTAAGTTTTAATTTAAGTTGGCTTAAATTGATTTAACATGCTCATAATTTTGAAGCTATTATTTTGTTTTTAAACTTATTTAATTCCTCTAATATTTATATAATTTGTCTTCGACTCATATGTAATTAATTGAAGCCGTTTAAAGCATTTGTAATTTTACCCATATATCATTTAGAAATCTAGCAACTATTCCAAGTTATATATATTTAAGTTTACTTAGTTTTATTCAATCTACATAATCTCCTTTTTATAGTAAGATTATAATATTTTATATTTCTAAAATTAATACAAATTAGTCCATTATGTATTTCCTATTAAAGATTCTCATATTATAAATACGATTTTCAAAAATAAACTTTTTTAAGATATTTTTTAAATCATTTCTAGAAATTTAATTGCTTTTCTCATATATACTTCAATTAAATAATGCAAAATGACCTATTTTATAGCAAACATAGATATTTCAAGAAAAATAAATTTTTTCTAAAATTTCACATAAAATCCATATTTAATTACCTCTTTTTATAATTAAAGATGTGAAATTAACTCGAAATTATATGAAAACTCGCGCCTCTTGAGAATGCTCTCATACACATTATCATTTGTGTGCAACATCATATTTGTGAGGGCCAGCCAAGAACCTTCCCCCAACTTCAGTCATCTTCCACGTAGCTACGCTCCCCTGTTGTTGGTCCTAAGTTGATAACTTAGTCCAAGATGGAAGAGGTGAATTAAGTTATTAAAATTTCTTGGCGGATTAAAACTTAACCCCAAATTAGTTTAATCCCCTTTAATGAAACAAATTGAACTAGAGAGAGCAATAGAAGAAATAATCACACACAATAAACATAAGAAATTATAGTGGTTCAAGCAACACCCTTATTGTTAGTCCCGAGTCTATGGAAAAACCCAAGATGGGAGGGGTGAATTGGGTTCTTAAAAATTCTTTGCTTAATTAGAAACTTAACCCCTTGTAAATTTTAATCCCCTTAATGAGAGGATGCAGTAGAAATATAAAACATAAGCAATCAAACCACGCAAAGAGAACAATTCCAAGCACACACCCGTTGTATCTTGGGTTCCACTATTGTATTATCAATACAGTTTAGAGCACCCGCTCTCTTCTAGATTCTAGCTCTAGGGGGCATATACAATCTCAGCACAAATATTTCTTCTTTAAGCTTTCTTCCCTTCAAATTTCACTTCTTGGTTGAGTTCATGTGAGATTTTACCTAAGTCTCAAGCGAAATTGACTTGGAATGCGATTTTAATTTTCATACTTGTTGAAAACTCTTCAGATCTTCATTTGTTCTTCTAAGTAGCATGTTGTAGTCAACTTCGGATTATAATTCACTAAAGTCACAAGCGAAGTTGACTTGATGTGTGACTTTTAACAATGTTTTGTAGTTAAATCAATTTTTTTAGCACTCTAATGGTCTCGAAGTGTGCGACTCAGACTGTAAAACTTCCCTTGGTCAACTTTTCCCTTCTTAAGTGCATTTGAAGTAGGTTGTAAAGTCGACTTGGGTAGGACTTAACCTAAGTCGATCTTGGAGTCACCTTGACTTTGCAACTTCAACTGCATGAACTTGAGATTTTAAAAATTCTAGGTTCTAAACACAACTAAAACTCATTAGTAGCCTTTAATCTCTCAAATTGGTTGTCAATCATCAAAACTTAAATATTGATTTGCAGCTTGTGCTAGTTGAGTTCACACAAATGATCGGCTTTGCCTCTTAGCTTTGAATGCCACTACACTAGCAGTAGGTATAGCCCACATTTCAATAGCTGCCAAGATGGCCAAATTTGCTGACACTTAAAGACAGGGGACATTAGAGCTACAAAAGGCGAACAACATGCTTGAAAAGATTAGTATTTCAAACCTTATAAAAACGTCATTTGAGCACATCACAACATTTCAAAGAAAAGAAAAGTGGGAAATGTTTATAAAAGGTTGGACTTATCACTTAGGCCGAACTTATCACACCCTTCCACTAAGATCAAGGCCCAATAAAAATCAATCTTGGACTTATTACTTAAGCTAAGTCTACCATGTGATAACTTGTGAAAATGCAAGTTATTATGGCACATTTCAGACTAGTTTTGCATGTTAGTCCAAGAGAATGTGGTTGATTTGCACCCATTTAGCTTATTTTTCATTCATTTTGCATTTTAGGAACAATATGTGGTTTTTAGGCATTTTTAGTATAAAATAGATATTTATAAGTTCATTTATTCGGTTTTAGTTAGTTTTGCAGGAAGGACGGGCGATGATCAGCTTGTGAGTGTGTTGGGTTGAAGAAATGTGCAAAATTAAGAAGTAAGTAGGCTGGCGCCCCAGCGTCAACCAGCGACGCCTAGGCGCCAACCCACCGCCTCACAAGAACAACCCAAAATCCCTAAGTCGGCAAAGATTTCAAAGAGTTGGTGCCTAGGCACCCGCCAAGCGGCATCACGGCGCCAACCCCCACGCATGTGAAATTTCGCACGTGTCTCAAGCTAAACGCAAGGGGGTATAAATTATCACTTAGGATTCGTTAAGGAGAAGGGAGAGAAGGTCGTGGCTGCTGTGGAGAAAAGGAAGGAAACCAAAACTTCAAGGAAGGAGAGAAGAGCAAGTGGAGATCCAAGCTATCATTGCAAATCCATTGAGTTTCATCTCCTCTTCTCATCTATCTCTTCTTATTTGTTATTCTCCTTGCTTGAGATGATTGTAACTTGATTTTAATGGGAACCTTCCTATGGTGGGAGATATGTAGGATTTGAACTCATAGCATATGTTATTTGATTTTTTTATGCTTGAAATGATAACAAAGTTGTGCTGTGACTTGTGTCCCTTAAGATTACCCTTATATGTTATGCTTAATGCGTTTACAAGCTTTGCAACGTTGTGGATTGATTGAATATTCAGTTTCATGCTTGAAGAAGTGGGATTTGAATAAGATCCATATATAAGGCACAGGTTTTCCAGCTCTTGTTTGTGTTGGATGTTAATATGGATAGAAATATACTTATTAACTGATAACTTGTAAAAATGTGAGTTATCATGGCCCATTTCAGACTATATTTGTGTGTTAGTCCAAGAGATTAGGCTTAGTTTGTACCCATTTAGCTTAATTTTTACTAGCTTTGCATTTTAGGAACATTATTCAGTTTTGATGCATTTTTAGTATAAATTAGGCATTTTTAGTTCATTTATTTAGTTCATTTAGTTTTTATAGGAAGGACGGGAAAATCACAAGCATGCAGGTGAAGCGGATGCAGAGCAGAATCAAGTCAAGAGGCAATGTGGGCTGGCGCCCAGGCGCCACCCTACATGCCTTAGCCAGAATCTCCAGCACATTCAGCAGCAAATTGCTTCTAGGTAGTTGGCACCTAGACGCCATCTTGGGGTGCCTAGGCACCATGGCATGATCATGCAGGTGTTCCAGAAGAGTTTCCAAGTCACGAAGCATCTAGAGGGTTGGCGCCTGGGCGCCAGCTAGGGGTGCCAAGGCACGAATTCCTAGGGCATCCAGAAAGGTTTCTAAGTTACCCAGCACACAGATGGTGGCGCCTAGGCGCCACTATGCATCCGTATGTGCGGATTTTTGTACGTGTGTTGCGCAAATTGATGATTATAAATAGAAACTGACGAGCTGCGTATATGTCAATTAAAATGTTCGCTATTTACGCAAATATACGTGCCATGTCAAGTAATAAAGTGTTAGTAGAGTATCATTTCCACGAGGAATTATTAACCAAAATTATTAATTAGTTGAATTGCTTTCGATGGGTAGAAAATTCTGAGTTTGTGGATTTAAACTAAAGCTAACAACTGCAATAAGAAATCAGAGTAGAGTTCACGAAACTGATGGATACTAGAAATAGGGTTACTAATCGGGGATGGTAGATGGATAGCTCGAAATCCTTGAATCTAAACTATATCGTATTGGTTCTTTTTAATTGGATTGTGTATGAATTTACTAGCCCAAGTTCAATAATCTCTATATATATCTTCAAACACTATATAAAGCTAATTACACCCTATTTAATTACTATGTTCTCATGCCATTAAATAAAGTAAAATTGATAAGTGTGTAACCTGTTTAGTGACTACACAGGGTTTAACGGTATATTCCTATCCATTATACAACTCCCCTTACAAAGAGAAAATGTATGCCCTGCACATGGATCTAGCAGAGATTTTTCTCTTCCAAGGATAAATCAAGAATTAAATCATCTTACAAGGTAGCTAATCTTGTAAAAAGCATTAAAACTGCACATGCAAAGGTAAATCGCACACAATCATATAATAAATCAAATATTCATTCCTGAATTTCAAAGAACCAAGCCAATATAGTTTAGAGTTTAATTCATCCTAACTGTCCATCTAATGGAGGTTTAGTTCAAAGACATGATCATAACATCCATTACATCCATATTGAAAGTATCCATGAAAGCAGAGAAAGAAAAATAGAAAGAATAAGAGAAAACTGGTTTTCGGCGGCTTCCACCAACGGAGTTGAATCCTCTCTTCAATCTGTGCTTTGATCGCGTTTTCGTCTTTCTCTTCTCTATAATTCCGTTTCTGGGCTCTCTCCTCGGTCCTACTTCATGCGCAAACCCCTAAGATCTATTTATAGATTGGCATTACGCAACACACGCACTGAAATTTGCGCATACGGATGCGTATTAGCACCTAGACGCCCCTAGCTGGCGCCTAGGTGCCAACTCTCTGTGCGCTAGGCAACTTGGAATTTTTCTGCAAACCCTAGGAATTCATGCCTTGGCGCCTAGGCGCCAACTCCCTGGAAGCTATTGTGTTTGCTGACCTCAAAACTCTTCTGAACCTGGCTGTATGTTGATGAAGTGGCGCCTGGGCGCCCCTGGCTGGCGCTTAGGCGCCAACTCTCTGGAGGAAATTTGCTTACTGAATTGTGCTGGAGTCTTGGAGATCCTGGCAAGGGCACGTAGGATGGTGCCTGGGCGCCATCCACCTGCCTCGTGACTTGGTCTCGATCTGCATTCCACTTGCCCGCATGCCCTCATATGGCCCGTCCTTCCTGCAAAAAATGAATAAACTAAGTAGATGGACTAAAAATGCCTAATTAATGCTAAAAATGCTTAAAAACTAAATAATGCTCCTAATGCAAAGTGAGTGGAAATTAAGCTAAATGAATGCAAACTAAGCCTAATCTCTCGGACTAATACACAAATACAGTCTGAAATGGGTCATGATAACTCGCATTTTTACGAGTTATGACACCCCCAAACTTAAATGTTGCTAGTTCTCGAGCAACACATGTAAACACAATGAATAAATGACTGAATAAATGAAAGAATGAATGCAGACTCTGTTAACTCCGTTTGCTTCCCATGCTGCTTTGATCAATCCATTTATCTATTCAACAAGGTCAAGAGTAATCTAACTTGAAAAATCATCCATTACACAAAACAAGGCATGCCTTTTCATTCTCAAACCAAGTTACATGTGGGTGCCAAAATTCCTTAGTACATAGTCATAATTCAACACGTTAATCTTCCATTGGATCAAAAAATTGGTTAGAAAATTAATGGAAACAGGAAAACTAAGGTTTAATCCGAATTAACTGGTTACAAAAAATAATAATAAGCCACTGGATTCAATTTATACCAACTGCACATTCTTTTTCCCCCCCAAACTTATTGCAAAAATTCTCCTCACCATAGTTCAGGATATCTGGAGATCTATTTTTTTTTGGCTCCCCTCACCATATTTCAGGGTATCTGGGAGAATTTTGATTTTAAAGCGTTATTACTGTGATTGTCCTTTGATTTTTTACATGAAACTTGCCATTTGTTAATGCCAAGTCCCGGTTACTCAGCTTAGGTCAACCACTTCCTTTTTATTTTTCTTATTTTGTTAGGGGTACTGAAAATGCCTGTGTGATTTATGTGAAATAATACCATTTCTGAACCCATTAAAATACTTGGTCAGAATTTATTTAATTCAGTTCTCATTATCTCATTATCTCAGTCTGAAAGATATACATGTAGTTGAATTATAATAATGTATTATGAAATTTCTTTTAATTCTTTCACATGTCAATTTCAACTTGCTTTTATACTTGGTTCTTAATCTGAATTTCCCATTCTTTCATGAATTCAATTTCAAGTAGACATTAATCACAACCTTGCACATTTTCAATAAGATGGATTGAAACAAAGATAACTTTCATTAGCTGGAATTGACATAATCAATGTAAACATGAAATAAAATATGAAAAACTAACCTATGGTTGAGAATTATACACCCCCTAGACTTGAGAGATGCATTGTCCTCAATGCATGATGACCTAGAATGACCTAATAAAGAAAATACAATGAAAAGCAAAAATAAACAAATAAAAAAATGAAAGGACCGGGACTCCCTCAAGAATCGGGCTCCATCGCGTCCTCGTCCTCGCTGTCGACGGGCTAGGGCTGAGATGGATGCCCGAAGCAGGCTCGAACTATGATCTCTTTGAAACTGAGCTCCAAATCTTTTTTTTTTAAAATAAAAACAAAAACAAAGACAACGATAATTCAAAATGAAAATGAGTGATGGGTTGCCTCCCATCCAGCGCTAAGTTTAACGTCCTCAGCTCGACATTTCTGCCGTTAAATTTTCTTTCAGTTCCACCACTTCCTTGCAACGCTGAAAATCATCTCCCCATGTAATGCTTAAGACGTTGCCCATTCACGAGAAAACTATTGCCAGACGCTTCATTGAATATCTCTACTGCTCCATGCTCAGTCGCTTTTATCACCACGAACAGATCCGACCATCTGGATTTCAATTTCCCTGGAAACAGTTTTAATCTTGAATTGAAAAGCAGAACTCTCTGACCTGGTTTGAATCTCCGTGGTAGAATCTTTTTATCATGCCAATTTTTCACCTTTTCTTTATAGATCTTGGCATTTTCATAGGCTTGCATCCAGAATTCGTCCAACTCATGGAGTTGCAGTAATCGACGTTCCCCTGTTTGTTGCGTATCCAAGTTCAGTTTTTTAATCGCCCAATACGCATTGTGCTCCAACTCCAGCGGCAGAGGACAAACTTTTTCGTAAACCAGTTGGTAAAGAGACATTCCAAACTGAGTTTTATAAGCAGTTCGATATGCCCATAGTGCGTCGTTGTGAAACCCTAACCCATGTAGGACCCATGTGTATGCATCAATCATGTATATGATGTTTATTTGGGAATTATGGAATTATGAGGTATTCTATGAATTTTGCTAATTATTGCAATTAGGGTTTTGAAGTAGCAATAATGATGTGATTAATCATTTTCAGCTAAAATGAGACAATGAGTTTAGAATAAATTTTTTGTGATTTAAATGTGCAAATATATCGTGAAAAATCATTTTTCATTATTTAAAATGAATTATGGGAATTATTGTGGTAATTGCAAGTTTAATGAAAAAATATTGAAAAATTCATAACTCAACGCCTAGAAGGCGGATTCAAGTGAAATTTGAAATGGGAATCATTAATGTTGGGCTTGATATTATGGAATAAATGGGTTATGAAAATTCATGATGAAATGAGAATTATGATTTATTGATCATATTTCAATTTCAACCGTTAACTTTAAACAGTTATAACGGGAGCTAGAAAACTCGGATTGAGTTGAAATTTGAAACGGTTAAATAGAATTGTGAGATATTTATTTCGAATGGCTTAGATTAAGCATGAAATGTTGGGAAAATCTCTGCATTGAAAAAGGTGAGCATGGTTGACTAATGCTCCACAAAAGCAACACGCCATTAATGCTAGAGTACCAAGTGTAAGTGCATGATGGAAATGGAATTTGAGGTGGAAAATTGCAGGCCATTCCTTGTGAATTTTATGCAAATAATTGAAATGCATAAATGTGAGAATTATCCATCCAATTAATGCATGAAATGATGAAGCTATATGAGCATAGCTAAGGTGGCAACATGGGATGTCTAAGGGGCTGTTCTATGCATATTTTTGATTTTTATATTTTTAAAAACATGCATATATGTTGCAGGGATGCAAGTACATGATATGTGCAAGCAATAATGTAGAATTTCAGCAATAAAAAAATAGAAAAAGGCAGGTACACACAGCTGAAAAGGTGGCCAGCTTGTGGTAAAGGAAAATGTGATTTTTAGTGCCAAGTTGATGCAATATTTGCTAAATTTATTTACATAAAATTAATGCATGAATTAATGGGTAATTAAGTATACAATTTACCCTTAAATTAGGGATGAAAAAAAGAATGGAAAATGAATGGAAAATGGGCAGCAGCTGGACGTGAATGGGAAGGCAGATGGACGGTCATGGTTGATGTAGATTTTGTGATTTTTGAAAATGGTTAAAATGCAATTTTACTTGGCTGAAATTTACCCAGATCATAGGGTAGATAAGGGAGCATTTAAGGAGTGTGGAAATGCATTCCAAGTGGGCCCCAAAGCTGGAAAAATTTCAGCAACTATAAGACCCATGCACGTAGAGTTGAGAAGGGATTTTTGGGAAATTCCTAAGTGCTGAAAACGTCCAAGCCAACCCAGTAACTCACGTCCAAAATTTTCCAGCAAAAAGAGGAGGAAAATCAGGGGAAAAAGAAGGAGAAATTGAGAAGAAAAGCATCTCAAAGAATTGAGGTTGAGTTGGCTCAAAATCAAGTAAGTATGTGATTGGTTTTAAGTTGTTTAACATGAGTTCTTAAACTCAAAACTTGAAAATGAAAAGGATGATGAAAGGATCTGTAAAGTGGTGTTTTAATAAGTTTTTGCATGAATATGGAATGGATATTAAGTTCTATGTATGAATTTTCAAGTTAAGATTGATAAAAGTGAAGTTATGCATGTGTATTAAGTGAAAAATCCAAGTTGATAAACCCTAAATCTCCAAGATAAATTTCTGTTTTGGTTTGGTCATGTGATTAAGTTATGAATCATGTGTTCATGCAAAATATATGATGGTTTATTCTTAAGTGATGAATTTTTGAAGTTATGGAATGTAAAGTGATGATTTTGACCTAATTTCTAAGTTTCTATGCTAAAAATGTTATGAAAATGGACTTGCATTTTTTAAGTATGTTATGTAGGGTAAAATACCCTAGGTTTAAGGTATTATGGATGCCCAAAAGATTTGGGAGAAAGAAACCCTAAATCTGATTTTAATAAATTTTATGAAGGAACGTCAAACCGACGTGAAACGGGACTCAAAACGTATGGGTAACTTGCTGTTTTGAGAAATTATATTGTATGGATGATAAATATGTGTTAAATCCCTAAATATGGATTAGGAAAAATGGATTTAATTGCTGAAAATTTGGAATTATATGACTGCATAAGGTTATGTGTCAAAAGACACGTAAAACGGGTGAAAAACGGGTTCCAAACTTACTGTTCTGGAAACTTAGGTTGAATGGATTTAAATTCCATGAAAATACCTTGAATGCAATGGTAAGTAAGGGCAATTAAACCCCTAAAAAATGGATTAAATTTCTGAGTTAGCAAAGTTTATGAAATGCATTATGTTTATGTGCTAAATGAGCTTATGTGAAGGGATAAAGGTGAATAGGTGATGAATGTTTTATACATGCTATACATGTTATGTTATATGGTAGCCGAAGACATGTGTATAAAATGTGCTTATTTGTGCAAAATGAGCTATGTATGTGTATGATGACTTATGAAGTCAAATAAATGATGTATGTATATGGAATGGGTTGGAAAACTAAATAAAATATGAGAAAAAGAAATATATGAAAAATCATATTATTCTCCTGTAGACAAAGGCAAAGAAAAAGTGGTGACGGAAAGCTAAAGAATTCAGGTAAGCAAGCGAATTTTCTAAAGGATTTTTGCTTTTCTAAATTGTTTCCATAAATGCAATTCTTGCTTTAAATTGTTTGATGAAACTATGTAAATTATTTCTAATGTCTTTAAGGATGACCATCCCTTAGCAAAATGATGTCGAGATGATATTTTACTTCAAATGCAATGTTATGAAATCCTTCTTTTATAAATGCTGTGGAAAAATGATGTGACTCCATGTTTTTGGATTGAAAAATCATGCTAGCATGTTAAAGATGAATTTATGCAAAAGTTCATGTGCACAGGTTACTAGGTCCACTTGAAGGGTATAAGTGGACCGATTGTCCCCCCTTAGTGTGGCCAAGTCGCTTGAGACAGGCCTAAGGCCGGCGGCGCCCTCTTTGAAATGGGAGTTATCGTGACAGATGGTCGCCTGGCTAGCTTCCATCCTAAGGGAGAAATGGTATATATGTTCATGTTTTCATATGACATTATGCATATGGAACCCGTGATGGGTACAGGATTTCATGTTTTTAAGATATACCTTTAGACAAGATATAAGTTGCTTTCCAAGTTGATTTAAAATGCAAAATGTTGCCTGAAATGATTTGCCTGTAAAATGCAGATAGCTTGCTTATTGAGTTTCGACTCACGATTTTGTTTTCCAAACCCAAAGACAGGTGTACAACAGGACATGGCAAAGAAGCTAGCGTCGGCTTAAGGAATTCATGGGATAATTCCTGTTTTGAAATTTATGTGAAATGGTTGTAAAATTATATGCAGTACTTTATGACGAATAGATATAAACTATTTGAATATTTTATTTGGATGACTGCGATATATACATGCAGTGACATCTGATTTAGGCAAAAGATGAAATGTCGCTGAACAGCATGCTTGTATATACTGAATGGATTGAAATGACTTAGAAATGTCTGAGTTTGAAGATTATGAGAACTTGAATTGTTATATGGACTTCCATATGATTATAATTAATGGGATAAATATCCAATAAAACCCGCCGTGTGACAGGGCAACAATCCTGATCATGTTTACCAATCAATATGATCCCGAGGTAAGGCTCAGGATGTGACGCTCGGGTTTGGGGCGCCACAGAGCTTGGTATCAGAGCATGGATTGGTAAATAGGCGTGGAAAATTACTAAGTATAGGAAATTTATAGAATATGATGAGATATGCATGATTACACATGAATATATATGATTACTCATAACGATGTGATGAATTAGATGTGGTTAAATGATGTTCATGCATGATTTTAACAAGATGAAATGCATGCTAGATGATGAAATAGACATGTTCATGTGATGATTTGGTATGCTTTTAACATGATGAAATGAGTGCCATATGATAGTGAATTGTTGTTGCAATGCAATTTAATTACTATGTCTACACAGATGGCGGATAGAGGAAAGAGAATGATGAGTGCGGAGGAGTTACGAAGGGAAAGAGAGGAAGAGGATAGGAGATAGAGAAGAGAAGAAAATATGAATAGATGGTGGGAATCCCAGCCCTACAATGCACCGTTTCCATCAGTCCCCCCAGGATTTTCACCAATACGCACACATGATCACACTAAGGAAAGCTATTATGACTCCTCAAGCCAACATGCCCAGGATTTAGGAGAGCTCTCTAGATATAAACCTAGGGCACGAGTGTTACCAGGCACCTACCTTGGCATTCCCCGGGATCCCCCTGTTCCAACCGACAGAGTAGATCCACAAGACCTACAGAACTTTTGGGATAAGACTCAGGCACCTATACCTCCCGATGCTGGTCCATGGTATAGATTTGTTGATGGGTGTGTCCAGTTTCGTTATGGAGAATCTTGGGAGAGACTCCATCAACGGGAAGTGGACATGGCCCTTTATATAAAAAGGCTTCGTGCCGAGGGAGTCATCGAAGTACCTGCTGGCCCTAAACTTGATGAGTTGATGCTCTATATAATGGAGAATATAGGGGAAATTGTTCGATTGGCTGAGGTCAATGATGATGATAACCTCATGGAATTCCTCAACCTTTTGAGGAAGAGGAGGAGGAAGAAGTAGAGGAGGAAGTCGAGGAAGAAATAGTGAAGTTTGTGGAAGATGATGAGGATGAAGATGATGATAGTGATGATGAGGAAGTTTAGGCATGGTCCGACACTAGCACTATCACAGAAGCACCCTCACAAGTTTTAGGTAGACATAAACGTCGAGGGAGAGGTCCAGGAGGACGATGAACTTATTTGCTCTGCTTTTCTTTAAACGGTTGTGTATATATAAGTGTGGCTGATGATCATGTGGTGCATGTATAATTATGGTTGGTTGATACTATGGTTGCTCTGGCTAACTGACATGTACATAAGTGTGAAATGGGTATGTCATGCTGAATATGTACATAAGTGTGACTTGCTTTTGTATGTATTAACTGTGAATATGGTTTATGTGAATGAATATGTTGATATACTGAACTCTTGATGTTTTAGAGATGTATGGATAGATGAACATGAGCTGAATTGTGTGATATATTATGATTGTGACCATGTGATGCCGAGATGCATATGCAATGATTTGATATTGAATGAAATTGAAATGCGTATGCAATGATTCCATGATGATTATTAATGAAATGTGTATATAATGATTTAATACTAATTGAAAATGAAAAGTGTTTGTTGTATACTCAGATTAAAATAATGGTGGAAACAAGGGTAGAAGTAAGGAAAAATAAAGGAAAAGAGGTAGAAACAGAGGTTCCAAGCCAACACAAAGTTGGTGAATCTAGCCGACCTAAAAGGGGAAGGCCAGTGACATAGAATCAAAGGAACTAACAGAGGCAAAATGATGAAAGCCCTGAACGGAATATAGAAGAGGAAACTAAGACGAGGCAGAATAGACTCATGGAGGAAAGAGTGACTGCAGCGGTGGAAAAAGCAATACAGCAGGACACTAGGGATTGGGCAGCGCAGACTGCCGACATTATACAAGGATTATGGGAAAGAACCCAATAAGCTCAGTTGGGTAATGTGAAAAGAGGACCTGCTCCTATGGCGGACCCTGTTGCCACACCAACACTGCAAAGAGATGAAAATCAGCTAATGGAAGTTGATAGAAGAGCCACAAATGCCTTTCTAGCACAACGACCCCCAAAATTTTCTAGAGAACCCGACTCGGTCCAAGCAGAGCAGTGGTTGACGGAGATTAAGAAATTGTTTAGGATATCTCCGTGCAACGACCGTCAGAAAGTACTATGTGCCACCCATTTGTTAGCAAGGATGCACATGAATGGTGGGAGACCATGTTAATCACAATGCCAGGACCCGAAGAAGTGTCTTGGCAAACATTTGTGGAAGATAATAAAGAATATCTCTTGGTGGGTTTATAGAGTCAAAAGGTGATAGAATTTGAGAAATTATATCAAGGGAGGATGACGGTCACTGAATACGCTACAAAGTTCAATGCTCTAGTTAGATATGTCCCTTGGATCGCAAATGTGCCACAAAATAAGGCACAGAGATTCCAACAAGGGTTGAGGTCATATCTGCGGGAAAGCCTTGCACCTTTGTTAATAAAGGATTATGCTTCAAGTCTTGAGAGAGCAAGAGCTTTGGAGATTGAGTCCTTGAGAACCCAAGAACTAAGATTAGGTTCGAGGACGTTCAGTATGGGTCCTAAGGAACCAAAAGTGGGAAAAAAGAAAGCTAAAAAAGGCAGCATAAGAAAAGGAAAAGGAATTCAAAAAAAGAAAAGCTCGCCACTGTGCAAGAAATGTCAACGGCGACATATAGGCGAGTGTCTAAAGGGCTCGAATCGGTGTTATAAATGTGGACAGATGAGTCACATTGCCAAGGAGTGCAGGCCGGGAGAAGCAAAGGTGGTTAAGTGTTATATATGTAATCAAGTGGGTCACATAGCCACGAACTGCCCAAACAAGGCACAGTCATCCCAAGGACGTGGAAGACCTGCTCAGCTGAGGATACCTGGAGCAACAAGCAAGCAGGGAACTTCTACGAACCCGGTGCATGTGCATGCCCTGACCCGGACAGAATCTCAAGAACAAGAAGAAAAGGTGGTCACAGGTACGGTTTATATTCTAGGGAATATGGCAATAGCTTTGTTTGATTCTGGTGCCACCCATTCATTCATAGCATGCCAATATGTGACCACCCATGGACTGGCAATAGAAGAAACCAATCAAGTTATACATGTAGAATCTCCAGTCTATAGGTTAGCAAGTACTAGCCAAGTATGCAAAGCCTGCCCAATTAAGATAGGATCATTGATTCTAGAAGCTGAGTTGATCCTATTGCCTATGACTGAGTTCGATGTAATATTGGGTATGGATTGGCTAAGCAAATGGGGTGCGACCATAGACTGTAAGAATAAGTAAGTGCAGTTTGAAGCAACTCCAAGAAGGGAGATTGCCATTGGAAAATTAAGACAACCTGACAGTTCAAGTATACTGATATCATCTATGAAAGCTATCAGAATGATTTGACAAAAGTGTCAAGCTTACTTGGTGTCTGTAAATGTAGATAAAGGCATGGAGTTAGAAATTAATCAAATATCTGTGGTTAGAGAATTTTCGGATGTATTTCCAAAGGAATTAACCACATTGCCTCCACAAAGGGAAATGGATATGATGATTGATGTAATGCCGGATACAGCTCCGATTTCTAAAACTCCATATAGAATGGCGCCAGCTGAGATGAATGAACTAAGGGCGCAAATACAAGAGCTGTTGGACAAAGGTTTTATTAGACCAAGTGTATCCCCTTGGGGAGCTCCGGTACTATTTGTGAGGAAAAAAGATGGAAGCTGAAGGTTATGTATTGACTACCGAGAGCTGAATAAGGTCACAGTAAAAAATAAATATCCATTG
Source organism: Annona cherimola (assembly GCA_030490835.1). Taxonomy (NCBI): domain Eukaryota; kingdom Viridiplantae; phylum Streptophyta; class Magnoliopsida; order Magnoliales; family Annonaceae; genus Annona; species Annona cherimola. The sequence continues at coordinate 47,966,386 of CM059972.1, forward strand.
CCCAGGATCGATGATCTGTTTGATCAGTTGCAAGGAGCAACGAATTTCTCCAAGATTGATTTACAGTCAGGGTACCATCAATTAAGAATAAGTTCGGCCGATACACATAAAACGGCATTCCGAACCAGGTATGGACACTATGAATTTTTAGTAATGCCTTTCGGACTTACTAATGCCCTTACTGTATTCATGGACATGATGAATAGGGTTTTTCGGGACTATTTGGATTAATTTGTGGTTGTTTTTATTGATGATGTCCTGATCTACTCTACTACGGAGAAAGAACATGAAGACCATCTGCGAAAGGTCTTAGAAAGGCTAAGGAAAGAGAAATTGTATGCCAAACTGAAGAAATGTGAGTATTGGCTGAAACAGATAGGATTTCTCGGGCATATAATATCTGAAAAGGGTATTCAAGTTGATCCTCAAAAGATCGAGGCAGTTTTGAAATGGCTAAGGCCGACGACCATTACAGAAATTCGAAGCTTCCTAGGGTTGGCCGACTATTACAGGAGATTCGTCGAAGGGTTTTCACAGTTGTCAGCCTCGTTAACCAAGTTGACTCGTAAGGGAGTCAGGTATGTATGGTCTGAGGAATGCGAGCGCAGCTTTCAGGAGTTGAAACAACGATTAGTAGAAGCACCCATTCTAACCCTACCCGAAGGAAATGAAGGGTTTGTAGTTTATAGTGATGCATCAAGAAAAGGTTTGGGTTGCATTTTGATGCAAAGGGGTAAGGTGATAGCTTATGCGTCACGACAACTAAAGCCCAATGAGGTAAGCTACCCCACGCATGATTTAGAATTAGCAGCGGTGGTATTTGCCTTAAAAATATGGAGACATTACCTGTATAGTGCAAGATGTGAGATTTACATTGATCACAAGAGCCTCAAGTATATTTTAACTCAGAAGGAGTTGAACATGAGACAGAGGAGATGGCTCGAGTTATTGAAAGATTATGATTTGGAAATTTTATACCATCCAGGTAAGGAAAATGTGGTAGCTGATGCATTGAGCCGAAATGTCAGCTTAGCGCATCTTATCACTAAGGAGAAAGGACTGCTTAAGGAAATTGGGCAGATGGAATTGATTGTATGTCCACTAGGAGTCCAAGTCCGACTGTCCCAATTACACAATGGATTGGGTTGGGTGGGAGATAAAAGGCTTATCGTTCCCGGTGGGAAAGATCTCAATCCTCACTTTTTGAACAGATTAGGGTTGCGCAGCAAAAGGACACAGACCTATATACACATGTTGAGAAAATGAAGAAAAAGGGGTTGACAGAATTTGCTATTGATGAATAGGGTATGTATAGGTACAAAGGTCGCCTTTGCATACCTAACATTGTTGAGTTGAAGGAACAAATTCTTAAGGAAGCCCATTTTTTTCCATTTTCTATTCACCCAAGGAGTACTAAGATGTATCAGGATCTCAAGAAAGCATATTGGTGGAATAATATGAAAAGGGAGATCGCTGAATATGCGACTAAGTGTCTAACTTGCCAACGGGTGAAGGAGGATCACCAGAAAATACTTGGTAAGTTACAGTCCTTAGAAATTCCCAAATGGAAGTGGGATGACATTACAATGGACTTTATTGAAGGATTACCTAGAACCCAAGTAGGAAGTGATTCTATATGGGTAATCATGGATAGGTTATCAAAAGTCGCGCACTTCTTACCTATCGGAAGGATTTATACAGCAGAAAAGCTAGCTAAGATTAACTATAAGGAGGTCGTAAGACTACATGGAGTGCCAAAGTCGATTATCTCGGATCGAGATGCGACGTTTACATCAAGATTTTGGAAAATTTTGCATGAAACTTTAGGCACCCAACTCAAGTTCAGTACAACTTTTCATCCTCAAACCGATGGACAAACGGAGCGGGTGAACCAAGTATTGAAGATATGCTCTGTATGTGTACCTTAGAGTTTGGAGGATCATGGGATGAGTACATCTCAACTGCAGAATTCGCTTATAACAATAGTTATCAAGCTAGCATCCAAATGGCGTCATTTGAGGCGTTATATGGTTGACGGTGTCGAACGCCATTGAACTGGGATGAAGTTGGTGAGAAAAGATTAGCCCCATACCTATCTCAACGAATGACATACAAGGTGAAAACTATTCGCCAGTGTATACTCACTGCCCAAAGTCGGCAAAAGAGTTACACAGATTGCAAAAGAAGGGATTTGAATATCCAAGTCGGCGAACATGTATTTATAAAGGTTACGCCATTCAAAGGGGTTACAAGGTTTGGGAAAAGGGGAAAACTGAATCCCAGGTACATTGGACCATTTGAAGTTTTGGAAAAGGTTGGAAAGTTAGCATATCGGGTAGCCCTACCCCCAACGCTAGCTTTAATTCATAATGTGTTTCATATATCGATGCTTAAGAAATATGTCCCAGACCCAACCCATGTATTGGTGGCTAAAAATTTGCCGATTCAAGATTATCTAAACTATGAAGAAAGACCAGTGAGGATCTTAGATCACAAGGTACAAAAGATTCAGAATCGGAAAATCGAGTATGTCAAGGTGTAATGGAACCGATATTTCGAAAATGAAGCCACTTGGGAATTAAAGGAAGAAGTGGAACGAAAGTACCCCCATCTATTTAAAGAATAGACGGTTTCGGGACGAAACCTGTTATAAGAGGGGGAAGGATTGTGAAACCCTAACCCATGTAGGACCCATGTGTATGCATCAATCATGTATTTGATGTTTATTTGGGAATTATGGAATTATGAAGGTATTCTATGAATTTTGCTAATTATTGCAATTAGGGTTTTGAAGTAGCAATAATGATGCGATTAATCATTTTGAGCTAAAATGAGACAATGGGTTTAGAATAAATTGTTTGCGATTTAAATGTGCAAATATATCGTGGAAAATCATTTTCCATTATTTAAAATGAATTATGGGAATTATTGTGGTAATTGCAAGTTTAATGGAAAAATATTAAAAAATTCATAACTCAACGCCTAGAAGGCGGATTCAAGTGAAATTTGAATGGGAATCATTAATGTTGGGCTTGATATTATGGAATAAATGGGTTATGAAAATTCATGATGAAATGAGAATTATGATTTATTGATCATATTTCAATTTCAACCGTTAACTTTAAACAGTTATAACGGGAGCTAGAAAACTCGGATTGAGTTGAAATTTGAAACGGTTAAATAGAATTGTGAGATATTTATTTCGAATGGCTTGGATTAAGCATGAAATGTTGAGAAAATCTCTGCATTGAAAAAGGTGAGCATGGTTGACTAATGCTCCACAAAAGCAACACGCCATTAATGCTAGAGTACCAAGTGTAAGTGCATGATGGAAATGGAATTTGAGGTGGAAAATTGCAGGAAATTCCTTGTGAATTTTATGCAAATAATTGAAATGCGTAAATGTGAGAATTATCCATCCAATTAATGCATGAAATGATGAAGCTATATGAGCATAGCTAAGGTGGCAACATGGGACGTCCAAGGGGCTGTTCTATGCATATTTTTGATTTTTATATTTTTAAAAACATGCATATATGTTGCAGGGATGCAAGTACATGATATGTGCAAGCAATAATGTAGAATTTCAGCAATAAAAAAAATAGAAAAAGGCAAGTACACACAGCTGAAAACGTGGACAGCTTGTGGTGAAGGAAAATGTGATTTTTAGTGCCAAGTTGATGCAATATTTGCTAAATTTATTTACATAAAATAAATGAATTAATGGGTAATTAAGTATACAATTTACCCTTAAATTAGGGGTGAAAAAAAGAATGAAAACTGAATGGAAAATGGGCAGCAGCTGGATGTGAATGGGAAGGCAGATCGACGGTCATGGTTGATGCAGATTTTGTGATTTTTGAAAATGGTAAAAATGATATTTTACTTGGCTGAAATTTACCCAGTTCATAGGGTAGATAAGGGAGCATTTAAGGAGTGTGGAAATGCATTCCAAGTGGGCCCAAAGCTGGAAAAATTCCAGCAACTATAAGACCCATGCACGTAGAGTTGAGAAGGGATTTTTGGGAAATTCCTAAGTGCTGAAAACGTCCAAGCCAACCCAGCAACTCACGTCCAAAATTTTCCAGCAAAAAGAGGAGGAAAATCAAGGGAAAAAGAAGGAGAAATTGAGAAGAAAAACATCTCAAAGAATTGAGGTTGAGTTGGATCAAAATCAAGTAAGTATGTGATTGGTTTTAAATTGTTTAACATGAGTTCTTAAACTCAAAACTTGGAAATGAAAAGTATGATGAAAGGATCTGTAAAGTGGTGTTTTACTATATTTTTTCATGAATATGGAATGGATATTAAGTTCTATGTATGAATTTTCAAGTTAAGATTGATGAAAGTGAAGTTATGCATGTGTATTAAGTGGAAAATCCAAGTTGATAAACCCTAAATCTCCAAGATAAATTGCTGTTTTGGTTTGGTCATGTGATTAAGTTATGAATCATGTATTCATGCAAAATATATGATGGTTTATTCTTAAGTGATGAATTTTTGAAGTTATGGAATGTAAAATGATGATTTTGACCTAATTTCTAAGTTTCTATGCTAAAAATGTTATGAAAATGGAATTGCATGTTTTAAGTATGTTATGTAGGGTAAAATACCCTAGGTTTAAGTTATTATGGATGCCCAAAATATTTGGGAGAAAGAAACCCTAAATCTGATTTTAATAAATTTTATGAAGGAACGTCAAACCGACGTGAAACGGGACTCAAAACGTATGGGAAACTTGCTGTTTTGAGAAATGATAATGTATGGATGTTAAATATGTGTTAAATACCTAAACATAGATTAGTAAAAATGGATTTAATTGCTGAAAATTTGGAATTATATGACTGCATAAGGTTATGTGTCAAAAGACACGTAAAACGGGTGAAAAACGGGTTCCAAACTTACTGTTTTGGAAACTTAGGTTGAATGGATTTAAATCGCATGAAAATACCTTGAATGAAGTGGTATGTAAGGGTAATTAAACCCCTGAAAAATGGATTAAATTTCTGAGTTAGCAAAGTTTATGAAATGCATTATGTTTATATGCTAAATGAGCTTATGTGAATGGATAAAGGTGAATAGGTGATGAATGTTTTATGACAAATGATTTTATGCAAAAATGCATAAAAATGAGATGAATTCCATGATTACACATCTTTTTTGAATGTGGAATGATTTATTTCAAAATTTGAAATTATTTAAGGAAGCCTAAGGCAATAACATGTGCTAAAGCAAACACCGTTGGGTGTATTGTGGAAAAATGGATAAATGGCATAGTGAGCTCAATGAACCTATGTATGATGGTTATTGAATGATTATTGTGTAATTGAAATAAATACCCTAGGTATGAGGTTATACATGTTATGTTATATGGTAGCCGAAGACATGTGTATAAAATGTGCTGATATGTGCAAAATGAGCTATGTATGTGTATGATAACTTATGAAGTCAAATAAATGATGTATGTATATGGAATGGGTTGGAAAACTAAATGAAATATGAGAAAAAGAAATAGATGAAAAATCATATTATTCTCATGTAGGCAAAGAAAAAGTGGTGACGGAAAGCTAAGGAATTCAGGTAAGCAAGCGAATTTTCTAAAGGATTTTTGCTTTTCTAAATTGTTTCCATAAGTGAAATTCTTGCTTTAAATTGTTTGATGAAATTATGTAAATTGTTTCTAATGTCTTTAAGGATGGTCACCCCTTAGCAAAATGATGTTGAAATGATATTTTACTTCAAATGCAATGTTATGAAATCCTTCATTGATAAATGCTGTGGAAAAATGATGTGACTCCATGTTTTTGGATTGAAAAATCATGCTAGCATGTTAAAGATGAATTTATGCAAAAGTTCATGTGCACAGGTTACTAGATCCACTTGAACGGTATAAGTGGACCGATTGTCCCCCCTTAGTGTGGCCAAGTCGCTTGAGACAGGCCTAAGGCCGGCGGCGCCCTCTCTGAAATGGGAGTTAACGTGACGGATGGTCACCTGGCTAGCTTACATCTTAAGGGAGAAATGGTATATATGTTCATATTTTCATATGGCATTATGTATATGGAACCCGTGATGGGTACAGGATTTCATATTTTTAAGATATACCTTTACACAAAGTATAAGTTGCTTTTCAAGTTGATTTAAAATGCAAAATATTGCCTGAAATGATTTGCCTGTAAAATGCAAATAGCTTGCTTATTGAGTTTCGACTCACGATTTTGTTTTCCAAACCCAAAGGTAGGTGAAGAACAGGACATGGCAAAGGAGCTAGCGTTGGCTTAAGGAATTCATGGGAAAACTCCTATTATGAAATTTATGTGAAATGGTTGTAAAATTATATGCAGTACTTTATGATGAATAGATATAAACTATTCGAATATTTTATTTGGATGACTGCGATATATACATGCAGTGACATCTGATTTAGGCAAAAGATGAAATGTCGCTGAACAACATGCTTGTATATAATGAATGGATTGAAATGACTTAGAAATGTCTGAGTTTGAAGATTATGAGAACTTGTATTGTTATATGGACTTCCATATGATTATAATTAATGGGATAAATATCCGATAAAACCCGCCGTGTGACGGGGCAACAATCCTGATCACGTTTACCAATCAATACGATCCCGAGGTAAGGCTCAGGATGTGACGCTCGGGTTTGGGGCGCCACAGTCGTCTAGCTTGATAGCCTAGTCTTTGCGAGATGACTCAAATGTTTTCTCCAGGATTTGCTTTAATTCCCTGTTGGCCAACTTGACCTGTCCATTAGCTTGTGAATGATAAGCTGTCGTCACCCTGTGGAATACGCCATATTTGTGCAAAATTGCCATGAACTGCCGGTTGGAGAAATGGGATCCTCCATCACTAATGATCACCCGAGGAGTTCCGAAATGGGTAAAGATGTTCTTCTTGATAAATTTGAGAACTGTTTTGGCATCGCCCGCTTGAGTGGGAGTCACTTCTACCCATTTGGAAATATAATCAACAGCAACCAGAATGTATTGGTTTCCAAAGGAGGGGATGAATGGGCCCATGAAGTCGATACCCCAAACATCGAATATTTCTGCCTCAATGACATTAGTGAGAGGCATTTCGTGTCTTTTGGAAATATTACATGTTCGTTGGCATTGATCGCACCTTTTAACATAAAATTGGACGTCTTTAAATAGAGATGGCCAGTAAAATCCCGATTGAAGTATTTTTGCCGCAGTCTTATCTCCTTGAAAGTGGACCCCGTATGGAGATGAATGACAGCTCTGTAGTATTGATTCCTGTTCACACTCTGGAATACATCTCCGATATAAGTGGTCTGGGCATTGCTTGAACAGATATGGGTCATCTCAGAAATAGAATTTAACGTCATGGAGAAACTTCTTCCTTTGGTGTGAATTCAACTTCGGAGGGAACAATCCGCTGACGATGTAATTGACAAAGTCTGCATACCATGGTCTACTGCCTAGGGAGATAGAGAATAGTTGCTCATCCAGAAACACTTTTCGAATTTGCTCCGTATCTTGGGCTAGCTGGGATCCTTCAAGACGGGATAAATGGTCAGCGACCTAATTTTCAGCTCCCTTTCAGTCTTTGATTTCGAGGTCGAACTCCTGTAGCAGTAGGACCCATAGAATCAAGCGTGGTTTTGCATCTTTTTTCTCAATCAAATATTTGATGGCTAAATGGTCTGTATAAACGATCACTTTGGTGCCCACCAGATAGGCTCTGAATATGTCGAATGCAAATACCACCGCTAGCAGTTCCTTTTCTGTCGTAGCATAATTCATTTGCACCTCATTCAAGATTTTGCTAGCGTAGTAGATGGAGTGAAAAACTTTGTTCTTTCGCTAGCCCAATACCGCTACCACTGCATAGTCGCTCGCAATGCACATCAATTCGAATGGGAGGTTCCATCATGGAGAAATAATAATTGGCGCAGATATCAATTTCTTTTTCAGCTCCTGGAATGCCTCCATGCATTCACTGGTGAATTCAAATGGCGCATCTTTCTCTAGCAGTGAACATAGCGGCTTGGCTACCTTTGAGAAATCTTTTATGAATCTCCTGTAGAACCCTGCATGTCCCAGAAAACTGCGAATGCCTTTGACTCAGGTGGGTGGAGGCAATTTCTCGATCATCTCAATTTTAGCTTTGTCCACTTCAATTCCCTGTTTAGAGACCCGATGACCAAGCACGATGCCCTCCTGCACCATAAAATGACACTTTTCCCAGTTGAGAACCAGGTTCGTATCCTCGCAACGCTGGAGCATCTTCGATAAGTTGATCAGGCACTCATCATAGGAATTCCCAAATACCAAGAAATCGTCCATGAATACCTCCAGGAAATCCTCCACCATGTTAGTGAAAATGGCCATCATACAACGCTGAAATATACCTAGAGCGTTGCATAGACCAAACGGCATTCACATGAATGCGAACGTGCCATAAGGACATGTGAATGTGGTTTTTTCTTGGTCCTCCGGTGCTATTATAATCTGATGATAACTTGAATTGCCATCCAGAAAGCAACAGAATTCACGTCCCGCTAATCTGTCCAGCATCTGATCAATGAATGGAAGTGGAAAGTGATCCTTTCGGGTGGCTTTATTCAGCTTGCGGTAGTCCATGGAAACTCGCCAACCAGTAACTGTCCTGGTCGGAATCAGCTCGTTGTTTTCATTGGAGATGACCGTCATACCACCTTTCTTCGGGACGCACTGCACCGGGCTGACCCAAGAACTGTCGGAGATCGGGTATATCACACCTGCATCTAGCCATTTGATGATCTCTTTTTTGACCACCTCTTTCATGATTAGGTTCAACCTTCTCTGTGCTTCGATAGATGACCTGGAATTCTCTTCCACTTGAATCTTGTGCATGCAAAAGGATGGGCTGATGCCTCGGATGTCATTTATGGTCCATCCTATGGCCTTTTTGTGATCTCTGAGCACTCTGAGCAAATTTTCTTCCTGCATGGGATCCAGTGCAAAAGAAATAATCACCGGGAGTGAGGATTCTGCTCCCAGGTAGGCATATTTGAGGTGCTTTGGCAAGGGTTTCAGCTCCAGAATAGGCGGCTCTTTGATCGACGACTTCAACTATTTAAAAGATTCTGGCTTGAGCTCCAACGATTCGAATTTCTACGAGTATCGTGGGAATGTTGGAAGTTGTTGCAAGTAATGTATCATCTCTACCAAATCGTCGTCAGATTCACTGATTTTCCCAACCAGCGATGCTTCTAAGATGTCCTTGAAAGTTGAGATTTGGAATTCAGCTTGCACTATCGAATCCACCAAGTCGATCATTAGACATTCATCTGGATCATTTGGTAACTGCATTGCCTTGAACATGCTAAAAGTAACATGTTCGCTCTGAACCCGCATGGTTAGCTCTCCAGCCTGTACATCGATGATGGCCTTACCCATTACAAGGAAGGGTCGACCCAGAATGATTGGCACGTCCCGATCTTCTTCATAAGCCAGGATAACAAAATCAGCAGGAAAAATGAACTTGTCCACCTTGACAAGAACATCCTCGATAATACCCTCCAGATACGTAATAGATCGGTTCGCCAATTGCAGCATTACTGTTGTATGTCGGGCTTCCCTGAGGCCAAGTTTTCTGAAAATCGACTTGGGCATGAGATTAATGCTGGCTCCCAAGTCACATAGGGCTCTCTTGAAGTATTGGTTACCAATTCTACACAGGATAGTGAAACTTCCTGGGTCCTTGAGCTTAGGAGGCAGCTTCCTCTGAACCATAGCGTTGTTTCCTCTGTTAACGCCACTGTCTCGAATTCTGTCAACCACCTTTTCTTTGATAACACATCTTTCACAAATTTGGCGTAGCTCGGCATTTGTTCCAAGGCTTCGACAAATGTAGCTGCTTTAATAACTCTAGAAATTTCTTGAATTGACCCTCCTTTTTAGTCTTTGCGAATCTCTGAGGAAATGGAGGAGGCGGCCTTTGGTTTGTGGCGATTTCAATGTTCGGTTGCTTCTGGGTAGTATTTAGTTCTTCTTGCTCCTGTGACTGTTGAATTAGAGGATTAGTGAGTTCAGTTACTGATTCTGGTGGAATTGCATCGGTAACTACTTCCCACTATGCAGCGTGACTGCTTATACTTGTTCTTTGCCTTTTCCTTTCGGATTTTACTCAGTGTCGCTCAGCAAAGAACCTTGTGGCCGGTTATTTAAAGCTGAGGCCAGTTGGCTTATTTGTGCTTCCAAATTTCTGTTTGTCGTGATCTGGGATTGCACGAATTACATAAAGAGATTTTTCATATCCGATTTCTTCTCTTCTCACGGTGATGGATTGAATTGCATTGGTCTTACTGGCTGTTGCTACAGGGGCTGCTGCGAGAATCCAGGCGGCTGATTTGGCCTCGTCTGATTGTTCCATGAGAAGTTGAGATGATTTCTCCAGCCTGGGTTGTAGCTGTTTCCATACTGATTTGCTGGATTCCTCTGAAAATTTTTCACGTAATTAATTGACTCCAGATTGGAAGCACATTCATCACTGGGATGGGCGAATTCACCACACCACGTGCAAATATCTGCTGCTGTCGGCTGCTGTGGTGTATGCGCCCCTACTGCACTAACATTGGCCATCCTAGTTAAGTTTTGAATTTGTCGGGAAAAGGCGACGATGTGGGCTTTTAATCAATGACACTGCATCCAGTTGGAGTAGACCCCCACTTCGACCCCTGTTAGATGGCAGTTGATAGGTATTGGCTGCCATGTTTTCGATTAGGCGTATGATTCTCGATAGCTTTTCCTCAGCAGAGAACCGTTTGATGATGAATCCACCATGTGACAGGTGGAATCCTGGAGACCATTGTAAAAAATTTGAATTTGAACCCACAGTTGAATTCCATGATGCGGGCATTTTCAGAGTAGGTCTTTGAAGCAATCCCACACCTCTAATAGAGTCTCCTCTCCATTTTTCTTGAACGAGACTATGTCCTTCCTCAGTTTGGCTAACTTGGCAGGCCGGAAATATTTCTCCAGGAATTTCTGAGCCAAGTCGTTCCATGTGTTGACAGAATTCGGGGGCAAAGAGTCTAGCCACTCCGAAGCTCTATCCCGCAGAGAACATGGAAAAGTCCGAAGCCGCATTGCCTCGTCGGAGACTCCATTCTGCTGGAACATGTTCATAATCTAAAGGAAATTCCGCAGATGGCGATGTGGGTCTTCAGATGCTAGACCTCCGAACTGCCCAATGGACTAGAGCATTTGTAAAATCACCGGTTTGATCTCAAAGTTGTTGGTGTCGATAGGATGAGGCGCGATGCTAGTCTGAACTGCATTCTGGCCCAGCGCTATGAGATCCCAAATGAGTTGGTCCAAATCATCTTGAGGTGGATGAATTGGAACCTCAATCCTTTGGTTCCCCTGTTGGTTTGCGTGAACGTTCTCTCTTGGTTGTCGATGCGCTCCATAGTATGTTGTTAGCTCCTAGCTTCCCTGCTCTTACGATGCCTTCTCAAATAGTTCGTTCAGGTTCCAGATCAAAAGGAATAACAATCTCCTTTCCGGCTCTGCCTTGGCACATGCAAAATGAGATTAATCTGTAAAAACCAATTCAATTGAACTAGCGGAAAAGATCCTAAACTAAAAGAAATTATGAAAATAACTATTTTACAGAATTATACAAGAAAGCAATAAAACTAACAATAATTAGCTAAACAAGTCCCCGGCAACGGCGCCAAAAACTTGACGAGCTGCGTATATGTCAATTAAAATACTCGCTATTTACGCAAGTATATGTGCCGTGTCAAGTAATAAAGTATGAGTAGAGTATCGTTCCCACAAGAAATTGTTAACTGGAATTATTAATTAGTTTAATTGCTTTCGGTGGGTAGAAAATTCTGAATTTGTGGATTTAAACTAAAGCTAACAACTGCAATAAGAAATCAGAGTAGAGTTCACAGAACTACTGGATACTAGAAACGAGGTTACTAATCGGGGATGGTAGATGGATAGCTCGGACTCCTTGAATCTAAACTATATCGTATTGGTTCTTTTTAATTGGATTGTGTATGAATTTACTAGCCCAAGTTCAATAATCTCTATATATGTCTTCCAACACTATATAAAGCTAATTACACCCTATTTAATTGCTATGTTCCTATACCATTAAATAAAGTAAAATTGATAAGTGCGTAACCTGTTTAGTGACTACATAGGGTTTAACGGTATATTCCTATCCGTTAAACAACTCCCCTTACAAAGAGGAAGCCTATGCCATGCACATGGATCTAGCAGAGATTTTCCTCTTCTAAGGATAAATCAAGCAATTAAATCATCTTACAAGGTAGCCAATCTTGTAAAAAGCATTAAAACTGCACATGCAAAAGTAAATCACACACAATCATATAATAAATCAAATATTCATTCCTGAATTTCAAAGAACCAAGCCAATATAGTTTAGAGTTCAATTCATCGTAACTATCCATCTAATGGAGGTTTAGTTCAAAGACATGATCATAACATCCATTACATCCATATTGAAAGTATCCATGAAAGAGGAGAAAGAAAACTGGTTTTTCGGCAGCTTTCGCCAAAGGAGTTAAATCCTCTCTTCAATCTGTGCTTTGATTGCATTTTCGTCTTTCTCTTCTGTATAATTCCATTTCTGGGCTCTCTCCTCGGTCCTACTTCGCGTGCAAACCCCTAAGATCTATTTATATATTGGCATTGCGCAACACACAAACTAAAATCTGTGATACGGATGAGTATTGGCGCCTAGGCACCCCTAGCTGGCACCTAGGCGCCAACTCTCTGTGTGCTAGGCAACTTGGAACTTTTCTGCAAACCCTAGGAATTCATGCCTTGGCACCTAGGCGCCAACTCCCTGGAAGCTATTGTGTTTGCTGATCTCAAAACCCTTCTGAACTTGGCTGTATGTTGATGAAGTGGTGCCTGGGCGCCTCTGGCTGGCGCCTCGGCACCAACTCTCTGTTGGAAATTTGCTTGCTGAATTGTGCTAGAGTCTTGGAGATCCTGGCAAGGGCACGTAGGGTGGCGCCTGGGTGCCATCCACCTGCCTTGTGACTTGGTCTCGATCTGGATTCCACTTACCCGCATGCCCTCATATGGCTCGTCCTTCCTGCAAAAAATGAATAAACTAAGTAGATGGACTAAAAATGCCTAATTAATGCTAAAAATGTATAAAAACTAAATAATGCTCCTAAAATGCAAAGTGAGTAGAAATTAAGCTAAAGGAATGCGAACTAAGCCTAATCTCTCGGACTAACACACAAATACAGTCTGAAATGGGCCATGATAACTCACATTTTTACGAGTTATCAGAAACCTAGGGGTTCACGCAAAAAAGAGAGAGCCCAAAGGGAATAGACACCCAGAGAAGGAACGAACTCGATCTAATAGCGGATTGAAGAGAATATTCAACCCCGTTGATGGAAACTGTCGGAAACCAGTTTTCTCTTCATCTTTCTATTTTTCTTTCTCTGCTTTTCTGGATAGTTATAATAATGGATGCAAAGGATTTTTATATCATGTCTTTGAACTAAACTTCCTTTAGATGGATAGTTAGGCTGAATTGATATATAACTATATTGTATTGGTTCTTTAAGATTCTGGAAGAAATATTTGATTTTCTATATGATTGTGTGTGTGATTCACCCTTGCATATGTGTTTTAATGCCTTTTAGAATATTAGTTACCTTGTAAGATGATTTAATTGCTTGATTAATCCTTGAAAAATATGAAACCCCAATCTTAGACACGTATAAAACCCTAGGGTTGTTGTGAAACCTAGACCATATACGCGTCATTTCGGGTTGTAAACCCTAAATTTTTTGTAATTATTTTTATGATAAATGAAAATTCATGAATTATATTTGTGGATATGTGTATTGGAGATTAAAATAATGTAATTAAGAATTTAACCCATGTGAATAGTACACTTGAATAGTAACCCTGGGATTAAGACACGTGGTTAAGAGTTAATTATTTGGATTAACTTAAACACAAAAAGACAAAAAGGAGATTTAATCACTACAGGACGAAATAGTAATTCTTTTTTATATTTTAATCCAATTTTGGATTTTAGTGAAAAATTAAAGAAAAATTTATAATTTGCAATCCGAACGTCAGATTTCAATGAAATTTTTTATGGATGGTTAAAAATTCATGATGGACAGGATGAGTTGTCCAAGATTTATCAAAAATTATGAATCAAGGGTCAAGATCAAAGATCGTTTGGAGATCAAAAATCACTTTTTTACTTTAACATTAATATAGGTTTGACTTTTAATTATTTTTAATTAAAAAGAAAATTATTAAATGCAAAATCTGCACATGTTCCAAGGCAGCTTGGGCGTGCAAGGGGGTTGATTTTTGAGCCAAGATCAATGGCTCACATTTGATCTTATCAAGTGATCAATGGCTTGGATGAATTTGGATTAAAATATGTATTTTTAATAAAATAAAAATAATAAATAAACGGGCTGCAAGAAGGGACGTCCAAGGCAGCAAGGGGGTCTGGAATTTTGACTAAAGGATTGCTTAGATTTTGATGAAAAATCAAGGGCAAAGATGAATCCAATCATGGAAAATCAAGGGTGTAGATTTAACACACCTTTTGATGAAAATTTGCAGTTAATTGAAGGGATTAGCTCTAGAAATGTGTGGACCACATAATTCCACCTAGGAAAATCAGAAATGAGGTGGAAATGAGGTGGAAAAATATTTAGAATTTAATACCTCAAGCAAAGGGGGGTAAATTGCAATTAAGTAGAAAATCAAAAACTATAAATAGGGAGCCTTGGGGACGTCCAAATGCATTCCAACCCAGCTCCATTTGAGCAAAACCCTTGCTCCCACACGTCCCGAAGCCAAAGAGAAAGAGGAAGAGGAGGAGAGAAAGAAAGAGAGAAAATGAGAAGGAAAGGAGTTCTTCACTTTGGGTAAGTGATTTCTTCCCAAATTTCTTTTGAATGATAAGTAGGGTAAAACCATGCTTAGATAATACCTAAGTATTAGAAAATAAGTATATTTATAATGCTTAATTGGAATTATGCCAAAACATCAAAAATTTGGAGTGAAGATAGAGCATTCGGGAAGATAGCATATGATATATGAAAATAATGCTCCAAATTTGATAAATATGATGTTGTAATGATGATATCTTAATCTCATGATTTTTGGAATTAAGGATTATGCTTAAGTGAATTTATGTTGATTTTTAGTATAAGGAAAAAAATGATTTATTTGGCCAAGTTAATAAATTCAAAATGTATGAAATTTCCCATGATATACTAAGCATAAGCTATGTCATGGTATTTTTAATTTTTAGAAAAAATGTCAATTTTTGGAACCCATAAACAGTAACCCATGTTGCTGTGAATAGTAACCTCGGAGGGTGAACAGTAAATGTGAACAGTAACTTGCTACAGTATTTATAAAATGACAACCTCTATAGGAATGAGGTAATAGATGATTATAAAGCATGTATGGGAAGCGATCTAAGACATGGAATGATATAGATAAAATATCATTTTTTCCTTTTATAGGAAAAGGAAAGGAAAAGGTGGAGGACACAGACTGAGGAGGTAAGCAAGCTATATGCTTTCTAAAATATTTCTAAATGATTGCAAATTGTTTGCTTATGTGTTTTTTGAATTAAATTTAAGGATGGTCATTCCTATAATGCTTTAGATGAAATTATTGCTAACTGCTTTTTAAATTATTTTCTAAATGATTTATCAAGTTTTATGGAGCATGTTATGCCGGCATATGTATGTATGAATATGGTGCACAAGGAATAGACTTTGGTGGAGGTAGTAAGCGGATCAGAGGGTCCCCCTTCACTATTACCGAGTCGCAAGGATTGTGTGCAGGCGGCGTCCTCCCAGAGGTTGGAGGCACAAGGAAAGTCATGAATGAATGAATGAATGCATGAAAAGGTTTCTGTTCCATTGGTAATTGATCACTTGGTAAGTGTCTCCTACTAAATTGAGAGAAATGCATTTGAATGAAATAAAAATGTTTACTTGCCAAAAAAAAAGGCTTGCTTACTGAGTAGTATTACTCATATGTGTTTTCAAAATGACAAACAGGCTATGGAGCTAACTCATAAAGGATGCCAGGTAGAAATGACCTACAAATTTAATTGCAGTTCTATGTATGCGTCCAAAGGGACAAATGTATGATAATCATGTTGAAGTCATGTTTTATGGATATTACAAATAAGATTGTACTTATGTGAATTATTTCAATAAAAAGAAGTTATGAATGATTTTATGATAATATGGATTAGTCTATTATGAATAAAGTGTATGCTTAAGTGACGAATGAAAAGAAAAAAAAAATTAGACGAGATCCAATTAAGTACCCACCACATGATCAGGGCAACAATCCTGAGTCCTATTTACCAATCAAAATCGGTCCCGGAGTAAGGCCTATGTGGACACCTCGTTTCGGGGCGCTACATAAGATGGTATCAGAGCAAGGATTGGTAAATAGGCGGGAGAAGGAGAAAAATAATGGATGATGAAAGGATAGGTCTGATACCACCAAAGTAGTATCAGAGCAAGGATTGGTAATAGGCATGGAAAGAGAAAAATTAAGAATGGTGATAGAAAAGGAATGATACCACAGAAGTTAGGAATAGAGCATGGATTGATAAATAAGCATGAAAAGAAAGAACTAATGTCTAGATCTACATGTTTAAGAGGTTATGATACTTCCATGATATTGATATGAAATGATATATATGTGAGAAACATATATAAATGTGTGTGACATATATACTTGAATATGAATAATGTTATGAATATTATAAATGTTAGTATTATAAGAATATTATGATACTAACCAAAGCTTTGTGAATATAGAAAGCAAAAATGCCAACTACAAGAGCTGGAGCTAGGCTGAATAAAGGGAAGGCACCAATAGTAGAATCGGTTAGCCGACCTAAAGTAGGAGAAACCAGTAAACGGACTAAAAGGTCCGAGTCAAGAGGACAGACGTCAAAGACCCGTCAATGATGGGAAGAGGCTAGCTCTGAATCCTGTGTAGAAAGGGGAGCTAACCAGGAAAGGCAGATAGAAGAAATGATAGCTACAGCCGTAGAAAAGGCAATGGACAACTCAGGTCGCCGAAATGATATAAGGTATGTGGGAAAGAAATCGGCAGGCCCCACTGCAAGGTGATAATGGGGAAAGACCCGGCCCATCGGCCAACTCTAATTTTTCTAGATGTATAGAAGATGCCCTCCTAGAGGCTGATAGAAAGGCTATCAATGCCATCCTTGCCCAATGACCCCCTAAATTTGCTGGGGAACCAGACTCCATCATTGCAAAGCAATGGATCATGGAGATTAAAAAGTTATTTAGGATTTCGCCCTGCAATTATCAACAGAAAGTTCTATGTGCTACCCACCTGTTGGTAAAAGACGCTTATGAATGGTGGGAAACATTGATGTTTACCATACCACACCCAGAACGGGTCACATGGCAAGAATTTTTAGAAGAATTTAATAAAGAGTATCTTCTAGTAGGCTTACAGAGCCAAAAAGTGATAGAGTTTGAGAAACTCTACCAAGGCAAGATGACGGTGACTGAATGTGGCGCCCCAAACCGAGACGTCACATCCTTACCTCAAGACTGTTTTGATTGGTAAATGTGAATTAGGATTATTGCCCTGATCACGTGGCAGGTTCTTAATTGGATTTCGTCCAAAAAAAATTTCGTTCATCATCGTTCATATCTTTATATTTCACATCTCGTTCATCGTCCAAAATACAAGCAGCAATACACTTGTAATAAATTTCATCATCTCATTCATAACATCTCTTTATACTTTTCTACAATGACATTTACATTCCACACATACATACATTCAATCATTGAATCACATAGAACTTATAATTCTAAATAAGTTCATATACATCAACATACCTTAGCATTTCAAACCATGCTATCTCATTTCTTATAACCTACCTTGCTATCATCTTGTGCGTTACTTCATTGCTTAGATTTGCATCTCCTTGAGTTTCTCGGTAGCTGTCTAAGGTTTGGGAAAACAAATCATGAGTGACAACTTAGTAAGTAAGCATTTTATGTTTTAAGGGCAAGGCTTCCTTTAAAACTTTTTTTCTTAAACATCTTGAACACCTTTTTACTTGAGGACATATATAAACATTATCATAAAATCCTTGTTTATAAGGACAGTTCCATGTCCTTGAATCATTCTTAAAATCATTTACAAGCCACGTGTGGCCTTGTTAAGGCAAAACATATATGTTTTACCCTCTTTAATTAATTTCCTTTTGTCTTGAGTGAACATTCCATTGCTCCAAGACATTTACATAAAATCATCTTTTGTCAGTGGACGTCTTACGTCCAAAATATTTTTCTTATAATTCTTTTGGCAAAGAAGGACATTCTCATGTCCTAAAACATCATTTACATAAGCCTTTCTCGGCAAAGGATATTTTTATGTCCAAAAAAATTTTTCATCATAAAATCCTTTAGCCAAGAGACATTTAATGTCTCAAAACATTTTTCACATAGCTTCCTTTGGTAATGGACATTCATATGTCCTAAAACACCTTTCCTTAAAACACTTTGGCATTGGACATTCTTATGTCCATAAGCACTTTTCATTTAGGCTCTTTAATAATGGACATTCTTATGTCCAAAAACAAGTTTGACATAAATCCTTTTCATAATCCCCGTCTTGGGGCTTGTTTATAACAAACAAGGCATATAAGATACATAAACCATTTCCATAAATGCATTTGCATAAAAATATTTCCTTTTATTCCAGTTATTTACACTTTTGTATAAAACACCCTTTCTTTTAGGGTAACTTATACATAATAGCTCATAAAAATCCAATTTAGGATAACTTTTTCATATAAATGCTTTTATATCCCAATCTTTGGGCTTTTGAAAAGCAAAACGTATGCAAACGCATTTCTCCCCATCCAGTAGTGACACTTAGAAAGTGATCATGCTACCTTTTGGAAGAGAATCTTTAACAGCACGCTAACCAGGCGGTTGTTCCTTTATCCTGCTCCCATCTCAGGGAGGGCGCCGCTGGCACTCCTTCCATTCCTTAGCGACTTGGCCATATGTAGGGTGGGCCCCGGTCATCCCAACCGTGCTCTACAACCGACCTATTCCTTGTACTAGTACACTATACATTATCCTGACGGACCGCAGTCCGTTTGGTTTAAAGAACCACAGACCGCAACCCGAAATCAAACCATTTTATGAAATCAACATAGGAGTTGGTCATCCTTAAATCCCCTTCAACACATCCATATAAACATTTTTTAAGATATTTTCAACATAGATTTCCTTATCTAAAGGAAATCAAAACTTTTTCGAATATCATTTCAAAACATATGGACTATGTCCAAATCATTATTTATATTTAATATCCTGACATAGAAAAATAATCTTTTTCCATAAACCATATCTTCTTTGTCTTTTTCTTTCATAAACATCATTAATTATCACAAATTATTGTAAAAATAATTCAAAACTTATTCACAATTGTTGTTTTGTGAAAAAGGATAAAACTCCCTTTTTCTTATAAAATACTTTTGAAACAATATCATAAAGAACTTGCTTGCTTATAAGCAAATTCTTAAAAACCATCGACATAAAACGTGAAATCCTTTAAAAACATTATTATGGAGAGCTTGCTTACTGATAAGCAAATTTCTTAATCCATTAACATAAAGCATTGCCAATCTTTGGCAACACAGATGATAAAATCCTTATTTTAAAACATATTGTTTGCTTCCCATGAAGCAAACCTTGAGGCTCTTCCTTAAAGTCATCATTTTTCTTGCCCAGTCATTAAAACATAATCATAAAAGCATTTACATAATCATCATTTCAACATATAAAGAAAAATCCATGATTTGAAAAGTTCTCTTGCTTACCTGAGATCGCCATAATCCTTTTCTTCCATTATTTTCCTTGCCTTTGCCTAAATAAATGAAAATAATATTTCATTTATTCACATCAACTTCAAATACATAAATCCCTTAGGTTTTCTAACCTACATAAGTTTATCTAGCTTAACCCACTTGTCTTTCAAGTCGGGTATTCCTACTTAGCAAATAACCTATACATATCAATTATTAATCACCCTTGCTATCCATAATCCTTTATTACACTCTTTCCTAATATATATATATATATATATGTCAATTTCGATCATTTCTACGAAGATTTCATATGTCTTTTTGATTTTTTTCTCAAACTGTCTACGTATGCTGAAATCAGGCGTACTGTTTTCTCTAAATCTTAATTTACAATCACATCAAGGTATTTAATTCTGAAATTTCTATCATACATCAATAAATACATTAATTAACTATCATAAATATTTCATCACGAAATATTAACATTATATATTTATTTTGGCATTTTCACTGTGCTGGACAGTGTTGTGAGTTTAGGGTCAGCCCTAATGACGTGAATTATGGGGTATACTTATACCCATCAAAACATAATTTTTATTTTTTTTTCATGTGATCCTAAATATTTCTTATATATAATGTAAAATTTTAAGTCCAAAATTCCTTGTATAAAAATTATTAAAAATCATTTGGTGCCGTTGATCCTGACACCCGTTCAACCCTATTCAGGTTGATGTTCTTGGATTTGTAATTTCCAACTGAATTATCCTTTTAAGATGAAAATTTGATCATTCCTTAATCATCATATAATAAGATTTTAAAACAATTTACATGGTAAAAATCCTTCGTTTACTATTTCGTTCATATTTTGGTTTATAACATCGTATAACTTCAAGATTTGAAGTATAAAATCAAAATTAGCATATACTTACTTGATTAATTGGTAATCCCTCCTTTGAGCACTTATAATTACCTTATTTTCTTCATGGTTTCTTCCCTTGGATCGTTCCAGCCACTGCCCCTTTGATTTTTTATTATTTTCTCTCCCAAACAGAAATCTGGAACGTCCACACTGCCTGCTTATATAGGCATTTATTTTTCAATTTTTCCTTTACAATTTCGACCCAAAATGGAGGGTAAAGTTTTTCAAATTTACGTATAGTTTATTCAAAAAATTTTAGCCACATATTTAATCATTTAATATTATTTTCGGATTTTTTTCCATAGCTATATCCAGCTTTTAAATAAAGTTGTCCACCTAGTCAACCCTAATTAACAGCCCTCGCACGATTTTTCCGCTCATAATTTACTTTAATTAATGGCCAATTACCCACCCTAGGTAATAGCCTACTTAGGGGTCAATTTAGCTTATTTAAAAAAATAAAAAAAAAATCAAATACAGTAGCCTAATCGTCCACATCTCCTGCTGTGCACTTGTTGTCCACTTGGGTGGGGTCCACTTATCATGGACTTATTGGAATTTTCTGGCCACAAAAGTCAGCCCAAATCTCATCCACTATTCACCCTAGCTTCCTAGGTCATTAAAATGCACATTTTTCATTTTTTAAAATTTAAAAATCTTATGCAATAGCCCCTTAATCGTCCATGTGTGGACTTGAGTTAGCTCATTAGCTCCTTAATTATATCATTAATCACTTGATTTTATCATAATTATCTTAATCCAAGCCTCTCATTGCATAGATCTCATAATTTTAACCGTCCATTTCAAATTTCATCTTAATCCGACTTTTCTAGCTCAAGTTATGACTATTTGAATTTTTTGACGGTGATGATCCATTTTCACACTAATTTCATCCTTATTTTCATAGTCCATCATTTCCATAAGATTAAGCACAAAATTATGTGCTTACCTTTCAATTTTCATCTTA
Source organism: Annona cherimola (assembly GCA_030490835.1). NCBI lineage: Eukaryota > Viridiplantae > Streptophyta > Magnoliopsida > Magnoliales > Annonaceae > Annona > Annona cherimola. The sequence continues at coordinate 47,988,182 of CM059972.1, forward strand.
ATCCGCCTTACTGGCGTTGAGTTGTGGATTTTCTAGCATTTGCTACCTTTAATCCATAATTAACAACATAATCTCCATTAGTTAACCCATAATATATGAGGTAATTATCCTCAATATAATCACATTCCCTAATTCTCATTAAACCTCTTTAATCACATTGACCCATATCGGCTTATATTGATAATTCATAATCACTTGCCCAAATTGCAATAAATCGTCAATATTGCAATTGGAAATCATTTATAGTTCCACTAAATTATACTTGATTCATATTTATATGCCAATTGCATATAAATAAACCTTACTTGGGTCCGGGTTTCACACTAAATATGCAACAAGATTCAATGCCTTAGTTAGGTATGTACCATGGATTGCCAATGTGCCAGAGAATAAGGCACACAGGTTCCAACGTGGGCTGAAACCCCAATTAAGGGAGGGACTAGCTCCATTACTGATAAGAGATTATGCCTCTAGTATAGAAAGAGCTAGGGCATTAGAAATGGAGTCCATGAGGACACAGGAGCTTAGGCAAGCTCAAGAGCAATTCTTCTCAGCTCCCAAGGAAAATGGGGCCAAGAAAGGGAAAAAAGAGAAGACAATAAATGGAAAGGAGGAATCCAGTTCCAAGGGAAAGAGTATCTCGCCTTGCAAAACTTGCCATAAGCACCACTCTGGTGAATGCCTCCAAGGATTAAGGAAATATTTTAAGTGTGGTCAAGCAGGACATATAGCTCGGGAATGAAGAATGACTAAGTGCTTCATATGTAGCCAAGTTGGGCATATATCATTTAACTGCTCGAACAAACCACAGGAAGCTCCAACTCGAGGAAGGTTGGACCAGCAGAAAGCCCCCGCCATAGCCAACAACCCTGTGCGTGTCCAAGCCCTAACCGGAATGGAATCACAAGAAACTCAGGAAGAAGTAGTTACAGGTATGATTTAAATGTAAGGAAATTCACTATTTAATAAAAAGTGCTAAGCATTTATTGGAATCATACCAATACATAACCACACACGCACTATGGGTGGAGAAAAGCAGTAGTACCATGAATCCCGAGGATATAAAATGGCAAGTATGCAAGGCATGATAAGCATGATGATCCTATGATAGAAATTGAGGCTAAATAGATGAGGTGCAATGATGAAGGGAATTGTTTGAAATTATTTTTCAATCCCAATACATTTAAAGATAAGCAAGAAAAAGAAGGAATTTCCTCCATACGAACTAGCAAAAGCCAAGAAAGGCTAATATGCTTTTGAGTATAAATGTTTAATTATGCAGAAAAAGCATAATTGAGTATTTCAAGGGCAATAGGTTTCGGGAAGAAACTTATTGTAAGGGGGGAGGATTGTGAAACCCCAACCTTAGACACGTATAAAACCCTAGGGTTGTTGTGAAACCCAGACCTTATACGCGTCATTTCGGGTTGTAAACCCTAAATTTTTTGTAATTATTTTTATGATAAATGAAAATTCATGAATTATATTTGTGGATATGTGTATTGGAGATTAAAATAATGTAATTAAGAATTTAACCCATGTGAATAGTACACTTGAATAGTAACCCTGGGATTAAGACACGTGGTTAAGAGTTAATTATTTGGATTAACTTAAACACAAAAAGACAAAAAGGAGATTTAATCACTACAGGACGAAATAGTAATTCTTTTTTATATTTTAATCCAATTTTGGATTTTAGTGAAAAATTAAAGAAAAATTTATAATTTGCAATCCGAACGTCAGATTTCAATGAAATTTTTTATGGATGGTTAAAAATTCATGATGGACAGGATGAGTTGTCCAAGATTTATCAAAAATTATGAATCAAGGGTCAAGATCAAAGATCGTTTGGAGATCAAAAATCACTTTTTTACTTTAACATTAATATAGGTTTGACTTTTAATTATTTTTAATTAATTAAAAAGAAAATTATTAAATGAAAAATCTGCACATTTTCCAAGGTAGCTTGGGCGTGCAAGGGGGTTGAATTTTGAGCCAAGATCAATGGCTCACATTTGATCTTATCAAGTGATCAATGGCTTGGATGATTTTGGATTAAAATATGTATTTTTAATAAAACAAAAATAATAAATAAAGGGGCTGCAAGAAAGGACGTCCAAGGCAGAAAGGGGGGACGGAATTTTGACTAAAGGATTGCTTAGATTTTGATGAAAAATCAAGGGATAAGATGAATCCAATCATGGAAAATCAAGGGTGTAGATTTAACACACCTTTCGATGAAAATTTGCAATTAATTGAAGGGATTAGCTCTAGAAATGTGTGGACCACATAATTCCACCTAGGAAAATCAGAAATGAGGTGGAAACGAGGTGGAAAAATATTTAGAATTTAATACCTCAAGCAAAGGAGGTAAATTGCAATTAAGTAGAAAATCAAAAACTATAAATAGGGAGCCTTGGGGACGTCCAAATGAATTCCAACCCAGCTCCATTTGAGCAAAAACCCTTGCTCCCACATGTACCCAAGCCAAAGAGGAAGAGGAAGAGGAGAAGAGAAAGAAAGAGAGAGAAAATGAGAAGGAAAGGAGGAGTTTTTCACTTTGGGTAAGTGATTTCTTCCCAAATTTCTTTTGAATGATAAGTACGGTAAAACCATGCTTAGATAATGCCTAAGCATGAGAAAATAAGTATAGTTATAATGCTTAATTGAAATTATTCCAAAATATCAAAAATTTGGAGCGAAGATAGAGCATTCGGGAAGATAACATATGATATACGAAAATAATGCTCCAAATTTGATAAATGATGATTTGGGATGAATGATTATGATAAATATAATGTTGGAATGATGGTATATTAATCTCATAATTTTTGGAATTAAGGATTATACTTAAGTGAATTTATGTTGATTTTTAGTATAAGGAAAAAAATGATTTATTTGGCCAAGTTAATAAATTCAAAATGTATGAAATTTCCCATGATATACTAAGCATAAGCTATGTCATGGTATTTTTTATTTTTGGAAAAAATGTCAATTTTTGGAACAACGTGATTTTGGAGAAAATTTGAGATTAATATTTAAATATAAGGAGGGAATTTTTAAAGGAATTTATGGATAAAAATCCATATAAGGAGATAATGACCAAGTATTTATAAAATGACAACCTCTATAGGAATGAGGTAATAGATGATTATAAAGCATGTATGGGAAGCAATCTAAGACATGGAATGATATAGATAAAATATCATTTTTTCCTTTTATAGGAAAAGGAAAGGAAAAGGTGGAGGACACAGACTGAGGAGGTAAGCAAGCTATATGCTTTCTAAAATATTTCTAAATGATTGCAAATTGTTTGCTTACGTGTTTTATGAATTAAATTTAAGGATGACCATTCATATAATGCTTTACATGAAATGGTTGCTAACTGCTTGTTAAATTATTTTCTAAATGATTTATCAAGTTTTATGGAGCATGTCATGTCGGCATATGTATGTATGAACATGGTGCACAAGGAAGAGACTTTGGTGAAAGTAGTAGCGGATCAGAGAGTCCCCCTTCACTATTGCCGAGTCGCAAGGGCTGTGTGCCGGCGGCATCCTCCCAGAGGTTGGAGGCACAAGGAAAGTCATGAATGAATGAATTGTGGCGCCCCGAACCGATGCGTCACATTTGTCCTTACTCCAAGATCTTGTCGATTGGTAAGTGTGAATCAAGATTGTTACCCTGATCACGCGGCGGGTACTTAATTCGATCTCGTCCAATTTTTTTCTTTTTCTTTCTTTTTCTTTTCTTTCATCACATAAAGACACATGCTTATCATCAAATTTCAATTATCATTGATAACATTCATTCTTATTTTTATACAATACAGGTTATTTTAACCTGATCATTTCATACATATATAATTTAAAAACTCCTTACCATATGTTCATTCATACTATATACAGATCAGCATATCATAAAATTTTCTCATACCTTCTTTTTTTCTTTCCTTCCTGGTCCTGTGCTGTACCTGTCTATGGTTTGAAAAGCAAAACGTGAGTCGAAACTCAGTAAGCAAGCATTTTTCCATTTAAATGCATTTCTCTCATTCAATAGTAGACACTTATCAAGTGATCTACTATCAATCAGTGGAAACCTTTTCATAAAATCTTTCATATTTCATACCAAAAACATACGCTTGTAAAACTTTACCTGTATGGATATATTTTATGTCCTAAGATATTTTTCATAAAACTTCCTTTGTCCAAGGACATTCTCATGTCCTTAAAACTTTTTTTCATAAAACCTTTTCAAAACAAGCATATGCATCATGCATTATGTTTCTGTCCGTCTGGTAGGTGACACTTACCAAGTGATCACCCTTTCCTCCTTAGGAGAGAAACCATTTCAATTGATAACTCGCGAGCTAGGCAGTTATCCGTGTCCTTCTCCCATTTCATGGAGGGCGCCACCGACATTTCGCCTTTTGAAGTGACTTGGCCTATGTAGAAGGGGCCCATCTTGCAACCACGTCCGATTTGCATATCCTCTATAGTAGACCTAGTACATAACTCATGTGCACATTCCTTTTTCCACATTCTTATGCTAGCATGCTTTTTATAAAACTCCACAGACCCTAGTCTGTGATTTTTCCTTTTCAAAACTTGATGCTAGCATGTCATTTTAAAATAGTACAGACCTTGGCCTGTATTCCCTTTTCTAACTTGAAAACTTGGCATAGCCCAAGTTAACAAGTTAATAAAAATATTTTGTAAGGATGACCAACCTTAAATAATTTTGAAATTATTTAAATAACACATTTCTAAATCATTTAAAATATTCGAAGGAAATATTTGAGAAATAGTAATTTCAAAATTTTGCTAAAATGTTTTTAAATAAATTTTGAGCTGTAAAATAATTTTAAAAACATTTTAATATCTACAGACAAAAGATTTTGCAAACGCTTTTCTTCCCATTTCTGAATTTTTCATTTTAATATTCTTTGACCACACAACACATGAGCTACTTCTATATGAAGGCAAGCTTGTATGATCCTTTGGTCATTACTTAAAAAAATCTTCATTCAAATAGATTATCGGTTGGCCTTCCTTAAATCTGCTTCAAAATATTTTAATAAATCATTTTAAATTCGTTTGATGAAACCACATATTATTTGGAAATCAAAATTTTCCTTTTCTATTATAATGCAACCATTTCCACATTTTTCCTTATTTTCCTAAGGATTTGCTTATGATAAAGAAATTCCCACATAACTTAACATTTATCCTTACTTCCATATGGATTTTCATATGATAAAGCAATTCTGATATATTTCATGGTTGCAATATAAAACATATAAAATCATTTTCAAAAAGTTTGCTTGCTTACCTCTTTTTTGCTTTAGTCTGAATCCTTTATCCTTTCCTTCATTTTCCTATACAAGTGAAAAGGATATACATACTTTATTATACATATGTTATATTCATTTATGACCTTATTTTCCTTCATAATTTCTTATAGAGGTTAACCTTAAAAATACTTAGTCATTATTTCCTTATATGGATTTTTATCCATAAATCCTTAAAAATTTCATCCTTAAATTTAAATATTAATCTCAAAATTTCTCCAAAATCACGCTGTTTACTGTAGCAAATCACTATTCATCCAAGGTTACTGTTCACAGCAACGTGGGTTAGTTCATGGGTTCCAAAAATTGATATTTTTTCCAAAAATAAAAAATACCATGATATAGCTTATGCTTAGTACGTCATGGAAAATTTCATACATTTTGAATTTATCATTTACTTGGCTAAATAAATCATTTTCTCCATATACTAAAAATCAACATAAATTCACTTAAGCATAATCCTTAATTTAAAAAATCATGAAATTAATATATCATCATTCCAACATCATATTTATCATATTCATACATCCCAAATCATAATTTATAAATTTTAGAGCATTATTTTCATATATCATATGCTATCTTCCCGAATGCTCCATCTTTGCTCCAAATTTTTGATGTTTTGGCATAATTTCGATTAAGCATTATTAATATACTTATTTTCTCATGATTAGACATTATATAAGCATGGTTTTACCCTACTTAACATCCAAAAGAAATTTGGGTGGAAATCACTTACCCGAAGTAGAGATATCCCTCTTTTTCTTACACTTCTCTTTCCAACTTTCTCCTCTTCTTTCTCCTCAAGGCTAGAACGTCATGGGGGTGGAAAATACTCAAATGGAGCTGGGTTTTTGATGCCTTGGACGTCCCCCTGCTGCCCTATTTATAGGGCTTGATCTTTCAAAAATTGGATTTTACCCCCTAGCTTGAGGTATTTAATTATAAAAATGTATTTTTTTATAATTTTGAAAATGCGTGGAGCTTTGTGCAGCCACCCTAGGCCTGCTCCAGCCCACCCTATGCAGCCCTATTTTTCCTTGATTTTTTGATTTTTAAAATTAATTAATTTAGGCTAAATAAATCCTAGCCGTTGATTTAAGATGATGATGATCATGGACCATTGATTTGGACAAAATTCCAGCCACCCTAGCCTGCCATGCCGCTGCTGCAGCTGCCTTTCAATTATTTTTATAATTATTTTTATTATTTATTTTATTCAAAAGTCAAAAGTAGATTTAATTAAAAGTTAAGCTACTTTTTCGATCTCTATTTGACGCTTCATCTTGACCTTTGATTTGTGATTTTAATCACATCTTAACCCATTCATCATGTTCAACATAAAATTTTAACCATCCATACAAAATTTCATCGAATTCCGACGCCCGGATTGCAAATTATGAATTTTTTTCTATTTTTCCACTAAAATCCAAATTTGTATTAAAATAATAAAAAGTAATGCTATTTTTTCTTGTAGTTATTAAATTCCTATTTTATCTTTTTATGATTAGGTTAATCCAAGTGATTAACTCTTAATCACGTGTCTTAATCCTTGGTTAATATTCACGTTCACTATTCACATGTACTACTCACGTACACTATTCACGTGGGTTAAATTCTTAATTGCATTATTTTAACCTCTAGTACACACATTTGCAAATATAACATATTTCATGAATTTTATTTATAATAAAAATCAGTACAAAAATCTGTGTGATTGCCGGTTTCACAATCCTCCCCCCTCCCCCTTACAAAAGGTTTCGTCCCATAACTTATTACAACCTATCATACTTCTGCTGCACCTTTCATATACAGGGTTTTTTTTATATAAAGACACTATTCATTCCTTCTACTAATAGTGCAGGAGTAGTTGATATGGAAATCACATAATGTCATCATTAATTAATTCATCATCCATACCTGCAATTTCTTTCTCTCCTTGTTCTTGTGACTCTTTGTGAGTCAACCCATACATCCGCGCTAGGTTAGTAGAGGTACCCTGTTGGTTGGCAGTCATATTCCTTTGCTGAGCAGATTTCCCTTGACCTCTTGCTTCTTGTGCTTTGTTTGGACATTCGATGGCAATGTGTCCTACTTGTTCACAAATTAAGCACTTTAATAATTTTGCCTCAGCGCTTCTGCAGTCCTTTGCTATATGACCAGTCTCGCCACACCTATAACATTTATTAGAACCCTTTAAACATTTGCCAAAATAACACCTTTGACAATTTGTTCATATTGGAGCACCTACTGGGATGGAATTTGACTTCATTATTCTTGTCACTGTCTTCTTGCTCATTTCTTTTCCCATATCATGCTCCTGGGTGTCAAAATTAAACTGCTCTTGTTCTTCTTGGGTTCTTAATATTTCTAATTCTAAGGCTCTTGCACTTTCTATGCTTGTGGCATAATCTCTAATCAAATGAGGTGCAAGGCCTTCTCTTAAACACGACTTCAGCCCTTGCTGAAACCTTTGTGCCTTATTTTCGGGTACATTCGTTATCCATGGAACAAATCTTACCAGGGCAATAAATTTTGTAGCATACTCCGTAACAGTCATTTCGTCCGAACATAATTGCTCAAACTCAATCACCTTTTGACTTTGGAGACCTGCCAGAAGGTACTCCTTATTAAATTCTTCCAAAAATTTTTGCCACGTCACCTCTTCCGGGTGTGGCATAGTAACTAGTAGAGTCTCCCACCATTCATAGGCGTCCCAAACCAATAAGTGGGTGGTGCACATTAACTTCGGTTGATCATTGCATGGGGAGATTCTAAATAACTTCTTAATCTCAATCATCAATTGCTCAGCTTTTATAGGGTCCGGTTTGCCTGCAAACTTAGGGGGGTGTTGTGCTAAGAAAGCACTGATAACCCTTCTATCAGCTTCTAATAGGCTATCTTCAATTCCTATTATAAGGGTAGGGTTGACCAATGGGCCGATCCTTTCCCTATCCTTGTTTCCCAGCTGGGTACGTTGATGTTCCTCCCATAATCCTTGGATCATGCCCATGTCTTGTGTTGTCCATTGCTGCATTGCTTTCTCTACAGATGAAGCTACTATTTCCTCTATTTGTTTTTCTTGGTTAGCTCATCTTTCTATACGGGGTTCAGAACTAACCTCTTCTTGTCGGTGACGAGTTCTTTGTTCTATTTGCTCCTCCTGCCCTGGTCACTTAGACCTATTACTGGTCTCTCCTTTTTCTTGTTGACTTACAACTTCATTATTTGCGATCGCTTTTCCTTTGTTCAACCTAGCTCCTGCTATGGTGATAGGCATCTTTCTATAAATTCAAAAATCATATCATCTATAATTCATAGCATAATTAATCACTAATCATACATACTTATCATACAAGTATAAAATATTTTTACTTGTATTTAAAACAACCTATATTCATTAATCATTTCAAAAGTCAAAAGAGACTTTTGTTATCTTCCTCTTTCCTTTTCTTACCACAAATACTCTACCTAGCTAGTGCTAGACCAACCAAGTCATCTTTACTTTTCTTCTTTCCACTCCTATTTATCAATCCTAATTTTGATATCAACTCGGTGATATCAAATCTTTTCATTCCACGCCATTACCAATCCTTACTCTGATACCAACTTCTGTGGCGCCCCAAACCGAGGCATCACATTTGTCCTTACTCCAAGATCTTGTCGATTGGTAAGTGTGAATCAGGATTGTTGCCCTGCTCATGCGGCGGGTACTTAATTCGATCTCATCAAATTTTTTTCTTTTTCTTTCTTTTTCTTTTCTATCATCACATAAAGACACATACTTATCATCAAATTTCAATTATCATTGATAACATTCATACTTGTTTTTGTACAATACAGGTTATTTTAACCTAATCATTTCATACATACATAATTTGAAAACTCCTTACCATATGTTCATTCATACTATATACAGATCAGCATATCATAAAATTTTCTTCATACCTTCTTTTTTTCTTTCCTTCCTGGTCCTGTGTTGTACCTGTCTATGGTTTGAAAAGCAAAACGTGAGACGAAACTCAGTAAGCAAGCATTTTTTTCATTTAAATGCATTTCTCCCGTTCAATAGTAGACACTTATCAAGTGATCTACTATCAATCAGTGGAAACCTTTTCATAAAATCTTTCATATTTCATACCAGAAACATATGCTTGTAAAACATTTCTTGTATGGACATATTTTATGTCCTAAGATATTTTTCATAAAACGTCCTTTCTCCAAGGACATTCTCATGTCCTTAAAACTTTTTTTCATAAAACTTTTTCAAAACAAGCATATGCATCATGTATTACGTTTTTGTCCGTCTGGTAGGTGACACTTACCAAGTGATCACCCTTTCCTCCTTAGGAGAGAAACCCTTTCAATTGATAACTCGCAAGCTAGGCAGTTATCCGCGTCCTTCTCCCATTTCAGGGAGGGCGCTGCCGGCATTTCGTCTTTTGATGAGACTTGGCCTATGTAGATGGGGCCCATCTTGCAACTGTTGGAAACAATGTTTAAAACAATAAAAATTGACCAGATCTTGAGTTTTGATGATTAACAAGAACTAATTTTGAGTATATAAAAGGTACTAATGTATTTGCTAAATGTTTAAGGAAAGCAAAGAGGTCAAGTCGATCTGCAAGTCGACTTGGACTTCGACTTGGGTGAAGTCGATCCCAAAGTCGACTCAAATATCGACTTGAGAATGAATCCCAAAAGGCAACAGGTGAAGTCGCAGGTCAAGTCGACTCCACTTGCGACTTGGGAAGTCAAGTCGCAGACGAAGTCGACTCCAGAATCGACTTGGGGTATCCAGAGTTGAAAACTGGAAACGAACATAACGAAGTCGCAAACGAAGTCGACTCCAGGTGCGACTTGGGTGAAGTCGCAGGCCAGGTCGACTCCATCCACGACTTGAGAAGTTCAAACTTCAAAGATGCAGTTTTCAAGCTATTCAAGAAGATTTATCACTCAAGTCCAAGGAATCAAGATGAAAAACAAATGAGTCAAATTCAAAGTCAAGATTCATGTTCTACATCAAATCAAGTCTATCAAGCTCAAAGACAAAGATACAAGTATGATTCAAGCAATATCTATCAAGACTACATAAGTCAAATATGCATGAATCATCTAAGAAAGAATCAAGCCAATCCAAAATAGAAGAACCCAACTTGAAGATCAAAGCAGGTTCAGCAAAACCCGAGCCAAGTCGCAGGCCAAGTCGACTTCAGGTTCGACTTGAGTCGAAGTCTGAAACCAAGTCGACTAAAACTCAGACTTGGGAAATTGGAAGAACTGGAGTCGCAGACGAAGTCGACTCCAGATGCGACTTGGGTTACCAAGTCGCAAGCCAAGTCGACTCCATCTTCGACTTGGGTATAACGTTCAAATTTTCGAACGTTGGAGTTCATTTATTGCGCACCAACCATCTCCACAACGTTCATATTTTCTTCCCTCTATAAAAGGACCCTCAAATGAACGTGAAAACACAACAAGAGAACACAAGACACTACGTTAAAGTTCAAAGAGAGAAAAGAAGTGCAAGAAAGGTTTCCTATTTGCTTTTCTCCATTGTTGAGTGGTCCGTATAAATTCTAAGGAAGAAGAAAGCTTCAAGTTGCTAGCGCCTTCAACAATATTCATCCAAAGCTGCTTCTACAACTTCTTCCTCGAGCTAAATCTGCCTACACAAATCTGTAAAGTGTAGTTTCATTTATTCCATTGTCTTGTTGTATAAATCTTGATTTACCTTGGGTAGCTAAGATCAAGTATATGCAAAGTAGGGTGTGATTGGAGTGAGACTCATCACCTACTTTTGCATGTGAGTTGTTTATGCCCCCTAGAGCTAGAATCTAGAAGAGAGCAAGTGGCTCTAGTTGTATATGCCCCCTAGAGCTGGAATCTAGAAGAGAGCAGTGACTCTAAGTGTATTCGTGGAATACATAGTGGAACCCAAGTCACAACAGAGTGTGAGCTTGGAAGAGTGGAGTAGGGAAAGTTTGCCCGAACCACTATAAATCTTGTGTTATATCTCTTTTTACTGCTTTATCTTTATTGCTCTCTAGCTCTTTTCAAAAGGGGATTAATTACTCAAAGGGTTAAGTCTTTATTTACCAAAGATTTTTTAAAGAACCCAATTCACCCCTCCCCTCTTGGGTTTTGCCACTAACTCGGGACCAACAAGTGGTATCAGAGCAGGTCTTTGAGTTTACCAAAGAGATCTTATCAAAATGGCATCCCAATCTACTTCCGTTCCCGCTTTTGCTGAAGGCCAATCCTTTACAAGGCCACCGTTGTTTGACGGGAACAATTTTGGATATTGGAAGCTTCGTATGAAGCAACTCATCATGGCTACCGACATGGACTCTTGGATTGCTATCCAAGATGGAGTAACCTTGTCTACCGATGAAAGAGCTTCCAAATGGACCGATGAGGAAGTAAGAATTGTTAAGAGCAACGCCAAAGCTATGAACTCTTTATTTTGTGCTCTTAATGCTTCTGAATATGATAGAGTATCCTCTTGCTTGACCGCCAAAGAAATATGGGATACACTAACCTCTATCTATGAAGGAACTTCTCAAGTCCAAGGGACGAGAAGAAATATTTTGATTGGAGAACTGGAGAATTTTAGAATGCTAGAAACAGAAAATATTTCTGAAATGTTCGCTAGATTCTCAAAAATTACTAATGCTTTAAAAGGTCTTCGAAAGGCTATTTCTGAATCTGAGCAGGTTATGAAGATCTTAAGAGCTCTACCGGAATCATGGACTCCAAAGATAACTGCAATAGAAGAAGCCAAAGACCTAAACACTTTAAAGCTTGAAGACTTAATTAGCTCACTCATGTCACATGAGCTAATTAAAAGAAGAAATGAAGATCAACATAGGGGCAAAAGAGCAATCGCCTTGAAAGCCGCACAAGACACTGATGATACCTCCTCTTCTCAAAACGACGACGAGATTGCCCTTCTCACAAAACGTTTCAGAAAATTTGTGAGGAAAGGGAAAAATTTCAGAAGCTTCAAGGAAAGAACTCCCAAAGAGAAGAAGAAATAACCAACCAAATGCTACCGATGCGGCGGTTCGGGACATATGCAAGCTCAATGTCCAACTCCCGAAGAAAGCAAGGCAAACGAACAAAGAAAGGATAGAAGGAACAACAAAAGATTCCAAAAGTACAAAGGTAGAGGCATGTATGTAAACGATGAGGAATCTACAACGAGTAATTCCTCAACCGACGAAAACGAGGTGGAAGAATGTGCAAGAATTTGCTGCATGGCACAAATCGAACAAGAAGAACGAATTACCTCAACAAAATGCACAAGCGATGAAGAGGTAAGTTCCAAACTCTCCCATTCTAAATCAAGTTTTTCTTCCTTTCAAGAATGCCTCAAATGTACTGAATTAGATGAGCTACAAACTGCATATGATTCATTATATGAAGAAATAAAGAAATTAGGAAGCAAGTTTACAATTAAGAAAAGACAATGTGATGCAACAATAATTGTAAATGGTAAACTTGCAGAAAGATTAGACAAATTGAAAGATGAAAATGATCTGCTAAAAAAGGAGAACAAATCATTAAATGAATCATTAGCTAAGTTCTCTAATCCAGGAGAAAGCGTCAAAATATTTTTGAATATGACCTCCCAAACACATAAAAGAGGTCTTGGGTATCATACATTTGAGCAAGGAGAAAGTAGCAAATCAAATGTACAAATATTTGAGAAACATCAAACTAAAAATGCATCTATATACAAGCCACAAAAGAAAAATTTTAAGTGGACTAGAAGACCAATAATGGAACCATTGCATACTTGGAGGCCTACTCCAAGATTACCTATGGCTTGTAATTTCTGCAATAAAATGGGTCACAAAACTTACAAATGTAATTTTAAGAAATTATATGACCATGGTGCAAAATTAGTTTGGGTTCCAAGAAACACAAGATTTGGGCTTTCAAAGTTAGAACAACAAAGATTGATCTATATTACTAACCCAAATGGACCCATAAAATGGGTACCAAGAAGATAAGATTTATTTGTTTATTTTTCAGACATGTCTTAAGGCAAACGCAAACAATGAATGGTTTATGGATAGCGGTTGCTCAAGGCATATGACCGGTGAAAGAAGTTTGTTTCACAAACTTAAGCCTTGTAATGATGGAATGGTTGCCTTTGACAATAATGAAAAAGGTAAAATTAAACGTAAAGGAAATATACATAGTATTTCAAATGCATGCATGGAAGATGTTTTGTTTGTTGAAGGACTCAAACACAATTTAATGAGCATTAGCCAATTATGTGATAAAGGGTACAAAGTTGTGTTTGAATCATCTATATGTAATGTATTTGATGGAGAGCATATCATGTTTAGTGGTAAAAGACATGGAAATGTATATTTGGTTTCACTTGATGAATTGAATGGTCAATGTCTAATGGCCATTGATAATGATCCATGGGTTTGGCATAAAAGGCTTGGACATATAAACATGGGCAACATAAAAACCCTATGGAAAAAGAGTTTGGTAGAAGGATTACCAAGATTGAAATATGACAAAGACAAGATTTGCAAGGCATGTCAATTATCAAAACAACCCAAGATGCCTTTCTCTACCAAAAAGGAAATTTCCACGACTAAGCCACTTGAATTGTTACATATGGATCTATACGGGCCATCCGACATTCTAACCATTGGAGGAAAGAAATATGTATTTGTCATAGTTGATGATTTTTCAAGATTCACATGGATAATTCTCTTAGCTAGTAAAGATGAAGCCTTCTCTATGTTTGCAACTTTTGTAAATTTAGTGCAAAATGAAAAACAAAGTACTATTGTGACCATAAGAAGCGATCATGGTGGCGAATTCGAAAACAAACGATTCATGGAATTTTGCAATGAAAAAGGAATTCACCACACATTTTCTGCACCAAGAACTCCACAACAAAATGGAGTAGTAGAAAGGAAAAATAGAACTATACAAGAGATGGCTAGAACTATGCTAAATGAGAGCAATCTATCCAAGAAATTTTGGGGTGAAGCTGTGAGTACAGCTTGTCATGTTTTGAACCGAGTTACCATTCGAGCAATCTTGAAAAAGACCCCATATGAACTATGGAAAGGAAGGAAACCAAATATCTCATATTTTCATGCTTTTGGATGTACATGCTATGTTTTAAACAATGGAAAAACCAATTTGGGCAAATTAGATGCCAAAAGCGATGAGGCTATATTCCTTGGTTATTCATCAAATAGCAAAGCATATAGAGTATTCAACAAACGAAACCAAGTTGTAGAAGAATCCATACATGTTGTATTTGATGAAATTAACCAAAGTCCGAGAAAGGAGGATGAACTAAGTGATGCAGATGAGACAAAAAGCAAAGAACAACCAAAGGAACTCGAGCTCAAGCCAAAAAATCTAGTGGAGGAAGAGGTAAGTGAAGGTAATGACTCTTACAAACCTCCAACTGATTTAAAGTTCAAAAATGCCTATCCAATTGAACAAGTTATTGGAAACATATATGAAGGAGTAAAAACTAGAAGATCAATACAAAACGTTTATGGCCAATATGCGTTTGTATCGAAAATTGAACCAAATACCATTGAACAAGCTCTTAATGATGAAAATTGGGTTATTTCAATGCAAGAAGAGCTAAATCAATTCGAAAGAAACAATGTATGGCATTTAGTTCCTAGACCAAACAATCATACAGTCATTGGTACAAAATGGGTATTTAGGAACAAATTAGATGAAAGCGGTCTTGTAATTAGAAACAAGGCAAGATTAGTAACCAAAGGGTATTCCCAAGAAGAAGGAATTGATTTTGAAGAATCGTATGCACCCGTGGCTAGATTAGAAGCCATACGCATCCTACTAGCATTTGCTTCTCATATGAACTTCAAATTGTTTCGAATGGATGTAAAAAGCGCATTTTTGAATGGTTATTTGAATGAAGAAGTATATGTTGAACAACCCCCTGGTTTTGAAGAAAAAGATCAATCAAAGTTTGTTTATAAATTAACCAAAGCATTATATGGACTAAAACAAGCACCAAGAGCTTGGTATGAAAGGTTAAATAGATTCTTGATTGATCATGAGTTTCAAAGAGGGAAAGTAGACACTACTTTATTCATCAAGTACAAAAATAAAAATATTTTGATTGTACAGATTTATGTGGATGACATAATTTTCGGTGCTACTGATGAAAATCTTTGTCAAGAATTTTCTAAGATAATGCAGAGCGAGTTCGAAATGAGCATGATGGGAGAATTAAATTTCTTCCTTGGACTTCAAATCAAGCAACAAAATGAAGGAATATTTCTAAACCAGTCCAAATATGTCAAAGAAATGCTCAAGAAATTCGGAATGCAGAATAGCAAAGGGGCAAACACTCCAATGAGCTCTACAATCAAGATCGACACGGACGAAAATGGTAAAAGTATCGATCAAACACTTTATAGAAGCATGATAGGATCTTTGCTTTATTTAACTGCTTCTAGACCCGATATCTTATTTAGTGTTTGTATGTGCTCTAGATTTCAAGCATGTCCCAAAGAATCACATCTACTTGCTGTAAAAAGAATTTTTAAATATTTGATAAAAACTACAAACCATGGACTATGGTATCCAAAGGGGTCAACCTTTGATCTAATCGGCTATTCGGATGCAGATTTTGCCGGATACAAAGTAGATAGAAAGAGTACTAATGGAACTTGTCAATTTCTTGGACATATGTTGGTTTCATGGTATTCAAGAAAACAAACAAGTGTTGCTCTATCTACTGCGGAAGCCGAATACATAGCCGCCGGTAGTTGTTGTGCCCAACTACTTTGGATGAAACAACAATTAAAGGATTATGGTATTGAATATGTTGATATTCCAATTAGATGTGATAATACAAGTGCAATATGTTTAACTAAAAATCCTGTACTGCATTCAAGAACTAAACATATTGATGTAAGACACCATTTTATTAGAGAACATGTTGAAAATCATGACGTGTGCTTAGAATATGTGAAAACAGAAGACCAAATTGCTGATATCTTTACCAAACCTCTAGCCAAAGATTCATTTTATAAGATTAGGAATGATATGGGGATGATAGAGCTTAACTAGGAAAAATACATAAGAAAATTAAATTTGAAAATGTCAAGTCGATGAGTCAAGTCGACTCCAGGGACGCCAGGTCGACTCCGCTTCAGAAGCGAAGTCGACTCCACCAGGGTCGAAGTCGACTCCGCCCCAGGCGAAGTCGACTCCAGAAGGACCGAAGTCGACTTCGCCTAGGGCAAGTCGACTCCGCGCGCGACGTTTCGCATTCGGCCGACTTCTCTTCCTTTTTCTTCTCTTCTCTTTCTTTTCTTCCTCATTTCTTTCCGGCTTCCCTGCTTCTTCCTTATCTCTCTCTTCTCCGGCTATTTCCATCTCTCCAGCATTCTCTCATTTCTTCTCCCAACTCTCTCAATCCGTCTCCTCCATCTCAGTTCTATCTCTCTCCCTCAACTACTCTCTCATTTCTCCTCCCATTCTCAAAATCTCTCAAGTTCTTTCAAGTCCCATTCTCAAAGTTCCATTCTCAAAATCCATCTCATCATTCTCTTTCTCACTAACTCTTCTTTTCAACTCTCTCAAGTCCTCTCTCAATCTAAGTTCATTTTCCTATTCCAAACTCCAAAACTCCCATCTCAATGGCCCCGAGGAAAGCCGTCTCCAAACCATCAAAAAGGCCTATGCCTAGACCTCCCACATCTCACACTGAGGAAGAAGTCCCTAGGAGAGCTAGGACACCTGCAAAACAGGTTCGAGAAGAACCCTCAACTTCTACGGGTAGAAGGGTTCGGTTCCAAGCTTCTACTCACACATCGGAACAAGCTACAAGGTCGGAAAGCCAACCTCATGCCCAAGCTTCACAGAGCACACACTCCGGAGCAAGCAGAAAGGGCACTGCAACTGGGAAAGCCCAAGTATTGAAGATGCCCACTACCTACTTCAAAACCGAGCTCCAACATAGCCGTTTCTACAAAAAGTTCTACGAACGGAAGGTATTCATACCCAAGATTATAGATTTCAATTTCTTGAAAGAATATGGATCCGACATAGAAGATCTATTGGATTTTCAAGGATGGACAAATTTTCTAAAGGAAGACGAAAGGGTCTATCCAGATCTTACTCGAATGTTTTATTATCTTTGGGATGAAGAATACTTTGGAACCTTCGTCAAAGGAGTCGAAATGGATCTTGGAATCGGGATAGTTGCAGGACCGACTGAAGTAATGAGTCATTTAGGACACATACTTGGAGTCCCGTATGAGGATGAGCCTATTCCAGAAGACCTCATTATGGATCAAATGTATAATCAGCTCACCCGGAGCAACAAGTACCATCCGGGAATCAAATTCCTTCGGTACATGGATCTTTCACCAAGGCTACGAGTACTCCGACTTCTCATTGCCCACTGCATCTACCCAAAGGGCGGTGGAAGAAATCAATTGAATCCACAAGAAGCAGGGATACTATGGAAAGTGGCCAACAGGGTCAAAGTGAGCATACCCAAATTATTTCTTGAAGCCTTGGCTTCTAGAAAGGATAACCCACGAGGAGTCCTTCCCTATGGCACATGGATCACAAAGATTCTTGAATTCTTCAAAGTGGATATTGAAGGCGAGCCTTTCGAAGTGCTCAAATCCACAAATGCCATAAATAAAGCTCTCATACAAAGAATGAAGATCAATCTGCTTGAACTAAGGCATGAAGCTTCAGAAGAAGAGCAAGAAGACAATGCACAGACTGAGGGGGAGCAACCTCCCGCGGCACCACTTGCTCAAGAGCAGCCAGCATCTCCCATATCGCACGGATCCTATTCTCCACAAGGGTCCACTGCAAGAGAACGGGTGCCTCCAACCTCTTCTGAGGAGGTCACCCTAAAGGATTTAAAAGATGAAATTGTTGCTATGAGGGCCGAAATGGGCTATCAAGAAGACCGGATGACAAGTCTTATCACCGGCGTTCACAATGCCCTCGACGATATGCACTCCCGGCAAGACAGAATTGAGCGGGAAATGCGGACTATCCGCTATCATCTTGCCTCAGGCCGACATAAGAAGAAACCCATGCCTGAACTCGATCCTTACGAATCAGGATCAGTTCATAAAGAAGCAACTCCAGATCACGCTTCTCTTGTTTACTCATCGGCCCATCATTGTCCTATCGAACCAATCTTATATCCGATCTCTCAATTTCAATTCACAAAATCATTAAGAGTTGATCGATTTTTGATAGATTTTTGATAGTTTGACAAAAAGGGGGAGATAGAATAGGTGAGTTGAGTAAAATTTTCTTTTGGGTTGGGTAGTTTTGTATCTAGGTTTCATTTTTGTTGTGTATTGCATTTTGTAAAAATGAAACTTGATATATATATATGCTTTTGATGAATGCTATGTTTGCTTAATATGTTATGCTTGATTAATAAAGTATTCAACATAATTTGCTTAAAAGGTATCCAATATACCAAAATGATATAATGGTTGAAATTTCAAAAAGCTATGACCTATAAGACAAATGCTCTGTTTCTCGAAAGACATATGAATATGATTAATGCTTGAAAGGTATCAACTCAAATGAAGTTTTGTCAATCATCAAAAAGGGGGAGATTGTTGGAAACAATGTTTAAAACAATAAAAATTGACCAAATCTTGAGTTTTGATGATTAACAAGAACTAATTTTGAGTATATAAAAGGTACTAATGTATTTGCTAAATGTTTAAGGAAAGCAAAGAGGTCAAGTCGATCTCCAAGTCGACTTGGACTTCGACTTGGGTGAAGTCGATCCCAAAGTCGATTCAAATATCGACTTGAGAATGAATCCCAAAAGGCAACAGGTGAAGTCGCAGGTCAAGTCGACTCCACTTGCGACTTGGGAAGTCAAGTCGCAGACGAAGTCGACTCCAGAATCGACTTGGGGTATCCAGAGTTGAAAACTGGAAACGAACATAACGAAGTCGCAAACGAAGTCGACTCCAGGTGCGACTTGGGTGAAGTCGCAGGCCAGGTCGACTCCATCCACGACTTGAGAAGTTCAAACTTCAAAGATGCAGTTTTCAAGCTATTCAAGAAGATTTATCACTCAAGTCCAAGGAATCAAGATGAAAAACAAATGAGTCAAATTCAAAGTCAAGATTCATGTTCTACATCAAATCAAGTCTATCAAGCTCAAAGACAAAGATACAAGTATGATTCAAGCAATATCTATCAAGACTACATAAGTCAAATATGCATGAATCATCTAAGAAAGAATCAAGCCAATCCAAAATAGAAGAACCCAACTTGAAGATCAAAGCAGGTTCAGCAAAACCCGAGCCAAGTCGCAGGCCAAGTCGACTTCAGGTTCGACTTGAGTCGAAGTCTGAAACCAAGTCGACTAAAACTCAAACTTGGGAAATTGGAAGAACTGGAGTCGCAGACGAAGTCGACTCCAGATGCGACTTGGGTTACCAAGTCGCAAGCCAAGTCGACTCCATCTTCGACTTGGGTATAACGTTCAAATTTTCGAACGTTGGAGTTCATTTATTGCGCACCAACCATCTCCACAACGTTCATATTTTCTTCCCTCTATAAAAGGACCCTCAAATGAACGTGAAAACACAACAAGAGAACACAAGACACTACGTTAAAGTTCAAAGAGAGAAAAGAAGTGCAAGAAAGGTTTCCTATTTGCTTTTCTCCATTGTTGAGTGGTCCGTATAAATTCTAAGGAAGAAGAAAGCTTCAAGTTGCTAGCGCCTTCAACAATATTCATCCAAAGCTGCTTCTACAACTTCTTCCTCGAGCTAAATCTGCCTACACAAATCTGTAAAGTGTAGTTTCATTTATTCCATTGTCTTGTTGTATAAATCTTGATTTAGCTTGGGTAGCTAAGATCAAGTATATGCAAAGTAGGGTGTGATTGGAGTGAGACTCATCACCTACTTTTGCATGTGAGTTGTTTATGCCCCCTAGAGCTAGAATCTAGAAGAGAGCAAGTGGCTCTAGTTGTATATGCCCCCTAGAGATGGAATCTAGAAGAGAGCAGTGACTCTAAGTGTATTCGTGGAATACATAGTGGAACCCAAGTCACAACAGAGTGTGAGCTTGGAAGAGTGGAGTAGGGAAAGTTTGCCCGAACCACTATAAATCTTGTGTTATATCTCTTTTTACTGCTTTATCTTTATTGCTCTCTAGCTCTTTTCAAAAGGGGATTAATTACTCAAAGGGTTAAGTCTTTATTTACCAAAGATTTTTTAAAGAACCCAATTCACCCCTCCCCTCTTGGGTTTTGCCACTAACTCGGGACCAACAGCAACCGCGTCCGGTCTGCATATCCTCTATAGTAGACCTAGTACATAACTCATGTGCACATTCCTTTCTCCACATTCTTATGTTAGCATACTTTTTATAAAACTCCACAGACCCTAGTCTGTGATTTTTCCTTTTCAAAACTTGATGCTAACATGTCATTTCAAAATAGTACAGACCTCGGCCTGTATTCTCTTTTCTAACTTGAAAACTTGGCACAACCCAAGTTAACAAGTTAATAAAAATATTTTGTAAGGATAACCAACCTTAAATAATTTTGAAAATATTTAAATAGCACATTTCTAAATCATTTAAAATATTCGAAGGAAATATTTGAGAAATAGTAATTTCAAAATTTTGCTAAAATGTTTTTAAATAAATATTGAGCGGTAAAACAATTTCAAAAAAATTTTAATATCTACAGATAAAAGATTTTGCAAACGCTTTTCTTCCCATTTCTGGATTTTTCATGAACAAAGGATATACCAATGCATAATTTATTTTTTTATATGATATCATATTCTTTGACCACACGACACATGAGTTACTTCTATATGAAGGCACGCTTGTATGATCCTTTGGTCATTACTTAAAAAAATCTTCATTCAAATAGATTATCGGTTGGCCTTCCTTGAATCTACTTCAAAACATTTTAATAAATCATTTTAAATTCATTTGATAAAACCACATATTATTTGGAAATCAAAATTTTCCTTTTCCATTATAATGCAACCATTTCCACATTTTTCCTTATTTTCATAAGGATTTGCTTATGATAAAGAAATTCCCATATAACTTAACATTTATCCTTACTTCCATATGGATTTGCTTATGATAAAGCAATTCCAACAGATTCCATGGTTGCAATATAAAACATATAAAATTATTTTCAAAAAGTTTGCTTGGTTACCTCTGTTTTGCTTTAGTCTGAAACCTTTATCCTTTCCTTTCCTTTTCCTATACAAGTGAAAAGGATATACATACTTTATCATACATATGTTATATTCATTTATGACCTTATTTTCCTCCATAATTTCTTATAGAGGTTAACCTTAAAAATACTTGGTCATTATTTCCTTATATGGATTTTTATTCATAAATTCTTAAAAATTTCATCCTTATATCTAAATATGAATATCAAATTTTCTCCAAAATCACGCTGTTTACTGTGAAACCCCAACCTAAGTAGGTTCCAATGTATGCATTGGACATATACAAGTGATTTATATGTGAATTAAATGAAGTATGGATGATTTTAGGATTTTATGATATTTGGCAATTAGGGTTCAATTAAGAATGGTGATTAAAAATTTAATCGCCGGAGCCCAATATGAGTCAAGGTGACTAAAGGGGAATAATGAGGATTAAAACATGCTAATTTGGCATGAATATTTAGTTTAATTTTCATGATTTAATTAACGGAGATTAAAATGAAAATTGTGGAATTATGTTGGAAAACACTAGAAAATTCATAACTCAACGCCTGTAAGGCGGATTCAAGTGAAATTTGAAGTGGAAGTTGATGGTGTTGGGCTTGGTTTTATAGGATTATTGGATTATGAAAATATTTGATGAAATTAGTTTAATGATTTATTCATCACATCTCAATTTCAACCGTTAACTTCAAACAGCTATAACTTGAGCTAGGAAAATCGGATTGAGATGAAATTTGAAAAGGTTGAATAAAATCATGAGATTAACCTTTTTGGAAGGTTTAGATTAAGCTAATTATGTTGGGAAAATGCCTGCATTAGAAAAGGTGTATACAGTTGACTTTTACACCTCAAAAGTATCATGAATTTAAGGCAAAAGGTGCATGAATAAAATGCAATCTTTAAAGGTCCAAATAGGTGTCAAATGCAGGCAAAATACAGGTTATTTTATGCTTAAAAATGTGGGAAAATTCGTGGTTTATGCTGCTGGAATTAATGAGCTAGAGGTGAGCTCAAAGGGAGCTAGGCAAGGTGGCAATGCATGGACATTCCAAGCAGTTGCTGTTTGGATTTTTGTGAATTTTTATTTTATAAATAATGCACATAAATAGATGACATGTTGGGATTTATAAATAAGTATTTAATCATGTGGAAAAAATCCAAAAAAATTCGTGAACTGCAGCTGTCATTGATGAATGAAAAGTGGACAGCATGTTGAGGCAAATGACGTGCACTGTTTTGATGTTGTTGTAATGAGTTTTGCTAATTTTTTTATGCCAAATTAATGGATTAATTAAATTCTAATAAGGTGTATAATTTACCCTCAAATTGAGATTATTAAAAAATGGAAAAAATATGAAAATGGGCAGCAATTATGGACATGCCAAGTGGACAGCTTGTATGGTCAAGATCTTGAGCAGATTTTGGGTTTAATAAAAAATGATAAAAATATTTTATATGGCTGTAAATCAACCAGCACATCAAGAGGATAAGTGAGCAATTAAAGGGCTGTGGAAAATCCAACTCTACAATGGAATGCTCGGTGATGTGAAGAGAAGCTTGGAAAAATATTTTTCTAAGTGCCCAAGCTCTTCTCTCCCAAGGCAGCAGCTCACGTCCCAGCCCTAGGCCACCAAGGAGGAATAAAAGAGAAGAAAAAATAAGGGAAAAAGGAGGGATTACCATTTAATTAAGTAAGTATATGATTATTTTGAGTTTATACTTCAAATCTGGAAATTATATGATGTTATAAACTAAAATATGAATGAAGTAGTAAACGAAGGGTTTTCACAATGAAAATTTGTTTTCAAATTCATTATATGATGATTAAGGGACGACCAAAATTTCAGATTGAAATATTAAGCAGGTTTCAAATTAACAATTTGAGAAGATTAACCTAAACAGGGTAAAAAGGGTGACAGAATCATCTGTAGAAAATGATTTTTAATAATTTTTATACAAGTAATTTTGGGCTGAAAAGTTTACAGGATATATAAGACATATTGAGGATTACACTAAAAACTTAAATATTATGTTTTGATGCATATAAATATATCCAATAATTTACGTGATTAAGGCTGACTGAAAATGGATGCTGCTGTCCAGCAAGGTAAAAATACCAAAATAAATATAAATGCTTAATTTTTTATGCTGTAAATATTTATGTTGGTTAATTAATATAGTTATTAATTTATGGTAGAAATTTCAGATCAAAACTACTTGATTTGATGTTAATTCAAGATTTTGAGATTTTAGTATGCCTGATTTCTGCATATGTGGATAGTTGGAGAAACAAATCAAAAAGAAATATGAAACCTATGTAGAAATGATCCAAATTGATATATATGTTAATAGCCTAAATTTGGGTTAGGAAAATTTGGATTAATTTCTGAAAATTCGGATTTATAAAACTGTTTAGGGTTATGTTTTGAGAAACACATTAAACGTGTGAAAAATGGGTTCCAAAGTTGCTATTTTGGAAACCTATGATTAGTGGATTTAAATCTCATAAAAATACCCTAAATAAAGTGATAATTAGGGGTAATTATCATGCTAAATTAGTGACTAAGTTTCTGACTTAAAATTTTTTATGAAATGCCTCATACATGTGTTGCGAAATGGGCATTTGTGAAAGGATAAACATGCATAGGTGATAAATAACTTATGTAATGTGATTTTGTGCAAAAATGCATAAAAATATGATAAATTTTGTTAATATATTGTTGTTTAGAATTACATGATGTTAATCGCAAACTTTGAGATTAATTAATGAGGCTTAAGGCAACAACGGGTGCTTAAAATGAGCAATGATGTGTGAAAAATGAAAAATATGTTAAAAATGATAAATGGAGGCAATGAACCACCAAATAATGATTTAATGAAATATTATTATATGTATGTAATTTTACCCTACATAAGGGTATTAAAAATGAATAATGTGATGTATAAGTTATGATACGTATGAACACCCTACTTGAAAGACAAGCGGGCTAAGTTAGTGTAATATAAGTCCAAATGGATTTATATAGGTTGAAAAACCTAAGGAATATAAGTATTTGAAGATGATTCAAATAAATGAAATGTTATTTTCATTTATCTAGGCAAAGGCAAGGAGAAGAATGGAAGAAAAGGATTATAGCGATCTCAGGTAAGCAAGCGAACTTTCTAAAATGCTATTTTCTTTCTATGTGATTGATATGATTGAAATGTTTATGTTTATGTTTATGTTTTAAAGAATGGGCAAGCACAAGTTTTGGAAATGACGGCTTTAATGAAAAGTCGTAAATTTTGGAAAAGAATGACTTTAAGGAAAAGCCTCAAGGTTTGCTTCATGAGGAGCAAGCAATACGTTTTAAGATAAGGATTTTATCAACAGTGTTGCCAAAGATTGACAATGCTTTATGTTAATGGGATTGAGAATTTTGCTTATGAGTAAGCAAGTTCTCCATGATAAATTTTTCAAAGGATTTCATGTTTGATGCCGAGGGTTTTAAGAATTTGCTTTTAAGTAAGCAAGTTCTTTATAATGTTGTTTCAAAAGTATTTTATAAGAAAAAGGGAATTTTGCCCTTTTTCACAAAGCAACAAATGTAAATAAGTTTTAAATTTTTCTTATGTTGTTTGATGATAAATAATCATGTTTTAAAAGAAAAAAAGGAAAAAGGAGATTTGATTTATGAAAAAGATTTGTTTTGTTAAGTCTTGATAATTAAATAATAAATGATGATTTGGACATAGTTCATATGTTTTGAAATGATATTCAAAAAGTTTTGATTTCCTTTAGGTAAGGAAATCTATGTTGAAAATATCTTGAAAAATATTTATACGGATGTGTTGAAGAGGATTTAAGGATGACCAACCTCCTATGTCGATTTTCTTAAAATAGTTTGGTTTTGGGTTGCTAAAGTAGCATACAAAAGACCATGCAAGGCTCCTTTATATAAAAATGACAAAATTGATATGTGGACAAGAAATTGATTTTAAGGTGGTTGAGAAGGGGTTAGCACAATTGCATAACTTTTGTGAGCAAAAGGCCCCGAAATGGAAACCAAGAAAATGCTAGGAAAAATATATGATTTATTCTTGAAAATCTAAAAGTTTTGAAATTCTTCTATTAAAAGGGTTTTAAAGTGTGTTATTTCTCAAACATTTCAAATATTTATCAAAATATTTTACTCAAAATGTTTCTAACAGGATTTAAGGAAGGTCATCCAAAAATTAGATTTCAAATAACAACTTGTTAAACTAGGTGCGCTCGCTTACAAGTTGACACGGACTGCGGTCTATGATGTGTTTTTGAAAATATTTTTTAAAGATATAGACTTCGGTCTAAGATTTTTTGTGAGTATGGATGCAGGCTGCGGTCTATGATCCCGGTTTAAAAGGACATGGGCTGCAGTCTATGGTTCTTCAAATCAAACGGGCTGCGGTCCGCCATAATAATGTACGGTGCACCAGTACAAGAAACAGGCCAGTTGTAGAGCATGGTTGGGATGACCGGGGCCCACTCTACATATGGCCAAGTCGCTAAGGGATGACAGAAGTGCCAGCGGCGCCTTCCCTGAGATGAGAGCAGGATAATTGAACAGCCGCCTAGCTAGCGTGCTGTTAAGGATTCTCTTCCAAAAGGTAGCATGATCACTTGCTAACTGTCACTACTGGATGGGGAGAAATGTGTTTGCATAAGTTTTTCTTTCCAAAAGCCCAAAGATTGGGATATAAAAGCATTTATATGAAAAAGTTATCCTAACTTGGATTTTTATGAGCCATTATGCATAAGTTACCCTAAAAGTAGAGTGTTTTACATAAAATGTGTAAATATTAAGAATAAAAAGAAATAATTTTTATGCAAAAGTTTTCATGAAAAGGATTTATGATTTGTTTGTTATAAACAAGCCCCAAGATGGGGATTATGAAAAAGGGTTTATGTTGGAAAATATTTCGGACATAAGAATGTCCGTTTCCTAAAGGGATTTATGTTGGAAAATATTTTGAACATAAGAATGTCCATTTCCAAAAGGTTTATTTGGGAAAAATGGTTGGACATGAGAATGTCCATTTCCTAAAGGGATTTATGTTGGAACATGTGTGGACATAAAAATGTCCGTTTCTAAAAGAGTTTAAGGGATAAAAGTGTTTGTGGACATGTGAATGTCCATTGCCAAAGGAAACTATGTGAAAAATATTTTGAGACATCGAATGTCTCTTGACTAAAGGATTTTATGATGAAAAATTTTTTTGGACATAAAAATGTCCTTCGCCGAGAAAGGCTTATATAAATAATGTTTTAGGACATGAGAATGTCCTCCCTTGCCAAAGAATTTATGAGAAAAATGTTTTGGACGTAAAATTTCCACTGGCAAAAGATGGTTTTATGTAAATGTCTTGGAACATTGGAAATGTTCACTCAAGACAAAAGGTAATTAAATAAAGAGGGTAAAACATGGATGTTTTGCCTTAACAAGCCCAGAGGTGGCTTGTAAATGATTTTAATAATAAATGTTTTAAAATAATATTCAAGGACATAGAATTGTCCTCATGAACAAAGGATTTCATGATAATGTTTTAGTACATGTAATTGTCCTCATGAAAAAGGTGTTCAAGATATTTAATGAGATGATTTTCAAGGAAGTCTTGCCCTAAAAGATAAAATGATTGCTTACTGAGTTATCACTCACATTTTATTTTCCAAACCTTAGACAGGTACTGAGAGACTCAAGGGGTCGAGGACCTAAGAAATGGAGAAAAGGTACGCAATGGTAGCCATGTGGGCTATAAGGAATGGAATGTGATAGCCTGATTACAGATCCAAGGTATGTTGATGTATATGTAAACTTATGCAGAATTATAAATTCTATGTGATCCAATGCTTGTATGAAATGTAAATGTTATTGTAGAAAAGCATGATGAATGCTATGAAAGAATTATGAGATATAAAATGTGATGATTTAGTCAGGAAGACTTTCATTATAGAATAGTATGAAGTGAAGTTATGAATGAAATTATGAAATTTTATTACAAGTGTATCGCCACTTGTTTGATGAATGATGTGAAATGTAAAGATATGAACGATGATGAACGAAAAACAAATTGGACGAGTTCCAATTAAAATCCCGCCGCGTGATCAGGGCAACAACCCTGATTCACATTCACCAATCTATAAGGTCTTGAGGTAAGGAAGTGACGTCTCGGTTTGGGGAACCACAATTACTGTAGCAATTACTATAGCAAATCACTGTTCATCCAAGGTTACTGTTCACAGCAACGTTGGTTACTGTTCATGGGTCCCAAAAATTGACATTTTTTCTAAAAATAAAAAATACTATGATATAGCTTATGCTTAGTACATCATGGAAAATTTCATACATTTTGAATTTATCATCATTTACGTGGCTAAAAAAATCATTTTCTCCATATACTAAAAATCAACATAAATTCACTTAAGCATAATCCTTAATTCTAAAAATTATGAAATTAATATATCATCATTCCAACATCATATTTATCATATTCATACATCCCAAATCATCATTTATAAATTTTGGAGCATTATTTTCACATATCATATGCTATCTTCCCGAATGCTCCATCTTTGCTCAAATTTTTTATGTTTTGGCATAATTCTGATTAAGCATTATTACTATACTTATTTTCTCATGATTAGACATTATCTAAGCATGGTTTTACCCTACTTAATATCCAAAAGAAATTTGGGTGGAAATCACGTACCCGAAGTGGAGATATCCCTTTTTTTCTCACACTTTTTCTCTCCAACTTTCTCCTCTTCTTTCTCCTCAAGGCTAGAACGTCATGGGGGTGGAAAATGCTCAAATGGAGCTGGATTTTTGGTGTCTTGGACGTCCCCCCTGCTGCCCTATTTATAGGGCTTGATCTTTTAAAAAATTAGATTTTACCCCCTAGCTTGAGGTATTTAATTATAAAAATGTATTTTTTATAATTTTTAAAATGCATGGAGCTTTGTGCAGCCACCCTAGGCCTGCTCCAGCCCACCCTATGCAGCCCTATTTTCCTTTATTTTTTGATCTTAAAAATTAATTAATTTAGGCTAAATAAATCATAGCCGTTGATTTAAGATGATGATGATCATGGACCATTGATTTGGACGAAATGCCAGCCACCCTAGCCTGCCATGCCGCTGCTGCAGCTGCCTTCCAATTAATTTTTTTATTTTTTAATTATTTATTTTATTCAAAAGTCAAAAGTAGATTTAATTAAAAGTTAAGCTACTTTTTCGATCTCTATTTGACGCTTCATCTTGACCTTTTATTTGTGATTTTCATCACATCTTAACCCATTCATCATGTTCATCATGAATTTTTAATCATCCATAAAAAATTTCATCGAATTCCGACACCTGGATTGCAAATTATGAATTTTTTTCTATTTTTCCACTAAAATCCAAATTTGTATTAAAATAATAAAAAATAATGCTATTTTGTCTTGTAGTGATTAAATCCCTATTTTGTCTTTTTATGATTGGTTAATCCAAGTGATTAACTCTTAATCACGTATCTTAATCCTCGGTTACTATTCACATGCACTATTCACGTTGGTTAAATTCTTAATTGCATTATTTTGACCTCTAATACACACATTTGCAATTATAACATATTTCATGAATTTTATTTATCATAAAAATCAGTACAAAAATCTATGTGTTATTCTAGGATTGCGGGTTTCACATGAATGAAAAGAAGATATGAATGCATTCTGATGAAAAGCATGAAAAGGTTTCTGTCCCATTGGTAATTGATCACTTGTAAGTGTCTCCTACCAAATGAAAAGAAATGCATTTGAATGAAAGGAAAATGTTTACTTGCCAAAGAAAAAGGCTTGCTTACTGAGTAGTATTACTCATATGTGTTTTCAAAATGACAAACAGGCTATGGAGCTGACTTATAAAGGATGCCAGGAAGAAATGACCTGCAAATTTAATTGCAATTCTATGTATGCGTCCAAAGTGACAAATGTATGATAATCATGTTGAAGTCATGTTTTATTGATATTACAAACAGGATTGTACTTATGTGAATTATTTTAATAAAAAGAAGATATGAATAATTTTATGATGGTATGGATGTATGAAACCCGCAATCCTAGAATAACACATAGATTTTTGTACTAATTTTTAGATAAATAAAATTCATGAAATATGTTATATTTGCAAATGTGTGTACTAGAGGTTAAAATAATGCAATTAAGAATTTAACCCACTTGAATAGTGAAAGTGAATAGTAACCGAGGATTAAGACACGTGATTAAGAGTTAATCACTTGGATTAACCTAATCACAAAAAGACAAAATAGGAATTTAATCACTACAAGACAAAATAGCATTACTTTTTATTATTTTAATACAAATTTGGATTTTAGTGGAAAAATAGGAAAAAATTCATAATTTGCAATCCGGGCGTCGGAATTTGATGAAATTTTTTATGGATGGTCAAAAATTCATGATGGACATAATGAATAGGTTAAGATGTGATGAAAATAACAAATCAATGGTCAAGAAGGAATG
Source organism: Annona cherimola (assembly GCA_030490835.1). Taxonomy (NCBI): domain Eukaryota; kingdom Viridiplantae; phylum Streptophyta; class Magnoliopsida; order Magnoliales; family Annonaceae; genus Annona; species Annona cherimola. Next base: position 48,018,320 of record CM059972.1, read on the forward strand.
TCAATAGGAGATCAAAAAAGTAGTCAACTTTTAATTAATTCCACTTTTGACTTTTTAATAAAATAAATAATTAAAAAATTAAAAAATTAAATGAAAAGCAACTGCAATGCCCAGGGGCTGTGAACAGTATCTCGGGTGAACAGTAATTTGCTACAGTGAATAGTGTGATTTTGGAGAAAATTTGAGATTAATATTTAAATATAAGAATGGAATTTTTAAGGATTTATGGATAAAAATCGATATAAGGAAATGATGATTAAGTATTTTTAAGGATAACCTCTATAAAAAAATTATGGTGGAAAATAAGGTCATAAATGAATATAACATATGTATGATAAAGTATGTATATCCTTTTCACTTGTATAGGAAAAGGAAAAGAAAAGATAAAGGAGTCAGATTAAAGTAAAGCAAAGGTAAGCAAGCAAACTTTTAAAAATAATTTTTATATATTTTATATTGCAACCATGGAATATGTCGGAATTGCTTTATTATAAGAAAATCTATATGGAAGTAAGGAGAAATGTTGAGATATGTGGGAATTGCTTTATCATAAACAAATCCTTATGAAAATGAGGAGAAAGGTGGAAATGGTTGCATTATAATGGAAAAGAAAAATTTCTAATTTCCAAATAATATTTGGTTTTATCGAATGAATTTAAAATAATTTATTAAAATGTTTTGAAATGAATTTAAGGAAGGCCAACCGATAATCGATTGAAATGAAGATTTTTAAGGTAATGACCAAAGGATCATGCAAGCTTACCTTCATATAGAAGTAACTCATGTGTCACGTGGACAAAGAATATGATACTATATAAAGAAAATGAATTATGCATTGGTATATCCTTTGTTCATGAAAAATCCAGAAATGGGAAGAAAAGCATTTGCAAAATCTTTTGTCTTTAGATATTAAAATGTTTTCGAAATTGTTTTACCGCTCAAAATTTATTTAAACATATTTTAGCAAAATTTTGAAATTACTATTTATAAAATATTTCCTTCAAATATTTTAAATGATTTAGAAATGTGTTATTTAAATGTTTTCAAAATTATTTAAGGTTGGTCATCCTTACAAAATATTTTTATTAACTTGTTAACTTGGGTTGTGCCAAGTTTTCAAGTTAGAAAAGGGAATACAAGCTGAGGTCTGTACTATTTTGAAATGACATGCTAGCATCAAGTTTTGAAAAGGAAAAGTCACAAACTAGGGTCTGTGGAGTTTTATAAAAAGCATGCTAGCATAAGATTGTGGAGAAAGAAATGTGCACAAGAGTTATGTACTAGGTCTACTGTAGAGGATATGCAGACCGGATGCGGTTGCAAGATGACCCCCCTCTACATAGGCCAAGTCGCTTCAAAAGGCGAAATGCCAGTGACGTCCTCCCTGAAATGTGAGAAGAACACTGATAACTGCCTGGCTCGCGAGTTATCAATAGAGATGGTTTCTCTCCTAAGGAGGAAAGGGTGATCACTTGGTAAGTGTCACCTACCAGACGGACAGAAACGTTATGCATGATGCATATGCTTGTTTTAAAAATGTTTTAGGAAAAATGTTTTAAGAACATGAGAATGTCCTTGGAGAAAGGAAGTTTTATGAAAAACATTTTTATATTTATGAAAAAGAGGTTTACATGCTAAGTTTGCAAGCATGTGTTTTATGAAAGGTTTTATGAAAAGGTTTCAACTGGTTGATAGTAGATCACTTGATAAGTGTCTACTATTGAACGGGAGAAATGCATTTCAATGGAAAAATGCTTGCTTACTGAGTTTTGACTCACGTTTTGCTTTCCAAACCATAGACAGGTACAGCACAGGCCAAGAAGGAAAGGAAAAAGAAGGTATGAAGAAAATTTTATGATATGTTGATCTGTATATGGTATGACTGAATTATGTATGTATGAAATGATCAGGTTAAAATAACCTGTATTGTACACAAATAAGTATGAATGTTATCAATGATAATTGAGATTTGATGATAAGTATGTGTCTTTATGTGATGAAAGAAAAGAAAAAGAAAGAAAAAATAATTGGACGAGATCGAATTAAGTACCCGCCGCGTGATCAGGGCAACAATCCTGTTTCACACTTACCAATCGACAAGATCTTGGATTAAGGACAAATGTGACGCCTCAGTTCGGGGCGCCACAGGATGAGTCTATTATGAATAAAGTGTATGCTTAAGTGATGAATGAAAAGAAAAAAAAATTGGACGAGATCCAAATAAGTACCCGCCGCGTGATCAGGGCAACAATCCTGAGTCACATTTACCAATCAAAATCGTTCCCGAAGTAAGGCCTATGTGGACGCCTCGGTTCGGGGCGCCACAGAAAAGGAAGAATCTCTGCTAGATCCATGTGTAGGGTATAGGTTTTCTCTTTGTTAAGGGGAGTTGTTTAATGGATATGAATATACCGTTAAACCCAATGTAGTCAATGAACAAGTTATGAACTTATCGATTCCACTTTATTCAATGACATGGGAACATAGCAATTGAATAGGGTGTAATTAACTTTATATGCGTTGGAAGACCTATATTAGTAAATTACTGCACAATCTAATGAAGAAGAACTAATGCGATATAGTTTAGATTCAAGGATTCTGAGCTATCCATCTGCCATCCCCAATTGATAAACTTGTTTTTAGTATTCCAGTTATTCTACGGACTCTATTCTATTTTCTTATTGCATTTGATAGTTTTAGTTCTAAGTTCAAAACCTAACATTTTCTACTCACCGAAAGCAATTAAACTGATTAATAATCTCAGTTAAACAAATTCCTCGTGGGAATGATACTCTACTCACTCTTTATTACTTGATTCGGCACGTATACTTGCGTCAAAAGCGAGCAATTTAATTGACATATACGCAACTCGTCAAGTTTTTGGCGCCGTTGCTGGAAAATTAGTTTAACTAATTATTGTTAGTTTTATTGTTTTCTTGTACAATTTTGTAGATATAGTTCATTTTGATCATTTCTTTTAGTTTAGAATTTTTTCGCTAGTTTCAATTGAATTGGTTTTTGCAGGGACAATTGTGTTTGCATGCGCCAAGGCAGAGCTGGCAAGGAGGTAATTATTCTTTTTGATCATGAACCCGAAAGAACTTATCTGAGAAGGCATCACAAGAGTAGGGAAGATAGGAGCCAACAACATACTATGGAGCGCATTGAGAATCAGGACGAGAACATTCACACAAACCAACAGGGGAACCAAAGGATTGAGGTTCCAATTCATCCACCACAAGATGATTTGGACCAACCCATTTGGGATCTCATTGCGCTGGGACAGAATGCAATTCAGACTAGCATCGCACCTCCTCATATCGACACCAACAACTTTGAAATCAAACTGGTGATTTTCCAAATGCTCCAGTCCATTAGGCAGTTTGGGGGATTGTCTTATGAAGATCCACACCACCATCTGTGGAATTTTCTCCAGATCATGAACATGTTCAAGCAGAATGGAGTCTCTAACGAGGCAATGTGGCTATGGACCTTCTCATTTTCACTGAGGGATAGAGCTTCGGAATGGCTGGACTCTTTGCCCCTGAACTCTGTCAATACATGGAATGACTTGGCTCAGAAATTCCTGAAGAAATATTTCCCACCGGCCAAGTTAGCCAAACTGAGGATGTACATAGTCTCATTCAAAGAACACGGAGAGGAGACTCTATCAGAGGCGTGGGATCAGTTCAAAGACTTTCTTCGGAAGTGTCCACATCATGGAATTCAGTCGTGGGTTCAAATTCAAATCTTCTACAATGGTCTCCAGGATTCCACCCGACACATGGTGGATTCATCATCAAACGGTTTCCTGCTAAGGAAAAACTATCGAGAATCACACACCCTGCTTGAAAACATGGCAGCCAACACCTATCAATTACCATCTGACAGAAGCCGAAGTGGGGGTCTACTCCAACTGGATGCAGTTTCATCGATAAAGGCCCACATCGACGCTCTATCCAGGCAGATCTAGAACTTATCCAGGCCTGCCAACGTCAATGCAGTAGGGGCGTCTACACCACGGCAGCTGTCAGCTATAGATATTTGCACGTGGTGCGGAGAATTCGGCCATCCTAGTGATCAATGCACTTCCAATTCGGAGTCCATTAATTATGTGGGAAATTTCCAGAGAAATCCAACAAATCCATATGCAAACAACTACAACCTAGGCTGGAGGAATCATCCCAACTTCTCATGGAATAACTAGACAAGGCTGAATCAGCCGCCGAGATTCTCACAGTAGCCATTGCAGCAACAGCCAGCAAGACTAGTTTAATTCAATCCACCACCGTGAGAAAAGAAGAAATCTGATATGGAAAATCTCTTTATGCAATTCATGCAATCCCAGATCACGACAAATAGGAACTTGGAAGAACAGATCAGCCAACTGGCCTCAGCTCTAAGTAACTGACCTCAAGGTGCATTGTCAAGCGATACAGAGCAAAATCCGAAAGGAAAAGGCAAAGAGCAGGTGCAAGCAGTCACATTGCATAGTGGAAAGCAGTTCCCTAATGCAATTCCACGAGAAGCGGTAACTGAACCCACTAGTCTTCTAATTCAGCAGTCACAGGAGATAGAGGAACCAGATATTACCCAAAAGCAACCGGATGCTGAAATCACCACAAATCAAAGGCCACCTCCTCCATTTCCTCAGAGATTCGCAAAGAACAAAAAGGAGAGCCAATTCAAGAAGTTTTTAGAGGTACTAAAGCAGCAACATATCAACATACCTCTCGTTGAAGCCTTGGAACAAATGTCGAGTTATGCTAAATTCATGAAAGACGTTCTGTCAAAGAAAAGGCGGTTGACGGAATTCGAAACAGTGGCGTTAACGAAGAAACCAGTACTATGGTGTAGAGGAAGCTTCCTCTTAAGCTCAAGGACCCAGGGAGTTTTGCTATCCCGTGTAAAATCGGAAACCAATACTTCGGGAGAGCTCTATACGACTTGGGAGCCAGCATTAATCTCATGCCTAAGTCAATTTTCAGAAAACTGGGCATTGGGGAAGCTCGACCTACGACAGTGATTTTGCAACTGGCGGACTAGTCCACGACATATCCGAAAGGTATCGTTGAAGATGTTCTTGTCAAGGTGGACAAGTTCATCTTCTTAGCAGATTTTATTATCCTAGATTATGAAGAAGACCAGGATGTTCTAATTATTCTAGGTCGACCTTTCCTTGCAACGGGCAATGCGATAATTAATGTACGAGCTGGAGAATTAACCATGCAAGTGCAAAATGAACAAGTCACATTCAATGTGCTCAAGGCGATGCAGCGCCTGAATGATTCAAAGGAATGTTTCATGATTGATATGGTCAATTCAGAGGTTCGAGAATCTTTTGCAACTGATATTGAGGAGGACTCAAAAGAAATTGCATTGAATGGGGACTGCGAAATAACTGCAAGTATTAAGGAAGATATATCTTCTTATATAGAAGAACGATTGACTCATCATATTATGCTTGAACAATTAGCCGAGCTGATGGGAAGCTAGGAAATGGAAGAAAAAGTCGATGAAGGAATAGAGGGGAATATAGTTGAGAAAGCTGAACATTATCATATCCAAACACCTCTATTTTATCTTTCGAAAATTCAGACGCGGCATGAGTCACTGGATCAATGCACAACTATGAAGCCATTGTTAATTCAAACCCATGACAAACTCTTCTATAGTCCCTATGAAATTCCAGAGAAAAGACTAACTAATCCATTTGAAGGGGATAAGCTGAGATTTGTACTTCCATGGTGCAGTCCGAATAAAAGGGAGTTCAAGGTGGTTGAACTGAAAGAGAATTGAACAACGGGAATGTCGGGCGGAGGACGTTAAACTTAGCGCTGAATGGGAGGCAACCCATTACTCATTTTCATTTTTATTTTTGTTTTTGCTTTTATTTTTGTTTTTGTTTTTATTTTTATTTTTTAGGAAAATGGCTTGGACCTCAATTTCATAAAGATCATGCTTGGAAGCAGCTGGGAGCAAAATTTTTAAAAAATTGCTGAAGAACATCGGCACCTAGGCGCCACATGGGGGTGCCCCGGCATCGTGATGATAAGGCTCGGGTTAGGGTTCTAAACCCTAACCCCGAGCCCCGGCGCTGAGCGTGCCCCACTTTCTCATTTCTAACTTGTTTTCCCTTGATTCCAAGCCATTTCAACTCCAATCCAACCCCATTTTATCAAGCAATCACCTCTCCATTCCATCCATTCAATTTTTATTCCATTTTCTCACTTTTCCCCTTTTCTTAGATCCACCCAAATACACCCAAAAATTCAGTTTTTCATCACCAAATCCTTAGCCCCATTCCTAAACATTGTTTCCTATCAATTTCCCCTTCTTTTGGGCTCCATTTCAAGCCTAATCTTCACCATTTCTTCCATCCGGTGCTGGACAGTGCTGTCAGCAGAGCGGCGCCTAGGCGCCACCCCACCGGGCCCTGGCGCCATTGCAGAAACAGCAACTTTGCAGATTCTCAAGTGATAAGCTTTCGAGGGTAAAATCTCTTCATCTTTGGTGCATTTTAAGCAATTTGAAAGTTATTTGGTGATTGGTTGGTTGGAGGATTGGATTGGACTGGATATTTTTGGTGATTGAATGGCGGATTGGAGCTCCTTGTGAAATTTTTGGGGTTTACTTGTGATTGGTTGTGATTGGCTTGTGTGGTTGGCTTTGGACTATTGCTTGGGAGTTTGTTTGAGGTGATTATTTATTGGAGACATGGCTTCCTTGTCATCTTCCAAGAGGAAGAAAGTCAGGAGTCGGTTGAATTCGACACCAATCGGTTCGTGTCCGCTCAGGCCTTTAAGCGGTACACGAACTAGCTACAGAAGTGCCACCTGATTCCGGAGAGGGGAATCAAGGTCGATGCATTCTCTAACGCTCCTCTCCTCAACTTGAATGCTCGGGGCTGGCAGAAGTTCTTGGCGCAGCCTCAGCCCGCTATCACACTGGTGGTCAAAGAGTTTATGCTAATGCGGTGGAACATGAGAAAGGGCGGGTCAAGGTTCGAGGCAAGATCGTCCCATTCCATTCTGAGGTGATCAACTCCTTCTATGCGTTGTGCTCCTTTGATCACCCAGACCAGTACGAGGCCTTCTTGGAGGGAGAGGAAAGAGACGTCGAATCCATCACACACCAGTTCTGCGACAGGCCACCAACATGGAAGTCGACAGGTGGGTAGCTTACCTCCTTCAAGTGGAGCGAGATGCTTTACCATGGAAGGATGCTTTTCCATTTCATCTCAGCCCGGATGACGCCGTCGACTCACGTTAGCTAGGTGACGATGGATAGGGTGCTCCTGCTTCATGCCATATATAGCGGGATTTCGATCGATGTGGGCAGGCTGATCTACCACCAAATTTGCGCCTATGCGACAGCGCCTCGGGGCAGCTACTACTTCCCATCCCACATCACTGGGCTCTGCAAGCGGGCAGGAGTTAGATGGAAGCCGATGGAGGAAGTCCTGAACTACCAGGCAATCATAGACGACTTATCATATCGCATCCCGACCCGAGTCTGCACCGCCACGACGCGCCCCACAGCAGCTCCACCAGCAGGACCTTCTTCTCAGCCGCTATCTATGAGCTAGTGACTAACCAACCTGGAGAACTTAGTAGCGGCCCAAGCCAGGTATATGCGTCAGTTCGACAGGGTGATGGAGGCCTACTTGCGCCAGATTATGGAGGACCGCCAAATTGACACCTCGACTGTCTCTCCCGCCCTTCCCATCTATGCCCCCGGAGTTCAGAGCGTGCTTCGGGCAGCCATCCCAGCTGCAACACAGAGACAGTGAGGACAAGGACGCCACCGAGTCTGATTCATGAGGGAGTCCTGGTCCCTTCCATTTTCTTTATTTTATTTTATTTTACTTTGTCTTTTCTTTTATTAGGTCATCCTAGGTCACCATGAATTGAGGACAATGCATCTCTCAAGTTTAGAGGGGTGTATAATTCTCGACCATAGGTTTGTTTTTCATGTTTTGTTTTGTTTAGATTGCATATAATGTCAACTTATGCTAATGAAAGTTATCTTTGTTCAATCCACTTTATTGAAAATGTGCAAGGTTGTAAAAATGGTTGACTTGAAATTGAATTCATGAAAAATGGGTAATTCAGATTAAGGACCAGGTATAAAAGCATGTTGCAAATGACATGTGAAAGAATTAAAATAATTTCATAGTACATTGTTCTAATTCAATTATATGTCAATCTTTCAAACTGAAATGATGAGAACTGAGTTAAATGAATGCTAACCAAGTACTTTAAGGGAATTAATGGACTCGAAAATGGTAATACTTCACAAAAATTACACAGGCATGTTCAGTACCCCTACCAAGACATCAGAACAATAAAAGGGGGTGATTGACCTAAGCTGAGTAACCAGGACTTGGCATCAACAAATGTCAACGTTCGCGTAAAAAAAGCAAAGGAAAATCACAGTAATAATGCTTTAAAATCAAAATTCTCTCTAGATACCCTGAAATATGGTGAGGGGAGCCAAAAAAAAAAAGATCTCCAGATATCCTGAAATATGGTGACAAGAGTTTTTGCAATAAGTTTGGGGGGGGGGGAGAATGTGTAGTTGGGCAAAAAAAATTGAATTCAGTGAATGATTACCATTTTTTTGACCAGTTAGTTCAGCTTAAACCTTGGTTCTCCTGTTTTCATTGATTTTCTAACCAGTTTCTTCTTATCAAGTGGAAGATTAGCATGTTGAATTATGACTATGTACTAGGAAATTTTGTCGCCCACTTGTAACTTGGTTTGAGAATGAAAATGCATGCCCTGTTTTATGTAATGGATGATTTTTCAAGTTTAGATTATTCTTGACCTTGTTTAACAGATAAATGGATTGATCGAAGTATAATGGGAAGCTGGTTGAGTTGACAGTGTAACGCCCCGAACCGAGACGTCACTTCCTTACCTCAAGATCCTATCGATTGATAAATGTGAATAAGGATTGTTGCCCTGATCACGCAGTGGGTTCTTAATTAGAATATGTCCAAATTTTTTTCTTTTATTCATCTGTCATCATTCATAACTTGACATGACAATCATCACACATTGTGACATTTCACTTGTAATAAAATTCATCATTTCATTTATAACATCCTTTCATTCCTGTCATTATTCACTCAATCATTGTAGACATCATACTTGCATACATTCAGTCATTGACTCATATGAAACTTAGAATTTTAACTAAGTTCGGATATACATAAACACATAGCATCTTTATATGCCTTTCTACAGTGAAAGATTCCTTGACTTAAGCATCACATTTTATATCCATACGTTCATACATTCAATCTTTGAATCATATAGAACTTAAAATTCTAATTAAGTTCACATACACATTAGTTTACCTTAGCATATTCATGCTTTTCCATTCCTCATAGCCTTTTTGGCTATCATCATGTACCTTTCTTCACGTCTTAGTTTTGCAACCTTCTGAGTTTCCCTGGTACCTGTCTAAGGGTTCGGAAAACAAAATGTGAGTGACAACTCAGTAAGCAAGCATTTTATCTTTAGGGCAAGGTTTCCTTGAAAACCATTTTCATAAACATCGGGAATACCTTTTTTCCTGAGGACATGTATATGTCCTGAAATATCATCATGAAATCTTTTTCATTAAGCATTCATTCATAAAACCAGTTACAAGCCATGTGTAGGCCTGTTAAGGCAAAACATACACGTTTTACCTTCTCTGATGGAATCCCTTTAATTCTTATATGAACATTTTCAATGTTCATAGACATTACATGAAATCATCATTTGTCAGTGGATGTTTTACGTCCAAAACATTTTTCTTATAAATCCTTAGGTAAAGGAGACATCTCATGTCTCAAAACATCATTAACATAAACAATCATAAAATCCTTTAGCCAAGAGACATTTTATGTCTCAAAACATCATTAACATAAGTCATCATAAAATCCTTTAGCCAAGAGACATTTTATGTCTCAAAACATCATTAATATAAGCCATTATGAAATCCTTTAGCCAAAAGACATTTTATGTCTCGAAACATCATTAACATTAGCCATCATAAAATCCTTTTCATAATCCCCGTCTTGGGGCTTGTTTATAGCAAACAAGGCAAACAAAATACGTAAACCATTTTCATAAATGCATTTGCATAAACACATTTTCATTAATTCCTGTTATTTACACTTTTGTGTAAAACACCCTTTCTTTTAGAGTAACTTATGCATATTAGCTCATAAGAATCCAATTTAGGATAACTTGTTGTATAAATGCTTTTATAACCCAATCTTTGGGCTTTAGAAAAGCTGAATGTATGCAAATGCATTTCTCCCCATCCAGTAGTGACACTTAGCAAGTGATCATGCTATCTTTTGGAAGAGAATCCTTAACAACACGCTAGCCCAGCGACTGTTTATATATTCTACTCCCATCTCAGGGAGGGCGCCGCTGGCACTCCTGTCATCCCTTATCGACTTGGCCTTACATAGAGTGGGCCCCGATCATCCCAACCGTGCTCTACAACCTGCCTATTACTTGTACTGGTTCACCGTACGTTATTATGACGGACCGTAGTCCGTTTGGTTTGAAGAACCACAGACCGCAGCCCATGTCCTTTTAAACCGGGATCACAGACCGCAGCCCGCATCCATATGCACAAAAATCTTAGACCGAAGTCTATATTTAAGAATAATTTTCAAAAACACATCACAGACCGCAGTCCGTGTCAACTTGTAAGCGAGCGCACACCCACTTTAACAAGTTGTTATTTGAAATCTAGTTTTAGGATGACCTTCCTTAGATTCCTTTAGAAACATTTTGAGTAAAATATTTTGATAAACATTTGAAATGTTTGAGAAACAATACATCTTAAAATCCTTTTAATAAAAGAATTTCAAATCCTTTGGATTTCCATAAATAAATCATGTTTTTCTCTAATATTTGCTTAGTTTCCATTTCAGGACCTTTTGTTTACAAAAGTTATGCAATTATGCTATTCCCTTGTCCATAACCTAAAAATTTAATAATTGTCCACATATCAATCATTTTTACATAAAGAAAAATTGCACAGTCTTTTGTATGCCATTAAACAACCTGAAATCAAACCATTTTATGAAATCAATTATAGGAGGTTTGTCATCCATAAATTTCTTTTTAACACATCCGTATAAACATTTTTAACATAGATTTCCTTGTCTAAAGGAAATCAAAACTTTTCGAATATCATTTCAATACATATGGACTATGTCCAAATCATCATTTACTATTTAATTATCTTGACCTAGCAAACAAATCTTTTCACGATCATCATTGTTTATTACAAGTTACTGTAGAAATGACTCAAAACCTATTTACCAACAATATTTTGTGAAAAAGGATAAAATTCCCTTTTTCTTATAAAATGCTGTTAAAATAATATCATATAGAACTTGCTTACTTAAAATCAAATTCTTAATACCATCGGAATCTAACATGAAATCCTTAAAAAAAACATTAGCGTGGAGAACTTACTTACTTATAAGGAAAATTCTCAATTCCATTAACTTGAAGCATTCCCATCCTTGGCAACACTTATGATAAATTATTTATCTTAAGAAGTGTCGCTTGCTTCCCATGAAGCAAACCTTAAGACTTTTCATTAAAGTCATCATTTTTCCCAAACTTATGGCTTTGCATTAAAGCCGTCATATTCAAAACTTGTGCTTGCCCATTCGTTAAAACATAAACATAATCATTGCAATCATATCAATCATATAGAAAGAAAATGCATTTTAGAAAGTTCGCTTGCTTACCTGAGATCACCATAATCCCTTTCCTTCCATTCTTTTCCTTGCCTACATGAGAATAATATGATTTTTCATATATTTCTTTTCCTTGCATTCCATTTAGTTTTTCCAACATAATTCCACAATTTCCATTTTAATCTCCATTAATTAAATCATGAAAATTAACTAAACATTCATGCCACATTAGCATGTTTTAATCCTCATTATGCTCATTTAGTTATCTTGACTCATAATGGGTTCCTGCGATTAATTTTTTAATCACCATTCTTAGTGGAACCCTAATTGCAAAATATCATAAAATCCTAAAATCATCCAAAAATTCCATTTAATCATATATAAGTCACATGTACCTGTTCAATGCACACATTGAATCTTATTTAGGTTGGGGTGTCACTGACAGGTTCATTCATTCATTCATTGTGTTTGCATGTGTTGCTCGAGGACTAACAACATTTAAGTTCGGGGGTGTGATAACTCATAAAAATGCGAGTTATCATGACCCATTTCAGACTATATTTGCATGTTAGTCCAAGAGATTAGGCTTAGTTTGCATCCGTTTAGCTTAATTTTCACTCGCTTTGCATTTTAGGAACATTATTCAGTTTTGATGCATTTTTAGTTCATTTAGTTTTTGCAGGAAGGACGGGCAAATCATAGGCATGCAAGCGAAGCGGATGCAGAGCAGAATCAAGTCAAGAGGCAATGTGGGCTGGCGGCCAGGCGCCACCCTACATGCCTTAGCTAGAATCTCCAACTCATCTAACAGCAAATTTCTTTCAGGGAGTTGGCGTCTAGGCGCCAGCTTGGGACGCCTAGGCCCCATGGCATGATCATGCAGGTGTTCCAGAAGAGTTTCCTAGTCACGAAGCATCCAAAGGGTTGGCGCCTTGGCACCAGCTACGGGCGCCTAGGCGCCAAGGCATGAATTCCTAGGGCATCCAGAAAGATTTCTAAGTTATCCAGCACACAAAGAGTTGGTGCTTAGGCGCCACACGCATCCGTATGTGCAGATTTCCGTACGTGTGCTGCGCAAATTGATGATTATAAATAGAAAGCTAGGGGTTCGCACGAAAAAGAGAGAGCCCAGAGGGAATAGACACCCAGAGAAGGAACGAACTCGATCTAAGCGCGGATTGAAGAGAAGATTCAACCACGTTGGTGGAAACCGCCGAAAACCAGTTTTCTCTTCATCTTTCTATTTTTTTTCTCTACTTTTGTGGATACTTACAATAATGGATGTAACAAAATTTTATATCATGTCTTTGAACTAAACTTTCTTTAGATGGATAGTTAGGATGAATTGATATCTAACTATATTGTATTGGTTCTTTAAGATTTAAGAATGAATATTTGATTTTCTATATGATTGTGTGTGTGATTCACCCTTGCATATGTGGTTTAATACTTTGTACAAGATTAGCTACCTTGTAAGATGATTTAATTGCTTGATTAATTCTTGGAAATGGAAGAATCTTTGCTAGATCCATGTATAGGGCATAGGTTTTCTCTTTGTTAAGGGGAGTTGTTTAATGGATAGGAATATACCGTTAAACCCTATATAGTCAATGAACAAGTTATGAACTTATCAATTCCACTTTATTCAATGGCATGGGAAGATAACAATTGAATAGGGTGTAATTAGCTTTATATGCGTTGGAAGACCTATATAAAGATTATTGAACTTGGACTAGTAAATTACTGCACAATCTAATGAAAAAGAACCAATGCGATATATTTTAGATTCAAGGATTCCGAGCTATCTATCCGCCATCCCCAATTGATAAACTCATTTTTAGTATTCCAGTTATTCCGCAGACTCTATTCTATTTTCTTATTGCATTTCATAGTTTTAGTTCTAAGTTCAAAACCCAAAATTTTCTACTCACCGAAAGCAATTAAACTGATTAATAATCTCAGTTAAACAAATTCCTCGTGGGAACGATACTCTACTCACTCTTTATTACTTGATTCGGCACACATACTTGTGTTAAAAGTGAGCAATTTAATTGACATATACACAACTCGTCATTAACCCTGTGTAATCTTGATTAAGTTATGTGGTTATCAACCTTATTTTACTTGTGTGCATGGGAACATAGCACATAGCTAAAACTTGGTTAGGTTTGTATATGTTGGAAGACACATATGAATATGAATGAACCTAGATTAGTAATCTCTTCACAACTAATTTAAATGGAACCAAACAACATAGCTATGATTCAATGAATTCATATTCCCACCTATCTTAATCATCTCAAGGCAATCTCAACAATATCCACCCCACTTTGGTCATTTACTACTTTCTTAGTTTAGTTTAATCCAATTCTTTAAAAACAAACTCTCATTACTTTACTAATTCACTTAGATAAATTGAGATTTAAAGTGCTAACCCGTTTAACATAATCTTCATGGGAACGATACTCTACTCACTCTTTATTACTTGATCAGCACATATACTTGCGTTAAAATGAGCACTTTAATTAGACATATACGCAGCTCGTCAAGTTTTTGGTGCCATTGTTGGGGATTTGTGCTTTAAACTTAGAACCTGACAATTTCAGCTGTCTTCTATGAATATGTATATATTATATATAGTTTTTTCTTTTCTTTCTTTGCTTTTAACAAAAGTTTATTTCAGGGTTTTTTTTATTACAATTTTTAATGGCTTCAAATGCTTACGACTAGCTAAATGCAGAATTTTCAACACCAAGCACAATGGGTTTCCATCAGTATGTCAATACATGGGCATTTCCAGCTCAATTTGCAGGTTTTGACAATCAAATCCAGGATATAGACAATTCTTATTCAACTTACTGCGATTTATGCGGAGATGAGAGACATTTATCAAATCAGTGCGTGTATTACTCAGCATCCATGGGACATCTTGATCATTCAAATGATACACAGGACAACTATGGAGACCCGCAATCAGATAACATGATGTCGATAGGATTTCAAGCATATCAAGCAGGGGAGCCATCACCACCTAAAAGCAAGTCATCTTTGGAGGACATGTTCATGCAATTCATGAAGAGCCAGATGCAATTTAATGAGAACATGCAGAAACAGGTAGAGCAATTGGCTACCGCACTCCAATGTCGGCATCAAGAAGCGTCTTTCAGTCATATAGAAGAAATTTCAGAAGAAGACAAGTTGGAACAGGGCTGTGAAGTCACTCCGAGCATTAATGAAGATATATCAATCGATGTGATAGAGCAACCTATACCTCAAAATGTGCTTGAACAAATGGTTGAATCAATAAAAAACAAGGGAGTTGAAAAAGGGAGTAATGAAGAAATAAAGGTGGTTACAAACAAAGGTTGAAAATGATCACAATTCCACACCTCTACTATATTTTTCAGGAATCCAAGAGCAACAAAAATTGATCAGTCAATGGTCATTCTTGGAAAATAGCTCCTTGAAGCCTACAATTGAATACCCTGAAGAACAGCTCTTCTATAGTCTCCATGAAATTCAAGAAAAGAGGCTAACTGATCCATTTGAAGAGACTAGGAAGAGATCTGAACTTCTACTACACAATTCGCACGGAAAGAAGTTCAATAGAGTAGGAATTGGTTAATTATAAATGGGACGTCAGGTTGAAGACGATAAATTTAGCACTGAATGGGAGGCAACCCATTACACTTTTGGATTTTTGATCCAAGGCATGGTGAGAAAATCCATCATATGTATCTTGAAGCAAGAGAACTAAATAAAGATTACCATTTTTTTGAAAACTGACATGCAAAAGAGAGTTTGATTCATTACTTGGTCAACTCTCCATGAATACATGTATTGTGATATTGGGAAGTGCAGCTCAACATAATTCAAGAAGTAAATTTTATCAAGCAATCATCTCTCTCTTTTTGGAGAAGAATAAAGCAGTTATCTCCCAAGGCAAGGAAGGACATGATTATCATGCTCAAATATGGATTTTCAATCCACTTTGAAGTTGATAGATGATGGAATCAAGGAGTTTCAAGTTCATATTCATCATTCAAGACAAGAAAATACAGTTGGAGTGAGGCTTCGCCTCAATTTTTGGCGTCCTGATGTTAAGTTTTTGAAAAAGAACATGTTGTAGCAAATTGGGATATGAGAAGTTGTGGCACCCCGAACTAGGGTGCCTAGAAGCCTTACTCCGGGACCATTTTTGATTGGTAAACGTGACTCAGGATTGTTACCCTGATCACATGGCAGGATTATATATATATATATATAACATCAATATAAGGAAAATTGTCATCATTCATCCAACTAGAACATATTTCACATATCACAGTTATAATTAAAGCCTATTCACAAACATTATCATTGAAAAGATATTCTTTCCATCTCAAAATTATCATTACTGTCTTTATATAATATTTTGCATGCTGCCTTCATCATCATTTCCTGTCTGTCTTTGAAAAAACATGGGTGAGTAATAATACTCAGTAAGCAAGCCACACATAATTTTTCAATCATTTTCATGCATTTCATAAAATGCAAATGCAATGAATTCATAGCATACATGACATTCCTTTAGATGCGACGCTAGCTAGGCGCCCATCCCATACATGCTCCCATCTCAGGGAGGTCGCCTCAGCCTAGGCTTATATAAGCAACTTGGCAATAGCAAGGGGGACATCCGGTCCGCTTACTACCTCAACTATGGCCTATTCCTCGTGCACATGCTCATTTACATACACATGCCGGCACGACATTTGTAAATCATAAACTATTTCATAAAAACCATTTAATAAATAATTTAACAAACATACTTCAGTTCATGTAAAGTAGTTGTAGGTATGGTCAACCTTAAATAAATTTCATAAAGCAATTCACAAATAATTTCAATCATTTTGGAAATAATTTGCAAAATATATAACTTGCTTACCTCCTCAGTTGGTGTCCTCGACTTTTTCTTTTTCTTTTCCTATTCAAGGAAAAAGGATATTTCATTTATTCTGTTCAAGCTGCTTCCCATGCATGCTTTATAATATTCGGGTATAATCTCTTTATATGGATTTTTCTATCCATAGGTTCTTCAAAAATTTCATCCTCATATTTAAATATTAATCTAAAATTTTCTCTAAAATCATGATGTTTACTGTTCATAATTACTGTAGCAAATAATTGTAGCAAATCACTGTTCATCCGAGGTTACTGTTTACAGTGTTTTGGTTACTCTTCATGGGTTCCAAAAATTGACATTTTTTTCTAAAAATAAAAAATATCATGACATAACTTATGTTTAGTATATCATGGAAAAAATTCATGAATTTTGAATTTATCATCATTAACTTGGCTAAATAAATCATTTTCTCCATATACTAAAAATCAACATAATTTCACTTAAGCATAATCCTTAATTCCAAAAATTATGAGATTAATATATCATCATTATAACATCATATTTATCATAATCATTCATCCAAAATTATCATTTATCAATATTGGAGCGTTATTTATACATATCATATGCTATCTTCCCGAATGCTCTATCTTTGCTCCAATTTTTTGATATTTTGGCATAATTCCAATTAAGCATTATAACTATACTTATTTTCTCATGCTTAGGTATTATCTAAGCATGATTTTACCCTACTTAACATTCAAAATAAATTTAGATAGAAATCACTTACCCGAAGTGGAGATATCCTTCTTCTTCTCACACTTTCTCTCTCTAACTTTCTTCTCTTCTTCCTTGGACGTGTGGGGGGTTTTGGGAGCTTGGGTTTGCTCAAGTGGAGCTGGGGTGAATGTGCCTTTGGACGTCCCCCCCTTGGCCCTATTTATAGAGTTTGATTTTTCATGAAATTGGAATTTACCCCCTCTTGCTCAAGGTATTAAATTGTAAATAGATTTTTTTCTAATTTCAAAAAGGTGCATGGAGCCATGTGCATCCCCCTACCTGCTCACACCCCCTATGGAAGCCCTATTTTTATTCATTATTTTTGATTTTTTAATAATTAATTAATTTAAGCTAATTTAATCCTAGCCCTTGATTTTTGATGATGATGAATGTGGACCATTGATTTTGGTCAAAGATCTCAACCAACCCCTGCTCACGCCCCTGCCATTGCTGATTTGCATTTAATTTTTTTATTTTTTAATTATTTAATTTTAATAAAAAATCAAAAGTAGAATTAATGAAAAGTTAAGCTACTTTTTAATCTTAATTTTATGTTTCATCTTGACCCTTAATTTTTGATTTTCATCACATCTTAAACAATTCGTCAAGTTCATCATGGATTTTTAACCATCCATAAAAAGTTTCATCTAAATCCGACGTCCGGATTGCAAATTATGAATTTTTTCTTTATTTTTTCACTAAAATCCAAATTTGTATTAAAATATCAAAAAGTATTGTTATTTTGTCTTGTCGTGATTAAATCCCCTTTTTGTCTTTCCGTGATTAAGTTAATTCAAGTGATTAACTCTTAATCACATGTCTTAATCATCGGTTACTATTCACGTGGGTTAAATTCTTAATTGCATTATTTTAATCTCCAATACACATATCCACAAATATAATTCATGAATTTTTATTCATCATAAAAATTATTACAAAATTCTAGGGTTTACAACGCGTATATTGCCTGAGAAAGCTGGGTTTCACAATCCTCCCCCCTTATAATTGGTTTCGTCCCAAAACCTATCTTTCCTTGAACAATCGAGGATATTTCCTTTCGACCTCTTCTCGTAGCTCCCAAGTGGCTTCGGACTCTGAATATCGATTCCATTGTACCTTTACATACTCGATCTCTCTGTTTCGAAGCTTCTTGATCTTGAAATCCAATATTTTGATTGGCCTTTCCTCATAGTTCAAATGTTCTTTGATTGACAAATTTTCTGCTATCAACACATGGGTAGGATCGGAAACATATTTTCTGAGCATGGAGATGTGAAACACATTGTGGATGACACTTAGGGCTGGAGGTAGGGCTATTCTGTAGGCTAGGTTGCCTATCTTTTCCAGAACTTCAAAGGGCCCGACATATCTTGGGTTCAGTTTTCCTCTTTTTCCAAACCGAGTAACTCCTTTGAATGGCGTTACTTTGACAAATACGTGATCCCCAACTTGGATATTCAAATCCCTTCTTTTGCAATCGGTGTAACTCTTTTGCCTGCTCCGGGTTGTGAGTATACACTGGCGAATCACTTGAACTTTTTCTGCCATTCTTTTTTAGAGGTTTGGAGCTAATTTCCTTTCTCCCACTTCATCCCAGTTTAGAAGAGTTCTGCATTTTTGCCCATATAAAGCCTCAAATGGGGCCATTTGAATACTTGCTTGATAATTGTTGTTATAAGCAAATTCTGTTATAGTCAAATATTCATCCCATGATTCTCTAAATTCTATTGTGCACATCCTTAATATATCCTCAACTATTTGATTCACCCTTTTTGTTTGCCCATCAGTTTGAGGATGAAATGTTGTACTAAATTTCAGCTGTGTACCTAAGGTTTGATGTAAACTTTTCCGAAATCGAGACGTAAAACTAGAATCTCGATCGAAAACTATTGACTTAGGTACTCCATGCAGTCTCACTATCTCCTTATAATAAATCTTAGTCAGTCTCTCAGCAGTAAAATTTTTCTTGATGGCTAGAAAATGAACTACCTTTGATAATCTATCGACTATTACCCATATAGCATCATTTCCATTTTGGGTTCTTGACAACCATTCAATAAAATCCATAGTAATATCATCCCATTTTCATTCTGGGACTTCTAGTGACTGTAACTTTCCAAGGGTTCTTTGGTGATCAGCCTTAACCGTTTGACAAGTTAGGCACTTAGCCACATATTCAGCAATTTCTCTCTTCATGTTATTCCACCAATATATTCTTTTGATATCTTGATATATCTTGGTGCTACCTGGATGTATCGAAAATGGAGAAAAATGTGCTTCTTTTAATATCTATTCCTTTATTTTCTTTTGATTGGGTCTACACAGGCGACCCTTATATCTGTACATTCCATGTTCATCTTGTATATATTCAGTGGGGTTTTTCTTGATCTTTTTCTCCACATAACTTTTTAAATTCTCATTTTCTTGTTGAGCTATTTTAATTTGCTCAAATAAATTTGACTAGATTTATAATTGAGACAATTTAACTTGTGTCCCAGGTAGGCTTACAATTAATTCTAGTTGTCTCAATTCTCGTAGTAGCTCTTCTTCCTTTGTGATGAGATATGCTAAGCTAATATTTCTACTTAGCTCATCCGCTACTACATTAGCTTTGCTTGGATGATATAAAATGTTGAGGTCATAATCCTTAAGTAACTCGAGTCATCTTGTTTGCCTCATATTTAATTCCTTTTGAGTAAAAATGCATTTGAGGCTTTTGTGATCAGTATAGACCTCACATTTAACTCCATACAAATAATATTTTCAAATTTTCAAGGCAAAGACTAATGCTGCCAATTCTAAGTCATGGGTTGGATAGTTTACCTCATTTGGCTTGAGTTGCCTGGATGCGTATGATATAACTTTTTCATTTTGCATCAGTACACATCCTAATCCTTTCTTTGAGGCATCACTATAGATCACAAACCCTTCCTTCTCCATAGGTAGTGTTAGAATTGGCGCTTTTACCAGTCTTTTCTTTAACTCTTGGAAGCTATTCTCACATTCCTGTGTCCATTCATATCTAACTCATTTCCTTGTCAGCTTTGTGAGGGGAGCTGATAGTTGTGAGAATCCTTCCACAAATCTCCTATAGTAGCCAGCTAGCCCTAGAAAGCTTCTTATTTCTGTGATATTTGTTGGTTGTGGCCACTTTGTTATTGCCTCAATCTTTTGAGGATCTACCTATACTCCCTTCTCGGATATAATGTGGCCGAGAAAGGATACCTGGTTCAACCAAAACTCACATTTCTTGAATTTAGCAAATAATTTCTCCTTTCGGAGAATTTTCAATACTATCCTTAAATGTTTCTCATGCTCTTCTTCTGTCTTTGAATAAATCAATATGTCATCAATGAATACTACCACAAATTGATCCAAAAATTCTTGAAAAATCCTGTTCATCATATCCATAACACACAGCTGGGGCATTCGTTAGTCCAAATGGCATGACTAAGAATTCATAATGCTCATATCTCATTCTGAATGCTATTTTATGGATGTCCTTTGGACATATTCTTAACTGGTGGTAACCTGACTGTAAATCAAATTTTGAAAATGTAGAAGCTTCATTTAACTAATCAAAGAGATCATCTATTCTTGGGAGCGAATACTTATTTTTTACTGTTACTTTATTCAATTCTCTGTAATTAATACAGAGTCTAAACTCCCATCCATTTTCCTTAGAAATAGTACAAGAGCTCCCCAAGGTGATGCACTGGGTCTAATAAACCCTTTATCTAATAAATCTTGAATTTGTACTTTTAACTCAGCCAATTTGGCTGGCGCCATCCTATATGCGGCCTTATATATTGGGGCTATCCCTGGGGTAATTTTTATTTCCATATCCATCTCCCTTTCTGGTGGTAAACTACATAGCTCTTTTGGAAAAATAACTGAAAATTCTTTTACCACTGGAATTTGTTCCATAGATACCCCATCTCTTTTTATTGTGTTTATAGAGACCAGATAGGCTGTACATTGTTAGCGTATCAGCTTAGCTGCTTTCATAGCTGATACCATCCTTATTGTGTTTTCTGGCTGTCTTAGTTTACTAATCTCTATTTCATCTTTTCGTGTTTCAAATTATACATTTTTATTTCTGCAATCAATCATCGCACCTCATTGATTTAGCCAATCCATCCATAGTATGACATTAAACTCTGTCATTGGTAGTAGGATGAGATCAGCCTCCAATATTTTTGTTCCTATCTTGATAGGACATGCCTTACAAATTTGATTTATACTTGCCAATCTATATACTAGGGATTCTACATGTATAGTACTACTGGTTTCTTCTACCCGAAGTGCGTGTGTGATTATGAATTGGTATGATATAAATGAATGCGTAGCTCCAGAATCACATAAAGCTACTACAGAATTTCCTAAAATGTAAATCATACTTGTAATCACTTTTTCCTCCATCTCTTGTGACTCCGTTCGGGTGAGGGCTTGGACACGCACTGGGTTGGCAACAGTACCCGGCCAATTGGCGATGGTAGGGACCTTTTGCTGGGCCGGCCTCCCTCAGGTTGGTGCTCCTTGTGGCTTATTTGGACGGTTGGGTGAAATGTTTCCAACTTGACCGTAGACTTTATTATTTTGGCTTCGTCAGTCCCTCAGTCCCGGGCCACATGGCCAGCTTGGCCACACTTGTAGCATTTCCCCGATCCTTGTAAACATTCGCCTGAATGATGTTTGTGGCAAGTTTTGTAAGTTGGGGTGCTTTTTGTCTTGTCGCCGATCTTCTTTTTCTCGGTGATTACTCTTCTTCCTTTATTAGCATCACCTTCCTTGGAGGCTGTAAAGAATTGTTTTGAGCTTGCCTAAGCTCCTAAGTCCTCATTGACTCCATTTCCAATGCCCTAGCCCTCTCATTCCTAGAGGCATAGTCTTTTATTAATAATGGGGCTAACCCCTCTCTTAATTGAGGCCTCAATCCCCTCTGAAACCTTTGTGCCTTATTCTCTGGCACATTGGCAATCCACAGCATATATCTCACCAAGGCGTTGAACTTTGTGGCATATTCTGTGACTGTCATCCTGCCTTGGTAAAGTTTTTTGAACTCTATCACCCTCTGGCTCTGTAGCCCTACAGGGAAATATTCTTTGTTAAATTCCTCCAAAAATTCATGTCATGTAACTTGCTTCGGATGTAGCATAGTGACCATCAGCGTCTCCCACCATTCATAAGCATCTTTTTCTCGATTACAGGGCGATATCCTGAATAGTTTCTTGATTTCTGTGATCCACTACTCTACAATGAGGGGATCTGGTTCCACTGAAAACTTGGGTGGGCGCCGGGCAAGAAAGGCATTGATAGCCTTTTAGTCGGCTACAAGGAGATTATCCTCCATTCCTCTTGACATGCCGGGATTGGCCGAGGGACCTGGTCTTTCCCCATCTCCTCTTGATGGCCGGGCCTGCTGGTTTCGCATTTCTTGTAATAAACCAACAGCCTGGGCTGTCCATTGCTACATAGCTTTCTCGATTGCTGCAGCTATTCTTTCTTCTATATTGACCTCTGCTTGAGATTTAGGGCTTTCCTCTCGCCGTGGGCGGGTCCTAGAGGATTTCTCTTCGGATTCTGCCCTATAAGTTCTTTTACTAGCTTCGCCCCTTGCTTGATCAACTGATTCTTCTATTGAGGCCTTTCCTTTGTTAGCTCTTGCTTTAGTTCTGGTGAGCGGCATTTTCGACATTCATTAGTATAATATCAATATTCATCATGATACACTTAGTCAATTAAATTCAAACACATAGTCATATGATCACATAAAATTCACATATATTATCAGCAAATCATTTATACATAAGTTAAACTTTTTGTACATAGGCTAGCTTAGCCTTATGTACCTATTCTAACAATATTTACATATTTATAAAAAAAGAAAAATAAAATGTCATGGCAGTGGCCGCGTCTTCCTGATTCTCATCCCTTTTATTGTCCCCTTCTCCTTAACCTCAGGAACCTTCTGAGACTGAAGGGTACCCGTGTGGGTTCCTTAGTGACAGTACTCGTATCAGACCAGTCTTGAGGTCCTGGGTTCTCGTCCTCCTCTTTGCTATCGGACCATTCTATGGGGTCCTCATCATCGTTTGCTGGAGGGACAGGAGGTGGAGCTTCGAGCATTACCTCTAATTCTATGACCTGAGGATGACCTCACCAGGCTGTTTAGGAGGGGGTTGCTCCATTACTTCCTCTCCCCTGGACAGAGCTTCTCGGCATTCCTGGGCAACCTCTCTCTCCCGGCTATCTATCTGGGCTGTGGTGTTCCATGTCGGAACCGAATATATCCTGCATCAAATCTATACCATGGCTCTGGATTAAGTGGAACTGGGGCAGCTCTTCTTTGCCAATACCTTTCTAGGTCCTCCTCAGTGACCCAATCGGTGACCACTGATGACCTAGGTAGTGAGCTGGCTAGGGTATATTCGGAAGAGTCTTGGGGTGCAAGTGCCTGACTAGAGGACTCTGCCCGATGGATTTCAGATAATACCGAAAATCCTGGTGGGTGGCTAAGAAGGATTGTAGGTACTGAAGGGGGACGTGCTTCTGGTCCCCTAATTTGTGGAAGTGCCTGGTAACTAGTGGGAACTGGGGGTCTTATGGTTAGACCTTCTTGGGAGGCTAACCATCTATTAACTCTCTCCTGAGCCCATTCCCGTTCTTGCTCTTCTTCTAGTTCCCTTGCACTTAGTGGAGCCTTTCCTTTATCTGGCATCTACATATAAATCATCAATAATAAATTAATCATAATCATGATTTCATGTATTCTAGCTTGATCATTTCTTTCCTTTTCTTCCTACTTACCAATCCATGCTCTGATACCAACTTCTGTGGCGCCCCGAACCAAGGTGCCTAGAAGCCTTACTCCGGGACCGTTTTTGATTGGTAAACGTGACTCAGGATTGTTGCCCTGATCACACCGCATGATTTGTTTATATATATACAACATCAATATATGAAAAATTTCCATCATTCATCCAACTTGAACATATTTCACATATCACAGTTATAATTAAAGTCTATTCACAAACATCATCATTGAAAAGATATTCTTTCCATCTCAAATTATCATTACTGTCTTTACATAAAAATTTACTTATACAACATTTATACCAAAACTACATAATATTTTGCATCCTGTCCTCATCATCATTTCTTGTCTGTCGTTGAAAAAGCATGGGTGACTAATAATACTCAGTAAGCAAGCCATACATAATTTTTCAATCATTTTTATGCATTTCATAAAATGCAAATGCAATCCATTCATAGCATACATGACATTCCTTTAGATGCGACGCTAGCTAGGTGCCCATCCCAAACATGCTCCCATCTCAGGAAGGTCGTCGCCGGCCTGGGCCTATATAAGCGACTTGGCAATAGCAAGGGGGACATCCGGTCCGCTTACTACCTCAACTATGGCCTATTCCTCGTGCACATGCTCATTTACATACACATGCCGGCATGTGTGGCACCTCGAACCGAGGCGTCCACATAGTCCTTACTCCGGGATCTTGTCGATTGGTAAATGTGACTCAGGATTGTTGCCCTGATCACGCGGCGGGTTCTTAATTGGATCTCGTCCAATTTTTTTCTTTTATCACATAAGCATACACTTTATTCATATTAGACTCATCCATATTATCAAAAACCATTCATATCTTCTTTTTATTGAAATAATTTACGTAAGTACAATCATGTTTGTAATATCCATAAAACACGTCTTCAACATGATTATTATACATTTGTCCCATTGGACGCATACATAGAACTGCAATTAAATTTGCAGGTCATTTCTACCTGGCATCCTTTATGAGTCAGCTCCATAGCCTGTTTGTCATTTTGAAGACACGTATGAGTAATAATACTCAGTAAGCAAGCCTTTTTCTTTGGCAAGTAACATTTTCCTTGCATTCAAATGAATTTATTTCCATTTGATTGGAGACACTTACCAAGTGATCAACTACAAATGGAATAGAAACTTTTTCGTAAAAATCGTTTCATAAACATTGGATGTGCAAATGCTTCCTTTCCATTCCTGTCATAGACCTTCATGTATGGGTACGCTAGCCTAGGAAACATCTCACATAGCATGGTCCAATACGTCGGCTCTCTCTCCGACTTGGCCTTGTCAAGGGGGACCTTGTGTTCTTTACCTTGATTAGCCTACATGGTCTCCTACATGCATGACTTTTGATTTTTCCGGCATCACATACCTTTTACACTAGGTGATTTGTCATTCTCATGTAGAGAATTATTTGCACCATCCCTTTTTGAAACATTGTTTCGATAAAACATCATGTAAACCTTTTCATACTTATGCATTTCATAAAAATGCAATGCATTCATTCACACATGACTTTCCTTCGCCTCCACCCTCTTGGGAGGACGCCACCGGCACACAGTCCTTCCGACTCGGCAATAGTGAAGGGGGGTCCCTGATCCGCTTACTACCTCCACCAAAGCCTCTTCCTTGTGCACCATGTTCATACATACATATGCCGGCATGACATGAATCATAAACTTCATAAAAATCATTTGAGAAGCAAACAAACATTTATCATTTCAAACATTATAGGAGTGACCATCCTTAAAACACATTTCATAATCATATTTGCAATCATTTGCAATATTTGAAAAGCAATTTCAAAATAGAACTTGCTTACTTCCTCAGTCTGTGTTTTCCACCTTTTCCTTTCCTTTCTTAGACGAGAAAAAATGATATTTTACCTATATCATTTCATGTCTTAGTTTATTTCTCATGCATGCTTTATAATCATCTATTACCTCATTTCTATAGAGTTTAATCTTATATATATACTTGGTCATTACCTCCTTATATGGATTTTTATCCATAAATTCTTTAAAAATTCCATCCATATATCCTCATAAATATATAAAAAGAAATCTCAATTTTTTCCCTAAATCTCGCTGTTCACTGTGTTGGAAATATGTGGAAAACAAGTCAAATCTATGTTTTGATGATTAAACAAATCAATTTGAGTAAGTCTTGGCTACTAACATGTTTGTGGATATGTTTAAGGAATATACATTTGAAGAACATAAAGCATGGAAGGCCAAGTCGTTCCCCAAGTCGACTCCAAGAACGACTTCAAGAAGCCAAATCTGTCCAGAGTTGAAAATGGGAGAAGAGCAAGTGAAGTCGCAGGCCAAGTCGACTCCACTTGTGACTTGGGAAGCCAAGTCGCAGACGAAGTCGACTCCAGCATCGACTTCAGACGGGGGAAACACTCCAGAGTTGAAACCGGGACAGCAACATGCCGAAGTCGCAGTCGAAGTCGACTCCTGTGGAACCCTGATCGTATACGCATTGTTTCGACTGTATACGCGTCATTTCGACATTTGTAATTTTGTAATTATTTTATGAATAAATGAAAATTCATGAATTATATTAATGGATATGTGTATTGGACATTGAAATAATGCAATTAGGAATTTAACCCCGTAAATAGTGCACGTGAATAGTGCACGTGAATAGTAACCAAGGACTAAGACCCGTGATTAAGAGTTAATCACTTGGATTAATTTAATCACAAAAAGACAAAATAGAGATTTAATCACTACAAGACAAAATAGCAATTCTTTTGGATATTTTAATCCAAGTTTGGATTTTTGTGGAAAAACAGAAAAAAATTCATAAATTGCAATCCGGGCGTCGGAATTCGATGAAATTTTTTATGGATGGTTAAAAATTCATGATGGACATGATGAATGGATCAAGATGTGATGAAAATCACAAATCAAAGGTCAAGATGAAACGTCAAATGAAAAATCAAAAAGTAGCATTACTTTAATTAAATACTACTTTTGACTTTTTATAAAAAGTAAATAATAAAAAAATAAAAAATTAAATGAAGTGCAGCAGCTGCAGGGGCGTGAGCAGGGGCATTTAATGGGCCATTTGACTTTAATCAATGGCTCAAAATCATCCAAATCCTAAATTAACGGTTTAGATTTAATTAGCTTAAAATTAATTAAATAAAAAATAATAAAAATAGGTAAAAATAGGGCTGCATAGGGCTGCTGGAGCAGGCATAGGGTGGGCAGATCTTGGCTCAATGCAATTTTTAAAATTAAAAAGAAATACCAATTTATAATTAAATACCTCAAAAGCAAGGGGGTAAATTCCAAATTCATGAAACATCAAGCACTATAAATAGGGATCAAGGGGTAAACGACCAAGGCAGTCCCAAGCTTGAGCAAGAGCTCATTTTCCACCCCCAAACACGTTTTTTTCCCTTTAGAGAAAGAAGGAGAAAGTTAGAGAGAGAAAGCGTGAGAAAAAGAGGCGTATCTCCGCTTCGGGTAAGTGATTTCTACCCAAATTTCTTTTGGATGTTAATTAGGGTAAAAGCATGCTTAGATAATGCCTAAGCATGAGAAAATAAGTAAAGTTATAATGCTTAATTAGAATTATGCCAAAACATCAAAAATTTGGAGCGAAGATAACGCAATCGGGAAGATAGCCTATGATATGTGAAAATAATGCTCCAAAAATGATAAATGATGATTTGGGATGTATGATTATGATAAATATGATGTTAGAATAATGATATATTAATTTCATGATTTTTGAAATTAAGGATTATGCTTAAGTGAATTTATGATGATTTTTAGTACATAGAGAAAATGATTTATTTTGGCCAAGTAAATGATGATAAATTCAAAATATAAGAAATGTCCAATGATATACTAGGCATAAGGTATGTCATGGTATTTTTTATTTTTGAAAAAAATATCAATTTTTAAAACCCATGAACAGTAACCACGTCGCTGTGAACAGTAATTTGCTACAGTAATTTGCTACAGTAATTTGCTACAGTAATTTGCTACAGTGAACAGCGTGATTTGGAAATTAATATTTGAATATAAGTATGGAATTTTTGAAGAATTTATGGACAAAAATATCTATGTAAAGAAATAATGCCCAAATATTATAAAGCATACATGGGAAACAGCTTAAATAGAGGAAATGAAATATCCTTTGTCCTTGAATAGGAAAAGGAAAAGAGAAGGTCGAAGACACCTCCTAAGAAGGTAAGCAAGTTATATGTTTTGCAAATTAATTTCAAAATGCTTGAAATTGTTTGTGAATTGCTTTATGAAATTTATTTAAGGTTGGCCATACCTATAACTGCTTTACATGAACTGAAGTTCGTTTTGTCAAATTGTTTATTAAATGTTTTTTATGAAATTGTTTATGATTTGCAAATATCATGCCGGCATGTGTATGAGAATGAGCATGTGCACGAGGAATAGGCCTTAGTCGAGGTAGTAAGCGGACCGGATGTCCCCCTCGCTATTGCCAAGTCGCTTAATAGGCCCAGGCCGGCGGCGACCTCCCTGAAATGGGAGCATGTATGGGATGGGCGCCTAGCTAGCGTCGCATCCAAAGGAATGTCATGAATGCTATGTATGCATTGCATTTGCATTTTATGAAATGCATGAAAATGATTGAAAATTTATGTATAGCTTGCTTACTGAGTATTATTACTCACCCATGCTTTTTCAACAACAAACAGGAAAAGATGATGAAGGCAACATGTAAAATGACATGCAGTTTTGATGATATTGTATATGTAAATTTTATGTAAAGACAATGATGATAATTTTGAGATAGAAATGAATATTTTTGTTATATGAAACAGTTTTTGTGATATGTGAAATATATTTCATGTCAGATGAATGATGGAAATTTTCCATGCAATAAAAAAAAAAAAAAAAAATCCTGCCGTGTGATCAGGGCAAAAATCCTGAGTCACGTTTACCAATCAAAACGATCCCGGAGTAAGGCTTCTAGGCACCTCGGTTTGGGGGCGCCACAACTCCAGTTGTGACTTGGGTGAAGTCGCAGACAAAGTCGACCCCGAGTTCGACTTGAGTTCTTCGAATGTGAAAATGCAGATTCAAAGTTCATTCTTGAAGATCAACTTGGGATCTCTCAAGTCCAAAACAAAGACCCAAGCTCATTCCAAGAATCTATTTGGACTTTCTCAAATCCAAGTAATATGCAAAGTCCATGTTCAAGATTAACTTGAGTATTCTTGAGATTCAAGGTAAGGATTCAATTTCAAGTTCAAATCAAGTCTATCAAGTCCAAGGCAAATTTTCAAGCTTGCTTCCAAATGAAGATATATTCAAGATATGAAGATCAAACGACTCCAAAGCAAGCAAGGTGCATGAATATATCATGCAAGGACTCAAGCTCTCCTAAGTTCTACAAGGTTCAAGCAAATCCAAGATGGATCAAGGTCAAGCTCTTCATAAATCACAAGATCTACAAGTATGAGGAGCCACTTGACAATTAAAAGGACTAAAGGAAGAAAGCCAAGCACGCTAGAAGCAAAATCAAATGAGCGTCAAGCATATTTTGCAAAGACCAAGTCAAGTCGCAACCCAAGTCGACTCCATGATCGACTTGAGTTGAAGTCTGAAGCCCAAGTCGACTCAAGACTCCGACTTGGAACCTGACGAGGTGAAGTCGCACCCGAAGTCGACTTCACCTGCGACTTGGGTCAAGTTGATGCCCAAGTCGACCCTGACTGAAACTTAAAGTTGCGACGGAGAAGCGAAGTCGCACCCGAAGTCGACTCCATCTGCGACTTGGGCGAAGTCACATCCGAAGTCGACTCCACATGCGACTTGGGTCGCAACGGTCGGAATTTATTCGAACGTTGGCGCATTAAATGCGCGCCACCTACCCTCTAACGTTCGGATTCCCTCCAAAATTATAAAAGGCATTCATGGTAGACGAGGGAAGTAGCTGAGATTCATTAAGTGTGCTTAACTCCTATATTCAAGAGCTCTAAAGAGATCAAGCCATACAAAGAGGAAGAACTTTGCTTCAAGTTGCAAGAGCTATATTTCAGAATCTTCAAAGCCATTACAACAAGTTCTTCTCTGCGCCAAAACTGCTACTACACAACTGTAAAGTCTAGTTTTCTTATTGCTTCATTTGTTTGTGTTGAACTTAATTTAGTTTGAGAAACTAAGATCAAGTATAAGCAAAGTAGTGTGTGATTGGAGTGTAACTCATCACCTACTTGTGCTGTGATTTGTTGATGCCCCCTAGAGCTGGAATCTAGAAGACAACAAGAGGCTCTGGTTGTATATGCCCCCTAGAGCTAGAATCTAGAAGAGAGCAGTGGCTCTAATTGTATTGAGAGAATACAATAGTGGAACCCAAATCACAAGGAGTGTGAGCTTAGAAGAGTGGAGTAGAGAGGTTGCCCGAACCACTATAAAATTTCTTGTGTGCTTGATTTACATTTCTGCTCTCTACATTACTTTGCTTTCCATTTCGTTTCTTCATTAAGGGGACTAGATTAATCCGGGGTTAAGTTTCTGTTTAAGTTATAAATTTTTTAAATACCCAATTCACCCCTCCCCTCTTGGGTAATTGCCATTAACTCGGGACCAACAAGTGGTATCAGAGCAGGTCTTTGAGTTTATCAAAGAGATCTTATTATCATGGCATCCCAATCTACTTCCGTTCCCGCTTTTGCTGAGAGCCAATCATTCACTAGGCCACCATTGTTTGATGGGAACAACTTTGGTTATTGGAAGCTTCGTATGAAGCAACTCATTATGGCTACCGATATGGACTCTTGGATTGCGATCCAAGACGGTTTAATCTTGCCAATTAATGAAAGAGCTTCCAAATGGACCGAAGAGGAAGTAAGAACTGTTAAGAGCAATGCTAAGGCTATGAACTCACTATTTTGTGCTCTTACAGCTCCTGAATATGACAGAGTATCCTCTTGTCTAACTGCAAAAGAAATATGGGATACTTTGACATCTATTTATGAAGGAACCTCCCAAGTCCAAGGGACTAGGAGAAATATTTTGATAGGAGAATTGGAAAGCTTTAGAATGCTAGAAACAGAAAATATTTCTGAAATGTTTGCGAGATTTTCTAAAATTACTAACGCTTTGAAAGGTCTTGGAAAGGCTATCTCTGAATCCGAACAGGTTATGAAGATATTAAGAGCTCTACCGGATTCATGGACTCCAAAGATTACAGCAATAGAAGAAGCAAAAGATCTAAACACCTTAAAGCTAGAAGATCTCATTAGCTCATTAATGTCACATGAGCTAATCAAGAAAAGGAATGAGGATCAACACAAAGGCAAAAGAGCAATTGCCTTGAAAGCCACACAAGACACAGACGACACCTCATCCTCTCAAAACGACGACGAGATTGCCCTACTCACAAAACGTTTCAGAAAATTTGTGAGGAAAGGCGGAAATTTCAGAAATTTCAAAGATAGAAATTCCAGAGAGAAAAAGAAAGAACCAACCAAATGCTATAGATGCGGGGACGTAGGACATATGCAAGCTCAATGTCCTACACCGGAAGAGAGGCCAAAGGAGAATCACGAAAGGAAGGAAGGACATGAAGGCAGAAAATACCAAAGGCCTAAGAGAAGAGGAATGTATGTCAATGAAGAGACTTCATCAACAAGCAGCTCTTCAACCGACGACAACGATGCAGCAAACTGCGCAAGAATATGCTGCATGGCACGGATCGAACAAGAAGAAGACTTGGTATGCCTAAACACAACTGAAGTTTTGGAAGAACAATCCACCTCAACAAAATGCACAAGCAATGAAGAGGTAACTTCCAAACCTTGCTATTCTCAATCAAGTTATTCCTCTTTTCATGAATGCCTCAAATGTGCTGAATTAGAAGAACTACAAATTGCTTATGATTCATTATATGAGGAAATCAAAAAGCTAGGAAACAAGTTGTCATTGAAGAGACAACAATGTAACTTCGTTATTATTGAAAATGGAAAACTAGCTGAAACATCAACAAAACTGAAAGAAGAAAATGAATCATTGATAAATGAGATAGAAAAATTGAAAAAGGAGAACAAATCATTAAATGAATCATTAGCAAAGTTCTCTAATCCTGGAGAAAATGTAAAGATGTTTTTGAATATGACTGCTCAAACAAATAAAAGAGGCCTTGGATATTATACTTTTGAGCAAAAAGAAAGTGGCAAATCGAATGTGCCAATACTTGGGAAATATCAAACCAAAACTGCACCCATATACAAGCCACAAAGGAAAAATATTATGTGGACTAGAAGGCCAACATTTGAACCAACATATACTTGGAGGCCTACTCCAAGATTGCCTATGGCCTGTAACTTTTGCAATAAGATGGGTCATAAAACTTATAAATGTAACTTTAAGAAATTATATGACCATGGTGCTAAATTTGTTTGGGTTCCAAGGAACACAAGATTTGGGCTTTCTAAGATGGAGCAACAAAGGTTGAATAATATTAATAACCCAAATGGACCCATAAAATGGGTACCAAAGAGATGAGATTTACCTTTTTATTTTTTAGATTTGTTTCAAGGCAAAGGCAAACAATGTATGGTTCATGGACAGCGGTTGTTCAAGGCATATGACCGGAGAAAGAAGTCTATTTCACAAACTTAAGCCTTGCAACGATGGAACAGTTGCCTTTGGTAATAATGAAAAAGGTAAAATTAAAGGTAAAGGAAAAATACATAGTAGTTCAAATGCATGCAAGGAAGATGTTTTGTTTGTTGAAGGACTCAAGCATAACCTAATGAGTATTAGTCAATTATGTGATAAAGGATACAAGGTTGTGTTTGAATCATCTATATGTAATGTATTTGATGGAGAACATATCATGTTTAGTGGAAAAAGACATGAAAATGTGTATTTGGTTTCACTTGATGAGCTAGATGGTCAATGTCTAATGGCCATTGATAATGATCCATGGGTTTGGCATAAGAGGCTTGGACATGTAAACATGTCAAACATTAAAACCCTATGGAAGAAAAGTTTGGTAGAAGGCTTGCCTAAATTGAAATATGACAAAGACAAAATTTGTAAGGCATGTCAATTATCTAAACAACCTAAAATGCCTTTCTCTACCAAAAAGGAAATCTCCACCACTAGGCCACTTGAACTGCTACACATGGATTTATATGGCCATCCGACATTTTAACCATTGGTGGAAAGAAATATGTGTTTGTTATTGTTGATGATTTTTCAAGATTCACATGGATAATTCTCTTAGATAACAAAGATGAAGCCTTCTCTATGTTCTCAACTTTTGTAAATTTGGTGCAAAATGAAAAATAAAGTACTATTATGATTATAAGAAGTGATCATGGTGGTGAATTTGAAAATAAAAGATTCATAGAATTATGCAATGAAAAAGGAATTCATCACACATTTTCTGCACCAAGAACTCCACAACAAAATGGAGTAGTTGAACGTAAAAACAGAACTATACAAGAGATGACTAGAACTATGCTAAATGAGAGCAAATTATCCAAGAAATTTTGGGGTGAAGCTGTAAGTACAGCTTGTCATGTTTTGAATCGAGTTACCATTAGAGCAATCTTGAAAAAGACCCCATATGAGCTATGGAAAGGAAGAAAACTAAATATTTCATATTTTCATGCTTTTGGTTGCACATGTTATGTTTTGAACAATGGAAAAACCAACTTGAAAAAATTAGATGCTAAAAGTGATGAGGCAATATTCCTTGGGTACTCATCAAATAGCAAAGCATATAAAGTATTCAATAAACGAAACCAAGTGGTAGAAGAGTCCATTCATGTTGTTTTTGATGAAACTAACCCATGCTACAAAAGAAAAGATGAGTTAAGTGATGCAGATGATATAGCAAGCAATTTTGAAAAACTGCATGTGGAAAATCAAGAAGATTCCATGGAGGAAAGGGTAAGTGAAGGTAATAATTCCTACAAACCTCCAACTGATTTGAAATTCAAACATGCCCATCCAATTGAACAAGTTATAGGGAATGTGTATGAAGGTGTAAAAACTAGAAGATCAAAACAAAATGTTTGTGGACAATACGCCTTTGTATCCAAAATTGAACCTTCTAATATTGAACAAGCTCTCAATGATGAAAACTGGGTCATTGCAATGCAAGAAGAGCTAAACCAATTTGAAAGGAACAATGTATGGCACTTAGTTCCTAGACCAAATAATCATACAATCATTGGTACCAAATGGGTATTTAGGAACAAATTAGACGAAAGCGGTCTTGTAATAAGAAACAAGGCCAGATTAGTAGCCAAAGGGTATTCCCAAGAAGAAGGAATTGATTTTGAAGAATCATATGCACCCGTGGCTAGATTAGAAGCCATATGTATCTTATTAGCTTTTGCATCTCACATGAACTTTAAATTGTTTCAAATGGATGTTAAAAGTGCATTTCTGAATTGTTATATAAATGAAGAGGTGTATGTAGAACAACCACCTGGATTTGAAGAAAAAGATCAATCTAAATTTGTGTACAAGCTAACCAAAGCATTATATGGACTAAAACAAGCTCCAAGGGCTTGGTATGATAGACTAAGTAAATTTCTGATTAATCATGATTTTTAAAAAGGAAAGGTAGACACCACTTTGTTTATCAAGTATAAAGAAAAGGATATATTGATCATTCAAATTTATGTTGATGATATCATTTTCGGTGCTACTAATGAGACTCTTTGTCAAGAATTTTCTGAACTTATGCAGAAAGAATTTGAGATGAGCATGATGGGAGAACTAAACTTCTTCCTTGGACTGCAAATCAAGCAATTAAATGAAGGAATCTTCATTAACCAGTCCGAGTATATCAAAGAAATGCTGAAGAAGTTTGGCATGGAAAATAGCAAAGGAGCAAACACGCCAATGAGCTCAACAATCAAAATCGACAAAGATGAAAAAGGGAAATTGGTTGATTTGAAATTGTATAGAAGCATGATAGGTTCATTATTGTATTTAACTGCTTCTAGGCCTGATATATTGTTTAGTGTGTGTATGTGCTCTAGATTTCAATCATGTCTAAAAGAATCACACTTGGTAGCTGTCAAAAGAATTTTCAGATACCTAGTTGACACTACCAATATAGGACTTTGGTATCCAAAGGGCTCTAATTTTGATCTAATCGGCTACTCGGATGCGGATTTTTCCGGATACAAAGTAGATAGAAAAAGCACTAGTGGAACATGTCAATTTCTTGGGAACATGTTGGTTTCATGGTTTTCAAGAAAACAAACTAGTGTTGCTCTATCTACGGCGGAAGCCGAATACATTGTCGCCGGGAGCTGTTGTGCCCAATTACTTTGGATGAAACAGCAACTTAGGGACTATGGCATGGATTTTAAAGATATACCCGTTAGATGTGATAATACTAGTGCCATATGTTTAACTAAAAATCTAGTCTTGCATTCTAGGACCAAACATATAGACCTTAGACACCATTTCATTAGAGAACATGTAGAAAATCATGACATACGTCTGGTATATGTAAGAACAGAGGATCAAGTTGCAGACATATTTACAAAGCCCCTAGCAAAAGAAGCATTTTATAAGATTAGACATGACATGGGAATGATTGAATTAACTTAGCATAAACTCAGGGGGAGCAAACTCACCTATCTCTTTCTTTACCCTCTAACTTTTTGATATATTGACAAAAAAGGAGAGAAGAGTAGGATTTGATATAAGTCCAAAGTGGGAGAAGAGTAGGACAAAGGGGGAGAATAGTAGGATATGATTGGGGAGAAGAGTTTAAATGTTTTCAACTTGAGAGTTTGCATGAGCATATGTTTGTTAAATGTTGTAAGTTTGCTAAACATCTTATTTTTACGTTATTGAAAGGTATACACTCAAATCCGTTTTGTCAATCATCAAAAAGGGGGAGATTGTTGGAAATATGTGGAAAACAAGTCAAATCTATGTTTTGATGATTAAACAAATCAATTTGAGTAAGTCTTGGCTACTAACATGTTTGTGGATATGTTTAAGGAATATACATTTGAAGAACATAAAGCATGGAAGGCCAAGTCGTTCCCCAAGTCGACTCCAAGATCGACTTCAAGAAGCCAAATCTGTCCAGAGTTGAAAATGGGAGAAGAGCAAGTGAAGTCGCAGGCCAAGTCGACTCCGCTTGCAACTTGGGAAGCCAAGTCGCAGACGAAGTCGACTCCAGCATCGACTTCAGACGGGGGAAACACTCCAGAGTTGAAACCGGGACAGCAACATGCCGAAGTCGCAGTCGAAGTCGACTCCAGTTGCGACTTGGGTGAAGTCGCAGACGAAGCCGATCCCGAGTTCGACTTGAGTTCTTCGAAGCTGAAAATGCAGATTCAAAGTTCATTCTTGAAGATCAACTTGGGATCTCTCAAGTCCAAAACAAAGACCCAAGCTCATTCCAAGAATCTATTTGGACTTTCTCAAATCCAAGTAATATGCAAAGTCCATGTTCAAGATTAACTTGAGTATTCTTGAGATTCAAGGTAAGGATTCAAGTTCAAGTTCAAATCAAGTCTATCAAGTCCAAGGTAAATTTTCAAGCTTGCTTCCAAATGAAGATATATTCAAGATATGAAGATCAAACGACTCCAAAGCAAGCAAGGTGCATGAATATATCATGCAAGGACTCAAGCTCTCCTAAGTTCTACAAGGTTCAAGCAAATCCAAGATGGATCAAGGTCAAGCTCTTCATAAATCACAAGATCTACAAGTATGAGGAGCCACTTGACAATTAAAAGGACTAAAGGAAGAAATCCAAGCAAGCTAGAAGCAAAATCAAATGAGGGTCAAGCATATTTTGCAAAGACCAAGTCAAGTCGCAACCCAAGTCGACTCCATGATCGACTTGAGTTGAAGTCTGAAGCCAAAGTCGACTCAAGACTCCGACTTGGAACCTGACGAGGCGAAGTCGACTTCACCTGCGACTTGGGTCAAGTTGATGCCCAAGTCGACCCTGACTGAAACTTAAAGTTGCGACGGAGAAGCGAAGTCGCACCCGAAGTCGACTCCATCTGCGACTTGGGCGAAGTCACATCCGAAGTCGACTCCACATGCGACTTGGGTCGCAACGGTCGGAATTTATTCGAACGTTGGCGCATTAAATGCGCGCCACCTACCCTCTAACGTTCGGATTCCCTCCAAAATTATAAAAGGCATTCATGGTAGACGAGAGAAGTAGCTGAGATTCATTAAGTGTGCTTAACTCCTATATTCAAGAGCTCTAAAGAGATCAAGCCATACAAAGAGGAAGAACTTTGCTTCAAGTTGCAAGAGCTATATTTCAGAATCTTCAAAGCCATTACAACAAGTTCTTCTCTGCGCCAAAACTGCTACTACACAACTGTAAAGTGTAGTTTTCTTATTGTTTCATTTGTTTGTGTTGAACTTGATTTAGTTTGAGGAACTAAGATCAAGTATAAGCAAAGTAGTGTGTGATTGGAGTGTAACTCATCACCTACTTGTGCTGTGATTTGTTGATGCCCCCTAGAGCTGGAATCTAGAAGAGAGCAAGAGGCTCTGGTTGTATATGCCCCCTAGAGCTAGAATCTAGAAGAGAGCAGTGGCTCTAATTGTATTGAGAGAATACAATAGTGGAACCCAAGTCACAAGGAGTGTGAGCTTAGAAGAGTGGAGTAGGGAGGTTGCCCGAACCACTATAAAATTTCTTGTGTGCTTGATTTACATTTCTGCTCTCTACATTACTTTGCTTTCCATTTCGTTTCTTCATTAAGGGGACTAGATTAATCCGGGGTTAAGTTTCTGTTTAAGTTATAATTTTTTTAAATACCCAATTCACCCCTCCCCTCTTGGGTAATTGCCATTAACTCGGGACTAACAAACTGTTCATAATTACTGTAGCAAATCATTGTTCACAACGACGTGGGTTACTGTTCATGGGTTCCAAAATTTGACATTTTTTTCAAAAATAAAAAATACCATGATGTAGCTTATGCTTATTATATCTTTGAAAATTTCATACATTTTGAATTTATCATCATTTACTTGGCTAAAAAATAATTTTCTCCATATACTAAAATTCAACATAAATTCACTTAAGCATAATCCTTAATTTTAAAAATTATGAAATTAATATATCATCATTCCAACATCATATTGATCATAATCATACATCTAAAATCATCATTTATCTTTTTTGGAGCATTATTTACACATATCATATACTATCTTCCCGAATGCTCTATCTTTGCTCCAAATTTTTGATGTTTTGGCATAATTCCAATTAAGCATTATAACTATACTTATTTTTCTATGATTAGGCATTATCTAAGCATGGTTTTACCCTACTTAAAATTTTTAAAAAAAAATAGGAAGAAATCACTTACCCGACGTGGAGATATCCCTCTTTTTCTCACACTTTTTCTCTGTAACTTTCTCCTCTTCTTTCTCCTCAAGACTAAATCGTGGTGGGGGTGAAAAATGATCAAATGGAGCTAGGAGAATGATGCCTTGGATGTCCACCCCTTGGCCCTATTTATAGGGCTTGATTTTTTAAGAATTTGGAATTTACCCCCTTGCTTGATGTATTAAATTATAAAATGGTATTTTTTTCTAAATTTGAAAAACGCATTGAGCCAAGAGCAGCCCACCCTAGGCCTGCTCCAGACCCCCTATGGCAGTCCTATTTTCCATAATTTTTGATTTATTAAAATTATTTAATTTAGGCTAATTAAATCTTAGCCATTGATCTTAGATGATAACGAATTTAAACCATTGATTTTTGGTCAAATATCCACCCACCCCCCTGCCATGCTCCTGCAATAGCTTCTGTTCATTTATTATTTTTATTTTTTGAATTATGTAATTTAATAAAAAGTCAAAGGAAATTAATGATAAAGATAAGCTTCCTTTTTATTCTCCAATTGACATTTCATCTTGACCCTTGATTCATGATTTTCATCACATCTTATACCATTCATCGTACTCATCATGAATTTTTAACCATCCATAAAAAATTTCATCTAAATCCGACATCCGGATTGTAAAATATGAATTTTTCTTTAATTTTTCACTAAAATCCAAAATTCCATTAAAATATCAAAAAGTATTGCTATTTCACCTGTAGTGATTAAATCACCTTTTTGTCATTTTGTGATTAGGTTAATCTACATGATTAACTCTTAATCACCTCGGTTACTATTCACGTGCACTATTCACATGTACTATTTAGGTGCGCTATTCACGTGGTTTAATCCCACAATTGCATTTCTTTAACCTCTAATACACATGTTTTCATACTCATGAATATATATTTCATTAATATATTACCTAGGGTTTACAACCCTAGGGTTTTATACACGTGTTTAAGGTTGGGCTTTCACAATCCTCCCTCCTTACAATAAGTTTCGTCACGAAACCTGTTGCCCTTTAAATATTTCATTATGCTTTTTCTGGGTATTTAAACATCTATATTCAAAAGCATAATAGCCTTTTCTGGCTTTTTCTAATTCATATGGAGGAAATCCCTCCTCTTTCTCGCCTATCTTTAAATGTATTGAGTTTGGAAATAATTTCAAACAATTCCTTTTCTTCCTTAATCTATGACATCATAATATTTAAATATCATGATTTCTATTCCTTCCGTTCCTTTATTCTTTCTACATCTATCTCCCAATCATTGTTATGATATAACTTCCTATGGTATCATACCTTTTCTTTCTTTTCATTTACTCTTTCTATAGTCATCTACCATTCCTTGATATGATACCCTTCTTGTCTCATCATAAAAAGCATCATAGCTTCATAAACATATAGACCTAGGCATTATCTTTGTCTATCTATCAATTCATATTCTAATACCAACTTCTGTGGTAACACATCTTTCCTATCATCCATAATTTTTCTCTTTCCACGCCTATTTACCAATCCTTGCTCTGATACCAATTTCTGTGGCGCCCTGAACTGAGGCGTCCACATAGTCCTTACTCTGGGATCTTGTCGATTGGTAAATGTGACTCAGGATTGTTGCCCTGATCACGCGGGGGGTTCTTAATTGGCTCTCGTCCAATTTTTTTCTTTCTTTTTTCTTTTATCACATAAGCATACACTTTATTCATATTAGACTCATCCATATTATCAAAAACCATTCATATCTTCTTTTTATTGAAATAATTTACATAAGTACAATCATGTTTGTAATATCCATAAAACATGTCTTCAACATGAT
Organism: Annona cherimola; assembly: GCA_030490835.1. Lineage (NCBI taxonomy): Eukaryota > Viridiplantae > Streptophyta > Magnoliopsida > Magnoliales > Annonaceae > Annona > Annona cherimola. Next base: position 48,058,739 of record CM059972.1, read on the forward strand.
TATCATACATTTGTCCCTTTGGACGCATACATAGAACTGCAATAAAATTTGCAGGTCATTTCTACCTGACATTCTTCAAGAGTCAGCTCCATAGCCTGTTTGTCATTTCGAAAACACATATAGTAATAATACTCAATAAGCAAGCCTTTTTCTTTGGCAAGTAACATTTTTCTTGCATTCAAATGCATTTCTTTCCATTTGATAGGAGACACTTACCAAGTGATCAACTACCAATGGAATAGAAACTTTTTCGTAAAAATCGTTTCAAAAACATTGGATGTGCAAATGCTTCATTTCCATTCCTGACATAGACTTTCGTGTATGGATAGCTAGCCTAGGAAACATCTCACATAGCATGGTCCAATACGCCGGCTCTCTCTCCGACTTGGCCTCGTTAAGGGGGACCTTGTGTCCTTTACCTTGATTAGCCTACATGGTCTCCTACATGTATAACTTTTGATTGTCCTGGCATTATGTACCTCTTACACCAGGTGATTTGTCATTCTCATGTAGAGAATTATTTGCACTATACCTTTTTGAAACATTGTTTCGATAAAACATCATGCAAACCTTTTCATACTTATGCATTTCATAAAAATGCAATGCATTCATTCACACATGACTTTCCTTTGCCTCTACCCTCTTAGGAGGATGCCGCCGGCACACAGCCCTTGCGACTCGGCAATAGTGAAGGGGGATCCCCGATCCGCTTACTACCTCCACCAATGCCTCTTCCTTGTGCACCATGTTCATACATACATATGCCGGCATGACATGAATCATAAACTTCCTAAAAATCATTTGAGAAGCAAACAAACATTTATCATTTCAAACATTATAGGAGTGGTCATCCCTCAAACACATTTCATAATCATATTTGCAATCATTTACAATATTTGAAAAGCAATTTCAAAATAGAACCTGCTTACCTCCTCAGTCTGTTTCCTCCACCTTTTCCTTTCCTTTCCCTAGACAAGGAAAAATGATATTTTACCTATATAATTTCATGTCTTATTTTATTTCCCATGCATGCTTTATAATCATCCATTACCTCATTTATATAGAAGTTAATCATATAAATATGCTTGATCATTACCTCTTTATATGGATTTTTATCCATAAATCCTTTAAAAATTCCATCCATATATCCTAATAAATATATAAAAATATATCTCAATTTTTTCCCGAAATCTTGCTATTCACTGTTCATAATTACTGTAGCAAATCACTGTTCACATCAACGTGGGTTACTGTTCATGGGTTCCAAAAATTGACATTTTTTCCGAAAATAAAAATACCATGACATAGATTATGCTTAGTATATCAAGGAAAATTTCATACATTTTGAATTTATAATCATTTACTTGGCTAAATAAATTATTTTCTCCATATACTAAAAATCAACATAAATTCACTTAAGCATAATCCTTAATTCCAAAAATCATGAAATTAATATATCATCATTCCAACATCATATTGATCATAATCATACATTCCAAATCATCATTTATCATTTTTGGAGCATTATTTACACATATCATATGCTATCTTTCCGAATGCTCTATTTTTGCTCCAAATTTTTGATGTTTTGGCATAATTCCAATTAAGCATTATAACTATACTTTTTTTCCATGCTTAGGCATTATATAAGCATGGTTTTTCCCTACTTAACATCCAAAAGAAATTTAGAAAGAAATCACTTACCCGACATGGAGATATCTCTCTTTTTCTCACACTTTTTCTCTCTAACTTTCTCCTCTTCTTTCTCCTCAAGGCTAAAACGTGGTGGGGGTGAAAAATGCTGAAATGGAGCTGGGAGAATGATGCCTTGGACATCCACCCATTGGCCCTATTTATAGGGCTTGATTTTTTAAGAATTTGGAATTTCCCCCCTTGCTTGATGTATTAAATTATAAAATGGTATTTTTTTCTAAATTTGAAAATTCATTGAGCCAAGAGCAGCCCACCCTATGCCTGCTCCAGCCCCCTTATGGCAGCCCTATTTTCAATAATTTTTTATTTATTAAAATTATTTAATTTAGGCTAATTAAATCTTAGCCATTGATCTTGGATGATGATGAATTTAAACCATTGATTTTTGGTCAAATATCCACCCACCTCCTGCAATGCTCCTGCAATAGCTGCTGTTCTTTTATTTTTTTTATTTTTTTAATTATTTAATTTAATAAAAAGTCAATGGAAATTAATGATAAAGATAAGCTTCCTTTTTAATCTCCAATTGACGTTTCATCTTGACTCTTGATTCATGATTTTCATCACATCTTATACCATTCATCATATTCATCATGAATTTTTAACCATCCATAAAAAAATTTTCTTTAATTTTTTACTAAAATCCAAAATTCCATTAAAATATCAAAAAGTATTATTATTTCGTCCTGTAGTGATTAAATCTCCTTTTTGTCATTTTGTGATTAGGTTAATCTACATGATTAACTCTTAATCACCTCGATTACTATTCACATGTACTATTCACATGTACTATTCACATGTACTATTCACGTGCAGTATTCACGTGGTTTAATCACACAATTGCATTTCTTTAACCTCTAATACACATGTTTTCATACTCATGAATATATATTTCGTTAATATATTACCTAGGGTTTACAACCCTAGGGTTTTATACACGTGTCTAAGGTTGGGGATTCACAACATGACATTTGTAAATCATAAACAATTTCATAAAAAACATGTAATAAATAATTTAACAAATGTATTTCAGTTCATGTAAAGCAGTTATAGGTATGACCAACCTTAAATAAATTTCATAAAGAAATTCACAAACAATTTCAATTATTTTGGAAATAATTTGCAAAATATATAACTTGCTTACCTCCTCAGTTGGTGTCCTCGACTTTTTCTTTTCCTTTTCCTATTCAAGGAAAAAGGATATTTCATTTATTCTGTTCAAGCTGCTTCCCATGCATGCTTTATAATATTCGGGTATTATCTCTTTATATGGATTTTTCTATCCATAGGTTCTTCAAAAATTCCATCCTTATATTTAAATATTAATCTCAAATTTTCTCCAAAATCACGCTGTTTACTATTCATAGTTACTGTAGCAGTTTACTACAGCAAATCGGTGTTCATCCGACGTTACTGTTCATGGGTTCCAAAAATTGACATTTTTTTTCCAAAAATAAAAAATTACCATGACATAGCTTATGTTTAGTATATCATGTCAAAATTCATGAATTTTGAATTTATCATCATTAACTTGGCTAAATAAATCATTTTCTCCATATACTAAAAATCAACATAATTTCACTTAAGCATAATCCTTAATTTCAAAATTCATAAGATTAATATATCATCATTCTAACATCATATTTATCATAATCATTCATCTCAAATCATCATTTATCAATATTGGAGAATTATTTTTACATATCATATGCTATCTTCCCGAATACTCTATCTTTGCTCCAATTTTTTGATGTTTTGGCATAATTTCAATTAAGCATTATAACTATACTTATTTTCTCATGCTTAGGTATTATCTAAGCATGGTTTTACCCTACTTAACATCCAAAAAAAAATTGGATAGAAATCACTTACCCGAAGTGAAGATATCCCTCTTCTTCTCACACTTTCTCTCTCTAACTTTCTCCTCTTCTTTCTTGGACGTGTGGGGGGTTTTGGGAGCTTGGGTTTGCTCAAGTGGAGCTGGGATGAATGTGCCTTTGGAATTCCCTCCCTCGGCCCTATTTATAGGGTTTGATTTTTCATGAAATTGGAATTTACCCCCCTTACTCAAGGTATTAAATTGTAAATAGATTTTTTTTATTTCAAAAAGGTGCATGGAGCTATGTGCAGCCCCCCACCTGCTCACGCCCCCCATGGTAGCCCTATTTTTATTTATTGTTTTTGATTTTTTTAATAATTAATTAATTTAAGCTAATTTAATCCTAGTCTTTGATTTTTGATGATGATGAATGTGGACCATTGATTTTGGCCAAAGATCTTAACCACCCCCTACTCACGTCCTTTCCATTGCTGATTTGCATTTAATTTTTAATTTTTTAATTATTTAATTTTAATAAAAAGTCAAAAGTAGAATTACTGAAAAGTTAAGCTAATTTTTAATCTTCATTTGACGTTTCATCTTGATCCTTAATTTGTGATTTTCATCACATCTTAAACCATTCATAAAGTTCATCATGAATTTTTAACCATACATAAAAAATTTCATCTAAATCCGACGTTCGGATTGCAAATTATGAATTTTTTTAAATTTTTCACTAAAATCCAAATTTGTATTAAAATATCAAAAATTATTGCTATTTTTTCTTGTAGTGATTAAATCCCCTTTTTGTCTTTTTGTGATTAAGTTAATCCAAGTGATTAACTCTTAATCACATATCTTAATCCTTGGTTGCTATTCACGTGCACTATTCACGTGGGTTAAATTCTTAATTGCATTATTTTAATCTCCAATACACATATCCACAAATATAATTCATGAATTTTTATTCATCATAAAAATTATTACAAAATTCTAGGGTTTACAACGCGTATATTGCCTAAGAAAGATGGGTTTCACAGAAGTGGCGCTCCAACGCCATGATTCGGGGCCCCGACGCCACATTTTTTCAATGAAACAACATGTTGCAACTTTTGAGTAAGAAAGTCGGTGCCTTGGCCTCAATTTTTGGCACCCCAACGCCGTCCCCCTAGCCATCATAAAAAAACAGCAAAACACGAGTTTTCAGCATGCCAACTTCAACTGGCCATAACTTTTGATCCTGGAGGAGTTATGGGAGCTATCACTTATCAACAAAAAGCATTTTTTGATCCCATCGACATGAAGACCGTGGTTTGATTAGTTGATTTCATTTTCAATATCAAAATCCTCCATTTTTTCATATTTTGGGGCCGTTGAAGTTCTACATAATTTTTTTTTTACTACGTTTAGTGAATCACCTGTTTTATTACTTTAAGTAAAAGGTGTGCAAGTGGGTGATTTACATTTTTTATATATTCGCGAGCATGTGGATGTGTTGCTTATGGGTAACTCTTTGATTTAAGATGTTCCATTATTTTGTTGTGGCTAAGAGTTTAAAGTAGTGGGGGAGGAGTTTATGGACTGCACTTGTGGTATCAATAATATGACTTGAAACTTGAGTTGGATTGTCTGAGAAGTGCTTCTATGGAATATATTTGGGGAGCAGAGTCCTGGACATTTGAGCTTGCAGTGCACTTTTCAATATTGTGCTGCTCGATTTCTTCTTTCTTCGTATTTGTGACGTTGCTCTTAACCGATCTCTCTTGTCATACACTATCCTTGTCGGCAAGTTATTTGATATTGGATGCCTCATTTATCATCATGTATTAAGTATTGTGAAGGCAGCCAATGCACATTTAGATGGCTTATGTATCAGTAGAGTAAGAAGAAGGAGAAGAAAGCGATGGAGACGATAAACATCCTTTCCATCCTGATGACCAAGGAAGTCACCAGTTCCTTTTCTTTCCTTTTCTTTTCCTTAGTTTTTCATTTTGATTTGCATATCATCTGCATGTGGATCTCCATATCATTGTCATTTGCATATTTTGTTCAGTTTATATGCATTGAGGACAATGCATTCCTCAAGTTTGGGGGTGGGTGCTTTGTTCTATTGTGTTTCTAGTCATGCATTGCATTTAGATTACTATATTATATAGGTGTGTTAGGTTGCATTGCATTTAAAATCTTGCCTATGATAATCAGTTAGTTGCAATCTATCTTAAGGAATACTTGCAATATTCAAGAAAACTCGCAATATTCAAGAAAACTCTAAATTGAAATCAAAATTCATGAAAAATTTGAAAATTTTTGAGCCGTGATTATGCATTAATTGAGAGTTTGTTAATTTTTTAAGATTTCAAATGACATGTGAATGATATGATCATTAAACAGTTGGATTTTATAGTTCAAGTACTTGCTAATATGTTCTATTGAAATGATTAAGGAAAATTTTTTGTGTAATATAAATGCTTGTGCCTAATTATGCTTTAATGATATATCTTTTGCAATCTTTGTTCCCCATTTTTGAGCTTATATATATATATTCCTTTCAACCTTATGCTTTAAAGTAAATATATTGTCTCATTGATTCATAGTATAATTCATTTTTTTACTTGAGACTTAAGGTTAAAAAATGTAGGTACATAGTAAATTAGCTTAATATATTCCTCCCAATAAGATTTTGCAATAAATAATGAAGGGGGTGACTAACCCAAGCTGAGTAACCAGGACTTGGCATCTGCAAATGTCAAGGTTCGAGTAAAAAGGCAAGGGAAAGCCACAGTAATATCACTTCATAGATACCCTGAAATATGGTGAGGGGAGTTTAAAAAAATGAATGAAAAAAAGAGAAATCTCCAGATACCCTGAAATATGGTGAGGAGAGTCAAAGTAATAAGTTTGGGGGAACTAATTGTACAATTTTGTAAGTTTAGGCCAAGTAAAATAAATGGATGAATGTTATGTCCTTTTTAGGTGATAGATTTATTTTGAGCATATTAATTTATATTACATCCGTCCTGAGAAGTCCTTTTGATCAAGAGAACGGTTAGCTGTTGGAAACATGTGGAAAATAAGCCAAGTCTATGTTTTGATGATTAACAAATCAATTTGAGTAAGTTTTGGTTACTAACATATTTGTGAAGATGATTAAAGGATATAAAAATGAAGAAAATGAAGCATGATAAGTAAAGTCGATCCCCAAGTCGACTCAGGCAACGACTTAGGCCAAGTCGATCCCCAAGTCGACTCCAGCAGTGACTTCAAGTAACATTTTTCGTCCAGCGTTAAAATCGGGGAGCAAAGCTGCCGAAGTCGCAAATAAAGTCGACTCCAACATCGACTTCAAACGTGATTTTTTGTCCAAAGTTATAATCGGGGACGAGAGCTGCCGAAGTCGCGTCCCAAGTCGACTCTGCATGCGACTTGGGTGAAGTCGCAGACCAAGTCGACTCCAACTTCGACTTCAGTGCGTAACTGACGAGCTGCGTATATGGCAATTAAAATGCTCGTTTTAACGCAAGTATACGTGTCGTGTCAAGTAATAAAGAGTGAGTAGAGTATCGTTCCCACGAGGAATTGTTAACCGGAATTATTATTTAGCTTAACTGCTTTCGATGGAAGGAAAATTCTGGTTTTATGATTTAACTAAGCTAACGATTGCAAAAAGAAATCAGAGTAGAGATCACGAGACTACTGGATACTAAAAGCGAGTTTGCTAATTAGGGATGACAGATGGATAGATCGGAATCCTTGAATCTAAACTATATTGCGCTGGTTCTTTTTAAATGGATTGCATATGGATTTACTAGCCCAACTTCATATATCTTTATATATGTTTTCCAACAGTACATAAAGCTAATTACACCCTATTGAAGTGCTATGTTCCCATGCCATTAAATAAAGTGAAATTGACAAGTGCATAACTTGTATAATGACTACATAGGGTTTAATGGTATATTCCTATCCGTTAAACAACTCTCCTTACACAAAGGTCGAAACCTATGCCTTGCACATGGATCTGGCAAAGATCTTCCTCTTCCAAGGATAAATCAAGCAATTTAGTCATCTTACAAGGTAGCTAATCTTGTAAAAGCATTATAATCACAGATGCAAAGGTAAATCATACCCAATCATATATAAGCTTAAATATTCATTCTTGAATATTTTAAGAACCAAGAAACAATATAGTGTAGAATTCAATTCATCCTAACTATCCATCTAATGGAGGTTTAGCTCAAAGACATGATCTTAACATTCAATACATCCAAATAAAAAGTATCCATAAGGCAGAGAAAGAAAATTGGAAAGAATAAGAAAAACTGTTTTCCAATGGTTTCCACCAAGGGAACTTGATTCCTTTCTTCAATCAGAGCTTTGATCTCGATTTTCACTTTTCTCTTGCACTGTAGTTCATACCCGGCTCTCTCCTCTCCTCTCCTCCCCTTCGCGCGCGAACACCTAGGAACTATATATAGAGTCCCCTTTTGTGCAGCTTACACATTGAAATATTCGCATACGGATGTGTATTGGCGCCTAGGTCCCAACTCTGTGTGTGCTGAGCAGTTTAGACACATTCTAGAACTCTAGGAATTTTTGCACTGGCGCCTAGGCGCCAACTCCCTGGACTGCACCACCTGCTTTGTGGCTCTTGACTTGGGTTTACTGTAGAGAAGTGGCGCCTGGGCGCCCCTGGGTGGCGCCTAGGATCCAACTCTCTGGACTGCTCCTTCATGTCAGTTGTGTGCTGCAAATGGTCAAGGCGTGTAGGGTGGCGCCTAGGCACCAACGGGTGGTGCCTAGGTGCCAACTCCCTGCCTCTGGATGCCTTAGCTTGCCTTCAACTCGTCCGCTCTGCTGCCGTACGTCCTGTCTTTCCTACAAAAAATGAAAAAACTAAATAAATAAACTAAAAATGCCTAATTAATGCTCCTAAAATGCAAAGCGGATGAAAATTAAGCTAAAAGAGTGCAAACTAAGACTAATCTTTTGAACTAACACACAAATTAAGTCTGAAATGGGCCATGATAACTCGTAAAAATACGAGTTATCATACCCCCAAACTTAAATGTTGCTAGTCCTTGAGCAACACATGCAAATAGAATGAATAAATGAATGAATGAATGTATGCAGAAAAATAAAAATCATCTCCTTTTGCTTCCGGTTATGCATTGATCAATCCACTTAGCCATTTCATAAGGTAGTGATTAATTCACCCTGGAAAATCCATCATTATACAAATAAGGAATAAATTTTCCTATCCGAACCAAGTTACATGTGGATGCTAGAATTCCGTAGTGTAAAGTTATATTTCAACACGTCAATCTTTCATTCGATCAGAAAACTGGTTAAGAAATCAATGAACTCAAGCAAACCAATGATTAAACTGCATACTGGTTACAGCAAATGGTATCAAGTCACTGAATTCAATCTCTAACAGCTGCATATTCTTTTTCCCCCCCAAACCTATTGCAAAAATTCTCCTCACCATATTTCAGGATATCTGGAGATCTATTTTTTTGGCTCCCCTCACCATATTTCAAGGTATCTAGGGAGAATTTTCATTTTTTTAAAGCGTTGTTACTGTGATTTTCCATTGCTTTTTTACGCGAACCTTGCCATTTGTCGATACCAAGTCCCGGTTACTCAACTTTGGTTAACCACCCCCTTTTTATCTTTTTCTAATTCTTTATTAGGGGTACTAAACATGTTTGAGTAATTCCTGTGAAATAATACCATTTCTGAACCCGTTAAAGTACTTAGTTAGCATTTATTTAGTTCAATTTTCATCATCTCGGTCTGAAAGATATGCCTGTTATTGAATTAGAACAATGTATTTTGAAATTCCTTTTAATTCTTTCACATATTAATTTCAACCTGCTTTATACTTGGTTTCAATCTGAATTGCCCATTCTTTCATGAATTCAATTTCAAATCAGAATTAATCACAGCCTTGCACATTTTCACAATCAGATGAATTGAAACAAAGACAACTTTCATTAGCTGAAATTGAAATGCATGCATCATAAACTAAGGCATGAAAATTAAAATGCAAAAGTAACCTATGGTTGAGAATTATACACCCCCCAAACTTGAGAAATGCATTGTCCTCAATGCATGACCCTAAAATGAACTAAAAATGAAAATACAATGAAAAATAAAAATAAAAGAAAAGAGAAACAAAAATAAAGGGCTTGGGCTCCTCTCAGGAATCGAACTCTATCACGTCCTCATCGTCCTCGTCAGCCTCCTCATCGGGCTGGGGCTGCGTTGGCTACCTGAAACAAGCTCTGACCTCTGGCGGCGTCGGCGGAAAACCTCCAATTAATTTTTCCTACAAAAGCAAAGACACCAAAAATAAAAATTAAACAGAAAATGATTGATGGGTTGCTTCCCATCCATGGCTGAATTTATCGTCTTCCGCTCGATGTTCTCACTGTTCAATTCTCTTTCAGTTCCACCACCTCCTTGCAACGCTGAAAATCATCTCCCATATAATGCTTAAGATGTTGCCCATTCACGACAAAACTATTGCCGGATGCCTCGTTACATATGTCCACCGCTCCATTCTCTGTTGCCTTTATCACCACGAATGGACCTGACCATCGAGATTTGAATTTTCCTGGAAATAGCTTCAATCTTGAATTGAAGAGCAAAACTTTCTGACCTGGCTCGAAATTTCGTGTTAGAATTTTTTTTATCATGCCATTTCTTCACTTTTTCTTTGTAGATCTTGGCATTTTCATAGGCTTGCAACCGAAATTCGTCCAAGTCATTGAGTTGCAGTAATTAACGTTCCCCCGCTTGTTGCATATCAAGGTTTAGTTTTTTAATTGGCCAATATGCATTGTGCTCCAGCTCCAGTGGTAGATGGCAGGCTTTTCAATAAATCAGTTGGTATTGAGACATTCCAAACTGAGTTTTATAGGCAGTTCGATACGCCCATAGTGCATCGTCCAGTTTGACGGACCAGTCTTTGTGAGAAGAACCGATAGTTTTCTCTAGAACTTGCTTCAATTCTCTGTTGGCCAACTCGACCTGTCCGTTAGCTTGCGAATGGTATGATGTTGTCACTCTGTGGCGTACGCCGTATTTGTGTAGAATTGCCAAGAACTGCCGGTTACAGAAATGAGACCCTCCATCACTAATGCACAAGTAATGAAGAGGTAACTTTCAAATTTTGCTATTCTAGATCAACTCATTCTTCTATTCAAGAATGTCTCAAATGTGCTAAATTAGAGGAATTACAACATGCATATGATTCATTATATGAGGAAATCAAAAAATTAGGAAACAAGTTATCATTAAAGAGATAACAATATAATTCCATTATTATTGCAAATGAAAAACTAGCAGAAAGAACAACAAAACTGAAAGAAGAAAATGAACTGCTATTGAAAGAAGTGGAAAAATTGAAAAAGGAGAATGAATCCTTAAATGAATCATTAACTAAGTTCTCTAATCGAGGAGAAAGTGTGAAAATATTTCTGAACATGACCTCTCAAAACAATAGAAGAGGTCTTGGAAACTCCACATTTGAGCAAGGAGAAAGTAACAAATTAAATGTACCAAAACCTTGGAAAAATCAAGCTAAAGTTGCACCTATTTACAAACCAAAAAGGAAACAAGTTGTTTGGACTAGAAGGCCAACATTTGAACCACTACATACTTGGAGGCCTACTCCTAGATTACCAATGGCTTGCAACTTTTGCAATAAGATGGGCCACAAAATTTATAAATGCAACTTTAAGAAAATGTATGACCATGGTGCAAAATTAGTTTGGGTTCCAAGAAACACAAGATTTGGGCTTTCAAGAATAGAATAACAAAGATTAAATTTGTTTACTAACCCAAATAGACCCATAAAATGGGTACCAAAGAGATAAGCTTTATTTGCTCATGTTTCTGGTATGTTTCAAGGCAAAGGCAAGCAATGTTTGGTTCGTGAATAGTGGTTTCTCAAAGCATATGACTAGAGAAAGAAGTTTATTTCATAAACTCAAGCCTTGGAACGATGGAACTGTTGCCTTTGGAAACAACGAGAAAGGTAAAATTAAAGGTAAAGGAAACATTTATAGTATTTCAAATGCATGTGTGGAGGATGTGTTATTTGTTGAAGGACTCAAGCACAATCTAATGAGTATTAGCCAATTATGTGACAAAGGATATAAGGTTGAGTTTGAATCATCTATATGCAATGTATTTGATGGAGAACATATCATGTTTAGCGGAAAAAGACATGGAAATGTATATTTGGTTTCACTTGATGAACTAGATGGTCAATGTCTAATGGTAATTGACAATGATCCATGGGTTTGGCATAAGAGGCTTGGGCATATAAACATGACAAATATTAAGACCCTATGAAAAAAGAGATTAGTAGAAGGATTGCCAAAATTAAAATATGACAAAGATAAAATTTGCAAGGCAAGTCAATTGTCAAAACAACCTAAATGTCTTTCTCTACCAAAAAGGAGATTTCCACCACTAGGCCACTTGAATTGCTACACATGGATCTATATGGGCCATCCAACATTTTAACCATTGGTGGAAAGAAGTATGTGTTTGTAATAGTTGATGATTTTTCAAGATTCACATGGGTAATTCTCTTAACTAGCAAAGATGAAGCCTTCTCTATGTTTGCAACTTTTGTAAACTTGGTGCAAAATGAAAAAAAAGTACTATTATGACCATTAGAAGTGATCATGATGGTGAGTTTGAAAATAAACGATTCATAAAATTATGTAATAAAAAAGGAATTCACCACACATTTTCCGCATTAAGAACTCCACAACAAAATGGAGTGGTTGAAAGAAAAAATAGAACCATACAAGAGATGGCTAGAACAATGCTAAATGAGAGTAAATTATCCAAGAAATTTTGGGGTGAAGCTGTGCGTACAGCTTGTCATGTGTTGAACTGAGTTACCATTAGAGCAATCTTGAAAAAGACCCCATATGAGCTATGAAAAAGTAGAAAACCAAATATTTCATATTTTCATGCTTTTGGTTGCACATGTTATGTTTTAAACAATGGAAAAACCAACTTGGGAAAATTGGATGCTAAGAGTGATGAGGCAATATTACTTGGTTACTCATCAAATAACAAAGCATATAGAGTCTTCAATAAACGGAACCAAGTTGTAGAAGAGTTAATACATGTTATTTTTGATGAATTTAATCCATGCTCCAAAAGAAAAGATGATTTAAGTGATGCGGATGATGTCACAAGTAACCTTGAAAAATTACATGGGAAAAAGCAAGAAGAATCCACGGAGGAAAGGGTAAGTGAAGGTAATAATTCCTATAAACCTCCAACTGATTTAAAGTTCAAAAATGCCCATCCAATTCAGCAAGTTATAGGCAATATTTATGAAGGTGTTAAGACTAGAAGGTCAAAATAAAATATTTATGGACAATATGCCTTTGTATCCAAAATTGAACCATCCACTATTGACCAAGCTCTTGATGATGAAAACTGGATCATAGCAATATAAGAGGAATTAAATCAATTTGCAAGAAACCAAGTTTGGCATCTTGTTCCAAGACCAAAAGACTGTATTGTTATTGGCACAAAATGGGTCTTTAGGAACAAATTAGATGAAAGTGGACTTGTGGTGAGAAACAAAGCTAAACTTGTGGCAAAAGGATACTCACAAGAAGAAGGAATAGACTTTGAGGAATCCTATGCTCCGGTTGCTAGATTAGAGGCCATTCGCATTTTACTAGCTTTTGCATCTCACATGAACTTTAAGTTGTTTCAAATGGATGTTAAAAGTGCATTTTTAAATGGGTATCTAAATGAAGAGGTGTATGTTGAACAACCACCTGGATTTGAAGAGAAGGATCAATCTAAATTTGTATACAAATTAACCAAAGCACTATATGGATTAAAACAAGCTTCAAGGGCTTGGTATGAAAGATTGAGCAAATTTTTTATTGATCATAACTTCCAAAAAGGAAAGGTAGACACCACTTTGTTTATCAAGTATAAAGAAAAAGATATCTTGATTATTCAAATTTATGTAGATGATATTATTTTTTGTGCTACTAATGAGATCCTTTGTCAAGAATTTTCTGAGCTTATGCAGAAGGAATTTGAAATGAGTATGATGGGGGAGCTAAACTTCTTCCTTCGACTACAAATTAAGCAACTAAGTGAAGGGATCTTCATAAACCAGTCCAAGTATATCAAAGAAATGTTAAAGAAGTTCGGCATGGAAAATAGCAAATGGGCAAACACGCCTATGAGCTCAACCATTAAAATTGACAAAGACGAGAAAGGCAAACCAGTTAATTTAAAGTTATATAGAAGCATGATAGGCTCTTTATTATATTTAGCTGCTTCTAGACCCGATATACTGTTTAGTGTTTGTATATGCTCTAGATTTCAATCATGTCCAAAAGAATCACACTTGGTAGCTGTAAAAAGAATTTTCAGATATTTAGTAGATACTACCAACATAGGACTTTGGTATCCAAAGGGTTCTAATTTTGATCTAATCGGCTACTCAGATGCAGATTTTGACGGTTACAAGGTAGAGAGAAAAAACACTAGTGAACATCTCAATTTCTTGGGAACATGTTGGTTTCATGGTTTTCAAGAAAACAAACTAGTGTTGCTCTATCTACGGCGAAAGCCGAATACATTGCCACCGGGAGCTGTTGTGCCCAATTGCTTTTGATGAAACAACAACTTAGGGACTATGACATGAATTTTAAAGATATTCCTATTAGATGTGATAATACTAGTGCAATATGTTTGACTAAAAATCCAGTATTACATTCTAGGACCAAGCATATAGACCTAAGACATTATTTTATTAGAGAACATGTAGAAAATCATAATATATGTTTGGAATATGTAAAAATAGAAGATCAAATTGCAGATATTTTTACCAAACCCCTAGCAAAAGAACCATTTTATAAAATTAGAAATGATATGGGGATGATTGAATTAATTTAGAAAAGCACAAGCTGAGGGGGAGCACAAGTTCAGGGAGAGCATCCCCCGCCATTCTCAAAGGATTAACCCGCTCCATCTTTATTTTTGATCAATTGACAAAAAGGGGGAGAATAAATAAGGATTTGAGTTGGGTAGATTATAAATAAGCTTGCATATGAAAAGTTTGTGAAATATGTTAATGATGAAAATGAAATATGTATGTTAAACTTCAAAATACAAAAGACCAGTGATTATTCTAAAGATACCAAAACAAGATAACATAGTGTGTTTTAAAGACATTGAAAGGCATACACTCAAATCGGTTTTGTCAATCATCAAAAAGGGGGAGATTGTTGGAAACATGTGGAAAATAAGCCAAGTCGATGTTTTGATGATTAACAAATCAATTTGAGTAAGTTTTGGTTACTAACATGTTTGTGAAGATGATTAAAGGATATAAAAATGAAGAAAATGAAGCATGACAAGTAAAGTCAATCCCCAAGTCGACTCAGGCATCGACTTAGGCTAAGTCGATTCCCAAGTCGACTCCAGCAGTGACTTCAAGTGGCATTTTTCGTCCAGCGTTGAAATCGTGGAGCAAAGCTGCCGAAGTCGCAAACGAAGTCTACTCCGCATGCGACTTGGGTGAAGTCGCAGACCAAGTCGACTCCAGCATCGACTTCAAACCTGATTTTCTGTCCAGAGTTGAAATCGGGGACGAGAGCTGCTGAAGTCGCATCCCAAGTCGACTCTGCATGCGACTTGGGTGAAGTCGCAGACCAAGTCGACTCCAGCTTCGACTTCAGTGCATAACTTGCAGATCAAGTCGACTCAATGCTAGACTTGAGTGAAGTTGAAAGCCAAGTTGACTAAAACACTCGACTTAGGTCAAACGAAGATCAAATCAAGTCCAAAGAAAACAAAGTTGCATACATTCATCATGGAAAATCAAGATCACACACTTCATGTACTCTAAGATTCAAGGATTCAAGTTTGCAAGATACGGAGCTAAAAGACAATCAAGCTAGGATGAATATACTAAGTCTCAAATGATATAAATCAAGGAAAGGACAATTAAGCATGAAGAAATTAAGCAAGCAAAATCATTTCAAAGAAGTTCAAGTTCATCAAAGCAAGCACAGAAAGTGAAGTCGCACCCGAAGTCGACTTCACCTGCGACTTGGGTCAAGTTCAGGACCAAGTCGACTCAAAATGGAACTTGAAGTCTTTGCGGAAAGCCGAAGTCGCACCTGAAGTCGACTCCACCTGCGACTTGGGTTGCAACGGTCGGAAATTTTTCGAACGTTGGCGCATTAAATGCCCGCCACCTACTTCCAAACGTTCGGATTCCCTCACCATTTATATAAGGCATTCAATATGAATGTGGAGGGTAGCTGGAATATCATTGATTGAGCATAACTCCCATTCCTAAGAGCATTAAGTGATCAAGCTAACATCTAGAAGAAGAACATTGCTTTCAAACTGCCAAGAGCTGCTTGCCGAATTATTAAGTCTACTTCCCAAGTTCTTCTTTGCGCACAATCTGCCTCTACACATCAGTAACGTGTAGAAACTCTATTTTATTTTTTCTTGTTGTATTGAACTTGATTTAGTTTGGGTAACTAAGATCAAGTGTAAGCAAAGTAGTGTGTGATTGGAGTAGAACTCGTCACCTACTTATGCTGTGAGTTGTTGATGCCCCCTAGAGCTGGAATCTAGAAGAAAGCAGTGGCTCTAGTTGTATTTGTGAAATACATAGTGGAACCCAAGTCACAAGAGGTGTGAGCTTGGAAGAGTGGAGTAAGGAAGGTTGCCCGAACCACTATAAATCTTATCCATTGATTTATTTCAGCTCTTATTATCTTATTGCTTTTCTTTTGTTTCATTGAAGGGGATTAAACTAAACCGGGGTAAAGTTTCTGTTTAAGTTGAAAAATTTTAAATACCCAATTCACCCCTCCCCTCTTGGGTAATTGTCATCAACTTGGGACCAACATTAGCAAGGTCGAATTATAACTTTTAACTACTTAGGGATATCATTTGCATGTAGTTTAATTTTCATATTGAGATTGACATCTTGACTTGATCTTAATAGGGGTTCATGAGTGATTTCAATTTATTGTTATCTTGTGCATTGTCAAGATGAGAGATATCATTACACTGCTGAGGATTACATGTAGGCTTGATTTTAACATATAATAATTGCATACATTTGTGTTTTTATGTGTTGCTCGAGGACTAGCAACATTTACGTTTGGGGGTATGATAACTCGTAAAAATGTGAGTTATTATGGCCATTTTAGACTAGTTTTGGATGTTAGTCCAAGAGAATGTGGTTGGTTTGAACCCATTTAGCTTAGTTTTCATTCATTTTGCATATTAGGAACAATATGTGGTTTTTAGGCATTTTTAGTATAAAATAGATATTTATAAGTTCATTTATTTAGTTTTAGTTAGTTTTGCAGGAAGGACAGGCGACGATCAGCTTGTGAGTGTGTTGGGTTGAAGAAATGTTCAAAATGAAGAAGCAAGTAGCCTGGCGCCCCGGCGTCAACCAGTGGCGCCTAGGTGTTAACCCACCGCCTCACAAGAACAACCCAGAATCCCTAAGTCGGCAAAGCTTCCAGAGAGTTGGTGCCTAGGTGCTGGCCAAGCGGTGTCGCGGCATCGACCCCCGCGCATGTGAAATTTCGCACGTGTCTCGGGCTAAACGCAAGGGGATATAAATTATCACTTATGGTCCGTTAAGGAGAAGGGAGAGAGGGTTGTGGCTGCTGTGGAGAAAAGGGAGGAAACCAAAACTTCAAGAAAGGAGAGAAGAGCAAGTGGAGATCCAAGCTATCATTGCAAATCCATTGAGTTTCATCTCCTCTTCTCATTTTTCTCTTCATATTTGTTATTCTCCTTACTTGAGATGATTGTAACTTGATTTTAATGGGAATTGAAGTCATGTTTATGGGCTGAACCTTCCTATGGTGGGAGATATGTAGGATTTGAACTCATAGCCTATGTTATTTGATTTTTTTATGCTTACAATGATAACACAGTTGTGTTGTGACTTGTGTCGCTTGAGATTACCCTTATATGTCATGCTTAATGCGTTTACAAGCTTTGCAACATTGCGGATTGATTGAATATTCAGATTCATGCTTGAAGAAGTGGGATTTGAATAAGATTCATATATAAGGCATAGGTTTTCTAGCTCTTGTTTGTGTTGGATGTTAATATGAATAGGTTATGTGGTTATCAACCTTGTTTTTCTTGTGTGCATGGGAACATAGCACATAGCTAAAACTTGGTTAGGTTTGTATGTGTTGGAAGACATATATGAATATAAATGAACTTAGATTAGTAATCTCTGCACAACTAACTTAAATGGGACCAAGCGACATAGCTATGATTCAATGAATTCATATTCCCACCTATCTTAATCATCTCAAAGTAATCTCAGCAATATCCACCCCACTTTGGTCATTTACTGCTTTCTTAGTTTAGTTTAATTCAATTCTTTAAAAATAAACTCTCATTACTTTACCAATTCACTTAGGCAATTGAGATTTAAAGTGCTAACCCGTTTAACACAATCTTCGTGAGAAAGATACTCTGCTCACTCTTTATTACTTGATTGACATGTATACTTGTGTTAAAATAAGCATTTTAATTAGACATATATGCAGCTCGTCACCATACACTTCCCTGAGATTGACACCTAGAAAAATTGATCGTGTGCAATTTGAAAAGATTCCATGATTGAACATCTGAATTCTAGAGTATTAGCCAAAACACTTGGTTTTAGATATGCTAAACAAAGGTTGATCCGTGAAATTCTAACCACTCAATTAGGCTAACGAATAGACAATTATATTTGATGAAGAGACCAAAAGATTGTTGATGCATAAGAGCCCGAACAACAAACAGAGTAAGTTACAAACTCTAAAAAGCTAACATATCTAACCACCCAGTCAGCCAATAATGGCGTCAGCCAACCCAAGCGAATGTTGAACAAAGCTTAAGTTAGAAACTTGTAAGCCGAACCAATAAATAATTCATACCAAATCTTAAAATCATATAGGGATGCCATTATGGTGGAAATGAAAAAATATATGAGGGACAATGCTTAGTCTAGCTACCCGTCTCTCCTAAAAGAGTTGCAAGGTCAAGTACACTACATTCTACTCTTAATGATGTCAGAAAGGCACACAATCATCTAAACAAAAAAAGTTGAACTTAAGTATTTTTTTTGCCCCTCGATCAAGCCAACCAATGCCTAACCATTCTCACTCGCAATGCATGTACATAATTCAGCGATGATAAAAACACTCACTGGCTGAAAGGCTACAAATGGCCCATTGTGTAAAACAGCAACAAAAGTAAAAAAGAAGATAATAATTTCATTATGAAGAATAGTTGAATACAATTGCTCAAATACAATGGACGTCATAGTTTAAAATCTCATATTACAAGGGGTGAAGATAATAAGAGAATGACCAAGAAGAATAGACCCCAAAAAGAAAAATGGGCACAAACAAAAGGAAAGCTGATAATGCAAGGAGGTATACAAGAGGGGTCCACTGTAGTGGCAAGCACTGAATTTGACCCACAAATTGGTAAGTCCCTCCATGGACCAGAGATGTCCAATAAAAGCTTGAGGGTAGTAGCAATGCTCGCTACATACCTTGATCCAAGGAGCCAGCCACAAGCATGAGTTTGGAAGAATAAGTGCTTTTCAGGTGGCAACTCAATGCTACTAACCGTGGATGATCTCCATAACTAATCATTCCTTTCATTAGAGGAATAACTGCTCCTCTTTGAAACCACTGACAAACTACATTACCCTAGTAAGAAGAATGTCATCACATGCCAAAGTAAGAAAAAGGCATGATGACAAAGACTCTTATATAGCCAGCCCATGTTATGTTGGTCCCGAGTTTATGGCTATTACCCAATAGGGGAGAGGTGAATTGAGTATCTTAAAATTTTCACTTAAACAGAAACTTTTTCCCTGTTTAGTTTAATCCCCTTAATCAAACAAGCAAAGAATATGGAGAGAAATAAAACAATAAAAGAAAATAAACAAGCCACAGCAGTAGACAGAGATTTTATAGTGGTTCGGACAACCTTCCCCACTCCACTCTTCCAAGCTCACACCCGTTGTGACTTGGATTCCACTAATGTATTGTCAAATACAACTAGAGCAGCAGCTCTCTTCTAGATTCCAGCTCTAGGGGGCTTGCACAAAACACATCACAAGTAGGTGATGAATCACACTCAAGTCACAACGCTACTTTGCTTTCACTTAGTTCCAATCTCCAATATCAAACTGTGTCAAATACAAATAACTAATCAAATAAGAGAAACTACACTTTACAAGTTGTATAGGCAGCTTTCAGCTCGTGGAACAACTTGTAGAGATAATGATTTGATCAGTGATGTAGCTTTTCAGCAAGTTAGAGCAAAGTTCTTCACTTAAAGTTGATGTAGATCACTTAATGCTTTGAGAGGGTGGAAGGTGAACACAATGAAAGCTTTCTCTAACCTCTAGCACGTCCTCTTGAATGATCTTTTATAATTATGGAGTAAATTAAAACGTTTGGAGGTAGGTGGCGCACATTTAATGCGCCAACGTTCAAATTTTTTCGACCGTTGCGACCCAAGTCGCATACGGAGTCGACTTCGGATGCGACTTTACCCAAGTCGCAGACTAGAGTCGACTTCGATTGCACTTTGGTCTCCAGCGTGTCTTCAAGTTCCACTTCAGGTCGACTTGGTCTTAAACCTGACCCATGTCGCAGGTGAAGTCGACTTCGGGTGCGACTTCACTTTCTGTATGCACATGATGGAACTTGGATTTCTTTGAAAGTGATCCTGGTTGCTTGCTATTCATCTAATATCTTGTCCTTCCAATAATACCCTTGATCATAAATGCTTAAACTTAGAACTTGGCATGTTCATCTTCTCTTGAAAGCTTTGTCTTCATAACTTAGAACTTGGCATGTTCATCTTCTCTTGAAAACTTTGTCTTCATGGCCTTGATCTTAGAATGATTTGTTTTTCCTGATTTTGCAGTCCATAGATGTAGCTAATGATTTTTCCTTGAATGATATACCATCTTGAATGATTATTTCATGAATATTTGCTTGTCTGGACTTTATTTGTCCTTAGCTTGACTCAAGTCGGATGCCTGGGTCGACTTGGGGTCCAACTTCACTCAAGTCGTATGTGGAGTTGACCTGGAAATGTGACTTCGCCCAAGTCGCATATGGAGTCGACTTCGGTTGTTTGAAACCCCAACTTAAGTAGGGTCTAATGTATGCCTTGGACATATATGTGAATTAAATGAATTATGGATGATTCGAGTGATCAGTGTGAGCTGATATGGGAAAATGGGATTAGAATAAATTGTTGGTTTTTAAAATACACCAATACATTATGAATAATCATTTGAGATTATTTGATATGGATTATGAAAATTTAAATGATAATTGTCAAGTTAAGTGGGAAAATACTAGAAAATTCATAACTCAACGCCTGTAAGGCGGATTCAAGTGAGATTTGAAATAAAAATTAATGATGTTGGGTTTGGTATTATGAAACTATTGGGTTATGAAAATTCTTGATGAAATGAGTGTTATGATTTATTGATCATATTGCAAAATTCAACCGTTAACTTTAAACGACTATAACAGGAGCTAGGAAAATCGGATTGAGATGAAATTTGAAATGGTTGAATGAAATTATGAGATGTTTATTTTGTAAGGCTTAGATTAAGCTTGAAATGTTGGAAAAATACCAGCATTGAAAAAAGTGAGCTTGGTTGACTAATGCACCTCAAGAGTACCTTGCATTTAATGCTAGAGTACTTGACATAATTGCATGGTTTTAATGGGAGTTGAGGTGTCAATGACAGCATATTTCTAAGGTATTTTATGCACTAATATAAAATTCAAATATCCAAATAAAATCCCAGCAATGAATGTCCACAATTGATGAAGCTATGAGTGCTCAACTGAGCATAGGCAATGTGGCACAAGGGGATGTCTAAGGGGCTGCCATGTTGTTTATTTTTGAATTTTTAATTTTTAAAATATGTGTAAATTCAGCTTAGATGTAGGGACACAAAAATATGCACTCGATCATGCAAAGTTTCAGCAATAAAAATTATAAAATGCAGCTGAAAAGGAGAGTGAAAAATTGGATAGCTTGAGGAGGGTATTAACGTGCAATGAATATGCTTATTGCTACCATTTTGTTAATTTTTTTAACACCGAATTAATAAATGAATTAAACTTTAATGAGGTGTATAATTTACCCTTAAATTAGGGTTGATAAAAAATGAAAAAATTACTGGAAATAAAAGGTAGCAAGGGACGTGAATGGAGGGATAGGTGGACGGTCTTGTTGCATGTAGATTTTTGCAATTAAGAAAATGTGAAAAAAATAATTTATATGGCTGTGAGTTCACCAGCACATAAGGGGGATAGGCATGCATTGAATGGTGTGGAAAATGCAGCAAAAAGGTGGGGCCCACAGTTGGAAATTCCATCCCTACCAAGGAGTGGACGTCCATGAGAGAGAAGGAGCTTGGAATTTTCCAAGTGCTGAAATCCTTCTTCCCCAAGGCAGCCCTCACATCCAGCAACTAGCCCAGCCAAAAGGAAGGAAAATCAAGCGAAAAAAAGGAAGAAAGAAAGAGGAGAAATGGAAGAAAGCAAGCCTTTCAATTTTGGATTGAATCCCCTCAAGTTCAAGTAAGTATTCACCTAACTTAAGTTGTGAAATTTCAAGTTTTTCAAGCTCAAAGTTTGGGCTATGAAATGATATAATTATGAACCCTAGGTAAAGGGTTAATAAGCATTTGAAAAGGGTACTAAGTATTAAACAAGTTAAGGGAACGAATCCTTGAAGTTGAGCATGCTAAGAATGGTTTAGGGTTGAACTACCCCATGATACCTTGCTAGAATTTTGGAAATCCCCAAATAAGTTGCTGTTTTAATCATGTTTTAAGTTTAAATTACGCCACTTGATTCCATGATTAATATACGTTGAGTTTGGTTTAATTTAAGAACCCTAAAAGGGGGAAATCTAGATATAATGAGATGATGCATGTTTAACCCAATTTTGATGGAATTAGGGAATGAATGGAACCAATTAAATTATGGATGTTTGAAAGGGTAAAATACCCTATATGTAGAGCACATGGACGTCCATATATGGTGCTGGAAAATTTTTATAAAAATCTGTTTTCATGGATATGAAAAGGGGGACGTCCAAATGGTGCAAGAAGTGATTGTGTTAATTTGAGCTTTCCATCTTGAGTTTTAAACTGTAAAATTTGAATATGAAATGGATGCTTAAATAATTCCTAAATGATGATTCAAAATTCCTTTGATTGAATATGGAATTGGTATTGAGCTATATGCATGAATTTCCATGTTTTAGATAGTGAAAATGAAGTTTAGAATGGGTATTGAGTTGAAAACTCAACTTGATAAAATCTAAATCCCCATGACAAGTTTCTGTTTTGGATTGATTATGTCTTTTGGTTATGAATCATGTATTAATTTAAACATATGTTGATTTAAGCTTAAGAAATGAATTTTAGAAGCTATGGAATGCAAAGTGGAAAATACAACCCGATTTCTTCATTATAATGCTAAAAATGATATGGAAATGGGTTTGCATGATTTGTGGAAGAAATTTAGGGTAAAATACCCTAAGGTTAAGGTATTATTGATGCCCAAAATAATTTAGGAAGATAAGCCCAAATCTGATTTTTAGGGGTTTTATGAACCGATGTCTAAATGAAGTGAAAACGGGTCCCGAAAATGGGCAAACAACTTGCTGTTTTGAAAGGTATTAATTTATGAATGTTAAATATGTGTTAATACCATAAATTTGAATTAATAAAAGTGGGATTAGTTGCTGAAAATTCGGATTTATAAAACTGCTTAGGGTTATGTCTCAAAAGACACGTTAAACGTGTGAAAAATGGATTCCAAAGTTGCTATTTTGGGAACCTATGATTAGTGGAATAAAATCCCATAAAAATACCCTAAATAAAGTGATAATTAAGGTTAATTATCATGCTGAATTAGTGACCAAGTTTCTGACTTAGAAAATTTTACGAAAGATATCATGTATGCGTTGCCAAATGGGCATATGAGAAAGAATAGATATGCATGGGTGATAAATGACTTGTGAAATATGATTTTGTTCAAAAGTGCATGAGAATATGATGAATTTCATGATTATATATCTATTAAAATTACATGTTGTTAATTCCAAATTTTGGAATTAATTAATGAGGTCTAAGGCAACGACGTGTGCTTAGAATGGGCACCGATGTGTATTTTTGGAAAAAAGAGTGAAAAATTGTAAATGGAGGTTAATGACCCTATAAATAATAATTATTAGATAATTATTATATAGTTGAATGATTACCCTAATTATGAGATTGAATATGTTGTGTATGAATCGATGAAATGTGCAAGCATATGCTAAGTTAATGCATAATGACTTGAGTAGTCAAATGAATAATATATGTTAATGAAAATGAGTTGGAAAACTAAATGAGATGCAAGGAAAAGAAATATATGAAAAATTATATTATTCTCATGTAGGCAAGGGCAAAGAAAAGGCTGAGTCGGAAAGCTAAGGAACGCAGGTAAGCAAGCGAACTTTCTAAAATGCAATTTCCTTTTATTGTGATTGATTTGATTGAAATGTTTATGTTTATATTTTAATGATTGGGCAAGCACAAGTTTTGAAAATGATGGCTTTAATGCAAAACCACAAGTTTCGGAAAAATGATGACTTTAATGAAAAGTCTTAAGGTTTGCTTCATGGGAAGCAAGCGACACTTCTTAAGATAAATAATTTATCCTAAGCATTGCCAAGGATGGGAATGCTTCATGTTAATGGAATTGAGAATCTTGCTTATGAGTAAGCAAGTTCTCTAAGCTCATATTTTCTAAGGATTTTATGTTTGATACCGATGGTTTTAAGAATTTGCTTTTAGGCAAGCAAGTTCTTTATGATGTTGTTTCAAAGGCATTTTATAAGAAAAAGGGAATTTTACTCTTTTTCACAAGATATTGTTTGTAAATAAGTTTTGAGTTATTTCTACAATAACTTGTGATAAACAATGATGATTATGAAAGATAAAGAAAAAGGGGAGTTGATTTATGAAAAAGGTTTGTTTTGCTAGGTCAAGATAATTAAATAGTAAATGATGACTGGGACATAGTCCATATGTTTTGAAATGATATTCGAAAAGTTTTGATTTCCTTTAGATAAGGAAATCTATGTTGAAAATGTTGAAAAAAATATTTATTCGGACGTGTTCAAGGGGATTTATGGATGACCAACCTCCTATGTTGATTTCATAAAACGGTTGATTTCAGGTTGCTTAATGGCATGCAAAAGACTGTGCAATTCTTCCTTTTTCATAAGAATAATAGATATATTGACAATTATTAAATTTTTAGGTTATGGACAAGGGGATATCATAATTGCATAACTTTTGTAAACAAAAGGTCCTGAAATAGAAACCAAGAAAATATTAGAGAAAAATATGATTTATTTATGGAAATCCAAAAGTTTTGAATTTCTTTTATTAAAAGAGTTTTAAGATGTGTTGTTTCTCAAACATCTCAAATATTTATCAAAATATTTTACTCAAAACGTTTCTAAAATAATTTAGGGAAGGTCATCCTAAAATTAGATTTCAAATAACAACTTGTTAAAGTGGGTGCGCTCGCTTACAAGTTGACATGGACTGCAGTCTGTGATGTATTTTTAAAAATGATTTTTAAAGATATAGACTTCGGTCTAAGATTTTTGTATGGTTATGGATGCAGACAGAGGTCTGTGATCCCAGTTTAAAAGGACATAGGCTGCGGTCTGTGGTTCTTCAAACCAAACGGGCTGCGGTCCGTTATAATAATGTATGGTGCACTAGTACAAGGAATAGGCTGGTTGTAGATCACGGTTGGGATGACCAGGGCCCACTCTACATATGGCCAAGTCGCTAAGGGATGGCAGGAGTGCCAGCGGCGCCCTCCCTGAGATGGGAGCAGGATAATTGAACAGCCGCTTGGCTAGCGTGCTGATAAGGATTCTCTTCCAAACGGTAGCATGATCACTTGTTAAGTGACACTACTGGATGAGTTGAAATGTGTTTGCATACATTTTGCTTTTCAAAAGCCCAAAGATTGGGATATAAAAGCATTTATATGAAAAAATTATCCTAAATTGGATTTTTATGAGCCATTATGTATAAGTTACCCCAAAAGTAGGGTGTTTTACGCAATATGTGTAAATATTAAGAATAAAAAGAAATGCTTTCTATGCAAAAGTTTTTATGAAATGGATTTATGACTTGTTTGCTATAAACAAGCCCCAAGATGGGGATTATGAAAAAGGATTGATGTTGGAAAATGTTTTGGACATGAAAATGTCCATTTCCTAAAGGGATTTATGTGGAACAGGTGTGGACATAAGAATGTCCGTTTCTAAAAGAGGTTAAGGGATAAAAGTGTTTGTGGACATATGAATGTCCATTGCCAAAAGAAACTATGTGAAAAATGTTTTGAGACATCAAATGTCTCTTGACTAAAGGATTTTATGATGAAAAATGTTTTGGACATAAAACGTCCACTGGCAAAAGATGGTTTTATATAAATGTCTTGGGAACATTGAAAATGTTCACTCAAGACAAAAGTTAATTAAATAAAGGGGGTAAAACATGGATGTTTTGCCTTAACAAGCCCAGAGGTGGCTTGTAAATGATTTTAAGAATAAATGTTTTATGATAATGTTCAAGGACATAGAATTGTCCACATGAACAAAAGATTTCATGATGGTATTTTAGGACATATACATGTCCTCAAGAAACAGGTGGTCAAGATGTTTATGAAAAAGGTTTTTAAGGAAGTCTTGCCTTAAAGATAAAATGCTTGCTTACTGAGTTGTCACTCATGTTTTGTTTTCCCAACCCTTAGACAGGTACTAGGGAATCTCAGAAGATTGCGAACCTAAGACGTGAAGAAAGGTATGTGATGATAGCCATGAAGGCTATGAGGAATGGAAAAGCATGAATATGCTAAGGTAAGCAAATATGTATGTGAACTTAATTAGAATTTTAAGTTCTATATGATACAATGATTGAATGTATGGATGTACGGATGTAAAATGTGATGATGTAGTCAAGGAAACTATCATTGTAGAAAAGCAGGATGAGATGCTATGAAATAGAATTTTGAAATTTTATTACAAGTGTATCGCCACTTGTTTGATGAATGATGTGAAATGTAAAGATATGAACAACGATGAACGAAAAAAAGTTTGGACGAGATCCAATTAAGAACCCGCCGCATGATCAGGGCAACAATCCTAATTCACATTTACCAATCGATAAGGTCTTGAGGTAAGGAAGTGACATCTCGATTTGGGGCGCCACAGGTTGCGAATTCACCTGTCTCCTACCCCAACTTCAACGCTGGAAGGAATTGAACATTTGAAGTCGGTAGTGGAGTAGACTTCGGTCTGCGACTTCACCCAAGTCGCAAGTGAAGTCAACTTGGACTGCGACTTCACCTGTCTTGGTTTCCAAATTCAACGCTGGAAGTTTTTGCTCTCTCCAAGTTGATCTTGAAGTCAACTTGGTTATCGACTTCACTCAAGTCGATGGTTAAGTCGACTTCGCTTTGTGACTTGGTCTGCTAATGTGGCGCCGCAAACCCGAGTGTCACATCTTGAGCCTTACCTCGAGATTGTTATTGATTGGTAAACATGATCAGGATTGTTGCCCTGTCACATGGCGGGTTTTAAGAAATATTTATCCAATTACACATATTCTGATAGGAGTTTATTTCCTTACGTTTTTCATCTCATGCATATTTAGTTCATTTCCACCCAACCATTACATAAACTAAGCATGATGTTCAAGAGACATTTCAATTTTCACATAAATCAGATGTCACAACATGTATCATCCATAGTTGTCAACATAAAACATCAAAGTAATTTACAACCATTCAACAAAAGTTTTCCATGACATAAGACTCCTAATGTTTTTTCATTTCTTTAATGGTCTGCTCTTGCTCCTTTGTCAGGTCCTTTCTTTCACCTGTCTATGGGTTTGGAAAACGAAATCGTGAGTCGAAACTCAATAAGCAAGCTATTTATATTTCACAGGCAATTCATTTCGGGTAATATTTTTCATTTAAAATATCTTGGAAAGCAATTCATACCTTTTAGAAAGGTATATCTTGAAAAAAATATAGTCTTTGTACCTATCACGGGTACGACATGCATAATGCAATGTAAAACCGTGAACATGTCCTTCATAGGATGGAAGCTAGCTAGGCAACCATCCATTCTTGTCTTTTCCCATCTCAGAGAGGGCGCCTGTGGAACCCCAACCTAAGTAGGATTCAATATACGCATTGAATATTTACATGTGATTTATAAGTGAATTTATTGAATTATGAATAATTTTGTGATTTTGCTAAACTATGATAATTAGGGCTAAGGATTAGCAATGATGATTCGAGTGATCATTATAAGCTAATGTGGGACAAAGGGATTAGAATAATTTTTTGGTGATTAAAATACACCAATACATCATGAATAATCATTTTAGATTATTTGATATGGATTATGAGAATTAAAAAGGATAATTCTCAAGTTAGTAAAGAAAACCTTAGAAAATTCATAACT
Organism: Annona cherimola; assembly: GCA_030490835.1. Classification (NCBI taxonomy): domain Eukaryota; kingdom Viridiplantae; phylum Streptophyta; class Magnoliopsida; order Magnoliales; family Annonaceae; genus Annona; species Annona cherimola. The sequence continues at coordinate 48,086,934 of CM059972.1, forward strand.
TGACGCCTATAAGGCGGGTTAATATGAAAATTGAGATGGAAGCACATAATTTCGTGCTTAATCAAATGGGAAAGGTAGATTATGAAAATTTTGATGATAATTGATCATCACCGTCCAAAATTTAAAACGATCATAACTTGAGCTAGAAAAGTCGGATTGAGATGAAATTCGAAATGGACGGTTAAAATTATGAAATCAAGGTTTTGGAAGGATTTGATCATGAAAATTATTAATGGATTAAGCTTTCACGAAATTGTGTTTAGAGATTTTGACTTTTCAAACTAAAAAGTAAATAGCATTTATGATGGAAATGAGTAAAATAATCTAATGCATAAAGACAAATTTGAGCTGTCAAGAGGGCGTAATTTGTAGGGTATTATGTAAATTACTAAAAATAAGAAAATTCCTGCAATTATCTCTTAATTAAATGCATAATTAAATGGTGCAAAAGGAGCATGGAATAGGTGGTAGCTATGGACCTCCAAGCAGCCCCTAAAGTGGATTTTGTGAAATATTTTTATGATATAATGGATACCTAAAGTCAACTATGAATTAATGAAGATAATTTGGTATTAAATTAAAGTGAAATTCGGATCTAGAAAGGCAGATCTGGACCGTTGAATGGGAAAAGCAAAAATGGACAGCTTGGATTGATTCTATCTTAAGCAGATTTTTGGTTTAATAAAAAAATTGTAAAAATATTTTTTATGGCTGTGAAGTAACCAGCACATTAGGGGGATAAGTACACATTAAATAGCTGTGGAAAATGCAGCACAAGTGGGGCCCACAAGCTGGAAAATCCAGCTCTATTAATGGGGCACGTCCATGTGTGAGAGGAGTTTGGAAATTTTCAAAGTGCTGAAACTTGCACCCCAAGAACAGCAGCCACGCCCAGCATCTAGCCCAGCCAAGAAGGAAGAAAAATAAGGAAAAAAAATTATAAAAGGAGGTATTACCCATTTAATCAAGTAAGTATATGATTATTTTGATTTTATACCTCAAATCTGAAACTTTTATGATGTTGTAAACTAAAATATGAACGGGATAGTAAATGGATGAATTGTAAAATGAAAATTGTTGGGAAGAATAATGATGGAGGTATTAAGTAACTACCAAAATTTCAGCTTAAAAGGATAATTCAGTTTCAAATTAAAAATCCGAGAAAATTAACCTCAACAGGGTAAAACGGGTGACAGGATCAGCTCTAGAAAATGCTTTTTAATAATTTTTATAAAAATAATTTCCGGCTGAAAATTTTAAAAAATATATAAGAAATATTTAATATAACATTAAAAAAATAAAATTTAGGTTTTTATGGGTATAAATATGCCCCATAATTCACGTGATTAAGGCTGACCCTAAACTCCCAACACTGTCCAGCACAGTGAAAATGACAAAATAAATATATTATGTTAATATTTCGTAATGAAATTTTTATAAAAGTTAATTAATATATTTATTAAGGTATTATAGAAATTTCAGATCAAAATTACTTGATTTGATATTAATTCAAGTTTTTGAGAATTTAGTACGCCTGATTTCAGCATATGTGGATAGTTGGAGAAAAAAATCAAAAAGAAATATGAAACCTATGTAGAAATGATCTAGATTTATATATATGTTAATAACCTATATTTCGGTTAGGAAACATTGGATTAATTTCTGAAATTTCGGATTCATGAAACTGTTTAGGGTTATGTGTCAAAAGACACGTTAAATGGGTGAAAATGGGTTCCAAAGTTGCTGTTTTGGAAACCTATGATTAGTGGATTAAAAATACGTGAAAATACACTAAATAAGTGTTAAATGAAGTGTATAAACTTTCTGAATTAGATTACAAGCTGTTGATTTGAAAATTTTTAAGAAATATATGAATTAGACGCTGTTAGATGCACATATGTGAAGCAGTGCACATGATAAGATGATAAATGCATTATGTAAAATATTAAAATGCAAAAATATGTTAAAATATGATGGAAAAACGTGAAATTCATTGCTGAATTGATAATCTCAAATTTTGAGATTAATATATGAGAATTTAATATGTGGCATAATGAATGATTGAGATACATAAATGTGTAAAATATGTATGCCCGACTTGGAGATTAGGTGGGTTATGAATATTTATGAAAATGAGTTGGAAAACTAAGTGAATGCAAGCAAATGGAATTTAGATGAATTTTATATCATTCTACATGTATAGGCAAAGGCAATGAAAGGGTTGACTCGGGAAGCTCACGTGATCAAGGTAAGCAAGCGAACTTTCCAAAATATTGTTTTCCTCCTATGTTTTGAAAATGATAGCTTAAATAAAATGCTTTAAGGATTGTTTCATGGGAAACAAGCAATACTTCTTAAAATAATTATTTTATCATAAGTGTTGCCATGATTGAAAATGCTTATATCAATGATTTTAAAGAGTTTGCTTACAAGTAAGCAAGCGAGCTTTCCAAAATATTGTTTCAAAGGAATTTTATGGAATTTATGAAATTGCTTTAATAATTTGATTTCATAGTTGCTTACAAGATAAGTAAGTGAATTTTCAAGCATAATGTTTATATTCAAGTATTAAAATTACTTGATCATGTTTATATTAATGATGTGGAGAATTGCTTATAGAGTAAGCAAGCTCGGTTCTTAAAAATATGATGTGGGTTTTATGATGGTTTTAATATAAGAAAGTTCATACAAGTGTGGTTTATAAGGAGTTTTATTGAAAAATATAATTCTTTACAAAATGGTTTCTAGAAATAAATAGATGTTTTGAAATGGTTTCCATTAAATGTCATAAATTGAATTTATATACGTGTTTTGAGATTTATGTAGATGTTTTGAAATAATCTATCAAGGTGCTTTACAACTCTTAGAGTTGTAACACTTTTAAGATGCTTTACTCTGATATTCCAAAAAGACTTAAGGGTGGCCAGTCCTACAAAATGATTTGGTAGATTTTATGTGTAAATAATGATCAAAAGATTATGCAAACTCCTCTATATATAAAAATACCAAGGAAGTGACATGGATAAAACAAATAATACCATTACAGTGGATAGAAGTGAGTTGCATATGTTTTGCTCATAAAAATGTTATTAAGAAAAGTTTTGTCTCCGCGAGTTGTGAATTAGTTTAAAAGCTTCTTAAAATGAGAATTTCAAAAGTTGTTTAACAAATCATTAAAGTTTTGCAAAATATTGTCTTCTCAAATATTTCAAATGTTTCGTAAAATGGATTTATCAAAACATTGCTAAACTCTTTAAGGGTGGTCATCCTAACATCAGGATTTGAAAATAATTTACAAAAATATTTTATTTTCAAAACAACTACGCCCAGTTCTCAATTTGAGAAGGGCATAGTCTGCGGACTGAGTGGTTTAAAATATTTTCTCTTCTTTTCAAAACAATCATGCCCAGTTCTCAATTCGAGCAAGGGCATAGTCTGCGGACTAAGTTGGCTTTATACATATCAAGCTGAGGCTTGAAAAAGGGCACAGTCAAATGACTGTGCTAAGTTTTGTAAAAATCATTGTTAGCATACGAGTGTGCACAAAACAATGTACTAGGCTCATGGTTGAGGCGGTTACAGACCAAAATGGTCGAGAACTAGAGCTCACCTCTACATGTAGCCGAATCGCTTAGGGAAGGCTGGAGGCCGGCAGCGCCCTCTCTAAAATGGGAGTAAGGTCATGAGCAGACGCCTGGCTCGTGTGCTGTCTCATTAAAGGTTTCTTTCCTAGGGAAGGATGATCACTTGTTAAGTGTCACCAACCTGAGGGTCAGAGACATAAATCCATATGTTTTTGGAACATACATATGTTCCCTATTTTTTAAAAAGTCCCAAAATGGGCACCTACTCTGTTTGGTTTTAAATGGATTTGTGTTGCCTTTAAATGGATTTATGTTTAGTTTTCAAAAGATACCATATTGGGGTTAAAAGAGGTTTATATGGAAAAATATTTATGGACATGAGAATGTCCGCATAGATAAAAGATTTCTATGCACATGCATTGCTTTTGAATAACCCTGAGTTGGGTTATACAGAAATTTAAATAAATGATGTTTTGGGACAAGTAAATGTCCTCATGGGGAAAAGGTTATAAGAAAAATATTTTAGGACATATAATTGTCCTCATGCCATATCAAAAATATTTTTGGACATAGACATGTCCTCATGATAGATGAAAACTATTTTGGGACAAATGATTGTCCCCATGAAAAATGGTTTAGATGCATAGACATCACTTTTGAAAATCCTCGAAATGGGGATATTGTGGAAACCCGATCTTTGAGACGTGTACAAAACTTTAGGGTTGTAAACCCTAGGTAATATATTTGAGAAATATATATTGATGGATATGAAATATATGGAAATGAAGGTTAAAATAATTATGCATGAAATTCGGATAAATAGTGCTCGTGAATAGTGTACGTGAATAGTGTACGTGAATAGTAAATGTGGGGTTAAGAAATATATTAAGTTAATCACTTTGGATTAACTTAATCATAAAAGACAAAAAAGGAAGCTTCCCACAAAAGGACAAAATAGCCACTTTTGGAATTTTTTATTATTTTCGGATTTTTATGGATTTTTGTGAAGAAAATGAAGAAAAATTCATATCTTGCAATCCGGACATCGGATTGAGATGAAATTTTTTATGGGTAGCTAAGATGTGATGATGGACATGATGAATGGTCCAAGATGTGATGAAAATCACAAATCAAGGGTCAAGATTAAACGTCATTTGAAAATGAAAAAGTAGCTTTACTTTTTCATTAATTAGAATTGACTTTTGATTAATTTTAATTAATTAAAGAGATAAGTAATTAATGAAAAGCTGCTGAAGCTTGGACTTTTGGGGCCAAATCCAATGGCTCAAATCCATCCTCATCAAAGATCAATGGCTAGGATTAAATTAGCTTAAAATAAATAATTTTAATAAATAAAAAAATAGGCAAAAATAGGGATGCCATAGGGGGAGGCGTGAACAGTAGTAGGGTGGCTGCACAAGGCTCCATGCACCTTTTAAAATTAGAAAAAAACACATTTGCAATTTCACACCTCAAGCAAGAGGGGGTAAATTTCAAATATGTGAAAAATCAAAAAGTATAAATAGGGGGCAGGGGTGGACGTCCAAAGGCACTCCAAGCTTGAGCAATTCAAGCATTCCCACCCCCAAAACACGTTTTGGCTATAAAGAGAGAAGGAGAGAAGGAAGGAGAGAGAAAATGGGAAGGAAATGAGGAGTTCTCCACTTCGGGTAAGCAATTTCTTCCCAAATTTCTTTTGGATGTTAAATAAGGTAAAACCATGCTTAGATAATTCCTAAGCATGAGAAAATAAGTATAGATATAATGCTTAATTGGAATTATGCCGAAACATCGAAAATTTGGAGCAAAGATGGAGCATTCGGGAAGATAGCGTATGATATGTGGAAATAATGCTCCAAATTTGATAAATGATGATTTTGGATGTATTATTATGATAAATATGATGTTGGAATGATGATATATTAATTTCATGATTTTTGGAATTAAGGATTATGCTTAAGTGAATTTATGTTAATTTTTAGTATATGGAGAAAATGATTTTTTTGGCCAAGTAAATGATGATAAATTCAAAATATAAGAAATGTTCAAAGATATACTAGGCATAAGGTATGTCATGGTATTTTTTATTTTTGGAAAAAATATCAATTTTTGAAACCCATGAACAGTAACCACGTCGCTGTGAACAGTAACCACGGATGAAATTAATAAAGAGTTTATGGAGAAAAATCCATATAAATAGATAATGACCAATTAATAAGATTAACCTCTAAAGAAATGAGGTAATGAATATAAAGCATATATGGAAAATAAATTAAGACATGGAAAGATATAAATAAAATATCATTTTTCCATGTATAGGAAAAGGAAAGGAAATGATGGAGGACACGGACTAAGGAGGTAAGCAAGCTATCTTTTGAAAATGATTTACTCTTTTGAAATTGATGATTTGTAAGCAAGCAAACCCTTTTGAAAATGTGATTTTATTCCCAAGTATTTATGAAATGTGTTTAAGGGTGGCCATTCCTATAATGTTTTGAAATGATGAATGTTTATGAATTTTTATGAAAAGTCATGTCGGCAAATTGATATCATGTGATGTTCATGGACATGTGCACATGTATGATATATGATGTATGAAGAAGAGGCTTTAGTAGAGGAAGTAGGATCAGGGATCCCTCTCCACTATTGCCGAGTCGTATGGGTTGTGTGCCGACGGCGTCCACCCGAAGGTGGAGGCAAAGGAAAAGTTATGTGTGAAGGAATGTATGTGTGAATGAATGCATTGCATTTTCATACATGGACTGAAAAGCATGAATTTAAAATGATGATTTTAAGGGATGGTGCAAATAATTCTCTACATGAGAATGACGAGTTACCTAGTGTAAGAGGTATATAATGCCGGGAAATCAAAAGTCATGCATGTAGGAACCATGTAGGCGTCAAGAGGAAGAGAGGTTCCCTTGATGAGGCCAAGTCGGAGACAGCCGGCGCATTGGACCATGCTATGTGAGATGTTCCCTGGGCTAGCGTACCCGCACACAATGGTTCATGTCAGGAATTGAAATGAAGCATTTGCACATCCAATGATTTATGAAAAGGTTTCTGTTTCGTTGGTAGTTGATCACTTGGTAAGTGTCTTCTATCAAACGGAGAGAAATGCATTTAAAATGAAAAATGCTTGCTTATTGAGTTTCGACTCATGTTTTCCCCCCTTAGACAAATGCAGAGAAATTTCAAGTGATGAAAGCCAAGTGATGAAAAAGAACAGGTTGATTTTTCCTGGAAGTGATATGATGAAAGAAGCATAGATACAAAGGTATGTAATCCTTTGTTATTAAATATGAATGTAGGCCATAATGGCATATGATGAAAAAGAATAAAGGTTATATGAAATTATGAAAGTATGAATAAAATGAGAAGTTGATGATTTATGATGTTATGGATAAGTCCATTATGAATGATGATGAGTATATGTTTATGTGATGAAAGAAAAGAAAAAGAAATGAAAAAAAATTGGACGAGATCCAATTAAGAACCCGCCGTGTAATCAGGGCAACAATCCTGATTCACACTTACCAATCGACAAGATCTTGGAGTAAGGACTATGTGGACGCCTCGGTTCGGGGCGCCACAGAAATTGGTATCAAAGCAAGGATTGGTAAACAGGCGGGAAAAGAAGAAAATAAATGATGATGAAAGGATAGGTCTGATATCACAGAGTGTGATACTAGAACAAGGATTGATAAATATATATGGAAAGAGAAAAATTATGGGTGATAGGAAAGGAATAATACCACAAAAGTTGGTATTAGAATATGAATTGATGGATAGACAAGGATAATGTCTAGATCTATATGTTTATGAAGCTATGATATTTTTATGAAGAAACAAGAATGGTATCATATCAAGAAATGGTAGATAAGTATAGAAAGAGCAAAACGAAAAGAAAAAAAAAATGTATGATACCACAGGAAGTTATATCATAGCAATGATTGGGAGATAGATGTAGAAAGAAGAAAAGAATGAAAGAAATAGAAATCATGATATTTATATATCATGATATGGAATTTGAAAGTCATGAATCAAGGAAGAAAAGAAAATTGTTTGGAATTATTTTCCAAACTCAATACATTTAAAGATAGGCAAGGAAGAAGAAGGAATTTCTTCCATACAAAATAGAAAGTTAGCAAAAGTCTCTTCTGACTTTTGAAAAAAAAGATTAATGATGTTATGATGCAAAGATAATCTTTGCTATAAAATTAATTTTACACATATATGTTATGAGAGCAGTGGATACTGAACTCTTTATTGGAGATGGTAGATGATTGATGACTAATGATTGATGATTGATGAGATGAAAATTGCGCAGCAAAAGCGTGATGGAAAAAGACAGGTTTCGGGACGAAACCTAATGTAAGGGGGGGAGGATTGTGGAACCCCGATCTTTGAGACGTGTACAAAACTTTAGGGTTGTAAACCCTAGGTAATATATTTGAGAAATATATATTGATGGATATGAAATATATGGAAATGAAGGTTAAAATAATTATGCATGAAATTCGGATGAATAGTGCTCGTGAATAGTGTACGTGAATAGTAAATGTGGGGTTAAGAAATATATTAAGTTAATCACTTTGGATTAACTTAATCATAAAAGACAAAAAAGGAAGCTTCCCACAAAAGGACAAAATAGCCACTTTTGGAATTTTTTATTATTTTCGGATTTTTATGGATTTTTGTGAAGAAAATGAAGAAAAATTCATATCTTGCAATCCGGACATCGGATTGAGATGAAATTTTTTATGGGTAGCTAAGATGTGATGATGGACATGATGAATGGTCCAAGATGTGATGAAAATCACAAATCAAGGGTCAAGATTAAACGTCATTTGAAAATGAAAAAGTAGCTTTACTTTTTCATTAATTAGAATTGACTTTTGATTAATTTTAATTAATTAAAGAGATAAGTAATTAATGAAAAGCTGCTGAAGCTTGGACTTTTGGGGCCAAATCCAATGGCTCAAATCCATCCTCATCAAAGATCAATGGCTAGGATTAAATTAGCTTAAAATAAATAATTTTAATAAATAAAAAAATAGGAAAAAATAGGGCTGCCATAGGGGGAGGCGTGAACAGTAGTAGGGTGGCTGCACAAGGCTCCATGCACCTTTTAAAATTAGAAAAAAACACATTTGCAATTTCACACCTCAAGCGAGAGGGGGTAAATTGCAAATATGTGAAAAATCAAAAAGTATAAATAGGGGGCAGGGGCGGACGTCCAAAGGCACTCCAAGCTTGAGCAATTCAAGCATTCCCACCCCCAAAACACGTTTTGGCTATAAAGAGAGAAGGAGAGAAGGAAGGAGAGAGAAAATGGGAAGGAAATGAGGAGTTCTCCACTTCGGGTAAGCAATTTCTTCCCAAATTTCTTTTGGATGTTAAATAAGGTAAAACCATGCTTATATAATTCCTAAGCATGAGAAAATAAGTATAGATATAATGCTTAATTGGAATTATGCCGAAACATCGAAAATTTGGAGCAAAGATGGAGCATTCGGGAAGATAGCGTATGATATGTGGAAATAATGCTCCAACTTTGATAAATGATGATTTTGGATGTATGATTATGATAAATATGATGTTGGAATGATGATATATTAATTTCATGATTTTTGGAATTAAGGATTATGCTTAAGTGAATTTATGTTAATTTTTAGTATATGGAGAAAATGATTTTTTTGGCCAAGTAAATGATGATAAATTCAAAATATAAGAAATGTCCAAAGATATACTAGGCATAAGGTATGTCATGGTATTTTTTATTTTTGGAAAAAATATCAATTTTTGAAACCCATAAACAGTAACCACGTCGCTGTGAACAGTAACCACGGAAATAATTCTCTACATGAGAATGACGAGTTACCTAGTGTAAGAGGTATATAATGCCGGGAAATCAAAAGTCATGCATGTAGGAACCATGTAGGCGTCAAGAGGAAGAGAGGTTCCCTTGATGAGGCCAAGTCGGAGACAGCCGACGCATTGGACCTTGCTATGTGAGATGTTCCCTGGGCTAGCGTACCCGCACACAATGGTTCATGTCAGGAATTGAAATGAAGCATTTGCACATCCAATGATTTATGAAAAGGTTTCTGTTTCATTGGTAGTTGATCACTTGATAAGTGTCTTCTATCAAACGGAGAGAAATGCATTTAAAATGAAAAATGCTTGCTTATTGAGTTTCGACTCATGTTTTCCCCCCTTAGACAAGTGCAGAGAAATTTCAAGTGATGAAAGCCAAGTGATGAAAAAGGATAGGTTGATTTTCCTTGAAGTGATATGATGAAAGAAGCATAGATAAAAAGGTATGTAATCCTTTGTTATTAAAGTATGAATGTAGGCCATAATGGCATATGATGAAAAAGAATATAGGTTATATGAAATTATGAAAGTATGAATAAAATGAGAAGTTGATGATTTATGATGTTATGGATAAGTCCATTATGAATGATGATGAGTATATGTTTATGTGATGAAAGAAAAGAAAAAGAAATGAAAAAAATTTGGACGAGATCCAATTAAGAACCCGCCGCGTAATCAGGGCAACAATCCTGATTCACACTTACCAATCGACAAGATCTTGGAGTAAGGACTATGTGGACGCCTCGGTTCGGGGCGCCACAGATATGCACAAAGTTTTATGAGTGTATTATAAAGAAGATTTCTATAAAAGGTTTCTTCCTATTGGTAGTTGATCACTTGATAAGTGTCTCCTACCTAATTGGCAAGGGATGCATTTAAATGAAAAAAAAAAATGATGCTTGCTTACTGAGTTTATCACTCACGTTTTGTTTTTCCAACCTTAGACAGGTTTAAGGCTCGAGGGAAGGAGCAAAGCTAAAAGGTATCGGTATGTTTGAAGAATAGATGGATGAATGTATTGCTTATAATGAAATGGGATTGATTATGTATGATGTAAATAGATAAGTGATTATGTATAAAATTCTACGTGAATTTCTATTTATGAATATATATGATGCCTATAATATGAAAGTAAAGATACTTGTATGACAAATTTTATGATGGTATGGATGAGTCCACTATGAATGATGATGAGTATGAGCTTATATGATGAAAGAAAAGAAAAAAAAAATTTGGACGAGATCAAATTAGGAACCCACCGCGTGTTCAGGGCAACAATCCTGATCACATTTACCAATCGAAAATAGATCTTGAGGTAAGGTTGTGATGCTCGGGTCGGCGGCGCCACAACGCCGCCGGTCTTAGGCCTGTTTTAGCGACTTGGCCATACCAAAGGGGGACAATCGGTCCGCTTATACCTTTCAGATGGACCTAGTACTTTGTGCACATGAACTTTCATAAAAATCACCTTTAACATGCTAGCATGATTTTTCATTCAGAAACTTAGAATCACATCACTTTTCATAACATTTATCAAAGAAATTTCATAATGCCATTTATAAACAAAAACATCATTTCAATACATATTTAACTAAGGAATGACCAACCTTAAATACATTAGAAATAATTGTAGTGTTCACATCAAAACAATTAGAGCAAAAGCTGCATTTATGTAAAGCAATTTAGAAAAAAAAAATCATTTAGAAATTTGCTTGCTTACCTGTGTTTCTTTAGCTTTCCAAATCTGCCTTTTCTTTTCCCTTGCCTACATGAGAATAATATAATATTCATATATTCTTTTCTCTTGCATCCCATTTAGTTTTCCAACCCATTTTCATTATCATACATAATTCATTTAACTTCTCAAGTCTTTATGCATATATAGCACATACTTGCACATTCCATCGTCTATTACACAATATAAATAATCCCATATAGAGTAACCATTCACTCACATAATAATCATTCAATAATTATCATTTAAAGGTTCATTACCTTCCATACACCATTTTTCACTTATTTTCCAAACTTTTACACATCGGTGCTCATTTTAAGCGCACGTTATCGCCTTGAGCCTCATTAATTAATCCAAAATTTTAAAATTAACATCATGCATCTAAAAAGCTATATAATCACGAAATTTATCATATTTTCATGTATTTTTGCACATAATCAAATTACATATGTCATTTATCATTTATGCATGTTCATCCATTCACATATACCCATTTAACAACATGTATAAGATGTATTTCATAAAATTTTCCAAGTCAGCAACTTTGCCCATATTTCAGCATGATAATCATCCTTAATTACCACTTTATTTAGGGTATTTTTATGAAATTTTAATCCACTAATCATAGGTTTACAAAACAGCAACTTTGGAACCCATTTTTCACACGATTAAAGTGTCTTTCAATACTTAACCTAAAAATTTTTATAATTCCGAATTTTCAGCAATTAATCAAAATTTTCCTAACCCAAATCTAAGGTATTAACACATATTTAGCATCCATAATTCCACTCTTCTCAAAACAGCAACTTTCATGCGCATGTTGGGTGTCTTTCTCACTCCATTTTGCATATCCATACCTACGCCCTAAAATTCCAGATTTAAGGCAAGGTTAATTCATTCCTTTTAGTCATGAAAAATATCCTAAATTTAGAGTAATTTACCCTCTAAATCGTTCATATTTTACTTAAGCATAATTTTGCAACATACATGTCACAAAAACATGGAAATCGGATCATATACACCACTTTGCATTCTATTCTTTCTAAAATTCATATCTTAAGCTTAAATCAACATATATATATTTCATTAAAATATGATTCATAGCCTAAACATGATACTAATCCAAAACAGAAACTTATCTCTTGCATTTAGGATTTATCAAGTTAGGTTTTCAACTCATAGTCCATTCTAAACTCCATTTAAACCTCATAAATCATTGAAATTCATAGGTAAATCTTAATACTCATCCCATAATTGATCAAATGGCATGTTCAATCACAAATTAAGGAAAATTTATGGATCAAATTCATATACAAAAACTCGGGGTTTAAAACTTAAAATCAAAAGGTTTTACTCATCACATACACTTACTTGATTGGTGAAACTTAACCCCTAATCACTTGTGCTTGATTTCTTCTCCTTTTTCCTTTTCTTTTTCCTTCTTTTTTTCTCCCTTTTTCATTCTCCTTGCTGGGATTCCCCTTGGATGTGAGCTGCTGTGGTGTGGAGTGTGTGTTTTGCACTTAGAAATTTTCTTTCCAACCCTCTCTCTCTCACTTGGCTGTCCACATATATATAAGGGTGGATTTTTTCAGCTTGTGGACCCCACTTGGAGCAAGATTTTCAAGGGTGATTCAATGCATTCTTACCCATTAGTGTGCTGTGTCAATTGTGGCCAAATAAATTATTTTTACCATATTTTTCAAAAGGTAAAAATCTGTTCAAGATAATCCATCAGCAGCTGTCCACTTGCACACGTCCACTAACTGCCCATTTTCCAGATTTTTTTCCCTTTTTTAACAACCTTAATTTAAGAGTCATTTATGCACCTAATTAGAAGTTAGTTTAACCTTTAATTTATCATAAAAAATAAAAAACATTGCAGCAGCAATACCCTTGCACGTCCATGTGTATGACCTATGATGTCCACCATTTCATCATTCAATGGGCAGCTGCTATTAATGATTTTTGCAAAGATTTTTCACATGAATAAATGCACATTTATACATCCCTACATTCCATCTATCTAGGTTCATAAATTATAAAATAAAAAATTGAAAAAAAATCCAGCAGCAGCTAGTAGGGATGTCCATGCTTGCCACCACACCTATGCTCCTTTGAGCTCACCCTTAGTCCCTTAAATGTGCACATTAATGCAGGGATAATTCATGGACTTTTGCATTTTATAATAATGCACAAAATACCCTGGATTTAAGCTGCATTAGACACCTGTTTTAGCCATTAAAATTTGCATTTAATTCATGTACTCCATTCCTTTAATGCATGGTACTTTTAGGGTGTAAAAGTCAACTGTATACACCTTTTCTAATTCAGGTATTTTCCCAACATAATATGCTTAATCTAAAACTTCCAAAATTTTAATCTCATAATTTCATTCAACCATTTCAAATTTCATCTCAATCCGATTTTTCTAGCCCAAGTTATAGCCGTTTGAAGTTAACGGTTGAAGTTGAACTATAGTCAAATAATTGCCACACTTTCATCAAGGATTTTCATAATCCAATAATCCCATAAGATCAATCCCATCATCACTAATTTTTCTTTCAAATTTCACTTGAATTCGCCTTACAGGTGTTGAGTTATGAATTTTCTAGTATTTTTCCACTAAACTTGATAATTATCCTTTAAATTTTCATAATTCATATCAAATAATTTAAAATAATTATCAATGATATATTGGTATGTTTCAATTACCATCAAATTACTTTAATCCCATTATCCCATATCAGCTCATAATGTTGTCTCGAATCATTATTGTTAATCCTTAGCCCTAATTACAATAATTTAGCAAAATCACAAAATCATTCAAAATTCAATAAATCACATATAAATCACATGTAAATTTCAATGCATACATTTGAGTCCTACATAGGTTGGGTTTCACAATCCTCCCCCCTTATAACAGGTTTCATCCTGAAACCGTCTATCCTTTAAATAACTGGGGGTATTTCTGTTCCACTTCTTCTTTTAACTCCTAAGTGACTTCATTTTCAGAATACCGGTTCTATTGTACCTTCACGTACTCGATTTCTCGATTCCGAAGCTTTTGCACCTTCTGATCCAAGACTCTAACTGGCCTTTCTTCATAATTCAAATAATCTTGAATCGGTAGGTTTTCAGCCACTAATACATGGATCGGATCCGGAACGTATTTCCTAAGCATAGAAATATGGAATACGTTATGGACTAAAGCTAACGCTTGGGGTAAGGCTATTCTATATGCTAATTTCCTAATTTTTTCCAAAACCTCAAATGGTCCAATATACCTAGGATTCAGCTTTCCTCTTTTCGCAAATCTTGTAACTCCCTTGAATGACGTGACCTTTATGAACACATTTTTGCCAACTTGGATATTCAAATCCCTTCTTTTATAATCTGTGTAACTCTTTTACCGACTTTGTGTTGTGAGTATACACTGGTGAATAGTTCGTACCTTGTCTGCCATTCGTTGAGACAAATCTGGGGCTAATCTTTTCTCTCCAACTTCATCCCAGTTCAATGGCGTTCGACATCGCCGACCATACAATGCTTCAAATGGAGCCATTTGGATACTAACTTGGTAGCTATTATTGTATGCAAACTCCGAAATTGAAATATACTCATCCCATGATCCACCAAATTCCAAGGTGCACATACGGAGCATATCTTCAATGATTTGATTCACCTGCTCCGTTTGTTCATCTGTTTGAGGATGGAAAGCTGTACTGAACTTAAGTTGGGTGCCTAAGGTTTCATGTAAGCTCTTCCAAAATCTTGACGTAAACGTCGCGTCCCGATCCGAAACAATCGACTTCGGCACTCCATGGAGTCGTACGATCTCCTTATAATATACATTGGCTAGCCTTTCTACTGTATAAGTCCTTTTTATAGGTATGAAGTGAGCAACCTTCGATAGTCTTCGATAGTCTGTCCACTATTACCCATATGAAATCATTTCCTGCTTGGGTCTTAGGTAATCCTTTAATAAAATCCATTGTGATATTGTCCCACTTCCATTCAGGAATTTCTATTGACTATAATCTTCCAGGCACTCTTTGGTGATCTGCTTTCACCCGTTGGCAAGTTACACACTTAGCCACATATTCAGCGATCTCCCTTTTCATATTATTCCACCAATATGCTTTTTTTGAGATCCTGATACATTTTAGTACTTCCCAGGTGAATAGAAAATGGTGAAAAATGTGCCTCTTTAATGATCTATTGCTTTAACTCAACTATATTAGGTATGCAAAGGCGACCCTTATACCTATACATACCTTGCTCATCAATAGCAAATTCAGAGACCTCTTTTTCTTCATCTTCTCTACATGTGTATGTAGGTCTGTATCCTTTTGCTGTGCTGTCTTAATCTGTTCAAAAAGTGTCGATTGTATCATAGTTGTGATAATCTTGTTTGAACTCCAAGTGGACATGCAATCAGTTCCATTTGTCTTATCTCCTGAAGTAGTCCTTCCTCATTGGTGATAAGATGCGTTAAGCTGACATTTTTGCTCAATGCATCAGCTACCATGTTTGCCTTACCTGGATGGTATAAAATTTCCAAATCGTAGTCCTTTAATAACTCAAGCCAGCTCCTTTGTCTCATGTTCAACTCCTTCTGAGTGAAAATGTATTTAAGGCTCTTTTGATCTGTATAAATCTCACATCTTGCACCATACAGGTAGTGTCTCCATATTTTCAAGGAAAACACCACAACTGCTAATTCTAAATCATGTGTGGGGTAGCTCAACTTATTGGGCTTCAGCTGTCGTGACGCATAGGCTATCACTTTTCCTCTTTGCATCAGTACACATCCTAGTCCTTTTCTTGAAGCATCACTGGAGACCACAAACTCTTCATTTCCTTCTGGTAGGGTTAGAATGGGCGCTTTTACCAACCGCTATTTCAATTCTTGAAAACTGCGCTCACATTCTTCAGACCATACATACCTGACTCCTTTACGAGTCAACCTTATTAACGGGGCCGACAATTGTGAAAATCCTTCAACAAATCTTCTATAATAACCGGCTAACCCTAGAAAACTTTGAATTTCTGTAATGGTTGTTGGCCTTGGCCATTTCAATACTGCTTCAATCTTCTGAGGATCAACTTGAATACCTCTTTCTGATATTATATGCTCAAGAAATCCTATTTGTTTCAACAAAAACTCACATTTCTTCAACTTGGCATATAATTTTTCTTTTCTCAATCTTTCCAAAACCCTTCGTAAATGATTTTCATGTTCTTTCTCCATTTTTGAGTAGATTAGGACATCGTCTATAAATACAACTACAAATTGATCAAGATAGTCCCGAAAAACTCTGTTCATCATATCCATGAATACAGCAGGGGCATTAGTAAGTCCGAAAGGTATTATCAAAAACTCATAATGACCATACCTGGTTCGAAAAGCCGTCTTATGAACATCAGTAGGACTTATCCTCAGTTGGTGATACCCTGACTATAAATCAATCTTCGAGAAAGTTGTGGCTCCTTGCAATTGATCGAATAAATCATCGATCCTAGGCAATGGATACTTGTTCTTTATTGTAACTTTATTTAGCTCCCTGTAATCAATACGTAATCTCAAACTGCCATCCTTTTTCCTTACAAACAATACCGGAGCTCGCCAAGGTGACACACTTGGTCTGATGAAACCCTTTTCCAACAGCTCCTGTATTTGAGTTCTTAGTTCATTCATTTCGGCTGGCACCATTCTATATGGAGTTTTAGATATTGGGGTTGTACCCGTCATAACATCGATAGTCATATCCATTTCCCGTTGTGGAGGCAATGTGGTTAACTCCTTAGAAAATACGTCAGGAAATTCCCTAACCACCGATATCTGATTAATTTCTACCTCCGTGCTTTTCTCTATATTCACTGACACCAGATGTGGTTGACATTTTTGTCGGATCATCCTGAAGGCTTTCATAGATGATATCAATATATTTGAATTTTCAAGTTGCCTCAGCTTCCCAATGGTTATCTCCTTTCTGGGTGCCGCTTCAAATTGCACTTTCTTATTTTTACAATCTATGGTAGCTCCCCATTGACTTAGCCAATCCATACCCAATATCACATCGAATT
Source organism: Annona cherimola (assembly GCA_030490835.1). Lineage (NCBI taxonomy): Eukaryota > Viridiplantae > Streptophyta > Magnoliopsida > Magnoliales > Annonaceae > Annona > Annona cherimola. The sequence goes on from CM059972.1 coordinate 48,104,223, forward strand.
CAGTCACAGGCAATAGGATCAAATCGGCTCCTAGAATCAACGATCCGATCCTAATTGGGCATGCTTTGCATACTTGGCTAGAACTGGCTAACCTATAAACAGGGGATTCTACATGAATTATCTGATTAGTCTCTTCTACCGGTAGTGCATGGGTAGTCACATATTGGCATGCTATGAATGAATGGCTAGCACCTGAATCAAACAAGGCTATAGCTAAATTTTCTAAAATATAAACTGTACCTGTGACCACCTTTTCCTCCTGTTCTCGAGATTCCGTCCGGGTCAAGGCATGCACATGTACCGGGTTCGTAAAAGTTCCCTGCTTATTTGTTGTTTCGGGTATTCTAAGTTGAGTAGGTCTTCCATGTCCTTGTGATGTCTGCACCTTATTTGGGCAATTTGGGGCAATGTGACCCGCCTGATCACAGATATAATATTTAACAACTTTTGCTTCTCCCGTCCTGCACTCCTTGGCGATATGACCCGTTTGCCCAGATTTGTAGCACCGGTTCGAACCCTTTAAACACTCGCCTGTATGTCGCTTTTGACATTTTCTACATAGCGACGAGCTTTTCTTCTTTGGGATTCCTTTTTCCTTTCTCACATTTCCTTTTCTAGCCTTTTTCTTCTTGATTTCCATTTCCTTGGTACTCGTGCTGAACATTCTTGAGCCCAATCTTAATTCTTGTGTTCTTAAAGCCTCAATTTCCAATGCCCTTGCTCTCTCAAGGCTTGAAGCATAATCCTTGATCAGCAGAGGGGCAAGACTTTCTTGGATATATGGCCTCAATCCTTATTGGAATCTCTGTGTCTTATTTCCCAGCATATTTGCGATTCAGGGCACATATCTGACCAAAGTATTGAATTTTATGGCGTACTCGGTGACCGTCATCCTCCCTTGATAAAGTTTTTCAAACTCTATCACTTTTTGACTCTGTAATCCAACTGGGAGGTATTCTTTATTAAATTCTTCAACAAAAGTTTGCTAAAACACTTCTTCCGGTCATGGCATTGTAATCAACATTGTCTCCCACCATTTGTGTTCATCCTTCGCTAATAAGTGAGTAGCACACAATACCTTTTGACGGTCATTGCACAGAGATATCCTGAATAATTTCTTGATCTCCGTCATCCATTGTTCTGCTTGCACCGGGTCGGGTTCTTTGGAAAACTTCAGGGGTCATTGTGCTAGAAATGCGTTGATGGCTCTTCTATCAGCTTCTATTAGCTAATTTTCATCTCTTAGTGGTGCCGGTGTGGAAATGGGGTCCGCCATTAGAGCAGGTCTTTCCCTTTCTGTACTACCCAACTGAGCTTGTTGGGTCCTTTCCCATAGTTCTTGAATAATATCAGCAGTTTGTGCTGCCCAGTCCCTAGTGGCTTGCTGCATCGCTTCTTTTACTGCTGCAGCCACCCTTTCCTCTACGAGTCTAGCTTGTCTTGACTCAATTTCCTCTTCTATATTTCTTTCAGTGCTTTCATTAGTTCTTCTTTGCTGATTCCTTTGATTAGGTCCTTGTGTCACCGGCCTTCCTCTCTTAGGCCTACTAGACTCGCTAACTTCATGTTGGCTTGGAATCTCTACAGCTGTCTCTTTTCCTTTATTTTTCCTTAGTCCTGACCTTGTCTCCACCATCGTGCTATTCTGGGTATATAAAAGCACACATTTTTTCATTTACAATTAATATTAGATTATTTCATACGCATTTCATTATCATATAGTCATAACCAATTCGTTCAATCATAATCATATCATATCATTCAAGCTCATTCATCCATATATTTAAGACTCTTAAGTTTAGTTATATAAACATATTCATTCATAACCATCATATGCACAACATTTCATCCATAGTCACTACATGTGAGGATATAGCACACTTATATACATATGGCATAGCACACATATCTTACTTATGTACATGTCAGTTTACCATAGAAACCATATTGTCATCAAGCCATAATTATACATACACAACTTTAAAAAAATAAGAAAATTCATCGTCTGCCTGGGCCTCTCCTTATGTATCGTCTACGACTAGGTGGAACTTGTGAGGGTGCCTCGGTGATCGTGCTAGTGTCAGACCACACACGGACCTCTTCCTCTCTACTGTCATCGTCATCTTCCTCCTCTTCCTCACTTACATACTCCTCTCTTTCTTCTTCTTCTTCCTTGACAGGTTCGAGGAATTCCATGGGATCATCATCATCATTAATTTCCTCAAGCCAGATAATTTCACCTTTCTTCTCAAATATATGAAGCATAACCTCATCGGGTCGAGGAGCTGCAGGTACCTCAATGACTCCTTCAGCATGACGTTTTTCAATATAAAAGGTCATTTCTTTTTCTCTTTGGTGAAGTCTATCCCAACTTACCCCATATCGAAACTGGACACACCCATGAACAAACCTATACCACGGGCCTGAGTCAGGTGGTGTAGGTGCCGGAATCTTTTTTCAAAAATCTTGAAGGTCTTATGAAAACACATTATCTGTGGGAACACGGAGAGACCGTGGGACACCAAGATAAGTTCCTGGAAGAACTCGTGCTCTAGTTTCATAAGTCGAGGACTCTCCTAGACTTTGTCTGTGCTGACCAGGGGAGACATGTTGGCTTCCTTGAGGTTGGATAGGAGTGCGTCTAGGTGAAAATCCTAGGGGGACTGCTGGGAATTGTGTTGTGTTTCGCTGTGATCCCCACCACCTATCCATATTCTCTTCCCTTCTTCGTCTCCTTTCCTCCTCCTCTATCTCCCTTTGCAGTTCTTCCGCACTCATCATTCTCTTTCCCCTATCTGCCATCTGTACAACATAGCAATTTAATTGCATTGCAAAACAATTTATCATCATATGTCATGCATTTCATCATGTTAAAAACATATCTATTCATCATATAATCATGTCTATTTCATCATATTCTTTCAATTTTCTATACTTAGAAATTTTCCACGCCTATTTACCAATCCTTGTTTTGATACCAAGCTTTATGGCGCCCCAAACCCGAGCGTCATATCCTGAGCCGTACCTCAGGATCGTTATTGATTGGTAAACGTGATCAGGATTGTTGTCCTGTCACACGGTGGGTTTTAACAAATATTTATCCAATTACACATATTCTCATAGGAGTTTATTTCCTTACGTTTTTCATCTCATGCATATTTAGTTCATTTTCACCCAAACATTGCATAAACTAAGCATGATGTTCAAGAGACATTTCAATTTTCACATAAATCAGATGTCACAGCATGTGTCATCCATAGTTGTCAACATAAAACATCAAAGTAATTTACAACCATTCAACAGAAGTTTTCCATGACATAAGACTGCTAATGTTTTTCCATTTCTTTAATGGTCTTCTCTTGCTCCTTTGCCAGGTTCTTTCTTTCACCTATCTAAGGATTTGGAAAACGAAATCGTGAGTCGAAACTCAATAAGCAAGCTATTTATATTTCACAGGCAATTCATTTCAGGCAACATTTTTCATTTAAAATATCTTGGAAATCAATTCATACCTTTTAGAAAGGTATATCTTGAAAAAAATATAGTCTTTGTACCTATCATGGGTACGACATGCATAATGCAATGTAAAACCTTGAACATGTCCTTCATAGGATGGAAGCTAGCTAGGCAACCATCCATCCATGTCTTCTCTTATCTCAGAGAGGGCGCCGCCGGCCTTGGGCCTATTTTAACGACTTGGCCACACCAAAGGGGGACAATCGGTCTGCTTATACCTTTCAGGTGGACCTAGTACTTTGTGCACATGAATTTTCATAAAAACCACCTTTAACATGCTTGTATGATTTTTCATTCAGAAACTTAGAATCACATCACTTTTTTTAACATTTATCAAAAAAATTTCATAATGCCATACTGTAAACAAAAACATCATTTCAATACATATTTAACTAAGGAATGACCATCCTTAAATACATTAGAAATAATTGCAGTGTTCACAACAAAACAATTAGAGGAAAAGCTTCATTTATGTAAAGCAATTTAGAAAACAAAAATCATTTAAAATTTGCTTGCTTACCTGTGTTTCTTTAGCTTTCCAAATCTGCCTTTTTTCTGCTCTTGCCTACATGAGAATAATATAATATTCATAAATTCCTTTTTCTTGCATCCCATTTAGTTTTCCAATCCATTTTCATTATCATACATAATTTATTTGACTTCTCAAGTCGTTATGCATATATAGCACATACTTGCACATTCCATCGGCTACTACACAACATGTTTAATCCTATAAGTAGAGTAACCATTCAATCACATAATAATCATCCAATAATTATCGTTTAAAGGTTCATTACCTTCCATACACCATTTTTTACTTATTTTCCAAAATTTTACACATCGGTGCTCATTTTAAGCGCACGTTGTCGCCTTAAGCCTCATTAATTAATCCCAAAATTTGAAATTAACATCATGCATCTAAACAGATATATAATCACAAAATTTATCATATTTTCATGTATTTTTTCACATAATCAAATTACATATGTCATTTATCATTTATGCATTTTCATCCATTCACATATACCCATTTAACAACACGTATAAGATGTATTTCATAAAATTTTCCAAGTCATTAACTTTGTCCATATTTCAGCATGATAATCGTACTTAATTAACACTTTATTTAGGGTATTTTTGTGGAATTTTAATCCACTAATCATAGGTTTCCAAAACAGCAACTTTGGAACCCATTTTTCACACGTTTAACGTGTCTTTCAATACTTAACCCTAAAAAGTTTTATAATTCCAAATTTCCAGAAATTAATCCAACTTTTCCTAAACCTAATCTAGGGTATTAACACATATTTAGAATCCATAATTCAACTCTTCTCAAACCAGCAACTTTCATGCGCATGTTGGGTGTCTTTCTCACTCCATCTTGCATATCCGTACCTATGCCCTAAAATTCCAGATTTAAGGCAAGGTTAATTCATTCCTTTTGGTCATTCAAAATATCCTAAATTTAGAGTAATTTACCCTCTCAATCGTCCATATTTTACTAAAGCATAATTTTATAACATACATGTCACAAAAATATAGAAATCCGATCATATACACCACTTTGCATTCTATTCTTTCTAAAATTCATATCTTAAGCTTAAATCAACATATATATTTCATTAAAACATGATTAATAGCCTAAACATGATACTAATCCAAAACAACAACTTATCACTTGCATTTAGGATTTATCAAGTTAGGTTTTCAACTCATAGTCCTTGCTAAACTCCATTTCAACCTCAAAAATCATTGAAATTCATAGGTAAATCTTAATACTCATCCCATAATTGATCAAATGGCATGTTGAATCACCAATTAAGGAAAATTTATGCATCAAATTCATATCCAGAAACTTGGGATTTAAAACTTAAAATCAAAAGGTTTAACTCATCACATACCCTTACTTGATTGGTGAAACTTAACCCCTAATCACTTGTGCTTGATTTCTCCTCCTTTTTCCCTTTCTTTTTCCTTCTTTTTTTTCTCCCTTTTTCTTCCTCCTTGCTGGGATTCCCCTTGGATGTGAGCTGTTGTGGTGTGGAGAGGGTGTTTTGCACTTAGAAATTTTCTTTCCAACCCTCTCTCTCACTTGGCCATCCACATATATATAAGGCTAGATTTTTCCAACTTGTGGACCCCACTTGGAGCAAGATTTCCAAGGGTGATTCAATGCATTCTTACCCATTAGTGTGCTATGTCAATTGTGGCCAAGTAAATTATTTTTACCATATTTTTCAAAAGGTAAAAATCTGTTCAAGATAATCCATCAGCAGTTGTCCACTTGCACACGTCCACTAACTGCCCCATTTTCCATATTTTTTCCATTTTTTAACAACATTAATTTAAGAGTAATTTATGAACTTAATTAGCCGTTATTTTAAACTTTAATTTATCATAAAAAATCAAAAAAATTACAGCAGCAACACCCTTGCACGTCCATGTGTATGACCCATGTTGTCCACCATTTCATCATTCAATGGGCAGCTGCTATTAACGATTTTTGTAGAGATTTTTCACATGAATAAATGCACATTTATACATCCCTACATGGCAGCTATCTAGGTTCATAAATTATAAAATAAAAAGATTGAAAAAAAAAATCCAGCAGTAGCTAGTAGGGACGTCCGTGCTTGCCACCACACCTATGCTCCTTTGAGCTCACCCTTAGTCCCTTAAATGTGCACGTTAATGCAGCGATAATTCATGGAATTTTGAATTTTATAATAATGCAAAAAATAATCTAGATTTAAGCTACATTTGACACCTATTTTAGCCATTAAAATTTGCATTTAATTCATGTACTCCATGCCTTTAATGCATGATACTTTTAGGGAGTAAAAGTCAACTATATACACCTTTTTTAATGCAAGTATTTTCCCAACATAATATGCTTAATATAAACCTGCCAAAATTTTAATCTCATAATTTCATTCAACCGTTTCAAATTTCACCTCAATCCGATTTTTCTAGCCCAAGTTATAGTCGTTTAAAGTTAATGGTTGAAGTTGAACTATGGTCAAATAATTGCCACACTAATTTCATCAAGGATTTTCATAAACCAATAATCTCATAAGATCAAGCCCATCATCACTAACTTTCCTTTTAAATTTCACTTGAATTCACCTTACAGGCGTTGAGTTGTGAATTTTCTAGTATTTTTCCACTAAACTTGATAATTATCCTTTAAATTCTCATAATTCATATCAAATAATTTTAAATAATTATCCATGATATATTGGTATATTTAAATCACCATCAAATTACTTTAATCTCATTGTCCCATATTAGCTCATAATGATGTCTTGAATCATTATTGCTAATCCTTAGCCCTAATTGCAATAATTTAGCAAAATCACAAAATCATTCAAAATTCAATAAATTCACATATAAATCACATGTAAATGTTCAATGCATACATTTGAGTCCTACATAGGTTGGGTTTCACAATTAGGTTCTGAAATATAAATTTTTAGCCTTTAACCAATTTTAACAAACCACATTAGTACCCCAAACAATCTCAAATTGAGTTGTTAATCATCAAAACATGAATTGTGCTTAATTTGTCATTGATTCCAACAATCTCCCCCTTTTTGATGATTGAAAAAATCAATTTGAGTTATACCTTTCATTTACTTTGAAAATAACATTTCATCCTTGTTTTGGCACTTAGGACATACATATTTCTTTTGCATCGCGTTCCAAAGTTGATGAAATCAACACATAATTGCAAATACATACAAAACACATGTCATATACAATCAACCATTGTAATTCAATTAGAAACACATGTCATATACATTCAACCATTGCGATTCAATAAAAAAAACTCATGTCATATACATATAATCAAGCATTTTATACAATGTGAGACATGAAAGTGCAAAATGACCTACATGTACATACTACCCAACCCATGAAAGCAAACTGACCTAAAAACTCAAATCTCTCTCCCACTTTTTGTCAAGGAATCAAAAAAGAGACAGGGAAATCGGGATTTAGCAATTTGAAAAGCGGAGATTGGGTATGATGGACGACAAGTAGGTGAGATAGGCCGGATGTTAGCGGATGAGTAAAAGGATGAGAGAGGTTGAACGATAGGTCTTACTCTCACAAATTCACCAAAATATGGATCGATATCAGGCATACTCAGCACCGGACGACCTCGACTACTCCTCGACGCAAGCTTGTACTTGATTATGCGTAGTTCACGATCCATCTTCTCCTAGCGAGTGAGCATCTCCATCATCGCCGTGTGAAGCCTGACCAACTGTGACGTGAGCCGGTCTTCCATTTGCTCAAGGCGATCCCTTATAACATTGACAGAGGTAGCCCAGGTCGGTGAGTGTGGACGGGATCGGGAATCTGTGATTCTCTCGGAGAGCTTGAGCCATGTGACTGTGGCGATATGGGCTCTACTGGTGCTGCCGGTGGTGGAGATAGAGCCGCCTCTTGCTACGGAGACTAAGGTGGCTGCTCCCCCTCAGGCTGAGCATCCTCCGCTTCAGGTTGGGCTGGTCCCATCCTTTCCCTAATCCTTTCTGCCCTGAATTCCTCCAAATTTATCTTCATCCGAGTCAATAAAGCCCTGTTTATAGCATTTGTGGGCTTCAAAACTTCAAATGGCTCCCCGTCTAAGTCGACACCAAGATAATGCATGATCCTGGTGATCCATGTTCCATACGGTAACATGCCTCGCGGATTATCTTTCTTTGAAGCCAACTCTTCCAATAACAGAGCGGGCAAGCTGACCTTTACCTAATTATCCACTTTTCATAATATATCGGCCTCTTGCGGGTTTATTTGGTTTCGGCCTGCTCCCTTTGGGTAAATACAATGAGCAATCAAAAGCCGTAGAGCCCTTAGTCTGGAGATAAATCCATGTAATGGAGGAATTCGATACCCGAATGATATTTGTTGCTCTTTGTCAACTGGTTGTACATTTGTGGAAGTGACAACCCTTCAGGAATACTTTCATTTGCCTCGGGAACATCTAGTATGGCGAATTGTACTTTCTCTGTGATTTGTACTCCCAATTCCCAAATTTATTTCCTTTCCTTTTACAAACATTAGGTAATACTCCTGATCCCATAGATAGTAGAAAATTCTGGTTAGATCAGGATATACCCTATCACCGGCTTTCAATAGCCCTGTCCATCCTTGAAAGTCAAATAATCCTCAATTCTGAATTCATAGTCACACAGAAACTTGAAATCAATGATTTTAGGGACAAAAATCTTACGCTCGTAGAATCTCTTGTAGAACCTGCTGTGTTCCCGCTCGGTTTTAAAATATGTCATCGGCATCTTTAACATTTGTCCCTTATGCATAGGTGTACTCTGCCTATTGGCAGCCAATAATGTCTCGCTGCTTGAACCAGACTCAGAAATTGCTTGGCGAGGTGCGGATGATGACGGATTGGCCTCACGGAATCGCACACGGCGTCTCGCAGATGCGGAGGCTTCCTCCCGAACCTGTTTTGACGGAGTTCGCTGTCGGCTGGGCACCTCCTCACCAGTGTTGGATCGAGATGGTCTGGATACGACTAATTTAGAAAGTTTAGCAACTGCTTTAGGTGCCATAGGATCAATTTGAGATGGGTTTGAAATGGATTTTGAAATGGGACTGTGAGAGAGAGATGACAGTTGAAAGAGTTAAGAGGAGCAAGGGCAGTGGCTTTTGAGAAGAGATAGAGAGAGGATAACGCAATGAAGAGAGAGAGAAAACTGTGAGCAAGGGCAAGATGAACAGGGGCTATCAACCGTCAGACTGTCGGCAATCTATTGACAGCGATGGAGAGAGAGAGAAAGAGAGAGAGGGGAAATGGAAATCAAGAGCCAGAGAAAGAGAGAGTGACCGGAGAAAGCAACCGAAAAGGGCGACTGAAAACGGAGAGAGACAGGGGACGACGCTGGAGGAGAAGAAAGAAGGGAGAAGGAAAAATGAGAGAGAAGAAGAGAAGGAAGGAAGAAAGAGGCGGCCGCGTGGGAAGGCGAGCCGTCGCGTGCTGAAGTTGACTTGCCCTAACCGAAGTCAACTTGGGCTGACCGGAATCGACTTGGCTCTCCCGACTTGGTTTTTCTAATTTACTCCCCCTATCATATTATGATTCTAATCAAATTCAATCATTCCCATATCATTTCTAATTTTATAAAATGGTTCCTTTGCTAATGGTTTGGTGAAAATATCTGCAATTTGGTCCTCTATTTTCACATATTCTAAACAAATATCATGATTTTCAACATGTTCACGAATAAAATGATGTCTCACATCTATATGCTTTATTCTAGAATGCAACACAGGATTTTTGATCAAACAAACAGCACTTATGTTATCACATTTAATTGGAATATCATGATAATCTACACCATAGTCCTTAAGTTGTTGTTTCATCCAAAGTAATTGGGCACAACAACTTCTGGCGGCTATATATTTAGCTTCCGCGGTAGATAGAGCAACACTCTCTATTTTCTTGAAAACTATAAAACCAACATGTTTCCAAGAAACTGATATGTTCTATTCTATCTACTTTGTAACGGGTAAAATCCGCATCCGAGTAGCCGATTAGATCAAAAGTTGACCCCTTTGGATACCATAGTCCTAAATTAGTGGTATTTATCAAATATCTGAAAATTCTTTTTACAGCTATTAAATGTGATTCTTTAAGGCATGATTGGAATCTAGAACACATGCAAACACTGAACAAAATATCCGGTCTAGAAGCAGTTAAATATAATAAAGAACCTATCATGCTTCTATACAATTTTTGTTCAATAGGTTTACCCTTTTCATCCTTGTCGATCTTCATAGTTGAACTCATTGGTGTATTTGCGCGTTTGCTACTTTGCATTCCGAACTTCTTTAATATTTCTTTAACATACTTGGACTGATTTATGAAGATCCCTTCTGCTAGTTGCTTAATTTGTAGCCCAAGTAAGAAGTTCAATTCTCCCATCATGCTCATTTCAAATTCACTCTGCATAATCTCAGAAAATTCTTGGCATAGAGTTTCATTAGTAGCACCAAATATTATATCATCAACATAAATTTGAACGATTAAAATATTTTTATCCTTATACTTGATGAATAATGTTGTATCAACCTTTCATCTTTGAAAGTCATGATTAATCAAAAATTTACTTAACCTTTCATACCAAGCTTGTGGAGCTTGTTTTAGTCCATACAATGCTTTGGTTAATTTGAAAACATATTTTGATTGAACCTTTTCCTCAAACCCCGGAGTTTGTTCAACATAAACTTCTTCATTCAAGTATCCATTCAAAAATGAGCTTTTCACATCCATTTGAAACAATTTATAGTCCATGTGAGAAACAAATGCTAATAGGATATGTATGACTTCTAATCTAGCCACAGGAGCATAGGATTCTTCAAAATCAATTTCCTCTTATTGGGAATATCCTTTGGCTACCAATCTGGCTTTGTTTCTCATCACAAGTTCACTTTCATCTAATTTGTTCCTAAAAACCCATTTGGTACAAATAACTGTGCAATCTTTAGGTCAAGGAACTTGGTGTCATACATTGTTTCTTTCAAATTGATTTAGCTCTTCTTGCATTGCGGTGATCCAATTTTCATTATTAAGAGATTGGTCAATGGATGTTGGCTCAATTTTCATCACAAAAGCGAATTCTCCACAGATATTGTGTCTTAACCTTCTAGTTTTTACTCCTTCATAGATATTACCAATACTTGCTCAATTGGATAATCATTTTTGAATTTTAAATCAGTTGAAGGTTTGTAAGAATTATTACCTTCACTTACCCTTTCCTCCGTAGAATTTTCTTGTTTTGCTTCGGCTTCTTCTTGTTGCTCTTGTTGTTCCACCTTTGGGTTCCTTGATGCCTCATCTACATCACTCAACTCATCCTCTCTTTTCGGAGTTTGGTTAAATTCATCAAAAACAATATGCTTTACTATTTTATGAATAACCAAGGAAAATTGTCTCATCACTTTTGACATCTAATTTACCCAAGTTATTTTTTCATTGTTTAACACATAACAAGTACATCCAAAAGCATGGAAATAGATATGTTTGATTTTCTTCCTTTCCATAGTTCGTATGGGGTCTTTTTCAAGATTGCTCTAATGGTAACTCGGTTTAATACATGATATGTTGTACTTATAGCTTTACCTCAAAATCTTTTGGATAATTTATTCTCATTTAGCATAGTTCTAGTCATTTCTTGTATTGTCCTATTTTTCCTTTCAACTACCCTATTTTGTTGGAGGGTTCTTAGTGCAGAAAATATATGGTGAATTCCTATTTCATTGCAAAATTTTATGAATCGTTTATTTTCAAATTCACCGCCATGATCACTTCTAATAGAAATAATTGTATTTTTTTTTCATTTTACACCAAATTTGAGAATGTGACAAACATAGAAAATGTTTCATCTTTGCTAGCTAAGAGTATTATCCATATGAATCTTGAAAAATCATCAACAATTACAAATGCATACTTTTTTTCACCAATACTTAAAATGTCTGATGACCCATAAAGATCCATATGCAATAGTTCAAGTGGCCTAGTCGGTGAAATTTTCTTTTTGATGAAAAATGACATGTTGGGTTGCTTGGATAATTGACAAGGCTTACAAATCTTGTCATTGTCATATTTAAGCTTTGGTAACCCTTCAACTAAGCTCTTTTTCCACAGTGTTTTAATATTTGATATATTTATGTATCCAAGCCTTTTATGCTATATCCATGGATCATTTTTTATGGCTATTAGACATTTTCCATCAAGTTCATTTAGATAAACCAAATATACATTTTCATGTCTTTTGCCACTAAAAACTATGTGATCATCATCAAAGACATTGCATATAGAAGATTCAAATACAACTTTATAACCTTTATCACGTAAATGGCTAATACTCATTAAGTTATGTTTGAGTCCTTCAACAAATAGTACATCCTCAATACATGCATTGGAATTTCCATAAACATTTCCTTTACCTTTGATTATACCTTTTTCATTGTTCCCAAAAGCAACCGTTCCTTCGCTACACAGTTTGATCTTATAGAACAATCCTTTTTTTCTCGTCATATGTCTTGAGTAGCCACTATCCATAAACCACATATTGTTGGCCTTTAATTTAAGAGAAACCTGCAAAAATAAGGTCAAGTGGAGCTTATCTTTTTTGTACCCATTCTATGGGTCCATTTGGGTTAGTTAACCATTGGAATCTACGTTGATCTACCCTTGAAGGTATAAATCCAATGCTCTTAGGTACCCAAACCAAATTTGCACCAAGGTCATGTAATTTTCTCATTTTACATTGATATACCTTGTGCCCCATCTTGTTGCAAAAATTACAAGCTCTCGAGTCTTGGAGTGGGAATCCATATAGTAGTTGGTTCCCAAGTTGGTCTTTTGGCCGAAGCAACATGGTTCATTTTTGGTTTAGCATGAATGGGCTTTGCTTGGTTTTTATAAGTCCTTGGAGCATTAGGTTTGCTACTTTCTCCCTTCTCAAATGTACAATACCCATGTCTTCTCTTATTATTTTAGGTGGTCATATTCAAAAATATTTTGACGCTTTCTCCTGGATTAGAGAACTTGGCAAGCGATTCATTTAATGATTCATTTTCCTTTTTAAGTCTTTCTACCTCACTTGTCAAAGTGTTCTTTTCATTTGTTAAATGGTTTACTTTTTTGCAAGTTTTCCGTTCACAATAATTACTACATCACATTGTCTTTTCTTCATTGTGAACTTGTTTCCCAACTTCTTTAATTCCTCATATAATAAATCATAGGATTGTTGTAGTTCTTCCAATTAAGCACATTTGAGACATTCATTTGTGGAAGAGAAAATAGAAAGAGATTTTGGCTTAGAGGTTACCTCTTCACTACTCTGCAGTTTGTTGAAGTGGTTTGATCCTCCAAGATTTTTGTTGCTGCAAGGCATAGATTGAAATATTCCTCCATTGTAGCCATGTAACAGATCCTTGCACTATTTGTAGCCTCATTTTCTTCATTTGAGGAACTGCAAGTTGTGGACGCCTCCTCGTTGATGTACATGCCTCTTCCTTTAGCTTTTTGAAATTTTTTGTTTTCGCCTAGATCCTTCTTTTCCCTTCGTTCCCTTGTTTTGTTTTCTTCGGGTGTTGGGCATTGGGATTGCAAGTGCCCCATTCCACCACACCGGAAGCACTTTGTAGCCTCCTTCTTTTTCTCCTTTGAATTTCTTTCTTTAAAGCTCTCGAAGTTCTTTCCTTTCCTAACGAATTTCTGAATCGTCTTGTGAGTAGTGCTATCTCCTCATCGTCGTTTTGAGAGGATGAGGTGGAGTCATCTAAAACTTGTGCAGCTTTTAAGGTAATAGCTCTTTTGCCTTTATGTTGCTTCTCATTTCTCCTCGTTATCAACTCATGTGACATGAGTGACCTTATGAGATCTTCAAGCCATAGCGTGTTGAGGTCCTTTGCTTCCTCAATGGTCGTGATCTTGGAAGTCTATGATTCGGGTAGCGCTCTTAGAATTTTCATTACCTGCTTAGATTCAAAAATTGGTTTCCTAAGACCTTTCAAGGCATTAGTAATTTTAGAGAATCTAGCAAATATTTCAGAAATATTCTCGGTCTCAAGCATTTTAAAGCTTTCTAACTCTCCAATCAAAATATTTTTTCTCTTGTCCCTTGGACTTGAGAAGTTCCCTCATAAATAGATGTAAGTGTATCCCATATCTCTTTGGCGGTTTGGCATGAGGATACCCTATCATATTCGGATGCCGTTAATGCGCAAAAAAGGGAGTTCATGGCTTTTACGTTGCTTTTAATGGTTCTAACTTCCTCCTTGGACCATGTGGAGGCTCTTTCGTCAAGGGCAACACAACACCATCTTGGATAGCAATCCAATAATCTATATCTGTAGCCATGATTAATTGTTTCATTCTCAACTTCCAGTAACCGAAGTTACTCCCATCAAATAGAGGTGGCCTTGTGAATGATTGGCCTTCGGAAAATATAGGGGTGGAAGTTTGTTGGGATGTTATTTCTAAGATCTTTTTGGTTTAAACTCAAAGACCTGCTCTGATACCATTTTTTGGTCCTGAGTTTATGTCTATTACCCAAGAGGGGAGGGGTGAATTGGGTATTTTAAAATTTTCACTTAAACAAAAACTTTTTTCCTGTTTAGTTTAATCCCCTTAATGAAACAAGCAAAGAATATGGAGAGAAATAAAGCAATAAAAGCAAATAAACAAGCCACAACAGTAGACACAGATTTTATAATGGTTTGGGCAACCTTCCCTACTCCACTCTTTCAAGCTCACACCCATTGTGACTTGGGTTCCACTAAAGTATTGTCAAATACCACTAGAGCAGCAGCTCTCTTCTAGATTCCATCTCTAGGGGGCTTGCACAAAACACAACAAAAGTAGCTGACAAGTCACACTCAAGTCACAACGCTACTTTGCTTTCACTTGGTTCCAATCTCCAAAATCAAACCAAGTGTCAAATAAAATAATGAATCAAATAAGAGAAATTATACTTTACAAGTTGTGTAGGCAGGTTTTAGCTCGTGGAAGAGCTTATAGAGAGAATGATTCAATCAGCGATGTAGCTTTTCAGCAAGTTGGAGCAAAGTTCTTCACTTGAAGTTGGTGTAGATCACTTAATGCTTTGAGACGGTGGAAGGTGGACACAACGAATGTTTTCTCTAACCTCTAGCACGTCCTCTTGAATGCTCTTTTATAATGGTGGAGTAAATTCAAACGTTTGGAGGTAGGTGGCCCGTATTTAATGCGCCAATGTTCGAATTTTTTTTACTGTTGTGACCCAAGTCGCATGTGGAGTGGACTTCAGATGCGACTTCACCCAAGTCGCAGACTGGAGTCGATTTCGGCTGCGAATTCGGTCTCTAGCATGTCTTCAAGTTCCACTTCAGGTCGACTTGGTCTTGGACCTAACCCAAGTCGCAGGTGAAGTCGACTTCGGGTGCGACTTCACTTTCTGTATGCACATGATGGAACTTGGATTTCTTTGAAAGTGATCCTAGTTGCTTGTTATTCATCTCATATCTTGTTCTTCCAATAATACCCTTGATCTTAAATGCTTAAACTTGGAACTTGGCATGTTCATCTTCTCTTGAAAGTTTTGTCTTCATGGCATTGATCTTAGAATGATATGCTTTTGTGAAACCCAACCCATGTACAACCCATATGTATACATTGATAATGTATATGACATTTATATATGAATTATTGAATTATGAATGATTTATGTGATTTTGGTAATTACTGCAATTAGGGTTAAGGATTAACAATAATGATGTGATTAATCATTTTGAGCTAATATGGGACAATGAGATTAGAGTAAATTGTTGTTGATTGAAATGTGCAAATACATCATGGAA
Organism: Annona cherimola; assembly: GCA_030490835.1. Taxonomy (NCBI): domain Eukaryota; kingdom Viridiplantae; phylum Streptophyta; class Magnoliopsida; order Magnoliales; family Annonaceae; genus Annona; species Annona cherimola. The sequence goes on from CM059972.1 coordinate 48,120,117, forward strand.
AATCATTTTAACTCATTTAAAATGAATTATGAGCATTTGTGTGATAATTGACAAGTTTAATGGAAAAACACTAGAAAATTCATAACTCAACGCCCGTAAGGCGGATTCAACTGAAATTTGAAATGGTAGTTGATGATGTTGGGCTTCGTATTATAGAATTATTAGGTTATAAAAATTCCTGATGAAATGAGTATAATGATTTATTGATCACATCTCAATTTTAATCATTAACTTTAAACGGCTATAACTTGAGCTAGAAAAATCGGATTGAGATGAAATTTGAAACGGTTGAATGAAATTATGAGATGCATATTTTGGAAGGTTTGGATTAAGCTTAAAATATTGGAAAAATACCTGCATTGAAAAAGGTGAGCATGCTTGACTTTAACACCTCAAAAGTACCATTCATTTAATGCTTGAGTACATGAAATAATTGCATGATTTTAATGGAAAATGAGGTGTCAAATGCAGCATATTTTGAGGGTATTTTATGCAATATTATAAAACATGAAAATGCAAGAATTATCTAGCAATAAATGCCCACTATTATGAAGCTAAAAGTGCTCAAACATGAGCATAGGTAAGGTGGCATATAGGGGACATCCATGGGCTGTATTGCTGCTTATTTTTGAATTTTTTAATTTTATAAAATATGTATCCATGCAGCTAACATGTAGGTACACAAGGATATGCATTAAATTATACAAATTCCCTGCAAAAGAAATTGTAAAATATAGCTGCCATGGAGGTGAAAACGTGGATAGCTTGAATAAGGCAAATAATGTGTATTGTTATGTTGAATTGCTGCAGTTTTTGCTAAAAATATTAATACCAAATTAATGCATAAATTAAAGGGTAATTAGGTGTATATTTTACCCTTAAATGGATACTAATAAAAAATAAAAAAAATTACTGGAAAATGAGGGCAACAAGGACGTGATGGGCTGGACAGTTGGACGATCAAAATGAAAATAGATTTTTTAATTTTTCAAAAATGGTAAAATGCAATTTTACTTGGCTGTAAAATAGCCAGCACATGAAGGGGATAACCAAGCATTTAATTGTGTGGAAAAACCTAGCAAAGGCGGGGTCCACAGCTGGATCATATCCAGTACTATAAAGCCATGCACGTTCACATGGAATGGACTTTGGAAAATTTTCTAAGTGCTGGAATTTCACCCCAAGCACAATAGCAGCTCACTTCCCATTTTTGGCCAGCAAGAAAGAAGAAAACCAAGGGGAAAAAGAAAAGGAAATTGGTGGAGGAAATCATCTCCAAGTGTTTAGGGTTTGGAGTCCATAAACCAAGTAAGTGTATGTGTTGTTTTGAGTTGTTTAACATGAGTTTTAAACTCTAAAATTTGAATATGAAATGGATTCTAAAAGAATTCCTAAATGATGATTAAACATGCCTTTGATTGAATATGGAATTGGTATTAGGTTATGTGCATGAATTTCCATGATTTAGATGGTGAAAGTGAAGTTTTGGATGACTATTGAGTTGAAAACTCAACTTGTTAAATCTTGAATTCCCATGTCAAGTTGCTGTTTTGAATGGATGATATGATTAGGTTATGAATCATATATTAATGCAAAATACATGTTGATTTGAGCTTAAATCATGAATTTTAGAAACTATGAAATGCAAAGCGATGTTTACGACCCGAATTCTCCATTTTTATGCTAAAAATGCTATGGAAATGGGTTTGCATGGTTTTTGAATTCTATGTAGGGTAAAATATCCTAGGGTTAAGGTATTATTGATTCCCAAAAGGATTTGGGAAAAATAAGCTCAAATCTGATTTTTTATGGATTTATGAAACGATGGCTAAACGGAGTGGAAACGGGACCCAAAACGGGTAAATAACTCGCTGTTTTGAAGGCTATTAATTTATGAATGTTAAATACATGTTAATGCCCTAGATTTGGATTAAGAAAATTGGGGTTAATTTCTGAAAATTCGGATTTATTAAACCGCTTAGGGTTATGTGTCAAAAGACACGTTAAACGGGTGGAAAATGGGTTCCAAAGTTGCTGATTTGAGAAACTATGATTAATGGGTTTAAATCCTATAAAAATAACCTAAATGAAATTTTAATTAATGATAATTATCATGCTGAATTAGTGACCAAGTTTCTGTCTTAGAAAATTTTATGAAATATATTATTTATATGTTGCCAAATGGGAATATATGAAAGGATAAATGTGCATAAGTGATGAATGACATATGGAATGTGATTATGTGCAAAAATGTATGAAAATATGATATATTCCATGATTATACATCTGTTTAGAGTTTATAATGATTAATTTCAAATTTTAGAATTTATCTATGAGGTTTAAGGCGATGACGTGTGCTTAAAACGAGCATTGATGTATGAATTTTGGAAAATAAGTGAAAAATGGTAAATGAAGGTTAATGAACCTTTAAATGATAATGATTGAATGATTATTATGTGATTAAAGGGTTACCCTAATCATGGAATTGAATATGTTATGTATGAACCCATGAAATGTGCTAATATGTACAATATATGCTATATATGTGCATAATGACTTGAGAAGTCACATGAATGATATATGTTAATGGAAATGGGTTTGAAAACTAAATGAGATACAAGGAAAAGAAATATATGAAAAATTATGTTATTCTCATGTAGGCAAAGGCAAAGAAAAAGCTGAGTTGGAAAGCTAAGGAACACAGGTAAGTAAGTAAATTTTTTAAATGAATTTTGTTTTCTAATTTGTTTACATAAATGAAATTTTTGCTCTAACTTGGTTGATGAAAATGTGAAAATTATTTCTAATATGTTTAAGGATGGTCATTCCTTAGTTAAATGGTGTTGAAATGATGTTTTTACTTCAATTGTAATATTATAAAATTTCCTTTGATAAATGCTATGGAAAAATAATGTGTCCCATGTTTCTGACTGAAAAATCATGCTAGCATGTTAAAGATGGATTTATGAAAAGTTCATGTGCACAGGGTAATAGGTCCACTTGAAGGGCATAAGCGACCAATTGTCCCTCCTTGGTGTGGCCACGTCGCTAAAATAGGCCCAAGGCCGGCGGCGCCCTCTCTGAAATGGGAGATGACGTGGGCGGATGGTCGCCTGGCTAGCTTCCATCCTAAGGGAAATATGATGTATATGTTCATGATTTTATATGAAATTATGCATATCGTACTCGTGATGGGTACAAGATTTTATGTTTTCAAGATATACCTTTTGAAAAGGTATAAGTTGCATTCCAAGATGTTTTTAAATGCAAAATGTTGCCTAAAATGATTTGCCTGTAAAATGTAAATAGCTTGCTTATTGAGTTTCGACTCACGATTTTGTTTTCCAAACCCAAAGACAGGTGAAAGAAAGGATATGGCGAAGGAGCATGTGCAAGCTTGATAAAGCAATAGGAAAAAATTAGAACTGTTATGTTATGAAAAACTCATGCTGAGTGGTTGTAACTATTTGAATGTTTATGTTGTTGCCTATGATTAATTGATGTAGTGACATCTGATTTATGTAGTTGATGAAATATTTTTGATCAGCATGATTTGTATGTGATGATGGGTTGGAAATGACCTAGATATGTTTGAAATGAAAATATGAGAAATCAAACTCTTATGAGAAAATATTAAATTAGATAAACATCCGTTAAAACCCGCCGTGTGACAGGGTAACTATCCTGATCATGTTTACCAATCAATAACGATCCCAAGGTAAGGCTCAGGATGTGATGCTCGGTTCTGGGGCGCCACAGAGCTTGGTATCAGAGCATGAATTGGTAAATAGGCGTGGAAAATTTCTAAGTATAGAAAATTGAAAGAATATAATGAGATATGCATGATTATGCATGACTATATATGATTATGTGATAAATTAGACATGATTATATGATGAAATTGGACATGATTATATGATGATTAGGTGTGCTTATAATATGATGAAATGCATGCTATATGATGATAAATTATTATTGCAATGCAATTTGATTGCATGTTTGTGCAGATGGCGGATAGGGATAAGAAAATGATGAGTGCGGAGGAATTGAAAAAGGAGAGAGAAGAGGAGGAGAGGAGACAGCGAAGGGAAGAGAATATACACAGGTGGTGGGAGTCCCAGCACAACACACCACAGTTCCCTGTCGTCCCCTTAGGTCAACACGAGCAAGGTCTAGGAGAGCCCTCGAGTTACAAACCTAGGGCATGAGTTCTACCAGGAACATACCTCGAAATTCCCCGGTCTCCCCGTGTTCCAACTGACATAGTAGATCTGCAAGACCTCCAAGACTTTTGGAGAAAGACTCAAGCACCCACACCTCTCGAGGCAGGTCCATGGTATAGATTTGTGGACGGTTGTGTCCAGTTTCGCTATGGAGCACCCTGGGATCGACTCCATCAGCGGGAAATTGATATGGCCCTCTATATCAAGAAGCATTGTGCCGAGGGAGTCATTGAAATACCTGCAGCTCCTAAACCCGACGAGGTCATGCTATATATAATGGAGAACACAGGTGAAATTGTCCGACTTACCGAGGTCAATGATGATGACGATCCGATGGAATTCCTCGAGCCTGTCGAGGAAGAGGAGGAGGAAGAAGAGGAAGAAGTAAAAGAGGAGATAGTGGAGTTCGTAGAGGAGGATGAGGACAATGATGATGATGATAGTGGAGAGGATGAGGTCTAGGCGTGGTCCGATACTAGCATGCTTACGGAGGCACCCTCACAAGTTGTACATAGACGTAGACATCTAAGGAGAGGCCCAGGAAGACGATGAATGTTTTTTGTTTCTTTTTACAAGTTGTGTATATATAAGTGTGGTTTGATGAAAATATGGTTGCCAAGATAGATTGACATGTATATAAGTATGGAATGTGTGTGCTATGCTATGTGTGTACAAAAGTGTGATTTACTTTCACCTGTACTAACTATGATGTGATGATGTGAATATGATGGGTATGAATGAATATGTTGATATACTGAATTCCAGAGTTTTAGATATATATGAACGAATAAGCATGAGCCTGAATGATGTGATATGATTGTGACTGAATTGAATTGGTTGTGACCATGTGATGATGAAAAGCGTATGCAATGACTTAACATTGATTTTAAATGAAATGCGTATATAATGATCTAATGTTAATTGAAAATGAAAAGTGTGCTGCTATATACTCAGATTTGCACAATGGTGGAAACAAGGGCAGAATTAAGGAAAAATAAAGGAAAAGAGGCAGCAACAGAGGTTCCAAGCCAACATGAAATTGGTGAATCTAACCGACCTAAAAGGGAACCCAATCATATACACCCGGGTGCATTCAGCCTCAGTGCACCCGGGTGCACTGCACCTATTTTTTTAATTTTTTTTTGAAAATTTTTTCATACAATGGTTAATCTAGGTTTATTTAACATATGTATCAATTTTTACTATTTTTGGAGACTTTTAGATATTTTTTTTAGATTTTTAAAAATCAGTAGCATTTTCGGTAATTTTAAATTACGAAAAATGCCACTGATTTTTAAAAATCTAAAAAAAATATCTAAAAATCTCCAAAAATAGTAAAAATTGATACATATGTTAAATAAATTTATATTAACAGCTTCATAAAAAAAATTTCAAATAAAAATAAAAAAAATAGGTGCACTGCACCCGGGTGCACTGAGGCTGAATGCACCCGGGTGCATACGATCGGGCTCCACCTAAAAGAGGAAGGCCAGTGACTCAAGGACCTAATCAAAGGAATCAACAAAGAAGGAATAATGAAAGCCCTGAACGAGAAATGGAAGAGGAAACTGAGTCCAGGCAAACTAGACTCATAGAAGAAAGAGTGGCTGCAGCAGTGAAGGAAGTGATGCAGCAGGCCACTAGAGACTGGGCAGCGCAGACTGCCGACATTATACAAGGACTATGGGAAAGAACTCAACAAGCTCAGTTGGGTAGTACAGAGAGAGAAGGACCTGCTCCGATGGCTGACCCTGTTGTCACACCGGCACCGCTAAGGGATGAGAATCAGCTAATGGAAGCTGATAGAAGAGCCATTAATGCCTTTCTAGCATAGCGACCCCTGAAATTTTCCGGAGAACCTAACCCGGTCCAAGCAGAGCAATGGATGACAGAGATTAAGAAATTGTTTAGAATATCTTTGTGCAATGACTGTCAGAAGGTATTGTGTGCAACACCTTTGTTAGCAAAGACGCACACAAATGGTGGGAGACGATGTTAATCACAATGCCACGACCCGAAGAAGTGTCTTGGCAAACATTTGTGGAAGAATTTAACAAAGAATACCTCCCGGTTGGATCATAGAGTCAAAAGGTGGTAGAATTTGAAAAATTGTATCAAGGGAGGATGACGGTCACTGAGTATGCTACAAGGTTTAATGCTCTGGTCAGATATGTGCCTTTGATCGCAAATGTGCCAGGAAATAAGCCACAGAGATTCCAACAAGTGCTGAGGCCATATCTATGGGAAAGTCTTGCCCCACTTCTGATTAAAGATTATGCTTCAAGCCTTGAAAGAGCAAGGGCTTTGGAAATTGAGGCTTCGAGAACCCAAGAATTGAGATTGGGTTCAAGGATGTTTAGCACGGGTCCCAAGGAATCGGAACCCGGGAAAGAGAAAGCTAGAAAAGGCAATGTAAGAAAGGAAAAAGGAATCCCAAAAAGGAAAAGCTCGCCGTTGTGTAAGAAATTTCAAAAGCGAGATACATGCGAGTGTCTAAAAGGCTCGAACAAGTGCTATAAATGTGGCCAAACAGGTCATATCGCCAAGGAGTGCAGGACCGGGTAAGCAAAGGTTGTCAAATGTTATATATGTGATCAAGTGGGTCACATAGCCCCCAATTGCCCAAATAAGGTACAGACATCTCAAGGACGTGGAAGACCTACTCAGCTTAGAATACCTGGAGCAACAAGTAAGTAGAGAACTTTTATGAACCTGGTGCACGTGCATGCCTTGACCCGGACCGAATCTCAAGAACAGGAGGAAAAGGTGGTCACAGGTATGGTTTATATTCTAGGAAATTTGGCAGTAGCTTTGTTTGATTCTGGTGCCACCTATTCATTCATAGCATACCAATACGTGACCACCCATGCACTACCGGTAGAAGAGACTAACCAGATCATACATGTAGAATCTCCAGTCTATAGGTTAGCAAGTATTAGCCAAGTATGCAAAGCCTGCCCAATTAGGATAGAATCATTGATTCTAGAAGACGATTTGATCCTATTGCCTATGACTAAGTTCGACGTGATATTGGGTATGGATTGGCTAAGCCAATGGGGAGCGACAATAGACTGTAAGCATAAGAAATTGCAATTTGAAGCAACTCCAGGGAAGGAGATTGCCATTGGAAAATTGAGGCAACCTGACAGTACAAATATATTGATATCATCTATGAAAGTTGTCAGGATGATCCGACAAAAGTGTCAATCCTACTTGGTGTCTGTGAATGTAGAAAAAGGCTCGGAGGTCGAAATTAATCAAATACCTGTGGTTAGAGAATTTCCCGATGTATTTCCAAAGGAGTTAACCACATTACCTCCACAAAGAGAAATGGATATGACAATAGATGTGATGTCAGGTACAACTCTAATTTCTAAAACTCCATATAGAATGGCACCAGCTGAGATGAATGAATTAAGGACTCAAATACAGGAGTTGTTGGATAAGGGTTTCATCCGACCAAGTGTATCTCCTTGGGGAGCTCTGGTATTGTTTATGAGGAAAAAGGATAGAAGTTTAAGGTTATGTATTGATTACCGGGAGCTAAATAAAGTCACAATAAAGAATAAGTATCCATTGCCCAGGATCGACGATTTATTTGATTAGTTGCAAGGAGCAACAACTTTCTCCAAGATTGATTTACAGTCAGGGTACCATCAACTGAGGATAAGTCCAACCGAGACTCATAAAACCGCATTTCGAAGCAAATATGGGCATTATGAGTTTTTATTAATGCCTTTCGGACTTACTAATGCCCCTGCTGTATTTATGGATATGATGAATAGGGTTTTTGGGACTATCTGGATCAGTTTATGGTTATGTTTATTGACAATGTCCTGATTTACTCTAAAACGGAGAAAGAACATGAAAGTCATTTGCAAAAGGTTTTAGAAAGGTTGAGGAAAGAGAAATTATATGCCAAGTTGAAGAAATGTGAATTTTGGTTGAAACAAATAGGATTTCTTGGGTATATAATATCTGAAAAAGGTATTCAACTTGATCCTCAAAACATTGAGGCAGCATTGAAATGGCCAAGGCCGACGATCATTACAGAAATTCGAAGTTTTCTAGGGTTGGCCGGCTATTATAAATATTTGTTGAAGGATTTTCACAATTGTCAACCCTGTTAACCAAGTTGACTCGTAAAGGAGTCGGGTATGTATGGTCTGAGGAATGCGAGTGCAGTTTCCAATAATTAAAAGAACGATTGGTGAAAGCACCCTTCCTAACCCTTCCAGAAGGAAATGAAGGGTTTGTAGTTTATAGTGATGCATCAAGAAAAGGATTGGGGTGTGTTCAAATGCAAAGGGGTAAAGTGATAGCCTATCCGTCGCGACAGCTAAAGCCTAATGAGGTAAGCTACCCCACACATGATTTAGAGTTAGCAGCTGTGGTATTTGCCTTGAAAATATGGAGACATTACCTGCATGGTGCAAAATGTGAGATTTACACTGATCACAAGAGCCTCAAATATATTTTTACGCAGAAGGAGTTAAACATGAGACAAAGGAGATGACTCGAATTATTGAAGGACTATGATTTGGAAATTCTATATCATCCAGGTAAGGCAAATGTGGTAGCTGATGCATTGAGCAGAAATGTCAGCTTAGCGCATCTTATCACTAAGGAAGAAGGGTTGCTTAAAGAGATAGAGCAAATGGAACTGATTGTATGTCCACCAGGAGTCCAGACAAGACTATCACAATTACACATACAATCATCACTTTTTGAACAGATTAAGACTGCGCAACAAAAGGACACAGACCTACATACTCATGTCGAGAAAATGAAGAAAAAGGGGCTGGCAGAATTTGCTATTAATGAGCAAGGTATGTATAGGTATAAGGATCTCCTTTGCATTCCTAATATAGCTGAGTTAAAGGTACAGATCCTTAAAGAGGCACATTTTTTGCCATTTTCTATTCACCCAGGGAGTACTAAGATGTATCAGGATCTCAAGAAAGCATATTGGTGGAATAATATGAAAAGAGAGATCGCTGAATATGTGACTAAGTGTTTAACTTGCCAACGGGTGAAAGCGGATCACCAGAGAATACCAGGTAAGCTACAGTCCTTAGTTTATAAAGCCATGCACATTCACATGGAATGGACTTTGGAAAATTTTCTAAGTGCTGGAATTTCACCCCAAGCACAATAGCAACTCACGTCCCATTTTTGAAGGGTATTAATTTATGAATGTTAAATACATATTAATTTCCTAGATTTAGATTAAGAAAAGTAGGGTTAATTTATGAGAATTCGGATTTATTAAACTGCTTAGGGTTATGTGTCTAAAGACACGTTAAACGGGTGGAAAATGGGTTCCAAAGTTGCTGATTTGAGAACCTATGATTAATGGATTTAAATCCCATAAAAATACCCTAAATGAAATGGTAATTAAGGATAATTATCATGCTGAATTAGTGACCAAGTTGCTGTCTTAGAAATTTTTTTGAAATATATTATGAATGTGTTGCCAAATGGCATATGTGAAAGGATAAATGTACATAAGTGATGAGTGACGTATGGAATGTGATTATGTGCAAAAATATATGAAACTATGATATATTCCATGCTTATACATCTGTTTAGAGTGTATAATATTTAATTTCAAATTTTAGAATTTATTTATGAAGTTTAAGGTGACGACATGTGCTTAAAACGAGCATCAATGTGTGAATTTTGGAAAATTAGTGAAAAATGGTAAACGAAGGTTAATGAACCTTTAAATGATAATGATTGAATGATTATTATGTGATTAAATGGTTACCCTAATCATGGAATTGAATATGTTATGTATGAACCCATGAAATGTGCTAATATGTACAATATATGCTATATATGTGCATAATGACTTGAGAAGTCATATGAATGATATATGTTAATGGAAATAGGTTGGAAAACTAAATGAGATGCAAGGAAAAGAAATATATGAAAAATTATATTATTCTCATGTAGGCAAAGGCAAAGAAAAAGCTGAGTTGGAAAGCTAAGGAACACAGGTAAGCAAGCAAATTTTCTAAATGAATTTTGTTTTCTAAATTGTTTACATAAATGCAATTTTTGCTCTAACTTGGTTGACGAAAATGTGGAAATTATTTCTAATATGTTTAAGGATGGCCATTCCTTAGTTAAATGGTGTTGAAATGATGTTTTTACTTCAATTGTGATATTATGAAATTTCCTTTCATAAATGCTATGGAAAAATAATGTGATCCCATGTTTCTGACTGAAAAATCATGCTAGCATGTTAAAGATGGATTTATGAAAAGATCATGTGCACAGGGTAATAGGTCCACTTGAAGGGCATAAGCGGACCAATTGTCCCCCCTTGGTGTGGCCAAGTCGCTAAAATAGGCCTAAGGCCGGCGGCGCCCTCTCTGAAATGGGAGATGACGTGGACGGATGGTCGACTGGCTAGCTTCCATCCTAAGGGAAATATGATGTATATGTTCATGATTTTATATGACATTATGCATATCGTACTCGTGATGGGTACAAGATTTTATGTTTTCAAGATATACCTTTTGAAAAGGTATAAGTTGCATTCCAAGATGTTTTTAAATGCAAAATGTTGCCTGAAATGATTTGCCTGTAAAATGTAAATAGCTTGCTTATTGAGTTTCGACTCACGATTTTGTTTTCCAAACCCAAAGACAGGTGAAAGAAAGGATATGGCGAAGGAGCATGTGCAAGCTTGATAAAGCAATAGGAAAAACTTAGAACTGTTATGTTATGAAAAACTCATGCTGAGTGGTTGTAACTATTTGAATGTTTATGTTGTTGCCTATGATTAATTGATGCAGTGACATCTGATTTATGTAGTTGATGAAATATTTTTGATCAGCATGATTTGTATGTGATGATGGGTTGGAAATGACCTAGATATGTTTGAAATAAAAATATGAGAAATCAAACTCTTATGAGGAAATATTAAATTGGATAAACATCCATTAAAACCCGCCTTGTGACAGAGCAATAATCCTGATCACGTTTACCAATCAATAACGATCCCAAGGTAAGGCTCAGGATGTGACGCTCGGTTCTGGGGCGCCACAGCTTTTCCTGATTTTGCAGTCCATAAATGTAGCTAATGATTTTCCCTTGAATGATATACCATCTTGAATGATTATTTCATGAATAATTGCTTGTTTGGACTGTATTTGTCTTCAACTTGACTCAAGTCGGATGCCTGGGTCTACTTGGGGTCCAACTTCACTCAAGTCACATGTGGAGTGGACCTAGGAATGCGACTTCGCCCAAGTCGCATATGGAGTCGACTTCGGTTGCGACTTCACCTGTCTCCTACCCCAACTTCAACATTGGAAGGAATTGAACATTTGAAGTTGATAGTGGTGTCAACTTCCATTTGCGACTTCACCCAAGTCGCAAGTGAAGTTGACTTGGACTGCGACTTCACTTGTCTTGGTTCCCAAATTCAACGCTAGAAGCTTTTGCTCTCCAAGTCGATCTTGAGGTCGACTTGAGTATTTACTTTGGGTATCAACCTCACTCAAGTCGATGGCTAAGTTGACTTGGCTTTGCGACTTGGTCTGCTAGGTTCTGAAATCGAAGTTTTTAGCCTTTAACCAATTTTAACAAGCCACATTAGTATCCCAAAACAATCTCAAATTGAGTTGTTAATCATTAAAACATGGATTGTGCTTAATTTGCCATTGATTCCAACACGTTAGTGATAAGAGCACGGAAGGCAGGTAGTATACGTTGATGGAAAACCAACCAACGAAGACTTTTGTAAGTGTTGATGCCTCCCTAAAGTAGTAACTGCAAGAGAATATGCAGTCATACAAGACCAACTCGAAAAAGTCACGTGTTGAAGAAGCAAAAGGCGAAGTTCGAACAGAGACATTCTCCTATTACATGAACCGGTACCCCTATCCAAATCTGAAATATTTTTAAAAATGCAAGAAGGAGCTTTAAAGCTGATTAAATCCCATGCATGCTTAGAAGTCAAAACCCACAAGCATTAAATAGCAAATAGGAGTAGCAATTGTGGCAAATCTCAATGGCCAGCTTTGTAGTGACAAGAACTAACTGCTCTTGAATCAAGAAGCCCTTGGAAAAAAAGAACAGAGGAGGACTTGGTACCACAGTCAAGCCCATTAGTCGCATTCCTAACTAATCCTGAAGTTGTAGGAATGAAATCTTTACTAAAGCCACATGACTCTTTAGGCAAAGACATGTAGAAACTATCATCTTAAACAACAACAATGGCTTTTTAATGGACAAATAAAAAGGGGTTAAGCAAATAGCTGACCCCTTGGCCCAAAGAAGTCGCCAAAAATGCCTAAGGAGTGATGAACTTCCAAAGACTAAGGATTTTAGGCTCTACCATTCTTGAACTACTCCCTTAGAGCACGGATGTCGAGCCTTACCTAAGAAAGCAAGATCAGACTAACATAACAACACCATCTCAACATTAGATTACTTCTTGCCAAAGAAGCCCATTAATGTCATAGCCCTCTAGTGGGACATCACCATTTGACATTAATGACAACCTAATAGCCTAAGGAGGTGAAGTTGGCTCCACCCATCATAAGTTACTCAAGACAGACCTTGTTCTACACTAAAAAATCTAAAGATAGACACATAGTTGAAAAAAGATTTGATGAGATGATTATAGATACCAAGCATGTGTTGCGACAACCCAACTAATGTACATAAGTAACGTCACACTACCTACTAAAGGACCCTTTTTTGGATCCATGGGCTTCTCCAAGAGAAGGACCGTTGGGACTCCACATGTATCCATAGGGAAGGACTTTTTGGTCCTTGAGGACTCTTTTTCCCCAAAAGACTTTTGATGGAGATGAGTTAAAATTTGATGACGTGACCCCAATTGTGGCGCCCCAAACCGAGGTACCTAGAAGCCTTACTCCGGGATCGTTTTGATTGGTAAACGTGACTCAGGATTGTTGCCCTGATCACACGGCAGGAATTTTTTTTTTTTTTTTTTTTTCATCAATACATGGAAAATTTCCATCATTCATCTAGCATGAAATAAATTTCATATATCACAGTTATAACCCGGGACTGCTTCATAAAACAGAAATATTTATTTCCATCTCAAAATTATCATCGTTGTCTTTACATAAACATTATTTATACCAAAACTACATAACACTTGACATGCTGCTTTCATCATCTTTTCCCGTCCGTTATTGAAAAAGCATGGGTGAGTAATAATACTCAGTAAGCAAGCCATACATAATTTTTTTCAATCATTTTCATGCATTTCATAAAATGCAAATGCAATGCATACATAGCATTCATGACATTCCTTTGGATGCAACGCTAGCTAGGCGCCCATCCCATACATGCTCCCATCTCAGGGAGGTCGCCGCCGGCCTGGGCCTATTAAGCGACTTGGCAATAGCGAGGGGGACATCCGGTCCACTTACTACCTCGACTAAGGCCTATTCCTCGTGCACATGCTCATTCATACACATGCCGGCATGATATTTGCAAATCATAAACAATTTCATAAAAAGCATTTAATAAATAATTTCACAAAACGAACTTCAGTTCATGTAAAGCAGTTATAGGTATGGCCAACCTTAAATAAATTTCATAAAGCAACTTGCAAACAATTTCAAGCATTTTGGAAATAATTTGCAAAACATATAACTTGCTTACCTTCTTAGGAGGTGTCTTCGACCTTCTCTTTTCCTTTTCCTATTCAAGGACAAAGGATATTTCATTTCTTTTATTTAAGCTGCTTCCCATGTATGCTTTATAATATTTGGGCATTATTTCTTTACATAGATATTTTTGTCCATAAATTCTTCAAAAAAATTCCATACTTATATTCAAATATTAATTTCCAAAATTTCTCCAAAATCACGCTGTTCACTGTAGCAGATAACTGTAGCAATTACTGTAGCGTATTACTGTAGCAAATTACTGTTCATCCGTGGTTACTGTTCACAGCAGCGTGGTTACTGTTCATGGGTTTTCAAAATTGATATTTTTTTCAAAAATAAAAAATACCATGACATACCTTATGCCTAGTATATCAATGGATATTTCTTATATTTTAAATTTATCATCATTTACTTGGCCAAAAAAATCATTTTCTCCATATACTAAAAATCACCATAAATTCACTTAAGCGTAATCCTTAATTCCAAAAATCATGAAATTAATATATCATTATTCCAACATCATATTCATCATAATCATGCATCCAAAATCATCATTTATCATTTTTGGAGCATTATTTTCACATATCATAGGCTATCTTCCCGATTGCGTTATCTTCGCTCCAAATTTTTGATGTTTTGGCATAATTCTAATTAAGCATTATAACTTTACTTATTTTCTCATGATTAGGCATTATCTAAGCATGCTTTTACCTTAATTAACATCCAAAAGAAATTTGGGTAGAAATCACTTACCCGAAGCGGAGATACGCCTCTTTTTCTCACGCTTTCTCTCTCTAACTTTCTCCTTCTTTCTCTAAAGGGAAAAAACGTGTTTGGGGGTGGAAAATGAGCTCTTTCTCAAGCTTGGGACTGCCTTGGTCGTTCACCCCTTGATCCCTATTTATAGTGCTTGATTTTTCATGAATTTGGAATTTACCCCCTTGCTTTTGAGGTATTTAATTATAAATTGGTATTTCTTTTTAATTTTAAAAATTGCATTGAGCCAAGAGCTGCCCACCCTATGCCTGCTCCAGCAGCCCTATGCAGCCCTATTTTTTCCTATTTTTATTATTTTTTATTTAATTAATTTTAAGCTAATTAAATCTAAGCCCTTGATTTGGGATTTGGATGAATTTAATCCATTGATTAAAGTCAAGTGGCCATTTAATGTCCCTGCTCACGCCCCTGCCCTTGCTGAATTGCATTTAATTTTTTAATTTTTAATTTTTTACTTTTTGTAAAAAGTCAAAAGTAGTATTTAATTAAAGTAATGCTACTTTTTGATTTTTCATTTGACGTTTCATCTTGACCTTTGATTTGTGATTTTCATCACATCTTGATCCATTCATCATGTCCATCATGAATTTTTAACCATCCATAAAAAATTTCATCGAATTCCGACGCCCGGATTGCAATTTATGAATTTTTTTCTATTTTTCCATAAAAATCCAAACTTGGATTAAAATATCCAAAAGAATTGCTATTTTGTCTTGTAGTGATTAAATCTCTATTTTGTCTTTTTGTGATTAAGTTAATCCAAGTGATTAACTCTTAATCACGTGTCTTAGCCCTTGGTTACTATTCACGTGTACTATTCACGGGGTTAAATTCTCAACTGCATTATTACAACCTCAAACACACATGTCCATTCATAAATTTTCATTTATTTATAAAATAATCTTCAAAATTTACAATTGTCGAAATGACGCGTATATGGTCGAAATGACGCATACACGATCGGGGTTCCACACCAATCCTCTAGAATAGTGTGGCGCCTCAAATCGAGACGTCACATCCTTACCTCAAGATCTTATTGATTGGTAAATGTGAATCAGGATTGTTGCCCTGATCACGTGGCAGGTTCTTAATTGGATCTCGTCCAAATTTTTTTTATCATCATTCGTTTCTTTACACTTCATATCATTAATCATACAAGCGGTGATACACTTGTAATAAATTTCATATATTATTCATAACATCTCATTATGTTCTTCTACAATAAAAGTCTTCTTTACTTAATCATGACATTTTACATCCGTACATCTATACATTCAATCATTGAATCAAATAGAACTTAAAATTCTAATTAAGTTCACATACACATCAACAAACCTTAGAACTTTAATCATGTTATCCATACATCATGGCTACCATCACATACTTTCCTTCATTGCTTAGGTTTGCAACCTCCTAAGTTTCTCGGTACCTGTCTATGGTTTGGGAAAAACAAAATGTGAGTGACAACTCAGTAAGCAAGCATTTTATCATTTAGGCAAGACTTCCTTGAAAACCTTTTTCCATAAACATCTTGAACACCCTTTTAACCTGAGGACATTGTCTGTCCTGAAACATTGTCATAAAATCCTTTGTTCATAAGGACAATTCTATGTCCTAGAACATTTTCATAAAACATCATTCTTAAAATCATTTACAAGTCACGTCTGGACTTGTTAAGGCAAAACATATACGTTTTACCTTCTTTAATTAATTTTCTTTGGTCTTGTGTGAACATTTATAATGTTCAAAGACATTTATATAAAACCATCTTTCATTAGTCGACGTTTTATATCCAAAAATATTTTTCTCATGAATCCTTTTTAGAGAAGGACATTCTCATGCCCTAAATCATCATTCACATAAGCCTTTTTCGGCAAGGGACATTTCTATGTCCAAAAACATTTTTCATCATAAATTTTCTTTAGTCAAGGGACAGCAGATGTCCCAAACATTTTTGACATAGCTTTCTTTGGCAATAGACATTCATATGTCCTAAAACACGATTGTTATAAATTCTTTGGCAAAGGACATTCTCATGTCCAAAACAATTTTCATTTAATCCTTTTGGAAATGGACATTCTTATGTCCAAAACCAAGTTTGACATAAATCTTTTTCATAATCATCGTCTTAAGCCTTGTTTATAGCAAACAAGGCATAAAATACATAATCCATTTCTTAAAAGCATTTGCATAGAAAACATTTTCTTTCATCCTTATTATTTATACTTTTGTGTAAAACACCCTAGTTTTAGGGTAATCATTCCATAAAAATCTCATTAGGATAAATTTTTGTAAAAATACATTTACGTCCCAATCTTTGGGCTTTTCAAAAACAAAACATAAGCAAAGGCATTTCTCCCCATTCAGTAGTGACACTTAACAAGTGATCATACTACCTTTTGGAAGAGAATCCTTAACAGCACGCTAACCAGGCGACTGTTTTCTTATCCTTCTCCCATCTTAAGGAGGGCGCCGCTGGCTCCTGCCATCCCTTAACGACTTTGCCATATGTAGAGTGGGCCCCAGCCATCTCCGATCATGCTCTACAAGTGGCCTATTCCTTGTACTAGTGCACCATACATCTTTATCACAGACCGCAGTCCGTTTGGTTTAAAGTATCACAGACCACAGCCTGTGTCCTTTTAAACCGGGATCACAGACCGCAGTCTGCATCCATAACTTGAAAAACATTACAGATCAGGTCTGTATATTTAAAAATCATTTTGAAAAACACATCACAGACCGCAGTCTGTGTCAACTTGTAAAGTGAGCGCACCCACTTTAAACAAGTTGTTATTTAAAACCTAATTTTAGGATGACCTTCCTTAAATTCTTTGAGAAACATTTTTGAGTAAAATATTTTGATAAACATTTGAAATGTTTGAGAAACAATACATCTTAAAAATCCTTATAATAAAAGAATTTCAAAACTTTTGAATTTTCAAGAATAAATCATATATTTTCCTAACCTTTTCTTGGTTTCTATTTTGGCGCCTTTTGCTCACAAAAGTTGTGCAATTATACTATTCCCTTCTCAACCACCCTAATGATCAAATTATTGTCCACATATCTAACTTATCATTTTTACATAAAGAGGGGCTTGCATAGTCTTTTGCATGCTACTTTAGCAACCCGAAATCAAACCATTTTATGAAATCAACTTATGGGGTAGGTCATCCTTAAATCCCATTAAACCACATCCGTATAAACATTTTTCTAGACATTTTCAACATAGATTTCCTTGTCTAAAGGAAATCATCTCCAAGGCTTTCCACTTAATGCTCATGTGATCACGTCCATTTCAGCTGCCCCTTTTTCAATTTTTTCCACCAAAATGGCAGCTTTAATTAATGGAAAATTAATCACCCTAACTAGGAGCTCATTTAGGGGTCAAATTAACATTTAAAAAAATCATAAAAAATCACAAAAGCTGTTTGGACGTGCACCACTTCATAGCTACATGATGCTGTCTATAATGTGCATGTTCCCTGTGCCTTGGTATTTTGGCATTTTGTGCCACAAAAATCCAATTTTAATTAATGTCACTAACCACCCTTGTCATGTAGCTCATTTAAATGCATATTTTGCATTTTTTTAAAATAAAAAATTCCATGCAACAGCCCCTTGATCGTCCATGTGTGGGCCACCTTTTCAAGCTCTTTTGAGCTAATCCATTAGCCATTAAATCATTCCATTAATCACTTGATTTTTTAATTTTAAATAATTCATAAAATTCATGTGTAATTATCTTCTTTTGACACCTCATTTATGCCATTAATTATTTAATTAATCACTTTGACTTTAACATAAATGAGAGCTACTTTATGGTGCACAAAAGTCAATGGTGCACACTCCTTTTTTGTGCAACCATAATTCCATCATACTTAGCTTAATTCAATCCTCTCATTGCGTTGATATTATAATTTTAATCGTTCATTTCAAATTTCGTCTCAATCCGACTTTTCTAGCTCAAGTTATGATCATTTGAAGTCATCCTTGGATTTTGATGGTGATGATCAATTTTCACCCTAATTTCATCAATATTTTCATAATCCAACCCTTTTATAGATTAAGCACAAAATTATGTGCTTACTTTTCAATTTTTATCTTAATCCGCCTTCCCGAAGTCGAGTTATGAATTTTCTAGCATTTGCCACCTTTAATCCATAACTATCACATAATCTCCATTAATAAAATTTTAATATATGAGGAAATTATCCTCAATATATTCACATTCTCTAATCCTCATTAAGCCTCTTTAATCACATTGACCCATATTGGCTTATAATCATTATTCATAATTATTTGACCTAGTTGCAATAAATCATCAAAATTGCAATGGAAATCATTCATAATTCTATTAAATCATATATGATTCATATTTATATGCCAAATGCATATACATAAGCCTTACTTGGGTCAGGGTATCACAAATAGGAAGCCAATTCTTTTGCCAAAGGGAAGATTTTAAGGTTCGTGTGATTAAAATGTTTAAGCTAGTGATAATAATGTGGACCTAACACTTAATACACGTTAGTCTTGAGTTTATAGCAAAATCTAAGAGGGGAGGGATGAATTAGGTTCTTAAAAAATTCTTTTGTTATTTAAAATTTCAACTCCTTGCAAGTTTATTCCTCTTGAATGAAACATAAAAAGCAAAAGAAAGTAGTGAAAAATGAAAACAATCAACCACAAGAGATGTAACGATATATAGTGGTTCAGGCAATCTTTCCTACTTCACTATTCTAGGCACATGCTCCCTCGTGTCTTGGGTTATACTATTTCAATGAGATTACAACTAGAGCCCTTGCTCCCTTCAACATTATAACTTTAGGGGACTTTTACAATAAGTGCACAATTAGATGATGAGTTCCATTTCAACCGTACACTATTTATCACAACTTGGTCTTAGTCTCCAACACTATGTCAAGTACCTCAATACAACAAAAATGATTTATGCAAAGAAATCTACACATTTCAGATTTTTGTAAAGCAATTGAAGCATTGGAGAAGACTCTTGAGAAGCTTAAAAACATGAAATTTGCAACTCTTTGCAGCAAAAGTGAGAGTCTCTCTTGTAAAACAATTAATGCACCCTTATTAGCTTGAAAATGTCCAGATGAAAGCTCAGTCAATATTCTTGCTAATGTCATAACTCCTCTTGACATGTCTTAAATAACTATGGAGTTATTTTGAAAGTTGGAGGGTAGGCGGTGCGCATTAAATGCGCTAACGTTTAAATTTTTTCGATCATCATAACTCAAGTTGCAACTAGAGTTGACTTCGGATGTGACTTCGCCCAAGTCACAGAATGGAGTCAACTTGAGGTGCAACTTTGGTCTATATTTTCCTTCCTCTGAGCTTTCCTTCATCTTGTGCTATTCAAGTTCCTTCTTAGGTTAACTTCTTTTTGAGACTTGACCCAAGTCTCTAGTGAAATCGACTAGGGGAGTGACTTCACTAATTGTTTGATAGCTTGAAGCGTAGAACCTAACCTCTTGAGCTTCTTTCAACTCAGGTTCTAAACTTAAGTCAACTTGGTCATACACTTGGCCCGAGCCGCATGACGCAGTCGGCTTCATGCACAACTGCACATGCTCTAAGAAACTCTGCAAAAATATGCAACCTTATTTCCTCATTAAAGAAGATTTCATATGTAGCTTCACCCAAGTTGGAGTCTGGAGTTGACTTGGGGTGCAATTTTGCTTGTGGCTGAAAAAGTCAGCGAAAATATATAACCCTTGAGTCGACTTGGCTATCAACTTCACTCAAGGCGCAGTTTAAGTCAACTTGGGGCTTCGACTTGACCTATCTACACTTTGAATCTTAATCTGTTTCTTTCCAAGTTACTTTCTCAGGTCGATTTCAACATAGCCTTAATCTAAGTTGATTGCTAAGTCGACTTGGCAGAGGAACTTAATATGTTTTACTTTGACTTTGAAATTTCTAACTTCAAACACTAAACCAAATGCACTAGTACATTTGACATTCTCAAAATTTATTTGTTAATCATTAAAATATGGGTCTATCTTTAATTACATAGTTACAATTGAATTCAAAATAATCTCTCCCTTTTTGATGATTGACAAAACCAAATTTTGAAATTTACCTTTCTTTTGCAACTTGGCATTTTTTTCTTGTTTTGATAGTATGCTATCATATTCTCATTTATTAGCTCAAATGCATTGAATCTTGTCATGAAATTAATATTCCATATCATTGAATGCCATTTCAATGCATCATGCCATATAAACTTTCAAACTTTCAACATTTCAGACATTCTTACAAGCAAACCAACTTCGAATAACTGAACATCATTTGTGGCCAACATTTCTTTCTTCAAAATGACTCAACAGAAGATAAAAAAAAACTTGGTTTCATTCGTTCACATCAAAAAGTTTACATTGCCATCATACAACTGAAAACCCAAAAAAATTCTAAAAATCCAGGGAACCCTCCCCTTTTTGACAATCATCAAGGCCTTATGAAAGGCAAAAGGGGTGATCGGATATGGCTCTTAGACATTGAGAGCATGCCTAAGAGGGGAGGATGAGTAATAAGGTGTGAAAATGAAGGACTTATTTTGGACTGTGGCAAGAGAGACTCTAGACTCTTCCCCATAAGAATCATAATTGAAAAGGCTAGGCATGGGTTGACTGTGCCAAGTCCCAGAGGCAAGGATATATCTAAAATTTATGAACTCCTATTTGAGTTTATCTTACCTATTGTGCATCTCCATGAGAGAAATATGAATGGCATCTAAGGCTTGAGATGTCTTATTCTCCATGCTTAGAGATACTCTAGAAACACAATTGAAGTGGAGGGATGAGTAGAGAATGAACAAAATGATTTAAGGCCCTAGAGGATTGTAGTGAGTGTGATGAATGCGATGTAAGAGTATGATGCATGGGCAATGCATAAGGCTTAGGCGGAGAGGGTGGAGGGTGATGGGGTTGAGGGGCTTGAGGCTTCCTCTCAACAAGTGTTGTCTTTCTCTTATGGTCTGTGGCGCCCCTGACTCAAGGCGCTGGAGCCTTACTCCAGCATCATTTTTGATTAGTAAATATGACACAGGATTGTTGTCCTAATCACATGGCGGGATTTTTTTATTTTTATGAATTTGATTTTTTATATCTATTTCGTTTAGCAGAATTTTTTTTCTTTTTTTTTTTCATTTCAATTCATTCTTTTATAGCAATTGATTATACTTATATCTTTCACATGAGATCACCGACCATGAGATCACGTGCTCAATTCGACAAAAATTATCTAAATCTAGTATCAACATTTAGATATCACCTTACTTTCAGTTTACACATAATCATACGTTTAACCTTTAATTTCATATGGAGTTTAGAACATGTCAACTTGTTGATCAAAACTACCCTCAATTTGATTACCGTTCATCCTATACATAGTTTCTATCCATTCCATAAATATAGATAAGATATAATGTTAAAATTCTCTCAATGGAACCTTTCTTTCTTCTCCTGTCTTGTATGCATCTGTCTAGGGTTGGATAAACAAAATGTCAGTGATTAACTCAATAAGCAAGCATTTTTTTGTAACTTTCCTATAGACAATTCATGCAAACAATTGCATATAAACGTTTTTATGAAACCTTTACATGTCCAAATCTTTGGGATTTTCATAAACAAAACATATGGAAATGCTTTCCTTTCCATTCGGTAGTAGCACTTACCAAGTGATCATCTACCCATAAAAAAGAAAACTTTCATTCAAACATAACCATTCATATGTTGGCACACTAGCTAGGCGGTCATCCATTAATTCTTCTCCCATTTCAAGGAGAGCGCCACCGGCACGAGAGCCTTAGCGACTTGGTCACATATAGAGGAGGGTCCATTATGCATTCACCCCTACATGGACCTAATACTAGATCTTTGTGTGCACCATGCATAATTCATATTTATATTCACAATCTCATGCTAGCATGATTTTATAGAGTAACACAATAATCATTCTTTTTTTCTTTCCTTTTTTTTTCAAATTGAGGGCTTGACATAATTATTTCATCGCAATTGGTGAAACAGTATTCCCAACACATTTTAGGATGGTCACCCTTAAACATTTTCTGAATAAAATGCTCAATAAGTCATTCAATCATTTGAAAAGCTAAGCGATTTCAAGGCATTTGCATCTAATAAATCATTCAATCATTTCAAAGTAAACAACTTTCAAATATATAAGTATTTAAGAAATAAATGACATTTTTAAAAGTTTTGCTTGATTTCAAATATCATTTTATAAAATCAACAAACTTTCTATAAAAAAATTCTTTCGAAATATATTTTTGATGGGCTTGCTTACTTGTGGGAAGTTCAACTTATTCCCTTGACTTTTTCCTTGCCACTTCCTAAACAAGTGAAAATAATCACTTATACATTTATATAATAGCATATGCTTGCAATGCTTATCCTTTTTATTAATTCATATTTATCACTTAATCTTAGCCCCCTTATGGTCTATATCCAGCCAACTTTAGCAAATTGTTTTCTTTGAGATAAACTTTTCCAATACATCACCTAATTGCAACTTGCATTTGATTCTTGCAAGTTAATTTTAATATTTTTATTCATGTTTATCATATATTTCCTCTATCTATTACTTAAGTAATCACATACCTATATAATCTCAATGGTTAATTACTTGTTCTAGAAACTTTTGTACTTACTTAAATATTTTATCTTTAATTCATTTCAAGTCATTTGCAATTAAAATTTCTGGAATTTATTCCCATTTTCCAAAACAACCCTTTGCACTCCTACATTGGTCTTAAATCTTTCTCAAGTTGCACTTTTTGCATACCTATTTGCCAAATTATTAATTATCAATACTTATAACCATTTCAAGGGTTAACATTAGTAATCTAATTTCTTATAAATTTCTGAAATTCTCATCCCTCATTGATACAACCCTATCTAGCTTCAATTCTACTAAGTTTTGCTCCCCTACTTATAGCTCAACTCAACATACACGTAAAAACCCTTGATCACTAACTCCTTAAATCCAAAATTTAACACACCCCATATGTTTAATCATGGGATTAACATATTATATATATATATAAAATTTTGCTTCCATCATATCTAGCTTTGGACGTCCATACCTATGTGCATATACATGATTTACTTCACAGTTATAATCATCAATACATAACTTATATAATAACCTATCTTGCTTAGACATTTATCAAGCATTCAAGGAGCTATTTAATCATACTTTAAACATTTATAAACCATCATAATATTAAATTTAAACCAAGCATAGCTCGAGCAATCAAGTGCAACTTTCGGAAATTTATAACAAACTCATATCAAGGGGCGTTCCACCCCATTAAATGCATAGAAACATATCAATAAATAGTATACATAAAATTCCTTAACTTGTTGTAATTTAATTAGACCATAACATTCTGTGGCGCCCACAACTTGAGACGTCACATCCTGAGTCTTACTCCAAGATCTTATCGATTGGTAAATGTGAATCAGGGTTGTTGCCCTGTTCATGCGGCGAGTTCTTAATTGGATCTCGTCCAATTTTTTTTCGTTTCATTTCTTTTCTTTTATCATTTCATTTTTCCACATTTCACTCCATTCGTCTTACAAGCGACAATACACTTGTAATCAATCAGACATATCAAATGCGCATTTCATTCATAACATCTCAATTTGAACTCCTACATTAAAGGTCCTCTTGAACTAATCATGATATTTTCATTTCCATACATCCATACATTCAATCTTCAGTTCACATAGAACTTAGAGCTTTAAATAAGTTTACATACGTCACTTAAAACTTTAAGGCATACCATCCCATTCATCATGGCTAATCATTTTAGCCCACCTTTGCATATCATCTAATACCCTTCCTTAGATGCTCAGGTCCACGACCTCTTGAGCTTCCCGATACCTATCTAAGGTTTGGAAAAATAAAACATGAGTGATTACTCAGTAAGCAAGCATTTTACCTTTTAGGGAAAGACTTTCCTTTAAAACATTTTCGTAAACATCTATAAAACCTTTTGAATGTCACTCCTGGGCTTTCAAAGGCAAAACATATACTTTTTACTCCTTTTTAGGTAATTTTCTTTGGTCTTGTGTGAACATTTATGTGGCGCCCCCGAACCCGAGGTGCTAAAATCATACTCCAGGATCGTTTAGTTAGTAATCTATGAGCATGATTATAGCCCTGTTCACGCGGCAAAGTTTTCAATTCAATCTCATATTAATTTACAAGTAATCATTCACTGGTAATTAAAATCACATAATATTTACAAAGCATTAAAATTCATTTACACCGTCAATCTTTGTAACCTAATAGTATTGTATCCTTAAAACCTCATTGATAACTCGTAAAAATACGAGTTATCATGGCCTATTTCAGACTATTTTTGCGTGTTAGTCCAAGAGATTAGGTTTAGTTTGCATCCATTTAGCTAAATTTTTACTCGCTCTGCATTTTAGGAGCATTATGTAGTTTTTATGCATTTTTAGTCAATTTATTTAGTTTATGTAATTTTTACAGGAAGGACGGAGAATTACAAGCACGCGAGCGAGTCAAATGTGGAACAGAGTCAAGTGAAGGAGCAGGGGTTGGCGCCCAGGCGCCGCCCAGTGGTGCCCAGGCACAATTCTACAGGCCTTTGCCAGAATCTCCAACACTTCACACAACACATTACATTCAGAGAGTTGGCGCCTAGGCGCCACTTCATCAACACGCAAGCAAAGTTCTAAACGTTTTTGAAGTCACAAGTCACATTGATTCCAGGGAGTTAGCGCCTAGGCGCCAAGGCATGAAGTCCTAGGGTTTCCAGAAAGGTTTCTAAGTTACACAGCTCCAAAGAGTTGGCGCATCTGTATGCATGCGGATTTCTGCACATGTGCTGCGCAAGCTACCCATTATAAATAGAAACCTAGGGCTGCATGCAAAGGAGTTCCGGAGGCCATACAGGAGAGACCAAAATAGGGAGTAGTTGTTGTGGAGAAAAGGAGGAAACCAAAGCTTCAAGGAAGGAGAGAAGAGCAAGTGGAGATCTAAGCTATCACCGCAAAATCCATTGAGTTTCATCTCCTCTTCTCATCTATCTCTACCTGTTTGTTATTCTCCTTGCTTGGGATGATTGTAAACTTGATTTTAATGGGAATTGAAGTCATGTTTATGGGCTGAATCTTCCTATGGTGGGAGATATGTAGGATTTGAATTCATAGCTTATGATATTTGATTTTCTTATGCTTGAATTAATAATATAGTTGTGTTGTGACATATGTTGCTTGAGATTACTTTTATATATTATGCTTAATGCGTTTACAAGCTTTGCAACCTTGTGGATTGATCTAATATTCAGATTCATGCTTGAAAAAGTGGGATTTGAATGAGATCCATATATAAGGCACAGGTATTCTAACTCATGTTTGTTAGATGTTAATATGGATAGGAATATACCTATTAACCCCGTGTAATCATGATTAGGTTATATAGTTATCAACCTTGTTTTACTTGTATGCATGCGAACATAGCACATGACTAAAACTTGGTTAGGTTTATATGTGTTGGGAGACATATATGAATATGAATGAACCTAGATTAGTAATCTCTGCATAACTAACTTAATTGAAACCAAATAACATAGTTATGATTCAATGAATTCATATTCCCACCTATCTTAATCATCTCAAGGCAATATCAGCAACATCCACACCACTCTGGTCATTTACTGTTTTTCTTAGTTTAGTTTAATTCAATTCTTTGAAACCAAATCTCATTCCTTTTACCAATTCACCTAGACAATTGAGATTTAAGGTGCTAATCCGTTTAACACAATCCTCGTGGGAACGATACTCTACTCACACTTTATTACTTGACACGGCACGTATACTTGCGTAAATAGCGAGCAATTTATTGGACATATACGCAGCTTGTAAAGTTTTTGGCACCGTTGCCGGGGATTGATTTAAACTTAGTACCTGAAAATTTCAGTTGTCTTTTGTGAATGTGTATATATTATACATAATTTTTCTTTTCTTTCTTT
Organism: Annona cherimola; assembly: GCA_030490835.1. Lineage (NCBI taxonomy): Eukaryota > Viridiplantae > Streptophyta > Magnoliopsida > Magnoliales > Annonaceae > Annona > Annona cherimola. The sequence goes on from CM059972.1 coordinate 48,146,834, forward strand.
CTTTTGACAAAATTCTTTTTTTCAGGAGTCTTTGTTTTGCAATTTTCAATGGCTTCAAATGCTTACCACTGGTTAAATGCAGAATTTTCAACACCAAGCACAATGGGTTCTCATCAGTATGACAATATATGGGCACCTCCAGCTCAATTTTGACAATCATATGTAGAATATGGACAATTCTTATACAACTTACTGCGATTTGTATGGAGGCGAGGGACATTTACTCAATCAATGCGTGTATTACTCAGCATCCATGGGCTATCTTGATCATTCAAATGATGCATGAGAAAACTATGGAGACCCGCACTCAGAGAATATGATGCCTTTCGATTGTCAAGGACAGGAGTTTGAGGAGCCGTCACTACCTGAAAGCAAGTTATCTTTGGAGGACGTGTTCACGCAATTCATGAAGAGCCAGATGCAATTTAATGAGAACATGCAGAAACATGTTGAGCAATTGGCTATCGCAATCTAATGTAGGCATCAAGAACCGTCTTCCAGTCATATTGAAGAAATTGCAGAAGAAGACAAGTTGGAACAGGGCTGCGAAGTCACTCCAAGCATTAATGAAGATACATCAATCGATATGATAGAGTAACCTGTACCTCAGTTCATTCTTGAACAATTGGCCTAGCCAATGGAAAGCCAAGAAGTAGAAGAGAAAATCGATGAAGAAATAGAGGTTGATATAGTGGAGAAAGTTGAAAATTATCATATCGACATGCCTCTAAGTTGTCTTCCTAAAATTCAGGTGCAACAATACTTAAATGATCAATGCAGAGCCTTGGAAAGCAGCATCTTGAAGCCATCATTTAGTCAAGACCTTGAAAACCTTTTCTATAGTCTCTATGAAATTCATGAAAGGAGGCTAACTGATCTTTTTGAAGAGGCTAAGAAGAGAGCTGAACTTCCAGTGCACAATCCGAATGGAAGGAAATTCAATAGAGCGGGAATTGGCTAATCATAGTGGAACGTCGGGCTGAAGAAGATAAGTTTAGCGCTGAATGGGAGTCAACCCATTACACTTTTTGATTTTTGTTTCAAGAATAAAGTAGTCATCTCTAAAGGCAAGGAAGGGCAGGATTATCATGCTCAAATATGGACTTTCAATCCACTTTCAAGTTGATAAATGATGGAAGCAAGGAGTTTCAAGTTTATATTCACCATTCAAGACAAGACAATGCAGTTTGAGTGAGGTCCCGGCCTCCATTTTTGGTGCCCGGCGCTAAGTTTCGCCAAAAAACATGTTCTAGCAAGTAGGGATCAGAGAAGTGGCACTCCGGCACCATGATCCGGCGCCCCGATGCCATATTTTTCAAGGAAATAACATGTTGCAAGTTTTGAGTCAGTGAGTTGGCGCCTAGGCCCCAATTTTTGGTGCCCTAGCGCCACCCCCCTGCCAGCATAAAAAAATAGCAAAACACTAGTTTTCAGCATGCCAACTTCAACTGGCCATAACTTTTGATCCCATAGGAGTTACGGGAGCTACCACATATCAACGGAAAGCATTTTTCGAGCCCGTCGAGATGAAAACCATGGTTTGCTTAGTTGATATCATTTTCAATATGAAAATCCTCCATCTTTGCATATTTTGGGCCATTGAAGTTCTACGTAATTCATTTTACTGCTTTTAGTTAATCATCAATTTTATTACTTTAAATAAAAGGTGTGCAAGTGGGTGGTTTACATTTTTTATATATTTCCAGGCATGTGGATATGTTACTTGTGGGTAACCTTTTGGTTCAAGCTGTTTCATTAATTTGTTATGACTAAGAGTTTAAAGTAGTGGGGGAGGAGTTTATGGACTACACTTGTTGTATTAATAATATGGCTTGAAACTCGAGTTGGATTGCCCAAGAAGAGCTTGTTTGAATTAAATTTGGGGTGTAAAGACTTGGACGGTTGAGCTTGCAATGCACTTTTCAATATTGTGCTGCTCATTCTTCCTTCTTCCTATTTGTGACGTCGCTCGTAACCGCTCTCAACCAATGAGAGGCTGACCAACTTGGAGAATCTAATGGCAGCCCAAGCCTAGTTTCTATAGTTGTCCAATCGGGCTATGGAGGCACACTTTCGAAGACTCATGGAGGACCAACAGATTGATATAAAGGCTTTACCACCATTCCCATCGACACCTCCCGAGTTCTGAGCCTATTTTAGTCAATCTTCACATCAGCCTGGTGAAGAAAGTGACCGCGACGACGACGGCTCCTCCACATCAGACGCATAGGGGAGTACCTGTCCTTTCCATTTAAATTTTTTTTGTATTTATTTCTCAGTCTATGATCATGCAGGTTTCATGTAGTTGCATGCATTGAGGACAATGCATCTCTCAAGTTTGGGGGGTGTATAATCCTCGGTCGTAGGTTTGTTTTCCATGTTTTGTTTAGATTGCATATCATGTCAAATTTTGTCTGTGAAAATTATCTTATTTCAATCCATTTTGATGAAATATGTGCAAGGTTGAGAAAAACTTTAACTTGAAATCGATTTCATGAAAAATTAAAAATTCAGGCTAAGGATTATGTGTTAAGGAAATTTGCAAGTAACATGTGAATGAATTGGACTAAATCTCATAGTACATTGTTATAATTCAATTTCATGCTAATCTTTTCAACTGAAATGATAAGAATTGAGTTAAACAAATATGAACCACGTGCTTTAAGGGAATTAACGGTCTCGGAAATGGTAATATTTCACAAAAATTTTCTTGCATGTCAAGTACCCCTACCAAGTCATCGAAACAATAAAAGGGGGTGATTGACCTAAGCTAAGTAACCGGGACTTGGCATCAACAAATGTCAAGGTTCACGTAAAAAAAGCAAAGAAAAATCATAGTAAGAATGCTTTAAAAAGAAAACTTTCCCCAGATACCCTAAAATATGGAGAGGGGAGCCAAAAAAAATACAGATCTCCGGATATCCTGAAATATGATGAGGAGAGTTTTGCAATAAGTTTGGGGGAGGAAAGAATGTGCAGTTAGGCAAAATGGAATCCAGTGAATGATTACCATGTTCTTTGACCAGTCAGTTCAGCTTAAACCTTGGTTCACCTATTTTGTATTGATTTTCTAACAAGTTTCTTTTGATCAAGAGGAAGATTAGCATGTTGAATTATCACTTTGTACTAGGATTACTATCATCTACATGTGACTTGGTTTGCGAATGATAAATGAATATGCATGTCCTGTTTTGAGAAATGGATGATTTTTCAAGTTTAGATTATTCTCGATCATGTTGAATAGAAAGATGGATTGTTGGAAGTATAATGGGAATCAGGTTGAGTTGACGGAGTCCAAATTCATTCATTCGTTCATTGTGTTTACATGTGTTGCTCGAGGACTAGCAACATTTAAGTTTGGGAGTGTGATAACTCGTAAAAATACGAGTTATCATGTCCTATTTTAGACTTTTTTGTGTGTTAGTCCAAGAGATTAGGTTTAGTTTACATCCATTTAACTAAATTTTTACTCGCTTTGCATTTTAGGAGCATTATGTAGTTTTTATGCATTTTTAGTCCATTTATTTAGTTTATGTAATTTTTACAGGAAGGACAGAGAATTACAAGCACGTGAGCGAGTGGAATGCAGAACAGAGCCAAGTGAAGGAGCACGGGGTTGGTGCCCAAGCACCGCCCAGTGGTGCCCAGGCGCAATTCTACAGGCCTTTGCCAGAATCTCCAACACTTCACACAACACATTACATTCAAAGAGTTGGCGCCTAGGCGCCACTTCATCAACCGCAAGCAAAGTTCTAAACATTTTCGAAGTCACAAGTCACATTGATTTTAGGGAGTTGGCGCCTAGGCGCCAATACGCATCCGTATGCGCGTGGATTTCTATACATGTGATGCGCAAGCTACCCATTATAAATAGAAACCTAGGGCTGCATGCAAAGAAGTTCCAGAGGCCATACAGGAGAGCCCAAAATAGGAAGTAGTTGCTGTGGAGAAAAGGAGGAAACCAAAGCTTCAAGGAAGGAGAGAAGAGCAAGTGGAGATCCAAGCCATCACCGCAATCCATTGAGTTTCATCTCCTCTTCTCATCTATCTCTACCTGTTTGTTATTCTCCTTGCTTGGGATGATTTTAACTTGATTTTAATGGGAATCGAAGTCATGTTTATGGGCTGAATCTTCCTATGGTGGGAGATATGTAGGATTTGATTTCATAGCTTATGATATTTGGTTTTCTTATGCTTGAATTAATAATATAGTTGTGTTGTGAAATATGTTCTTTGAGATTACCTTTATATATTATGCTTAATGCGTTTACAAGCTTTGCAACCTTGTGGATTGATCTAATATTTAGATTCATGCTTGAAAAAGTGGGATTTAAATGAGATCCATATATAAGGCACAGGTATTCTAACTCATGTTGTGTTAGATGTTAATATGGATAGGAATATACCTATTAACCCTGTGTAATCATGATTAGGTTATATGATTATCAACCTTGTTTTTCTTGTATGCATGGGAACATAGCACATGACTAAAACTTGGTTAGGTTTGTATGTGTTGGAAGACATACATGAATATGAATGAACCTAGATTAGTAATCTCTGCATAACTAACTTAATTGAAACCAAATAACATAGCTATGATTCAATGAATTCATATTCCCACCTATCTTAATCTTCTCAAGGCAATATCAGCAACATCCACACCACTCTGGTCATTTACTGCTTTGCTTAGTTTAGTTTAATTCAATTCTTTGAAACCAAATCTCATTCCTTTTACCAATTCACTTAGACAATTGAGATTTAAGGTGCTAATCCGTTTAACACAATCCTCGTGGGAACGATACTCTACTCACACTTTATTACTTGACACGGCATGTATACTTGCGTAAATAGCGAGCAATTTAATAGACATATACGCAGCTCGTCACTCATCATTCATCAAAATATATAAGAACCATACAACCTTAAGAGTCTCTAAACTGTGACATTTTTTTTCTTTTTAAACCTTGTTGTACCTGTCTAAGGTTGGGAAAAATAAAATGTGAGTACTAAACTCAGTAAGCAAGTATTCTTATTTAAATAAATCTTTTTGTTTCATAATTTGACATTTCATAGATAATGCACATTTCACAATTATGCTTTAACCTTCATTAGATGGTATGCTAGCTAGGCAACCATCAACTCGTCTACCCCCTATTTTAGGGAGGGCGCCGCTGGCCTTTGGGCCAATATCAGCGACTCGGTCACATTAGAGGGAGACTTTGGTCCGCTTACACCTCTAGAATGGACCTATACATTTGTGTACTATGCATCATACACATGATAGCATTAATTCAAGAAATAATTGCATTTATCATCTTGCTCTCTTTTGAACTTAAGAAAATGGCATAACCATTTATAAAATAAATTAATAAATACATTTTTCAAACCACATTATGGGGATGGCCATCCTTAAATAGTACTGAAAAATGACAACAAAAAATGAATTGCAAGTAATTTAATCATTTTGAAAATAAATCATTTCAAGGTGTTACTTGCTTACCTTAGAATTTCAGCTTGCCTTCTCAATCTTCTCTTTTCCTTTTCCTAAACAAATGAAATGGACTATTTTACGTTTTACTATATATAAGTCTATTTTCTTTTATTCCTATATGCATTTTCTTCTCATTTACTCATATACAATTATTGATGGAACATGCTTTCAATCCATAACATATATAAAAATATAAGCGCAATTTTTACTCAAAGTTCCATTAACTATAACTTTACAGGATCAATAAAATTTTAACTTTTATTTATTTATTCTGAAAATTAGAATTACCTTAAATTCGTATAATCTGTTTAATTGCTAAGGGGAGCACGTAAACTATAAATTGAAAAAAACTATTCGAAGATGACATAAAATAACTTTATGAGAATCAACATGTTGATATTCGTTTGCATATTAATGATAGTCATACCTATTTCATAATTAGTTAGGAAATTTCAGATTAGGAGGTTAATAATAAAAACTAAATGTGCAGACAATGAATATAATTTCAATATCATCAATACCTTAAAACTATACAGAAAATAATTTTATATTTTATTATTAATTTTTAATTAATTAATTGCACGTACATGGCCGTTTAAATCATAGAACAAATAGATTATACACATATTTACTTCCTGATTATCGAACCCACATCAAGATGTCTAAATTTTTTTTTTTAAAATAACATGCTTGCTGGGCACGTTAAATTAGAACAAAAAGAATATCTCATTATATACATCCATGAATTTTTTTTCTTTTTAACAACAGTATTATATTATTGTTCTATTCAATCATTTTAATCAAACAATGTAATTAATTCCATAAGCATTTGGACATCGATCAAGCAAATAAAAAGATTTAAAACTTGTGTAAAGTGCAGCCGTGCATTAATTAATCTTCTAATAATTTCTGGTGGACGGAAGATTGAGATGTGTGGAAGATGACAGAAGGAAACAAGCCAAACCTTTTTAGATGCAGCGACGTCTTCTTTGTGCCTGGCTTTTCCTTCGTTACTTCCTTTTTTGTTATTTTTCCTGTGCTTAATTTTCTCCTCGCAGCTACCTTGGGTAATTTCTTTTTACTGATGCCTGCCATCAACCACCATCAACCTTTTATACCATGCATGGTCGGTCCTTTGGCATGCATTGTTATAAGGCTGCCAGGTATCGTATTCATGCACCGTACAACCCTATTTTGCTACCAGCGTTCATTTCATTCTTTTAATTTAGCCACATTATTTAATTACTGGCAGATTTTTATTTCGTCGGCACTTGCTATGACCGACTTTTATCTAAAAAGAGACGATTATCCCATACCTTTAAAACCGTACTTAGCATATAGAATATTAGCCAAATAAAATTTTGAAGAGGTTATTTATAATCTACTCTGTCTATGTTTTAAAGCATATCAAATTAATCGTTTATGACAAGTTTCAAGCCAAAATGATTAAAAGTGATTAAGATATAAGCATTTAAAATTAACCAATGCAATTCATCCAAATTTTAATTTTTCTGCCCATTTGTAATTATATTTTGTATAATCTATTCCTTTCATCAAGTAGGGTATATTAATTTAGGCTTACCCATGAAATTTCATCTCAAATGGAGTTGTGTATATATATAATAATTCAATTAATAGAACTGCAACACATATAAAATTTCTGTTGGTCCCGAGTTAATGGCAAAACCCAAGAGGGGAGGCGTGAATTGGGTATTTAAAAATTTATAACTTAAACAGAAACTTTACCCCGGATTAATCTATTCCCCTTTATGAAGAAACAAAATGGAAAGCAATATAATGCAAAGAGCAGAATATAAATCAAGCACACAAGATTTTTATAGTGGTTCGGGCAACCTCCCTACTCCACTCTTCCAAGCTCACACTCCTTGTGACTTGGGTTCCACTATTGTATTCTCTCAATACAATTAGAGCCACTGCTCTCTTCTAGATTCCAGCTCTAGGGGGCTTCAACAAAACACAGCACAAGTAGGTGACGAGTTCCACTCCAATCACGCACTACTTTGCTTACACTTGATCTTAGTTCCTCAAACTAAATCAAGTTCAATACAGACAAATGAAATAACAAAAAGGAGTCTACACTTTACAGATGTGTAGAAATAATTTGGCGCAGAGAAGAACTTGTAATGTAGGCTTTAAAGATTCTGAAGTTGGGCTTTTGCAGTTTGAAGCGAAGTTCTTCCTCTTTGAATGGCTTGATCTCTTTAGAGCTCTTGTAGATGTGAGTTAAGCACACTTAATGATTCTCAGCTTCTTCCCTCGTCCATCATGAATGCCTTTTATAATTTTGGAGGGAATCCGAACGTTAGAAGGTAGGTGGCGCGCATTTAATGCGCCAACGTTCGAATAAATTCCGACCGTTGCGACCCAAGTCGCAGGTGGAGTCGACTTCGGATGCGACTTCGCCCAAGTCGCAGATGGAGTCGACTTCGGGTGCGACTTCGCCTCTCTGTCGCAACTTCAAGTTCCAGGTCGGGTCGACTTGGGTATCGACTTGACCCAAGTCGCAGGTGAAGTCGACTTCGGGTGCGACTTCACCTTGTCAGTTGGCTTTGATGAACTTGAGTAATTTGGAGATTGCTTTATCATGCTTAGGCTTCTTTCCTTTAATTGATTTCATTCTAGAATGGCTCCTCATACTTGTAGATCTTGTCAATCTTGAAGAGCATGTCTTTGATTCTTTCTTGGATTAGCTTCAACCTTGTGAATCTTGAGGAGAACTTGAATCTTGCATGATATATTCATGCACCTTGCTTGCTTTTGATTCATATTGATCTTCATGACTTGATTATTTAAGTTGATCTTGCACCTTTGAGTTGTTTTTGAGAACACTCAAGTTGACTCTTGGAATGAACTTGAAAACTCCATCTTTGAGCTTTGATAACATCAAGTCGAACTTGGGGTCCACTTCGCCTGCAACTTCGCCCAAGTCGCAACTGGAGTCGACTTCGACTGCGACTTCGGCATTCTTCCATCCCAAATTCAGCTCTGGAGTGATTTTCCCAACTGAAGTCGATGCTGGAGGCGACTTCGTTTGCGACTTGGCTTCACAAGTCGCAAGTGGAGTCGACTTGGCCTGCGACTTCACTTGTTCTTCTCCCATTTTCAACTCTGGACAGTTTTGACTTCTTGAAGTCGATCTTGGGGTCGACTTGGAGAACGACTTGGCCTTCCATGCTTTATTTTCTTCAAATGTATATGCCTTAAACATTTCCACAAACATGTTAGTAGCCAAGACTTACTCAAATTGATTTGTTAATCATCAAAACATAGATTTAGCTAGTTTTCCACATATTTCCAACAATCTCCCCCTTTTTGATGATTGACAAAACCGATTTGAGTGTATACCTTTCAATTACTTAAAAAATAACATGCTCATTTTGTATTGTAAAATTTTATCATTCTTATGCTCATGCAAACATATCCTACTCTTCTCCCCAAACATATCCTATTCTTCTCCCCCTTTGGAGTCATTGGGACTCAAATCCTACTCTTCTCCCCCTTTTTGTCAATATATCAAAAAGTTAGAGGGTAAAGAAAGAGATAGGTGGGTTTGCTCTCCCTAAACATGTGCTCCCCCTTAGTTTGTGCTAGGTTAAATCAATCAGTCCCATGTCATTTCTAATCTTATAAAATGCTTCTTTTGCTAGGGGCTTTGTGAATATATCTGCAATTTGATCCTCAGTTCTTACATATACTAGACATATATCATGATTTTCCACAAGTTCTCTAATAAAATGGTGTCTAAGGTCTATATGTTTGGTCCTAGAATGCAAGACTGGATTTTTAGTTAAACATATGGCACTAGTATTGTCACATCTAATGGGTATATCTTTAAAATTCATGCCATAGTCTCTAAGTTGCTGTTTCATCCAAAGTAATTGGGCACAACAGCTCCCGGCGGCAATGTATTCGGCTTCCGCCGTAGATAGAGCAACACTAGTTTGTTTTCTTGAAAACCATGAAACCAACATGCTTCCAAGAAATTGACATGTTCCACTAGTGCTTTTTCTATCTACTTTGTAACCAGCAAAATCCGCATCCGAGTAGCCGATTGATCAAAATTAGAGCCCTTTGGATACCAAAGTCCTATGTTGGTAGTGTCAACTAGGTATCTGAAAATTCTTTTCACAGCTACCAAGTGTGATTCTTTTGGACATGATTGAAATCTAGAGCACATACACACACTAAATAATATATCAGGCCTAGAAGCAGTTAAATACAACAAAGATCCTATCATGCTTCTATACAATTTCAAATCAACCAATTTCCCTTTTTCATCTTTGTCGATTTTGATTGTTGAGCTCATTGGCGTGTTTGCTCCTTTGCTATTTTCCATGCCAAACTTTTTCAGCATTTCTTTGATATACTTGGACTGGTTGATGAAGATTCCTTCATTTAATTGCTTGATTTGTAGTCCAAGGAAGAAGTTTAGCTCTCCCATCATGCTCATCTCAAATTCTTTCTGCATAAGCTCAGAAAATTCTTGACAAAGAGTTTCATTAGTAGCACCGAAAATGATATCATCAACATAAATTTGAATGATCAGTATATCCTTTTCTTTATACTTGATAAACAAAGTGGTGTCTACCTTTCCTTTTTGAAAATCATGATCAATCAGAAATTTGCTTAGTCTATCATACCAAGCCCTTGGAGATTATTTTAGTCCATATAATGCTTTGGTTAGCTTGTACACAAATTTAGATTGATCTTTTTCTTCAAATCCAGGTGGTTGTTCTACATACATCTCTTCATTTATATAACCATTCGGAAATGCACTTTTAACATCCATTTGAAATAATTTAAAGTTCATGTGAGATGCAAAAGCTAGTAAGATGCGAATTGCTTCCAATCTAGCAACCGGGGCATAGGATTCCTCAAAATCTATTCCTTCTTCTTGTGAATATCCTTTTGCCACAAGTCTAGCTTTGTTTCTCACTACAAGTCCACTTTCATCTAATTTGTTCCTAAAGACCCACTTGTTGCCAATAACTGTACAATCGTTTGGTCTAGGAACAAGGTGCCAAACTTGATTTCTTTCAAATTGATTTAGCTCTTCTTGCATAGTTATAATCCAGTTTTCATCATCAAGAGCTTGATTAATATTAGAAGGTTCAATTTTGGATACAAAGGCGTATTGTCCACAAACATTTTGCTTTGACCTTCTAGTTTTTAAACCTTCATATACATTCCCTATAACTTGTTCAATTGGATGGGCATGTTTGAATTTCAAATCTGTTGGAGGTTTGTAGGAATTATTACCTTCACTTACCCTTTCCTCTATGGAATCTTCTTGCTTTTCCACATGCAGTTTTTCAAAATTGCTTGCTATATCATCTGCATCACTCAAATCATCTTTTCTTTTGTAGCATGGGTTAGCTTCATCAAAAACAACATGAATGGACTTTTCTACCACTTGGTTTTGTTTATTGAATACTCTATATGCTTTGTTATTTGATGAGTAACCAAGGAATATTGCCTCATCACTTTTAGCATCTAATTTTCCCAAGTTGGTTTTTCCATTGTTCAAAACATAGCATGTGCATCCAAAAGCATGAAAATATGAAATATTTGGTTTTCTACCTTTCCATAGCTCATATGGGGTCTTTTTCAAGATTGCTCTAATGGTAACACGGTTCAACACATGACAAGCTGTACTTACAGCTTCACCCCAAAATTTCTTGGATAATTTTCTCTCATTTAGCATTGTTCTAGTCATCTCTTGTATAGTTCTGTTTTTCCGTTCAACTACTCCATTTTGTTGTGGAGTTCTTGGTGCAGAAAATGTGTGATGAATTCCTTTTTCATTGCATAACTCTATGAATCGTTTATTTTCAAATTCACCACCATGGTCACTTCTTATAGTCATAATAGTACTTTGTTTTTCATTTTGCACCAAATTTACAAAAGTTGAAAACATAGGGAAGGCTTCATCTTTGCTAGCTAAGAGAATTATCCATGTGAACCTTGAAAAATCATCAACAATCACAAATACATATTTCTTTTCACCAATGGTTAAAATATCGGATGGCCCATATAGATCCATGTGTAGCAATTCAAGTGGCCTAGTGGTGGAGATTTCCTTTTTGGTAGAGAAAGACATCTTAGGTTGTTTAGATAATTGACATGCCTTGCAAATTTTGTCTTTGTCATATTTCAACTTTGGCAAGCCTTCTACCAAACTCTTCTTCCATAGGGTCTTTATATTTCCCATGTTTATATGTCCTAGCCTTTTATGCCAAACCCATGGATCATTATCAATGGCCATTAGACATTGACCATCTAATTCATCAAGTGAAACCAAATATACATTTCCATGTCTTTTTCCACTAAACATGATATGTTCTCCATCAAATACATTACATATAGATGATTCAAACACAACCTTGTATCCTTTGTCACATAATTGACTAATGCTCATTAGGTTATGCTTGAGTCCTTCAACAAACAAAACATCTTCCATGCATGCATTTGAAATACTATATATGTTTCCTTTACCTTTAATTTTACCTTTCTCATTATTGCCAAAGGCAGCCGTTCCATCGTTGCAAGGCTTAAGTTTGTGAAATAAACTTCTTTCTCCGGTCATATGCCTTGAACAACCGCTGTCCATGAACCATACATTGTTTGCCTTTGCCTTGAAACAAATCTGAAAAATAAAGGAATAAATCTAATCTCTTTGATACCCATTTTATGGGTCCATTTGGGTTAGTAATATAATTCAATCTTTGTTGCTCTAACTTAGAAAGCCCAAATCTTGTGTTCCTTGGAACCCAAACTAATTTTGCACCATGGTCATGTAGTTTCTTAAAGTTACATTTATAGGCTTTATGACCCATTTTGTTGCAGAAATTGCAAGCCATTGGTAATCTAGGAGTAGTCTTCCAAGTATATTTTGGTTCAAATGTTGGCCTTCTAGTCCACATAACATTTTTCCTTTGTGGCTTGTATATAGGTGCAGTTTTAGTTTGATATTTCCCAAATATTGGCACATTCGATTTGCCACTTTCTTTTTGCTCAAAAGTATAATATCCAAGGCCTCTTTTATTTGTTTGAGCAGTCATGTTCAAGAACATCTTCACATTTTCTCCGGGATTAGAGAACTTTGCTAATGATTCGTTCTCCTTTTTCAATTTTTCTATCTCTTCCAACAATGATTTATTTTCTTCTTTAAGTTTTGTTGATTTTTCAGCTAGTTTTCCACTTTTAATAATAACGAAGTTACATTGTTGTCTCTTCAATGACAACTTGTTTCCTAGCTTTTTGATTTCCTCATATAATGAATCATAAGCAATTTGTAGTTCTTCTAACTCATCACATTTGAGGCATTCTTTAAAAGAAGAATAATTTGATTGAGAATAGCAAGGTTTGGAAGTTACCTCTTCATTGCTCGTGCATCTTGTTCAGATGGTTTGTTCTTCCAAAACTTCCGTTGTGTTCAAACATAACAGATCTTCTTCTTGTTCGATCCGTGCCACGCAGCAAATTCTAGCACAATTTGCCGCCTCAAATTCGTCGGTTGAGGAGCTGCTTGTTGATGAAGTCTCTTCATTGACGTACATGCCTCTTCCCTTTGGCCTTTGGTATTTTCTGCCTTCATGTCCTTCCTTCCTCTCTTGATACTCCTTTGATTTCTCTTCCGGCGTAGGACATTGAGCTTGTATGTGTCCTATCCCGCCGCATTTGTAACACTTTGTTGGCTCCTTCTTCTCTCTTCGTGTTCTTTCTTTGAAGTCCTTGAAGTTCCTTTCTTTTCTCACAAATTTTCGGAATTTGCGAGTGAGAAGTGCAATATCTTCATTGTCATTTTGAGAAGAGGAGGTAGACTCTTCTGAGTTGTGTGCCGCTTTTAATGCAATGACTTTCTTCCCTTTGTGATTGTCTTCGTTTCTTCTCTTAATTAGCTCATGTGACATTAATGAGCTAATTAGATCTTCTAGCTTTAGTGTATTTAGGTCTTTGGCTTCTTCAATCGCCGTAATCTTTGGAGTCCAAGATTCCGGTAGAGCTCTTAGTATCTTCATGACCTGTTCTGATTCAGATATAGTCTTTCCAAGACCTTTCAAGGCGTTAGTAATCTTAGAAAATCTAGCAAACATTTCAGAAATATTTTCTGTTTCTAGCATTCTAAAGCTTCTAATTCTCCTATCAGAATATTTCTCCTAGTCCCTTGGACTTGAGAAGTTCCTTCATAAATTGATGTTAAAGTATCTCATATTTCTTTAGCGGTTAGGCAAGAGGATACTCTATCATATTCAGAAGCCGTAAGAGCACAAAATAAAGAGTTCATAGCCTTAGCATTGCTCTTGACAGTTCTTACTTCCTCTTCGGTCCATTTGGAAGCTCTTTCATCAATTGGCAAGGTTACACCATCTCGGATCGCAATCCAAGAGTCCATATCGGTAGCCATAATGAGTTGTTTCATACGAAGCTTCCAATAACCGAAATTGTTCCCATCAAAAAATGGTGGCCTAGTAAATGATTGGCCCTCAGCAAAAGCGGGAACAGAAGTAGATTGGGATGCCATGTGATCAGATCTCTTTGGTTTAACTCAAAGACCTGCTCTGATACCACTTGTTGGTCCCGAGTTAATGGAAAAACCAAAGAGGGGAGGGGTGAATTGGGTATTTAAAATTTTATAACTTAAACAGAAACTTTACCCCGGATTAATCTATTCCCCTTTATGAAGAAACAAAATGGAAAGCAATATAATGCAAAGAGCAGAATATAAATCAAGCACACAAGATTTTTATAGTGGTTCGGGCAACCTCCCTACTCCACTCTTCCAAGCTCACACTCCTTGTGACTTGGGTTCCACTATTGTATTCTCTCAATACAATTAGAGCCACTGCTCTCTTCTAGATTCCAGCTCTAGGGGGCTTCAACAAAACACAGCACAAGTAGGTGACGAGTTCCACTCCAATCACGCACTACTTTGCTTACACTTGATCTTAGTTCCTCAAACTAAATCAAGTTCAATACAGACAAATAAAATAACAGAAAGGAGTCTACACTTTACAGATGTGTAGAAATAATTTGGCGCAGAGAAGAACTTGTAATGTAGGCTTTAAAGATTCTGAAGTTGGGCTCTTGCAGTTTGAAGCAAAGTTCTTCCTCTTTGAATGGCTTGATCTCTTTAGAGCTCTTGTAGATGTGAGTTAAGCACACTTAATGATTCTCAGCTTCTTCCCTCGTCCACCATGAATGCCTTTTATAATTTTGGAGGGAATCCGAACGTTAGAAGGTAGGTGGCGCGCATTTAATGCGCCAACGTTCGAATAAATTCCGACCGTTGCGACACAAGTCGCAGGTGGAGTCGACTTCGGATGCGACTTCGCCCAAGTCGCAGGTGGAGTCGACTTCGGATGCGACTTCGCCCAAGTCGCAGATGGAGTCGACTTCGGGTGCGACTTCGCCTCTCCGTCGCAACTTCAAGTTCCAGGTCGGGTCGACTTGGGTATCGACTTGACCCAAGTCGCAGGTGAAGTCGACTTCGGGTGCGACTTCACCTTGTCAGTTAGCTTTGATGAACTTGAGTAATTTGGAGATTGCTTTATCATGCTTAGGCTTCTTTCCTTTAATTGATTTCATTCTAGAATGGCTCCTCATACTTGTAGATCTTGTCAATCTTGAAGAGCATGTCTTTGATTCTTTCTTGGATTAGCTTGAACCTTGTGAATCTTGAGGAGAACTTGAATCTTGCATGATATATTCATGCACCTTGCTTGCTTTTGATTCATATTGATCTTCATGACTTGATTATTTAAGTTGATCTTGCACCTTTGAGTTGTTTTTGAGAACACTCAAGTTGACTCTTGGAATGAACTTGAAAACTCCATCTTTGAGCTTTGATAACATCAAGTCGAACTTGGGGTCGACTTCGCCTGCAACTTCGCCCAAGTCGCAACTGGAGTCGACTTCGACTGCGACTTCGGCATTCTTCCATCCCAAATTCGGCTCTGGAGTGATTTTCCCAACTGAAGTCGATGCTGGAGGCGACTTCGTTTGCGACTTGGCTTCACAAGTCGCAAGTGGAGTCGACTTGGCCTGCGACTTCACTTGTTCTTCTCCCATTTTCAACTCTGGACAGTTTTGGCTTCTTGAAGTCGATCTTGGGGTCGACTTGGAGAACGACTTGGCCTTCCATGCTTTATGTTCTTCAAATGTATATGCCTTAAACATTTCCACAAACATGTTAGTAGCCAAGACTTACTCAAATTGATTTGTTAATCATCAAAACATAGATTTAGCTAGTTTTCCACATATTTCCAACAATTTCAACATACATGCATGTTACAATGCCACTAGACCGTACCATGCATGATTCGGTCAATCACTTGTTCCAATGCAATAATAGCATTTATGTAAAAATTTTTATTAAATTATTTTTCATAATTCAATCCGTTCATATTATAGAACAGATTAATTTAACCGTCCATTTTAAGTTTCACATTAAAATAATTAGTGTAGGTTAAGAGATTAATATTCAAAACTAACTCATGAAATCTCATCCAATTTTAGTTGTTTAAAAATCTTCTAAATATGATTTTCGTGATCTAAACCATTCACTATGCAGGATAGGATAAAATAAGCTTAATCCTGAAATTTTAGATAAAACCGCCTTATACATATTAATATATTAATTAAATAAAAAAACTTAACATAAAAATAATAATATGCGAAAGGAAGCTCCTGGATGTACCTACTGTGGAAGACTTATTTTTGGGCACATTTTTTAATGCAGTTAAGTTAAGCATTTTAATCAATTATTTTTCATAAACTAATCCATCTAGATTAAAGAGCACACAATTTAATACTTTCTGTTAAAATTCTCTTGTTGATTTAGGTATACATTTTAACATATAATAAAAATAGTATAGATAAATATAAGCCCTAAATTAGGACCCTTAATTAGCCCAAATTTTCCTATTTACTTTTTTTTTCCATAAAGTCCGTGAATTTAAACAATCTCAATTGGTGTAATCCAGAATTTTGAAACTCCTTCTCGAAAAATTTATAAAAATTTATTTTCATATCTAATCTTCATGAAATCATTATTTACGTCTTTTCTAAATTTGTAATTTAATCTCAATTTTCTAAAATTGTAATACACATTTTTTTATAACTTTAAAGCAATAATATACACATTGTACAAGTTTTCAGTATGCCTCACATTCACTAAATTTCAAATAACATGGGTTTCACAATTCTCCCCTCCTTACAAAAGGTTTCGTCCCAAAACCTATTTCATTTCAAATAATTGAGGATATTTTCTTTCTACTCCTTCACGAAGTTCCCAAGTTGCTTCATTTGCAGAGTACCGGTTCCATTGAACTTTGACATACTCAATCTCCCGATTTTGAAGCTTTTGTATCTTATAATCCAAAATTTTGATAGGACTTTCTTCATAATTTAAATGATCTTGAATTGTCAAAGCCTCTGCTGTGAGGATATGAGTCAGGCCCGATACACACTTTCTAAGCATTGAGACAGGAAATACATTATGAACCGCTGCTAATGCTGCAGGTAATGCTACCCTATAGGCTAAATTACCAATCTTTTCTAATACCTCAAATGGCCCAATATATCTTGGATTTAATTTACTCCTTTTTCGAAACCTTGTGACTCCTTTGATTGGTATTATTTTTACAAATACATGATCACCGATCTGAATATTTAGATCCCTTCGTTTCTAGTCTGTATAACTCTTTCGCCGACTCTAGGTTGTAAGTATACATCATCGAATCACTTGCACTTTTTCTACCATTCTTTTTGGAAAAGCTGGAGATAATTTACTTTCCCCTACTTCATTCCAATTTAATGGAGTGACATCTCCGTCCTTATAGGGCTTCAAATGGGGTCATGTGTATACTTGCCCGATAACTATTATTATAGGCAAATTCAGCTATTGATAAATACTCATCCTATGATCCTCCAAATTTCAAAGTGCACATTCAAAGCATATCCTCAATAATTTGATTAACTCGCTTTGTTTACCCATCAGTTTGGGGATGAAATGCAGTGCAAAATTTTAACTGCGTTCCTAGGGTTCGACGTAAACATTTCTAAAATCTAGAGGTAAAAATTGTATCCCGATCAGATACTATTGACTTAGGTACCCCATGAAGATGAACGATTTCCTTATAATAAATTTTGGCTAATCTCTCCGCAGATACAATCTTACTTGCATTTGTGATAATCTTACTTGCATTCCAGGTGGACATACAATCAATTCTGCTTGCCTCATTTCTCTAAGTAATCTTTCCTCTTTAATGATCACGTGTACCACACTAACATTTCGACTTAAAGCATCTGTCATAACATTTGCTTTGCCTGGGTGATATAAAATACTGAGATCATAGTCCTTAAGTAATTCTAGTCATCTTCTTTGTCTCATATTAATCTCCTTTTGAGTGAAAATATACTTGAGACTTTTATGATCAGTGAAAATTTCACATTTAGCACCATATAAATAATGTCTCCATATTTTTAATGCAAATACCACTGCTACAAGTTCTAAATCATGAGTAGGATAGTTTACCTCGTTAGGCTTGAGTTCTCGGGATGCATAAGTTATAACTTTTCCCCTTTGCATGAGTACACATCTCAATCCTTTCTTCGAAGCATCACTATATACTACAAATCCCTCATTTCCTTCAGGTAAGGTTAAAATAGGTGCTTCAACCAATTGACGCTTCAATCTTTGAAAACTATCTTCACATTCGTCTGACCAAATATATCAAACTCGTTTTCATGTTAATCGAGTAAGTGCTGCAGATAATTATGAAAATCCTTCCACAAACCTTCTATAATACCCAACTAATCCCAAAAAACTCCTAATTTCAGTAATACTTGTTGGTCATGGCCATTTAAGAATTGCTTCGATTTTTCGAGTGTCAACCTGAATTCCTTTTTCAAATATAATGTGTCCTAAAAATGCGACTTGCTTTAGCCAAAATTCGCATTTCTTCAATTTGGCATATAATTTTTCTTTTCTCAACTTGTCCAAGACAATTCTAAGATGCATTTAGTGCTCTTCCTCTGACTTTGTGTAAATTAAAATATCATCGATGAACACCACAACAAATTGATCCAAGTATTCTTGAAATATTCTATTCATCATGTCCATGAAAATAGCAGGAGCATTTGTAAGTCCAATGGCATAACTAAAAATTCATAGTGTCCATACCTTGTTTGGAATGCCGTTTTGTGAATATCACCAGGACTAATTCTCAATTGGTGATAACCTGATTGTAGATCTATTTTCGAAAAAGTGGATGCTCCTTTGAGTTGATCAAATAAATCATCAATTCGAAGAAGAAGATATTTATTTTTCACAGTGACTCTATTTAATTCTCCGTAATCAATGCACAATCTTAAACTTCCATCTTTCTTTCTTACAAACAAAATCGGGGCTCCCCATGGTGACGCACTAGGACTAATAAATCCTTTATCTAGCAATTCTTGAACCTGAGTTTTCAGTTCAGCCATTTTTGTTGGAGTCATGCGGTATGGTGCCTTAGATATTGGAGACGTACTTGGTATAATGTCGATTACCATGTCCACTTCCCTTTCTGGTGGTAGGTTAGGCAACTCCTTTGGGAAAACATCCATAAATTCATTTATCACTGGAATTTGTTCAATTGGTATTTCTTTTTCCTCAACAGTGTAGACCGAAATAAGATAGGCTTGACATTGTTGGCGGACCATCCTTGCTGCCTTCATAGCCGATATTAGTACTATAGAGTTTTCAGATTGCTTCAACTTTCCAATAGATATTTCTTTATGTGGAGCTGCCTCAAACCGTACTTTCTTATATTTACAGTTTATTGTAACTCCCCATTGACTCAACCAATTCATGCCCAATATTATATCGAATTTGGTCATAGGTAAGAGGATTAGGTCTGCTTCTAAAATCATTGAACCTATCCTAATAGGGCATGCTTTATAAATTTGGTTGGTACTTGTCAACCTATACACAGGGGATTCATGTGTATAGTATTATTTGTTTCCTTTATGGGCAGTGCATGAGTGGCTACATATTGACATGCTATAAATGAATGGTAGCACCAGAATCAAATAATGCTACTGCAGAATTTCTCAAAATGTAAACCATACCTGTAACCACTTTTCCTTCTTGTTCTTATGACTCAGTGCTAGTCAATGCATGTGTTCGCAATCTCACCGCAAGTGCACGGGTCCTAGATTGTAATATATAAATTATCGATCCACAAAGATTCAGGACTATAAATTTTGCTTTTAAACACTTTCGTGTCGGATATGGAGAGAATATAGAAAATAAAATAGAAAAATGGGAAGATAATATAGTAAATAAAATGGAAAAGAAATAAAAAATGGGAAGAGAAAATTGCAAATTAGAACGAGTAGAGAACGAGAGTGCGAGTACCTAGGGTTTAGGATTTCACGTGCGTCCTTTGCAATAGGTAGGGGTATAATTATTTAATCTGGATATTATTTGTTAAAGGAGAACTAACCCTAATTTATCCTTGCACCTTCTCTAGAAACCTATAAGGCGTACCCTAATTTTCTTAACCACCTATTCTCATGGGATTAAGTTAATTAGAATCTATTAAGTTCTGTGGTTTGTTCATGGAATTCCTCAAGGTCATCATGCCTATTCTCATGGTCTTAGATTTCCAGGTTTAATATCTTGATTATCGTATATTAGGTTTCCACTTCTCAGTTTCATCGCCTAATATATGAAATTATGCTAAAGTACGGGCCAATGTACAAAGCAAGCATTAAAATCACAAGATATTAAATTAACAATAATATCCACCATAAATAAATTGAAAACCCACACCACGCTACATTGTACGCATGCTACATCCTAAACCCTAGATTTAGGGTTTAGTCAAGCATGTTTAAGTCCAAAATAAAATTCAATTTCAAATCCATTTTAAACAAGATAATTAAAATTAAAAAGGGAAAAGATAGAAACGCTTATTGGTTTGAAGCACTGATGGTGTGTCGGTCCGCCTTTTTCCCGTGCTCTCCACCTCCTTGCTCTCTCTCTTTCTATTTCAAATTTCTGTCTAGAATTTCTCTCTTGATAGACTTATCTGCTGCTACACGTTGGATTACCCCATTTCTGCCGTCTAGCCTTCACTATTTATAATAGTGATTTTACCCTATTACGCATCTTGCTAGGAGTTGAATTGCGTAGGTATTGATGGACAACCAGAAATTGCCCCTGGCTTGGAAGGCTTACGCGAATTGGATTGTGTAGTTTTGAATGATCTGCATCATCCGCATCAATGGCTAGAGTTCGTTAATTGCTTAAATGGTTCTGATCTTTTCTGGAAGCTTGGATCAATGGCCACACCTATAACATTTATTAGAAGCCTTTAAACATTTACCAAAATGACACCTTTGACAATTTCTACACATTGCAGCACCTATTGAGATGGAGTATGACTTCATTATGCTGGAAACATGTGTTGAAATCAATGGCAAAATAAGCCAAGTCTATGTTTTGATGATTAAACAAATCAATTTGAGTAAGTTTTGGTTACTAACATGTTTGTGAGATGATTAAATGATATAAAAATGAAGAAAATGAAGCATGACAGGTCAAGTCGATTTCCAAGTCAACTCAGGCATCGACTTAGGCCAAGTCGATCCCCAAGCTGACTTCGGCATCGACTTCAAACGCATTTTTATGTCCAGCGTTGAAATTGGGAGCAAAAGCTGCTAAAGTCGCACACGAAGTCGACTTCGCATGCGACTTGGGCGAAGTCGCAGACCAAGTTGACTCCAGCATCGACTTCAACCATGATTTTTTATCCAGAGTTGAAATTGGGAACGAGAGCTGCCGAAGTCGCAGACCAAGTCGACTCCACATGCGACTTGGGTAAATTCGCAGACCAAGTTGACTCCACATGTGACTTGGGTAAAGTCGCAGACCAAGTTGACTCCAGCATCGACTTCAACTGACCAGCACACGTTCTGAAGAGCAAAGTTACAAACCAAGTCGACTTGATGCTTAACTTGAGTAAAGTTGAAGACCAAGTCGACCCAATCATTCAACTCAAACCAAATGAAGTTCAAATCAAGACTAAAGAAAGCAAGGTTGCATGAATTCATTAAGAACACACTTTTGGACATCTTTTAACATTCCAAGACTCAAGTATTCAAGATTTCACGACACGGAGCTAAAGGACATCAAGATAGGATGAATAAACTAAATTTCAAATGATGTAAATCAAGGGAAGAAGCAACTTGGATGAAGTCGACTCCACCTGCAACTTGGACGAAGTCGCACACGAAGTTGACTCCACCTGCGACTTGGGTCACAACGGTCGAAATTTTTTCTAATGTTGGCACATTAAATGCGCGCCAGCTACTTCCAAACGTTCGAATTCCCTTGCCATTTATATAAGACATTCGATCTAGCCATGGATCCCTTCAAGAAAGCTCCACCGACTGCTTTGAAGATCATCGACTCCAATAGAGGAAGCTCCGAATCTCTACAATTCAAGTTAGGGTCACTATTTTTTGGAGAAATCACGATCCAGGTAAGTAGATGTCGTCCTTTCTTGATTTAGTGATGAAATTTCATGCTAAATGTGATGTGGGACTGGTGAGAGTGTGTAGCGTCTAATAATTTCGTGGTATGGGGCGTAGGGTTCGTAACATTTAGGGTAAGCAGGGTTCATGGGAAATTTGCTATGAATGTGTGATTTCTATTAAGTAAAGAATTCGTTAACAATTTCTATATTGTTAAATGTGACGTTAATCAATTCGGCTCAAACGAGAGTATGAATTGAAGGTTCCCTTATTTTGCGCCTATCATGTGTTTGGTAAAATGCTTGTATGACAGTTTTGTGTGTTGAATTTAAAGTAAACCTTGTTGATGTTGTATGTGTGGTTTGTGACATTTATCCTTGTCTATTATGTATAATGTGTTGTTTAAAATGATTAGTTATAAAGGGTTGTTCAGGGCCCCTGATTGACTTGAGGAGAGGGTTGTTCATGGTCCTTGATAGACATGAGTAGAAGATTGTTTGTGTTCTTCTATTTATATGTGGTTTTATGCGTACGATCTTGGGAGTGGGTGTTTGGACCCTATGTCTTATCATGAACACAACATGTGCATCCAAAATTTACTTATTTCCGCTTTATGCTAACCACTATCTACTTATTGAGTCTATTTAGACTCATATCGTTTGTTATTTTACCTTTAGATCACAGGCCAGGTGGGGAACTTCAAGATGGGATAAGTTGAAGATCAAATATGGGAGACCATAGCACAATTTATTTAATTTCAGTTCTTTTAAAATTTGTGCTCTTTTGATATTCGTATATGTAGATGATTATTGTGACGAATTCACTTTGACAAACATATTATATTTGATATTTTGAATTGGATTATAATCTCTGTGGATGCACATATGCATAATCATTAGGTTTGCTTGATGTGTAAGGGTAACATTCAATGATTTTTCCTTCTATATGAATGTCCTTATTATATGAAGATGCAAGTATATAAATATAGGATTGAATGTTACAATTGAAATATTTATGAATATCAGGTCATGTATTCCATATTACCCCTTGTATATTATGGGGAGATGCTGCCGAATTTTCCTTAGATTGTGTAGTACCCATTGACTAGTTATTGAGTATTTCTAGGAATGGGACGTTACATCTCCTATAGTAGCCAGCTAGCCCTAGGAAACTTCTTATTTCCGTGATATTTGTTGGTTGTGGCCACTTTGTTATTGCCTCAATCTTTTGAGGGTCTACTTGTACTCCTTTCTCAGATATAATGTGGCCGAGAAAGGCTACCTGTTTCAACCAAAATTCACATTTCTTGAATTTAGCATATAATTTCTCGCTTCGGAGAATTTCCAATACTATCCTCAAATATTTCTCATGCTCTTCTTCTGTCTTTCAATAAATCAATATATCATCAATGAACACTACCACAAATTGATCTAAAAATTCTCAAAAAATCTTGTTCATCATATCCATAAACACAGCTGGGGCATTCGTTAGTCCAAATGGTATGACTAAGAATTCATAATGTTCATATCTTGTTCTGAATGTTGTTTTATGGATGTCCTTTGGACATATCCTCAACTAGTGGTAACCTGACTATAAATCAATTTTCAAAAATGTCAAAGCTCCTTTCAACTGATCAAAAAGATCATCTATTCTTGGGAGTGGGTACTTATTTTTTACTGTTACCTTATTCAATTCTCTTTAATCAATACAGAGTCTCAAACTCCCATCCTTTTTCCTTATAAATAGTACTGGAGCTCCCCAAGGTGATGCACTGGGTCTAACAAATCCTTTATTCAATAAATCTTGAATTTGCACTTTCAACTCAACCAATTCGGCTGGTGCCATCCTATATGGGGCTTTAGATATTGGGGTTGTTCCTGGAATAATTTCTATTTCCATATCCATTTCTCTTTTCGGTGGTAAATTACATAGCTCCTTTGGAAAAATATCTGGAAATTCCTTTACCACTGGAATTTGTTCCATGGGTACTCCATCTCTTTTTATTGTGTTTATAGAGACCAGATAGGCTGTACATTGTTAGCGTATCAATTTAGCTGCTTTCATAGCTGATACCATCCTTATTGTGTTTTGTGGCTGTCTTATCTTTCTAATCTCTATTTCATCTTTTGGTGCTTCAAATTGCACCTTTTTATTTCTGCAATCATTGGTTGCACCCCATCGACTTAGCCAATCCATCCCTAGTATGACATCAAACTCTGTCATTGGTAATAGGATGAGATCAGCTTCTAATATTTTTGTTCCTATCCTGATAGGACATGCCTTGCAAATTTGATTTATACTTGCTAATCTATATACTGGGGATTCTACATGTACGGTGTTGGAAATAATTAACGAAAAATATCCAAACCATGTGTTTTGATGATTAACAACACAATTTGAGTAAATATTAGCTACTAATCTGTTTGCGCAATGTTTAAGGATATAAAAAATAAGGTATGCAAAGAATAACATATCAAGTTGATCTCCAAGTCAACTCAGACATCGACTTAGGCGAAGTCGATCCCGAAGTCGACTCCAGCAGCGACTTCAAATGACAATTCTTGGACAGCGTTGAAATTGAGGATTTGAAAAGATGAAGTCGTCTCCACTTGCAACTTGGGTGAAGTCGCAGATGAAGTCGACTCCAGTATTGACTTCAAGATGCAATTTCCTTCCAGCGTTGAAATTGGATTGCCAAGATTCTGAAGTCACAACCGAAGTCGACTCCACATGTGACTTGGGTGAAGTCGCAGGCAAAGTCGACTCCAGCATGAACTTTAACTTGGCAGGGCAAATCTTCAAGATCAAGTCAAAGGACAAGCTGACTTCAAGATAAACTTGAGTCAAATTAAGGATGAAGTCGACTAAAATTTTTCAACTTGAATATATGAAGACTAATCCAAGTTTAAAGCAAGCAAGACACATGGATTCAACCATTCTAAATCAAAGTTGGATTTGTTCATACAAGATTCGAGTTTTTCAAGTTCTCTAGACTTAAAGCTAAAGAAATTTTGTACAAATAAGTTCCAGGTATTGAAAGACAAAAGAAGAAGAAGAAGTTAAGCAAGCAAGAGACACTTCAACAAAGATCAAACTGACTTGGCAAAAGAAAGAAGTCAAGTCGCACCCGAAGTCGACTCCAAGATCGACTTGAAGCCAAGTCTCAGACCAAGTCGACCCAGAGGACAGACTTGAAAACTGAAGAACAGCTGAAGTCGCACACGAAGTCGACTCCACCTGCGACTTAGAGGCGTAACATTCGAATTTTTGAACGTTGGAACATTTATTACGTGCCAACCAACACTATAACATTCAAAATTCTCCCTCCCCTATATATAGACACTCAAGCAAACGTGAAAATATACAAGATAGAGCTAAAAAAGAGGAAAGAAGTGCTACTGAGCATTTCAATCCACTTTTCTCTATAATTGAGTGATCTATACACTTTCAAAGGAAGAACAAGCTTCAAAGTTGCTGTTTGCTTCAACAAAATACGATTTGTTGCTTCTACAGATTCTTCCTCGAGCCGAAACTTGCTACACAAATCTGTAAAGTTTAGATTTCTTCTATTTTATCTTGTTATTTGATTTTGGTGCATGGTTTGAGTTCGGTGTTTCAAACTAAGATATAGCAAGTAGGGTTGTGATTGGAGTGTAACTCATCATCTACTTGTGTTGCTTGTTATACACGCCCCCTAAAGCTAGAATCTAGAAGAGAGCGGAGGCTCTGGTTGTATATGCCCCCTAGAGCTAGAATCTAGAAGAGAGCGGAGACTCTAGTTGTATTTGCGGAATACATAGTGGAACCCAAGTCACAAGGGAGTGTGAGATTGGAAGAGTGGAGTAGGGAAAGGTTGCCCGAACCACTATAAATCTTGTCTACTATTTTTCATTTCCGCTTTCATTATCTTATTGCTTTCTATTTGTTTCATTAAAGGGGTTTAAACTAAAACGGGGTAAAATCTCTAATTAAAGTTTTAAATTTTTAAATACCCAATTCACCCCTCCCCTCTTGGGTAATTGCCATCAACTCGGGACCAACAAGTGGTATCAGAGCAGGTCTTTGAGTTTTACCAACGAGATCTTTTTGATATGGCATCCCAATCCACTTCCGTTCCCACATTTGCCGAAGGCGAATCCTTTACTAGGCCACCATTATTTAATGGGAATAATTTTGGATATTGGAAGCTACGTATGAAACAACTCATCATGGCTACAGATATGGACTCTTGGATTGCAATCCAAGACGGTGTGACTTTGCTATTGATGAAAGAGCTTCCAAATTGACCGATGAGGAAGTGAAAATTGTAAAGAGCAACGTCAAGGCTATGAATTCATTATTTTGTGCTCTTACGGCTTCCGAATATGATAGAGTATCCTC
This sequence comes from Annona cherimola, assembly GCA_030490835.1. Classification (NCBI taxonomy): domain Eukaryota; kingdom Viridiplantae; phylum Streptophyta; class Magnoliopsida; order Magnoliales; family Annonaceae; genus Annona; species Annona cherimola. The sequence goes on from CM059972.1 coordinate 48,173,253, forward strand.
TTGTTTAACTGCCAAAGAGATATGGGATACACTAACATCCATCTATGAAGGAACTTCTCAAGTCCAAGGGACAAGGAGAAATATTGTGATTGGAGAATTGGAAAACTTTAGAATGCTAGAAACAGAAAATATTTCTGAAATGTTTGCTAGATTTTCAAAGATTACTAACGCCTTGAAAGGGCTAGGAAAGGCAATTTCTAAATCTGAACAGGTCATGAAGATTCTAAGGGCACTACCCGAATCATGGACTCCAAAAATCACGGCAATAGAAGAAGCCAAGGACCTAAACACATTGAAGTTGGAAGACCTTATTAGCTCGTTAATGTCACATGAGCTAATCAAGAAAAGAAACGAGGATCACTACAAAGGCAAAAGAGCCATCGCCTTGAAAATTGCACAAGACTCGGATGACACCACCTCATCATCACAAAACGACGATGAAATTGCCTTACTTACAAAACGGTTCAGAAAATTTGTAAGGAAAAGTAGAAATTTCAGAAACTTTAAAGAAAGAAATTCTAAAGAGAAAAAGAAAGAATCAACAAAATGTTACCGGTGTGGTGGCTCGGGGCACATGCAAGCCCATTGCCCAACGCCCGAAGAAAATAAAGCAAAGGAGCAAAGAAAAGATCGAGGTGACAACAGAAAATTTCAAAGAAACAAAGGAAGAGGCATGTACGTAAATGAAGAGGAATCTACAACGTGTAGCTCTTCAAGTGAAGAATGTAAAGCAGATTGCGCAAGAATTTGTTGCATAGAAAATTCCAACATATGTTTTGCAGTCACGGAAATCTTAGAGGATCAAGCTACTTCAACGAACTGCACAAGTAGTCAAGAGGTAACCTCCAAACAAAAATCTTTTTCAATTTTCTCTTCTACAAATGAATGCCTCAAATGTGCTGAATTGGAAGAACTTCAACAAGCTTATGATTCATTATATGAGGAAATAAAGAAATTAGGAAATAAGTTTACAATAAAGAAAAGATAATGTGATGCAGTAATAATTGTGAATGGTAAACTTGCTGAAAAGATAGATAAATTAAAAAGTGAAAAGAATACCTTGGAAATTGAGTTAGAGAAACTCAAAAGGGAAAATGAATCATTAAATGAATCGCTTGTCAAGTTTTCTAATCCAGGAGAAAATATGAAAATGTTCTTGAAAATGACAACCCAAACTTGTAAGAAAAGAGTTGGGTATAATACATTTGAGCAAGAGAAATCTAATGTTCCAAGAAACAACGCCAAACCCATTTATACTAAACCTAAGATAAATCAAGTACTTTGGACCAAAAGACCAACCGAGGAACAAATTACCAAATGGCTTCCTATTTCTAGACTTCCGGGAGCTTGTAATTTTTGCAACAAGTTAGGAGACAAGGTTTATTAATGCAAATTGAGAAAATTGCAAAACCTTGGTGCAAAATTGGTTTGGATGTCGAAAAGCATTGGATTTATGGCTTCAAAGATAGACCAACATAGACTCCAAAGGATAACTAACCCAAATGGACCCATAAAATGGGTACCAAAAGGATGAGCTCCACTTGACTTAATTTTTGCAGGTTTGTCTTAGAGCTAAGGCCAATAACATATGGTTTATGGATAATGGTTGCTCAAGACATATGACAGGAGAAAAAGGACTGTTCCATAAGATCAACTCATGCAATGAAGGAACAGTAGCTTTCGGAAATAATGAAAAAGGTAAAATAAAGGGTAAAGGAAATGCTTATGGTATTTCAAATGCATGTATTGAAGATGTACTATTTGTTGAAAGACTCAAATACAACCTAATGAGTATTAGTCAATTATGTGATGAATGATATAAAGTTGTATTTGAATCCTCTATATGTAATGTTTTTTATGATGAACACATAGTATTTAGTGGCAAAAGACATGAAAATATATATTTGGTTTGCCTTGATGAACTAGAAGGGAAATATCTAATAGCCATAGAAAATAATCCATGTATATGGCATACAAGGCTTGGACATATAAATATGTCAAATATTAAAACATTGTGGAAAAAGAATCTAGTACAAGGGTTACCAAAGCTCAAATATGACAAGGATAAGATGTGTAAAGCTTGTCAACTATCTAAACAACCCAAAATTCCATTTTCCACCAAAAAGAAAATTTCAACAACTAGACCACTTGAGTTGTTACATATGGATCTTTATGGGCCATCAGACATTTTAACTCTTCGTGGGAAAAAGTACGTGTATGTAATTGTTGATGATTTTTCAAGATTTACTTGGATTATACTCTTAGCTAGCAAAGATGAAGCATTTTCTATATTTGTCACGTTTTCAAATTTGGTGCAAAATGAAAAACAAAGTTCAATCATTTCCATTAGAAGTTATCATGGTGGTGAAATTGAAAATATTCGATTCATAGAATTTTGCAATGAAAAAGGAATTCACCATACATTTTCTACACCAAGAACTCCTCAACAAAACGGAGTTGTTGAAAGGAAAAACCGGACAATACAAGAAATGGCTAGAACCATGCTAAATGAGAGTAAATTGTCCAAAAGATTTTGGGCTGAAGCTGTAAGTACAGCGTGTCATGTATTAAACCGAGTTACCATTAGAGCAATATTGAAAAAGATCCCATATGAACTTTGAAAAGGCAGAAAACCAAACATATCATGTTTCCATGCTTTTGGATGCACTTGTTGTGTTAAATAATGGGAAAAAAATTTGGGAAAATTAGATGCCAAAAGTGATGAAACTATTTTCTTAGGTTATTCATTAAATAGCAAAGCATATAGGATTTTCAACAAAAGAAATCAAATAGTAGAAGAACCAATATATGTTGTTTTTGATGAATTTAACCAAACTCCGAGAAATGAGGTTGAACTAAGTGATGCAGATGATACAAAAGCAAAACAATAAGAACAACAAAAGGAAACCGAGCTCAAGCCAGAAAACCCCATGGAGAAAGAGGTAAGTGAAGGTAATGACTCCTACAAACCTTCAATTGATTTGAAATTCAAAAATGCCCATCCAATTGAGCAAGTCATTGGAAATATTTATGAAGGAGTAAAAACTAAGAGATCAAAATAAAATATTTGTGGACAATATGCATTTGTGTCAAAAATTGAACCGACCACTATTGAACAAGCTCTTAATGATGAAAACTGGGTTATTGCAATGCAAGAAGAGCTAAATCAATTTGAAAGAAATAATATATGACATTTAGTTCCTAGACCAAATGATTATACCATTATTGGTACCAAATGGGTATTTAGGAACAAATTGGACGAAAGCGGACTTGTAATAAGAAACAAAGCTAGACTAGTAGCCAGAGGGTATTCCCAGGAAGAAGGGATTGATTTTGAAGAATCATATGCACCCGTGGCTAGATTAGAAGCCATACGCATTTTACTAGCATTTGCTTCTCACATGAATTTCAAATTGTTTCAAATGGATGTAGAAAATGCATTTTTGAATGGATACTTGAATGAAGAAGTACATGTAGAACAACCCCCTGGATTTGAAGAAAAGGATCAATCAAAATATGTTTATAAATTAACCAAAGCATTATATGGACTAAAACAAGCTCCACGAGCTTGGTATGAAAGGTTAAATAGATTTTTGATTGATCATGATTTTCAAAGAGGAAAAGTTGATACTACTTTATTCATCAAGTATAAAAGTAAAAATATTTTAATTGTGCAAATTTATGTAGATGACATAATATTTTGCGCTACTGATGAAACTCTGTCCAGCACAGTGAAAATGACAAAATAAATATATAATGTTAATATTTCTTTCTGAGATTTTTATGAGGGTTAATTATTGTAGTTATTGATATATGATAGAAATTTTAGAATTAAATACCTTTATTTGATTTCAAATCAAGATTTAAATAAATCAGTACGCCTGATTTCAGCAAATGAGGACAGTTTGAGAAATAATAAAAAAAAAATATGAAATCTAAGTGGAAATGATCGAAATTCATATATATGTTAGGTAAGAGAGTAATAAAGGATTAAGGATAGCAAGTATGATTAATAATTGATGATATTATATGTATATGGAATTAATGGATAAATAAGAAGATAGAACATAGTAAAAATAAGAAGAGAAGGGCTGTTTTGGAATTTAATAATAAGTTCTAGAAATTTTAAATGAAATTTATTTTCATTATAATGTGTAAAAAAGGTTTACAAAAAATTTACAAATTTATGATCACTAAGTAAGTGATTAAGTACTTAAGATATGATTTTAGAAAATATAAATGAGGGTAAAATGTAATATATAGGGCTATTTGAGGGAAATTACAAAAATTATAAAAAGTATAGACCCAAATTATAAGCCCTTACCCTTAAGAAAATATCTTGAATAATATGTCAATTATAGGAAATATATGCTAAGTATAAAATGCTAAAATCCAAGATGTTGGATTTAGCTAAGTGTTACAAATCCTAAGTAGGATTTGGAAAATTAACCCTTAAATGAGGATGTCAAAATAAATGGAATGGTTAGACCTTGAAACAAGTTCAACCAAATGAGGATAAGAGTGGTTGGTATTAGCCAAATATGAAAATGTGGTTAGAAGATAATTAAATTGAATTAATGGGAAAAGGAAGATAAACAGCTTCTTTGAATTGGTGACATCAAATGACTTAGGAAGTTCATAAGCAATTGCCTTAAGAAGTTGATTAAAGGAAAGAAAACAAGTGTTAAAGATGGAATTGATAAGCGAGAGATGGTAAACATAAGTGAATTGGAACAGGGTGATAACAATATTGAACTAAAGGTAAAAATGGGTCAAAGTTAATATGAAACACACATGGGTTAGAAAACCCTAAGATAGATTCAGAGTTAATAGTAGAAATGTGCAAGCACGGGATAATATGTTTATATGAGAAAAAAATGGTCCTTTTCATTTGTATAGGAAAAAGTGGAAGGTACAAGTTGACTATGCAGGTAAGCAAGTTATATGCTTTCTAAAATGTTTCTAAATTATTACAAATTGTTTACTCACATGTTTTATGAATTATATTTAAGGATGGTCATTCCTAAAATGCTTTAAATGAAGTGATTGCTAATTGCTTGTTAAATTCTTTTGTAAAATGTTTATGATTTATAAATGTCATGTCGTCATATGTATGTGAATGATCATGGTACACGAGGATTAGGTCATAGCTGAGGTAGTAAGTGGACCGGATGTCCCCCTCACTATCGCCAAGTCGCTTATATAGGCCTAGGCCGGTGGCAACCTCCCTGAAATGGGAGCAGAATCAAGTAGTGGATGCCTAGCTAGCGATCCATTTGGAAAAAGGTCATATATGCTTGAAAAGTGTCTCCTACCCAATAGAAAGAAATGCATTTCAAGGAAAAGAAAATGTTTACTTGCAAAAGAAAATTCTTACTTACTGAGTATTATTACTCACATGTGTTTCAAAATATCAGACAGGCTATGGAGCTAACTCATAAAGGATGCCAGGTAGAAATGATATACAAATATTATTTGCAGTCCTATGTAGATGTCCAGAGGGGCGAATGTAAGATGATCATGTTTAAAGACATATATTTATGAATATGATAAGTATGATTGTATTTATGTGAATATGTGAATTATTTCAATAAAAGAAAATATGAATGGTTTTGTGGTAATATGAATGATTATATGGAATTTTCAAAGTATGTATGTATGAAATATTTAGGTTGAGAGAACTTATGATGTAGACAAATCAGTTATTATGATATGAATACTATATGTGAAATTGATGTCAAAAATGTGTTTATATACGATGATATGATGTTATGAGATGATTAAAAAAAAATTGGACGAGATCCAATTAAAAATCTCGCCGTGTGACCAAGGCAACAATCCTAAGTCACGTTTAACAACCCTTTTCGACCCCGGAAAGGACTATGTGGAGCCTCGGATCTGGGGCGCCACAGTAGTGGTCAAAGCTTCTTTTAACCTGCAAAATGAATTTAAATAGTTATCAAAAAAATTAAATTTTACATCTTGATTTAGCAGGTTAGTTAGTGGCTTAGCAATTTTAGAAAAATCATTAATGAAACGCCGATAGAAACCGGCATGTCCCAGGAAACTCCGAATTCCTTTGACCGAATTGGGTGGCGGTAGTTTTTCAATGACTTCTATTTTTTGCCTGGTTAGGTATTGTTTGAGCCCAGAAATGCATACATGAGATTTTTAGGAAGAGGTTTGAGTTCTACCTTTGGCACTTCTTCCTTTGTTTTTATCGAAGGAAAGGAACTGAAGTCTATATCCAGCTTCCCAGGAGATGAGTCTGCAACAGGTGAGATAAAAGGGGTTCCATCCAAGAGAGCGGCACAAGCAGACAATTCAGGGTTATCATTTTCAACAGTTGCACTCTGAATGATACATACTTCTATCAGGTCACCCTTTTCTTCGATCGGCAAAGGGTTGATGATGTCGACCCGCAGGCAAGAGCTATCGGTTGATAGGTGCTTTGTTGCCTCAGAAAGATTAAATTCGACCTTTTCATCTCCAACTGTCAGTGAGAGTCGACCATTCTTGACGTCTATGATGGCTCCGGCAGTGGCTAAGAAAGGTCGTCCGAGAATGATCAGGATTTGGCGATCCTCCTCCATGTCGAGGACCACAAAGTCGACTGGGATGAACAATTTGCCGACTTTCAAGGGAACGTCTTCAAGGATGCCGACTAGAAATTTAAATGATTGGTCGGCAAGTTGGAGAGACATGGACGTTGGTTTTGGATCACCCATGTTCAGCTTTTTACAGATGGAGAGTGGGATCAGACTTACACTGGCTCCGAGGTCACATAGTGCTTTGCTGATTTGGACATTCCCAAGAGCACATGGAATGGAGAAGCTTCCAGGGTCCATTAGCTTCTCACGTAACTTGTTCTGCAAAATAGCGCTGCACTCCTCAGTGAGTGAAATGGTTCCGTACTCCTCGAGTTTTCTTTTGTTGGATAGCATGTCCTTGAGAAATTTTGCATAAGCTGGCATTTGGGAAAGCATATCAATGAAAGGGACGTTGATTGACAGGTTCTTAAGAGTAGAAATAAACTTCTCGAACTGCTTTTGGAACTTAGCCTGTTGTTGCCTTTGTGGGAAGGGGAGAGGCGGCTGGTAAGGAGGTGGTGGTACATAAGGCTTTTCCATCACTGGTTCTGGTTGTGGCTCCTCTTCTTGCTTCTTTCTTTGCTCGGCTGTGGCGCCCCAAACCCGAGCGTCACATCCTAAGCCTTACCTCGAGATCATATTGATTGGTAAACGTGATCAGGATTGTTACGCTTGGGTTTGGGGCGCCACAGAGCTTGGTATCAGAGCATGGATTGGTAAATAGGCGTGGAAAATTTCTAAGTATAGAAAATTTATAGAATATGATGAGATATGCATGATTATACATGAATATGCATGATTATGTGATGAAATAGATATGTTTATGTGATGATGAGGTATGCTTATAACATGATGAAATGCATGCCATATGACAATGAATTATTGTTGCAATGCAATTTGATTGCTATGTCTATACAGATGGTGGATAGAGGTAAGCGGATGATGAGTGCGGAGGAGTTACAAAAAGAGAGGGAGGAGAAGGAGAGGAGACAACGAAGGGAAGAAAATATTAATAGATGGTGGGGATCCCAGCACAATACACTACAGTTTCCTGTAGTTCCCTCTGACCAACATGAACAAGGACTAGGAGAGCCCTCCAGTTACAAACCTAGGGCACGAGTACTACCAGGAACCTATCTTGGAATTCCTCGGGATCCACGTGTTCCAACGGATAGAGTAGACCCACAAGACCTACAGGACTTTTGGACGAAGACTAAGGCACCTACACCCCCCGACGCAGGCCCATGGTATAGGTTCGTTGATGGGTGTGTCCAGTTTCGTTATGGAGCATCTTAGGATAGACTCCATCAGCGGGAAGTGGACATGACCCTCTATATACAAAGGCGTCGTGCCGAGGGAGTCATGATAATTGGAAATTAGTATTATATTTTGTGGACATTTTATACCAATTTGGTGGATAATTAATTGAAATTAATATAAAATTTGGTTTAAAATGTCGTTTTGTAACTTTTGTGTATTAAATATTAATTTCAAGCAATGTAAACAATTTTTATAATCTTTTGGCTTGAAATTACATTTTATTTGTTGCCATGAAATTAAATGGGTTTGAAATAATTTTTATAATAATGATCCACTAATAATTTTGACGAATTAATGATTTAAATATTTTTTATGCAGGGAAAACAAGTTTCACCAAGTGGGTCCCACATGGAAATCAAATCATGCAAAATCCAAGCCATCCATCACGTCCAATGTGTCCAGCCATTTGATCACATCCAATGCTGCATCCATCCATTTATTTTCCATCAACTAAAATCCAGCAATAGCATTTCACGTGCATACTATCCAAATCATGCAGCCAATTTAATCCATTGTAGATCACGTGACCATCATCTGATCAAAACCGTCCATTCCATGCTGCAAATCAAAATTTCATAAACTGCCCAATTCACGTGATTTAAAATACAGCAGCCATTGATGGACCCCACAAGCCATCACGTTCATCAAGCAGCCCATTTATCAGCCGACCACAATGCATTATAAAAATCAGCAGCACATCTATTGCAATCCACGTGAATACCTGTTGAAATTAGTGGACCCCACAAGCATCAAATGCAAGCTGCCCATCACATGAAATTGCAAAGTGTAGCAGCACACTTCCCATTTGCCCACGCCGTCCATCCACTTTTTCAGCATCCATTGACCCCACGTCCATAAATATTGTAGCAATACATTTATCCAAGATGTTCCCACGTCCAATGCATCTAATAAATCAAGCCATCCAAAACACATCAGCATTTTTCAGCCGTCCACATTTGCATAGCCAATTCAGATGATCATGCAGATGGACCCCACCTAGACAAGTTGTCCATTAATTTTCCTTGCCCATCACATGAGCATAAAGTAGACCCCACAAACCATTCACCAAATCAAAGCAAATGCATTCACCATAAAAAAAATCAGCCATCCAAGCTCCCATGTATGGCCCACCAGCACATCACTTATCCCAGCAACATCTGCCCATTTTTATTTCTCCAAAATAGAAAACACATGAATTGTGATGGGCCATGCTACCTATTGAATTTTTCAATAGCAACAACATTTTTAAAATGCAAGCAGCAGCTAGTTAGTGTTCAGCAAATATCCATTGCCAAATTCACGTGATAGGCATTGATCATGCTGCCTAAATCCAGCCATTTAATCTGCTGTCCACACATCACGTTACCTAGCAGCTGCCAATTCACGTGATTTTTATGACACTTATGTCAGCTGATTAAAATGCTAAGATACCATCACGTGAAATGCAATGTCAACCAGCAGCATGTTTCGTGATTGTGGCCCACCAAAAATCCAGCTGCCCATTTCTCCAACATATCATGTGATCTGTTATGGCCCACCAGAAATTAAGCATCAGCACCATCCATGATCAAACTCCAGTCATTTAAAATGCAGCATTTTCAGCAGCATCCCAATTCAAGTAAATAAGCTGTCCATTAATTACGAATTGCACATTATTTAGTGGACACCACTAGCTGCCGTTTCACATGAGCATTTTTTAAGCATCGCATCTGAATTTTCCAGCACATTAAAAATGCTGTATTCACGTGAAATCCATCCCATTCATTTACACAAGCTGTCCATGCCCATACAGCATCAGCATGTCACGAGATCAGCAGCACACAATTTATCACGGACCCCACTATTGGAAACATATGGAAAATAAGCCAAGTCTATGTTTTGATGATTAACAAATCAATTTGAGTAAGTTTTGGTTACTAACATATTTGTGGAAATGATTAATGGTTATACAAATGAAGAGAATGAAGCATGGCAAGTCAAGTAGAATTCCAAGTCGACTCAGGCATAAGTCGATCCCCTAGTCGACTCCAGCAGCGACTTCAAAATGTCATTTCCTTCCAGAGTTGAAATCGAGAATGAGAGTTGCCGAAGTCACATCCCAAGTCGACTCCGCTTGCGATTGGGTGAAGTTGCAGACCAAGTCGACTCCAGCATCGACTTCGAAACGTCATTTCCTTCCAGAGTTGAAATCGAGAATGAGAGCAGCCGAAGTCGCATCCCAAGTCGACTCCGCATGCGATTTGGGTGAAGTCGCAGACCAAGTCGACTCCATCTTCGACTTCGGTGCGGAAATTTCCGAACGAGTTAACTCAATGACAGATTTGAGTGGAGATGAAGATCAAGACGACTCAAATGAAGATCAAAGCAAGAAGGGTTGCATGAATCGATCATGTTGGATTATGAACATATATTTGGACATCATTAGGCGTTCTAAGATTCAAGTATTCAAGATTTCAAGGATTCAAAGTTTGCAAGTCACGAAGCTAAAAGGACATCAAGCTAGGATGATTATACTGAGTTGCAAGAGATATAATCAAAGGAAGAACAACCAAACATGAAGAAATTCAAGTAAGCAAGGCATTCCAAGGATTTAAATTTCAACTAGCAAGCTGAGTAAGTGAAGTCGCATCAGAAGTCGACTTCACCTCCGACTTGGGTCAATTCGAGGACCAAGTCGACCAGACTGGAACTTGAAGAAATTGCGGAGAGCCGAAGTCGCACCCGAAGTCGACTCTGTTGGAAATATGTGGAAAACTAGTTAAATCTATGTTTTGATGATTAACAAATCAATTTGAGTAAGTCTTGGCTACTAACACGTTTGTGGAAATGTTTAAGGCATATACATTTGAAGAAAATAAAGCATGGAAGGCCAAGTCGTTCTCCAAGTCGACCCCAAGATTGACTTCAAGAAGCCAAATCTGTCCAGAGTTGAAACGGGAAGAAGAGCAGGTGAAGTCGCAGGCCAAGTCGACTCCACTTGCGACTTGGGAAGCCAAGTCGCAAACGAAGTCGACTCCAGCATCGACTTCAGACGGGAAAAACCATCCAGGGTTGAATTTGGAATAGAAGTATACCGAAGTCGCAGTCGAAGTCGACTCCAGTTGCGACTTGGGCGAAGTCGCAGACGAAGTCGACCCCGAGTTCGACTTGACATTCTTCAAAGTCCAAAATGCAGATTCAAGCTCATTTCCAAGATCAACTTAAGATCTCTCAAGACCAAATCAAGGATACAAGCTCATTATCAAGATCAAGTTTATCAAGTCCAAACAAAAGCTTCAAGAACACTTTAAGGTGAAGAAACTCAAGACATGAAGATTAGAATCAAAAACAAGTTCTTCAAGAAGTCTACAAATATGTGAAGCCATTCCAAAATAAAATGATCAAAGAAAGAAGCCAAGCAAGCTAAGAAGAAGATAATGATCCAAAGGAATTGAAGGAATGAAGAAGCCTAAGCAAAACAAAGCAATCTCCAAAGTCTTCAAGTTCATCAAAGCCAACTGACAAGGTGAAGTCGCACCCGAAGTTGACTTCACCTGCGACTTGGGTCAAGTCGATACCCAAGTCGACCCGACCTGGAACTTGATGTTGCGACGGAGAGGCGAAGTCGCACCCGAAGTCGACTCCATCTGCGACTTGGGCGAAGTCGCATCCGAAGTCGACTCCGCATGCGACTTGGGTCGCAACGGTTGGAATTTATTCGAACGTTGACGCATTAAATGCGCGCCACCTACCTTCTAACGTTCGGATTCCCTCCAAAATTATAAAAAGCATTCATGGTGGACGAGGGAAGTAGCTGAGAATCATTAAGTGTGCTTAACTCCTATATTCAAGAGCTCTAAAAAGATCAAGCCATTCAAAGAGGAAGAACTTCACTTCAAATTGCAAGAGCTATATTTCTGAATCTTCAAAGCCTACATTACGAGTTCTTCTCTGCGCCAAATTGCTTCTACACATCTGTAAAGTGTAGACTTCTTTTGTTATTTCATTTTGTTGTATTGAACTTGATTTAGTTTGAGGAACTAAGATCAAGTGTAAGCAAAGTAGTGTGTGATTGGAGTGGAACTCATCACCTACTTGTGCTGTGTTGTGTTGAAGCCCCCTAGAGCTGGAATCTAGAAGAGAGCAGTGGCTCTAATTGTATTTGAAGAATACAATAGTGGAACCCAAGTCACAAGGAGTGTGAGCTTGGAAGAGTGGAGTAGGGAGGTTGCCCGAACCACTATTAAAATCTTGTGTGCTTGATTTATTTTTCTGCTCTCTACATTATATTGCTTTCCATTTCGTTTCTCATTAAGGGGACTAGATTAATCCGGGGTAAAGTTTCTGTTTAAGTTATAAATTTTTAAAGAACCCAATTCACCCCTCCCCTCTTGGGTTTTGCCATCAACTCGGGACCAACAAGTGGTATCAGAGCAGGTCTTTGAGTTAAACCAAAGAGATCCAATCACATGGCATCCCAATCTACTTCCGTTCCCGCTTTTGCTGAGGGCCAATCATTTACTAGGCCACCATTGTTTGATGGGAACAATTTCGGTTATTGGAAGCTTCGTATGAAGCAACTCATTATGGCTACCGATATGGACTCTTGGATTGCGATCCAAGATGGTGTAACCTTGCCAATTGATGAAAGAGCTTCCAAATGGACCGAAGAGGAAGTAAGAACCGTCAAGAGCAATGCTAAGGCTCTGAACTTTTTATTTTGTGCTCTTACGGCTTCTGAATATGATAGAGTATCCTCTTGCCTAACCGCTAAAGAAATATGGGATACTTTAACATCAATTTATGAAGGAACTTCTCAAGTCCAAGGGACTAGGAGAAATATTCTGATAGGAGAGTTGGAAAGCTTTAGAATGCTAGAAACAGAAAATATTTCTGAAATGTTTGCTAGATTTTCTAAGATTACTAACGCCTTGAAAGGTCTTGGAAAGGCTATATCTGAATCCGAACAGGTCATGAAGATACTAAAAGCTCTACCAGAATCTTGGACTCCAAATATTACGGCGATTGAAGACGCCAAAGACCTAAATACACTAAAGCTAGAAGATCTAATTAGCTCATTAATGTCACATGAGCTAATTAAGAGAAGAAACGAAGACAATCACAAAGGCAAGAAAGCTATTGCGTTAAAAGCGGCACACAACTCAGAAGAGTCTACCTCCTCTTCGCATAATGATAATGAAGATATTGCACTTCTCACTCGCAAATTCCGAAAATTTGTGAGAAAAGAAAGGAACTTCAAGGACTTCAAAGAAAGAACAAGAAGAGAGAAGAAGAAGGAGCCAACGAAGTGCTACAAATGCGGCAGGATAGGACACATGCAAGCTCAATGTCCTACGCCGGAAGAGAAATCAAAAGAGTATCAAGAAAGGAAGGAAGGACATGAAGGTAGAAGATATCAAAGGCCAAAGGGAAGAAGCATGTACCTCAATGAAGAAACCTCATCAACAAGCAGCTCCTCAACCGACGAATTCGAGGCGGCAAATTGTGCTAGAATTTGCTGCATGACACGGATCGAACAAGAAGAAGATCTGTTATGTTTGAACACAACGGAAGTTTTGGAAGAATAAACCATCTCAACAAGATGCACGAGCAATGAAGAGGTAACTTCCAAACCTTGCTATTCTCAATCAAATTATTCTTCTTTTCAAGAATGCCTCAAATGTGCTGAGTTAGAAGAACTACAAATTTCTTATGATTCATTATATGAGGAAATCAAAAAGCTAGGAAACAAGTTGTCATTGAAGAGACAACAATGTAACTTCGTTATTATTGAAAATGGAAAACTAGCTGAAAAATCAACAAAACTGAAAGAAGAAAATGAATCATTGTTGGAAGAGATAGAAAAATTGAAAAAGGAGAACGAATCATTAAATGAATCATTAGCAAAGTTCTCTAATCCCAGAGAAAATGTGAAGATGTTTTTGAACATGACTGCTCAAACAAATAAAAGAGGCCTTGGATATTATACTTTTGAGCAAAAAGAAAGTGGCAAATCGAATGTGCCAATATTTGTGAAATATCAAAACAAAACTGCACCTATATAGAAGCCACAAAGGAAAAATATTATGTGGACTAGAAGGCCAACATTTGAACCAAAATATACTTGGAAGCCTACTCCTAGATTACCAATGGCTTGTAATTTCTGCAACAAAATGGGTCATAAAGCCTATAAATGTAACTTTAAGAAACTACATGACCATGGTGCAAAATTAGTTTGGGTTCCAAGGAACACAAGATTTGGGCTTTCTAAGTTAGAGCAACAAAGATTGAATAATATTACTAACCCAAATGGACCCATAAAATGGGTACCAAAAAGATGAGATTTATTCCTTTATTTTTCAGATTTGTTTCAAGGCAAAGGCAAACAATGTATGGTTCATGGACAGCGGTTGTTCAAGGCATATGACCGGAGAAAGAAGTTTATTTCATAAACTTAAGCCTTGCAACGATGGAACGGTTGCCTTTGGCAATAATGAGAAAGGTAAAATTAAAGGTAAAGGAAATATTTATAGTATTTCAAATGCATGCATGGAAGATGTTTTGTTTGTTGAAGGACTCAAGCATAACCTAATGAGCATTAGTCAATTATGTGACAAAGGATACAAGGTTGTGTTTGAATTATCTATATATAATGTATTTGATGGAGAACATATCATGTTTAGTGGAAAAAGACATGAAAATGTATATTTGGTTTCACTTGATGAATTAGATGGTCAATGTCTAATGGCCATTGATAATGATCCATGGGTTTGGCATAAAAGGCTTGGACATATAAACATGGGAAATATTAAGACCCTATGGAAAAAGAGTTTTGTAGAAGGCTTGCCAAAGTTGAAATATGACAAAGACAAAATTTGCAAGGCATGTCAATTATCTAAACAACCTAAGATGCCTTTCTGTACCAAAAAGGAAATCTCCACCACTAGGCCACTTGAATTGCTACACATGGATCTATATGGGCCATCCGATATTTTAACCATTGGTGGAAAGAAAAATATATTTGTTATTGTTGATGATTTTTCAAGATTCACATGGATAATTCTCTTAGCTAGCAAAGATGAAGCCTTCCCTATGTTTTCAACTTTTGTAAATTTGGTGCAAAATGAAAAACAAAGTACTATTACGACTATAAGAAGTGATCATGGTGGTGAATTTGAAAACAAACGATTCATAGAGTTATGTAATGAAAAAGGAATTCATCACACATTCTCTGCACCAAGAACTGCACAACAAAATGGAGTAGTTGAAAGGAATAACAGAACTATACAAGAGATGGCTAGAACAATGCTAAATGAGAGCAAATTATCCAAGAAATTTTGGGGTGAAGCTGTAAGCACAGCTTGTCATGTTTTGAATCGAGTTATCATTAGAGCAATCTTGAAAAAGACCCCATATGAGCTATGGAAAGGAAGGAAACCAAATATCTCTTATTTTCATGCTTTTGGATGCACATGCTATGTTTTGAACAATGGAAAAACCAACTTGGGAAAACTAGATGCTAAAAGTGATGAGGCAATATTCCTTGGGTACTCATCAAATAGCAAAGCATATAGAGTATTCAATAAACGAAACCAAGTGGTAGAAGAATCCATACATGTTGTTTTTGATGAAACTAACCCATGCTTCAAAAGAAAAGATGATTTAAGTGATGCAGATGATATAGCAAGCAATCTTGAAAAACTGCGTGTGGAAAAGCAAGAAGATTCCATGGAGGAAAGGGTAAGTGAAGGTAATAATTTCTACAAATCTCTAACTGATTTAAAATTCAAACATGCCCATCCAATTGAACAAGTTATAGAGAATGTGTATGAAGGTGTAAAAACTAGAAGGTCAAAGCAAAATGTTTGTGGACAATACGCCTTTATATCTAAAATTGAACCATCCACTATTGATCAAGCTCTTGATGATGAGAACTGGATTATAGCAATGCAAGAAGAGCTAAATCAATTTGAAAGAAACCAAGTTTGGCACCTTGTTCCTAGACCAAACGATTGTATTGTTATTGGCACCAAGTGGGTCTTTAGGAACAAATTAAATGAAAGCGGACTTGTAGTGAGAAACAAAGCTAGACTCGTGGCAAAAGGATACTTACAAGAAGAAGGAATATATTTTGAGGAATCTTATGCCCCGGTTGCTAGATTAGAGACAATTCGCATCTTACTAGCTTTCGCATCTCACATGAACTTTAAATTGTTTCAAATGGATGTTAAAAGTGCATTTCTGAATGGATATATAAATGAAGAGATGTATGTAGAACAACCACCTGGATTTGAGGAAAAAGATCAATCTAAATTTGTATACAAGTTAACCAAAGCATTATATGGATTAAAACAAGCTCCAAGGGCTTGGTATGATAGATTAAGCAAATTTCTGATTGATCATGATTTTCAAAAAGGAAAGGTAGACACCACTTTGTTTATCAAGTATAAAGAAAAGGATATTTTGATCATTCAAATTTATGTTGATGATATCATTTTTTGGTGCTACTAATGAGACTCTTTGTCAAGAATTTTCTGAGCTTATGCAGAAAGAATTTGAGATGTGCATGATGGGAGAGTTAAATTTCTTCCTTGGACTGCAAATCAAGCAATTAAATGAAGGAATCTTCATTAACCAGTCCAAGTATATCAAAGAAATGCTGAAGAAGTTTGACATGGAAAATAGCAAAGGAGCAAACACGCTAATGAGCTCAACAATCAAAATCGACAAAAATGAAAAAGGGAAATTGATTGATTTGAAATTGTATAGAAGCATGATAGGTTCTTTATTGTATTTAACTGCTTCTAGGCCTGATATATTGTTTAGTGTGTGTATGTGCTCTAGATTTCAATCATGTCCAAAAGAATCATACTTGGTAGCTGTGAAAATAATTCTCAGATACCTAGTTGACACTACCAATATAGGACTTTGGTATCCAAAGGGCTCTAATTTTGATCTAATCGGCTACTCGGATGCGGATTTTTCCGGTTACAAAGTAGATAGAAAAAGCACAAGTGGAACATGTCAATTTCTTGGAAACATGTTGGTTTCATGGTTTTCAAGAAAATAAACTAGTGTTGCTCTATCTACGGCGGAAGCCGAATACATTGCCGCCGGGAGCTGTTGTGCCCAATTACTTTGGATGAAACAGCAACTTAGGGACCATGGCATGGATTTTAAAGATATACCCATTAAATGTGATAATACTAGTGCCATATGTTTAACTAAAAATCCAGTCTTGCATTCTAGGACCAAACATATAGACCTTAGACACCATTTCATTAGAGAACATGTAGAAAATCATGACATATGTTTGGTATATGTAAGAACAGAGGATCAAGTTGCAGACATATTCACAAAGCCCCTAGCAAAAGAAGCATTTTATAAGATTAGAAATGACATGGGAATGATTGAATTAACTTAGCATAAACTTAGGGGGAGCACCTGTTTAGGGGGAGCAAACCCACCTATCTCTTTACCCTCTAACTTTTTGATATATTGACAAAAAGGGGGAGACGAGTAGGATTTGAGGGGGAGAAGAGTAGGATATGTTTGGGGAGAAGAGTAGGATATGTTTGTTGAATGTTTTTATTGAAAGTTTGCATGAGCATATGTATGATAACACTTCAAATACAAACTTATCGTATTTTTAAGTAATTGAAAGGTATACACTTAAATCGGTTTTGTCAATCATCAAAAAGGGGGAGATTGTTGGAAATATGTGGAAAACTAGCTAAATCTATGTTTTGATGATTAACAAATCAATTTGAGTAAGTCTTGGCTACTAACACGTTTGTGGAAATGTTTAAGGCATATACATTTGAAGAAAATAAAGCATGGAAGGCCAAGTCGTTCTCCAAGTCGACCCCAAGATCGACTTCCAGAAGCCAAATCTGTCCAGAGTTGAAACGGGAAGAAGAGCAGGTGAAGTCGCAGGCCAAGTCGACTCCACTTGCGACTTGGGAAGCCAAGTCGCAAACGAAGTCTACTCCAGCATCGACTTCAGACGGGAAAAACCGTCCAGAGTTGAATTTGGGATAGAAGTATACCGAAGTCGCAGTCGAAGTCGACTCCAGTTGCGACTTGGGCGAAGTCGCAGACGAAGTCGACCCCGAGTTCGACTTGACATTCTTCAAAGTCCAAAATGCAGATTCAAGCTCATTTCCAAGATCAACTTAAGATCTCTCAAGACCAAATCAAGGATACAAGCTCATTACCAAGATCAAGTTTATCAAGTCCAAACAAAAGCTTCAAGAACACTTTAAGGTGAAGAAACTCAAGACATGAAGATTAGAAGCAAAAACAAGTTCTTCAAGAAGTCTACAAATATGTGAAGCCATTCCAAAATAAAATGATCAAAGAAAGAAGCCAAGCAAGCTAAGAAGAAGATAATGATCCAAAGGAATTGAAGGAATGGAGAAGCCTAAGCAAAACAAAGCAATCTCCAAAGTCTTCAAGTTCATCAAAGCCAACTGACAAGGTGAAGTCGCACCCGAAGTCAACTTGACCTGCGACTTGGGTCAAGTCGATACCCAAGTCGACCTGACCTGCGACTTGGGTCAACTTGATTTGCTTATTTTCTAACATCCAGTAAACGATGGATATCTAGGAAGTGCAGGAGGGGGCAAGGACATATGGCTTTGGATGGAAATTTGGGCGGAAAGACTAAGAGAGAGTGGGGATTGATGCATGCTTGCTGGTGGGTAATTTTTGTTTGAAATTGGATGGAATAGCTGCCCCCGTTCTGCATTACGTCTGGAATCGGTGGCTACCTGGAATTTTCATTATCGATTGGAGAAGGGAGTTCGGTCTCGGTGCTGCAAATTCTGATTTTAATGGCTAGATTTTTGTGGTGCCTGTAATTGCTGAAATTAAAAGGGCACGGGCAGCGTCTTTGGTCTGGTTCGGTGGTTTGAAGCGGGGAAAAAGGAGACTTGGGTTTGGAGAGGATGGAACACAGGCTCAATGGCTGAAAGAGATGACGCTTTAATGGCTGCTGAGTCGTGACTGCTATAATGGATCGGGGCTTGCTGTTAGGGAATGGGCGTTGTTTGCTGCCGGAATTTGGGATCGCTGCCATGGCCGCCAACTTTGATGGAGAAGGCTGCTCGATTTGTGATTATCGAGATAGGTTTTAGGGGAAGAAATTGATTTGGGCTGCTTGGTTTGCTGCGAATGTAAGGAAGGCAGCTTCTCGGACGGAGAGACGGAAGCCATGGCTAGTTGAGAAAGGGCTGGAAAATGGGTTGCGGTACGATAGCTAGAATTTGGTGTGGCTGAAACAGATGGAAGATGCAGAGGTGGGTTTTCTGCTATGGTTGTCATTTGAAAAACCATGCTGCTACTGTGTGCCGTCGATTTTCGGTGGAGAGAAGATGGTTTGAAGTGCTTGGCTAAAATCAGAAGAAACCAAGGAAGAGTGCTGATTCCGGAGCTAGGTTGCCTTGGCTACGAATTTGAAAGGGGCTGGAATCTTGTTTGATGCCATCTGGTCTTTGAGGAAGAGAGCTGCTTCCTTTTGATTTCGGTGGTGAAGGGTTGCTGCAGAATTGATGGAGGTGGGTAGGGGATGATTTGCGGGAGATTGCTATGTTGATGGCGTGGTTGCCTCCATTTGCGGCTGCCGGTGGTTTGGTTGTGGATTTTCTGCCATGGTTGCCGATTTGGGGAACGTGGAGCACCAGAATATGGTGCTCCGTTGGTGCACGGTTGCCAGTACTCATGCAGCATAAATACGAATTTAAATATTAATTCTTTGGTAAATAATTTCAATAATGACACGTATCATCTTAGTTTAATCTTTTAATTTATTTTACCTAAATATAATAATTTACTTTTAAAATATAATTATAGTTATATATTTATGATTTTTAAATGATTTTATAAATTTGCCCAAATTATATTAATATGCTAATAAAATTTTCTAGGGGATTGAGTCATAATTTTATATTTTTGGGAATATTTGCAAAATGACCCATTTTTTTAGCAAAATTAAAGATTTTATGAAAAATGTAATTTTTACGAAATTTCACATAGAATCTGTCTTTAATTAACATTTTATACTCAAAGAGTGAATTTAATATGAAATTACCTGAAAATTTTTAGACTTATCAATGTTGTACCAAAGAAAAGCGGTATGACTATCGTAAAAAATGACAAAAATGAACTTATACCCACGAGGACAGTCACAGGTTGGCGAATGTGCATTGATTATCGTAAATTAAATATTGCCACCCGAAAGGATCATTTTCCTTTGCCTTTTATTGATCGAATGCTTGAAAGACTTGCCAATCACTCTTACTTCTGCTATTTGGATGGTTACTCTAGATACTTTCAGATTCCTATTCACCCACAGGATCAAGAGAATACCACTTTCACCTGTCCATATCGCACTTTTGCATACAGACGCATGCCTTTCGGTCTTTGTAATGCACCTGCCACTTTTCAACGATGCATGATGGCCATATTTTCTAATTACATTGAACACATAATGGAAGTATTTATGGATGATTTTTCTGTTTATGGCACTACATTTGAATCATGCTTATCAAACTTTTCTAAGGTTTTACAAAGATGTAAGGAAACAAACTTGGTGTTGAATTGGGAAAAATGTCATTTCATGGTACAGGAAGGAATCCTATTAGGGCATTTAGTCTCAAGCAGAGGTATTGAAGTTGACCGAGCGAAAATAGAAGTCATTGAAAAACTACCGCCACCCAATTCGGTCAAAGGAATTCAGAGTTTCCTGGGACATGCCGGTTTCTATTAGCGTTTCATTAAAGATTTTTCTAAAATTGCTAAGCCACTGACTAACCTGCTAAATCAAGATGTAAAATTTTATTTTTCTGATGACTGTTTAAATTCATTTTGCAGATTAAAAGAAGCTTTGACCACTGCCCTAATTATACACCCGCCTGACTGGAGCCTACCATTTGAGATCATGTGAGATGCAAGTGACCATGCGGTTGGGACAGTTTTAGGTCAACGGAAGGACAACAAGCCACTGGTGATTTATTATGCAAGCAAAACCCTAGATGACGCTCAAGTCAACTATGCTACCACTGAAAAAGAATTATTAGCTGTTGTATTCGCTATTGATAAATTTCGTTCTTATCTTGTAGGGTCAAACGTGATTGTCTACACAGACCACGCAGCCATTCACTATTTAATTGCCAAGAAAGATGCTAAACCAAGGTTGATTCGCTGGATTTTGCTATTACAAGAATTTGACCTTGAAATCCGAGACAAAAAAGGCACAGAGAATGTAGTAGCTAATCATTTGTCAAGACTACCATCAACTGGGAAAATTGATGAGCAAATTAACGAGGAATTTCCCGATGAATCCCTACTTGCACTCAAAGAAGCGTCAATGCCATGGTATGGAAACATTGTTAATTACTTGGTCTGTAAAGAAATTCCATCCAATTTCAGCTATCAACAGAAAAAGAGATTCATGGCGGATGTGAAATACTACATATGGGAGGACCCATACCTTTACAAGAGATGCGGCGACGGTCTGATTCACCGATGTGTACCAAACAAGGAAATCCAAAGCATTCTTTATCACTGTCATTATTCACCATATGGTGGACACATGGGTCCCACCAAAACTACAGCAAAAGTCCTACAATCAGGTTTCCTCTGGCCCACTTCATTCAAAGATGCTCGATCTTTTACACTAACCTATGACAGGTGCCAAAGGATAGGAAACATTTCAAAGCGAAACGAGATGTCACTCACAAGCATTCTCGAGGTCGAACCGTTCGATGTCTGGGGCATGGATTTCATGGGACCTTTCCCATCCGCATTCAACAACCAGTACATACTTCTGGCGGTTGATTATGTAACTAGATGGGTGGAGGCGATTGCTTCTCCAACAAATGACTCACGGGTGGTCGCCAAATTCTTAAAATGCAACATTTTCACTAGATTTGGTGTACCACGAGCAATCATAAGTGACGGAAGAAGCCACTTCAATAACAAGCAAATGGAGAAACTGCTCAAGAAATACGGGGTCACACATAAAATCACCACCTCATACCACTCACAAATAAGTGGTCAGGCTGAAATCTCGAACCGCGAGATTAAACAGATACTTGAGAAGATAGTATCCCAATCACGGCGAGATTGGTCAAGGCAACTCGATGATGCTCTTTGGGCATACCGCACGACATTCAAGACTCCGATTGGAACAACACCTTTCAGACTAGTCTATGGAAAATCATGCCACTTGCCTGTAGAGCTGGAGCACAAAGCATACTGGGCAATCAAATTTTTGAATTTTGATATGAATTCTGCAGGAGAAAGGCGTCTACAACAGCTGATGAACTCGAAGAGATTCGGCTCGACGCCTATGAAAATTGAAAAATGTACAAGGAAAAGACAAAATTTTGGCATGACAAACACATCCAGCAGAAGGTAATTAAAGCTAATGACATGGTGTTGCTTTTTAATTCTCGTTTTAAACTGTTTCCAGGAAAATTGAAGTCAAGGTGGTCAGGACCGTTCAAAGTATTACAAGTGTTTCCTCATGGAGCTATTGAAATCTGTAGTGAAAAGACAGGAGCATTCAAAGTCAATGGGCAGCGCCTCAAACCCTACTTCTCAGGGGATCATATTCCAATAGGAGTCATCCACTCCTTCTGCGAAACCACGCCTCTCAATTGAAGATCTGCAGTCAGGTTGATGACTTTAAACTAAGCGCTTTTCGGGAGGGAACCCAAACTTTTCCTTTTTCTTTCAGGAAAGTTTTAGTTTTAGTTTTTTCTTTTAGTTTCTTTTTAGAATTTTGATACTTTTTTTTAAAATTTTGAGCTTTATTGGTTAGTTTCAGAGCTTACTTGGAAAGAAGCACCATGGGACGCAAATTCGGTTCAACTCGCCAAAATAGGGAACTTAACATCTCACATTTTTACAATTACTCCATTTATTTTGATGGCATGATTTTCATTGAGGACAATGTCAATTTCTAGTGTGGGGGTGAATGTGTTGCATTAATTTTCTTTAAATATTTCTACAAAAAAAAACTAATAAATTTTTTTTTTTGGATAATCCTTGCATAAAAGGTGATATTAGACTCCACTTTGAACTCTTGTATGCCTTGAAAGCAAACCATACGTGAAATTTCAACATCTTTGAGTTAGGAAAAGTTGATGCTTAATGAGATATTAAATTTGTTTTTGAACATGTACTTGTTGAAAATACTTGGATTTTTTGTCCCGAATCACTTGATGAAACTAATATACCTAGGAACCGATCTTGTTTTCTTTCAAAATAAAAGTAATCCTCTCTAATTTATCAAAAGTTTTTCTAATACACACAATTGTCATTTAAGAAATTAGTTTTTCCCATATACATGAAAAATTTTATTCTGGTTGAATAAATTTCCAAAGACAAAACTCCATTTAACCAATTCATGGACATGATTAAGGCAATTTTTGATGATGAGCCTATATTTGAAAGTATAATAGTTGTTTACCCTTATTGAGCCTGAACTTAAATTTTTCCTAAACCACAATTCCCACTTCGTTGAACCAACTTTGAAATTGAATTCTGAGTTGAAAGTGAAAAAGGGAATAATATATCCTGGCTGTGCAAATAATGACTTCCCAGATACCCTGAAATATGGTGAGGAAAATTATTGCCGGACTTGGTTTGAAAAAAAAAAAATTCACAGAGTTAAACCAAGGATAAGAACAGGCTTGAAAAAGAATAAAAGAACTAAGTGTGGGGGTAACATTATTTCCTGTTATAAAATAAGGCTCAAGTCATGTAGAGACGGTTCAAATTTCATTTCATGTGCCACACCTGACCGTTGTCCTACTAAGTCCTTATGATCCTATGAATTTGCTAATTGAGTTAGCATAGGAAATTTAAATGCAAAAAATTGATGAGATGTATATGAGGTAATTTGACTAATATTTTCTGCACTACTACCACTTGAATTATTGAATGTGTGTATTGAATAACCAAATACAAAGGGACGATATCTGATAATTAAGAGTTTATTGCTGGAGTTCTGAACTCTTAATGATTGAAAACAAATTAGGTAACAGGGTGTCCAGTATTAGTCATGTGAGAAGGGATTGTTGACTAAGATGTTCAATGAGTATCATGTTTCAAATTCTTTAATTTAATACTCTCATTAGTTTTGATGATGGGCCAAACATTTATTTTCTATTTTTGCTCAAAGTTTTGAAATTTTGCAATCTGTTCTTGAATTCCTTTATATTTGCTTGAGGACAAGCAAAAGTTCAAGTCATCGAAGTACCTGCTACTCCTAAACCTGATGAGGTGATGCTCTATATAATGGAGAACACAAGTGAAATTGTTCGATTTGCCGAGGTCAATGATGATGACGACCCTATGGAATTCCTCGAGCCTTTCAAGGAAGAAGGGGAGGAAGAGGAGGAGGATGAAGCGGAAGAAGTAGAGGAGGAAGTAGAGGAGGAAATAGTGGAGTTTGTAGAGGATGATGAGGATGAGGACGATGATGATGATAGTGGTGATGATGAGGTTCAGGCGTGGTCCAACACTAGCACAATCACAGAGGCACCCTCACAAGTTTCACGTAGACGTAAACGTCTAAGGAGAGGTCCAGGAGGACGATGAACTTTCTTGTCGCTTGTTTTGGTTTTTAAGTTGTGTATGTATAAGTGTGGCTTGATGACAATGTGACTTTAGTTTATGGTTGCCAAAATAGACTGACATGTATATAAATGTGAAATGTGTGTGCTATGTTATATGTGTACATAAGTGTGACTCACTTTTGTATGTACTAACTATGAATGTGATGCTGTGAATATGATGAATGTAAATGAATATGTTGAAATACTGAATTCCCGTTGTTTTAGATATATATGAATGAACGAGCTTGACTGATGTGATATATTATGATTGAATAAATTGGTTGTGACCATGTGATAATGAAATGCGTATGCAATGATTTCATGATGATTATAAATGAAATGCGTATATAATGATTTAATGTTAATTGAAAATGAAAAGTGTGTTGTTATATACTTAAATTAACACAATGGTGGAAACGAGAGCAGGATTGAGGAAAAATAAAAGAAAAGAGGTAGCGATAGAGGTTCCAAGCCAACATGAAGTTGGTGAATCTAGCCGACCTAAACGAGGAAGGCTAGTGACACAAAACCAAAGGAACCAACAAAGGCGGAATGATGAAAGCCCTGAACGGAATATGGAGGAGGAAAATGAGTCGAGGTAGAATAGACTCATGGAAGAAAGAGTGGCTGCAGCGGTGGAATAAGCAATGCAGCTGGCCACTAGGGATTGGGCAGCACAGACTGCCGACATTATACAAGGATTATGGGAAAGAACCCAACAACCTTAGTTGGGTAGTACAGAGAGAGAAGGACCTGCTCCGATGACGGACCCCGTTATCACACCGGCACCTCTAAGGGATGAAAATCAGCTAATGGAAGCTGATAGAAGAGCCATTAATGCCTTTCTAGCACAACGACCCTAAATTTTTTTTGGAGAACCCGACTCGGTCCAAGCAGAGTAGTGGTTGACGGAGATTAGAAAATTATTTAGGATATCTCTGTGCAACAACCGCTAGAAAGTACTATGTGCCACTCATTTGTTAGCAAAGGACGCGCATGAATGGTGGGAGACGATGCTAATCACAATGCCACGACCCGAAGAAGTATCTTGGCAAAATTTTGTGGAAGAGTTTAACAAAGAATACCTCCCGGTTGGATTGCAGAGTCAAAAGGTGATAGAATTTGAAAAATTATATCAAGGGAGGATGACGGTCACTGAATATGCTACAAAATTCAACGCTCTGGTCAGATATGTGCCATGGATCGCTAATGTGCCATAGAATAAGGCACAGAGATTTCAACAAGGGTTGAGGCCATACCTGCGAGAAAGTTTGGCACCCCTACTGATAAAGGATTACACCTCAAGCCTTAAGAGAGCAACAGCTCTGGGAATTGAAGCCTTGAGAACTTAAGAAATAAGATTAGGTTCGAGGGCGTTCAGTATGGGTCCCAAGGATCTGGAAACTGGGAAAGAAAAAGCTAGAAAAGGCAATGTAAGGAAGGAAAAAGGAATTCAAAAGAAGAAAAGCTCGCTGCTGTGTAGGAAGTGTCAAAAATGACATACAGGCCAGTGTTTAAAAGGATCAAAATGGCGTTATAAATGTGGACAGACGGGTCACATCACCAAGGTGCAGGGCAGGGAAAGCAAAGGTGGTCAAGTGTTATATATGTGATCAAGTGGGTCATATAGCCCTGAACTGCCCAAACAAGGCGCAGTCATCAGAAGGACGTGGAAGACCTGCTCAGTTAAGGATACCTAGAGCAACAAGCAAGCAGGGAACTTTTACAAACCCGGTGCACGTGCATGTCCTGACCCGGACAGAATCTCAAGAACAGGAAGAGAAGGTGGTCACAGGTACGGTTTATATTCTAGGGAATATGGCAGTAGCTTTGTTTGATTCTGGTGCCACCCATTCATTCATAGCATGCCAATACGTGACCACCCATGCACTGCCGGTAGAAGAGACCAATCAGATTATACATGTAGAATCTCCAGTCTATAGGTTAGCAAGTACTAGCCAAGTATGTAAAGCTTGCCCAATTAGGGTAGGATCATTGATTCTAGAAGCTAATTTGATCCTATTACCAATGAATGAATTTGACGTGATATTGGGTATGGATTGGCTAAGTTAATGGGGAGCGACCATAGACTGTAAGAATAAAAGAGTTCAATTTGAAGCAACTCCAGGGAAGGAGATTGTTATTGGGAAGCTGAGGCAACCTGACAGTTCAAGTATATTGATATCATCTATGAAAGCTGTCAGAATGATCCGACAAAAGTGTCAAGCCTACTTGGTGTCTGTGAATGTGGACAAAGGCATGGAGGTAGAAATTAATCAAATACTTGTGGTTAAAGAATTTCTCGATGTATTTCCAAAAGAGCTAACCACATTGCCTCCACAAAGGGAAATGGATATGACGATTGATGTGATATCGAGTACAGCTCCGATGTCTAAAACTCCATATAGAATGGCGCTAGCTAAAATGAATGAGCTAAGGGCACAAATACAGGAGCTGCTGGACGAGGGTTTCATTAGACCAAGTGTGTCCTCTTGGGGAGCTCCGGTACTATTTGTAAGGAAAAAGGATGGAAGCTTGAGGCTCTGTATTGATTACCGGGAGTTAAATAAGGTTACCATAAAGAATAAATATCCATTGCCCAGGATCAACGATTTATTCGATCAATTACAAGGAGCCACGACTTTCTCCAAGATTAATTTACAGTCAGGGTACCATCAGTTAAGAATAAGTCCGGCCGATACTCATAAAACGGCATTTCAAACCAGGTATGGACACTATGAGTTTCTGGTAATGCCTTTCGGACTTACTAATGCCCCTGCTGTATTTATGGATATGATGAATAGGGTTTTTCGGGACTATCTACATCAATTTGTAGTTGTATTTATCGATGATGTCTTGATCTACTCTAAAACAGAGAAAGAACATGAAGACCATCTGCGAAAGGTGTTAGAAAGGTTGAGGAAAGAGAAATTGTTTGCCAAATTGAAGAAATGTGAATTTTGGTTGAAACAAATAGGATTTCTCGGGCATATAATATCGGAAAAGGGTATTCAGGTTGATCCTCAAAAGATTGAGGCGGTATTGAAATGGCCAAGGCCGACGACCATTACTGAAATTCGAAATTTTTTAGGGTTGGCCGGCTATTATAGAAGGTTTGTTGAAGGGTTTTCACAACTGTCAGCCCCGTTAACCAAGTTGACTCGTAAAGGAGTCAGGTATGTATGGTCTGAAGAATGCAAGCGCAGCTTTCAGGAATTGAAATAGCGATTGGTGGAAGCACCCATCCTAACCCTACCCGAAGGAAATGAAGGGTTTGTGGTTTATAATGATGCATCAAGAAAGGGATTGGGTTGTGTTTTGATGCAAAGGAGTAAAGTGATAGCCTATGCGTTGCAACAGTTAAGGCCAAATGAGGTAAGCTACCTCACGCATGATTTAGAGTTAGCAGCGTTGGTATTTGCCTTGAAAATATGAACACAT
Source organism: Annona cherimola (assembly GCA_030490835.1). NCBI lineage: Eukaryota > Viridiplantae > Streptophyta > Magnoliopsida > Magnoliales > Annonaceae > Annona > Annona cherimola. Next base: position 48,201,211 of record CM059972.1, read on the forward strand.
TACCTGTATGGTGCAAGGTGTGAGATTTACACTGATCATAAGAGCCTCAAATATATTTTCACTCAGAAGGAGTTGAACACGAGACAAAGGAGATGACTCGAATTATTGAAGGATTATGATTTGGAAATTTTATACCATCCAGGTAAGGCAAATGTAGTAGCTGATGCATTGAGCCGAAAAGTCAGCTTAGCGCATCTTATCACTAAGGAAGAAGGGTTGCTTAAGGAGATAGAGCAAATGGAACTGATTGTATGTCCACCAGGAGTTCAAACAAGGTTATCACAATTACACATACAATCATCACTTTTTGAACAGATCAAGGTTGCGCAGCAAAAAGGATACAGACCTACATACACATGTCAAGAAAATGAAGAAAAAGGGGTTGGCTGAGGTTGTTATTGATGAGCAAGGTATGTATAGGTACAAAGGTCGCCTTTACATACCTAATATAGTTGAGTTGAAGGAACAGATCCTTAAGGAGGCTCATTTTTTGCCTTTTTCTATTCACCCAGGGAGTACTAAGATGTATCAGGATATCAAGAAAGCATATTGGTGGAATAATATGAAAAGAGAGATCGCTGAATATGTGGCTAAGTGTGTAACTTGCCAACGGGTGAAAGCGGATCACCAGAGAATCCCTGGTAAGCTACAGTCCTTAGAAATTCCTGAATGGAAGTGGGACGACATCACAATGGACTTCATAGAAGGATTACCTAGGACCCAAGCAGGAAACGATTCTATATGGGTAATCGTAGACAGGTTATCGAAAGTCGCGCACTTCCTACCTATCAAAAGGACTTATACCGCAGAAAAACTGGCTAAGGTTTATTATAAAGAGGTTGTACGACTACATGGAGTGCCAAAGTCGATTATCTCGGATCGAGATGCGATGTTTACGTCGAGGTTTTGGAAAAGCTTGCACGAAACCTTAGGCACCCAACTCAAGTTCAGTACAGCCTTTCATCCTCAAACTGATGGACAAACGGAGCGGGTGAACCAAGTCATTGAAGATATACTCCGTATGTGTATTTTAGAGTTTGGAGGATCATGGGACAAGTACATCTCGATTGCAGAATTTGCATACAACAATAGTTATCAAGCTAGCATCCAAATGGCTCCATTTGAGGCGTTGTATGGTCGGCGATGTCGAACGTCGTTGAAATGGGATGAAGTTGGAGAGACGCGTTAGCCCCAGACTTATCTCAACGAATGGCAAACAAGGTGAGAATGATTCGCCAGTGTATACTCACAGCCCAAAGTCAACAAAAGAGTTACATAGATTGCAAGAGAAGGGATTTAAATATCCAAGTCAGCGAACACGTGTTTATAAAGGTCACGCCATTCAAGGGAGTTACAAGGTTTGAGAAAAGCGAAAAGCTGAATCCCAGGTATATTGGACCATTTGAAGTTTTAGAAAAGGTTGGGAAATTGGCATATAGAGTAGCCTTACCCTCGGCGTTAGCTCTAGTTCACAATGTGTTTCATATATCGATGCTTAGAAAGTATGTCTCAGACCCAACACATATATTAGTGGCTGAGAATTTGCCGATTCAAGATTATCTAAATTATGAAGCAAGGCCAGTGAGAATCTTGGATCACAAGGTACAAAAGTTTCAGAATCAGGAAATCGAGTACGTGAAGGTACAATGGAACCGGTATTTCGAAAATGAAGCCACATGGGAATTAAAGGAAGAGGTGGAGCGGAAATACCCCCAGCTATTTGAGGAATAGACGGTTTCGGGATGAAACCTTTTATAAGGGGGGGAGGGTTGTGAAACCCTAACCAATGTAGAAATCATATGTATGCATTAATCATGTATATGATATTTATCTGTGAATTATTGAATTACGAAGGTTTTATGTGATTTTGCTAATTATTTCAATTAGGGTTATGGATTAGAAATAATGATGTGAGTAATCATTTTGGGCTAATATGAGACAATGGGATTGGAGTAAATTGTTGTTAATTTAAATGTGCAAATAAATCATGAAAAATCATTTTAGTTCATTTAAAATGAATAATGAGCATTAGTGTTACAATTGTTAAGTTAAATGGAAAAACACTAGGAAATTCATAACTCAACGCTTGTAAGGCGGATTCAAGTGAAATTTGAAATGGAAATTAACGATGTTGGGATTGGTATTATGGAACTATTGGGTTATGAAAATTCATGATGAAATGAGTGTTATGATTTATTGAGCATATTGCAATTTTAACCATTAACTTTAAACGGCTATAACGGGAGCTAGGAAAATCGGATTGAGATGAAATTTGAAACGGTTGAATAAAATCATGAGATGTTTATTTTGGATGGCTTAGATTAAGTATGAAATATTTGGAAAATACCTGCATTGAAAAAGGTGAGCTTGGTTGACTAATGCATAATACCAATTTCCAATTATCATTCATCTTGCTTTATTGCTGCAATTTTTGTCTTTTTATTAACTTACTTTCCACCCCCATTAACATGTTGTCCACGTCCTTTATGTGCTGCCCTTTCATTTATTTTTTTAATTTTATTTTAATTATCAAAAAACCTCTTAAAATACCTTCCTAAGACACATCCAAAGTGAGCTGCCCAAATTAATTTTTTACTTTTTATTTTAGTCGACTTTTTTGCTCCATAACTCACCCTATCTAGACACCTCATTTCAGGTACCCAAAGGCAACTTTGACTTTTCCGTTCTCATCATGACAAACTTCTTTTTAGAACTTATAAATCAATGGTAAATCCAGACATTACTCATCCCTAATTGTAATGTGGTTTAGGGTTTTCTAACAAAGTTTAACATAATCTAATATATTCATCATTTAGGGCACCTTAACTTAGTCATACATAAAAAATCTAATGTCAAAATGATAAATATATATTAAGTTATTAGAAAAATAAAATTAATTCATGAAATTTCATGAGATTCCTAGTCATTTAACAACCTTCTAATTAATATTTTTATAATCCAAACCGTTCATTACGTCACATACCAACTTAGGCTTTCCCTTAAATTTTCATGTAATTTCACCTTGCGTATCATAAGATATGAATTCATCATCACTTAATCATAATAAAAATGAAATCATGGCATTAATTATCATGCCACCTCACCATCTCTACACTTAGTTTGTCTTTTAGTGCACACTTTTCTAAGATAATCAAAATGATTACCTTAATCGCCATGCATAATTAATCTTCCTAACTTCATTCATTTAAAGTAAACGGTAAGTGATTTAACACCATATCCCTTCATACAAATGTCGAATTCCATTTACTAAGGGTCAAACTAATCCAGGATTCACATGGTCCTTCTCCCATTCCTGGAGTACTTCAATGTTAATCTTATCCTGATCAGAAGCACTTTATTGACTGCAGTTGTGAGTTTCAATACCTCATATGGTTCTCCAGTAAGATCAACTCCAAAATGTTCAAGTATCCTTGTGATTCAGGTGCCATAAGGGATAACTACTCTAGGGTTTTCTTTCCTTACAATTAGGGCATTGAGGAGCAATCCTAGAAGGGAGATGTGACACCAATTCACTAATTGCCAAATGACAGTTGCTTCATCTAGATTTACTACATATCTCCCATCATCTTTTGGAAAAATGCAATGAGCCATCAACAGTCGTATTACTCTGAATTGTGGGGGCATATCTATGTAGTGTAAGAACTTCATCCCCTCTCCATATTTATTGCTCCAAGTCAATTCATTGTAGATCACAGGCAAGGTAAGTTCCTTTGGGAGCCCATTTCTATCATGAAGAACTTGTAGAATTTGGTCAATCACTTGGGCGGCTTCCACTCTGTTTCCTCCTAGTTGAATTTTAACACCCTTTACGAATGTAAAAAAAATTATCATGTGAAACCCAGGATATTTTGAAACCAATAAACATAAATTAAAAATTGTATAATGATTAATTACATGCCTTGAGTTAGATGAATGAGATTAGGGCAAATAATTAAGCGAGGTGATTAAGTTAATCACTCTTGCTCAATTTGGAATAGTGTGCACAAAAAGAAAAATATGATGTAGGAAATGATGAGTTGGCATGTTTATTAAATTCCATTATCCATGTCATTTTGTTAATAATTATTTGGTAAGTTAGGTTATTGCTTGATAAATTCCTAACTTGAAGTGTATAAGGCAGATTGGCATGAAATTTGGAGGGTAAACACATGTTAATGTGCCCTACCTAATGAATGGTGTGGATTATGATAATTATCATTTAAAATATTGTGATAATAATTAAATTTCATAAAATTGCATGAAATATTTTCAAACACTTATATCTTGGTCTAGGATGATCATTTTGAGGTGATTTATGGACGGTTAAAACAAGGTGTTTTACAATATAGATGAATTTGATTATGTCAAATCTCATTGAAAAATACTAAACCTCTATGGTTAATAACCATTGACTTTTTACTTTCAAAAAGTAACTTATAATTAATGAAAAGTTAGGGCAAGTAATGACTCAATCTTGAGGTGTCGTATGGAGGTAATTTTGGGCAATTTTTCAATTAATAAAAATGCAACAAAATACATAAAGATGCAGTTGAGTTAATGGTTGTTAACTAGGGGAAATATTTGGCAGCTTTTCATGTTGAAAAAAAGAGAAGGGTAGCTAATGCATGGGCATGATTATATGGGCCGGATGCAGATTTTGGACTAGCTGTATAAAAAATAGTATAACAGTAATATATAGTGAAAATGTGACAACACATATTAGGACAAACATTGCAAATTTTAAGCATGAAAATGAGGTGAAAATTAGGAATTAAATTCAGTAATATAAAAGGGCAAAAGGGTGGCAACTTAGGCATTCTTTGAACAACAACATTTGGGAGAAAACAATTTCGGCAAGGACGTCCGAGCTAAGGGGGAAGAAAGGAAGAAAAAAAAGAGAAGAAGAAAATTCAGCAAGGGAAAGGAGGTCTGGACAACAACAATACAAGTAGGTGGCCTATGCATGCTTTGATTTTTATAATTAAGATTTTTCCTTACTCAAGTGATCCCTCACAATTTGGGTTAATTTATGAATATTAATTGATGGTTCACATAGCCCATAATATGCTCAGTAAATGTCAAATGAGTAGGAAACTTCAACTTAAGTATTAAGGTAGTGATATTAATGATTTATGGCTGAATTTAACAAAGTAACCATGCTAAAATTAAATGTAATTTCAGAAATATATATCTGTTATGGACATTTAATATGTATTGATTACTTGAGTTGTTTTTGGTAATTAATTGATGTAAGTCCAAGATTACATAATGATCCATAGTTGAGCTGAATTATAGTTGGTAATTTGGTAAATTTTAATCCATTTTAGGTGGGAATGATGCTTGATTTAGTGAGAGTGTTATGGGTAATTTTAAGTGTGAAAAAAATCACATGTAGGGGTATGTGGCTGTTATGGAAGATAAATATAAAAATGAAAATGAAAAATAGAAATTTAAACCCATATATGGAGGGGACGTCCAATAGCAGGTGGAAAAAATTTTATTTTAAACAAATTAGTTTAAGGGATTTTAATTGCCTGGATGTTATCCTATTTAATGTGAAAATGAATGTCCAAACTAAGCAAGATTTGATGAGAATTTTCTATTTAATGCCAACTTGACCATTATATGATATATGTATAACTAAAGAGTGCAATTAAAGGGTATTGATGACAAGGGTAATGGTTGATTATAGTATTGCATGTATACTTAGCTAAGATGAAAATATAAAAGAAAAATGTAGTAAAATGAGAAAGTATAGGGCTATTTTAAGGAAAATTATAAATTGCAAAAATTTGTGGTTGAAATTAGTAGCCCTAACTTATGCACAAATGTCTTGAATGAATACCCAAGGTTGGCATACTAAGTATGGGTGTTGAATGATAAATGTTAAGTATTAAATTCTAATATGTCGAGTTTAAACTTAAGTGTTATAAATGAACTTGAAAAATTGACCCTAAACAAGAGTATCAAAATGAAAAGAATGGCTAACGATTGGAATCATAATTTACACCAATAGGTGGATTGGAAAAGATGGCACCAAACTTGAAGAAAAGAGTGGTTTAAGGTTAGCCTGATATAAACTCATTTGGGTTGGAAAACCCTAAGGCATGCAAGCATTTATAATTTTATGCATATGGGTATATCATTTCCACTTATCTAGGCAAAGGCAAGGAGAAGGTGGAAGAAAAGAGTTGAAGCTATCATAGATAAGCAAGCAAAACCCCTAAAAAGTTGCTTTCTCAATTTTTGAAAATATATTGCAACATGATTTATTTAAACACTTTTAAAATTATTTAAGGATGACCACTCTTGTAACTCTTGCAAATTGACTTAAATATCTGCTTCATTAAAATTGTGTTGGAAATAATTGTTCAATTTTTCTATCCTTGAAAAGCATGCTAGCATGTCTATGATCATGGTGTACAAGGAACTAGGTCTACCGTAGAGGTGTAAGCAGACATGTTGTTCCCCTCTAGTGTACCAAGTCACTAACATAGGCCAATGGCCGACGACACTCTCCCTGAAATGGGAGCAGGATGATGCGATGATCGCCTGGCTCGTGTACCATCACTAGGATGTTCATGTCATGTTGATAATGATGCATTGAAATTATTTATGAAGTGCCCATATTGGAAATGAATTTGGCTACTTGAAAATGATTATACGAAAGTTTTCCTGAAAATGATAATGCTTGTTTATTTAGTATTAGTACTCACATTTTGTTTTCCCAACACTAGACAGGTACAAGAAGGATTACACGAAGGATTCCAGAAGAAATGAGTAGGTTTAACTGGAGAATTGCGGTTATTGTATTCCTTTGTATGCATCTACATGAATGACTAAAGCCTTTGGAAGTGACGTTTGTGGATCTGATTACCCTTTGTTGTAAATGAACCTCTTTGATGTGATATATGTGAATTGGAATGATTGCGATAAAAAAGGATTGAATGGTTGAATTATAAATTCCTCATGTGAAATCAAATGTAGAAAATGTTGTAAACATGTGGCAAATTAAGCACAATCCATGTTTTAATCATTAACAACTCAATTTGAGAGTCATTTTAGTACTAATATGTTTACTAAGTGTTGCCAAGGTTCATATACTCAAAGGTCAAAAGGATGGCAGGCCAAGTCGCATGCTAAGTTGACTCAAGCATCGACTTAGGTAAAGTAGACTTTAGTATCGACTTCAAAGCCTCAAAAATCGATAGCGCTAAAATCTGGACATCTAGACATACGAAGTCCCAACCGAAATCGACTTCGCTTGCGACTTAGGTGAAGTAGCAACACTAAGTCGACTCCAACTGCAACTTCGGAGAACCTCGGTGACAGGATTTGAAGCTGATAAAGTTAAGTCGCATATCAAGTCGACCTCAACATGCGACTTGGGTGAAGTCCCACCTCAAGTCGAATCAAACTTGCGACTTGAGTGAAAACTAAGATCAAAGTTGTTTCTAAATTTTTTTTTTTGAATGAAGAAGTCAAAATCAAGAGGCTATAACAGGCTTGAGTCAAGACAAATTAAAATCCTTTATCAAGTGACCAAGGAATATTAAACAAGTCAAATGTTAAGGACTAAAAGCACAAATGAAGATCTATATACTTGAATTGTGAAGAACAAAGAAAGGCAAAACATACAAGTAGATCACAAATAAGTCTAAAGTTCCAAGAAGACAGATGACTGGTGATGTTGCATATGAAGTCGACTCCACCTGCGACTTGGGTCAAGTTTGAAGACCAAGTCAAGTCATGTATGGAACTTCACTGGGATGCTTAAGGCAAAGTTGCATTCGAAGTCGACTTCAGTCTGCGAATTCGGTAAAGTTGCATCCGAAGTTGACTCCACTGTGCGACTTGAACGAAGTTGCATTCTAGGTCGACTCCAATTGCGACTTGAATTGCAACGGTCGGAAAATTCGAATGTTGGAGCATTAAATGCGCATCACCTTCTTGCAAACATTCAAATTTACTCCCCTCTATTTAAGGCACTTCAAATGAACAAGGAAGGAAAAATAAGAGAGCATTGATTGAGTTCAATTTCTGCATTCCATAACATTTAAGTGATCTACAAGAAAGTTATCAAGAAGAACACTGCATCAAGTGCTGAATTGCTTCATCTTCAACTTCCTCTACTAGTTCTTCTCTGTGCTTGAATCTGCCTACACAACTACAAAGTGTAGTTTCTTTCTTTATTCATTAATCATTTCTATTCCACTTGCTTTAGTATCGGAGACTAAGACCAAGTGAAGGCAAAGTAGCTTGTGATTAGAGTGGAACTCGTTACCTACTTGTGCTGAGTGTGTATGAGGCTTCCTAGAGCTGAAATCTAGAAGAGAGCAAGGATTTTGTTGTATTGAAATCTTATTTTAGTGGAATCCAAAAGACTAAGGAGTGTTCTTGGAGGAGTGGAGTAGGGAGGGTTGTCCCGAATACTATAACTTCTTAAGCCTTATGACTTACTGTTTTTATATTTCATGTTTTTCGTTCAAGGGGACAAAACTCTCAAGGGGTTGAGTTTTCTAGTTACGAAAGAACTTTTAAAGACCTAATTCACCCCTCCCCTCTTACGCTTTGCCATAAACTTGGGACCAACAGAAAATGTTGATGGATAGATAAAAAAAACTCACCATGTGATCAGGTAAACAATCCTGCTCACATTTACCAATCAATAAACGATCCCAGAGTAAGGCTCTGGCTCCTAGGGTTGGGGTACTACAGAGCTTGATATCAGAGCATGGATTGGTAAATAGGCATGGAAACGTTTTAATGATAAAAGAATAGATTGAAATCATAAAAAATATAGGATTATATGTTGATTTCTATGTTATATGAAAATAGCTTGTATTGTTATGATTGTTTTATTAAAATATAGTTAACTTTCTATGTTTTAAAATGTAGATGACGGACAAAGGGAAAGCAATAGTAAGTCCTGAGGAGATGAAGAGGGAAGTAGAGGAGGAGGAGGAGGAAAGACATAGAATAGAAGAGGGTCTAAATAGATGGTGGGCATCGCAGCAAGGTATCTCTTTTAGACCCCCAATTCCTGAGGAGTATCTCCACCCACACCCTCTACCATACATAAAGAGAGAAGATGATACTGATCCTTACCCGCACTTTACACAGAAAGGGTCCATCATGGGGAATCCACTAGTAGGGCCACCAGACCTAAGATCATACCAACCTCTCGGGCTGACCCACGACCTTTTTCTCCTGTTCCTATAGATAAGTTCAATGCAAGGGAACTACAGGCCTTTTGGGAGCAAATATCGGCTCCTATTCCACTAGATCATGGACCGTGATATCACTTCGCAGATGGTTTTGTGTAGTTCCGTTATGGGATGAGTTTGGAAAGGATAGATCAAAAGGAGAGGGAATTTATCAGAGAGAGGGAAGAATTCCGCACTCAGGGTGAGCGCATGATAAAGGAACCTCTTTCACCACGATCTGATGAGCACATATTAAGAATTGTTGACAGTGACGGCGGATCTTCAGGGATTGCGAGAGATAATGATGATGATGACCCTATGAAAGAGCTTATAAAAGATGAAAGTGAACATGAAGATAATAATGATAATAAAAACCCTCCCGATTGGTCTGATACTTGTGGCGTCCAGCCCGAGCGTCACAACCTTACTCCAAGATCAATTGATTGGTAAGCGTGATCAGGATTGTTGTCCTGTTACTTAGCGAGTTCTTTGGACTTTATCCCTTTTATCTTAACTCCTTAGGAGTTTATATCATTTTATACATTCCGTTTGAAATATACACACATAATCTCATAACTTTTCATACTTAACCATTTCATGATGAATCGTCTTTAATAATTGACCATAATTTTTTTTCGCTATTTATAGTCATAATCATCATCTAGTCATAAACATAATAACATCCTCATACAACATTCAGAAATCAATAATGTCATCAACATACAACCATACAAGTCATAGATTTTTATCACAAGAACTTGTAGAAATTCATTTTTTCCCTTGAATCTCCACCAGTGCTCCTTGCATGGTTCTCCTTTTCACCTGTCTTTAGGATTTGAAAAACAAAACTGTGAGTCAAAACTCAATAAGAAAACTATAAGGTTTTCAGGTAATTCATTTTCAAGGCAAGTTCTTATAAATGCATTTCCCTCCATTCGGTTGAAGACACTTACCAAGTGATCAACTACCAATGGAGTAGAAATATTTTCATAAATCATTCATGGAAAGCCACTTTATACCCGCTCGAAGGTATATCTTAAAACATGCTTCTCATACCCATCTAGGGTATTTCATAAACAATGCGATGCATTGTTTAAAATCATGACATTCCTTTGGATAGAAGCTAGCTAGGCAATCATCCACTTTCATCCTCTCTCTCATTCCAAGGAGGCACCGCCGGGCCTCGGCCTCTCTTAGCGACTTGGCCGCACCAAAGCGGGACATTCAGTCCATTTACACCTTTGAGGTGGACCTCTTGCTTTCGTGCACATGCTTCTTTCATAAACATGACTTGACATGCTAGCATGATTTTTCATTCATAAATCATGAATTCATCATTTAACATAAGTACTTGAAAAGCAGTAAGAAATTCATTTATTTCAATAGAAATAACATTTCAATACACATTTAATAAGGAATGGCCATCCTTAAACAAGTTAGAAAGAATTGAAATCATTCATTTGCTAACTCATTTAAACAGTTAGAACATCAATGAAAAACTTTTTATCACATTTGATAAAACAAAGCATTTTAGAAAACTGCTTGCTTACCTTCCTTGCTTAGCTTTCCTCCTCAATAACTTCTTTGCCTTTGCCTATACATAAACATAGCATTGCATTCATAATAATTCATTTGCTTGCATTCACTTAGTTTTCCAATCCCATAATCCATATCATTCATAATCAACTTGGATTTTCAAGTCGATGATACATACATGACAGACACTTGTGCATCATATCATTCATTCCATACTTGTGGTTTAATCCCATATTTAGGGTAAACACATAACATATATTCATAAATCAACATATGAGGATTTATATCTGCCATTAACCATTTTTCATGCATTTTCTATTTTTCTACATCTATGCTCATTCTAAGCATATAAGTGACGTTTCAAGCTTCATAAATAAATCTCAAATATTGAGATAATTAATCCTTATTCATACAAAAACTTCCTCATGAATGTTATCACATTTTCATGCATATTTTTCATTTTAGCAAATTCTCATAAGTCACATATCATCCATTCCCACATATGCTTCACATATGTTCAACATACAACACATATATTATGTGTTTCTTAAATTTTCTCAGCACAGAATCTTTCACCCATTTTCATCATCATTAAACCCCTTAATTAAAATTTAATTTAGGGTCTAATTTTGAATTTTTAATCCATTCATCTTAGGGTTCCAAAACAGCAACGTTAAGACCCATTTTTCATCATTTCAACACCTCTTTCATGACTTAAATCATAACAGATTTTTAAGTCATAATTTACAGAAACTAATCATGCTTTTCTTAACCCAAATTTAGGGTATTATCACATATTTAAAATCCATAATTCTTTAGCTTCCATAATAGCAACATATTCATGCATATAGGGTATCCATTTAACCCATTTTGACGTGTCCAAACATATGTCCATAAAATCAAATTTTGGGCTAATCTTTTCAAACCCTTTTGCATACTCAAAGTACCTTAAAATTAGGGTATTTTACCCTCCATAACATCCATAAATCATTTAATTACAATCAGCAACAAAAATTATATAGAAAGCACCCGTTTTGGCCCCCGTTTGGACGTCCCTCATACATACCCTAAAAAATCAGATTTAGGGTAAAATCATCCAGCTCACTTAGGCCATCCAAAGGGTCCTTAATTTAGGGTAATTTACCCTAAAATTCATCCATAAATAATTTAAGCAATCCCTTGTATCATTTTTAACCCAAAAATGGAAAATCGGGTCATTTCTTGAAACCTAGGGTTTCATATTTATTGAAATCATCAACCAATTCTTAAATCATCATATGTAAATAAAAATAACATGAATTAAATCCAAATCAACATTCTTAAATCATACAACAACTTAGTTTAGGGTTTTGAGATTTTCCAAGTTAACTTTATCTCAAAATTCAACCTAAACTACCATTTTCACTCTCTTGAACTCTTGATCTCATTTAAATCTTTCAAAAATCATTCAATATCCATAATAAGGCATCATAACTCAGCCTTTAAGGGTTATTTATGAACCATATTCATGGCTCATGAATTGAGAGAGAAAAACTTGATTTAGGTGATTCAAAACTTGGATTTCACTTACTTGAATCAACCATAACTTGAATCCAACTTGAGTTGCTTGGTTCCTCTTATTTTTCTCCTCCTTTTTCTTCCTATTTTTCTTCTCCTTTTCTCCTTTCCCCTTGCTGGTTTGGACATGCCCTTGGGTGTGCTCAAGACTTAGCAAGTTTGGGAATTTTTCTCCCTCCTTCTTGCCTAGAACGTTACCAAGGGATATCTCCATTTTATGATGTTTTTTAACCAGCTAGTGGGACCCATTTGCCACATGTCATGAGGGTAATTAATCTCTACCTTATCCCTTGATGATATGAAATTTTTATAACCAAGTAAAATTTGCATTTAATAATTATCAAAAATCATCAAAAATCACACATTTAAGGGGTGAATTGCTGTCCACCCTTGGACGTCCCCTTTTTAGCTAGGTTTTGACATTTTCATGTCAATTTTTTCACTTATTTAAGTGTTCATTTACATCCCCTAGGTATTAGGCAACTTAGACATATTTTTAGGATTTTAAAAAATCACATTTCATGCCCTTATTGCCCTTGGACGTCCACCTTGTTGCCACCTTATCTATGCTCCACTTTGAGCTAGTGTTTAGGCATTTAAGCAAGGAATTTAATCCTTGAATTTTCCATGGATTTGACCATTAAACAATTCTTAAAAATTCAGATCAATCCATTCAAAAATTGACACTTTGCATAGCATTTAAATATGTCATTTTCTAAAATGCTTTTTATTAAATGCTATGGTAGTCTAGGGTACACAAAGTCAATGGTAGGTACCTTTTTCTAATTAACCACTTTTCCATGGTAATTAGCTTAATGAAATCCACTCATTCCATAGATTTCATAATTTTTTTCAATCGTTTCAAATTTCATCTCAAACTGACGTTTCTACGTCAAGTTATGAACCTTTGAAAATATCCTTAGAGTGTGAGATTAAAAATAAATAATTATCACCTTAATCTCATCACTTGTGCCTTAATCCAATCCACTTATAAGTTTGAACCTAAAATCATGAGCTTACCTTTAAAATTTCATCTCATTTCGCTTTGTAGGCGTAAAGTAATCAATTTTTTATGATTTTCAACACAATTCCATAATTTTCATTTTAATCTCCATTAATTAAATCATGAAAATTAAAATAAATATTCATGCCACATTAGCATGTTCTGATCCTCATTAAGCCCTTTAGTCACCTTGACTCATATTGGGCTTTGGCGATTAATCTTAATCACCATTCTTATTTGCAAACCCTAATTGCAAAATTCATAAATTCATTAAAATCATCCAAAATTCAATCATTTCACACATAATTCATAATTACACCTTAAATGGAATTATATGAGTCCTACTTGGGTCTAGGCATTATAAATACTAGTATTATCATAGATGAGCCTACACAGGTACCACCCAACTGTAGGCGTTACTTAAGGAGATGGGGATAGATGAGCTTAGCAAAGGCTCCTTTTTGCTTTTGCGATGTATAAATGTATTATAATGTGTCGTAAAGGAACTTTGTTTTATAAGGTGAACTTGTTGCTTATGTGTAATAAGTGAATGTATAATATTATGATATGAGAAAACTTTTGATGTACATACTAAGTTGTTGTACTTGAAAATTATGTATGTGTGAAAAAAAAGAAAAGGGTGGTTATGAACTTTTATGTTGATATAAATGATTGAGCATGTTGTGACTTGTGTTGTGTTTAGATAAGTAAAGAAGTTGTGACTAACTATTTTATTTATGATTGCTTATGAATGGTATGATATAACCCTAAACATAAATGGAAGATGTATTAATATGTGTTTGTGTATAGAAAAAGGCATCATGGTTACTACAAGAGCGAGAGTTAAGTTAAACAAGAGAAAGGCGGTAGCCAACGAGGAAACCATAAGCCAGCATGAAGCAGGAGAAACCGGTACTAGGTCTAAGTGACTCGGACCAAGAGAATAAAATCCAAGGACTCGTTAATGAAGAGAACATATAAGTCCTGAGCCAAACGTTGAAAATGAAACCGATACGAGATAGGCTAAGTCGATAGAAGAAAGGGTGGCTGCAACCGTGAGAGAAGTCATGCAGCAGGCTACCCGGAAATGGGTGTGAAACCTAGCCTTCTCAGGCAATATATGTATTGTAAACTCTAGATTTTTGTAATAATTTTTATGATGAATAAAATTTATGAATTATATTTATGGATATGTGTATTGGTGATTAACATAATGCAATTAAGAAATTAACCTATGTGAATAGTAAACGTGAATAGTAACCAAGGATTAAGACATGTGATTAAGAGTTAATAACTTGGATTAACTTAATCATAAAAAGACAAAAGGGGATTTAATCACCACAAGAAAAAATAGTAATACTTTTTGATATTTTAATACAATTTTGGATTTTAGTGAAAAATTAAAGAAAAATTCATAATTTGCAATCCGACCATCGGATTTAGACGAAATTTTTTATGGATGGATAAAATTCCATGATGGACATAATGAATAGTTTAAGATGTGATGAAAATCACAAATTAAGGGTCAAGATGAAACGTCAAATGGAGATTAAAAAGTAGCTTAACTTTTCATTAATTCTACTTTTGACTTTTTATTAAAATTAAATAATTAAAAATAAAAAAATTAAATGCAAATCAGAAATGGCAGGGGCGTGAGCAGGGGGTGGTTGGGATCCTTGACCAAAATCAATGGTCCACATTATTCATCATCATAAATCAAGGGCTAGGATTTAATTAGCTTAAATTAATTAATTTTTAAAATAATAAATAATAAATAAAAATAGGGCTGCCATAGGGGGGCTGAGCTTCTATAGGGTGGGCTGCACATAGCTCAATGCACCTTTTGGAAATTAGTAAAAAACACATTTACAATTTAATACCTTGAGCAATGGGGGGTAAATTATAATTTCATGAAAAATCAAACCCTATAAATAGGGGCAGGGGTGGATGTCCAAATGAATCATTCCATCCCAGCTCCACTTGAGCAATCCCAGGCTCTCAAACCCCCCACACGTCCAAGGAAAGAAGAGGAGAAAGTTAGAGAGAGAAAGTGTGAGAAAAAGAGGAATATCTCCACTTTGGGTAAGTGAATTCTATCCAAATTTCTTTTGTATGTTAAGCAGAGTAAAACAATGCTTAGATAATTCCTAAGCATAAGAAAATAAGTATAGTTATAATGCTTAATCGAAAATATGCCAAAACATCAAAAATTTGGAGCAAAGATAGAGAATTCGGGAAGATAGCATACGATATGTGTAAATAATGCTCCAAAATTAATAAATGATGATTTGGGATGAATGAATATGATAAATATGATGTTGGAATGATGATATATTAATTTCATAATTTTTGAAAATAAGGATTATGCTTAAGTGAAATTATGTTGATTTTAGTATATGGAGAAAATAATTTATTTAGCCAAGTTAATGATGGTAAATTCAAAATTTATGAATTTGTCCATGATATACTAAATATAAGCTATGTCATGATATTTTTTATTTTCGAAAAAAAGTCAATTTTTGGAACCCATAAACAGTAACCAACACGCTGTGAACAGTAATCTCGGATGAACAGTGATTTGCTACAGTAATTATGAATAGTAAACAGTGTGATTTTGGAGAAAATTTGAGATTAATATTTAAATACAATGATGAAATTTTTGAAGAACCTACGGATAGAAAAATCCATATAAAGAAATAATGCCCAAATAATATAAAACATGCATGGGAAGCAGCTTGAACAGAATAAATAAAATATCCTTTTTTCTTGAATATGAAAAGGAAAAGAAAAAGTCGAGGACACCAACTGAGGAGGTAAGCAAGTTATATATATTTTGTAAATTATTTCCAAAATGCTTGAAATTATTTGTAAATTGCTTTATGAAATTTATTTAAGGTTGTCCATACCTATAACTGCTATACATGAACTGAAGTACGTTTGTTAAATTATTTATTAAATGCTTTTATGAAATTATTTATGATTTACAAATATCATGCCGACATGTGTATGTAAATGAGCATGTGCATGAGGAATAGGCCATAGTTGAGGTAGTAAGCGGACCGGATGTCCCCCTCGCTATTGCCAAGTCGCTTATACAGGCCCAGGCCGGCGACGACCTCCCTGAGATGGGAGCATGTATGGGATGAGCACCTAGCTAGCGTCGCATCTAAAGGAATGTCATGTATGCTATGAATGCATTCATTTGCATTTTATGAAATGCATGAAAATGATTAAAAAAATTATGTATGGCTTGCTTACTGAGTATTATTACTCACCCATGCTTTTTCAACGACAGATAGGAAATGATGATGAAGGCAGCATGCAAAATGACATGCAATTTTTGATATAAATGTTGTACATGTAAATTTTTATGTAAAGACAATGATGATAATTTTGAGATGAAAAATATCTTTTCAATGATGATGTTTAGACTCTGATTATAATTGTGATATGTGAAATATATTTCAAGATGGATGAATGGTGACAATTTTCCATGTAATGATGTTATATTATAAAAAAAAATCCTGCCGTATGATCAGGGCAACAATCCTGAGTCATGTTTAACAATCAAAAATGATTCCGGAGTAAGGCTTCTAGGCACCCTGGTTCGGGGTGCCACAGAAGTTGGTATCAAAGCATAGATTGGTAAATAGGCAGAAAAGGAAAGAAATGATCAAGCTAGGATACATGAAATCATGATTATGATTGATTTATTTATGATTGATGATTTATATATAGATGGCAGATAGAGGAAAGGCTCCACTAAGTGCAAGAGAACTAGAAGAAGAGCAAGAACGAGAACGGGCTCAGGAGAGGGTTAATAGATGGTTAGCCTCCCAAGAAGGTCTAACCATAAGACCCCCAGTTTCCACTAATTACCAGGCACTTCCATGTATTAGGGGACCAGAAGCACGTCGCCCAATATTCCCCAGCCAACCACCAGGATTTCCAGTATTATATGAAACCCACCAGGCAGAGTCCTCGTGTCATGCACTTGCACCCCCAGACTCTCTATATATACCCCATTTAGCCCACTGTCTAGGCCATCGGTCATTACCTATTGGGTTGCTGAGGAGGATTTACAAAGATATTGGCGAAGGAGAGTTGCCCCAGTCCCACCTAACCCAGGTCCGTGGTTTACGTTTGATGCGAGTACATTCAGTTCCAATACGGAACACCATGGGCGCAGATTGACCGCAGGGAGAAGGAGGCTGCCCAAGAACGTCGGGAAGCTCTATCCAGGGGAGAGGAAGTAATGGGGCAACCCCCTCCTAAACAGCCTGGCGAGGTCATCCTACGGGTCATAGAGTTAGAGGTTATGCCCGAAGCCCCACCTCCCGCTCCTCCAGCAAACGATGATGAGGACCCCATAGAATGGTCCGATAGTGAAGAGGAGAACGAGAACTCAGGACCTCAAGACTCGTCTGATACCAATACAGTCACTAAGGAACTCACACGGGTACCCTTCAGTCTTAGAAGGTTCCTGAGGTTAAAGAGAAGGGGACGATAAAAAGGATGGGGATCAGGAAGACGTGGCCACCGCCAAGACATTTTATTTTTCTTTCTTTTATGTAAACATGTAAATATTGTTGGGAACAGGTACATAAGGCTAAGTTAGCCTACGTATAAAAAGTTTGACTTATGTATAAATGGAGTGCTGATAATTTATGTGAATTATGTGATAATGTGATTATGTGTTTGAATTTATTTAAGTATATCATGATGAATATTGATGTTATACTAATAAATGTTTTATGAAGTTGAAAAGGCCGCTCACCAGAGCTAAAGCAAGAGCTAACAAAGGAAAGGCCCCAATGGAAGAATCAGTTGATCAAGCAAGGGGCGAAGCCAGTAAAAGAACTTATAGGGCAGGATCTGAAGAGCAATCCTCTAGGACCCGCCCACGGTGAGAGGAAAGCCCTAGACCTCAAGCGGAGGTCAATATAGAAGAAAGAATAGTTGCGGCAATCGAGAAAGTTATGCAATAATGGACAGCCCAGGCTACTGGTTTATTACAAGAAATGCGGAACCAGCAGGCCTCGCCATCAAGAGGAGATGGGGAAAGACCAAGTCCCTCGGCCAACCCCGGCACGTGAAGGGGAATGGAGGATAGTCTCCTTGAGGCCGACAGAAATGTCTTTCTTGCCCAGCGCCCGCCCAAGTTTGTAGGGGAACCAGACCCCCTCATTGTAGAGCAATGGATCACAGAAATAAAGAAATTATTCAGGATATCGCCCTGTAATGATCAGCAAAAAGTGTTGTGCGCTACCCACCTACTAGTAAAAGATGCTTATGAATGGTGGGAGACGCTGATGGTCACTATGCCACATCCGAAACAAGTTACGTGGCATGAATTTTTGGAAGAATTTAACAAGGAATATCTCCCTGTAGGGCTACAAAGTCAAAGGGTAATAGAGTTCGAGAAACTCTACCAAGGCAGGATGACAGTCACGGAATATGCCACAAAGTTCAACGCCTTGATAAGATATGTGTCGTGGATTGCCAATGTGCCGAAAAATAAGGCACAAAGGTTTCAGAGGGGATTAAGGCCCCAGCTAAGAGAGGGGTTAGCCCCATTACTAATAAAAGACTATTCCTCCAGCATTGAGAGGGCTAGGGCATTAGAAATGGAGTCAATGAGGACTCAAGAGCTTAGGCAAGCTCAAAATAATTCTTTACAGCCTCCAAGGAAGGTGAGGCTAATAAAGAAAAAAGGATAATCGCCGAGAAAAAGAAGATCGACGACAAGACAAAAAACACCCCGACTTGCAGAACTTGCCACAAACGCCATTCAGGCAAATGTTTACAAGGATCGGGGAAATGCTACAAGTGTGGCTAAGATCGTCATGTGGCCCGAGACTGCGGGACCGACGAAGCCAAAATAATAAAGTGTTCCAACTGTGGTCAAGTCAGACACATTTCACCCAACTGTCCAAATAAGCCACAAGGAGCACCAGTCCGAGGGAGGCCAACCCAGCAAAAGGTCCCCGCCATCGCCAATCGGCCCGGTACTGCTGCCAACCCAGCGCGTGTCCAAGCCCTCACTCGAACGGAGTCACAAGAGATGGAGGAAAAAGTGATTACAGGTATGATTTACATTTTAGAAAATTCTGCAGTAGCTTTATTTATTCTGGAGCTACGCATTCATTTATATTATACTAATTCGTAATCACACACGCACTTCGGGTAGAAGAAACTAGTAGTACTATACATGTAGAATCCCCAGTATATAGATTGGTAAGTATAAATCAAATTTGCAAGGCATGTCCTATTAGGATAGGAATAAAAATATTGGAAGCTGATCTCATTCTATTGCCAATGACAGAATTTGATATCATACTAGGAATGGATTGGCTAAGTCAATAGGCAATTGATTGTAGAAATAAAAAGGTGCAATTTGAAGCACCAAAAGATGAAATAGAGATCAGTAAAATAAGACAGCCAGAAAACATAATAAGGATGATATCAGCTATGAAAGCAGCTAAGTTGATACGCCAACAATGTACAGTCTATCTGGTCTCTATAAGCACAATAAAAAGAGATGGGGTACCTATGGAACAAATACCAGTGGTAAAGGAATTTCCTGATATTTTTCTAAAGGAGCTATGTAATTTACCACCGGAAAGGGAAATGGATATGGAAAATAGAAATTATCCCAGGGATAGCCCCAATATCTAAGGCCCCATATAGGATGGCACCAGCCGAGTTGGCTGAGTTGAAAGTACAGATTTAGGATTTATTAGATAAAGGGTTTATTAGACCCAGTGCATCACTTTGGGGAGCTCCAGTACTATTTGTAAGGAAAAATTATGGGAGTTTGAGACTCTGTATTGATTACAGAGAATTGAATAAAGTAATAGTCAAGAATAAATACCCACTCCCAAGAATAGATGATCTTTTTGATCAGTTAAAAGGAGCTTCTGCATTTTCAAAAATTGATTTACAGTCAGGTTACCACTAGTTGAGGATATGTCCAAAGGATATCCATAAAACAACATTCAGAACAAGATATGGCCATTATGAATTCTTAGTCATGCCATTTGGACTAACGAATGCCCCAACTGTGTTTATGGATATGGTGAATAGAATTTTTCGAGAACTTTTGGATCAATTTGTGGTGGTATTCATTGATGATATATTGATTTATTCAAAGACAGAAGAAGAGCATGAGAAACATTTAAGGATAGTATTGGAAATTCTCCAAAAGGAGAAATTATATGCTAAATTCAAGAAATGTGAGTTTTGGTTGAAACGAGTAGCCTTTCTCGTCCACATTATATCCGAGAAGGGAGTACAGGTAGATCCTCCAAAGATTGAGGCAATAATAAAGTGGCCACAACCAACAAATATCATAGAAATAAGAAGCTTTCTAGGGCTAGCTGGCTACTACAGGAGATTTGTGGAAGGATTCTAACAATTATCAGCTCCACTCACAAAGCTGACAAGGAAAGGAGTTAGGTATGAATGGACACAGGAGTGTGAGAATAGCTTCCATGAGCTAAAGAAAAGACTAGTAAAAGCGTCAATTCTAATACTACCTACGGAGAAGGAAGGGTTTGTGATCTATAGTGATGCCTCAAAGAAAGAATTAGGATGTGTACTAATGCAAAATGGAAAAGTTATATCGTACGCATCCAGGCAACTCAAGACAAATGAGGTAAATTATCCAACCCATGACTTAGAATTGGCGGCAGTAGTCTTTGCCTTGAAAATTTTGAGACATTATTTGTATGGAGTTAAATGTGAGGTTTATACTGATCATAAAAGCCTCAAGTACATTTTTACTGAAAAGGAGTTAAATATGAGGCAAAAAAGACGGTTCGAGTTACTTAAAGATTATGACCTCAACATTTTATATCATCCAGGAAAAGCTAATGTAGTAGCCGATGCGCTAAGTAGAAATATTAGCTTAGCACATCTCATCACAAAGGAAGAAGGGCTACTACAAGAATTGAGACAACTAGAATTAATTGTAAGCCCACCTGGGGTACAAGTTAGATTGTCTCAATTACAAATCCAGTCGAATCTATTTGAGCAAATTAAAATAGCTCAATAAGAAAATGAGGATTTAAAGAATTATGTGGAGAAAATGATCAAGAAAAATCTCACGAAATATATTCAAGATGAACATGGAATGTACAGATATAAGGGTCGCCTGTGTATACCCAACCAAGAAGAAATAAAGGAACAGATATTGAAAGAAGCACATTTCTCTCCATTTTCGATGCATCCAGGTAGCACCAAGATGTATCAAGACATCAAAATAATATATTGGTGGAATAACATGAAGAGAGAAATTGCTGAATATATGGCTAAGTGCCTAACATGTCAAAGGGTTAAGGCTTATCACCAAAGAACTGGAAAGTTACAGTCGTTAGAAGTCCTAGAATGGAAATCGAATAGTATTACTATGGATTTATATTGAAGGGTTGCCAAGAACCCAAAATGGAAATGATGCTATATGGGTAATAGTTGATAGATTATCAAAGGTAGCTCATTTCTTAGTCATCAAGAAAAAATTTACTGCTGAGCGACTAGCTAAGATTTATTATAAGGAGATACTGAGACTGCATGAAGTACCTAAGTCAATAATTTCTAATCGAGATTCCAGTTTTACGTCTCGATTTTGGAAAAGTTTACATTAAACCTTAGGTACACAGCTGAAATTCAGTACAACATTTCATCCTCAAACTGATGGACAGACAGAAAGGGTAAATCAAATAGTTGAGGATATGCTAATGATGTGCATAGTAGAATTTGGAGGATCATGGGATGAATATTTGGCTATGGCAGACTTATAACAATAGTTATTAAGCAAGTATTCAAATGGCCCCATTTGAGGCTTTATATGGACGAAAATGAAGAACTCCTCTAAACTGAGATTAAGTGTGAGAAAGAAAGTTAGCTCCAGACCTCTCAAAAAGAATGGCAGAAAAAGTCCAAGTGATTCTCCAGTGTATACTCGCAGCCCAGAGCAGGCAAAAGAGTTACACCGATTGTAAAAAAAGGGATTTGAATATCAAAGTTGGGATCACATGTTTGTCAAAGTAACGCCATTCAAAGGAGTCACCCGGTTTGGAAAAAGAGGAAAATTAAACCCAAGATATGTCGGGCCTTTTGAAGTTCTGGAAAAAATAGGCAATTTAGCCTACAGAATAGCCCTGCCACCAGCCCTAAGTGTCATCCATAATGTGTTTCACATCTCCATGCTCAGAAAATATGTTTTCGATCCTACCCATGTGATGATAGTAGAAAATTTACCAATCCAAGAACACTTGAACTATGAGGAAAGGTCGATCAAAATATAGGATTTCAAGATCAAGAAGCTTCGGAACAGAGAGATAGAATATGTAAAGGTACAATGGAATCAATATTCAGAGTCCGAAGCCACTTGGAAGCTATGAGAAGTGGTCGAAAGGAAATATCCTCAATTGTTCAAGGAAAGATAGGTTTCAGGACGAAACCTATTATAAGGGGAGAGGATTGTGAAACCCAGCCTTCTCAGGGAGTATACGTATTGTAAACCCTAGATTTTTGTAATAATTTTTATGATGAATAAAATTTATGAATTATATTTATGGATATAAGAATTGGAGATTAACATAATGCAATTAAGAAATTAACTAACGTGAATAATACACATGAATAGTGCACATGAATACTACCAAGGATTAAGTGTGGCGCCCCAAACCCGAGCGTGACATCCTGAGCCTTACCTCGGGATCGTATTGATTGGTAAACATGATCTAGATTGTTGCCCTGTCACACGGAAGGTCTTGTCGGATATTTATCCTATTAAATATGGTCATGTAAAAATTCATGAAACAACTCATGTTCTCATAATTTCATTCTCATACATTTCTAAGTCATTTCAACCCATTCATGACATACAAACAAGCTGTTTAGCGACAGTTCAACTTTTGCCTAAATCAGATGTCACTGCATGTGTAAATCACAGTCATCCATAAAAACATTCAAATAGTTCACATCTATACATCATAAAACACTGCATATACTTTTACAACCATTTCACATAAATTTCATAACAGGAGTTTTCTTAAGTTTTTCCATGGATTCCTTAAGCCGGCGCTAGCTCCTTTGCCATGTCTTGTCCTTCACCTATCTTTGGGTTTGGAAAACAAAATCGTGAGTCGAAACTCAATAAGCAAGCTATTTGTATTTTTCAGGCAAATCATTTTAGGCAACATTTTGCATTTAAAATCAACTTGGAAAGCATTCTATACCTTATCTAAAGGTATATCTTATAAGCATGAAATCTTGTACCCATCACTGGTTCCATATGCAATATGCCATATGAAAACATGAACATGTAAACCATTTCTCCCTTAGGATGGAAGCTAGCCAGGCGACCATCCGTCACGTTAACTCCCATTTCAGAGAGGGCGCCGCCGGCCTTGGGCCCGTTTTAAGCGACTTGGCCAAACCAAGGAGGGACAATCGGTCCGCTTATACCCTTCAAGTGGACCTCATAACCTGTGCACATGAACTTTCACATAAATTCATCTTTAACATGCTAGCATGATTTTTCAATCAGAAACATGGAAACATATCTTTTTCCATAGCATTTATCAAGAAAGATTTCATAACATTGCATTTGAAGTAAAATATCATTTCAACATCATTTTGCTAAGGGATGGCCATCCTTAAAGACATTAGAAACAATTTTCATAGTTTCATCAAACAATTTAAAGAAAGAATTGCATTTATGGAAACAATTTAGAAAAGCAAAAATCCTTTAGAAAATTTGCTTGCTTACCTGAACTTCTTAGCTTTCCGCCACCACTTTCTCTTTGCCCTTGTCTACATGAAAATGATATGATTTTTCATACATTTCCTTTTCTCATATTTCATTTAGTTTTTCAACCCATTCTATATACATCCATCATTTATTTGACTTCATAAGTCATCATACACATATATAGCTTATTTTGCACATATTAGCACATTTTATACACATTCGGCTACCATACAACCTAATGTATACACATAACTCCAAAATTTAGGGTATTCATTTCAATATCATAAAATTCATTCCATAAACATCATACATAGCTTCATTAAGCTTACTTTGCCATTTTTTTCCCATTTTTCCACAATACACCCATCGGTGCTTGCTTAAGCGCATATTATTGCCTTAGGCTTCCTTAAACGATTTCAAATTTTGAAATAAATCATCGCACCTTCAAAACAGATGTATAATCGTGGAATTCATCTCATTTTCATGCATTTTTGCATAAAATCATTTCACCTATTCACCTTTATCCCTTCACATAAGCTCATTTAGCACATAAATATAATGCATTTCATAAAATTTGCTAACTCAGAAATTTAATCCATTTTTCAGGGTTTTAATTACCCTTAATTACCACTGAATTCAAGGTATTTTTATGGGATTTAAATCCATTCAACCATAGGTTTCCAAAACAGCAAGTTCGGAACCTATTTTTCTCTTGTTTTACGTGTCTTTTGACACATAATCCTATGCAGTCATATAATTCCGAATTTCAGCAAATAAATCCATTTTTTCTAATCCATATTTAAGGATTAAACACATATATAACATCCATGCATTATCATTTCTCAAAACAGCAAGTAGCCTACACGTTTTGAGTCCTGTTTCACGTCGGTTTGACGTTCCTTCATATAATTCATAAAAATCAGTTTTAGGGTTTATTTTTCCCAAATATTTTGGGCATCTATAATAACTTAAATCTAGGGTATTTTACCCTACATAACATGCGTAAAACATGCAAACCCATTTTCATAACATTTTTAGCATATAAACGTAGGAATTAGGTCAAAATCAACGCTTTGCATTTCATAACTTCAAAAATTTCTCATTTAAGCATAACTCATCATATATTTTGCATGAATACATGTTTTATACCTTAATCACATCATCAAACCAAAACATCAACTTATCTTGGGGATTTAGGGTTTTCCAACTTGGATTTTCCACTTAATACACATGCATAACTTCAATTTCATTAGCTTAAACTCGTAAATTCATTCATAAACCTAATATCCATTCCATATTCATTCAAAAGCATATTTAACCACCATTTTACAGATCCTTTAAGCATCCTTTTCATTTTCAAGTTTTGAGTTTAAAAACTCAAGTTAAACAATGTAAAACCAAACACATACTTACTTGGTTTTGAGCCAACTCAATCTCTAATTCTTTGAGATGATTTTATTCTCAATTTATCCTTCTTTTCTCCTTAATTTCCTTCCTCTTTTTGCTGAGTACATGGGACGTGAGCAGCTGGTTGCTTGGGTGAAAAACCAGCTCTTGGAAATTTTCCAAATCCCCTTCTCAATTCAACGTGCATGGGTTTATGTATTGCTGGATTTTTTTCCATCTGTGGGGCCCACTTGGAGGTGCATTTCCACACTCCTTAAATTCTCCCTTATCTACCATATGCGGTGACACATTTACAGCCAAGTAAAATCTGGTTTTACCATTTTATAAAAATCAAAATCTGCTCCAAAAATCTAAGTCGTCCATGCATTCCAACTTGCACGTCCATGGCTGCCCATTTTGCATCCATTTTTCTTTTTTTTTATTCACAAACCTGGGTAATTTATACTTATAATTACCCTTTAATTTATATATTAATTTAGTGTAAATAAATTTAGCAAAAATTGCAGCAACTTAGCAAATAAAATCACATTTTCCATCACCATAAGCTATCCACGTTTTCAGCTGTATGTACCTGCCTTTTTCAATTTTTTTATTGCTGGAATTCTTCATTATTGCATGAATTTCTAATGTACTTGCAACTCAGCAACTTATAGTCATATTTTAAAAATATAAAATCACAAATAAGCACTAAACAGCCCCTTGGACGTCCCCTTATTGCCACCTTGGCTATGCTCTTGTAGCTTGATCATATCATGCATTAAATGGATGGATAATTCTCACATATATGCATTTCAAATATTTGCACAAAATCCCCAAGGAATGGTCTGCAATTGCCACCTCAAATTCCATTCCCATCATGCATTTATACTTGGTACTCTAGCATTAATGGAAAGTTACTTTTGTGGAGCATTAGTCAACCATGCTCACCTTTTTCAATGTAGGTATTTTTCCAACATTTCATTCTTAATCCAAGCCATTCAAAATAAATATCTCACAATTCCATTCAACCGTTTCAAATTTCATCTCAATCCGAGTTTCCTAGCTCCCGTTATAGTCGTTCGAAGTTAATGGTTGAAATTGAAATATGATTAATAAATCATAACTCTTATTTCTTCAAGAATTTTCATAAATCATTTATTCCTTAATACCAAGCCCAACATTAATGATTTCCATTTCAAATTTCACTTGAATCCGCCTTACAAGCGTTGGGTTATGAATTTTTCAACGTTTTTCCATTAAACTTGTCAATTACCATAATAATTCCCATAATTCATATTAAATAATGGAAATGATTTTTCATGATATATTTGCACATTTAAATCAACATCAATATGCTCTATGCCCATTGTCTCATTTTGGCTCAAAATACTTAATCACATCATTGTTGCTAATCCATAACCCTAATTGCAATAACTAGCAAAAATCATAAAATACCTTCATAATTTCATAATTCACAAATGAACATCATATACATGATTGATGCATACACATGGGTCCTACATGGGTTAGGCTTTCACAATCCTGCCCCCCTTATAACAGGTTTCGTCCCGAAACCGTCTATTCTTTAAATAGATGAGGGTACTTTCGTTCCACTTCTTCCTTTAGTTCCCAAGTGGCTTCAGTTTTGGAATATCGGTTCCATTGCACCTTTACGTACTCGATTTCCCGATTCCGAAGCTTTTGTACCTTGTAATCCAAGATCTTTACCGGTCTTTCTTCATAGTTTAGATAATCTTGAATCGGGAAATTTTTAGCCACCAATACATGTGTTGGGTCCGGAACATATTTCCTAAGCATCGATATATGAAACACATTATGAATTAAAGCTAGCGCTGGGGGTAAAGCTACCCAATATGCTAACTTCCCAACCTTTTCCAAAACTTCAAATGGTCCAATATACTTGGGATTTAGCTTTCCCCTTTTTCCAAACCTTGTAACCCTTTTGAATGGCGTGACCTTTATAAACACGTGTTCGCCGACTTGGATGTTCAAATCCCTTCTTTTGCAATCTGGGTAACTCTTTTGCCGACTCTGGGCTGTGAGTATACATTGGCGAATTGTTCTCACCTTGTCTGCCATTCATTGAGATAAGTCTGGGGCTAATTTATTCTCTCCAACTTCATCCCAGTTCAATGGCGTTCGACACCGTCGACCATATAATGCCTCAAATGGAGCCATTTGGATGCTAGCTTGATAACTATTGTTATATGAGAATTCCGCAATTGAGATATACTCATCCCATGACCCTCCAAACTCTAAGGTACACATACGGAGCATATCTTCAATAATTTGGTTCACCCGCTCTATTTGTCCATCGGTTTGAGGATGAAAAGCTGCACTAAACTTGAGTTGGGTGCTTAAGGTTTTGTGCAAACTTTTCCAAAACCTTGATGTAAACATCGCATCTCGATCTGAGATGATCGACTTTGGCACTCCATGGAGTCTTACAACCTCTTTATACTAAATCTTAGCTAGCTTTTCTGCTGTGTAAGTCCTTCTGATAGGTAAGAAGTGTGCGACTTTTGATAACCTATCCACGATTACCCATATAGAATCATTTCCTGCTTGGGTTCTAGGTAATCCTTCAATAAAGTTCATTGTAATGTCATCCCACTTCCATTCAGGAATTTCTAAGGACTGTAACTTACCAGGTATTTTCTGGTGATCCGCCTTCACCCGTTGGCAAGTTAGACACTTAGCCACATATTCAGCAATCTCTCTCTTCATATTATTCTACCAATATGCTTTCTTGAGATCCTGATACATCTTGGTACTCCCTGGGTGAATAGAAAATGGCAAAAAATGGGCTTCCTTAATAATTTGTTCCTTCAATTCAATTATGTTAGGTATGCAAAGGCGATCCTTGTACCTGTACACACCTTGTTCATCAATAGCAAATTTTGTCAACCCCTTTTTCTTCATTTTCTCAACATGTGTATGTAGGTCTGTGTCCTTTTGCTGCGCAACCCTAATCTTTTCAAAAAAGTGAGGATTGTATGTATAA
The DNA here is from genome assembly GCA_030490835.1 of Annona cherimola. Taxonomy (NCBI): domain Eukaryota; kingdom Viridiplantae; phylum Streptophyta; class Magnoliopsida; order Magnoliales; family Annonaceae; genus Annona; species Annona cherimola. Next base: position 48,229,683 of record CM059972.1, read on the forward strand.
TTGGAGCAGTCAAACCTGGACTCCTGGTGAACATACAATCAATTCCATTTGCTCAATTTCCTTAAGCAGTCCTTTCTCCTTAGTGATAAGATGCGCTAAGCTGACATTTCGGCTCAATGCATCAGCTACCACATTTGCCTTACCTGGATGGTATAAAATTTCCAAATCATAATCTTTCAATAACTCGAGCCATCTCCTCTGTCTCATGTTCAACTCCTTCTGAGTGAAAATATACTTGAGGCTCTTATGATCAGTATAAATCTCACATCTTGCACCATACAGGTAATGACTCCATATTTTCAAGGCAAATACCATTGCGGCTAACTCTAAATCATGTGCGGGGTCGCTTACCTCATTGGATTTTAGTTGTCGTGACGCAGAAGCTATCACCTTACCCTTTTTCATCAAAACGCAACCCAATCCTTTTCTCAATGCATTACTATAAACCACAAACCCTTCATTTCCTTCGGGTAGGGTTAGAATGGGTGCTTCTACTAACCGTTGTTTCAACTCCTGAAAGCTGCGCTTGAACTCCTCAGACCATACATACCTGACTCCCTTACGAGTCAACTTGGTTAACGTGGCTGACAACTGTGAAAACCCTTAGACGAATCTCCTGTAATAGCCGACCAACCGTAAGAAGCTTCGAATTTCTGTAATGGTCGTTTGCCTTGGCCATTTCAACATCGCCTCAATCTTTTGAGGATCAACTTGAATACCCTTTTCAGATATTATATGTCCGAGAAATCCTATTTGTTTAAGCTAAAACTCACATTTCTTCAGTTTGGCATACAATTTCTCTTTCCTTAGCCTTTCTAAGACCCTTCGTAGATGGTCTTCATGTTCTTTCTCCATTTTAGAGTATGAATACAGTAGGGGCATTAGTAAGTCCGAAAGGCATTACCAGAAACTCATAATGTCCATACCTGGTTCGAAATGCCGTTTTATGAGTATCTACTGGACTTATTCTTAACTGATGGTACCCTGACTGTAAATCGATCTTGGAGAAAGTCGTTGCTCCTTGCAACTGATCAAACAGGTCATCGATCCTGGGCAATGGATATTTATTCTTTATTGTGACTTTATTCAACTCTCGGTAGTCAATACATAACCTTAAGCTTCCGTCCTTTTTCCTCACAAACAATACCAGAGCTCCCCAAGGGAATACACTGGGTCTAATGAAACCCTTGTCCAACAACTCCTGTATTTGCGCCCTTAGTTCATTCATCTCAGCTGGCGCCATTCTATTTGGAGTTTTAGAAATCGGAGCTGTACCCGACATCACATCGATCGTCATATCCATATCCTTTTGTGGAGGCAACATGGTTAATTCCTTGGGAAATACATCTGGAAATTCTTTAACCATAGGTATTTGATTAATTCCTTCCTCTATGCTTTTGTCCACATTTACAGACACCAAGTAAGCTTGACAGTTTTGTCGGATCATTCTGACAGCTTTCATAGACTATATCAGTATACTTGAGCTGTTAGGTTGCCTCAATTTTCCTATAGCAATCTCCTTTTCTAGAGTTGCTTCAAATTGCACTTTCTTATTCTTACAGTCTATGGTCGCTCCCCATTGGCTTAGCCAATCCATACCCAATATCACGTCAAACTCAGTCATAGGCAATAGGATCAAATCAGCTTCTAGAATCAATGATCCTATCCTGATTGGGCAAGCTTTGCATACTTGGCTAGTACTTGCTAACTTATAGACTGGAGATTCTACATGTATAACCTAATTGGTTTCTTCTATCGGCAATGCATGGGTGGTCACATATTGGCATGCTATGAATGAATGGGTGGCACCAGAATCAAACAAAGCAACTGCCATATTCCCTAGAATGTAAACCGTACCTGTGACCACCTTTTCCTCTTGTTCTTGGGATTCTGTCCGGGTTAGGGCATGCATGTGCACCGGGTTCGTAGAAGTTCCCTGCTTGCTTGATGCTCCGGGTATCCTAAGCTGAGCAGGTCTTCCACGTCCTTGAGATGACTGCGCCTTAGTTGGGCAGTTTGTAGCTATGGGACGCACTTGATCACGTATATAGCACTTAACCACTTTCGCTTCCCCTGTCCTGTACTCCTGGGCAATATGACCCATTTGTCCACATTTGTAACACCGATTCGAGCCCTTTAGACACTCTCCTGTATGTCGCCTTTGACATTTCTTGCACAATGGCGAGCTTTTCTTCTTTTGAATTACTTTTCCCTTCCTTAAGTTGCCTTTTCTAGCTTTCTCTTTTCCCGTTTCCGGTTCCTTAGGACCCATACTGAACACCCTCGAACCCAATCTCAATTCTTGGGTTCTTAAGGCCTCAATTTTCAGATCCCTTTCTCTTTCAAGACTTGAAGCATAATCCTTTATCAACAGGGGTGCCAAACTTTCTCGCAGATATGGCCTCAACCCTTGTTGAAATATCTGCGCCTTATTCTATGGCACATTAGCGATCCAAGGGACATATCTGACCAAAGCATTAAACCTAGTAGCATACTCAGTGACCGTCATCCTCCTTTGATACAACTTTTAAAATTCTATTACCTTTCGACTCTGCAAACCATCGGGAGGTATTCTTTATTAAATTCTTCCACAAATGTTTGCCAAGACACTTCTTCTAGTCGTGGCATTGTGATTAACATGGTCTCCCACCATTCATGTGTATCCTTTGCTAATAAATGGGTAGCACACAGTACTTTTTTATGGTCGTTGCACGGAGATATTCTGAACAATTTCTTAATCTCCGTCAACCATTGCTCTGCTTGGACCGGGTCGGGTTCTCCAGAAAATTTCGGGGGTCGCTGTGCTAGAAAGGCATTTATGGCTCTTCTATCAGCTTTCATCAGCTGATTTTCATCTCTTAGCGGTGCTGGTGTCTCTACGGGGTCTACCCTCGGAGCAGGTCCTTCTCTTTCCACATTACCCAACTGAGGTTGTTGGGTTCTCTCCCATAAACCTTGTATAATGTCGGTAGTCTGTGCTGCCCAATCCCAAGTGGCCCGCTGCATTGCTTTTTCCACTGCTGCAGCCACTCTTTCCTCCATAAGTCTATTTTGCCTCAACTCAGTTTCCTCTTCCACATTTTGTTCTGGATTTTCATCATTCCGCCTTTGTTGGTTCCTTTGGTTCTGTGTCACCGGCCTTCCCCTTTTAGGTCGGCTAGATTCGCCAACTTCGTGTTGGCTTAGAACCTCTATCTCAGCCTCTTTTCCTTTATTTTTCCTCAATCCTACTCTTGTTTCCACCATTGTTTTAATCTGAGCATATAACAGACACTTTTCATTTTCAATTAGTATTAGATCGTTATATACACATTTCATTAGTAATCATCATAAAATCATTGTATACGCATTTTCGTTTCATTCAATATTAAATCATTGCATATGCATCTCATCATCACGTGATCACAATTATTTTATTCAATTATCACATATCACACCATTCAGCTCATGTTCATTCATTCATACACATCTAGAACATTAGAAGTTCAACATATCATCATATACATTCATGTATAATCCTGCATATTTCTTCATATTCTATCAATTTCCTGTACTTAGTAATTTTCACGCCTATTTACCAATCCATGCTCTGATACCAAGCTCTGTGGCGCCCCAAACCCGAGCGTCTAATCCTGAGCCTTACCTCGGGATTGTATTGATTGGTAAACATGATCAGGATTGTTGCCCTGTCTTACGGCGGGTCTTATCGGATATTTATCCTATTGAATATGGTCATGTAAAAATTCATGAAACAACTCATTTTCTCATAATTTCATTCTCATACATTTCTAAGTCATTTCACCCCATTCATTACATACAAACATGCTGTTCAGCGACATTTCAGCTTTTGCCTAAATCAGATGTTACTGCATGTATAAATCACAGTCATCCATAAAAATATTTGAATAGTTCACATCTATACATCATAAAACACTGCATATACTTTTACAACCATTTTACATAAAATTCATAAAAGGAGTTTTTATAAGTTTTTCCATGGATTCCTTAAGCCGACGCTAGCTCATTTGCCATGTCTTGTCCTTCACCTGTCTTTGGGTTTGGAAAACAAAATCATGAGTTGAAACTCAACAAGCAAGCTATTTGCATTTTTTAGGCAAATCATTTCAAGCAACATTTTGCATTTAAAATCAACTTGGAAAGCATTCTATACCTTATCCAAAGGTATATCTTATAAGCATGAAATCCTGTACCCATCACGGGTTCCATATGCAATATGCCATATGAAAACATGAACATGTAAACCATTTCTCCCTTAGGATGGAAGCTAGCCAGGCGACCATCTGTCATGTTAACTCCCATTTCAGAGACGGCGCCGCCTGCGTTGAGCCTGTTTTAAGCGACTTGGCCACACTAAGGGTTGACAATCGGTCCGCTTATACCCTTCAAGTGGACCTCGTAACCTGTGCACATGAACTTTCACATAAATTCATCTTTAACATGCTAGCATGATTTTTCAATCAGAAACATGGAAACATATCTTTTTCCATAGCATTTATCAAGAAAGAATTCATAACATTGCATTTGAAGTAAAATATCATTTCAACATCATTTTGCTAAGGGATGGCCATCGTTAAAGACATTAGAAATAATTTTCATAGTTTCATCAAACAATTTAAAGCAAGAATTGCATTTATGGAAACAATTTAGAAAAGCAAAAATTCTTTAGAAAATTTGCTTGCTTACCTGAACTTCTTAGCTTTCCGCCACCACTTTCTCTTTGCCCTTGCCTACATGAAAATGATATGATTTTTCATACATTTCCTTTTCTCATATTTCATTTAGTTTTCCAACCCATTCTATATACATCCATCATTTATTTGACTTCATAAGTCATCATACACATATATAGCTTATTTTGCACATATTAGCACATTTTATACACATTCGGCTACCATACAACCTAATGTATACACATAACTCCAAAATTTAGGGTATTCATTTCAATATCATAAAATTCATTCCATAAACATCATACATAGCTTCATTAAGCTTACTTTGCCATTGTTTTCCCATTTTTCCACAATACACTCATCGGTGCTTGCTTAAGCGCATATTATTGACTTAGGCTTCCTTAAACGATTTCAAAATTTGAAATAAATCATCGCACTTTCAAAAAAGATGTATAATCATGGAATTCATATCATTTTCATGCATTTTTGGATAAAATCATTTTTCATAAGTCATTCATCACCTATTCACCTTTATCCCTTCACATAAGCTCATTTAGCAAATAAACATAATGCATTTCATAAATTTTGCTAACTCAGAAATTTAATCCATTTTTCCGGGGTTTAATTACCCTTATTTACCACTGAATTCAAGGTATTTTCATGGGATTTAAATCCATTCAACCATAGGTTTCCAAAACAGCAAGTTTGGAACCCGTTTTACGTGTCTTTTGACACATAACCCTATACAGTCATATAATTCCGAATTCCAGCAAATAAATCCATTTTTCCTAATCCATATTTAAGGATTAAACAAATATATAACATCCATGCATTATCATTTCTCAAAACAGCAAGTTGCCTACACGTTTTGAGTCCCGTTTCATGTCAGTTTGACGTTCCTTTATATAATTCATAAAAATCAGTTTTAGGGTTTATTTTTTCCAAATATTTTGGGCATCCATAATCCTTAAATCTAGGGTATTTTACCCTACATAACATGCGTAAAACATGCAAAACCATTTTCATAACATTTTTAGCATATAAACGTAGGAATTAGGTCAAAATCAACGCTTTGCATTTCATAACTTCAAAAATTTCTCATTTAAGCATAACTCATCATATATTTTGCATGAATACATGTTTTATACCTTAATCACATCATCAAACCAAAACATCAACTTATCTTGGGGATTTAGGGTTTTCCAACTTGGATTTTCCACTTAATACACATGCATAACTTCATTTTCATTAGCTTAAACTTGTAAATTCATTCATAAACCTAATATCCATTCCATATTCATTCAAAAGCATATTTAACCACCATTTTACAGATCCTTTAAGTATCCTTTTCATTTTCAAGTTTTGAGTTTAAAAACTCAAGTTAAACAATGTAAAACCAAATACATACTTACTTGGTTTTGAGCCAACTCAATCTCTAATTCTTTGAGATGATTTTCTTCTCAATTTCTCCTTTTTTTCTCCTTAATTTCCTTCCTCTTTTTGCTGGGTATATGGGACGTGAGCAGCTGGTTTCTTTGGTGAAAAACCAGCTCTTGGAAATTTTCCAAATCCCCTTCTCAATTCAACGTGCATGGGTTTATGTATTGCTCGATTTTTTTCCAGCTGTGGGGCCCACTTGGTGGTGCATTTTCACACTCCTTAAATGCTCCCTTATCTACCATATGTGGTGGCACATTTACAGCCAAGTAAAATCTGGTTTTACCATTTTATAAAAATCAAAATCTGCTCCAAAAATCCAAGCCGTCCATGCATTCCAACTTGCACGTCCATGGTTGCCCATTTTTGCATCCATTTTTTATTTTTTATTCAAAAACGTGGGTAATTTATACTTCTAATTACCCTTTAATTTATATATTAATTTAGTGTAAATAAATTTAGCAAAAATTGCAGCAACTTAGCAAATAAAATCACATTTTCCATCACCATAAGCTATCCACGTTTTCAGCTGTATGTATCTGCCTTTTTCAAATTTTTTTATTGCTGGAATTCTTCATTATTCCATGCACTTCTCATGTACTAGCATCTCAGCAACTTATATTCATATTTTAAAAATATAAAAATCACAAATAAGCACCAAACAGCCCCTTGGACGTCCCCTTATTGCCACGTTGGCTATGCTCTTGTAGCTTCATCATATCATGCATTAAATGGATGGATAATTCTCACATATATGCATTTCAAATATTTGCACAAAATTCCCAGGGAATGGCCTGCAATTGCCTCCTCAAATTCAATGTTTTTCCATTAAACTTGTCAATTACCATAATAATTCCATAATTCATATTAAATAATGGAAAATGATTTTTCATGATATATTTGCACATTTAAATCAACATCAATATTCTCTAAGCCCATTGTCTCATTTTGGCTCAAAATACTTAATCACATCATTGTTGATAATCCATAACCCTAATCGCAATAATTAGCAAAAATCATAAAATACCTTCATAATTCCATAATTCACAAATGAACATCATATACATGATTGATGCATTCACATGGGTCCTACATGGGTTAGGGTTTCACATTAAGACATGTGATTAAGAGTTAATCACTTGGATTAACTTAATCACAAAAAGACAAAAAAGGAATTTAATTACTACAAGACAAAATAGCAATACTTTTTGATATTTTAATACAATTTTGGATTTTAGTGAAAAATTAAAGAAAAATTCATAATTTGCAATCCGGGCGTCGGATTTAGATGAAATTTTTTATGAATCGATAAAAATCCATGATGGACATAATGAATGGTTTAAGATGTGATGAAAATCACAAATTAAGGGTCAAGATGAAACGTCAAATGGAGATTAAAAATTAGCTTAACTTTTCTTTAATTCTACTTTTGACTTTTTATTAAAATTAAATATTAAAAAATAAAAAATTAAATGCAAATCAGCAATGGCAGGGGCATGAGCAAGGGGCTGGTTGGGATCCTTGACCAAAATCAATGGTCCACATTCATCATAATCATAAATCAAGGGCTAGGATTTAATTAGCTTAAATTAATTAATTTTAAAAATAAAAAATAGTAAATAAAAATAGGGCTGCCATAGGGGCGCTGAGCTGCTGTAGGGTGGGCTGCACATAGCTCAATGCACTTTTTGGAAATTAGAAAAAATACATTTACAATTTAATACCTTGAGCATGGGGGGTAAATTATAATTTCATGACGAATATGTTAGAAACATGTATTGAAATCAATGACAAAATAAGCCAATTTTCTGTCCAGAGTTGAAATTGGGGGCGAGAGCTGCCAAAGTCGCAGACCAAGTCGACTCCAAATGCGACTTGGGTGAAGTCGCAGGCCAAGTCGACTCTAGCATCCACTTTAACTGATCAGCAGACGTTTTGAAGAGTAAAATCGCAAACCAATACAACATGATGCTAGACTTGAGTGAAGTTGAAGGCCAAGTTGACTCAAACATTCGACTTGGAACAAATGAAGATGAAAATAAGTCCAAAGCAAGCAAAGTTGCATATATTCATCATGGAAGATCAAGATCACCCATTTAGACTTCTTTCATGTACTCCAAGATTCAAGGATTCAAGTTTGCAAAAGACAATCAAGCTAGGATGAATATACTAAATCTCAAATAATGTAAATCAAGGGAAGGACAATTAAGCATGAAGAAATTAAGCAAGCAAAATCATTTCAAAGAAGTTCAGGTTCATCAAGCAAGCACAGAAAGTGAAGTCGCACCCGAAGTCAACTTCACCTGTGACTTGGGTCAAGTTCAGGACCAAGTCGACCTAGAATGAAACTTGAAGTATTTGCGGAAAGCCGAAGTCGCACCCGAAGTCGACTCCACCTGCGACTTGGGTCGCAACAATCGAAAATTTTTCGAACGTTGGCGCATTAAATGCGCGCCACCTACTTCCAAACATTCAAATTTCCTCGCCATTTATATAAGGCATTCAATATGAACATGGAGGGTAGCTGAAACATCATTGATTGAGCACAACTCTCATCTCTAAGTGCATTAAGTGATCAAGCCAACATCTAGAAGAAGAACCTTGCTTTCAAACTGCCAAGAGATGCTTGTTGAATATTTCAGACTGCTTTACAAGTTCTTCTCTGCGCCAAATCTGCCTCTGCACACCAGTAACGTGTAGAAACTTTCTTTTATACTTTCTTATTGTATTGATCTTAATTTAGTTTGGGTAACTAAGATTAAGTGTAAGCAAAGTAGTGTGTGACTAGAGTGGAACTCGTCACCTACTTGTGCTGTGAATTATTGATGCCCCCTAGAGCTAGAATCTAGAAGAGAGCAGTGACTCTAGTTGTATTTGTGAAATACATAGTGGAACTCAAGTTATAAGAGGTGTGAGCTGGGAAGAGTGGAGTAGAAAAGGTTACCCGAACCACTATAAATCTTGTCCATTGATTTATTTCAGCTCTTATTATCTTATTGCTTTCCTTTTGTTTCATTGAAGGGGATTAAACTAAACCGGGGTAAATTTTTTATTTAAGTTAAAAATTTTAATTATCAAATTCACCCTCCCCTCTTGGGTATTTGCCATTAACTCGGGAGCAACAAGTGGTATCAGATCAGGTCTTTGAGTTTTACCAAAGAGATCTTTAGATATGGCATCCCAATCCACTTCCGTTCCCGCATTTGCCGAAAGCCAACTTTTACTAGGCCACCATTGTTTGATGGGAATAATTTTGGCTATTGGAAGCTATGTACGAAACAACTCATCATGGCTACAGATATGGACTCTTTGATTGCAATCCAAGACGGTATAACCTTGCCTACTGATGAAAGAGCTTCCAAATGGACCGATGAGGAAGTAAAAACTATTAAGAGGAACGCTAAAGCTATGAATTCGCTGTTTTGTGCTCTTACCGCTTCAGAATATGATAGAGTATCCTCTTGTTTAACTGCAAAAGAGATATGAGATACATTAACATCTATTTATGAAGAAACTTCTCAAGTCAAAGGGATAAGGAGAAATATTTTGATTGGAGAATTGAAAAGTTTTAAAATGCTAGAAATAGAAAATATTTCTGAAATATTTGCTAGATTTTCTATGATTACTAATGCCTTGAAAGGTCTTGGAAAAGCTATCTCCGAATCTAAACAGTCATGAAGATCCTAAGAGCTCTACCGGAATCTTGGACTCCCAAGATTACTGCAGTAGAAGAAGCAAGGACCTAAACACATTGACGCTAGAAGACCTTATTAGCTCATTAATATCACATGAGCTAATCAAGAAAATAAATGAAGATCATCACAAAGGAAAGAGAGCAATTGCACTAAAAGTCACTCATAACTCGGATGAGTCCACCTCCTCATCTCACAACGATGATGAAGACATTCCTCTATTAACTCGCAAATTTCAAAAGTTCGTAAGGAAAAAAAAGAACTTCAAAGATTTCAAAGAAAGACCTCGAAAAGAGAAAAAGAAGGAGGTTACAAAGTGTTATAGATGCGGCGGCATAGGACATATGCAAGCTCAATGTCCTACACTGGAAGAAAGATCAAAGGATCATCATGAAAAGAAGGAAAGATATGAAAGCCAAAAATTCCAAAAGCCTAAGGGAAGAGGAATGTACGTGAATGAAGAAACTTCATCAACAAGTAGCTCCTCAACCGATGATTTTGAAGCAGCAAATTGCATAAGAATATGCTGCATGACGCGGATTGAGCAAGAAGAAAATTTGTTGTGTTTAAACACAACAGAAGTTTTGGAAGAACAAACCACCTAAACAAAATGTACAAGTAATGAAGAGGTAACTTCCAAATTTTTCTATTCTCAATCTACTCATTCTTCTATTCAAGAATGTCTCAAATGTGCTAAATTAGAGGAATTACAACATGCATATGATTCATTATATGAGAAAATCAAAAAACTAGGAAACAAGTTATCATCAAAGAGACAACAATGTAATTCCATTATTATTATAAATGGAAAACTAGCAGAAAGAATAACAAAACTGAAAGAAAAAAATGAACTGCTATTGAAAGAAGTGGAAAAATTGAAAAAAGAGAATGAATCATTAAATGAATCGTTAACTAAGTTCTCTAATTCAGGAGAAAGTGTGAAAATGTTTCTGAACATGACCTCTCAAAATAATAGAAGAGGTCTTGGATACTCCACATTTGAGCAAGGAGAAAGTAACAAATCAAATGTGCCAAAACTTTGGAAAAATCAAGCTAAAGCTACACTTATTCACAAATCCAAAGGGAAACAAGTTGTTTGGACTAGAAGGCCAACATTTGAACCACTACATACTTGGAGGCCTACTCCTAGATTACCAATGGCCTGCAACTTTTGTAATAAGATGGGTCACAAAATTTATAAATGCAACTTCAAGAAACTGTATGACCGTGGTGCAAAATTAGTTTGGGTTCCAAGAAACACAAGATTTGGGCTTTCAAAAATAGAACAACAGAGACTAAATCAGTTTACTAACCCAAATGGACCCATAAAATGGGTACAAAAAATATAAGATTTATTTGCTCATTTTTTAGGTATGTTTCAAGGCAAAGGCAAACAACGTTTGGTTCATGGATAGTGGTTGCTCAAGGCATATGACTGGAGAAAGAAGTTTATTTCATAAACTCAAACCTTGCAACGATGGAACTGTTGCCTTTGCAAATAATGAGAAAGGTAAAATCAAAGGTAAAGGAAACATTTTTAGTATTTCAAATGCATGTATGGAGGATGTGTTATTTGTTGGAGGACTCAAGCACAATCTAATGAGTATTAGCCAATTATGTGACAAAGGATACAAGGTTGAGTTTGAATCATCTATATGCAATGTATTTGATGGAGAACATATCATGTTTAGCGGAAAAAGACATGGAAATGTATATTTGGTTTCACTTGATGAACTAGATGGTCAATATCTAATGGCCATTGACAATGATCCATGGGTTTGGCATAAGAGGCTTCGGCATGTAAACATGTCAAACATCAAGACCCTATGGAAAAAAAATTTGGTAAATGGATTGCCAAAATTGAAATATGACAAAGATAAAATTTGTAAGGCATGTCAATTGTCAAAATAACCTAAAATGTCTTTCTCTACCAAAAAGGAGATTTCCACCACTAGGTCACTTAAATTGCTACACATGGATCTATATGGGCCATCTGACATTTTAACCATTGGTGGAAAAAAGTATGTGTTTGTAATTGTGGAACCCTGACCGTATACGAGTTGTTTCGACTGTATACGCGTCATTTCGACATTTGTAATATTGTAATTATTTTATGAATAAATGAAAATTCATGAATTATATTGATGGATATGTGTATTGGAGATTGAAATAATGCGATTAGGAATTTAACCCCGTGAATAGTGCACGTGAATAGTGTACGTGAATAGTAACCAAGGACTAAGACCCGTGATTAAGAGTTAATCACTTGGATTAACTTAATCACAAAAAGACAAAATAGAGATTTAATCACTACAAGACAAAATAGCAATTCTTTTGGATATTTTAATCTAAGTTTGGATTTTTGTGGAAAAATAGAAAAAAATTCATAAATTTCAATCCGGGCGTCGGAATTCGATGAAATTTTTTATGGATGGTTAAAAATTCATGATGGACATAATGAATGGATGAAGATGTGATGAAAATCACAAATCAAAGGTCAAGATGAAACGTCAAATGAAAAATCAAAAAGTAGCATTACTTTAATTAAATACTACTTTTGACTTTTTATAAAAAGTAAATAATAAAAAATAAAAAAATTAAATGAAGTGCAGCAAGGGCAGGGGCGTGAGCAGGGGCATTAAATGGCCACTTGACTTTAATCAATGGTTTAAATCCATCCAAATCACAAATCAAGGGTTTAGATTTAATTAGCTTAAAATTAATTAAATAAAAAAATAATAAAAATAGGAAAAAGATAGGGCTGCATAGGGTGGGCTGGAGCAGGCCTAGGGTGGCTGCTCTTGGCTCAAGGCATTTTTCAAAATTAGAAAAAAATGCATTTTTATAATTAAATACCTCAAGCTAAGGGGGTAAAATCTAATTTTGTAAAAAATCAAAAACTATAAATAGGGGGCAAGGTGAGAACGACCAGAAGCATTCCAAGCTTGAAAACCTCAAGCATTTCCACCCCCAAACACGTTTTTTCCCTTTAGAGAAAGAAGGAGAAAGTTAGAGAGAGGAAGTGTGAGAAAAAAAGGCGTATCTCCGCTTCGGGTAAGTGATTCCTACCCAAATTTCTTTTGGATGTTAAGTAGGGTAAAAACATGCTTAGATAATGCCTAAGCATGAGAAAATAAGTATAGATATAATGTTTAAATGGAATTATGCCAAAACATCAAAAATATGGAGCGAAGATAGGGTATTTGGGAAGATAGCATATGATATGTGAAAATAATGCTCCAAAATTGATAAGTGATGATTTGGGATGTATGATTATGATGAATATGATGTTGGAATAATGATATATTAATTTCATGATTTTTGGAATTAAGGATTATGCTTAAGTGAATTTATGATGATTTTTAGTATATGGAGAAAATAATTTTTTTTTGCCAAGTAAATGATGATAAATTCAAAATATAAGAAATGTCCAATGATATACTAGGCATAAGGTATGTCATGGTATTTTTTATTTTTGAACAAAATATCAATTTTGAAAACCCATGAACAATAACCACGTCGCTGTGAACAGTAACCATGGATGAACAGTGATATGCTACAGTGATATGCTACAGTGAACAGCGTGATTTTGGAGAAAATTTGGAAATTAATATTTGAATATAAGTATTGAATTTTTGAAGAATTTATGGATAAAAATATCTATGTAAAGAAATAATGCCCAATTATTATAAAGCATACATGGGAAGCAGCTTAAATAAAGGAAATGAAATATCCTTTGTCCTTGAATAGGAAAAGGAAAAGAGAAGGTCGAAGACACCTCCTAAGAAGGTAAGCAAGTTATATGTTTTGCAAATTAATTTCAAAATGCTTGAAATTGTTTGTAAATTGCTTTATGAAATTTATTTAAGGTTAGCCATACCTATAACTGCTTTACATGAACTGAAGTTCGTTTTGTGAAATTATTTATTAAATGCTTTTTATGAAATTGTTTATGATTTGCAAATATCATGCCGGCATGTGTATGAGAATGAGCATGTGCACGAGGAATAGGCCTTAGTCGAGGTAGTAAGCGGACCGGATGTCCCCCTTGCTATTGCCAAGTCGCTTAATAGGCCCAGGCCAGCGGCGACCTCCCTGAAATGGGAGCATGTATGGGATGGGCGCCTAGCTAGCGTTGCATCCAAAGGAATGTCATGAATGCTATGTATGCATTGCATTTGCATTTTATGAAATGCATGAAAATGATTGAAAAATTATGTATAGCTTGCTTACTGAGTATTATTACTCACCCATGCTTTTTGAACAACAGACAGGAAATGATGATGAAGGCAGCATGCCAAGTGTTATGTAGTTTTTGATGTAAATGATGTTTATGTAAACTTTATGTAAAGACAACGATGATAATTTTGAGATGAAAAGGGAATATTTTTATTCCAATGAAAATATTTATGGAATAGTTTTTTATCATAACTTTGTTATGTGAAATATATTTCAAATTGGATGAATGATGGGAATTTTTCATGTATTGATGAAAAAAAAAAAATCCTGCCGTGTGATCAGGGAAACAATCCTGAATCACGTTTACCAATCAAAACGATCCCGGAGTAAGGCTTCTAGGCACCTCGGTTCGCGGCGCCACAGTAATAGTTGATGATTTTTAAATATTCACATGGGTAATTCTCTAAGCTAGCAAAGATGAAGCTTTCTCTATGTTTGCAACTTTTGTAAACTTGGTGCAAAATGAAAAACAAAGTACTATTATGACCATTAGAAGTGATCATGGTGGTGAGTTTGAAAATAAACGATTCATAAAATTATGTAATGAAAAAAGTATTCACTACACATTTTCTGCACAAAGAACTCCACAACAAAATGGAGTGGTTGAAAGGAAAAATAGAACCATACAAAAGATGACTACGACAATGTTAAATGAGAGTAAATTATCCAAGAAATTTTGGGGTGAAGCTGTAAGTATAGCTTGTCATGTGTTAAACCAAGTAACCATTAGAGCAATCTTGAAAAAGACCCCATATGAGCTCTGGAAAGGTAAAAAATCAAATATTTCGTATTTTCATACTTTTGGTTGCACATGTTATGTTTTGAACAATGGAAAAACCAACTTGGAAAAACTGGATGCTAAGAGTGATGAGGCAGTATTCCTTGGTTACTCATCAAATAGCAAAATATATAGAGTTTTCAATAAAGGGAACCAAGTTGTAGAAGAGTCAATATATGTTATTTTTGATGAATTTAACCAAACTCTGAGAAAAGAAGATGAATTAAGTGATGCAGATGATATATCAAAGAATTCAAAAGCGGAATAAAAAGAGCAACAAGGAGAAACTGAACCTAAGCCAGAAAATTCCACGGAGGAAAAGGTAAGTGAAGGTAATGATTCCTATAAACCTCCAACTGACTTGAGATTCAAAAATGCCTATCCAATTGAGCAAGTTATAGGCAATATTTATGAAGGTGTAAAGACTAGAAGGTCAAAACAAAATATTTGTGGACAATACACCTTTGTATCCAAAATTGAATCAACCACTATTAACCAAGCTGTTGATGATGAAAACTGGATCATAGCAATGCAAGAAAAATTAAATCAATTTGAAAGAAACCAAGTTTAGCATCTTGTTCCAAGACCAAAAGACTGTACTATCATTGACACAAAATAGGTCTTTAGGAACAAATTAGATGAAAGTAGACTTGTGGTGAGAAATAAAGCTAGACTTGTGGCAAAAGGATATTCACAAGAAGAAGGAATAGACTTTGAGGAATCCTATGCTCCGATTGCTAGATTAGAAGTCATTCGCATTTTACTAGCCTTTGCATCTCACATGAACTTTAAGTTATTTCAAATGGATGTTAAAAGTGCATTTTTGAATGGGTATATAAATGAAGAGGTGTATGTTGAACAACCATCTGGATTTGAGGAGAAAGATCAATCTAAATTTGTATACAAATTAACCAAAGCACTATATGGATTAAAACAGGCTCCAAGGGCTTGGTATGAAAGATTAAGCAAATTTCTTATTGATCATGACTTCCAAAAAGGAAAGATAGACACTATGTTGTTCATTAAGTATAAAGAAAGAGACATTTTGATTGTTCAAATTTATGTAGATGACATTATTTTTGGTGCTACTAATGAGATTCTTTGTCAAGAATTTTCTGAGCTTATGCAGAAGGAATTTGAGATGAGTATGATGAGGGAGCTGAATTTCTTCCTTGGAATACAAATTAAGCAATTAAGTGAAGGAATTTTCATCAATTAGTCTAAGTATATCAAAGAAATGCTAAAGAAATTTGGAATGCAAACTAGCAAGGGAGCAAACACTCCAATAAGTTCAACAATCAAGATTGACACAGATGAAAATGGTAAATGTATCGATCAAAAGTTATATAGAAGTATGATATGTTCTTTGTTGTATCTAACTGCTTCTAGACCGGATATTCTTTTCAGTGTTTATATGTGTTCTAGATTTCAAACATGTCCTAAAAAATCACATTTATTGGCTGTAAAAAGAATTTTTAAATATTTAATAAATACCACTAATTTTGGACTATGGTATCCAAAAGGGTCAACTTTTGATCTAATCGGCTACTCAGATGCGGATTTTGCCGGATACAAAGTAGATAGAAAAAGTACTAGTGGAACATGTCAATTTCTTGGAAACATGTTGGTTTCATGGTATTCAAGGAAACAAACTAGTGTTGCTCTATCTACGGCGGAAGCCGAATATATAGCCGCCGGAAGATGTTGTGCCCAATTGCTTTGGATGAAACAACAACTTAGGGATTATGACATGGATTTTAAAGATATACCTATTAGATGTGATAATACTAGTGCAATATATTTGACTAAAAATCCAGTCTTGCATTCTAGGACCAAGATATAGACCTAAGACATCATTTTATCAGAGAACATGTCGAAAATCATGATATATGTTTGGAATATGTGAAAACGGAAGATCAAATTACAGATATTTTTACCAAACCTCTAGCAAAAGAACCATTTTATAAAATCAAAAATGATATGGGGATGATTGAGTTAAATTAGGAACAATAAGATCAGAGAAATGAACTTAGAACAGCACAGGTTCAGGGGGAGCAGCTCCCGTCATTCTCAAAGGATTAACCCACTCCATCTTTATTTTTTGATCAATTGACAAAAAGGGAGAGAATACATTAGGATTTGAGTCTTAGATTGGACAGATTATACATAAGTTTACATATGAAAAACAAAAGTTTGCATATGAAAAGTTTGTTCTGCTTATGTTTTGTTTTTGAAAGAATGCTATGAATGATTTCAACTTG
Source organism: Annona cherimola (assembly GCA_030490835.1). NCBI lineage: Eukaryota > Viridiplantae > Streptophyta > Magnoliopsida > Magnoliales > Annonaceae > Annona > Annona cherimola. The sequence continues at coordinate 48,246,781 of CM059972.1, forward strand.
TGAATCATTGGAAATGAAGTATGCAAACGTTGAAAATGGAATATGTATGTTAAATTTCAAAATGCAAAAGACCAGTGATTATTCTAAAGATACCAAAATAAGATAAAATAATATGTTTTAAAGACATTGAAAGGTATATACTCAAATCGGTTTTGTCAATCATAAAAAAAGGGGAGATTGTTGGAAACATGTATTGAAATCAATGGCAAAATATGCCGAGTCTATGTTTTGATGATTAACAAATCAATTTGAGTAACTTTTGGTTACTAACATGTTTGGAAAATGATTAAAGGATATAAAAATGAAGAAAATGAAGCATGACAGGTAAAGTCGATCTCCAAGTCGACTCAGGCATCAACGTAGGCCAAGTTGATCCCCAAGTCGACTCTAGCATCGACTTCAAATGCGTTTTTACATCCAAAGTTGAAATTGGGGACGAGAGCTGCTGAAGTCGCAGACCAAGTGGACTCCAGCATCGACTTCAAACGTGATTTTCTGTCCAGAGTTGAAATTGGGGACGAGAGCTGCCGAAGTCGCAGACCAAGTTCGACTCCACATGCGACTTAGGTGAAGTCGCAGGCCAAGTCGACTCCAGCATCCACTTCAACTGATCAGCAGACGTTTTGAAGAGTAAAATCGCAAACCAATTCAACATGATGCTAGACTTGAGTGAAGTTGAAGGTCAAGTCGACTCAAAAGTTCGACTTGGAACAAATGAAGATGAAAATAAGTCCAAAGCAAGCAAAGTTGCATGTATTCATCATGGAAGATCAAGATCACCCATTTAGACTTCTTTCATGTACTCCAAGATTCAAGGATTCAAGTTTGCAAAAAGACAATCAAGCTAGGATGAATATACTAAGTCTCAAATAATGTAAATAAAGAGAAGGACAATTAAGCATGAAAAAATTAAGCAAGCAAAATCATTTCAAAGAAGTTCAAGTTCATCAAGAAAGCACAGAAAGTGAAGTCGCACCCGAAGTCGACTTCACCTGCGACTTGGGTCAAGTTCAGGACCAAGTCGACTAAGAATGGAACTTGAAGTCTTTGTGGAAAGCCGAAGTCGCACCCAAAGTCGACTCCACCTGCGACTTGGGTCGCAACAGTCGAAAATTTTTCGAACGTTGGCGCATTAAATGCGCACCACCTACTTCCAAACATTCGAATTCCCTTGCCATTTATTTAAGGCATTCAATATGAAGATGGAGGGTAGCTGAAACATCATTGATTGAGCACAACTCTCATCTCTAAGAGCATTAAGTGATCAAGCCAACATCTAGAAGAAGAACCTTGCTTTCAAACTGCCAAGAGCTGCTTGTTGAATATTTCAGACTGCTTTACAAGTTCTTCTCTGCGCCAAATCTGCCTCTACACACCAGTAACATGTAGAAACTTTCTTTTATACTTTCTTGTTGTATTGAACTTGATTTAGTTTGGGTAACTAAGATCAAGTGTAAGCAAAGTAGTGTGTGACTGGAGTGGAACTCGTCACCTACTTGTGCTGTGAATTGTTGATGCCCCCTAGAGCTGGAATCTAGACGAGAGCAGTGGCTCTAGTTGTATTTGTGAAATATATAGTGGAACCCAAGTTACAAGAGGTGTGAGCTTGGAAGAGTGGAGTAAGGAAGGTTGCCCGAGCTACCATAAATCTTGTCCATTAATTTATTTTAGCTCTTATTATCTTATTACTTTCCTTTTGTTTCATTGAAGGGGATTAAACTAAACCGGGGTAAAGTTTCTGTTTAAGTTAAAAATTTTAATTACCCAATTCACCCCTCCCCTCTTGGGTATTTACCATTAACTCGGGACCAACAAAATCAAACACTATAAATAGGGACAGGGGTGGACGTGTGGCGCCCCCGAACCGAGGTGCCTAGAAGCCTTACTCCGGGATCGTTTTGATTGGTAAACGTGACTCAGGATTGTTGCCCTGATCACACGGTAGGATTCTTTTTTTTTATCATTAATACATGGAAAATTTCCATCATTCATCTAACATGAAATATATTTCACATATCACAGTTATAACCCAAAACTGCTTCATAAAACAGAAATATTCATTTCCATCTCAAAATTATCATCATTGTCTTTACATTTCATCAAAACTGCATGTCATTTTACATGCTGCCTTCATCATCTTTTCCCGTCTGTTGTTGAAAAATCATGGGTGAGTAATAATACTCAGTAAGCAAGCTATACATAATTTTCCAATCATTTTCATGCATTTCATAAAATGCAAATGCAATGCATACATAGCATTCATGACATTCCTTTGGATGCAACGCTAGCTAGGCGCCCATCCCATACATGCTCCCATTTCAGGGAGGTCGCTGCCGGCCTGGGCCTATTAAGCGACTTGGCAATAGCGAGGGGGACATCCGGTCCGCTTACTACCTCGACTAAGGCCTATTCCTCGTGCACATGCTCATTCTCATACACATGCCGGCATGATATTTGCAAATCATAAAAAATTTCATAAAAAGCATTTAATAAACAATTTCACAAACTTCAGTTCATGTAAAGCAGTTATAGGTATGGCCAACCTTAAATAAATTTCATAAAGCAATTCACAAACAATTTCAAGCATTTTGGAAATAATTTGCAAAACATATAACTTGCTTACCTTCTTAGGAGGTGTCTTCGACCTTCTCTTTTTCTTTTCCTATTCAAGGACAAATGATATTTCATTTCCTCTATTTAAGCTGCTTCCCATGTATGCTTTATAATATTTGGGCATTATTTCTTTACATAGATATTTTTGTCCATAAATTCTTCAAAAATTCCATACTTATATTCAAATATTAATTTCCAAATTTTCTCCAAAATCACGCTGTTTACTGTAGCCGATCACTGTAGCAAAATCACTGTTCATCCGTGGTTACTGTTCACAGCAACGTGGTTACTGTTCATGGGTTTCAAAACTTGATATTTTTTCCAAAAATAAAAAATACCATGACATACCTTATGCCTAGTATATCATTGGAAATTTCTTATATTTTGAATTTATCATCATTTAGTTGCCCAAAAAAATCATTTTCTCCACATACTAAAAATCATCATAAATTCACTTAAGCATAATCCTTAATTCCAAAAATAATGAAATTAATATATCATTATTCTAACATCATATTTATCATAATCATTCATCCCAAATCATCATTTATCAATTTTGGAGCATTATTTTCACATATCATATGCTATCTTGCCGAATACCCTATATTCGCTCCAAATTTTTGATGTTTTGGCATAATTCCATTTAAACATTATATCTATACTTATTTTCTCATGCTTAGGCATTATCTAAGCATTTTTTTACCCTACTTAACATCCAAAAGAAATTTGGGTAGAAATCACTTACCCGAAGTGGAGATATGCCTCTTTTTTTCGCACTTTCTCTCTCTAACTTCTATTCTTCAAGGCTAAAACGTGTGGGGATGGGAAATGAAGTTGCTCAAGTGATTTTTGAGCTGGGATGGTTGTGAATTTCGTCCATGGCCTGCTCCTCTATTTATAGGGGTCCATTTTTCATAAATTTGGAATTTACCCCCTAGATTTGAGGTATTTATTTATAAATTGGTATTTCTTTTTAAATTTTGAAAAACGATTTGAGACATGTGCTGCCCACCCTAGGCCTGCTCCAGCAACCCTATTGCAGCCCTATTTTCTAACTATTTTTTTATTTTTTTATTTAATTAAATTTAAGCTAATTAAATCTAAACCCTTGATTTGTGATTTGGATGAATTTGGACCATTGATTTGGTCATGGTACTCCCCCTGCACGACCTGACATGTTGCTTCATTGCATTTAATTTTTTTAATTTTTATTTATTAATTTTAATTAAAGTCAAATACATAATTAATGAAAAAGTGAAGTTACTTTTTCACTTTGCATTTGACGTTTCATCTTGACCATTGATTTGTGATTTTCATCACATCTTAGCCCATTCATCATGTCCATCATGAATTTTTAACCATCCATAAAAAATTTCATCGAATTCCGACCCCCGGATTGCAATTTATGAATTTTTTTCTATTTTTCCACAAAAATCCAAACTTGGATTAAAATATCCAAAAGAATTGCTATTTTGTCTTGTAGTGATTAAATCTCTATTTTGTCTTTTTGTGATTAAGTTAATCCAAGTGATTAACTCTTAATCACGGGTCTTAGTCCTTGGTTACTATTCACGTACACTATTCATGTGCACTATTCACGGGGTTAAATTCCTAATTGCATTATTTCAATCTCCAATACACATATCCATCAATATAATTCATGAATTTTCATTTATTCATAAAATAATTATAAAATTACAAATGTCGAAATGACGCGTATACAATCGAAACAACTCGTATACGGTTAGGGTTCCACAGGATGTCCAAATGCATCATTCCATCCCAGCTCCACTTGAGCAATCCCAAGCTCCCAAACCCCCCACACGTCCAAGAAAAGAAGAGGAGACAGTTAGAGAGAGAAAGTGTGAGAAAAAGAGGGATATCTCCACTTCGGGTAAGTGAATTCTATCCAAATTTTTTTTGGATGTTAAGTAGGGTAAAATTATGTTTAGATAATGCCTAAGCATGAGAAAATAAGTATAGTTATAATGCTTAATCGAAATTATGCGAAAATATCAAAAATTTGGAGCAAAGATAGAGCATTCGGGAAGATAGCATATGATATGTGTAAATAATGCTCCAAAATTGATAAATGATGATTTGAGATGAATGAATATGATAAATATGATGTTGGAATGATGATATATTAATTTCATGATTTTTTGAATTAAGGATTATGCTTAAGTGAAACTATGTTAATTTTTAGTATATGGAGAAAATGATTTATTTAGCCAAGTTAATGACGCTAAATTCAAAATTTGTGAATTTTCCCATGATATACTAAACATAAGCTATTTCATGGTATTTTTTATTTTTGAAAAAAATGTCAATTTTTGGAACCCATGAACAGTAACCAACACACTGTAAACACTAACCTCGGATGAACAGTGATTTGCTAAGTAATTTGCTACAGTGATTTACTATAGTAATTATGAACAGTAAACAACGTGATTTTGGAGAAAATTTGAGATTAATATTTAAATACAAGGATGGAATTTTTGAAGAACCTATGGATAGAAAAATTCATATAAAGAAATAATGCCCAAATAATATAAAGCATGCATGGGAAGCAACTTGAACAGAATAAATGAAATATCCTTTTTCCTTCAATAGGAAAAGGAAAAGAAAAAGTCGAGGACACCAACTGAGGAGGTAAGCAAGTTATATATTTTGCAAATTATTTCCAAAATGCTTGAAATTGTTTATAAATTGCTTTATGAAATTTATTTAAGGTTGACCATACCTATAACTGCTTTACATGAACTGAAATATGTTTGTTAAATTATTTATTAAATGCTTTTATGAAATTGTTTATAATTTACAAATGTCATGCCGACATTTGTATGTAAATGAGCGTGTGCATGAGGAATAGGCCATAGTTGAGGTAGTAAGCGGACCGGATGTCCCCCTCGCTATTGCCAAGTTCCTTATACAGGCCCAGGCCGGCGGCGACCTCCCTTAGATGGGAGCATGTATGGGATGGGCGCCTAGCTAGCCTCGCATCTAAAGGAATGTCATGTATGCTATGAATGCATTGCATTTGCATTTTATGAAATGCATGAAAATGATTAAAAAAAATTATGTATCGCTTGCTTACTAAGTATTATTATTCACCCATGCTTTTTCAACGACAAATAGGAAATGATGATGAAGGCAGCGTGCAAAATTACATGCAATTTTTTATATAAATGTTGTACATGTAAATTTTTATATAAAGACAATGATGATAATTTTGAGATGGAAAAATATATTTTTAGTGATGATGTTGTGAGGACCAGGTATTTTTATTCTATTTTTATTATAACTTTTCTCTATTTATAAGGTAACTTATGAACATGCTAGTAAGAATTTTACGATATTAATGGATACATAACATACATGGACACGACATTTAGGAGATGTATAGTGCATATGTGCATGTATGATTAGCGTTCCATTGATGGGCACTACGACTATTGTTTCCTTCGCAGAGTAGGTACGGGGTTCGACCTGCCCGGTCAGGTCGCGGGGGTCAAGGGGGAGACGCCCCTTGCGGGGGTGCAGGGGGCAGCGCCCCTGAAGAAAATTTTAATTATTTAAGTCGTAGGAGTGGAAGAGTAAATTACCAAATGCGATTAGACCCGACTCATGCTCCGACCCGTCCTGGACCCGATGGGGGTTCGATATGAAGCGAAGCCCGCGCGATAGACTCCATTTTCTCACCTCACGCCCGACTGTTTTTTTCTTCTTCTTCTCTTCCCGATCTCTGCGTCTTCTCTTCTTTCTCTTCTACTCAGTACGATCTAGCAATAGATCTCTTCGAGAAAACCCTACTGACTGCCTCGAAGGTGATCGATTTGAATCAAGGAAGCTCCAAATCTCTGCAAGCTAAGCCTAGGGTCGCTGTTTTGGGGAAAATCACGATCGAGGTAAGTAGATGTCGCCCTTTCTCGATTTAGTGATGAAATTTTATGTTGAACACGACATGAGGCTAGAGGAAATATGTAGAGCTTGACGACTCTATGGTATTAGGAAATGGGTTCGTAACAGTTAGGGTTTATGGGAAATTTACTTTGAATGTGCAATTTTTATGATGTGAAAGATTTCCTAGAAGTTCTTATATTGTTGAAATGTGACGTGAATTGATTTGCCCCAAAAGAGAATACGAATCGAAGGTTATTTCATTTCGCGCCTATCATGTGTTTGATAAAATGCTTGTGTGACAGATCTATGTGTTGTATCTGAATTGTGTTGATGTTGTATGTGTGGTTTGCGATGTGTTTCATTGTCTGTTATGTATGATGCGTTATCTCAAATAGTTGGTTGTAAGGGTTGTTCATGGCCCCTGATTGACATGAGGAGAGGGTTGTTCATGGCCCTTGATGGACATGAGTAGATGATTGGTTGTGTTGGTCAATTTGTGTGTATGGTTATATGTATACGATCTTGGGAGTGGGTATTGGACCCATGTGTATTAGCTTCATCACTGTATGAGTATCCATCATTATGCTTATTTGCACTTTGTGCTAACCACTATCTACTTACTGGGTCTATTTAGACTCATATCATTGTTATTGTGGTTTTAGATCGCAGGCCAGAAGGAGAACTTAAGGATGGGACAAGTTGAAGATCAAACATGAGAGACCCTAGCATAATATGTTGATTCCAGTTCTTTTAGACTTGTGCTCTTTTGATAATCATATATGTAGACAATTACTTAGGCGGATTCGTTTTGACAACTTTAATGTATTTGGTATTTCAGATTGGATTATAATCCTTGTTGATGCACATATGCATGGCTATTATATCTGTTTGTTGTGTAAGGAAAATATGTAATGATTTCCTTCTATAAAAATGTTCTTATTATATGAAGATGCAAGTATATAAATAGGATTGAATGTTACAGATGGAAATGTAATGATTATCAGGTCATGTATTCCATATGATCCCTTGTATGTTATGGGGAGATGCTGCCGAATTTTTCTATGATTGTGTAGCGCCGTTGATTAGTTATTGAGTATTTTTATGAATGGGGCGTTACAGATGTTTAGACTCTGATTATATTTGTGATATGTGAAATATATTTCTAGATGGATGAATGGTGACAAATTTCATGTAATGATGTTATATTATGAAAAAAATCCTATCGTGTGATCAAGGCAACAATCCTGAGTCACGTTTACCAATCAAAAATGATCCCAGAGTAATGCTTCTAGGCACCCTAGTTCGGGGCGCCACAATGGGCGACCCAAACAGTGGATATAATTCAAGGTCTTTGGAAAAGGACCCAGTAGGCACAATTAGGGGGAAATGAGAGAGAAAGGTCGGCTCAAGCGACAAACCCTATCCTAGCACCAGCACTTGCGGGGGACGAGGACAACATTCTAGAAGCATACCGGAAGGCCATTAATGCCTTTTTAGCCCAACGTCCTCCTAAGTTCTTAGGCGAACTAGACCCCATACAAGCCAAGCAGTGGATGACGGAGGTTAAGAAATTATTTAGAATATCTCTGTGTAATGACAAACAGAAGGTCTTATGTTCTACTCATCTGTTAGTTAAAGATGTTCATGAATGGTGGGAGACCTTACCAATCACCATGCTGCAACCGGAGGAGGTGACCTAACAGACTTTTGTAAAAGAATTTAATAAGGAGTACCATCTAGTGGGACTTCAGAGTCAGAAAGTAATTGAATTTGAACAACTCTACCAGGGAAGGATGTCGGTCACCGAGTATGCAACAAGGTTTAATGCATTAGTAGGGTATGTGCCTTGGATTGCCAATGTGTTAGAAAACAAGGCACAAAGATTCCACTAAGGACTTAGGCCATATCTGAGAGAAATCCTTGCACCTTTATTAATTAAGGATTATGCATCAAGTATAGAGAGGGCAAGAGCATGGAGGTAGAGGCACTAAGGACCCAGGAAATGAGGCAAGGGCAGAGATTTTTCAATCTTGGTGTCAAGGAGACTGAAGCAGGGAAAGAAAAAATTAAGAAAGGAGGAATTGGGAGAGGAAAAGCTAATTCTAAGAAGAGGAACTCGCCAGTTTGCAAAAAGTGTTAGAAACACCATCTGGCGGAGTGTTTGAAGGGATCAAACAAGTGTTTTAAGTGTGGCTAAATAGGTCACATGGCAAGGGATTGTTGAACAGTTGAAGTGAAAATTATTAAGTGCTTCATTTGTGATCAAGTAGGGCATATTGCCCCTAGTTGCCCAAATAAGGCACAAAGAGCACAAGATCGAGGAAGACCAGCCCAACAAAAGATAACCGCAGCTGTTAACAGACAGGGCACTTCCGCAAATCCGGTGCAGGTGCATGCATTGACTCGTACAGAATCATAGGAACAAGAGGAGAAAGTCGTTACAGGTACGGTTTATATTTTAAGAAATTTTACGGTATCATTGTTTGATTCAGGTGTTACGCATTCATTTATACCTTGTCAATATGTAGCCACTCATGCATTGCTCGTAGAGGAAACAAACGATATTATCCATGTAGAATCCCCTGTATATATGTTGGTCGGCATTAGCTAAATATGTAAGGCATGCCAAATTAGGATAGGGTAAATGATATTAGATGCGAACCTAATCCTATTACCTATGACGGAGTTCGACGTAATATTGGGAATGGATTAGCTAAGCTAATAGGGAGCCACCATAGATTGCAAAAATAAGAAAGTACAGTTTGAAATAGCTCTAGATAGGAATATAGTCATCGGCAAGCTAAGGCGATCTGAGGATTCTACAATACTTATATCATCAATGAAAGCGACCAAGATTGTTTGCCGATAATGCAAAGCCTATTAGGTGTCAGTCAGTACAATAGAAGGAAAGGAAATAAGAATTTATCAGATTCCAGTGGTCAATGAGTTCTCGGATGTGTTTCCAAAGGAATATCTGATTTATCCCGGAAAGAGAAATGGATATGGTAATTGACATCATACCGGGCACAACCTTGATATCCAAGACCCCTTATCGAATGGCTCCAGCAGAAATAAGTGAGTTGAGAACTTAGATTCAAGAGCTCCTAGATAAAGGTTTTATTAGACCCAGTGTGTCACCCTAGGGAGCCTCAGTATTGTTCGATAGAAAAAAAAATGGGAGTTTAAGACTCTGTATAGATTACAGAGAATTAAATAGGGTCATGACGAGCTGCGTATATGTCAATCAAAATGCTTGCTATTTACGCAAGTATACGTGCCATGTCAAGTAATAAAGAGTGAGTAGAGTATCGTTCCCACGAGGATTGTATTAAACGAAATAGCACCTTGAATCTCAATTGTCTAAGTGAATTGGTAGAATAAATGAGAGTTTTCTTTTAAAGAATAAAACTAAACTAAACAAAGCAGTAAATGACCAGAGTAGGATGAAATATTGCTGAGATTTCCTTGAGATGATAAAGATAGGTGAGAATATGAATTCATTGAATCATAGCTATGTTATTTGGTTCCAATTAAGTTAGTTGTGCAGAGATTACTAATTTAGGTTCATTCATATTCATATATGTCTTCCAACACATACAAACCTATCCAAGTTTTAGTTATATGCTATGTTCCCATGCATACAAGTAAAACCAGATTGATAATCATATAACCTAATCATGATTACATAGGGTTAATAGGTATATTCCTATCCATATTAACATCTAACACAACATGAATTAGAATACCTGTGCCTTATATATGGATCTTATTTAAATCCCACTTTTTCAATCATGAATCTGAATATTAGATCAATCCACAAGGGTACAAGGCTTGTAAATGCATTAAGCATGATATATACGGGTAATCTCAAGTAACACAAGTCACAGCACAACAGTATTATCAATTCAAGCATAAGAAAACCAAATATCATAAGCTATGAGTTCAAATCCTACATATCTCCCACCATAAGAAGGTTTAGCCCACTAACATGACTTCAATTCCCATTAAAATCAAGTTACAATCATCTCCAAGAACACAAAGAAAAGGAAAGAGAAAGGAAAGAGAATGAGAAAGAGAAGAGCTAAATCCCGGAAGCTTCCACCAGCGAGATCGGATCTCCTCTTTCGTTTGCGATGGAAAACGAATCTTTTTCCTTCTCTATGCGGCTGCTCTAGCGGCTCTCTCCACGCCTCTGCTCCCTATCTCCTCTGGAACTCTAGGTTTCTATTTAAACATAACAGCCTGCGCAGCAAAACCCGCACGTACGGATGCGTATTGGCGCCTAGGCGCCAACTCTCTGGAGCTGCGTAACTTAGAAACCTTTTTGAAAACCCTAGGACTTCATGCCTTGGCGCCTAGGCGCCAACTTCATGTAATCAATGTGACTTGTGACTTCAAAAACCTTTAGAACTTTGCTTGTGTGTTGATGAAGTGGCGCCTGGGCCCCAACTCTCTGGATGTAATGTGTTGTGTGAAGTGTTAGAGATTCTGGCAAAGGCCTGTAGAATTGCGCCTGGGCGCCAACCCCATGCTCCTTCACTTGGCTCTGTTCTGCATTCGACTCTCTCGCATGCTTATAATTCTCCGTCCTTCCTATAAAAATGAATGAAACTAAATAAATGAATTAAAAATGTCAAATTTATACTAAAAATGCATAAAAACTACATAATGCTCCTAAAATGCAAAGCGAGTGAAAATTTAGCTAAATGGATGCAAACTAAACCTATTCTCTTGGACTAACACGCAGAAATCGTCTGAAATAGGCCATGATAACTCGTATTTTTACCAGTTATCACACCCCCAAACTTAAATGTTGCTAGTCCTCGAGCAACACATGCAAACACATTGAATGAATGAAATGAATGAATTTGGACTCCGTCAACTCAACCTGCTTCCCAATATGCTTCTATCAATCCATTTCTCTATTTAACATGATTGAGAATAATCTAAACTTGAAAAATCATCCATTTCTCAAAACAGGACATGCATATTCATTTATCATTCGCAAACCAAGTCACATGTAGATGATAATAATCCTAGTACAAAGTGATAATTCAACATGCTAATCTTCCTCTTGATCAAAAGAAACTTGTTAGAAAATCAATGCAAAACAGGTGAACTAAGATTTAAGCAGAACTGACTCGTCAAAGATCATGATAATCATTCGCTGGATTCCATTTTACCTGACTGCACATTCTTTCCTCCCCCAAACTTATTGCAAAACTCTCCTCACCATATTTCAGGATATCTAGAGATCTATTTTTTTTTGGCTCCCCTCACCATATTTCAGGGTATCTGGGAAAGTTTTCTTTTTAAAGCGTTCTTACTGTGATTTTCCTTTGCTTTTTTACGCGAACCTTGGCATTTGTTGATGCCAAGTCCTCGTTACTTGGCTTAGGTCTATAACCCCCTTTTATTGTTTTGATAACTTAAAGTAGGGATACTGAACATGCAAGAATTTTTTTGTGAAATATTACCATTTTCGAGACCATTAATTCCCTTAAAGCACGTGGTTCACATTTGTTTAACTCAATTCTTATCATTTTAGTTGAAAAGATTAGCATAAAATTGAATTATAACAATGTACTATGAGATTCTCATGGTCCATTTACATGTTACTTGCAAATTTCTTTAACACATAGTCCTTAGCCTGAATTTTTGATTTTTCATGAAATCAATTTCAAGTTTAAAGTTTTTCTCAACCTTGCATATATTTCATCAAAATGGATTGAAACAAGATAATTTTCACAGGCAAAATTTGACATGATATGCAATCTAAACAAAACATGAAAAACAAACCTACGACCAAGAATTATACACCCCCCCTAAACTTGAGAGATGCATTGTCCTCAATGCATGCAACTACATGAAACCTACATGATCATGGACTGAGAAATAAATACAAAAAGAATATAAAATGGAAAGGACAGGCACTCCCCTATGCGTCTGATGCGGAGGAGTCGTCTTTGTCGCGCTCACTTTCTTCACCAGGCTGATATGAAGATTGACCAAAATAGGCTCGGAACTTGGGAGGTGTCGATGGGAATGGTGGTAAAGCCTTCATATCAATCTGTTGGTCCTCCATGAGTTTGCGAAAGTGCTCCTCCATAGCCCGATTGGACAACTGTAGAAACCGGGCTTGGGCTGCCGTTAGATTCTCCAAGTTGGTCAGCCTCACATTGGTTGGGAGCGGTTGCAAGTGACGTCCCAAATATATTCTATAGAAGATCTTCTCAGGCAATTCATCTCAAGTTTCAAGTCATATTATCGATACCACAAGTGCAGTCCATAAAGTCCTCCCCCACTACCTTGAACTCTTAGCCCAAATAAAATAATAAAACAGCTTAAATCAAAAATTTATCCACAAGCAACACATCCTCATGCCCGTAAATATATGAGAAATGTAAACCACCCACTTGCACATCTTTTACTTAAAGTAATAAAATAGGTGATTCATTAAAAGCAGTAAAATAGATTGCGTAGAACTTCAACGGTCTAAAATATGAAAAGATGGAGGATTTTGATTTTGAAAATGATATCAACTAAGAAAACCATGGTTTTCATGTGGATAGGCTCAAAAAATTCTTTCCGTTAATATGTGGTAGCTCCCATAACTCCTCCAGGATCAAAAGTTATGGCCAGTTGAAGTTGGCATGCTAGAAACTCGTATTTTGCTGTTTTTTTATGTTGTCTGGGGGGGTGGCGCCGGGGCACCAAAAATTGAGGCCTAGATGCCAACTTGCTGACTCAAAACTTGCAACATGTTATTTCCTTGAAAAATATGGCATCGGGGCGTTGGATCATGGATCTAGAGCGCTGCTTCTCTTATCCCAACTTGCTAAAACATGTTCTTTTACGAAACTTAGCTTCGGGCGCCAAAAATTGAGGTCGGGACCTCACTCAAATTGCATTATCTTGTCTTGAATGGTGAATATAAACTTGAAACTTCTTGATTCCATCATTTATCAATTTGAAAGTGGATTGAAAGTCCATATTTGAGCATGATAATCCTGTCCTTCCTTGCCTTGGGAGATGACTACTTTATTCTTGAAACAAAAATAAAAAAGTGTAATGGGTTGCCTCCCATTCAGCGCTAAATTTATCGTCTTCAGTCCGACGTTGTATTATGATTACCCAATTCCAGCTCTATCGAACTTCCTTCCATGCGGATTGTGCACTGGAAGTTCAGCTCTCTTCTTAGCCTCTTCAAATGGATCCGTTAGCCTCTTTTCTTGAATTTCATAGAGACTATAGAAGAGGTTTTAGGGTCTTGAACAAATGATGGCTTCAAGATGTTGCTTTGCAAGACTTTGCATTGATCGATTAAGTCTTGTTGCACCTGAATTTCAGGAAGACGAATTAGAGGAGTGTTGATATGATAATTTTCAACTTTCTCCACTATATCAACCTTTATTTCTTCGTCAATTTTTTCTTCCACTTCCTGGCTTTCCATTGGCTCGGCCACTTGTTCAAGAACATGCTGAGGTACAATTTGTTCTATCACATCTATTGATATATCTACATTAGTATTCAGAGTGACTTCACAGCCCCGTTCCAACTCATCATCTGCTGAAATTTCTTCTATATGACCAAAAGACGCTTCTTGATGCCGGCATTGGAGTTCAGTAGCCAATTGCTCCACCCGTTTCTGCATGTTCTCATTAAACTGCATTTGGCTCTTCATGAATTGCATGAACATGTCCTCCAAAGATGAGTTGCTTTCAGGTGGTGATGGCTCCCCTTTTTGATCTGCTTGAAATTTCGTTGGCATCATATTTTCTAATTGCGGGTCTCCATATTTGTCTTGTGCATCATTAGAATGATCAAGATATCCCATAGATGCTGAGTAATATACTCATTGAATTGACAAATGTCCCTCGGCTCCACACAAATCGCAATAAGTTGAATAAAAATTGTTCATATCCCGCATTTGATTGTCAAATCTGCAAATTGAGTTGGAGGTGCCCATGTATTGTCATACTCATGAAAACCCATTGTACTTGGTGTTGAAAATTCTGCATTTGGCTAACGGTAAGCATTTGAAGCCATTGAAAACTGCAATACAAAGATCCCTGAAATAAAATGTTATCAAAAGCAAAGAAAGAAAAGAAAAACTATTATAATATATACACATTCACAGAAGACAACTGAAATTGTCAAGTACTAAGTTTAAAGAACCAATCCCCGGCAACGGCGCCAAAAACTCGACGAGCTGCGTATATGTCAATTAAAATGCTCGCTATTTACGCAAATATACGTGCCGTGTCAAGTAATAAAGAGTGAGTAGAGTATCGTTCCTACGAGGATTGTGTTAAACGGAATAGCACATTGAATCTCAATTGTCTAAGTGAATTGGTAGAATAAATGAGAGTTTTCTTTTAAAGAATAAAACTAAATTAAACAAAGCAGTAAATGACCAGAGTGGGATGGAATATTGTTGAGATTTCCTTGAGATGATAAAGATAAGTGAGAATATGAATTCATTGAATCATAGCTATGTTATTTGGTTCCAATTAAGTTAGTTGTGCAGAGATTACTAATCTAGGTTCATTCATATTCATATATGTCTTCCAACACATATAAACCTAACCAAGTTTTAGTTATATGCTATGTTCCCATGCATATAAGTAAAACCAGGTTGATAACCATATAACCTAATCATGATTACATAGGGTTAATAGGTATATTCTTATCCATATTAACATCTAACACAACATGAGTTAGAATACTTGTGCCTTATATATGGATCTTATTCAAATTCTACTTTTCTAAGCATGAATCTGAATATTAGATCAATCCACAAGGTTGCAAAGCTTGTAAACGCATTAAGCATGATATATACGGGTAATCTCAAGTAACACAAGTCACAGCACAACATTATTATCAATTCAAGCATAAGAAAACTAAATATCATAAGCTATGAGTTCAAATCCTACATATTTCCCACCATAAGAAGGTTTAGCCCATTAACATGACTTCAATTCACATTAAAATCAAGTTACAATCATTTCGAAGAACACAGAGAAAAGGAAAGAGAAAGAAAAGAGAATGAGAAAGAGAAGAACTAAATCCCAAAAGCTTCCACCAGCGAGATCGAATCTCCTCTTTCGTTTGCGATGGAAAACGGATCTTTTTCCTTCTCCATGCAGCTGCTCTAGCGGCTCTCTCCACGCCTCTGCTCCCTATCTCCTCTGGAACTCTAAATTTCTATTTAAACATAACATCCTGTGCATCAAAACCCGCGTGTATAGATGTGTATTGGCGCCTAGGCGCCAACTCTCTGGAGCTGCGTAACTTAGAAAACTTTCTAGAAACCCTAAGACTTCATGCATTGGCGCTTAGGCGCCAACTCCCTGGAATCAATGTGACTTGTGACTTCAAAAACCTTTAGAACTTTGCTTGCGTGTTGATGAAGTGGCGCTTGGGCGCCAACTCTCTGGATGTAATGTGTTGTGTGAAGTGTTGGAGATTCTTGCAAAGGCCTGTAGAATTGCACCTAGGCGCCAACCCCATGCTCCTTCACTTGGCTCTGTTCTGCATTCGACTTGCTCATGTTCTTGTAATTCTCCGTCCTTCCTGTAAAAATGAATGAAACTAAATAAATGAACTAAAAATGCCTAATTTATACTAAAAATGCATAAAAACTACATAACGCTCCTAAAACGCAAAACGAGTGAAAATTTAGCTAAATGGATGCAAACTAAACCTAATCTCTTGGACTAACGAGCAAAAATAGTCTGAAATAGGCCATGATAACTCATATTTTTACGAGTTATCAGGTCACTATGAAGAATTGATATCATCTTCCTTGAATTGATGACTTATTTGATAAACTAAAACGAGCATCGACCTTCTCCAAAATAGATCCACAGTCAGGGTACCATCAATTGAGGATTAGTCCTACTAATATTCACAAGATAACCTTTCAAACTAAATATGGGCATTATGAATTTTTGGCAATGCCATTTGGACATACGAATGTCCCTACTGCATTCATGGACATGATGAATAGAGTATTTCGAGATTATTTTGATCACTTTGTTGTGGTATTTATTGATGATATCTTGATTTCCTCAAAAGTCAGAGAAAGAGTACAAAATACATCTCCGAAGGGTATTAGAAAGTTTAAGGAAAGAAAAGTTATATGCCAAATTGAAGAAATATGAATTTTGGTTGAAACAAGTGGCATTTCTAGGGCATGTTATATCTGAGAAGGGAATTCAGGTTGACCCTCAAAAAATTAAAGCAATGCTTAAGTGTCCAAGGCCAATAAGTATTACAGAAATTAGAAGTTTTCTAGGGTTGACAGGCTATTATCGAAGATTTGTTGAGGGATTTTCACAATTATCTGTGTCACTAACTCGATTAACCCAAAAGGTAGTTAGATATATATGGTCAAATGAATGTGAAAACAGTTTTCGGGAATTGAAGCAATGGTTAGTGGAGGCACTTATTCTAACTCTACCTGAAGGAAATGAAGGGTTTGTAATTTATAGTGATACCTCAAGGAAAGGATTGGGATGTGTGTTTATGCAAAAAGGAAAATTTTTAGCCTATGCATCCACACAGCTTAAGCCAAATGAGGTAAACTACCCTACACATGACTTAGAACTTGCGGCAGTGGTGTTTGCCTTGAAATTTTTGAGACATTATCTATATGGTGCAAAGTGCAAAATATATACTGATCATAAGAGCCTCGAGTATATTTTTACCTAAAAGGAGCTCAATATGAGGCAAAGGCGATGACTTGAGTTATTAAAAGATTATGATTTTAATATAGTATACCATCCAGGTAAGGTAAACGTAGTAGCCGATGCATTAAGTAGAAATGCCAGCGTGGCACACCTAATTACAAAGGAGGAAGGATTACTTCAGGAGATAAGACAAATGGAGTTGATAATATGCCCACCTGGAATAAGACTATCTCAAATGCATATACAGTCCTCATTGTTCGAACAAATTAAGACTGCATAGCAGAATGATATGGATCTACTAAGGTATGTAAAGAAAATGAGGCAGAAAGATCCAAATGAATATGTTATTGATGATCAGGGTATATATCAGTACAAGGGATATCTTTATATACCCAATCTACCTGAATTGAAAGAGAAAATTTTGAAGGAGGCACATTTCTCTCCATTTTCTATGCATCTACGAAGCACAAAAATGTATCAGGATCTCAAGAAGGGGTGCTAGTGGAATAATATGAAGAGAAAAATTGTCGAATATGTAGCTAAGGTTTAACGTGTCAAAAAGTAAAAGCAGATCATCAATGGACACTTAGAAAATTACAATCACTTGAAGTTCCTGAGTGGAAATGGGATGACATTACCATGAATTTTATAGAAGGGTTACTCAGAACTCAAGGTGGAAACGATTCCATATGGGTAATAGTGGATCGATAATCTAAAGTTGCACATTTCTTACCCGTAAAAAGAAATTTTTCTGCGGAGAGGCTAGCTAAGATATATTATAAGGAGATTATTTGTCTCCACGGGGTACCGAAGTCAATAGTCTCCGATCAAGATACGACCTTCGTGTCTTGATTTTGGAAATGTTTATACCAAACCCTAGGCACTTAGCTAAAGTTTAGTACTGCATTTCATCCCCAAATTGATGGGCAAACGGAGCAAGTAAACCAAATCATTGAGGATATGCTCCAGATGTGCACATTAGAGTTCAGAGGATCATGGGATGAATATATATACATAGCTGAATTTGCCTATAACAATAGTTACCAATCAAGTATCCAGATGACCCCTTTTGAAGCCTTATATGGGCGAAGATGCCGAACCATGTTAAATTGGGATGAGGTTGGAGAAAGGAAGTTAGCCCCAAACTTGTCTAAAAGAATGGCAGAGAAGGTGCAAATGATACGCCAGTGTATACTTATAGCCCAAAGTCTGCAGAAAAGTTATACAGATTGCAAGAGAAGGGATTTGAATATCCAAGTTGGCGAATATGTGTTTATAAAAGTAACACCATTCAAAGGAGTCACAAGGTTTGAGAAAAGAAATAAACTGAATCCTAGATATATTAAGCCGTTTGAAGTACCGGAGAAAATTGGAAAATTAGCCTACAGAATAGCATTATCTACAGCTTTAGCCTTAGTCCACAATGTGTTTCATATTTCCTTGCTCAAGAGGTATATACTAGACCCCACTCACATCTTAATAGCAGAAAATTTGCCAATACAAGATCACCTAAACTATGAAGAAAGACCGGTCAAAATTTTGGACTATAAGACGCAAAAACTTCAGAATCGAAAAATTGAGAATGTCAAGGTCCAATGGAATTGATATTCAAAGAACAAAGCTACATGGGAACTTCGGAAAGAAGTGGAAAGTAAATACCCCCAGTTGTTTGAAAAGAAATTGGTTTCGAGATGAAACCTTTTGCAAAGGAGGGAGGATTGTAAAACCCAGGATATTTTGAGACCAATAAATGTAAATTAGAAATTATATAATGATTAATTATATGCCTTGAGTTAGATAAATGAGATTAGGGCAAATGATTAAGCAAGGTGATTAAGTTAATCACTCTTACTCAATTTAGAATAGTGTTCATAAAAAGACAAATATGGTGTAGGAAATGATGAGTTGGCATGTTTATTAAATTCCATTATTCATGTCATTTTGTTAATAATTATTTGGTAAGTTAGGTTATTACTTGATAAATTCTTAACTTAAAAGTGTATAATATGGATTGGCATGAAATTTAGAGGGTAAACACATGTTAATGTGCCCTAACTAATGAATGATGTGGAGATAACTTGTAAAAATGCGAATTATCACGACTCATTTCAACTAGTTTTGAGTGTTAGTCAAAGAGAATTTGGTTAAATTACGCCTATTTAGCTTAGTTTTCATTCATTTTGCATTTCAGGTACAACATTGAGATTTCATGGGAACATAGCAAATAACTTAGCTACATGGGAATCTTAATTAGGTTTTGTGGTTATCAGCCTTGTTTTACTTAACTACATGGGAACATAGCAAATAACTAAAACTTGGTTAGGTTTATATGTGTTGGAAGACATATATGAATATGAATGAACCTAGATTAATAATCTCTACACAACTAACTTAAATGGGACCAAATGACATAGCTATGATTTAATGAATTTATATCCGCGCTTATCTTAATCATCTCAAAACAATCTCAACAGTATCCACTCCACTTTGGTCATTTGCTGCTTTGCTTAGTTTAGTTTAATTAAATTCTTTAAAAATAAATTCTCATTCAACTTATCAATTCATTTTAAACAATTAAAATTTAATGTGCTAATCTATTTAACACAATCCTCGTGGGAACGATACTCTACTCACTCTTTATTACTTGATCGGCACGCAAACTTGAGTTAAAATGAGCATTTTAATTAGACATATACGCAGCTCGTCATGTAGATTATAATAATTATGATTAAAATATTGTGATAACAAGTAAATTTTATGAAATTGCATGAAATATTTTCAAACGCTTATATCTTGGTCTAGGATGATCATTTTGGGGTACAATTTTTTATGGATGGTTAAAACAAGGTGTTTTACAATATGGATGGATTTGATTATATCAAATCTCATTGGAAAATACTAAGCCACTTATGGTTAATAACTATTGACTTTTTAGTTTCAAAAAGTAACTTATAATTAATGAAACGTTAGGGCAATTAATGACTCAATCTTGAGGTGTCTTATGGAGGTAATTTTTGACAATTTTTCAATTAATAAAAATGCAACAAAATACATAAACATGCATTTGAATTAATGGGTGTTAATTAGGGGGTATATTTGGCAACTTTTCATGATGAAAAAAAGAGAAGGGCAGTTGATGCATGGACATGATTACAAGGGGATGGGCACAGATTTTGGACCAGCTATGTAAAAAAAATATTATAACAACAATATATGGGTGAAAATATGACAGCACGTATTATGATAAACATTGCAAATTTTAAGTATGAAAATGAGGTGGAAATTAGGAATTAAATGCTACAATATAAAAGGGCAAAAAGGGGGCAGCTTGGACGTTCTTTGGACAACAAATTTGGGAGAAATTTTTTTTTTAGCAAGGACTTCTGTGAAACCTCGACAATATACGCGTCCTTTCGACATTGTAAGTCAAGATTCTTTTGTAATTATTTTTATGACAAATGAAAATTCATGAATTATATTGGTGAATATGTGTATTGGAGATTGAAATAATGCAATTAGGAATTTAACCCAGTGAATAGTGCTCATGAATAGTAAATGTGAATAGTAAATGGGGATTCAGACACGTGATTAAGAGTTAATAACTTGGATTAACCTAATCACAAAAAGACAAAATAGAGATTGAATCACTACAGGACAAAATAGCATTACTTTTTGATATTTTAATCAAATTTTGGATTTTAGTGGAAAAATAAAGAAAAATTCATAAGTTGCAATCCGGGCGTCGGATTTCGACGAAAATTTTTATGGTTGGTTAAAAATTAATGATGAACATAATGGATGGTTTAAGGTGTGATGAAAATCACAAATTAAAGGGCAAGATGGAGCGTCAAATGGAGATCAAAAAAGTAATCTAACTTTTCATTAATTATGCATTTGACTTTTATTTAAAATAAATAACAACAAATTAAAAATTAAATGAAAGCAGCTGCAAATGGCAGGGACGTGCAGGCTAGGGTGGGAGAGTTTGACAAATAATCCATGGCTCAAAATCAACATGATCATTAACCAACGGTTAGGATTGATTTAGCCTAAATTAATTAATTTTAAAAATAAAAATAAATAGTGCTGAATAGGGTGGCTGGAGCAGGCCTGGGGGGCAGCACATGGCTCAAAGCATTTTTAAAAATTAAAAATAAATACCTCAAAGCTAGGGGGTAAATTCAAAATTATTGAAAAATGAAACCCTATAAATAGGGCAGCAGGGATAACGTCCAAGGGAATCAAATCCAAGCTCCACTTGAGCCATTCTAAGCCCCCAAACCATCCCACACGTCCAAGGAAAGAAGGGAGTAAGTTAGAGAGAGAAAGTGTGAGAAAAAGAGGCGTATCTCCACTTCGGGTAAGTGATTTCTACCCAAATTTTTTTTGGATGTTAAGTAGGGTAAAAAAATACTTAGATAATTTTTAATCATGAGAAAATAAGTATAGATATAATCTTTAAATGGAATTATGCCAAAACATCAAAATTTTGGAGCGAAGATAGGGTATTCGGGAAAATAGCATATGATATATGAAAATAATGCTCCAAAATTGATAAATGATGATTTGGGATGTATGATTATGATAAATATGATGTTGGAATGATGATATATTAATTTCATGATTTTTGGAATTAAGGATTATGCTTAAGTGAATTTATGTTGATTTTTAGTATATGGAGAAAATGATTTTTTTCGCCAAGTAAATGATAATAAATTCAAAATATTTGAAATATCCTATGATATACTAGGCATAAGCTATGTCATTGTATTTTTTATTTTTGAAAAAAATATCAATTTTTGGAACCCATGAACAATAACCTCGGATGAACAGTAACACCTACAGTAATTTGCTACAGTAACAGGGTGATTTTGGAGAAAATTTAAGATTAATATTTAAATATAAGGATGGAATTTTTGAGGAACCTATGGATAAAAATATCCATATAAAGAAATAATGCCCAAATATTATAGAGCATGCATGGGAAATAGCTTAAATAGAATAAATAAAATAACCTTTTTCCTTAAATAGGAAAAGGAAAAGAGAAAGTCGAGGACACCAACTGAGGAGGTAAACAAGTTATATGTTTTGCAAATTATTTCTAAATGCTTAAAATTGTTTACGAATTGCTTTACGAAATTTATTTAAGGTTGGCCATACCTATAATTGTTTTACATGAACTGAAATTCATTTTGTTAAATTGTTTATTAAATGCTTTTTATGAAATTGTTTATGATTTGCAAATATCATGCCGGCATGTGTATATAAATGAGCATGTGCACGAGGAATAGGCCTTAGTTGAGGTAGCAAGCGGACCGGATGTCCCCCTCGCTTTTGCCAAGTTGCTAAATAGGCCCAGGTCGACGGCGACCTCCCTGAAATGGGAGCATGTATGGGATGGGCGCCTAGCTAGCGTCGCATCCAAAGGAATGTCATGAATGCTATGTATGCATTGCATTTGCATTTTATGAAATGCATGAAAATGATTGAAAAATTATGTATGGCTTGCTTATTGAGTATTATTACTCACCCATGCTTTTTCAACAACAGACAGGAAAAGATAATGAAGGCAGCATGTAAAATGACATGTAGTTTTGATGAAATGTTGTATATGTAAATTTTATGTAAAGACAATGATGATAATTTTGAGATGAAAATGAATATTTTTGTTTATGGAACAGTTTTGGGTTATAACTATGATATGTGAAATATATTTCATGTTGGATGAATGATGAAAATTTTCCATGTATTGATGATATAAAAAAAAATTCTGACGTGTGATCAGGGCAACAATCCCGAGTCACGTTTACCAATCAAAATGATCCCGGAATAAGGCTTCTAGGCACCTCGGTTTGGGGCATCACAGAAGTTGGTATCAAAGCATGGATTGGTAAATAGGTAGAAAAGGAAAGAAATGATCAAGTTAGGATACATGAAATTATGATTATGATCCATTGATTTATTATTGATGACAATGAATAATATATACGAATTATATGATCATGTGACTATGATATGATAAATATTGATGTTATAGTAATGAATGTTTTGTGAAGTTAAAAATGCCGCTCACCAGAGCTAAAGCAAGAGCTAACAAAGGAAAGGTTCCGATGAAAGAATCAGTTGATCAAGCATGGAGCGAAGCCAGTAAAAGGACTAGTAGGGGAGAATTCGAATAGCAAACCTCTAGGACCCGCCCACGGCGAGAAAAAAGCCCTAGACCTCAAATAGAGGTCAATATAGAAGAAAGAATTGCTGCGGCCATCGAAAAAGCTATGCAGCAATGGACAACCTAGGTTGCTGGGTTATTACAAGAAATGCGAAACCAGCAGGCCCCGCCATCAAGAGGAGACGTGGAAAGACTAGGGCCCTCGGCCAACCCTGGCATGTCCAGGGGAGTGGAGGATAGTCTCCTTGAGTCCGAAAAAAAGGCTATCAATGCCTTTCTTTTCCAGAGACCGCCCAAGTTTGTAGGGGAACCGGACCACCTCATTGCAGAGCAATGGATTACGAAAATTAAGAAATTATTCAGAATATCGCCCTGCAATAATCAGCAAAAAGTGTTGTGCGCTGCCCACCTACTGATAAAAGATGCTTTTGAATGGTGGGAGACGCTAATGGTCACTATGCCACATCCGAAGCAAGTTACGTGGCATGAATTTTTGGAGGAATTTAATAAGGAATATCTCCCTATAGGGCTACAGAGCCAGAGGGTAATAGAGTTTGAAAAATTCTACCAAGCCAGGATGACAGTCACAGAATATGCCACGAAGTTTAACGCTTTGGTAAGATATGTGTCATGGATTGCGAATGTGCCAGAGAATAAGGCACAAAGGTTTCAGAGGAGATTAAGGCCCTAGCTAAGAGAGGCGTTAGCCCCATTATTAATAAAAGACTATGCCTCTAGCATCAAGAGGGCTAGAGCATTGGAAATGGAGTCAACGAGGACTCAAGAGCTTAGGCAAGCTCAAAAATAATTCTTTACAGCCTCCAAGGAAGGTGAGGTTAATAAAGGAAAAAGGGGAATCGCCGGGAAAGAGAAGATCGGTGACAAGACAAAGAGCACCTCGACTTACAGAACTTGCCACAAATGCCATTCAGGCAAATGTTTACAAGGATCGGGGAAATGCTACAAGTGTGGCCAAGCTGGTCATGTGGCCCGGGACTGCAGGACCGACGAAGCCAAAATAATAAAGTGCTTCAACTGTGGTCAAATTGGACACATCTAGCCCAACTGTCCAAATAAGCCACAAGGAGCACCAGCCCGAGGGAGGCCGGCCCAGCAAAAGGTCCCCGCCATCGCCAACCGGCCCGGTATTACTGTCAACCCAGTGCGTGCCTAGGCCCTCACCCGAATGGAATCACAGGAGATGGAGGAGAAAGTGATTACAGGTATGATTTACATTTTAGGAAATTTTACAGTAGCTTTATTTGATTCTGGAGCTACGCATTCATTTATATCATACCAATTCATAATCACACACGCACTTTGGGTAGAAGAAACCAGTAGTACTATACATATAGAATCCCCAGTATATAGATTGGCAAGCATAAATCAAATTTGCAAGGCATGTCCTATCAGGATAGAACCAAAAATATTGGAAGCTAATCTCATCCTATTGCCAATGACAGAATTTGATGTCATACTAGGGATGGATTGGCTAAGTCAATGGGGTGCAACGATTGATTGTAGAAATAAAAGGGTACAATTTGAAGCACCAAAAGATGAAAGAGAGATCAGTAAAATAAGACAGCCAGAAAACACAATAAGGATGGTATCAGCTATGAAAGCAGCTAAGCTGATACGCCAACAATGTACAACCTATCTGATCTCTATAAACACAATAAAAAGAGATGAGGTACTTATGGAACAAATTCCAGTGGTAAAGGAATTTTTTGATATTTTTTCAAAGGAGCTATGTAGTTTACCACCGGAAAAGGAGATGGATATGGAAATAGAAATTATTCCAGGGACAGCCCCAATATCTAAGGCTCCATATAGGATGGCTCCAGCTGAATTGGCTGAGCTAAAAGTATAAATCCAAGATTTATTGGATAAGAGGTTTACTAGACCCAGTGCATCCCTTGGGGAGCTCCAGTACTATTTGTAAGGAAAAAGGATGGGAGTTTGAGACTCTGTATTGATTACAGAGAATTGAATAAAGTAACAGTAAAAAATAAGTACCCACTCCCAAGAATAGATGATCTTTTCGATCAATTAAAAGGAGCTCGACATTTTTGAAAATTGATTTACAGTCAGGTTACCACCAGTTAAGGATATGTCCAAAGGACATCCATAAAACAACATTTAGAATAAGATATGGGCACTATGAATTCTTAGTCATGCCATTTGGACTAACGAATGCCCCAGCTGTGTTTATGGATATGATGAATAGGATTTTTCGAGAATTTTTAGATCAATTTGTGGTGGTATTCATTGATGATATACTGATTTATTCAAAAACAGAAGAAGAGCATGAGAAACATTCGAGGATAGTATTGGAAATTCTCCGAAGGGAGAAATTATATGCTAAATTCAAGAAATGTGAGTTTTGGTTGAAACAGGTAGCCTTTCTCAGCCACATTATATCCGAGAAGGGAGTACAAGTAGATCCTCAAAAGATTGAAGCAATAACAAAGTGACCACAACCAACAAATATCATGGAAATAAGAAGTTTCCTAGGGCTAGCTGGTTACTACAGAAGGTTTGTGGAAGGATTCTCACAATTGTCAGCTCCACTCACAAACTTGACAAGGAAAGGAGTTATGTATGAATGGACACAGGAATGTGAGAATAGCTTCCAAGACTTAAAGAAAAGACTGGTAGAAGCGTCAATTCTAACATTGCCTACGGAGAAGGAAGGATTTGTAATCTATAGTGATGCCTCGAAGAAAGGATTAGGATGTGTACTGATGCAAAAATGGAAAAATTATATCATACATATCTAGGCAACTCAAGCCAAATGAGGTAAACTATCCAACCCATGACTTAGAATTGGCAACAATAGTCTTTCCCTTGAAAATTTGGAGACATTATTTATATGGAGTTAAATGTGAGGTCTATACTGATCATAAAAGCCTCAAGTACATTTTTACTCAAAAAGAATTAAATATGAGGCAAAGAAGATGACTTGAGTTACTTAAAGATTATGACCTCAACATTTTATATCATCCAGGCAAAGCCAATGTAGTAGCCGATGCGCTAAGTAGAAATATTAGCTTAGCACATCTCATCACAAGAGAAGAAAAACTACTACAAGAATTGAGACAATTAGAATTAATTGTAAGCCCACCTGGGGTACAAGTTAGATTGTCTCAATTACAAATCCAGTCAAATTTATTTGAGCAAATTAAAATAGCTCAACAAGAAAATAAGGAATTAAAGAGTTATGTGGAGAAAATGATCAAGAAAAACCCCACTAAATATATACAAGATGAACATGAGATGTACAGATATAGGGGTCGCCTGTGTATACCCAATCAAGAGTAAATAAAGGAACAGATATTGAAAGAAGCATATTTCTCTCCATTTTTGATGCATCCAGATAGCACCAAGATGTATCAAGACATTAAAAGAATGTATTGGTGGAATAATATGAAGAGAAAAATTGCTAAATATGTGGCTAAGTGCCTAACATGTCAAAGGGTTAAGGCTGATCATCAAAGGACCCCTAGAAAATTACAATCGCTAGAAATTCCAGAATAAAAATGGGATGATATTACTATGAATTTTATTGAAGGGTTGCCAAGAACCCAAAATGGAAATGATGCTATATGGGTAATAGTTGATAGATTATTAAAGGTAGCTCATTTCCTAGCTATCAAGAAAAATTTTACTACTGAGTGACTGGCTAAGATCTATTATAAGCAGATAGTGAGACTGCATGGAGTACCTAAGTCAATAGTTTTCGATCGAGATTCCAATTTTACATCTCGATTTTGGAAAAGTTTGTTGGAAACAATGTTCAAAACAAAACAAAATTGACCAAAGCATGAGTTTTGATGATTAACAAAGTCGAATTTGAGTTTAAGTTAAGTACTAATGCATATGTTCAATGTTTTAAGGAAAGCAAGAAGTCAAATCGATTACCAAGTCGACTTGGACTTCGACTTGGGGTGAAGTCGATACCCAAGTCAACTTCACAAGTGACTTCAAATGGCAAAAAGTGGACATCGTTGAAAATAGAAAAAAAACATGTGAAGTCGCAGGCCAAGTCGACTCCACTTGCGACTTGGAAAGCCAAGTCGCAGACGAAGTCGACTCCAGCATCGACTTCAAACGTCAAAAAGTGTCCAGCGTTGAAATGTGGAAATGGACATGGCGAAGTCGCAGGCAAAGTCGACTCCAGGTGCGACTTGGGCAAAGTCGCAGACAAGGTCGACTCCATCCTCGACTTGAGAAAGTTCAAACTTCAGAGATGCAGTTCTAAGCTCATTCCAAGAATCCATTTGAGCTTTCTCAAATCCAAAGTAAGGTGCAAAGACCATTCTCAAGATTAACTTGAGTTTCTTGATATTCAAAGCAAAGATTCAAGTTCAAGCCAATCCAAGATGAATCAAAGTCAAGATCTTCAAAGATTGACAAGATCTACAAGTATGAGGAGCCATTTCAGAATTAAAAGGACTAAACGAAGAAAGCCAAGCAAGATATAAGCAAATCAAATGAGGATCAAAGCATTTTTGGCAAAAGACCAAGTCAAGTCGCAACCCAAGTCGACTCCGAGATCGACTTGAGTTGAAGTCCGAAGCCAAGTCGACCCAAGACTCAGACTTGGAAATCTGAAGAACTGAAGTCGCACACGAGGTCGACTCCAGGTGCGGCTTGGAAGCCAAGTCGCAGGCCAAGTCGACTCCATCTTCGACTGGGAAAATAACGTTCGAATTTTTGAACGTTGGAGATCATTTATTGCGCGCCAACCACCTCTACAACGTTCAAATCTTCCTCACTCTATAAATAGACACTCAAATGAGCGTGAAAAATATACAAGACACAACAAAACACTGCTATATACACTACAAAGTCCAAAAAAGAGAAAAGAAGTGCAAGAAAGAGTTTCTATTCCCTTTTCTCCATATTTGAGTGGTCCATATACATTCGAAGGAAGAAAGAGTTTCAAGTTGCAAGTTGCTTCATCGATACTCAACCAAGCTGCTTCTACAAATTCTTCCTCGAGCTAAACTTGCCTACACATCTCTGCAAAGTGTAGTTTTTCTTATTTCTAAGTTCTTGTTGTATTGAACTTGATTTAGCTTGGAATCTAGAAAAGAGAGGAGACTCTTAGTGTATTCGAGGAATACATAGTGGAACCCAAGTCACAACGGAGTGTGAGCTTGGAAGAGTGGAGTAAGGAAGGATTGCCCGAACCACTATAAATCTTGTCTTCTGTTTCCTTTTACTGCTTTATCTTAATTGCTCTCTATTTGCTTTCAAAAGGGGATTAATCTTACAAAGGGGTTAAGACTTTAATTTACCAAAGATTTTTTTAAAGAACCCAATTCACCCCTCCCCTCTTGGGTTTTGCCATCAACTCGGGACCAACAAGTGGTATCAGAGCAGGTCTTTGAGTTTACCAAAGAGATCTTATCGATATGGCATCCCAATCTACTTCCGTTCCCGCATTTGCTGAAGGTCAATCCTTTACAAGGCCACCATTATTTGATGGGAATAATTTTGGATATTGGAAGCTTCGTATGAAGCAACTCATCATGGCTACCGACATGGATTCTTGGATTGCAATCCAAGATGGAGTAACCTTGCCTACCGATGAAAGAGCTTCCAAATGGACCGATGAGGAAGTAAGAATTGTAAAGAGCAATGCCAAAGCTATGAACTCACTATTCTGTGCTCTTACTGCTTCTGAATATGATAGAGTATCCTCTTGTTTAACCACCAAAGAGATATGGGATACGTTAACCTCCATTTATGAAGGAACTTCTCAAGTCCAAGGGACGAGAAGAAATATTTTGATTGGAGAACTAGAAAACTTTAGAATGCTAGAAACAGAAAATATTTCTGAAATGTTTGCTAGATTCTCAAAAATTACTAATGCTTTAAAAGGTCTTGGAAAGGCTATATCTGAATCTGAGCAGGTTATGAAGATTTTGAGAGCTCTACCGGAATCTTGGACTCCAAAGATTACTGCGATAGAAGAAGCCAAGGACCTCAACACATTGAAGCTAGAAGATTTAATTAGCTCATTAATGTCACATGAGCTAATCAAGAAAAGAAATGAAGATCAACACAGAGGCAAAAAAGCAATTGCCTTGAAAGCCGCACAAGATACAGACGACACCTCATTCTCTCAAAATGACGATGAGATTGCCCTACTCACAAAACTATTCAGAAAATTTGTGAGGAAAGGAAAAAATTTTAGAAGTTTCAAATATAGAAATTCTAGAGAGAAAAAGAAAGAACCAACCAAATGTTACCGATGCGGCGGTTCGGGTCACATGCAAGCTCAATGTCCAACTCCCGAAGAAAGCAAGGCAAAAGAGCAAAGAAAAGATCGAGAGGACAACAAAAGATTCCAAAGAAATAAAGGAAGAGGTATGTACGTGAATGACGAAGAATCTACAACGAGTAGCTCTTCAACCGACGAAATTGAGGCGGAAGATTGTGCGAGAATATGTTGCATGGCGCAAATCGAACAAGAAGAACAAACCATCTCAACAAAGTGCACAAGCAATGAAGAGGTAAGTTCCAAACCTTTCCATTCTCAATCAAGTTATTCTTCTTTTCAAGAACGCCTCAAATGTGCTGAATTAGAAGAACTACAAATTGCATATGATTCATTATATGAAGAAATGAAGAAATTAGGAAGCAAGTTTATAATTAAGAAAAGACAATGTGATGCAGTAATAATTGTAAATGGTAAACTTGCAGAAAAATTAGAAAAATTGAAAGATGAAAATGATTTGCTAAAAAAGGAGAATGGATCATTAAATGAATCATTAGCTAAGTTCTCTAATCCAGGAGAAAGTGTTAAAATGTTTCTGAACATGACCTCCTAAACAAACAAAAGAGGTCTTGGATATCATACATTTGAGCAAGAAGAAAATGGCAAATCGAATGTCTACTTAGGAAATATCAAACCAAAACTGCACCTATATTCAAGCCACAAAAGAAAAATTTTAAGTGGACTAGAAGGCCAACGTTTGAACCATTGCATACTTGGAGGACTACTCCAAGATTACCTATGGCTTGCAACTTCTGCAATAAAATGGGTCATAAAACTTATAAATGTAACTTTAAGAAATTATATGACCACGGTGCAAAATTAGTTTGGGTTCCAAGGAACATAAGATTTGGGCTTTCTAAGTTAGAGCAACAAAGATTGAATTATATTACTAACCCAAATGGACCCATAAAATGGGTACCAAAGAGATAAGATTTATTTGATTATTTTTCAGATATGTTTCAAGGCAAAGGCAAACAATGAATGGTTCATGGACAGTGGCTGTTCAAGGCATATGACCGGAGAAAGAAGTTTATTTCATAAACTTAAGCCTTGCAACGATGGAATGGTTGCATTTGGTAATAATGAAAAAGGTAAAATTAAAGGTATAGGAAACATATTTAGTATTTCAAATGCATGCATGGAAGATGTTTTGTTTGTTGAAGGACTCAAGCACAATTTAATGAGCATTAGTCAATTATGTGACAAAGGATATAAGGTTGTGTTTGAATCATCTATATGTAATGTATTTGATGGAGAACATATCATGTTTAGTGGAAAAAGACATGGAAATGTATATTTGGTTTCACTTGATGAATTAGATGGTCAATGTCTAATGGCCATTGATAATGATCCATGGGCTTGGCATAAAAGGCTTGGACATATAAACATGGGAAATATAAAGACCCTATGGAAAAAGAGTTTGGTAGAAGGATTACCAAAGCTGAAATATGACGAGGATAAAATTTGCAAGGCATGTCAACTATCAAAACAACCTAAGATGCCTTTCTCTACCAAAAAGGAAATTTCCACCACTAGGTCACTTGAATTGCTACACATGGATCTATATAGGCCATCCGACATTTTAACCATTGGTGGAAAGAAATATGTTTTTGTAATTGTTGATGATTTTTCAAGATTTACATGGATAATTCTCTTAGCTAGCAAAGATGAAGCCTTCTCTATGTTTGCAACTTTTGTAAACTTGGTGCAAAATGAAAAATAAAGTACTATTGTGACTATAAGAAGTGATCATGGTGGTGAATTTGAAAACAAACGATTCATAGAATTTTGTAATGAAAAAGGAATTCATCACACATTTTCTGCACCAAGAACTCCACAACAAAATGGAGTAGTTGAAAGGAAAAACAGAACTATACAAGAGATGACTAGAACAATGCTAAATGAGAGCAATTTATCTAAGAAATTTTGGGGTGAAGCTGTAAGTACAGCTTGTCATGTTTTGAATCGAGTTACCATTAGAGCAATCTTGAAAAAGACCCCATATGAGATATGGAAAAGAAGGAAACCAAATATCTTTTATTTTCATGCTTTTGGATGCACATGTTATGTTTTGAACAATGGAAAAACCAACTTGGGAAAACTAGATGCTAAAAGTGATGAGGCAATATTCCTTGGTTACTCATCAAATAGCAAAGCATATAGAGTATTCAATAAACGAAACCAAGTTGTAGAAGAGTCCATACATGTTGTATTTGATGAATTTAACCAAACTCCGAAAAAGGAGGATGAACTAAGTGATACAAATGAAACAAAAGGAAAAGAACAACCAAAGGAACTCGAGCTCAAGCCAGAAAATCTCATGGAGGAAGAGGTAAGTGAAGGTAATGATTTTTACAAACCTCCAACTGATTTAAAGTTCAAAAATGCCCATCCAATTGAGGAAGTCATTGGAAATGTATATGAAGGAGTAAAAACTAGAAGATCAAAGCAAAACATTTGTGGACAATATGCTTTTGTGTCCAAGATCGAACCAACTACCATTGAACAAGCTCTTAATGATGAAAGCTGGGTTATTGCAATGCAAGAAGAGCTAAATCAATTTGAAAGAAATGATGTATGATATTTAGTTTCTAGACCAAATGGTCATACCATTATTGGTACCAAATGGATATTTAGAAACAAATTGGACGAAAGCGGACTTGTAATTAGAAACAAGGCTAGATTAGTAGCCAAAGGGTATTTCCAGGAAGAAGGAATTGATTTTGAAGAATCATATGCACCCGTGGCTAGATTAGAAGTCATACGTATTTTACTAGCATTTGCTTCTCATATGAATTTCAAATTGTTCCAAATGGATGTAAAAAGCGCATTTCTGAACGGTTATTTGAATGAAGAAGTATATGTTGAACAACCCCCTGGATTTGAAGAAAAAGATCAATCAAAGTATGTTTATAAATTGACCAAAGCATTATATGGACTAAAACAAGCTCCAAGAGCTTGGTATGAAAGGCTGAATAAATTTTTGATTGACCATGAGTTTCAAAGAGGGAAAGTAGACACTACTTTGTTCATTAAGTATAAAAATAAAAACATTCTAATTGTACAAATTTATGTAGATGATATAATATTTCGTGCTACTGACGAAAATCTATGCTAAGAATTTTCTAAGATTATGCAAAGCGAATTCGAAATGAGCATGATGGGAGAATTAAACTTCTTCCTTGAACTGCAAATCAAGCAACAAAGTGAAGGGATATTCTTAAACCAGTACAAGTGTGTCAAAGAGATGCTCAAGAAATTTGGAATGCAAAATAGCAAAGGGGCAAATACCCCAATGAGCTCTACGATCAAAATCGAAACAGATGAAAACGGTAAATGTATAGATCAAAAGCTTTATAGAAGCATGATAGGATCTTTGCTATATTTAACTGCTTCTAGACCTGATATTTTATTCAGCGTTTGTATGTGCTCTAGATTTCAAGCATGTCCTAAAGAATCACATCTACTTGCTGTAAAAAGGATTTTTAAATATTTAACAAAAACTACCAATCTTGGACTATGGTATCCAAAGAGGTCAACCTTTGATTTAATCGGCTATTCGGATGCGGATTTTGCCGACTATAAGGTAGATAGAAAGAGTACTAGTGGAACTTGTCAGTTTCTAGGACATATGTTAGTTTCATGGCACTCAAGAAAACAAACAAGTGTTGCTCTATCTACTGCGGAAGCCGAATACATAGCCGCCGGTAGTTGTTGTGCCCAATTACTTTGGATGAAACAACAATTGAAAGATTATGGTATTGATTATTTTGATATTCCTCTTAGATGTGATAATACAAGTGCAATATGTCTGACTAAGAATCCTGTACTGCATTCAAGAACCAAGCATATTGATGTAAGACACCATTTTATTAGAGAACATGTTGAAAATCATGATTTTTGCTTAGAATATGTGAAAACAGAAGACCAAATTGCTGATATTTTTACCAAACCACTAGTCAAGGAATCATTTTGTAAAATTAGGAATGATATGGGGATGATAGAGCTGAATTAGAAAAATTAAATAAGAAACTCAAATTTGAAAAGGTCAAGTCGATGGGGTCAAGTCGACTCCATGAAGGCCAAGTCGACTTCAGCCAAGTCGACTTGGGAAAGTGAAGTCGACTCCACAGGGTCGAAGTCGACTCTGAGGGACCGAAGTCGACTTCACCTAGGGCAAGTCGACTCCGCGAGCGCGCGACCGTTCCTCTTCTCCCTCTCTTTCTTTTTCTTTCCTTTCTTCTTCCTTCTTTCCCATTTCCCGCCTACTTCCCTGTTCTTCTTCCTCTCCGGCGATTTGAATCCCTCGCAAAAACTTCGGCGACCAGCCATCTCTTCCCGCTCCGGCGATCTCCTCTTCCGAAATCCTCGGTCGTAGCTCATCTCCCTTCATTTTCTCCGACATTTTTCTCACCTTCACCTCTCCAATTCTCCGGCCAACTCTCTCTGTCCGGCAACCTCCTCCCATTTTAAATTCTCTCCGACAACCGTTGTTCCGACAACTCTATTTTTCTCCTTTCAGTTGCTATCTCACTCTTCATCTTCAACCGAATCCCAAAACCAAACTCAATGGCTCCAAAACTCAGACCTCCCAAGCTAGCCGTCTCAAAACCATCCCTCAAACCAGTTCCCAGACAGTCTACGTCCCATACCGACGACGAAGTGCCTAGAAGACAGCGCACTTCCTCAAAGCGAGCTCGGGAAGAACCATCTACTTCCACAGGCCGCCGAGTGCGTTTTCAAACGGGAAGCCCATCAAACACAGCAGGTCGTGAGGAACAAAACCAAACCTCACAAAGTACTCAATCTGGGGCACGTCGAAGAGGCAACACAGCTGCTAAAGCTCAAGTATTGAAAATGCCAACAACATACTTCAAAACCGAACTCCAGCACAGTCGGTTTTACAAATCTTTCTACGAGCGTAAGGTATTCATTCCCAAGATCATTGATTTCAAGTTCTTAAAAGATTATGGATCCGACATAGAAGATCTATTGGATTTCCAAGGATGGACGAAGCTCCTAAAAGAAGATGAAAAAGTCTATCCAGATCTTACCAGAATCTTTTACTATCTGTGGGATGAAGAGTACTATGGAAGCTTTGTCAAAGGAGTGGATATGTTCTTTGGAATAGGAGTAACTCCAAGTTTGGAAGCGGCCTTGATAAATATTGGTCAGATACTTGAAGTTCCCTACATAGATGAGCCACTTCTTGAAGATCTTACACTGGATCAAATGTATAATCAGCTCACCCGAAGCAATAAATATCACCCAGGAATCAAATTTCTTCATTACATGGATCTCTCCCCCAGGCTTCGTGTACTCAGACTTCTCATTGCCCACTGCATCTACCCAAAGGGCGGTGGAAGAAATCAGTTAAACCCACAAGAAGCCGGGATACTCTGGAAGGTGGCAAACAAAGTCAAGGTTAGCTTACCAAGACTATTTCTTGAAGCCTTGGCCTCCAGAAAGGACAATCTACGGGGAGTCCTACCATATGGCACCTGGATCATGAAGATCCTTGAACATTTTGAAGTGGATATTGAAGGCGAGCCCTTCGAAGTACTGAAATCCACCAATGCCATCAATAAAGCACTGATTCAACGGATGAAGATTAATGTGCTTGAACTAAGGGCTGAAGCTCCGGAAGAAGAGCGAGCACAGACTGAGGGAGAGCAACCTCCCGAGGCACCGCCTGCTCAAGACGAGCTAGTATCTCCCATGACGCACGGATCCTACTCTCCACAAGGATCTGTTGCACCTGAACGGGCGCCTCCAACGTCATCTCAAGAGGTCACGCTTCAGAGTATCAAAGACGAGATATCTGCTCTTCGGGAAGAAATGGGTCATCAATAGGATCGCATGACCAGTCTCGTGACCGAGGTTCTAAATGCAATTAATGATATGCATTCCCGACAAGATCGAATCGATCCAGAAATGCGTACCATTCGATACCATCTTGCATCAGGGCGTCATAAAAATCGACCCATACCTGAACTTGATCCATTTGATTCAGGATCAGTTCATAGAGATCCGACTCCCGCTCCAGTTTCCTCCTTCTATTCCTCTGATCATGTTCGTCCTATCAAACCCATTCAATCGTCATATCCCATTTCCCAATTTCAATTCACCAAATCCTTGGTGATTGAACCATTTTCGATAGATTGACAAAAAGGGGGAGATAGATTAGGAGTTGAGTGTAGAGGGTTATTTGTTTTTGGGTCAGGTAGTTTGTATTACAGGTTTCATTTTTTGCTCTACATTGAAATTTGTAAAATGAAACTTGATATATGAAAGATGTTTTATGTTCAATATGTGTTCTATGATTGCTTGCAAAGATTGATGAATGCTAAACTTGTTAATGATTGGTTCTATGATAATGCTTTGCTTGAAAGGTATGAATTCTATGATAATGTTTTGAATTCTATGCTCTGAACCATATGAACATGTCTTTGATTGAAAGGTATCAACTCAAATTAAGTTTTATCAATCATCAAAAAGGGGGAGATTGTTGGAAACAATGTTCAAAACAAAACAAAATTGACCACAGCATGAGTTTTGATGATTAACAAAGTCGAATTTGAGTTTAAGTTAAGTACTAATGCATATGTTCAATGTTTTAAGGAAAGCAAGAAGTCAAGTCGATTACCAAGTCGAATTGGACTTCGACTTGGGGTGAAGTCGATACCCAAGTCAACTTCACAAGCGACTTCAAATGGCAAAAAGTGGACATCGTTGAAAATAGAAAATAAACAGGTGAAGTCGCAGGCCAAGTCGACTCCACTTGCGACTTGGGAAGCCAAGTCGCAGACGAAGTCGACTCCAGCATCGACTTCAAATGTCAAAAAGTGTCCAGCGTTGAAATGTGGAAATGGACATGGTGAAGTCGCAGGCGAAGTCGACTCCAGGTGCGACTTGGGCGAAGTCGCAGACAAGGTCGACTCCATCCTCGACTTGAGAAAGTTCAAACTTCAGAGATGCAGTTCCAAGCTCATTCCAAGAATCCATTTGAGCTTTCTCAAATCCAAAGTAAGGTGCAAATACCATTCTTAAGATTAACTTGAGTTTCTTGAAATTCAAAGCAAAGATTCAAGTTCAAGCCAATCTAAGATGAATCAAAGTCAAGCTCTTCAAAGATTGACAAGATCTACAAGTATGAGGAGCCATTTCAGAATTAAAAGGACTAACGGAAGAAAGCCAAGCAAGATAGAAGCAAATCAAATGAGGATCAAAGCATTTTTGGCAAAAGACCAAGTCAAGTCGCAACCCAAGTCGACTCCAAGATCGACTTGAGTTGAAGTCCGAAGCCAAGTCGACCCAAGACTCAGACTTGGAAATCTGAAGAACTGAAGTCGCACACGAGGTCGACTCCAGGTGCGGCTTGGAAGCCAAGTCGCAGGCCAAGTCGACTCCATCTTCGACTGGGAAAATAACGTTCAAATTTTTGAACGTTGGAGATCATTTATTGCGCGCCAACCACCTCTACAACGTTCAAATCTTCCTCACTCTATAAATAGACACTCAAATGAGCGTGAAAAATATACAAGACACAACAAAACACTGCTATATACACTACAAAGTCCAAAAAAGAGAAAAGAAGTGCAAGAAAGAGTTTCTATTCCCTTTTCTCCATATTTGAGTGGTCCATATACATTCGAAGGAAGAAAGAGTTTCAAGTTGCAAGTTGCTTCATCGATACTCAACCAAGCTGCTTCTACAAATTCTTCCTCGAGCTAAACTTGCCTACACATCTCTGTAAAGTGTAGTTTTCTTATTTCTAAGTTCTTGTTGTATTGAACTTGATTTAGCTTGGGTAGCTAAGATCAAGTATATGCAAAGTAGTGTGTGATTGGAGTGAAACTCATCACCTACTTGTGCTGTGTGTTGTGTATGCCCCCTAGAGTTGGAATCTAGAAGAGAGTGGAGACTCTAAGTGTATTCGAGGAATACCTAGTGGAACCCAAGTCACAACGGAGTGTGAGCTTGGAAGAGTGGAGTAGGGAAGGATTGCCCGAACCACTATAAATCTTGTCTTCTGTTTCCTTTTACTGCTTTATCTTAATTGCTCTCTATTTGCTTTCAGAAGGGGATTAATCTTACAAAGGGGTTAAGACTTTAATTTACCAAAGAAATTTTTTAAAGAACCCAATTCACCCCTCCCCTCTTGGGTTTTGCCATCAAATCGGGACCAACAAAGTTTACATCAAACCTTAGGTACACAGCTAAAATTCAGCACAACATTTCATCCTCAAACTAAT
The DNA here is from genome assembly GCA_030490835.1 of Annona cherimola. NCBI lineage: Eukaryota > Viridiplantae > Streptophyta > Magnoliopsida > Magnoliales > Annonaceae > Annona > Annona cherimola. The sequence goes on from CM059972.1 coordinate 48,284,704, forward strand.
GGGCAGACAGAAAGGGTAAATCAAGTAGTTGAGGATATGTTGAGGATGTGCACAGTAGAATTTGGAGGATCATGGGATGAATATTTGGCTATGGCAGAGTTTGCTTATAATAACAGTTATCAAGCAAGTATTCAAATGGCCCCATTTGAAGCTTTATATGGACGGAAATGCAGAACTCCTCTAAACTGGGATGAAGTGGGAGAAAGGAAGTTGGCTCCAGACCACTCAAAGAAAATGACAGAAAAAGTTCAAGTGATTCGCCAGTGTATACTCACGGCCCAAAGCAGGCAAAAGAGTTACACCGATTGCAAAAGAAGGGATTTAAATATCCAAGTTGGGGATCACGTATTTGTTAAGGTAACGCCATTTAAGGGAGTCACCCGGTTTGGAAAGAGGGGAAAATTCAACCCAAGATATGTTGAGCCCTTTGAAGTTTTGGAAAAGATAGACAATTTAGCCTATAGAATAGCCCTGCTAACGAGTTACGTATATGTCTATTAAATTGCTCGCTATTTACACAAGTATACGTGTCGTGTCAAGTAATAAAGAGTGAGTAGAGAATCGTTCCCACGAGGAATTGTTAACCAGAATTATTATTTAGCTTAACTACTTTCAATGGAAGGAAAATTCTGTTTTGTGATTTAACTAAGCTAACGATTGCAAAAAGAAATCAGAGTAGAGATCACGAGACTACTGGATACTAAAAGCGAGTTTGCTGATTAGGGATGGCAGATGGATAGATCGGAATCCTTGAATCTAAACTACATTGCGTTGGTTCTTTTTAAATGGATTGCATATAGATTTACTAGCCCAAGTTCATATATCATTATATATGTTTTCCAACAGTACATAAAGCTAATTACACCCTATTTAAGTGCTATGTTCCCATGCCATTAAATAAAGTGAAATTGATAAGTGCATAACTTGTATAATGACTACACAGGGTTTAACGGTATATTTCTATCCGTTAAACAACTCTACTTACACAAAGGTCGAAACCTATGCCTTGCACATGGATCTGGCAAAGATCTTCCTCTTCCAAGGATAAATCAAGCAATTTAATCATCTTATAAGGTAGCTAATCTTGTAAAAGCATTATATTCACACATGCAAAGGTAAATCATACACAATCATATATAAGCTTAAATATTCATTCCAGAATATTCTAAGAATCAAGAAATAATATAGTTTAGAATTCAATTCATCCTAACTACCCATCTAATGGAGGTTTAACTCAAAGACATGATCTTAACATCCAATACATCCAAATAAAAAGTATCCATAAGGCAGAGAAAGAAAATTGGAAAGAATGAGAAAAACTATTTTCCGGCGGTTTCCACCAACGGGACTTGATTCCTTTCTTTAATCCAAGCTTTGATCTCGATTTCCACTTTCTCTTGCACTGTAGTTCGTACTTGGCTCTCTCCCTTTTTTCTCTCGTGCGAACCCCTAGGATCTATATATAGAGTCTCCCCTTTTGCGCCGCTTACGCACTGGAATATTCGCATACGGATGCGTATTGGCACCTAGGCGCCCCCAGCTGGTTCCTAAGCGTCAACTCTCTGTGTGCTGAGCAGTTTAGACACATTCTGGAACCCTAGGATTTTTGCACTGGCGCCTAGGTGCCAACTCCCTGGATGTGGTTTCTAAATTGTGGTTTCAACAATGTTTTCACTTGAGTTGCATGTTGATTAAGTGGCGCCTGGGCGCCCCTGGGTGGCACCTAGGCGCCAACTCTTTGGACTGCTTCTTCATGTCAGCTGTGCGCTGCAAATGGTCAAGGTGTGTAGGGTGGCACCTGGGCGCCAACTCCCTGCCTCTGGATGCCTCAGCTTGCCTTCAACTCGTCCGCTCTGCTGCCGTACGTCTTGTCCTTGCTACAAAAAATGAAAAAACTAAATAAATAAACTAAAAATGCCTATTTAATGCTAAAATTGCCTAAAAACTAATTAATGCTCCTAAAATGCAAAGCGGATGAAAATTAAGTTAAAAGAGTGCAAACTAAGCCTAATCTCTTGAACTAACACACAAATTAAGTCTGAAATGGGCCATGATAACTCGTAAAAATACGAGTTATCACCTACCTCCAGCCCTAAGTGTCATCCACAATGTATTTCACATCTCCATGCTAAGGATATATGTTTCCGATCCTACCCATGTGTTGATAGCAGAGAATTTGCTGATCCAAGAACACTTGAACTATGAGGAAAGGCCAATCAAAATATTGGATTTCAAAATCAAGAAGCTTCGAAACAGAGAAATTGAATATGTAAAGGTATAATGGAATCGATATTCAGAGTTCGAAGCCACTTGGGAGCTACGAGAAGAGGTTGAAAGGAAATATCCTCAATTGTTCAAGTAATAATAGGTTTCGGGACGAAACCTATTATAAGAGGAGGAGGATTGTGAAATTCTGACAATATACGCATCATTTCGACATTATAACCCTAGATTCTTTTGTAATTATTTTTATGATAAATGAAAATTCATGAATTATATTAGTGAATATGTGTATTGGAGATTGAAATAATGCAATTAGTAATTTAACCCCGTGAATAGTGCTCATGAATAGTAAACGTGAATAGTAAATGGGGATTAAGACACGTGATTAAGAGTTAATCACTTGGATTAACCTAATCACAAAAATATAAAATAGAGATTTAATCACTATAGGACAAAATAGCATTACTTTTTGATATTTTAATCAAAATTTGGATTTTAGTGGAAAAATAAAGAAAAATTCATAAGTTGCTATCCGGGCGTCGGATTTCGATGAAAATTTTTATGGACGGTTAAAACTTCATGATAAACATGATGGATGGTTTAAGATGTGATAAAAGTCACAAATTAAAGGGCAAGATGGAGCGTCAAATGGAGATCAAAAAAGTAATCTAACTTTTCATTAATTATGCATTTGACTTTTATTTAAAATAAATGATAAAAAAATTAAAAATTAAATGAAAGCAGCTGCAAATGGCAGGGATGTGCAGGCTAGGGTGGGAGAGTTGACCAATAATCCATGGCTCAAAATCAACATGATCATTAACCAACGGTTAGGATTGATTTAGCCTAAATTAATTAATTTTAAAAATAAAAAAAATAAAAATAGGGCTGAATAGGGTGCATGGAGCAGGACTAGGGGGCAGCACATGGCTCAAATCATTTTTAAAAATTAAAAAGAAATACCAATTTATAATTAAATACCTCAAAGCTAGGGGGTAAATTCAAAATTCTTGAAAAATGCAACCCTATAAATAGGGCCTTAAGGGAGAACGTCCAAGGGCATCAAATCCAAGCTCCCAAACCATTCCACACGTCCAAGGAAAAAATAGAGTAAGTTAGAGAGAGAAAATGTGAGAAAAAGAGGCGTATCTCCACTTCAGGTAAGTGATTTCTACCCAAATTTCTTTTGAATGTTAAGTAGTGTAAAAACATACTTAGATAATGCCTAAGCATGATAAAATAAGTATAGATATAATCCTTAAATGGAATTATGCCAAAACATCAAAAATTTGGATTGAAGATAGGGTATTCGGGAAAATAGCATATGATATGTGAAAATAATGCTCCAAAATTGATAAATGATGATTTGGGATGTATGATTATGATAAATATGATGTTGGAATGATGATATATTAATTTCATAATTTTTAGAATTAAGGATTATACTTAAGTGAATTTATGTTAATTTTTAGTATATGGAGAAAAGTAATTTTTTTTTGCCAAGTAAATGATGATAAATTCAAAATATATGAAATGTCCTATAATATACTAGGCATAAGCTATGTCATGGTATTTTTTATGTTTGGAAAAAATATTAATTTTTAGAACCCATGAACAGTAACCACATCTCTATGAACAGTAACCTCGGATGAACAGTACTGCTACAATAATCTGCTACAGTGATGTGCTACAGTGATGTGCTACAGTACACCATGATTTTGGAGAAAATTTGAGATTAATATTTAAATATAATGATGGAATTTTTGAGGAACCTATGGATAAAAATATCCATATAAAGAAATAATGCCCAAATATTATAGAGCATGCATGGGAAGCAGCTTGAATAGAAGAAATAAAATAACCTTTTTTCTTGAATAGGAAAAGGAAAAGAGAAAGCCGAGGACACCAACTGAGGAGGTAAGCAAGTTATATATTTTGCAAATTATTTCTAAATGCTTAAAATTGTTTGCGAATTGCTTTACGAAATTTATTTAAGGTTAGCCATACCTATAACTGCTTTACATGAACTGAAGTTCGTTTTGTTAAATTGTTTATTAAATGCTTTTTATGAAATTGTTTATAATTTGAAAATATCATGCCGGCATGTTTATGTAAATGAGCATGTGCACGAGGAATAGGCCTTAGTAGAGGTAGTAAGCGGACCGGATTTTGAAAAACTCAGAAGTTGGGATATGAAATTATTTATGCAAAAAGATTACCCTAAATGAGGTATATGAGCTTATATAAAAAAAGTTTACCCTCGAAATAGGGTGTTTTACACAAAAAGTGTAAATATCAAGGTTGAGAAAAAAATATTTCTATGCAAATGCATTCATGAAAAAGGATTACATGCATACGCCTTATTTGTTTTAAACAAGCCCCAAAATGGGATTATGGAAAATGATTTACAAGAAAAGAGTTTTAGGACATAAAAATGTCTATTGCCGAAAGGGTTTATGTGAAAAGAGTTTTAGAACATAAAAATGTCCACTGCCAAAAAGGGTTTATGTGGAAATATTTTTAGGACATAAAATTGTCCATTGGAAAAATGGGTTTATGTGAACAAAGTCTTGGGACATAAAAACATCTATTTAAAAACAAAGGGAATTACCTAAAAGGGTTTATATGCTTATGCTTCACCTTTGAAAAGTCCAGATGTGGCATATAAAAGGTTTATATGAAAAAATATTTATGAAATTTTTTTACCGAAAAATGCTTGTCTGACAACAAAATGCTTGCTTATTGAGTTCGCACTCATATTTTGTTTTTCCAAACCTTAGACAAGTATAGGGAAGCTGACTCTGTTAAGGCAACTTACGAAACAAGCAATGCAGCTTTTAGGCATGGCGTCGAAGTTGGCAACTTAGAGTCGTAGGAGATGATGCAAAGAACATAGCCACAAGCAGAGTGCATGGAAGTTGATCCTGTGGTAGCTGTTGCTGTTTCACAATAGTAAGAAATAGGAATTTAACCGCAGACATCAATCAATGAAGACGTTGGCATGGACCGTTGATGGGGCAAATTCTTCACCGCTCAAAATGGTCGTAGAATGCGTTAAGTGCACACCCAAGACAAACAATAAAAAAGCCAATAGTGAAGGAACACGTGGAAAGCACAAAAATAAGACATTTTACGGTGCCCATGGAATTGCCCATTCCCAAACTAAGAAACCGGTGTAAACCACCAGAAAACCTATAAAAACCCAGCTCGAGCACAAACAACGGCCACAACTTACACCCATAGAACATGAGGGCCCAATCCATGGGAAGTGTGAAACACTGACCCGCATAGGATTCCTATATATATGCATTTGACACAAAAATATGATTCATGTACGATTTGATTGAATTATGAATGATTTCTTTGCAATTTTGATGATTTATTATTATTAGGTCAGTGGTTATGAATGATGATTAAATCAATCATTATAAGTCGATATGGGTCAATATGATTAAAGTGGCCTAATGAGGATTGAAAATTATTAATGTGTCACGAATAATTAATTTAATTTCCATGATGTGATTAATGGAAATTAGAAGGCTAATTATAGAGTTAAGTTGGAAAATGCTAGAAAATTCATAACTTGACGCTAGTAAGGCGGATTGAGATGAAATTTCAAAGTTAAACACATAATTTTGTGCCCAATCTTATGGAAAGGATGGATTATAAAAATTTTGATGGGATTAGGGCGATAATTGATCATTTTCATCCAAAATCTAAAGATGATTTCAAATGATCATAACTTGAGATAGAAAAGTCGGATTGAGACGAAATGTGAAATGGTTGGATAAAATTATGAGATCAATACTATGGAAGGATTGGATCAAGTTAATTATTGTGGGATTATGCCTAAACAAAAAAAGGTGTGTACCTTTGACTTTATGCACCATAAAGTAGTTTTCATTTATGTTAAAGTTAAAGAAATTAATTATATAATTAATGGTAAAAATGAGGTGTCAAAAGGAGGTAAATTCCAGGGTATTTTATGAATTTCCTAAAATGATAAAATCCATGATAATATTAGGTGTTTAATGAGAGGTTTAAATGGCTAATGGCTAGCCTCAAAGGAGGCTTAGGTATGTGGCACCCCATGGATGTCCAAGGGCTGTTTACATGATTTTTTTAAAAAAATGCAAAAATCATACCTAGATGAGCTATGTGAATAGGGTAAATAAATGGACATTAAATAATATGGGATTTTGTGGCAAAAAATGCCACAAGATCATGACAAGTGGACATCTCCATGTGGACAGCAAGGTAGGCTACAAGAGAGGTGGACATCCAAAGGGCTCATGCTTGATTTTTTCTGATTTTTTTTAAATGTTAAATGAATAGCTAAGAAAGCAATTATCTAGGATAATTAAATTTCCATAAATTAAAGCTGCATTTTTGTGAAAAAAATGGCAAAAGGAGCAGCTACAAGGGACGTCCAAGGTGGACATATTTGTGGCCCATCAATGCAATGGATTTTGATGGATTTTACATGGATAATTTGCTAATTTACTTAGAGCTGGATGTGCCATGTCAACAGTGGAATAAACATGCTTTAAATTACCCTCTAATTGATGTTGCAAGTGGGGCCACAAAGCTGGAAAAAATTCAGCTTATATAAGGGGGGACGTCCATATAATATGAAGGGTTTGAGAGAGAAAATTTCAAGGAGCAAAACCCCCAAACCAAGCAGTTGTGCACGTCCTTGTTCTAGCAAGAAAAGGGCAAGAAAAAGGAGAGAAGAGAAAGAAAAAAAACAAAGGAAGCAAGGAATTCAAGTTAGGGAAGCTGAGTTCAAGTTCGATTCAATTCAAGTAAGTTTATCTTAAGTTTTGAATCATTTAAGCCTAGTTTTCTACCTCAATTTATGAGTCATGAATATGATTCATAATGAACCCTAAAAGGATGATTCATGATGCCCTTGATTAGGGTATTGAATGAGGATTGAATGACAAGAATGAAATCAAGGGTTCAAGAGGGAGAAAATGGAGGTCAGGGTTAAATATGGGTTGATAAACCTAGCTGAAATTTTCTTAAACCCACATGTGATGTTGTTGTTTTGATTTTTTATTATGATTATATGATGATTCATGATTAAATGAATTATACATGTTGATTTGGGGTGTAAGACATGAACCCTAGAAGGGATAGAACTTAGGGTTTACTACTTAACCGATTTTTACCCTTTTATGATATGTATGATGCATGAATTAGCCTAAATGATTTATGGATGATTTAGAGGGTAAAATACTCTAAACCTAAGGTACTTTGGATATTCAAAATGGTTTGGAAAAAATTGCCCTAAATCTGATTTTTAGGGGCATACATAGGGATGTCCAAAGAGAGGTGCAAAAGGGGTATCCTATATGCATGTGAAGTTGCTGTTTTGTAAGCAACCAATTTATGACCTCTGAATATGTGCTATTATCCTAAATTAGGGATAAGAAAATCATAATTAGTTGCTGGAATTAAGAGATTAAAAATCCGTTAAGAATTAAATGTTAAAAGAGACGTTGAAAGCATAAAAAAAAGGGTCCCAAAGTTGCTGTTTTGAAACCCTATGATTAGTGGATTACAATTCCATCTGTAAAACACCCTATTTTGAGGGTAAACTTTTTTATATAAGCTCATATACCTCATTTAGGGTAATCTTTTTGCATAAATAATTCCATATCCCAACTTCTGAGTATTTCAAAAACAAAACATATGCAAATGCATTTCTCCCCATCTAGTAGTGACACTTACTAAGTGATCATTCTACCTTTTGAAAGAGAATCTATCATATAACAGTGCGCTAGCTAGGCGGTCGTTCCTTGAACCTTCTCTTATCTCAAGGAGGGCGTCGTTGGCCTTCTGCCTTCCCTTAGCGACTTGACTATATGTAAAGTGGGCCCCGGTCCATCTGCGACCTTCTCTACAATCGGCCTATTCATTATTCTGGTGCACCGTACATTGATCATATATATCCACATGCTAGCAGGATTTAATGAAACATCACAGACCGCGGTCTATGTCCTTTTAAATCATCTTGAAAAGTGAGTGCACCCATTTTAACATGTTTGAAACCTAGTTTTAAGATGACCACCCTTAAATAATTTTAGAAATATTTAAATAAAACATTTTGATAAGCATGTGTAATGTTTGAGAAAATAATCTTTTTAAAAGTGTTGCTTGTAATAAATCTTAAAATCATCATGATAAAGGATTTCAAAGCATTTCAATATTCATGAAGAGAAACTTATCTCACTAACATTTTCTTTATTTCCATTTCAGGGCTTTTTCGTAAGCAAAGGTTATACAATTACATCATCTTTCTTTATATATCCTACTATCATATACTTGTACACATATAATCCTTGTCATTATTACGTAAAGAAGAGTTTAGATACTCTTTGAATACTATTTTAGCAACAAAATCACTTCATTTTATACAGTTAACTTATCGGTTGGTCATCCTTAAATCCTCTTTAAAAACGCCCGTGTAAGCATTTTCATATTTAAAGGAAATCAAACTTTTCTAATAAACCATTTCAACAATTGGACCATTTCCAAAACATCATTAATTTATCAAGTGTCATGTTATGGAGAAACCAATCTCTTTATACAAATCAAATTCCTTTTTCTTTTTCTTTCATAAACTTAATCACCCATGATTATTATGATAATTATGCATACTAAAGGACGAAAAATGCTTATGTGGAAAGTGCAATTAATTCTATTTATCATTTTATTCATTGATTTAATATTTGATATCATAAGATTTACAAGGTAGAATGACTTGAAAATTTAAGAGAAAGCCTACGATGGCATGCCCTACATGATCAATGGTTTAAATCATGAAAATTAAGAATAAAAAGGGGTTAAATGACTAATATTATATGATATTTTATTAATTAAATTCATTTTGCTAATATCTTAGCATGCATTCATCATTTTTGGGATGAGATTTTTTTTTATGTATGGCTAAGCTAAGGTGCTCTAAATTATGAATGGATGGGATTATGTTAAAATTTGTTAGAAAACCCTAAATGATATGTGTTAAGTATGATTAAATATTAATGATGGGATGTAATTAAGGCATTTGACTTATGGGCATTAAAGGTGAATTGACATTAAAGCAAGTGTTTACATTTGTGTCAACCATGGACATATGTCATAGAAGGATGCATTTAGGTTAGATTGAAGTAATTAAAGTCAACTAAATTAATTCAAATGTTGACTAATTGCATCCAAGTGCAAATGTGGCACATTAATGGAATTTAGGGAAGTTTTAATAAAATAAAAAATGCGAAAACTTACATGGAATTGCAGCTGCACATGGGACGTGTTTGGTATAGATGAAAGACACTTGGATGGTTGGAAATGGACAGCAAAAAGAGGTAGGTGTAGGGCTCAAATTTAGGCAGATTTATGGAGAAACAGTCAAGCACAAAGGGACACATGGACGGTTGTGATTAGGGCAGTAATTAAATATGAAAATTATATATATAAATCATGATTTAAGAGGTGTCATTAAGGGGTACATTCCAGCAGCTATAAAAGGAGGAAAGGCAGCAACAAGATGAACTTTTCAGCCTTAGTTAGAGAGAGAAAAAATTTCTACAGCATTGAGAGGGAGAGATTTCAGCCAAGGGAAGTCCACAAATTAGCAAGGAAGAAAGGAGGAGTTGGCACCTTCAGCAAGTTAATTTTTTATTTTAGTTTACCTAATTAATATCTAGTGGAATGGATAATTACAAGCATAAAATGAATCAAACATACGCATATATGGGGGGGGGACGTCCAAATAGGATGTTCATATAGCTGTTTTATTATTGATAATTGTTTCTTCATTCTAGGTTTCATTGATGATCATTGATGTTGAAATTAAAATATTAAGTCCCACGTTTATATAGTTGCCTCCTCAAGCCCCTAAGTTTAGGAATTGAATTTCTATTTTGTATGTATATATATAGACGCCCAAAGTTGGGTATAATGGAAACAAAAATCTGTTTTCTTGAGCTAATTCCACGTTTAAACAGATAAGATGTGTTAAACTTTAGAATTAACAACTAATGATTAAGGGTCTCACATATATGTTACGTTAAGACACTAGTAGGAAAGGGAAATTGAGTAAAAATGGAGCAGAAAACCAAAATATAAATGAAACAGTAAATTAATTATTTTTAGCATGAAAATGTTTGTGAGAACTTATACTATTATTGATAAGGGACAACCCAAGTTTCAACTTGAAATTCTAATCAGGTTGCAAATTAAAAATTTGAGAAGATCAGCCTGAATCGGGTAGAAAGGCTGTCAAGATTAGCTGCACTAATTGATTTTTAATAATTTTTATATAAGGTATTTTGACCTAAAAATTTTAAATGATATAATATACATCCTAAATATCACTAAAATAAAATAAAAATAAATTTTTGGATGATATAAATAGGGCTAATAATTAATGTGATTTAAACTCTGCTAAAACTCATAACCCTGTCCAGTGGAATAAAAATGCATAAATAAATATAAATATGTGATATTTTGTGATAAAAATATTTATTTTGGATAGTTCATATAGTTATTTATTATTATAGAAATTTCAAACTTAAATACCTTGATTTGATTATAAATCAAGAATTAGAGAAATCAGTGTGTCTAATTTCAACAAATATGGACAGATTGATGAATAATCAAAATAAAATTTGAAACTTAAGTAATAATGGTCCAAATAGATATAATGAGTTAAAATATGTATTATAATTCATGTTATTTATTTAGAAAAAGGAAGAGAGAAGATTGAGGAAGCAAACTAGTAACCCAAGGAAAGCAAGTATCTTGAACAATGGTATTAGTAAAGCTTGGTAAAATGAAACTATATGTGGCTGTTTTGGAAATGATTGGTTAATTTAGGAATTTTGGATATATTTGAGTTGTTATAGATTAAGGATGAAAGCTTTGAATGATTAGAAAAGATTCATATCATAAACTTAGGCATTGGATAGAATAAATGATCAACCACTAGGGTTAAATAGATATGTGTGTATATGTGATTATTAGAGGAAATAAATAATTAAACATTGAGAAAAATGATTATATGTGACCAAAAAGGATAAGGGTGCTCATCTCGAAGGAAGGTTGATTAAAGTTAACCTATCAAGAGTCCATATAAATTGAGATCATGTAAGGGTTGGGATTAAATGATAAATGCACCTAAATTAGACAAGGGCAAAGCATGCAAGTATATAGTGATATGCAAGCGTATAAGATAATTATTTTTACTTCTCTAGGAAAAGGAAAGGAAAAGGATTGAAGGCACAAAAGGATCGCCACAGTTAAGCAAGCACAACTTTGAAAAAATGGTTTTATTCTGCAACATTGAAATGTTCTGGGAATTGCTTCATTGTAAGCAAGCCCTTTTAAAAATATTGAAATATGTTGAGATGGTTGCTTTGAATATTTCAAAGGAGTTTGTGAAAACAAATTTTGATTTGAGAAAAGAAAATTTGATTTTCTTTATAGAATGATATTTGAAAAACAAATAAATATCTTGAAAATGGTTATATTGAAAGGTCTTGAAGTGGTTTATTGAAATATTTTAAAGATTTTTGAAATTGAAGCAGTTTGAAATTTCTTTATATTGATATTTTCAAAAGAGTTTAAGGACAACCAACCTGATAAATTGATTGTACAAAACGATTTGATTACTGGTTGTTAACATAATGTTCAAAGGATTATATAAGTTCATGTTTACATAAGAATGACCAGGGTGTCTTGTGGACAAGTTATATGATGTCGGGGTGGATAAATGAAATGATGTGATTGCATATCCTTTGTCCATGAAAAGCCCAAAAATGGAAATAAAAACATTTGGAAGAAAGCCTTTTCTCCTCAAATAATGAAATATTTATGAAGTCATTTTATCATTCTAAAATTGTTTACAAACAACCAAGTAATATTTTTAAAAATATTATTTTCTCAAATATTTTCCTCAATATTGCAAATATTTTATAAAATATTTTATTTAAATATTTCCAAAATTATTTAAGGTTGGTCATCCTCACAAAGTGATTTGGAAAACGAGTTTGTTAACTTGTTAACTTGGGTTGTGCCAAGTTTTCAAGTTGAAAAAAAAGAAAGGACACAGACCAAGGTCAATATCATTTTGTGAAATCATGCTAGCATCAAGTTTTCATGTTAAAAAGGACACAGACTGTGGTCTATGGTATTTCATAAAATCATGCTAGCATGTATAAAATGAATGTGCATAAGGATCATGTACTAGGTCTATTATAGAGACGAATGCACACCGGAAGCGGTTGCAAACTAGGCCTCACTCTACATGGGCCAAGTCGCTTAAAGAAGGCAGGAAGCTAGTGGCACCCTCCTTGAAATGGGTGAAGGTTCACGGATAGTTGCCTGGCTCACGGGCTATCATATGAAAAGTTTCTCTCCTATGGGAGGATGATCACTTGGTAAGTGTCACCTACTGGATGGACAGGGATGTGTTGCATATGCTTGTTTTAAGAAGGGTTTAAATGAAAAATATTTTAGGACAAAAATATGTCTACGACAAAAAGGTTTACATGACAAAGTTTACAAGCATATGTTTTGCCTTTGAAATTGCCCAAAAATTGGAACATCAAAAAGGTTTGTATGATGTAATACCCAAACCCAAGTAGGACTCATATAATTTCATTTAAGGTGTAATTATGATTTATGTATGAATTGATTGATTTTTGGATGATTTTCATGAGTTTATGAATTTTGCACTTAGGGTTTGCAATTAAGAATGGTGATTAAGATTAATCGCCAAAGCCCAATGTGAGTCAAGATGACTAAAGGGGCTTAATGAGGATTAGTATATGCTAATGTGGCATGAATATTTATTTTAATTTTCATGATTTAATTAATAGAGATTAAAATGAAAATTATGAAATTGTGTTGAAAATCATAGAAAATTCATAACTTAACGCCTGTAAGGCGAAATGAGATGAAATTTTAAAGGAAAACTCATAATTTTGGGCTCGACCTTATGTGTGGATTAAATTAAGGCACAAATGATGAGATTAAGGTAATAATTATTTATTTTTAATCTCACACTCTAAGGTTATTTTCAAAGGTTCATAACTTGACATATAAACGTCAGTTTAAGATGAAATTTGAAACAATTGAATACAATTATGAAATCTATGGTATGAGTGGATTTGATTAAGCTAATTACCATGGTAAAGTGGTTAATTAGAAAAAAATACCTAACATTCAATTTGTGTACCCTAGACTACGATAGCATTTAATAAAAAGTATTTGAGATAATGACATGTTTTAATGCTACGCAAGGTGTCAAATTTTTGGTGGATTGAACTGGATTTCATGGATTTGTTTAATGGTGAAATTCTTGAAAAATTTACGGATTAAATGCTAAGGATTAATGCCTAATATCTAGCTCAAATGGAGCATAGAGTATGTGGCATGTGTACGGACATCCAAGGGTATGTTTGGGATGAAAATTTGATTTTTAAAAATGCTAAAATATGTGTCTAAGTTGCCAATATCTAGGTGAAGTAAATGGGCATATAAATATGTGGAAAATGTGGCAAAAAATGTCAAAAGCTAAGCTAAAAAGGGGCGTCGCCTAGTGGACAGCAATGCACCCCTTAAATGTGTAATTTTTGATAATTAGAAAATGCATATTTTACTTCGATATAAAAATTCCATGTCATCAAGGAATAATTTAAAAATAAATTACCCTCATGACATATGGCAAGTGGGTCCCATGATCTGGCTAAAAAAATATAAAAGGGGGGATATATCCTTGAAAATGTGCACATGAAGAAATGGGGAAGAAAATCCCAAAATTTTGCTAAGTTGTGAGAAAATCTTGGGAAAGTCCAAACCAGCAAGGGGAAGAAGAAAAGAAGAAGAAAAAGAGGAAGAAAAAGAAGAAGAACCAAGCCAAACAAGTTGGATTCAAGTTAGGTTTAATCCAAGCAAGTAAAACCTAAGTTTTGGATCATGTGAATCAAGTTTTCTCTCTCAATTCATGAGCCATGAATATGGTTCATAAAGAACTCTTAAAGGATGAGTTATGATGCCTTAATATGTGTATTAAATGATTGAAAGATTTAAATGAGATCGAGAGTTCAAGAGAGTGAAAATGGAAGTTTAAGTTGAAATTTGAGATGAAAACTAACTTGGAAATTCTCAAAACCCTAAACCAAGTTTTTGTATGATTAAAGCATGATGATTTGGATGTAATTCATGTTCTTTTGGATTACATATGTTGATTTAAGTATTTGTTAATGATTTTAGCAAATATAGAACTTAGGGTTTCAAGAAATGCTCGATTTTTCCATTTTTGAGTAAAAAAAGATACAAGGAAATGCTTAAATTATTTATGAATGAATTGTAGGGTAAAATACCCCAAATTAAGGACCATTTGGATGGCCTAAGTGGGCTGGATGAGTTTGCCCTAAATCTGATTTTTTAGGATATGTATATGGGACGTCCAAATGGGGGCCAAAACAGGTGCTTTCCATATGATATTTGTTGTTGTTTGTAAGTAAACGATTTATGGATACTATGGAGGGTAAAATACCCTAGGTTTAAAGTACTTTGAGTTTCCAAAAGGGCTCGGAAAGATTTACCCTAATCTGATTTTATGGATATATGTATGGATATGTCAAAACAGATCAAAATGGATACCCTATATGCATAAAAATGTTGCTGCTATGGAAGCAAATGAATTATGGATTTTAAATATGTGATAATAACTTAAATTTGGGTTAAGAAAATCATGTTTAGTTTCTGAAAATTATGACTTAAAAATCTGTTATGATTTAAGTCTTGAAAGAGACATTGAAAGGATGAAAAATGGGTCTTAGCATGGCTGTTTTGGAAATTAGTGATAAATGGATTAAAAATCCAAAATTAGACCCTAAAGTATATGATAATTAAGGGGTTTAATGATGATGAAAATGGATGTAAGTTTCTGTGTTAAGAAATTTTAAAAAACACATAATATATGTGTTGTATGTTGAACGTATGTAGAGCATATGTATGAATGGATGATGTGTGATTAATGTGAACTTGCTAAAATGCAAAATATGCATGATATGTGATGAAATGCATAAGGATATTGCTGTATGAATGATGTGTGATTTTCTTAATATTTGAGATTTATTTATGAAGCTTGAAACGTCACTTATATGCTTAGAATAAGCATTGACGTAAGAAAAATGGAAAACATATGAAAAATAGTTAATGGGAAATATAAATTCCCAAATGATGAGTTATGAATGAATGTTATGTGTTTACCCTAAATATGGGATTAAAACACAATATGGAATGAATGATATGATGCACAAGTGCATGTTATATATGTATGATCGACTTGAAAATTTAAGTTGATTATGTATGATATGGATTATGGGATTGGAAAACTAAGTGAGTGCAAGCAAATGGATTGTTATGAATGCAATTGTGAACCCCGATTTTAGGAACGTATATGAAACCCGAGAGTTATAAACCCTAGGTAATGTAATGATATTTATATGAAATATATAAATGATATTTTGCAATATATGGCATTGAAGGATTAAATAGCTAATTATGGAATGTTAATTCGGATGAATAGTAAACATGAATAGTAAATGTGGGATTAAGGAATATATTAAGTTAATTACTTTGGATTAACTTAATCATAAAAAATAAAAAATGAAGCTTCCCATTAAAGGACAAAAGTGTTTTTTGGATTAAAATATTAATTTTCGGATTTTTATGGATTTTTGTATAGAAAACATAGAAAAATTCATATTTTGCAATCCGGACATCGGATCAAGGTGAAATTTTTTATAGATGGCCAAAGTATTATGATGAACATGATGAGTGGTCCAACATTGATCAAAAATCATAAATCAAGGGTCAAGATTAAACGTCATTTGAAGATCAAAAAGTAGCTTTACTTTATCATTAAATTAGGATTGACTTTTGATTAATTTTAATTAATTAAAATCAGCACAAGGCTCAAGGAGGGCAGGGGCATGGGATTTGGAGCCAAAATCAATGGCCCAAAATATCCTTATCAAATGATCAAGGGTTGAGATGAAACTAGCTTAAAAAATCATTTTAAATAAATCAAAATCATTAAATAAATAGGCGGCTAAGGTGGAGATGTGAACATTAGCTATGGAAGCTGCACTTGGCTCAAGAAAATTGCATGGATTTTGGAAAAAAATAATTGGAATTTAACCCATGGAGCAAGAGAGGGTAAAATGCAAATAGATGAAAAATGGAATGCTATAAATAGGGGGAATGGGGGGACATCCAAGGCACTCCAAATCCAGCTCAAAGTGAGCAAAATTCATGCATTCCTAAACCCCCACACATTCAAGCTAAGAAGGAGAAGGAGGAGAGAAGGAAAGAGAGAGAAAGTGAGAAGGAGAGGAGTTCTTTACTTGAGGTAAGTGAACTCTTCCCAAATTTCTTTTGGATGTTAAGTAGGAAGAAACCATGCTTAGATAATGCCTAAGCATGAGAAAATAAGTATATTTATAATGCCCAAATGGAATTATGCCTAAGCATCGAAAATTTGGAGTGAACATAGAACATTCGAGAAAATCATGTATAAAATGTGCAAATAATGCTCAAATATTGCTAAATGATAATTTGGGATGAATGTTTATGATAGTTATGATGTTGAAATAATGATATATTAATTTCATGATTTTTGGATTTATGGATTATGCTTAAGTGAAATTATGTTAATTTTAGTATATGGAGAAAATGATTTATTTAGCCAAGTTAATGATGATGAATTCAAAATTTATGAATTTTTCCATGATATACTAACTAAGAGCTATGTCATCGTATTTTTTATTGTTGAAGAAAATGTCAATTTTTGGAACCCATAAACAGTACCAAACTCGCTATGAACAGTAACCCGGATGAACGGTAATTGTGAACAGTACCATAAACAGTAACCATGAATAGTAAATAGTGTAAATTAAGTAAAAATAAGATTTATATTTATAAGGAATGATATTAGTTCTATAAAACATTAGGGTAAAAAAAACCCATAGGGAGTAGATGTTGGTCCCGAATTTATGGCAATTACCCAAAAGGGGAGGGGTGAATTGGGTATTTAAAAATTTTCACTTAAATAGAAAATTTACCTCACTTTAGTTTAGTCCCCTTAATGAAACAAATGGAAAATATGGTGAGTAATAAGATAATCAAAACAGAAAATATAAATCACAGTAATGGGCAAGATTTTATAGTGGTTCGGATAACCTTCCCTACTCCACTCTTCCAAGCTCACACCCCTTGTGACTTGGGTTTCATTATGTATTTCGCAAATACAACTAGAACCTCTGCTCTCTTCTAGATTTCAGCTCTAGGGGGCATAAATAACTCACAGCACAAGTAGGTGACAAGTCCCACTCTAGTCATAATGCTACTTTGCTATCACTTAGTTTGAAACACCAATATCAAACCAAGTATCAAAACCAAATAACAAATTATAAAGAAAGGAGATCTACACTTTACAGATTATGTAGGCAAGTTACAGCACGTGGAAGAACTCGTAGAAGAGACGATTTGATTAGCATTGGAGCATGCAGCAAGTTGGAGCTCGTTCTTCCTTCAAAACTTGTATAGATCACTCAAAGCTAGGAGAAGATGGAATTTAGATCTTAGTAGTTGCTCTTTCTTCTTACTTTCAAATTCATTTGAATGTCCATTTATAATGGTGGAAGAAATTTGAATGTTTGAAGGTTGGTGGCGCGTATTTAATGCGCCAACGTTCGAATTTTTCGAATGTTGCAACCCAAGTCGCAGATGGAGTCGACTTCGGGTGCGACTTCACCCAAGTCACAGACTGGAGTCGACTTCGAGTGCGACTTCGGTCTTCAGTAAGCTCCTCAAGTTCCTCCTCAGGTCGACTTGGTCTTGAACTCGACCCAAGTCGCAGGTGAAGTCGACTTCGGGTGCGACTTCACTTTTTGTACTTGCTTGATGAATTTGAAATCCTTAAAAGTGACCTTGGTTGCTTGATTTTTTTCACATTGATTGTTCTTCCACTGATTTCTTTTACTTGTAACTCAGTATGATCATCTTTTCTTGAAATCTTCTAACTTCATGTCTTGAAGTTGGAATACTCGAATCTTGGAGTTCGTAGAAATGTCCAAATGAGTATTCCTTGATCTTGAATGATTTATTCATGTAAATCAGCTTGTCTTGGACTTGATTTATCTTCATTTTGTTCCAAGTCGAATGTTTGGGTCGACTTGGGTTCCAACTTCATTCAAGTCATATGCGAAGTTGACTTGGGTATGTGACTTCATTTTCTGAATTTTCAAATTCAATGTTGGAGATTTTGGGTTCATCAAAGTCGATACTGGAGTCGACTTGGTCTATGACTTCACCCAAGTCGCATGCAAAGTCGACTTCGAGTGCGACTTCGGCAACTCTTGCTCTTCAGTTTCAGCGCTAGCTATGAAATCCCATTTGAAGTCGATGCTAGAATCGACTTGGGCCTGCGACTCACCCAAGTCGCAGGTGGAGTTGACTTCGACTGCGACTTCGCCTGTCCTTGTGCCCAAATTCAGCGCTGGAATGTTTTTTCCGTTTGTAGTCGCATCTAAAGTCGACTTGGAAATCGACTTGACCTAAGTCGATGCCTGAGTCGACTTGGGAATCGACTTGACCTGTCAGACTTCATATTTTTTATTTTTGTATCCTTTAAACATTTCACAAAACATGTTAGTAGCCAAAACTTACTCAAATTGAATTTTTAATCATCAAAACATAGACTTTGCTTATTTTGCCATTGATTCCAACACTTGATTCCAACAATCTCTCCCTTTTTGATGATTGACAAAACCGATTTGAGTTTATACCTTTCAATGTCTTTAAAACATACTATTTTGTCTGGTTTTAGTATTTTAGGATAATCATAGGCATTTGCATTTTAAACTTAATGAGATTAACATACATATTTCATTTTCAACATTTGCATATATCATATAGATCACAAGTTAAGACAATTCATTCAACCATTTCAATTTGTACAAAAATAGAACATAAACAAACTTTTTCATATATAATCAAAACATTTCATACAAAATGCAAAAAATGCAAACCTATATATACAAACTACCCAACCCATGACTCGACTCCTAAAAACTAGAAACTCAACTATGCTCCCCCTTTTTGTCAATAGATCAAAAATAGGGATCGAAAATCTGAGACTTGGCAAACAAAAATGCCGATATGGGATAAGGAGCCTGATAGATGGGTGGAGTGGGTCGAATGTGAGCCGAGGAGTAGAAAGATGAGACAGGCTGAGGTGTAGGCTCTCGTCGTACTGACTCACTCACAAGGGGATCCAGGTCGGGTATAGGTCGAATCCGGCTGCTTCCTGATGCAAGTCTGTACTGGATCGTTTGGAGCACTTGGTCCATACGACCTGCCTGGTATGCATATCCATGAATGCATTGAGAACCCTGGCAATCTGTGAGGTCAGCCTATCCTCTAGCTGCCCCAAATGTTCCCGTATAGCATTCACCGAAGTGTCCCAAGAAGACGGTCTGGGAGCCAAATCAGGTATCTCCGAGCCTCGTGGTGAACAGGATCTATGGGAATAAGGTGATGTAGGTTCATCGGGTGCATCATGTGGAGGAGAAGGACCTGCCTGTGGCTGCGGTAATGGCGGGGGCTACTCCCCCTCAGCTTGTGCCACTCCAGCTTCTTCTTGAGCCAGTTGTCCCATACTTTCCCTGATCCTTTCATCTCTAAACTGATCAACATTGATCTTCATATGTTGGAGTAAAGCCTTGTTTATGGCATTAGTGGGCTTTAGCACCTCAAATGGCTCACCATCGATATCCACATGGCAGAACTCAAGGATCTTAGTGATCCATGTCCCATAAGGTAAAACCCCTCGCGGGTTGTCCTTCTTGGAGGCTAGGGCTTCAAGAAAAAGTCTGGGAAGGCTAACCTTGACCCTGTTTTCCACCTTCCATAGGATTTCGGCCTCCTGTGGGTTGACTTGATTATGTCCACCTCCTTTTGGGTAGACGTAGTGAGCAATCAACAGCCTGAGACCCCTCAACCTAGGAGATAGATCCATATAATGAAGGAATTTTATCCCCGGGTGATACTTATTGCTCCTAGTGAGTTGATTGTACATTTAGGTCAATGATAAGTTGTCGGGTAGTTGTTCATCCTCAAATGGAACCCCTAAGATTCTACCAATTTGCATAAAAGCCTGATCTTGACTTGGGGCCCCCATTGTGCCCAAATGAATCTCCATACCTTTTATAAATGTACTAAAACATTCTTGATCCCACAGATAGTAAAAAAGACGGGTCAAATCGGGATACACCCTATCATCAGCCTTTAACAACCTGGTCCACCCTTGAAAATCTAGTAGTTCTTCTATTCCAAACTCATAATCACTCAAAATTTTGAAATCTATAATCTTTGGGACAAAAATCTTACGCTCGTAGAAGTTTTTATAGAATCTACTATGTTGTTGCTCGGTCCTGAAGTAGGTTGTCGACATTTTGAGGACCTGGCCCTTTGGAGTTGGGGTTCCCCTTCTTCTAGCTCCTGTTTCGGAACTATCGGAGGTCTGCAATTCCTCCTCTCTTGGAGCTGACGTGGTTGGAGTTCCTGCTTGGAATCGAACTCAACGGCCGGTAGATGTAGATGATTCTTCCCGAGCTCGCTTGGATGGAGTTCTTTGCCTCCTAGGGATCTCCTCCTCAGCTTGAGATCCGGATTGTCTCGGTACAAGCCTTAGAGAAGGCTTGGAAACTGCCAATTTGGGTGTTTTGGTAGTTGATTTGGGTGCCATTGGGATTTTGAGATGGTTTTTGCAGGTGGTACTTTGAGAGAGAAAGTCAGAGAGAGAGAGAGAGAGACCGAGAGAGAGAGAGACTGAAAGAGAGAGAACGGGAGAGAGAGTGAGCTGAGATGAGAGAGAGACTGAGAGAAAAGAGAGAGAGGGTACACGAATGAGAGAGCAAATGAGAGAGGGAGAGCAGAGAGGGAAAGAAAAGAGAGAGAGAGCACGAGACGGGGGGAGAGAGAGAGAGAGAGACAACTCGAGAGAGATGTGAGAGAGAGAGAGCTCTAGATCTCGAAGGGAAGAAAGCACGAAAGAGGGAGAGCTCGAAAGAGAACAGGGATCCGGAGATAGCTAGATTGGCGCAAGAAGAGAGAGGAAGAAGAAAGGAAGGAAGGAAGGAAGAAGAAGAAGAAAGAGGCGGGAAGCCCAAACGGCGCGCGCTGAAGTCGACTTCCCCCCGATCCGAAGTCAACTTCGACTTCTTGGAGTCGACTTCACCGAAGTCGACTTGGGACATCCGGAGTTGACTTGTCCCATCAACTTGGACTTTCTAGGATCACTCCTCCTATCTTATTGTTTATAATCAAAATCAATCATACCCATATCATGTCTAATTTTATAAAATGGTTCTTTTGCTAAAGCTTTGGTAAAAAAATCTGCGATTTGATCTTCAGTTTTCACATATTCCAAACAAATATCATGATTTTCAACATGTTCACGAATAAAATGGTGTCTTACATCTACATGCTTTGTTCTAGAATGCAGTACATGATTTTTAGTCAAACAAATTGCACTTGTAATATTACATCTAATTGGAATCTCATGATAGTTAACGTCATAATCTTTAAGTTGTTGTTTCATCCAAAGTAGTTGGGCACAACAGCTCCCGACGGCTATATATTCAACTTCCGCAGTAGATAGAGCAACACAAGTTTATTTTCTTGAATACCATGAAACCAACATGTTTCCAAGAAATTGACATGTTCTACTATTACTTTTTCTATCTACTTTGTATCAAGCAAAATCTGCATTCGAGTAGCCGATTAGATCAAAAGTTGACCCTTTTGGATACCATAGTCCAAGATTAATGGTGTTTATCAAATATTTGAAAATTCTTTTTATATCTATTAAATGTGATTCTTTAGGATAGAATATCTGGTCTAGAAGCAGTTAAATATAACAAAGATCCTATCATGTTTTTGTATAATTTTTGTTCGACAGATTTACCCTTTTCATCCGTGTCGATTTGGATTATTGAACTCATTGGTGTGTTTACTCCCTTGCTAGTTTGCATTCCGAATTTCTTTAACATATCTTTGATATCCTTAGACTGATTTATAAACATTCCTTCGGCTTGTTGCTTAATTTGCAGTCCAAGGAAGAAATTTAATTCTCCCATCATGCTCATTTCAAATTCACTCTGCATAATCTTCGAAATTTCTTGGCACAAAATTTTGTCGGTAGCACCAAATATTATATCATCTACGTAAACTTGAACAATTAAAATATTTTTACTCTTATACTTGATGAATAATATAGTATCAACCTTTCCTCTTTGAAACTCATGATCAATCAAAAATTTGTTTAACCTTTCATACCAAGTTCATGGAGCTTATTTTAGTCCATATAATGCTTTGGTTAATTTGTAAACATTTTTTGATTGATCCTTTTCTTCAAATCCCGGAGGTTGTTCAACATAAACTTCTTCATTCAAGTATTCATTCAAAAATGCGCTTTTCACATCCATTTGAAACAATTTGAAATCCATGTGAGAAGCAAATGCTAGTAGAATACGTATGACTTCTAATCTAGCCACAGGTACATATGATTCTTCAAAATCAATTCTTTTTTCTTGGGAATAACCTTTGGCTACTAGTCTGGCTTTATGTCTTTTTACAAGTCCACTTTCGTCTAATTTGTTCCTAAATACCCATTTGGTACCAATAATAGTGCAATCTTTGGGTCTAGGAACTAAATGTCATACATTGTTTCTTTCAAATTAATTTTTCTCTTCTTACATTGCAATAGTCCAATTTTCATCATGAAGAGCTTGATCAATAGTTGTTAGTTCAATTTTTGACACAAAAGCATATTGTCCACAAATATTGTGTTTTGACCTCCTAGTCTTTACTCCTTCATAGATATTGCCAATAACTTGTTCAATTGGATGATCATTTTTTAATTTTAAATCAGTTGGAGGTTTGTAAGAATTGTTACCTTCACTTACCCTTTCCTCTGTGGAATTTTCTTGCTTAGGCTCGTTTTCTTATTGCTCATGTTGATCTTTCTTTGATTTATCATCTGCATCACTTAATTCATCCTTCTTCCTCGGAGTTTGGTTAAATTCATCAAAAACAACATGTCTTAATTCCTCTACTATTTGATTTATTTTGTTGAAAATTTTATATGCTTTGCTATTTGATGAATAACCAAGGAAAATTGCTTCATCACTTTTGGCATCTAATTTTTCCCAAATTAGTTTTTCCATTGTTTAACATATAACAAGTACACTCAAAAGTATGGAAATATGATACGTTTGGTTTTCTGTCTTTCCAAAGTTCATATGGGGTCCTTTTCAATATTTCTCTAATGGTAACTCAGTTTAATACGTGACAAGCTGTACTTACAGCTTCACCCCAAAACCTTTTGGACAATTTACTCTCATTTATGATGAGCTGCGTATATGTCAATTAAAATGCTCACTATTTACGCAAGTATACGTGCTGTGTCAAGTAATAAAGAGTGAGTAGAGTATCGTTCCCACGAGGAATTGTTAACCGGAATTATTAACTAGTTAAATTGCTTTCGATAGATGAAAAATTCTGAGTTTGTGATTTAACTAAACTAACGATTGCAAAGGTAAGTCAGAGTAGAGATTACGAGACTACTGGATACTGAAAACGAGTTTACTGAATAGGGATGGCAATGGATAGATCGGAATCCTTGAATCTAAACTATATTGCTTTGTTTCTTTTGAATTGGATTGCATATGGATTTACTAGCCCAAGTTCATATATCTTTATATATGTCTTCCAACATTATATAAAGCTAATTACACCCTATTTAATTTCTATGTTCTCATGACATTAAATAAAGTGAAATCGATAAGTTTATAACTTGTATAATGACTACACAGGGTTTAACGGTATATTTCTATCCGTTAAACAACTCCCCTTACACAAAGGTAGAAACCCATGCCTTGCATATGGATCCGGCAGAGATCTTCCTCTTCCAAGGATAAATCAAGAAATTAAATCATCTTACAAGGTAGCTAATTTTATAAAAAGCATTCAATCCACACATGCAAAGGTAAATCATACACAATCATGTATAAAATCAACTATTCATTCCTGAATATTCTAAGAACCAAGAAACAATATAGTTTAGAATTCAAATCATCCTAACCTAATGGAGGTTTAGTTCAAAGACATGATCTTAACATCCCATACATCCATATAAAAAGTATCCATAAAGGCAGAGAAAGAAAATTGGAAAGAATAAGAGAAAATTATTTTTCGGCGGTTTCCACCAACGGGACTTGAATCCTCTCTTCAATCCGGGCTTTAATCTTGATTTTCTCTTTCTCTTGCACTTTAGTTCGTACTTAGGCTCTCCTCCTTTCTTTCCCATGCACGCGAACCCCTAGGAACTATATATAAAGTCCCTTTGCGTAGCTTACGCACTGAAGTTTGCGTGTACAGATGCGTATTGGCGCCTAGGCGCCAACTCCCTGGACTTTTCTGGCTTGGAACTTCTCATTTACATCTTGTGGTTAATCATGGTTAATCATGCGTGGCACCTAGGAGCCAACTCCCTGGAGGCAATACCTGATTTGTGGCTTCAACATTGTCTGACTTGGGTTTCATGTAGACGAAGTGGCGCCTGGGCGCCCCTGGGCGCCAATTCTCTAGAACCCATGCTGTAAGCTGTGTGTGCTAAAAATGGCCAAGGCACGTGGTGGCTCCTAGGCGCCAATGGTTGGTGCCTAGGCGCCATCCATCTGCCTCTGGTTGCCTCAGCTTGCATTCAACTCGCTCGCTTTGCTTTCATATGTCCCGTCCTTCCTGCAAAAGATGGAAAAACTAACTAAATGAACTAAAAATGCCTAAATAATGCTAGAAATGCCTAAAAACTAAATAATGCTCCTAAAATACAAAGCGGATGAAAATTAAACTAAATGAATGCAAACTAAGCCTAATTTCTCGAACTAACGCACAAATTAAGTCTGAAATGGACCATGATAACTCACAAAAATACGAGTTATCACACCCCCAAACTTTAATGATTCTAGTCCTCGAGCAACACATGCAACCCTAATGAATAAATGAATGAATCAATGAATTCGTGCAGACTCTATCAACTCCATTTGCTTCCTATTATGTTTTGATCAATCCAATTATCCATTTCACAAGGTCGAGATTAATTCAACTTGAAAAATCCTTCATTATAAAAACAAGGCATGCATTTTCTTTCTCAAACCAAGTTGCCTATGAATGCTAAGATTCCATAATGCACATTCATAATTCAACACATTAATCTTCCATTCCATCAGAAAACTGGTTAGAAAATTAATGAACACAAGCAAACCAAGGGTCAAGCTGAATAAAACTGGTCACAGAAAATGGTATCCAGTCACTGGATTCTTTTCCCCCCTCCAAACTTATTGCAAAAATTCTCCTCACCATATTTCAGGATATCTGGAGATCTCTTTTTAGTTTTTTTTGGGCTCCCCTCACAATATTTCAGGGTATCTAGGGAGAATTTTCATTTTTAAGAATTATTACTGTGATTTTCCTTTGCTTTTTTATGCGAACCTTGCCATTTATTAATGCCAAGTCTCGGTTACTCAGCTTAGGTCAACCACCTCCTTATTATTTTTTTAATGCCTTGTTAGGGGTACTGAACATGTTTGAGTAATTCTTGAAAAATAAAACCATTTATGAACCCGTTAAAGTACTTGGTCAGCATTTATTTAGTTCAATTTTCATCATCTCAGTCTGAAAGATATGCCTATGATTGAATTAGAACAATGCATTATGAAATTCCTTTTAATTCTTTCACATGTTGCTTTCAACCTGTTTTTATACTTGGTTTTTAATATGAATAGCCCATTCTTTCATGAATTCAATTTGAAGTCAACATTAATCACAACCTTGCACATTTTCACAATAAGATGGATTGAAACAAAGACCACTTTCATTACCTGGAATTGACATACATGCAACATAAAATAAAGCATGAATAACTAAAATGAAAAACTAACCTATGGTTGAATATTATACACCCCCAAACTTGAGAGATGCATTGCCTTCAATGCATGATCCTAAAATGAACTAATAATGAAAATACAATGAAAAGCAAAAATAAAAGAAAAGAAAAAAAAACAAAAATAAAGGACTGAGACTCCCTCCCTCATGAATCGGACTCCGTCGCGTCCTCATCATCCTCGTTGTCAGGCTGGGGCTGCGACTGCTGCCTAAAGCAAGCTCGGACCTCGGGTGGCGTCAGTGGGAAAGGCGAGAGGGTGGAGATATCGATCTGGCGGTCATCCGCTATCCGCCGTAGGTAGGCCTTCATCGCCCGGTCATGCTGCCGCTGGTACCTGGCTTGAGCGGCAACCAAATTCTCCAGGTTGGTTAGCCGCTCGGCCGTGGATAGCGGCTTCAAGGATGGACCCCGCTGCAGGTGGAGCAGCTCTAGGGCTTGTGGTGGTTGTGCAAACCAGGGCTGGGTGCAGTCGGGGAGGTCGTCTATGATGGCATGTCAGTTCAGGACCTCCTCCGTCGGCTCCTATTTGACATGGGCCCGCTTGCAGAGCCTAGTGATGAGGGATGGGAAGAAATAGCTGCCCCAGGGTGTGGTTGCACAGGCGCAGATCTGATGATATATGAGCCTTTCGATGTCGATCGTCAGCCCACTGTAGATGGCGTATACCAAGAGGGCCCTGTCCATTGTCACCTCACTGACGTGGGTTGACAGCATCATCCGGGCCAAGATGAAGTTGAAAATCATTCGCCCGTCGTACATCATCTCATTGCGCTTGAAGGACGTGAGCTGTCCTCTTGTAGACTTCCAAACTGGTGGCTTCTGGCAAAACAGTTTGGTGATGGATTCTATATCTCGGTCTTCGTCCTCCAGAAATGCCTCGTACTCGTCTGGATGAGGAAAAGGCGTGAACCCATAGTAAACATTGATCGCCTCCACAAGAAAAGGGACGATCTTGCCTCTGACTTTCACTCGCCCCTCCTCGTGTTCCACTGTGTTGGCATAGAACTCCTTGACCACGGGAGTAATAGCGGTCGGGGGTTGCGCTACGAATTGCTGCCAACCTCGAGTGTGCAAGTTGAGGAGTGGAGCATCGGAGAACTCATCTATCTTGATTCCTCTCTCTGGAATCAGATGCCTTTTCGGGAGCGTATCTGTGTAACGCTTGAAGGCCTTGGCTGAACAAATCGGTTTGCATCGAAGTCCACGGGTTCCTTCACTTTCTTCCTTTTGGCTGAGGATGATGACGCCATGTCTTCCCTTGCTATCAAAAGTTCGACACAACCAAGCAATCCAAAATCCAATACGCAACAAGTCGACTAACCAATACCAAACAATCCACCCAAATCACCAAGCTACTCAAGCACCAACCAATTTCCCAAAACAATCTCCAATCCGCAGTCCAATCAACAAATCCAATAAAAACTTCCACCCAAACAATCACCAAAAAACCTTAAAGCAAAGAAAATATCTCAAAGTTGGAGAAGTTTTTACCCAAAGAAGCCTTCCACCTAAAAATTTGAACTTGCGTTGTCTCTGAACTGGCGTCGGGGCGCGGGGGTAGCGGCGCCTAGGTGCCGATCTGCTGTCAGCTGGTATCCGACGCTGAACGGAAAAGGGAAGGTGATGGGGCTCAAAATGGAGCCCTATTTAAGAGGAAAATGATGGAAAACCAAATGTGGGGGTATTATTTATGATTAGGTGTTGGAAAAACGGATTTTTGGATGGATTTAAGTGGATCTAAGCAAAGGAGAAAAAGAATGAAAATGGAATGGTTGCGATGGATGAAATAGGAGGACGAATACTTGATGAAATGCAGTTGGATTTTAGTTAGAATGGCTTGAAATCAAAGTGGGAATGTTTGGAAATGAAAAATGGGAAGTTTCGGAGCCGGGGCGTGGGGTTTAGGGTTTAGAACCCTAACCCCATTCTTTATAAGGCGTCCGGGTCGCGCTGTCCACGACCCGGCTGTTGGAA
This sequence comes from Annona cherimola, assembly GCA_030490835.1. NCBI lineage: Eukaryota > Viridiplantae > Streptophyta > Magnoliopsida > Magnoliales > Annonaceae > Annona > Annona cherimola. Next base: position 48,312,992 of record CM059972.1, read on the forward strand.
ACAAAAGTTAAAACAAAATAAATTGACCAAAGCATAAGTTTTGATGATTAACAAATACAAATTTGAGTATTATATGATTACTAATAAATTTAATGAATGTCTTAAGGAATGAAAAATTAGCCCAAGTCAATCCCCAAAGTTGACTCCAACTTCGACTTAGGGAGAAGTCGATCCCGAAGTCGACTCCACAAGCGACTTCAACAGGTACCTCATGGATAGCACTGAAATTGGGAGTTGAACATCCGAAGTCGCAGTTGAAGTCGACTCCACTTGTGACTTGGAAGCCAAGTCGCAGATGAAGTCAACTCCAGTATCGACTTGAAGTTGCACTTTCTCTCCAGCGTTGATTTTGGGTACAAGACATCCGAAGTCCCAGTCGAAGTCGACTCCACTTGCGACATGAGGTCAAGTCGCAGATGAAGTCGACTCCAGAATCGACTTGAAGTACTGGCTTCTTCTCAAAAGCTTAAATTGTGCAAAAGTCGTAGGCAAAGTCATCAACTTCAACATTATAAGGCAGATTCTCAAACTCAAGATAAAGTGCAAGTTCATTTCAAGATGAAGACAACTCAAGTTTTTCAAACCTGAGTTTATGAAGACTAAAGCAAGCAAAGCATATGAATTCATTCCAAATCAAAGATGATTTATCCATACAAGTTTCAAGTTCTCCAAGTTCACAAGATTTGAAGCCAATCCAAGACAAATAAAGTCTCTAGTATTGAAGGACAAGAAGAGGAAAGAAGTTAAGCAAGCAAGAATTATATCAACAAAAAATCAAACTGACTCGGCACAAGGAAATAGTCAAGTCGCACTCCAAGTCTACTCCAAGATCCACTTGAGGCCAAGTCTGAAACCGAGTCGACCCAGAAGACAGACTTGGAAGCTGAAGAACAGCCGAAGTCGCACACGAAGTCGACTCCAGCATGTGACTTGGGCGAAGTCGTAGATGAAGTCGACTCCACCTGCGACTTGGAGACGTAACATTCGAATTTTTGAACATTGGACATTTATTACGCGCCAACCAACTCTATAACGTTCAAAATCTTCCCTCATCTATATATAGACACTCAAGCAAACGTGGATATACACAACATAGAGCCTAAAGAGAGGAAAGAAGTGCAAGCAAGAGCTTTTATTCGCTTTTCTCTACAATTGAGTGATCTATACACTTTCAAAGGAAGAACAAGCTTCAAAGTTGCGGTTTGCTTCAACGAAATACAATTGGTTGCTTCTACAGATTCTTCCTCAAGCTGACACTTGCTACACAACTCAGTAAAGTGTAGATCTCCTTTATTTTCACATTATTGTTTGTTTTTAGTGCTTGGTTTGAGTTTGGTGATTCAAACCAAGACATTGCAAGTAGAGTTGTGATTAGAGTGTAACTCATCACCTACTTGTGTTGATTGTATATGCCCCCTAGAGCTTGAATCTAGAAGAGAGCAGAGGCTCTGGTTGTATATGCCCCCTAGAGCTAGAATCTAGAAGAGAGCGGAGACTCTAGTTGTATTCGCGGAATACATAGTGGAACCCAAGTTACAAGGGTGTGTGAGCTTGGAAGAGTGGAGTAGGGAAAGGTTGCCTGAACCACTATAAATCTTGTCTACAGTTTTTCTTTATTGTTTTCATTATCTTATTGCTTTCTATTTACAATCTAAGGGATTAAAACTCTAAAGGGTTTAAGTTTTGATTTACCAAAGAATTTTTCAAGAACCCAATTCACCCCTCCCCTCTTGGGTTTTTCCATAAACTCGGGACCAACACCGGCGTCGGGCGCCCGTGTTCTTCGGATTGTTCTTCATGGTGCCGGGGCGCCCCCTTGTGGCGCCTAGGCGCCAAATATTTTTTTTAAAATAAAAATAAAAACCCAAAAACAAAACAAATACAAAATTTCAAATCAAATTGAAACTAAGCAATGAGTTGCCTCCCATTCAGCGCAAAGCTTAACGTCCTCAGCTCGACGTTTCTTCTGTTCAATCTGCTTTCAATTTCACCACCTCGAACTTCCGGCCATTCAGATTGCAACCTGGAGGTTCAAATCTGATCTTAGCCCATCGGTCCATAAAGTCATGCCATTTTTGTCCTTCCTGCAGATGAGGTAGGGGTCTTCGGATATGAAATCATCCAGCTTTATCAATTATAACCTCCTTTATTCCATTTTTTGGTTTAATTTCCCTGTCCTAGCTTTCCACCCGCTCGGTCAGTCGTTCGAACCCGAAATAACCAACAAGTCGGTCTTTAACATAGGCAGATAATTTGCGGCCCCTAGTTTCAATCTCCTCTGTGTCCTTTTCAATACCAGTCTCGGGAAATTTTTGAACTTTCGAATTGCCTAAATCAATCCTTAAACAATCCTCTTGATCCGTTGGGCTCTATATCGACTTGAGCACGTTGAATGTAACCTTTTCATTTTGCACCTGCATGGTTAATTCTCCGGCTCGTACATTAATTATTGCGTTGCCCATTGTAAGGAAAGGTCAAACCAGAATGATTGGCACATCTCGATCTTCTTCATAATCTAGGATAATAAAATCAGCAGGAAAGATGAACTTGTCTACCTTGACAAGGACATCTCGATGATACCGTCTGGATATGTGATGGATCGATCCGCCAATTGCAGCGTCACGGTGGTAGGTCGGGCTTCCCCTAGGCCCAATTTTCTGAAAATGGACTTGGGCATGAGATTAATGCTGGCTCCCAAGTCGCATAGGGCTCTCCCGAAGTACTGATCTCCAATCATGCATGGAATGGTGAAACTTCCTAGGTCCTTGAGTTTAGGAGGCAGCTTCCTCTGCACCTTTGCACTGGTTTTCTTTGTTAATGTCACCGTCTCGAATTCTGTCAACTGCCTTTTCTTTGATAGCACGTCTTTCATGAATTTGGCGTAGCTAGGCATCTGTTCCAAGGCTTCAACAAGAGGTATATTGATGTGTAGATGCTTCAATACCTCAAGATATTTCTTGAACTGGCCCTCTTTTTAGTCTTTTCGAATCGTTATGAAATGGAGGAGGTGGCCTTGGATTCGTGGCGATTTCAGCATCCAGTTGCTTCTGGGTAGTAACTGGTTCTTCTGGCTCCTGTGACTGCTGAATCAGAGGATTAGTGGGTTCAGTTACCGATTCTGGTGGAATTTGATAACTCGTAAAAATACGAGTTATTATGACCTATTTCAAACTATTTTTGCACGCTAGTCCAAGAGATTAGATTTAGTTTGCATCCATTTAGCTAAATTTTCACTCACTTTGCATTTTAGGAGCATTATGTAGTTTTATGCATTTTTAGTATAAATTAGGCATTTTTAATTCATTTATTTAGTTTCATTCATTTTTACAGGAAGGACGAAGAATTACAAGCACACAAGCGAGTCAAATGCAGAACAGAGCCAAGTGAAGGAGCATGGGATTGGCGCCTAGGCGCCATTCTACAGGCCTTTGCCAGAATCTCCAACACTTCACACAACTTATTGCATCAAGGCATCAGGTTTCAAGAAATTTGAGTTGGAGTTTCTGAGAAGAGCTTCTATGGAATATATTTGGGGTTTAGAGTCCTGGACATTTGAGCTTGCATTGCCCCTTTCAATATAGTGCTGCTCAATTTCTTCCTTCTTCCTATTTGTGACGTCATTCTCAACCGCTCCCAACCAATGTGATGCTGAACAACTTGGAGAATCTAATGGCAGCCAAGCTCAGTTTCTACAGCTGTCTAATCGGGCTATGGAGGCGCACTTTCAAAGACTCATGGAGGACCGACAGATTGATATGAAGGCTTTACCACCATTCCCATCAAGACCTCCTGAGTTCCAAGCCTGTTTTGGTCAATTTTCACATCAGCCTAGTGAAGAAAGTGAGCGCGACGATGACGACTCCTCCGCATCAGACGCCTAGGGGAGTACCTATCCTTTTCATTTTATATTCCTTTTGTAGTTATTTCTCAGTCTATGATCATGTAGGTTTCATGTAGTTGCATGCATTGAGGACAATGCATCTCTCAAGTTTGGGGGAGTGTAAAATTTTCAGTCGTAGGTTTGTTTTCCATGTTTTGTTTAGATTGCATATCATGTCTAATTTTTCCTGTGAAAATTATCTTTTTTTAATCCATTTTGATGAAATATGTGCAAGGTCAAGAAAAACTTTGACTTGGAATTGAATTCATGTAAAATTGGCAATTCAGATTAAGGACTATGTGTAAAAGCAAGTAGCAAGTAACATGTGAATGAATCATGAGAATCTCATAGTACATTGTTACAATTCAATTTTATGTTAATCTTTTCGACTGAAATGATAAGAATTGAGTTAAACAAATGTGAACCACGTGAATGAATCATGAGAATCTCATAGTACATTGTTATCATTTAATTCTATGCTAATCTTTTCAACTGAAATGATAAGAATTGAGTTAAACAAATGTGAACCACGTGCTTTAAGGGAATTAATGGTCTCAAAAATGGTAATACTTCACAAAAATTTTCTTGCATGTTCAGTATCCCTAACAAATTATCAGAACAATAAAAGGGTGTTATTGACCTAAGCTAAGTAACCGGGACTTGGCATCAACAAATGTCAAGGTTCGCATAAAAAAAGCAAAGAAAAATCACAGTAAAAATGCTTTAAAAAGAAAACTTTCCCCATATACCCTGAAATATGGTGAGGGGAGCCCAACAAAAAAACAGATCTCCAGATATCCTGAAATATGGTGAGGAGAGTTTTGCAATAAGTTTGGGGGGGAAAGAATGTGCAGTTGGACAAAATTGAATCCAGTGAATGATTATCATGTTCTTTGACTAGTTAGTTCGGCTTAAACTTTGGTTCACCTGTTTAGATTGATTTTCTAACTAGTTTCTTTTGATCAAGAGAAAGATTAGCATGTTGACTTATTACTTTGAACTAAAAATACGATCATCTACATGTAACTTGGTTTACGAATGATAAATGAAAATGCATGTCCTGTTTTGAGAAATGGATGATTTTTCAAGTTTACATTATTCTTGATCTTCTTGAATAGAGAAATGGATTGATAGAAGCATAATGAGAAGCAAGTTGAGTTGATGGAGTCCAAATTCATTCATTTATTCATTGTGTTTGCATGTGTTGCTCGAGGACTAGCAACATTTAAGTTTGGGGGTGTGATAACTCGTAAAAATATGAGTTATTATGGCCTATTTCAGACTATTTTTGCGCGTTAGTCCAAGAGATTAGGTTTAGTTTGCATCCATTTAGCAAAATTTTCACTCGCTTTGCATTTTAGGAGCATTATGTAGTTTTTATGCATTTTTAGTATAAATTAGGAATTTTTAGTTCATTTATTTAGTTTCATTCATTTTTACAGGAAGGACGGAGAATTACAAGCACACGAGCGAGTCAAATGCAGAACAGAGCCAAGTGAAGGAGCATGGGATTGGCGCCCAGGCTCCGCCAATTGGCGCCTAGGTGCCATTCTACAAGCCTTTGCCAGAATCTCCAACACTTCACACAATTTATTGCATCCAGGGAGTTGGCGCCTAGGCGCCAAGGCATTAGGTTTCAATAAATTCCGATAGGTTTCCAAGTTACATAGCACACAAAGAGTTGGCGCCTAGGCGCCCGCATCCGTACGTGCGCGGGTTTCTGCACATGTGTTGCGCAAGCTACCCATTATAAATAGAAACCTAGGGCTGCGTGCAAGGGAGTTTCGTAGGCCATAGTGGAGAGACCAAAATAGGGAGTGGCTGCTGTGGAGAAAAGGAGGAAACCAAAGCTTCAAGGAAGGAGAGAAGAGCAAGTGGAGATCCAAGCCATCACCGCAAAATCCATTGAGTTTCATCTCCTCTTCTCATCTATCTCTACCTATTTGTTATTCTCCTTGCTTTGGATGATTGTAAACTCGATTTTAATGGGAATTGAAGTCATGTTTATGCGCTGAACCTTTCTATGGTGGGAGATATGTAGGATTTGAACTCATAGCTTATGATATTTGGTTTTCTTATGCTTGAATTGATAATACTGTTGTGCTATGACTTTTGTTACTTGAGATTACCCTTATATATCATGCTTAATGCGTTTACAAGCCTTGCAACCTCGTGGATTGATCTAATATTCAGATTCATGCTTAGAGAAGTGGAATTTGAATCAGATCCATATATAAGGCGTAGGTATTCTAACTCATGTTGTGTTAGATGTTAATATGGATAGGAATATACCTATTAACCCTGTGTACACATGATTAGGTTATATGGTTATCAACCTGGTTTTACTTGTATGCATGGAAACATAGTATATAACTAAAACTTGGTTAGGTTTGTATGTGTTGGAAGACATATATAAATATGAATGAACCTAGATTAGTAATCTCTGCACAACTAACTTAATTGGAACCAAATAACATAGCTATGATTCAATGAATTCATATTCCCACCTATCTTTATCATCTCAAGGCAATCTCAGCAATATTCCATCCCACTCTGGTCATTTAAAAGAAAACTCTCATTTATTCTGCCAATTCACTTAGACAATTGAGATTCAAGGTGCTATTCCGTTTAACACAATCCTCGTGGGAACGATACTCTACTCACTCTTTATTACTTGACACGGCACATATACTTGTGTAAATAGCGAGCATTTTAATTGACATATACGCAGCTCGTCAAGTTTTTGGTGCCGTTGCCGGGGACTGGTTTAAACTTAGTACCTTATAATTTCAGTTGTCTTCTATGAATGTGTATATATTATATGTAGTTTTTCTTTTCTTTCTTTTTCTTTTGATACAATTCTATTTTAGGAGTCTTTGTTTTGCAATTTTCAATGGCTTCAAATGCTTATCATTGGCTAAATGCAGAATTTTCAACACCAAGCACATACAGTTTCCATGGGTTTAATGACGCACTGGCACACTCAGATCAATTCGCAGGTTTTGATTATCAAATGCAGGGAATGGATAATTCTTATTCAACTTACTACGATCTATGTGGAGGTGAAGGACATCTGTCAATCCAATGCGTGTATTATTCAGCATCCGTGGGCTATTATGAGAATTCAAATGATACACAGGACTACCATGGAGACTTGCAATCAAGGAATATGATGTCTTTCGATTGTCCAACACAGGAAATTGAGGAGCCATCACAACTTGAAAGCAAGCCATCTTTGGAAGACATGTTCATGCAATTTATGCAACATCAGATGCAATTTAACGAGAACATGCAGAAGCAAGTGGAGCAATTGGCTACCGCAATCCAATGTCGGCATCAAGAAGAGTCTTTCAGTCATAAAGAAGAAATTTCAGAAGAAGACAAGTTGGAACAGGGTTGTGAAGTCACTCCGAGGATTAATGACGATACATCAATCGATGTGATAGAGCAACCTGTACCTCAATTCATTCTTGAACAATTAGCCAAGACAATGGAAAGCCAAGAAGTAGAAGAGAAAATTGATGAAGAAATAGAGGTTGACATAGTGGAGAAAGTTGAAAATTATCATATCAATATGCCTCTAAGTTGTCTTCCTAAAATTCAGGTGAAACAATACTTAAATGATCAATGCAGATCCTTGGAAAGCAGCATCTTGAAGCCATCATTTATTCAAGACCCTGAAAACCTTTTCTATAGTCTCTATGAAATTCATGAAAGGAGGCTAACTGATCCATTTGAAGAGGCTAAGAAGAGATCTAAACTTCCAGTGCACAATCCACATGGAAGGAAGTTCGATAGAGCGGGAATTGGCTAATCATAATGGCACGTCGGGCTGAAGACGATAAATTTAGCGCTGAATGGGAGGCAACCCATTACACTTTTTCATTTTTGTTTCAAGAATAAAGTAGTCATCTCCCAAGGCAAGGAAGGACACGATTATCATGCTCAAATATGGACTTTCAATCCACTTTCAAGTTGATAAATGATGGAATCAAAGAGTTTCAAGTTTATATTCATCATTCAAGACAAGACAATGCAGTTGGAGTGAGGTCCCTGCCTCAATTTTTGGTGCCCGGTGCCAAGTTTTGCAAAAGAACATGTTCTAGCAAGTTGGGATCAGAGAAATGGCACCCCGACGCCATATTCCGGTGCCCCGACACCATTTTTTCAAGGAAATAACATGTTGCAACTTTTGAGTCGGCAAGTCGGCGCCTAGGCCCCAATTTTCGGCGCCTCGGCGCCACCCCCTGCTAGCATAAAAAAACCAGCAAAACACGAGTTTTCAGCATGCCAACTTCAACTGGCCATAACTTTTGATCTCGGAGGAGTTACGGGAGCTACCACATATCAACGAAAAGCATTTTTCGAGCCCGTCGACATGAAAACCATGTTTTCCTTAGTTGATATCATTTTTAATATCAAAATCCTCAATCTTTGAATATTTTGGGCTGTTGAAGTTCTACGCAATTTATTTTCCTGCTTTTAGTGAATCGCCTATTTTGTTACTATAAATAAAAGGTGTGCAAGTGGGTGGTTTACATTTCTCATATAATTGCGGACATGTGGATGTGTTGCTTGTGGGTAAATTTTTTATTCAAGCTGTTCCATTATTTTTTTCTGTGGCTAAGAGTTTAAAGTGGTGGGGGAGGAGTTTATGGACTGCACTTGTGGTATCAATCATATGACTTGAAATTCGAGTTGGAGTATCTGAGAAGAGCTTCTATGGAATATATTTGGGGTGTAGAGTTGTGGCACCCCGAACCGAGGCGTCCACATAGTCCTTACTCCAAGATCTTGTCGATTGGTAAACGTGATTCAAGATTATTGTCCTAATCACACGGCGGGTTCTTAATTGGATCTCGTCCAATTTTTTTTTCATTTTTTTCTTTTTCTTTTCTTTCATCACATAAACATATACTCATCATCATTCATAATGGACTCATCCATATCATCAGAAATCATTAATTTGTTATATTATTCATTACTTCATAATTTCATACAATCTATGTCCTTTCTCATCATATCCCATTAGGGAATCTATTCATACAAAAATCTATTAACCTTTGTAGATTCCTCTTTTCCTTTAGCAACACATGCCCTTCATCTCTTGGCTCTCCCTACACCTGTTTGAGGTTGGGAAAATAAAACATGAGTCGAAACTCAATAAGCAAGCATTTTTCATTTTAAATGCATTCCTCTTCATTCGGTAGAAGACACTTACCAAGTGATCAACTACCAACGGAAAAGAAACCTTTTCGAAAACCATTTTTGGAAACCTTTCATAAACCATTCATGTAAACCATTCATAAATGCATTTCTCTCCATTCGATAGGAGACACTTAGCAAGTGATCAACTATCAATGGAATAGAAACTTTTCATAAACATTGGATGTGCAAATGCTTCCTTTCCACTCTTGATATAAACCTTCTTGTGCGGGTACGCTAGCCCAGGTACGCTAGCCCAGGGAACATCTCACATAGCATGGTCCAATACGTCGGCTGTCTTCGACTTGGCCTCATCAAGGGGAACCTCTCTTCCTCTTGACGCCTACATGATTCCTACATGCATGACTTTTGATTTTCCCGGCATTATATACCTCTTACACTAGGTGACTTGTCATTCTCATGTAGAGAATTATTTGCATCATCCCTTAAAAATATTATTTCAAATCCATGCTTTTCTTTTTAATCCATGTATGAAAATGCAATGCATTCATTAACACATAACATTCCTTTGCCTCCACCTCTGGGGAGGACGCCGTCGGCACACAGCCCATATGACTCGGCAATAGTGAAGGGGGACCCTCTGATCCGCTTTCTACCTCCACCAAAGCCTCTTCCTTGTGCCCCCACCTGTCGGGAGGACGCCGCCGGCACACAGCCCTTGCAACTTCGCAATGATGAAGAGGGATCCCCGATCTTACTTCCTCCACCAAAGCCTCTTCATTATGCATCATACATGTGCACATGTCCATGAACATCACATGATATCAATATGCCGACATGACTTTTCATAAAAACTCATAAACATTTATCATTTCAAAACATTATAGGAATGACCACCCTTAAACACATTTCATAAACACTTGAGAATAAAACATATTTTCAAAAGGGTTTGCTTGCTTACCTCCTCAGTCTGTGTCCTCCACTTTTTTCTTTCCTTTTCCTATACAAGGAAAAATGATATTTTATCTATATCATTTCATGTCTTAGTTTATTTCCCATGCATGCTTTATAATCATCCATTACTTCATTTCTATAGAGGTTAATCCTATAAATATACTTGGTCTTTACTTCCTTAGATGGATTTTTATCCATAATTTTTTTAAAAATTCCATCCATATATCCTCATAAATATATTAAAATAAATCTCAATTTTTTTCCCAAAAATACGTTGTTCACTGTTCATAATTACTGTAGCAATCACTGTTCATAATCATTGTTCGCGATCGCTGTCATGGGTACTGTTCACCCGATGTTACTGTTCACAGCAACGTGGGTTAGTGTTCATAGGTTCCAAAAATTGACATTTTTTCCAAAAATAAAAAATGCCATGACATAGCTTATGCTTAGTATATCATGGAAAATTTCATACATTTTGAATTTATCATCATTTATTTGGCTAAATAAATCATTTTTTCCATATACTAAAAATCAACATAAATTCACTTAAGCATAATCCTTAATTCCAAAAATCATGAAATTAATATATCATCATTCCAACATCATATTGATCATAATCATATATCTCAAATCATCATTTATCAGAGTTGGAGAATTATTTTCATATATCATATGCTATCTTCCCGAATGCTCCATCTTTGCTCCAAATTTTTGATGTTTCGGCATAATTCCAATTAAGCATTATAACTTTACTCATTTTCTTATGCTTAGGCATTATCTAAGAATGATTTCCTTATATAACATCCAAAACAAGTTTGAGGAGAATTCACTTACCTCAAGTGAAGATATGCTCCTTCTTTCTCCTCTTTCTCTCTCCTCTTCTTCTCTCCTTGCTTCTCTTGGCTCAAAACATGGGTGGGGGTGGAAAAATGAGCTCTTGCTCAAGCTTGGGAGTGCCTTGGACGTTCTCACATTGCCCCTATTTATAGGGTTTGATTTTTCATTAAATTAGAATTTACCCCCCTTGCTTGAGGTATTAAATTGTAAATGTATTTTTTTCTAATTTCCAAAAGGTGCTTTGAGCCATGTGCAGCCACCCTAGATACTGTTCACGCCCCCTATGGCAGCCCTAATTTTCTTATTTTTTAATTTATTAAAATTATTTATTTTAAGCTAATTCAATCCTAACCGTTGATTCTTGTTGAGGATGATTTTAGGCCATTGGATTTTGGCCTCAAAAGTCCATGCATGTACACATCCTATCTGCTCCTTGCAGATATGCATTTAATTTTTTTATTTTTAATTAATTAAAAATAACCCAAAAGTCAAATTACAATTAATGAAAAGTGGGCTACCTTTTTTATCTTCAAATGATGTTTAATCTTGACCCTTGATTTATAATTTTTGATCAATCTTGGACCACTCATCATGTTCATCATAATATTTTGGTCATCCATAAAAAAATTCATCTCAATCCGATGTCCGGATTGCAAGATATGAATTTTTCTTTATTTTCTTCACAAAAATCCATAAAAATCCGAAAATACTAAATAAATCAAAAAGTTGCTATTTTGTCCTTTTGTCGGAAGCTTCCTTTTTTGTCTTTTTGTGATTAAGTTAATCCAAAGTGATTAACTCATCATTTCACTTTAACCACATGGTTACTATTCACATTCACTATTCATCCGAATTTCATAAATAATTATTTTAACCTTTATTCCCACATATTTCATATTCATGAATGTATATTTTCCAAAGATATTACCTAGGGTTTACAACCCTATGGTTTTATACACGTGTCTAAGATCGGGGTTTCACAAGTGTCCTGGACATTTGAGCTTGCATTGCCCCTTTCAATATTGTGTTGCTCGATTTCTTCCTTCTTCCTATTTGTGACGTCATTCTCAACCGCTCCCAACCAATGTGATGCTGAACAACTTGGAGAATCTATTGGCAGCCTAAGCTCGGTTTCTACAGCTGTCTAATCGGGCTATGGAGGCACACTTTCAAAGACTCATGGAGGACCGATAGATTGATATGAAGGCTTTACCACCATTCCCATCAACACCTCCCGAGTTCCAAGCCTGTTTTGGTCAATTTTCACATCAGCCTAGTGAAGAAAGTGAGCGCGACGACTCCTCCTCCTCCTCAGCATCAGACTCCTAGGGGAGTACATGTCCCTTCCATTTTATATTCCTTTTGTATTTATTTCTCAGTCTTTGATCATGTAGGTTTCATGTAGTTGCATGCATTGAGGACAATCTCAGCAATATTCCATCCCACTCTGGTCATTTACTGCTTTGTTTAGTTTAGTTTTATTCTTTAAAAGAAAACTCTCATTTATTCTACCAATTCACTTAGACAATTGAGATTCAAGGTGCTATTCCGTTTAACACAATCCTCGTGGGAACGATACTCTACTCACTCTTTATTACTTGACACGACACGTATACTTGCGTAAATAGCATTTTAATTGATATATACGAAGCTCGTCAGAATTGCATCGGGTAACTGCTTTCCACTACGCAATGTGACTGCTTGGACCTGTTCTTTGCCTTTTCCCTTCGGGTTTTGCTCGGTGTCGCTTGTCAACGATCCTTGAGGTCGGTTGTTCAAAGCTGAGGCCAGTTGGCCCATCTGAGCTTCCAGGTTCCTGTTCGTCGTGATCTGGGATTGCATAAACTGCATGAAAATATTTTCTAGATCCGATTTCTTCTCTTCTCGCGGTGGTGGATTAAACTGCATCGGTCTTGCAAGCTGTTGCTGCGGCGGTTGCTGTGAGAATCCCGACAGCTGATTCGGCCTCGTCTGGTTATTCCATGAGAAATTAGGATGATTTCTTCAACCTGGGTTATAGTTGTTTCCATATTGATTTACTGGGTTTCTCTGAAAATTTCCCACGTAATTAATGGACTCCAGGTTGGAGGCACATTTATCACTAGGATGGCCGAATTCGCCACACCATGTGCAAATGTCTTCTGTTGTCGACTGCTGTGGTGTAGACACCCCTAATGCACTGACGTTGGCTGGCCTCGACAAGTTCTGGATTTGCCAAAATAGAGCGTCGAAGTTGGCCTTTATCAATGAAACCGCGTCCAGTTGGAGTAGACCCCACCTCAGCTCCTGTCAGATGGCAGTTGATAAGTATTGGCCGCCATGTTTTCGAGCAGGGCGTATGATTCCAGATAATGTTTTTGTAGGAGAGAACCGTTCAATGAAGAATCCACCATGTGACGGGTGGGATCCTGGAGACCATTATAAAAAATCTGAATTTGGACCCACGGCTGAATTCCATGATGCGGGCATTTTTGAAGCAGGTCTTTGAAATGATCTCACACCTCTGATAGGGTCTCCTCTCTGTGTTGCTTGAACGAGACTATATCCATTCTCAGCCTGGCTAACTTGGCAGGCGGGAAGTATTTTTCTAGGAATTTCTTAGCTAAGTCATTCCATGTGTTGACGGAGTTCGGTGGCAAAGAGTCTAGCCACTTCGAAGCTCGATCTCGAAGAGAAAATGGAAACATTCGAAGCCGCATTGCCTCATCGGAGACTCCGTTCTACTTGAATGTGTTCATAATCTGCCGAAAATTCCGCAGATGGAGGTGTGGGTCTTCAGATGCTAGACCTCCGAACTACCCAATAGACTGGAGCATCTGGAAAATCACCAGTTTGATTTCGAAATTGTTGGTGTCAATCGGAGGAGGTGCAATGCTAGTCTAAATAGCATTTTGGCCAAGCGCAATCAGGTCCCAAATGGGTTGGTCTAAACCATCTTGAGGTGGATGATTTGGGATTTCAATCCTTTGATTTTCCTGTTCATTTGCATGAACGTTTTCATCCTGGTGTATGTTGTCTGTTCCTAGCCTCCCTGCTCTTGCGGTGCCTTCTCAAATAAGTTCGTTCGGGTTCCAGATCAAAAGGAATAATAATCTCCTTTTCGGCTCTGCCTCGGTGCATGCAATATGAGATGACTCTGCAAAAATCAATGAAATTGAACTAGCAGAAAAAGAAATTCTAAACTAAAAGAAATTATGAAAATAAACTATTCTGCAGAATTATACAAGAAAGCAATAAAACTAAAAAAATAATTACCTAAACAATTCCCTGGCAACGGCACCAAAAACTTGACGAGTTGCGTCTATGTTAATTAAAATGCTTGTTATTTACGCAAGTATACGTGCCGTGTCAAGTAATAAAGAGTGAGTAGAGTATCGTCCCACGAGGAATTGTTAACCGGAATTATTAATTAGTTAAACTGCTTTCGATGGATGGAAAATTCTGAGTTTGTGATTTAACTAAACTAACGATTGCAAAGGTAAGTCAGAGTAGAGATTACGAGACTACTGGATACTGAAAACGATTTTATTGAATAGGGATGGCAGATGGATAGATTCGAATCCTTGAATCTAAACTATATTGCTTTGGTTCTTTTGAATTGGATTGCATATGGATATATTCTCTTTAAGATATTTCCATACTCTCTCCCCCTTTTTGTCAATCAATACAAAAAGGTAGCACAATGGGGTACAATGGGACATATAAATTAGGTAGTACAAATGAGGCTTTAAAAGATAGGTTCATACTACACTCTCTCTCCCCTTTTTCATGCTAATCATTCATTTGAGTCAAGCATATGATCAATAAGCGCAATAATTTCTTTATTAATTATTTTGACTATGGTACCACTTGTTTTATTAGTTTCTTTGGGAGAGCAACATACCTTCACTTACCTTTGACTAAAGTTATCATTGCCATTTTGCTCAACTCCCCCTTTCTTTTGCAATTCATGCTCCTCCATTCTCTAGATAGCTTTGAAATAAAAACCTGCATCACAAATATGATATCTTCTTTTCTTTTGGTACCCGTGCTATGGGTCCATGAATGTTAGTACCATAATGCATGGGAACTCAAGGAGACTTGGTTCCACCTTAGATATGTCTCTTTGGCATCCAAACTAATTTGACTCCATTGTAAACCATCTTTCTTGCCTTGCATTGATATATTTTGTGTCCAAACTTATTACAATAATGGCAAGTGATTCTAGCATAGGTTGGAGTACCATGATAACTCTTTGGTTGCCAAGTAGGTATATTTGTCAATGATTTATCAACAAGCTTCTTAAAATGTCCCCTCACATTTAATGTACTAGAAGCTTTAATCCAAATAGGAGAGTTTGTTTTATTTGGTTTAACATTGATGTGCTTTACAAATCCAAGACCTCTCTTATTAACTTGAGTGGTCAATCTCAAAAATTTCTGCACATTTTCTCCCATGTTGGAGAACTTAGCCAATGAATCCTTCAAATTTTGGTTCTCCTTTCTCAATGTTTCTGTTTCATTTTTCAAGGCATTTATATCATTTTGCAAGGATGCATTCTCCTCTGCCAATTTTCCATTTGCAATGGCAGTTGTATTGAATTGCCTTTTCTTTTGAACATATTTGGTACCAAGGCTTTTGAATTCATCAAATAATGAGTCATAAGTTTGTTGTAAATCATTCAACTCATTACATTTAGAACAATCATTAGAAGATGAATAAGAGTCAGATGAGTTTACCTCGATATCCGTAGATGCATCACTTTCTTCAAAATTTTGGCAAGTTTTCTTTTCATCTTCTACAATGGCCATGCAGCAAATTCTTGCCCAATTTACTGCATCTTCTCCTTCGCTCGATGAGGTGCTAGAACTTGAGGTAGTATATCTCTTTTTAAGCATTCTTCTAGCTTGTCTCTTTGAAAAACTTCTCTTATTTTGAATTTCCAAATCATCCGGGGTGGTACATTCGATTTGTATATGTCCAAGACCACCACATTTATAACACTTTGGAAATTCCTTTCTTCTATTCTTCATTTTCTTCTTTGAGCTAGAATATTCGTATGAGCTTGATGTAGATTCACTTGAGCTCTTCATCATACTTTTGAGCGCAATAGACTTCTTACTTCTTTGAGATTCTTCTTTCTTGTTTTTGATGAGCTCATGAGACATGAGTGAGCTAATCAAGTCATTTACTTTGAGCTTGTTTAAGTCCTTTGCCTCCTCAATAGCTGTGATCTTTTCATTCCATGAGTTTGGCAATGCTCTAAGTATCTTCATAACCTGCTCACTTTCAGAAATTGGCTTTTCTAGGCCTTTAAGAGCGTTAGTGATTTTAGAAAATCTAGCATACATTTCTGAAATTGATTCACCATCTAACATTTGAAATCTTTCAAAATCACCAACAAGGATATTCCTTTTAGTTCCCTTTACTTGGGAGGAACCCTCATAAATAGATACCAATTTATCCCATATCTCTTTAGCCGTTGTGCATGAAGAAACTCTATCAAATTCTGTTGCGGTCAATACACAAAATAAGAAATTCATAGCTTTGGCATTACTTTGGACGGACATAGTTTCTTCTTTAGTCCAAGTGGACGCCTTGTCCCCATTTGGTAATGTAATGCCGTCTTGTATGGCTATCCAAGAATTCATATTAGTTGCCATAATGAGTTGTTTCATCCTTAACTTCCAATAACTAAAATTATTGCCATCAAATAGAGGTGGCCTTAAAAATGATTGGCCTACGGCAAATGCAGGTACAGAAGTTAAGTAAGTTGCCATAAAAATATAAAAGAGATCTCCTCAAATAAAATAGAGGCCTGCTCTGACACCACTTGTTGGCCCCGAGTTAATGGCAAAACCCAAGAGGGGAGGGGTGAATTGGGTTCTGAAAAATTCTTTGGTAAATTAAAACTTAACCCCTTATAATTTCAATCCCCTTGATGAAACGTGATATGAGATAGAATGAGAGGGTGCAAATGGAATATAAAAATGTAAACAATCAAACCAAATAAGAGACAACAATATATAGTGGTTCGGGCAACCTTCCCTACTCCACTCTTCCAAGCACACACCCGTTGTGTCTTGGGTTCCACTATTGCATTCTCAATACAATCTAGAGCACCCGCTCTCTTCTAGATTCTAGCTCTAGGGGGCATATACAATAATCACTAGTTGGTGAGACTAACTCCAACCAACCAAGTCCAATCTATTGGTGAGACAAACTCCAACCAATCAAGCAAAACCCGTTAGTGAGACAAACTCAAACCAACCCCCTGTTTTGCTTCTTCTTGAATTCGGTCTCCAACACCGATTCAAGGCAACAACAGAAAACAAATAAATAAAAGAGAGATTGCACTTTACAACGTGTATTCGATAAGCACCGGAAGCTCCTTGTCTTGTAGAGATGATAATCTTGAAAGCGCACTTGAAAGTTGTAGCACTCGGAAGCTTCAATAGTTATTCAAATATCTTCAACACACATGAATATTAAAAGATGGAAGCTCAACTTGTGTTTTCCTCTTTCTTTCCTCCTTCTCTCTCCTCTCCACGTTCATTCTTCAATGGTATATATAGAGGGAAAAAGGTTCTAGCCGTTGGAGTGGAGGTTCACGCGCATCTAGAGCTCCAACGTTCGGATTTTCGACCGTTACGAGTTGAAGTCACAAGTGGAGTCGACTTCGGATGAGTGGAGTCGACTTCGGATGGGTGAAGTCGACTTGAGATGCGACTTCGCCTTGTAAAAACTTGCTGTCCAGAATTTTGCCTTCGAAGTTGCAGGTGAAGTCCACTTGGGTCTGGGACTTCACCCAAGTCGCAGGCGAAGTCGACTTGGGATGAGACTTCACTTTGCTGTCTGTCCGAAGTCGCAGGCGAAGTCGACTTGGGTCTGGGACTTCACCCAAGTCGCAAGTGAAGTCGACTTGGGCTGAGACTTCACTTTGCTGAACTTGCAATTCATGAACTAGAACTCTTGAAACTTAAATTATTTCACATTCTCATTTTCATACACATAATTAGAGACAAAATATCTGAGAACACTTAGACAAATGTGTTAGATCCTTTTTAATGATATTTCAATTATTTGTTAATCATCAAAATCAAATTAACCATTCTATTCGATAAGCACATGATCAATAATCTCAACACTTTCTCCTTTGCCATCTCCTGTCCTTCACCTGTCTTTTGGGTTTGGAAAACAAAATCGTGAGTTGAAACTCAATAAGCAAGCTATTTGCATTTTATAGGCAAATCATTTCAGGAAACATTTTGCTTTTAAAATCATATTAGAAAGCAACTTATACCTTGTCTAAAGGTATATCTTGAAAACATAAAATCTTGTACCCATCACAAGTACCATATGCATAATGCCATATGAAAACATGAACATAATCATCATAATTCCCTTAGGATGGAAGCTAGTCAAGCGATCATCCGTCCACGTTTACTCCCATTTTAGAGAGGGCATCGCCGACCTTGTGCCTATTTTAGTGACCCTTCAAGTGGACCTAGTACCCTGTGCACATGAACTTTTTCATAAATCCATCTTTAACATGCTAGCATGATTTTTCAATCAGAAACATAGAATCACATCATTTTTCCATAGCATTTATCAAAGAAAAATTTCATAATAGTGCATTTGAAGTAAAAACATCATTTCAACACCATTTTGCTAAGGAATGGCCATCCTTAAACATATTCGAAATAATTTCCACAATTTCATCAAACAAGTTAAAGAAAAAATTGCATTTATGTAAACAATTTAGAAAACAAAATTCATTTAGAAAATTTGCTTGCTTACCTGTGTCTCCTAGCTTTCCAACCCCGCTTTTTCTTTGCCTTCGCCTACATGAGGATAATATTTATTTTTGTATATTTATTTTTCTCATATTTTACTTAGTTTTCCAACCCATTCCATTCACATATATCATTTATTTGACTTCACAAGTCATTATGCACATATATAGCACATTTTTACACATTTCAACGGCTAACACATAACATATATAACCCCATACATAAGGTATTCATTCATCTACATAAAAATTTATTTAATAAGTTTCATTTATAGGTTTATTAACCTCAATTTTCCATTTATCCATTTTTTCCAAAATACACGCATGGGTGTTTCTTCTATGCACATATCGTTGCCTTAGCTTCATAAATCAAGTCCAAAATTTTGGAATTAATATCATGAAATTTTAAACAGATATATAATCATGAAATTCATCTTATTTTCATGCATTTTTTCACAAAATCACTTTTCATAAGTCATTCATCACTTATACACATTTATCCATTCACATATGCCCATTTGGCAACACATACATAATGTATTTCATAAAATTTGCTAAGTCAGAAATTTAATCCATATTTCAGCGTGTTAATTACCTTCAATCATAACTGCATTTAGGGTATTTTTATGGGATTTAAATCCACTTATCATAAGTTTCCAAAACAGCAAGTTTGGAACCCGTTTTTCACCCATTTAACGTGTCTTTTGACACATAACCCTAAGCAGTTTAATAAATCCGAATTTTCAGCAATAATTCTATTTTTACTAATCCAAATTTAGGGCATTAATACATGTTTAACATTCATAAACAAGTTTATCTCAAAACAGCAAGTTACTTAACCATTTCGGTCCGGTTTCCACTCCGTTTAGCCATCGTTTCATAAACCCATAAAAAATCAGATTTGAGTTTATTTTCCTAAATCCTTTTGAGCATAAGTAATACATTAACCCTAGGGTTTTTTACCCTACCTAGGATTCACAAAGCATGCAAACCTATTTCCATATGATTTTTAGCATAGAAACAAAGAAATCGGGTCATATTTACCCCTTGCATTCCATATTTTCTAAAATTAATAATTTAAGCACAAACCAACATATGTTTTGCATTAATACATGATTCATAACCTAATCACATAATCAAACCAAAACAGCAACTTGTCATGGAGGTTTAGGGTTTATCAACTTGAGTTTTCAATTCATATATCATTCAAAACTTCACTTTTCATCATCTAAATCATGAAAATTCATACATATAATCTAACACCCATTCCATATTCAATAAAAGGTATGTTAAATCATCATTTTAAGGATTCTTTAGGCATTCCTTTCATATTCCTATTTTGGAGTTTAAAACTCAAAATAACCAATTCAAACAGCACATATACTTACTTGGTTTAGTGCTAACTCAAACCCTAACACTTGGAGATGATTTCCTCCTCAAATTCACTTCTTTTTTTCTTGCTTTTCTTCCTTCTCTTGCTGGCCAAGAGGGACGTGAGTTTCTGTTGCTTCTTGGAGTGAAAATTTTCAGCACTTAGCCAACTTTTCCAACCTCCTCTAAAATGGACGTGCATGGGTTTATAAACTGGTTTTTTTCCAGCAGTGGGCCCCACAATTTGCTACATTTTCCACTCACTTAAATGCTCCCTTATCCCCTTTGAAGTGCTGGACATTTCACATCCATGTAAATTAGGTTTTTACCATTTTTCAAAAATCACAAAACTGCATTAATCCAAGACCGTCCAAGCTGCTCCCCCAATCACGTCCTTTGCTGCCCATATTTTTCAGCAATTTTTTTTTCATTTTTTATAATTCCCATTTAAGGTTAAAACATACACTTAATTTTCCTTTAATTCATGTATTAATTTGGTGTTAAAAAATTATCAAAATGGCAGCAATAAGCATATTTCTGCACGTCACATTGCTCCATATGTTGTCCACTTTTTTTCTCTCCAATTCAGCTGCATTCTAGTATTTTTATTGCTGGAAATTTGCATGATTGAGTGCATATCTTGGTGTCCCTACATGACAGCAATATAAATACATATTTAAAAAAATAAAAATAATAAAAAAATGCAGCAAGATACCCCTTGGACGTCCCCATAGTGCCACCTTGCCTATGCATAGGTTGTTTGCTTTGTAGCTCCATCATGATAAACATTTAATGACTGGATAATTTATGTATTTTTGCATTTCATATAAATACATAAAATACTCTAGAAATGGGCTGCATTTGACACCTCAACTCCCATTAAAACCATGCAATTATGCATTGTACTCTAGCATTAATTGTTAGATACTTTTGAGGTGCATTAGTCAACCATGCTCACCTTTTTCAATGCAGATATTTTTCCAATATTTTATACTTAATCTAATCCATCCAAAATAAACATCTCATAATTTCATTCAACCATTTCAAATTTCATCTCAATCCGATTTTCCTAGCTCCCGTTATAGCCGTTTAAAGTTAACAGTTAAAATTGAGATATGACCAATAAATCATAACAATCATTTCATCAAGAATTTTCATAACCCAATAATTCCATAATACTAAGCCCAACATCATTAATTTTCATTTCAGATTTCACTTGAATTCGCCTTACAGGCGTTGAGTTATGAATTTTCTAATATTTTTTCACTTAACTTAACCATTATCACACCAATGCTCATTATTCATTTTAAATGAATTAAAATGATTTTCATTGATGTATTTGCACATTTAAATAAACAAAAATTTTCTTTAATCCCATTGTCTCATTTTAGATCAAAATGATTAATCGCATCATTATTGCTAATCCTTAACCCTAATTGCAAAAATTAGCAAAATCACATAAAACCTTCATAATTCAATAATTCGCATATAAATATTATATACATGATTAATGCATACATATGGGTTCTACATGGGTTAGGGTTTCACACCTAATATACGATAATCAGGATATTAAACCTGGAAATCCAAGACCATGAGAATAGGCATGATATCCTTGATGAATTCCATAAACAAACCACAGAACTTAATGGATTCTAATTAAATTAATCCCATGAGAATAGGTGGTTAAGAAAATTAGGGTACGTCTTGTAAGTTTCGAGAGAAGGTGGCAGGTTAAATTAGGTTTTGTTCTCCTTTAACAAACAATATCCAAATTAAATAATTATATCCCTACCCGTTGCAAAAGACGCATGTGAAATCCTAGACCCTAGATACTCACACTCTCTTTTCTCTACTTGTTCTAATTTGCAATTTTCTCTTTCCATTTTGTTTATTTTCTTTCCCTTTTATTTACTATATTTTCTTCCCACTTTTCTATTTTATTTGCTATATTCTCTCCATATCCGACACGAAAGCGTTTAAAAGCAAAGTTTATAGTCCCGACTTCCCTGTGGATCGGTAATTTATATACTACAATCTACGACACGTGCACTTGCGGTGAGATTGTGAATAAGTATTTTGGAGTCGTTGTTGAGGAATTCGGCGTTACTTTAAATTTTGTTTTTAGATACTTTCTTTATTTTTCTTAGTTCTTTTTTCTTTCTTTTCAATCTCTCATTCTTATTTGTTTTTATTGTTCTGAATTAGCTAGTTAATCTTTGTATGCACCCACATACCTGAAACTTTGCAAAACAACTAGCTGAACAACTCTTTGTTGCTGACCCTAAGATTGAACGTTCTTTTAGGAGAAGAATTCGTGACTACAAGCAGCAGCAATATTCTCAAGACACTATGGCGGAATGCAACAATTCAAACCCGCCACATCAAGAGCAGGAGGAAGGCCAGGCCGAGAACAACGCTCCTCCAAGAAAGATGACTCTTAGCGATCGGAACTGCCTGAACCCTCAAGGATTTCGATAATGTATAGTAGAATAAGAAATTGATGCGAGAAGCTTTGAACTCAATCCCGCGCTTATCCGGATGGTTCAACAGGACCAATTTGTAGGACTACCCTCTGAAAACCTAACTGTACACATCAATAAGTTTCTGCAGCTGTGCAACACAATCAGGGTGCAAAACATCCTACGCGAGGTAATTTGTCTGCAGCTTTTCCCTTTTTCTCTTCGTGATAGGGCAAGCGAGTGTTCTATTCTATGTCGCCCGACACTTTCAACACATGGGATAAGCTTTCTACTGCATTCCTGGAAAAATTCTTTCCACCTAATAAAACCAAGAAAATTAGAGACGAGATTAATCAGTTCGTCCAAAAAGATGGCGAAACCCTATATGATGTGTGGTAGAGGATGAAAGATCTGCAGCATAAGTGCCCTCATCATGGCATCTTGCAAGGTGATATTATTGAAAACTTTTTCAATGGACTCGATCAACCTAGCCGAAGCGCCGTCAATTCAGCCGCTGGTGGCTGATTCATGCGACTCACTGATTAGGAGGCTCTCAAACTCCTCGATGGCTTAGCTCTTTATGATTCTCAGTACGGCGATGTCCGAGGAACCTCTCGGTGAGGTAATGTATACGATATCGAATCCATACATGCTATACATGATAAACTTGATAAAATTTTATAGCAAAAGAAGTAGGAATCCACGGACCGGAATGCATCTTCTTCTCGACACATTTCATATGAAATCTGTGGAGCTTCACTCTACACAACTGAGTTTAGTTTTGTCATTAAAGACACCACAGGTGAGCAAGCCAATGCAATAACAACTAGTATGATACTCGCACTTATGGTAACCCTTACTCTAATAATTACAACCCTGGATGGAGGAACCATCCCAATTTCTCTTGGGCAAACTAGTCAAACACCCAAAATTATGCTCAAAATAATAAGCCACATAGTTTCGTTAGGAAACCACTGAACCATCCTTCATATCAAACCCAACAAGCCTTACCTGCACCACCTCAAGCACAACCCACTGAATCCATGCTCGAAAATATCATTCTAATGTTCAAGAAAAATGATGAAAGAATGGACCAAATATAAACCCACATCAAGTTGCTTGAAAATCAAATTGCTCAGAATGCCACCGCCTCATCCCAAAGAAACCAAAGCAAACTCCCTAGCCAACCTGAAGTAAACCCTAGGGAGCAGGTGCAGGCGGTTACCTTGCGGAGTGGAAAGCCATA
The DNA here is from genome assembly GCA_030490835.1 of Annona cherimola. Lineage (NCBI taxonomy): Eukaryota > Viridiplantae > Streptophyta > Magnoliopsida > Magnoliales > Annonaceae > Annona > Annona cherimola. Next base: position 48,336,685 of record CM059972.1, read on the forward strand.
TGTACCACCACCTCCTTACCAGCCTCCTCTCCCCTTCCCACAAAGGTAACAATAGGCTAAGCTCCAAAAGCAGTTTGAGAAGTTTGTTTCTACACTCTAGAACCTGTCAATCAACGTGCCTTTCTTTGACAAGCTTTCCCAAATGCCAGATTATGCAAAATTTCTCAAGGACATGCTATCCAACAAAAGAAAACTCGAGGAGTACGGAACCATTGCACTCACTGAGGAGTGCAGCGCTATTTTGCAGAATAAGTTACCTGAGAAGCTAAAGGACCTTGGAAGCTTCTCCATTCCATGTGCTCTTGGGAATGTCTAAATCAGCAAAGCGCTATGTGATCTCGGAGCCAGTGTAAGTCTGATCCCACTCTCCATCTGTAAAAAGTTGAACATGGGTGATCCAAAACCAACGTCTATGTCTCTCCAACTAGCCGACTGATCAATCAAATTCTCAGTTGGCATTCTTGAAGACGTTCCCTTGAAATTCGGCAAATTGTTCATCCCAGTCGACTTTGTAGTCCTTGACATAGAGGAGGATCGCCAAATCCCAATCATTCTCGGACGACCTTTCTTAGCCACTGTTGGAGCCATCATAGACGTCAAGAATGGTCGACTCTCACTGACAGTTAGAGATGAAAAGGTCGAATTTAATCTTTTTGAGGCAACAAAGCACCTATCAATCGATAACTCTTACTTGCAGATTGACATCATCAACCCTTTGCCGATCGAAGAAAAAGATGACCCGATAGAAGTATGTATCATTCAGAGTGCAACTGTTGAAAATGATAACCCTGAACTGTCTGCTTGTGCAGCTCTCTTAGATGGAAACCCTTTTATCTCACCTGCTGCGGACTCATCTCCTGGGAAGCTGGACATAGACCTCAATTTTTTTCCCTCGACAAAAACAAAGGAAGAAGCACTAAAGGTAAAACTCAAACCTCTTCTTAATAATCTCAGGTATGCATTTCTTGGCCCAAAAGCTACTTATCCAGTCATAATTGTTGGGTCCCGAATAGATGGCAAAACCCAAGAGGGGAGGGGTGAATTGGGTTCTTAAAAATTTCTTTGGTAACTTAAAAACTTAACCCCTTGTAGAATTAATCCCCTTGAATGAAGAAACTGAATGAAAAGAAAAGTAATAAAGAGAACAGAAATAAAAGCAAGTAGACAAGGATTTTATAGTGGTTCGGGCAACCTCCCTACTCCACTCTTCCAAGCTCACACTCCTTGTGACTTGGGTTCCACTATTGTATTCCGCGAATACAACTAGAGCCTCTTGCTCTCTTCTAGATTCTAGCTCTAGGGGGCATCAACAACTAGAGCCTCTTGCTCTCTTCTAGATTCTAGCTCTAGGGGGCATCAACAACTAGAGCCTCTTGCTCTCTTCTAGATTCCAGCTCTAGGGGGCATCAACAACTAGAGCCTCTTGCTCTCTTCTAGATTCCAGCTCTAGGGGGCATCAATCACTTAGCACAAGTAGGTGATGAGTCACACTCCAATCACACACTACTTTGCTACCACTTGATCTTAGCTACGCAAGCCAAATCAAGTTCAACACAAACAAGTAAACAATAAAATTAAACTACACTTTACAGGTGTGTAGAAACGATTTAGCGCAGGGAAGAACTTGTAGATGATGGCTTTGAAGTTTCTGAATGTAGCTCTTGCAACTTGAAGCACAATTCTTCCTCCTTGAGTGATTTGATCTCTTTGAAGCTCTTATGGATATGAGTTATGCTCACTTAATGGTCCTCTCCTTCCTCCTTCGTTCACAATGGGTTGTATTTATAAGTTTGGAGGGAATCTGAACGTTAGAAGGTTGGTGGCGTGCATTTAATGCGCCAATGTTCGAAAATAAATCCGACCGTTGCGACCCAAGTCGCAGGTGGAGTCGACTTCGGGTGCGACTTCACCCAAGTCGCTGACGGAGTCGACTTCGGGTGCGACTTCGCAGACTCCGGTCTTCAGTTTTCAACGCTGGAAGTTTTTCCTCGATTGAAGTCGATCATGAAGTCGACTTGGTTTTGCGACTTCACCCAAGTCGCAGTCTGGAGTCGACTTGGCTTCGCGACTTCACTTCCTGTAGCGACTTCAAGTTCCAGGTCGGGTCGACTTGGCTTCAGACTTGACCTCGTCAAATGGCTTCACGAACTTGGAACTTGGAAATTGTTTTCTTCATTTTCCTTTTGGATTAATGTCTTCTCTTCTGCTTGCTTAGCTTCAATCTTAGTTTAGCTTGAATCATTGAAGAGCTTTCTTGCTTTGGAGTTTGTTCTTGAAGACTTGACTGTTTGAAGCATGCTTGATGTCTTTGCCTTTGATTTGTTCTAGATCTTGAATCCTTGAACTTTGATAGGCTTGTTTTGATCTTGATCATGCTTGAAGCTCTTAAGCCTAGAGTGAAGAAGTCCTTTGAATGATTTGGAACCTTTGGAAGCTTTGACTTTGATTCATCTTGAACTTTGCAACTTATTTGGATTTTCTCTAAACTTGATTTGATCTTGGTTTGCATTTAAACTTGAAACCAAGCTTTGAACTTGCATCTTTGATCATGGAAAGAAGCTAGCTTTCCCATCCTTGAGCCTTGAATTCTTCAGGTCGCACTTCGGGGTCGACTTTGTTCGCGACTTCACCCAAGTCGCAACTGGAGTCGACTTGGGCTGCGACTTGGCAGCTCCGCGTCCCAACTTTCGACTCTGGAAGAAATTGCACGACTGAAGTCGATAGCGAGGTCGACTTCGTCTGCGACTTGGCTACCCAAGTCGCATGTGGAGTCGACTTGACCCGCGACTTCACTTGGTCTTCTTCCCATTTCAGCTCTGGACGTTCTGCATGTTTGAAGTCGATCTTGGAGTCGACTTGGGGATCGACTTGGCCTTCCTAACTTGATTTTCTTCAAATGTATATTCCTTAAACATTTCACAAACTTGTTAGTAGCCAAGACATACTCAAATTGATTTGTTAATCATCAAAATATGGATTTAGCTATATTTCCAACAATCTCCCCCTTTTTGATGATTGACAAAACCGATTTGAGTGGATACCTTTCATTAAAAAAATATGTTCATATTGCATTTTAAAATCATGCTTATGCTCATGCAAACAGAACATTCAAATATCATGTAAGCATATCCTACACTTCTCCCCATTCTTACTCTTCTCTTCTTACATCTCTCTCCCCTTTAATCATCTCTCTCCCTTTTAATCATCAAGAGTTATACTCAATTTTTCAACTCAAATACTCTCAAATACTCTTCTTCTCCTTAAATCTCTCTCCCCCTTTTTGTCAATATATCAAAAAGATTAGAGGGTAATCAAAGAGATAGGTGGGTTAGCTCCCCCTGAGTTTATGCTTATCCTAATTTTAGATACTACTTGTTGGACATGATACCAAATGTTATTACTTGTTAGATTTTATACCACTTGATTTACCAGCTGATACCACTTGTTATAGCATTTGTTGTTTTGTTACTTAGGTGAGCTCAATCATTCCCATGTTATTTCTAATTTTATAGAATGCTTCTCTTGCTAGGGGTTTAGTAAAAATATCTGCAACTTGATCCTCAGTTCTTATCAAATTCCAAACATATGTCATGATTTTCTACATGTTCTCTAATGAAATGGTGTCTAAGATCTATATGTTTGGTCCTAGAATGCAATACAGGATTCTTGGTTAGACAAATGGCACTGGAATTATCACATTTGATAGGTATATCTTTAAAATCCATGCCATAGTCCCTAAGTTGCTGTTTCATTCAAAGTAATTGGGCACAACAGCTCCCGGCGGCAATATATTCGGCTTCCGCCGTAGATAGAGCAACACTAGTTTGTTTTCTTGAAAATCATGAAACCAACATGCTTCCAAGAAACTGACATGTTCCACTAGTACTTTTTCTATCTACTTTGTAACCAGCAAAATCCGCATCCGAGTAGCCGATTAGATCAAAATTTGAGCCCTTTGGATACCATAGTCCTAAATTGGTAGTGTCTACTAGATATCTAAAAATTCTCTTTACAGCTACCAAGTGTGATTCTTTTGGGCATGATTGAAATCTAGAGCACATACACACACTAAACAAAATATCTGGCCTAGAAGCAGTTAGATACAATAAGGAACCTATCATGCTTCTATATAATTTTAAATCAACTACTTTTCCCTTCTCATCTTTGTCAAGCTTGATTGTAGAGCTCATGGGCGTGTTTGCTCCTTTGCAATTCTCCATGCCAAACTTCTTGAGCATTTCCTTGATGTACTTGGACTGGTTAATGAAGATTCCTTCATTCAATTGCTTGATTTGCAGTCCAAGGAAGAAGTTTAGCTCTCCCATCATGCTCATCTCAAACTCTTTCTGCATAAGCTCAGAAAATTCTTGACAAAGAGATTCATTAGTAGCACCGAAAATGATATCATCAACATAAATTTGAATAATTAATATATCCTTTCCATTGTACTTGATAAACAAGGTGGTGTCTACCTTTCCCTTTTGAAAATCATGATCAATCAGAAATTTGCTTAGTCTATCATACCAAGCTCTTGGAGCTTGTTTTAATCCATATAATGCTTTGGTTAGCTTGTAAACATACTTTGATTGATCCTTTTCTTCAAATCCAGGTGGTTGCTCAACATACACCTCTTTATTTATATAACCGTTCAGAAATGCACTTTTGACATCCATTTGAAACAATTTAAAGTTCATGTGAGATGCAAAAGCTAGTAAGATGCGAATTGCCTCTAATCTAGCAACCGGGGCATAGGATTCTTCAAAATCTATTCCTTCTTCTTGTGAGTATCCTTTTGCCACAAGTCTAGCTTTGTTTCTCACTACAAGTCCACTTTGATCTAATTTGTTCCTAAAGACCCACTTGGTGCCAATAACAATACAGTCATTTGGTCTAGGAACAAGGTGCCAAACTTGATTTCTTTCAAATTGATTTAGCTCTTCTTGCATTGCTATAATCCAGTTTTCATCATCAAGAGCTTGTTCAATATTAGAAGGTTCAATCTTGGATACAAAAGCATATTGTCCACACACATTTTGATTTGACCTTCTAGTTTTTTACACCTTCATACACATTTTCTATAACTTGCTCAATTGGATGTGCATGATTGAATTTTAAATCAGTTGGAGGTTTATAGGAATTGTTACCTTCACTTACCCTTTCCTCCATGGATTCTTCTTGCTTTTCCATATGCAATTTTTCAAGATTGCTTGTTATGTCATCTGCATCACTTAGATCATCTTTTCTTTTAAAGCATGTATTAGTTTCATCAAAAATAACATGTATGGATTCTTCTACAACTTGGTTTCGTTTATTGAAAACTCTATATGCTTTGCTATTTGATGAATAACCAAGGAATATTGCTTCATCACTTTTAGCATCAAGTTTTCCCAAGTTGGTTTTTCCATTGTTCAGAACATAACATGTGCATCCAAAAGCATGAAAATAAGATATGTTTGGTTTCCTTCCTTTCCATAGCTCATATGGGGTCTTTTTCAAGATTGATCTAATGGTAACTCGATTTAAAACATGACAAGCTGTGCTTACAGCTTCACCCCAAAATTTCTTAGATAATTTGCTCTCATTTAGCAATGTTCTAGCCATCTCTTGTATAGTTCTATTTTTCCTCTCCACTACTCCATTTTGTTGTGGAGTTCTTGGTGCAGAAAATGTGTGATGAATTCCTTTTTCATTACATAGTTCTATGAACTGTTTGTTCTCAAATTCACCACCATGGTCACTCCTTATAGTCATAATAGTACTTTGTTTTTCATTTTCCACCAAGTTTACAAACGTTGAAAACATAGAGAAGGCTTCATCTTTGCTAGCTAAAAGAATTATCCATGTGAATCTTGAAAAGTCATCAATAATTACAAATACATATTTCTTTCCACCAATGGTTAAGATGTCGGATGGCCCATATAGATCCATGTGTAGCAATTCAAGTGGCCTAGTGGTGGAAATCTTCTTTTTGGTAGAAAAAGACATCTTTGGTTGTTTAGATAATTGACATGCCTTACATAATTTATTTTTGTCATATTTCAACTTAGGCAAGCCTTCTACCAAACTCTTTTTCCATAGGGTCTTTATGTTTGACATATTCACATGTCCAAGTCTTTTATGCCAAACCCATGGATCAGTATCAATGGCCATTAGACATTGACCATTTAGTTCATCAAGTGAAACCAAATATACATTTCCATGTCTTTTTCCACTAAACATGATATGTTCTCCATCAAATATATTACATATAGATGATTCAAACACAACCTTATATCCTTTATCACATAATTGGCTAATGCTCATTAAGTTATGCTTGAGTCCTTCAACAAACAAAACATCCTCCATGCATGCATTTGAGCTACTGTAAATATTTCCTTTACCTTTGATTTTACCTTTCTCATTATTACCAAAGGCAACCGTTCCGTCGTTGCAAAGCTTAAGTTTGTGAAACAAATTTCTTTCTCCAGTCATGTGCCTTGAACAACCGCTATACATGAACCATGCATTGTTTGCCTTTGCCTTTAAACAAATCTAAAAACTAGACAAATAATTCTCATCTTTTTGGTACCCATTTTATGGGTCCATTTGGGTTAGTAAAATGATTCAATCTTCGTTGCTCTACCTTAGAAAGCCCAAATCTCGTGTTCCTTGGAACCCAAACTAATCTTGCACTATGGTCATATAATTTCTTGAAGTTACATTTATAGGCTTTATGACCCATTTTGTTACAGAAATTGCAAGCCATTGGTAATCTAGGAGTAGGCCTCCAAGTATATTTTGGTTCAAATGTTGGCCTTTTAGTCCACACAACATTTTTCCTTTGTGGCTTGAATGTAGGTGCAGTATTTGTTTGATATTTTCCATGTATTGGCACATTTGATTTACCACTTTCTTTTTGCTCAAATGTATTGTATCCAAGACCTCTTTTGTTCGTTTGGGAGGTCATGTTTAGAAACATTTTTACATTTTCTCCTGGATTAGAGAACTTTGCTAATGATTCATTTAAGGATTCGTTCTCCTTTTTCAGTTTCTCTACTTCTTTCAACAATAGTTCATTTTCTTCTTTCAATTTTGTTGACATTTCAGCTAGTTTTCCATTTTCAATGATAACAAAATTACATTGTTTTCTTTTTAATGTCAACTTGTTTCCTAGCTTTTTGATTTCCTCATACAATGAATCATATGCATTCTGTAGTTCTTCTAATTCGGCACATTTGAGGCAATCATGAAAAGAAGAATAACTTGATTGAGAATAAAGTTTGGAAGTTACCTCTTCACTTTCTGTGTATTTTGTTGAGGTAGATTGATCTTCCAACACTTCCGTCGTGTTCAAGCATAGCAGTTCTTCTTCTTGTTCGATTTGTGCTACGCAGCATATTCTTGCACAGTTGGCCGCATCGTTGTCATCGGTTGAAGAGCTGTATGTTGATGACGTCTCCTCATTGACGTACATGCCTCTTCCCTTTGACCTTTGATATCTTCTGCCTTCATGATTTTCCTTTGGCCTTTCTTCCGGTGTAGGACATTGGGTTTGCATATGTCCTACGCCCCCGCATCTATAGCATTTGATTGGTTCTTTCTTTTTCTCTCTGGAATTTCTGTCTTTGAAATTTCTGAAATTTCCGCCTTTTCTCACAAATTTTCTGAATTGTTTTGTGAGTAGGGCCATCTCGTCATCGTTTTGAGAGGATGAGGTGTCATCCGTGTCTTGTGTAGCTTTCAAGGCAATTGCTCTTTTGCCTTTGTGTTGATCCTCATTCCTTTTCTTAATTAGCTCATGTGACATGAGTGAGCTAATAAGATCTTCAAGCTTCAATGTGTTGAGGTCTTTTGCTTCTTCTATTGCTGTAATCTTTGGAGTCCATGAATCCGGTAGAGCTCTCAATATCTTCATAACCTGCTCGGATTCAGAAATAGCTTTTCCAAGACCCTTTAGAGCATTAGTAATTTTAAAAAATCTTGCAAACATTTCAGAAATATTTTCAGTATCTAGCATTCTGAAATTTTCAAACTCTCCAATCAAAATGTTTCTCCTAGTCCCTTGGACTTGGGAGGTTCCTTCATAAATAGATGTTAGAGTATCCCATATCTCTTTTGCAGTCAAACGAGAAGATACTCTATCATACTCCGAAGCCGTAAGAGCACAAAATAAAGAATTCATTGCCTTGGCATTGCTCTTGACGGTTTTAACTTCCTCTTCGGTCCATTTGGAAGCTTTGTCATCGGTAGGCAAAATCACACCATCTTGGATAGCAATCCAAGAATCCATATCGGTAGCCATGATGAGTTGCTTCATACGAAGCTTCCAATAGCCAAAGGTGTTCCCATCAAACAAGGGTGGCCTTGTGAATGATTGGCCTTCAGCAAAAGCGGGAACGGAAGTGGATTGGGATGCCATAAGGTTGGATCTCTTTGGTTCAATTCAAAGACCTGCTCTGATACCACTTGTTGGGTCCCGAATAGATGGCAAAACCCAAGAGGGGAGGGGTGAATTGGGTTCTTAAAAATTTCTTTGGTAACTTAAAAACTTAACCCCTTGTAGAATTAATCCCCTTGAATGAAGAAACTGAATGAAAAGCAAAGTAATAAAGAGAACAGAAATAAAAGCAAGTAGACAAGGATTTTATAGTGGTTCGGGCAACCTCCCTACTCCACTCTTCCAAGCTCACACTCCTTGTGACTTGGGTTCCACTATTGTATTCCGCGAATACAACTAGAGCCTCTTGCTCTCTTCTAGATTCTAGCTCTAGGGGGCATCAACAACTAGAGCCTCTTGCTCTCTTCTAGATTCTAGCTCTAGGGGGCATCAACAACTAGAGCCTCTTGCTCTCTTCTAGATTCCAGCTCTAGGGGGCATCAACAACTAGAGCCTCTTGCTCTCTTCTAGATTCCAGCTCTAGGGGGCATCAATCACTTAGCACAAGTAGGTGATGAGTCACACTCCAATCACACACTACTTTGCTACCACTTGATCTTAGCTACGCAAGCCAAATCAAGTTCAACACAAACAAGTAAACAATAAAATTAAACTACACTTTACAGGTGTGTAGAAACGATTTAGCGCAGGGAAGAACTTGTAGATGATGGCTTTGAAGTTTCTGAATGTAGCTCTTGCAACTTGAAGCACAATTCTTCCTCCTTGAGTGATTTGATCTCTTTGAAGCTCTTATGGATATGAGTTATGCTCACTTAATGGTCCTCTCCTTCCTCCTTCGTTCACAATGGGTTGTATTTATAAGTTTGGAGGGAATCCGAACGTTAGAAGGTTGGTGGCGTGCATTTAATGCGCCAACGTTCGAAAATAAATCCGACCGTTGCGACCCAAGTCGCAGGTGGAGTCGACTTCGGGTGCGACTTCACCCAAGTCGCTGACGGAGTCGACTTCGGGTGCGACTTCGCAGACTCCGGTCTTCAGTTTTCAACGCTGGAAGTTTTTCCTCGATTGAAGTCGATCATGAAGTCGACTTGGTTTTGCGACTTCACCCAAGTCGCAGTCTGGAGTCGACTTGGCTTCGCGACTTCACTTCCTGTAGCGACTTCAAGTTCCAGGTCGGGTCGACTTGGCTTCAGACTTGACCTCGTCAAATGGCTTCACGAACTTGGAACTTGGAAATTGTTTTCTTCATTTTCCTTTTGGATTAATGTCTTCTCTTCTGCTTGCTTAGCTTCAATCTTAGTTTAGCTTGAATCATTGAAGAGCTTTCTTGCTTTGGAGTTTGTTCTTGAAGACTTGACTGTTTGAAGCATGCTTGATGTCTTTGCCTTTGATTTGTTCTAGATCTTGAATCCTTGAACTTTGATAGGCTTGTTTTGATCTTGATCATGCTTGAAGCTCTTAAGCCTAGAGTGAAGAAGTCCTTTGAATGATTTGGAACCTTTGGAAGCTTTGACTTTGATTCATCTTGAACTTTGCAACTTATTTGGATTTTCTCTAAACTTGATTTGATCTTGGTTTGCATTTAAACTTGAAACCAAGCTTTGAACTTGCATCTTTGATCATGGAAAGAAGCTAGCTTTCCCATCCTTGAGCCTTGAATTCTTCAGGTCGCACTTCGGGGTCGACTTTGTTCGCGACTTCACCCAAGTCGCAACTGGAGTCGACTTGGGCTGCGACTTGGCAGCTCCGCGTCCCAACTTTCGACTCTGGAAGAAATTGCACGACTGAAGTCGATAGCGAGGTCGACTTCGTCTGCGACTTGGCTACCCAAGTCGCATGTGGAGTCGACTTGACCCGCGACTTCACTTGGTCTTCTTCCCATTTCAGCTCTGGACGTTCTGCATGTTTGAAGTCGATCTTGGAGTCGACTTGGGGATCGACTTGGCCTTCCTAACTTGATTTTCTTCAAATGTATATTCCTTAAACATTTCACAAACTTGTTAGTAGCCAAGACATACTCAAATTGATTTGTTAATCATCAAAATATGGATTTAGCTATATTTCCAACAATAATCAATGCAAATCTTTCCGAATCCCAAGCTGATGAACTATTAACTGTACTAAGAAAACATAAGAAGGCAATTGGCTACTGCATTAATGACCTATCTGGTATTAGTCCTTCTCTATGCATGCACAGAATTTTAATGGAGGAACATTGTAAGACAAGCATTGAACCTCAAAGGCGTTTGAATCCAAACATGAAAGAAATGGTGAAAAAGGAACTTTTATAACTTCTTGATGCCGGAATCATCTACCATATTTCTGATAGTAGTTGGGTAAGCCCAGTAGATGTGGTACCCAAGAAAGGCAATAAGACTGTCGTAAAAAATAATAAAAATGAACTTATACCCACGAGGACAGTCACAGGTTGGCGAATGTGCATCGATTATCGCAAATTAAATATTGCCACCCGTAAGGATCATTTTCCTTTACCTTTCATTGATCAAATGCTTGAACAACTTGCCAATCACTCTTACTTTTGCTATTTGGATGGTTACTCTGGCTACTTTCAGATTCCTATTCACCACAGGATCAAGAGAAAACCACTTTTACCTGTCCATACGGCATTTTTGCATATAGACGCATGTCTTTTGGTCTTTGTAATGCACCTGCCACTTTTCAACGATATATGATGGTCATATTTTCTGATTACATTGAACACATAATGGAAGTATTTATGGATGATTTTTCTGTTTATGGCACTACATTTGAATCATGCTTATCTAACCTGTCTAAGGTTTTACAAAGATGCGAAGAAACCAACTTAGTTTTGAATTAGGAAAATTTTCATTTCATGGTATAGGAAGGAATTGTATTAGGGCATTTAGTTTCAAGCAGAGGTATTGAGGTTGACCGGGTAAAAATAGAAGTCATTAAAAAATACCGCCACCTAATTCAGTAAAAGGAATTCGGAGTTTCTTGGGACATGCCGGTTTCTATCGGCTTTTCATTAAAGATTTTTCTAAAATTGCTAAGCCACTGACTAACTTGCTAAATCAAGATGTAAAATTTAATTTTTTTGATGACTATCTAAAGTCATTTTGCAGGTTAAAAGAAGCTTTGACCATTGCCCTAATTATACAACTGCCTGACTGGAGCCTACCATTTGAGATCATGTGCGATGCAAGTGACCATGCGATTGGGGTAGTTTTGGGTCAACGGAACAAGCCAGTGGTGATCTATTATGCAAGCAAAACCCTTGATCATGTTCAAGTCAACTATGCAACCACTGAAAAGGAATTACTAGCTGTTGTATTTGCTATTGATAAATTTCATTCTTATCTTGTAGGGTCAAAGGTGATTGTCTACACGAACCACACAGCCATTTGCTATCTAATTGCCAAGAAAGATGCAAAACCAAGGTTGATTCGCTGGATTTTTCTATTACAAGAAATTGACCTTGAAATCCGAGACAAGAAAGGCACAGAGAATGTGGTAGCTGATCATCTACATAGACTACCATCAACTGAGAAGATTAATCTAACTAAAAATGAGCAAATTAACGAGGAATTTCCTGACGAATCCCTGCTTGCACTTAAGGAAGCGTCAATGCCCTAGTACAGAGACATTGTTAATTACTTAGTCTGTAAAGAAATTTCATCCAATTTCAGCTATCAATAGAAAAAGAGATTCATGACGGACATGAAATACTACATATAGGAGGACCCATACCTTTACAAGAGATGCGGCGACAGTCTGATTCTTCAATGTGTACCAAACGAGGAAATCCAAAGCATTCTTTATCACTGTCATTCTTCACCCTATGGTGGACACATAGGTCCCACCAAAACTGCAGTAAAAGTCCTACAATCAGGTTTCTTCTGGCCCACTTTGTTCAAAGATGCTCGATCTTTTACACTAACTTGTGACAGGTCTAAAGAACAGGAAACATCTCAAAGCGAAATGAGATGCCACTCACAAACATTCTCGATGTCGAACCATTCGATGTCTGGGGCATGAATTTCATGGGACCTTTTCCATCCTCATTCAACAACCAGTACATACTTCTTGCAGTTGATTACGTAACTAGATGGGTGGAGGCGATTGCTTGTCCAACAAATGACTCACGGGTGGTCGCTAAATTCTTAAAACACAACATTTTTACCAGATTTGGTGTACCACGAGCAATCATAAGTGACGGAGGAAGCCACTTCTGTAACAAGCAAATGGAGGAACTGCTCAAGAAATATGGGGTCACACATAAGATTGCCACCCCATACCATCCACAAACAAGTGGTTAGGCTGAAATCTCGAACCGCAAGATTAAACACATACTTGAGAAAACGGTATCCCAATCAGGACGAGATTGGTCAAGGCAACTCAATAATGCTCTTTGGGCATACCGCACTGCATTCAAAACTCCGATCGAGACAACACCTTTTCGACTAGTGATGACCTGCATATATGTCTATTAAATTGCTCGCTATTTACGCAAGTATACGTGCCGTGTCAAGTAATAAAGTGTGAGCAGAGTATCATTCCCACGAGGATTGTGTTAAACGGATTAGCACCTTAAATCTCAATTGTCTAAGTGAATAGGTAAAAGGAATGAGATTTGGTTTCAAAGAATTGAATTAAACTAAACTAAGCAAAACAGTAAATGACCAGAGTGGTGTCGATGTTGCTGATATTGCCTTGAGATGATTAAGATAGGTGGGAATATGAATTCATTGAATCATAGCTATGTTATTTGGTTTCAGTTAAGTTAGTTGTGCAGAGATTACTAATCTAGGTTCATTCATATTCATATGTCTTCTAACACATACAAACCTAACCAAGTTTTAGTCATGTGCTATGTTCCCATGCATACAAGTAAACAAGGTTGATAACCATATAACCTAATCATGATTACACAGGGTTAATAGGTATATTCCCATCCATATTAACATCTAACACAACATGAGTTAGAATACCTATGCCTTATATATGGATCTCATTCAAATCCCACTTTTCCAAGCATGAACCTGAATATTAGATCAATCCACAAGGTTGCAAAGCTTGTAAACGCATTAAGCATAATATATAAAGGTAATCTCAAGCAACATATGTCACAACACAACTATATTATTAATTTAAGCATAAGAAAACCAAATATCATAAGCAATGAATTCAAATCCTACATATCTCCCACCATAGGAAGGATCAGCCCATAAACATGACTTAAATTCCCATTAAAATCGAGTTTAAAATCATCCCAACCAAGGAGAATAACAAACAGGTAGAGATAGATGAGAAGAGGAGATGAAACTCAATGGATTTTGCGGTGATGGCTTGGATCTCCACTTGCTCTTCTCTCCTTCCTTGAAGCTTTGGTTTCCTCCTTTTCTCCACAGCAACTACTCCCTATTTTGGTCTCTCCTCTATGGCCTCCAGAACTCTTTTGCACACAGCCCTAGGTTTCTATTTATAATGTGTAGCTTGCACAGCACATGTGCAGAAACCTGCGCGCGTACAGATGCGTAGTGGCGCCTAAGTGCCCTTAGCCGGCGCCTAGGCGCCAACTCTCTGTATGCTGTGTAACTTAGAAACCTTTCGGAATGTCCTGAAATCTGATGCCTTGGCGCCTAGGCGCCTAGGCACCAACTCCCTTGAATCAATGTGACTTGTGACTTCAAAAACCTTTAGAACTTTGCTTGCATGTTGATGAAGTAGCGCCTAGGCGCCAACTCTCTGGATGCAATGTGTTATGTGAAGTGTTAGAGATTCTGGCAAAGGCCTGTAGAATTGTGCCTGGGCGCCACTGGGCGCCAACCCCATGCTCCTTCACTTGGCTCTGTTCTGCATTTGACTCGCTCGCGTGCTTGTAATTCTCCGTCCTTCCTATAAAAATGAATGAAACTAAATAAATGAACTAAAAATTCCTAATTTATACTAAAAATGCATAAAAACTACATAATGCTCCTAAAATGAAAAGCAAGTGAAAATTTAGCTAAATTGATGCAAACTAAACCTAATCTCTTGGACTAACATACAAAAATAGTCTGAAATAGGCTATGATAAATCGTATTTTTACGAGTTATCACACCCCCAAACTTAAATGTTGCTAGTCCTAAAGCAACACATGCAAACATAATGAATGAATGAAATGAATGAATGAATGAATGAATGAAATGAATGAATGAATGAATGAATGAATGAATTTGGACTCCGTCAACTCAACCTGCTTCCCATTATGCTTCTATCAATCCATTTCTCTATTCAACATGATCGAGAATAATCTAAACTTGAAAAATCATCCATTTCTCAAAACAGGACATGCATATTCATTTATCATTCGTAAACTAAGTCACATGTAGATGATAGTAATCCTAGTACAAAGTGATAATTCAACATGCTAATCTTCCTCTTAATCAAAAGAAACTTGTTAGAAAATCAATACAAAACAGGTGAACCAAGGTTTAAGCTGAACTGACTTGTCAAAGAACATGGTAATCATTCACTGGATTCCATTTTTTCTTGATTGCACATTCTTTCCTCCCCCAAACTTATTGAAAAACTCTCCTCACCATATTTCAGGATATCCGGAGATCTTTTTTTTTGGCTCCCCTCACTATATTTTAGGGTATCTGGGGAAAGTTTTCTTTTTAAAGCGTTCTTACTGTGATTTTTCTTTGCTTTTTTACGCGAATATTGAAATTTGTTGATGCCAAGTCCCAGTTACTTAGCTTAGGTCAATCAACCCCTTTTATTATTCTGATTACTTAAAGTAGGGATATTGAATCATGCAAGAAAATTTTTGTGAAATATTACCATTTTTTAGACCATTAATTTCCTTAAAGCATGTGGTTCACATTTGTTTAACTCAATTCTTATCATTTCAGTTGAAAATATTAGCATAAAATTGAATTATAACAATGTACTATGAGATTCTCATGATTCATTTACATGTTACTTGCAAATTTCCTTAACACATAATCCTTAGCCTGAATTTTTGATTTTTCATGAAATCGATTTCAAGTTTAAAGTTTTTCTTAACCTTGCACATATTTCATCAAAATGGATTGAAACAAGATAATTTTCACAAGAAAAATTTGACATGATATGCAATCTAAACAAAACATGGAAAACAAACCTACGACTGAGAATTATACACCCTCCCAAACTTGAGAGATGTATTGTCCTCAATGCATGCAACTACATGAAACCTGCATGATCATAGACTAAGAAATAAATACAAAAAGAATATAAAATAGAAAGGACAAGTACTCCCCTAGGCATCTGATGCGGAGGAGTCGTCGTCGTCGTCGCGCTCACTTTCTTCACTAGGCTGATGTGAAAATTGACCGAAACAGGCTTGGAACTCGGGAGGTGTTGATGGGAATGGTGGTAAAGACTTCATATCAATCTGTCGGTCCTCCATGAGTCTTTGAAAGTGCGCCTCCATAGTCCGATTAGACAGCTATAGAAACCGAGCTTGGGCTGCCATTAGATTCTCCAAATTGTTCAGCATCACATTGGTTGGGAGCAGTTGAGAGTGACGTCACAAATAGGAGGAAAGAAGAAATCGAGCAGCACAATATTGAAGGGGCAATGAAAGCTCAAATGTCCAAGACTCTACACCCCAAATATATTCCATAGAAGCTCTTCTCAAATACTCCAACTCGAATTTCAAGTCATATGATTGATACCACAAGTGCAGTCCATACACTCCTCCCCCACCACTTTAAGCTCTTAGCCACAGAAAAAATAATGGAACAGCTTGAACCAAAAAATTTACCCACATGCAACATACCTACAATTATATGAGAAATGTAAACCACCCACTTGCACACCTTTTATTTATAGTAACAAAATAGGTGATTCACTAAAAGCAGTAAAATAAATTGCGTAGAACTCCAATGGCCCAAAATATGCAAAGATGGAGGATTTTGATATTAAAAATGATATCAACTAAGTAAACCATGATTTTCATCTTTACGGGCTCGAAAAATGTTTTCCGTTGATATGTGGTAGCTCCCGTAACTCCTCCGGGATCAAAAGTTATGGCCAGTTGAAGTTAGCATGCTGAAAACTCATATTTTGCTATTTTTTTTATGCTGGCAGGGGGGTGGGACCGGGGCGCCAAAAATTGGGGCATAGGTGCCGACTTGCTGACTCAAAAGTTGCAACATGTTATTTCCTTGAAAAATATGGTATCGGGGCGCCATTTCTCTGATCCCAACTTGCTAGAACATGTTCTTTTGCGAAACTTGGCACCAGGCACCAAAAATTGAGGCCGGGATCTCACTCCAACTGCATTGTCTTGTCTTGAATGATGAATATAAACTTGAAACTCCTTGATTCCATCATTTATCAACTTGAAAGTGGATTGAAAGTCCATATTTGAGCATGATAATCCTGTCCTTCCTTGCCTTGGGAGATGACTACTTTATTCTTGAAAAAAAAATCAAAAAATGTAATGGGTTGCCTCCCATTCAGCGCTAAATTTATCATCTTCAGCCCGACGTCCCATTATGATTAGCCAATTCCCGCTCTATCGAACTTCCTTCCATGCGGATTGTGCACTGGAAGTTCAGATCTCTTCTTAGCCTCTTCAAATGGATCAGTTAGCCTCCTTTCATGAATTTCATAGAGACTATAGAAAAGGTTTTCAGGGTCTTGAATAAATGATGGCTTCAAGATGCTGCTTTCCAAGGCTCTGCATTGATCATTTAAGTATTGTTGCACCTGAATTTCAGGAAGACAACTTAGAGGCATGTTGATATGATAATTTTTGACTTTCTCCACTATATCAACCTCTATTTCTTCATCGATTTTCTCTTCTACTTCTTGGCTTTCCATTGGCTCGGCCAATTGTTCAAGAATGAATTGAGGTACAGGTTGCTCTATCACATCGATTGATGTATCTTCATTAATGCTCAGAGTGACTTCACAGCCCTGTTCCAACTTGCCTTCTTTTGAAATTTCTTCTTTATGACTGAAAGACTCTTCTTGATGCCGACATTGGATTGCGGTAGCCAATTGCTCCACTTGCTTCTGCATGTTCTCGTTAAATTGCATCTGATGTTGCATAAATTGCATGAACATGTCTTCCAAAGATGGCTTGCTTTCAGGTTGTGATGGCTCCTCAATTTCCTGTGTTGGACAATCAAAAGACATCATATTCCTTGATTGCAAGTCTCCATGGTAGTCCTATGTATCATTTGAATTATCATAATAGCCCACGGAATAATACACGCACTGGATTGATAGATGTCCTTCGCCTCCACATAGATTGCAGTAAGTTGAATAAGAATTATCCATTCCCTGCATTTGATAATCAAAACCTACGAATTGATCTGAGTGTGCCAATCTTCATTAAATCCATGGAAACTGTAGGTGCTTGGTGTTGAAAATTCTGCATTTAGCCAGTGATAAGCATTTGAAGCCATTGAAAATTGCAAAATAAAGACTAATAAAATAGAATTGTATCAAAAGAAAAAGAAAGAAAAAAAAACTATGCATAATATATACACATTCACAGAAGACAACTGAAATTATAAGGTACTAAGTTTAAAGTAATCCCCAGCAACGGCGCCAAAAACTTGATGAGCTGCATATATGTCTATTAAATTGCTCGTTATTTACGCAAGTATACGTGTCGTATCAAGTAATAAAGTGTAAGTAGAGTATCGTTCCCACGAGGATTGTGTTAAACGGATTAGCACCTTAAATCTCAATTGTCTAAGTAAATTGGTAAAAGGAATGAGATTTGGTTTCAAAGAATTGAATTAAACTAAACTAAGCAAAGCAGTAAATGACCAGAGTGGTGTCGATGTTGCTGATATTGCCTTGAGATGATTAAGATAGGTGGGAATATGAATTCATTGAATCATAGCTATGTTATTTGGTTTAGATTAAGTTAGTTGTGCAGAGATTACTAATCTAGGTTCATTCATATTCATATATGTCTTCCAACACATACAAACCTAACCAAGTTTTATTCATGTGGTATGTTCCCATGCATACAAGTAAAACAAGGTTGATAACCATATAACCTAATCATCATTACACAGGGTTAATAGGTATATTCCTATCCATATTAACATCTAACACAACATGAGTTAGAATACTTGTGCCTTATATATGGATCTCATTCAAATCCTACTTTTCCAAGCATGAATCTGAATATTAGATCAATCCACAAGGTTGCAAAGCTTGTAAACGCATTAAGCATAATATATAAAGGTAATCTCAAGCAACATATGTCACAAAACAACTGTATTATTAATTTAAGCATAAGAAAACAAATTTCATAAGCCATGAATTCAAATCCTACATATCTCCCACCATAGGAAGGTTCAGCCCATAAACATGACTTCAATTCCCATTAAAATTGAGTTTAAAATCATCCCAAGCAAGGAGAATAACAAACAGGTAGAGATAGATGAGAAGAGGAGATGAAACTCAATGGATTTTGCGGTGATGGCTTGGATCTCCACTTGCTCTTCTCTCCTTTCCTGAAGCTTTGGTTTCCTTCTTTTCTCCACAGCAACTACTCCCTATTTTGATCTCTTCTCTATGGCCTCCGGAACTCTTTTGCACGCAGCCCTAGGTTTCTATTTATAATGAATAGCATGCGCAGCACATGTACAGAAACCCACGCACGTACGGATGCATAGTGGCGCCTAGGCGCCAACTCTCTGTATGCTGTGTAACATAGAAACCTTTCAGAATGTCCTGAAATCTGATGCCTTGGCGCCTAGGCGCCAACTCCTTGGAATCAATGTGACTTATGACTTCAAAAATCTTTAGAAGTTTGCTTGCATGTTGATGAAGTGGCGCCTAGGCGCCAACTCTCTGGATGTAATGTGTTGTGTGAAGTGTTGGAGATTCTGGCAAAGGCCTGTAGAATTGCGCCTGAGCGCTGCTAGGCGCCAACCCCATGCTCCTTCACTTGGCTCTGTTCTGCATTTGACTCGCTCGCGTGCTTGTAACTCTCCGTCCTTCCTATAAAAATGAATGAAACTAAATAAATAAATTAATTAAAAATGCCTAATTTATACAAAAAATGCATAAAACTACATAGTGCTCCTAAAATGCAAAGCAAGTGAAAATTTAGCTAAATTGATGCAAACTAAACCTAATCTCTTGGACTAACACGCAAAATTAGTCTGAAATAGGCTATGATAACTCGTATTTTTACGAATTATCAACTAGTTTATGGAAAATCATGCCACTTACCTGTAGAGCTGGAGCACAAAGCATACTGGGCAATCTAATTTTTGAATTTTGATCTGAAATCTGCAGGAGAAAGGCGCCTGCTACAGCTTGATGAACTCGAGGAGA
The DNA here is from genome assembly GCA_030490835.1 of Annona cherimola. Taxonomy (NCBI): domain Eukaryota; kingdom Viridiplantae; phylum Streptophyta; class Magnoliopsida; order Magnoliales; family Annonaceae; genus Annona; species Annona cherimola. The sequence goes on from CM059972.1 coordinate 48,356,390, forward strand.
TTCGACTTGATGCCTATGAAAATTCAAAGATGTACAAGGAAAAGATAAAATTTTGACATGACAAACACAACCGGCAGAAGATAATCAAAGCTAATGACCTGGTGTTGCTTTTTAATTCTCGTTTTCAATTATTTCCAGAAAAATTGAAGTCAAGGTGGTCGGGACCATTCAAAGTATTACAAGTGTTTCCTCATGGAGCTGTTGAAATCTGGAGTGAAAAGACGGGAGCATTCAAAGTCAATGGGCAGTGCCTAAAACCCTACTTCTCAGGGGATCACATTCCAATAGGAGTCATCCAGTCCTTCTGCGAAACCACGCCACCCAACTGAAAATCTGCAGTCAAGCTGATGACTTTAAACCAAGCGATTCTTGGGAGGCAACCCAAAAATTTCCTTTTTCTTTCAGGGAAGTTTTAGTTTTATTTTTTCTTTTAGTTTCTTTTAGAATTTTGATATTTTTTAATTTTGAGCTTTATTGATTATTTTTCAGAGCCTACTTGGAAGGAGGCACCATGGGATGAAATTTCAGTTCAACTCGCCGTCTGCCTCTTGCCCACAGTTCAACTCGCCAAAATAGGGAAGTTAACATCTCACATTTTTACAATTACTCCCTTTATTTTGATGGCATGATTTTCATTGATGACAATGTAAATTTCAAGTATGGGGGTGAATGTGTTGCATTAATTTTCTCTAAATATTTCTTTCACTACCCTGATGATTATATTTTGGTCATAATTATAATTTTTGCAAAATTTCAAAAAAAAATTTGAAAACTTTGGGTAATTCTTGCATAAAATGTGATATTAGACCCCACTTTGAACTCTTGTTGTCTTGAAAGCAAACCGTACGTGGAATTTCAACATCTTTGAGTTAGGAAAAGTTGAAGCTTAATGAGATGTTAAATTTGTTTTTTAACATGTACTTGTTGAAAATACTTAGATTTTTGTCGTGAATCACTTGATGAAACTGATATACCTAGGAACCGATCTTGTTTTCTTTCAAAATCAGAGTAATCATCTCCAATTTATCAAAAGTTTTTTTTTCTAATACACAATTGTCATTTAAGAAGGTAGTTTTTCCCATATACATGAAAAATTTTATTCTGGATGAAGAAATTTCCAAAGTCAAAACTCCATTTAACCAATCATGGACATGATTAAGGCAATTTTTCTTTCATGATGAGCCTATCTTTGAAAGTATAACAGTTGTTTACCCCTATTGAGCCTGAACTTAAATTTTTCCTAAACAACAATTCCCACTTCGTTGAACCAACTTTGAAATTGAATTCTGAGTTGAAAATTCAAAATAGGGAATAATATTTAATCTCCTGACTGTGCAAATAATGAAAATGACTTCCTAGATACCCTGAAATATGGTGAGGGAAATTATTCCTGGACTTATTAAAAAAAAAACTAAACCAAGGGTAAGAACAAGCTTGAAAGAGAATAAAAGCACTAAGTGTGGGGGTAGCATTATTTCCTGTTGTAAAATGAGGCTCAAGTCATGTGGAGACGGTTCAATTTTTGAAATTTTATTTCTTATGCACAACCTAACGGTTGTCCTACTAAGTCCTTATGATCCTATGAATTGGCTAATTGAGTTGGTAGAGGAAATTTAAATGCAAAAATTTTGATGAGATGTATATGAGGTAATTTGACTAATATTTTCTACACTACTACCATCACTTGAATTATTGAATGTGTGTATTGAATAACCAAATAAATGTGGAAGATATCTGATAATTAAGAGTTTATTGCGGGAGTTTTTGAACTCTTAATGATTGAAAACAAATTAGGTGACAGAGTGTACAGTATTAGTCATGTGAGAAAGGATTGTTGACCGAGATTTTCAAAAAAGTGTCATGTTTCAAAATTTTTAGTTTAATACTCTCATTAATTTTGATGATTGGCTAAACATTTATTTTCACTTTTTGCTCAAAGTTTTGAAAGTTTGCAATCTGTTCTTAAATCCTTTTGTATTTGCTTGAGGACAAGCAAAAGTTCAAGTGTGGGGGTATTTGATAAGTGGAAATTAATAACATATTTTGTAGACATTTTATACCAAATTGGTGGGTAATTAATTAAGTCCAATGTGAAACTTTCTCTAAAATGTGATTTTTGCAAGAATTGGGTATTAAATATTAATTTCAAGTTATTTAAACAGTTTTTATAATCTTTTGGCTTGAATTTGTTGCCATGAAATTAAATGGGCTTGAAATAATTTTTATAATAATAACCCACTAATGATTTTGACGAATTAATAATTTAAACAATTTTTTATGCAGGAAAATAAATTACAGCAAGTGGGCCCCACAAGTCTAAAGAACGGCTAGCAAAAATTCAACACCTAAGCTGATCAAATCACTACCGTCCATTCACAAGCTACTGTCCATATCAGCAAACCATTAGAGCCATCCAAATTTTTGGTGGGACCCACTAGCAAATCAGCGGCAAGAAATTCCAGCCATCCGTTTCTTGAAATTGCAACTGTCCAAAATATTAATCCAAGCTATCCAAACCGTTCAACATACATAAATCAATGTGATCGGCAGAGTAGTGGGGCCCACATGGAAACCGATCATGCACAACCAGCAGCATCTTAGCCGTCATTTATTTTCCAGTGGACCCCACAATGAAAATCACGTGATCAGCAGCTGCCCATTTATCTTCCAGTGGACCCCACAAGCTAAATGAAGATCACGTGATCAGCAGTTGCCCCTTTATTATCCAGTGGACCCCACCGAATGCAGATCACGTGATCAGCATTTAAATCCAAAGCAAATCACCGTTCAGATGATTCTGGACCATCCATTCAAATCTAGATCGTCCAAATAATGTTGATCATGTCGTCTAGAATTTTAATTAATCATGGCCGTTCAAACAAAATTCAGCAAGCTTGACCACGTCCAGATTTTTCGTTTAAACAATCAGCAAAAATCCATGTCATCCATCCTCGTGCAGATCAGTAGTCTAAATCAAAGGCTTGATTTTTGTCCAGTAAAATTCCACCGTCCAGCAGCTGTCCATGCATTATTATCCACCGTCCATTTTTTATTAAGCAGTAAATCTCAGCTATCCAGCAAATAAATCAGCACCGCCTCTAATTTTTTGTAGACCCAGAATTTATCTCAGCCCTCCATCCCTGCAGATCGCATATAATAAAGTGGGGCCCACCATGAAGCTAATGTACGCAGGTAGGTTGCAGTGCAATTGTATTGCGTTAAATAAGATGGGGCCCACTTGTACGCAATCTTCAGCTGCTATATAAGGGAGGAGAATTCCAGCATGATGGGGAAATGAGTAAACAGGAAAAAAGAAAATCCCAGCAAGGAGCCACAATAGAATTTTTCAGAGTGGATTTCAGGAGAAAATTAGAGCATAATTGGGGAGAGAGAGAGAGAGAGAGACAGCAAGGAGGTGGAGAGCACGGGCAAGAGGCGGATTGGCGAGTTGCGTAGAGCGGCCGACACACCATCGGGGCTTAAAACCAATAAGCTTTTCTATCTTTTCCCTTTAATTTTAATTGTCTTGTTTAAGATGGATTTGGATTTTAATTTTATTTTAGACTTAAATATGCTTGGCTAAATCCTAAATCTAGGATTTAGGATGTAGCATGCGTACAATGTAGCGTGGTATGGGTTTTTAATTTATTTATGATGGATATTGTTGTTAATTTAATATCTTATGATTTTTAATGCTTGTTTTGTACATTGGCCCGTACTTTAGCATAATTCCATATATTAGGTGATGGAACCGAGAGGTGGAAACCTAATATACGATAATCAAGATATTAAACTTGGAAATCTAAGACCATGAGAATAGGCATGATATCCTTGAGGAATTCGATGAACAAACCACAGAACTTAATGAATTCTAATTAACTTAATCTCATGAGAATAGGTGGTTAAGAAAATTAGGGTACGTCTTGTAGGTTTCGAGAGAAGGTGCAAGGATAAATTAGGGTTTGTTCTCTTTTAACAAACAATATCCAAATTAAATAATTATATCCCTACCCGTTGCAAAAGATGCATGCGAAATCCTAGACCCTAGATACTCGCACTCTCGTTTTCTCTATTCATTCTAATTTGCAATTTTTTCTTCTCATTTTGTTTATTTCCTTTCCCTTTTATTAACTATATTTTCTTCCCACTTATCTATTTTTATTTGCTATATTTTCTCCATATCCGACACGAAAGTGTTTAAAAGCAAAGTTTATAGTCCCGAATTCCCTGTGGATCGATAATTTATATACTACAATCTACGACCCATGCACTTGCGGTGAGATTGCGAACAGGGGCTTGTTTAAAACAAACAAGGCGTATGCATGTAATCCTTTTTCGTGAATGCATTTGCATAGAAATTTTTTTGTCTCAACCTTGATATTTACACTTTTTGTGTAAAACACTCTGTTTTGAGGGTAAAAATTTTCGTATAAGCTCTTATACCCCATTTAGGGTAATCTTTTTACATAAATAATTTCATATCCCAGTTTTTAGGTTTTTTCGAAGCAAAACATATGCAAATGCATTTCTCCTCATCCAGCAGTGACACTTACCAAGTGATGATTCTACCTATTGGAAGAATCCATCATATAACAGCATGCTAGCCAGGCGGCCGTCCTTGAACCTTCTCCCATCTCAGGGAGGGCGATGCTGGCCTCCTGCCTTCTCTTAGTGACTTGACCATATGTGGCGCCCCAATTTGAGATATCACATCCTTACTCCAAGGCCTTATCGATTGGTAAATGTGAATCGGGATTGTTGCCCTGATCACGCGGTGGGTTCTTAATTGGATCTCATCCAATTTTTTTTTCATTTCATTTCTTTTATCCATCATCATTTCATGTCTTTGCATTCCACACCATTCAACTTACAAGCGACAATACACTTGTAATCCAAAGCACGTATCATTCATAACATCTCATCCTGCTCTTCTATATTAAAGGTCCTGTTGACCTGATCATGTCCTTTTCATTCGATACATACATAAATCCATCAACTCTTAGCATACAAGAACTTATCATTTAACCCATTTCTTGTCTTAGCAATATCATATCCATATAAGGAAATTTTAATCTTCTATCTTCTCAATCATATAATACCTATACAAGGTATCTGTAGCATATCCCATTAGGGCATTCGTTCATGCTTCACCATACAAAGGATTACAAACCTTTGAAAATTCCGTTTTCATTTCTCAGCAAGAACATGCCTTTCATCACTTGAATTTTCCCTGCACCTATCTAAAGGAGGAAACAAAACATGAGTCGAAACTCAATAAGCAAACATCTTTCATTCTCGTTTAAATGCATTTCTCTCCATTCGGTAGGAGACACTTAGCAAGTGATCAACTACCAATGGAATAAAAACTTTTTCATAAACCATTCATGTAAACCAGTCATATAAACTAGTTTAATCCCAATTTTTGGACATTTAGTAAATATTGGATGTGCAAATGCATCATTTCCATTCATGACATAATCCTTCATGTGAGGGTACGCTAGCTTGGGGAACATACTTTCATAACATGATCCTTTCCATCCTTAGCGCCGAACCTTCCGACCTGGCAACGTCAAGGGCGGACTCTTTGTCCTGCTTCTGCCTTGACTAGCCTACTTGATTTTCATTCCATGCATGAATTTTGGCCACCCCGGCATTATATACCTCTTACACATGGCAACTTTTCATTCTCATGTAGAGAATTCTTTGCACCATCCATTTTAAACATCGTTTAAATCCATGCTGGCATACTATTTCCAAATAGAGAGGAATTTAATCAATCATTTCAATAAAAGTAGTAGTTAAATCATAATAAAGAGACAGAGAGTTGGCCACCCTTAAATAACTTTAGAAACATTCAAGCAAAACAACTTGAAAGCATTTTAGCATTTGAGAATAAAATATCATTTTCAAAAGTCCTGCTTGCTTACCTGTGGCGACCCTTTTTGCGTCTTCCATCCTTTCATTGCCTTTTCCTAGACAAGTAAACATAATTACCTTATACATTTTCATCATGTATTGTGATTTTTTGCTTGTCTTTTTCTTCAATTCACATATACGTGTCATATGGTTTTAATCCCATATGATCCATAATACATTAACTTCAAATCATTTTTTCTTTGGAATGCATATCCATTTTCACCCTTGTCAATGGTCACATATTGTGAAACCCCAACCTAAGTAAGATTCAATGTGTGCATTGAACAGGTACATGTGACTTATATATGATTAAATAGAATTTTTGGATGATTTTAGGATTTTATGATATGTTACAATTAGGGTTCCACTAAGAATGGTGATTAAAAATTTAATCGCTGGAGCCGAAAGTGAGTCGGTATGACCTGAAGGGCTTAATGAGGATTTAAAGGTGACAAGGTGTCATGAATAATCATGATAATAATCATGATTTAATTTATGGAGATTAAAGTGTAATTATGGAATTAAGTTGGAAAACACTAGAAAATTCATAACCCAACGCCTGTAAGGCGGATTCAAGTGAAATTTGAAAAGGAAGTTGATGATGTTGGGCTTGATATTATGGAATTATTGGGTTATGAATATCCTTGATGAAATTGAATTAATGATTTATTGATTATATCTCAATTTCAACCGTTAACTTTAAACGGCTATAACTTGAGCTAGGAAAATCGAATTGAGATGAAATTTGAAACGGTTGAATGAAATCATGAGATGCACATTTTGGAAGGCTTAGATTAAGCTTAAAATTTTGGAAAAATTCCTGCATTAGAAAATGTGTATACCGTTGACTTTTACACCTCAAAAGTACCATGTATTTAAGGCAAAAGGTGCATGAATTGAATGCAATTTTTAATGATCCAAATAGGTGTCAAATGCAAGTGAAATGCAAGCTATTTTATGATTAAAAATGTGTGGAAATTCGTGGTTTATGCTGCTGGAATTAATGAGCTAGAGGTGAGCTCAAAGGGAGCTAGGCAAGGTGGCAATGCATGGACGTTCCAAGCAGTTGCTGTTTGGATTTTTGTGAATTTTTATTTTATAAAAAATGCACATAAATAGCTGAAACGATGGGATATATAAATAAACATTTAATTATGTGAAAAAATTCAAGAAAATTCGTGAACAGCAGCTGCCCTTGATGAATGAAAAGTGGACAGCTTGTTTGCATACTATTGACGTGCAATGCTAAGTGTGATTTCTGCAATTTTTGGTAAATTTGTTTTATACAAAATTAATGCATGAATTAAGGGGTAATTAGGTATATAAATTACCCACATATTGAAATTTTAAAAATGGAAAAAATGGCTGAAAAAATGGGCAGCAGCTGGACGTTATGGTGGAAGCAGATTGACGGTCAAGATGAGGGCAGATTCTTGGTTTTATTAAAAGGTGTAAAAATTATTTTACTTGGCTAAGATTAATCCAGCACATTAAGAGGATAAGGAAGCATTAATTGGCTGTGGAAAACAAGCTCCAAAGGTGGGGCCCATAGCTGGAAATTCCAGCCCTACCAAGGAGGGCACGTTCACATGAGAGAGAGAGCCCTTAGAAATTTCCAAGTGCTGGAAATTCTTCCCCAAGCAACAGCAGCTCACGTCCCCAACTTGGCCAGCAAGGAGGAAGGAAAATAGGAGAAAAAGAGGGGGAAAAGGAGAGATCACCCATTTAATCAAGCAAGGAAAAGGGATTATGGCGATCTCAGACAGGTGAAAGAAGAGATCTGGCAAAGGAACGAGAGCCATCCATTGAAGAAATGGAAAGTTATGATAAGTTTCATGTACTAAGGTATGCTAATGTCTATGTGAACTTAATTAGAATTTTGAGTTCTATATATGATTCAAAGATTGAATCTATGAATGTATGGATGTATGGATTATAAAATGTAATGCTTAAGTCAAGGAAACTTTCACTGTAGAAAGGCATGAAAAGATGCTATGAGTTTGTGTATATGACTTAGTTAGAATTCTAAGTTCCATGTGAATCAAGGACTGAATGTATGCAAGTATGATATGTACAATGATTGAGTGTATAATGACAGACATGTAAAGATGCTATGTATGAAATGATGAATTTTATTACAAGCGAAATGTCCCAATGTGTGATGATTGTCATGTCAAGTTTATGATTGATGATAGATAAATAAACGAAAAAAAATTTGGACATATTCCAATTAAGAACCTGCCGCGTGATCAGGGCAACAATCCTGATTCACATTTACCAATCGATAGATCTTGAGGTAAGGAAGTGACGTCTTGGTTCGGGGCGCCACAAAAGTTGGTATCAAAGCAACGATTGGTAAACAGGCGGGAGAAGGAGAAATTCAAGGATGATGAAAGGATAGGTCTGATGCCACAGAGCTTGGTATCAGAGCAAGGATTGGTAATAGGCATGGAAAGCAAAGGCTTGATATCACAAAGATGATATTTCAGCAAAGATTGATGGACAGATATAGAAGAAAAGTGGAAAATGATGCAAGAAATAGATTGAGATGATAAGACACATACGATATGTATTGTCTTATATTATGTGTCATTATGACACAAGGATATGGTTAATTAAGAAAATGTAGCTGGTCGCTATGTTTCATGGAATAGATGGTATACAATGGAAAAATGGTATGAGGTCAGATGAAATGAAGAAGGAAGCAGGAAAATTTAAAGAAGGACAAAGGATAGAAGGAAGACAGAACAGATGATGGGTTATGAAACTCTACATAGAGATTCCCCATACCTAAGGTTGATCACACCTTACCTAAGATAGCACGAGACTGTGCTATATGATACATATGTTTAAGGTATAGAGCCATGGTGACATATGGAAGGCACCAAAGCACCAACTTTCTAAGTGATTGTTGGTTTAGAGTTTATAATTATGATAAAATTACAGATTATGTAAATATAATCTGTAAGTGTAAGGAAAAGCAACCTTATACTATGAAATGTGCAGGTAAAAATGAGAAAGGTAGGAAAAAGGGAGTTTCTTTTGACTCCTAATGTGTGATGTTTAATGTTATGAAAATATGAATGCATTTGATTTTATTCAAGTGCTAAGTGTATATGAAAAAGGAAAGGTCATTGATCTTTCTAGACTATGTTATTAACTATGTGTGATGATTTTATGATCAGAAATGATCATGTTGACTATGTGTGATATGAATGAATATTATAATGAGAAATGCTATTGACATAATGTTATATGTTACATTCTACAACATGTTTATCACCTTAGTTTTGAACAAGGGATAGGCAGTTGCTGATATGAGTCAATAAGGAAAAAGAGAAGCTAGTAACAAATCTAAACGACTAAGACAAGTGAGTCCATAAGCTCATTAACGATGGGTAACTATAAACCCCAAGTCAAAGGATTTGAGATGTTACCGCTAAGAGTAATATCTCATAGGTAGAAAGAGTAAAGGATAACTGCAGCTTTAGAAAGAGCTATGCAGTAAGCCGCCTAAGATTGTGTAGCTTAGACAGAAGAATAATACAAGGTCTTTGGGAAAATACCCAACAGGACCAATTAGAAGCAGCTAGAAAAAATGAATCAGTACGGGTAATAAATTTTATCCTAGTACCCGAACCCTTAAAGGTTGATAATGGTAAGATAGAAGTAAATGGGAAGGTTATTGATGCCTTTCTAGCTTGGTATCCACCTAAGTTCTCAGGTGAATTAGATTTTATTCAGACTGAGCAATGGATGAGTGAACCTAAGAATATGTTCAAGGTTTGAACATGTAGTCAAATGTAATGTCCAAGCATTGATTGGCAATGCTTGTAAGTAGTAAGAAACCCTAAAATGGCTATTATGCCATAATCAAAGCAGGTAATCTGGAAGAATTTGTTAAGAAATGTCTTCTAATAGAACATTAGGATATACCACATGTTGGTAATGAACATGTACGATTAGGGCAAGGATAACTTCCCACTAAAAACTAAGGAACCTGACGTAGGAAAAGAAATGAATAAGAAAGGTTAACCATGTGAAACCCCAATCTTAGACACATATATGAAACCCTAGGGTTGTAAACCCTTGGTAATATGTTAATAAAATATATATTCATGAGTATGAAAAATATGTGGGAATAAAGGTTAAAATAATTATTTATGAAATTCGGATGAATAGTGCACGTGAATAGTAAAACGTGAATAGTAAACGTGGGATTAAAGAATATGTTAAGTTAATCAATTTGGATTAACTTAATCACAAAAAGACAAAAAAGGAAGCTTCCCACAAAAGGAAAAAATAGCCACTTTTTGATTTATTTAGTATTTTCGGATTTTAGTGGATTTTTGAGAAAAAATAAAGAAAAATTCATATCTTGCAATCCGAACATCGGATTGAGATGAAATTTTTTATGGGTGGCCAAGATATGATGATGGATATGATGAATGGTCCAAGATTAATCAAGGATCATGAATTAAGGGTCAAGATTAAATGTCATTTGAAAAGGGAAAAAGTAACTTTACTTTTTCATTAATGGCATTTGACTTTGATTAATTTTAATTAAATTAAAATTAATGCAAAGCCAGCAATTGCTGCTGGAGCATGGACTTTTGGGGCATGATCCAATGGCCCATGATCATCCTTATCAAAGATCAATGGCTAGAATTAATTTAGCCTAAATTAATTAATTTTAAAAAAATAAAAAAATAGGCAAAAATAGGGCTGCCATAGGGGGGCTGGAGCAGGCCTAGGGTGGGCTGCACAAGGCTCCATGCACCTTTTGGAAATTAGAAAAAAACACATTTATAATTTAATACCTCAAGCAACGGGGTAAATTCCAATTCGATGAAAAATCAAAAAGTATAAATACGGGGCAGGGGTGAACATCCAAGGCACTTCATCCCAGCTCCATTTGAGCATTTTTTCACCCCCACCACGTTTTAGCCTTGAGGAGAAAGAAAAGAAGGAAGTTAGAGAGAGAAAGTGCGAGAAAAAGTGGGATATCTTCACTTCCGGTAAGTGATTTCTTCCCAAATTTCTTTTGGATGTTAAGTAGGGTAAAACCATGCTTAGATAATGCCTAAGCATGAGAAAATAAGTAAAGTTATAATGCTTAATTGGAATCATGCTGAAACATCAAAAATTTGGAGCAAAGATGGAGCATTCAGGAAGATAGTATATGATATGTGAAAATAATGCTCCAAAATTGATAAATGATGATTTGAAATGTATGATTATGATAAATATGATGTTGGAATAATGATATATTAATTTCATGATTTTTGGAATTAAGGATTATGCTTAAGTGAATTTATGATGATTTTTAGTATATGGAGAAAATGATTTTTTTGGCCAAGTAAATGATGATAAATTCAAAATGTATGAAATGTCCTATGATATACTAGGCATAAGGTATGTCATGGTATTTTTTTATTTTTGGAAAAAATATCAATTTTTGGAACCCATGAACAGTAACCACGTCTCTGTGAACAGTAACCTCGGGTGAACAGTGAAGATGAACAGTAATATGCTACAGTGACATGAACAGTAATTATGAACAGTAAACAGTGTATTTTGGGAAAAAATGAGATTTATTTTTATATATTTATGAGGATATATGATGAGATTTTTAAAGAATTTATGGATAAAAATCCATATAAACGAGTAATGACCAAGTATCTTTATACGATTAACCTCTATGGAATGAGGTGATTAATGGTTATAAAGAAAGCATGGAAAGTAAGCTAAGACATGAAATAGATGGATAAAATATCAAATTTCCTTGTATAGGAAAATGGAAGGAAAGGATAAAGGAGTCAGGTTGAAGCAAAGCAAAGGTAAGCAAGCAAGCTTTCTAAAATGTGATTTTATTGTTTCATTGTAAGCAAGCAATCCTTTTGAAAATGATGATTTGTAAGCAAGCAAACCCTTTTGAAAATATGATTTTATTGTTTATTGTAAGCAAGCAAGCTTTTTAAAATGTGATTTTATTGTTTCATTGTAAGAAAGCAATCCTTTTGAAAATGATGATTTGTAAGCAAGCAAACCCTTTTGAAAACGTGGTTTTATTCTCAAGTATTTATGAAATGTGTTTAAGGGTGGTCATTCCTATAATGTTTTGAAATGATGAATGTTTATGAGTTTTTATGAAAAGTCATGCCGGCATATTGATATCATGTGATGTTAATGGACATGTGCACATGTATGATGTATAAGGAAGAGGCTTTGGTGGAGGTAGAAAGCGGATCAGAGGGTCCCCCTTCACTATTGCCGAGTCGTATGGGCTGTGTGCTGACGGCGTCCTCCCCAGAGGTGCAGGCAAAAGAATGTTATGTGTGAATGGATGCATTGCATTTTCATACATGGATTGAAAAGAAAAGCATGGATTTGAAATGATGTTTTTAAATGAATTGTGCAAATAATTCTCTACATGAGAATGACAAGCCACCTGGTGTAAGAGGTATATAATGCCAGGAAAATCAAAAGTCATGCATGTAGGAACCATGTAGGCGTCAAGAGGAAGAGAGGTTCCCCTTGATGAGGCCAAGTCGGAGACAGCCGGCGTATTGGACCATGCTATGTGAGATGTTCCTTGGGCTAGCGTACCCACACACGAAGGTTTATGTCAGAAATGGAAAGAAAGTATTTGCACACATGGATTTCAAAAGATATTTTTAAGGGATGGTGCAAATAATTCTCTACATGAGAATGACAAGTTACCTGGTGTAAGAGGTATACAACGCTGGGGAAATCAAAAGTCATGCATGTAGGAACCATGTAGGCGTCAAGAGGAAGAGAGGTTCCTCTTGATGAGGCCAAGTCGGAGACAGCCTGCGTATTGGACCATGTTATGTGAGATGTTCCCTGAGCTAGCGTACCCGCACACGAAGGTTTATGTCAGGAGTGGAAAGGAAGCATTTGCACATCCAATGTTTATGAAAAGGTTTCTATTCCATTGATAGTTGATCACTTGCTAAGTGTCTCCTATCGAATGGAGAGAAATGCATTTACGAATGATTTACATGAATGGTTTATGGAAGGTTTCGAAATATGGTTTACGAAAAGGTTTCTATTCCGTTGGTAGTTGATCACTTGGTAAGTGTCTTCTATCAAATGGAGAGGAATGCATTTAAAATGAAAAGTGCTTGCTTATTGAGTTTCGACTCATGTTTTGTTTTCCCAACCTCAGACAGGTATAGGGAAAGACAAGAAATGAAGGGCACGAGTTGCTAAAAGAAAAGAAGAATCTACAAAGGTTAGTAGATTTTTGTATGAACAGATTCCCTAATGGGATATGATGAGAAAGGACATAGATTGTATGAAATTATGAAGTTATGAATAATATGAGAAGTTGATGATTTATGATGTTATGGATAAGTCCATCATGAATAATGATGAGTATATGTTTATATGATGAAAGAAAAAGAAATGAAAAAAAAAATTGGACGAGATCCAATTAAGAACCCGCCGCGTGATCAGGGCAACAATCCTGATTCACACTTACCAATCGACAAGATCTTGGAGTAAGGACTATGTGGACGCCTCGGTTCGGGGCGCCACAAACCAATAGCTATAATTGATAGAAAATTCCTGCAAATTATTGCAGAAAGGTGTAGCAAACTTTGCCTAGTTAACATGCATAGAAGGAAAAGGAGATTACACATATGATACCATAAAAGTTGGTATCTATCATAGCAAGAGATGGTAGAAAAATGAAGAGAAGAATGAAGGCAATAATGATTGTCGTAATTCTTTTCAATTTAGATATGATTAAAAGATGAATACAAGAGAAATGATTTCTTTATGATATTCATAAGAAATAAGGTTAGAAAAATTTGAAAATGATAAGGACCCTTACTAGTTTATGAAAACTGGAAAGGGAACTGAGGAAGAAAATATTTTATACTGCTTTAATACCGGTATTCCTAATAGATAGTCTACGATGGTAAAATCTAGCGGTAGACATTATAAGAAGAGAAGAAGGAATGGATAGCTTAGCAAAAGTGTCTTTTGCTAATACATGTATGAAACTATATATGAGAGCAACTTTTGCTCTATATTACAAAATGAATATATTATGTATGATGATATGTGAAAATGATTGTTATAAAATTTTTATGAATGAATGGGTTAGCAAAGGTGTCTTTACTAAAATGTATATGAAATTGTATGTGAGAGCATTTTGCACTTTTGCTATAGAAATGAAGATATTCATATTATATGAATCGTATGTGTAACAAGGGAAATGATTGCCATAGATCTTTATTTGATATGTTGGAATGGGTAACTTAAGACTTACCCAATGATAAGATGGGAAATGATGCAAATTCTCCATGTATAAGGGAAAACAGTGATAAATGACACAAATGAAGGGCAAATTCCAATGAAAAACCAAAGCGTGAACAAGGAATAATAGAGACAAGTGATGGGTCCGTTAGACCAAGGCTAAAAATGCCACTAAGATGGAGTAGCGCAGTGGAAGCATAGTGAACTATTGAAAGATTGGAGGGAGATGATGAATTAGCAATTTTATATGAGCCTTACCCTGATATTTGCAATGTAATAAGTTTCGGGACGAAACCTGTTATAAGGGGGGAGGATTGTGAAACCCCAACCTAAGTAAGATTCAATGTGTGCATTGAACACGTACATGTGACTTATATATGATTAAATAGAATTTTTGGATGATTTTAGGATTTTATGATATGTTACAATTAGGGTTCCACTAAGAATGGTGATTAAAAATTTAATCGCCGGAGCCGAAAGTGAGTCGGTATGACCTGAAGGGCTTAATGAGGATTTAAAGGTGACAAGGTGTCATGAATAATCATGATAATAATCATGATTTAATTTATGGAGATTAAAGTGTAATTATGGAATTAAGTTGGAAAACACTAGAAAATTCATAACCCAACGCCTGTAAGGCGGATTCAAGTGAAATTTGAAAAGGAAGTTGATGATGTTGGGCTTGATATTATGGAATTATTGGGTTATGAATATCCTTGATGAAATTGAATTAATGATTTATTGATTATATCTCAATTTCAACCGTTAACTTTAAACGGCTATAACTTGAGCTAGGAAAATCGAATTGAGATGAAATTTGAAACGGTTGAATGAAATCATGAGATGCACATTTTGGAAGGCTTAGATTAAGCTTAAAATTTTGGAAAAATTCCTGCATTAGAAAATGTGTATACCGTTGACTTTTACACCTCAAAAGTACCATGTATTTAAGGCAAAAGGTGCATGAATTGAATGCAATTTTTAATGATCCAAATAGGTGTCAAATGCAAGTGAAATGCAAGCTATTTTATGATTAAAAATGTGTGGAAATTCGTGGTTTATGCTGCTGGAATTAATGAGCTAGAGGTGAGCTCAAAGGGAGCTAGGCAAGGTGGCAATGCATGGACGTTCCAAGCAGTTGCTGTTTGGATTTTTGTGAATTTTTATTTTATAAATAATGCACATAAATAGCTGAAATGATGGGATATATAAATAAGCATTTAATTATGTGAAAAAATTCAAGAAAATTCGTGAACAGCAGCTGCCCTTGATGAATGAAAAGTGGACAGCTTGTTTGCATACTATTGACGTGCAATGCTAAGTGTGATTTCTGCAATTTTTGGTAAATTTTTTTTATACAAAATTAATGCATGAATTAAGGGGTAATTAGGTATATAAATTACCCACATATTGAAATTTTAAAAATGGAAAAAATGGCTGAAAAAATGGGCAGCAGCTGGACGTTATGGTGGAAGCAGATTGACGGTCAAGATGAGGGCAGATTCTTGGTTTTATTAAAAGGTGTAAAAATTATTTTACTTGGCTAAGATTAATCCAGCACATTAAGAGGATAAGGAAGCATTAATTGGCTGTGGAAAACAAGCTCCAAAGGTGGGGCCCATAGCTGGAAATTCCAGCCCTACCAAGGAGGGCACGTTCACATGAGAGAGAGAGCCCTTAGAAATTTCCAAGTGCTGGAAATTCTTCCCCAAGCAACAGCAGCTCACGTCCCCAACTTGGCCAGCAAGGAAGAAGGAAAATAGGAGAAAAAGAGGGGGAAAAGGAGAGATCACCCATTTAATCAAGCAAGGAAAAGAATGGAGGAAAAGGGATTATGGCGATCTCAGACAGGTGAAAGAAGAGATCTGGCAAAGGAACGAGAGTCATCCATTGAAGAAATGGAAAGTTATGATAAGTTTCATGTACTAAGGTATGCTAATGTCTATGTGAACTTAATTAGAATTTTGAGTTCTATATATGATTCAAAGATTGAATCTATGAATGTATGGATGTATGGATTGTAAAATGTAATGCTTAAGTTAAGGAAACTTTCAATGTAGAAAGTCATGAAAAGAAGCTATGAGTTTGTGTATATGAACTTAGTTAGAATTCTAAGTTCCATGTGAATCAAGGACTGAATGTATGCAAGTATGATATGTACAATGATTGAGTGTATAATGACAGACATGTAAAGATGCTATGAATGAAATGATGAATTTTATTACAAGCGAAATGTCCCAATGTGTGATGATTGTCATGTCAAGTTTATGATTGATGACAGATAAATAAACGAAAAAAAAAATTGGACGTATTCCAATTAAGAACCTGCCGCTTGATCAGGGCAACAATCCTGATTCACTTTTACCAATCGATAGATCTTGAGGTAAGGAAGTGACGTCTCGGTTCGGGGCGCCACACACACATATATATATATATGACTTACTAATAAGCCCTTTGACAACTACATAACTATGTAATCTTAGTTAGTGGTTCATTTTCTTCATTCCATTCGTATATCTCAATAACATAGGCATATATATGCCATAGGGTTTTCAACTTGCATCTAATCTCCTTTTAATCATTCAAAACACTTGGGTATCACTCACTTGAAACTTCAACAATTAAGTTCAAGCAAGGTTTCTCAACTTCATATTTCTTAAGTCATAGGTATATCTCATATGATTTCTATTAGCTTACATAACCCACTTATATTTCAAGTTGGGTATACATTCATACACATAATAACCATTCATTTATCATCATATGGGGGTTCATCCCTCCCATTTATCATTTGTCACATATTTTTCACATTTCCTACATCGATGTTCATTTTAAGCATATAGTTGATGTCTTAGACTTCATAATTAATCTCAAATTTTGAGATTATAATTAATCATCAAAATAGTAACATAATCATGCATTTCATCACATATTCATGCATTTTTGCATTTTATCCATTCATATAAGTCACTCATCATTTATCCATGCTTAGCCTTCCACATACACCCATCTTACAACACATAACTTAGGTGTTTCTTAAAATTCTTCAAAACAGAAACTTGCCTCTTAATCCAGCATGATTAAACCCCTTAATTAACATATAATTTAGGGTTCATTTCTAGAATTATATTTCATTCATAATAGGGTTCCAAAACAGCAACGTTAGAACTCGTTTTTCATCCTTTCAATGCCTCTTTTGATACTTAAATCCAAACAGATTTTTAATCCATTCATTCCATAAATTAATAATACTTTTCTTAACCCAAATTTAGGGTAATATCACATATTGAAAATTCATATATTGGTTGTTTTCAAAACAGTAACTTCCACTCATGTTTTGGGTACCCTTTTGCACCCCTTTGGACGTCCATATAGCTATGCCCTAAAAATTCAGATTTTGGGCAATCCTTCCCAATCATTTTTGCACATCCCAAGTATTCATAATTTAGGGTAATTTACCCTCTAAGTCATCCGTAGATTCATTGGTTCATTTTATGCATCATACATATCATAAAACATGAAAATTGGGTCATATACGTAACCCTAAGTTGCATCCTTTCCAAAATCCATAGTTTATGCCCAAATCCATATATATAATTCATTAAATCATGATTCATAATCTAATCATGATATCATTTCAAAACAGCAACTTAACATGAGGAATTAAGAAAATTCCAACTAAGTTTAGGCATCATATTCAAGCCTAGCATCCAATTTAACCTCTTTAAACCCTTGAATTCATTCTTTCCATTCAATCCTCATTCAATACCCTAATCAAAGGTATCATGAATCATCCTTTAAGGGTTCATTATGAATCATATTCACGACTCATAATTTAAGGGAAAACTTGGTTTAAAGAATCCAAAACTCAAGGTATACTTATTTGAATCGAATCAAACTTGAATCCAAACTTTCCTAGATTGAATCCCTTTCTTTCTTCCCCTTTTTTCTTCTCTTTTTCTCCTCTTTTTCTTGCTGTTTTGGGTCGTGCAAGGGCTGCCCTCTTTTTGGGTTTTCTTCCCCTTGAATCTTTCTCTCTCTAATCTCTCCAAATGGACGTTCCAAGGCATGCTCCCCTTTTCTACCCTTCATTTTCTAGATTTTTGGGACCACTTGCCACATCATTTGGAGGGTAATTTAGTGCCCTCTTATCCCTTTGATGTGTTGGCAAATTCTCATCCAAGTAAAATATGCAATTATCCCATTTTCAAAATATCAAATCAAAGCTCTTAAATGAGCTACCTAGCTCTCTTAGGTTGGGCGTCCACATGGCTTGCTTGGGAGGGCTTTCTTGGTCGCCAAGTCACTCCCATTTATGTGTGTTTACATGCCCTTGCTTCCTTAGCTGTAATAGCCCAGAACCGAATCCCACATCGAAAAGGGGAGAAAGTTCCTGGTAGTTTATAAGTGGGTCTCAAGTTCAATATGGTGTGACGCGTTTTAAAGCCGTGCGGCTAAGCTGCCAGGCCAGAGCGGACAATATCACACTGTGAGGCCCATAGCCCGCAGGCCCAATGGACGTTTTATAGGTTTGTGTGATCTGTGCGTCAGACCCAATGGTTGCTTTTCTAGGTCTGTGCGTGACAGTGGTATCAGAGCGGCTCCCCCTCTAGTAGATGTGGTTCGGAGAGTTGAACTAGTGAAAGTCAGGGCTGCAGGCAGAAGTCCAAAGTTGGGTTGTGGTTCGGGGACGAACCAGGCGGAAGCTGGTGGGCTTGTAATAGCCCAGAACCGAATCCCACATCGAAAAGGGGAGAAAGTTCCTGGTAGTTTATAAGTGGGTCTCAAGTTCAATATGGTGTGACGCGTTTTAAAGCCGTGCGGCTAAGCTACCAGGCCAGAGCGGACAATATCACACTGTGAGGCCCATAGCCCGCAGGCCCAATGGACGTTTTCTGGGTTTGTGTGCTCTGTGCGTCAGACCCAATGGTTGCTTTTCTAGGTCTGTGTGTGACATTAGCATAGCTAGGTTTTGACTTAGAAAATTAAACAAATCAAAAATCCATGTAGAGATCCCTTGGACATCCCGTCCTTATGCCACATATGTGGCCTCCCATGGCTACTCCCTTAGCCATTTAATCCATGCATTTAATCCCTTGATTTTTCAAGAATTTTAGCCGTTGACTTAATCCAAAAAATTTAGCTCAAAGCACCTCCTTTTGACACCTCTCATGGGCATTAAACCAAGCCATTAAACCACTTGCTTTTTAATAAATGCTATAGTACTCTAGGGTGCACACAGTCAAAGCTATGCACCTTTTTCCGATGATAATTAGCTTAATCCAATCCTTCCATAGCATAGATTTCATAATTTTATTCAATCGTTTCAAGTTTCGTCTCAAACCAACTTTTCTACATCAAATTATGATCCTTTGAAATTTACCTTAGAGTGTGAGATTGAAAACAAATAATTATCATCTTAATCCCATCACATTTTCCTTAATCTAATCCACACATAAGGTTGAGCCCAAATTCATGAGCTTACCTTTCCAATTTCATCTAAATCGGCCTTATAGGCGTCAAGTAATAAATTTTCTACATTTTCCAATATAATTCCATAATTATCATCATAATTTCCATAAATCAAATCATGATAATTAAAATAATTATTCATGACTCATTAACATTTCCCAATCCTCATTAAGCCCTGCTTGTCATATTGACTCATATTGGGCTACGATAATTAATCTTAATCATCATTCTTAATCATAACCCTAATTGCAAAATATCATTAAATCATAAAATCATCCAAACATACATAAATCATACATAATTCATGTTTACATGTCAAATGCACATACATGAGCCCTACTTGGGTCTGGGTATCACACCATATGTAGAGTGGGCCCCGGTCCATCTGCAACCTTCTCTACAATCGGCCTATTCATTGTTCTGATGCACCATACATCGATCGTATATATCCACATGCTAGCATGATTTCATGAAACATCACAGACCACAATCTGTGTCCTTTTAAACCATCTCAAAAATTTGGCGCACCCACTTTAACATGACGAATGATCTTTTCAGACCGATCGGAAATCCGGTGATTTTCGACCGGTTTGAAAATATATTTTTTTTTATTTTTTTTTGAAAAATAATTTTATAAACTTGTTAATCTAGTTATATTTAATTTATAAACCAAGTTTTATCATTTTTGGATATATCTATATATTTATTTTGGATTTTTAAATACAGGGGTATTTAAGTCATTTTAAGAATATTTAAAATGACTTAAATACCCCTGTATTTAAAAATCCAAAATAAATATATAGGCATATCTAAAAATGATAAAACTTGGTTTATAAATTAAATATAACTAGATTAACAAGTTTATAAAATTATTTTCAAAAAAAAATAAAAAAATATATTTTTTGACCGGTCGGAAATCACCGGATTTCCGACCGGTCTGAAAAGATCGGTGCTCCTTTAACATATTTGAAATTTAGTTTTAGGATGACCACCCTTAAATAATTTTAGAAATATTTAAATAAAATATTTTGATAATCATGTGCAATGTTTGAGAAAATAATCTTTTTAAAAGTGTTGATTGTAATAAATCTTAAAATGATCATGATAAAGGATTTCAAAGCACTTTAATATTCATGAAGAGAAACTTTTCTCACTAACATTTTTTTTATTTTCATTTCAGGGCTTTTCGTAAGCAAAGATTATGCAATTGCATCATCTTTGTTTCTACATCCTACTATTATATACTTGTCCGCATATCATCCTTGTTATTATTACGTAAAGAAGAGCTTGCATACTCTTTGAATACCATTTTAGCAACAAAATCACTTCATTTTATATGGTTAACTTATCGGTTGGTCATCCTTAAATCCTCTTTAGAAACACCCATGTAAACATTTTCAAGACATTTTCAAAATATTTCCATATTTAAAGGAAATCAAACTTTTTTAATAAATCATTTCAGCAATTGGATCATTTCCAAAACATCATTAATTTATCAAGTGCCATGTCATGGGGAAACCAATCTCTTTCTACAAATCAAATTGCTTTTTCTTTTTCTTTCATAAACGTATTTGTTTTTCACAATCCTATGGGAGTAAAATTCAAAAATTATTTGCAAGTATTTCTTTGTGAAACAGTCAAAACTCCCTTTTTTAATAAAATTCCTTGGAAATAACATCTTAAAGAATGTGCTTACTTGTATGCAATTCTTAAACTCATCAACATAAATTATTTCCAATTATTGCAACACTTGAAATAAAATAATTATTTAAAGAGTGTTGCTTGCTTACAATGAAGCAATCCTTGAGACATTTCATTAAAGCCATAATTTTTAAGACTTATGTTTGCCCCCTTGTAAGAAATTCATAAAAGCATTAACATAAAACACTTTCAATCATTTGAACACTTTGAGATGAAATCAATCATTTCAAAAGTTTGCTTGCTTACCTATGATAGCTTCAATCTCTTTCTTCCATCCTTTTCTTTGCTTTTGCCTAGATAAATGAAAATAAAATTTTATTTATATACGTAAAATTTCAAATGCTTGCATCCCTTAGAGTTTTGCAACCCACATGAATTTACATTGAACTTTCTTAAACCATTTTTTTTCAAGTTTGGTGTCGACTTTTCTAATTCACCCATTGGTGTAACTTTTGGTTTACTTATGACCATTCCTTTCATTTTAACACCTTATTTAGGGTAAGTTTTCAAGTTCTTTATAACCTTTAAGGTTAACTTATCATATGGAAGTTCAACACCTCCCATTTATCATTTAACACTCATTCTTTACATTAGTCACTTTGATGCTCATTCAAGGCACCTATTTATAAGTTAGGACAACTAATTTCAATCCCACATTGTTAAACCCCCATCTTGGAGGCATGTATAAAACTCTAGGTTTATAAACCCTAGGTAATGTATTGATCCTTATATGAAATATATGGACGATATTTTGCAATATATGGAATTGGAAGATTAAATAATGAATTATGAAATGTAAATTCGATGAATAGTGAAATATGAATAGTAACTGTGGGATTAAGAAATATGTTAAGTTAATCACTTTGAATTAACTTAATCATAAAAGACGAAAAAGGAAGCTTCCCACTGAAGGACAAAAGTGCTTTTTGGATTAAAATAATAATTTTCGGATTTCTATGGATTTTGTGAAGAAAATGAAGAAAAATTCATATCTTGCAATCCGGACGTCGGATTGAGATGAAATTTTTTATGGATGGCCAAAATGTTGTGATGAACATGATCAATGGTGTAAGATGTGATGAAAATCATGAATCGAGGGTCAAGATAAAATGTCGTTAGGAGATCAAAAAGGTAGCCCACCTTTTTCATTAATTATATTTGACTTTGGGATTAATTTTAATTAATTAAAAAAATCAAATAATTAATGAAAAGCTTCATGGGCTGCTGGAGGTTTGATTGGGCCAAAATCCAATGGTTCAAAATCAATCTTATCAAGAATCAACGGTTGAGATTTAATTAGCCTAAAATAATTAATTTTAATAAATAAAAAATCATAAATAAATAGGGGCTAGCTAGGGGGCAGGAACTGCTGATTAGGGTGGCTTCACAAAGCTCAAAATATTGCATGAGATTTGGAAAAAAATATTTAGAATTAAATACCTTGAGCAAGGGGGTAAATTACAAATATGTGAAAAATGCAAGACTATAAATAGGGGCATGGGTGAACGACCAAAACACACAAACCCAGCTCATTTGAGCATTTCCAACCCCCACCCACACGTTCAAGCCTTGAGGAGGAGAGGAGAGAAGGCTAGAGAGAGAAAGTGAGAAGAGGATGATATATCTTCACTAAAGGTGAGTGAATTCTTCTCAAAATTCTTTTAGGTGTTAAGTAGGGTAAAACCATAGTTAGATAATGCATAAGCATGAGAAAATAAGTAAAGTTATAATGCCTAAGTGGAATTATACCAAAACATCAAGAATTTGGAGCGAAGATAGAGCATTTGGGAAAAACATGTATACAATGTGCAAATAATGCTCCAATATTGCTAAATGATGTTTTGGGATGAATTTTTATGATAGTTATGATGTTGGAATGATGATATATTAATCTCACGATTTTTGGGTTTAAGGATTATGTTTAAGTAAAATTATGTTGAATTTTAGTATATGGAGAAAATGATTTATTTAGCCAAGTTAATGATGATGAATTCAAAATTCATGAATTTTTCCATGATATACTAACTGAGAGCTATGTCATGGTATTTTTTATTTTAGGAAAAAAATGTCAATTTTTTGAACCCATGAATAGTAACCAACACGCTGTGAACAGTAACCTCGGATGAACAGTACCCTGCTACAGTAATCATGAACAGTAACTATGAACAGAGAACAGCGTGCTTTTGGGAAAAATTAAGATTTATTTTTATAAGGATGTATGGATTTAATTTTTAAGGATTTCTAGATAAAAAATCCATATAAGGAGGTAATGACAGAGTATTTATAAAGAGATAACCTCTATAAAAATGAGGTAATATGTGATCATAAAGCATGCATGGAAAGCAATCTAAGACATGGAATAGATGGATAAAATATCGAATTTTTTTGCATAAGAAGAGGAAAGGAGAAGGTTTAGCACACGGACTGAGAAGGTAAGCAAGCAAACCCTTTTGAAAATATGTTTTATTCTTAAGTATTTACGAAATGTGTTTAAGGGTGGTCATTCCTATAACGTTTTGAAATGATGATTGATTATGAGTTTTCATGAAAAGTCATCCCGGCATATTGATGTCATGTGATGTTCATGGACATGTGCACATGTATGATGCATAATGAAGAGGCTTTAGAGGAGGAAGTAGGATCGGAGATCCCTCTTCATCATTGCTAACTCGCTAGGGCTACGGCCGGCGGCGTCCTCCCCAGAGGTGGAGGCAATGAAACGTTATCTGTGAATGAATGCATTGCATTTTCATACATGGATTGAAAAGGAAAGCAGGGATTTGAAATGATATTTTTAAGAGATGGTGCAAATAATTCTCTACATGAGAATGACAAGTCACCTGGTGTAAGAGGTATATAATGTCGGGGAAATCAAAAGTCATGCATGTAAGAGACCATGTAGGCGTCAAGAGGAAGAAAGGTTCTCCTTGATGAGGCCAAGTCGAAGAAATCCGGCATATTGAACCATGCTATGTGAGATGTTCCTTGGGCTAGCGTACCCGCACACGTAGGTTTATGTCAGGAATGGAAAGGAAGCATTTGCACATCCAATGTTTATGAAATTATTTTTATGAAAAGGTTTTTGTGCATTTGATAGTTGATCACTTGGTGAGTCTCTTCTATCGAATGGAGAGGAATGTATTTATAATGAAAAATGCTTGCTTATTGAGTTTCGACTCATATTTTGTTTTTCCAACCTCAGACAGGTGTAGGGAAAGCCAAGAGATGAAAGATATGTGTTGCTAAAGGAAAAGAGGAATCTACAAAGGTTAGTAGATTTTTGTATGAATAAATGCCCTAATGGGATATGGTGAAAAAGACATAGGTTGTATGAAATTATGAAGTTATGAATAATATGAAAAGTTGATGATTTATGATGATATGGATAGAGCATCTTCTGTGGTGCCCCAAACCGGGGAGCCTAGAAGCCTTACTCCGGGACCGATTTTGATTGGTAAATGTGAGTCAGGATTGTTGCCCTGATCACGCGGCGGGTTCTTAATTGGATCTCATCCAATATTATTTTTTTTCTTTTTCTTTTCTTTCATCACATAAACATATACTCATCATCATTCATAATGGACTTATCCATATCATCATAAATCATCAACTTCTCATATTATTCATAATTTCATACAACATATGTCCTTTTTCATCATATCCCATTAGGGCATCTATTCATACAAAAATCTACTAACCTTTGTAGATTTCTCTTTTCCTTTAGCAACACATGCCCTTCATCTCTTAGCTTTCCCTACACCTGTCTGAGATTGGAAAAACAAAACATGAGTCAAAACTCAATAAGCAAGCATTTTTCTTTCATTTAAATGCATTCCTCTCCATTCGATAGAAGACACTTACCAAGTGATCAACTATCAAATGCACAAAAATCTTTTCATAAACATTGAATTTGCAAATGCTTCCTTTCCATTCCTGACATAAACCTTCGTGTGTGGGTATGCTAGCCTGGGAAACATCTCACATAACATGGTCCATTACGCCGGCTTCTCCGACTTGGCCTCGTCAAGGAGACCTCGCATCCTTTACCCTAATTAGCCTACCTGGTCTCCCTCTTACACTAGATAACTTGTCATTCTCATGTAAAGAATTATTTGCATCATCCCTTTAAAACATCATTTCAAATCCATGCTTTCCTTTTCAATCCATGTATGAAAATACAATGCATTCATTCACAAATAATATTCCTTTGCCTCCACCTCTTGCGAGGACGCCGCCGGCACACAGCCCATACGACTCGGCAATAGTGAAGGGGGACCCTCTGATCCGCTTTCTACCTCCACTAAAGCCTCTTCATTATGCATCATACATGTGCACATGTCCATGAACATCACATGATATCAATATGCCGGCATGACTTTTCATAAAAACTCATAAACATTCATCATTTCAAAATATTATAGGAATGACCACCCTTAAACACATTTCATAAATACTTGATAATAAAACATATTTTCAAAAGGGTTTTCTTGCTTACCTTCTCAGTCCGTGTCCTCAACCTTCTCCTTTCCTCTTCCTATACAAGGAAATTAGATATTTTATCCATCTATTCCATGTCTTAGATTGCTTTCCATGCATGCTTTATAACCATCATTACCTCATTCCCATAGAGGTTAATCTTATAAAGATACTTGGTCATTACCCATTTATATGGATTTTTATCCATAAATCCTTTAAAAATTCCAACTATATATCCTCATAAAATATAAAAATAAATATCAATTTTTTCCAAAATCACGTTGTTCACTGTTCATGGTTACTGTTCATGGGTTACCGTTCACGTTTACTATTCACAGCGTGTTGGTTACTGTTTATGGGTTTCAAAAATTGACACTTTTTTCCAAAAATAAAAAATACCATGACATAGCTTTTAGTTAGTATATCATGGGAAAATTCATGAATTTTGAATTCATCATCATTAACTTGGCCAATTAAATCATTTTCTCCATATACTAAAATTCATCATAATTTCACTTAAGCATAATCCTTAAATTCAAAAATCATGAGATTAATATATCATCATTCCAACATTATAACTATCATAAATATTCATCTCATATCATAATTTAGCAATATTGGAGCATTATTTTCACATTTCATACATGATTTTCCCAAATGCTCTATCTTCGCTCCAAATTTTCGATGTTTTGGCATAATTCTACTTTGGCATTATAACCATACTTATTTTCTCATGCTTAGGCATTATCTAAGCATGATTTTACCCTACTTAACATCCAAAAGAATTTGGGTAGAATTAACTTACCCGAAGTGGAGATATCCCTCTTCTTTTCACACTTTCTCTCTCTAACTTTCTCCTCTTCTTTCTCTCACAAACTAATGAAAAGGTTTCTCTGCATTTGATAGTTGATCACTTCGTAAGTGTCTTCTATCGAATGGAGAGGAATGCATTTAAAATAAAAAATGCTTGCTTATTGAGTTTCGACTCATGTTTTATTTTCCCAATTTCCTTGTATAATAGATGGATAAAATATCCAATTTTTTTGTATAGGAAAAGGAAAGGAGAAGGTTGAGGACATGTACTGAGAAGG
The DNA here is from genome assembly GCA_030490835.1 of Annona cherimola. Taxonomy (NCBI): domain Eukaryota; kingdom Viridiplantae; phylum Streptophyta; class Magnoliopsida; order Magnoliales; family Annonaceae; genus Annona; species Annona cherimola. The sequence goes on from CM059972.1 coordinate 48,383,335, forward strand.
TAAGCAGGAAAATCCTTTTGAAAATATGTTTTATTCTCAAGTATTTTTGAAATGTGTTTAAGGGTGGTCATTCCTATAACGTTTTGAAATGATGATTGATTATGAGTTTTCATGAAAAGTCATCCCGGCATATTGATGTCATGTGATGTTCATGGACATGTGCACATGTATGATGCATAATGAAGAGGCTTTAGTGGAGGAAGTAGGATCGAAGATCCCTCTTCATCATTGCTAACTCGCTAGGGCTACGGCTGGCGGCGTCCTCCCCAGAGGTGGAGGCAATGGAACGTTATCTGTGAATGAATGCATTGCATTTTTATACATGGATTGAAGAGGAAAGCAGGAATTTGTAATGATATTTTTAAGAGATGGTGCAAATAATTCTCTACTTGAGAATGATAAGTCACCTGGTGTAAGAGGTATATAATGTCGGGAAAATCAAAAGTCATGCATGTAAGAGACCATGTAGACGTCAAGAGGACGAAAGGTTCTCCTTGATGAGGCCAAGTAGAAGAAAGCCGGCATATTGAACCATGCTATGTGAGATGTTCCTTGGGCTAGCGTACCCGCACATGTAGGTTTATGTCAGGAATGGAAATGAAGCATTTGCACATCCAATGTTTATGAAATTATTTTTATGAAAAGGTTTCTGTGCATTTGATAGTTGATCACTTGGTAAGTGTCTTCTATCGAATGGAGAGGAGTGCATTTAAAATGAAAAATGCTTGTTTATTGAGTTTCGACTCATGTTTTGTTTTCCCAACCTCAGACAGGTGTAGAGAAAGCCAATATATGAAAGACATGTGTTGCTAAAGGAAAAGAGGAATCTACAAAAGTTAGTAGATTTTTATATGAATAAATGCCCTAATGGGATATGGTGAAAAAGACATAGGTTGTATGAAATTATGAAGTGATGAATAATATGAGAAGTTGATGATTTATGATGATATGGGTAAGTCCATTATGAATGATGATGAGTATATGTTTATGTGATGAAAGAAAAGAAAAAGGAAAAAATTTGGACGAGATCCAATTAAGAACCCGTCGCGTGATCAGGTTAACAATCCTGATTCACGTTTACCAATTCATAAGATCCCGGAGTAAGACTTCTGGGCACCCCGATTCGGGGCGCCACACACATTTTGAGATTTCATAATTTTTTTTCAAAACAGCCCTATGTTTTCCCATTTTTCCATATTTTCCTTCTCATTTTTGCACTTAAGCTAATTACACATGTTCATTTCCCTTCCTTGTCGTCTATACCCTTCATGTGCACATTGTAATCATACATATATTATGTGTTAAGAAACTTATCATGGAACAGTTTTTTTCTTTCAATGATTGCTTAACTTAGTCACTTATTTGCACATTAATTAGGGTATAATCATGAAATCAAAACCCCTTAATTAAAATACGACGTCCCCATCATATGTGCCCTATAAAATAGATTTTTAATTTTAATTTTTAGACCTTTGGACGTCCCCTCTTGCACCATATTTAGGGTATTTTTCCCTTTTAATTTCCCACATATCATGTGTTTAAGTCATGCATCATTTCCACCATTTTTGAACGAAAATTTTCACCTAGTTGTTAAACCAACGTTTCACCCTTCTAAGGTCAATCATACATGCTTAGTTTAACATATATTAAACATGAAAATTATTCACATAATCCATTCATAACATAAGCCCAAAACAGCAACTTTAAATTGAATTTAACAAAAATTCCAGCATGGTGCACTTATGGTAGCCAACCCTAATTTCATACATAGCTTCCTTGAAAGCTTGAATTGCCTCCTCTAATTTATTTGGCATTCGATAACCCTATCAAGGGCTTCATAACTTATCATTTAGGGTTCATAATGAATCAAATTGATGATTCATGAATTGATCTAGAAAACTTAGAATTATCAAACCAAAGTTGGTTTAATACCTACTTGATGTTGATAGGTTTTGATTGCTCCTTGCTTAGCTTCGTTTCCTCCTTTCTTTCCTTCCTTTTTCTCCTCTTTTCTTCTTATTTTCTTCCCCTTTCTCCTTCTTGCTTGGATGTTAAGATGCTGCCTCTTTTCTTTTTTCTTTTATTTTTTCCTGCCCAAAAGATGGACACCCAAGTTGTCTATTAAGGAAATGTTCCAAGCTGCTCATCTTTCCCTTTTTATAAGGGTGTTTTAACCCTTATTTTACACCTCATTTGGGATTTAATAATTCCAATAATTATCCCTAATTGATTTGTCATGCTTATCCATATAATTTCCATTATATACATAATTTTTAAATGCCAAAATCTGCCAAAGTCAATCCACCATCATGTCCACATGGGGTTGCCCCATTTTGGCATTTTGTGAGCACAAAATTATCCAAATATTTCTGCCCTATTCACATCCCTAGATACAGCCCCTTTATCATGCATTTTTGAATTTTAAAAATTGCAAAAATCTACCCAAAAATCCCTCCTTTTGACACCTCATTTGTACCCTTAAATGCATTGACTTTTGCATTAATGGAAATGCACTTTTTAAAGTAAAAGTCAAAGGGTCTTAAACATAAGTGGTTAAGCATTTTTCTATGATATGTAGCTTAATCAATTCCATTCATATGATAGAACACTTTGTTTTAGCCGTTCATAAAAATTTTCATCTCAAAATGATCATCCGACCTCAAGATATGAGCATTTGAAAATATCATATGAAATATGATAAAATTAAACCATTATTACAACAATTAAATCATGATTAACATAATCTATACCATTCATGAGGTAGAGCATGTCAACATGTGCTTACCTTTCAAACTTCACATCAATCAGCCTTATGGGTGTTAAGTTTTGAATTTTCAAACAATAACCTAATTTATTCCATCATTATCATCGACTTAATCATAATTAGTGGAATATTTAACCATGCCACTTAATCATTTTCATACTTCATTTTGTCTCTATGTGCACATTAATCCACATTGGGCTAAGGTGATTAACTTAATCATCTTACTCAGTGATTTTCCCTAATCTCAATCATCGAATTGAATCATACAATAAATATTAATTAAATGCCTAAATTACATATGGGGGCCTCAAATTTTTCTAGGTATCACAAAAGGAAGAAAAAAGAAAAGAAAAGAAGAAAATTCAGCAAGGGCAAGGAGGTGTGGACAACAACAAGACAAGTAGGTGGTCTATGCATGGTTTGATTTTCATAATTAAGATGTTTTCCTTACTCAAGTGATGCCTCACAATTTGGGTTCATTTATGAATATTAATTGATGGTTTACACAGCCCATAATATGCTCAATAAATGTCAAATGAGTAGGAAACTTCAACTCAAGTATTAAGGTAGTGATATTAATGATTTATGACTGCGTTTAATAAGGTACCATGCTGAAATTTAATTTAATTTCAGAAATATATATCTTTTATGGGCATTTATTATGTATTGATTACTTGAGTTGTTTTTGGTGATTAATTGATGTAATTCCAAGCTTACATAATGACCCATAGTTGGGTGGAATTATAGGTTGGTAATTTGGTAAATTTTAATCCATTTTAGGTGGGGATGATGCTTGATTTAGTGAGAGTGTTGTGGGCAATTTTAAGTGTGAAAAAAATCACATATAGGGGTATGTGGCTGTTATGGAAGATGAATATAAAAATAGAAATGGAAAACAGACTTTTAAACCCATATATTGAGGGGACATCCAATAGTAGGTGGAAATTTTGTTTTAAACAAATTAGTTTAAGGGACTTTAATTGCTTGGTTGTTACCCTATTTAATGAGTAAATGAATCTTCAAAGTTAGCAAGATTTGAGGAAAATTTTTTGTTTAATGCCAACTTGACCATTATATGATACATGTGTAACTAAAGGGTGCAATTAAAGGGTATTGATGACAATGGTAATGGTTGATTATAGTATTGCATGTATATTTAGCTAATATGAAAATATAAAAGAAAAATGTAATAAAATGAGAAAGTATAGGGCTGTTTTAATGAAAATTATAAATTTCAAAAATTTGGGATCGAAGTTAGTAGCCCTAACTTATATAACTTATATGCAAATGTATTGAATGAATACCCAAGGTTGGCATACTGAGTATGGGTGTTAAATAATAAAAGTGAAGTGTTAAATTCTAATATGTTGAGTTTAAATTTAAGTGTTATAAACGAACTTGAAAAATTGACCCTAAACAAGGGTATCAAAATGAAAAGAATGACTAACGATTAGAATCATAATTTACACCAATGGGTAGATTGGAAAAGATGGCACCAAATTTGAAGAAAAGAATGGTTTAAGGTTAGCCTGATATAAACTCATTTGGGTTGGAAAAACCTAAGGCATGCAAGCATTTATAATTTTATGCATATGGGTAAGATATCATTTTTCACTTATCTTGGCAAAGGCAAGGAGAAGGTGGAAGAAAAGAGTTTAAGCTATCACAAGTAAGTAAGCAAAACCCTTGAAAGTTGCTTTCTCAATTGTTGAAAATATATTGCAACCTGCTTTATTTAAATTCTTTTGAAATTATTTATGGAGAGTCATTCCTATAACTCTTTCAAATTGACTTGAATATCTGCTTCATTAAAATTGTGTTGGAAATAATTATTCAATTTTTCTATCCTAGAAAAGCATGTTAGCATGTCTATGATCATGGTGCACAAGGAACTAGGTCCATTTTAGAGGTGTAAACCGACTGGTTGTCCCCTGATAACTCGTGAAAATGCGAGTTATCATGGCCCATTTCAGACTATTTTTGCGTGTTAGTCCAAGGGATTAGGCTTAGTTTGCAGTCATTTAGCTTAATTTTTACTCGTTTTGCATTTTAGGAGCATTATACAGTTTTTATGCATTTTTAGTATAAATTAGGCAGATTTAGTTCATTCATTTTTTGCAGGAAGGACGGGCAATCACAGGCATGCGGACAAGTCGAATGTAGAACAGAGCTAAGTGAAGAAGCATGTGGGTTGGCGCCTAGGCGCCACCCTACATGCCTTAGCCAGAATCCCCAACACCTCACACAACAGAAGGCTTCCAGAGAGTTAGCGCCTAGGCGCCACTTCACTAACATGCAGACAAGTTTTAGGAGAGTTTTGAGGTCACAATATAGAATTGCTTCCAGGGAATTGGCGCCTAGGCGCCATGGCATTATCGTACAAGTATTTTAAAGAGTTTTCAAGTCACAAAACATCTAGGGAGTTAGCACCTAGATGCTAGCTAGGGGCGCCTAGGCGCCAAGGCATGAACTCTTAGGGCATTCAGCAAGGTTTCAAAGTCACCCAGCACACAGAGAGTTGGCCCCTAGGCGCCACTGCACATTCTTATGCACGGGTTTCTGCACGTGTGCTACGCAAACCAACTTGTTTAAATAGAAACCTAGGGGGTCATGTGCGAGAGAGAGAGAGCCAGGACGGAATAGACACCCAGAGAAGAAAAAGAACTTGTTTGAAGCGCGGATTGAAGAGGAGATTCAACCCCGTTGGTGGAAACTGCCTGAAAACCAATTTTCTCTTCATCTTTCTATTTTTCTTTCTCTATTTTTGTAGATACTTTTATAATGGATGTAAAGGATTTTTATATCATGTCTTTGAGCTAAACTTCCCTGAGATGGATAGTTAGGATGAATTGATATCTGACTATATTGTATTAGTTCTTTAAGATTCGGGAATGAATATTTGATTTCTATATGACTGTGCATTGTGGATTTACTCTTGCATGTGATGTTTAATGTTTTTTACAAGATTAGCTACCTTGTAAGATGATTTAATTGCATAATTAATCCCTGAAAAAGGAAATTCTCTGTTAGATCTATCTGTAGGGCATAGGTTTTCTCTCTAAGGGGAGTTGTTTAATGGATAGGAATATACCGTTAAACCCTATGTGGTCATGAACAAGTTATGAATTATTCAATTCCACTTTATTCAATGGCATGGGAACATAACAATTGAATAGGGTGTAATTTGCTTTATATGCGTTGGAAGACATATATAAAGATTATTGAACTTGGACTAGTAAATCCCTGCACAACCTAATGAAAAGGAACCAATGCAATATAATTTAGATTCAAGAATTCCGAACTATCCATCTGTCATCCCCAATTGATAATTCCTTTCAGTATTCCAGTTGTTCCGTGAGACTCTTTTATCTTTTCTTATTGCAATTGATAGAATTAGTTGTAAGTTTGAAATCCAAATTCTCTACTCATCGAAAGCAACTAAACTGATTAATAGTCATAGTTAGACCATTTCCTTGTAGGAACGATACTCTACTCACTCTTTATTACTTGATTCGTCACGTATACCTGCGTTCAAAGCGAGCAATTTTAATAGACATATACGCAGCTCGTCAAGTTTTTTAGTGCCATTGCCGGGGAATTTGGTATAACTAATTATTGTTAGTTTAATTGCTTTCTTGTATAATTCTGTAACCATAGTTTATTTTTATAGTTTCTTTAGTTTAGAATTTTTCTGCTAGTTTCAATTGAATTGGTTTTTGCAGGGTTAATTGTGTTTGCATACGCCGAGGCAGGGCCGGCAAGGAGATCGTTATTCCGTTTGATCCGGAACCAGAGAGAACTTATTTGAGCAGGCGTCGCAAGAGCAGGGAAGCTAGGAGTCAACATCATACCATGGAGCGCATTGGGAATCAGGACGAGAACATTCACGTAAACCAACAGGAAAACAAAAGGGTTGAGGTTCCAATTCATCCACCACAAGACGATTTGGACCAACCTATTTGGGATCTCATTGCACTGGGACAAAATGCAGTTCAAACTAGCATTGCACCTCCTCCTATCGACACCAACAACTTTGAGATCAAACCGGTGGTTTTCCAAATGCTCCAATCCATTGGGCAGTTTGGAGGATTGTCTTCTGAAGATCTACACTGCCATTTGCAAATTTGTCTGCAGATCATGAACACATTCAAGCATAATGGAGTCTCCGACGAAGCAATGCTGCTACGGACTTTCCCATTTTCACTGACGGATAAAGCTTCGGAGTGGCTAGATTCTCTGCCACCGAACTCTGTCAATACGTGGAATGACTTAGCTCAGAAATTCCTAGAGAAATATTTTCCACCCGCCAAGTTAGCCAAGCTCAGAATGAACATAGTCTCATTTAAACAACATGGAGAAGAGACTCTATCAGAGACATGGGATCGGTTTAAAGACTTGCTCCGAAAGTGCCCGCATTACAGAATTCAGCCATGGGTTCAAATTCAGATTTTCTACAATGGTCTCCAAGATTCCACCCGTCATATGGTGGATTCATCGTCAAACGGTTCCCTGCTGAGAAAAAGCTACCAAGAATCATACGTCCTACTAGAAAATATGGCGGCCAACACCTATCAACTGCCATCTGACAGAAGCCAAAGTGGGGGTCTACTCCAATTGGACAGTTTCATCAATAAAGGCCCACATCGACGCTCTATCCAGGCAGATTCAGAACCTATCCAGGCCTACCAACGTCAATGCAGTAGGGGCGTCTACACTACAGCAGCCGTCAACAGTAGATATTTGCACATGGTGCGGAGAATTCAGCCATCCTAGTGACCAATGTGCCTCCAATCCGGAGTCCATTAATTACATGGGAAATTTTTAGAGAAATGCAGTGAATCCATATACAAACAACTATAATTCAGGCTGGAGGAATTATCCCAACTTCTTGTGGAATAACCAGACGAGGCTGAATCAGCCACCCGGATTCTCACAGCAGCCCTCACAGCAACAACCAGCAAGATCAGTTCAATTCAATCCACCACCTCTAGAAGAAAAGAAATCAGATCTAGAAAACCTTTTCATCCAATCCCAGATCACGAAAAATAGAATTCTGGAAGCGCAAATCAACCAAATGGCCTCAGCCCTCAGCAACAGACTTCAAGGTGCACTGTCGAGTGACAAGGAGCAAAATTCAAAAGGAAAAGGCAAAGAACAGGTGCAGGCAGTCACATCGTGTAGTGGAAAGTAGCTACCCAACACAACTCCGCCAGAAGCAGTAACTGAAGCCACTAGTCCTCTGATTCAGCAGTCACAGGAGTCAGAGGAACTAGATACTAACCAAAAGCAATCCGATGCTAAAATCGCCACAAATCAAAGGGTGTCTCCTCCATTTCCTCAGAGATTCACAAAGAATAAAAAGGAGGGCCAGTTCAAGAAGTTTTTAGAGGTACTAAAAGAGTTGCATATCAACATACCTCTCATCGAAGCCTTGGAACAAATGCCGAGCTACGCCAAATTCATGAAAGATGTTCTGTCAAAGAAAATGCGGTTGACAAAATTCAAAATGGTGGCATTAACAGAGGAGACCAGTGCAATGGTGCAGAGAAAACTGCCTCCTAAGCTCAAGGATCCAAGGAGCTTCACTATCCCATGCATGATCGGAAACCAATACTTTGAGAGAGCTCTATATGATATAGGAGCCAACATTAATCTCATGCCCAAGTCAATTTTCAGAAAACTATGCATTGGAGAAGCTCAACCCACGACGGTCATGTTGCAACTAGCGGACCGGTCTATGACATATCTAGAGGGCATTATTGAAGATGTTCTTGTCAAGGTGGACAAGTTCATCTTTCCTACAGATTTCATTATCCTGGATTATGAAGAAGATCGGGACGCGCCAATTATTCTGGGTTGACCATTCCTTGCAATGGGCAAAGCTATCATTGACGTACAAGCTGGAGAGCTGACTATGCGGGTTCAGAACGAACATGTTACCTTTAACTTGTTCAAAGTGATGCAGTTGCCGAATGATCTAGATGAATGCTTAATGATTGATACGGTGGATTCAGCAGTTGAAGCTGAATTCCAAAACACAGCTTATACGGACATCCTGGATGCATCGCTGGTTGAAGAAATCACTGAATCTGACGACGAATCGGTAGAGATGATACGCTACCTGCAACAATCTCCGACTTTTACATGATAACCGCAAAAGTTCGAATCGTTGGAGCTCATACCAGAGTCATTCAAACACTTGAAACCGTCAATCGAAGAGCCGCCTGTTCTGGAGCTGAAACCTCTGCCAAAGCACCTAAGATATGCCTACCTGGGAGCTGAATCCTCACTCCCGGTGATTATTTCTTCTCCATTGGATCCCATGCAGGAAGAAAATTTGCTCAGAGTGCTCAGGAATCACAAAAAGACCATAGGATGGACCATCGCCGACATCAGAGGCATTAGCCCATCTTTTTGCATGCATAAAATTCAAGTGGAAGAGAATTCCAGACCATCCATCGAAGCATAGAGAAGATTGAACCCGATCATGAAAGAAGTGGTCAAAAAGGAGATCATCAAATGGCTGGATGCAGGCGTTATGTACCCAATCTTAGACAGCTCTTGGGTCAGCCCGGTGCAATGCGTCCCGAAGAAACGTGGTATGACGGTCGTTTCCAATGAGAATAACGAGTTGATTCCAACCAGGACAATCACTGTTTGGAGAGTTTGTATGGACTACCACAAGTTGAACAAAGCCACCCGAAAGGATCATTTTTCGCTCCCATTCATTGATCAAATGGTGGACAGGTTGGCCGGGAGGGATTTTATTACTTTCTGGATAGCTATTTAGGATACCACCAAATCATGATCGCACTGGAGGACCAAGAAAAGACCACATTCACGTGTTTGTATGGCACGTTCACATTCATATCGAATGCCATTTGGCCTATGCAACGCCCCAGCGACATTCCAGCGTTGTATGATGGCAATTTTCACTGATATGGTGGAAGACTTCCTGGAGGTATTCATGGATGATTTCTCGATATTCGGGAATTCCTATGACGAGTCCTGGCCAACTTATCAAAGATGCTCCAGCGTTGTGAGGACACGAACCTGGTTCTTAACTAGGAAAAGTGCCACTTTATGGTGCAGGAGGGCATTGTACTTGGGCACCGGGTCTCCAAACAGGGAATTGAAGTGGACAAAGCAAAAATCGAGATGATAGAGAAATTGCCTCCACCCACTTCAGTCAAAGGCATTCGCAGTTTTCTGAGACATGCGAGGTTCTACAGGCAGTTCATAAAAGACTTCTCCAATATAGTCAAGCCGCTATGTTCGCTGCTCAAGAAGGATGCGCCATTCAAGTTCACCGATGAATGCATGGAGGCATTCCAGGAGCTGAAAAAGAAATTGGTATCTACACCAATCATTATTTCTCCATAATGGAACCTCCCATTCGAACTAATGTGCAATGCAAGCAACTACGCAATGGGAGCAGTATTGGGCCAGCGAAAGAATAGAGTTTTTCACTCCATCTACTATGCCAGCAAAACCTTGAACGAGGTGCAAATGAATTGTACCACGACGAAAAAGGAATTGCTAGCGGTGATTTTTGCATTTGACAAATTCAGAGCCTATATGGTGGGGACCAAAGTGATCATGTACACAGACCATTCTGCCATAAAGTATTTGATCATGTACATAGAGAAGAAAGATGCAAAGCCATGCTTGATTCGGTGGGTTTTATTACTGTAAGAGTTCGACCTTGAAATTTAAGACCAGAAAGGAGCTGAAAACCAGGTCATTGACCATTTATCCCGCCTCGAAAGAACCCAGCCAGTTCAAGACATGGAGTAGATTTGAGAAGTGTTCCTGGATGAGCAGCTCTTTTCTATCTCTCTAGGCAATCCACCATGGTACGCAGACTTCATAAACTATATCGTCAGTGGATTGTTGCCTCCACAGATTAATTCACATCAAAGGAAGAAATTTCTGCAATATGGATTCCCAGATCGATTATATCGGAGATCTATTCCCGAATGTGAAAAGGAATCCATATTGCAGAGTTGTCATTCATCACCGTATGGGGGTCACTTCCGATGAGACAAAACTGCAGCTAAAGTACTCTAATCCAGATTTTATTGGCCATCTTTGTTCAAGGACCCTCATTTTTATGTCAAAAGATGTGATCAATGCCAGTGGACATGTAATATTTCCAAAAGACATGAAATGCCTCTCACTAATGTCATTGAAGTGGAAATATTCGATGTTTGGAGTATCGACTTCATGGGTCCATTCATCCCTTCCTTTGGAAACCAATACATTCTAGTAGCTGTTGATTATGTTTCCAAATGGGTTGAAGCGATTCCCACTCAAGCAGGAGACGCCAAAACGGTTCTCAAATTCATAAAGAAGAATATTTTTACACGTTTCGGCACGCCCCGGGTGATTATTAGCGATGGAGGCTCTCATTTTTGCAACCGGCAGTTCATGGCAATTCTACACAGATACGGAGTACGCCACAGGGTGACAACATCTTATCATCCACAAGCTAATGGACAAGTCTAGTTGGCCAACAGAGAATTGAAGCAGATTCTGGAGAAAACGATCGGGTCATCTCGCAAAGACTGGTTTATCAAGCTGGATAACACACTATGGGCGTATCGAACTGCCTATAAAACCCAGTTTGGAATGTCTCCTTACCAACTGGTTTATGGAAAGGCTTGCCATTTGCCGCTGGAGTTGGAACACAATGCTTATTGGGCGATAAATAAACTAAACTTGGACATGCAACAAGTAGGGGAGCGTCGATTGCTGGAACTCAGTGAGCTGGACAAATTTCGTATGCGGGCATATGAAAATGCCAAGATCTACAAAGAAAAAGTGAAGAAATGACATGATAAAAAGATTTTACCATGGGAATTCAAGCTAGGTCAGAGAGTCTTGCTTTTCAATTCCAGATTAAATTTTTCCAGGAAAGTTCAAATCCAGATGGTCGGGACCATTCGTGGTGCTAAAGGCGACTAAGCATGGAGAAGTGGAAATATTCAATGAGGCATCCGGTAATAGTTTCGTCGTGAATGGGCAACATTTGAAGCATTATGTGGGAGATGATCTGCAGCGTTGCAAAGAGGCGGTGGAATTGAAAGATCCCTGAACAGCAGGAACGTCGGGCTGAGGACGTTAAACTTAACGCTAAATAGGAGGCAACCCATTACTCATTTTTATTTTTATTTTTATTTTTGTTTTTGTTTTTGTTTTTATTTTTCTTTTACAGGAGAATGACTTAGAGCTCAATTTCATAAAGGTCATGCTAGGAAGCAGCTGGGAGCACAATTTTCAGAAAAACATCACCGAAGCACATCGGGGCCTAGGCGCCGAATCGTGGCTCCCCGGCGCCGTGATGAACATCCCAAAGAACATGGAGCGCTAAACTAGCACCTAGGCGCCGCAGGGTGGCCAGGTCGTGGACAGCGCGACCCAAACGATTTTATAAGGCTAGGGTTAGGGTTCTAAACCCTAACCCCGAGCCCCGGCGCCGCCTCTTTCTCTCCTTCTCATTTTCGGTTCATACCAACTTGATTCCAAGTCATTTCAACTCCAGTCCAACTCCATTTCATCATCAATCATCTCCCCATTCCACCCTTTCCATTTTCCATTCCATTTCTAATGTTTTCCCCTTTCTTAGATCCTCCCAAATCCACTCAAAAATCGAGTTTTTGCTCATCAAATCCTAAGCCCCATCCCTAAACTCCATTTCCTATCATTCTCCCCTCCTTTTGGGGTCCATTTGAAACCCCATCTCAATTTTTTCTTCCGGCCGACACCGGTTTTCGAAGGCAGCACGTCGGCGCCTAGGCGCCGCCATCTCGCGCTCCGGCGCCAGTTCAGAAAGCTGCTGAAATTTGAATTCCAAGTTGCCAAGCCCTTGGGGTAAAATTTCTTGTTCTTTGATGTTTTCTAAGTGGTTTGCGAGTTATTTGGTGTTGGTTTGCTGCAAGATTGGCAATTGGATTGGATTTTGTGTGGTTGGAAGGAGGATTTGAGTCATTGTGCAATTTTTAGGGATTGTTTGTGGAGATTGGCTGTGGATTGTTGTTTGGGCGTTTGTTTGGGGTGATTATTTGATATTGGAGACATGGCAAACTCATTGTCTACCAAGTGGAAGAAGACGCAGGATCCAATTGAGTTTGACGCCAACCGGTTCGTGTCCGCTCAAGCTTCCAAGCGGCACACGGACTCGTTGTAGAAGCGTTACTTAATTCCAGAACGGGGCATAAAGATAGAGTCATTCTTCGACAACTTCATCAACACCTTGAATGCCCGAGGTTGGCAGAAATTCTTGGTACAGCCATAGCCTGCGATCGTCCTAGTGGTCAAGGAATTCTACACCAATGCAGTGGAACATGAGCAGGGCAGGGTCAAGGTTCGAGGAAAGATCATCCCCATCCACTCTTAGGCGATCAACTCTTTTTACAGGACGCCCGCTTTTCATCGCCCGGACCAGTACTAGGCCTTCTTGGAGGGAGAGGACAGAGACATCAACTCCATTACAAGCCATATCTGTGCAAGGCCTCCGACGTGGAAGTCGACGGGAGGGCAACTCACATCCTTCAAGCGCAGCGACATGATGTACGACGGAGGAAGTTTTTTCATTTTATCTCTGCCAGGATGATTTCATCGACCCACGTGAGCGAGGTGACCATGGATAGGGTGCTCCTGTTGCATGTCATTTATAGCGAGATGACGATCGATGTGGGGAGGCTGATTTACCACCAGATCTGTGCCAGCGCGATAGCTCCCCAGGGCAATTACTACTTCCCATCCCTCATCACAAGGCTCTGCAAGAGGGCGAGAGTCAAATGGGAAGCGGCAAAGGAAGTCCTGAATTGCCAGGCAATCATCATCAACAACCTATCCTACTGCACCCAGCCACGAGTTCGCACCGCCACGACTCGCCCCACAGCAGTGCCATAGTGGGACCCTCCTCTCAACCGCCGACTACCAGCGAACAACTGACCAACTTGGAGAACCTCATGGAGGCTCAAGCTAGGTTTTTGCGTCAGTTCAACAGGACGATGGAGGCCCGCTTCCGCCGGTTGATGGAGGAGCGCCACATCAACACATCGACTCTTCCACCATTCCCATCGACGCCTCCGGAGTTCCGAGCTTGCTTCAGACAGTCCTCCTAGTATCAGGGTGGCAAGAGCGAGGACGATGACGCAACCAAGTCTGATTCATGAGGGAGTCCTAGTCCTTTCTATTTTTAAATTTTTATTTTATTTAACTTTGTCTTTATTTTCTAGGTCATTTTTAGTTTTATGCACTGAGGACAATGCATCTCTCAAGTTTGGGGGGTGTATAATTCTCGACTGTAGGTTTTTTTATACGTTTTATGTAACTTGCATGTTATGTCAACTTCTGCTACTAAAAGTTATCTTGTTTTCAATCCATTTTGATGAAATTATGCAAGGGTGAGAAAAATCTTTGACTTGGAATTGAATTCATAAAAAAAATTGGCAATTCAGATTAAGGACTATGTGTAAAAGCAAGTTGCAAGTGACATGTGAATGAATCAAAAGAATTTCATAGTACATTGTTCTAATTCAATTATATGTCAATTTTTTAGACTGAAATGATAAGAACTGAGTTAAATGATTGCTAACCAAGTGCTTTAAGGGAATTAATGAATTCAAAAATGGTAATACTTCACAAAAAGAATTTATTGCATATTTAATACCCCTACCAAGTTATCAGAACAGTAAAAAGCGAGTGATTGACCTAAGCTGAGTAATCGGGACTTGGCATCAACAAATGTCAAGGTTCGCGTAAAAAAGCAAAGAAAAATCATAGTAATAATGCTTTAAAATCAATACTCTCTCCAGATACCCTGAAATATGGTGAAGGAAGCCAAAAAAAAACAAAGACAGATCTCCAGATATCCTGAAATATGGTGAGGAGAGTTTTGCAATAAGTTTGGGGGGGAAGAATTTTTTTAGTTAGGCAAAAATTGAATCTGGTGAATGATTTCCATTTTCTTTGACTAGTTAGTTCAGTTTAAACCTTGGTTCACCTATTTTTATTGATTTTCTAACTAGTTTCTTTTTATCAAGAGGAAGATTAGCATGTGAATTATTACTCTGTACTAAAGAATTCTGTCATCTACATGTAACTTGGTTCGCGATTGAACGATGAAAATGCATGTCCTGTTTTGTGAAATGGAGTATTTTTCAAGTTTAGATTATTCTTGACCTTGTTGAATAGAGAAATGGATTGGTAGAAGCATAATGGGAAGCAGGTTGAGTTGACGGAGTCCACATTCATTCATTCATTATGTATGCATGTGTTCCTCGAGGACTAGCAACATTTATGTTTGGGGGTGTGATAACTCGTGAAAATGTGAGTTATCAATCTAAGCATGGTTCTACCCTAGTTAACATCTAAAAGAAATTTGGATAGAATTCACTTGCCTGAAGTGAAGATTTGCTTCCTCGTTTCTCACTTTCTCTCTCTAACTTCCTTTCCTTCCTCTCTAAGGCTAAAACGTGGTGGGGGTGGAAAATGCTCAAATGGAGCTGGAATTTGGAGTGCCTAAGACGTCTACCCCTTGGCCCTATTTATATTTTTGATTTTTCATCAAATTGGAATTTACCCCCCTTGCTTGAGGTATTAAATTATAAATGTATTTTTTTCTAATTTTCAAAAGGTGCATGGAGCCATGTACAACCCACCCTACAAAAGCTCAGCCCCCCTATGGCAACCCTATTTTCATTTTTTATTTTTTATTTTAAAAATTAATTAATTTAAGCTAATTAAATCCTAGCCCTCGATTTATAATGATGATGAATGTATACCATTGATTTTGGTCAAGGATCCCAACCACCCTCTTCTGGAGCTCTGATTTTCATTAATTATTTTTATTTTTAATTATTTAACTTTAATAAAAAGTCAAATTTATAATTAATGAAAAGTAGAGCTACTTTTTTATCTCTAAATGATATTTCATCTTGACCTTTGATTCATAATTTTTATCAAATATTAAACCATTCATCATGATCATCATAATATTTTGGCCCTCCATAAAAAATTTCATCTCAATCCGACATCCGGATTGCAAGTTATGAATTTTTCTTCAATTTTTCACTAAAATCCGAAATTCTATTAAAATATCAAAAAGTATTGCTATTTCGTCCTGTAGTAATTAAATCTCCTTTTTTGTCTTTTTGTGATTAAGTTAATCCAAGTGATTAACTCTTAATCACGTGTCTTAATCCTAAGGTTACTATTCACATGCATTATTCATCCGAATTTCATAAATAATTATTTAACCTCTATTCCCACGTATTTTCATATCCATAAATGTACATGTTCCAAATATATTACCTAGAGTTTACTACCCTAGAGTTTTATACACGTGTCTAAGATCGGGGTTCCACACCCCGTTTCTAGTATCCCGCAGTTCCGTGAACTCTACTCTAATTTCTCTTTGCAATTGTTAGCTTTAGTTTAAATCCGTGAACTCAGAAATTTCTACCCATCGAAAGCAATTAATTAATTAATAATTCTAGTTAACAATTCCTCGTGGAAACGATACTCTACTCACTCTATATTACTTGACACAACACGTATACTTGCGTAAATAGTGAGCATTTTAATTGACATATCGCAGCTCGTCAATTTAGGAATGAATATTTGATTTTTATATGACTGTGCGTTATGGATTTACACTTGCATGTGATGTTTAATGCTTTTTACAAGATTATCTACCTTGTAAGATGATTTAATTGCATAATTAATCCTTGAAAAAAAAAATTCTTTGCTAGATCCATGTGTAGGGCATAGGTTTTCTCTTTGCTAAGGGGAGTTGTTTAATGGAAAGGAATATACCGTTAAACCCTATGTGGTCATGAACAAGTTATGAATTATTCAATTCTACTTTATTTAATGGCATGGGAACATAGTAATTGAATAGGGTATAATTAGCTTTATATGCATTGGAAGACATATATATAGATTATTGAACTTGTACTAGTAAATCCCTGCACGACCTAATGAAAAGGAACCAATGCAATATAGTTTAGATTCAAGGATTCCGAACTATCCATCTGTCATCCCCAATTGATAACTCCTTTCAGTATTCCAGTTGTTCCGTGAGACTCTTTTATCTTTTCTTATTGTAATTGATAGAATTAGTTTTAAGTTTGAAATCGAAATTCTCTACTCACCGAAAGCAACTAAACTGACAAATAGTCCTAGTTAGACCATTTCCTCGTGGGAACGATACTCTCTCACTCTTTATTACTTGATTCGGCACGTATACTTGCTTTAGAAGCGAGCAATTTTAATAGACATATACGCAGCTCGTCATCCCCCTCTAGTGTGACCAAGTCGCTAGCATACCATCACTACGATGTTCATGTCATGTTGATAATGATGCGTTGACATTATTTATGAAATGCCTATATTGAGAATGAATTTGGCTACTTGAAAATATTTATACGAAAAGTTTGCCTGAAAATGATAATTCTTGCTCATTGAGTATTAGTATTCACGTTTTGTTTTTCCAACACTAGACAGGTACAAGAAGGATTCCAGAAGAAATGAGTAGGTTTAACCGGGGAATTGTGGTTCTTGTATTCCTTTGCATGCATCTACATGAATGACATATTGTCTCATACTTTTCCATTATCGCATAACTGGAGATTTGTAGATAATCCAAACATATTATAAAGAGCTAACTCTTTATTATCAGAAGGCAAATCTATGATCAGTTTATTGTATGTATGGAAATTATTGCTATGCCCATATATTTAACTAAAATCAAATAAGAATAGAAAAATAACTTCCGGTTGCATGGAATCCTATTTTATGGTGATGTTGATGAATCCCAATCATTTTAGTATCTCATTACTTCACATGTTTGCGTGATGCCAGAAGGTAACTGAAGACCATAGCATTTTATTTTTTAATTAATTTTGTTGGTTGGTGCACAAGATAATCCTTCAGGTTCCCATTGGACTTTATTTTCATGACAAACCATAATGACTAATTACTTGTGTATTAGCTCACTAACATTTGTCTTTTTGCATTATAGGGCTTGGCGAATAAGTTCCTCTTACATATTCGAGAAGTAGATTCCATTCTTCAGGTTTGCCCCTTAACATTGTATCTCTAAAATTTTGTTAGGTTTTTGTTGTTGGTTAAATTCCTATATGCTCAAGGACTTATATTCTTCTCTCATAGACGGACTCAAACAATTAGATGGACCAAGGTTTTTAAGGGATTCATTGTATTTCATGCTTCCTTTCATTTAAATTCATGTTTTATACTTGTATTCATTTCCTTTTCTTATAATTGGAGTGAGGATTATTCTTTTCGAACTTCCTATTTTAATTTCTAATCAAAAGTCATTCAATTAAAATAGATTTGTTGCTTTCTGAAAATGTGTGAAGTTTTGATAACCTGTTGTTAAAACTAAGCTATTTTTAAGCTTGTTGTGTAGAAGACTATGAAGTATAAGAAGGTAATGTTTGTATTTGAATTCGTATGTGTAACAATGTATCATTTAGAAAATTAATCTTATTATATTGTGTAATGGGTTTTTTTGATGAGTTTTATGCAGAAATCATTTATGCCTTGTATTTTTTTTTATTGATGTAGGATTAAAATTTAAATTGAAGACAACTTATGCATTATTTGGAGAGCATTTTAATATTTTAAGGTATAGATATGTGCTTTGTTTTTTTTTTTTTTGTTAACAGGTTAATTTGCTATAGAAGCGCATTATTGTAGACATAAAAACAATATTAAATATAATAAGTATATTGTTCTTAAAAGGAAATAATCAAAAAATTATTTATTTTTAATGAATTGAAAAGGTAATTGCAACAAAATTTATGAATTACTGCAACGAACATATTCATTGGTATGTGTAAACCATGGTTAATTTGTAAGTTGCAACGAAAGTTTTTCATTGATAATGCGAAGTAATTGCAACGAAAATGTTTTATTGCAAATTGATTTATGGTAATGTATTAACCATGGTTAATTTGCTACAAAATTGCAACGAAATTCAGGATAATTGGAACGAAATTTTTCATTGCTAATATAAGATCAATTGCAACAAATTTTCGTTCCAAAATACCAATAGAAACAACCATATTGGAACGAACGTGCAACAATCATTTTTCATTGCAATTGATCTTATTGCAAAGAATTTTCGCCAGTTGCAATGAAAATGTTCATTGCAATAACCAACTTTTCTTATAGTATATATTTAGGATTTATGAAAATATAATTTTATCAATATATTTACTTAGAACTGTCCGAACCAGAGAACCGGCAGTCTAACCGGAATGGACGGTCGAACCGGATTCTCCCGGTCGAACCGTCGGACCTAATATATACTTTAAAAAAAACCTAAAAACCAACCCACTGCTCCCGACGCCTGCTTGCCCTCTCTCGTTCCTCCCTTCATGAAACCCTACTGCTCACTCGTCGTTAACGACGCTGTGCCCGTCGCGCTCGCCTCGACGCAATCGCTGCCTCGCAGCAGTCACCCTAGCGCCGCCTTGCCTCCTCGATGCAATCACCACTCACCGCCTCGACGCAATAGCCCTTACCGAGCACGCTGCTCGTCGCCTCGCAATGATCCATATCTGAGAACTCAGAGACTTGCAATCAAATTTCAAATCTAGATCTGATGAATAGAATGATGTGAACGGGATTGCAGTGATTAAACTCTGCCTAGATCTCATTGTCAAAGCAAGCTGTTAATCATGGCTGCCATCTCATAGAGTTTCATGGAGGGAGAGCATACTTGTTTTTGGCAGTGGCTGCCGTACTTGATGTGGAATTGGTTAGATTCCATTTAGTTCATCTAGGAGGCGTGATGCCATTGCTGGAGAACGAAGACTACAGTTTCAGCTACTGGAGCTGATGAGGATCATTGATGATTAGCATTTGGATGGCAACAACTGGATTTAGATCCAGCAATGAATGGCAACTATTTCTTTTTTCAATGGGCCAAAAATGTTGTTTGATGGCTTGGGCATTTTAGGAATTTAGGATGATGGCTTGGGCATTTTAGGAATTTAGGGTCACATGTTAGGGGTATAGGAGGAATTCATGAGACTATATGGATATATTAGAAATTAGGAATAGAAGTTGTAGGCACAAGACAAATTTTCCCTTTTTGAAAACATAAACTTAAACAATAACTAAACAATCTAGTATATTAGCCTTAGACATCCTGAAGCTTATGCGCATGGATTGAACATTGGGACTAATAACATAAAAATTGTCAAATATTTATATAAGATCATATGATTTTTAGTGAAAACATAATAAAAAAAGCAAATATTTTACAAACTAAAAGATTTTAATAAAAATTATGATAAATTAATTTTAAAATCTATGTTTGATGAGAATGATGCATTTAATAGTTTATAGACTTTAAAATTTTCATTTTTTGCTAAACACGGGAGATGTTCTTAATTTTTATATTATTATAGGTTATTTAATTGTTCCAATTTTCAACACTTACAGATTTATTTTATTTCTTATTTTTCTACTTATGTTTATAGCAATTCATAAAGGTACCGAGATATACATGAAGAATTCAAGAACCAACAACTAAGCAACAACGGTCAGGACTTATTACAAGTTTAAGTCTTTCAGGTTAGTTAATATAGTTAATTTTTCTAAAATTCATGCGTAAAGATTTTTTAAAACTTTCTATTAATTTTTTCCTGCATGTTTTGTACTTATATTGCGGTTCTTAAAATCTAACATATATATTTAGTATTTATGAAAATATAATTTTATCAATATATTTACTTAAAATTTAAAAATAATTTAATATTTACGACATCATAAATATGTCATGCTGATGTCACCGGTCGAACTGGTTTGCTTAACTAATCAAATCGGTTCGAACCAGACTAGTTCCTTTACCAGTTCAATCAGCAGTTCGGTTCTGACAACATTCTGTAGTATCCTCTGTCAAATTAGGATGGGTCACGAGTTGACCCGACCCTATTTTCACCCCTAAGTTTAATTAGTGCTAAGCAAAGCTTAAGAACAACAACAACAAATCTCAAAATTAGAATTAGTCTTTCAAGTAAACAAAATATTCTAAATGAAACAAAAGAAATTAGCAGACCAAAGAATCTAGAAATTAAAAAATCACCGACACCTAAGACCTTGCATGCATGCATGCATGAATCTATTAAAGGAATAGATTCACCAGTCCATCCTGTCTCTCTATCCTTTCTAGTATATGTTATATATTATATGCGTATGATTTGTTTGATTTGGACAAGATGAAACTGAGCAAATCCATGTGACACGAGCGTTGATCTCGTTACGGAAAACCCACTCACTATATTCCTACCAAGCTCCACCAACCGTACGTACATGCAATAGGAATGGAACTAATGAAATGGATTGGACAATAAGAGGCAACATGCATATTCCTCCACCACTAGCCAATCCAAAGTGCGTTGTGGTGATGATTTAAAGAGACAGGTAGCATTGCAATAGTGTGGAAATCAAAAGCAAAGAGAAACAAAATTATAAAAAATTATGAGCCTTATGCCTTCGGACTCAGGCACAACAACAACCATTACCATAAAAATAAAAATAAAAACCAACAACTATTGGGAAAACCTTAGTGATTAAATCCATAATCAACCCAAGATCCTCCATGCTAAATCACTAAGAAAATAAAATCATAAGCAAAAGCATACCTGAATCCATGGAAGTAGTTGTTCTTGAATCCTGTGGTTTCTGGGTCTTCCAAGTTAATGCCCTAGGGTTTTCTGGAGAAGGCGGCTCATCTTTTCTACTGATGGGATGTTAGAAAAGAAACCCTGATAGGTGCATAACTTGGGGACCACAACCATTTATATAGGAAGTCTATCTGTCGTATTTCTAATTTAGCCCATCATAAAAATAGAAATTAGAAATTATGTTGTAGGGTTTCTACGAATAAGAGACCCATACTTTATTAGATGATTTAGGTCCATAGAACCTTATAAGATCACTTAAAAATTGGGTCGCTATTTATGATAGCGTATATATATATATATAATTAATATATATGTTTGTCCAAAATCCAACAATCTCCCACTTGGACTACTATTTTATAATTATATACATAACCCTATGAGCTCAAAATCTTTTGCTATCATACCAAAAATTATCTCCGAACAATCTCGTCCATTAGTTATACTAACATAGGACCAAGGCGGCCTTTGTCACATTTATCGTAACTAAACCCATCCATGATCACATATATCAAACATAACCAAACGACATAGATCAAGTATGGATGCGTAGCATGAAAATTACATGTAATGTGGTCTAACATGTCTATTTCTAGCTGATCTGACTTATTTCGTGAGATCAAACCAAAACCAAAATACTTGATATTTTATTTCTGTAAAAAATATCCATAACCATAGTAAAGTGTCCAAACCAAAATATCAAATAAATACAAACTTCCACTTAACTAGCATATCATTAAATGATGCAACACTCATATAGCAGTATGCTCATGAAAGATCATAAGGTATTACCCTTAGTAAACGGATCCGCAATTTTGGAGTTTGTCGCAATATGCTTTATAGACACTTTATTTTCCTAAATTCTTCCTTTAACAACCAGGAACATTGCTGAACTCCTATTGTTGTTGGAATATTAGACTATTAATTTATTGTCACAAAATAACTTAAGTGGTCTTTCAATATTATCTATATTTTGCAGCCATGTGAAAAAATTTTGTAGTCGAATTCTATAATTGGATGCCCATAATATGCTATAAACTCTGTTGTCATGGTTGAAAGCCTATAAGTGTCTACTTAGTACTTTTTCCTGATATGGCTTTTCCAACAAGCAGATAAATATAGCCTGAAGTGGATCTGAAATTGTATTTGTATCCAATAAAGTCAAAATCTGAATACCAAAGATCTCTAACTTACCTGACTTTCTGTATATGAACATGTAATGTTTTGTTCTAAAAAAATGCTTTAAAAATTTGTTCGGTTGCTTCTTAAAGATCCATTCCTAAATTACTTAAATATCTACCCAACATCCCAACAATGTACACAGTAACCGGATGCATACAAGCCTCAGATTCAAAACCTAACCATAAATCAAACTTCCCACTGCTAAAGCATAGGGAATCTTTTGCATTTCCTTAGATTTAAAATCATTCTTTGGACACTAATTTAGATAAAATTAATTTTATCTCCCTTAGCAAGGAGGTATTATCTAATTTGCACTCCTGCATACCAAGTATCTTAAATATTTTCTTGATGTAGGTCTTTTGTGATAATTGAACTTTTGCTTGTCCTCAAGCAAATATAAAGGAATTCAAGAACAAATTGCAAAATTTCAAAACTCTGAGCAAAAAGTGGAAATAAATTTTTTGCCAATTACCAAAAACTAATGAGAGTATTAAACTAAAAATTTTGAAACATGACACTCTTTGAAAATCTCGGTCAACAATCCCTTCTCACATGACTAATACTGTACACTCTGTCACTGACTGTGCTTTCAATCATTAAGAGTTCAAAAACTCCCGCAATAAGCTCCTAATTATCAAATATCTTCCTCATTTATTTGGTTATTCAATACACACATTCGATAATTTAAGTAATAGTAGTGATGCAGAAAATATCAGTCAAATTATCTGATATACATCTCATTAAATTTTTGCATTTAAATTTCGTCTACCAACTCAATTACCAATTCATAGAATCATAAGGGCTTAGTAGGACAACGGTTAGGTTTGGCACAAGAAATAAAATTTCAAAAATTTTCAAAAATTGAACCGTCTCCACATGACTTGAGCCTCATTTTACAATAGGAAATAATGTTACCCCCCACACTTAGTGCTTTCATTTTTTTGGAAGCCTATTCTTACCCTTAGTTTAGTAGATTTTTTTAACCAAGTCCGACAATAATTTTCCTCACCACATTTCAGGGTATCCAGGAAGTCATTTTCATTATTTGCACAGTCAGGAGATCAAACCTTATTCCCGTTTTACTTTTCAGCTCAGAATTCAGTTTCAAAGTTAGTTCAACTAAGTGGAATTGAGGTTTAGAAAAAAAAAATTTAAGTCTAGACTCAATGGGGGTAAACAACTGTTATACTTTCAAAGATAGGCTCATCATGAAAAAAATGCCTTAATCATGTCTATGAATTGGTTAAATAGAGTTTTGACTTTAAAAATTCTTCAACCAGAATAAAATTTTTCATGTATATGGGAAAAACTACCTTCTTAAATGATAATTGTGTGTATTAGAAAATTTTTTGATAAATTAGAGAGGATTACTCTGATTTTGAAAGAAAACAAAATTGGTTCCTTGGTATATCAGTTTCATCAAGTGATTCAGGTCAAAAATCTAAGTATTTTCAACAAGTACATGTTTAAAAACAAATTTAACATCTCATTAAGGTTTAGCTCTTTTCGTAACTCAAGGATTTTGAAATTCCAAGTATGGTTTGCTTATAAGACATACAAGAGTTCAAAATGGGGTCTCAATCAGTCTAATATCACAATTTATGCAAGAATTGCCCAAAATTTTCAAAAAAAAATTTGAATTTTTTTTTACACTATCACAAAAATTATAATCATGATAAAAATATAATCATCAGGGTAGTGAAAAAAATATTTAGAGAAAATTAATGCAACGCATTCACCCCCACACTTGAAATTGACATTGTCCTCAATGTAAATCATGTCATCAAAATAAAGGAAGTAATTATAAAAAGAATGTGAGATGTTAACTTCCCTGTTTTGGCGAGTTGAACCGAATTTTCATCCATAGTGCTTCCTTCCAAGTAAGCTCCGAAAAGTAACCAATAAAGCTCCAAATTAAAAAAATATCAAAATTCTAAAATAAAAGAAACTAAAAGAAAAATTAAAGCTAAAACTTCCCTGAAAGAAAAAGGAAAAGTTCGACTTGCCTCCCGAGAAGCGCTTGGTTTAAAGTCATCAGCCTGACTTCAGTTTGATCCAACTTTCTCATTTCCCTGATTCTTTTTCTTGCATTCAGATTTTCTTGCATTCGTCGTTCTTTGAATTGGCCTCCATATTTGCTTGAGAACTTTTCCTGCCAATGAACCACTGGAATTAGTTTTAAAAGAATGACAAGAAGGAGAATGAATTGTTACCAGTTTGTCGGCTTTTCTCTTTTGTTCATCAGATTTCTGTTGTTTCGATCTCCCGCTTTTAGATGTTGCTACCGATTTAGCAACTTGTTGATTCAAGTCTACCGCAGCTTCTCCTTTACTTGTGTACGTTTGAGTTGAAATTTCATTATTTGTTGGCTTATTGACCACGTCAACCTGTAAACAAGAGTTATCAAGAGAGGAGTTTTTCATGGTTGAGAAGAGGTTGAATTCCATTTTTTCATCTCCAACTGTCAGAGAAAGTCAACCATTCTTAACTTCTATGATGGCTCCAACAGTGGCTAAGAAAGGTCGTCCAAGAATGATTGGAATTTGGCGGTCGTCCTCCATGTCAAGGACTACAAAGTCAACTGGACTGAATAGCTTTCCGACTTTCAAGGGAACATCTTTAAGAATGCCAATCGAGAATTTGATTGATCGATCGGCCAGTTGGAAAGACATAGAAGTTGGTTTTAGATCACCGATGTTCATCTTTTTACAGATGGAGAGAGAGATCAGACTTACACTAGCTCTGAGATCACATAGCGCCTTGCTAATTTAGACATTCCCAAGAGCACAAGGAATAGAAAAGCTCCTAAGATCTTTTAGCTTTTCAGGTAGCTTGTTCTGCAAGATGGCGCTGCACTCCTCGGTCAGTGCAATGGTTTCATGCTCCTCGAGCTTTCTTTTGTTGAACAGCATCTCTTTTAGAAATTTTTCATAAGTTGGCATCTGAGAGATCATGTCGAGAAATGGCACGCTGATTGATAGGTTCTTGAGTGTTGACATAAATTTCTCGAACTGCTTTGGAAGTTTTGCCTGTCTTTGCCTTTGAGAGAAGGGAAGAGGAGGCTTATAAGGAGATGGTGGGACGTACGGCTTCTCCACCACTGGTTGGGGTTGTGGCTCTTCTTCTTGCTTCGGTTCCTACTCGGCCTCTTTTTCAGTGTCAATTTGAGGTGGTTGAGATGGGTCGAGCTGCTTCCCACTCCGCAAGGAAACTCCCTGCACTTGTTCCCTAGGGTTTACTTTAGGCTGGCTAGGGAGTTTGCCCTGGTCTCTATGGGCTGTGGTAGTGGCATGTTGGGCAATTTGATTTCAAGCAGTTTAATATGAGTTTTCATTTGGCTCATTTCTTCAAGTAGTTTATCAATCAAGGGATTAGAGGATTGTGCTTGAGGTGGTGCAGGTAGTGCGGGCTGAGTTTGGTATGAGAGATGGTTCAGTGGTCTTCTTAGGAGACCAGATGGCTTATTATTTTGAGCATAATTTTGGGTATTTGACTGGTTTGCCCAAGAGAAATTAGGGTGGTTCCTCCATCTAGGGTTGTAAGTGTTTGAGCAAGAGTTACCATAAGTGCGAGTATCGTGCTGGTTATTGAATGCATTGGCCTACTCGCTTCTGGTGTCCTGGATGGCAAAACTACACTCAGACGTGTAGTGTGAAGCTCCACAGATCTCACATGAAATTTGTCGAGAAGATACGCTCCGGTTCGTGGGTTCCTGCTTCTTTTGCTGCAAAAGTTGATCAATTTTAGCATGAAGAGAATTTATGGATTCGATGTCATATACATTACCTAGCCGAGAGGGTCCTCAGATGTCGCCGTATTGAGAATCATAAAGAGCCAAATCATCAAGGAGTTCGAGAGCCTCCTCATCAGTAAATCGCATGAATCAGCCACCAGCAGCTGAATTGACGGCACTTCGGCTAGGTCGATCGAGTCCATTGAAAAAATTTTCAATAATATCACCCTGCGAGATGCCATTATGTGGACACTTGCACTGCAAATCTTTCATTCTCTCTCATGCATCGTATAGAGTTTCGCCATCTTTTTGGACGAACTGATTGATTTTATCCCGGAGTTTCCTGATTTTAGCGGGTGAAAAGAATTTCTCCAGGAAAGCAGTAGAGAGCTCATCCCATGTGTTAAAAGTGTCGGGCAGCATAGAATAGAACCGCTCGCTTGCCCTGTCATGAAGAGAAAATGGAAAAAACTAAAGACGGATTACCTCGCGCGGGATATTTTGTACCTTGATTGTGTTACACAGTTGCAGGAACTTAGTGATGTGTACGGTTGGGTTTTAAGAGAGTAGTCCTGCAAATTGGTCCTGTTGAACCATTCGAATAAGCCCGGGATTGCGTTCAAAATTTCTTGCATCAATTTCTAGTTCCACTATGCATGATCGAAATCCTCGAGGGTTCGGGCAGTTCCGATCACTAAGAGTTACCCTTCTTGGAGGAGCGTTGTTCTCAGCCTGGCCTTCCTCCTGCTCTTGATGTGGCAGGTTTGGATTGTTGCATTCTGCCATGGTGCCTTGAAAAGATTGCTACTGCTTGTACTCACGAGTTCTTCTCCGAAACGAACTTTCAGTCTCAAGGTCAGCAACAAAGAGCTTTTCAGCTAGTTATTTTGCAAAGCTTCTAGTATATGGGTGCATACAAAGGTTAACTAGCTAGTTCAGAAAAGATGAAAATAAATAAGAACAAGAGACAAAAAGAAAATAAAATAAATAAAATAATAAATAATAAATAAATAAAATTAAAAATAATAAAAATAGATAGAGAAAAAAACAGAAAATAGAAAGAGAAAAAGAATAGATAAAGAAAATAGAGAAAGAAAAAAAACAGAAAGTATCTAAAACTAAAATTTAAAGTAACGCCGAATTCCCCGGCAACGGCGCCAAAATACTTGTTTGCAATCTCACCGCAAATGCACGGGTTATAGATTGTAGTATATAAATTATCAATTCACAGGGAATTCGGGACTATAAACTTTGCTTTTAAACACTTTCGTGTCGAATATGGAGAGAATATAGCAAATAAAATGGAAAAATGGGAAGAGAATATAGTAAAAAAATGGAAAAGAAATAGAAATATGGGAAGAGAAAATTGAAAATTAGAACGAGTAGAGAAAATGAGAGTGCAAGTACTTAGGGTCTAGGATTTCACATGCGTCTCTTGCAACAAGTAGCGGTATAATGATTTAATCTGGATATTGTTTGTTAAAGGAGAACAAACCCTAATTTATCCTTGCACCTTCTCTCGAAACCTACAGGGCGTACCCTAATTTTCTTAACTACCTATTCTCATGGGATTAAGTTAATTATAATCCATTAAGTTCTGTGGTTTGTTCATGGAATTCCTCAAGGTCATCATGCCTATTCTCATAGTCTTAGATTTCTAGGTTTAATATCTTGATTATCGTATATTATGTTTCCACCTCTCGGTTCCATCACCTAATATATGGAATTATGCCAAAGTACGGGCCCATATACAAAGCAAGCATTAAAATCACAAGATATTAAATTAACAACAATATCCACCATAAATAAATTAAAAATCCACATCACGCTACATTGTACACATGCTACATCCTAAACCCTAGATTTAGGGTTTAGCCAAGCATGTTTAAGTCCAAAATAAAATTAAAATCAAAATCCATCTTAAACAAGACAATTAAAAAAAGGAAAAAGATAGGAAAGCTTATTGGTTTGAAGCCCCCGATGGTGTGTCGGCTGCTCCACACCACTCGCCAGTCCGCCTCTTGCTCGTGCTCTCCACCTTCTCTCTCTCTCTAATTTTCCTCTCAAAATTTACAGAATTTCTCTCGCTGGAATCTCCTCCTCAAAATCTTTGCTGCCCGACCTATTTATAACTGCTACCATGGCATTGCTTTGATTTTGCATTAATCATATGCGTTGCGCAATTCTTCTGCCACAATCGAATTGCGTTAGGAATTCCTACTTGAATGGATTGTATGCACCAGAAAATTTGCGCACAAGAACTTTTGATGGTGTAGCTATTTTTCAATTGGACGGCTTGAAATTCTCAAAAGGCTACTGTTCTATTTGGCTTAAATGGCTTGGACAGTAGCATAAATATAAAAAAACAAATCGTGTGAATTGTTGAATCAAATTTCTGACCGTTGATGGGATTAAATGGACAGAAATTTAGACGCTATCTGTGGCGCCCCTAACCGGGGTGCCTAGAAGCCTTACTCCGGGATCTTGTCGATTGGTAAATGTGAGTCAGGATTGTTACCCTAATCACACGGCAGATACTTAATTGGATCTTGTCCAAATTTTTTTTCTTTCTTTTTCTTTCATCACATAAGCATATACTTTATTCATAATAGACTCATCTATATCATCATAAAACCATTCATATCTTCTTTTTATTAAAATAATTCACATAAGTACAATCATGTTTGTAATATCCATAAAACATGTCTTTAACATGATTATTATACATTTGTCCCTTTGGACGCATACATAGAACTGCAATTAATTTTACAGGTCATTTCTACCTAGCATCCTTTATGAGTCAGCTCCATAGCCTGTTTGTCATTTTGAAAACGCATATGAGTAATAATACTCAGTAAGCAAGCCTTTTTCTTTGGCAAGTAAACATTTTCCTTCCAGTCAAATGCATTTCTCCCCATTTGGTAGGAGACACTTACCAAGTGATCAATTACCAATGAGACAGAAACTTTTTCATGCATTTCATGAGAATGCAATACATTCATTCATTCATGACTTTCCTTGTGCCTCCAACCTCTGGGAGGACGCCGCCGGCACACAGCCCTTGCGACTTGGCAATAGTGAAAGGGGACCCTCTGATCCGCTTACTACCTCCACCAAAGCCTCTTCCTTATGCACCATGTTCATACATATGCCGACATGAAATGCTCCGTAAAACTTGATAAATCATTTAGAAAGTAATTTAACAAGCAATTAGCAATCATTTCATGTAAAGCATTATAGGAATGACTATCCTTAAATTTAATTCATAAAACACATAAGCAAACAATTTGCAATTATTTAGAAATATTTTAGAAAGCATATAGCTTGTTTACCTCCTTAGTCTGTGTCCTCCACCTTTTCCTTTCCTTTTCCTATACAAGAAAAAATGATATTTTATCTATATCATTCCATGTCTTAGATTGCTCCCATGCATCATTCATTACCTCTTTTCTATAGAAGTTAATTTTATAAAGATATTTGGTCATTACCTCCTTATATGAATTTTTTATCCATAAATTCGTTTAAAAATTTCATCTATATATTCTTCAAGATATAAATACTAATATCATCTTTTTCCACCCAATTTACATTTTTACTGTTCATGGTACTGTTCATGATCACTATTCATGGGGTTACTATTCACGTTTACTATTCGCCCGAGGTTACTGTTCACAGCACCGTGGGGTTACTGTTCATGGGTTCCAAAAATTGACATTTTTTTCAAATATAAAAAATACCATGACATAGCTTATGTTTAGTATATCATGGAAAAATTCATAAATTTTGAATTTATCATCATTTAACTTGGCTAAATAAATCATTTTCTCTATATACTAAAATTCATCATAATTTCACTTAAGCATAATCCTTAATTCCAAAAATTATGAGATTAATATATCATCATTCCAAAATTATAATTATCATAAACATTCATCCCAAATCATCTTTTAGCAATTTTGGAGCATTATTTGTACATTTCATACATGATTTTCCCGAATGCTCTATCTTCGCTCCAAATTTTTGATATTTTGGCATAATTCCACTTTGGCATTATAACCATACTTATTTTCTCATACTTAGGAATTATCTAAGCATTATTTTACCTTATCTAACATCCAAAATAAGTTTGAGGAGAATTCACTTACCCCAAGTGAAGATATGCTCCTTCTTTCTCCTCTTTCTCTCTCCTCTCCTTCTCTCCTTGCTTCTCTTGGCTTAAAACGTGGGTGGGGGTGGGAAAATGAGCTCTTGCTCAAGCTTGGAAGCTGAGATGTGTGCCTTGTACGTCCACCCCTTGGCCCCTATTTATAGGGTTTGATTTTTCTTGAAATTATAATTTACCCCCTGCTCAAGGTATTAAATTGTAAATGTATTTTTTTCTAATTTCCAAAAGGTGCTTTGAGCCATGTGCAGCCCCCTAGATACTGTTCACGCCCCCTATGGCAGCCCTATTTATTTATATTTTTTTATTTTATTAAAATTAATTTTTTTAAGCTAATTCAATATCATCCATTGATCTTTGATGAGGATGAATTTGAGCCATTGGATTTGGCTCCCATTTTTCACAGCCCCTACACATCCAGCCCCCCTTACAGATTTGCATTTATTTTTTTTATTTTTTTATTATTTAAATTTAATAAAAGTCAAAGGAAATTAATGATAAAGATAAGCTTCCTTTTTAATCTCCAATTGACGTTTCATCTTGACCCTTGATTCGTGATTTTCATCATATCTTATACCATTCATCATGAATTTTTAACCATCCATAAAAAAATTTATCTAAATCCGACGTCCGGATTGCAAATTATGAATTTTTCTTTAAACTTTTACTAAAATCCAAAATTCCATTAAAATATCAAAAAGTATTGTTATTTCGTCCTGTAGTGATTAAATCTCCCTTTTGTCATTTTGTGATTAGGTTAATCTACATGATTAACTCTTAATCACCTCAGTTACTATTCACATTACTATTCACGTGGTTTAATCCCACAATTACATTTCTTTAACCTCTAATATACATATTTTCATACTCATGAATATATATTTTATTATTACCTAGGGTTTTATACACGTATCTAAGATTGGGGTTTCACACTATCTGATAGTAAAAAAAAATCAACGGCTGGAATTTCACATATGTTGATCACGTGATTTAAGTGGTGGGTCCCACGGCTGGAATTATTTGGGCAGTCTGAATTGCTTAGGCGGTGCATTGATCTGATCAAGTGGGCTTATTAAATGGGTGGCTGAGATCAAGAGGTTGAGTGTGATGGCTTTGCTTAGAATCTGGTGGGCCCCACATTCTTCAATGCAATTTGAATTTGCGTTGGAGATGACTGATGTGCGTAAGCTGGTAGACCGCATGCTGAATTGGTGGACAGCTTATCATGGTTTGGGCGGTGATTGTTGAACATGATTTTCGACCGTTGAAAATTATAATTTGGACGGCTGAGATGGGCTGATGGGATTGGACCGTGAATGGTTGGTGCTGAAATTAAAATGGACGGCTTGAATTTTCTACTAGATGGTTGAATTAGCTTGGACGGCTGATTTGAGCATGGGTGTTGCAAGCTGGACATTTGGACGTCATGCTCTGGATCTAATTGAACGGCTGAAATTGTTGGAAAGAATCAGGTCGTTCATTTCAAACATTCTGGTGAAATAAAATCATTTTGGACCGCTCCTAACATTCTCAACTTGGACGGTTGAATCATGGATAGCTTTGGACGGTCCAGTTGGAATTTAATGAACGACCAGATTTTAACTGCTGAATAAACAGTTGGACGGCCAAGATGAACGGTGCTGATTTGCTGGCCATAGATGATCAGATGTTTGGACGGTGGTTTTTGGTTGCTTTCACTGTTCAGATTGGCATATTCTGGTGGGCCCCGCTAATCTGCATAAAAAATATTTAAATCGTTAATTCATCAAAATCATTAGTGGGTTATCACTATAAGAATTATTTCATGTCCATTTAATTTCATGTCAACAAATAAAAATGTAATTTCAAGCCAAAAGATTACAAAAATTGTTTAAATAACTTGAAATTAATATTTAATACCCAAATGTTATAAAACCACATTTTAGAGCAAATTTCACATGAAACTCAATTAATTACCCACCAAATTGGTATAAAATGCCCCAAAATATATTATTAATTTTCAATCATCAATAATCCAATAATACATCAAGAATAATCCTGATATATCTGAATTCCTAATATAAAAGAAATATTTTTAAGATATTTCATTTCAAAATTCTTTGACAAAAATATCTTAATTTTATACAGTAAACTTATATTGATGTTGAGAACAGTATATCTGTGTGTTACTCTTACTAAACGTATGATTACTCCTATTGAACTTATAGTATATGCAATCATCAACTGAATTCATTTTAAAACCGAATAAAATGATAATTTGATGAATTTTGCAATACCATTATTAGAAAACTTGCTTGAGATGGACTTTTATTTTAAAAACTGAAAGTCTATTATAAATGCTATCTTTATATCCATTTACTATATCTCAAGATCAAAACCCATTACTAAAGTCATTTATCTTGAAAGAAACTTTTAATAAAATCGGAGAGAAAATTTCTTTGTAATCTATGCCTTCCTTTTGAGTAAAATTCATTGCAACAAGACAAGCCTTATGCCTTTCCATATTATCCTCCTTTTTTGTTTTAAATATCCATTTACAACAATGTGAAACCCCGATCTTAGACACGTATATAAAATCCTAAAGTTGTAAACCCTAGGTAATATATTAATAAAATATATTCATGAGTATGCAAACATATGTATTAGAGGTTAAAGAAATGCAATTGTTGGATTAAACCACATGAATAGTAACCGATGTGATTAAGAGTTAATCACGCAGATTAACCTAATCACAAAATGACAAAAAGGGAGATTTAATCACTATAGGACAAAATAGCAATACTTTTTGATATTTTAATGGAATTTCAGATTTTAGTTAAAAATTAAAGAAAAATTCATAATTTGCAATCCGAACATCGGATTTAGATGAAATTTTTTATGGATGGTTAAAAATTCATGATGGACATGATGATTGGTTTAAGATGTGATGAAAATCATGAATCAAAGGTCAAGATGAAATGTCATTTGGAGATCAAAAAGTAGCTCTACTTTTCATTAATTATAAATTTGATTTTTTATTAAATTTAAATAATTAAAAATAAAAATAATTAATGAAAATCAGAGCTACAGCAAGGGGTGGTTGGGATCCTTGATGAAAATCAATGGTCCACATTCATCATCATCATAATTCAAGGGCTAGGATTTAATTAGCTTAAATTAATTAATTTTAAAAATCAAAAATAATAAATAAAAATAGGCTGCCATAGGGGGGTTGAGCTGCTGTAGGGTGGGCAGCACATGGCTCAAAGCACCTTTTGGAAATTAGAAAAAATACATTTACAATTTAATACCTTGAGCAAGGGGGTAAATTATAATTTCATGAAAAATCAAACCCTATAAATAGGGGCAGGGGTGGACGTCCAAGGCACTCCAAATCCCAGCTCCATTTGAGCATTTTTCACCCCCCCTCCTAACCACGTTTTAGCCTTAGAGAGGAAGGAAAAGGAAGTTAGAGAGAGAAAGTGAGGAAGGAGGAAGGATATCTTCACTTCGAGTAAGTGAATTCTATCCAAAAAAAATTTGGATGTTAAGTAGGGTAAAATCATGCATAGATAATTCCTAAGCATGAGAAAATAAGTATAGTTATAATGCCTAATCAGAATTATGCCAAAACATCAAAAATTTGAAGCAAAGATAGAGCATTCGGGAAGATAACATATGATATGTGTAAATAATACTCCAAAATTGATAAATGATGATTTGGGATGAATGATTATGATAAATATGATGTTGGAATGATGACATATTAATCTCATGATTTTTGAAATTAAGGATTATGCTTAAGTGAAATTATGATGAATTTTAGTATATGGAGAAAATGATTTATTTAGCCAAGTTAATGATGATAAATTCAAAATTCATGAATTTTTCCATGATATACTAAACATAAGCTATGTCATGGTATTTTTATTTTTAGAAAAAATGTCAATTTTTGAAACCCATGAACAGTAACCAACATGTTGTGAACAGTAACCTCGAATGAACAGTAACCTCCTACACTAAATGTGAAGGGGTATTTGCGCCATACCCCCTCTAAGTATGCGAAATAGCATTTTAGACCCCGACATTTGCGTATTAGCATTTTAGACCCTGATAAGTTTCTTTTTTTGCATTTTAAACCCTCCGCCCTAACGCCGTCTGCTGCGCACCGTCTGGCCGTCCTATTGTGCGCATGGTTTTTTTAAAATGACGTAAATGACACTGGTTGAGATGCTTTTAAGATGAAAAGGGGAAAGACTGAACTTTTGGAAGAGGCACGACGTTGTGAAGTGAAGGGACTTTGGGTAATGGACAATGGAAATCTTGTCCTAAGAGACAGGTCCAATTCGTCTCGGGTGACATGACAGAGCTTTGATCACCCAACAGATACATGGTTCCCTAAACAAAAGGTGGGTTTGAACAAAGTCACCGGACTTCGCCAGCGCCTCTTTTCATGGAGGAACTCAGAAGATCCTGCTCCCGGTGCTTATTCTTTCCAGATAGAAGCAGATGACACCAGTTAGTATTACATGTTGTGGAATGATTCTTATAGGTACTAGAGAACTGGAGTGTGGGATGGCCAAAGGTTCCCTTTAATCCCACCAATAACATCAGAACTCATTCAACAACCGGTTGATTGTATCACGTATGTAACAAATGAGAAAGAGAATTACTACTCCTACATTGTGAAAAATGGATCTATCATATGATTTGTCGTGGGAGTATCAGGGCAATTCCTTGATTGGATATGGTCTAATCAGACAAAGAACTGGAATATTTTTATGTCCTACCCATCAGACCAATGTGCTGTTTTTGCTGTTTGTGGGGCCTTTGGGGTCTGTGATTCTAGCAGCTCTACCTTGTGTGGATGTTTGCAGGACTTTCAGCCGCGGTCTCGGAAAAATTGGGAGACGGGTGACTGGGCTGCAGGTTGTGTAGCAGAGGAAGATGTGTTATGTTCTGAGAATAACTTCATGAATGGTAAAAAAGTTGATGTTTTTGCGGATTCCTAATATGAAACTACCTCCAAATTCAAGATCTTTAGTTGTTGAAGGTATTGAAAAATGCCAGGCGGCATGCTTGGATGATTGCTCTTGCTCTGCATATTCCTATAACAGGAGCAGATGCTTTGTATGGAAGGGAGATCGATTGAACCTCCGGAAGCTAGCTGATGGTGATGTTAATCAAGGAGATCTTCATGTTCGTGTTTTAGCAGATAGTAGAGACGCTAAGGTTTGGGAAGGATTTTCTCGTTAGGGCAACGATTTTGTTTCTATTGAGGGGTATTTCTGTCATTTCACACAGTCAGACGGTGCGCAGCAAACTGCGTTAGGGCGGAGGGTTTAAAATGCAAAAAAAGAAACTTATCAGGGTCTAAAATGCTAATACGCAAATGTCGGGGTCTAAAATGCTATTTTGCATACTTAGAGGGGGTATGGCGCAAATACCTCAAACGTGAACAGTAATCATGAACAGTAACTATGAACAGTGAACAGCGTGATTTTGGAAAAAATTGAGATTTATTTTTATATTTTATGAGGATATATGGATGAAATTTTTAAAGGATTTATGGACAAAAATCCATATAAATGAGTAATGACCAAGTATCTTTATAAGATTAATCTCTATGGGAATGAGGTAATGAATGGTTATAAAACAAGCATGAAAAGTAACCTAAGACATGAAATATATGGATAAAATATCCATTTTCCTTGTATAGGGAAAAAGGAAGGAGAAGGTTGAAGACACCGACTAAGAAGGTAAGCAAGCAAACCCTTTTGAAAATATGTTTTATTCTCAAGTATTAATGAAATGTGTTTAAGGATGGTCATTCCTATAATGTTTTGAAATGATGAATGTTTATGAGTTTTTATGAAAAGTCATGTCGGCATATTGATATCATGTGATGTTCATGGACATGTGCATGTGTATGTGTATAATGAAGAGGCTTTGGTGGAGGTAGAAAGCGAATTAGAGGGTCCCCCTTCACTATTGCCAAGTCGCTAGGGCTGTGTGCCGACGGCGTCCTCCCAAGAGGTGAAGGCAAAGGAATGTTATGTGTGAATGAATGCATTGCATTTTCATACATGGATTGAAAAGGAAAGCATGGATTTGAAATGATGTTTTTAAGGGATTGGGCAAATAATTCTCTACATGAGAATGACAAGTCACCTGGTGTAAGAGGTATATAATGCTGGGGAAATCAAAAGTCATGCATGTAGGAGACCATGTAGGCATCAAGAGGAAGAGAGGTTCCCCTTGATGAGGCCAAGTCGGAGAAAGCCGGCGTATTGGACCATGCTATGTGAGATGTTCTCTGGGCTAGCGTACCCGCACACGAAGGTTTATGTCAGGAATGGAAAGGAAGCGTTTGCACATCCAATGTTTATGAAATGATTTTTATGAAAAAGTTTCTGTGCATTTGATAGTTGATCACTTGCTAAGTGTCTTCTATCGAATGGAGAGAAATGCATTTAAATGAAAGAAAAATGCTTACTTATTGAGTTTCGACTCATGTTTCGTTTTCCCAACCTCAGACAGGTGTTGGGAAAGCGAAGAGATGAAAGGCATGTGTTGCTAAAGGAAAAGAGAAATCTACAAAGGTTAGTAGATTTTTTTATGAATAAATTTCCTAATGGGATATGATGAGAAATGAGAAATTATGAAGTTATGCATAATATAAGAAATCGATGATTTATGATGATATGGATGAGTCCATTATGAATGATGATGACTATATGTTATGTGATGAAAGAAAAAGAAAGAAAAAAAAATTGGACGAGTTCCAATTAAGAACTCGCCGCGTGATCAGGGCAACAATTTTGAGTCACATTTACCAATCGACAAGATCCCGGAGTAAGGCTTCTATCAGCTTTATACCTTTAGGTAATGGAACAGGTTATCAAACCATCATTGTCTTTCATGAACTTAATCACGTATTTATAACATCAATCTACTTTTGAGAGTTTTTACTTTGCATTGCTTAACGGAATCACATTCTACCATTCCAATGTCATCTTGATGTATTGGAGAAATCTGATGCAACCGTCAGAAACCGCATTCTCCTTTCTCTAGTAGATCTTTTCAGTGGTATTCATTCTTGAGGGTGCTGAGCTTGACATCAGGAATAACCTATTTATCAACGATGTCTTAAAGATTTCTCTTTAAAGACAGTCCCTAACCATATCTCCCCCCCCAAGCTCAATATTCTCAAAGAATTGACATTTTTTGGTCTCAAAGGAACAGAATGTGGGATCATAGGATTTTTATTTTGATATTGTTCAGCATATCTAATAATATTCAAATTCAAAGAAAGAACTAAATTGACTATTTCCAAATGAATAAGAATAACCAAATTTATTCAATACAAAAATAGAAACCAAATTCCATTTAAAATTGGTACCATTTGTCTCTTTCGAATTCAAATAAAATTGAGTTTTTAATAATAATAACTTAAATGTTCGTATAGCCTCAATAGTATCTGATTTGCTATCACCTCCATCGATGAATCTTTTATCATCATTTGGCTTTTTAGCAACTCAAGCAACCCCGCATGGACACCTTACATGAATAGCAATACCAAAATTTATTCATAAAAAAGTGTCTTGGGTCTAAGGCTAAATTAATCACTGAACTAACCAAAGTGAAAAATGTACCCTTATTGGCACATTTCTCCTCTATGTGTCCAAGAGTCTGTCAAAAGTAATAGCTAAATTACTTACTTGGTTTTTTTCTATTGGACCACCCATAGTTTTCTTATCATTTTTCATGTTCTTTAGAGGTACTTGCCAAGTGAGTATTTTTAGTCTTGTCTTACTTCAACCTATTCTCCTTATGAACACAATAAAAATGAGCTTATTAAGAGATCATTTATTCTTTTGTCAGTCATAAATAAGTTTAAACTGACTAACTTGTATTTAGGAGAATCAAAACTAAATGCACAAGCAAATCTGCTTTAACCTTAGTGCCTTTAGTTTCAAAGTTAGAAGAAACAAGTACTCTCTTATATTTGGTTTAACCTTATACCTTATCAAGTTCGACCGAATCGTATTCGTTTCAGCTTTATTATTTTAGCAATACTTTAGAATTTTTTTAATATAAATTTTGGCATTAGTTACCTTTTCGGACATGATACCCTCTTGAAAATTTCCAAAATTTTATACTTTATAATCATAAAACTCATGCAATTTTAACAATCTCGCTTCTCAAAGTTCCCATTTTTTCTCATTGGAACTTTTAACCACAAGAGTAGTGAATTGTTCAAAAACATGAAAATAGAATAAATGTTGGCAGATATAACATAAGCAAATAAATTATCCAAAAATTGAATAAAACAATATGTTCACATAACTTTTATATAGAACTTTAGCAATTCAAATAATGGTAGGGTCAATCACAAGATATCTAGCACAACATTAATACTTAGTCTTTGGACAAAAGTATTAATTTGTAAGTGGTACTCTTGTTGCAGTAATCAAATATTGATAATAAAGTCCTGTCAAACAATAAGCTTTTCTTTGGACCGACTATTGTTCACATAGAATGCCTAATAATTATCACATATTTATCACCGCATGTGTCTACGTAATCCGGCCAAATATTAACCTTCCTTTGGGCCGATCAATATCCACATTAATTACATATCCACAACATTTTGGTGTAGTAATCAAATATTAACAATAAAATCCTGTCAAATAACAAGTCTTTCTTTGAACCAACTTGTTATTCACATGGAGTACCAAATAATTGTTACATATTTATTACGATAAGTGTGTACACAATTCGGCCAAATATTAATCTTCTTTTGGGCTAATGAATATTCGCATGAATTACATATACACAATTATCTTAATGTCTTAAAAATAAATTAACCTACACAAGAGAGGCTACTTTGGTAGTATGCTGTTTCAATCAATTCATTTTAAAATATTAGACATCCATAAAAAAATACTTATACTATTATTTGAATTTAATAAAAATTCCAAAATATTGAACTTATTTCTGAATTCTAAACATAGAACTTTTGCATGATAATGGGTCAATTTGAACTTAAACATTCAAAGATCCAAAATTGAATTTTGCACAACAATAGGTTAATATGTATTTTAATAGAAAGCAATAACTCATAGAAGCATGAAAATTATTCACAAATTGCTTTCTAAATTCCTATAAATTAACTATATGAATAATTGCACATATAATTCAAAAATTGCATGCATTTACATAAAATTCATAAAAAAGATATTTTTGGACCTATTTGGCTTAATTAGACCCTTTTATTTGAACCAGAATGTCCAAAAATATAGAAAACGACTATTAGATCATGCAAATCGGATAATGGGATCAAAAATTATGTTAAATGCAATATGGATGGTTATAAGCATGCCACGTGTCCACTGCTGGGTGGGCTAAAATTTTGACGGGCTAGGCTGCTGGACCGGACTGAATACTGGGCTGTTGGGTGCTTAGTGGGCAGACTTGAGGGGAGTCCAAGCCCAGGTGCAAAAGTGATGGGCTAAGTGGGCCTGGTTGGATGGGCTGGCCAGCTTGAACTTGAGTGGACTGCTTCCGCCTGGGCCTGTTGTGGCGCCCCGAACCGAGGCATCCATATAGTCCTTACTCCAAGATCTTGTCGATTGGTAAGTGTGAATCAGGATTATTGCCCTGATCACGCGGCGGGTTCTTAAATGGATCTCGTTCAATTTTTTTTCATTTCTTTTTCTTTCATCATATAAACATATACTCATCATCATTCATAATGGACTTATCCATAACATCATAAATCATCAACTTCTCATATTATTCATCACTTCATAATTTCATACAACCTATGTCTTTTTCATCATATCCCATTAGGGAATCTATTCATACAAAAATCTACTAACCTTTGTAGATTTCTCTTTTCCTTTAGCAACATATGTCCTTCATTTCTTGGCTTTCCCTACACCTGTCTGAGGTTGGAAAAATAAAACATGAGTCGAAACTCAATAAGCAAGCATTTTTCATTTTAAATGCATTCCTCTCCATTCGATAGAAGACACTTATCAAGTGATCAACTACCAACGGAATAGAAATCTTTTCGTAAACCATTTTTGGAAACCTTTCATAAACCACTCATGAAAATCATTCGTAAATGCATTTCTCTCCATTCGATAGGAGACACTTAGCAAGTGATCAACTATCAATGGAATAGAAACTTTTTCATAAACATTGGATGTGCAAATGTTTCCTTTCTACTCCTAACATAAACCTTCGTGTGCGGGTACGCTAGCTCAGGGAACATCTCACATAACATGGTCCAATACGCCGGCTGTCTCCGACTTGGCCTCATCAAGGGGAACCTCTCTTCCTCTTGACGCCTACATGGTTCCTACATGTATGACTTTTGATTTCCCCAGCGTTATATACCTCTTATACCAGGTAACTTGTCATTCTCATGTAGAGAATTATTTGCACCATCCCTTAAAAACATAATTTCAAATCCATGCTTTCTTTTTCAATCCATGTATGAAAATGCAATGCATTCATTCAAACATAACATTCCTTTGCCTCCACCTCTGGGAAGACGCCGTCGGCACACAGCCCATACGACTCGGCAATAATGAAGGGGGACTCTCTGATCCGCTTTCTACCTTCACCAAAGCCTCTTCCTTATACATCATACATGTGCACATGTCTATGAACATCACATGATATCAATATGCCGGCATGACTTTTCATAAAAACTCATAAACATTCATCATTTCAAAACATTATAGGAATGGCCATCCTTAAACACATTTCATAAATACTTGGGAATAAAATCATATTTTCAAAAGGGTTTGCTTGCTTACCTCCTCAGTCCGTGTCCTCCACCTTTTCCTTTCCTTTTTTTCCTATACAAGGAAAATGGATATTTTATCCATTCATTCTATGTTTACTTTCCATGCTTGCTTTATAACACCTTTCATTACCTCATTCCCATAGAGGTTAATTGTATAAAGATATTTAGTCATTACTCATTTATATGGATTTTTATCCATAAATCCTTTAAAAATTCCATCCATATGTCCTCATAAAATATAAAAATAAATCTCAATTTTTTCCCCAAATCACGCTGTTTATTGTTCATAATTACTGTTCATGTTAATGTTCACGTTACTGTTCATCCGAGGTTACTGTTCACAGAGACGTGGTTACTGTTCATAGGTTCCAAAAATTGATATTTTTCCAAAAATAAAAAATACCATGACATACCTTATGCCTAGTATATCATAGGACATTTCATACATTTTGAATTTATCATCATTTACTTGGCCAAAAAAATCATTTTCTCCATATACTAAAAATCAACATAAATTCACTTAAGCATAATCCTTAATTTTAAAAATTCTGAAATTAATATATCATCATTACAACATCATATTTATTATAATCATACATCCCAAATCATCATTTATCAAATTTGGAGCATTATTTCCACATATCATACATGATTTCCCCGAATGCTCTATCTTTTCTCCAAATTTTTGATGTTTCGGTATGATTCCAATTAAGCATTATAACTTTACTTATTTTCTCATGCTTAGGCATTATCTAAGCATGATTTTACCCTACTTAACATCCAAAATAAATTTGGGAAGAAATTGCTTACCTCAAGTGGAGAACTTCTCATTTCCTTCCCATTTTCTCTTTCCTTCCTTCTCTCCTTCTCTCTCTATGGCCAAAACGTGTTTTGGGGGTGGGAATGCTTGAATTGCTCAAGCTTGGAGTGCCTTTGGACGTCCACCCCTGCCCCCTATTTATACTTTTTGATTTTCCACATATTTGCAATTTACCCCCTCTTGCTTGAGGTGTAAATTTGCAAATGTGTTTTTTTCTAATTTTAAAAGGTACATGGAGCATTGTGCAGCCCCCCCAGGCCTGCTCCAGAAGCCCTATTGCAGCCCAATATTTACCTATTTTTTTATTTTTTTTAAATTAATTAATTTAGGCTAAATTAATTCTAGCCATTGATCTTTGATGAGGATGATCATGGGCCATTGGATCATGCCCCAAAAGTCCATGCTCCAGCAGCAATTGCAGGCTTTGCATTAATTTTATTTAATTAAAATTAATCAAAGTCAAATGCCATTAATGAAAAAGTAAAGTTACTTTTTCCCTTTTCAAATGACATTTAATCTTAACCCTTAATTCATGATCCTTGATTAATCTTGGACCATTCATAATATCCATCATCATATCTTGGCCACCCATAAAAAATTTCATCTTGATCCGATGTCCGGATGGCAAGATATGAATTTTTCTTCATTTTCTTCAAAAATCAATTAAAAATCCGAAAATTCATATTTTAATCAAAAAAACATTTTTGTCCTGTAGTGGGAAGCTTCCTTTTTCGTCTTTTATGATTAAGTTAATCCAAAGTGATTAACTTAACATATTTCCTTAATCCCACGTTTACTATTCACATTTCACTATTCACGTGCACTATTCATCCGAATTTCCTGCATAAGTATTTTAACCTTCATTTCCATATATTTCATATCTATCAATATATATTTCTCAAATATATTACCTAGGGTTTACAACCCTAGGGTTTTGTACACGTCTCAAAGATCGGGGTTCCACACCTGTGAAACAGGTCCACCCACGTGCAAAAGAATGCTGGCTATGGGTCCAAGCCCAAGCCCAACTCGCAACAGAGACAGCATGTGGCGCCCCGATCCGAGGTGCCTAGAAGCCTTACTCCGGGATCATTTTGATTGGTAAACGTGACTCAGGATTGTTGCCCTGATCACACGGCATGATTTTTTTTTTTTCATTAATACATGAAAAATTTCTATCATTCATCTATCATGAAATATATTTCACATATCACAGTTATGAACCAAAAATGTTTCATAAAACAAAAATATTCATTTCCATCTCAAAATTATCATCATTGTCTTTACATAAAATTTACATATACAATATTTCATCAAAACTACATGTCATTTTACATGCTGCCTTCATTATCTTTTTCTGTCTGTTGTTGAAAAAGCATGGGTGAGTAATAATACTCAGTAAGCAAGCTATACATAATTTTTCAATCATTTTCATGCATTTCATAAAATGCAAATGCAATGCATACATAGCATTCATGACATTCCTTTGGATGCGACGCTAGCTAGGCGTCCATCCCATACATGCTCCCATTTCAGGGAGGTCGCCGCCGGCCTGGGCCTATTAAGCGACTTGGCAATAGCGAGGGGGACATCCGGTCCGCTTACTACCTCGACTAAGGCCTATTCCTCGTGCACATGCTCATTCTCATACACATGCCGGCATGATATTTGCAAATCATAAACAATTTCATAAAAAGTATTTAATAAATAATTTTACAAAATGAACTTCAGTTCATGTAAAGCAGTTATAGGTATGGCCAACCTTAAATAAATTTCATAAAGCAACTTGCAAACAATTTCAAGCATTTTGGAAATAATTTGCAAAACATATAACTTGCTTACCTTCTTAGGAGGTGTCTTCGACCTTCTCTTTTCCTTTTCCTATTCAAAGAGAAATGATATTTTCATTTCTTCTATTCAAGCTGTTTCCCATGCATGCTCTATATTATTTGGGCATTATTTCTTTATGTGGATATTTTTATCCATAGGTTCTTTAAAATTTTCATCCTTATAATTAAATATTAATCTCAAATTTTCTTCAAAATCACGCTGTTTACTGTAGCAGGTCACTGTAGCACAATACTGTAGCAGATCACTGTAGCATATTACTGTTCATCCGAGTTACTGTTCACAGAGACGTGGTTACTGTTCATGGGTTCCAAAAATTGATATTTTTTCCAAAAATAAAAAATACCATGACATACCTTATGCCTAGTATATCATAGCACATTCAATATATTTTGAATTTATCATCATTTACTTGGTGAAAAAAATTATTTTCTCCATATACTAAAAATCAACATAAATTCACTTAAGCATAATCCTTAATTTCAAAAATCATGAAATTAATATTTCATTATTCTAACATCATATTTATCATAATCATACATCCCAAATCATCATTTATCAATTTTGGAGCATTATTTTCACATATCATATGCTATCTTCCCAAATACCCTATCTTTGCTCCAAATTTTTTATGTTTCGGCACAATTCCATTTAAACATTATATCTATACTTATTTTCTCATTCTTGGGGATTATCTAAGTATGGTTTTACCTTACTTAACATCCAAAAGAAATTTGGGTAGAAATCACTTACCCAAAGTGGAGATACGCCTATTTTTCTCGCACTTTCTCTCTCCAACCTTCTATTCTTCAAGACTAAAACGTATGGGGATGGAA
The DNA here is from genome assembly GCA_030490835.1 of Annona cherimola. NCBI lineage: Eukaryota > Viridiplantae > Streptophyta > Magnoliopsida > Magnoliales > Annonaceae > Annona > Annona cherimola. Next base: position 48,428,209 of record CM059972.1, read on the forward strand.
AATGAAGTTGCTCAAGTGATTTTTGAGCTGGGATGGCTGTGAATTTCGTCCATGGCCTGCTCCTCTATTTATAGGGGTCCATTTTTCATGAATTTGCAATTTACCCCCTCTAGCTTAGGGTGTAAACTTGCAAATGTGTTTTTTTCTAATTCCCCAAAGGTTCTTAGAGCCTTGTGCAGCCTCGCTACTTTTCTCCAGCAGCCCTATTTTGCAGGCCTATTTTTCCTATTTTTTATTTTTTTAATTTAATTAATTTTAAGCTAATTAAATCTAAACCCTTGATTTTTGATTTGGATGAATTTGGACCATTGATCAAAGTCAAATGGTAATAAATTCCCCTGCTCACGCCCCCTGCCCTTGCTGCTTTTCATTAATTATTTTTTATTATTATTTAAAAAAAGTCAAAAGTAGCATTTAATAAAAGTTAAGCTACTTTTTGATTTTTTTCATTTGACGTTTTATCTTGACCTTTGATTTGTGATTTTTATCATATCTTAATCCATTCATCATGTCCATCATGAATTTTTAACCATCCATAAAAAATTTCATCGAATTCTGACGCCCGGATTGCAATTTATGAATTTTTTTCTATTTTTCCACAAAAATCCAAATTTGAATTAAAATATCCAAAAGAATTGCTATTTTGTCTTGTAGTGATTAAATCTCCATTTCGTCTTTTTGTGATTAAGTTAATCCAAGTGATTAACTCTTAATCACGTGTCTTAGCCCCAGTTACTATTCACGTCACTATTCACGGGTTAAATTCGTAATTGCATTATTTCAATCTCCAATATACATATCCATCAATATAATTCATGAATTTTCATTTATTCATAAAATAATTACAAAATTACAAATATCGAAATGACGCGTATACGGTCGAAATGACGCGCATACGGTCGGGGTTTCACACAGCAGGTGCCCCTTTGCAAATTTACATGACTAAGGTATCTTTTCTGTAATTTCCCTTTAACCATGGTGTTTCGTATAAAATTGTCTTGATTTAGGGGGTTTTGTGCAAATATTCCCATCTTCTTTCCTAAACGCAACCTTATGCCAGGAAACCCTAACCCTAGCTGCCCATAACCCACCGTCACATTTCCCCGCCACCACCGCCATCCAGCTCGCCAGCGTTGCTACCGGCAGCAGCACCACGCCATTGCCAGCATTCTATCCAGCAGCCACCTCCGTAGGCAGAGGAGATGGGTTTCTCCGGCACGACACGTGATAAGTGGAAATTAATAATATATTTTGTGGGCATTTTATACCTATTTGGTGGGTAATTAATTGGGTTTAATGTGAAATTTGGTGTTAAACATGGATTTGCAACATTTTGATATTAAATATTAATTTCAGGTTATTTAAATAATGTTTATAATCTTTTGGCTTGAAATTACATTATAATTGTTGCCATGAAATTAAACGAGCTTGAAATAATTTATATAGTGATAACCCACTAATGTTTTTTTATCAATTAATGATCTAAATATTTTTTTATGCAGGTTTGCAAGTTCAAGAGTGGGCCCACAAAATCATCAACGTCCAGTTAATTAAATCAGCACCGGCCATCATGTCCAAATTAATCCACCCAAAAATTTCAAATCCTTGCAGAAATTCCAAGTTCCGCAATCATCCAAATTATTCATACAACATGCTGTCCATACATTAATCCAAACAGAAAATCAAAAGGCGGAAATTATCAGTGTCGTCCATTTTTTTTATCCAGCAAAGTTTTCATGCAGAAAAGCCGTCCAAAGCTTAGTTCAACAGCCGGGATTTCAACAAGTCATTCACTGCCTAAGTTGTCCTTATTTTCCACCGTTCAAAGCTGTCTAGAAATCAATTAAATCTTAACCATCCATCCCTAAAATCCTGCTATGATTCAGCCTACCCAATCACGGTCCAGAAAATCAGCAATTGACCCACCGCCTAAAATTTATCCAGCCACTGTTTAATGTTGCAGCCTAGCCATCCGTTCTTTTCAATCAGCAATTAATTCAACCATCAACATCCAGCCATTGTGCAGCAAGGTAATGCTGCTGCGCACTCTTTAGCCGATCTGGTGTCTGTTTCGGCGTCTGACCACCAGCTTTGGTGGGGTAACACCCCCCCCAAGCCATTTTTTGGAAGATCTGTACAGATAATTTTTTGGCAATGAATTGCTTGGATTACTCCATCCATAACCCCTTCCACATTGAAAGGGGTTAGGGACTGAGTATACCCATTTTATCAAAAAAAAAAAAAAAAAAAAAAAAAAATCCAGCCATTGAATCCCATCTAGGCCGTTGATTAATTGAAGCTGTCCAGAAGTGTCCAGCAAAAATTGCAGTCGTCCAACACCCAAGCAGAAATCAGGGCCCACCTCAGATCCACTGTCCACAATCAGAAATTCTGCACCGTCCAGCAGCCAAAATCCAGCTGTCCGTGCAATGCATCCAGACCGTCCATCACCAAGTTGTCCACCAGATTTGTTCAAAGATCACAGTCCTAATCATCCACGCAAACTCCAGCACATATCATATTCTCCAGCACGCATCTGAATTGGATGCGTTAAAATTGGCGCAACGGCATGTGCGAAAAAGAGGGTTACGCAATCATGGGAAGACCTGGTGCACTCCTATAAATAGAGGACAGCAGAAATTCAAGAGCAAAAGGAGAGAGGACAGAAAAATTCCAGCAGAATTTTGAGAGGAGGTGGAGAGCACAGGCAAGAGGCGGACTGGCAAGTTGCGTGGAGCGGCCAACACACCATCGGGAGCTTCAAACTAATTAGCCTTCCTATCTTTTCCTTTTTTTAATTTTTATTGTCTTGTTTAAGATGGATTTGGATTTTTATTTTATTTTGGATTTAAACATGCTTAGCTAAACCCTAAATCTAAGGTTTAGGATGTACCATGCGTACAATGTAACATGGTGTGGATTTTTAATTTATTTATGATGGATATTGTTGTTAATTTAATATCTTGTGATTTTTATGCTTGCTTTGTACATGGGCCCATACTTTGGCATGATTTCATATATTAGGTGATGGAACCGAGAGGTGGAAATCTAATATACGACAATCGAGATATTAAACCTGAAAATCTAAGACCATGAAAATAGGCATGATGACCTTAAAGAATTTCATGAACAAACCACAGAACTTAATAGATTTTAATTAACTTAATCTCATGAGAATAGGTGGTTAAGAATATTATGGTACGCCTTGTAGGTTTCGAGAGAAGGTGCAAGGATAAATTAAGGTTTGTTCTCCTTTAACAAACAATATCCAAAATTAAATCATTATATCACTACCAATTGCAAAAGAAGCATGTGAAATCCTAGACCCTAGGTACTCGCACTCTCGTTTTCTCTACTCGTTCTAATTTGCAATTTTCTCTTCCCATTTTTTATTTCTTTTTCATTTTATTCTCTTCCCACTTTTCTATTTTATTTGCTATATTCTCTTCATATCTGACATGAAAGCGTTTAAAAGTAAAATATATAGTCCTAAATTCCCTGTGGATCGATAATTTATATACTACAATCTACGACCGGTGCACTTGCGGTGAAATTATGAACAGCACGGCACCACATGATCTGCCAGCCTCCCAACAGGTTGTCGTTCTAGTCCAGCACGTCGCCGGTGAAGAAAACCTAGCAGCCGCTACACAGCGCCACCACCGCACCAGCCGTCCATTTCCGCAAGCGCCACCCAGCACTGTTGTCTTCTCCGACAGCAAACTGCAGCAGAAGTGATGGGTTTTCTTGGCATCGCCGCTACTACCGCCCAAACGCTGTGTCACCGGAAGCCGCCGTCCAGCAGCCTCGTCTTCTTCGGCACAGCTTCTAGCAGCGATAAATCACAGCAGCCCGTCCAGTGCCCAGCCGTCGTCCGGTAGCTGCCCATTGCTGCCATCCCGAATCTTGCGGCCACCATTGCAGCCAACGGCAGCAATGGAGTCCCATCCAAGCAACCCACGACTAGGTGATGGGTTATTTTAATTAAGTTCCAAGCATCCCGTCCATGCATAGCAATAGCATCCAGGCGGAATCGGTCTAGCATCCTGCCGCCGCCTGCCCTTTTTTTAATAATAAATCCCGAGCCCCAGAATAAATCCCCAAAGTCGTATGATCCAGACTTCTGTATGTCGTCACCGTCCGCCTTTTGTATGCGATGGTTCCTTTTGGGTTTGATTAGGCAGCCATTAAAAATGGGTCATGGCATGAACATGGCAGCAAGTTTCTTTTTCACGAATAAATCTATATGATCCCGACTTGAATTAACAACATGTATAAATTAGAATCCATGCTTTCAAATCATGCAGCATCCATAATAGCAGAAATATTATAACATGAATTCAAAATCTGACGGGCTGAATTATTTAAACAAAAAGCCAAAATTTTCATAAATCCTTCTTAATAATTTAACATGAAGATTGGACTCTGATACCACTTGTTGGGAAAACCTTATTGATTAAATCCATAATCACCCCAGGATCCTCCATGCTAAATCACTAAGAAAATAAAATCATAAGCGGAAGCGTACCTGAACCCGTGGAGGCAGTTGTTCTTGAATTATGTGGTTTCTGGGTCTTCCAAGTTAATGCCCTAGGGTTTTCTAGAGAAGGTGGCTCCTCTTTTCTACTGATGGGATGTTAGAAAAGAAACCTTGATATGTGCATCACCTGGAGACCACAACCGTTTATATAGGAAGTCTATCTTTCGTATTTTTAATTTAGCCCATCATAAAAATATAAATTAGAAATTAGGCGGTAGGGTTTCTACGCATAGAAGACCCATACTTTATTAGATAGTTTAGGCCCATAGAACCTTATAAGATCGCTTAAGTTTTGGGCCACTATTTATAATAGCGTATATATATAATTGATATATATGTGTGTCCAAAATCCAACAACAACAGCAACAAGAAAGAAGAACAAAAACATAAAGAGAAGTTAAAACAACCAAATACAAACTCCTTTCTCTCTTTCCCGTGTTTTTTCCCGACTGTGTATATATATACCTGACACTTGCCTAGCTCTCTCTATTCATACATGTAAAACGGGGTTTTCTGGTATAAAGCCGGGTGTATGTTATTCTCCCGTCTTCCCCTTTTACATTTTTTTGTAATCTAAATCATGTAGTCTGTTGTCACAGCTTGGATGACCAGTTGTTTGAAGTGAGTGAGTTAAGGACGTATAAGGTGAGAGATCCAAAATTAATTAAAGATATTTGTCTCATCACTCCTCCCTTGAAGTTATGTTATGTCTGAGTCTGATACCCAGTCATTCAAGGTGTGTGACACAAAACAAATCATGCAATGTGTTTAAAGCTATTTTATTTAGCCTTTATATGAAAATAATTTTATAATCATTAAAAAAATATAATTATAAAAAACCTCATGCATTTGTACTTGCACATTATATACAAATCTAATTAAAATATTTTCATATCAGACCGCCAAAACAAAATTTACTATATGTGGCTTTTTAATCAAAATTTAATTTCGTAATAAATTTTAATCAGATTTTAATTTGGCTACTACTGCAATTTTTAATTTGACTGAATTTGATACCAAATGCAGCTAAATACCACATTATTTGCAACCAAAGTTTTATGATTATTTACAGCTAAATTTTAATAGCTATATTAAATATTATTTTTGCTACATTTAATTAAATGTCACCACTTAAAAGCAACCAAATATTACAACTAAATAGCTAACTATAGCCAAAAATATATTTATGACAATTAACTAATCCTTTACATGTGACTAAAAAATTAGCTACGTAAAATTAAATTTGTTGTGATGTACAAATTTTAATGAACTAAATATAGACCCAAGTGTATTTAGCTTATATATCAAAATTTACCCTTTTTAGATTTGTGTATATATTTTATGGAATTTTTAATTTTTAAAATTTTTTACATTTTTCATATGCGGAGGTGAGGGTGAGATGAGTGGAAAAAAAATTTTCTAAAAATTTATAAAATATATATAAGAATTAAAAATGTTAGCTTTTGGTATATAAACTAAGTACACTTAAGCCCATAATAAAAGTAAATTAAAATAAAAAAATATATTAAAAATTTAAAAATACATGAGGTTGTTGCTAAGTTAACCCATTGAATAGTATTATAACCCTGCAAAAACACCCTGAAGCCCTATTATCAACCCATTCATTGTCAGGGTTTATTATACAATACCTTTAAAGACTAGGGTTTCCATGCAAATATTCAAACCACCTGTACGGGTAACGGGCGTATTTTGCAAAAAATCCAAGCACCATTGACGTCGAAGCCCGCAAGCAGACAAGTGTGACGGACGCCAGCCCGTTGGAGTGTTGCGTGTGGCATTTTGGCCATATTCGCCGCCGGTGCGTTGTATTTTGCACTCGCAGCCAAACACACCACAGCGCTCTGCCTCGCCTTTTCACACGTTAGTGGGAATTGAAGATTTTCGAATGGAATATGTATTCTTTTATAATATTTTAAATTTTTTAATATAATTTTTATATTTTCGATATAATTTTTAATATACTTTTAATATTTTTAATATAATTTTTTTTTATCTCCAATACACATTATTATATTCTCATCTTATTTTTTTTTATTCTACTCAAGCTTGTTTCAATCCTTCCGATCAAGCCTTAATGTTGCAAGCCCAAAAATGGGGAAGAAATTGCGACTATTTTCATCCGTTTCTTCAAAGTTTTTAAATACAATCTAATATGTTAACGTATATTTTCAACTTTTTTCATCTTCTCACTTAAAAATGTTTAGCTATTTTACCTATTTAGATCATGAGGCCGAATCATACATGACTGGAAAAGATATCTTTAATTTATATATATGTAAGCCCTAAATCGATCATGTGAATTTTTTATTTTGAATATTTATATTTTAAATTTCTGAAAATAAAAATACGTAAAAAAAATATAAGTTGAAAATTTACCACTAAGTAAGGCCTTTCAATCTTCCATAAATCTATCGATTTATGAGCGGCCGTATAAGAGCGCTGTGGCTCAATGACAGTACTCTCTTTTTCTCACATCTTCATATTCTTTTTTCTTCTCACCTTTTCATATTACTTCTCCTTCCGCCGTCCCATCCCTTCTATGTCGCGTATGAAAAGACCAAATGAATGGGGGTTGTTCATAGATAGGATGATGTTAGAATGGAATTTTTCATTTTACAAAAATATTTTTCTCATTCTCAGAAAATAACAATTACGTTTTTCATTCTTAAGGCAGCAACATACCACTGGACGGAAAGGTTGCGGGAAGTATCATGACAAGCTTCCTGACAAGCCCTTATTAGGATTCCCTTTCTCACACGGGCCAGGGTAAATTTGGTGATTTATGGATTTACGAGTGGCCTAAATAAAAAAATTTAAAAGATTTTCTCGACAAATATGTGGGGCCCACATGCCTTTTTGTTGATTTCTAACCCAATAAATTTTAACAAAATATCAAATTTTATAAAGAAAACAACTTGTAAAAAATTTAAAAATATTTTTTTGATGCGATCACCGTGCCTCATTAATTATGGTTGGGGATCAGATTTTTATTTTATTTTATAATATGTATGGGAGTGGGGGATAAGATTTAATTCGAAGTTTTGTTATTGTCCCACCTTAGGTGTAAATAGGATTTTTATTTTATAATATGTATAGGAGTGGGGGATAAGATTTAATTTGAAGTTTTGTTATTGTCCCACCTTAGGTGTAAATAGGATTTTTATTTTATAATATGTATGGGAGTGGGGGATAAGATTTAATTTGAAGTTTTGTTATTGTACCACCTTGGGTTAGGCCTTTAAAAAAAAAAAAAATTACATAATCAACCCAATTTCAAAAGTGGGTTAGTTCAGATTTGATAATTGACAACCCAACCCGATTTCATATATTAATATATAATATAATTAATTATTAATAAATAATCTTACATTAGACATAATACATAAGATTTGACTAGACATTATTAATTTAAAATTAAATTATTTAACAATTACATCATTGTATAAGCCATAAATTGAGAGGTATCCCTATAAAAAAGATTAATTTTTATTCTTTCATATACATTTATATTTTAAAAAATAGATTTTATTAAGCAAAATATTTTTAAATGTTATATATTTTATTAACCTAATTTCTAACACGAACAAAACAGACTTTTTTAAGATTAAAATAGAGTTAGATTAAGATTTGATAAATATGTGGGTTAGGTTATATTTACCCAACCCTAGTCAACCCACCTCAATTTACAATCTTAGTACCACCATTGATCTTTTTCTGTTGTAGGCAGTAACCAGGCCTGTTTTGATTTTTTTTTTTATTTTTTAGATGCTTATATAATTATCATGTATTTATGGTTTAAAAAATTTTCACGTATTTAAATTAGTATAAAGAATTTGATCTTGCATTTCAATGTACTTCCACAACATCTAGCTCCTTAGAAACACGAATCTCCATGCCCTCCAACGATCATCATCAAGTAGGTCACCCTCGTAAAAAATAATTCAAACAAAAAATAAAGGCAGGGATAGAAATATAATTCGGAAAAGTAGAATTACCACGCTAGTGTTTACCTGATTTTTTGAATGCGCGCAAGCGTACCATGCTGGGGAAGGATTCGCCTCTGGTATTTCGGTAGCAAAAAGTAGAATTGCACGAAAGCAGACTAAAAGCAGATATGGTAAAAACACTGCCGCAGTGTGTTATTCCTGACATTGAATAAATACCTTTGTACCCTACATATATATATATATATACCATATTTCATGCTTTCTCATTTTACAGTGATGATGATGATAAATAAACAGGTGGTCAGTAAGAACTCTCTGCTATCAGCGCCCTATGAATGGAATAACTTAATTTTAAAACGCAAAGAAGAAAAAGAAAAAGTAACACAGAAAAAATCTAGAGCAGTTTACCCAAGGCCCAATCCAACCCTCACTCTCCCTTCAAAAAAAAAAAAAAAATGGTAATAATAATAATAAAATAAAAACTTGTTCTAAGCTCTCCTCTGTACTCATTTTTCCATGTGGATAGAGATCACGCAACCTCAGTAAGTTCCTTTCCTTTTTCTTGTTTGTCCACTTTTTTTTTTCGAAGTTCCTTTTCTTTTTCTTGTTTGTCCCTCCCCCTTTTTTTTTTTTTTTTTTCTTTTTTTCTTTTTAGCTCCCTCCCACGTTTTATGTTTCTTGCTTCTCCACATGATCATCTGCTGCTTCTACAACCCCCCTTTTCCTCCTTTGTTCACCTTCTGCGAAAAAGCATTTCCAATCCGCTTGATACGTTCCTTTCTTGCCAGCTTTTCTGTCTTTTCCCTCTCAAGAGATGCCAACCTTCCACAAACTACCATCAGAGGAATCTGTCCATACGTTGGGTGCAAACAGGCAAAGAACCAGCAACTATAAATAAAAATCCAGTTCCCACTTCATGAAGCTGGCATCATCTCTGTGCCAATCATTCCTTGGCATGAAGTCCATTAGAATAAGCTGAATCAAAATGGACTAGTAATTCCCATTTAGAACGACTACTTCCCCTGATGCATGGATCTTCTCCTCCTTATGACACACTACATCGTACCGAAGCATATATTCTCCCATTTGAAGGGGGCAACTGAACCAATATCAGGTAAACCTCTGAGGAACAAGCACACACAAACACAAACAGCAGCAATTGCGAGCATCGAGTGGATGTAAGGCCGATGGAGAAGGCCTTGAGCACCTGGCATTCTCCTGGTCTGCTTGATCGCTGCTGCTGCACAGCACATGGTGCACGCCTTTGGTTGAAGAGGTTGAGGATTTGGGTTACCAATATAAGACTGGTCTCTGGAGATCTCCCCACTAGGAACTGTTATAGATACTTCGCCGTTTCTCCGTTCAGCAACCTTCCTAGCCACTAATTTGTTGTAAGAGTGATTGTTCCTCATCATGGCATAAGCATAAGGGGTCTTCCCATTTGCATCTAATAGAGAGCTCCAACAGTTCAAGCCAATCTGAGAAATCAGAAAAGAAAACATTTAAAATTAAAGAAAACAGCAGTTAGCATAGATCTGAAATCATTTAAGGTTCCCATCCGTTCCTTGGATAGTCAATCAGCATTTTTAATGCAAAAACATCATGCAGAAGTGTAAGAACGATCCCAAAGAGCACACGTTTAACAGTCAAATGGCAAAGGGAATTTATAATGTGTCAAACCCAAAATCCAATGCATCATCAAAAAACAGAGACTGGAGAGCAAAAATAAAGGCATAGCATCTTACCCCCTGTGGATCACTTGTAAGTGCGTCAACCATGTCCAAGGACTCCTGAGTGCATGCAGCCAAATGCAGTGGAGTGACACCACCTGGCCCAGTAAGATTTGGAGGAAAGAGGTACATCTTTGATGGCTTGGTTACAGAATAGTGAAGAAGCAAGTCAACCATTTTCCTGCACTTCCTCTTGACTGCTCTGTTCAAGAGGTGGATCTCCACTAGTGTTTCAATAGCTTCCTTCAATGATCCATCTGCTCCAGAATACCATTCTAGGACAATATCCAGAAGAGTTTTTACCAGAGCCAACCAGTCCCGCTCAACCGAAAATGTAAACAGGAACTTCAACCGAACACAAGACAAACTGGCACTAGGTATATTGTTTGATGTACTTTTTCGTTGGAATAACCACCCAAGTTCATTCAGGAACTGCAGATCACTCTCCCTGGACCTTGGCTGTCCAAAATCCTGAATCTGCTCTCTGTTGGTAACATTAACATCCACAGCCTTAGCGTCTTCCTCAAACTCAAATTCAAGGGTTCTCAGTTCTTGACAGATAGCAGCATCTGCAATTATAAGAGGAAAACTATTGCCTTTGAAACCATTCTCCACCTGCACATAATTACAAATGAAATCATTCAAACAGAGAATGATAGAGCAAGAGCAGAAACTCCAGTAAAATTTCAAGAAGACATATCTGATGTTCAGATTTATTTCACCCCCTTGCATTTACAATTTTTTCCACTTTTTTCATGCATTACCTCTATAAAACAGCGACCCAAGAGGCTGGGAGCACCACCAGGAAAATTAAATCTCTCCATGCTCAAGTCTTCTTCAGAAGTGCCTGAATAAGCTGATCCTGAAACTTCTTTAGATGTGTATCCACCCATGTAAGTGCAATGAATTCTGCATACAGCAAATTTTGTTTATTTTTGAAGAAAAGACTATCCCAGAGTTAGTAGTTGAAACATGAGCACATCCCTCTACTTACTTGGTACCAGGAGCTGATAAATTGCGTCCTTTCAGAATCAATGAGGTCTCTTGCCCACTAACAACTGCCAGAGGTGACACTGACATCAACTCTGGGGCACTCCATGTTCTCCAGGATTTGCACATCCGAGTCTTTCCTGATTTTTAGGAACAAGAAGCAAAATTAGAAGACTTTCTATCCATGAATTTTGAACTATAATAACTGCTTAGACAGTCCATTAAATGTCGATTGTTGTTCTGCCAATTAGCTAAATAAAGATAGCCACAGAAACTCAATAAAAATATCCAACTGCCCTCTATTAAAGTTGAACTAGAAATCTAATAATAAAATAATGATTCTCACCATCTTTATACAAGATTAGTTGCCTCTCAGTATGGATCATGAACCTGCCACTTCTCCAGAAGTCAGAAATGGGATCCTCAACAAGAAAACTGACACGCTGAAGGAGATCCTCTTGTAGCTGCAATTACACATATCCCCACAACAAATAAATAGAGGACACTGGCATGCCAATTGGTATATCAACTTAACATGAATTAGACCCACCTGCTCCCACGCAACAGATGGCATTGAGAGATAGATTGACAAGACCACACAACCTGGTCTAATGTAACTCTCCATTTCTGAAGGGCTATGAGAAAGCCAGTTGAAAATCTGAAACAGAAGAAAAACATAATTAGCTTTCCATGCCCAAAAAAAAAGATCAAAAAGAAAAAGCAATGCAAGCAATCACATTCTGTGTTGCACTTCCTTCACCTGAGTTCGCAGGTTCCCTGGGAAATTACTGGGGTCCTTGTCAAAGAGTTTGAACATGATTCGACCAGTCCGATCCTGCCAAGGTGGACAATAAGATTATTTTAATTCCCAAAGAAGAATTTATGCTAGATTGTATGTACGTCTTACGAGAAAATGAAGAACCAAAATATCATCAAAATTTTAGAATAAAACTCTAATTGCTCAGCTCTTTGAGATACTTGTAAGGTGTGCCTGTTTGCTATAAAATTTCCTTCTTCAATCAAAAAAAAAAAAAAAACAAAGCAAATGCAAAGGAAAGTCATCCACAATGGCAATGATGCATACCTGGCTATCAGAATTAGAACTAGAAGGCGAATGATCTGAGCCTGATGAAGAAGTATACCCAGCTTGGTATGGTTGATTTGAAGCAGTACCAGCATTTTCAGCCCTTGCATTAGGTGTCCTAAAAAGGTCCAAACCTGAGTTCCATCCAAGGCTTGTACTAGATTCAATTGCCCCATTATCTACTCTATTATCTGATATCCTATCTGGCTTCGTCATTTCTGTCGCTGAATGTAGAGGGAAAAGTTTCTGCTCAACAGGAGATGATGAAGGTGACCTCTCCTCAATGGGATTACTGCTATCAGAGGAGAAATATTTCCTTGAAGACCCAAATTTCTGCAGACTGTCGTCCTCTGGAGAAGAACTAAATAGCTGCAATGGTAAACTAGGTCTAGGTTCCAGAACAGCACACTCCGAAACATCCGGCGGAGATCTATAACTTCCATTACTGAGCTCCACTGCTGTTGATGCAAATGAAGAACACTTCTTTTCTAAATCAATGCAAGCTGCCCGCTCTAGGAAGCTAACCTTCGATTTATCATCACCAGAGTTCTCACTGCTTCCTCTCTTTAGAAGTGCAAGGGCTTCAGGAGATGCAGCAGCCAATGCTGCAGAAAGAACAGCAAACAAGTCCACTGGGGACGCAACAGGAGGATTTCCATTTGCCTGAGAAGGATGTTCAGCAGAACCTTGGGGAGCATGTGAAACATTGAGATCTAAGCTTCCTGGCAAAGGCAACCTCAAGGAGGAATTCATAGCGATTGGCATCGAGTTCATCTTGCTAAGAATCTGGATAAGCTGATCTTTATCAGGAATCAAGGGACCACCAGCAGTCTTATTTGAATTATTCCCTGCAATCGCAACCCGCCAAAATAAAAACCCATCTAGCAGGCAAACCACCATCAACAATGACTGGAATTAACACCTTTTTACTAACCTTGCATGCGTGCCAAAATACTCAACAGATTTACAATATCCAAATTTCCGCCACTGCCGTTCTCCTGACCACCTGGGACCAACAACCGTGAGGAAGCATCCTCAGGTTGGGTTTTCCTTCTGCGTCGGTTATGCCCTGCAAGCCTACGCCTACAGCTTCTTTTTCCCTCATCAAACTCGGAAAGCGGGTGAAATCTGTGCAAGGATTTACAGAAAAAGATCAGGAAAATAGATACGAAAACGGAGTCCTAGAAATTCAAATCCAAGTTGAAAGAAACAGGTTTTAATCCAGAAATGCTGTAATGAATTCCAAAATACCCGGAAAGTCTCAAATCACCAAGTCCGGACCAAAGAATTGAAGCACCCCATAAATCGATTACATGAAAAAACAAAAAAGTTCAAGAATGGCAATCTCAATAGGACCGAACTGAGGTTCATCAAGTCTACAAAAAACCAAAATGAAGATTTTCTCACCCAAACACCTGCCTAGTTCTTTAGGTTTGAAAAGAAAACAAAAAAAAAAAAAAAAAAAAGATAATTTCGTCTGCTTCGGGTACCTGCTACACTGCTGGCAGAATCTCTGCATTTGCTGCCCCACTAGAGCCTTGGTTGTCTTGCTGTGAAACTCGCAAACCTTATGCCGACGGTGATAATCCTTAGCATTTGTCAGATCCCCCTTGCAATCATCCACCTGACACATTGGATAGTTGCTGGCTCCCCCCGGAGAGCCAGATCGAACTCGCTTGTTCGGCCTCCCCCCAGCCTCTTCCGCTGAATACGAGCTGCCTCCAAGCTTCAACGTCAGATTCTCCCCACCCTGCTCCGTCGAGCTCTTCGCCAAAACAGGAGCAGGCTTCAAAGCTTCCTCCCCTTTCTTCTTCTTCTCCGTCTCCGCCGTCCCGAGCCGGAGAACATCTCCGGCATCACCGGTCGAAGGTTTTGCTACGAACGAAGTACTATCCCATTCCCAAGACTTGTTACTCCAATGATTCTTGTTAGGGTTTTGGAACCCCGAATTCAACCGCTGCTGCTGCTGTTGGAGCTGCAGAAACTGTTGCTGCTGCTGCTGAAAACTGCCATTCTGCCAAGGAAAATCCCGCTTCTTCGTCATAGAAGTCGCCTCGCAGAACCGTCCGGAAAGCGCCTGGTGAATGAAAAACGGAGCGGCTACTTGTGGCCCCACCTCTCCTTCCATCTTTATCTGAAACCCTAATTTCTAGTCCCTCTCTCTCCTTCCCCTTCTCTCTCTCTTACCTCAACGCCCGTCCCTCTGACCAGCCAAAAACAAAAGCAGAGAAGGATTAAGCGAGAAAATACAACTTCCGAAGAGGAACAACAACGGTAGTCGAAATCTTTTAGCCTTTTTAGCTCTCCTTCCGATTCGGATGATCGCTGAATCCGTAACATAGAAGTTCACCTCCTCCTCCGCACCGTCCTAGACGGAGCCGAACTGGAGAGACGAAATTCTACGACTACCCCCTACAACCCAAGTTCGGTTCTCTTCCTCTAATGGATAGACGAGATTCACATACCTCTACCGCTTCCACAACGGCTCCCACATCTTTCACTCCTAAAGAGCCTCCCAACCCGATCAAACACGCAAGAATTTGCAGAAACCACAACCCCGTCGCAATTCGATGATTCCAAACCCTTCGCCAAAGCCAAATCAGCTGGAACTCGGAAGCAAGCCGGAAATCCGCGGACGACGGTCGAGATCGTAGCTCTAAATTCCACGATTCATAGCTGCCGATCAACGGATCTGGAAGAAAACGAGAAGGAATTCGAGTCTGCTGAGATGGATTCCTCCTCGCGGTAGAGCAAAGGCGTGGATTTTCTTCTCCCCTTCTTTCTCCTCTCTTTCTTTGTCTTTCCCTCCGCGCTGTCTTCTTTTCTACTTCTGAGTTGGGCGGGGCTCGGGAGTAAAAACTCCGCGGTCAGTCAGGGTTTTCCTGTAAAAATTCTCGATCCGCGGAGGCAAAAAAGGCGACGAAGAATCAAATTGGTACGGAGGCCGAGTTCCTACGCTGGTGGTAAAAACGACGGAGGATTTTTTTCGTTCCACGCGTCTGCGTCAACGTCTTTTTTCAATTTCGCCCCGGGGCAACGAAGTCTCACCTGATCCGGAACCACTACCTGCAAAAGTGAAATAACGGAAATGCCCTTGCTTTTTTCACCGTACTTCCGCTGAGTCGAATGACGAAAATGCCACTGGGCTGCGGCGGTGCGGGAAAGAAGTTTCCGCCTGCGTTCGGGTGGCCCTCTCGGCACGTGATTATCCGTCGATGAAATTACTGAAATGCCCCGCACAGGAACCCTGCCTGGCCGAGTCGTGGCTCTCTTTCCACCGTTCAGAAACGAGCAAGACATTGATGAGACGCTAGATCCGAGCCGTTGGTTTTGCCGGGTGCCGCCGTTGAAGATTATGATGTAGTGTTCTGTAAATCCTATGGAGTTACGAAGCTCATAATGTGAACTGTTAAGGAGCTTGGTTCAAAGATAGCTTTGATTTTGATGGAAGCAAATATAAAGGTTTTAGTAAATTCGCAGCGGTTGACTGGGATGAGATTGGATTTCCCGTCTTTTATTTTTTTGTTGGTACACATTTTTTACTTGTATTCATTCTTATTGTATTTTTATTTACTTTCAGTACGTTTGAGTACGTTTTTACCTATTCTTAATATATTTTCATTTCAAATTTTTATCTCATCCTCATCTCGTCAAATCTTGAGATCGAATAACAAAGTCTTAATTTGGATTAAAGAAATATCTGGTGGTACAAGGTCATTGATCCAAATTTTTTTCCCATAAATAAATATATTAAATGCATCATCACGTCAATTTAAATTATCAAGACAGACGGGATATGATACCGAACCATGTGTAATACCTTTTGGATAATTATTCAATACTTCCGTATGCGCGAGCGTCTATATTTTAAAATGTTTTTTTCAAAATATTAATTATTCATCATGTTTATCTACGTACAATTTAAAAAATTATATATATTGCAAACTTTTATACACTATATATTGCATATTTTTTATGATTTTCATAGTTTATATATTCACTCTCAGAATACGCTACTTTTCAGAAGATCGCTTGTTACCGTAAGTATTATTACATCATCGAATTACCCAATTTGTTAAATCTAATTTATTCATTACTTTTGTTACTATTTTATAGCTAAAATTTTAAATATATGTTAATTGTGTACTTGAATACGGAGCACCCTATCTTATATGATGTGGAGATTCAAACATTATCTTTGAACTTGAGTAGGACAGAGTTCACTCATGTGTAGAGGAATCAAGTTATGTATCTCTTAGCAGATTTTTCTTTTGAAAGTTTGGAGAATAATCGTGTATGACTTAATAACCTACTATTTTTTTTATAACTCATTTAACTCATATAACCTTTTCAACCCGTTCAACCCGTTTAGTAACTCATTTAACTCATATAACCTGTTCAACCCGTTTAATTCGTTTAACCCATTTAACTCGCTTAACTCGTTAAAGTTTTATATATATACATTCCCTCTCTAAGTCTCCTCAAGTCACCTAATTTTTATTTTTCCATTGCTGCCCTAATTTTATTTTTCCGTTACTGCCCGATTTCCATTTCCCCTGCACCAAAAACACCATCTCATCTCTCCCTGCGAGATCATCATCTACTAGAGTTTAGGCTTTCAGGTTATTTGCTATCCAACCCGTTAACAACTCACCAACCCGTTTATTAAATGAGTTATAAATGGGTTGAGGTTGAGGTTTTTTAAATGGGTTAATAAACGGATTAGGGTTGAGATATTTTAAATGGGTTAGGATTAGGATTAGGCTCCAACCCATTCAATCCGATCCGTTATCACCCTTAGTACTTTGTTAAGCTTGAAATTAAGATAATAAAATTTCCGCCACTAAGGCAGTGCTTAAGTGGTGAACCACACTAGCATCAAAAGTGTTGCGCGGAGTTCAAAACTTCGACAACAGTTTACGTTCCTTCAGTGACGAAGGTATTATTTGGTTTTTCCTTAGGGTGAGGGTATTATTTGGTTCCTCTTTATGACGAGAATTATTCATGTACTAATTTGTAACATCAGATAACTTAATATTTATATATATATATAAATAAATAAAAAAAAGATAATAAAATTTCCATACTTGCATTCACTCTCAAATTAGATACAAATTTATTGTTGATCTAAATCTAGGATTAAATGTTGCCAAAGACAATGGATAAATTTAAACTATCGTCCCACATGAGAATTTTTTAGTCTTGGTATATCATATTTTCGTGCGATTGCTTTTTGTCATCTAGAAGTGCATTTCAGCAGCAGCGTCCGTGCATGTGTTTAGGACCATCCTTTGAATTTTTTTTTTTTATTTTCAATACTAATTTTTATTTTTTAGATTCCCCGTTTAATATTTTATTTTTCAATACATAACTTTAGCTTTTATTTTCTCTATGCTAATTTTTTATTCGGAACATAATATTTCAGATCTTATTCCACAACAACCCCTTCTCATTCAATTTCTCATTTTAAAAGTGTAATTAGCAAGATGATGATGGTAGGATGGAATATTCATTTTAGAAAAACATTTTTCTCATTTTCAAAAATAACAATATATTTTTCTATTTTCAATACAATTTTTCTCAATCTCAATATACTTTTCTCATTTATATCCCAATAATACTTTTCCATTTGGCATCCTCACCCCATCTTCATGTCATTCAAAAAGCCAAAATGTGATACGCAGCATTATTATGTGTTAAAAATAAGCTAGCTGAAACTTTCATTAAAAAAAATAAATAATAATAAGCTAGCTGAAGCGTACCACTTGAAAATGTGATTAATTTATGTCTCAAAAAACTATCGTCACTGCCCTGCTTAGCGGGGGCCAGATTAGATTTCCTAGTCAAACTTGGAATTTAGGATAATTGTGATTGAAAGTCCTATAGACAGTCAAAAGAACATACGAAAAAGGGTTTTGCATCTACACTATCTTAGGCTTGAGAAATTCATTGTATCAGTACTTTTTGTTGGTATTAGGATTGGATGGATGTATTTGTACATATGTGGATAGAGTCAGACATTTATTGCCGTGATTTGGACCACAACCCATTAACTGTTCATAGCAACTCACACCCAATATAGAGTTCTCGTATCCCACACCTTTTTTGGGTAACCATGGTCCATGCATGAGATAACTGCCAACATTTCCGAAATGGATTACTGTTGATTCTCACGTATTGCAAATGTGAAAATCCCTCATTTGAATTTTTAGTTTTTTATACGACGTATCATTGTATTCTAATCAATTTATCATTAATTTGGCACCATTGCTAGCTAGTATGCATTTTTTAAAAAAATCCATCTCAATTATAGGCTTGTGTGGATGGCCAAGATTAGGAGAAGCATGTTGGGGTGTTAGGAAAGTGTGGCGCCCCAAACCGAGGTGTCCACATAAGCCTTACTCCGGGATCTTGTCGTTTGGTAAATGTAAGTCAGGATTGTTGCCCTGAACACGCGGCGGGTTCTTAATTGGATCTCGTCCAATTTTTTTCTTCTTTTCATTCATCACTTAAGCATACACTATATTCATAATAAACTCATCTATATCATCATAAAACCATTTAATTCATAATAAACTCATCCATATCATCATAAAACCATTCAATTCATAATAAACTCATCCATATCATCATAAAATCATTCGTATCTTCTTTTTATTGAAAAAATTCACACAAGTACAATCATGTCTGTAATATCCATAAAACATGTCTTCAACACGATTATCATACATTTGTCTTTTTGGACGCATACATATAATTGCAATTAAATTTGCAGGCCATTTCTATCTTGCATCTTTTAAGAGTCAGCTCCATAGCCTGTTTGTCATTTTGAAAACACATATGAGTAATAATACTCAGTAAGCAAGCCTTTTTCTTTGACAAGTAAACATTTTCCTTTCATTCAAATGCATTTCTCCCCATTTGGTAGGAGACACTTACTAAGTGATCAATTACCAATGGGACAGAAACCTTTTCATGCATTTCATGAGAATGCAATGCATTCATTCATTCATGACTTTTCTTTGTGCCTCCAACCTCTGGGAGGACGCCGCCAGCACATAGCCCTTGCGACTTGACAATAGTGAAGGGGGATCCTCAATCCGCTTTCTACCTCCACCAAAGCCTCTTCCTTGTGCACCATGAACATACACATATGCCAGCATGACATGCTCCATAAAACTTGATAAATCATTTAGAAAGTAATTTAACAAGCAGTTAGCAATCATTTCATGTAAAGCATTATAGGAATGATCGTCCTTAAATATAATTTATAAAACATGTGAGTAAACAATTTGCAATCATTTACAAACATTTTAAAAAGCATATAGCTTGCTTACCTCCTCAGTCTGTATCCTCCACCTTTTCCTTTCCTTTTCCTATACAAGGAAAAATAATATTTTATTTATATTATTTCATGTCTTAGATTGCTTTCCATGCATGCTTTATAATCATTTATCCATAAATTCTTTAAAAATTTCATCATTATATTTAAATATTAATCTCAAATTTTCTCCAAAATCACGCTGTTTACTGTAGCAAATTACTGTTCATCCGAGGTTACTATTCACAGAGACGTAGTCACTGTTCATGGGTTCCAAAAATTGATATTTTTCAAAAAATAAAAAATACCATGACATAGCTTATTCTTAGTATATCATGGAAAAATTCATACATTTTGAATTTATCATCATTTACTTGGATAAATAAATCATTTTCTCCATATACTAAAAATCAACATAAATTCACTTAAGCATAATCCTTAATTCCAAAAATCATGAAATTAGTATATCATCATTCCAACATCATATTTATCATATTGATACATCCCAAATCATCATTTATCATTTTTGGAGTATTATTTACACATATCATATGCTATCTTCCCGAATGCTCCATCTTTGCTTCAAATTTTTGATGTTTTGGCATAATTCCGATTAAGCATTATAACTATACTTATTTTCTCATGCTTAGACATTATCTAAGCATGATTTTACCCTACTTAATATTCAAAAAAAAATTAGAAAAAAATTGCTTACCCGAAGTGAAGATATGTCTCTTATTTTCACACTTTCTCTCTCTAACTTCTTCCTTTTCTTTCTTCTCAAGGATAAAACGTAATGGGGGATGGAAAATGCTCAAATGGAGCTGAGAGAATGATGCCTTGGACTTCCCCCCTGCTGCCCTATTTATAGGGTTGGATTTTTCAAGAATTTAGAATTTACCCCCTAGCTTTGAGGTATTTAATTATAAATTGGTATTTCTTTTTAATTTTGAAAAATGTCTTGAGCCAAGAGCAGCCACCCTAGGCCTGCTCCAGCCCCCTATGGCAGCCCTATTTTTCCTAGATTTTAATTTATTAAAATTAATTATTTTTAAGCAAATTAATCTCAACCGTTGATATATGATAAGATTAATTTGTGGCCATTGGATTTGGCCCCAAAAGTCAACAGCCCCTGCACGTCCAGCCATGTAGCTGCCTTTCATTTAATTTTTTTATTTTTTAATTTTAATAAAAAGTCAAAAGTAGCATTAATGAAAAATTAAGCTACTTTTTGATCTCCTTTTGACGTTTCATCTTGACCCTTAATTTATGATTTTTATCACATCTTAAACCATTCATCATGTCCATCATGAATTTTTAACCATCCATAAAAAATTTCATCAAAATCCGACGCTCGGATTGCAAATTATGAATTTTTCTTTAATTTTTTACTAAAATCCAAAATTCTATTAAAATATCAAAAAGTATTGCTATTTCGTCCTGTAGTGATTAAATCTCATTTTTCGTCTTTTTGTGATTAAGTTAATCCATGTGATTAACTATTAATCACATGTCTTAATCTCAGGGGTTACTATTCACATTCACTATTCATCCAAATTTTATAATTATTTTAATCTCTGTTTTCACATATTTTCATACTCATAAATATATATTTTATTAATACATTACCTAGGGTTTACAACCCTAGGGTTTTATACGCGTCTAAAATTGGAGTTTCACATAAAGGAAATGGAGACATTATAAACAGGTTGGAGATTGAAGCTAATAGTAATAGTAAGGTGTAGCTCAGGTCGGTTTTGTTCGGATAATAGTCTACTCTACCCATATCTTATTTATAAAGAGTTTATCCTACCCTGCTCATTGGTCAATTCGGTTACTAATATACCCTATATTACCCATTACCCATACAGGTGAGTTTTGATTCCAGTTCCAATTCCAATCGGTTCCTTTGATATGCAACATTAGAATAAAGATAAAAATAGTAAAAATAGATTGACACATTGATCAATCAATTTGCGCATGTGGATTTTCAATCTCAGGAATGTTATTAAATAATATAAGCATATTAAAAAATAATTTAAGCATGCCATTAAATGGAAACATGAGAAGGGGAGAGATATACCTGAGGCCCGAAACTGTCCTAATGTTACATATTGGTAACTTATAGCCTGGTTGGTGATAGAGGTTTGACATCAAGCTTACCATTTGGACTAAAAATATAATATATAAGATGTTATTTAGTAAAAAAATTCAAAAAAAGGAATACAATCTGATGTAGAAGACGATGTTGAAGGCTTTAGCCATCTTTCTATTTTAAAGAAGTTGTGATTATTGCTTAGAACAAAATGAGTCTTAAACACCACATAATTCGATGAGAGCATAATAAAAACAAAAATACAGGAGGGGCAGCAAATGCAACTAAGAACAGGAATAAAAACAGGGAGTGCTAGCAGCTGCAGCTGTTGCTCCTATAAGGATGGTGTCTTAGAGAAACTCCATGTTGATGTGTAAACGAAAGGAGAAGGAGAGATAGTGAGCATTGTTTAGGTTTTGATTCTTGGAGGTCGGTGTGGGGAGAAAAAGAGGTTGACGAAATGAGAGAAGAAAGAAAAATGGAGGGGCTGAAAGCTTTATAGCAATAAAGACTGTGGAAGAAGAGACGAAACATTAATGGAGATGCTATGATAGGTTTTTAACAAGAAGAATTAGAGGGGATAACTTTAGGGAGAAGGCTAGGAGGCAGATGATATGGAGGAACCAGTCCTTACAGGAAAAGCAATTGAAGAGGTTGAGAGACTTGTATTGGAGCTGGCTAGTGCTTGTTTCATCCTCTTCCTCATGAGTTAGATCATAGTGATAGTCGACTACTTCCTCTTCTCTCTTACCCCCATTTAGGGTTTAAATGAAAATTAAACAAAATATCCTGAGCACCAAGTAAAATTTTAGGCATGATGACTTTCTTTTTACACACTTGTAGCATGCTCATAATACTCTCACAAGTCACACCACAGCGCACACAACATTACAACTCACAATATTGCAACGTACACAAGCATCATATATATATATATATTATATCCTATGTATATAATTATATAACTATGTAAATATCCACCACTCATGGCCCATATGGTTCTATTTTGGGTACTCACGATATCTACCCTACCCTTATCTTATTTAAAGGGTTTGGTAATAGTTTCTATCCTATCCTACTGAATTTAGGATCAGGTTAGTAGGTATCCATAAGTACCATATCCAAGTTGCATCCATAAATAATAGTAAACAAATTACTCATAAAAAGTCAATGTTAATTAACACTTGAGAAGTTACCACTTGGATCACTAAGTGGATGACGTAAGTGTTGGTAAGGTGTATGTGAGTTAGAGGCTTAAGGTTTCTAGTTGGGTTAAGGCTTTGTATTATTTATCCCTTCCTTAAAATATACCTCCATCACTTACCAAAGTACACACTTTTTAGTTGTCTGGTCTTCCAATGTGGCTGGTATAATAAAAAAAATTAATACTTGAGAAATGAATATTTCATGAGATTGGAATCCAGTACACCATTTAGGTGCAATGAGTTTTCAAGCCGATATGAGTTTTGAAATATGTTGTAATAGGGATGAATTTTTCGATATTGACTAAGAAATAATGGGCAATGATTCAATACACTAATCAACTTGGAAATGTCCATGTAGCCACTTTTTTGTCATTATCTAGGAGTGAAAATATAATTAATTTATTTTTAAAAATGTATAGTATATCTATAGTGAATATCAATTTCAATCAATGTAATTTTTTACATATAAATAAACACACATCCATTAAATCATTTCCTTTTAAATAAGGGGCATAAGTTCATAGATGGTTAAATTGATATTCGTTTTACTCATTTTGTTTCATATTTTTATGATTATACCAAAACTTGTTTTAATTAAAGTGTTAAGTGGGTCATACCAACTGAAAAAAGTTATAAACGAGAATGCTTTTACGAAAACACTCTTCTTGTGACCTTTTTTCACTTTTAATATCTTGATAATTGATGTAAAATCTACTTCATCTATTGTATTTATCATTGTTTATATTATTAGAATAATTCTTTCATTTGCCTAGTATCATTGTAAATAATCCCATCTATAAATGTGTAAAACCAACATAATATAATAACTTAGTATTAAATACCAATTTTAAAGTAATGTTTTGAACATCTAAAATATTAAAAATATCATTGCTGTATGAATAAATGATTTTATAAAATATTATTATGTTCTAATACATATGTAAATGGATCTAAGCATTTTTCTTGTTTACAAGTAAATATATTTATTTTTTAACAAATTTAGCTTGCGCACATATTTGATTTGAATAAAACTTAATCTTTTAGCTAAACTAATAATGTTAAATATAATGAATGAATTTGACTTTTATTAATCATTAAGATCTCACTCACGAAGAGAGTTACATGGAATCTCTCCTACGTAATCAAATACAAGAAGCGAAGTCCAATTGAAAAAACACTTAGATCCACTGGTATATGTGAGAATATTATAAGACCTTATATATTTTTTATTTATATAAATTATATTTTAGTTAGTTTAGATGTTGAGTTAATAATTTTTAATTAATATATAACTCGAACAATTTTTCATATATTAATTTTTACACTTTATTAAGTGCTCCATGGTTTTATTTCCATAAAATTTGTTGTTAGTTGAATAAGAACCTTAATAACATGTGGTAGGTGAATGGCTGCATTTATTTAGTTTTTTAATTTTTAAATAGCTTTATAAAGTGTCGTTAATGCATATAAGGGATTGCTTGGTAACATGGGTAGTAAGAAGATGGGAAATTATTTTTTTGAAAAGTATAAGGATGATATTATATAATAAGGATAATGCGGGAATAAATAGGATAATTATTTGATAACATGATTAAAATATAGGAGTAAAATGAAAAAAATAGGATAGTTGGATACTTAAAATGTCATATCATTTCTTAAAAAATATGTGAGGAAAAAGAGAAGGTTTGTGTTGGAAATATGTGGAAAACTAGCTAAATCTATGTTTTGATGATTAACAAATCAATTTGAGTAAGTCTTAGCTACTAACATATTTGTGAATGTGTTTAAGGGATATACATCTGAAGAAAATAGAGCATGGAAGCCAAGTCGTTGTCCAAGTCGACCCCAAGATCGACTTCAAGAAGAAGAATCTGTCCAGAATTGAAAATGGGAGAAGAACAAGTGAAGTCGCAGGCCAAGTCGACTCCACTTGCAACTTGGGAAGCCAAGTTGCAAACGAAGTCGACCTCACCATCGACTTCAGTCGGGAAAAATACTCCAGAGTCGAATCCGGGACAGCAACATGCCGAAGTCGCAGACGAAGTCGACTCCAGTTGTGACTTGGGTGAAGTTGCAGATGAAGTCGACCCCGAGTTTGACTTGACGTTCTTCAAAGTCCAAAAATACAGATTCAAGCATGTTCAAGACCAAACCAAGTCTAAAGCAAAGAAATGAAGAGATAATCAAATCATGAAGACCAAATGAGTCCAATGCAAAGCAAGGTGCATGAATCAATCATGCAAGGATCAAACCCTCCTCAGATTCTCAAGATTCAAGTTAATCCAAGAAGAATCAAAGTCAAGTTCTTCAAAGACTCACAAGGTTCAAGATATCCAAGATAAACCAAAGACAAAGACTTCAAGATCAACAAGATCTACAAGTATGAGGGATTATTTCAGAATGAAAATGATTAAAGGAAACAAGCCAAGCAAGATAGAGGAAGATCAAATGAAGATCAAAGCATTTTTTGCGAAAGACCGAGTCAAGTCGCAACCCAAGTCGACTCCATGATCGACTTGAGTTGAAGTCTAAAGCTAAGTCGACCCAAGACTCAAGACTCAGAACTTAAAGAGGTGAAGTCGCACCCGAAGTCGACTCCACCTGCGACTTGGGTCAAGTCGATACTCAAGTCGACCCGACCTGGAACTTGAAGTCGCTATGGAGAAGCGAAGTCGCACCCGAAGTCGACTCCATCTGCGACTTGGGCGAAGTCGCATCCGAAGTCGACTCCGCATGCAACTTGGGTCGCAACGGTCGGAATTTATTTGAAACGTTGGTGCATTTAATGCGCGCCAACCACCTTCTAACGTTCGGATTCCCTCCACAATTATAAAAGGGAGTTATTGTGGACGAGGGAAGTAGCTGAGAATCATTAAGTGTGCTTAACTCCTATATTCAAGAGCTCTAAAGAGATCAAGCCATTCAAAGAGGAAGAACTTCACTTCAAATTGCAAGAGCTATATTTCTGAATCTTCAAAGCCTACATTGCAAGTTCTTCTCTGCGCCAAATTGCTTCTACACATCTGTAAAGTGTAGACTTCTTTTATTATTTCATTTGTTTGTATTGAACTTGATTTAGTTTGAGGAACTAAGATCAAGTGAAAGCAAAGTAGTGTGTGATTAGAGTGAGACTCGTCACATACTTGTGCTGTGTTATATGCCCCCTAGAGCTGGAATCTAGAAGAGAGCAAGAGGCTCTGATTGTTGATGCCCCCTAGAGCTGGAATCTAGAAGAGAGCAAGAGGCTCTGGTTGTATATGCCCCCTAGAGCTGGAATCTAGAAGAGAGCAAGAGGCTCTGGTTGTATATGCCCCCTAGAGCTAGAATCTAGAAGAGAGTAGTGACTCTAATTGTATTGGAAGAATACAATAGTGGAACCCAAGTCACAAGGAGTGTGAGCTTGGAAGAGTGGAGTAGGGAGGTTGCCCGAACCACTATAAAAATCTTGTCTGCTTAATTTCTGCTCTCTACATTACATTGCTTTCCATTTCGTTTCTTTATTCAAGGGGACTAAACTTACAAGGGGTTAAGTTTTTAATTTACCAAAGAAATTTTTAAGAACCCAATTCACCCCTCCCCTCTTGGGTTTTTGCCATTAACTCGGGGCCAACAGTTCGCTCCCCCACCTCTCTTACAAAATGATGTCCAAGATTTACCATTTTTAAAGATCCGTGTGCATATTTTTTCGAATTTCAAACATAGGGGCATGATGAGAATACCCATATGTTTGAAACTCAAAAAATATATACGCATCTTTAAAAATAGAGGAACTTGTTAGATGGATTAAATTATCTAAATAATAGTTTTATGAGAAACAAAAATTTATAAAAAATACATAAATGGGTTAGCTATAAGTCATGGCTCATAAATAAATAATTTATAATACAATAATATACTAGATATTGATTTAATTATCAAAGTAAACCAAAAATAGGGTGACATCATTACCATTTAAGCATTGACCCTAAAACTAAATATCTATAATACTGAAAACAATGAAGTAATTGGATTTATAAATATGTTTGTCAAAGAAAGAGGGCATTTGCAATTAGTGGTAGGAATCGGGGCGGGTCGGGACGGGTTAGGGTGTGCCCAACCCTGACCCTACCTTTCAAAAATCTGGTTTGACCCTTATTTTTTTTCGGGTCGGGACAATGTCAGTTTGACCCTTACTTCTTTTTGCTAGGTCTCGGGACAAAATTCGGGTTGGGAATGGGTCGGTTTCGGGACGACGGGTCGGGTAAAAACTACGAGCCGAGTAAGAAATTTTTAAGAATTTATGAACCTATCAAGTATAAAGGCAAAATCTATTTTAAATTTAACTACTATATACTTCAATCTATTACTAATCAGTCAAAGCAAAACATAAATACTTAAATAAAACATGAATATTTATTCACCTATATAAGAACAAGTTAATGAAACATACCTCGTTCAAAATTTTGTTCGCAATTTGAATATTGAACCACTAATTGTTTGAACTCATTCCATGTCTTTTGTTGTTTACCTTTAACAAGAATAATAATGATGTTACAATTAGAATTACAATGATAACTATTTAAGTATGTAGCAGGAGAGCAGTTTTACCTGAAAAGTATAAAGAATGTTGATAATACTTTTGTGTTGTAATAAAAGCTTCTAGAAGGCATGACCTGAATAACACCTATGTAATGCAATCAATAAAACAAAACCACAACCAATAACACTTTCGACCACAATTAAATAACGACATACACGCACATAAAAAATAAAAAGTATAACTAATTTAATTGATAGCATAAATCCTTCATCCTTCAATAGGAAAAATTCTAAGTTTAGCAAACATACAAGAGATGTATATTTTGTCTAACAAATTAAGTTTAAACATATGTTTCCATCATAAAATGGTCATAACAAAAACAAAAGGCGAATTGTTCTTCATTGTCATCTTTTCCTAAGTTCATCCATCGATAACAATGCCCTTTCCCTGAAAATTCAAAATATTATTTCATTAGTATATACAATAGCATCACAAGCTAATGGAAAAAGAAAAAGAGAATAAAAAATCTTCAAACCTTTGCACTTGCAAGAGGATGAGGAAGACGACCGCTACCTTCTCCAACTTCATCTTGAATAGCTGCAACATATAAAAAATCAATTAGTTAATGACTTTATCTATAAAAAAATAAAATCTATATCCTAAGTTCAAGTAAGAGAGTTAGATATTGAACTATGTAAGTTACCTGTAATGTCGGTGGTAAGTTCCTCTGCATCTTCTTTAAATTCATCTACTTTCGGCTTTGACTTCATCCAATCTTGTGCACAAATTAAATTTTCCACAAGTTTTGGAGATAAAGAACTCCTATATGAATCAAGCACACGTCCGCTCGTACTAAAAGCCGACTCTGAGGCAACAGTGGATACGGGAATGGCTAATAAATCACGTGCCATATGAGATAATATTTTATACTTATATGCATTTACTTTCCACCATGCCAAAATGTCAAAACTATCATCCTCCACCACAATATGCTCTTTTAGGTATCGATGAATCTTTGTCTTCTCATTTTCTGTCTCATCCACTGCTAAGAACTTCAAATATGCTGCTCTTGATGGTCCTTTTGCCTTTGTTTGTGTGGAGGCTTCAATTTTTGTTTTCTTTGAAGTAGAAAATTTAGCCTCATAGATCTTAAAAAGAGTTTCAAATTCGGTCTGCACACTATTTATTATTTCTTTAACCTTGTCAACATCATATATTTGTGAATAACAGAATTTCAGAAACTTCAACTTGTATCTTAGATCCAATACATTTGCAACCAACAACCACATGTTAATTTTATCAAAACTGCCCCAATACTTATCAAATTTTTGTTTCATTTTTCTAAACATGTCTCTAAGGACTAGATCTTCTGATGCAGAAAATTCAAATAGCAGGCTTTCAATCTTATGGACTTCATCCAAGTAAAGAGAGGAAGTAACATATGAGGTTTCAGATAATGTGGTTGTAACTTCATAAAAATGTTGTAAAAAAAAACACATAGCTTTGCCAATTCTCCAATCACTATCACTGGAAGTGTCTTCCTTTGCAAATGTAGCATCATATAAGACAAGCTGGTCAAATTTTTTTTGATATTTCAAAGATTTTTCCAACATTAAATAAGTGGAATTCCAGCTTGTAGGAACATCCATGCACAGTCCAAGTTTAGAACTAATTCCTTCCTTCTCACAACATACTTTAAAACTGTATTCTCTTTGTGGGGAACCTCTTACAAATCTAACACATCTTCGAATTCTGTTAATTGATTCATTAACATCATTTAAACCTTCTTGGACAATCAAGTTAACAATGTGAGCAGCACAACGTACGTGAAAATGGTCACCCTCGCTTGCTAGAAACCCTCTTTTAACTAACATTCTCCTTAAAATTTTCAAGGCGACATTATTTGCAAATGCATTATCGACAGTCAAGGTGGTGATTCTATTCAACCCCAACCTAACAAACAATATTCAACTGCTTGAGCAATGGCATCGCCAGTGTGTGGAGGTGGGAGCATAAAAAAGTTAATTATTTTCTTGTGTAACTTCCATTCATCATCAATGTAGTGCGTTGTAAGACACATGTAACCATCATTCGAAATGGAAGTCCACAAGTCTGTGGTCAAACTCACCCTTTGAACTTTATCCTCAATATTTTTTTTCAATTTCTTCTTCTCGGCTTCATAAATTGTAAGAGAATCACTAGTAATAGTTTTCCTAGCTACCCACTTAAATTGTGGCTGCAACATGCTAACCCATCTCTTTAGTCCCTCATGCTTTACAATCTTAAATAGTTTTTCATCTATGATAATAATTTCAGCAAGTCCCTTTTTGCATTTATCTTGATCAAATTTCCATACACTGATAACCTATTCTACATTCATGTTGGACTGTGGTGAAGAGAATGTCAACAGCTTTTGCCTCTTATTTTGGCCCCACTTTGGAAAATCTTTGCATCTTTGGATATGCCTTGAAAGTGAACTAGTACCATACTTACTAGCACACTTAAAAGACCTTTTGCAGTAATTACATGAGGCAGTTGGTTCTTTACCAGCTTCTTTTCATTTTTAGTAAAATGATTCTAAACTGAAGAAGTAAGTTTGTAATTGGTAGCTGGATCATTTTCATCTTTTGTAATTTTTTCATTAGTAATAGGTGTAACATTTTCTACATTCACATCAACCACTTATTTCTCTTTCACATTCTCCACCATATCTTGTTCCACATTCTTATTCACGTCCAAACTCATATTCTTATATTATGTTTTGTCCAATGCAATGCCTAAAAATAATTAAAAATACAAGAAATCAAAATCCAAAAATAATACAAGCATATTACCAAATGTAATGCATATAAACATATCAAACATTTAGATAAAATCTAATCCATTTAGATATCAAACATTTGAAGCAAGTATTTGAGAGTTTTGTAGAAATCTAATCCATGAGCAATTCTAACAGTTAATCAATAATATGTGTGCCATTTTACCAGCTTAAACATTTAGATTAAATGGAAAAAATGTAAAGGAAAATAATATATACCAACTATTGCCGGAAGAGGAGGAGCTATCGATGACGGGATTGGGGAAGATTAATCCGTTAGAGGACTTGGGTTGCGGTGATGGGCACTTGGGTTGCGGTTGATAAATCCTCTTCCAAAATCCAATCTACATAAATAAGTAGAAGCAGAAGCATTTTGTAAATATTAAATCATATCATTTGCAATTTGGGGAAAAATAGGAACATACAAAAATATATCCAGAATTCCAGATTTATACCACTGCTGGACGGCAGATCTGGGCTGCGGATCTGGATGCGACGGATCTGGACGTGGGCATTGGCAGATCTGGACACGGCGACGTTGGCTGCGAATGGATGGTGTTCTGTCAGAAAGGGAGACAAAGGCAGGGACACTAGACGCCGGAGATGATGCGGGAGATGGTGACGGGAGATGGGAATCAGCCGTAGGACATCGCTGGCCTATTGGGCATCAACGGCGACGGCGCAGTCTGCTTGGTGGGAGACGGTGCAGTCTGCTCGGCGAGGGAGACGGCGAGGCAGATGCCAGACACCGTGCGGGAGAGAGACGGGATTCGGTAGGTTCGCTCCGACCCGCGTTTTGAAGAAATTTTTATACCCTTGACCCGCCCTGCCGGGTACATAACCCGACCCGCCCCTGTATAAAATAGGGTCGGGGCGGGGCGGGTCACGAGTTGACCCACCCCTATTCCCACCCCTATTTGCAATATAGGATTGCAGAATGAATTTTTAAAATTTTCCTATACAAGCAAGCGATAGTTTTTACTTAAAAGTTTTAATTATTAAATTCGAACCAATAATAAAATGTATTGGTATATAGCATACCATATATTTTGTAAATTTCTTTTTGCAATAAGATAAATGGAATCGGTACCCTTCAATACGTACAACAATGGTGAAAATATTTTGTTTGCAAGCGAGACAATCGTTTTTTTTTTTTTCCCTTTCTTTTTGGGTTCTGGGAGAAAGGACAAGGATGGCCATCCGAAATTTTACATCATAGTGGGAATATCTCAAGATGACATTCGCATAATTGCGGCAAGAGTTGGTCAGCAGTTCCCTCCTCTCGAAAAACGGAAGGCAATGAAAGCGCGTGTGCTTTTTTTTATGAAGGCGGACTTCGGAAGGTATATCAGTATATGCATGTTATATCCTGAAATCTGGGCCGGTCTTCTTGTCTCTAGCATGGACAACTCGATAAATCCATCCCTCAATATGCCCTCTCTCTTGCCTGAAAAAAAAATATGCCTCTCGCTCGCTCGCATGGTCGTCAGGCATGTACGCAATTCTATTAACGTTTGAATGATTCAAAGCTGGCCTGATCGATCGAGTTGCATGCATCATTCGTCTGTTTGAACTGCATAAATCGGGCCTACCTCCGTATCTAGATCCTTGCTTTTGCAATCACGTGTATCATGATTTTGAATATTTTCTATACTTTTTCTTTCTATCGTTATTGCAATCAATTCGTCATTCATCATAATTTTTTTTTTTCTTACCATCCATGAAAAGGAGACCGAACTCTCCCAATACGATAGGTCAGCAGCTCCCACAATGGGATAAAAAAAAAATCCCGTGTCAGCAGCGCAGGGGCTCGGTTATTTTTTCTAGTCTTTGTTTAAACTAAAAGTATTTTAAATTAAATTTTTTTACTCTCCACGATTATCATATTTTTTAATTAATTTTCACTTTTTCTTATACGACTATAATAATTTTTAATCATTTTTACACAACTACTCATATATCTAATATATATTTTTAACTTTGTTCTGTTTACTTCTCATCATTATCCCTATCATATTATATCGTTGTTTCTTATTTCAAAAACTTTTACCCCGATAATTTTTCATTAAAAGTTTTATCACTTTTCAAACACAACATTTGTTAAAAAGCCGTTATTGTTGTTATTCTTTATCTATATACTAGTAGTATATGACAACGGTTGATCTAGAAATATTTTTAGAAAAATTATATGCATGGATGCTCCATTTCGGAAATGAACTACTGTCCAATTTTCAGTTTTAGGCCTTTGACGGAATTTAACTTAATTGTTATGAAATTGATACAAACTTTTGATACTCGTCACTTGCATGCATGCACAGAAATAGTAGCAATTCATAAAAACATAACCTTCATTTTATTTTTTCAATATAATTTTTGACGCGAAATATAATTTTATGTATTATGTATTATTTTTCGAGCAGACAAAAAGAGTGTGTCTAAGGCAATATTGTCAGAATCGAACCGGTGATCAAATTGGTGAAGAACCTAGTCTAGTTCGAATCGGTTGGACTGGTTAAGCAAACCGGTTTGAACTAGTGACGTCAACATGACTTATTTATGATGTTATAAATGTATAATTATTTTTAATTAATTAGATATCAATAAAATTATATATTTATGAATCCTATATCTATATGTTAGATTTTAAGCATCACAAAAAAACATGTAGGAAAAAAATTAATAGAAAACTTTTAAAATCTTTAAGCATGAATATTAGAAAAAAATTAAGTACATTAACTAACCTGAAATATGTAATAAGTCTTGAATGTCGACGCTTGACTCTTGAATTTTCTCTATTTATCTCTATGCTTTTACGAATTGCACTTCTGTAAATATATCTAACACAATAAGAACTAAAATAAATCAATAATTGTTGAAAGATTGAACAATTGAATAATTCATAATAATATAAGAATTAAGAACACATCATTCTCATTAAACACAAAAGTTAAAAAGTCTACAAATACAAGATTCTCATGAAACATAAACTTTTAAAAGTCTACAAATAAATCATTCTTATCAAACATAAAATTTTAGAAGTCTACAAACACATCATTCCTATCAAATATATTTTTAAAAGTCTACAGACATATCATTCTCATCAAACATAAAATTTTAGAAGTCTACAAACACATCATTCCTATCAAATATATTTTTAAAAGTCTACAGACATATCATTCTCATCAAACAAAAAATTTTAGAAGTCTATAATCACATCATTCTCATTGACATAAAATTTTAAAGTCTATAAATCCATCATTCACATCATTACAAAAAAAATCTCTTAAAAATGCATCAAAACCTATGCTATATAGGTTCTAGAAAGGATATCTGAAGGCCTATAATTAGTGCATTATCTATTTTTATTCTAAACATTTAATAATTAAAAAGAAGTTAATATGCAAATAACCTCTTGAATTAAATAAATCAAGATCAGCATACAAACAATCTGTTGAACAAATAATCAACTTGTAAAACCAAGCATTAACCGAAAGCCCATAGCAAGTTTATAGAAAGCTTATATGAACAATTAATAGGTAGCCAGAAAGTCATTTCATATTCGGCTAAAATCATACAAAACAACAATTCAAAGTAGTTCAAACATTGTAAAACAACGATTCAACTTGGCTATAAATCAACCAAGAATGTGCTATGCAACATACCTAACAATGGAACTACATGATTGAAGTATTGCGCATATCAACGATATGTGAGTATAGGTCGATGATGTGTCATACGAAACCTAGATGGCAGCCTTTAGTTTTTGGCAAGTTCACTAGTGGCCGTTGATGTAGAACCTCAGACAACTTCAAACAACTTCAAAGATCTAAGGTCTGTTTCCTCCAATTCACTCTCCTGTTTGTTCCATATTTCTAAAGGTTCCATTGATGGTGCAGTTTCAATTAACCAGGATGAGTAAAGCTCGAAAATCTTACACCTATGAAGCATAAACTACAATCTTAGAGGGAGGCTATCCATATTCTGTCAATGTTGAAATTATCAATTGAGGCATGTGAAATACATTTTCCTGGAATTTGGGGGGAGTAAGCATATATTCCTTCAAAATACCAGATAGCTTTGGTTGCACTAGGGAAGTGGTCTATCAAAAACCCACCACATTTTCTTTGTCAAATGTGGCTATGGGCAGGGTGGCTAGACAATGAAGTAGAGGGCCACTGGAGAGAGGAAGGGAAGAGCGCAACCAAAGGTGGAGATGGAAAAGGTAGCAACAATCTCGCCACCGAATGGAGTAAAAAAAGGATACCGGAGGTGAGGATGGAAAAGACAGTGACAATCCTATTACTAAATGAAGTAGCAGAAGGTAGCTGGAGGTGAAGAAGTAGCTGAGGACTACAACGGTTATGTGCTGCTCTTGTAACTCCTCCTGAATCAAAAGTTATGAGCGGTTGAAGATGACCCACTCATTTGGTGCTACGTGTGTCTCTTTTGAGAACTTCAAAGCTCAATGATCAAGACCATATTTGAATTGATGATTTTGACGATTTTAAAAGAGTTAAATGATTGTCAATGAAGTTTAGAACGTGTCAGGACATGTCAGAGAAGTTAACTACACACTCCAAAGTGCCACATGGTTTGAACCATGTGGAGTTGGGTTCCACATGATTCGAACCGTGTGGGACCCTAGTTATGCAAATTCTTGTGCAGTTCAGACTTTGTGCATGAGTACTCCTTGGATTCCTATATAAAGATCCCTTGGGGATATCCCAAAGCATCTTAGAATGTCCTTGAAGCTAGGATTGAGATCTAAGAGTGAGAATAGTGAAGAACACGAGGTGAGAAGCGAGATGATGAGTTGCTTGGAGCAGTCGAGACACCATCGGAGCTTTCGATCAATGAGCTTTCCCTTTCTTTCTTTCTTTTGATTTTAATTATCTTGTTTATGATAAATATTGGATATAGTATTATTTTGTGTTTGATTTTGATTATAAACATGCTAGGCTAAACCCCTTATCTAGGGTTTACGATGTAGCATGTATCTAACGTAGCGGATATTGTAGTTTAATTATTTAAGATATTTTGTGTTAATTTAATATCTAGTGGTAAGCTTGCTTAGTGTTTAAGCTCCCACTTTAGCAATGATTCTTATATATTAGGTGAAGCAACTGAAAGGTAGAAGTCTAATATATGACAATCAAGATATTAAACTCGAAAATATAAGACCATAAAAATAGACATGATGACCTTGAGAAATTTCATGAACTTTCACAAAATTTAATGGATTTTAATTGACTTAATCCCATGAAAATAGGTAATTAACAAGATTAGAGTATGCCTTGTAGGTTGCAAAAGAAGGTGCAAGGATGATATAGGGACAGTTCTCATTCAGCACATAATATCTTGATTAAATAAGAACTCCATGTATCCATTACAAAAGACTAATGTAAAACCCTATATCCTAGGTACTCATATCTTTTGACTTTTAATTCTTCGATTTGTATTCTTAAGATCAACCTTTTCTTTTGTTATTTCTTTCCCTTCACACCATTCTCCTTGTATTTGATATAAGTGTTTAAATCCAACGTCTTAAGTCCTGAATTCTTTATAGATTGATATTTTATATACTACAATCTATGACTCGTGCACTTGCAGAGTGATTGCGAATAAGTATTTTGGAGCCATTGCCAGAGAATTTTGTGTTATTTAGGATTTTCTATTTAAACACTTTTCTTCTCTTTCTCTCTTTATATATTCTCTTTCTAAATAATTTTCTTTTCATTTTTCTTTTTCTACTTTATCTCTCTTTGAATATTTTTTGTTAGTAATTTTTATTTTGTTTTTGTTTTTCTTTTTCTAGAAGTTATTTGATGACATACTATAATCAGTAGTATGATGATAAAAAGGGTTCTAGATCTTTTCGTATTGATAGGATGATTGCTAGGACATTTCATGAGAATTATGAAATAGCAGACTAGTACAATTCATATGGAAAAGAGATTTTTTTTAATGAATGCATCATACCAACAAGACTAGGGACATGAGAAGTAACATTATTATAACCATGACTACCCTCATCTTGTTGAAAATCCTTTCTTGAATACTTATAATCATGATGAGCATACATATTCAAACTTTTCTTGGTTCAATGATCATGCCTTTACATCTGAACAAAACTGTTTTACACCTCAACAATATGAATCGAATTTCAAAAATATGTTATTTATGTTTTTATTTAGGAATTATAATTAGCAGACAAGATGAAGATGCCATTGTCAACCTTAAAGAAGAAGAAACTTGAAGACACTTTTTTTCATTTGTTTACAATATGGATTTGTAGACTTTTAAAATTTTATATTTGATGAGAATGATAACTTTGTACACTCTTAGAATTTTATGTTTGATGAGAATGTTGTGTTTTTAGACTCTTGAAATTTTCTGTTTGATAAGAATGATGTGTTTGTAGACTTGTAAATGTTTATTTTTATCGAGCATATGAGTAGTTCTTAATTCTTATATTATTATGCATTATTTAATTGTTCAACACTTCAACAATTATTAATTTATTTTATTTTTCGTTGTGTCAGATACTCAAATACGTTTATAAAAGAACAATTCATAAACACACCAAGATAAACAAGAAGAATTCGAGAGTCGAGGGTCAACATTCAAGGCTTATTACACATTTTAGGTCAATTAATATAGTTAATTTTTTCTTGCATGTTTTGCTATGATGTTTGAAGTCTAATATATAGATTTAGGAGTTATGAGTGTATAATTTTGCTAACATATAATTAATTAAAAATAATCAAATGTTTATTATATCATAAATATGTCATGCTAACGTCACAAGTTCAAATTGGTTTGCTTAAGCAATCAAAACGATTTGAACTAGACCAGTTCCTTTACCGGTTTAATCATCAGTTCTGTTCTGATAACATTACCTTTAACAACTTACATTCCAATGAAATTGCCTAAAATCGGCTTGTACAAATTTATTTATTATACCATATCACCTTATTTAAAAAATTGTCATAGAACACCAAATGTTGTGAAATGAATAATTATAACTCCTAAAAATACGAATTATCATGGCCCATTTCATACTTTATTTGCGTATTAGTCCGAGAGATTAGGCTTAGTTTGCATCCATTTAGCTTAATTTTCACTCGTTTTGCATTTTAGGAGCATTATTTAGTTTTTATGTATTTTTAGCACAAATTAGGCATTTTTAGTTCATTTATTTGTTTTATTCAACTTTTGCAGAAAGGACGGGCATTATGAAGTCAAGCGGGCGAGTGGAATGCAGAACGAGACCAAGTCACAAGGTAGCACCACCCTACGTGCCCTTGCAAGAACCCCACACAATCCAGCAAACAAACAGCTTCCAGTGAGTTGGTGCCTAGGCGTCATCCAGGGGTGCCCAGGCACCACCTCATCAATATACAGTTAAGTTCAGAAGGGTTTTTGAAGCCACAAGTCACAATTGCTTCCAGGGAGTTGGCGCCTAGGCACCAGACAGGAGCGCTGTGACGCCCCAAACCAGGGTGCCTAGAAGCCTTATTCCAAGATCTTGTCGATTGGTAAGTGTGAATCAGGATTGTTGCCCTGATCATGCAGCGGGTACTTAATTGGATCTTGTCCAATTTTTTTTCTTTTTCTTTTATCATATAGAGACACATACTTATCATCAAATTTCAATTATCATTGATAACATTCATACTTGTTTTTGTACACTACATGTTATTTTAACTTGGTCATTTCATACATACATAATTTGAAAACTTCTTACCATATGTTCATTCATACCATATACAGATCAGCATATCATAAAAATTTCTTCATACCTTCTTTTTCCTTTCCTTCTTGGCCTGTGCTGTACCTGTCTATGGTTTGAAAAGCAAAACGTGAGTCGAAAACTCAGTAAGCAAGCATTTTTCTATTTAAATACATTTCTCCCATTCAATAGTAGACACTTATCAAGTGATCTACTATTAATCAATAGAAACCTTTTCATAAACATTAGATGTGCAACTACTTCATTTCCATTCCTGACATAAACCTTCGTGTGCGGGTACTCTAGCCTAGGGAACATCTCACATAGCATGGTCCAATATGCCGGCTCTCTCCGACTTGGTCTCATCAAGGGGAACCTCTCTTCCTCTCGATGCCTACATGGTCTCCTACATGCATGACTTTTGATTTTTCCGGCATTATATACCTCTTATACTAGGTGACTTGTCATTCTCATGTAGAGAATTATTTGCATAATCTCTTAAAAACATCATTTTCAAATCCATGCTTTCCTTTTCAATCCATGTATGATAATGCAATGCATTCATTCACACATAACATCCATTTGCCTCCACCTCTTGGGAGGATGCCGCGGGCACATAGCCCATACGACTCGGCAATAGTGAAGGGGGACCCTTTGATTTGCTTTCTACCTCTACTAAAGCCTCTTCATTATGCATTATACATGTGCGCATGTCTATGAACATCACATGATATCAATATGTCGGCATGAATAAAAAGTCATAAACATTTATCATTTCAAAACATTATAGGAATGACCACCCTTAAATACATTTCATAAATACTTAAGAATAAAATATATTTTCAAAAGGGTTTGCTTGCTTACCTTCTCAGTCGGTGTCCTCAACCTTCTCCTTTCTTTTTCCCTATACAAGGAAAATGCATATTTTATCCATCCATTCCATGTCTTAGGTTGCTTTCCATACTTGCTTTATAACCATTCATTACCTCATTCCCAAAGAGGTTAATCTTATAAAGATACTTGGTCATTACCCGTTTATATGAATTTTTATCCATAAATCCTTTAAAAATTCCATCCATATATCTTCATGAAAATAAATCTTAATTTTTCCCAAAATCACGCTGTTCAATGTTCATAGTTACTGTTCACGTTTACTGTATCAGGTTACTGTTCATCCGAGGTTACTGTTCACAGCGTATTGGTTACTATTCATGGGTTTAAAAAATTGACATTTTTTCTAAAAATAAAAAATACCATGACATAGCTCTCAGTTAGTATATCATGGAAAAATTCATAAATTTTGAATTTATCATCATTAACTTGGCTAATTAAATCATTTTCTTCATATACTAAAATTCATCATAATTTCACTTAAACATAATCCTTAAATCCAAAAGTCATGAGATTAATATATCATCATTCCAACATCATAACTATCATAAAAATTCACACCAAATCATAATTTAGCAATTTTGGAGCATTATTTGTACATTTTATACATGATTTTCCCGAACGCTCTATCTTCGCTCCAAATTTTTGATGTTTTGGCATAATTCCAATTAGACATTATAACTTTACTTATTTTTTCATGCTTAGGCAGTATCTAAGCATGATTTTACCCTACTTAATATCCAAAAGAAATTTGGGTAGAATTCACTTACTCGAAGTAAAGGACTCCTTTCCTTCTCACTTTCTCTCCTCCTCTTCCTCTTTCTCTTTGGCTTGGGGACGTATGGGAGCAAGGGATTTTGCTCAAATAGAGCTGGGTTGGAATGCATTTGGACGTCCAAGGCTCCCCTATTTATAGTTTTTAACTTTTTATGAAATTATAATTTACCCCCTTGCTCAAGGTATTTAATTCTAAATATATTTTTTCTAATTTCATAAAATGTGTGGAGCATTGTGCAGCCACCCTACAACAGATCAATCCCCCCCTATGGCAGCCCTATTTTATGATTTTTTAATTAATTAAAATTAATTATTTTTAAACAATTAATCTCAACCATTGATTATATGATAAGATCAATTGTGGGCCATTGGATTTGGCTCAAAAGTATCCCCCACCCCTGCACGTCCCTGCCTTGTAGCTGATTTTCATTTATTATTATTTTTATTTTTAATTATTTAAATTTAATAAAAGTCAAAGGAAATTAATGATAAAGATAAGCCACTTTTTAAATCTCCAAATGACATTTAATCTTGACCTTTAATTCATGATTTTCATCACATCTTAAACCATTCATCATGATCATCATAAATATTTGGCCATCCATAAAAAATTTCATTTAAATCCGATGTCCGGATTGCAAATTATGAATTTTTCTTCAATTTTTCACTAAAATCCGAAATTCTATTAAAATATCAAAAAGTATTGTTATTTCGTCTTGTAGTGATTAAATCTACTTTTTTTTAACATTTTGTGATTAGGTTAATCCAAGTGATTAACCCTTAATCACGTGCCTTAATCCCTAAGTTACTATTCACGTGCACTATTCACGTGGGTAAAATCCTTAATTACACTATGTTAACCTCTAATACACGCATTGACAAATATAACATATTTCATGAATTTTATTTATCATAAAAATCAATACAAGAATCTAGGGTTTACAACTCTAGGTTTACATGTGTTATTCTAGGATTACGGGTTTTACAGGCGCCCAGGCGCCAGTACATGATCACACAGGTGTTTCAGGAGAGGTTCCAAGTTACTAGCATCCAGGGAGTTAGCGCCTAGGTGCCAAGGCATGAATTCCTAGGGTTTGCAGAAAAGTTCAAAGTTGCCCAGCACACAGAGAGTTGGTGCGTAGGCGCCTATACGCATTCGTATGTGCGAATTTCAGTGCGTGTGCTGCGCAATGTCACTAAATAAATAGACATTAGGGGTTTGCGCGCGAGAGACGACGGAGAGAGACCAGGAACGGAATTACACAGCAAGAGAAAGACAAAAACGCGATCAAAGCACAGATTGAAGTGAGGATTCAACTCCGTTGGTGGAAGCCGCCGGAAAACCAGTTTTCTCTTATTCTTTCTATTTTTCTTTCTCTGCTTTTTCTGGATACTTTCAATATAGATGTAAAGGATTTTATGATCATGTCTTTGAACTAAACTTCCTTTAGATGGATAGTTAGGATGAATTGAATTCTAAACTATATTGTATTGGTTCTTTGAAATTCAGGAATGAATATTTGATTTTATATATGATTGTGTGTGATTTACCTCTACATGTGTGGTTTTAATGTTTTTTACAAGATTAGATACCTTGTAAGATGATTTAATTGCTTGATTTATCTTTGGAAAAGGAAAATCTCTGCTAGATTCATGTGTAGGGCATAGGTTTCCTCTTTATTAAGGGGAGTTGTTTAACGGATAGGAATTCCCGTTAAACCCTGTGTGTAGTCAGTAAACAGGTTATGAATTTATCAATTTCACTTTATTTAATGGCATAGGAACATAGCAATTAAATAGAGTGTAATTAACTTTATATAATGTTGGAAGATATATATAAAGATTATTGAACTTGGACTAGTAAATACATGTACAATCCATTGAAAAGAAACCAATGCGATATAGTTTAGATTCAAGGATTCCGAACTATCCATTTGCCATCCCTGATTATTAAACCCGTTTCTAGTATTCCAGCGATTCCGTGGACACTACTCTGATTTCTTATTGCAGTTTTTACCTTTAGTTTAAATCCACAAACTCAGAATTTTTTACCCACCGAAAGCAATTAAACTAATTAATAATTTTGGTTAACAATTCCTCGTAGGAATTGTTGGAAACAATGTTCAAAACAAAACAAAATTGACCAAAGCATGAGTTTTGATGATTAACAAAGTCGAATTTGAGTTTAAGTTAAGTACTAATGCATATGTTCAATGTTTTAAGGAAAGCAAGAAGTCAAGTCGATTACCAAGTCGACTTGGGGTGAAGTCGATACCCAAGTCGACTTCACAAGCGACTTCAAATGGCAAAAAGTGGATAGCGTTGAAAATAGAATACAAACAGGTGAAGTCGCAGGCCAAGTCGACTCCACTTGCGACTTGGGAAGCCAAGTCGCAGACGAAGTCGACTCCAGCATCGACTTCAAACGTCAAAAAGTGTCCAGCGTTGAAATGTGGAAATGGACATGGCGAAGTCGCAGGCGAAGTCGACTCCAGGTGCGACTTGGGCGAAGTCATAGACAAGGTCGACTCCATCCTCGACTTGAGAAAGTTCAAACTTCAGAGATGCAGTTCCAAGCTCATTCCAAGAATCCATTTGAGCTTTCTCAAATCCAAAGTAAGGTGCAAAGACCATTCTCAAGATTAACTTGAGTTTCTTGAAGTTCAAAGCAAAGATTCAAGTTCAAGATCAAATCAAGTCTCTCAAGTCCAAGGCAAAACTTCAAGCATGTTTCAAAATGAAGAAATACTCAAGTCTTGAAGATCAAATGACTCCAAAGCAAGCAAGGTGCATGAATCTACCATGCAAGAATCAAACTCTCCAAAGATTCACAAAGTTCAAGCCAATCCAAGATGAATCAAAGTCAAGCTCTTCAAAGATTGACAAGATCTACAAGTATGAGGAGCCATTTCAGAATTAAAAGGACTAAAGGAAGAAAGCCAAGCAAGATAGAAGCAAATCAAATGAGGATCAAAGCATTTTTGGCAAAAGACCAAGTCAAGTCGCAACCCAAGTCGACTCCAGGATTGACTTGAGTTGAAGTCTGAAGCCAAGTCGACCCAAGACTCAAACTTGGAAATCTGAAGAATTGAAGTCGCACACGAGGTCGACTCCAGGTGCGACTTGGAAGCCAAGTCGCAGGCCAAGTCGACTCCATCTTCGACTTGGAAAATAACGTTCGAATTTTTGAACGTTGGAGATCATTTATTGCGCGCCAACCACCTCTACAACGTTCAAATCTTCCTCACTCTATAAATAGACACTCAAATGAGCGTGAAAGATATACAAGACACAACAATACACTGCTATATACACTACAAAGTCCAAAGAGAGAAAAGAAGTGCA
The DNA here is from genome assembly GCA_030490835.1 of Annona cherimola. Taxonomy (NCBI): domain Eukaryota; kingdom Viridiplantae; phylum Streptophyta; class Magnoliopsida; order Magnoliales; family Annonaceae; genus Annona; species Annona cherimola. The sequence continues at coordinate 48,471,224 of CM059972.1, forward strand.
AGAAAGAGTTTCTATTCCCTTTTCTCCATATTTGAGTGGTCCATATACATTCAAAGGAAGAAAGAGTTTCAAGTTGCAAGTTGCTTCATCGATACTCAACCAAGCTGCTTCTACAAATTCTTCCTCGAGCTAAACTTGCCTACACATCTCTGTAAAGTGTAGTTTTTCTTATTTCTAAGTTCTTGTTGTATTGAACTTGATTTAGCTTGGGTAGCTAAGATCAAGTATATGCAAAGTAGTGTGTGATTGGAGTGGAACTCATCACCTACTTGTGCTGTGTGTTGTGTATGCCCCCTAGAGCTGGAATCTAGAAGAGAGCATAGGCTCTAAGTTGTATATGCCCCCTAGAGCTAGAATCTAGAAGAGAGCGGAGACTCTAAGTGTATTCGAGGAATACATAGTGGAACCCAAGTCACAACGGAGTGTGAGCTTGGAAGAGTGGAGTAGGGAAGGATTGCCCGAACCACTATAAATCTTGTCTTCTACTTCCTTTTACTGCTTTATCTCAATTGCTCTCTATTTGCTTTCAAAAGGAGATTAATCTTTCAAGGGGATAAGACTTTAATTTACCAAAATTTTTTTTAAAGAACCCAATTCACCCCTCCCCTCTTGGGTTTTGCCATCAACTCGGGACCAACAAGTGGTATCAGAGCAGGTCTTTGAGTTTACCAAAGAGATCTTATCGATATGGCATCCCAATCTACTTTCGTTCCCGCATTTGCTTAAGGCCAATCCTTTACAAGGTCACCATTGTTTGATGGGAATAATTTTAGATATTGGAAGCTTCGTATGAAGCAACTTATCATGGCTACCGACATGGATTCTTGGATTGCAATCCAAGATGGAGTAACCTTGCCTACCGATGAAAGAGCTTCCAAATGGACCGATGAGAAAGTAAGAATTGTAAAGAGCAATGCCAAAGCTATGAACTCACTATTCTGTGCTCTTACTGCTTCTGAATATGATAGAGTATCCTCTTGTTTAACCGCCAAAGAGATATGGGATACGTTAACCTCCATTTATGAAGGAACTTCTCAAGTCCAAGGGACGAGAAGAAATATTTTGATTGGAGAACTAAAAAACTTTAGAATGCTAGAAACAGAAAATATTTCTGAAATGTTTGCTAGATTCTTAAAAATTACTAATGCTTTAAAAGGTCTTGGAAAGGCTATATCTGAATCTGAGCAGGTTATGAAGATTTTGAGAGCTTTACCGGAATCTTGGACTCCAAAGATTACTGCAATAGAAGAAGCCAAGGACCTCAACACATTGAAGCTAGAAAATTTAATTAGCTCATTAATGTCACATGAGCTAATCAAGAAAAGAAATGAAGATCAACACAGAGGCAAAAGTGCAATTGCCTTGAAAGCCGCACAAGATACAGACGACACCTCATCCTCTCAAAATGGCGATGAGATTGCCCTACTCACAAAATGATTCAGAAAATTTGTGAGGAAAGGCAGAAATTTTAGAAGTTTCAAAGATAGAAATTCTAGAGAGAAAAAGAAAGAACCAACCAAATGTTACCGATGTGGCGGTTCGGGTCACATGCAAGCTCAATGTCCAACTCCCGAAGAAAGCAAGGCAAAAGAGCAAAGAAAAGATCGAGGGGACAACAAAAGATCCCAAAGAAATAAAGGAAGAGGCATGTACGTGAATGACGAAGAATCTACAATGAGTAGCTCTTCAACCGACGAAATAAAGGAAGATTGTGCGAGAATATGTTGCATGGCGCAAATCGAACAAGAAGAACAAACCATCTCAACAAAGTGCACAAGCAATGAAGAGGTAAGTTCCAAACCTTGCCATTCTCAATCAAGTTATTCTTCTTTTCAAGAATTCCTCAAATGTGCTGAATTAGAAGAACTACAAATTGCATATGATTCATTATATGAAGAAATGAAGAAATTAGGAAGCAAGTTTACAATTAAGAAAAGACAATGTGATGCAGTAATAATTGGAAATGGTAAACTTGCAGAAAAATTAGAAAAAATTGAAAGATGAAAATGATTTGCTAAAAAAGGAGAACAGATCATTAAATGAATCATTAGCTAAGTTCTCTAATCCAGGAGAAAGTGTTAAAATGTTTCTGAACATGACCTCCCAAACAAATAAAAGAGGTCTTGGATATCATACATTTGAGCAAGAAGAAAGCGGCAAATCGAATGTGCCAATACTTAGGAAATATCAAACCAAAACTGCACCTATATTCAAGCCACAAAAGAAAAATTTTAAGTGGACTAGAAGGCCAACGTTTGAACCATTGCATACTTGGAGGCCTACTCCAAGATTACCTATGGCTTGCAACTTCTGCAATAAAATGGGTCATAAAACTTATAAATGTAATTTTAAGAAATTATATGACCATGGTGCAAAATTAGTTTGGGTTCCAAGGAACACAAGATTTGGGCTTTCTAAGTTAGAGAAACAAAGATTGAATTATATTACTAACCCAAATGGACCCATAAAATGGGTACCAAAGAGATAAGATTTATTTGATTATTTTTCAGATATGTTTCAAGGCAAAGGCAAACAATGAATGGTTCATGGACAGTGGCTGTTCAAGGCATATGACCGGAGAAAGAAGTTTATTTCATAAACTTAAGCCTTGCAACGATGGAATGGTTGCCTTTGGTAATAATGAAAAAGGTAAAATTAAAGGTATAGGAAACATATTTAGTATTTCAAATGCATGCATGGAAGATGTTTTGTTTGTTGAAGGACTCAAGCACAATTTAATGAGCATTAGTCAATTATGTGACAAAGGATACAAGGTTGTGTTTGAATCATCTATATGTAATGTATTTGATGGAGAACATATCGTGTTTAGTGGAAAAAGACATGGAAATGTATATTTGGTTTCACTTGATGAATCAGATGGTCAATGTCTAATGGCCATTGATAATGATCCATGGGTTTGGCATAAAAGGCTTGGACATATAAACATGGGAAATATAAAGACCCTATGGAAAAAGAGTTTGGTAGAAGGATTACCAAAGCTGAAATATGACAAGGATAAAATTTGCAAGGCATGTCAACTATTAAAACAACCTAAGATGCCTTTCTCTACCAAAAAGGAAATTTCCACCACTAGGCCACTTGAATTGCTACACATGGATCTATATGGGCCATCCGACATTTTAACCATTGGTGGAAAGAAATATGTTTTTGTAATTGTTGATGATTTTTCAAGATTTACATAGATAATTCCCTTAGCTAGCAAAGATGAAGCCTTCTCTATGTTTGCAACTTTTGTAAACTTGGTGCAAAATGAAAAACAAAGTACTATTGTGACTATAAGAAGTGATCATGGTGGTGAATTTGAAAACAAATAATTCATAGAATTTTGTAATGAAAAAGAAATTCATCACACATTTTCTGCATCAAGAACTCCACAACAAAATGGAGTAGTAGAAAGGAAAAATAGAACTATACAAGAGATGGCTAGAACTATGCTAAATGAGAGCAATCTATCCAAGAAATTTTGGGGTGAAGCTGTAAGTACAGCTTGTCATGTATTGAATCGTGTCACCATTCGAGCAATCTTGAAAAAGACCCCATATGAACTATGGAAAGGAAGGAAACCGAATATCTCTTATTTTCATGCTTTTGGATGCACATGCTATGTTTTGAACAATGGAAAAACCAACTTGGGAAAACTAGATGCTAAAAGTAATGAGGCAATATTCCTTGGTTACTCATCAAATAGCAAAGCATATAGAGTATTCAATAAACGAAACCAAGTTGTAGAAGAGTCCATACATGTTGTATTTGATGAATTTAACCGAACTCCGAGAAAGGAGGATGAACTAAGTGATACAGATGAAACAAAAGGAAAAGAACAACCAAAGGAACTCGAGCTCAAGCCAGAAAATCTCATGGAGGAAGAGGTAAGTGAAGGTAATGATTCTTACAAACCTCCAACTGATTTAAAGTTCAAAAATGCCCATCCAATTGAGCAAGTCATTGGAAATGTATATGAAGGAGTAAAAACTAGAAGATCTAAACAAAACATTTGTGGTCAATATGCTTTTGTATCAAAAATCGAACCAAATACCATTGAACAAGCTCTCAATGATGAAAACTGGGTCATTGCAATGCAAGAAGAGTTAAACCAATTTGAAAGGAACAATGTATGACATTTAGTTCCTAGACCAAATGATCATACAATCATTGGTACCAAATGGGTATTTAGGAACAAATTTGACGAAAGCGGACTTGTAATTAGAAACAAGGCCAGATTAGTAGCCAAAGGGTATTCCCAAGAAGAAGGAATTGATTTTGAAGAATCATATGCACCCTGGCTAGATTAGAAGCCATACGTATTTTACTAGCATTTGCTTCTCATATGAATTTCAAATTGTTTCAAATGGATGTAAAAAGTGCATTTTTGAATGGTTATTTGAATGAAGAAGTATATGTTGAACAACCCCCTGGTTTTGAAGAAAAGGATCAATCAAAGTATGTTTATAAATTGACCAAAGCGTTATATGGATTAAAACAAGCTCCAAGAGCTTGGTATGAAAGGTTGAACAAATTTTTGATTGATCATGAGTTTCAAAGAGGGAAAGTAGACACTACTTTGTTCATTAAGTATAAAAATAAAAACATTCTAATTGTACAAATTTACGTGGACGATATAATATTTGGTGCTACTGACGAAAATCTATGCCAAGAATTTTCTAAGATTATGCAGAGCGAATTCGAAATGAGCATGATGGGAGAATTAAATTTCTTCCTTGGACTGCAAATCAAGCAACAAAGTGAAGGGATATTTCTAAACCAGTCCAAGTATGTCAAAGAAATGCTCAAGAAATTTGGAATGCAAAACAGCAAAGGGGCAAATACTCCAATGAGCTCTACAATCAAGATCGACACGGATGAAAACGGTAAAAGTATCGATCAAAAGCTTTATAGAAGCATGATAGGATCTTTGCTATATTTAACTGCTTCTAGACCTGATATTCTATTCAGTGTTTGTATGTGCTCTAGATTTCAAGCATGTCCTAAAGAATCACATCTACTTGCTGTAAAAAGGATTTTTAAATATTTAACAAAAACTACCAATCTTGGACTATGGTATCCAAAGGGGTCAACCTTTGATTTAGGGTGTGTTTGGTAATTTGAAAAAGTTGTCGAGTTAAAACTTTTCAATCTAAAACTTTTCACTCTCCATAACTACTCTTTTTTTAATTATTTTTTATACATATTTCTATACAACAACCCTACTTTTCAATCATTTCTACACAACTACCAATACAACTAACCTATTTATTTTAAATTTATTCTCTTTATTCCTCATCATTACCCCTACAATATCACATTATTTTCTACTGATTTGACAACTTTTACATACAAAAATTTTCATCAAAAGTTTTACAGCTTCCCAAACACACCCTTAATCGGCTATTCGGATGCAGATTTTGCCGGCTATAAGGTAGATAGAAAGAGTACTAGTGGAACTTGTCAGTTTCTAGGACATATGTTAGTTTCATGGTACTCAAGAAAACAAACAAGTATTGCTCTATCTACTGCGGAAGCCGAATACATAGCCGCCGGTAGTTGTTGTGCCCAATTACTTTGGATGAAACAACAATTGAAAGATTATGGTATTGATTATTTTGATATTCCTATTAGATGTGATAATACAAGTGCAATATGTCTGACTAAGAATCCTGTACTGCATTCAAGAACCAAGCATATTGATGTAAGACACCATTTTATTAGAGAACGTGTTGAAAATCATGATGTTTGCTTAGAATATGTGAAAACAGAAGACCAAATTGTTGATATTTTTACCAAACCACTAGCCAAGGAATCATTTTGTAAAATTAGGAATGATATAGGGATGATAGAGCTAAATTAGAAAAATTAAATAAGAAACTCAAATTTGAAAAGGTCAAGTCGATGGGTCAAGTTGACTCCATGGATGCCAAGTCGACTTGGGAAAGTGAAGTCGACTCTGCTTCTGAAGCGAAGTCGACTCCACAGGGTCGAAGTCGACTCCGCACTAGGGCGAAGTCGACTCCGAGGAACCGAAGTCGACTTCGCCTAGGGCAAGTCGACTCCGCGAGCGCGCGACCGTTCCTCTTCTCCCTCTCTTTTTTTCTTTCCTTTCTTCTTCCTTCTTTCCCATTTCCCGCCGAATCCTCTGTCTTTCCTTCCCATTTCCGGCGATACCTCTATTTTTGCTCTCCTTTCTTCCCTTCTTTTTCCGGCAACATCTCTTCCATTTCCTCCTTTTTCCGGCTACCAATCTCAGTTACTCTCCACTCTTTCTCATTTTCTTATTAAAGCCACAAATTTCTTCTTTCTCTCTCTCCCAAACACCTTTTGCCTCTCAAATCTCAAAGTTTCCTTTGCTTTTCTCTCTCTTTCTCTCTCTCACAGCCTATTTCTCATTCCACCTCACTATTCCTCTCTCAGTTCCCAAACTCCCAAAATCAATTCAATGGCACCTAAAAAGGCCGTATCAAAACCATCCCTCAAACGAATTCCTAGACCAATTACATCTCACACAGAAGAAGAAGTACCCAGAAAACAACGCACCTCTTCCAAACGAGCCCGGGAAGAACCATCCACTTCCACTGGCCGTCGAGTACGATTCCAAGCGGGAACACCATCCACTACGGCGGGTCGTGAGGAACAAGCCCAAACCTCACAAAGTACTCAATCTGGGGCACGTCGAAGAGGCAACACAGCTGCTAAAGCTCAAGTGTTGAAAATGCCAACAACATACTTCAAAACCGAACTCCAGCACAGTCGGTTTTACAAATCTTTCTACGAGCGTAAGGTATTCATTCCCAAGATCATTGATTTCAAGTTCTTAAAAGATTATGGATCCGACATAGAAGATCTATTGGATTTCCAAGGATGGACGAAGCTCCTAAAAGAAGATGAAAGAGTCTATCCAGATCTTACCAGAATCTTTTACTATCTGTGGGATGAAGAGTACTATGGAAGCTTTGTCAAAGGAGTGGATATGTTCTTTGGAATAGGAGTAACTCCAAGTTTGGAAGCGGCCTTGATAAATATTGGTCAGATACTTGAAGTTCCCTACATAGATGAGCCACTTCCTGAAGATCTTACACTGGATCAAATGTATAATCAGCTCACCCGAAGCAATAAATATTACCCAGGAATCAAATTTCTTCATTACATGGATCTCTCCCCCAGGCTTCGTGTACTCAGACTTCTCATTGCCCACTGCATCTACCCAAAGGGCGGTGGAAGAAATCAGTTAAACCTACAAGAAGCCGGGATACTCTGGAAGGTGGCAAACAGAGTCAAGGTTAGCTTACCAAGACTATTTCTTGAATCCTTGACCTCCAGAAAGGACAATCCACGGGGAGTCCTACCATATGGCACCTGGATCACGAAGATCCTTGAACATTTTGAAGTGGATATTGAAGGCGAGCCCTTCGAAGTACTGAAATCCACCAATGCCATCAACAAAGCACTGATCCAACGGATGAAGATTAATGTGCTTGAACTAAGGGCTGAAGCTCCGGAAGAAGAGCGAGCACAGACTGAGGGGGGGCAACCTCCCGAGGCATCGCTTGCTCAAGAGGAGCCAGTATTTCCCATGACGCACGGATCTTACTCTCCACAAGGATCTGTTGCACCTGAACGGGCGCCTCCAACGTCATCTCAAGAGGTCACGCTTCAGAGTATCAAAGAAGAGATATCTGCTCTTCGGGAATAAATCGCATGACCAGTCTCGTGACCGAGGTTCTAAATGCAATCAATGATATGCATTCCCGACAAGATCGAATCGATCGGAAAATGCGTACCATTCAATACCATCTTGCATCGGGGCGTCACAAAAATCAACCCATTCCCGAACTTGATCCTTTCGATTCTGGATCAGTTCGACGAGACCCGACTCCCGCTCCCAGCTCATCTTTCTACTCATCCGCCCATGTCCGTCCCATCAAACCAACTCAGTCCGTCTACCCCATTTCCCAATTCCAATTTACCAAGTCTTGGGTAGTTTGTAAAATGCTTTTTCGATAGATTGACAAAAAGGGGGAGATAGATTAGGAGTTGAGCGTATAGGGTTTGAGAGTTTTTTATTTTTGGGTCGGGTAGTTTGTATTATAGGTTTCATTTTTTGCTCTACATTGTAATTTGTAAAATGAAACTTGATATATGAAAGATGCTTTATGTTCAATATGTGTTCTATGATTGCTTGCAAAGATTGATGAATGCTAAACTTGTTAATGATTGGTTCTATGATAATGCTTTGCTTGAAAGGTATGAATTCTATGATAATGTTTTGAATTCTATGCTCTGAACCATATATGTTTGAAAGGTATCCATGACAATGCTTTGTTTTAAAAAAAAAAAAACCATATGAACATGTCTTTGATTGAAAGGTATCAACTCAAAATTAAGTTTTGTCAATCATCAAAAAGGGGGAGATTGTTGGAAACAATGTTCAAAACAAAACAAAATTGACCAAAGCATGAGTTTTGATGATTAACAAAGTTGAATTTGAGTTTAAGTTAAGTACTAATGCATATGTTCAATGTTTTAAGGAAAGCAAGAAGTCAAGTCGATTACCAAGTCGACTTGGACTTCGACTTGGGGTGAAGTCGATACCCAAGTCGATTTCACAAGTGACTTCAAATGGCAAAAAGTGGACAGTGTTGAAAATAGAAAACAAACAGGTGAAGTCGCAGGCCAAGTTGACTCCACAAAGTCGACTCCAGCATCGACTTCAAACGTCAAAAAGTGTCCAGCGTTGAAATGTGGAAATGGACATGGCGAAGTCGCAGGCGAAGTTGACTCCAGGTGCGACTTGGGCGAAGTCGCAGACAAGGTCGACTCCATCCTCGACTTGAGAAAGTTTAAACTTCAGAGATGCAGTTCCAAGCTCATTCCAAGAATCCATTTGAGCTTTCTCAAATCCAAAGTAAGGTGCAAAGACCATTCTCAAGATTAACTTGAGTTTCTTGAAGTTCAAAGCAAAGATTCAAGTTCAAGATCAAATCAAGTCTCTCAAGTCCAAGGCAAAACTTCAAGCATGTTTCAAAATGAAGAAATACTCAAGTCTTGAAGATCAAATGACTCCAAAGCAAGCAAGGTGCATGAATCTACCATGCAAGAATCAAACTCTCCAAAGATTCACAAAGTTCAAGCCAATCCAAGATGAATCAAAGTCAAGCTCTTCAAAGATTAACAAGATCTACAAGTATGAGGAGCCATTTCAGAATTAAAAGTGTTGGAAACAATGTTTAAAACAATAAAAATTGATCAAATCTTGAGTTTTGATGATTAACAAGAACTAATTTTGAGTATATAAAAGGTACTAATGTGTTTGCTAAATGTTTAAGGAAAGCAAAGAGGTCAAGTCGATCTCCAAGTCGACTTGGACTTCGACTTGGGTGAAGTCGATCCCAAAGTCGACTCAAATATCGACTTGAGAATGAATCCCAAAAGGCAACAGGTGAAGTCGCAGGTCAAGTCGACTCCACTTGCGACTTGGGAAGTCAAGTCGCAGACGAAGTCGACTCCAGCATCGACTTGGAGTATCCAGAGTTGAAAAGTGGAAACGAACATAACGAAGTCGCAAACGAAGTCGACTCCAGGTGCGACTTGGGTGAAGTCGCAGGCCAGGTCGACTCCATCCACGACTTGAGATGTTCAAACTTCAAAGATGCAGTTTTCAAGCTATTCAAGAGGATTTATCACTCAAGTCCAAGGAATCAAGATGAAAAACAAATGAGTCAAATTCAAAGTCAAGATTCATGTTCTACATCAAATCAAGTCTATCAAGCTCAAAGACAAAGATACAAGTATGATTCAAACAATGTCTATCAAGACTACATAAGTCAAATATGCATGAATCATCTAAGCAAGAATCAAGCTTTCCCAAGACTCATAAGAATCAAGCCAATCCAAGATAGAAGAACACAACTTGAAGATCAAAGCAGGTTCAGCAAAACCCGAGCCAAGTCGCAGGCCAAGTCGACTTCAGGATCGACTTGGGTCGAAGTCTGAAGTCAAGTCGACCAAGCCTAAGACTTGGGAATCCGAAGAACTGGAGTCGCAGACGAAGTCGACTCCAGATGCGACTTGGGTAGCCAAGTCGCATCCCAAGTCGACTCCACCTTCGACTTGGGTATAACGTTCAAATTTTCGAACGTTGGAGCTCATTTATTGCGCGCCAACAACCTCCACAACGTTCATATTTTTCTCCCTCTATAAGAGGACCCTCAAATGAACGTGAAAACACAACAAGATAACACAAGACACTACTACAAAGTTCAAAGAGAGAAAAGAAGTAAAAGAAAGGTTTCCTATTTGCTTTTCTCCATTGTTGAGTGGTCCGTTACATTCTAAGGAAGAAGAAAGCTTCAAGTTGCTAGCGCCTTCATCAATATTCATCCAAAGCTGCTTCTACAACTTCTTCCTCATGCTAAATCTGCCTACACAAATCTGTAAAGTGTAGTTTCATTTATTTCATTGTCTTGTTGTATAAATCTTGATTTAGCTTGGGTAGCTAAGATCAAGTATATGCAAAGTAGGGTGTGATTGGAGTGAGACTCATCACCTACTTGTGCAGTGAGTTGTATATGCCCCCTAGAGCTAGAATCTAGAAGAGAGCAAGTGGCTCTAGTTGTATATGCCCCCTAGAGCTGGAATCTAGAAGAGAGCGGTGACTCTAAGTGTATTCGTGGAATACATAGTGGAACCCAAGTCACAACAGAGTGTGAGCTTGGAAGAGTGGAGTAGGGAAGGTTTGCCCGAACCACTATAAATCTTGTGTTATATTTCTTTTTACTGTTTTATCTTTATTGCTCTCTAGCTCTTTTCAAAAGGGGATTAATTACTCAAGGGGTTAAGTCTTTATTTACCAAAGATTTTTTAAAGAACCCAATTCACCCCTCCCCTCTTGGGTTTTGCCACTAACTCGGGACCAACAAGTGGTATCAGAGCAGGTCTTTGAGTTTACCAAAGAGATCTTATCAAAATGGCATCCCAATCTACTTCCGTTCCCGCTTTTGCTGAAGGCCAATCCTTTACAAGGCCACCGTTGTTTGATGGGAACAATTTTGGATATTGGAAGCTTCGTATGAAGCAACTCATCATGGCTACCGACATGGACTCTTGGATTGCTATCCAAGATGGAGTAACCTTGCCTACCGATGAAAGAGCTTCCAAATGGACCGATGAGGAAGTAAGAATTGTTAAGAGCAACGCCAAAGCTATGAACTCTTTATTTTGTGCTCTTACTGCTCCTGAATATGATAGAGTATCCTCTTGCTTGACCGCCAAAGAGATATGGGATACGCTAACCTCTATCTATGAAGGAACTTCTCAAGTCCAAGGGACGAGAAGAAATATTTTGATTGGAGAACTAGAAAATTTTAGAATGCTAGAAACAGAAAATATTTCTGAAATGTTTGCTAGATTCTCAAAAATTACTAATGCTTTAAAAGGTCTTGGAAAGGCTATATCTGAATCTGAGCAGGTTATGAAAATTTTGAGAGCTCTTCCCGAGTCATGGACTCCAAAGATCACTGCGATAGAAGAAGCCAAGGATCTTAACACATTAAAGCTTGAAGACTTAATTAGCTCAATCATGTCACATGAGCTAATCAAGAGAAGAAATGAAGATCAACATAGGGGCAAAAGAGCAATCGCCTTGAAAGCCGCACAAGACACTGACGATACCTCCTCTTCTCAAAACGACGACGAGATTGCCCTACTCACAAAACGTTTCAGAAAATTTGTGAGAAAAGGCAAAAATTTCAGAGGTTTCAAAGAAAGAACTCCCAAAGAGAAGAAGAAAGAATCGACCAAATGTTACCGATGCGGCGGTTCGGGACATATGCAAGCTCAATGTCCAACTCCCGAAGAGAGCAAGGCAAAAGAACAAAGAAAGGATCGAGGGGACAACAAAAGATTCCAAAAATACAAAGGTAGAGGCATGTACGTAAACGATGAGGAATCTAAAACGAGTAACTCCTCAACCGACGAAAACGAGGCGGAAGAATGTGCGAGAATTTGCTGCATGGCACAAATCGAACAAGAAGAACGAATTACCTCAACAAAATGCACAAGCGATGAAGAGGTAAGTTCCAAACTCTCCCATTCTAAATCAAGTTTTTCTTCCTTTCAAGAATGCCTCAAATGTACTGAATTAGATGAGCTACAAACTGCATATGATTCATTATATGAAGAAATGAAGAAATTAGGAAGTAAGTTTACAATTAAGAACAGACAATGTGATGCAACAATAATTGTAAATGGTAAACTTGCAGAAAGATTAGACAAATTGAAAGATGAAAATGATCTGCTGAAAAAGGAGAACAAATCATTAAATGAATCATTAGCTAAGTTCTCTAATCCAGGAGAAAGTGTCAAAATGTTTTTGAATATGACCTCCCAAACACATAAAAGAGGTCTTGGGTATCATACATTTGAGCAAGGAGAAAGTAGCAAATCAAATGTACAAATACTTGAGAAACATCAAACTAAAAATGCATCTATGTACAAGCCACAAAAGAAAAATTTTAAGTGGACTAGAAGACCAACATTTGAACCATTGCATACTTGGAGGCCTACTCCAAGATTACCTATGGCTTGTAATTTCTGCAATAAATTGGGTCATAAGACTTACAAATGTAATTTTAAGAAATTATATGACCGCGGTGCAAAATTAGTTTGGGTTCCAAGGAACACAAGATTTGGGCTTTCCAAGTTAGAACAACAAAGATTAATATATATTACTAACCCAAATGGACCCATAAAATGGGTACCAAGGAGATAAGATTTATTTGCTTATTTTTCAGACATGTCTTAAGGCAAAGGCAAACAATGAATGGTTTATGGATAGCGGTTGCTTAAGGCATATGACCGGTGAAAGAAGTTTGTTTCACAAACTTAAGCCTTGTAATGATGGAATGGTTGCCTTTGGCAATAATGAAAAAGGTAAAATTAAAGGTAAAGGAAATATACATAGTATTTCAAATGCATGCATGGAAGATGTTTTGTTTGTTGAAGGACTCAAACACAATTTAATGAGCATTAGCCAATTATGTGATAAAGGATACAAAGTTGTGTTTGAATCATCTATATGTAATGTATTTGATGGAGAGCATATCATGTTTAGTGGTAAAAGACATGGAAATGTATATTTGGTTTCACTTGATGAATTGAATGGTCAATGTCTAATGGCCATTGATAATGATCCATGGGTTTGACATAAAAGGCTTGGACATAAAAACATGGGAAACATAAAAATCCTATGGAAAAAGAGTTTGGTAGAAGGATTACCAAGATTGAAATATGACAAAGACAAGATTTGCAAGGCATGTCAATTATCAAAACAACCCAAGATGCCTTTCTCTACCAAAAAGGAAATTTCCACCACTAAGCCACTTGAATTGCTACATATGGATCTATACGGGCCATCCGACATTCTAACCATTGGTGGAAAGAAATATGTATTTGTCATAGTTGATGATTTTTCAAGATTCACATGGATAATTCTCTTAGCTAGTAAAGATGAAGCCTTCTCTATGTTTGCAACTTTTGTAAATTTGGTGCAAAATGAAAAACAAAGTACTATTGTGACCATAAGAAGCGATCATGGTGGCGAATTCGAAAACAAACGATTCATGGAATTTTGCAATGAAAAAGGAATTCACCACACATTTTCTGCACCAAGAACTCCACAACAAAATGGAGTAGTAGAAAGGAAAAATAGAACTATACAAGAGATGACTAGAACTATGCTAAATGAGAGCAATCTATCCAAGAAATTTTGGGGTGAAGCTGTAAGTACAGCTTGTCATGTATTGAATCGTGTCACCATTCGAGCAATCTTGAAAAAGACCCCATATGAACTATGGAAAGGAAGGAAACCGAATATCTCTTATTTTCATGCTTTTGGATGTACATGTTATGTTTTGAACAATGGAAAAACTAACTTGGGAAAGTTAGATGCTAAAAGTGATGAGGCTATATTTCTCGGATATTCATCAAATAGCAAAGCATATAGAGTTTTCAATAAACGAAACCAAGTTGTTGAAGAATCCATACACGTTGTATTTGATGAAATTAACCAAACTCCGAGAAAGGAGGATGAACTGAGTGATGCAGATGAAACAAAAGGCAAAGAACAATCAAAGGAACTCGAGCTCAAGCCAGAAAATCTCATGGAGGAAGAGGTAAGTGAAGGTAATGATTCTTACAAACCCCCAACTGATTTGAAGTTCAAAAATGCCCATCCAATTGAACAAGTTATTGGAAATATATATGAAGGAGTGAAAACTAGAAGATCAAAACAAAACGTTTATGGTCAATATGCCTTTGTATCTAAAATTGAACCAAATACCATTGAACAAGCTCTCAGTGATGAACATTGGATTATTGCAATGCAAGAAGAGCTAAACCAATTCGAAAGGAACAATGTATGACATTTAGTTCCTAGACCAAATAATCACACTATCATAGGTACTAAATGGATATTTAGGAACAAATTAGATGAAAGCGGACTCGTAATTAGAAACAAGGCAAGATTAGTAGCCAAAGGGTATTCCCAAGAAGAAGGAATTGATTTTGAAGAATCATATGCACCCGTGGCTAGATTAGAAGCCATACGTATTTTACTAGCATTTGCTTCTCATATGAATTTCAAATTGTTTCAAATGGATGTAAAAAGTGCATTTTTGAATGACTATCTGAATGAAGAAGTATATGTTGAACAACCCCCTGGCTTTGGAGAAAAGAATCAATCAAAGTATGTCTATAAATTGACCAAAGCATTATATAGACTAAAACAAGCTCCAAGAGCTTGGTATGAAAGATTGAATAAATTTTTGATTGACCATGAGTTTCAAAAGGGGAAAGTAGACACTACTCTGTTCATTAAATATAAAAATAAAAACATTTTAATTGTGCAGATTTATGTTTATGACATAATATTTGGTGCTACTGACGAAAAACTTTGTCAAGAGTTTTCTAAGATAATGCAGAGCGAATTCGAAATGAGTATGATGGGAGAATTAAATTTCTTCCTTGGACTGCAAATCAAGCAACAAAGTGAAGGAATATTTCTAAATCAGTCCAAATACGCCAGAGAGATGCTCAAGAAGTTTGGAATGCAAAATAGCAAAGGAGCAAACACTCCAATGAGCTCTACAATCAAGATCGATGCGGACGAAAATGGTAAAAGTATCAAACACTTTATAGAAGCATGATAGGATCCTTGCTATACTTAACTGCTTCTAGACCCGATATCCTATTTAGTGTTTGTATGTGCTCTAGATTCCAAGCATGTCCAAAAGAATCACATCTACTTGCTGTAAAAAGAATTTTTAAATATTTGTTAAAAACTACAAATCTTGGACTATGGTATCCAAAGGGGTCAACCTTTGATCTAATCGGCTATTCGGATGCAGACTTTGCCGGATATAAAGTAGATAGAAAAAGTACCAGTGGAACTTGTCAATTTCTTGGACATATGCTAGTTTCATGGCATTCAAGAAAACAAACAAGTGTTGCACTATCTACTGCGGAAGCCAAATACATAGCCGCCGGTAGTTGTTGTGCCCAATTACTTTGGATGAAACAACAGTTGAAAGACTATGGTATTGATTATGTTGATATTCCTATTAGATGTGATAATACAAGTGCAATTTGTTTGACTAAAAATCCTGTATTGCATTCTAGAACCAAACATATTGATGTGAGACATCATTTTATTCGTGAACATGTTGAAAATCATGATGTGTGCTTAGAATATGTGAAAACAAAGGATCAAATTGCTGATATCTTTACCAAACCTCTAGCTAAAGAATCATTTTACAAGATTAGGTATGATATGGGGATGATAGAGCTAAATTAGGAAAAATTAAAACAAGAAATCAAAATTTGAAAAAGGCAAACTGATGAGTCAAGTCGACTCCATAGGAGCCAAGTCGACTCCGCCAAGTCGACTTGGGAAAGTGAAGTCGACTCCGCTTCGACAGCAAAGTCGACTCCACGGGGTCGAAGTCGACTCCGCACTATGTGCGAAGTCGACTCCAGGGAACCGAAGTCGACTTCGCCTAGGGCAAAGTCGACTCCGTGCGCGACGTTTCGCATTCGGCCGACTCTCCTCTCTATTTCTTCTCTTCTCTTTCTTTTCTTCCTCATTTCCCTCCAACCTTTCCATTTCCTTTCTTTTTCCCTTTCTCCCTCTCCGGCGACAGCCTTTTCTCCGGCGATTTCTCCCTTGTCTCCGGCAAATCGTCACACACACTATCTCTCTTTCACTCCCTTTCATTCTCTTTATCTCTCACTCCCTCAGTTTCCTTTTCTTTCTCTTTCTCTTCCACACTATCTCTCAAACTCTCTCTCTCTCTCACTCGCATTCCCTCTCAGATCCATAAAGTCCAAACTCCAAATGGCACCAAAGAAAGCCGTATCAAAACCATACCCCAAACGGGTTCCCACACAACCACAACCTTCATCTCAACCAAAAGAAGTTCCTAGAAGAACTAGGACTCCATCAAAAAGAGCCAGAGAGGAACCATCAACTTCGACGGGTAAACGGGTTCGATTCCAAACCTCCACTCAATCATCTGATCAAGCACCCAGGTCGGAAAATCAACAACAAACCTCACAGAGCACACAATCCGGGACAAGCAGAAGGGGCACTGCAACTGGGAAAGCCCAAGTATTGAAGATGCCCACTACCTACTTCAAAACCGTGCTCCAACATAGCCGTTTCTACAAAAAGTTCTACGAACGGAAGGTATTCATACCCAAGATTATAGATTTCAATTTCTTGAAAGAATATGGATCCGACATAGAAGATCTATTGGATTTTCAAGGATGGACAAATTTGCTAAAGGAGGACGAAAGGGTCTATCCAGATCTTACTCGAATGTTTTATTATCTATGGGATGAAGAATACTTTGGAACCTTCGTCAAAGGAGTAGAAATAGATATTGGAATCGGGATAATTTCAGGTCCGACTGACATAATGAGTCATTTGGGACACATACTTGAAGTCCCGTATGAGGATGAGCCTATTCCAGAAGACCTCACTTTGGATCAAATGTATAATCAGCTCACCCGGAGCAACAAGTACCATCCGGGAATCAAATTCCTTCGGTACATGGATCTTTCACCCAGGCTACGAGTGCTCCGACTTCTCATTGCCCACTGCATCTACCCAAAGGGCGGTGGAAGAAACCAATTAAATCCACAAGAAGCAGGGATACTATGGAAAGTGGCCAACAGGGTCAGGGTGAGCTTACCAAAACTATTTCTTGAAGCCTTGGCATCTCGAAAGGATAACCCACGAGGAGTCCTCCCTTATGGCACGTGGATCACAAAGATCCTTGAATTCTTCAAAGTGGATATTGAAGGCGAGCCTTTCAAAGTGCTCAAATCCACAAATGCCATAAATAAAGCTCTCATACAAAGAATGAAGATCAATCTGCTTGAACTAAGGCATGAAGCTTCAGAAGAAGAGCAAGAAGACAATGCACAAGCTGAGGGGGAGCAACCTCCCGCGGCACCACCTGCTCAAGAGGAGCCAGCATCTCCCATATCGCACGGATCCTATTCTCCACAAGGGTCCGCTGCAAGAGAACAGGTGCCTCCAACCTCTTCTGAGGAGGTCACCCTAAAGGATTTAAAAGATGAAATTGTTGCTATGAGGGCAGAAATGGGTTATCAAGAAGACCGGATGACAAGTCTTATCACCGGCGTTCACAATGCCCTCGAGGATATGCACTCCCGGCAAGACAGAATTGAGCGGGAAATGCGGACTATCCGCTATCATCTTGCCTCAGGCCGACATAAGAAGAAACCCATGCCTGAACTCGATCCTTACGAATCAGGATCAGTTCATAAAGAAGCAACTCCAGATCACGCTTCTCTTGTTTACTCATCGGCCCATCATTGTCCTCTCGAACCAATCTTATATCCGATCTCTCAATTTCAATTCACAAAATCATTAAGAGTTGATCGATTTTTGATAGATTTTTGATAGTTTGACAAAAAGGGGGAGATAGAATAGGTGAGTTGAGTAAAATTTTCTTTTGGGTTGGGTAGTTTTGTATCTAGGTTTCATTTTTGTTTTGTATTGCATTTTGTAAAAATGAAACTTGATATATATATGCTTTTGATGAATGTTATGTTTGCTTAATATGTTATGCTTGATTAATAAAGTATTCAACATGATTTGCTTGAAAGGTATCCAATATGCCAAAATGATATAATGGTTGAAATTTCAAAAAGCTCTGACCTATAAGACAAATGTTCTATTTTTCAAAAGACATATGAACATGATTAATGCTTGAAAGGTATCAACTCAAATGAAGTTTTGTCAATCATCAAAAAGGGGGAGATTGTTGGAAACAATGTTTAAAACAATAAAAATTGACCAAATCTTGAGTTTTGATGATTAACAAGAACTAATTTTGAGTATATAAAAGGTACTAATGTGTTTGCTAAATGTTTAAGGAAAGCAAAGAGGTCAAGTCGATCTCCAAGTCGACTTGGACTTCGACTTGGGTGAAGTCGATCCCAAAGTCGACTCAAATATCGACTTGAGAATGAATCCCAAAAGGCAACAGGTGAAGTCGCAGGTCAAGTCGACTCCACTTGCGACTTGGGAAGTCAAGTCGCAGACGAAGTCGACTCCAGCATCGACTTGGAGTATCCAGAGTTGAAAAGTGGAAACAAACATAACGAAGTCGCAAACGAAGTCGACTCCAGGTGCGACTTGGGTGAAGTCGCAGGCCAGGTCGACTCCATCCACGACTTGAGATGTTCAAACTTCAAAGATGCAGTTTTCAAGCTATTCAAGAGGATTTATCACTCAAGTCCAAGGAATCAAGATGAAAAACAAATGAGTCAAATTCAAAGTCAAGATTCATGTTCTACATCAAATCAAGTCTTTCAAGCTCAAAGACAAAGATACAAGTATGATTCAAACAATGTCTATCAAGACTACATAAGTCAAATATGCATGAATCATCTAAGCAAGAATCAAGCTTTCCCAAGACTCATAAGAATCAAGCCAATCCAAGATAGAAGAACACAACTTGAAGATCAAAGCAGGTTCAGCAAAACCCGAGCCAAGTCGCAGGCCAAGTCGACTTCAGGATCGACTTGGGTCGAAGTCTGAAGTCAAGTCGACCAAGCATAAGACTTGGGAATCCGAAGAACTGGAGTCGCAGACGAAGTCGACTCCAGATGCGACTTGGGTAGCCAAGTCGCATCCCAAGTCGACTCCACCTTCGACTTGGGTATAACGTTCAAATTTTCGAACGTTGGAGCTCATTTATTGCGCGCCAACAACCTCCACAACGTTCATATTTTTCTCCCTCTATAAGAGGACCCTCAAATGAACGTGAAAATACAACAAGATAACACAAGACACTACTACAAAGTTCAAAGAGAGAAAAGAAGTAAAAGAAAGGTTTCCTATTTGCTTTTCTCCATTGTTGAGTGGTCCGTATACATTCTAAGGAAGAAGAAAGCTTCAAGTTGCTAGCGCCTTCATCAATATTCATCCAAAGCTGCTTCTACAACTTCTTCCTCATGCTAAATCTGCCTACACAAATCTGTAAAGTGTAGTTTCATTTATTTCATTGTCTTGTTGTATAAATCTTGATTTAGCTTGGGTAGCTAAGATCAAGTATATGCAAAGTAGGGTGTGATTGGAGTGAGACTCATCACCTACTTGTGCAGTGAGTTGTATATGCCCCCTAGAGCTAGAATCTAGAAGAGAGCAAGTGGCTCTAGTTGTATATGCCCCCTAGAGCTGGAATCTAGAAGAGAGCGGTGACTCTAAGTGTATTCGTGGAATACATAGTGGAACCCAAGTCACAACAGAGTGTGAGCTTGGAAGAGTGGAGTAGGGAAGGTTTGCCCGAACCACTATAAATCTTGTGTTATATTTCTTTTTACTGTTTTATCTTTATTGCTCTCTAGCTCTTTTCAAAAGGGGATTAATTACTCAAGGGGTTAAGTCTTTATTTACCAAAGATTTTTTAAAGAACCCAATTCACCCCTCCCCTCTTGGGTTTTGCCACTAACTCGGGACCAACAAAAAGGACTAAAGGAAGAAAGCCAAGCAAGATAGAAGCAAATCAAATGAGGATCAAAGTATTTTTGGCAAAAGACCAAGTCAAGTCGCAACCCAAGTCGACTCCAGGATTGACTTGAGTTGAAGTCTGAAGCCAAGTCGACCCAAGACTCAAACTTGAAAATCTGAAGAATTGAAGTCGCACACGAGGTCGACTCCAGGTGCGACTTGGAAGCCAAGTCGCAGGCCAAGTCGACTCCATCTTCGACTTGGAAAATAATGTTCGAATTTTTGAAAGTTGGAGATCATTTATTGCGCGCCAACCACCTCTACAACGTTCAAATCTTCCTCACTCTATAAATAGACACTCAAATGAGCGTGAAAGATATACAAGACACAACAATACACTGCTATATACACTACAAAGTCCAAAGAGAGAAAATAAGTGCAAGAAAGAGTTTATATTCCCTTTTCTCCATATTTGAGTGGTCCATATACATTCAAAGGAAGAAAGAGTTTCAAGTTGCAAGTTGCTTCATCGATACTCAACTAAGCTGCTTCTACAAATTCTTCCTCGAGCTAAACTTGCCTACACATCTCTGTAAAGTGTAGTTTTTCTTATTTCTAAGTTCTTGTTGTATTGAACTTGATTTAGCTTGGGTAGCTAAGATCAAGTATATGCAAAGTAGTGTGTGATTGGAGTGGAACTCATCACCTACTTGTGCTGTGTGTTGTGTATGCCCCCTAGAGCTGGAATCTAGAAGAGAGCATTGGCTCTAAGTTGTATATGCCCCCTAGAGCTAGAATCTAGAAGAGAACGGAGACTCTAAGTGTATTCGAGGAATACATAGTGGAACCCAAGTCACAACGGAGTGTGAGCTTGGAAGAGTGGAGTAGGGAAGGATTGCCCGAACCACTATAAATCTTGTCTTCTGCTTCCTTTTACTGCTTTATCTTAATTGCTCTCTATTTGCTTTCAAAAGGGAATTAATCTTTCAAGGGGTTAAGACTTTAATTTACCAAAGAATTTTTTAAAGAACCCAATTCACCCCTCCCCTCTTGGGTTTTGCCATCAACTCGGGACCAACAGGAATGATACTCTACTTACTCTTTATTACTTGATTCGGCACGTATACTTGCGTAAAAAGCGAGCATTTTAATAGACATATACACAGCTCGTCAAATAACATGGTTTTTGATATTAGGAAGCTAAAAAAAAAACTAAGTAATAGACACAACATAGTTTCAAATTTTGGAAAAAAAATAGACAAAAGTATTAAACAATTAAACATAATTTTGCAACTAGTCTTTTGCAGATTGATTTGGCACAAATGTTAATACTAAAGAGAAACTATGTGGTGCCCCAGCCCGAGCATCACAACCTTGCCCCAAGACCTATCGATTGATAAACGTGATCAGGATTGTTGCCCTGTCACACGACGGGCTTTATTGGATATTTATCCATTTATTCCTGACTCCTTAGGAGTTTAAATCATTCCATTCATTTCACTTTCCATCAAATGCCTTTTTAGGTCATTTTAACATTTGAGACATACACATATGATCTCATAAAATCCATACTTAATCATAACATAATATTTCATGCCTTAGCATTTCTCAATAAAAATTTTTCGCCATCCATAGTCATAACACATTACATGATTCATATACATCATTAAAATATTCCTTTAGGATCATCATACAACCATTCATACATGAAGTCATATACAGGTGTTCATAAGAATTCATTCATTCTTGAATCTCCACCTGTGCTCCTTGTCTCCTTCTTCCTTTCACCTGTCTTTGGGTTTGGAAAACAAAACGTGAGTCGAAACTAAATAAGCAAGTTGTAGGTTTTCAGGCAATTCATTTTAAAGGCAACACTGTTTAAAAGCATTTCTCTCTATTCGGTAGGAGACACTTAGCAAGTGATCAACTACTAACGGAACAGAAATCTTTTTATAAACCATTCAAAACATTTCACAAACCATTCATGTAAACCAGTCATGTAAACCAATTTAATCCCAATTTTTGGGCATTTCATAAACATTGGATGTGCAAATGCATCATTTCCATTCATGACATAATCCTTCGTGTGAGGGTACGCTAGCTCGGGGAACATACTTTCATAACATGATCCTTTCCATCCTTAGCGCCGAATCTTCTGACTTGGCAACGTCAAGGGCGGATCTCTCGTCCTGCTTCTGCCTTGACTAGCCTACTTGATTTCCATTCTATGCATGACTTTTAGTCACCCCGGCATTATATACCTCTTACACATGACAACTTGTCATTCTCATGTAGAGAATTCTTTGCACCATCCCTTTGAAATATCGTTTCAATGAAACATCGTTTAAATCCATGTTTCATCACTTTTCATAAATAATTACGAAACAGTAAGCAATTCATTTATCATAATTGAAATAACATTTTAACACATATTGAAATAAAGGAATGGTCATCCTTAAATATCTTATAAAGAATTTAAATCAATTCATTTGTTAAACCATTCAAACAGTTAGAAAATTATTTACAATCATTTTATCATATTTTGATAAAACAAAAAGCATTTAGAAAATTGCTTGCTTAGTTTTCCAACCCATAATCCATTAACATATATAACCAACTTGAATTCCAAGTCGGGTATACATACATCGCACTCACTTGTGCATCATACCATCTATTCCATATAGTGTTTTAAACCCATATTTAAGGTAAACACATAATTATCATTCTTAAATCAACATATGGGGATTTATATCTTCCATTTATCATTTTTCATCTATTTTCCATTTCCCTACGTCAATGCTCATTCTAAGCATATAAGTGACATTTTAAGCTTGATAACTTAATCTCAAAATTTGAGATAATTCAAACATCATTCATACAGCAACATACTTATGCATTTCATCACATATTCATGCATTTTTGCATTTTAGCAGTTCATATGAACCATTTACCACTTATCCATACTTAACCTTCCGCATACACCCATCTTACAACACATAACTTAGGTGTTTCTTAAAATTTCTCAAGTCAAAAACTTGTGTCCTTATTCAACATGATTAAACCCCTTAATTAAGATTTAATTTAGGGTCTAATTTTTGATTCTCAATCCATTCATCATAGGGTTCCAAAACAGTCATGTTAGGACCCGCTTTTCATCCTTTCAACGCCCCTTTCAAGACTTAAATCTTAACAAATTTTTAAGTCATAATTTTCAGAAATTAAACATGCTTTTCTTAAACCAAATTTAGGGTATTATCACATATTTAAAATCTATAAGTTAGTTGCTTCCAAAACAGCAACATTTTCAAGCATATAGAACATCCATTTTGACCCGTTTCAACGTGTCCATACACATATCCTTAACAATCAGATTTAGGGCAAATATTTTCAAGCTCTTTTGGACACTCAAAGTACCTTAATCCTAGGGTAATTTACCCTCCATAACATCCATAAATTATTTATTTACAAATAGCAACAAAAATCACATGTAAAGTACCTGTTTTGGCCCTTATTTGGACGTTCCATACATGTACCCTAAAAAATCAGATTTAGGAAAAAATCATCCAGCCCACTTAGGTCATCCAAAGGGTCCTTAATTTAGGGCACTTTATCCTACAATTAATCCATAAACCATTTAAGCACTTCTTTGTATCATTTTTAAATCAAAAATGAAAAAATCGGGTATTACTTGAAACCTTAAGATCCATTTTTGCTAAAATCATTAACAAATGCTCAAATCAACATATGTTATCCAAAAGATTATGAATTATATCATAATAATCTTGCTTTAATCATACAAAAACTTGGTTTAGGGTTTTTGAGAAAATCTAAGTTAGATTTCATCTTAAAATTCAACCCAAACTTCCCTTTTCACTCTCTTGAACTCTTGATTTCATTTATATCTTTCAAAATCATTCAATACCCTTATCAAGGCATCATAACTTATCCTTTAAGAGTTCTTTATGATCAAATTCATGACCCATAACTTGAGGGAAGAAACTTAGGTTTCAAGCATCCAAAACTCAATCCATACTTACTTGATTCTAGGAAACTTTGAATCCAAGCTTCCCTAAATTGGTTTCTCCTCTTTCCTTCCTACTTTTCCTCTCTTTTTCTTCTTCTTTTTCTTCCTTTTCCTCCCCCTTGACGTGCTCAAGGCTGCTACCCCTTTGGAGGTTTTTTCTCCCTTTGAGAATTTCCTCTCCCCAAATGGACGTCCACATGCACATCCTCCTTTTTATAATTTTTTTCCACCTTGTGCGCTCACTTTTGCCATATCTTATGAGGGTAATTTATTTTCCTCTTATCCCTTGATGACTTGGATAATTTTTATCCAAGTAAAATACTCATTTTCCATTTAACAAAAATCATCAAATCAAGCTCATTTAAGAGCAACCTTGCTGTCCACTACTTGCAACATCCATGAAGCTTCCTCTTTAACAATTTTTCCATGAAATTCCACATATTTAATTACCCCATTAGTTACCCTAGGGTCTTAGCTACTTAGATATGCATTTTAGAATTTTTAAAAATCCAAATTCCATACCATATTTGCCCTTGGACGTCCATGGTCATGCCACCTTAGGTTAGCTCCATTTGAGCTACACATTAGGTATTAAAACCAAGCATTTTAGCCTTCACTTTTTCCATAGATTTGACCCTTAAACAAATCCATAAAATTCAGCTCCATTCACCTCCATTTGACACCTTGCATAGCATTAAACTAAGTCATTTAACTCACTTACTTTAACATAAATGCTATGGTAGTCTAGGGTGCACAAAGTCAATGCTAGGAACCTTTTTCTAATTAAGAACTTTTCCATGGTAATTATCTTAATCCAAACCACTCATACCATAGATTTCATAATTTTATTTAATTATTTCAAATTTCATCTCAAACCGACGTTTCTACGTCAAGTTATGAACTTTTAAAAGTAACCTTAGAGTGTGAGACTAAAAACAAATAATTATTTCCTTAATCTCATCAACTTTTTCTTAATTGTGGAATCCCAAATTTTAGGACCATGTATGAAACCCTAAGGGCATGAACCCTAGGTAATGTATTGACTTTTTTAAATATATGATTTTGTAATATATGGAGTTGAAGGATCAAATAATTAATTTAATAAATAGTAAACATGAATAGTAATCATGTGATTAAGATAAAAGTGATAAGTTAATTACTTTGGATTAACTTAATCACAAAAGACGAAAAAGGAAGCTTCTCACAATAAGACAAAATAGGAGTAGAGACAAAAAGAGAACTTAATCGAAGTCTACAAAGGTTATATTTGAAATTTATAAGAAAATAAAGAGTAATTTATGATTTCAAAAAGATTAGATATGAAAATGAATTTTTACAAATTTTTCGGAAGAAATTTCAAGATTCTGAATTATACAAATTGAAACTGTTTGAATTCACGGACCTTATGGAAAAATAAAAATAAATGAATTTTTTTTGGCTAATTAGGGGCTCTAATTAAGGGCTTATATTCATCTTCACTGTTTTCATTAGATCTAAGCATGTATAACTCATCATCACATAAGAATTTAATAAAAAGTATTAAATTATGTGCTCTCTAATCTAGACGGATCAGATTATGAAAAGTAGTTGACTAAATTGCCTAACTTGAGTACATTAGAAAACGTGTCCGAAAGCAATTCATGCATAACATGCACGGAAAGGAGTGTACGTTAATATTTTGTTATTTTTATATAATTATTTAGTTAATTCATATCTTGATGAATATAAGATTGTTTGAGCTGAAACTTTTGGAGCAAGCCTATTTTAATATACCCTACATAATGAATGGATTAAATTTTGAAAAACATGTCTACAAGTTTTTAAAATGAAAATTTATGCCAAAATACGATTTTAATTAAATTAAAATATGTACTTTGCTCCAATTAAGGTGAAATTTTCTAGGTAAGCCTATTTTAATATTCCCAATTTAATGAAAGAATGAAATTTTGGAAAACATGTTTTCAAAATTTTAAAAAGAGATTTTTTGTCCAAATATAAATTAATTTATTAAAAATAAATAATTTTTTTTTTCAAAATTCCGAAAGGCTCGTTTTGTGAAAAAATATATATATATATATTGATACAAATTTTTTTTATGAGTATAACTTTAAAGCTGGATTTTTGGATAGCTGTAATATGTAATGTAAAAAAAAAATATAATAATAGAATGAGACGTTGCTGGAGATGCATGAATGGACCGTTATCAAAAAAAAATTGTATAAAAAAACACATAGGTAACAAATGTAACCTACGGATATATATGAATAACACCTATATGTTTATGATAAACAGTCACCATGGTTAAATTAATTTTAACCATAGTGAACCGTTAACAGCGTGGTATAAATAAGCATTGCTGTTACTGAACCGGGCACATAGAATGGAAGAGCTACAACACTTAGGTGTACAAGCATTCAGGTATTATTTTTATTATTTTTATTATTTCATTTCCTTATTTCCGGAGGTGCTGCTCAGCTAATTAATATTTTAAAAAATATTTTAATTTTTCAATCTAATGTACGTGATATGAATTATGAATATACTGTTTTGATATAAAAAAAAAAACAATATTGCTGAACATTTAAGCTGAACGTGGATTCAACTTCCTGAGCATATGATATTTTAATTTGATTTTATACTTTCAGAATTTTTATTTTCATGATGATCGTTAATCTAAATGTCCAAATTAATCAAATGTGCTAAATTAATTTCTGGGTGCACAAGTGCTGTTTAAATATTTCAGAAATTTTATTTGAACCTGCTGGACAATTGATGTTGCTGAACATATGATTAAAGTCATTAAACTAATTCAGCGTTAAACTAATTTAGGGATATTTTCATAATTAATTTGATAAGTCTAAGTTAATCTTGATTCATTGCTTCAAATCTGGAGGTTATGTAATATTAGAAATAAAAATATGAACGAGATAGTAAACGAAGGAATTTTTCCATGAAAATTTGTGTAAAAGATCATTACATGATGATTCAGGGACGATCAAATGTTTAGCTTAAAATATGACGCTTGTTGAAAATTAAAAATCCGAGAAGATTAACTTAAACAGGGTAAAATGGGTGACAGGATCAGCTGTAGTAAATGATTTTTAATATTTTTTGTAGATGTATTTTCAATCTTAAATATTGATATGATATATAAGATATCATGATTATCACTCTACCAAAATAAAATATAATTTTGGGATGACATAAATATGGATTAAAATTAACGTGATTAGGGCTGTCCCTAATTTCACAACACTGTCCAGCACAGTAAAAATGCGAGAATAAATATATAATATTTATATTTATTGCTGAAATTTTTATGAGGGTTAATTATTGTATTTATGGATGTATGATATAAATTTTAGAGTTAAATAACTTGATTTTATTATAAATAAATATTTAAAGAAATCAGTACGCCTGATTTCAGCAAATGTGGACAGTTTGAGAAATAATAAAAAAAATATGAAACCTAAGTGGAAATGATCCGAATTGATATATATGTTAGTTAGGAGTGTAATAAAGGATTAAGGATAGCAAGAATGATTAATAATTGATGCTATAATATGTATATGGAATTAATGGGTAAATAAGAAGATGAAACTTAGTGAAAATAAGAAAACAAAGGCTGTTATGGAATTTAATAATAAGTTCCAGAAATTTTAAATGGAATTTATTTTCATTATAATGTGTAAACAAGGTTTACAAAAAAGGTACAAATTTATGATCACTAAGTAAGTGATTAAGTACCTAAGATGTGATTTTAGAAAATATAGATGAGGGTAAAATGTAATATATAGGGTTGTTTGAGGGAAATTACAAAAATTATAAAAAGTTTAGACCCAAATTATAAGCCCTTACCCTTAAGAAAATATCTTGAGATATTTTCTCAAATAATATGTCAATTATAGGAAATATATGCTAAGTATAAAATGCTAAAATCTAAGATGTTGGATTTAGCTAAGTATTACAAATCCTAAGTAAGATTTGGAAAATTAACCCTTAAATAATGTCAAAATAAATGGAATGGTTAGACCTTGAAACAAGTTCAACCAAATAAGGATAAGAGTGGTTGGTATTAGCCAAATATGAAAATGTGGATAGAAGATAATTATATTGAATTTATGGAAAAAGGAAGATAAACGGCTTATTTGAATTGGTGACATCAAATGACTTAGGAAGTTCATAAGAAATTGCCTTAAGAAGTTGACTAAAGGAAAGAAAACAAGTGTTAAAGATGAAATTGATAAGTGAGAGATGGTAAACATAAGTGAATTGGAACAGAGTGATGACAATATTGAACTAAAGGTAGAAATGAGTCAAAGTTGATATGAAACACACATGGGTTAGAATACCCTAAGATAGATTCAGAGTTAATAGTAGAAATGTGCAAGCATGGGATATTATGTTTATATGAGAAAAAAATGGTCCTTTTCATTTGTATAGGAAAAGTACAAGTTGACTATCACAGGTAAACAAGTTACATGCTTTCTAAAATATTTCTAAATATTTACAAATTGTTTGCTCACATGATTTATAAAATATATTTAAGGATGTTCATTCCTATAATGCTTTATATGAAATGATTGCTAACTACTTGTTAACTGCTTTTATGAAAAGTTTATGATTTATAAATGTTATGCCAGCATGTGAATGTGAATGATCATGGTGCATGAGGATTAGGTTACAAGAGAGGTGTAATTGGACTGGTTGTCCTCCTCTAGCGTGACCGAGTCGATGACCTCCCTGAAATGGGAGCAGGATTAAGTAGTGGACGCCTAGCTAGCGATCCATTTGGAAAAATGTCATGTATGCATTGAATCCATTTGCATTTTCATATTATGCACAAAAAGGAAATGGAAAATGTTTACTTACAAAAGGAAATGACTTGCTTACTGAGTATTAGTACTCATGTTTTGTTTTCCGAAATTTAGTAAGGTAAATGGAGATGACCCATGGAGAAGGACAGGTATAAAAAGAATGTCAAGATGTTTACATTCCTTTGCATGTGTGAAAAGAAGAAGATGAATTTATAGTATGATCAATGTTATGTTAAATGTTGATGAAAACAATTAAGTTGAGGTAGTACAACTTGTATGGAATATGTGAGAAAATGCAGAATTATATGTAAATGGTGTATATGATGATTTTTCTGTAAAGACAATCGTTATGACTCTGATAATGTAAAGACAATAGTTAAGACTATGATATGAGAAATGCTTTTCAAGTTGGATGAATGAAAATGTTATCTGTACTGATGTTATATATATATATATATAAAATCTGCCGTGTAATCAAGGCAACAATCCCGAGTCACGTTTACCAACCCTTTTCGACCATGGAGTAAGGACTATGTGGAGCCTCGGGTCGGGGGCGCCACATTAATCCAATCCACTCATAAGGTTGAGCCCAAAATCATGAGCTTACCTTTCAAATTTCATCTCATTTCACCGTATAGGCCTCAAGTTATGAATTTTCTACGATTTCCAACATAATTCTATAATTTTCCTTTTAATCTCCATTAATTAAATCATGAAAATTAAAATAAATATTCATACCACATTAGCATATTCTAATCCTCCTTAAGCCCCTTTAGTCATCCTGACTCACATTGGGCTTTGGCGATTAATTTTAATCACCATTCTTAATTGCAAACCCTAATTTCAAAATATCATTAAATCATAAAACTCATACATCTCCATAATTCATTTAAATAACACATGTGTCATTTTCATAGACCTACTTGGGTCTGGGTATCACATACTAAATCACCCAATAATTGTTGGTCCCGAGTTGATGGCAATTATCCAAGAGGGGAGGGGTGAATTGGGTAATTAAAAATTTAAAACTTAAATTAGAAACTTTACCCCGGTTTAATTTAATCCCCTTTAATAAGACAAATGGAAAGCAATAAGATAATGAAAACGGAAATGAAAAACAATAGACAAGGTTTATAGTGGTTCGGGCAACCGTCCCTACTCCACTCTTCCAAGCTCACACCCCTTGTGACTTGGGTTCCACTATGTATTCTGCAAATACAACTAGAGTCTCCGCTCTCTTCTAGATTCTAGCTCTAGGGGGCATATATAACCAGAGCCTCCGCGCTTTTCTAGATTCTAGCTCTAGGGGGCTTATACAACAAGCAACACAAGTAGGTGACGAGTTCCACTCCAATCACAACCCTACTTTGCTATAACTTGATTTGAAACACTAAACTCAAACCAAGCACCAAAAACCAAATAACAAGATGAAATAAAAGAATTCTACACTTTACAGATTTGTGTAGCAAGTTTCAGCTCGAGGAAGAATTCGTAGAAGCAACCAATCGATTTGCATTGAGGCAAACAACAATGTTGAAGCTTGTTCTTCCTTTGAAAGTGTATAGATCACTCAAATGTAGAAAAAAGTGGAATATAAATCTTAGAAGCACTTCTTTCCTCTTTTTTAGCTCTATCTTGTATGTTTCCATGTTTGCTTGAGTGTCTATATATAGAGGACGGAGAATTTTGAACGTTATGAAGTTGGTTGGCGCGTAATAAATGCGCCAACGTTCAAAAATTCGAACGTTATGCCTCCAAGTCACAGATGGAGTCGACTTCCTTTACGACTTCGCCCAAGTCGCATGCTGGAGTCGACTTCGGGTGCGACAGCCGAGTGCGACTTCGGCTGTGCTCAGGTTGTTCAAGTTCTTCCTCGGGTCGACTTCGGGTGCGACTTCGGATGCTTTAGTTTCCAAGTCTATCGTTTAGGTCAACTTGAACTGGGACTTGACCCAAGTCGATGCTGGAGTCGACTTCGTTTGCGACTTGACCTCCTTTACTTTGCCAAGTGAGCTTAAACTTCCTTGAAACTGTCTTTGCTTGCTTTACTTCTTCATCATAAGTGTTCTGCCTTTGATTTTCATCATTTGAAGTTTTAGTTTATTCACTTTGCATAAAAATTCTTTAGCTTCATGTCTAGGAACAATTGAAAACTTGAATCTTGGTATGCATGAACATGTCCAATTTATATTCTTTGATTCAAATGGATTAATCCATGCAACTTGCTTGCCTTTGGACTTGTTTTAATCTTCATTTGTTCCAAGTTGAGTGTTTGAGTCGACTTGGTCTTCAACTTGACTCAAGTCTGGCCTTAAGTTGACTTGGCCTTCGACTTAGCTCTTGAAATTCTTCACTACTAATCTGAAGTCGATGCTGGAGTCGACTTCGCCTGCGACTTCGCCCAAGTCGCATGTGGAGTCAACTTCATGTGCGACTTCGGCAACTCTTGGTCCTCAATTTCAACGCTGGACAAAAATGAGGCTTTGAAGTCTCTACTGGAGTCGACTTGGGTATCGACTTGGCCTAAGTCGATGCCTGGGTCGACTTGGGGATCGATTTGGCCTGTCATGCTTCATATTTTTCATTTTTATACCCTTAAATAATGCACAAAACACATTAGTAGCTAAACTCACTCAAATTGTGTTGTTAATCATCAAAACACATGCTTTGGATATTCTGCATTTGATTTCAACAATTGTTTCCAACAATAACAACATAGATTAATTACATGTAGCCAACATTAACTCAAATGGCCTAACCATTTATCCACTTCCCAGCATCGCTAGCTAAGAACCCCATAATTGTAGCAATGTCTTTGCTCTTTCCCAATCACCCTAAGGAGCAAACATCTATAGCCATTTATATGACTTCTTAGGATTTGTTGGGCATGGTAATAGGCCCAATGATCCTAGTCCCCATCAACTCCTTAGCCAAGATCTTGATCATTGTCTTTGCTGCTGCTTTCGATGCCATGTAGGCCACACACCTAGGCTTAAGACTTCTAATCCTAGAGGTGGAGGTATAAATCATCCTCCCTCTACCGCAAGTGCTTTGTGCCCATGAAGTCAATGCTTGCCTCCTAGATCACGTCTTTGATAAGTCTGGAAGTGGCTAATGTGGAAGGAAATGAGGGTAGATTTTGGAAGGGAGATGAGTAAGGAGAGATGGAGGTGATGATTTTGGGGGTGTGAACTGGGAATGAAGAAATGAGGTGGGTTTCATTAGGGAAGAGAAGGAAGAGGAACTATATTTCATCTTTTCCACTATCCCATAGTAGATTCTTCATAGAAAAATCTTTGCTTTTGCTAGTATGATTTAGAGATGTTGATCACCATGTGAGATCATTCTGAGACCTGAGAGGGGCAAAATCAGACAAAGGGGCATTTTGAAAAATTCTAACTATAGACTAATAAAGGGGCATATTTGTACAATTTCTATGCATTAATGGTATTATAGCTGCTATTTTTTATTTTTTTATTACAACAATTGAGATTTCTTTGCTGGATTGAATGACAAGCAACCATAGCAAGCTAACTGAATCCAATTTGTGTTTGGTTTGGTTTGTGATTTTCTAACCTATATACTATTGGAATTCAAGGCAAATTAAGTACAATCCATGTTTTGATGATTAACAACTCAATTTGAGAATGTTTTGGGTACTAATGTGTTTTGCTAAGCTTTGATAAAGTATAAAAACTTAAGCTTTAGAACATAGCAGACCAAGTCGCAATCCCAAGTCGACTTAGCTATCGACTTAGGTGAAGTCGATTCCCAAGTCGATCCCAAGATCGACTTCAAATTCTCAAAACCTTCCAGAGCTGAATTTGGGCAAAAGACAGATGAAGTCGCAGTCGAAGTCGACTCCACCCGCAACTTAGGTGAAGTGGCAGACCCAAGTCGACTCCACAATCGACTTCAGATGCACAAGACCTTCCGGAGCTGAATTCGGGCTCGAAGATAAGTGAAGTCGCAATTGAAGTCGACTCCACCTTGCGACTTTGGTGAAGTCGCAGA
The DNA here is from genome assembly GCA_030490835.1 of Annona cherimola. Taxonomy (NCBI): domain Eukaryota; kingdom Viridiplantae; phylum Streptophyta; class Magnoliopsida; order Magnoliales; family Annonaceae; genus Annona; species Annona cherimola. The sequence goes on from CM059972.1 coordinate 48,504,132, forward strand.
CTCAAGTCGACTTCAGATATGAATTGAGTGAAGCTGAAGACCAAGATAGCCTAAGCAAGAAAATGGCCATGAAAGAATCATTCAAGATGTAATATTATTAAAGGGAAAACTATGAAGTATACCTTTGGACATTAAATTCAAGGAAGACAAATCATTCTAGATCAAGGCACAAGGATAAACTACTCAAGAGGAGAAGCATATGCTAAGTCTCGAGACTAAACATTGAAAATCAAGGATATCAATTGAAGAACAAGTTATGAGAGGAAAATGAATCATCAAGGATTACTTTCAAGAAATCCAAGTTTCAATATATGCACATAAATGGTGAAGTCGCAACCGAAGTCGACTCCACCTGCGACTTAGATCGGGTCCAAGACCAAGTCGACCTGAAATGGAACTTGAAGTGAAAGTTGAAGACCGAAGTCGCACTCAAAGTCAACTCCAGTCTGTGACTTGGATGAAGTCGCATCCGATGTCGACTCCACATGTGACTTGGTTCACAATGGTCGGAAAAATTCGAACATTGGCACATTAAATGCGTGCCACCTTTCACCAAACATTCGAATTTACTCCTCCATTATAAAAGAGCATTCAAGAGGACGTACTAGAGGTTAGAGAAGCATTCATTAAGTTAACCTTCCACTCTCTCTAGTATTAAAGTGATCTACACCAATTTCAAGTGAAGAACTGTGCTCCAACTTGCTGAAAGCGTCATTGCTGATAATTCCATTCTCTCAACAAGTTCTTCCATGTGCTGAAAATTGCCTACACAAACTTGTAAAGTGTAGTGTCTTCTGTTTGATTCATTATTTGTATTTATCACTTGGTTTGATATTGAAAATCAAAACCAAGTGAAGGCAAAGTAGTGTTGTGACTTGAGTGTGACTCGTCACCTACATGTGCTGTATTTGTGCAAGCTCCCTAGAGCTGGAATCTAGAAGAGAGCTGCTGCTCTAGTTGTATTTGATAATCTAATAGTGGAACCCAAGTCACAACGGGTGTGAGCTTGGAAGAGTGGAGTACGGAAGGTTGCCTGAACCACTATAAAATTGTGTCTATTGTTGTGGCTTGCTCAACTGCTTTTTATTGCTTTATTTCTCTTCATACTCCCTGCTTGTTTCATTAAGAGGATTAAATTAAAAGGGGAAAATTTTCTGTTTAAGTAAATAATTTTAAAATACCTAATTTACGCTTTCCCTCTTGGGTTGTTGCCATAAACTCGGGACCAACACATACACATTTAAATCAAATCATTTACAACAACCTGTGTAATCCATTTATAGTCCATAAGGTTAAATAAGTAACATTTTTATTAATATTTATACTATAAATTATTTATAATTATTGATAATGAATCAATATTCTAATTAAAAATAAAAATGAAAAATAATCTTTTAAATTAAAGTAAATCACCTATATGGCTCTTTTTTATTTTTTATAAAATTATTAATCTTGGTATATTTATTCTATAAACTAAGTTATATCAATTTTGAAAAATGAATATACTTTTATTTTAAACATGGGGGTATTTTAGTCCTTTTAAAAGTTAAAGGTAATAAAATACTCTTATATTAAAAAATCCAAAAATTTATAAATATGTCCATAATAGGTAAAACTTTAATTCACAAGTTAAGAGTATTTTTGGGAAGTGAAAAAACGTTTGTATGAAAAATTTTTGATGTAAAAGTTTTTAAAATAACATAAAATAATATGATATGATAGGGGTAATGATGAGAGATAAAAAGAATAACTTAAAATAGATAAGTTAGTTATATGAGTAGTTGTGTAAAAATATTTTAAAAATAGGGTAGTTGTATAAGAAGATGTGAATAAATCATTAAAAAATAGGATAGTTATGGAGATTGAAAAGTTTAGATTGAAAAATTTTAATTTGAGAAGTTTTATGGCTATCCAAACGCACTCTAAATATACTTAGATTGATAATTTTATAAAAAATAAAAAGTGAATTTTTGTTGCTTGCCCCAATTGGATCCCAATTACGGTTGACCACATGAGATTAATTGACTTCTAATAATTTATCATTTTTATGTTAAAAACTCACACCCCATTTTGTTTATGTTAAATGGATTAGGGTTAGTATTGAAGTTTTTACAAGTGGGTTATAAAGAGCTTAGGATTGAAGTTTTTCTAACACAGGTTTGGTGTTATGATTAACCTTTAGTTTGCCTTATATATAGAATGATTGAATGTATTTAAATTCATCATTGTTGGTCTTGAAGAGTTAGCTGAACTCAAGATGGGTGGGGTGAATTAGGTTAATAAAATTTCTTTTCTATTTTAAACTTAACCCCTTTGAGATTAAGTCCTCTTGAATGAAACTTATAAAGCTAAAGCAAAAGAGCAAGAAACTAAAAAGAGATGCATAAGACAACATGTAAAATTAGAGTGGTTTAGAGAACGCTCTTACTCCTCTTTTTCAAACACACAACCCTTGTGTGTGAGGTTTACAACTTAGAACTTTAGCTCTCTTCTATATTATAGCTCTAGAAGGCTTTTATAACAACACACAAGTAGTTAGTGAGTATCACTCAAACCAACATTATTTTTTTCTACATCTTGGCCTTCGTCTCTAACACTAAGTCAAATGTCAAATTACAACAAGAAATTAGGAATAAGAAGCAAGCTCTAAAAAGATGAGGAGAATGTATGAACTTGAGGATTCTCATAGTGAGCTTGAGAAATTTTCTTGTAAAACACTTGAATGAACCTTTGAATGTTTAAGGTTAGGAAGGTGAGAGCCAAATCAATTCCTTAGCTACCCCCATTAACTCCACTTGACTTGTCTTTTATTACCTTGAAGGATTTTTGAATGTTTAATAGTAGATGACTCACATTTACTACACCATTGTTTGAAAATTTTAAAAATATTACAATTGAATTCATGGTTGAGGTCAACTTGGCTAGTGACTTCACCCAAGTCGTAGGTGAAGTTAGCTTGAGTATCGACTTCAGCGCACCATTTTCATTTAAAGAATTTTCCTTCAAGCCTTGGTCTTCGAGTTGTATGTGAAGTCAACTTGGGGCTAAGACTCCATCCAAGTCGAATATAAAGTCGACTTCAACTTCGACTTGTAATGATATGAAGCTTCAACTCCTTAACATTTATATCTCCTTCATTTTATCTATCCAAGTATCCTCTTAGGTCAACTTCAGATTAGACTTCATCGAAGTCACAGTCGCAGTGGACTTGGGATGCGACTTCATCTTCTGTGATACCCAGAACAAATATGACTCATACATGCAATCTAGGAATGTAATTATTTTTAATTATATAATTAAAATGGATGAATGAAATTAGAGCTAATAACCAAGTGAGGTGGTTGAGTTAATCACCTTTGCCCAATAAGAGTTATTGTGCTAAAAAAGGACAAAATAAATTATAAAAATGATGATGTGACATGATTTTGAATTTCATTAATTATGATTAAGTTGATGATAAAGATGGGATAAATTGGGTCATTATTTGGAAAATTCATAACTTGATGCCCATAAGGCGGATTCATGTAAAATTTGAAAGGTAAGCACATGTTGATGTACTTTACCTCATAAATGGTATGGATTATGATAATCTTGATTGGATTATGGTGATAATAACTTAATTTCATGAATTTTCATAAGATAATTTCAAATGATCATATCTTATATTAGAAAGGTCGTTTTGGGATGAAAATTATTATGAACGGCTAAAACGAAATGCTCTATCATATGGATGGATTTGATTAAGCTAAATTACATGGAAAAATATTTAATCACTTATGGTTAAAACTCTTTGACTTTTTCTTCAAAAAGTGGTTTTGAATTAATGCAAAAGTGAATGCAATTGAGGTGTCAAAAGGAGGGATTTTTGAGCAAATTTTTGCAATTTCAAAAATTGGAAAATTTCATGGAAATAGGGCTGCATGAGAGGGAGGTTTCTTGGGGAGGAAGTAAGCCAAAAGGGTGGCTAAGAATGGGATAAGTAGATGACTTAGATGAGGGCAATTAAGTGCCTCTAACCATGGTTAAATGATGGCTAACCAAGGGTAAAATCTCAACAATATATAAAGGAGTTTCTTGGGCAGCAAGAAAAGAAGAAAAAAAAGGAAGAAAATGGGCAGCAAGGCAGCTGGAATGTCCAGCAAGAAAGAGAGAGAGAGAGAGAGAGAGAGAGAGAGAGGCAGGGAGAAATGTCCCAAAAATTCTGCAAAACAAAAAGGGGAAAAGGGACAACATGGGGACAGTTTTTAACAACAAAATTAGAGGAAAGGGAAGGCAACATGGGACGTCCAAACACAGCTGTAACTTGGGGAGGAAGAGAAGGGATGCCCTAGGCGTTTGTAGCTTCATTAAAAGGGAAGAAAATCTTCAAAAAAAGGTATGCAGTTATCTTTAATATTTTATAAGCATTGAAATCACAAATCTTAATTTTAAGAGAGGATGTATGTTGGGTATAAGAATTAAGATTAAAGGAGTAAGGGTTTTGCATGTATGTTGATTAAATGCAAATATGGGAGCAAAATCGAGTAGAAATGAGACAGAAATCCAAAATATGAAAGAAATAGTGAATGGATGATTTTTAGTATGAATATTTGTGTGATAATTCATGATATGATTATTAAGGACAACCCAATTTTCGGCTTAAAAGGTTAAGCATGTTGTGAATTAAAAATCCGGGAAAATCAACCTGAGCAGTGTTGAATGGGTGTCAGGATCAGCTGCACCAAATGATTTTTAATAATTTTTATACAAGGAATTTTGATCTGAAAATTTTATATGATATATAAAACATCTTGAATATCACTCAACCAAAAAAAATGTATTTTTGAAGGGTATAAATATACCTAATAATTAATGTGATTTGAACCATCTGAAAATAGATGCTGCTATCCAGCAGAGTAAAAATACCAAAATAAATATAAATACTTAATATTTTGTGATAAAAATATTTATTTTGGTTAATTCATGTAGTTATTAAGGTATTATAGAAATTTTAGATTTAAACTCCTTGATTTGATTATAATTCAAAAATTAGAGAGATCAGTGTGTCTGATTCAGCATTATCGGCATATTGAGGAATAAATCAAAATAAATCTTAAATTTCAGATTTTTGGGATGGAATTTAACTTAAAAAGGGATATAAATAAGTATCGTAAGAGATTATGAGGGTTTAACCTATTAGAGGTGGATTTGAAAGGAATGGGTGCTATGGAAGCACAAGTTATACCAATGTGGGAATTGGAAAATGAATACCCAACTTGAAAGACAAGTGAGTTAACTAAGTTGATAGAAACCATGTGGGTTGGAAAATTATGTAGTGTGCAAACATATGGAATTATGATTATGAATGTAATATCATTCTTATGTATATAGGCAAGGGCAAAGAGAAGATTGATGGGAATTGAATTCAGGTAAGCAAACAACCTTTTGAAAATATTGATTTGATTTTAAATGTTAAAATGATTTGAACTTGCTTTATCAAGATGTTTGTAAGATTGCTTACAAGATAAGCAAGAGAACCTTCATGAATGTTGATTGTGTTTCAAGTATTTATATTAATGATATTAGAATTGCTTACAGAGTAAGCAATTCAATTTTTAAAAATATGGCTTTAATGAAAAGCCTCAGCATTGTTTCATTGTGAGCATGCTCAATTCTTGAAGGTACGATTTTACTCCTTACTAATGACATATTTTAAGATGGTTTTATGATAAGCAAGTTCTTAGAAATGCTATTTCAAAAGCATTTTATGATGAGAGAGTTGCGATTCTCTTACAAGATGATATTTTAACTTTGGAAATTCTATTCCTAAGGAGTTTTGAGGAAAAGATATGATTCTTCATATAATGATATTTATAAATAAATAGGGCATTTGAAATGGTTTAATTGAATGTCTTTAAATGGGTTATTTAGATGTTTTGAAACGGTTTGTTGAAATATTTTTGGTCTCTTTGAAGACTGATATACTTTGAAAATGTTTGGTATTCATGTTTTCAAAAGAGTTTTAAGGATGACAACTCGATAAATTGATTTGATGACTGCTTTGTTTAAATAATGTTCAAAAGATAGTGCAAACATTTCTCTATATAAGAGTGGTAATGATGGTGTGTGGATAAGGCATATAATGCTAATAAAATGGAAGCAAATGTGTTTGTCTATCCTTTGCTCATAAAAAGCCCAGAAATGGGAATAAAAATGTTTACAAGAAAATCTTGTTCGTTTCAATTATTGAAATATTTTGAAACTGGTTTGTCGAGATGATTCTAAAATTGTTTACCAACAAACAAGAAATACTTTTGAAAATATTATTTTCTCAAGTATTATAAATATTTTATAAATTGATTTACTAAAATATTTCTAAAACTCTTTAAGGGTGGTCATCCTAATATTATTATTTAAAGATTGTTTGTGAAAATATTTTATTTTTAAAATGATTATGCCCAGTTCTCAATTTGAGAAGGGCACAGTCTACAGACTGAGCTTGATTATTTTCTTTCAAGTTTTAACTTGAAAAATGGTACAGTCTGAGGACTGTGATAATTTTATGAAATCATGCTAGTATGACAATGCGAATACAAATAAGTGTGTATGAGGATCATGTACTAGGTCCATGGTAGAGGCGGTTGCAGACCGAGACGATTGCATACCAAGGCCAACTTCCACCTGTGGCCAAGTCGCTAAGGGAAGGCCGGTGGCCGGTGGCGCCCTCTCTGAAATGGGAGCGACATCATGGATGATCGCCTAGCTAGTGGTTTTATGGAAGGATGATCACTTGGTAAGTGTCACCTATCAGAGGGTTAGAGACGTATATGCATATGTTTTGTTTCAAAGCCCAAAATAGGGACATGAAAATATTTTAGGACATATTTTGTCTATAGGAAATAAGGTTTACATGAACATGCTTTAGGACATAAAAATGTCCGCACGGATAAAAAGATTTATATGCATATGCGTTGTTTTTGAAAAGCCCAAAAAATTAGGATATGAAAAAGGGTTTATACGAAATTATTTGAGGACATACAAATGTCCTCATATAAAGAGGTTTATAGAAGGTTTATGTGAAAATGTTTTAGGACATACGCTTGTCCTCATGATTAAATATTTATATGACAACGTTTTTGGATATACAAATATCCTCATGAAAAAAGGTTTTATGAAGGGTTTATGTGAAATGTTTTATGAAGGGTTTTATGAAAGGTTTTCATGAAAGGTTTCTTCCTATTGGTAGTTGATCACTTATAAGTGTCTCCTATCGAATAGCGAAAAATGCATTTATAAGAAAATACAAAATGCTTGCTTACTGAGTTATCACTCACGATTTGTTTTCCCAAACCTTAGACAGGTACAAAGAAGCACAAGAAGTAGAGAACCTGAGCATTTGAGGAAAGGTATGAAATGATATTCATGTGTGTGCTAAATGATTAGCTATGTATATGGAATGGTATAACTAAAATTTTTAAGGTATGACAATGTATGTGAACTTATTGAAAGTTCTAAGTTCTATGTGAACTGATGATTGAATATATGTATATAAGTATGGGTGTTCAGTATTTGATAATCAATGACTTTTATATGGCTATGGCATGGCCAGGTTGATAAAACCAAGGATGTAAAAGAATAAGACGAAAATTTTATGAATGATATGTACAGTTGATGACAACTACCACATGATGAGTTTATGAAAAAGTATATAAGGAATGGAACCAAGTTGTATTTTAAAATGCTATGTGCAACGAATTGCAAGTGTATCATTGCTTACAAGATAAATGGAATGAAATACAAACAAATGAAATGATGATGGATAAAGGAATGAAACAAAACAAAATTTGGACGAGATCCAATTAAGAACCCACCGCATGATCAGGGCAACAATCATGTTTCACATTTACCAATTGATAATGATCTTGGAGTAAGGCTCAGGATTGTGACGCCTTAGGTTGGGGGCGCCACATCTTCCGTTCTTGGAATAGAAAATTTATGCATTCACTAGTTCTTTCACATTGTGAACTCTAGGTCGACTTTGACCACTCAAGTTGCAGTTTGAATCAATTAGAGGTGTGACTTCAAACTTAATTTTACAGTAAGAGAATTTTGGGCACCCTTGAAGTCTTCAAGTCATCTGATGAGGTCAACTTTACTTGAGTCGCATATGGAGTTAACTCAGGATGCAACTCTAAATGCATAACTTTCTTTTGTAATTTTCTACCTTCAAATATGTACTTGAAGTTGATTGTAGGGTCAACTTGGGTTGCAACTTTACCCAAGTCACTTGTAAAGTCAACTTGAATATTGAGCTTCAACTATTTGTACTTGAAATTTGAAATTTTAACTTATATGCACATAATCAAAATGTCATTAATAGTCTTTATCTTCTCAAATTATTTATTAATCATCAAAACTCAAAGTTTGATTTGCAATTTGTACTAGTCGAGTTAACAAAATCTCTTTTTTTTTATGATTGACAAACCAATTTGAAGATAATATCTCATCATTGAGTTTTAAGGATACCACCTCTTTTAAACTATATATAGTAGCAATTCTTTTGATCACGATTAACATATTCAATTTTCTTCAACGCTTCATTGAATTGGTATGCAATCCATGACATATTTCATTCCACTAACACACAAAGTTCAACTCAATACATATTCAAGTCATAACATCAATATACTTCAAAAAAATCCTATCGTTCATCACAATTTTAAGAGCCAAGAGAATTTCATTTATTCATCAAAATTTTTCAAAATTATAAAAGTTGCACAAATACCTCACATTCATTCATTTCAAAATTTTCGTGAGTACAATGCTACCCACCCTTTTTATATAAAACATTGTCTTTCTCTCCTCCTTTTTTTCAATCATTAAAAGGGATTACAGAAAGGCGATAGAGGCTTTGATGCACGAAATTGAGTGGAACGATAAGGAAGACTAGCCCTAAGAGTGTGAGGGGATGTACAGTGATATGGAGTGAAAAATAAGGAAAATTTTCTACAAAAGGTGAGGAGACATGAGACTCTTCAACATACAAATCTACGGTAGGCATTCGAGGATGATGACCACCTGATGCAAATGCATAAGCAAGATTTGCAAAATTTTTGTCCAATTTGTCTTACCTATAATGCATTGTCATGAAGAACTATTTACATTGTATAGTTCTTGCGTAAGCCTGTCCTCTTTGGATTGGAGGTAATCTAGTAATACTTAATGCATGGGTGCATGATATGTGGCATATGCATGCCTATGGGATGCATGAGACGCATGTGAGATGCATGTAAAGGCTCTTGGGCTCGCTCGCCCTCAAATAATGGCTCTTTTTCTCTCGGGGGTTCTTCTTGAACTTTTTGTTCTTCTTTCCAATTGATTGCCCATACTTTGCTACTAGTTGTTCTTATTTGAACCTCTCGATGTCAAGCTTCATCTAGGTTAACAAAGCCTTATTTATTGCATCAGTTGGTTTCATTACTTTGAAAGGTTCCCTATCAAAATTGACTTGTAATACTCAAGAACTTTGGTAATTCACATTCCTTAGGGGATAACTCCTTTTGAGTTATCTTTCTTGAGTTCTAGGTTGCAGAAACAAACAGGGTTAATATCTTTCTTTTATTTGCTAGCTTCCAAATAATCTCCACTTTTTAAGGGTTAACTTGATTTCTGCCTCCTCCATTAGGAAAAATAGAATAAGCCACTGATAGTCTAAAAACTCGAAGCAAAGGAGGTAAATCTATATAATGCAAAAGCTTCATTCCTTCTAGGAATTTCTTGCTCCTCTTGGGATCATTATATATAGTTATTTAAGTCAAACCTTGAGGCAGTGGTTCATCATCAAATGGTATTTCTAAAATAGCTACAAACTATTCTCTAATATTTCCTCTTGAGAGGCCCTTATTGTGCCTATATTTATCTCTACTCCTTTGACAAAAGTGTTTAAACCATCAACATGCCAGACATAGTAAAACTGCCTGGTCAAATCAGGGTATATTTTTCCTTTTCATTTAATAGGTTAGTTCAACTTATAGTCCAACATTCTTCAATCCCAAATTCATATTCCCTGGAAAATTCAAAGTCTATGATCTTTATGTGTAAAGATCTTTCTCTCATAGAAATATTTGTAAAACCTCCTATGTTGAGTGGTGGTTCCAACCTCTTCCTCTTCTTCACTAGATATGTGTTCTTTTTATGGTTGGGTAGTTGAGGGATTATTTTCTTAAAATTGAACTAGACGCTCGGAGGATGGTTAAGAAGATGTACCTTTGTCCTTTAGTCCTTTGGTGAGAGTTCTCTGCCTTTCTAGGCCTGACTATTTTTGGTATCTGAGATGGATGGATGTGAAATGGGTAACTTAATGGGTTTGCTCACCACTTTCTTAGGGGCCGTGAGGGTAAATGGGTTTACTTGATGAGAACGCAAATGAAAAATGCAATTCAAGATTGAGAAGAAGGCTAGAAAAATGAGGAGGAAGCTTAAGCTTGGAAGTCAGATAGAAAGAATGAGAAAAGAGAGGGAAAAGGGAGTTTTAATCGGTTGGCTAATCGGTTGTCTGAATATAAAATTGGTAAGGGGTTTGTAGTGAATATTACTTTCACTTACCTCTACATTTGTCTTGAGTTCATCCTCATCTTGCTTGAGCACTTCTTCCCTTTCCTTTTCACTTGTAGCTTCTCAAATTCGTTTAATAAATTCTCTACATCACTGAGTTCATCCTCCTTTTTAGAAGTTAGATTAAATTCATCAAAAGTAATATGTATTGATTCTCCTACTACTTGCGTCTTTCTGTTGAACATTCTAAATGCTTTGTTATTGGAAGAGTAACCAAGGAAAATAACTTCATTGCTCTTTGCGTCAAGTTTTCTAGGATTATCTATTCCATTAACATGTGCGTTCACAGGCATGAAAGTATACAATATTTGTTTTTCTGCCTTTTCAAAGTTCATATGAGGTTTTCTTTAATATTGCTCTTATTACGACCTATTAAGCACGTTATAAGCTATTGTAATTGATTTACTCCAAAATTTCTTTGATAATTTACTTTTATTTAGCATAATTCTAGTAATTTCTTGTCTCATTCTATTTTTCTTTCAACTACTTCATTTTGTTGTGAAATTCTTTGTGCAAAAAATGTACAATGAATGCTTTTCTCATTATAAAATTCAATAAATCTTTTATTTTTAAGTTCATCACATGGTCATTTTTAATTTACATAATTGAGGACTATTTTTTATTTTGACCAATTTAGAAAAACTAAAAAATAAAAAGAAAGCATAATTTTTGTTAGCTAAAAGTGTTATCTAAGTAAACCTTAAGTAGTCTTTAACAATCACAAACACGTATCTTTTTTCTTCAAGACTTAGTATAATTTAGATCTATGTGCCATAATTTAAGTTTTCTTGAAGTTAAAACTTCATTTTTGGGAGAAAAATAATCTTTCATTGTCCGGTCATTTAGCATGATTTGCATATTTTATCTTTGTCATATTTGAGTCTTGATAATCTAATCGACCAAGTTCTTTATCTACAAGATTTTCATATTTGACATTTTTATATGTCTAAGTCTTTTGTATTATACCCATAGATTATTAACCATAAATAAACATTTTCTATTCAAGTTATTAAGGCAAACCAAATATATATTTTTATATCTTTTGTCACTAAATAATACATGTTCTCCATCTAATATATTGTATATTAAAAATTCGAAGACAATTTTATATCCTTTAACTCATAATTAAATAATAGTCATCAAATTGTATTTGAGTCTTTCAACAAACAAAAATTATTTAATCATGCATTTATAATACTATAAATATTACTCTTACCATATATCTTACCCTCTCATTATTGCTAAACACAACTTTTCCTCCATTATATGGCCTAAGTTTATTGAAGAGAGTTTCATCACCGGTCATGTGCCTTAAATAACACGATCCGTAAATGATGTATTGCTCGTTTTGACTTTAAGACGCACTTACAAAATAAGTTAAGCGTTGCTTATCATTTTGGTACACATCTCTTGCGTCCTAGTGAGTTGGTATAAGATTTTAATGTTATTTGATCTTGTCTAGGAGATACATATCCTAGACTCTTTGACATCCATATTAGTTTTTCTTCTTTTTCATCTAATTTCTTAACTTTGTATTAGTAAATCTTATGGCCAAAATTATTACAAAAATTTCTTGCATTTTGAATCCTTTGTGGAGTACTCTACATGTCAAGTAATTGCCAGGTGGGTCTTCTTACCTAGGTTGTCCTTGTTGATTTTTCTTGGCCCTTAAGTGTGGTTACTTTGGTTTGAGATTTAATCCATGTTGGTGCTTTAGTGTTCCTGCACTCATCATGTTCAAATGTTGAATATTTGAATCCTTTTTTGCTTGTTTGTATTGTCATTTCAAGGAACATTTGAATACTTTTTTCAGGGCTCGAGAACCTTACCAATGATTTATTTAGTGTTTAATTCTTCGTTTTTGATTTCTTTAGTTCATTGGTCAAATTCTTCACTTCCTCAATTAGAAATTTAACTATTTCAGCTAGTTTTCTATTGACAATGATTATGACATCACATCATTTCTTCTTTTTACATATTTGATGTCAAGTCCTTTAGTTTCATCATATGGTGCATCATATGCTTTTTCTAACTCTTATAGCACCACACAAGTGATGCATTTATTTGAAGATGAGCATATCAATTAAGAAATTGAATGGTAGGGTTTAGAAGATACATCTTCATTGCTTCTATAACTTGAACTAACTATATTGCTCTCGATCGTGTCTTGGATTCTTTATGTTGCTGTGAAGCAATAGAGAGTATCGTTATCCTCAACTTGTGCTATGTAGCATATTATTGCACAGTTTTCTACTTCTTGGTCCTCACTTGATAAACTATTTGAAGAAGATGATTCTTCATTTACATACATTCCCATTGTTCATTGCTTAAGAGATCTTCTTGAACCGCTTTTTTCTTCTCCTCCTGCTTGCTTTTTCGCTTGTGCTCATCTATTACAAGACATTGAGCTTGTATGTGCCACAATCTTCCATACATGAAACACTTAGGTGTTTTTCTTCTTCTCTACTTTTTGCTCTTACCATTATAGGGCTTTGAGGAGTCTATGTTTTTCCCTTTTCTTACAAATTTATGAATTTTCTTTTAAGGAACATAATTTTCTCATCTTCGTTATATGAGATTGAAGATGACTTGTCTAAACTTTGTTAATTAGCTTTGAGTGCAAGAGTCTTCTTTTCTTTGTTATGCTTTTTATTTTTCTTTTTTATTAGCTCATGAGATATCAGTAAGCTAATTAGGTCTTTCAGCCATAGTTGTCAGAGGCACAAGGCACACTAAGGCGCAAGGGTCCTAGGGCCTAGGCACACTTTAAGGTGAGGGTCTGATTGAAGTAAGGCACACCTTATATAAAATTTATCTAAAAAATAATAATGCCTAAAATTAGTGAGTAAAAAAATAATGTTAATATTAGCATTCTAAGAGTCAAACAAATGCATACATGAAATTATTAAAATAATTCAAACCTGCTATACAACAATCATAAATATCATTTCAACATAGTAATATGATTTTATATGTGATTAGATTCATAGTGGATATGAAATTCAAAGTCTACCATTCATAAAAATGTAATAGCATTAAGTGGAAGTTCAAATACTCAAAATTCCAAAATGAAGTTTTAAAACTACAAATCATCATCAAGAAGTACCCAATCACCCCATCATCATTAGATTTGTACCCTTTAGCATCTTTTTCTTCCGAGTCTTCATCTTCTATTGCTATTGGATTCGCTGAAGAAAATGATGAAAAAAATTTTGAACTTCTTAATGTAAAAGTTGATCTAACAGGACGAGTTGGCTCTTTAACACTAGCAACTCTAGCCACATCACCCCATGTTAGAGAATTGTCTTCAAAAACATAGTTATCTTCTGTATCTAAATATCCTCCATGTTTCCAACTAACCATTCATTCTATCATCAATATCTCTCAATGTAATTGGATCAATGGTATCACGCGACTTGTATCATCGCCTTAATGCTAATAATATTTTACGTGACTTGTATCATCACCTTACTCTAGTCTATTTCTTCTTTTACCATGAAGTTGCAATAATATATAACTAATAAGAATAAAGAGATACAAGTAACTTAATATTTATATTTTAAGCACTTTATTTCTTAGTACTTAAATTTTAAATATGCTCTAGTTTCTTTTGTATTTAGAAGAGCTACAAGTTAGAGTGAGAACTTTTTGGACAAACTTCTGCAAGATTGGACTTGAAGCACCATGATAACTCCACTAGTCAGTTGTTAAAAGTAATTTGTTAAAATTGATTTTTGAATAATTCAATAAACAAATAAAATTTAGCTTTTAATATATAAGTACCTAGTGCTTTAGTAGTTCTATGCCTTATAGTCATGCTGATCTTGAAAAGACCCTAAGCTTTCTTATATAATGTCAACTCATTTAAAATTTTATCTTGAACAATTGAATCATGTACCAACCTTGAAATACATGTACATATACTTGTCACCACTCTTTCGTCCAATCCAATGTTAAGATTTGAATAGAAGTATTCCGAATTCGAAAAGTATCTATGCAATGGGCGATGAAGTTTAACATTCAACCTGCTATCAGTAATAGTAAAGATTTTTTTATATTTATCTTCATTATCTTGAAAGATTTTGCAAGTGCAATTATAGCTCTCTCCATTGGCTCATAAATATATCCCATTGGATGCTTCTTCTCTCCATCCACCAACTATAAGACTTAAACAAGAGCACTTGCAACCTTCTATGAATGCACAATATGGTTCCAAAAAGGAGTCGTAAAAATTTGTTAATCCTTTTTCCTTGTCTTTGCCTTTCCCATTTACTTGTGGTCCATTCTTATGAAGTAAACATTTTCCTCAAATTATTCTTTTGTCGGTGAATACTTGAAAGTGTGATGAAAGAAGTTGTAAATCTTGTCTTTGCTGGTCGAAGTAACTCTTTTTTGCCTATGAATCTCCTCATCAAATTCAAAATACTTTCTTAAAAAAAATTTCAGTACACTTGAATGGTTATAATATAACCACTTAATGTAACTACATTCTTCATTTTTGTGTGAAGTTCTTTTACCATGCAATGCGCAATGCATAGTGTTCAATATAAATGAGGATATTTGGCCTCTAACAACCTTCCTAAACACGTAAATTCATTATTAAAATAATGATAGAAATAACATAAAAATAATCTAAATAAGGAATTATGTTTTACTTGTCATCACATCGTTAGATGCACTATCTATGACGACTTGAACCGCATTTTCTTCTCCGTTTTTTCCATAAATTTATCTAACAACTCAAACACCTTTTGACCAGTCTTTGCATAGGACGAGGCATCCACAAATCCACAAATATCATCCTCTTACGACAATCGCCAAGAAATTAATTAGGTTTCTCTCTCTTTTATCATTCCACCCATCTGTCATGATAGAGCACCCATTTCTATCTTATTTCGCCTTGTAGTCTCTCAAGAAGTTATTTTTTGATCTCCAACTCCTTATTCAAAAAAGTGATCCTTGCTTCATGATAGGAATGGGGCTTCATTTCAGGGCCAAATTGCCAAATTGCTTCCACAACTGCAATAAAACTATCATATTTAAGTGCATTAATAGGAATACTTGCATCATACATCCATCTGCAAAAATTACTTGCATTCATGCTCCCTTGTGTTGTTCTTATATGCATCATTTATGGTAGTTTTCTTGCCCTTTTTTGCCTTCCTTCTCTCCACTTCTTTCATTGGATCAGATGCGAAAAACGTGTCCAAATTCATATAAATCAAATTAGGAACTAAATTTACTTGTTACTTTTCTTCCTTCTTTCTCATCAAGTATTCCTTTAATTCGTACCTCAAATGATTTTGGCATTTTTTTGAAAGTTGTAGCATTCCTAAATCCTCCTAGTAAGTGTTGCCTAGCTCGATAAATGCTTCCCTTTGTCACCTGTTGGTCCCATGTAATGATTAATTAAGAATAATCATAAAGATCAATCCAACAATCACAAAATAAATCACGCAAATATAGTGGTTCGGTCAACCACAAACCTACATCACTCTCCAAGTACAAATACTTGGGTTTCACTAGTCAACTTCAACACAAGTTACAGCGGTACAGTCAATTATACTGTCTTCTAGATTGGTGCTAAGCTCCTGTTGGGCTCTTGAAATAATCTCCTAGTTTGATGGCAACCAAACCCAAGTTTATAGAAATCTCAAAAAGAAAATTAAAACTAAACCAGTTTAGCACATCCGGAACAACATCACCAACACATTGAGGGTAATATGCAACTTTGAACGATCAAATACCGCACTTCAAAAAGGGCACTTTTTCTTCAAGATATTTCTTCACAAAGAAGCAACTTTTTTTGTCAATCTTGAGAACTTGTGGTTATTCTCTTAATCTTCTAGCTCTCCCATTGTCCTTTTATAGCCTTTTAATCACTAGAAACTTGCCTTAGAAGTTAGCCTAAGAGATCTTCATGCATATTCAAACTCTTCAGATTTTGTATTTTTGGTGCCCTTAAAAGATTGACCTTTTCAAATGAAAAGGTTGACCTTCTACTACTCTTGCTGAGACAGTGCTTTCAGCATGAAAAGGTCAACCTTTTGCTTTTCCCCTTTTTTCATAATCTAAATTTTAGGGAAAAAGTCCTGCTTCAAGTGAGTTAATCTACTTAAGATAAGAATAAATGGATGAACCAATCTTGATTTAAGATTAACCATAAATCCAAAAGCATGTTCCATTGTCATTCTAATCAAAGTTCACCAATTTAGCATATTCTAAGATGATTCCATGCATATCAACTAGCATATTTCGTTTTCAAGATATCTCTTTGTTTCAAGTTCAAACCCATTACAATTAGTATTATAAACTCAAAATTGATAATTCCACAACCATACCACTCTTTTCAATTTCACAATATTTAAAATTAATAGCATAACCCATGTACTTTTGTCATCATCAAAACTAATCAAAAAGGAGGTTTTCATAAAAGTTCACATTCTACCTCTTTTTGATGATGACAAAACACTATCAACTAATGTTGAAAATAGCTCCCCTTATCACATTTCTCCCCCTATTCACATTGCTTGCAATGGTTCTAACCCCCTTCTTATCAGAAGCAAAAAGTGGAATAATGATGAAAATGAGTATGAGGAATTCATATGCAATAATAAATTAGAGAAAATTATCAAACCAAATAGCAACCGGTTATAGTATTTTAAATAACTGATATGAGTTTTGTAAAAAAGAGAACTTCAAAGGAGTATTACAAAATAATTTTCATTCAGATGTCGGAATCATTCTTCTTGGAAGGAGTGAACCCCTCATCTTCTTCATTTGAAACGAGGTTACACTTGGTGCCTGAGGGAACTTTGAGCTTTCTTGGTCTGAGAGAGAGCTTCATCTTTGGTGGTAGTGGCTTTTTGGATTTGCTTTAGGAGGAATTACCTGAAACAGTTTGTTTATGATCTAATTTTTCAAGAAATGTAGCCCATTCAACATCTTACACAATAGTTATTTATTTTGGAGAAGAAGCTTTTTCTGAAAGAGGAGGTGTGAGAGATTGGGGTTTTGGAAGTGGATCTTTCTGGAGTTGAATTGCAGTAATGAGATCCTTGACAGTACTTTCTACATTATCCATTCTTTCTTCAAATGAATCAAGCCTTGAAGAAACATATTGAATTGGCCAAGTAAGAATCTATTCAGAGATCTGAAATCAATAGAAGATTTGGTAGTAGAGGTGGAGGTTTGAGATGGTTTGTTTGGTATTTCAGAATGTTCAGTATAGTCAAATGGGTTTGGAGGTGATGGTTCGTTACCATCCTCATCATATTCTCCAGCAACATGACCTTGAGACCCACCTTTCTTGCCATGTGACCCTATATCATCTGATAGTTTCTTCTCTTTGGGTGTAGAAGGAATACATACCCAGCTTCCTTCATTAACTTTTCTGTATCTCATTCTCTTCAAATTTGATTCTTCAATGATGCTGTAGGAGTTTGGCTCAATGAACCTTCTTAACTCAATCAATTCCAAAATGCTTGAAAAGTCTAGTTAGAAACATCCCATAGGGCAAATGTCCATTAGATCTATTTCTCTGGCTTAACATATAATCAAGCATTGAATGAACCAAATGATAAGGCTTTTGAAACGTGATGCACCACCACATGAGAATAACATCTTCAGTATTAACAATATCTTTGTCGCCTGTTCTTGGATAAGGATAGTTGTATACGACTTGAAATAGTAATTTTACTCAATAGAGGCCAAATCTCTAGCAAGAAATGCAGCTTTTAAGATACTTAAGCTAGCATCAATAGCTAAAATCCATAATAGCATCTTCAATAGATATGTCAGTGGAATCTTCAACAAAAAGATATGGAAGTTGCATGATGGAGGCAAATTCTTCAGCAGTAAATGAGATATGCAGTCCTTTAATATATGAACTAC
The DNA here is from genome assembly GCA_030490835.1 of Annona cherimola. Classification (NCBI taxonomy): domain Eukaryota; kingdom Viridiplantae; phylum Streptophyta; class Magnoliopsida; order Magnoliales; family Annonaceae; genus Annona; species Annona cherimola. The sequence continues at coordinate 48,522,618 of CM059972.1, forward strand.
ATGATTTGTCTCCTAATTTCTCAAGATGCACATAGAAAAGCCTTACAAGATCTTGATAAATAGACATTATAGAACACAAAAACTTCAATAAATCAAAATCTTTAAACAAATTCAAAAAGTAAACTTGTTGTACTTGAAATATTCGAAGTCAACATATTTACACTTCACAATACTTCTTGACAGTATCTTGGTTTAACTCTTTTCTCATGCTTTTCATTCTTTAGTAGAACCTTTTGATATACTATGATTTTTAGTCCTAGCTGTTTTGACCACCAGAATTGAAGATGAAAGTTGTGTATTGTGAAGCGTTCTTGTGTTTCTGCCTTCCTCTATAACAATGCCTAAGTTCCTTCTTACCTTAGGAGGCAATTTCTTAGGTGATAATTCATCTACTTTCCTCTTTCCTTTCTCTTGGTAACCTGCTTTTGAAATTGACTTGGGAGGAACCATATTTGGGTATTTAGTAAATGATGTTGAGATGATGGTGAGGGTTGGTTGTGATGAGTTCTGGTGATGATTGGTTTTTAGTGGTGATGAGGTTTCAGTTAGATGAAGGAAGGAGTTGGCTAAAGGTTGAAGATGAGGGATTTTGGTTTCGGTAATAGAGAAGGGGTTTTCGGCTAGTTTGGAGATAGTGTTAGCTAGGGTTGTTTTTGGTTGGGATTTGAAATGCAGTCAACTAGGTCAAGGGTTTCAATGAAAAGGAATTCAGCTAGAGATGTGAAAAATGAGATGGCAGAAGAAATCAAATAGAGATTCTTGTATAAAAGCTACTCAACCAAGAAAATCACAATGGTGATAAGAGGATTGGAGTTCTCTCACCTATTTTGTAGTCACCCACAAGAACCCTCAAGATGCCTCCAAGTCGTAGCTTCAAGAGAGAAGAGTTTCAAACCAAATGAAGAACTGCCTGACTTACCTTTTTTATTTTCTCTGTTTCGACAAAACCGCATCGAAAAGGTCAACCTTTTTAGGTCGGTTACAGAAAATAACAAAAAGCATAATTATTTATGCTTGACTCAATAATTATCTCAATTTGTCATGCAAATGGATCTATCATATCCATTTCTCTTCTATTTTGAGCAAATCTTTTAGTGGGTAGCGGTTTTGTAAAAATATCTACGATTTGATTTTTAGTGGGAACAAATTCAACACATACATGATGCTTTTGCACATGATCTCGAATAAAGTGAAATTTCACTTCAATGTGTTTGATAGGAGTGTTGTACTGGATTTTTGCCAGATTTATAGCACTTGTGTTATCATAATGAATTGGAATATCAAAATATTCGAGTTTATAATTACATAATTGCTCTTTCATCCACAGAATTTGTGCACAACTGCTAGTGATAGCCACATATTTAGATTCAGCAGTAGATAAAGCCATGGTTGTTTATTTCCTAGAAAATAATGAAACAACATACTTTCTAAAAATTGACAAGTGTCACTTGTACTTTTTTTTATCTACCTTGTATCCTGCATAATCATCATCAGCATATCCAACTACTTCAAAATTTGAGCCTCTAAGATACCATATCTCAAATTCAGAGTGTCAACAAGATATTTAAAAATTCTTTTCACGGTAACCATATGTGATTCTTTGGGATTTGATTAGAAATGAGCACATAAGCGAACACTGAATAGAATGTCTGGTCTACTTGTTGTAAGATACAATAGTTATCCAATCATGCTTCTATATCATTTTTCACTTATACTCTTGTTCGCAATCTCACCACAAGTGCACGGGTCGTAGATTGTAGTATATAAATTATCGATCCACAGGGAATTCAGTGTTGGAAACATGTGGAAAATAAGCCAAGTCTATGTTTTGATGATTAACAAATCAATTTGAGTAAGTTTTGGTTACTAACATGTTTGTGAAGATGATTAAAGGATATACAAATGAAGAGAATGAAGCATGGCAAGTCAAGTCGAATTCCAAGTCAACTCAGGCATCGACTTAAGCCAAGTCGATCCCCAAGTCGACTCCAGCAGCGACTTCATAATGTCATTTCCTTCTAGAGTTGAAATCGAGAATGAGAGTTGCCGAAGTCGTATCCCAAGTCGACTCCGCTTGTGACTTGGGTGAAGTTGCAGACCAAGTCGACTCCAGCATCGATTTCGACTCGTCATTTCTATCCAGAGTTGAAATCAAGAACGAGAGCTGCCGAAGTCGCATCCCAAGTCGACTCTGCTTGCGACTTGGGTGAAGTCACAGACCAAGTCGACTCCAGCTTCGACTTTAGTGCAGAAATTACCGAACGAGTTAACTCAATGACAGATTCGAGTGGAGATGAAGATCAAGACGACTCAAATGAAGATCAAAGCAAAAAGGGTTGCATGAATCCATCATGTTGGATTATGAACATATATTTGGACATCATTAGGCGTTCTAAGATTCAAGTATTCAAGATTTCAAGGATTCAAAGTTTGCAAGTCACGGAGCTAAAAGGACATCAAGCTAGGATGATTATACTGAGTTCCAAAAGATATAATCAAGGGAAGAACAACCAAACATGAAGAAATTCAAGCAACCAAGGCATTATGAAGATTTCAAGTTCAACTAGCAAGCTGAAGAAGTGAAGTTGTACCCGAAGTCGACTTCACTTGCGACTTGGGTCAAGTCGAGGACCAAGTCGACTCAGACTGGAACTTGAAGAAGTTGCGGAGAGCCGAAGTTGCACCCGAAGTCGACTCCACCTGCGACTTGGGTCGCAACGGTCGGAAATTTTTCGAACGTTGGCGCATTAAATGCCCACCACCTACTTCCAAATGTTCGGATTCCCTCACAAATTATATAAGGCATTCAATATGAACGAGGAGGGTAGCTGAGAATTCATTGAATGAGCATAACTCCCATCTCTAAGAGCATTAAGTGATCAAGCCAACATCTAAAAGAAGAACCTTGCTTCCAAACTGCCAAGAGCTGCTTGTTGAATCATTATCATTGTTGTACAAGTTCTTCTCTGCGCCAAATCTGCCTCTACACACCAGTAACGTGTAGAAACTTTCTTTTGTTATTTCTTGTTGTATTGAACTTGATTTAGTTTGGGTAACTAAGATCAAGTGTAAGCAAAGTAGTGTGTGATTGGAGTGGAATTTGTCACCTACTTGTGCTGTGAATTGTTGAAGCCCCCTAGAGCTGGAATCTAGAAGAGAGTAGTGGCTCTAGTTGTATTTGTGAAATACATAGTGGAACCCAAGTCACAAGAGGTGTGAGCTTGGAAGAGTGGAGTAGGGAAGGTTGCCTGAACCACTATAAAATCTTGTTTGTTGATATTTAATTCTGCTCTCTGCTCTATATTGCTTTCCATTTGTTTCTTCATAAAAGGGGACTAGATTAATCTGGGGTAAAGTTTCTATTTAAGTTTAAATTTTTAAATACTCAATTCAAACCTCCCCTCTTGGGTAATTGTCATCAACTCGGGGCCAAAATTCGGGACTATAAACTTTACTTTTAAACAATTTCGTGTTGGATATAAAATGAGATGGATAAGTGAAAAGAGAATATAGGAAATAAAATGGAAAAGAAATAGAAAATTGGGAAGAGAAAATCAAATTTAAAACTAGAACGAGTAGAGAACAAGAGTGCGAGTACCTAGGGTTTAAGATTTCACATGCGTCTTTTGCAACGGGTAGTGGTATAATGATTTAATCTGGATATTGTCTGTTAAAGGAGAACACACCCTAATTTATCCTTTCACCTTCTCTCAAAACCTATAAGGCTTACCCTAATTTTCTTAACCACCTATTCTCATGGGATTAAGTTAATTAGAATCCTTTAAGTTCTGTGGTTTGTTTATGGAATTCCTTAAGGTCATCATGCCTATTCTCATGGTCTTAGATTTCCAGGTTTGATATCTTGATTATCGTATATTAGGTTTCCACCTCTCGGCTCCATCATCTAATATGTGGAATTATGCTAAAGTATGGGCCAATGTATAAAGCAATCATTAAAACCACAAGATATTAAATTAACAACAATATCCACCATAAATAAATTAAAAACTCACACTACGCTATATTGTATGCATGCTATGTCCTAAACCCTAGATTTAGGGTTTAGCCAAGCATGTTTAAGTCCAAAATAAAATTAAAATCCAAATCCGTCTTAAACTAGAAAATTAAAATTAAAAAGGGAAAAGATAGAAAAGCTTATTAGTTTGAAGCCCCGATGGTGTGTCGGCCGCTCCATTGAACTCGCCAGTCCGCCTCTTGTCCGTGCTCTCCACCTTGCTCTCTCTCTCTCTAATTTTCTACTCTTATTTTTCTGCAAGGAATTTTCTCTAAAATTCTTGCTGGAATTCTGTCCCCTCTCCTCCTTGCCGCATATCCAATTCTTCCCTATTTATATTACCTGAAAAGTGCGTAAGAAGGTTTACGCAATTGGCCTGTTGTTCGGACTGCATTGGTTAGATGGCTCTATGCTTGATTTTGGACAGCTTGATGGGTGCTGGACATTACGCAATTAAAATTGCATAAAGTGATGAAGGAGCTGCTGTGTATTTCTAGATTTCTGCATGGGCCCACTTAAATGGATGGAATTTCTAGACAGTAATTAGGCAGATGGACGGCTAAGATGCTGCTGGTTGTGCATGATCGGTGGCTGAAAATAAAAATTGGATGGCTCTGATTTGTATTGATGGACGTTTTCGATGGTTTTAAGTGGAGTGCCTAGATTTAATTGGACGGTTTCAATTTATAAAAGCTGGACGACCAGATTTGATGATCTGATGGCCGGCCAGGATGCATTTGATTTGCTAATGAATTTCTGACATGCTAAAGGAATTTTAACGGTGCAGATGCACCATTTTTGGTTGCTTGGATTGGACGGCTAGATGGCATGAATGGCTGGAATTGCTTGATTTTTTGATAAATAAATGGATAGTGATCTGATGGGTAGCTTAGATCTCCGGCCGTTGATTTTCTGGGCGGTGGAATGCATTGGACGATCAGATTGGCGTGATGGCTTAGGGCTGTGCTTTTTGGCTGAACCAAATCAAATCAACGGCTAAGATTAAAATGGTTTTATGGACAGCTGCTGCAGATGGATGGTGATGGTCTGGTGAATTTTCCTGAACAGCTTTGGACAGATGGACGACAGATCTTGCATAGATTACTTCTGCTTGGATTTGCTTGATTTTCTGGACGTGATCAAGCCGCATATTTTCTAGCGGGGCCCACTTCTGGAATTTCCATGATCTGCATAAAAATATTTAAATAATTAATTGATGAAATTAATAAATGGGTCACCAATATGAAATTAATTCAAATCCTTTTGATTTTATGACAACAAATAATAAAAATATAATTTCAAGTCAAAAGATCACAAAAATTATATAAATAACTTGAAATAATATTTAATGCCCAAATGTTACAAAACCACATTTTAGAGTAAATTTCACATAAAACTCAATTAATTACCCACCAAATTGGTATAAAATGCCGCCAAAATATATTACTAATTTTCAATTATCAAATACCCCCACACTTGAACTTTTGCTTGTCCTCAAGCAAATATAAAGGAATTCAAGAACATTTTGCAAAATTTCAAAACTTTGAGCAAAAAGTGAAAATAAATGTTTAGCCAATCATCAACACTAATGAGAGTATTAAACTAAAAATTTTAAAACATGATACTCCTTGAAAATCTCGGTCAACAATCCCTTCTTACATGACTAATACTGTACACCCTATCACCTAATTTGTTTTCTATCATTAACAGTTCAAAAACTCTCGCAATAAACTCTTAATTATCAGATATCTTCCCCACTTATCTAGTTATTCCATACACACATTCAATAATTCAAGTAATAGTAGTAATGTAGAAAATATCAGTCAAATTACCTCATATACGTCTCATAAAATTTTTGCATTTAAATTTCCTCTACCAACTCAATTAGCCAATTCATAGGATCATAAGGACTTAGTAGGACAACGATTAGGTTTGGCACAAGAAATAAAATTTCAAAAATTGAACCGTCTCCACATGATTTGAGTTTCATTTTACAACAGGAAATAATGGTACTCCCACACTTAGTGCTTTCATTCTCTTTCAAGTCTGTTCTTACCCTTGGTTAGCAGTTTTTTTTACCAAGTCCGGCAATAATTTTTCTCCCCATATTTTAGGGTATCTAGGAAGTCATTTTCATTATTTGCAAAGTCAGGAGATTGAACCTTATTCCCGTTTCACTTTTCAACTCAGGATTCAATTTCAAAGTTGGTTCAACGAAGTGGGAATTGAGGTTTGGAAAAAATTTATGTCCAGGCTTAATGGGGGTAAACAATTGTTATACTTTCAAAGATAGGTTCATCACAAAAAAATGCCTTAATCATGTCCATGAATTGGTTAAATTGAGTTTTGGCTTTGGAAATTTCTTCAACCAGAATAAAATTTTTCATATATATGGGAAAAACTACCTTCTTAAATGATAATTATGTGTATTAGAAAATCCTTTGATAAATTAGAGAGAATTACTCTGATTTTAAAAGAAAACAAAATCAATTCCTTGATATATCAGTTTCATCAAGTGATTCAGGACAAAAATCCAAGTATTTTCAACAAGTACATGCTTAAAAACAAATTTAACATCTCATTAGGGTTCAGATTTTTTTTAATTCAACGATTTAGAAATTACAAGTATGGTTTGCTTATAAGACATACAAGAGTTCAAAGTGGGGTCTCAATCAATCTAATATCACAATTTCTGCAAGAATTACCCAAAATATAATCATCAGGGTAGTGAAAAACATATTCAGAGAAAATTAATGCAACGCATTCACCCCCACACTTGAAATGTGAGATGTTAACTTCCCTGTTTTGGTGAGTTGAACTAAAATTTCATCCCATGGTGCTTCCTTCCAAGTAAGCACTGAAAAGTCACCAATAAAACTCCAAATTAAAAAAGTATCAAAATTCTAAAAGAAACAAAAAGAAAAAATAAAAGTAAAACTCCCTAAAGGAAAAAGAAAAGTTCGGGTTGCCTCCCGAAAGCTCTTGGTTTAAAGTCGTTAGCCCGACTACAGTTTGGTCATCTGATGTTGACCAACTCCAACTTTTACATATTCGTGATTCTTTTTCTTGTCTCTAGATTTTCTCACATTCGTCGTTCTTTGACTTGGCCTCCATATTTGCTTGAGAACTTTTCCTGCCAATGAACCACTGGAATTAGTTTTAAAAGAACGACAAGAAAGAGAATGAATAGTTACCAATTTGTCAGCTTTTCTATTTTGTTCATCAAATTTTTGTTGTTTTGATCTCCCGCTTTCAGATGTTGCCACAGATTTAGCAACTTGTTGATTCAGGTCTTCCACAGCTTCTCCTTTACTTATGGATATCTGAGCTAGGCTGCTTGAAGTTCCATTGTCTGTTGACTCATTGACCACGTCAACCCGTAAACAAAAGTTATCGAGAGAGGGGTTTTTCATGGCAGAGAAGAGGTTGAATTCTATTTTCTCATCTCCAACTGTCAGAGAAAGTTGACCATTCTTGATGTCAATGATGGCTCCAGCAGTGGCTAAGAAAGGTCATCCAAGAATGATTGGAATTTGGCAATCCTCCTCCATGTCGAGGACTATAAAGTCGACTGGGATAAACAACTTACCGACTTTCAAGGGAACATCTTGAAGAATGCCAACTGGAAATTTAATTGATCAATTGGCTAGTTGGAGAGACATAGAAGTTGGTTTTGGATCGCCGATGTTCAGCTTTTTACAGATGGAGAGAGGGATCAGACTTACACTGGCTCCAAGATCACATAGCACCTTGCTAATTTAGAAATTCCCAAGAGCACAAGGAATAGAGAAGCTCCCAAGATCCTCCCAAGATCCTTTAGCTTTTCAGGTAGCTTGTTCTGCAAGATTGTGTTGCACTCCTCAATAACTGCAATGGTTCCATGCTCCTTGAGCTTTCTTTTGTTGGACAGCATCTCCTTTAGGAATTTAGCATAAGTCGGTATTTGAGAGATAATGTCAAGAAATGGCACGCTGATTGATAGGTTCTGTTGAAATAAATTTCTCGAACTGCTTTGGAAGTTTTGCCTGTCGCTGCCTTTGTGGGAAGGGAAGAGGAGGCTTGTAAGGAGGTCGTGGAACGTACGACTTCTCCACCTTTGGTTTAGGTTGTGGCTCATCTTCTTGCTTCTGTCCCTGCTCAGCCTCCTTTTTCGTGTCAATTTGAGGTGGTTGAGATGGGTCGAGCTGCTTTCCAGTCCGCAAGTTAACTACCTGCACTTGTTCCCTAGGGTTTACTTCAGGTTGGCTAGGGAGTTTGCCTTAGTCTCTATGGGATGAGGAAGTGGCATGTTGGGCAATTTGGTTTTCAACTAATTTAATATGGGTTTTCATTTTGCTCATTTCTTCAAGTAGTTTGTCAATCAAAGGATCAGAGGATGGTGCTTGAGGTGGTGCAGGTAGTGTGGGCTGAGTTTGGTATGAGGGAGGGTTCAATGGTCTTCTTAGGAAACCAGGTGGCTTATTATTTTGAGCATAGTTTTGGGTATTTGACTGGTTTGCCCAAGGGAAATTGGGGTGGTTTCTCCATGCAGGGTTGTAAGTATTTGAGCAAGGGTTATCATAAGTGCGAGTATCATACTGGTTGTTGAATGCATTGGCTTGCTCGCTTCTGGTGTCCTGGCTGGCATAACTACACTTAGATGTGTAGTGTGAAGCTCCACAGATCTCACATGAAATTTGTAGAGAAGAAGATGCATTCCGATCCGTGGGTTCCTGCTTCTTTTGCTGCAAAAGTTGATCAAGTTTAGCATGAAGTGAATTTATAGATTTGATGTCAGATACACTACCTCGCCGAGAGGGTCCTCGGGTGTCGCCGTATTGAGAATCATAAAGAGCCAAGTCATAGAGGAGTTCGAGAGCCTCCTCGTCAGTGAGTCACATGAATGGACCACCAGCGGCTAAATTGACGGCGCTCCGGCTAGGTCGATCGAGTCCATTAAAGAAATTTTCAATAATGTCACCCTGCGAGATGTCATGATGTGGACACTTACGCTGCAAATTTTTCATTCTCTCCCATGCATCATATAGAGTTTCGCCATCTTTTTGGACAAACTGATTGATTTCGTCCTAGATTTTCCTAGTTTTAGTGGGTGGAAAGAATTTCTCCAGGAAAGCAGTAGAGAGCTCATCCCATGGATTAAAGGTGTCGGGTGGCATAGAATAGAACCACTCGCTTACCCTATCACGAAGAGAAAATGGGAAAAGATGAAGGCAGATTACCTCACATGGGATATTTTGTACCCTGATTGTGTTGCACAGTTGCAGGAATTTAGTGATGTGTACAGTTGGGTTTTCAGAGAGTAGTCCTGCAAATTGGTCCTATTGAACCATCCGAATAAGCCTGGGATTAAGTTCAAAGCTTCTTGCATCAACTTCTGGTTCCACTATGCATGATCGAAATCCTCGAGGGTTCGGGCGGTTCTGATCACTAAGAGTTATTCTTCTTGGAGGAGCGTTGTTCTCAGCCCAGCCTTCCTCCTACTCTTGATGTGGCGGGTTTTGATTGTTGCGTTCTGCCATAGTGTCTTGAGAAGATTGTTGCTGCTGGTAGTTACGAATTCTTCTCCTAAAAGAACGTTCAATCTCAGGGTTAGCAACAAAGAGTTTTTCAACTAGATGTTTCGCAAAGATTTGGGTATGTGGGTGCATACAAAGATTAACTAGCTCATTTAGAAAAATAAAAATAAATAAGAACAAGAGATGGAAAAGAAAGAAATAAAATAAAATAAAATAAAATAAAAAATTAAAATAAAAAATTAAAATAAAATAAAAATTTAAATTTAAATTTAAAAATAATAAAATAAGAAAATAATAAAAAATAAGAAATAAGAAATAAAATAAAAAATAAATTAAAAATTAAAAATTAAAAATAGATAGAGACAAAAGACAGAAAGTAAAAAGAGAAAAGAATAAACACAAAAAATAGAGAAAGGGAAAAACTCAAAACAAAGAAAGTATCTAAAAGCAAAATTTAAAGTAACGCCGAATTTCCCAGCAACGGCGACAAAATACTTTTTCACAATCTCACCGCAAGTGCAGGGGTCGTAGATTATAGTATATAAATTATCGATCCACAGGGAATTCGAGACTATAAACTTTGCTTTTAAATGCTTTCATGTCGGATATAAAATGAGATGGATGAGTGAAAAAAGAATATAGTAAATAAAATAGAAAAGAAATAGAAAATTGGAAAGAGAAAATAAAATTTAAAACTAAAACGAGTAGAGAACGAGAGTGCGAGTACCTAGGGTCTAGGATTCCACATGCGTCTTTTGCAACGAGTAGTGGTATAATGATTTAATCTGGATATTGTTTGTTAAAGGAGAACAAACCCTAATTTATCCTTGCACCTTCTCTCGAAACCTATAAGGCGTACCCTAATTTTCTTAACCACCTATTCTCATGAGATTAAGTTAATTAGAATCCATTAAGTTCTGTGGTTTTTTCAAGAAATTTCTCAAGGTCATCATGCCTATTCTCATGGTCTTAGATTTCCAGGTTTAATATCTTGGTTATCGTATATTAGGTTTCCACCTCTCGGTTCCATTACCTAATATATGAAATTATGCTAAAGTACGGGCCAATGTACAAAGAAAACATTAAAATCACAAGATAATAAATTAACAACAATATCCACCATAAATAAATTAAAAACTCACACCACGCTACAATGTACGCATGCTACATCCTAAACCCTAGATTTAAAGTTTAGCCAAGCATGTTTAAGTCCAAAATAAAATTAAAATCCAAATCCATCTTCAATAAGATAATTAATATTAAAAAAGGAAAAAGATAGGAAAGCTTATTGGTTTGAAGCCCTGATGGTATGTTGGCTGCTCCACCCAACTCGCCAGTCCGCCTCTTGCCCGTTCTCTCTCTCTAATTTTCTACTCTTATTTTTCTGCCCGGAATTTTCTCAGAAATTTCTGCTGGAATTCTGTCCCCTCTCCTCCTTGCTGCACGTCCAATTCTTCCCTATTTATATTACCTAAAAAGTGCATAAGAAGGTTTATGCAATTGGCCTATTGTGCGGACTGCATTGGTTAGATGGCTCTATGCTTGATTTTTGACGGCCTGATGGGTGCTGGACATTACGCAATTAAAATTGCGTAAAGAGATGAAAGAGCCGCTGTGTATTTCTAGATTTCTACGTGGGCCCACTTAAATGGATGGAATTTCTAGCCAGTAATTAGGCAGATGGACGGCTAAGATGCTGCTGGTTGCGCATGATCGGTGGCTGAAAATAAAAATTGGACGACTCTGATTTGTATTGATGGACGTTCTGGATGGTTTTAAGTGGACTGCCTGGATTTAATTGGACGGTTTCAATTTATAAAAGCTGGACGGCCAGATTTGATGATCTGATGGACGGCCAGATTTGATGATCTGATGGACGGCCAGGATGCGTTTGATTTGCTAATGAATTTCTGACATGCTAAAGGAATTTTAACGGTGCAGATGCACCATTTCTGGTCGCTTGGATTGGACAGCTAGATGGCATGAATGGCTAGAATTGCTGGATTTTTGGATAAATAAATGGACAGTAATCTGATGGGTAGCTTAGATCTCTGGCCGTTGATTTCTGGGCGGTGGAATGCATTGGACGATCAGATTGGCATGATGGCTTAGGGCTGTGCTTTTGGCTGAACCTAAGCAAATCAACGGCTAAGATTAAAATGGGTTTATGGACAGCTACTGCAGATGGACGATGATGGTCTGGTGAATTTTCCTGGACAGCTTTGGACAGATGGACGGCAAATCTTGCATAGATTGCTTCTGCTTGGATTTGCTTGATTTTCGAGACGTGATCAAGTCGCATATTTTCTGGTAGGGCCCACATCAATGGATGGCGTGATTTCTAATTTGGTGGACGTGATCAAGCCGCATATTTTCTGGTGGGGCCCACTTCTGAAATTTGCATGATCTGCATAAAAATATTTAAGTAATTAATTAATGAAATTAATAAATGGGTCACCAATATGAAATTAATTCAAATCCTTTTGATTTTATGGCAAAAAATAATAAAAATATAATTTCAAGTCAAAAGATCACAAAAATTATATGAATAACTTGAAATTAACTCTTACCTGATTCATCTTTGTCCAAATTGATACCTGTGCTCATTGGTGTAGATATAGGCTTCATAGACTCTATTGAGAATTTTTTGACCATTTCTTTGATATACTTTGTCTGTGAGATGAAGATACCTTCTGGAACTTGTTTCACTTGTAAGCCAAGAAAGAAAGTAAATTCTCCAATCATGCTCATTTCGAATTCATTTTGCATCAACTTCTCAAAATTCTTGCAATGTTTTTCATCAATAGAGCAAAAAATAAAATCATCAACATAAACCTGAATAATCAAATTGTCATGATGAATATGCTTAATGAATAATGTAGTATTAATCTTTCCTCTTTGAAATTTTTTAGCAAGCAAAAACTTACTCAATTTGTCTTATATGATGCAAAGGCAATTAACATTCTGATGGTCTCAAGTCTAGCAACAGGTGCAAATCTTTCATCGAAATTTATACCCTCCTCTTGAGAGTATCCTTGAGCTACTAGACAAACTTTATTTCTCACAATGATGCCTTATTCATCTAGCTTGTTTCCGAAAATCCATTTAGTACCAATTATTGATTTTCTTCAGGTTTAGGTACTAAGGTCCACACATTATTTTGTTTGAATTGATTAAGTTCATCCTATATAGCAATTATCCAATTTTCATCATTCACAACATCAATTATGTTTTTTGGTTGAATATGAGAAATAAATGCATAGTTGCCAATGACATATTGCATTAATTGTCTTGTTTTGATTTTATCATATACATCACCAATTATTTGATCCATTGGATGATTCTTTTGACTCCTACTGTGAGAAACATGAGGTATTTGAGGCTTATCATCTTCACTTACCTCTTTTTCAATATCTTCATTTGATTCCTCATTAATTTGTGATGAATTTTCAATAATTTCTCCTTCATCTTCACCTGTAAAATCAACATTTTTCGGCCTGTTGTTAGTTTCATCAAATGATACATGAATTGACTCTTCAACCGTGCATGCTTTCTAATTACAAATGCGAAATACTTTGCTAGAAAAGAATAGCCTAGGAAGATTCCTTCATTACTTTTTATGTCAAATTTTCCTAGATCATCCTTTCCATTATTTAATACAAAGCACTTACATCCAAATGTATGAAAATATATAATGTTTGGTTTCATTCTTTCCACAATTCATATGGAATCCTTTTTAATATTGGACGAATACAAAAATGATTAATAATGAAGCAAGTTGTATTTATAGCTTCTGCCCAATTTCTATGAGTCATTTTTGCATCAATCAATATATTCCGCATCATTTGAATCGAAGTTTGATTTTTTTTCTTTCCACTACTCCATTTTGTTGTGTGGTCCTAGAAGCAAAAAAATTATGAGATATTCCAAAACTTTCACAAAATTCAGAAAAATTATAATTATCAAATGCTTTACCATGATCTCTTCTCGTAACACATATATTTAGTCTAATTATCATTTTGAACTTTGCGATAAATTTTTTAGAATATTTTAAAAAATTTATTCTTGCTCCCAAGAAATGGTACCTGCGTGTATCTAGAAAAATCATCAAGTAGAACATATACATACTGCTTTCCAAACAAACTCTTCATTCTTCTAGGACCAAACAAATCCATATGCAATAGCTGTAAAGGTTTTGATGTTGACACAATATTTTTAGAGAAAAGAAGCCTTCTTTTGTTTTCCAAATTTACATGAATCACACATATGTTCCACATTTACTTCAAATTTAGGTAAACCTTTCATAAGATCATATTTTTGAAATTTTTTAATAGTATGCATATTAGCATGTCCTAAACATTTGTGCCACAACAAATTTCATTGTTAATTGCGGATACACACTTCGGATGATCTACACTAAGATTCAAAACATAAACATTTTCATTTCTTTTTCTACAACATAGTTATTTTCCTGAACATCAAGAACAATGCACTGATTACCTTAAACACAACTTCACATCCTTTACCACAAAATTGACTCATACTCAATAGATTGTGTTTAAGTCCCTAACATAAAAAACATCATTTATTTCCATCCTTTGGCATCTTACGATTCATGTTCCTCTGATTTTTCCTTTATTATTATTATCGTCAAAAGTAACCTTTCCTTGATCTTTCATGATTAAATTTTTGAAATTTTTTTTGTTGCCAGTCATATGATGAGAGCATCCACTATCCTTGTACCAGCTTATTCCGATTTCTTGCACAAAAGAAAAATTAATTTTTTAGTACCCTTTCCCTGGGTCCATCTTTATTAGAATTCAAATAAATAGAATTTTTGGATCTCCAAACAAGTTTAATGCCTTGTACTTGCATTCTTTTCAATGGAAAAATAAATGAAAAATGTCCAAGAGAACAACAAATATGACATACCTCAGTGTGTGCAGAATTTTTATTTGCAACATTATAGGTTTAGTGCTGTTTTTTAATAATCTATTTTTCTACAACTTCTGATTTTAGTTTGTCATTTTCAGTTATTAACTTCTGAACATTTTCAGCAAGTGTAACACACTTCATCTTCTTAATTTCCAATTCTTTTTTCATTTTAACATATTTTTTAGATATGTTGTTAAACCCAAGAAACAATTTTGAAGTTCGATATTGTCTATAATACTTATCTTAGAATCACAATCATCATCTGAATGATTTTCCACAACACCAATTTCTTGTAGAGTGTAAATCGAGCAGTCTCATCATTTGATTTTGAACTCACAGAAAGTGATGTGTCACTATTACTCCAAGCTCCATAGCTTTCATTTTTCTTGAAACTGAAATTTGAATTTTTCATTTGTGGAGAATAACATGAATTTTTGAGATGACCATATCTTCCGCAGTTGAAACACCTCAACCTTGTTTTGATTGTTTCCCTTTTTTTCAAGATCATTTCTTTGCATGTTTCTGTTGACAGCCTTCTTTTGAACTCTCCTTGCAAGAGAAGCTCTATTTCCATTTGATCTGTTTTGTGTAATGAATTTTGCTGGATTTCTTTACGAGCATCACAACTTCATTAACTTCATCACCTACATCATCAGACGAATTACCCAAATCAGCTTTTAAACTAAGTGATTCTTTACCTTTCACATCTTCTTCATCATCTCTTTTCAAGACAATTTCATATGTCATTAATGAACCAATAAACAGATTTATAGTCATCGTAGAGAGATCTTTAACTTCCTCAATTGTTGTCACTTTTGCATTCCATGTCACAGGTAAAGAACGCAGTAACTTCTTTAACCTATTCAGCTGTAGCAATAGATTTTCCATAACCTTTGAGATTATTGATAATATCTGTAAATAAGAAAAATATCTCAAAAATTGATTCAGTAGTGTTGGAAATATGTGGAAAACAAGCTAAATCTATGTTTTGATGATTAACAAATCAATTTGAGTAAGTCTTGGCTACTAACATGTTTGTGGAAGTGTTTAAGGGATAGACATTTGAAGAAAATGAAGCATGGAAGGATAAGTCGATTTTCAAGTCGACTCAGGCATCGACTTAAGGCCAAGTCGATCCCCAAGTCGACTCCAACATCGACTTCGAGGCGTTGATTCCTTCCAGAGTTGAAAACGGGGAGCAGAGCTGCCGAAGTTGCAAACGAAGTCGACTTCACATGCGACTTGGGTCGAAGTCGCAAACCAAGTCGACTCCAGCATCGACTTCAAAATGACATTTCCTTCCAGAGTTGAAGTCAAGACCCCTAAGTGACGAAGTCGCACCCCAAGTCGACTCCACTTGCGACTTGAGGTGAAGTCGCAGGCCAAGTCGACTCCAATAGCGACTTGGAGGCGTCGTTTTCCGTCCAGAGTTGAAACCAAGATCTGGGGGCACCGAAGTCGCAGACCAAGTCGACTCCGGCATCGACTTCGATCGGACAGAGGAGAAATTTCAGAAGACAAGTTGGGATTAACTGATTTCAAGACAAACATATGAAGACTAATCCAAGTCCAAGCAAGATGCATAAACTCAACCATTCAAATCAAAGAACTTGCTCATGAATACAAGAATCAAGACTCATGGATTCAAGGCTTGCAAAACATGGAGCCAAAAGAAACAAGATAAAGTGAAGACAATGACTCAAAGAAGAACTCAATCAGGGAAGAACAACAAAAGGCATGAAGAAACCCAAGCAACAAAAAAAAACATTTTAAAGATTTCAAGTTCATCAAACTGACGAGGTGAAGTTGCATACCGAAGTCGACTCCACTTGCGACTTGGGTGAAGTCGATGACCAAGTCGACCCAGCAAGGAACTTGAAGTTGCTACGGACAGACGAAGTCGCACCCGAAGTCGACTCCATCTGCGACTTGGGTGAAGTCGCATCCGAAATCGACTCCACCCGCGACTTGGGTCGCAACGGTCGGAAAATATTCGAACGTTGGCGCATTAAATGCGCGCCACCTACCTTCAAACGTTCGGATTCCCTCCACAATTATAAAAGGCATTCATTGTGGACGAGGGAAGTAGCTGAAATCATTAAGTGTGCATAACTCCTACCTTCAAGAGCATTAAAGAGATCAAGCCAATCCAAAGAAGAAGAACTTCGCTTCAAACTGCAAGAGCTCAACTTCTGAATCTTCAAAGCCAAATACTACGAGTTCTTCTCTGCGCCAAATTGCTTCTACACATCTGTAAAGTGTAGACTCTTTTGTTATTTCATTTGTTTGTATTGAACTTGATTTAGTTTGAGGAACTAAGATCAAGTGTAAGCAAAGTAGTGTGTGATTGGAGTGGAACTCATCACCTACTTGTGCTATGATTTGTTGATGCCCCCTAGAGCTGGAATCTAGAACAGAGCAGTGGCTCTAATTGTATTTGAGGAATACAATAGTGGAACCCAAGTCACAAGGAGTGTGAGCTTGGAAGAGTGGAGTAGGGAGGTTGCCCGAACCACTATAAAAATCTTGTGTGCTTGATTTATATTTCTGCTCTCTACATTATATTGCTTTCCATTTCGTTTCTTCATAAAGGGGAATAGATTAATCTGGGGTAAAGTTTCTGTTTAAGTTATAAATTTTTAAATACCCAATTCACCCCTCCCCTCTTGGGTAATTGCCATTAACTCGGGACCAACAAGTAGGTTTCGTTGTAAATAATTCATAGTCATGCATTAGCATATTGATTTTGGATTCCTTCACTTGTGACGTTCCTTCATGAATCACCACAAGAGTATCCTACACCTATTTTGCAGTATCGCAAGATGAGATTTTATTGAACTCAGATGGTGAAAGAAAGCAATATAATGCATTTAATGCTCTAGAATTAATTTGAACTTGTTCAGTTGGTTATTGACTAAGTACAATAGGAATGTCATCTCCAGGCAAGTTCAATCTAGTTTCAACTATTCTCCATAATTTAATATCTTGTCCAATTAAAAACATCCTCATTTTGAGTTTTCAATACACAAAATTTGATCCAACAAAATAAGGTGGTCGTGTAATTGACTAACCTTCAGAGTAACCAGTATTAGTTTTCTCATTAGCCATATGATCTTTTTGTTAAATTCAATGAACTTGCTTTGATACCACTTGTTAGTCCCATGTAATTAAGAATAATCACAAAGATTAATCTAGCAATCACAAAGGAAATCACACAAGTATAGTGATTCGATCAACCACAGACCTACTCCACTCTCCAAGTACAAATACTTGGGTTCCATTAGTCAACTTTAACACAAGTTACAGTGGACCGATTAATTAGACCTTTTGGATTGGCGCTAAGCTCCAAGTGAGCTCATGAAACAATCTCTTGGTTTGATCACAATCAGAATCCAAGGTGATACAAATTTCAAAAAGAAAATCAAAACCAAAATAGTTTAGCAAATTTGGAATAGTAGCATCATCAACACATTGAGGGCAATATGCAACTTTGAACGATCACAGCAATTGCACTTGAGAAAATGCGCTTTTTCTTTAAGATATTTCTTCACAAAGAAACAACTTGATTTTGTCAATCTTGACAACTTATGGTTGATTCCCTTAATCTTCTAGCTCTCCCACGTCCTTCTTTTATAGCCTTTTAATCACTAGAAACGTGCCCTAGAAGTTAGCCCAAGAGATCTCCATATATATCCAAACTCTTCAAGTCTGAAATTTTTGGCGCCCTAACCTTTTTAGATAAAAAGATCGACTTTTTGCTACTCTCGCTGTGAGAGAGTGTTTTCAGCACAAAAAAGTTTATCTTCTGCCCCCAAAAGGTTGATCTTTTATCCTTTTTTCAGAATTCCAATTTTTTTTAAACAAGTCCTAGTTCAAGTGAGTTAATCCAATTAAGAAAAAAATAAACAGATAAACCAATTTTGATTTAAGATTAACCATAACTCCAAAAGCATATTCCATTATCATTCTAATCAAAGCTCACCAATTTAGCATATTCCAAAATGATTCCATGCATATCAACTACCACATTCCATTTTCAAGATATCTCTTTGTTTCAAGTTCAATTCCATCACAATTAGTATTATAAACTCAAAAATAATAATTTTACAAGCACATCACTCTTTTCAATTTCAAAATATTTAAAATCAATAGCATAACCCATTTATTTTTGTCATCATCAAAACCAATCAAAAAGGAAGTTTTCATAAAAGTTCACATCACCTTCCCACAAAAATTATATGTAATTAAATTTACATCCTTTTAATCTGTTAAAGTTGAATACTTCACTACTAGGTCCTTCATTTCATTACTCATAGTAATATGTTAACAAGTATTTATTTTACAAAAATAAAGATATTTTAATGGTAATAAGTAAAAATGCAAAATTAATGAGTAAAGGGCCATAACAGTAGTAACATTTTAAGTTTTTAACACAAGGTAGATATAATTCCATTTGGAAACAATTTAATGGCAGCAACCCTCATATGTAGCACTGATTTCTTTGAATTTTTTAATGGTCATCGGCTCCTTGTTTACATCAGGGTGGTATTTTAGAAAATCGGAAACAAAGTTCAAATAACCATGTTCTTCATCATTAATGAAAGCTATTTCCCACATGTGTTTATAACTAGCAATAGCAATGACACGAAAATCAAATTAAAAAGGAAGGAGAACTAACAGCAACAGAGTTGAGTGGAGAAGAAAAAGCAACACCGGTGGCAACAATATAATTGATAGCAGCAGTGGCACAAAAATTAAATTAAAAATGAAAGAGAACCAATAATAACAGAGTCGAGTGGAAAGAAAAAAAGATGTAGAAGAAGTTGCAAGGTTCAAGTTTGAGGACCAGCTGAGTGGAGAAGAAGAAAAAAAGAAGAATCGGTAGAAATAGTGCTCAATTTTGCCCAAGAGGAGGATAAGTGTTCATTTCTTTTCGCAAGTGCATCAGTTGTAGATTGTATTATTTAATAAAGATCGATCCCACAGAGAATTTAGAACTTAAGATGTTGTTTTCAAACACTTATATCGAACACCGAGTGATTAAGATAGGAATTAAGAAAGAAATAGCATGAAAAAAGAGAATCTTGAGAACGTAGATAAGGATTTAAAATCAGTAGATGAAAACACCTAGGGTCTAGGATTTCACATACGACATCTACAATGGATACATGGTATACTTATTTAATCTGAATATTACACGTTAAAGGAGAACTAAGTATAAGCAATAAAATCATCCATTCATTCTTCAAACATACCAATACCCTTTTAGCTTTGCTCCTTTCCTCAAGCCTTGTACCTGTCTAAGGTTGAGAAAATAAAATGTGAGTGATAAACTCAGTAAGCAAGCATTTTCTTCATTTAAATGCACTCCTTGCCCATTCGGTAGGAGATACTTATCAAGTAATCAACTATTAATAGAAAGAAATCTTTTATGAAAATCTTCCTTATAACCTATCCATAAAACTTTGTGAATGTCCCTGTTTCGAGGTTTTTCAAAGGTGATGTCTATGGATCTAAACCATTTTTCATGAGGACAATTGTTTGTCCCAAAATATTTTTCATCTGCCATGAGGACATGTCTATGTCCAAAAATATTTTTCATATGGCATGAGGACAATTGTATGTCCTAAAACATTTTTCTTATAACCTTTTTCCCCATAGGGACATTTATATGTCTCAAAACACCATTCATTTAAATTTCTTTATAACCCATCTCGGGGTTATTCAAAAGCAATGCATGTGGATAGAAATCTTTTATCTATGCGGACATTCTCACGTCCAAAAATATTTTTCCATATAAACCTCTTTTAACCCGCATATAAGATATCAAACCCTTTTTAAACCAACATGGCGGACATATTCATGTCCTAAAATATATTTTTTTTTGTATCTTCTGAAAACTAAACATAAATCCATTTAAAACCAAACAGAGTAGGTGACCATTTTGGGACTTTTAAAACATAGTGAACATATGTATGTCCCAAAAACATATGGATCTGTGTCTCTGACCCTCAGGTAGGTGACACTTAACAAGTGATCATCCTCCCCTAGGAAAGAAAACCTTTCACGAGACAGCACGAGAACCAGGCATCTACCCATGAGCTTCCTCCCATTTCAGAGAGGGCGCCGCCGGCCTCCAGCCTTCCTTGAGCGACTTGGCCACAGGCAAAGGTGAGCTCTAGTTTATGAGCATTTTGGTCCGTAACCGCCTCCACCATGAGCCTAATACATCGTTTTGCGCACACTCGTATGTTAGCAATGATTTTCACAAAACTTAGCTCAGTCGTTTGACTATGCCATTTTTCAAGCCTCAACTTGATATGTATAAAGTCAACTCAGTCCGCAGACTGTGCCCTTCTCAAATTGAGAACCGGGCATGATTGTTTTGAAAATAAAATATTTTAAACCAACTCAGTCCGCAGACTATGCCCTTCTCGAATTGAGAACTGGGCATGGTTGTTTTGAAAATAAAATATTTTTATAAACTATTTCCAAATCCTAATGTTAGGATGACCACCCTTAAAGAGTTTAGCAATATTTTAATAAATCCATTTTACCAAACATTTGAAACATTTGAGAAGACAATATTTTGCAAAATTTTAATGATTTGCTAAAGAACTTTCAAAATTCTCATTTTAAGAAGCTTTTGAAATAATTCAAACCTCGCGGAGCCAAAACTTTCCTTAATAACATTTTCATGAGCAAAACATATGCAAACTCACTTCCATCCACTGTAATGACATTATCTGTCTTGTCCACATCACTTCTTCGTTACTCTTATATATAGAGGAGTTTGCATAATCTTTTGATCATTATTTAAACATAAAATCAACCAAATCATTTTGTAGGACTGGTCATGTGGTGCCCCGAACCAGGGTGCCTAGAAGCCTTACTCCAAGACCGATTTTGATTGGTAAATGTGAGTCAGGATTGTTGCCCTGATCACGAGGCGGGTTCTTAATTGGATCTCGTCCAATTTTTTTTTCTTTTCATTCGTTGTGGCGCCCCGAACTGAGGTGCCTAGAAGCCTTACTCCGGGATCGTTTTGATTGGTAAACGTGACTCAAGATTGTGGCCCTGATCACACGGCGGGATTTTTTTTTTCTTTCATCAATACATGGAAAATTCCGATCATTCATCCAATTTGAAATATATTTCACATAACACAGTTATGATAAAAAACTATTCCATAAACATTTTCATTTGAATAAAAATATTCCCTTTTCATCTCAAAATTATCATTGTTGACTTTACGTAAAGTTTACATAAACATCATTTATATCAAAAACTACATAAGACTTGGCATGCTGCCTTCATCATCATTTCCTGTCTGTTGTTGAAAAAGCATGGGTGAGTAATAATACTCAGTAAGCAAGCTATACAGAATTTTTTTCAATCATTTTCATGCATTTCATAAAATGCAAATGCAATGCATACATAGCATTCATGACATTCCTTTGGATGCGACGCTAGCTAGGCGCCCATCCCATACATGCTCCCATTTCAGGGAGGTCGTCGCCGGCCTGGGCCTATTAAGCGACTTGGCAATAGCGAGGGGGACATCTGGTCCGCTTACTACCTCAACTAAGGCCTATTCCTTGTGCACATGCTCATTCTCATACACATGCCGGCATGATATTTGCAAATCATAAACAATTTCATAAAAAGAATTTAATAAACAATTTCACAAAACGAACTTCAGTTCATGTAAAGCAGTTATAGGTATGGTCAACCTTAAATAAATTTCATAAAGCAACTTGCAAACAATTTCAAGCATTTTGGAAATAATTTGCAAAACATATAACTTGCTTACCTTCTTAGGAGGTGTCTTCGACCTTCTTTTTTCCTTTTCCTATTCAAGGACAAAAGATATTTCATTTCCTCTATTTAAGCTGCTTCCCATGTATGCTTTATAATATTTTGGCACTATTTCTTTACATAGATATTTTTGTCCATAAATTCTTCAAAAATTCCATACTTATATTCAAATATTAATTTCCAAATTTTCTCCAAAATCACGTTGTATATCATCGGACATTTCTTATATTTTGAATTTATCATCATTTACTTGGCCAAAAAAATCATTTTCTCCATATACTAAAAATCATCATAAATTCACTTTAAGCATAATCCTTAATTCTAAAAATCATGAAATTAATATATCATTATTCTAACATCATATTTATCATAATAATATATCTCAAATCATCATTTATTAATTTTGGAGCATTATTTTCACATATCACATGCTATCTTGCCGAATACCCTATATTCGCTCCAAATTTTTGATGTTTTGGCATAATTCCATTTAAACATTATATCTATACTTATTTTCTCATGCTTAGGCATTATCTAAGCATGGTTTTACCTCGTCTAACATTCAAAACAAGTTTGAGGGGAATCCACTTACCTCAAGCGAAGTTATGCCTCTTCTACTCGCCTTTTCTCACTCCAACCTTCGATTTTCTTCTTTCCTTAAGGCTAAAACGTGTGGGGATGGGAAATGAAGTTGCTCAAGTGATTTTTGAGCTGGGATTGTTCTGAATTTCGTCCATGGCCTGCTCCTCTATTTATAGGGGTCCATTTTTCATGAATTTGCAATTTACCCCCTCTAGCTTAGGGTGTAAAATTGCAAAGGTGTTTTTTCTAATTTCCTAAAGGTTCTTAGAGCCTTGTGCAGCCTCCCTACCCTGCTCCATCTGCCCTATTTTGCAGGCCTATTTTTCCTATTTTTTATTTTTTTATTTAATTAATTTTAAGCTAATTAAATTTAAACCCTTGATTTGTGATTTGGATGAATTTGGACCATTGATCAAAGTCAAATGGCCATAACTCCCCTGCTGCTCACGCTCCTTCCATGTTGCTTTTCATTTAATTTTTTATTTTTTATTTTAAAAAAAAAAGTCAAAAGTAGCATTTAATAAAAGTTAAGCTACTTTTTGATTTTTTTCATTTGACGTTTTATCTTGACCTTTGATTTGTGATTTTTATCACATCTTAATCCATTCATTATGTCCATCATGAATTTTTAACCATCCATAAAAAATTTCATCGAATTCCGACGCGCGGATTGCAATTTATGAATTTTTTTCTATTTTTCCACATAAATCCGAATTTTGATTAAAATATCCAAAAGAATTGCTATTTTGTCTTGTAGTGATTAAATCTCTATTTATTCTTTTTTTGATTAAGTTAATCCAAGTGATTAACTCTTAATCACGGGTCTTAGTCCTTGGTTACTATTCATGTGCAATATTCACGTGCACTATTCATGGGGTTAAATTCCTAATTGCATTATTTCAATTTCCAATACACATATTCATTAATATAATTCATGAATTTTCATTTATTCATAAAATAATTACAAAATTACAAATGTCGAAATGACGCGTATACAGTCGAAACAACACGTATACGGTCAGGGTTCCACAATTCTCCCCCCCTTACAATAGGTTTCGTCCCGAAACCTATCTTTCTTCGAATAATTGAGGGTACTTTCTTTCAACTTCTTCCTGTAACTCCCATGTGGCTTCGGATTCTGAATATCGATTCCATTGAACCTTTACATACTCAATTTCTCTGTTCCGAAGCTTCTTGATCTTGAAATCCAGTATCTTGATTGGTCTCTCCTCATAGTTCAAGTGTTCTTGTATTGACAAATTTTCCGCTATCAACACATGGGTTGGATCGGAAACATATTTCCTGAGCATGGAGATGTGAAACACATTGTGGATGGCACTGAGGGCTGGTGGCAGAGCTATTCTATAGGCTAGATTGCCTATCTTTTCTAAAACTTCAAAGGGCCCAACATATCTCGGGTTTAATTTTCCCCTCTTTCCAAACCGGGTGACTCCTTTGAATGGTGTTACCTTAACAAATACGTGATCCCCAACTTGGATATTTAAATCCCTTCTTTTGCAATCGGTGTAACTCTTTTGCCTGCTCTGGGCTGTGAGTATACACTGGCGAATCACTTGAACTTTTTCCGTCATTCTCTTTGAGAGGTCTGGAGCCAATTTTCTTTCTCCCACTTCATCCCAGTTTAGAGGAGTACTGCATTTTCGTCCATATAAAGCTTCAAATGGGGCCATTTGAATACTTGCTTGATAACTGTTATTATAAGCAAATTCTGCCATAGCCAAATATTCATCCCATGATCCTCCAAATTCTACTGTGCACATCCTCAGCATATCCTCTACTATTTGATTTACCCTTTCTGTCTGCCCATCAGTATGAGGATGAATGATGTACTGAATTTCAGCTGTGTACCTAAGGTTTGATGTAAACTTTTCCAAAATCGAGATGTAAAACTAGAATCTCGATCGGAAACTATTGACTTAGGTACTCCATGCAGTCTCACTATCTCCTTATAATAAATTTTAACCAGTCGCTCAGCAGTAAAAATTTTCTTGATGGCTAGGAAATGAGCCACCTTTGATAATCTATCTACTATGACCCATATATCATCATTTCCATTATGGGTTCTTGGCAACCCTTCAATAAAATCCATAGTAATATCATCCCATTTCCATTCTGGAATTTCTAGCGACTGTAATTTTCCAGGGGTTCTTTGATGATCAGCCTTAACCTTTTGTCATGTTAGGCACTTAGCCACATATTCAGCAATTTCTCTCTTCATATTATTCCACCAATACATCTTTTTGATGTCTTGATACATCTTGGTGCTACCTGGATGCATCGAAAATGGAGAGAAATGTGCTTCTTTCAATATCTGTTCCTTTACTTCCTCTTGATTGGGTATACATAGGCGACCCCTATATCTGTACATCCCATGTTCATCTTGTATGTATTCACTGGGATTTTTCTTAATCATTTTCTCCACATAATTCTTGAAATCCCCATTTTCTTGTTGAGCCATTTTAATTTGCTCAAATAAATTTGACTGGATTTGTAATTGAGACAATCTAACTTGTACCCCCGGTAGGCTTACAATTAATTCTAATTGTCTCAACTCTTGTAATAGCCCTTCTTCCTTTGTGATGAGATGTGCTAAGCTAACATTTCTACTTAGCGCATCGGCTACTACATTGGCTTTGCCTGGATGATATAAAATGTCGAGGTCATAATCCTTTAGTAACTCAAGCCATCTTCTTTGCCTCATATTTAACTCCTTTTGAGTAAAAATATATTTGAGGCTTTTATGATCAGTATAGACCTCACATTTAACTCCATATAAATAATGTCTCCAAATTTTTAAGGCAAAG
Organism: Annona cherimola; assembly: GCA_030490835.1. NCBI lineage: Eukaryota > Viridiplantae > Streptophyta > Magnoliopsida > Magnoliales > Annonaceae > Annona > Annona cherimola. The sequence goes on from CM059972.1 coordinate 48,548,309, forward strand.
ACTACTGCTGCCAATTCTAAATCATGGGTTGGATAGTTTACCTCATTTGGCTTGAGTTGCTGAGATGCGTATGATATAATTTTTCCATTTTGCATCAGTACACATCCTAATCCTTTCTTTGAGGCATCACTATAGATCACAAACCCTTCCTTCTCCATAGGTACTGTTAGAATTGGAGCTTTTACCAGTCTTTTCATTAATTCCTGGAAGCTATTCTCACATTCCTGTGTCCATTCATACCTAACTCCTTTCCTTGTCAGCTTTGTGAATGGAGCTGACAATTGTGAGAATCCTTCCACAAATCTTCTATAGTAGCCAGCTAACCCTAGGAAACTTCTTATTTCCGTGATATTTGTTGGCTGTGGCCACTTTGTTATTGCCTCAATCTTTTGAGGATCTACTTGTATTCCTTTCTCAGATATAATGTGGCCGAGAAAGGCTACCTGTTTCAACCAAAATTCACATTTCTTAAATTTAGCATATAACTTCTCCCTTCGGAGAATTTCCAATACTATTCTTAAATGCTTCTCATGTTCTTCTTCTGTCTTTGAATAAATCAATATATCATCAATGAATACCACCACAAATTGATCCAAACATTCTCGAAAAATTCTATTTATCATATCCATAAACACAGTTGGGGCATTCGTTAGTCCAAATGGCATGACTAAGAATTCATAATGCCCATATCTTGTTCTGAATGCTGTTTTATGGATGTCCTTTGGACATATTCTCAACTGGTGGTAACCTAACTGTAAATCAATTTTTGAAAATGTGGAAGCTCCTTTTAACTGATCAAAAAGATCATCTATTCTTGGGAGTGGGTACTTATTTTTTACTATTACTTTGTTCAATTCTCTGTAATCAATACAGAGTCTCAAACTCCCATACTTTTTCCTTACAAATAATACTAGAGCTCCCCAAGGTGATGCACTGGGTCTAATAAACCCTTTATTCAATAAATCTTGAATTTGTACTTTCAACTCAGCCAACTCGGCTGGTGCCATCCTATATGGGGCTATAGATATTGGAGCTGTTCCTGGAATAATTTCTATCTCCATATCCATCTCTCTTTCTGATGGTAAATTACATAGTTCTTTTGGAAAAATATCTGGAAATTCCTTTACCACCGGAATTTGTTCCATAGGTACCCCATCTCTTATTGTGTTTATAGAGACCAGATAAGCTGTACATTGTTGGCGCATCAGCTTAGCTACTTTCATAGCTGATACCATCCTTATTATGTTTTCTGGCTATCTTATTTTACTGATCTCTATTTCATCTTTCGGTGCTTCAAATTGCACTTTTTTACTTCTACAATCAATTGTCGCACCCTATTGACTTAGCCAATCCATCCCTAATATGACATCAAACTCTGTCATGGGTAATAGGATGAGATCAGCTTCCAATATTTTTGTTCCTATCCTGATAGGACATGCTTTGCAGATTTGATTTATACCTGCCAATCTATATACTGGGGATTCTACATGTATAGTACTACTGGTTTCCTCTACCCGAAGTGCGTGTGTGATTACGAATTGGTATGATATAAATGAATGCGTAGCTCCAGAATCAAATAAAGCTACTGCAGAATTTCCCAAAATATAAATCATACCTGTAATCACTTTTTCCTCCATCTCTTGTGACTCCGTTCGGGTAGGGCTTGGACACACACTGGGTTGGCAGCAGTACCGGGTCGATTAGCGATGGCGGGGACTTTTTATTGGGCCGGCCTCCCTCGAGCTTGTGCTCCTTGTGGCTTATTCGGACAATTGGGTGAAATGTGTCCGACTTGACCACAGTTGAAGCACTTTATTATCTTGGCTTCATCGGTCCCGCAGTCCCGGGCCACATGACCCGCTTGGCCACATTTGTAGCATTTCCCCGTTCCTTGTAAACATTCGCTTGAATGGCATTTGTGGCAAGTTCTGCAAGTCAAGGTGCTCTGTGTCTTGTCGCCTATCTTCTTTCTCTCGGCGATTCCCCTTTTTCCTTTATTAGCCTCACCTTCCTTAGAGGCTGAAAAAAATTATTTTTGAGCTTGCCTAAGCTCCTGAGTCTTCATAGACTCCATCTCCAATGCCCTAGCCCTCTCAATGCTAGAGGCATAGTCCTTTATTAATAATGGGGCTAACCCCTCTCTTAGCTGAGGTCTCAATCCCCTCTGGAACCTTTGTGCCTTATTTTTCGGCACATTGGCGATCCATGGAACATATCTTACCAAGGCATTGAATTTTGTAGCATATTTTGTGACTGTCATCCTGCCTTGGTAAAGCTTTTCAAATTCTATCACCCTCTGGCTCTGTAGCCCTACAGGGAGATATTCTTTATTGAATTCCTCTAAAAACTCATGCCACGAAACTTGCTCTGGATGTGGCATAGTGACCATTAGCGTTTCCCACCATTCATAAGCATCTTTTATCAGCAGGTAGGTAGCGCATAACACTTTTTGCTGATCATTGCAGGGCGATATTCTAAATAATTTCTTAATTTTCGTAATCCATTGCTCTGCAATGAGGGGATCCGGTTCCCCTGCAAACTTGGGCGATCTCTGGGCAAAAAAGGCATTGATAGCCTTTCTGTCGGCCTCAAGGAGACTATCCTCCACTCCCCTTGACGTGCCGGGATTGGCCGAGGGCCCTGGTCTTTCCCCATCTCCTCTTGATGGTGGGGTTTGCTGGTTTCTCATTTCTTGCAATAACCCAGCAGTCTGGGCTGTCCATTGCTGCATAGCTTTTTCGATAGCCGCAGCAATTCTTTCTTCTACGTTGACCTCTGCTTGAGGTCTTGGGCTTTCCTCGTAACGTGGGTGGGTCCTAGAGGATTGCTCATTGGATTCAGCCCTATAAGTTCTTTTACTGGCTTCGCCCATTGTTTGATCAACTGATTCTTCTATTGGGGCCTTTCCTTTGTTGGCTCTCGCTCTAGCTCTGGTGAGTGGCATTTTCAACTTCATGAAACATTTATTAGTATAATATCAATATTCATCAATAATAAATAAATCAGTCATAATCATAATTTCATGTATTCTAGTTTTAGTCATTTCTTTCCTTTTATGCCTATTTACCAATCCATGCTCTGATACCAACTTCTGTGGTATCAAACTTATCCTTTCAACATCATTTATTTTCTCCTTCTCCCGCCTATTTACCAATCCTTGCTCTGATACCAACTTCTGTGGCGCCCCGAACCGAGGTGCCTAGAAGCCTTACTCCGGAATCGTTTTGATTGGTAAACGTGACTCAGGATTGTTGCCCTGATCACACGGCAGGATTTTTTTTTCTTTCATCAATACATGGAAAATTCCCATCATTCATCCAATTTGAAATATATTTCACATAACACAGTTATGATAAAAAACTATTCCATAAACATTTTCATTGGAATAAAAATATTCCCTTTTCATCTCAAAATTATCATCGTTGACTTTACATAAAGTTTACATAAACATCATTTATATCAAAAACTACATAACACTTGGCATGCTGCCTTCATCATCATTTCCTGTCTGTTGTTGAAAAAGCATGGGTGAGTAATAATACTCAGTAAGCAAGCTATACAGAATTTTTTTCAATCATTTTCATGCATTTCATAAAATGCAAATGCAATGCATACATAGCATTCATGACATTCCTTTGGATGCGACGCTAGCTAGGCGCCCATCCCATACATGCTCCCATTTCAGGGAGGTCGCCGCCGGCCTGGGCCTATTAAGCGACTTGGCAATAGCGAGGGGGACATCTGGTCCGATTACTACCTCAACTAAGGTCTATTCCTCGTGCACATGCTCATTCTCATACACATGCCGGCATGATATTTGCAAATCATAAACAATTTCATAAAAAGAATTTAATAAACAATTTCACAAAACGAACTTCAGTTCATGTAAAGCAGTTATAGGTATGGTCAACCTTAAATAAATTTCATAAAGCAACTTGCAAACAATTTCAAGCATTTTGGAAATAATTTGCAAAACATATAACTTGCTTACCTTCTTAGGAGGTGTCTTCGACCTTCTCTTTTCCTTTTCCTATTCAAGGACAAAGGATATTTCATTTCCTCTATTTAAGCTGCTTCCCATGTATGCTTTATAATATTTGGGCACTATTTCTTTACATAGATATTTTTGTCCATAAATTCTTCAAAAATTCCATACTTATATTCAAATATTAATTTCCAAATTTTCTCCAAGATCACGCTGTTCACTGTAGCAAATTACTGTAGCAAATTACTGTAGCAAATAAAAAATACCATGACATACCTTATGCCTAGTATATCACTGGACATTTCTTATATTTTGAATTTATCATCATTTACTTGGCCAAAAAAATTATTTTCTCCATATACTAAAAATCATCATAAATTCACTTAAGCATAATCCTTAATTCCAAAAATCATGAAATTAATATATCATTATTATAACATTATATTTATCATAATCATACATCCCAAATCATCATTTATCAATTTTGGAGCATTATTTTCACATATCATATGCTATCTTGCCGAATACCCTATATTCGCTCCAAATTTTTGATGTTTTGGCATAATTCCATTTAAACATTATATCTATACTTATTTTCCCATGATTAGGCATTATCTAAGCATGGTTTTACCTCATATAACATTGAAAACAAGTTTGAGGGGAATCCACTTACCTCAAGCGAAGTTATGCCTCTTCTACTCGCCTTTTCTCACTCCAACCTTCGATTCTCTTCTTTCCTTAAGGCTAAAACGTGTGGGGATGAGAAATGAAGTTGCTCAAGTAATTTTTGAGCTGGGATTGTTGTGAATTTCGTCCATGGCCTGCTCCTCTATTTATAGGGGTCCATTTTTCAAGAATTTGCAATTTACCCCCTCTAGCTTAGGGTGTAAAATTGCAAAGGTGTTTTTTTCTAATTTTCTAAAGGTACTTAGAGCCTTGTGCAGCCTCCCTACCCTTATCCAGCTTCCCTATTTTTCAGGCCTATTTTTCCTATTTTTTTATTTTTTATTTAATTAATTTTAAGCTAATTAAATCTAAACCCTTGATTTGTGATTTGGATGAATTTGGACCATTGATCAAAGTCAAATGGCCATAACTCCCCTTCTGCTCACGCCCCTGCCATGTTGCTTTTCATTTAATTTTTAATTTTTTTATTTTAAAAAAAAGTCAAAAGTAGCATTTAATAAAAGTTAAGCTACTTTTTGATTTTTTTCATTTGACGTTTTATCTTGAACTTTGATTTGTGATTTTTATCACATCTTAATCCATTCATTATGTCCATCATGAATTTTTAACCATCCATAAAAATTTCATCGAATTCCGACGCGCGGATTGCAATTTATGAATTTTTTTCTATTTTTCCACATAAATCCGAATTTTGATTAAAATATCCAAAAGAATTGCTATTTTGTCTTGTAGTGATTAAATATCTATTTTTTCTTTTTGTGATTAAGTTAATCCAAGTGATTAACTCTTAATCACAGGTCTTAGTCCTTAGTTACTATTCACGTACACTATTCACGTGCACTATTCATGGGGTTAAATTCCTAATTGCATTATTTCAATTTCCAATACACATATTCATTAATATAATTAATGAATTTTCATTTATTCATAAAATAATTACAAAATTACAAATGTCGAAATGACGCGTATACAGTCGAAACAACGCGTATACGGTCAGGGTTCCACATTCGTCACTTAAGCATACACTTTATTCATAATAGACTCATTCATATCATCATAAAACCATTTATATCTTCTTTTTATTGAAATAATTCACATAAGTACAAATCGTGTTTGTAATATCCATAAAACATGTTTTCAACATTATTATCATACATTTGTCCCTTTGGACGTATACATAGAACTGCAATTAAATTTGCAGGTCATTTCTGCCTGGCATCTTTTATGAGTCAGCTCCATAGCCTGTTTACCATTTTGAAAACACATATGACTAATAATACTCAGTAAGCAAGCTTTTTTCTTTGGCAAGTAAATATTTTCCTTTCATTCAAATGCATTTCTCCCCAATTTGTAGGAGGCACTTACCAAGTGATCAATTAGCAATGGAACAGAAACCTTTTCATGCATTTCATGAGAATGCAATGCATTCATTCATTCATGACTTTCCTTGTGCCTCCAACCTCTGGGAGGACGCCACCGGCATACAGCCCTTGCGACTTGGCAATAGTTAAGGGGGATCCTTGATCCGCTTTCTACCTCCACCAAAGCCTCTTCCTTGTGCACCATAAACATACACATATGCTGGCATGACATGTCTATAAAATTTTCATAAAAGGCATTTAATAAGCAAGTTGGTAATCATTTTATGTAAAGTGGTATAGGAATGGTCATCCTTAAATTTAATTCATAAAACACGTAAGCAAACAATTTGTAATCATTTAAAAATATTTTAGAAAGCATATAGCTTGCTTACCTCCTCAGTCTGTGTCCTCCACCTTTTCCTATACAAGAAGAAATGATATTTTATCTATATAATTTCATGTCTTAGTTTGCTTTCCATGCATGCTATATAATCATTCATTACCTTATTTCTATAGAGGTTAATCTTATAAAGATATTTGGTCATTACCTCCTTATATGGATTTTTTTATCCATAAATTTCTTTAAAAATTCCATCTATATATTATTTAAAATATAAATACTAATCTCATCTTTTTCACACAATTTACACTTTTTTACTGTTCATGTTACTGTTCATCATCACTGTTTATGATCATTGTTCATGGGGGTACTGTTCACATTTACTATTCACCTGAGGTTACTGTTCACAGCAACGTGGGTTACTGTTCATGGGTTCCAAAAATAAAAAATACCATGATATAGCTCTCAGTTAGTATATCATGGGAAATTTATGAATTTTGAATTTATCATCATTAACTTGGCTAAATAAATCATTTTCTCCGTATACTAAAAATCAACATAATTTCACTTAAGCATAATCCTTAAATTCAAAAATCATGAGATTAATATATCATCATTCCAACATCATAATTATCATAATCATTCATCTCAAATCATCATTTATCAATATTGGAGCATTATTTACACATATCATATGCTATTTTCCCGAATGCTTTATCTTTGCTCTAAATTTTTGATATTTTGGCATAATTCCATTTAAGCATTATAACTATACTTATTCTCTCTTGCTTAGGCATTATCTAAGCATGGTTTTACCCTACTTAACATCCAAAAGAAATTTGGATAGAAATTACTTACTCGAGGTGGAGATATCCCTCTTCTTCTCACACTCTCTCTCTAACTTTCTCCTCTTCTTTCCTTGGACGTGTGGGGGGTTTTGGGAGCTTGAGTTTGCTCAAGTGGAGCTGAGGTGAATGTGCCTTTGGACGTCCCCCCTTGACCCTATTTATAGGGTTCGATTTTTCATGAAATTGGAATTTAACCCCCCTTGCTCAAGGTATTAAATTGTAAATAGATTTTTTCTTGTTTCAAAAAGGTGCATGGAGCCATGTGCAAACCCCCTACCTGCTCACGTCCCCCTATGGCTGCCCTATTTTTATTTATTATTTATTATTTTTAAAATTAATTAATTTAAGCTAATTTAATCTTAGCCCTTGATTTTTGATGATGATGAATGTGGACCATTGATTTTGGTCAAAAAATCTCAACTACCCCTGCACGCCCCTGCCATGTAGCTGATTTTCATTTATTATTTTTATTTTTTAATTATTTAAATTTAATAAAAAGTCAAAAGTAAAATTACTGAAAAGTTAAGCTACTTTTTAATCTCCATTTGACGTTTCATCTTTACCCTTAATTCATGATTTTTATCACATCTTAAACCATTCATCATGTTCATCATAAATATTTGGCCATCCATAAAAAATTTCATCTAAATCCGATATCCGGATTGCAAATTATGAATTTTTCTTCAATTTTTCACTAAAATCCAAAATTTTCTTAAAATATTAAAAAGTATTACTATTTCATCCTATAGTGATTAAATCTCCTTTTTCATCTTTTTGTGATTAGGTTAATCCAAGTGATTAACTCTTAATCACGTGTCTTAATCCCGAGATTACTATTCACATACACTATTCACGGGGTTTAATCCCACAATTGCATTTTTTAACCTCTAATACACATGTTTTCATAATCATGAATATATTACCTAGGGTTTATAACTCTAGGGTTTTATACACGTGTCTAAGATTGAGATTTCACAATCATTCCCCTCTTACAATAGGTTTCGTCCCGAAACCTTTTGCCCTTCAAATATTCCAATACGCTTCTTCTGCGTAATTAGACATCTATATTCAAAAGCATATTAGCCTTTTCTGGCTTTTGCTAATTCATATGGAGGAAATCCCTCCTTTTTCTTGCCTATCTTTAAATGTATTGTAATTGGAAAAAAATAATAATAATAATTTGAAACAATTCCCTTCATCATTGCACCCCATCTATTTAGCCTCAATTTCTATCATAGGATTAAATATCATCGTGCTTATCATGCTTTGCATACTTGGTTCTTTACTTGCCATTTTATATCCTGAGGATTCATGGTACTACTAGTTCTCTCCACCCATAGTGCGTGTGTGGTTATATACTGGTATGATTTCAATAAATGCTTAGCACTTTGTATTAAATAATGAATTTCTTGAAATTTAAATCATACCTGTAACTACTTTGTCCTCAGTTTCTTGAGATTCCATCCTGGTGAGGGCTTGGACACGCACAGGATTGTTGGCTATGGCGGGGGCTTTCTGCTGGTCCAACCTTCCTCTAGTTGGAGCTTCCTGTGGTTTGTTCGGGTAGTTGAATGGTATATGCCCGACTTGGCCACATATGAAGCACTTGATCGTTCTGCATTCTCGAGCCATATGTCCCGCTTGACCACACTTAAAACATTTCCTCAATCCTTGGAGGCATTCGCCAGAGTGGTGCTTAAGGCAAGTTTTGCAAGGTGAGGTACTCTTTCCCTTGGAACTGGATTCCTCCTTTCCATCCATTGCCTTCTCATCCTTTCCTCTCTTGGCCAAATTTTTCTTAGGAGCCAAGAAAAATTGTTCTTGAGCTTGCCTAAGCTCCTGTGTCCTCGTGGACTCCATTTCTAATGCCCTAGCTCTTTCTATACTAGAGGCATAATATCTTATTAGTAATGGGGCTAGTCCCTCCCTTAATCGGGGTCTCAGCCCACGTTGGAACCTCCGTGCCTTATTCTCTGGCACATTGGCGATCCATGGTATATACCTAACCAATGCATTGAATCTTGTTACGTATTCAGTCACCGTCATCTTGCCTTGGTAGAGTTTCTCAAACTCTATCACTTTTTGGCTTTGTAAGCCTACTGGAAGATACTCTTTATTAAATTTTTCTAAAAATTCTTGCCATGTGACCCATTCTGGGTGTGGCATAGTAACCATAAATGTTTCCCACCATTCATAAGCATCTTAATCAGCAAGTGGGTAGCACATAGAACTTTCTGTTGATCATTGCAGGGTAAAATCCGAAATAACTTTTTGATTTCCATGATCCATTACTCTGCAATGATGGGGTCTGCTTCCCCAGCAAACTTAGGGGGTCGTTGGGCTAGGAAGGCATTAATAGCCTTTCTATTAGCCTCTAGGAGGCCATCTTCTATACCTCTAGAAAAATTGGAGTTGGCCGATGGGCCAGGTATTTCCCCATTATCACCTTGTGGCGGGGCCTGCCGATTTCTTTCCCACATATCTTATATTATACCGGCGGCCTTGGTTGCCCATTGCTGCATTGCCTTTTTCACGGCTGCAGCTATCCTTTCTTCTATCTGCCTTTCTTGGTTAGCTCCCCTTTCTACATAGGATTCAGAGTTAGCCTCTTCCCGTCGTTGATGGGTCCTTGACGTCTGTCCTTTTGACTCGGACCTTTTGGTCCATTTACTGGTTTCTCCTACTTCGGGTCGGCTAATCGATTCTCCTATTGGTGCCTTCCCTTTATTTAGCCTAACTCTCGCTCTTGTAGTTGGCATTTTTGCTTTCTAAATGCACAAAACTTTGGTTAGCATCATAACATTCTTATAATACTAACATTTATAATATTCAGAATATTATTCATATTCAAGCATATATATCACACACATCTATATATGTTTCTCACATATATATCATTTCATATCAATATCATAGAAGTATCATAACTTCTTAAACATGTAGATCTAGACATTAGTTCTTTCTTTTCATGCTTATCTATCAATCCATGCTCTATTCCTAAGTTCTGTGGTATCATTCCTTTTCTATCACCATTCTTAATTTTTCTCTTTCCACGCCTATTTATCAATCCTTGCTCTGATACTACTTTTGTGTTATCAGACCTATCCTTTCATCATCCTTTATTTTCTCCTTCCTCCATCTATTTACCAATCCTTGCTCTGATACCATCTTCTGTGGCGCCCCGAACCGAGGAGCCTAGAAGCCTTACTCCAGGACCGATTTTGATTAGTAAATGTGAGTCAGGATTGTTGCCCTGATCACGCGGCAGGTTCTTAATTGGATCTCGTCCAATTTTTTTTTCTTTTCTTTCATCACTTAAGCATACACTTTATTCATAATAGACTCATTCATATCATCATAAAACCATTCATATCTTCTTTTTATTGCAATAATTCACATAAGTACAATCATGTTTGTAATATCCATAAAACATGTCTTCAACATGATTATCATACATTTGTCCCTTTAAACGTATACATAGAACTGCAATTAAATTTGCAGGTCATTTCTACCTGGCATCTTTTATGAGTCAGCTCCATAGCTTGTTTGTCATTTTGAAAACACATATGAGTAATAATACTCAGTAAGCAAGCTTTTTTCTTTGGCAAGTAAACATTTTCCTTTCATTCAAATGCATTTCTCCCCATTTTGTAGGAGACACTTACCAAGTGATCAATTAGCAATGGGACAGAAACCTTTTCATGCATTTCATGAGAATGCAATGCATTCATTCATTCATGACTTTCCTTGTGCCTCCAACCTCTGGGAGGACACCGCCGGCACACAGCCCTTGCGACTTGGCAATAGTGAAGGGGGATCCTTGATCCGCTTTCTACCTCCACCAAAGCCTCTTCCTTGTGCACCATGAACATACACATATGCCGACATGACATGTCCATAAAATTTTCATAAAAGGCATTTAATACGCAAGTTGGCAATCATTTCATGTAAAGCAGTATAGAAATAGTCATCCTTAAATTTAATTCATAAAACACGTAAGTAAACAATTTGCATTCATTTAGAAATAGTTTAGAAAGCATATAGCTTGCTTACCTCCTCAGTCTGTGTCCTCCACTTTTTCCTTTCCTTTTCCTATACAAGGAAAAATGATATTTTATCTATATTATTCCATGTCTTAGTTTGCTTCCCATGCATGCTTTATAATCATTCATTACCTCATTTCTATAGAGGTTAATCTTATAAAGATACTTGGTCATTACCTCCTTATATGGATTTTTTATCCATAAATTTCTTTTAAAATTCCATCTATATATTCTTTAAAATATAAATACTAATCTCATCTTTTTCACCCAATTTACGCTTTTTTACTGTTCATGATACTGTTCATCATCACTGTTCATGGTACTGTTCATGAGTTACTGTTCACATTTAATGTTCACCCCGAGGTTAATGTTCACAGCTACGTGGGTTACTGTTCATGGGTTCCAAAAATTGACATTTTTTCCAAAAATAAAAAATACTATGATATAGCTCTCAGTTAGTATATCATAGAAAAATGTATGAATTTTGAATTTATCATCATTAACTTGGCTAAATAAATCATTTTCTCCGTATACTAAAAATCAACATAATTTCACTTAAGCATAATCCTTAAATCCAAAAATCATGAGATTAATATATCATCATTCCAACATCATAATTATCATAATCATTCATCCAAAATCATCATTTATCAATATTAGAGCATTATTTACACATATTATATGCTATTTTTCCGAACGCTTTATCTTTGCTTCAAATTTTTGATGTTTTGGCATAATTCTATTTAAGCGTTATAACTATACTTATTATCTCATGCTTAGGAATTATCTAAGCATGGTTTTACCTTACTTAACATCCAAAAAATGTTTGGATAGAAATCACTTACTCGAAGTGGAGATATCCCTCTTCTTCTCACACTTTGTCCCTCTAACTTTCTCCTCTTCTTTCCTTGGACGTGTGGGGGTTTTGGGAGCTTGGGTTTGCTCAAGTGGAGCTGAGTTGAATGTGCCTTTGGATGTCCCCACCTTGGCCCTATTTATAGGGTTTGATTTTTCATGAAATTGGAATTTACCCCCCTCCTCAAGGTATTAAATTGTAAATAGATTTTTTTCTAATTTCAAAAAGGTGCATGGAGCCATGAGCAGCCCCCTACCTTCTCACGCCCCCCTATGGCAGCCCTATTTTTATTTATTATTTATTATTTTTAAAATTAATTAATTTAAACTAATTTAATCTTAGCCCTTGATTTTTGATAATGATGAATGTGGACCATTGATTTTGGTCAAAAAATCTCAACTACCCCTGCATGCCCCTGCCATGTAGCTACTTTTCATTTATTATTTTTATTTTTTAATTATTTAAATTTAATAAAAAGTCAAAAGTAAAATTAATGAAAGTTAAGCTACTTTTTAATCTCCATTTGACGTTTCATCTTGACCCTTAATTCATGATTTTCATCACATCTTAAATCATTCATCATGTTCATCATAAATATTTGGCCATTCATAAAAAATTTCATCTAAATCCGATGTCCGGATTGCAAATTATGAATTTTTCTTCAATTTTTCACTAAAATCCGAAATTTTCTTAAAATATTAGAAAGTATTGATATTTCGTCCTGTAGTGATTAAATCTCCTTTTTCGTCTTTTGTGATTAGGTTAATCCAAGTGATTAACTCTTAATCACATGTCTTAACCCCGAGGTTACTATTCACGTGCACTATTCACGTGCACTATTAACGGGGTTTAATCCCGCAATTGAATTTCTTTAACCTCTAATACACATGTTTTCATACTCATGAATATATATTTCATTAATATACACGTGTCTAAGATTGGGGTTTCACAGGTCACCCTTAAATCTTTTTGGAACATCAGAGTAAAGCATCTTCAAAGTGTTACAACTCTAAGAGTTGTAAAGTACCTTGATAGATTATTTCAAAACACCTACATAAATTCAATTTATGAAATTTAATGGAAACCATTTCAAAACATTTATTTATTTCTAGAAATCATTTTGTAAAGAATTACATTTTTCAATAAAACTCCTTGGAAATAGAATTTCCAAGGTTTGTTTTTGAATATCATTTTATGAAAGAGTTAATCTCTTTCAATATAAAACCCTTTCGAAACCACACTTGTATGAACTTGCTTATATTAAAACCATCTTAAAACTCATATCATATTTTCAAAATTTGAGCTCCCTTACTTTGTAAGCAATTCTCCACATCATTAACATAAACATAATCAAGTAATCTTAATACTCAAAATATAAACATTATTCTTGAAAATTCTATTTCTTATCTTGTAAGCAACTTTGAAACCAACTTATTAAAGCAAGTTCATAAATTTCATAAACTTTTATTGAAATAATATTTCAAAGGGCTTGCTTAATCGGTAAGCAAACTCTTAAAATAATTAACATAAAATATTTTCAATCTTTTCAACACTTGTGATAAAGTAATTATTTTAAGAAGTATTGTTTGCTTCCTATGAAGCAATCCTTGAGTCATTTTATTTAAGCCATCATTTTCAAAACTTGTGCTTGCTCACTTGGAAGAAACTCATAAAAACATCAACATAAATAGTTTTTAATCATTTCAACACATAGGAGGAAATCAATATTTTAGAAAGTTCGCTTGCTTACCTTGTGACGATCAACTCTTTTCCTCAACTTTCTTCATTGCCTTTCCCTAGATAAGTAAACATGATTTTTGATCATATACAATTCACAATGACTTGCATACTTAAAGTTTTCCAACTTAGGCGATTTCATATGGAGTTAACTCTAAACAACTTATTCTTTGAATTGGGTGTTTTTTTCCAACTCTACATCCATGTATCACTTAGGATTTTTCATGGTTTACCCATTCCTTCCATTTTGACACCCTTATTTAAGGGTTAATTTTCCAAACTCTACTTAGAATTTGTAACATTTAGCTAAACCCAACATTTTGGATTTTAGCATTTTATACTTAGCATATATTTTCCATAATTGACATATTATTTGAGAAAATCTCTCAAGACATTTGCCTAAGGGTAAGGGCTATAATTTGGTTCTAAAAGTTTTTGCAATTTTGCAATTTTCCCCAAACAGCCCTATATATTACATTTTACCCTTATCTATGTTTTCTAAAATCACATCTTAGGTCTTAATCACTCACTTAGTGATCACAAATTTGTACCTCTTTTGTAAACCTTGTTTACACATTATAATGAAAATAAATTCCATTAAAAATTATGGAGCTTATTATTAAATTCCAAAACAGCCATTGTCTTCTTATTTTCACTAAGTTTCATCTTCTTATTTACCCATTAATTCCATATACATATAATAGCAGAAATTATCAATCACCCTTGCTATCCTTAATCCTTTATTACACTCTTTCCTAACATATATATCAATTCGGATCATTTCTACATAGGTTTCATATTTCTTTTTGATTTGTTTCTCAAACTGTCCACACATGCTGAAATCAAGCATACTGATTTCTCTAAATCTTGATCTATAATCCAATCAAGATATTTAATTCTAAAATTTCTATAATACATAAATAAATACATGAATTAACCTTCATAAATATTTCATCACGAAATATTAACATTATATATTTATTTTGGCATTTTCACTGTGCTGGACAGTGTTGTCAGTTTAGGGTCAGCCCTAATCACGTGAATTATAACCCATACTAATATCACCCAAAAATAAATTTTGATTTTTTTCGAGTTATCTTCATGATGTCTTATACATCATATAAAAATTTAATATAAAAAAACCTTCTAAAAAAATTATTAAAAATCATTTACTACAGCTGATCCTGTCACCCGTTCTACCCTGTTTAGGTTGATCTTCTCGGATTTTTAATTTGAAACATGATTAATATTTAAATCTGTAATTTTTGTCGTCTCTTAATCATCATATAATGAGATTTTGAACAAATTTTCATGGTGAAAATCACTTTTTTTAGTGTTTCATTCGTATTTTGGTTTATAACATCATATAACTTCCAGATTTGAAGTATAAAATCAAAATTAACATATACTTACTTGATTAATTGGTAAGTCCTCCTTTGGGCACTTGAAATTCCCTTATTTTCTTCATGGTTTCTTCCCTTGGATCGTTCCAGCCACTGCCCCTTTGATTTTTATTATTTTTTTCTCCCAAACAGAAGTCTGGAATGTCCACACTGCCTGCTTATGTAGGCATTTATTTTTCAATTTTTCCTTTACAATTTCGACCCAAAATGGAGAGTAAAGTTTTTCAAATTTACCCTATAGTTTAATCAAAAAAATTTAGCCACATATTTAATCATTTAATATTATTTTTTCATTTTTTTCCACAGCTATATCTAGCTTTTAAATAAAGCTGTCCACTTAGTCAACCCTAATTAGCAGCCCTATTTTTCATATTTTCTTAATTATTTTGGCTGCCAAAATTCCACATAGGAAATTCCTTATCCCATATCCCAATTATCATATATTTTTGAATTTTTTTAAATAAAAAAATGGATTGAAAACTGTGCATACAGCCCCTTGCACATCCACTTTATGGGCTGTTGACTTTGTAATTTTTTTAATTACTTTAATTAATGCTAATGACCCTCATAGCCCACTCTTAGCCTACTCTAATGTGACCCCTAGTGGTCCCTTGGAGTAAGTCAAAATCACTTGACTTTTGAAATTTTATTATTATTATTTATTGATAATTAAGATTAACCCTTAATTATCCATAAGCGATTAAGCATAATGCACTAGGTTTTGATAATCTTAAATGGACTATATTATAAAGCATATTATCATAGTTATCCATAAAAAATTTTAAGCTTAAAATAGTCATTATAGATTGAGTTATTGAATTTTGAAGTTAATTCATCAATTAATTATAATAATAATAATTTTATTCAAGATTTTAAAATTTCCACTGTTGATTATGTAAGGTACCTCATGATCAAGTTACCCTTAAATTTTCATCTCAATCGGACTTCAACATTGTTCGATATGAATTTCCTAAAAAAATTTCCGATTTAATCATATTTTTGAATTTCCAAAATGACATGGAAATTAATTTTTGCCACGTCAGAATTCTCTATGCACTTTCTATTTAGAAATTAACCCTAATTTCACTTCTTACTTAACCATCCTTAATAATACTTAAATTTATAATTTAATCCTCCCATTGGGTAGAATATATTAAAATAAACCTACCCTCCACATTTCACATTAATCCGACTTGTATTTTATAAGTTACGGATTTTTTTAATAAATTTTCAACTACTTAGGGTTAATTATTCGTATTAGGGTTTGTATAACCCTCATTAATTCATTTAATGAGATTGTTTAAATCTCCAAATTTCTGGGTTCCACAATTTTTTACTACATTCTCTAGCTATTCAATACAACCCAAATAATCTGGGTCATTAAAATAAAAAATTCACAATGAGCAGCTGTCGGGCCATTAATGGAAAGGATATTTATAGGTAGGCCCTTGTTAGTCTGCAGCTAAAATTTTACAAATTGACCCTCTTAGTCTACTTTTGCCCATCTCTCTCTCAATCCTATTCGCTCACTCCATCTTTTTCTCCTTGTCTCACCTCCTATTACTGTCTCCCTACTTGCAAGCAAAGATCATAATTGTCGACAGATGTGTTTGTTGTGGATGAAATAGAAAAATAAGGGCTATAAGAGGTGTGGCGGTTGATCACTGATCACAAGTGGCTGAAGGAGAGCTCTATTGGAGTTTTGCTAGCGTGGTTGTCGAAATTTGCAAGGATGAAGCCAAATTAGGGATTCGATGTAAGCGCTCGATTTGTGGAAAACTAAAAATTCCAGATTAGCAACTATGCCAACAAATTGCCATTGCTTCAAATTTAAACCTGGCTACCAATCTTCCTCTCCCTCTCTTTTTTTGATGAGGTCAGCCATTGCAAACCCTGTTATTTCACCCCCCAATGTTTTTTTGGAAAAATTTATGAATTAAAAATCAACAAAGTAAAAGTCATGAAATGCAATGAGGTGGAAAAATCCTCTGTAAGTAATCCACTAGCTAAGCCATCATCTTCAATTCTGATGACATCAGCATAATACAATTTTGCTTCCCTATTATGCTGACTACTAATTCACCACTTCAATAGTGATTACCAATGGTGGATGGGTTTTTTGCACCATGATAAGGCAATGATTGAATGCTGCAAAATTGTATGATCGAGGTTTGCTGGAGATGAGAGGCTGACAACATGATTTTATGGGGTTTAATAGAGGTAACGATGTCAATGGCGATAACTTTATGATGGTAGGAAATGGGTTCATTAGAGATGGGAGGTTAACCTCATGATTTAGCCAGGTTTAATGGAGTTAAGGGTGTCAATCACAGGAAATCTATGATACTAAGAGAAGATGGTAGCAATTTTTCTCTAGTGTTGCATCTGGTTTGGACTAGTCTGCACATCCGATTGTTGATCAGACAATGACCAACAACTACAAGAAATTTAAGAGAGAAATGGAGAAGTTTTGTGCAGAGAGAGAAGATTTTTGGGAGGGTGTGACAGGGATCTATGATCAAAAGTCTTTCCACATTAATTGCAAATTCTTTAGTGGCTTTTCAAATTTTTATCAAACGATTGAAATTAAGCCCGCCGGATCAAATGGCCCTCAGCAGTGATCGAAAATAGGGGTCGTGAAAGATCAATTATAAATGATCAAATCTCATTAAATTAACACACAATATTTTTCATAAATAAACATAACTATAATATCTGCTATATTGTACCATGCTACATTTTAAACCTTAGATTATGAGTTTAACCTAGTATATTTATAGTAAAATACAAACACAAAATAATATTGTATCTAAAATTAATCACGAGCATGATATTTAAATCAAAAAAGAAGAAAAGGAAAGCTTATTGGTTGGAAGCTTCAATAGTATCTTGAACACTTCAAGCAACTCACCACCTTGCTTCTTGCCTTGTGCTCTAAAATTTCTCTTACTCCTGGACCTTAATCCTGGCTCCAAAGACGTTTAAAGATACCCTATGACATTTTGTAATAAACATTTATATAGTGTTATCCCAAGAACTTGTGTAAAACCTAGTCCAAAGCAAACTAGATCTGCAGCCTGGCATCAACACAACCTAGGCCATGTTTAGTGCAATCCAACACGGCTTGGACTGTGTGGTCTCTGACTCATGCATTTTTGAATTTTGAAGTTTTGCTACCTGACACACCCCGAAGAGTGTTAAAACTTCCGTGACGTATTTTAGGCCATTTTGATCACTGTTTTATATCTTTTTAATTCTTCTAAATCATCAAATTAAATGGGTTTTGGTCCTCATACTTCAATTCTTTGCAAATAATATGTGTTTTGTACCGAAATCACCTAAAATTGCACATAATCAGTCAATTGTCAGTGTCTTACACTAAGCAAAGTAAATTTTATCAATAAAGCTCACAAAATGACAATAGGACCAATGTTTTGATAATTTAATTATCCAATATATGGAGAATTAACTTTACATAACAATGAGGAGAAGAAGAAGAATACCTTTCTTCTTTGACCAACAGTCTCACGGTAGTTTTGATTTCGGTCGGTTTCGATTTTCGACAGGTAGATTTTCCTTCTCCGATTTTCAACTGGAAAATTTCTTAAAAATCTCTCTTCTTTGGCTAGTTTAAGTTTCTGATGGCATCTTAAAATTAAAAATGGTACATTTCCCTCTTAAGCTCCTCTCATTTTCATTTTTCTTTTTTTCCCTTTTCATCAGTTTTGTTTTTATTTAGACAGCTACCCTAAACTGAAGGATTCAAAGTTGATTTTATATTTAAAGTTTTAGTTTATTTAATTTAAAAAAAGAAAATTTTAGCTTTAGGCCCACACATAAAGCCCACAAGGTGCATGAGCACTCCTACCGCCTAGGCTAATGCCTAACCACACCTTCTCCAAGACCTGTGCCTTGCAACATGTATAGGCGCATGCCCAGGCACGCCTTTAACAACTATGCTTCCACCTTTAAGGTGTTGAAGTTTTTAGCTTCCTCTATGGTTGTGATCCTTGGTGGTCATGATTCAAATAGAGCATTTAATGCACCAATATTCAAAAATGCTTAAGGCTTGCTTATGGGCTTGCAATGGGCTTGAGAGCTTTTCTTGTAAAATACTTGAATGGAGCTTGGAAAGGTTAAGGTTGGGAGAGCACAAACAATTCCTTAGCTATCCCAATTAACTCCACTTGATGTGTTATTTATAATCTTGAAGGATTTTTGAGCTTTTAGTGGTAGTTGGTGTGCATTTAATACACCAATGTTCAAAATTTTTCTAACCATTACGATTGAAGTCACGTATGAGGTTGAGTTGGCTTGCGACTTCACTCAAGTCGCAAGTAAAGTCAACTTGGGTATCAACTTCAATGCAGTATTCCCATTTGGAGAATTTTTCTTCAAGCCTTGGCCTTCAAGTTATATATGGAGTCAACTTGGAGCTTAGACTTCACCCAAGTCGCAGGTGAAGTCAACTTCAACTTCGCAATGATATGCAGCTTCAACGCCTTAGCATTTATATCTCCTTCATTTCATCTTTCCAAGTCCTCTTAGGTTGACTTCAAATTAAACTTCACCCAAGTCGCAATTGGAGTGGACTTGAGATGCAACTTCATTCTCTGTTCTTGAGATAGAAAATTTATGTATTCATTTATCCTTCCAAATCATGAACTCTAGGTCAACTTCGACTTCAACTTTGACTTCACCTAAGTCATAGTTGGAGTCAACTTGGGATGCGACTTTAAATATAATTTTGTAGTCAAAGAATTTTAGATAGCCTTGAGTATAGACTCCAAGTTGCATGATTAGATTGACTTCATTTCTGACTTTACCCAAGTTGCATCTAGAATTGCCTTGATATGTGACTTCGAAGATATAACTTTCCTTTGTAATTTTTTGCCATAAGATAGGTACTTGAAGTTGAATATGAGGTCAACTTGGGTAGCAACTTTACCTAAGTTGTTTTTGAAATAGATTGTGAGGACAACTTTTGTTGCAAATTTACCCAAGTCAATTATGAAGTCAATTTGAATATGCAACTTGACGAGCTGCCTATATGTTTAATTAAAATGCTCGTTTTAACGCAAGTATACGTGCCGATCAAGTAATAAAGAGTGTGTAGAGTATCGTTCCCACGAGAATTGAATTGAATTGAACTAAGCAAAGCAGTAAATGACCAAAGTGGAGTGGATATTGTTGAGATTGTTTTGAGATGATTAAGGTAGGCGGGATATGAATTCATTGAATCATAGCTATGTCATTTGGTTCTAATTAAGTTAGTTGTGCAGAGATTATTAATCTTAGTTCATTCGAATTCATATATGTCTTCCAACATATACAAACCTAACCAAGTTTTAGGTATGTGCTATGTTCCCATGCACATAAGTAAAATAAAGTTGATAACCACATAACCTAATCAAGATTACACGGTGTTAATAGGTATATTCCTATCCATATTAACATCTAACACAAACAAGAGCTGGAATACCTATGCCTCATATATGGATCTTATTCAAATCCCACTTTTCTAAGCATGAATCTGAATATTCAATCAATCCACAAGATTGCAAAGCTTGTAAATGCATTAAGCATGATATATAAGGGTAATCTCAAGCAACACAAGACACAGCACAACTGTATTGTCATTTCAAGCATAAGAACGCTAATTAACATAGGCTATGATTTCAAATCCTATATATCTCCCACCATAGGAAGATTCAGCGTCAGCGCATAAACATGACTTCGATTCCTATTAAAATCAAGTTACAATCATCTCAAGCAAGGAGAATAACAAATATGAAGAGAGATAGATGAGAAGAGGAGATGAAACTCAATGGATTTGTAGTCGTAGCTTAGATCTCCACTTGCACTTTTCTCCTTCCTTGAAGCCTTAGTTTTTCTCCCTTTCTCCATAGCAGCCACGACCACTCTCTCTCTTCGTTCCTCCATTCCTCCCACAGCAGCCCTAAGGGATATATTTATATCCTCCAAACCTAGCACAAGACACGTGCCAAAATTCACTCGTGTGGGGGTCGTGTCGTGGCGTTGCAGCACCACTTATGCGGCACCTAGGCACCAACTTTCTAGAGGCTTATCAACGTATGGAGTTTTAGAGTGTTCTTGTGAGGCGGTAGGTTGGCGCCTAGGCGCCGCTGGTCGACGCTGGGGCGCCAGTCTGCTTGTTTCTTCATTCAGTACATTTCTTCATACCCCATCATGTTCACAAGTTGTTAGCTACCTGTCCTTCCTGCCAAACCAACTAAAACCGAATAAATGAACTTATAAATATCTATTTTATACTAAAAATACATAAAAACTACATATTGTTCCTAAAATGCAAAGTGAATAAAAACTAAGCTAAATGGGTGCAAACCAACCACATTCTCTTGGACTAACATGCAAAACTAGTCTGAAATGAGCCATAATAACTCGCATTTTCATGAGTTATCACACCCCCAAACTTAAATGTTGTTATTCCTCAAGCAACACATGAAAACAAAATGAATAAATGAATAAATGAATGAACGAATGAATGAATGAGGACTCTGTCAACTCAACCTGATTCCAATTATGCTTCTAACGATGACATTTCTCCACTCAACCGGGCAAAAAAAACAACCTTAACTTGAAACAATGCATGAAAAATCATCGATTTTCAAAATAGGACATGCGTTTTCATCTTCATTCTCGACTCAAGTTACATGTAAATGACAGTATTTTTAGTCCAAAGTGATAATTCAATCCTACTAATCTTCCTTCTGGTCAAAAGAAACTGGTTAGAAAATCAATACAAAACAAATGAACCAATGTTTAAGCACAACTTTCTGGTCAAAGAACATGACGTTAATTCACTTAATCCCGTTTTGCTTAACTACACCTTCTTTCCCCCCCCAAAACTTATTGTATGTCTCTCCTCACCATATTTCAGGATATCTGGAGAGATGTTTTTTATTTTTTTATTTATTTATATTTTTGACTCCCCTCACCATATTTCAGGGTATTTGGGGAGAATTTTCTTTTTTAAGCGATATTACTGTGACTTTCCCTTGCCTTTTTACTCAAACATTGGCATTTGTTGATGCTAAGTTCCGGTTACTCAGCTTAGGTCATTCACCCCCTTTCATTATTCTAATAATCTGGTAAGGGCACTGAACATGTAAGTTAACCTATTTTAGGTCCCATACCAAAAATTATGAAATTTTACGCATTACTGAGACCATTTATTTCCTTAAAGCACGTGGTTATCACACATTTAACTCAGTTCTTATCATTTCAGTTGAAAAGACTAACATGGAATTGAATTATATAATGTACTATGAGATTTAGTCCAATTCATTCACATGTTACTTTCAAATTTCCTTAACACATAGTCCTTTAGCATGAATTTTGGATTTTTCATGAAATCGATTTCAAGTTAAATTTTTTTCTCGACCTTGCACATATTTCATCAAAATGGATTGAAACAAGCTAATTTTCATAGGCAGAATTTGACATGATATGCAATCTAACACATATATACAAGATATGAATGTAAAACACACCAAAATGAATTATACACCCCCCAAACTTGAGGGATGCATTGTCCTCAATGCATGAACCTACATGAAACCTAAATGATCCTAACTGAGAAAAAAATACAAAAGTTAAATAAAATGGAGAGGACAGATACTCCCCTAAGCGTCTGATGAGGAGGAGTCATCGTAGTCGTGCTCACTTTTTTCACCTGGATGCTGTGAAAACTTACCAAAACAGGCTCAGAACTCGGGAGGTGTCGAGGGGAATGGTGATAAAGCTGTCATATCGATCTGTCGATCCTCCATGAGTCTCCGAAAGTGTGCCTCCATAGCCCGATTGGACTGCTATCGAAACCGGGTTTGGGCTTCCATTAAATTCTCCAAGTTGGTCAGCCTCACACTGGTTGGGAGCGGTTGAGATGAGGAAGCAGCCGGTGGTTGTGTTGTTGGACGAGTAGTGGTAGTTCAGACTCGGGAAGGTACGTGGAAGGATAAGTCATCGACAATGGCTTGGCAACTTAGTACCTCTTCTATGGCCTCCCATCGGACTCCCGCTCTTTTGCATAACCCGGTGATAAGAGAAGGGAACCAGTAACTGCCTCAAGGAGCCCGTGCACTAGCGCATATCTGATTGTACAAAAATCTTCCCACATTTATAGACAAGTCCAAGTATATAGCATGTAAGAGAAGTGCCCTATCCATTGTGACGTCACTCAAGTGGGCCGAAGGCATGAGTCTGGCGGAGATAAAATAAAACATCATCTTCCCATGATATAGGAGATCCCCGTGCTTGACAGACGTTAATTGTCCTCCCATCGATTTTCACGTTGGTGGTCTTTCACAGTAGCCCCGAGTGATTACAGTTATATCCCTTTCGTCTCCCTCCAACAGTTCCTCATATTGACCTGGGTGATCAATATTAGGCATCTCATAGAAGGCGTTGATGGCTTCGGGATGAAAGGGAACTATCTTTCCTCTGACTTTGACTCGGCCCTGATCATGTTCAACTGCATTGGCATAAAACTCCTTCACCACTGGTACAATGGCCGACTATGGTTGTGACATGAACTTTTGCCACCCTCGGGCCTTGAGTGCATTGATGAAAACATCGGAGAAGGAATCAATTTTTATCCCCTGCTCAGGTATCATGTGCTTCTTTTACAGTGGATCTGTGTACCGCTTAAATGCCTGAGCCGATACGAAGCGGTTTACATCAAAATCCACAGGGTCTTGTGTTTTCTTTCTTTTGGCAAAGGAAGAAGAAGCCATATCACTAATGAATTAACCAACCTAACAAAATTCCAATCCACAAGATTCAGTAGGCCAACCCAAATCAACCACCACTCCGTACTCCACACTTCAAACCACACTTCTAATCACCAATACTCAATCCCAATGCACCAAATCACATTCAACCACAAAAGGATTCCACAATCAAGAATATTAGGCCAACCAAATATCAAAAGAAGTTACCCCGTCTGCTTGCTACCAACTGTTGAAGTAAGGGGGCTGCTCTGCACTGGCTCCGTGGCGCGGATGTGTGGCGCCTAGGCGCCTATCGACTATCTTCGAAAATCTGGCGCCAGCTGAAAACGGGGAAGAAAATGGTGGTTTATAGGGGATGGAAATGAAGGGGAAATGGAGTAGGAATGAAGGGTAAGAATGGGGCATAGGTTTCGGAGATGTAGAGGCTTGATTGGGGAGGATTAAAGTTGTTTCTAAAGATGGGAGAGAGGTAAAGATGAAATGGGAAAAGAAGGGAAGGAGAGAAATGGAAGAGAAATGGAGGTGCTAGGGTTTGGAGAGGGGAGAAGAAGGAAGAGCGGCGTCGGGGCTCGGGGTTAGGGTTTTAACCCTAACTCGAGCTTTTTAAGCTTGTCCAGGTCGCGTTGTACACAAGCAGCGCTGGGGCGCCAATTGTGCGGCACCTAGGCACCAACTTGCTGCCTCCGCAAAATCCAGAATTCTTCATAGGCACTAGGGTGTCGAGTTGGGGCGCCGCAGCGCCAATGCTCTTTTTTTTCTCCACTTTGTTCTGGCAACCCATATACACTATTGCTTATCCATAACCTTGAGCTTTTAGTGTTTGGATTGAAGTCACATGTCTTCCTTGCTGGAACATATCATGATCTTGAGCTCTTCCAATTAAAGAATTCACTTGGTACAAAAAATTTTTAAAAATGTAATGGGTTACCTCCCATTCAGCTCTAAGTTTATCGTCTTCAGCCCGATGTCCCGTTTATAATTAGCCAATTCCCACTGTATCGAACTTCCTTCCATGCGGCGTATGCACTGGAAGTTCAGATCTCTTCCTAGCCTCTTCAAATGGATTAGTTAGCCTCTTTTCTTGAATTTCATAGAGGCTGTAGAAGAGTTTTTCAGGGTCTTGAATTAATGATGGCTTCAAGATGCTGCTTTTCAAGGCTATGCGTTGATCAATTAAGTCATGTTGCACCTAAATTTCAGGAAGGCAAATTAGAGGCATGTTGATATGATAATTTTTAACTTTCTCCACTATATTAATCTCTATTTCTTCATCAATTTTTTCTTCCACTTCCAGGCTTTACATTGGCTATGCCAATTGTTCAAGCATGAATTGAGGGGCAATTTATTTTGCTACATAAATGAATATATCCTCTTTGATGCTTGTAGTGATTTTGCAGCCATCACTCAATACAGTTTCCTAGAAGGCCTCCTCAATATCAATTGAAAAAGACTCTTGATGCCTACTTTGGATTGCAGTAGCCAACTGCTCCACCCGCTTTTCCATGTTCTCATTAAATTGCATTTTTCTCTTCATGAATTGTATGAACATGTCCTCTAAAGATGACTTGCTTTCAGGTGGTGATGACTCCCCTGCTTGATATGCTTGAAATCCTATCGACATCATATTATCTGATTGCGGGTCTCCATAGTTATCCTGTGCATCATTTGAATGATCAAGCTAGCCCATGGATGCTGAGTAATATACGCATTGATTTGATAAATGTCCCTTGCCTCCACACAAATCGTAGTAAGTTGAATAAAAATTGTCTATATCCTGCATTTGATTGTCAAAACCTACAAATTGAGCTGGAGGTGCCCATGTATTGTCATACTTATGAAAACCCATTGTGCTTGGTGTTGAAAATTCTACATTTAGCCAGTGGTAAGCATTTGAAGCCATTGAAAATTGTAGTAAAAAGATCCCTGAAATAAACTTTTATCAAAAGCAAAGAAAGAAAAGAAAAAACTATGTATAATATATACACATTCACAGAAGACAACTGAAATTGTCACATACTAAGTTTAAAGCATCAATCTCCGGCAACGGCGCCAAAAACTTGACAAGTTGCGTATATTTCTAATTAAAATGCTCATTTTAACGCAAGTATATGTGCCGATCAAGTAATAAAGAGTTAATAGAGTATCGTTCCCACGAGGATTGTGTTAAACGGGTTAGCACCTTAAATTTCAATTGTCTAAGTGAATTGGTAAAGGGAATGAGATTTGTATTCAAAGAATTGAATTAAACTAAACTAAGCAAAGCAGTAAATGACCGAAGTGGAGTGGATATTGTTGAGATTGTTTTGAGATGATTAAGGTAGGTGGGAATATGAATTCATTGAATCATAGTTATGTCATTTGATTCCAATTAAGTTAGTTTTGCAGAGATTATTAATCTAGGTTCATTCATATTCATATATATCTTCCAACACATACAAACCTAACCAAGTTTTAAGTATGTGCTATGTTTCCATGCACACAAGTAAAACAAGGTTGATAACCACATAACCTAATCAAGATTAAACAGGATTAATAGATATATTCCTATCCATATTAACATCCAACACAAACAAGAGCTAGAATACTTATGCCTCATATATGGATCTTATTCAAATCCCACTTTTCTAAGCATGAATCTGAATATTCAACCAATCTACAAGGTTGCAAAGCTTGGTATCGCATTAAGCATGATATATAAGGGTAATCTCAAGCAACACAAGTCACAGCACAACTGTATTATCATTTCAAGCATAAAAAAGTCAATTAACATAGGCTATGAGTTAAAATCCTACATATCTCCCACCATAGGAAGATTCAGCCCATAAACATGACTTCAATTCCCATTAAAATCAAGTTACAATCATCTCAAGTAAGGAGAATAACAAATATAAAGAGAGAGATGAGAAGAGAAGATGAAACTCAATGGATTTGTAGTGATAGCTTGGATCTGCACTTGCTCTTCTCTCCTTCTTTGAAGCCTTGGTTTTTCTCCCTTTCTCCACAGCATCCATAACCACTCTCTCTCAGTTCCTCCGTTCCTCCCACAGTAGCCTTAAGGGATATATTTATATCCCCCAAACATAGCACAAAACACGTACTAAAATTCACTCATGTGGGGGTCACGCCGCGGCGCCACTTATGCGGCGCCTAGGCGCTAACTCTTTGGAGGCTTGTCAACGTATGGAGTTCTGAATTGTTCTTGTGAGGCGGTACGTTGGCGCCTAGGCGCCGCTGGTTGACGACAGGGCGCCAGCCTACTTATTTCTTGATTCTGCATATTTCTTCATGCCCTTTCATGTTCATAAGTTGTTACCTACCTATATTTCCTGCAAAACCAACTAAAACCTACCTGTATTTCCTGCAAAACCAACTAAAACCTACCTGTATTTCCTGCAAAACCAACTAAAACCAAATAAATGAACTTATAAATATCTATTTTATACTAAAAATGCATAAAAACTACATATTGTTCCTAAAATGAAAAGTGAATGAAAACTAAGCTAAATGGGTACAAACCAACCACATTCTCTTGGACTAACATGCAAAACTAGTCTAAAATGAACCATAATAACTCGTTTTTTCACGAGTTATCACAACTTGAACTCTTTGTACTTGAAATTTGAAATTCTAAGTTACATGCACATACCCAAAATGTCATTACTAGTTTTTATCTTCTTAAATTGTTTTTTAATCATCAAAATTTAAAGTTCAATTTGCAATTTGGACTAGTTGAGTTCACAATCGTAAGTTATGATATATTTGGGTCAAAATTGGCCCTATATTCACTTAAATGCACTAATACTTTATACAATCATTTTCATATATAATATCTTAGATAATTTATATATGTGAAAAAATAAATTTAAAATTATTATTTAGATTAAAATATTTTATTATATTGATTTTGTACAATGTTCAAATGAGACTTATACGTAGATCCAATTTGGATGAAAATCAGTATGCTAATAAAATAAATAATTCTAAATATAATTGATAGAATAGATTATATTTCATGATCATATGAGGCTCATTTTAAGCTAATTGCACCGTAACTTATAATTCATTTACATATATCATATCCCTTGTATATATATATATAAGTATAACTGCAATACAACCCATCATATCAATTCACTTCAGTAGGACAATCCAATTTAGCCCTAGCTTGTTCATTTTGTCAAATTCAATCTATTCATTGTATTTAACATTACTTTTTTAATTAGATTACAAAAATCTTATCGACTAGAATTATGCATGGGTTATATCTTCTAGAAAATATATAAAACTATGTTCAAATTTAGAAAATCACTTGGATCCATGTACCAAGTTTTAGAAGTTAAATTATGATCTTATGGTTCTTTATCATGAAAAATTATTGTTAATACATTCAAAGTTATTTGTAAGTGATTCTTAATTTTGAAAATGATTCAAGTCTTAGATTATGATGATATTTGGTATCTAAGTAAAACAAGTGTTAAGTCATTTTTATACTATTTATTTTGGATGATAATTGGATAAGAATATGAGTAATTAAGATGGTTTTAGTTAAATATTGATTGATTTAGCTTGCTTATGTGAAAACGCTCACTACTTGATTGATTCATGCAAAACATGAAAAATTCATGAAATTTTTGGGCCCTGAATCATATAGGAACATCAAATTTTGACATAAAAATGATCTTAATTGGGCTTGTCCTAGTTTCCAAGTTGAAAGGCTCAAAAATTGCTTTTCGTTGATATATTGTGGCTCTCATAACTCCTCTCGGATCACAAATTATAATTATTCATTTCAGAATGCAACATGCGTCTTTTTTGAGAAGTTGTGTCTATTTTGAGAAATTCAAATCTCAAGAATCAAGACTACATTTGATTTAATGATTTTTGGGGGTATAAAGGAGTTAAAATAAGGATCGAAGCAACTTAGAACATGTTAGGGAAGTTTCAGCGAGAATGAAGATGAAATTGTGTAAAACTATGCATGAAATAGCGCACCCAAGAGTGCCACATGGTTTGAACCATGTGGATTTGGGTTCCACACGACTTGAACCGTGCGTGACCCTGGTCGTGCAAATTTTGAGTGCAAAAAAGACTTTGTACTCAAGTAATCCTTGGATAACTATATAAACACATCCTAGGAACATCTTAAGGTATTCTGGAACATCCTTAGAGTTTAGGGTAAGGACCAGGAGCGATAGAAGGTGAAGAGCATGAGGCAAGAAGCGAGGCAGCAAGTTATTCAAAGTGATCGAGACACCATTCGGGCTTCCAATCAATAAGCTTTCTTTTTCTTCTTTTCTTTTGATTATATTGTCAGTTTGTAATGGATCTTTACAATATTATTTTGTGTTTGATTTTGATTATAAATATTCTAGGCTAAACTCGTTATCTATAATTTATGATATAACATGTGTACAATGTAGGAGATATTGTAGTTTTGCTTATTTTATGATGGATATTATTGTTAATCTGATATCTTGTGATTTAATATTTGTCTAGTATTTGAGCTCCTATTGGTAATGATTCTCATACATTAGGTGACGGGACCAAAAGATAAAAGTCTAATATGCGACAATCAAGATATTAAATCTGAAAATCTAAGAATATGAAAATAGACATGATGACCTTAAAGAATTCCATGAGCAGCCATAAAACTTAATGAATTCTAGTTGACTTAATCCATGAGAATAGGTGGTTAAGAATATATTATGGTTACATCTTGCAGGTTTCGAGAGA
Organism: Annona cherimola; assembly: GCA_030490835.1. Classification (NCBI taxonomy): domain Eukaryota; kingdom Viridiplantae; phylum Streptophyta; class Magnoliopsida; order Magnoliales; family Annonaceae; genus Annona; species Annona cherimola. The sequence continues at coordinate 48,578,076 of CM059972.1, forward strand.
AAGTGCACGGATAATTTTGGTATTGTTCTCCTTTAACACATAATATCTAGATTAAATAAGCACTTCATCCATTACAAAAGACGTATGTGAAACCTTCGACTATAGGTAGTCTTAGCACGTGATTTCTAATCTTTTCTCTATGTTCTTAAGATCAATTTTCTTCTTTTATTATTTCTTTTCTTTTACTGAAGTCCTTTCTGTGTTTGATATAAGTGTTTAAAAAACAACATCATAAGTTCCAATGTCCTTGCGGATCGATATTTTATATACTAAAATCGATGACCCATGCATTCGCGTAGAGATTGTGAACAACAAGTAATGCCAAATATAATGAATAATTAGAAATTATAAAATATCAAAATGGAGCCCAAACTTGACCGTCCTACCAAAGTAAATTGGTAAGATAGGATATACTGAAGTTATAGGGTCCCAATTCAATGTAATTAGTTGCACTAAAGTTTTTTTATGCAATCCCATTAATTTTGCTCATGACATTAAGAATATGTAATTCACTCAACCCATGACATTTAGAATCATATATTTAGCTATGTCTAAGATTTATTAAATCAAATATGTGAATGGTGTTTTAGATATATAAATAAATGCCAGGATGCAACCAGGTACATTTTTGTTAGGTGTTCTGGACTATAAATGGGCATCATATTGATGAAAAAATTAAAATCTAATCTAACCCATCAATTATATTTTAAAATTATTTATTTTAATAAACATCAAATTTTATCTAAATTAAATATGTTTATGATTTACCATAAAAATATGTCCATGGGCCTCAATGGTTTCGAATAATAGTTAACAGGATAAAATTTGCATGCACAATTGACTAGAGCCATGAAATAAAATCAAACCACAAAGACAATAAAGTTATAGTGGTTTAGTCCCTCTAACCTACTCCACTCTCAAACTATATAAGGCTTGGATTCTACTAGTTAACTTAAATCATACAAATTATAGTGGTACAATTCAAGTAACTGTATTCTAGATTTAAAACATAGCTCCAAATGGCTAGTAAAGTAATCAACCTTTGATTAGCTTCTTCTTAGTTTGATAGTCATTAACACTAAGGTGATATAAGAGAATAATCAATAACAAAACAATTAAGTAATCAAACGAGTTCATCACATCTATATAAACAACACTTGAATGAAATTTTCAAGCCTTTGTTGTCATACTTCTGCAACACTTCTTTCGAGCTTTGCTTCTCAATCTTCAAAGATATTTCCACACAAATACTTGTCTTGAACCTGCATTTAATTTAAGTGGTTTCCCTAACTCAAGAGCGGCCACACAGCTCTCACAGGGGTGCCTTCATTAATCATGATGCTCAGCTTAGTTAGGGTTGAACACCATGGGTGTTAGCCTATAATCCATTCAATTTTGGAGGGGTTATCTCAATCCTTTTCACTAATAAAATAATTTAAAATTACAATTTTAACATCTAAATTTTCTAAATATTTTCTTATATGGATAAATAATTACATAAAATATTATTGTATTATAATATATTAGTAAATGTTTCTAAGTATGTTTATAATTGTATGATCAATTTAAGTCCTATTTTTAAAGATGCAACTTGTGTTATGTTCAGTACTAACTCAACCTATTGAATTTCAATAAAATTTAGTTTAGAGTTTGAAGTTTTAAATTCTAAAGTCAATAATAGAGTTAAGATTAGAGTTCAAATTAACTTGAGCCAAATTCCCCCTATTTGTACTTAATGTAGAATATATTACGTATAATACCTAAATAATATTTTTGTGCAGTCATGTATTTTTTATTATTTGTTGGTCCCAATTTTATAGCAAAACTCAAAAGAGAAAGGGTGAATTGGGTTCTTTTAAATTTTTTTCGGTATATTAAACTTACCCTCTTGTGAATTGAGTCCCCTTGAATGAAAACGTGGAAAATAGAAGAGCAAGAAAAGTAATAATAGTAGACACGAGAAATTATAGTAGTTCGGGACAACTCTCCCTACTCTTCTCTTCCGAAAGCACACTCTTGTGTCTTGGGTTCCACTATATCAACTAAAATACAACTAGAGCCTTCCTTTTTTCTAGATTTTAGCTCTGAGGGGTCTTTACAATCATACTACAAGTAGACTGTGAGTTACACTCCAATCGTGCACTACTTATCTTTACTTAGCTTTGGTCTCCAACACCAAGATAAATAGAAAAACAAGAGAAAGAATTTAAGAAACAGTTTTACACTTTATAGATTATGAGATACAATTTCAGCACAGGAAAGAACTTGTAGAGCTTAAGATTGATGGAAAGCTTTAGCACTTGCAGTGAATAACACAATTCTTCTTCTAGAGTACTTGATGATCGCTTGATTGCATGTAAGTGGGAAGGAGAAGGTTCAATAAATGTTCTTATTAACCTCCCACACTTCATTTATGTGCTTTTAAATAATAGAGGTGTAACTTGGAACATTATGAAGTAGGTGGCGCGCATTAAATGTGCCAACGTTCAAATTTTTTTTACCATTACGATTCAAGTTGTTGGTCCCAAGTTTGTGGCTATTACCCAAGAGGGGATGGGTGAATTGGGTATTTTAAAATTTTTCACTTAAACAGAAATTTTCCCCTGTTTAATTTAATCCCCTTAATGAAACAAATGAATAATATGGAGAGTAATAAAGCAATAAAATCAAAAATACAAATCACGGCAGTAGGCAAAGATTTTATAGTGGTTCTGACAACCTCCCCTACTCCACTCTTTCAAGCTCACACCCTTTGTGACTTGGGTTCCACTATGTATTGTCAAATACAACTAGAGCAACAGCTCTCTTCTAGATTCCAACTCTAAGAGGCATACAAATCACAGCACAATTAGGTGACGAGTCTCACTCAAGTCACAACGCTATTTTGCTTTCACTTGGTTCAAAATACCAATATTAAACCAAGTATCAAATACAAGCAGTGAATCAAATAAAGAAATCTACACTTCACAGATTGTATAGGCAGGTTTCAGCTCGTGGAAGAACTTGTAGAAGAGATAATTTGATCAGTGTTAGATCATGCAGCAAGTTGGAGCTTGGTTCTTCCTTTGAAACTTGTGTTGATCACTTAATGCTTGGAGAGGATGGTAGTTGGATCTCATTAATTGCTTTCTCTAACCTCTAGCATGTTCACTTGAATGCATATTTATAATGATGGAGTAAATTCGAATGTTTGGAGGCAGGTCGCACGCATTTAATGCACTAACATTCGAATTTTTTCAACCGTTGCGACCCAAGTCGCAGATGAAGTTGACTTCGGGTGCGACTTCACCTAAGTCGCATACTGGAGTCGACTTGGGGTTCCCAGCAAATACTTCAAGTTCCACTTCAGGTCGACTTGGTCCTGGACTTGACCCAAGTCGCAGGTGAAGTCGATTTCGGGTGCGACTTCACTTTCTGTGTGCACTTGTTGGAATTTGGATTTCTTGAAAGTGATCTTGATTACTTGCTATCCTTCACATTATTTGTTCTTACACTGATTTCTTGATTTAGGAACACAACATGATCTTCTTTTCTTGGAGACTTATTCTTATGTCTTGAACTTGGAATAGTTTGGTCTTGAAGTTCATAGATTTAGTCCAATAATTATTCCTTGATAAATATAAGGTCTTGAATGATTAATTCTGGCACATATGCATGTCCGGACTAGATATTTCCTCACTCTGACTCAAGTCAAATATCCGGGTCGACTTGGGTTCCAACTTCACTTCAAGTTGCATGTGGAGTCGACCTGAGGATGCAACTTCACCCAAGTCGCACATGGAGTCGACTTCGGGTGCGACTTCACCGGTCTTGGATTCAAATTTCAATGCTGGAAGGTTTGAGCATCTAAAGTCGATGGTGGAGTCGACTTGGGTCTGCGACTTCACCCAAGTCGCAGCTGGAGTCGACTTGGACTTGCGACTTCACCTGTCTTGGATCCCATTTTCAACGCTGGAAGGTTTGAGTACTTGAAGTCGATAGTGGAGTTGACTTAGGTCTGCAACTTCACTCAAGTCGCGTCTAGAGTCGACTTGGCCTTATGACTTCACCTGTCTTTGTTGACTTATACTGTTTTGATGATAGAAAAGTTAAGAATTTAATGCTTGAAATGTGTTGCTTGTATTTGATTCATGATGAATGGTTGTAGCAAGTTAGCATTGAATTATGTTATGAATCTATCGAGGTTTTGCTGTAAAACTTCAACAGTTTTGGTTTGCAACTTCAACTAATTTAGTTTCAAACTTCAACTGTTTTGGTTTGAAACTTCAACAATTTTTGGGTTGAAAATTTAACAGTTTGCTTAGCAAGATAAATGGATAAGTGATTGGATGATGATGTGGCTAGTCTGAGGAATTATCCTGGGTTGTTACAGGTTGTTGAGAAAAATCCGATTGGTTGTGGATTTGGTGGATAAAATCTCTCGTGGCGATTGGAAGTTAAAAGCTATAAATAGACAATGAATTTCAACTGGAAATTCAATTTAGAGAGATATATTTTTAAAAGTATAGATCTGTCTCAAGAAATTCTCTGTGATCCTCTGTCAATCTGTAAGAAGCAATATATTGAAGATCGTCGTGACCATCCTACTAAAAGCTTCATCTCCATGCTTCTGTGGTATTAAATTGGTTGTAAGCTTTATTTCATTTTTTATTTATTTTCCCTTGAATTAGAGGAAAGCTTTCATTGTGGAAAGCTTCACGTGCCACCTGGATCTTTTTGCGTAATCCAGAAGACGATTGAGATCGTACCACTGTAACTTGAGTTCGAAGTTGACTAGTGGAAATCTGAGTCAAGGCGTTGACTTGGAGAGTGGAGTAGGTGTGTTAACTGAACCACTATAATTGCAGTGTCTTCTTTGGATTATTTTTGTGGTATGTGAAATTTATCTTGTTCCTTCTTAGATCACTCTTTATGCTATTATTCCTTTCTTTTATCAGTTTCATATGGGCCTAACAATTGGTATCAGAGCGGTCTTTGAACTACTCCAAAGGGATCATGACAACTGAGAAGAAAGTGGAGATTGGATATGGTGAAGGTCATTCCATAACCAGACCACCATATTTTGATGGCACAAATTATGAATATTGGAAACGCAGAATGCAGATCTTTATCATGGGTCAAGATTTAAAACTTTGGCATGTTATTCATAAAGGTGTTATTTTACCTGAAGATTTTATAATTGAACCTAATGAACAACAAAATGAACAAGTGCACTTAAATGTTAGAGCTCTAAATGTTTTATATTGTGCACTTTTCCCATCTGAATTTAATAGGGTATTTGCTTGTGCCACGGCCAAAGAGGTTTGGGATACACTCATGGTAACACATGAGGGTACTTCTCAAGTTAAGGAGTCCAAGATAAATATGTTGATGCATGACTATGAACTTTTTATGATGAAATCTAATGAATCTATTACTGAGATATTTTGCAGATTCACCAACATAATTAATGCCTTGAAAGTACTTGGTAAGTCTATTAAGGCAAAGGAACAGGTAAAGAAGATATTGAGATCACTTCCTTCTTCTTGGACTGCAAAGGTTACAAACATAGAGGAGGCCAAGGATTTAACAACCATGTCTATAGATCAATTAATAGGGTCCCTTATGACACATGAGATCATTATGAAGAAAAATGATGATAATGATCCAAAAGGTAAGAAGATAATTGGTCTCAAAGTTTCCTCTGATCATTCTGATGATAATGCAGGTGATGAAGATGAAGACATTGCTATGTTGAAAAAAAAGATAAGATGGTTCATCACTTGAAATCGAGAAAATAACAACAACAACAACAATAGAAATGCAGCCGCTAGAAGGATACAACGACGACCTTAAAAGAAAAGAGAACAGAAGGACCAGATGAACGATTTTGAGAAAAGAGAAGGAGATAAAATAAGGTGTTATAACTGTCAAGGTTTTGGACAGCTTAAGAATGCATGCCCATCTCCTGTTGAAAAGAAAGATTTCAACAAAAGAAAAAATCAAAGCTATGGGGCATGGTGTGATAGTGATACTTTGTTATCAGTTACTTAAGGATCTGATGATGATTAAGCGAATCTTGCATCACATTTAGGATTTATGGCAGATCATGAAGATGAATCTGAACATTCTGAGGTAAGTTATACTGTTGATCAATTAGAACAAGAATATGTTGAACTAGTTGGAGAATTTACTACTTTGTCAGATAAATATATAAAATTAAAAATTGATCTCAAATGCGAAAAAGAAAAAAAAATGAATTTGCAAATGCAAATAAAATCTCTTACTAAGGAAAATTAAAATTTGAAAAATCAAATAAAAAATAAAAAAGTAAATAATCGAAAGTCTGATAAAATTTTTAGAAATCAAAATCGAATTTGCAATTTTTGTTGTAAATTTGGACATTTTTCGTATATTTGCCCAGTTAGAAAATTGCAAACGTTTGGAGCAAAATTAGTTTGGAAACCTAAAATACATAATTTTGATACTAACCAGTTTGGACCCATGAAATGGGTACCAAAATAGTAAAAAAAAAATTCCGTTTTACAGGAATGCATGAAGTCAACTTGCCAAATAAGATGGTATATGGATAGTGGTTGTTCACATCATATGACTAGAAATAAAAATGCATTCAAGTTCTTAGAAATGCAAAATAAAGGTAAGGTTATTTTTGGAGACAACAATAAATGTTTCATCAGAGGTATGGGTACTGTAAGTTGCGGCGGCATTGAAATAAATGATGTGTTTTATGTAGAAGGGCTTAAACATAATCTCTTAAGCATTAGTCAATTCTGTGATAAAGGCCTTGAAGTTGTGTTTAAGTCTGATATATGTATAGTTCGTGATAATATGGGAAATAATATTTGCTGTGGAAAAAGGAACAGAAATATGTATATTCTAGATCTTAGTGTAGACCATATAAAATGCTTATCTGCAGTAGATGATGAGATTCTGATTTGGCATAGAAGATTAGGACATGCAAACCTTCACACATTAAAAAAAATGTAAAAGTTTAATCTCGTAGATGGTTTACCAAACTCAAAAATTAATTTAAAATATATTTGTGATATTTGTCAATTTGGTAAACAAAAAAAGCTTTCTTTCAAATCAAAAGATATTGTGTCAACAATAGAACCTCTGCAGTTACTGCATATGGATTTATGTGTATCTACATGAACTAGAAGTTTGGCTGGAAAACATTATGCCTATGTCATTGTCGATGATTTTTCAAGATATACATGGGTATTGTTCTTAGGAAGCAAAGATGAATGTTTTAATTTATTTCAAAAATTTTATCGCAAAATTCAAAATGAACGTGGATTGAAAATATTTGCAATTCGAAGTGATCATGGAAGAGAATTTGAAAATCATCATTTTGCAGAATTTTGTGATAGTTTTGGAATAAATCATAACTTCTTAGCTCTTAGAACACCACAACAAAATGGAGTTGTTGAACGAAAGAATAGAGCATTGATTGAAATGGCTAGAACAATGTTAATTGATGCTGATTTGTCACATAACTATTGGGCTGAAGCAGTAAACACTGCATGTTTTATCATAAATCGTGTTTATATTCGTCCAATTTTAAAGAAAACTTCATATGAATTGTGGAAAGGTCAAAAGCCAAACATTGCATATTTTTATACTTTTGGTTGTAAATGCTTTGTACTAAATAATCGAAAAGATGACCTAGGTAAATTCAATTATAAAAGCGATGACGGCATTTTTCTTAGTTATTCTTCTTCCAGCAAAGCATACCGAGTCTAATACATGTCACCTTTGATGAATCTAATACCAGGCCAATAAAGGTTGTTTTTTCAGATGAAGAAGAAAACATTCTTGACATACAGAAAACATCGAGAGATAAAGAAATGGTAAGTGCAGGTAATGTTCTTAGAAAACCTCTAAATCTACGAATACATAAGAATCATCCACTTAATCAGGTTATTGGCGATGTTTATGCCAAAGTCAAAACTCGAAATTCATTTCAAAATTTCTTGGGCCATTATGCTTTTATTTCTCACATTGAACCTAAAAAGGTTGATGAAGCAATATCTGATGAAAATTGAAAAATTGCTATGCAAGAAGAACTGGATCAATTTAAAAGAAACAATGTGTGGACACTTGTGCCTAAACCTAATGATTATCCAGTTATTGGTACAAAATGGATTTTTAGAAACAAACTTAACGAGTTTAGGATCATTGTTAGAAATAAAGCATGTCTAGTTGCACAAGGTTACTCTCAAGAAGAGGGTATTGATTTTGATGAAACTTTTGCACCTGTAGGTAGACTTGAAGCCATTAGAATGTTACTTGCATTTGCATCATTCAGAAAGTTTAAACTTTTTCAAATAGATGTAAAAAATACATTCTTGAATGGTTTAATAAATGAAGAAGTTTATGTCAAACAACCACCAAGATTTTGAAGACTATGAACACCCTGATTATGTGTTCAAACTATCAAAAGCTCTCTATGGATTATGACAAGCTCCAAGAGCTTGGTATAATAGACTTAGTGGGTTTTTGCTAGAGAAAAAATTCAAAAGAGGCAAGGTTGATACTACTTTATTTATCAAAAATATTCACAAAGACATTTTGATTGTGCAGACTTATGTGGATGATATAATCTTTGGGTCTACTAATGAGTTGTATTGCAAGGATTTTGAAAAATTGATGCAGAGTAAGTTCGAAATGAGCATGATGGGTGAGCTTACCTTCTTTCTGGGACTTCAAGTAAAACAAACAAAAGAAGGTATTTTTATCTTTCAAACAAAATATGTCAAGGAAATGTTGAAAAAGTTCAAAATGGAAAATGTAAAGCATATGTTAACCCCCATGAGTGCAAGCATAAAAATGGATAAGGATGAATCAGGTAAGCCAGTAGATTAAAGGTTATATAGAAGCATGATTGGATCACTTTTGTATTTAACTGCCAGTCGACCTGATATTTAGTTTAGTGTTTGTATGTGTGCACGTTTTCAGTCAAATCCAAAGGAATCACACATGATTGTTGTTAAACGAATATTTAAATATCTTGTTGATTCACCCAACTTGGGCATTTGGTATCCTAGAGAATTCATTTTTACCTTAATTGGATATTCAGATGCTGATTTTGCAGGTTATAAAGTGGATAGAAAAAGTACAAGTGGTACTTGTTAATTTCTGGGTGGTATGATTATATCATGGTACTCTAGGAAACAAAGCTCAGTTGCATTATTGACTGCAGAGGCTGAATATATTGCTTGTGCTAGTTGTTTGCCCAAATTTTGTGGATGAAACAACAATTGTGTGATTATGGGTTGTCATATATAGAAGTTCCAATTAGATGTGACAACACAAGTGCAATAAATTTGTCTAAAAATCCTGTACAACATTCACGCACTAAACATATTGAGGTAAGACATCATTTTTTAAGAGATCATGTATCACGAAATGAAATTTCTATTGAATTTATTCCCACGGAAGATCAACTGGCAGATATTTTTACAAAACCACTTCCCTCTAAAAAATTTCTTCACATAAGAAGGAATTAGGTGTAATCGATCCTTTTTCATAACACGTGCATTTATGTAAATATTATATCATGTGGTTGATAATTTTAAAATTATATATTTATCTGCCAATTTTAGTTTTATTTTTTAAATAAGGTTTTTTTTGTTAAAAAAAATATTCAAAATTCTCTCTCTCACCCCTCCCTCTTTCCACCGTTTGCTCCATTACACAAAAAAAATCCATCTCCTAAATCCATTCAATTCCATTCTGTATTCACTGTGATGGCTCGGAAAGGTGGCGCACAGGCTGGGAAAAAGCACTCTTATGAGGAAAAAGGAAAGCAGAAGCCGGATTCAGCACCCTCGTATCGTCCATCCACTCGTCGACGTCAAAGTTCCGGCATCCACATTAATGAGAATGCAAACCCTTCTCCAAAAGTTTCAAATTTTTGCCACCCGTCTGATGAAGATACTTATGTGGGTAAATTTTCACATCAAATATTTACCAAAGGTAAAAAGGTGAATTTTTTATTTTTTGGTAAAGAGCTGTTTGGATTTGTGCATTGGTTGAAAGAATACGGACTTCTTGAATTTCTGAAGAAAGACTTTCATAGCTATTCGGATCTTGTGAAACACTTTTATTTCAACTTAGCACTGGAAGGCACTACTTATACATCCTTTTTTAGAGGAATTGAAGTTAGTTTCACAGAAGAAGAGTTTGCTGGGTTTATGCTTTTACCAACTCATTCCACTGGTTCATATGAAGACATTGATTTTGAGGAGGTTATTTTATATTTTACACAGAATGAGTCGTTAAGTCAACAGCAATGCAATTTTACAAACAATGAATTTTCCAAATTGGATTATAAATTGCTACATTTGGTTGTTGCACATTGTTTTTTGCCTAAAGGGGGAGGATATGATATTGTTACACTTGATGATTTGAAATTAATGTGGGCAATTGTGAAAAACAAGCCCTATAAAATTGCTAGTGTGATGTTATCTTATATGCTGTCACAGAAAAAGAGAGCAAATGGAAGTTTGCCCTATGTTATGTATTTAACAAGGCTATTTTAGAATTTCAACATTAATTTGATAAGAGAAGCATCTATCAAACCAACAAGCTATGATGTGATAAATGAATCTACACTCAAGCGTATGCGGTATACTCGTATTGGTGATGGTGAATGGGTTGTCAATTCAGACTTACATGCAGCAAGTCATCAGTCTCCTCCACAACAACAAAGGGTTTTTATTCAAAGTGATGCTCCGGATATTGGACTTGGTCGAAGACAAGATGGACAGGATGGTTACTTGGGTGGTGACGGACATCATGGATATCAAGGTGGTTCTCCTAGAGATGCTAAATCTGAAAATGAGTCGATCCCACCTTCGCCTTTCCATGATAGTGCAATAGCAGAAGTCAATTCTTCAACTCAAAAGTCTACTGACTCGCCTCACATTTCGCCTACCAATCCAACTCCTCAAGTGGGCACTGCTTCTTCTAAACCCGATTGTGCACCTCAATCTTCAGCAGGTATACCCCTTCAACCATATTCTGTCAATGTTGATTTCTCTTCTCTCCAGTCCTTTTTAGAATTTAATTTTCAACAATTAAATTCTAGAATGGGAACCATTAAAACAAAACTAGAAACTTTAACCCATGATTTTCATGAGTTCAAGCATGAAACTGTCACTTCTTTTTCTCATACACAAGAAAGCATCACCACTGTTGCATCTACTATTGCTACTACCACACCAATGGTGAGAAATTCAATTTCAACAATGTTGCAACAACATGAATTTGTTATTGGCAGCTTGTGTGAGGATAGTAGACAGTTAGGTGCTACTATGAGAGATTTAAGAGATAACACTAATAGAATATGTTTGACTACTGGATTACTCGAACTGAATGATCTTCTTCAAGAGATTGCCAACAACAACCGTCGTCGTGCTCTAGGTTTGTCCCCTGAACCACCATCCAGACCGCACCTCCTGGAAAAGAGCCATATGAGTTTCAAGTTCCACCCCATTTTCGAAGATCCAAACCTTCCAAATCCAGCAAAACCAAGGGTCAATCATCCAAATCCTCCAACTATTCATCCTCTCATATTCATTTGTTGGGTTCCGATGATGAGTAAGGCTTAAGTTTCATGCAGGTGCTTCTGATTCATATGAGTAAGGCAAACAAATAATATTGGCAGACATTTATATGGTTTATTTTTATCATAAACATGATATCATGCATATTGATGCATTTAGTTAGATTTATTCTCCAGTTTTGCATTTTAGTTTGCTTTTTCAATAACGCTATCTAATATTTCTTCCTTGTTGCTTTTTGTTAATGACAAAGGGGGAGAAAATGACATGAATGATTGGGATCATTAAAACAGGGGGAGTTTTGATTGGAAAGTTCTTTATATTCTTAACATGTCACTTGTGATTTGTCATCATAAAAAAGGAAGAGAATTGTTGACTTATACTGTTTTGATGATAGACAAGTTAAGAATTTAATGCTTGAAATGTGTTGCTTGTATTTGATTCGTGATGAATGGTTGTAACAAGTTAGCATTGAATTGTGTTATGAATCTGTCAAGGTTTTGCTGTAAAACTTCAGCAGTTTTGGTTCGCAACTTCAACTGATTTAGTTTCAAACTTCAACTATTTTGGTTTGAAACTTCAACAGTTTTTGGGTTGAAACTTTAATAGTTTGCTTAGCAAGATAAATGGATAAGTGATTAGATGATGACGTGGCTAGTCTGAGGAGTTGTCCTGGGTTGTTACAGGTTGTTGAGAAAAATCCGATTTGTTGCAAATTTGGTGGAGAAAATTTCTCGTGGCGATTGGAAGTTAAAAGTTATAAATAGACAATGAATTTCAACTGAAAATTCAATTCAGAGAGATATATTTTTAAAAGTGCAGATCTGTCTCAAGGAGTTCTTTGTGATCCTCTGTCCATTTGTCAGAAGCAACATATTGAAGATCGTCGTGACCATCCTACTAAAAGCTTCATCTCCGTGCTTCTGTTCTATTAAATTGGTTGTAAGCGTTATTTCATTTTTATTTATTTTACCTTGAATTAAAGGCTGTCTAATTCAAGAGGAAAGCTTTCATTGTGATTTATGGAAAGCTTCACGTGCCACCTGGAGCTGTTTGTGTAATCCAGAAGATGATTGAGATTGTACCACTGCAACTTGAGTTCTAAGTTGACTAGTGAAAACCCGAGTCAAGGCGTTGACTTGGAGAGTGGAGTAGGTGTGTTAACCGAACAACTATAATTGCGGTGTCTTCTTTGGATTATTTTTGTGGTGTGTGAAATTTATCCTGTTCCTTCTTAGATTACTCTTTGTGTTATTATTCCTTTCTTTTATTAGTTTCATACGGGCCTAACAGTCTTGAATCCAAAATTCAGTGCTGGAAGGATTTCTTCTTTCCAAGTCGATACTAAGGCCGACTTGGGTATCGACTTCACTCTAGTCGATGGCTAAGTCAACTTGACTTTGCAACTTGGTCTGTCAGGTGCTAAGATTCAATTTTCTAACCTTTAAATAATTTCAACAAGTCTTATTAGTACCCAAAACATTCTCAAATTGAGTTGTTAATCACCAAAACACAGATTGTACTTAATTTGCCATTGATTCCAACACAAGTCGCACTCGGAGTAGACATGGGTATGACTTCACGAAAGTCGCAAACTAGAGTCAACTTGGGTTGCGAGTTCAATCGTCAATAATACCTTCCTGAGGGTTTCCTCCTTGCTTCTAGCTTTAAGCTCCATTTTAGAGTCAACTTGGTCTGAGACTTGACCCAAGTAGCAAGTGAAGTCCACTTGGATTGCGACTTTATTATATAATATGATCTTTAGAACTTCAAGATTTCATGAATTGGATACCTTGGTATGTATGCTCTTATTCTCCTTTACTTGACTCAACATTTATCATATTTTAAAATGTACTCTTTTTCATCTCGAGTCATGTACTTGGATATCTTGCTTAACAATATATAATATCTTTCTTTGATTTATCATGACGTGAGTTGCTTGAACTTTTCTAGTTGATCTTTAAGCTTGAGATGGCTTGTTTAGAATCCCCTTGTGTTCAAGTCGAATGCTGGGTTGACTTGAGTTGCAACTTAACCCAAGTCACATAACTAAGCCAACTTCATTTAGGACTTTATCCAAGTCGCAAGTCGGAGTCGACTTAGAATGTGACTTGACTTCTTTAAATTTATCATGGAAGTCTAAAGATCCATCCAAGTCACTTGTAAAGTCAACTTAGGATACGACTTGACCCAAGTCACATTTGAAGTCGACCTCGACTACGACTTCACTTGCTCATCATCCACAATTTCGGCATTGTCCAAAAATTGCTGATTGAAGTTGATCCCAGAGTCGACTTGGATATCGACTTGACCTAAGTCGATGCTTGAGTCAACTTGATTTAACAACTTGATATCGACTTGAGTCGACTTGGATATTTAAAATTTTCTAACTTTAAATAACTCAACACACTTATTAGTATTTTAGAATTCTCAAATTTAGGTTATTAATCATCAAAATATGGATTGTGCTTTATTTGCTAAGGTGCAACTCGGGTTCATGAAACTCAAGTTCACTCCAACACCAACCCTAACCCTATTTATAAAACCTTAACTCTAACCTTATTTTTCAAAATCGAGTTCGGATTGTGTTTCGGGTTGAAATTTATGTTGATGAATTTACATTTTATTTAAGAGTAATAAGTTTAGAATTTCATATAAATGTATAATAATAACAAATCATGTAAACAAAGGCAATAATATATAGTGAAACTATAATTTTTTTAAAAATAGCAATATAGAGAATATTTCTAAAAAAAATTTGACATAAAAAATGAGATGAAGGAATAAAATTAATAGATGTAAAAGGAAATGATAAAAATAAAAGATAAATATAAATAAAATAATAGATTTTATTTATTATAATTACAATATGTCAAATATATATTCAAATATAAATATAAATAACATAAATATGCAAAATATAAAAATATATTTTTTAAATATTCTGTATATAATACATTTTATAATAAACACAAAATGAGAAATCGGGCTCAGGTTCTTTGAGTTTGAGTTCACTTGAACCCTGACTCTATCATATTTACAAATCGGGTTCCTTGGGTTCTTCTTTTGGCTCGAATTGGGAAAAAGCAAGTTCAAACACCATTGGAAATCGGGTTCGGGTTCAACCCAGCCCAAGTTGCACCGCCATTATTTGTTATTGATTTTACAACATTAGCTTTATTTATATTTTTTATGTAAAGCTTTATTTATATTTGAATATATACTTTTCAAATTATAATTATATTATTTTCATTTACATTATATTTATAATTATATTATTTATTTTAAAATTTTCTAGTTTTATTCTTTTTTCTTATTTTCTAAGACTAAATTTTCTTCTGAAGATACATTAGATGTTATTATTTTAAAAATAAACTTAGTTAGACTGTATTATAAATTTTACTTACATAATTTGTTATTGTTAGACATTCATTTAAAATTTTTAACTGTCACTTTTAACTTAAATGAAAAGTTATTAATTTGATATTAACTCAAACTAGATTTATACACATAGGATTAAGATCTAAGTTTTATAAATAACGTTAAAATTATGATTAAAGTTTAGGTTTTACAAATATGTTTATAATTTGGTTTAAACAAATCGGAATTCCATGAATAGAGGTGCACCCCTATAGCATCAACCATATGAGATATGTTACTGTGCATTATGATGCATTTAGCTCAAAATGGGCTCTATATGAATTTAAATATATTAATATCTTATACAATCATTTAACTATGTATGAATTATATCTTAGATAGTTTACATATTAAAAAAAAAACTTCGAAATTGTTATTTACATCAAACTATTTTATTACGTTGATTTTAACACATTTTCAGATGAGGCCCATACATATATTCAATTTAAATAAAAATTGGTATGCTAATAAAAGAAATAATTCTAAATACAATAGGTAGAGTAGATATACATTTTATGATCATGTATGACCCATTTTGAGCCATTGACATACAGTAGAATGTTCTCTCACCCTAGCATTTCCCATGTGTATATATTCGTTTGACGCATATATTTAGTCAGAGATAAATTAAGGTATATAACTATATACAGAACTTATAAAAGAGTAACAATCTTATCCGCTCGGAGCTTAAACAAGCTCTTTTTACTTAATATTTTTGCGGTTCCGATTTCTTCGATGGAAATCGAAAAGGTATTGAAAATGCAAGACTTGTTGGATTATTAATTCGTCCAATGGGCGTTAAATTTTTTTGATATACATCTTGACGTCCTAATATTATAATGAAGCATATTCACACACTCTCACACCATAGACGGAAATTTCTTCCTAAACCCTCACCACTAAAGAGAAATTATAAAACCCAGCAGGACTCGAATGCGTCATGCCCAGCTACAAGCCATCCATCGTTACCATGTCGCCAATGGCATCGTGTCGTCTAATGGGCGTTAATTATCTATGAATAAAGTATAGAAATTGAAGCCAACGAGGCATTAGTTGGTAACCCTCTATTTGGCCATAGAGCTTATAAGGGTTCGATTCACAATGGTAGTTTCATTCTCCCTAGTTTCTTTAGAAGTATCCAATTAGAATAAAATATTTGAAGAATATTATTAGGAAATTGTAAGAATGTCTTAAGGCCCGTAAACTTCTAATTCTGTAGTCACTGATTTCAAATTGTGGGTGTCCGATTTCAAAGTTTCTAGAAGAAGGGTATATTTGTTTCGTAGTAAAATTTTTTGTTCTCTATAATTATCCTATTTTTAATTATTTTTTACATCTTTCCATACAACTATCCTACAATTCAATTATTTCTACACAACTACCTGTACTGCTAACTTATCTATTTTAATTTTATTCTCTTCACTCATCATTATCCCTATCATATCATATTATTTTCTTTCAATTTAAAAACTTTTAAGACTAAAGGTGTGTTTGGGAATTGACAAAATTTTTGATGAAAAGGTATAGATCGTAGAAGTTGTCAAATGATGTGATATGATATGGGTAATGATGATGAATAAATAGGATAAAATGAAAATAGATATGTTAGTTGTATTGACAGTTGTGTAGAAATGATTGAAAAGTAGGGTAATTGTATAGAAAAATGTGAAGAAATGATTAAAAATAGGGTAGTTGTGGAGAGTAAAAAATTTTAGATTGAAAAGTTTTAACTTGACAACTTTTACTTATTACTGGGTGTGTTTGGGAATGAATAAAAATTTTTGTGAAAAATTTTAGAAAGTAAAAGTTGTTAAATGATGTGATATGATAGGAATAATGAAGAGTAAAGAGGATAAAGTTAAAATAAATAGGTTAGTTGTATAGGTAATTGTGTAGAAATGATTGAAAAGTAGGGTAATTTTATAAGAAAATGTGAAAAAAAATAATTCAAAAATATAATAATTATGAATAGTGAAAAGTTTTAGATAAAAATGATTAAAAATATAATAATTATGAAGAGTGAAAAGTTTTAGATTGAAAAGTTTTAACTTGACATTTTATATCCATTGCTAAACATGCCCAAAATGATAAAAAATAAAGGAATTAAATAGATCGAAGTAAATGCAAAACGGGTTAATCTCAAATACGGCTACAAATTTTACATCTATTTTCATATATGATCACACATTTTTAAAAATAAAAAAATATAAATCTATATCCCCTTTCTCAATTAAAGAAATGGGATGAAGATCTTTGAAAAACAGCGTAATAATTAAATTAAAAAGAATAAAAATAAAACCGATAAGGTAATTTTATAAAATATGTGCAAAATAAATTAAAATGTAGTTGTAATAATGGAAAAAATAAGAGAGAAGAGTTAAAATGTCAAAATGTATGTGTAAAAAAAAGTAGCAAAATTAAGGCACGAAAATAGTTATTAGTGTATATATTCATCAAAATACCGAAGCTGTGGCAAAATATAGTAAAAAGTTTTCGCAAAAAAAAAAAAGAAAAAGAAAATTTCGATCACAGTCACGGTATTTTGATAAAAACACACACGCGAAAATTGAAAGAATTGTCACATCCGAAATGAGGTAAAAATATGCAGCCGTATTTTAATTTTTATAAATGTGTGATGATACGTAATAGAAGTAAATTCTGTAGTTATATTTGGGGGATTAACAAATATTCTATTTATTTACTTGGATCTATTTAGTTCCTTCATTTATAATTTTCTATTCTTTCTATTTGTTTTTATTTATTTTATTTTTGGTTATTACAATT
This sequence comes from Annona cherimola, assembly GCA_030490835.1. Lineage (NCBI taxonomy): Eukaryota > Viridiplantae > Streptophyta > Magnoliopsida > Magnoliales > Annonaceae > Annona > Annona cherimola. The sequence continues at coordinate 48,595,850 of CM059972.1, forward strand.
TTTCAGGAAGGAAAATAATTAACTCTCTCGTTATCCTAAAGATTCTTATCAAAATTCGCTGAAGCTTACTTTAACAATTATTTTCTATATCACTGATATTATTTATTTATTTATTTATTTATTTATTTTTGCGCTTCTTTCAACCTATAGGCAGAAACTCCTCACGGCAGAGTAAAATTGGGAGGTAAAAACTGGGTTCTCCTTTACATTTTTTCTTTCATTTATGTGATAATAATTCATGTTTATTTTACTTATATACACTAGCTGTTTGTTTATAATTTTCGTTTACCCTTTTTTAACTCCTTTTTCCTGCTTTCTTACTTTTTTTTTTTTTTTTTTTTTGCTTTTTTAATTTTCTTTTCAACGTTCGGTCCTCAATTGATGTTTGGTGCTTAGGGAAGGTTCCCAATCATATACACCCGGGTGCATTCAGCCTCAATGCATCCGGGTGTACTACACCCATTTTTTTTATTTTTTTTTAAAATTTTTTTCATGAATCTGTTAATATAGGTTTGTTTAACATATGTGTCAATTTTTACTATTTTTTGAGATTTTTAGATATTTTTTTTAGATTTTTAAAAAACAGTGGCATTTTCGGTAATTTTAGGAAAAAATATTTTTCGGAGAGTTGTTGTGCGGATCACGCAATCACATCTAGAGGTGTGAAACATTGACCAGCAGGGTCTCCTCGCTTGCGCGCGCATTTACTACATGGGCAGTCGTACTCTGCGAAGCAATTGTTTGGAAAATGTGAAAATATTGATGGACTCTGTTCGCAGCGCCGTTTAGGCACCGCGCATGCTATGTGAACTTTTCAATATTCATCATTATTTATTTTAATTATTTTTATATTTTTCTGCGCAATTATCATATTCTTCAGTTACATCTACACAATAATACATATAACTAAACTCCATATTTTAACTTTATTTTTTTTTCTTTTTATCATTATCTATATGATATCACATCATTTTATATTAATTCAAAAACTTTTAAAATATTTTTGGAGAATAATAAAACTTATGAAAATTTTTTAGAGCGTGTTTGACAATAGATATAAAATATAAAACTTTATCTAAAACTTTTCACTATTCATAATTATTATATTTTTGAATTATTTTTTTTCACATTTTCTTATAAAATTACCCTACTTTTCAATCATTTCTATACAATTGCCTATACAACTAACTAACCTAATTATTTTAACTTTATATTATTCACTCTTCATTATTACACCTATCATATCACATCATTTAACAACTTTTACTTTCTAAAATTTTTCACAAAAAGTTTTATTCATTCCCAAACACACCTTTTATATAAACATAATTCCTTACAATTTCTATCTATTTGTTTTTATTTTTGATATTACGATTTTTAGAAGAAAAATAATTAACTCCCTCATTATCCTAAAGATTTTTGCAAAAAAAATTGCCTACACTTATTCTAAAAAATTATTTTCCATATTAGGGTGTGTTTGGGAATAGATAAAATTTTTGATGAAAAGTTTTGAAGAGTAAAAGTTGTCGAATAATGTGATATAATAAGGATAATGATGAGGAGTAAAGATGATAAAGTTAAAATAGATAGGTTAGTTGTGTGAGTAATTGTGTAGAAATGATTGAAAAGTATGGTAGTTGTATAGGAAAATATGAAAAAATAATTAAAAAATATGATAGTTGTGAAGATTGAAAAATTTTAACTTGACATTTTTTAACTATTGTCAAACATACCTTTAATAATATTTTTATTTTTTTGAGTTTATTTTGTCTGCCTCTCCACATCCGTTGCCTTCGTTTTTTAACCACCGAATCAGTGACGATACACGAGCGAATTAATACGAAGTGCACGTTGGACAGAGACGGAAGACAGGAATATGGAAGACAGCCTAGGCTAAGCCAGAGTTGGATATCACACATCATATCAATCTGGTGGGCAACACGTGCTACAGAAAAAGATAGGCGTGCTGAGTCCTCGGGTGGGCCACAAATTGCACAGATACAACGAGACGCTGAGATGTCGTCCCATCCAGCTGTTTGTACGGGAGAGTGGGACACACGTGGCGTGGTTGGAGGAGATGGAGCTGGGATCAAGTTGATGAGAGGAAAAAGAGGAGGTCAGAAGTCGGTGCGGGTGTGTACGGATTCGGCCTCGTGATTGGTGCGTACGCTGCAACTCATTGGATTGGCAGACACGGCATCCGCTAGTGCTAGGATGGAGAGGCTGTGACGGTACAATCTCATCCCACACCACGCACATGTCATTTGAAAATTCACTCTACCGCGAGTCTCGGCAAAAGTACAGTCAATGTTCGTTCTCGCGTAAATGGGTGCCGTTTGTGAATCGCTGCGGCGTGGGATGGGATCAGGTAGGGTTTACAGTGGGAACATTCTCAAATAAATGACTTAATAATTTTATTTTTAAAATTTTACTTTTAAATTTTAACTTTCTTTAATTATCCTGTTTATTTCAACTTTACTCATATTATTTTGTATAAATTTTACGTAATTCTTAAAATATTTCTTTTACCAGTGTTCACCCTATTCTAAAATCGTAGAGATGTTGCAATGAGAGACGTGGGTTGTATAAAAAGAGGCCCAACCCATAGGAAGCGTTTCCTACGCTTTTCTCGTGGGAACTCAGATCTCCACCATCAATTTTTGTCGGACGGTTCAGATTCAAAGGGGCATTTTCGGAATCGAAAAATCGGAGTCGACAGATGCCTCTTCACCAGCGGCTCCCTTCTCCCTCTCCCAGGGTCGTCGTAGCCGTCGGTTACCGACTACCATGCCTCTCTTCGCAAGCACTCTCCTCTTCCTCCGATGCCGTTCTCTCTTCCCTCTCCAGCGAGTGAACGGCTTCGATTGATGAGCAGTGATGACAACAAGGAAGAAGAAGAAGAAGACGGCAAGAGGCTGGTGGGTTTCTTCTCTCCAAAAATGGAAGAAGCAGCTGGCTGGTAGAGAGAGACTGGCGGAAATAAAGCTGGTGGGTTTGAGCGGCGATCGGCAACGAAGAAGAACACCTGCAACTTTTTTTTTGTTTCAGATTCATGCGATTGGAGAATAGATCTGGTCCAACGAGTTGGAAATCGTAGTTAGGATGCCGGTGGTGAGTCATCGTCCGGTTCTGATCGGAGATCTAATGGCCGACGGCAAGTGGGTAGAGCAGCTGCGGCGGCGGCTGCTGCGGCTAGGGTTCGTTTGCTGTGGAGGGTGATGCACCGAGAAAATCTGTCGCGACGGACCAAAATGCGGATTAAATTTCGGCAGATTTTGTTTAATTTAGATCTAATACTCCAGGTGTCCGATTTGGGTGATTCAAGAGTTATTTTCTATCTTTTGATATGATCTGGATCATGCAGAAGGTTTAGATTAGAAAATTTTAGCTAATTAAATTATAAATAGGAATAATTACGTGGATGGTTAAAAGAGTGTAGATATTTTTATTTAAATGTTAATAAAAATAATATAATAATAATTATTATTTATTAAATCTATCCCAAAAAGGTACATATATTTATTTAGATTATCTCAATATAAATTATAATGTCTGGACATATAATTAAACCTTTATTATACTTAATTATTGAATTTAGAACATATAATTAAATAATCATTTAAATTAAGTATTTTCTACCGACCTAAGTTTCCTGACAGTTTAAATGATAATTTAGGACGTATAATTGAACCGTTCCTAAAAGGTCATATATATTTATTTTGTCTAAACTATTATTTTGTTAATTAAACATTTAAAAATACTTAATTATTAAATACACCTATACATGTTTATAAAAAACAATAAAAATAAAAAAAAAGATTTTTTGACCGGCTGAATTTTGACTTTTGCACCAATTCCGATTTCGACTGGTTTTTCCGTTCGAAATCAACCTAAACATACAATTTTGACTTTAAATGTTAATAAGGTATTAAATTTTGATTTGGTTTATGGAGTATTGAAAATAATGGAATATAAATATTTACATTGACGTAAAATATCAAATTAATTATTACTATTTATATGAAATATATACGTGTCCCACGGGCTTGGAAAAATAAATGTTTTTTTTTCAAAAATATATAAATGGCCCGCGGGCGTCCAAAAAATGCATATTTTGTATTTCTAAAATACATATGTGTCCCGCGGGCGTCCAAAAATGAATCAGTTCTTTTATAAAAATTTAAATGTGTCCCGCGGGCCTCAAAAAATGAATGTATTATTTTTTATAAAATATATAAACGTCCCACGGCTCTTGAAAAATGAATATTTTATTTTTATAAAAATATATACGTATCCCGTGGGCGTCCAAAAATGAATATAATGTTTTATAAAAATTTAAATGTGTCCGCAGGCCTCAAAAAATGAATGTATTGTTTTTTATAAAATATATAAACGTCCCACGGCTCTCTAAAAATGAATATTTTGTTTTTATAAAAATATATACGTATCCCGTGGGCGTCCAAAAATGAATATAATGTTTTATAAAAATTTAAATGTGTCCCGCGGGTCTCCAAAAATGAATGTATTATTTTTTTAAAATATATAAATGTCCCACGGGCCTCAAAAAATGAATATTTTGCTTTTATAAAAATATATACGTGTCCTGTGGGCGTCCAAAAATGACTATAATGTTTTATAAAAATATATACGTATCCCGCGGGCGTCCAAAAATGAATATATTATTTTTTTAAAATATATAAATGTCCCACGGGCCTAAAAAATGAATATTTTGTTGTTATAAAAAAATATACGTGTCCCGCGGGCGTCCAAAAATGAATATATTATTTTTTAAAAATATATAAATGTCCCACGGGCCTCAAAAAATGAGTATTTTGTTTTTATAAAAATATATACGTGTCCCGTGGGCGTCCAAAAATGAATATAATATTTTATAAAAATATATACGTGTCCCGCGGGCGTCCAAAAATAAATATATTATTTTTTAAAAATATATAAATGTCCCACGAGCCTCAAAAAATGAGTATTTTGTTTTTATAAAAATATATACGTATCCCGCGGGCGTCCAAAATTGAATATAATATTTTATAAAAATTTAAATGTGTCCCAAGGGCCTCCAAAAATAAATGTATTGTTTTTTAAAAATATATAAATATCCTACAAGCCTTAACAAATGAATATTTTTTTTTACAAAAATAATCATGTGTCCCGCGGGCATCCAAAATATATATAATATTTTTTACTATTTTATTTCTTTATATAAATTTTTATTTCATTAAATCAAGTGGAGTTAATATTTTTAATTATAATTTAATATATTTATTTGGGTTCCAAATTTGGTTTTGAAGACATATATGATCTTATAAGGGCCTTAAGATTATATTAGAGGTGTTAAATTACGATTAACTTATTAATTTCAAAAATTAGATGTTGTTAGATGCTGTTAGATGATGTTAGATGCGGTTAGATGCTGTTAGATGCGGTTAGATGCTGTTAGATTCCGTTAGATGCCGTTAGATACCGTTAGATGCCGTTAGACGCTGTTAGATTAAGTTGGATTTCTTTAAATCATATTAACTGGGTTTCAAATTCAGAAATTAAGGTCTAAATGACCTTATAAGGGGCCTAGGATCATATTACAGGTGTTAAATTAGGATTAACTTATTAATTTCAAAAATTAGATGCTGTTAGATGCTGTTAGATGCTGTTAGATGCTGTTAGATGCCGTTAGATGCTGTTAAATGCTGTTAGATGTCATTAGATGTCGTTAGACGCTGTTAGATTAAGTTGGATTTCTTTAAATCATATTATATGGGTTTAAAATTCCGTAATTAAGGTCTAAATGACCTTATAAGGGGCCTAGAATCATATTACAGGTGTTAAATTAGGATTAACTTATTAATTTCAAAAATTAGATGCTGTTAGATGCTGTTAGATGCTGTTAGATTCCGTTAGATGCTGTTAGATGCCGTTAGATGCCGTTAGACGCTGTTAGATTAAGTTGGATTTCTTTAAATCATATTAACTGGGTTTCAAATTCCGTAATTAAGATCTAAATGACCTTATAAGGGGCCTAGGATCATATTACAGGTGTTAAATTATGATTAACTTATTAATTTCAAAAATTAGATGTTGTTAGATGCTGTTAGATGCTGTTAGACGCTGTTAGACGCTGTTAGACGCTGTTAGATTATGATGATTTTATTAAATCACATAATATGAGTTTCAAATTCTGAATTTATGGTCTAAATGACATTATAAGGGACCTAGGATTATATTACAGGTGTTAAATTAGGATTAACTTATTAATTTTAAAAATTAGATGCTGTTAGATGCTGTTAGATGTTGTTAGATGCTGTTAGATGCTATTAGATGCTGTTAGATGCTGTTAGATGCCGTTAGATCCGATTTTATTCAGAAAATAATAAAATATTAATAAATTTTCAAAAATTCGAGAAAATAAAAGAACTTGTTATTTTTGAGAGTACCATGATTACATTAACTTTAAATAATATGAAATAACTTCTAATAAAATTTATATTTTCTAACTTTACTAATTATAATGAAATCTTTTTAAAAAATAATTTTTTGTACAAAAAAATTTTTAGAAATTTTCAAATGATGAGAAATTATGTCCACATACATTTTAATATTTCATCTAGCAAATGAATGGAATAGATTGAGATTTTGTATATATATAATACAAATTTTATCAAAAAACCAAACATACTCACGTTTTTAAGTTATTATACTCTCGCTGTAAAATTACCAAAATGCCCAGCTTCCTTTTTTTTACCCAAGGGAAGTGCTTCCTATGGGTTGGGACTCGGATAAAAAACTTATCTCGTACCAATTACTTGACCATTTGGAACAACTTGGGTCGGTTTAAGCTACTTATGCTAAATATTTGTACAAGGCCTATTTGATAAAAATATAAAATTATTGCCATAGAATTGTTTTGACTGCTACATCTGAGTTAGCCCTAAAGTTCGGTCACAAATGAAGTCATTTACAACGGGCCCAAAATGTATTTTAAATTTTTTTATAAAATTATTATAGTAAGTGTATTTAATTTATAAACAAAAATTTACCTATTCTGAGATATTTATCTTTTTTTAGATTTTTAAACATAGATGTTTTGTTTAAAATCAAAAAAATATATACACACCTGAACGAGATAAAACTTAATTTATGGATTAAAGGGGCATTAATATTTATGCCAATAAATAATTAAATTATTTTTATTCATTATAATGATTTTAAAAATCTTCATCTATGCCCAAAATTTTCTAAATCAATCTTTTTCATTCTGCACTAATATTACACTTAGATTTGAAAGTTAAATTGTAATAGCACAAAACTGAATCCTATATTCAAAGAGGAAAAAATTCTTGAGGGTTTATTTATAAATCTAAACTTAAACTCAGTATGACAGAGTTTTAAAATCATGCAGCTGAGCTGCTAAGCCAAAACAGACAATATCAGATTATTGGATCCATAGGCCCACAAGCTCAGTATCATTTTTCCTGTGTCTATGCTATACAAATGGTATTAGAGCATACCCTAAAAAATAAAAGCAGGATAGAAGTTCAAAGTTGAGATAAGTGGGTTGAGGTGCAGAGTTGAGTTGAGTCGTGGTCAAGGATAAACCAGATGACAGTTGATAGACCTGTAGCAATCGAGAATCGTATCCTATACGAAAAAGGAAGAAAGTTACTGAGGATTTATAGGTAAATCTAAGCTTAAACATGGTGTGGACAATATCACATTATTGGGCCCATATGTCTATAGGTCCAAGATTTTTTTTTTGGATCCGAACTTTACATAAATAAATTGTAAATCAACAAAAATGTGCTCTAAACATAAGCACAATCATGTGCCTCTTATTGCCATTTTTTTTTTGGATAACTTAATGCATGATCTTTTTTGGGGTAATGGAAATAAGAGGCGATTAGACGAAGGATTGGAATTTGATGTGAAGGCTACGAGGGAAGTTACAATTAGAGACGTGGGTTGGATAAAATTTTAAAAAACTTATCTCCTACCAATTACTTGATCATTTCGAACAATTTGGGTCAGTTTAATCTACTCATGCTAAGCTTAAACATGGTGTGATGCATTTTAAAATCATGCTTTAAATTATCAGGCCAAAGCAGACAATATCGCACTATTGGACCCATATGCTCAGAGGTCCAGGATCATCTTTCTAGATCTGAGCTTTACATAAATAAATTGTAAATCGACGAAAAATGTGTTCTAAACATAAGCATGATCAATCTTAGCAAGCAAAATTTTTTTTGTCAATTCATAACTCATTTAACTTAGAATTCTAATTATAACCATTAGTCTTAATATGAATAAAATTGATTTCAAAAAATATTGAAATAGATGAAAGACTTTCAAAATTGTTAGTGTGAATGAAAATAACTAGCATGAGTATTAATGTCTTTGGATTAAATACACTTAGATTAATAATTTTATAAAATAAAAAATATGTTTTGGGATGAACATGGCCTTTTGAAGCTATTTAAAACATTCATTATATAAAGTATTCTGAAGTATTTTAAAAGTTATTATCATCCTATCAAAACTTTGATCAAAAAACTTTTCTAAGCAAAATAAGAAAATCAAGTTATCATTTAATTATCCACACAGACCAAACGTAGTACGGGCATAGGGTGCAACTTAGGTAGCGTATCATTAGGTTGACCTACTAGACATCTTAAAATTATGGCGGCCCTGACCCGAGGCACCGGAGCCTTATTTTGGGATCGTTTTCGATTGGTAAATTGACACAGGATTGTTGCTCTATTCATGCGATGGGATTTTTTTGAATCCATTTCATTTAGCGGAAATTTTTTTCTTTTCTTTTCATTCCTTTCATCTATTACAAGCAATATATACTTGTAATTAACTTTGCATGTCATTTACAAACTGTCAACTTGATCACTTAAATCATATAACTTCATAAATCAAATTCTCATAGAATTATCAACATAACCACTTATCTGTTCACATCATATATATCTATAACCTAAAACTTTTATGATCACTGCACACATTCATTCATATCTGTCTTACAATCAATTATACCTTTAGATTTTCTCAAGGGCCACTTCCATTTGTGCCTGAACTTTGTACCTGTCTAAGGTTGGGAAAAACAAAACATGAGTACGAATACTCAATAAGTAAGCATTTTTCATTTTAAACTTTTTCAAAACTTTTTTCTTGTAAATATTTCATGACTCAAATCTGGGTTTTTCAAAGGCGAAGCACATGCACGTAAACCTTTTCGTGTAAACCTTTTCATGAGGACATATTTTATGTTCTAAAACATTTTCATGACCCCATTTGGAGCTTTTCAAAATGAAGCATATGCAAACATGCCTCTATCCATCTGGTAGGTGACACTTACCAAGTTATCATCCTTCTATAGAAAAGAAACTTTTCATTCAGTGATAGCATGCAAGCTAGGCAGCCGTCCATTCAACCTTCTCCCATTTCAGAGAGGGCGCCGCCAGCCTTCCACCTTTTCTTAGCAACTTGGCTACATGTAGAGGGGGGCCCTAGTCTGCAACCACCTCTACAATGGACCTATTCATCATTCTGGTGCATCATACATCATTCTTATCCACATTGACATGCTAGCATGATTTCATAAAAACAACGCAGACATCAACCCGTGTCAAAATTTGGCTTAATCATTTCATAAAATCCACACGGGCATTGTCCTATGTCTTTTTGAAAATTGAAAACTTGGTATAATCATTTCATCGTCTATATTCTCAATTGCAAATGAAAGCAACTTTTTAAAACAATCTTATTTTTATTCTCAGCAATTGTATTTTCAATTATTAGGTTTACTTTTCTTAGAAATTGTGTTTTACTAACAATTTCATTTCCACTGCTTCCATTTCAAACGTACTTTTTTGGTACATTACAACTAGGAGTGAGAATCGGGGCGGGGCGAGCCGTAGAGGGTTTGTCCTATCCTGACCTTATTTTTTAAAAATTCAGTTTGACCCTATTTTTATATTAGGTTAGGATTAGGTCGGTTTGACCTTCAATTTTTTTGATAGGTTCTGGGATAAACTTTGAGTTGATATCGGATTGATTTCGGAATAGCGGGTTGGGTAAAAAAGTGCATTAAATAAGATGATTTTAAGAATTTATATACCTATCAAATATAAAGATATCGAAGACGCTTCTATGAAATCTCCTCCATTTTTAAAATCTTGATGGTTGATAGAAAATTCATTCCATCAGTTGTATTTAGCATCATTTATAGTATCATGAAAACCCTTTTATTTTTTAAATTTTATTGTATATGAGTCCTATCTATAAATGTGCAAAATCAACATTAATAAAATAGTTCAATATTAAAATGCCAACATTAAAGTAGCTTTTTCAATATCTAAACCATCTAAACTATCAATAATACGTAGAAAAATAATTTTATAAAGTATTGTTACATTCTAATATATGTGTGAATGGATCTAAGTATTTTTCATAATTTACACATGAATGAACCTATTTTTGAGCAAATGTGGTCTGTCCACATATTGGATTGGGATGAAACTTGGTATCTTAGCTAAACAAATGGTATTAAATATAATGAAATAGATTGAATTTTCCATTAAAGATCAATATTTTAAAAATAAAAAGAGTTTCATGAAATCACTTTTATGAAATCGGGTTTCAAAGAAGTATTCCCATGAAGATTATCTATACTAAATTTAAATGTTATATGCTTTAATATTTTACTAATTATTAAAAAATATCATTACTAAAAAATATGAGAAAATATATGTTGGTCCCGAGTTGATGGCAATTACCCAAGAGGGGAGGGGTGAATTGGGTATTTAAAAATTTATAACTTAAACAGAAACTTTATCCCGGATTAATCTAGTCCCCTTAATGAAGAAACGAAATGGAAAACAATTATAATGTAGAGAGCAGAAATATAAATCAAGCACACAAGATTTTTATAGTGGTTCGGGCAACCTCCCTACTCCACTCTTCCAAGCTCACACTCCTTGTGACTTGGGATCCACTATTGTATTCTTCCAATACAATTAGAGTCACTGCTCTCTTCTAGATTCTAGCTCTAGGGGGCATATACAACCAGAGCCTCTTGCTCTCTTCTAAATTCCAGCTCTAGGGGGCATCAACAACACAGCACAAGTAGGTGACGAGTCTCACTCCAATCACACACTACTTTGCTTTTACTTGATCTTAGCTACCCGAGCTAGATCAAGTTCAATACAACAAAAAAAACAATAAGAGAAACTACACTTTACAGTTGTGTAGAAGCAGTTTGGCGCAGAGAAGAACTTGTAGTAATGGCTTTGAAGATTCTGAAATATAGCTCTTGCAACTTGAAGCAAAGTTCTTCCTCTTTGTATGGCTTGATATCTTTGGAGCTCTTGAATGTAGGAGTTAAGCACACTTAATGAATCTCAGCTACTTCCCTCGTCCACCATGAATGCCTTTTATAATTTTGGAGGGAATCCGAACGTTAGAAGGTAGGTGGCGCGCATTTAATGCGCCAACGTTCGAATAAATTCCGACCGTTGCGACCCAAGTCGCAGGTGGAATCGACTTCGGATGCGACTTTGCCCAAGTCGCAGATGGAGTCGACTTCGGGTGCGACTTCGCCTCTCCGTCGCAACTTCAAGTTCCAGGTCGGGTCGACTTGGGTATCGACTTGACCCAAGTCGCAGGTGAAGTCGACTTCGGGTGCGACTTCACCTTGTCAGGTTCCAAGTCGGAGTCTTGAGTCGACTTTGGCTTCAGACTTCAACTCAAGTCGATCATGGAGTCGACTTGGGTTGCGACTTGACTTGGTTTTTTCAAAATATGCTTTTGATCCTTATTGATTTGCTTCTATCTTGTTTGGCTTTCTAGAATGGCTCCTTATACTTGTAGATCTTGTGATTCTTGAAGAGCTTTACTTTGATTCTTCTTGGATTAGCTTGAACCTTGTGAATCTTTGAAGAACTAGAATTGGTCTTCATAGCTTGAGTTTCTTCATCTTGAAGCATACTTGAATCTTTGTCTTGGACTTGAGAGACTCATTGATAATGATCTTGTTCTCTTCATTTGGTCTTGAGAAAACTCAAGTTGATTCTTGGAATGAGCTTGAAACTGCATCTTTGAGCTTTGAGAACGTCAAGTCGAACTTGGGGTCGACTTCGTCCGTGACTTCGCCCAAGTCGCAACTGGAGTCGACTTCGGGTGCGACTTCAGCATTCTTCCATCCCAATTTCAGCTCTGGAGTGAATCTCCCGACTGAAGTCGATGCTGGAGTCGACTTTGTTTGCGACTTGGCTTCCCAAGTCGCAAGTGGAGTCGACTTGGCCTGCGACTTCACTTGTTCTTCTCCCATTTTCAACTCTGGACAGATTTGGCTTCTTGAAGTCGATCTTAGAGTCGACTTGGGGAACGACTTGGCCTTCCATGCTTTATGTTCTTCAAATGTATATCCCTTAAACATATCCACAAACATGTTAGTAGCCAAGACTTACTCAAATTGATTTGTTAATCATCAAAACATAGATGTAACTTGTTTTCCACATATTTCCAACAATCTCCCCCTTTTTGATGATTGACAAAAATCGATTTGAGTGTATACCTTTCAATAACGTAAAAAGAATCAACATTCAACAAACATATGCTCATGCAAGTTGAAAACATTCAAACTCTTCTCCCTAACCATATCCTACTCTTCTCCCCCTTTGGAGTCATTGAGACTCAAATCCTACTCTTCTCCCCCTTTTTGTCAATATATCAAAAAGTTAGAGGGTAAAGAAAGAGATAGGTGGGTTTGCTCCCCCTAAACATGTGCTCCCCCTAAGTTTATGCTAAGTTAATTCAATCATTCCCATGTCATTTCTAATTTTATAAAATGCTTCTTTTGCTAGGGGCTTTGTAAATATGTCTGCAACTTGATCCTCTGTTCTTACATATACCAAACATATATCATGATTTTCCACATGTTCTCTAATAAAATGATGTCTAAGGTCTATATGTTTGGTCCTAGAATGCAAGACTGGATTCTTGGTTAGACATATGGCACTAGTATTATCACATTTAATGGGTATATCTTTAAAATCCATGCCATAATCTCTAAGTTGCTGTTTCATCCAAAGTAATTGGGCACAACAGCTCCCGGCGGCAATGTATTCGGCTTCCGCCGTAGATAGAGCAACACTAGTTTGTTTTCTTGAAAACCATGAAACCAACATGTTCCCAAGAAATTGACATGTTCCACTAGTGCTTTTTCTATCTACTTTGTAACCGGCAAAATCCGCATCCGAGTAGCTGATTAGATCAAAATTAAAGCCCTTTGGATACCAAAGTCCTATATTGGTAGTGTCAACTAGGTATCTGAAAATTCTTTTCACAGCTACCAAGTGTGATTCTTTTGGACATGATTGAAATCTAGAGCACATACACACACTAAACAATATATCAGGCCTAGAAGCAGTTAAATATAATAAAAAACCTATCATGCTTCTATACAATTTTAAATCAACTGTTTTTCCTTTCTCATCTTTGTCAATTTTAATTGTTGAGCTCATAGGGGTGTTTGCTCCTTTGCTATTCTCCATGCCAAACTTCTTCAGCATTTCTTTGATATACTTGGACTGGTTAATGAAGATTCCTTCATCTAGTTGCTTGATTTGCAGTCCAAGGAAGAAATTTAGCTCTCCCATCATGCTCATCTCAAATTCTTTCTGCATAAGCTCAGAAAATTCTTGACAAAGAATCTCATTAGTAGCACCGAAAATGATATCATCAACATAAATTTGAATGATCAATATATCTTTTTCTTTATACTTAATAAACAAAGTGGTGTCTACCTTTCCTTTTTGAAAATCATGATCAATCAGAAATTTGCTCAATCGATCATACCAAGCCCTTGGAGCTTGTTTTAATCCATATAATGCTTTGGTTAACTTGTATACAAATTTAGATTGATCTTTTTCCTCAAATCCAGGTGGTTGTTCTACATACACCTCTTCATTTATATATCCATTTAGAAATGCACTTTTAACATCCATTTGAAACAATTTAAAGTTCATGTGAGATGCAAAAGCTAATAAGATGCGAATTGCTTCCAATCTAGCAACCGGGGCATAGGATTCCTCAAAATCTATTCCTTCTTCTTGTGAATATCCTTTTGCCACAAGTCTAGCTTTGTTTCTCACTACAAGTCCACTTTCATCTAATTTGTTCCTAAAGACCCACTTGGTGCCAATAACAATACAATCATTTGGTCTAGGAACAAGGTACCAAACTTGATTTCTTTCAAATTGATTTAGCTCTTCTTGCATTGCTATAATCCAGTTTTCATCATCAAGAGCTTGATCGATATTAGAAGGTTCAAATTTAGATACAAAGGCGTATTGTCCACAAACATTTTGCTTTGACCATCTAGTTTTTACACCTTCATACACATTCCCTATAACTTGTTCAATTGGATGGGCATGTTTGAATTTTAAATCAGTTGGAGGTTTGTAGGAATTATTACCTTCACTTACCCTTTCCTCTATGGAATCCTCTTGCTTTTCCACATGCAGTTTTTCAAGATTGCTTGCTATATCATCTGCATCACTTAAATCATCTTTTCTTGTGAAGCATGGGTTAGTTTCATCAAAAACAACATGTATGGACTCTTCTATCACTTGGTTTCGTTTATTGAATACTCTATATGCTTTGCTATTTGATGAGTACCCAAGGAATATTGCCTCATCACTTTTGGCATCTAATTTTCCCAAGTTGGTTTTTCCATTGTTCAAAACATAGCATGTGCATCCAAAAGCATGAAAATAAGAAATATTTGGTTTCCTTCCTTTCCATAGTTCATATGGGGTCTTTTTCAAGATTGCTCTAATGGTAACTCGATTCAAAACATGACAAGCTGTACTCACAGCTTCACCCCAAAATTTCTTGGATAATTTGCTCTCATTTAGCATTGTTCTAGCCATCTCTTGTATAGTTCTGTTATTCCTTTCAACTACTCCATTTTGTTGTGGAGTTCTTGGTGCAGAAAATGTGTGATGAATTCCTTTTTCATTACATAACTCTATGAATCGTTTGTTTTCAAATTCACCACCATGATCACTTCTTATAGTTATAATAGTACTTTGTTTTTCATTTTGCACCAAATTTACAAAAGTTGAAAACATAGGGAAGGCTTCATCTTTGCTAGCTAAGAGAATTATCCATGTGAATCTTGAAAAATCATCAACAATAACAAATACATATTTCTTTCCACCAATGGTTAAAATATCGGATGGCCCATATAGATCCATGTGTAGCAATTCAAGTGGCCTAGTGGTGGATATTTCCTTTTTGGTAGAGAAAGGCATCTTAGGTTTTTTAGATAATTGACATGCCTTGCAAATTTTGTCTTTGTCATATTTTAACTTTGGCAAGCCTTCTACCAAACTTTTCTTCCATAGGGTCTTTATATTTCTCATGTTTATATGTCCAAGCCTTTTATGCCAAACCCATGGATCATTATCAATGGCCATTAGACATTGACCATCTAATTCATCAAGTGAAACCAAATATACATTTTCATGTCTTTTTCCACTAAACATGATATGTTCTCCATCAAATACATTACATATAGATGATTCAAACACAACCTTGTATCCTTTGTCACATAATTGACTAATGTTCATTAGGTTATGCTTGAGTCCTTCAACAAACAAAACATCTTCCATGCATGAATTTGAAATACTATAAATGTTTCCTTTACCTTTAATTTTACCTTTCTCATTATTACCAAAGGCAACCGTTCCGTCGTTGCAAGGCTTAAGTTTGTGAAATAAACTTCTTTCTCCAGTCATATGCCTTGAACAACCGCTGTCCATGAACCATACATTGTTTGTCTTTGCCTTGAAACAAATCTGAAAAATAAAAAGGTAAATCTCATCTCTTTGGTACCCATTTTATGGGTCCATTTGGGTTAGTAATATGATTCAATTTTTGCTGTTCTAACTTAGAAAGCCCAAATCTTGTGTTCCTTGGAACCCAAACTAATTTTGCACCATGGTCATATAATTTCTTAAAGTTATACTTATAGGCTTTATGACCCATTTTATTGCAGAAATTGCAGGCCATAGGTAATCTTGGAGTAGATCTCCAAGTATGCATTGGTTCAAACGTTGGCCTTTTAGTCCACATAACATTTTTCCTTTGTGGCTTGTATATAGGTGCAGTGTTGGTTTGATATTTCCCAAGTATCGGCACATTTGATTTGCCACTTTCACTTTGCTCAAATGTATAATATCCAAGGCCTCTTTTATTTGTTTGAGTAGTCATGTTCAGAAACATCTTCACATTTTCTCCGGGATTAGAGAACTTTGCTAATGATTCATTTAATGATTCGTTCTCCTTTTTCAATTTTTCTATCTCATTTATCAAAGATTCATTTTCTTCTTTCAGTTTTGTTGATTTTTCAGCTAGTTTTCCATTTTCAATAATAACGAAGTTACATTGTTGTCTCTTCAATGACAACTTGTTTCCTAGCTTTTTGATTTCCTCATATAATGAATCATAAGCAATTTGTAGTTCTTCTAATTCAGCACATTTGAGGCAATCATGAAAAGAAGAATAAGTAGATTGAGAATGACAAAGTTTGGAAGTTACCTCTTCATTTTCTGTATACTTTGTTGAAGTGGTTTGTTCTTCCAAAACTTCCGTTGTGTTCAAACACAACAAATCTTCTTCTTGCTCAATCCGCGCCATGCAGCATATTCTTGCACAATTTGCCGCCTCAAATTCGTCGGTTGAAGAGCTGCTTGTTGATGAAGTCTCTTCATTGACATACATGCCTTTCCCCTTTGGTCTTTGGTATTTTCTACCTTCATGTCCTTCCTTCCTCTCTTCCGGTGTAGGATATTGAGATTGCATATGTCCCACACCTCCGCATCTATAGCACTTTGTTGGTTCCTTCTTCTTCTCTCTTCGTGATCTTTCTCTGAGGTCTTTGAAGTTCCTTTCTTTTCTCACAAATTTTCGGAATTTGTGAGTGAGTAGTGCTATGTCTTCATTGTCGTTGTGAGACGAGGAGGTAGATTCTTCT
This sequence comes from Annona cherimola, assembly GCA_030490835.1. Lineage (NCBI taxonomy): Eukaryota > Viridiplantae > Streptophyta > Magnoliopsida > Magnoliales > Annonaceae > Annona > Annona cherimola. The sequence goes on from CM059972.1 coordinate 48,612,909, forward strand.
GAGTTGTGTGCCGCTTTTAATGCAATGGCTTTCTTGCCTTTGTGTTGATCTTCATTTCTTCTCTTGATTAGCTCATGTGACATTAATGAGCTAATAAGATCTTCTAGCTTTAGTGTATTTAGGTCTTTGGCTTCTTCAATTGCCGTAATCTTTGGAGTCCAAGATTCCGGTAGAGCTCTTAGTATCTTCATAACCTGTTCAGATTCAGAGATAGCCTTTCCAAGACCTTTCAAAGCATTAGTAATCTTAGAAAATCTTGCAAACATCTCAGAAATATTTTCCGTTTCTAGCATTCTAAAGCTTTCCAATTCTCCTATCAAAATATTTCTCCTAGTCCCTTGGACTTGAGAAGTTCCTTCATAAATAGATGTTAAAGTATCCCATATTTCTTTAGTGGTTAGGCAAGAGGATACTCTATCATACTCAGAAGCTGTAAGAGCACAAAATAATGAGTTCATAGCCTTAGCATTGCTCTTTACAGTTCTTACTTCCTCTTCGGTCCACTTGGAAGCTCTTTCATCTATAGGCAATGTTACACCATCTTGGATTGCAATCCAAGAATCCATGTTGGTAGCCATAATAAGTTGCTTCATACGAAGCTTCCAATAACCAAAGTTGTTCCCATCAAACAATGGTGACCTAGTGAATTATTGGCCCTCAGCAAAAGCGGGAACGGGAATCGATTGGGATGACATATCAATAGATCTCTTTGGTTTAACTCAAAGACCTGCTCTGATACCACTTGTTGGTCCCGAGTTGATGGCAATTACCCAAGAGGGGAGGGGTGAATTGGGTATTTAAAAATTTATAACTTAAACAGAAACTTTACCCCAGATTAATCTAGTCCCCTTAATGAAGAAACGAAATGGAAAGCAATTATAATGTAGAGAGCAGAAATATAAATCAAGCACACAAGATTTTTATAGTGGTTCGGGCAACCTCCCTACTCCACTCTTCCAAGCTCACACTCCTTGTGACTTGGGTTCCACTATTGTATTCTTCCAATACAATTAGAGTCACTGCTCTCTTCTAGATTCTAGCTATAGAGGCATATACAACCAGAGCCTCTTGCTCTCTTCTAGATTCCAGCTCTAGGGGGCATCAACAACACAGCACAAGTAGGTGACGAGTCTCACTCCAATCACACACTACTTTGCTTTTACTTGATCTTAGCTACCCGAGCTAGATCAAGTTCAATACAACAAAAGAAACAATAAGAGAAACTACACTTTACAGTTGTGTAGAAGCAGTTTGGCGCAGAGAAGAACTTGTAGTAATGGCTTTGAAGATTCTGAAATATAGCTCTTGCAACTTGAAGCAAAGTTCTTCCCCTTTGTATGGCTTGATATCTTTGGAGCTCTTGAATGTAGGAGTTAAGCACACTTAATGAATCTCAGCTACTTCCCTCGTCCACCATGAATGCCTTTTATAATTTTGGAGGGAATCCGAACGTTAGAAGGTAGGTGGCGCGCATTTAATGCGCCAACGTTCGAATAAATTCCGACCGTTGCGACCCAAGTCGCAGGTGGAGTCGACTTCGGATGCGACTTTGCCCAAGTCGCAGATGGAGTCGACTTCGGGTGCGACTTCGCCTCTCCGTCGCAACTTCAAGTTCCAGGTCGGGTCGACTTGGGTATCGACTTGACCCAAGTTGCAGGTGAAGTCGACTTCGGGTGCGACTTCACCTTGTCAGGTTCCAAGTCGGAGTCTTGAGTCGACTTTGGCTTCAGACTTCAACTCAAGTCGATCATGGAGTCGACTTGGGTTGCGATTTGACTTGGTCTTTTCAAAATATGCTTTTGATCCTTATTGATTTGCTTCTATCTTGTTTGGCTTTCTAGAATGGCTCCTTATACTTGTAGATCTTGTGATTCTTGAAGAGCTTTACTTTGATTCTTCTTGGATTAGCTTGAACCTTGTGAATCTTTGAAGAACTAGAATTGGTCTTCATAGCTTGAGTTTCTTCATCTTGAAGCATACTTGAATCTTTGTCTTGGACTTGAGAGACTCATTGATAATGATCTTGTTCTCTTGATTTGGTCTTGAGAAAACTCAAGTTGATTCTTGGAATGAGCTTGAAACTGCATCTTTGAGCTTTGAGAACGTCAAGTCGAACTTGGGGTCGACTTCGTCCGCGACTTCGCCCAAGTCGCAACTGGAGTCGACTTCGGGTGCGACTTCAGCATTCTTCCATCCCAATTTCAGCTCTGGAGTGAATCTCCCGATTGAAGTCGATGCTGGAGTCGACTTTGTTTGCAACTTGGCTTCCCAAGTCGCAAGTGGAGTCGACTTGGCCTGCGACTTCACTTGTTCTTCTCCCATTTTCAACTCTGGACAGATTTGGCTTCTTGAAGTCGATCTTAGAGTCGACTTGGGGAACGACTTGGCCTTCCATGCTTTATGTTCTTCAAATGTATATCCCTTAAACATATCCACAAACATGTTAGTAGCCAAGACTTACTCAAATTGATTTGTTAATCATCAAAACATAGATGTAACTTGTTTTCCACATATTTCCAACAATATAGTATAAATCTATTAAAATAGGTAAATATACAATTATACGTAAGAGTTATAGGGCGCTGATTCATTGCAGTAGGGTGCATTGAAATTTCAATGCACCAAGTTGCAAAATCCATTTTTTATATTTTTTAAAATTCTTTCATGAAACTGTTAATCTAAGTGTATTTAACATGTATATTAATTTTTACCGTTTTTTGAGATTTTTAGATATTTTTTGAATTTTTAAAATATCTAAAAATCTCTAAAAATGGTAAAAATTGATACACATATTAAATACACATAGATTAACATTTGTGTGAAAAGAGTTTCAAAAAATATTAAAAAATAGGATTTTGCAGCTGATTGCATTGAAATTTCAATGCACCCTGCTACATTGAATCAGCGCCCAGAGTTATATATGTGCAAATTCCTCTTATTGATCTTATATTGTTTTGTGGATAAATTGATTCTTCTATTGTTGATATAGTTAATAGCAAAAATTGTAAAAATTTTGAAAGAAAATAATAACAAGATTTAAACATAAGCTTATAATTTTTAAAAAATTAATATATGCGGTGCGGGTTGGGACATGGTCGACCTACCTCAACCCTAATTTTGAATCGGGTCAAAATTTCTAACACATCACTATAGCAAGTCAAAAAATATTGATTTTACCTGGTTAAAAATGGGTCGAGTCAAGGCCGGACCACGGGTTGATTTGCCCTAATTTTCACCCCTAATTACAGCCCTTATAGAAAGATTTTTACATTCATGCATACGTAGTTTTGGCTAAATTCATGCTTAACACTTATTTTTGAAAAATTGCAAGGGCACTTATAACTTATCACCCTTATGGGTACTGTTCCTATGCACCCAGGTGTACTTAAGTTCGGTGCACCTGACTGTAAAAACCCAATTTTCATATTTTTTGAAATGTCTTTTGTATAATTGTTAATCTATATCTATTAAACATGTATATCTAGTTTTACCATTTTTAGATTTTTTAGATTTTTTAAAATCGATGACATTTTTCGTAATTTTAAAATAGTAAAACTTGGTATACGTGTTAAAAACACTTATGTTATTAATTGGATAAAAAATTTCAAAAAATAAATAAAAATGGGATAAATGCACTTGGCTACACTGAGGCGAAGTGCACCCCGAGTGTATTCAATCACCTTCCATAACTTATGTGGCGCCCCGAACCGAGGCGTCACATTTGTCCTTACTTCAAGATCTTATCGATTGGTAAGTGTGAATCAGGATTGTTGCCCTGATCACGTGGTGGGTACTTAATTCGGTCTCGTCCAATTTTTTTTTCTTTCATCACATAAAGACACATACTTATCATCAAATCTCAATTATCATTGATAACATTCAAACTTATTTTTGTACAATACAGGTTATTTTAACCTGATCATTTCATACATACATAATTTGAAAACTCCTTATCATATGTTTATGTCATACCATATACAGATCAGCATATTATAAAATTTTCTTCAGACCTTCTTTTTCCTTTCCTTCTTAGCCTGTGATGTACCTGTCTATGGTTTGAAAAGAAAAACGTGAGTCGAAACTCAGTAAGCAAGCGTTTTTCCATTTAAATGCATTTCTCCCGTTTAATAGTAGACACTTATCAAGTGATCTACTATCAACCAGTGGAAACCTTTTCATAAAACTTTTCATAAAACATATGCTTGCAAACTTAACATGTAAACCTCTTTTCCATGAACATAAAAACATTTTTCATAAAACTTCATTTTTCCAAGGACATTCTCATGCCCTTAAAACATTTTCCATAAAACCTTTTTAAAAAAAGCATATGCATCATACAATACGTTTCTGTCTGTCTGGTAGGTGACACTTACTAAGTGATCACCCTTTCCTCCTTAAGAGAGAAACCATTTCATTTGATAACTCGCGAGCCAGGCAGTTATCCGTGTTCTTCTCCCATTTCAAGGAGGGCGCCGCCGGCATTTCGCCTTTTGAAGCGACTTGGCCTATGTAGAGAGGGCCCATCTTGCAACCGCGCCCGGTCTGCATATCCTCTACAGTAGACTTAGTACATAACTCACGTGCACATTCTTTTCTCCATATTCATATGCTAGCATGCTTTTTATAAAACTCCACAGAGCCTAGTCTGTGACTTTTCCTTTTCAAAACTCGACGCTAGCATGTCATTTTAAAATAGTACAAACCTTGGCTTGTATTCCCATTTCTAACTTGAAAACTTGGCACAACCCAAGTTAACAAGTTAATAAAAATATTTTGTAAGGATGACTAACCTCAAATAATTTTGAAAACATTTAAATAACACATTTCTAAATCATTTGCAATGCTCGAGGGAAACATTTGAAATAAAAATATTTTTAAATTATCGAATAAGTAATAATTTTTTTTGAATGATAAAACAATTTTAAAAATATTTGAAACCAAAAGACTTTTCCATTTATGGGCTTTTCATGATCAAAGGATATGCAAACACATAATTTCATTCAATATCATATACTTTGTCCACATGACACATTGTACATTTTTATGTGTGATATGCTTATATAATCCTTTGAACATTACTCAAATCATTTTATAAAATCCATTTATCGTGTTGGCCTTCCTTAAATCCATTGTGAAACAATAGTGTTTGGAAATTTCAAGATAAATCAATATATAAAGGACTTTTGAAAACTTTTGAAAACATGTCATTAAAACACTTTGAAATCTTTTGATAAAACTATTTTCAAAAATTTATTCAAAATATTATTTTAAAAACTCATTTTCCTTTCATTGCAACCTTCTCAACATTTCCATTTCAACGTTTCCATCTCCTCATTTCTTAACATTTAAAAGGATTTGCTTATGATGAAACAATTTCCAAAAACATTTCAAGGTTGCAAAATAAAATCATATTTTAAAAAGATTGCTTTCTTACCTTTGTTTTGCTTCAGTCTGAATCCTTTATCCTTTCTTTTCCTTTTCCTATACAATTGAAAATGATATACATACTTTATCATACATATGTTATATTCATTTATGACCTTATTTTCCTCCATAATTTCTTATAGAGGTTAAACTTAAAAATACTTGGTCATTATTTCTTTATGTGGATTTTATCCATAAATCCTTAAAAATTCCATTCATAGATTTAAATATTAATCTCAAATTTTCTCCAAAATCACGCTGTTTACTGTAGCAATCACTGTAGCAAATCACTGTTCACCCGAGGTTACTGTTCACAAACGTGGTTAGTGTTCATGCGTTCCAAAAATTGACATTTTTTCTAAAAATAAAAAATACCATGATATAGCTTATGCTTAGTATATCATGGAAAATTTCATACATTTTAATTTTATCATCATTTACTTGGCTAAATAAATCACTTTCTCCATATACTAAAAATCAACATAAATTCACTTAAGCATAATCCTTAATTCTAAAAATATGAAATTAATATATCATCATTCCAACATCATATTTATCATATTCATACATCCAAAATCATAATTTATAAATTTTGGAGCATTATTTTCACATATCATATGCTATCTTCTCGAATGCTCTATCTTTGCTCCAAAATTTTGATGTTTTGGCATAATTCCAATTAAGCATTATATCTATACTTATTTTCTCATGCTTAGGAATTATCTAAGAATGTTTCTACCCTAATTAATATTTAAAAGAAATTTAGGTAGAAATCACTTACCCGAAGTGGAGATACGCCTCTTTTTCTCACACTTTCTCTGTCCAACTTTTTCCTTCTTTCTCTAAAGGCCAAAAACGTGTTTGAGGGTGAGAATGCTTGAAAATTTTCAAGCTTAGAGTGCCTTTGGTCGTTCTCACCTTGCCTCCTATTTATAGTTTTTGATTTTTCATCAAATTGGATTTTACCCCCTTAGCTTGAGGTATTTAATTATAAAAATGTATTTTTTTATAATTTTGAAAATGCATGGAGCTTTGTGCAGCCAACCTAGGCCTGCTCCAGCCCACCCTATGCAGCCCTATTTTTCCTTATTTTTTTGATTTTTTAAATTAATTAATTTAGGCTAAATAAATCCTAGCTGTTGATTTAAGATGATGATGATCATGGACCGTTGATCTTGGTCAAAATTCTAGCGACCCTAGACTTCCATGCCCCTGCTCCATCTGCCCTTTTCATTTAATTTTTTATTTTTTATTATTTATTTTATTAAAAAGTCAAAAGTAGATTTAATTAAAAGTTAAGCTACTTTTTCGATCTCTATTTGACGCTTCATCTTGACCTTTGATTTGTGATTTTCATCACATCTTAATCCATTCATCATGTTCATCATGAATTTTTAACCATCCATAAAAAATTTCATCGAATTCCGACGCCCGGATTGCAAATTATGATTTTTTTTCTATTTTTCCACTAAAATCTAAATTTGTATTAAAATAATAAAAAGTAATGCTATTTTGTCTTGTAGTGATTAAATTTCTATTTCGTCTTTTTGTGATTAAGTTAATCCAAGTGATTAATTCTTAATCACGTGTCTTAATCCTCGGTTACTATTCACGTGCACTATTCACGTGGGTTAAATTCTTAATTGCATTATTTTAACCTCTAGTACACACATTTGCAAATATAACATTTTTCATGAATTTTATTTATTATAAAAATCCGTACAAAAATCTATGTGTTATTCTAGGATTGCGGGTTTCACAACTTATTTATCTGAAACTATAGGCATATTACTTCCGTTAGGGTACCACTTTATTGTCTTACGTTGATTGACAGACTTAAAAATTTTAAGAAAATGATGAAAATCACCCTATGAAAAAATAAAATGATTATTAATTGGAAACTATTATTTCCGCTGCAAATATTGTAAAATTATTTTAAAAGAAAATATATTATAAAATAATAATATATTGATAAATATTTAAATAATAAAAAATCAATTCAATGTATAAAATTATAAAATAGTTTAAAATATAAAAATGAGTTTTAGAAATATTATTCACATAACATTAATTTATTTCATATCTATTAGTTTTTGAAAATTTTCTTGACAAGTAACTTAAAAATAAAATTTCCACTATTACAGAAAATACCTTCAAATACATAAATATTCATTTTGAAAATATTCCTTACATCAAATTGATCTATTTCATGTTAGCTATGTTTTGAAATTCTGACAATAAATATTTTAAAATTTTAATTTTAAAAATTATAACCAATAAGAGCCGAGTTGACCTTTCTTGAAAATGACTACAGGTGCAATCCTTGAAAACGAAAGGCAAGTCCGTACTTCAGCTCAGTAGGCTTCTCAATCAGAACATGACATTATAATTAGAGGTGTTAATGGTCATGGTCAACCCGTTAACCCGCTCGTTCAACCCGTTAATAAATGGGTTTGGGTTGAGATTTTTGAATAAATGGGTTATGATCCGCCAACCCGTTCAACCATTTAATTAAATAAACGGATTAGGATTGAGGCTTCGCAACCCGTCAACCCGTCCAACCCGTTCAACCCGTATAACTCATTTAATATAATATATTATAATATATATATGTAATATTTATAACAAGAATTGGCATTAAGGAGATGACTTAAGATTGGAACTGATGTTTTCAAGCCAAAATAAATTAAATTCAGGTATGTTAGCTTCAAATTATTTAATTTATTTAAATTTACAGACTTTATTAAAGATTTTTAGCATGAAAATTAGTAACAAACACAACCCGTTAACAACCCGTTAACCCGTTTATTAAATGGATTGTAAATGGGTTAGGGTTGAAGTTTTTTAAATGGGTTAATAAACGGATTAGGGTTGAGATATATTAAATGGGTTAGGTTTAGGATTAAGCTCCAACCCGTTCAACCCGATCCGTTAACAACCCTAATTATAATGATGATTGGCAAAACTTGCTGCCCGAGGCATGTAATTAAGATCATAGCCTTCTGGGCCTTGCGAAGCTATTCAATAATAAATGGAATGCAGGTGCTGGTTCAATGCATCCGGCTTCAATACTCCTCGAGGCATATATTTACTTTTTTATTTTTTTTCAAAATTTTTTCATGAACTTGTTAATCTAAGTGTATTTAACATGTGTATTAATTTTTACTATTTTTGAAGATTTTTATATATTTATTTTGAATTTTTAAAAATCAGAAAAAATATCTAAAAATCTCGAAAAATGGTAAACATTTATATACATATTAAATACACTTATATTAACATTTTTGTAAAAAAAATTTCAAAAAATAAAAAAAAGGTGAAGTACACCCGGGAGCATTGAGGCTGAGCCCGGGTGCATTGAACCAGCACTCCATAAACTACATGGGGTTATCCTCGCTGACGAGCCGCAGTCTTGTATGGGGTGTTTTAAGCATATAAGATTTTTGGATTGAATCAGTATTTTCAATACGATTTTTCAATTCTTAAGATAGTTTTTCAATTTCCAATACAATTTTACTTATTTCTGATACACATCATTATATTCTTATCTTAGATACAGATTCAATTCAAGAATCTTATATAGTTTGAAACAGACCCTTAAAAAATGTCACCCTGCAGGAGATCTATAGAAGGATGATATTTACCGGGACATTTCTATAAAACCCATTCTATTTTTAAAATCTTGATAGTTGATAGAAAATCTACTTCATCTATTATATTTAGTATCATTTATAGTATCTTGGAAACTCTTTTATTTTTTTAATTTCACTGTATATGGATCCTATCTATAGATTTGTAAAATCTACATAATAAAATAATTCAATATTAAAATATCAACTTTAAAGTAGTTTTTTTAACATCTAAATTATCTAAAATATCAATAATATGTAGATAAATGATCGTATAAAGTATTGTTATATTCTAATATATGTGTGAATGGATCTAAGTATTTTTTATAATTTACACAAGAATGCACATATTTTTGAGCAAATGTGGCCCATCCGCACATTGGATTTGGGATGAAACTTAACCTCTTAGCTAAAGAAATGGTGTAAAATACAATGAATAGTTTAGATTTTACATCAAGGATTAATATAGAAAACCTAATTTTATAGAAGTATTCCCGATTTATTTATCTCTAACGATAAGCTTGCAAGCGCGGCTGGGTTGTTACGGATATAAAGGTAAAGAGCTCTCCTTTGAGAAGGGGATAGAGATCCGGGGAAAATTACTTCAGCTTCGTATCACGCATTCCTCGTAACCACAAACTTTAAATAATGGTTCTTTGGTCACAGTCGTCCTATGATTTTTTAGATGATCTTATATTTATGAGTCACTATTTTAACATAAAAATATGAGTTTTTCTCTTTTTATTTTTAATTTTTCTCTCTCTCAATGTTTTAAGCCTCTTAATCTAGTTTTGACAACATTCAAACTACTTTGGATTTAATAGATAACAAAAATACAAGAAAATATCTTAAAATCTAAAAAATATTCTTTTTAAGATAGTCTTCACATTATTTTAAAAGTTTAATTTCTAATATTATGATATAAAACTATAAGAAAATACCTCAAAAATACAAAGATGTTTACATTTAAAAATATTCCCCAATTAAATAGATTCAAAATTTTAAGAATTTTAATAATAAAAATTCTTAAATTTAGTTTCTAATACTACAATTGAAAAGTCTAGAAAATACCTTAAAATATAAAAATTTTGTATTCAAAAAATATTCCTCAAATTAAAGAATTTTTTTTGCACCTATAAGACTTTGAAAATTCTCACAACAACTAAATTTCAAGTTTAGTTTTAATATTACAATAGAAAAATCTAACATAATACCTTAAAAAATAAAAGATTTTATTTTAAATGATATTCATTATATTAAATATATCTATTTCATATCTATCATATCAAATTTAAAACATTATTTTTGCCCATAAGATTTTGAAAATTCTCACAATAAATAATGGACAAGTTTAGTTTTAGTATTTTAATAGAAAATCTAATATAATAACTTAAAAATAAAATCTTTTATTTTAAATGATGTTCTTTATATAAAATGTATCTATTTCACGTCTATCATATTTTCAATGGTAAATAAGTTTTAAAATTTATTTTCCAAGCTTTCTAAATTTTAAAGGTATTATTTTATCATGAAGATTTTTAAAATTTTATGGACATAAAGTATATCTATGTAATATAAGAAATATTGTTCATAAACTCATTGTAAGTGCATGGGTCATAAATTGTAGTATATAAAATATCGATCCACAAAGAATTCAAGACTTAAAATTTTGTTTTAAATGCTTTCTTATTGAATTTCAAGAGAGTGATGTGAATAGAAAGGTAAAAAGTTAGAGAGAGAGAAAATAAAATTTAAAATTGAATATTAAAAGGCAAAGATGAAAGTACCTAGGATATAGGATTTCACATGTGTCTTTCACAACAAGTATGTTGTATAATTATTTAATCTAGATATTATTTGTTAAAGGAGAACAAACCTTAGGGGATGTTTGGGAATAAACTTTTGCGTGGGAACGTGGTAAACGGTCGAATATGGGACGACGTGGTAGCTGGTTGTGTACTGACAGCTAGTTGCGTACTGCCAGCCTTTATCAAATGCTGGACGCCTCGGATGCGCAAGCTGTGAACGGCGCAATGGCTGGACTCCTGTGAACGGCCGTGGGTTCCTAAAATCAACGGGAATTAATAATATATTATGAAATATGCATATTCTTGATACATATAGAATTTTATTTAATTTATATATTATTTAGTAGATTTAATAAATGTAGGTCAAAAATTATGTTATTTTCAATTATAGGTTTTAAGTAAGATTTGTAATAAAATTATAATTTTTAAATATAATATAAAAATTATTTTAAATAATTGATTTGGAATTGAAATAAAAAATGACTGATATCAAAAAAATAGAATATGGCAAGCTTAAAAAGGACTCAACATAAAATAGGTTAAGGTAAAAGGATTTGACAATAATATAAGAGCATAATCAATTTCGAACAAAATTTATCTAAGCCAAATTGCACCACCTTAATCGAACTTGGTTGTTTTAACTTATTTTTTTATTTTTTTTGTACAGTTCCCCGAAAATTTTTAAAATTTTTAATTTGATGAAAAAAGTAAGGTAATTGAGTATGACTTTTATATTTTCATTTCCTATTTTCCATTTTGATTCACCTTTAAATAAACACATATTAACTGTCTAAAAATTAGATATATGTTACAGATTATCTTAAGTCTACTAATCGTAGTAGACATATTAATGGAAAATTAATATATATAGGAGCCCACTCGTGTACATTTAGTCATATTTTAAGCTAAAATAAAATTTTTATTTTTTCATTATTTTTTAATTTTTCTTCATAAGCATGTTTTACTAAGTGTATTTAATCAGAGCCCAATCGCATGCACCCGCGCTACATACTCCCGGGCGCATACACCTATTTTTAAAATTTTTTTTAAATTTTTTTTACAATATTATTAATCTATATGTATGTAAGATGTGTATAAATTTTTAACATTTTTAGAGTATTTTAGACATTTATTTTTGATTTTTAAAAATCAGTTTTCAAAAATAAAAAATAAAAATCTAAAATTCTCCAAAAAGGTTTAAAATTTATACACATCTTAAATACATATAGATTTACAATATTGTAAAAAAATTTGAAAAAAATAAAAAAAATAGGTGTATGTGCTCAGGCGCATGCGATCGGGGTCCTATTTAATCAATATACTAAGTTTTGCTATTTTACATACTTGTGTATATTTATTACTAATTTTTAAAAAATCATTAATTTCAGGGGCATCTAAGTCATTTTTCACCCTTTAAAAAATTGATTTTTAAAAGTTTAAAATACACACATAAAAGTATTGCAAAATAGTAAAACTTTGTATGTGTATTATATATACTTAGAAAAATATATTTGGAAAAAAAATATATAACTAATTATATAAAAAATGCTTTTGTTGGTCCCGACTTAATGGCAAAACCCAAGAGGGGAGGGGTGAATTGGGTTCTTAAAAATTTCTCGGTAAAATTAAAACTTAACCCCTTGTAAACTTAATCCCCTTGATTGAAACTGTGAGAGAGCAATGAAGTAAAGAGAGCAATGAAGTAAAACAACAGGCAAGATTTATAGTGGTTCGGGCAACCTCTCCCTACTCCACTCTTCCAAGCTCACACACCGTTGTGACTTGGGTTCCACTATGTATTCCGCGAATACACTTAGAGACTCCGCTCTCTTCTAGATTCCAGCTCTAGGGGGCATACACAAACAGAGCCTATGCTCTCTTCTAGATTCTAGCTCTAGGGGGCTTGTACACTTAATACAAGTAAGTGATGAGTTAAACTCCAATCACAACTCTACTTGCAACGTCTTGGTTTGTTACAATACACTCAAACCAAGACCAATAACAAAGAGTAATGAAAATAAGGAAGATCTACACTTTACAGAGTTGTGTAGGCAAGATTGAGCTTGAGGAAGAACTTGTAGAAGCAACCGGTTGTATGTCGTTGAAGCTACTTGCAACTTGAAGCTCTTTCTTCCTTTGAAAGTGTATAGATCACTCAAATTTAGAGAAAAGCAAGTAGAAGCTCTTGTTTGCACTTCTTTTCTCTCTTTAGACAATGTAGTGTGTGTATTCTCGTTTGCTTAAATGTCTATTTATAGAATGAGGAAGATTTGAACGTTATAGAAGTGGTTGGCGCGCAATAAATGTTCCAACGTTCAAAAATTCGAACGTTGGTTTCCCAAGTCGCAAGTGGAGTCGACTTCGTCTGCGACTTGGCTTCCCAAGTCGCAACTGGAGTCGACTTCGTGTACGACTTCAGTTCCGCATTTCTGAAGTCTGAGTCTGGGTCGACTTGGTTTCAGACTTGACCTCAAGTCGATATTGGAGTCGACTTGGGTTGCGACTTGACCTGTCTTTGTGCTGAAATTTGCTTGGTCCTTGTTTGATTTCCTCTAGCTTGCTTAGCTTTCTTTCTTGAATCTTCTTACTTCTGAAATGACTTCTTATATTTGTAAATCTTCTTGAAGGACTTGTCTTAGATAGTAGTCTACATGACTTGAACTTCTTCATCTTCAACTTATGTTCGAAGTTGTGCCTTGGACTTGAGAATTGATAATGAGATTATACCCTTGATTTGGATTTGAAAAATCCCAAGTTGATCTTGAAAATGAGCTTGAGTCTGTATTTTGGTCTTTGAAGAACTGAAGTCGAACTCGGGGTCGACTTCATCTGCGACTTCACCCAAGTCGCACCTGGAGTCGACTTCGTCTACGACTTCGGCATTTTTGTGCCCCAAAAATCAGCTCTGGAGTGTTTTTGCCGTTTGAAGTCGATGCTGGAGTCGACTTCGTTTGCGACTTGGCTTCCCAAGTCGCAAGTGGAGTCGACTTGGCCTGCGACTTCACCTGCTTTTCCTTCCATTTTGAATTTTGCTGTGTGGTCTGTTTTGGAGTCGAATATGGAGTCGACTTTGGAATCGACTTCACCCTAAGTCGAAGTCCAAGTCGACTTGGATATCGACTTGGCTAATTCATTCCTTAAATCATTAAGCAAAATCATCAGTAATCACCTTATACTCAATTTTAACTTTGTTAATCATCAAAACTCATGCTTTGGTCAATTTTGTTTTGCTTTAAACATTATTTCCAACAATCTCCCCCTTTTTGATGATTGACAAAACTAAATTGAGCTTGTACCAATCAAGATAATCATATTCATATAGTTTTCGAAACAGATCATATCTTTCAAACAGAGTATAGTAAATATGAAACATATAGCAAGCATGAAACACATATATGAGCATAAACAATTTCATAAATCAATACAGATTACACTGTAAAGCAAAAATGAAACCTAGATACAAACTACCCGACCCAAAATGCTCTAAAAACTCTCAAAAACAACTCTATTCCTATTTTATCTCCCCCTTTTTGTCAATCTTTCAAAAATGGTTTAATCACCAGGATTTGGTGAATTGAAATTGGGAAATGGGATATGATGATTGAATGGGTTTGATAGGACGAACATGAGCAAAAGAATAGAAGGAAGAAACTGGAGCAGGAGTCGGATCTCGATGAACTGATCCTGAATCGAAAGGATCAAGCTCCGGTATGGGTCAATTTTTGTGTCGCCCCGATGCAAGATGGTATCTAATGGTACGCATTTCCCGATCGATTCGATCTTGTCGGGAATGCATATCATTAATGGCAGTAAGAACTTCGGTCACTAGACTGGTCATTCGATCCTCTTGATGACCCATTTCCTCTCGTAGAGCAGATATCTCTTCTTTGATGCTTTGTAATGTGACCTCTTGAGTTGACGGTGGAGGCGCCCGATCAGGTGCAGCAGATCCCTGTGGAGAGTAGGATCCGTGTGTCATAGGAGATACTGGCTCCTCGGGAACGTCTCGAGGTGGAGTAGATGGTGCTCGGGAGGCTGCTCCCCTCAGTCTGTGCATGACCTTCTTGCTCACGAGCTGGTTTGCCTAGCTTTTCTCGTATCCTGTCATCCCTAAACTGCTCCAAATTTATCTTCATTCGTTGGAGCAATGCCTTATTAATGGCATTTGTGGTTTTAGGGACTTCAAATGGTTCCCCTTCAATATCCACCTCGAAGTGTTCTAGGATCCTCGTAATCCAAGTCCCGTAGGGTAGAACACCTCTCGGATTGTCCTTTCTGCATGCCAAGGCTTCTAAGAATAATCTGGGAAGACTGATCTTAACCTTGTTGACCAATTTCCATAGAATCATGGCCTCCTGTGGGTTGAGCTGATTCCTTCCGCCGCCTTTCGGATAGATGCAGTGGACAATGAGTAAGCGGAGGACTCTCAGCCGTGGAGAAAGATCCATGTAGTGTAGGAACTTGGTTCCTGCATGATACTTGTTACTCTTGGTTAGCTCATTGTAGATTTTCTCCACTGTAAGATCCCGGGGAAGTGATTCTTCTTCCGATTGAACTTCAAGAATTCTTCCTATTCTCTGTATTGCTTCATTCTGATTTGGGTTATTCATAGTCCCAAAATACATCTCTGTTCCTTTGCCAAAGGTTGAAAAATTGTTATCATCCCACATATAATAGAACATCCTTGTCAGATCGGGATATACCCTTTCATCTGTCTTTAACAACTGTATCCATTCTTGAAAATCCAATAACTCTTCTATATCGAATTCATAATCGTTGAGAAATTTGAAATCGATAATCTTTGGAATGAATACCTTTCTCTCGTAGAAGTTCTTATAGAAGCGACTGTGTTGAATCTCTGTTCTGAAGTATGTTGTGGGCATTTTCAGGACTTGCCCTTTTGTGATCGGGATTCTTCCTGAATTTGAGCTTTGAGGTTGACTTTCCGACCTCGGAGCTCGACCTGATGATTGGGTAGCGGTTTGAAATCTAACCCTTCTACCCGTTGAGGTTGAAGGTTCCTCTCTGGCTCGTTTCGCAGGAGTCCTTTGTCTCCTAGGAATTTCTTCCTCTGTATTTGACCTTGAAGGTCTAGGCACGGGTCTTTGTGTTGGTTTGGAGACTGCTAGCTTTGGGAGTCTTGGTTTTGGAGCCATTGGATTGGGATTTAAGAGAAGGAAAGTGACTGAGGAAAATGAGAGAGACAGAGGAAACCAGTGCTGGAGAAATAGAAATAAGGAAAGAGAGAGGACTTGGAGAGAAGCTGAGACTTGAGAGAGAAAATGAGAAAGAGAAAGTCTTTGCCGGAGAGAAAGAAGGAGATGAGCTACAGCCGGAAAACAGGAAGAGAGAGAGAGAGAGAGAGCGCTGGCCGGAGACTCGAAATCGCCGGGAGAGAAGAGAAAAGTCGCTGAAAGTGGCGGGAGAAAGAGGAGGAAGAAGAAAGAAAGAGGAGGAAGAAGAAAAAGAGAAGGGGGAAGGCGAGCCGTTGCGCGCGCGGAGTCGACTTTGCCCTAGGCGAAGTCGACTTCGACCCAGTGGAGTCGACTTCACCTCAGGGGCGGAGTCGACTTCGCTTCTCCCAAGTCGACTTCACTGGAGTCAACTTGACTTTTCTGGAGTCGACTTGACTCATCGACTTGGCTCCTTTTAGATCAGATTTGTCTAATTCTTCCTAGTTTAATTCTATCATCCCCATATCATTTTTAATTTTATAAAATAATTCCTTTGCTAGAGGTTTGGTAAAGATATCAGCAATTTGATATTCAGTTTTCACATATTCTAAGCAAATATCATGATTCTCAACATGTTCTCTAATAAAATGATGTCTCACATCTATATGCTTTGTTCTTGAATGCAGTACAGGATTCTTAGTCAAATATATAGCACTTGTATTGTCACATTTAATAGGAATATTGAAATAATAAATGCCATAATCTTTCAATTATTGTTTCATCCAAAGTAGTTGGGCACAACAGCTTCCGGCGGCTATATATTCGACTTTCGCAGTAGATAGGGCAACACTGGTTTGTTTCCTTGAGTACCATGAAACCAACATATTTCCAAGAAATTGACAAGTTCCACTGGTACTTTTTCTATCTACTTTGTAACTGGCAAAATCCGCATCCGAATAGCCGATTAAGTCAAGTGTTGACCCCTTTGGATACCATAGTCCAAGATTGATAGTATTTATCAAATATTTAAAGATTCTTTTTACAGCCAATAGATGTGATTCTTTAGGACATGCTTGAAATCTAGAGCACATACAAACACTGAATAAAATATCTGGTCTAGAAGCAGTTAAATATAACAATGATCCTATCATGCTTCTATAGAGCTTTTGATCGATACATTTACCGTTTTCGTCTATGTCGATTTTGATCGTAGAACTCATTGGTGTATTTGCTCCTTTACCATTTTGCATTCCAAATTTCTTGAGCATTTCTTTGACATATTTGGACTGATTTACAAATATCCCTTCTTTTTGCTGCTTGATTTGTAGCCCGAGAAAGAAATTCAATTCTCCCATCATGCTCATTTCGAATTCGCTCTGCATGATTTTAGAAAATTCTTGGCATAAAGTTTCGTCAGTAGCTCCAAATATTATATCGTCTACATAAATTTGTACAATTAAAATATTTTTACTTTATACTTAATGAACAAGGTAGTATCAACTTTCCCTCTTTGAAACTCATGATCAATCAAAAATTTATTTAACCGTTCATACCAAGCTCTTGGAGCTTGTTTTAGTCCATATAATGCTTTGGTCAATTTATAAACATATTTTGATTGATCCTTTTCTTCAAATCCTGGGGGTTGTTTAACATATATTTCTTCATTCAAGTATCCGTTCAGAAATGCACTTTTTACATCCATTTGAAACAATTTGAAGTTCATATGAGAAGCAAATGCTAGTAAAATACGTATGGCTTCTAATCTAGCCACGGGTGCGTATGATTCTTCAAAGTCAATTCCTTCTTCTTGGGAATACCCTTTGGCTACTAATCTGGCCTTGTTCCTAATTACAAGTCCGCTTTCGTCTAATTTGTTCCTAAACACCCATTTGGTACCAATAATTGTATGACAATCTGGTCTAGGAACTAAATGCCATACATCATTTCTTTCAAATTGATTTAGCTTTTCTTGCATTGCAATGACCCAGCTTTCATCATTAAGAGCTTGTTCAATGGTAGTTGGTTTGATCTTGGACACAAAAGTATATTGTCCACAAATGTTTTGCTTTGATATTCTAGTTTTTACTCATTCATATACATTTCCAATGACTTGCTTAATTGGATGGGCATTTTTGAACTTTAAATCAGTTGGAGGTTTGTAAGAGTCATTACCTTCACTTACCTCTTCCTCCATGAGATTTTCTGGCTTGAGCTCGATTTTCTTTGGTTGTTCTTGTTGGAAACAATGTTTAAAACAATAAAAATTGACCAAATCTTGAGTTTTGATGATTAACAAGAACTAATTTTGAGTATATAAAAGGTACTAATGTGTTTGCTAAATGTTTAAGGAAAGCAAAGAGGTCAAGTCGATCTCCAAGTCGACTTGGACTTCGACTTGGGTGAAGTCGATCCCAAAGTCGACTCAAATATCGACTTGAGAATGAATCCCAAAAGGCAACA
Organism: Annona cherimola; assembly: GCA_030490835.1. Classification (NCBI taxonomy): domain Eukaryota; kingdom Viridiplantae; phylum Streptophyta; class Magnoliopsida; order Magnoliales; family Annonaceae; genus Annona; species Annona cherimola. The sequence goes on from CM059972.1 coordinate 48,631,404, forward strand.
GGTGAAGTCGCAGGTCAAGTCGACTCCACTTGCGACTTGGGAAGTCAAGTCGCAGACGAAGTCGACTCCAGCATCGACTTGGAGTATCCAGAGTTGAAAAGTGAAAACGAACATAACGAAGTCGCAAACGAAGTCGACTCCAGGTGCGACTTGGGTGAAGTCGCAGGCCAGGTCGACTCCATCCACGACTTGAGAAGTTCAAACTTCAAAGATGCAGTTTTCAAGCTATTTAAGAGGATTTATCACTCAAGTCCAAGGAATCAAGATGAAAAACAAATGAGTCAAATTCAAAGTCAAGATTCATGTTCTACATCAAATCAAGTCTATCAAGCTCAAAGACAAAGATACAAGTATGATTCAAACAATGTCTATCAAGACTCCATCCACGACTTGAGAAGTTCAAACTTCAAAGATGCAGTTTTCAAGCTATTCAAGAGGATTTATCACTCAAGTCCAAGGAATCAAGATGAAAAATAAATGAGTCAAATTCAAAGTCAAGATTCATGTTCTACATCAAATCAAGTCTATCAAGCTCAAAGACAAAGATACAAGTATGATTCAAACAATGGCTATCAAGACTACATAAGTCAAATATGCATGAATCATCTAAGCAAGAATCAAGCTTTCCCAAGACTCATAAGAATCAAGCCAATCCAAGATAGAAGAACACAACTTGAAGATCAAAGCAGGTTCAGCAAAACCCGAGCCAAGTCGCAGGCCAAGTCGACTTCAGGATCGACTTGGGTCGAAGTCTGAAGTCAAGTCGACCAAGCCTAAGACTTGGGAATCCGAAGAACTGGAGTCGCAGACGAAGTCGACTCCATATGCGACTTGGGTAGCCAAGTCGCATCCCAGGTCGACTCTACCTTCGACTTGGGTATAACGTTCAAATTTTCGAACGTTGGAGCTCATTTATTGCGCGCCAACAACCTCCACAACGTTCATATTTTCTTCCCTCTATAAGAGGACCCTCAAATGAACGTGAAAATAACAACAAGATAACACAAGACACTACTACAAAGTTCAAAGAGAGAGAAGAAGTAAAAGAAAGGTTTCCTATTTGCTTTTCTCCATTATTGAGTGGTCCGTATACATTCTAAGGAAGAAGAAAGCTTCAAGTTGCTAGCGCCTTCATCAATATTCATCCAAAGCTACTTCTACAACTTCTTCCTCATGCTAAATCTGCCTACACAAATCTGTAAAGTGTAGTTTCATTTATTTCATTGTCTTGTTGTATAAATCTTGATTTAGCTTGGGTAGCTAAGATCAAGTATATGCAAAGTAGGGTGTGATTGGAGTGAGACTCATCACCTACTTTTGCATGTGAGTTGTTTATGCCCCCTAGAGCTAGAATCTAGAAGAGAGCAAGTGGCTCTAGTTGTATATGCCCCCTAGAGCTGGAATCTAGAAGAGAGCGGTGACTCTAAGTGTATTCGTGGAATACATAGTGGAACCCAAGTCACAACAGAGTGTGAGCTTGGAAGAGTGGAGTAGGGAAGGTTTGCCCGAACCACTATAAATCTTGTGTTATATTTCTTTTTACTGCTTTATCTTTATTGCTCTCTAGCTCTTTTCAAAAGGGGATTAATTACTCAAGGGGTTAAGTCTTTATTTACCAAAGATTTTTAAAGAACCCAATTCACCCCTCCCCTCTTGGGTTTTGCCACTAACTCGGGACCAACAGTTCTTTTCCTTTTGTTTCATCTGCATCACTTAACTCATCCTCCTTTCTCGGAGTTTGGTTAAATTCATCAAAGACAACATGTATCGACTCTTCTACAACTTGGTTTCGTTTATTGAATACTCTATATGCTTTGCTATTTGATGAGTAACCAAGGAATATTGCCTCATCACTTTTAGCATCAAGTTTTCCTAAGTTGGTTTTTCCATTGTTCAACACATAGCATGTGCATCCAAAAGCATGAAAATAAGAGATATTTGGTTTCCTTCCTTTCCATAGCTCGTATGGGGTCTTTTTCAAGATTGCTCTAATGGTAACTCGATTCAAAACATGACAAGCTGTATTTACAGCTTCACCCCAAAATTTCTTGGATAGTTTGCTCTCATTTAGCATTGTTCTAGCCATCTCTTGTATAGTTCTATTTTTCCTTTCAACTACTCCATTTTGTTATGGAGTTCTTGGTGCAGAAAATGTGTGATGAATTCCTTTTTCATTACATAGTTCTATGAATCGTTTGTTTTCAAATTCACCACCATGATCACTTCTTATAGTTATAATAGTACTTGGTTTTTCATTTTGCACCAAATTTACAAAAGTTGCAAACATAGGGAAGGCTTCATCTTTGCTAGCTAAGAGAATTATCCATGTGAATCTTGAAAAATCATCAACAATTACAAACACATATTTCTTTCCACCAATGGTTAAAATATCGGAAGGCCCATATAGATCCATGTGTAGCAATTCAAGTGGCCTAGTGGTGGAAATTTTTTTTTTGGTAGAGAAAGGCATTTTAGGTTGTTTTGATAATTGACATGCCTTGCAAATTTTGTCCTTGTCATATTTCAACTTTGGCAATCCTTCTACCAAACTCTTTTTCCATATGGTCTTTATATTTCCCATGTTTATATGTTCGAGCCTTTTATGCCAAATCCATGGATCATTATCAATGACCATTAGACATTGACCATCTAATTCATCAAGTATGGCCATTAGACATTGACCATCTAATTCATCAAGTGAAACCAAATATACATTTCCATGTCTTTTTCAACTAAACATGATATGTTCTCCATCAAATACATTACATATGGATGATTCAAACACAACCTTGTATCCTTTGTCACATAATTGACTAATGCTCATTAGATTGTGCTTGAGTCCTTCAACAAACAAAACATCTTCCATGTATGCATTTGAAATACTATATATGTTTCCCTTACCTTTAATTTTACCTTTCTCATTATTACCAAAGGCAACTGTTCCATCGTTGCAAGGCTTAAGTTTATGAAATAAACTTCTTTCTCCGGTCATATGCCTTGAACAACCACTGTCCATGAACCATACATTGTTTGCCTTTGCCTTAAAACATATCTGAAAAATAAACAAGTAAATCTTATCTCTTTGGTACCCATTTTATGGGTCCGTTTGGGTTAGTTAACCTTTGAAGTTTGAGTTGATCCATCTTTGATCCCATAAAACCAATGCATTTTGGCATCCAAACCAATTTAGCACCTCGGCTTTGCAGTTTTCTTAGTTTACATTGATATATCTTATGTCCAAACTTGTTGCAGAAGTTACAAGCTCCCGGAAGTCTAGAAATAGGGAGCCATTTGGTAATTTGTTCATTAGTTGGTCTTTTTGTACAAACTGTTCGATTTATTTTAGTAAAATTGGTTTTGATATTATTTCTTGGAGCGTTAGTTTCAGTTTGTTCAAGTGCATTGTACCCAAGTCCTTTCTTGCAAGTTTGAGTTGTCATTTTCAAGAACATTTTTACATTTTCTCATGGATTAGAGAACTTGGCAAGAGATTCATTTAATGATTTATTCTCATTTTTAAGTTTTTCTAATTCATTTTCTAAGGTATTCTTTTCATCTTTTAACTTGTCTAATTTTTCAGCAAGTTTACCATTTACAATTATTACTGCATCACATTGTCTTTTCTTAATTGTAAACTTGTTTCCTAATTTCTTTATTTCTTCATATAGTGAATCATAAGCTTGTTGAAGTTCTTCTAGTTCAGTACATTTAAGACATTCATTTGTAGAGAAATTTGAAAAGGATTTCTGTTTGGAGGTTACCTCTTGACTACTCGTGCAGTCCGTTGAAGTGGCTTGATCCTCCAAAGTTTCCATTGCAGCAAAGCATATGTCGGTGTTTGCTATGCAACAGATTCTTGCACAATCTACTTCGCATTCTTCACTTGAGGAGCTATTCGTTGTAGATTCTTCTTCATTTACGTACATGCCTCTTCCTTTGTTTCTTTGAAATCTTTTGTTGTCACCTCGATCTTTTCTTTGTTCCTTTGCCTTGTTTTCTTCGGGCATTGGACATTGGGCTTGCATGTGTCCCGAACCGCCGCATCGGTAACATTTTGTTGTTTCTTTCTTTTTCTCTTTGAAACTTTTTTCTTTAAAATTTCTGAAATTTCTGCCTTTCCTTACAAATTTTCTGAATCGTTTTGTGAGTAGGGCAATCTCATCATCATTTTGTGAAGATGAAGTATCGTCTGAATCTTGTGCGGCTTTTAAGGCAATTTCTCTTTTGCCTTTGTGATGATCTTCATTTCTTTTCTTAATTAGCTCATGTGACATTAATGAGCTAATTAGGTTTTCTAGCTTCAATGTGTTGAGGTCCTTAGCTTCTTCTATCGCAGTAATCTTTGGAGTCCAAGATTCCGGTAGAGCCCTTAAAATCTTCATAACCTGTTCAGATTCAGATATAGCCTTTCCAAGACCTTTCAATGCATTAGTAATTTTAGAAAATCTAGCAAACATCTCAGAAATATTTTCTGTTTCTAGCATTCTAAAATTTTCTAATTCTCCAATCAAAATGTTTCTTCTCGTCCCTTGGACTTGAGAAGTTCCTTCATAGATGGAGGTTAATGTATTCCATATCTCTTTAGCGGTTAAACAAGAGGATACTCTATCATATTCAGATGCTTTGAGAGCACAAAATAGTGAATTCATAGCTTTGGCATTGCTCTTCACGATTCTTACTTCCTCTTCGGTCCACTTGGAAGCTCTTTCATCGATAGGCAAAGTTACACCATCTTGGATTGCAATCCAAGAGTCCATATCGGTAGCCATGATGAGTTGTTTCATTCTTAGCTTCCAATATCCAAAATTGTTCCCATCGAACAATGGTGGCCTAGTAAAGGATTGACCTTCGGCAAATGCGGGAACGGAAGTAAATTGGGATGCCATGTCAATAAGATCTCTTTGGTAAGCTCAAAGACCTGCTCTGATACCACTTGTTGGTCCCGAGTTAATGGCAAAACCCAAGAGGGGAGGGGTGAATTGGGTTCTTAAAAATTCCTCGGTAAAATTAAAACTTAACCCCTTGTAAACTTAATCCCCTTGATTGAAACTGATAGAGAGCAATGAAGTAAAGAGAGCAATGAAGTAAAACAACAGGCAAGATTTATAGTGGTTCGGGAAACCTCTCCCTACTCCACTCTTCCAAGCTCACACACCGTTGTGACTTGGGTTCCACTATGTATTCCGCGAATACACTTAGAGACTCCGCTCTCTTCTAGATTTTAGCTCTAGGGGGCATACACAAACAGAGCCTATCCTCTCTTCTAGATTCTAGCTCTAGGGGGCTTGTACACTTAATACAAGTAGGTGATGAGTTAAACTCCAATCACAACTCTACTTGCGACGTCTTGGTTTGTTACAATACACTCAAACCGAGACCAATAACAAAGAGTAATGAAAATAAGGAAGATCTACACTTTACAGAGTTGTGTAGGCAAGATTGAGCTTGAGGAAGAACTTGTAGAAGCAACCGGTTGTATGTCGTTGAAGCTACTTGCAACTTGAAGCTCTTTCTTCCTTTGAAAGTGTATAGATCACTCAAATTTAGAGAAAAGAAAGTAGAAGCTCTTGCTTGCACTTATTTTCTCTCTTTAGACAATGTAGTGTGTGTATTCTCGTTTGCTTGAGTGTCTATTTATAGAATGGGGTAGATTTGAACGTTATAGAAGTGGTTGGCGCGCAATAAATGTTCCAACGGTCAAAAATTCGAACGTTGGTTCCCCAAGTCGCAGGTGGAGTCGACTTCGTCTGCGACTTGGCTTCCCAAGTCGCAACTGGAGTCGACTTCGTGTGCGACTTCAGTTCCGCGTTTTTCAAGTCTGAGTCTGGGTCGACTTGGTTTCAGACTTGACCTCAAGTCGATATTGGAGTCGACTTGGGTTGCGACTTGACCTGTCTTTGTGCTGAAATTTGCTTGGTCCTTGTTTGATTTCCTCTAACTTGCTTAGCTTTCTTTCTTGAATCTTCTTACTTCTGAAATGACTTCTTATATTTGTAAATCTTCTTGAAGGACTTGTCTTAGATAGTAGTCTTCATGACTTGAACTTCTTCATCTTCAACTTATGTTCGAAGCTGTGCCTTGGACTTGAGAATTGATAATGAGATTGTACCCTTGATTTGGATTTGAAAAATTCCAAGTTGATCTTGAAAATGAGCTTGAGTCTGTATTTTGGTCTTTGAAGAACTCAAGTTGAACTCGGCACCCAAGTCGCACCTGGAGTCGACTTCGTCTGCGACTTCGGCATTTTTGTGCCCCAAAATCAGCTCTGGAGTGTTTTTGCGGTCTGAAGTCGATGCTGGAGTCGACTTCGTTTGCGACTTGGCTTCCCAAGTCGCAAGTGGAGTCGACTTGGCCTGCGACTTCACCTGCTTTTCCTTCCAATTTGAATTTTGCTGTGTGGTCTGTTTTGGAGTCGACTTTGGGATCGACTTCACCCTAAGTCGAAGTCCAAGTCGACTTGGATATCGACTTGGCTAATTCATTCCTTAAATCATTAAGAAAAATCATTAGTAATCACCTTATACTCAATTTTAACTTTGTTAATCATCAAAACTCATGCTTTGGTCAATTTTGTTTTGCTTTAAACATTGTTTCCAAAAGCTTTGAGTTTTGACATGGAATTTGTGTATCGCAGCTGCAGCTCTGAACTCTATTTTTAGGGCATGGAGCATATCAGCACTGTCATTGTGGAACATCAGTGGCAACCCATGCAGCAGTGTCACTGTGGATGACGGCAAGAAAATTGACGATGCAGATATAAATCCCGCCATCAAATGCCAATTTATTTATAGCATTTGCAAATTAATAACTTCATTGATTTAAATAGTGTGGCGCCCCGACCCAAGGTGCCTTGAAGCCTTACTCCGGGATCTTTATCGATTGGTAAACGTGACTTAGGATTGTTGCCCTGATCACACGGTGGGATTTTTATTTGGATCTCGTCCAAATTTTTTTTTCTTTCATTCATTTTCTTTCATCACATAACAAACACTTGTCGCCAATTTTACACATGATACTCGTAATATCTCATCACATAACATCATGCCATCATATATGAACATATCCTTGACATCAATTTCCATATATTATTCATATCATAATAATTGACTTATCTACATCACAAGTTCTTTCAATCTAAACATTTCATACATACATATTTTGAAGATTCCATATAATCATTCATACCATATACAGACTAGTTTGTTGAAAAGTTTTCTTCATACTCTTTTCCTTTTCTGCATGGCCTGTGCAGTACCTGTCTATGGTTGGGGAAAACAAAACATGAGTCAAAACTCAATAAGCGAGCATTTTTCATTTTAAATGCATTTCTCACCTTTCAGTAATAGACGCTTAACAAGCGTTCGACTAGCAATTGGAGGAAACCTTTTCATAAATACCTTTCATAAACATTTCATAATCCCAATTCATGGTAAACATATGCTTGTAAAACTTGACATATAAATTCTTTTTTCCATAGACATATTTATGTTCTAAAATATTTTTCATTGAAGCTCCTTTTCTCATAGGACATTCTCATGTCCTAAAATACTTTTCATAAAATCCTTTTTAAGCATATGCAACATGCAATACGTCTCTGTCCATCTGGTAGGTGACACTTATCAAGTGATCATCCTTCCTTAGGAGAGAAACCCTTCCAGGTGATAGCCCGCGAGCCAGGCGGCTATCCGTGTCCATCTCCTATTGCAGGGAGGGCGCCGCCGGCATTTAGCCTTATTCAAGCGACTCGGCCTATGCAAAGGGGGCCCAATTTGTAACCGCGTCCGGTATGCATATCCTCTACAGTAGACCTAGTACATAACCCTTGTGCACACGTTTTCTTCACATTCACATGCTAGCATGATTTTATAAAAACCGCAGACCACAGTCTGTGTTCCTTTTCTAAAAGCTTAATGCTATCACGCTTTTATCAAATACTACAGACCTCAGTTTGTATTTCTTTCAAATCTTGAAAACTGGGCTTAACCCATGTTAACGAGTTATATACTCAAAACGTTTTGTAAGGATGGCCAACCTTAAAACATTTATATTTCATAACTCATTTGAAGTATTCAAGGAAAATATTTAAAATAACAATATTTTCTAACCGTTTGTAAATAATTTCTGAACGATAAAACGTCTTTTAAAAAATATTTGAAACCAAAAGATTTTTCTTATAAATGCTTTTCCCATTTATGGTTTTTTTTATGATTAAAGGACATGCAAGTACATGCTTTCATCTAATATCATATACTTTTGTCTACCTGTCTTATTGTTCATTTCTATATGTGATAGACTTGTATAATCCTTTGAACATTACTCAAATCATAATTTATCGTGTTGGCCTTCCTTAAATCCTGCTCGAAACAATGGATTTTGGAAATTCCAAAATAATCCAATATTTAGAGAACCTTTGAAACATATCCTTAAAATCTTCAAAATCTTGAAATAAAATGATTCAATACATTTATTTCAAATATCATTTTAAAAACTCATTTTCCTTTCAACACAACCTTTTCAACATTTGCATTTCAATATTTTTCAACATTAAAAGGATTTGCTTTTAACGAAGCAATTTCCAAGACAATTTAAGATTGCAGAATAAGGTCGTATAAAATTGTATTTTCAAAAGGTTTGCTTGCTTACCTGCGTAGTCAACTCGTATCTTTCACTTGTACCCATTTTTTTTCCTATACAAATGAAAAGAACAATTTTTCTCATATAGACATAATATTCCATGCTTGCACATTTCTATTATTAAATTTGAATTCATCTTAGGGTTTCTAAGCCATGCATATGTCATAATCACTTTATTTTCCTTCATAACTCTCATAGAGGTTAATTTAGTCTCTATTTTCACATATGGATTTTTATCCCAAAAATCTTCAAAAATTCCATTCATACATCCTTATAAAAATCAATATTATTTCTGCCCAAATCACTTTGTTTACTATTCATGATTATTGTTCATGATCATGTTCCTAATTACTGTTTACATTTGCTGAAATCAGGTGTACTAATTTCTCTAAATCTTGATTTATAATCAAATCAAGGTATTTAACTCTGAAATTTCTGTCATACATCAATAACTACATTATTTAATACTCATAAAAATTTCAGCAATGAATATTAACATTATATATTTATTTTGACATTTTCACTGTGCTGGACAGTGTTGTAAAATTAGGAACAGCCCTAATCACGTTATTTTTAAACCATACTTCTGTAATCCAAAAATCATATTTAATATTTTTCGTGTGATAAATATAATATCTTGTACATCATATAAAAATTTCAGAGTAAAATTCCATCTCCAAAAATTATTAAAAATCATTTACTACAGCTGATCCTGTCACCCGTTTTACCCTGTTTAAATTAATATTCTCGGATTTTTAATTTTCAACCAGCTTAATATTTTAAGCTAAAAATCTGGTCGTTCCTTAATGATAATATAACAAGCTTGTAAAAACATTTTCATGGCTAAAATCATTCATTTACTAGCTCGTTCATATTTTTGTTTCTAATATTACATAAACTCCAGATTTGAAGCAATAAAACAAGATTAACTTATACTTATCAAATTAATCATGAAAATATCCCTAATTTAGTTTAAAGCTGCATTATTTTAAGGACATTAATCCTTACCCATCTTTCCATTATTCATAAATCATATTTTAAACATGATTATAAAAATCAGTTTGGAAATTTACGTTCAACAAGGATATAAATACTGAAATTTATGAATTTCAGAAATACAAAATCTGTATATGCATTAACGTCCAGCAGCATCTCATTTGCACCTTTTTGATCGTCCATGTATTTCATATAAAAAATTTTAAATGATTTAAACGAGCAGGATTTCCAGAATGCGAAAATGAGATAAAAAAAAATATACCTGAATGAATGCTTACATCTGAGTGCCGCTGCCCATTGAATGTCCAGCAACTTGCTCAGCATCGTCCAGCCATCCACCGTTGCCCTTTTATATACTTCGTTTAAGCGGTTGACCCGGGTTTCATTTAACTTAACTCATGGTAAAAAAATACAGCTGCACCTATTGACGTGTTGCATCTTCCTTTTATGTTTTTTTTTATTATTTTTTTTATAAATACCTGTCCATGCACCGTCATCCAGCCTTGTTCTACTCGTTGTTTTTTTTTTTTAAATGATAAATTCCACTATTAACAAATTAAATCATAACTGCCTACATACACACTTATATATTATGAAATTTTTTTTTATTAATATATATACAATTGCTAACAAAATGTACCATTCGGAATTTTGAAAAAATTTTCTATTTTATTTTAATGAATTAATTCATATTTGGATAAAAAGTCTCATTTTAAAATTTTGGAGACATGTTTTCCAAAATTTCATTCCTTCATTAAATCGAGCATGTTAAAATAGGATTACCCATAAAATTTCACCTCCATTGGAGCTAAGTACATATTTTAATTTAATTAAAATGATATTTTGGCATAAAACTTCATTTTAAAAATTTGTAGACATATTTTGCAAAATTTAATCTATTCATTATGTAGGGTATATTAAAATAAGCTTGCTCCAAAAGTTTCATCTCAAACAATCTTATATACATCAAGATATTAATTAACTAAATAATTATATGAAAAATTAAAATATCAACGCGTACGTGCATTGCGGTGGAATTTATTACCTTTGGCACGCTTTTTAATATATTTAAGTTTGACAATTTAGTCAACTATTTTTCATAATCTGATCTGTCTAGATTAGAGAGCATATAATTTAGTACTCTCTATTAAATTTCTATGTGATTCTGAGTTATGCATATTTAGATCTAATCAAAACAGTGAAGATGAATATAAGCCCTTAATTAGAGCCCCTAATTAGCCAAAAATTTTCCATTTATTTTTATTTTTCCATAACGTCCGTGAATTTAAACAGTTTCAATTTGTATAATTCAGAATTTTGAAATTCCTTCTCAAAATATTTGTAAAAATTCATTTTCATAACTAATCTTAGTAGGATCACAAATTACCCTCAATTTTCTTTTAAATTTCAAGTATAACTTTTATAAATTTCCACTAAGTGCACTTCGTGCCTCCACTCTTGTCAAAATTACCAATCAATCATCTTTTCTAAATTTATAATTTAATCTCACTTTTATAAAATTGTAATTTGGTCTATTCATGATTAAGTTAATCGAAAGTGATTAACTTATCACTTTATCTTAACCACATGATTACTATTCATGTTTACTATTTATTAAATTAATTATTCGGTCCTTCAACTCCATATATTACAAAATTATATATTTAAAAAAAATCAATAACCCAGGGTTCATGACCTTAGGGTTTCATACATGGTCCTAAAATTTGGGGTTCCACAAATAGATATTCAATGACGTATGTTGGGGATAAAAAAGTAATAGTTTTATTAAATTAAAATTTTCATGAAATTTTAAAGGGAAACCTCATTTAAATAATACATTATTATGAAAAGTCTGATAATTCTTATAATATATAGATACTTGTGCATCTTGGATGATTTTCTTTTATTGTGATTGACATAATAAGATTTCTGCTATAGTTGGATGTTAATGTTTATGTATGTGGTTGTAATATTGATATTAAATTGCAAAATGAAAAAAGTTGCACATCTTCAGCAATCAAAACAAGACTACTATTCTACTTAATGTCAAGAGAAGATGTAAATCAACTCACTTTCTATATCCTACAAAATCATAAAAAATGGAAAAAATCTAAATATGGATCGATTAAAATCAGTCGAATGTAAAAAAGAGTCTTTACTAAAGTCACAAATCTACACAACCATTTATGAGTCCTTCATACATGGCATATGCCATCGCTATATTGGACTTTTACCACATGACTTACTGTCACACAAATTGATAATATTAACATCATTTCTACCATTACAACTTGCACAATCACAAATGTTTATGACAACACGAGGCTGCTCTTTTTTATCCGACGGATCAAAATAATTCTTGTATGCATCTACGGCAGACTCTCGATCAGAAAATGATTTAAAACATGCTCCCGAATATTGATTTACTTGTGCATGGGCCGCCGACCATGATTGATATATACCAAGTGTATGTCCAACGAAGACAACATAAAAACGTGGCATAATGGCATGACCTGTGAAAAAAATAGTATCAAGAGGAGCTAAATGAATGAAAGGGACATCCTAATGGCATACCATGAAGCAATGTCATATATAAACTTAATCAATAAAACAAGTAAGATGATAAGTTAGATTAAAAAGACAAATTGCTATAATAATCTACACAACATGACATAATTGATCAATAATTTTAGTAATCAAACAGGTCTAGAAATTTACTAAAATATGTTGCACAAATTGCCTTCGCATCTCTAAAGTGGGCATACTTAGAAAATCTAATGCATTAACTGGATATTGACCAAAGTAAAGGACCATTTTGGTGCCCTTTTTGGGAGAGAGAAAGCTCCCACAGTCGTGTCATAACATCTGTGTATCATTGGGGGTCAACGTTGAGCTTCCCAGTTGGTGGCGGTGGCAGATGCGGTGGCAGCAGCGCCAGCTGCCGACTCACTAAACTCTTGAATGCACCGGCCACCTCTTCTAATGGACCTGGCGGCCTCCTACGTAGATTCGGACTTCGTGGTGAGTGTGCAGATGTCCTCATCGAAGATGTCGGGGCATCTTCTTCGGTGAACAGAGGCTAGGATTAAGATCAATGCCTTCCATGCCACTCGGATCCTCTTCCATGTTGGAGCGTCTCCGACATGCTAGCCTACTAAATCCTGCTGATCGGGCATCGTTTGGTGCATCTGACTTGTATATCTCATCCAAGTCCTCCCAACTGTGTAATTGACGCTTATCACGGAGTTCCGCTATCTTCGGATCAGACTGTACAAGTCAAATTTAATGAAAGACATGGGTAAGTACTTGATAAACAAAATTCTCGAAAGCATATAAAACATTGCAAAAATCTAATTGGCTACCTCGATACGATCTATACATTGTTCATTTGACCCATCGAACATCATGCGAGACTCATCCCATCCCATTCCAGATACGTCGGTATAGCTCTTTAAAATGACACCACCTGTTTCGAACTTGCTCCCACTTAAGGGGAACTTCAATAATGTGGCTAAGTTCATTGCTTAGCCTTGATGCAATTCGCATGGCTACAGCCTTCGCTAAGCTGTCACCACATATGCGACCACACTGTCTATTCTCTATTAGAAGCCTAATGAGCCTTCTATCATGTTCTTCCGCCCATCGAAAGTTTCCTTCATTAGACCGCCCAGAATTTCTGTCAGCACTACCTCTAGAAGCCTGATGAGACCCACTGCTCATGGATCTTCTCAATGTTGGATCCATAGGTCCTATCTCTGTATAGTACTACAAATATCAAGATGTACCACAATTATGTGATTGGGATATAACTGATAAGAGCAACCACATATAAGGGAGTGTAAAAATAAGGATAGAAGGCATGATACATGGGAACAATAAACCAATTCACTCATTGAAGCACATTCTACTAAATCAACATTCGATTTATCAAACTACAGGCATAAAAAACATACAAGTAAATGATGCTTAGGGTTGAGAGCTATGACTATGATGTTCACTACACATCTCTATGATAATTAACCCACATTCGTTGGGCAATATTGTCACGGAAGTCCTTCCAAGATTGTAATGCTATATCTGAGAAACCCCTAATCACGGTTGGCTCTTCGACCTCCTCCTCCATGCCGACGAATTCATTGAAACGTCCACCAGTGATTGCAGTTGCTCTGGTAATTCCGATTCATCTACAATTGTCATGTAGTTGTGTAGGATAGCACAAGCTGCTATAATCATTGTGTGGACGTTGAAAGGGTATTTTGTGTCACTTTTCAATATGGGAAAATGACCCTTCCATATACCAAATAATCTCTCCACATGGGCTCTCCACTTTGCATGATTGTAGTTAAATAATTCCTGATAATTTTTTAGTGTTCGGCCCTTTTGATACTCTTGTAAATGGTAACGTACACCCTTGTATGGTGCCATGAAGTCGTGACAATGTGGGTAACTGACGAGCTGCGTATAGGTCTAATTAAAATGCTCGTTTTAACGCAAGTATACGTGCCGATCAAGTAATAAAGAGTGAGTAGAGCATTGTTCCCATGAGGATATGATCTAACTAGGTTTATTAATTAGTTTAGTTGCTTTTTGGGGTGTAGAAAATTGGAAATTCACAATTAAAACTAAAATGATCAAATGCAATAAGGAAATAAGTTCATAGCACAACAGGAATACTAGAAAGGAGATATCGATTGGGGATGACCGATGGATAGTTCGGAATCCTTAAATCTAAACTATATTGCATTCGTTCTTTTTCAATAGATTGTGCAGTGATTTACTAGTCCAAGTTCAATAGTCCCTATATATATCTTCCAACACATATAAAGCTAATTAACCCTATTCAATTACTATATTCCCATGCCATTAAATAAAGTGGAATTGATAGATTCATAACTTGCTCATGACTACATACGGTTTAACGGTATATTCCTATCTATTAAACAACTCTCCTTAACCAAGAGGAAACCTATGCCCTAGACATGGATCGAGCAGTGATATTTCCTTTCGAAGGATTAATCCTGCAATTGAATCATCTTACAAGGTAGTTAATCTTATAAAAAGCATTAAACAACATATGCAAGGGTAAATCCACATCACACAATCATACAGAAATCAAATATTCATTCCTGAATCTTAAAGAACCAATACAATATAGTTAGATATCAATTCATCCTAACTATCCATCTAATGGAAGTTTAGCTCAAAGGCATGGCGTAAAAATTCCTTACATCCATATTGAAAGTATCTAGGAAAACAGAGAAAAGGAAATAGAAAGATGAAGAGAAAACTGAATCTTCGGAATTTCCACCAACAGAATTGAATCTCCTCTTCAATCCGTACTTGAAAAGGGTTCCGTTCCTTCTCTGCGTGTTGGCCCTCTCCCTTCTCTCGCACGAATCCCTAGGTTTCTATTTAAACCTAACAGCCTGCAAACACACGTGCAGAAACCCGCGCGTGCGGATTCACCGTGGCGCCTGGGCGCCAACTCCCTGTGTGTTGTGTAACTTAAAAACCCTTCGGGATGCCTTGCATACTTGTGCCATGGCGCCTGGGCGCCAACTCCTAGAGTTCTTGTGGTTTGGAAGCTCTCTGGAATTCCTGTATACTATTGAAGTGGCGCTTGGGCGCCAACTCACCGGGAACTTCTTGCAGTGTGAGGTGTTGGATCTTTTGGCTAAGGCACGTAGGGTGGCGCCTAGGTACCAACCTACCTGCTTCTTCACTTTGCTCCGTTCTACCTTCGACTCGCCCGCTGCCTATGAATTTCTGTCCTTCCTGCAAAAATGAATGAAACTAAATCAATAAACTAAAAATGCCTAATTTATACTAAAAATGCATAAAAACTACATAATACTCCTAAAATGTAAAGCGAGTGAAAATTTAGCTAAATGGATGCAAACTAAACCTAATCTCTTGGACTAACACGTAAAAATAGGCTGAAATGGGCCATGATAACTCGCATTTTTGCGAATTATCACAATCCCAAACTGAAATGTTGCTAGTCCTCGAGCAACATATGCAAACATAATGAATGAATGAATGAATGACTAAACGAATGAAATTGGACTCGGTCAACTCAACCTGATTCCTATGATACTTCCAACAATCCATCTTTCTATTCAACAAGATCAAGAATAACCTAGACTTGAAAAATCATCCATTTCTCAAAACAGGACATGCATTTTCATTTATCATTTGCAAACCAAGTTACATGTAGATGATCGTATTTCTAGTACAAAGTAGTAATTCAAACATGCTAATATTCCTCTTGATCAAAAGAAACTAGTTATAAAATCAATCCAAACAGGTGAACCAAGGTTTAAGCTGAACTAACTAGTCAAAGAACATGGTAATCATTCACTGGATTCAATTTTTTTCAACTACACATTCTTTCCCCCTCAAACTTATTACAAAACTCTCCTTACCATATTTCAGGATATCTGGAGATCTTTTTTCTTTTTTTAAGGCTTCCCTCACCATATTTCAAGGTATCTGGGGAGAGTTTTAATTTTTAAAGCGTTATTACTGTGATTTTCTTTTGCTTTTTTACGCGAACCTTGACATTTATTGATGCCAAGTCCCGGTTACTTAGCTTAGGTCAATCACTCATTTTATTGTTCCAATAACTTGGAAGGGATACTGAACATGCAAGAAGATGTGAAGTATTACCATTTCAGAACCCATTAATTCTCTTAAAGCACTTGATTAACATTTGTTTAACTCAGTTCTTATCATTTCAGTTGAAAAATTAACATGTAATTGAATTAGAACAATGTACTATGAAATTCTTTTGATTTATTCACATGGCAAAATTACTAAAATGCCACTGATTTTTAAAAATTTGAAATAAATATCTAAAAATCTCCAAAAATGGTAAAAATAGATATACATGTTAAATACAATTAAATTAACATTCGTGTAAAAAAGTTTGAAAAAATAAAAAAATAGGTGTATGCATCAGGAGCACTGAGGCTCAATGCTCCCGGGTGCACCTGATCACCCTCCACGATAAACATGACTGTAAAGGAGGGTAACATGTATGACTGGTGCAACACGAACCTGAAAATAAATTTACAGAAATGGGTCTGCCTCTATTAAAGGATGCATAGTATACGTTGGAGCTTTAATAACTTATATATGGAGATTCAATAAAGCAGCAAGGCACCTATGAAATTGTCGACTGACAGTTTCACCAGAACGACAAAAATAACCCCTTATGCTTTGATTTCTGACATTATGAGATAGTGTGTGTAAAAACATTGTCATTTGTGCCTCCACTGTCAGGTACCGAGTACTTTTCAACCCACTTACAATTTTTACTTTTTGACACAATTGATGGAAGTCAAACATGCTCATTCTAATCTGATTTATACACTTTGTATCTCCAGACCCAATCATGTTATTTATAAATGACTGACATAGCTCCCCATAGTTTCTATTGGAATGAGCATCCCTCTCGTTTTTTTCTGCATCGGCTGCCCAAAGTGCAGTCGCT
This sequence comes from Annona cherimola, assembly GCA_030490835.1. NCBI lineage: Eukaryota > Viridiplantae > Streptophyta > Magnoliopsida > Magnoliales > Annonaceae > Annona > Annona cherimola. The sequence goes on from CM059972.1 coordinate 48,648,529, forward strand.
ACTCCACCTGACATTAATGTTTCCTTGTAATTGTCCATGTCTGTACGCATTTAGCTAATAATTGATATTTCCTGAAGATCACAGGAGGTTTATATCAGGAAAAAAACCAAAAAAAAGGATCACGGGAGGGGAATGCATGCCGAAGTGAAAACATCAAGGCACGAAGTTTCTAAAACAAATAAAAAAACCATGTAGAAACGAATTTTTCTGCTAGAATTTTTTGAAGTGGGGACGGGAGTTTTTGGATCTTTCGAGATAGAAATGGATTTCGAGGAAGATGGAAAGCATATGGATTTTTCGGGGTTAGTCAGCAAAATTTCGTAGGAATTAATGAAGACGAGCAACGACATCGGGCTTTCGGAGATAGCAGCGATCTGATTCTGATACTGGAATGGAATTTCTATTTTTTTAAAATATTTTTCACATTTTAAAAAAATAACAGTATAACTCTTTCATTTCTAATACACGTACTTTTTTCGAATTTCAGTACTTTTTTTCCTATTTTCAATATACTTTTATTTGAATACCAATGCAAGTCTTCTAATTCCAATACGGCTCTTCCCTCTTTAAAATTATCTATATTTTCTTCTTGCCTGTAATAAATCTAAAAAATTCTTTCATAGAATTTCACCTGCTGGGCTTGGCCTTCATTTTGTGGCCGTGTCGCTGATTGTCATCGAGTTTGCAGTGATGAAGCATGGGATGCTGGCAATTGGGATTGAGAAAGGCAGATTGGAACAAGAGATGCTGCGAAATTCTAGAGAAGGATCTTCTGATCAATCCAGAGATCCTTTCGATTCCAATAGTTCTCCTAAATATGCTAGGAAGGGGATGCCTGATACTAGCCGAGCAAGGGCTTTCTACATGCAATTGATTGAGTAGCCAGTACCTTCGATTGAAAGGGGAAGAGTTCCGGCTGTTGCTGTCATAGGAGCAGAATGCAACTCTCATTCAACTAGCTGAAGATGAGATGGAGAAGACTCCTCACATCAAGCAAGTCAGCCACCTAAAAGCATGACTTCTTCCATTCGATGAGGACCGGCTTGGCTTAATGGACGAACGAAGAAGGAATGGTCTCCTAATGGTCTAGCTCCTGAGCCCATGAACCATGAAAGACAGCTAGCTGACACGAACGACTTTATACGATCAGTCTGGGTAAAGCCATTTTGAAAACCGCTGAATTCGTGTTGGAAGAGGAATTGTGAATTTTCAGTCGGCATTGAGATCAATGGTCGTCGGTTACTTGGATCTATCGTTGTTATTAGTTTTTGTTGGATACGATGGAGGCGCTCATATTTGAGAAGGAAGCTGCTGCAAATAAGATGGGGATTTTTGTCCAGTAATGAAGAAAGTTCGGTGCAATGATTATCCGGGACTGTTGGTGATGAAACATAGCTGGAATTGCAGGACAGATTTTGGTTTTGATGGTTGTTCATTTTGATGGATGCTATGGTCGTTGATTTTACTTTTAGTAGAGTGTGCTGGCTTTTCAACTTGGGGAGGAAGATGCATCCAACACTCACCGGCCGGATCGTGAGAATAGGTAGCTGCCGTTGTGGAAGGTGAAGAAGGGTGTGGAGGGTAATTTGGACATTTTGAAAATATTAAAAATATAATAGGATTGCACCAATACTGGGAAGATGACTATTTTGAATGAGTTTCAAAGAGAATACCTGCCTGAGACGAGTTCTGGAGAACCGATCTTGTGGTGAGCTTGTCCGGAGTAGCAACGGCGAAGACTGCTGTGACGAGTCAGAAGAGGTAACGTCTTCTACGTCAACGGGAGCAGATTTCGATGGTCGTCTGTATCCACCCCAACCTCTTCGACCATGGAGAGCGCTTCTTTTGGCTGGCAAGATCTTTCTCTTTGTCAGAAGGCAACGCATCAACGGGAGTCTCGGGTAGCTTTGGCGAAGACTGCTGTTTTTCTCTTCCAGCAGCGTTTTTCCCATTTCTCATCGTCGGTCTTCCTTCCGTACCTTCCAATCTTGTCATGCAGCTCATCTGCTCAGACCACCGGCTCCGCCCTTTCCCAGGCGTACGCGCGGAGCCCATGCTTTCCGCCTCCCAGCACATCTCTAGCCGTTGCGTGGGGCGAGCCTCTCTGTTGCGCATCTGCGCTTGCAGCTGTTGCGCCGTTCAACGCATGTGATTAATGGTTGACACCTGACCGTAGATGTGTACACGCTGTCAGCCACCAACCTGGCTACCACGCCAACCCCATTTTCCACGGTTTACCACGTTTCTCCGCGCATGCGTATTCCCAAATGTCTCCTTAGTTTATCGTTGCTTATCCTTGCACATTCTCTGAAACCTAAAAGGCGTAACTTTAATTTATTCATAACCACCTATTCTTATGGAATTAAGCCAATTAGGATTCATTGAGTTATCTGGCCGTTCGTGGATTCTTCAAGGTCATCACGTATATTCTCATGGTCTTAGATTTTCAGGTTTAACATCTTGATTTTCATATATTAGATTTTCATCTCTTGGTTCTATCACTTAATATATGAGAATCATTCCTAATGTGGGCGCTCAAATACTAGGCAAGCATTAAATCACAAAATATTAAATTAATAATAATATTTTTCACAAATAAATCAAAACCACATACCAACGCTACGTTGTACACATGCTACATCCTAAATTCTAGATTTAGGGCTTAATTGAACATATTTAAGTTTAAAATAAAATTAAAATCCAAATCCATCTTAAGCAACACAATTAAAATAAAAAAAAAGAAAAAAAACTTATTAGTTGGAAACTCCAACGATGTGTTGACTGCTCTTCATAACTCTCCACTTTCCTTCTTGCCCCGTGCTCTCTTAAAATAGTGATGGAAATTCTCTACCAATGGTCCTCGGCACACCTTTTACAACTCTTAAAACTGCCTAAAATCCCAATTTGCGTTGCTGGCTTGCGCAATTTACCCGTGCTTGCATGGGCTGCTAACTCGTGCGCAATTTCTGTCGTCCCGAATTATACTGGTTGCTGGACCGCTCGAGTGTATGAATTTTGATGGACGGATTAGGATAGATGGCTTAGAATATCTTGGGCGGTGTGAATTTTTGAGCGGCGGTGCATTGATTAGTTCGGTTCTGAATTTTTCAGCAAGGAATTTTGACAGCTTAGATTAAATGGAGGCTAAATGAACGACTGATTTTTTCTGCTGGAAATTGATGAACGATCTCGATTTTTGAACGCATCTGAAGTATTGGACGGCTGGGATCAAGAGGCTGGGGGGCTGGATTTAATTTGGATGGCCCTGATTTTCTGGACAACACTTTGGACGGTCTGGATCATGGATTGCTTTGAATCATTGATCCAATCTGAGTAAATGAGCGGTGCTGATTTCTGGATACTTGGATCAACGGCTGATCTGGACGTTGCATGGTTTCTGCATGGACGACTCGGATTTGCGGCTGCTGAATTAATGCATGGCGGGACGTCTGGGCAGTAAAATGAAAATGGGCAGCTTGAATTGATCTTGATTTCTGCATGTTGGATGAATTGCATGGGGAGCCCCATGTCTGGGTTTGCAGATCTGCATAAAAAATAATTATCAAATATTTTTAAAAATACTTTTTATTTTAAAGATTTATTCTAGAATTTTATATAATATTAGAAACTAAATTATAAAAATTATTTGTTATTAGAATTTTAGAATTTGATAACAATAAAAATAAATGTCACAAATATTTTTAAAATTAAAAAATTTTACCATTTCAAATATTTTTTGCATATTTATTACAATATTAGAAATTAAAATATTAAAATTTATAATTCTTATCATGAAGATTCTCAAAAAATCACATAAACTAGATCTATTTAATATATGAGATATTTTTAAAATATAATTTTAGGATAATTTCTCTTATTCCCATAACAATTGCACATAATTCCTAATATACCCACAACATTTTGTAAATTCCTTTTATATCCATAATATTTCATCTTAAATTCCTCTCATACCCATGCCATCAAAACCACCGTTATCTACCCTATTGAAAAGACAATTTCGCCCATTTAAAATTTTTTAATTGAGATAGTTTAACCTTGATTGAATTGATGGTAGTAAATCATTAATACAAGATATTAAATAAGTTGAAAGTCATATTAAGATTGATTTATATTAATTAGAAAAAAATTTAAAAGGGCAAAATTGTCTTTTCAATGGAATAAATAACAGTGGTTTTAATGGCGTGGGTATAGGAGAAATTTATGGTGAAATGTTATGTGTATAAAAGAAATTTATGAAATGTTGCGGGTATATTATGAATTGTGTGCAATTGTCATGTGGATAAGAGAAATTGTCCCTATAATTTTCTGTATTTAATTTAGTTTTTGAATTTTTCTATTATAATATTAGAAATTGATTTTTGAAAATTGCCTATCATGGAGAATTTTCAAAATTTAACTGAAGTTAAATAGTTAGGTCTATTTAATGTGAGGAATATTTTATATTTAAAAATATTTTTTGTTATAATTTCAAAAAATTAATTTTTAAAAGTGCTTATTATGGAATTTTCAAAATCTAGTATGGAATAAATGTGAAGAATATTATATTTTAAGCATTATAACATTAATTAAATAAAAATATAATTTAAATTGATTATTTAGATTTTTATTTTCTAATATTTATTACATATTTATGGTTTAGCACAAAAATGATAAAAAGTTTGGGTTGTGGTACATTGCATACAAGTGCATTAGCTTCAGTGCACCCATGTGTAAAAATATATTTTTAATATAGTTTTCAGAATTTTTTATAAAATTATTAATTTAAAAGTATTTAAAATGTGTATCAATTTTGACCTTTTTGGATATTTGTATATAGTCTTTTGAATTTTTTACAATTAGTGACATTTTTTTAATTCATAAATTACTCAAATGCCACTAATTTAAAAAATTCAAAAAAATCTACAGATATTCAAAAATGGTAAAAATTAATTATACATATTAAATATATTTAGATTAATAATTTTATAAAAAATTTTAAAAATATAAAAAATGGGTTAGATACACCCGGATGAGCTGAGGCTACGTGCACCTAAGTGCATTTGGTCATTACCAAAAAAGTTTTATCATTGTGATTTATCCTTTAGAACATAATTTATCATTACAATAATTTTTACAATATTTACAACAAAAACGATGGCGTCAAGTAATACTTTTATTTGTTCGCATGTCACCTAATTGCAAGGATACCATTTATGTTGGGACACTTAGAACTGTATGAAAAAATACATTTTCCTTGTCATGAACAAAACAACTAGTGGCGTCAAAATTAAGAATATCTCCCTTTTATATCTTTAATTCTTTATTTGTAAATTAATGAATATTTAAACGATCCGTTTGATAATGGGGTAGGAAGGGCAGCGAAGAAAAGAATATTTTTGAAAAACATAAAAATGATGTGATACACAGGAATAAAGTGAAAATAATAGGGTATAAAATGAAAAAGTAAGTAATAGTTAGAATATCATATTATCTTTTAAAAAATGTGTGAGAAAGAGATAAGAAAGTGCGTTCAAACCATGAAAACAGCGACGTTGGCACGCGACCTTATCCTCTTGAAATTTCAAGTTATATTCTCTTTTTCAAATTGTTAAGATAAGGATTAGACACCTGCTTCTCAAGCAACTTTTTATATAATGGGATATTTGCGAATAGCTTCTGAAACTTTTCAAATCTGACAATTTACGCCCATGACTTTTGATTTTTCAAATGCCTTCGTTTTGAACTTTACTACGAAAGACCCACATTTTCAAATTTTCTTTGTCAATAAATCACACGTTTGTCACTCCTTGAATGCCTAAGCACTAACATGAGTGTGTAATAAGTGTGACACCTAAGGTTTGTGACACGATAAAAAAATAAAAGAACCCTAAATTTTAAACTTTGGGTGTGTTTGGGAAGTGATAGAACTTTTGGATGAAAAGTTTTTAGCGTAAAAGTTGTTAATTTAATAGAAAATCATGTTATATGATAAGGGTAATGATTGTTGGCCCCGAGTTTATGGTAAAACCCAAGATCGGAGGGGTGAATTGGGTTCTTAAATTTTTTTTGGCAAATTAGAACTTAACTCATTGTAAGTTAATCCCCTTGATGAAACGTACTATGAGATAGAATAAGAGAGTACAAATGGAATATAAAATGCAAGCAACAAAACCACACAAGAGCCAACAATATATAGTGGTTTGGGCAATCTTCCCTGCTCCACTTTTCCAAACACACACCCGTTGTGTCTTGGGTTCCATTATTGTATATTCAATACAATCTAGAACATCAGCTCTCTTCTAGATTCTAGCTCTAGGGAGCATATACAATAGTCACTTGTTGGTGAGACTAACTCTAACCAACCAAGTCTAATTTGTCAGTAAGACAGACTAAAACCAATTAAGCAAAACCCGTTAGTGAGACAACCTCAAACCAATCCTTTATTTTGCTTCTTCTTGAATTCGGTCTCCAACACCGATCCAAGGCAACAACATAAAACAAAATAAATAAAGGAGAATTTATACTTTACAAAGTGTAATCAATCAACTCTGGAAGCTCCTTGTTGTGTGAAGAAGATGATCTTGTAGGCTCACTTAAAGTAGTAGCACTTGAAACTTTAATATTTGTTCAAACGATGCCAACAATCTTGAATATTGGAAGGTGTAAGCTCATCTTATGCTTTTCTCACTTTTTTCACTTTCATACTTCAATGATATTTATAGAGGAGAGAAAAATCTAGTCGTTGAAGTAATGGTTGGCATGTGTTTAATGCTCCAACGTTCGAATTTTCAACTGTTATAATTTAAAGTCGCAAGTGGAGTCGACTTGGGTTATGACTTTGCTTTGGTTAGAACTTGCTGTCCACTTATTGTCCAATTTTTTGCTTTCAAAGTTGAGGTAAAGTCGATTTGGGTTGAAACTTCACTTTGTTGTTTCCTCGAAGTTATAGGCGGGGTTGACTTGGGTTGAGACTTCACCCAAGTTACAAGTGAAGTCGACTTGGGCTGAGACTTCACTTTGCTGAACTCGCAACATAAGGACTTGAGCTCTTGAAACTTGAATTATCTTATATTTTTATCTTTATATATATAATTGGAGACAATATCTGAAAACACTTACATGTATTCATTAGATCATTTGTAATGATATTTCATTGATTTGTTAATCATCAAAATCAAATTAATCTTCCTTAAAAAACGCATTTGTTCAACAATCTTGCCCTTTTTGATGATTGACAAAACTTAATTAAAATATCTTCCCTTCTTAGATAAAGTACAGATATTTCTTCATGAATATTATGATTTGTCATTAAGAAGCACAAAATTCTTGAAACTACACATTCACCTACCTAAGAAATGATATATGCATTAAATCTTGAAACTACACATTCACCTACATAACAAATGATATATGAATTAAATTCAAAATACTCTTCCCCATATAGATGCACTCTCTCACTATGCTCTCCCCCTACGATGTATGCAATATTATTCTCCTCTTAAGATATTTTCATACTATTCTCTCCCATTTTTTGTCAATCAACATAAAAGGTGAGACTTAAAGGGTGTGCTTCGCAATGGGTATAAAACGTCAAGTTAAAATTTTTTAATATAAAACTTTTCACTCTCCACAACTACCATATTTTTTAATTATTTTTTCACATTTTCCTATACAACTACTCTACTTTTCAATCATTTATACACAATTACCTATACAGGTAACATATCTATTTTAACTTTATCCTCTTTACTCCTCATCATTACCCCTATCATATCATATCATTTGACAACTTTTACTCTAAAAAACTTTTCACCAAAAATTTTATCCATTCCCAAACACACCCAAAATGAATTAACAGTATTAGTGAAAACGGGGCATAGTAAGTTCATTTCATGCATTTAAAAACTCATATGAGATATTTCCTTTTATCATTCAAATCCTATTTTTCTATTTTAACTAATTCATCAAAATCATACAGTCGAATCATCATTTAATATGCTTATGTGGCCTGTATATTATACTAAAATCAACTAATTATATTCTTGATGCATTTATCATTTGTTTTGAGTATATGATCTACAATGTGATATTGTTAGAATCAATGGCAAAATAAATAAAATCTATGTTTTGATGATTAACAATTCAATTTGAGTAAGTTATGGTTACTAACATGTTTTGTGAAAATGTTTAAAAAGGATATAAAAATGAAAAATATGAAGTCTGACAGGTCAAGTTGATTCCCAAGTTGACTCAGGCATCGACTTAGGTCAAGTCGATCCCCAAGTCGACTGCAGATGCGACTTCAAATGGGATCTTATGTCCAGTGTTGAAACTGAAGAGCAAGAGTTGCCGAAGTCGCACTCGAAGTCGACTTCACATGCGACTTAGGCGAAGTTGTAAATCAAGTCGACTCTAGATACGACTTCAAATGCAATTTTATGGCCAGCGCTGAAACTGAAGAATAAGAGTCGCCGAAGTCGCACTCTAAGTTGACTTCATCTGCGACTTAGGTGAAGTCGCAGACCCAAGTCGACTCCAGTATCGACTTCGAAGAATCCAGAAGCTCCAGCGCTGAAATTGAAATTTCAAAAAGTGAAGTCGCATACCCAAGTCGACTTCATATGCGCCTTGAGTGAAGTTGGACCCCAAGTCGACCCAGAAATTCAACTTGAGTCAAAATGAAGAAATATGAAGTCCAGACAAGCAAATGTGCCAAATCTAATCATTCAAGACAGAATATTACTCAAGGGAAAATCTTTGGGCTACCTCTATGAACTGTAATATCAAAATTATTCTAAGTTCAAGACATGAAGACAAGCCTCCAAGAAAAGATGAACACGTCGAGCTCCAAGATCAAACTTTCAAGATTAAAAATATCAAGCCATGAAGATCACTTTCAAGAAATTCAATTTCCAACAAGTGTATACAGAAAGTGAAGTCGCACCCGAAGTCAACTTCACCTGCGACTTGGGTCAAGTCCAGGACCAAGTCGACCTGATAAGGAACTTGAGATTTTTGCCGAGAACCGAAGTCGCATCCCAAGTCGACTTCAGTATGCGACTTGGGTGAAGTCGCACCCGAAGTCGACTTTATCTGCAACTTGGGTCGCAACGGTCGGAAAAATTCGAACGTTGGCGCATTAAATGTGCGCCACTTACCTCCAAACGTTCGAATTTACTCCATCATTATAAAAACGCATTCAAGTGAACGTGCTAGAGGTTGGTGAGAGCATTAACTGTGATTCAACTACCATCATCCTCAAGCATTAAGTGATCAACACAAGATTTCAAGGGAAGAACGAAGCTCAAACTTGCTGCATGCTTTAACGCTATTCAAAACTTTTCTTCTACAAGTTCTTCCATGAGCTGAATCTGCCTACATAACTTGTAAAGTGTAGAATTCTTTATTTGATTCATTGTTTGTATATGATACTTGGTTTGATATTTGTATTTCGAACCAAGTGATAGCAAAGTAGCGTTGTGAATCCAGTGGGACTCGTCACCTACTGGTGCTATGATTTGTGTATGCCCCCTAGAGCTGGAATCTAGAAGAGAGCTGAGGCTCTATTTGTATTTGTGAAATATATAGTGGAACCCAAGTCACAAAGGGTGTGAGCTTGGAAGAGTGGAGTAGAGAAGGTTGCCCGAACCACTATAAAAACTTATCTATTGCTATGATTTGCATTTCTGTTTTTTATTATATTATTACTCTCCATATTTTCCATTTGTTTCATTAAGGGGACTGAACTAAACTGGGGTAAATTTTCTATTTAAGTGAAAAATTTTAAATACCCAATTCACCCCTCCCCCTTGGGTAATTTTCATAAACTCGGGACCAACAGATATAACTTATTTACTAATGCCTTTATATATAGAAAGGGCTATAAGAGCAACATACGTTCCTTTACCTTTGATGAGAGTTATCACTATTTTGCTCAACTCCTCCTTTCTTTTGCAATTCATGCTCCTTCATCCTATGGATGACTTTGCATTTGTTTAAAATAAAACTTGTATCACAAATATGATATCTTCTTTCCTTTTGGTACCTGTGTTATAGGTCCATGAAAATTAGTACTATAAAACTTAAGAACTCAAGAGGACTTGGTTCCACCTTAGAAATGTCTCTTTGGCGTCCAAACTAATTTAACTCCATTATAAATCATTTTCTTACCTTGTACTAATATATTTTGTGTCAAAACTTATTACAATAATGACAAGTAACTCTAGCATAGGTTGGCATACCATGATAGCGCTTTAGTTGCCAAGTAGACATTCTTATTCATGATTTATCAACAAGCTTCTTAATATGAGAAATTTGTCCTTTCATAATTGAAATACTAGAAGCTTTAATCCAAATAGAAGCATTTGATTTATTTAATTTGGCATTAATGTGCTTTACATAGCCAAGACCTCTCTTATCAATTTGAGTGGTCATTCTAAAAAATTTCTATATATTTTCTCCCAGGTTGGAGAACTTAGCCAATGAATCTTTCAAATTTTGATTCTCCTTTCTCAATGCTTCTGTCTCATTCTTCAAATCATTTATATAGTTTTGCAAGGATGCATTCTTCTCTGTTAACTTTTCATTTGCAATAACGGTTGTATTGAATTGCTTTTTTTTGAGTATATTTGATATGAAGGCTTTTAAATTCATCAAATAGTGAGTCATAAGTTTTTTGTAAATCATTCAACGCATCACATCTAGAACAATCGCTATAGGAATCATGTGAGCATACCTTGAAATCCATGGATGTATCCAATATTGGTAGTTTGAATTGTCTTGTATTATCACTTTCTTCTCTAGATTTATGGAAAACTTCTTTTTGATCTTCTGCAATGGCCAGCAGTAAACTCTTGTCCAATTTGCTGTATCTTCTTCTTCATTCGATGAAGTGCTAGAGCTTGAGGTAGTATCTTCCTTTGTAAGCATTCTTCTAGCCTTTTCCTTTGAGAAAATTTTTTTATTTTGAATTTCCAAGTCATCCAGTGTGGTGCATTCAATTTGTGTATGTCCAATATCACCACATTTATAACATTTTGAAAATTCTTTTCTTCTATCTTTCATTTTCTAGTGTGAGCTGGAATTTTTGCTTTTCTTTATATTAGAGTATGAATTTGATGTGGATTCACTTGAGCTCTCTTTTGCACTTTTAAATGCAATAGACATTTTGCTTCTATCAGATTGTTATTTCTTATTTTTGATGAGCTCATGAGACATGAGTGAGCTAATCAAGTTATCTACTTTGAACTTGTTTAAGTCCTTTGCCTCCTTAATATCTATGACCTTTTGATTTCATGAGTTTGACAATGCTCTAAGTATCTTCATAACCTACTTACTTTCAGAAATTGACTTTTCTAAACTTTTAAGGGTGCTAGTGATTTTTGAAAATCTAGCATATATTTCTGAAATAGGTCCACCATCCAACATGTGAAACCTCTCAAAATCACCAACAAGGATGTTCCTTTTAGTTTCCTTTATTAGGAGGAACCCTCATAAATAGACACCAATTTATCCCATCTCTCTTTAGCTATCGTGCATGAAGAAACTCTATCAAATTCTGCTACGGTTAATGTACAAAATAAGAAGTTGATAGGTTTAGCATTACTTTGGACGAACATAGTTTCTTCTTCCATCCGAGTGGATGCCTTGTCTCCTTTTGCTAATATAATGTCATCTTGTATGGCTATCCAAGAATCCATACTAATTGCCATAATCAGTTGTTTCATCCTGAACTTCCAGTGGATAAAATTATTGCCATCAAATAGAGATGACCTAAAAAATGATTGACCATCAGCAAATGTAGGTACATAAGTTAAGTGAGTTGCCATAGATATCTAAAAGAGATCACCTCAAATAAGATAGAGGCCTGCTTTAATACCACTTGTTGGTCCCAAGTTTATGGCAAAACCTAAGAAGGGAGGGGTGAATTGGATTCTTGAAAATTTTTTTGGCAAATTAAAACTTAAACTCTTGTTAGTTTAATCCCCTTGATGAAACGTGCTATGAGATAGAATATGAGGGTGCCAATAGAATATAAAATGCAAGCAATCAAACCACACAAGAGATAATAGTATATATTCGTTTGGACAACCTTCCTTACTCCACTCTTCCAAGCATACACCCATTGTATTTTGGGTTCCACCTGGCATATTCAATACAATCTAGAGCACCCACTCTCTTCCTCTAAATTGTATTGAATAAGTCAATTTTAAGATCATGGAGTTTGACGGAAAATAATATCCATTTATTGTGTTTAATATTTCTTTTAGTTAGGAGACAAAGTTTTTTTTAAATCAAATATTTTCATATTCCACATTTGCTAAAGAATATATATTTATGTGTAAATTATGAAAATAATTAGATCAATTTATATATGCATTAGAATATAATAATACTACATAGAATTATTTATCCATGTAATAATATTTTTGATCGTTTAATATTTAGTATTACACTATGTTATTACATTGATTTTTTACATTTTAAATGGGCACATCTGAAGTGATATTAGAAAACAAAAAGGATTTTCATTATAAAATAAATAACACTAAATTTAGCAGATGAAGTAAATTTTTCGTCAAACATTAAAATATTAAGAACACAAAAGATTACATAAAAGATGGATTTTATAGAAGCAAAGGTCATTTTATTCATTTTAAATAGGTTCTATTTATATAATTTATGTAGGCTAAATATTTTGGGATGTTTTGGAACAAAGTTTATAAGTTGGGATTATTCAAAAATTAAAAAATTATGGTCATTGATTACAAATATTGAAAAAGGGTGATTTCCAACTATCCCTAATTTTAAAAATGAAAATTATAACATAGACGTGTAAGGTCTAAGGTAATGACTTGTGATATATTTATTATTTAATTAATATGGTATACGACACTGATGTATGTAGTCATATATCCGTACAATAAACGCAATGTCTTTGTTATGTGGCACGGATATATATAGGGGTGTTAACGGATCGGGTTGGACGGGTTGGAGCCTAAATCTAATCCTAATCCATTTAATATATCTCAACCCTAATCCATTTATTAACCAATTTTAAAAACTTCAACCCTAACCCATTTACAACCCATTTAATAAACGGGTTAATGGGTTGTGTTTATTACTAATTTTAATGCTAAAAATGTTCAATAAAGTCTGTAAAATTAAATAAATTAAATAACTCGAAGTTAACATACCTGAATTTTATCTATTTTGGCTTGAAAACATAAGCTCCAATTTCAAGTCATCTCTTTAATGCCAATTCCTGTTTCAAAATACAACATATTTTATGTCTATCAAACAATTCAATCAATGTTATAAATGTGGAACTCATAAACATACATTTGAGAATAATACATTATACAATACCTAATTATATATGCAATACCTAATTATATATCAGATGCAACAAGACAAAGCATAAATTATACAACTATGACATGATAATGTAATTTATATGAAACAACCATAATTTCTAGTATTCACAATTATTTGATCGTTCACATGTTAACACAGGAACATGCTACATTTCTTTCATTGTGAAATTGAAAAGAGACAAACCATAATGCGATAGTAATTCAACCTGGGCATGATCCATGAAAAAAGCTATGTTCTTTCCCCGAAACACCTACTTCATAATTCCAATTCCTTCAAAAGAAATCATTTTTCAAGAATTTCCACAAACGAAACAAAAAAGCAGCCTCGCATCCAAATCTGACAGGTGAAATTTGATGAATACAGCTCTCCATATTCAGGCAGCACTTCATCCATAGCATGGCTAACAATTACTAAGGTCCGGATGAGCTGCGGCAAAAGACGAGTATTTCTAGGCTTAAAGTCGAACATGGAAAAAACAAAGACATCCTCTTATTTCCCCTGCTACGATGAACTGCTTCGGGGGCCACAGATAGAGAGAGAGCGAGAGAGAGAGAGGGATAAAAAGTTCAAGGAAGAAAAGAGATGAAGAAGAGAAAGATGGAGGAAATTAGGACAATTACCAATGATAATTTTCCTTGGAATCTAATGGAAATTATTTAAATCCGATGAGCATTCTTACTGCTAGCGCCTCCTAATCCGAAGGAAGAATGCAATCGAATTCGGGAACTAGTGTTTGTCAAATAAGCATGGAAGATAGCGAACGAGTCAACGAAAGAGGAGAGGAAGGGTGGGAGAGAGAACCTGGTCCAGCTCAGAAGAAGAGGCAAGAGAACCCGTTGTCTTCTCGCTTCCTCTCTGCTTTGGATGGGGCGATGCTTCACCCCCAATAACGGACCACCCTCAGCCGTACACGTGGATGAATGTAGGGGCGATGAATGTTCTACTACCAATAGGAAATAGACCCCTAGTACCGGAGCAGGAATGAGCGGGCCAAGTGGCGGCAGAGCAGGAATGAGCGGTGGCGGAGCGGGTGAGGAAGGGAATTTAGGGCTCTCGCTGCTCGTCCGTTGTGCGCCTGTGCGGGATTTGGGAATGAGTCGAATCTTGATTCTCGAATGACCTAAGACCTTCAGGCTTCAAGCTTCACTGCTTTAGGTTGTGCCGTCCTGAGTTATGACTCGTGACTAAATGGGACCCAGCATTAACCATACGTGGCTAGGCGAGACAAGGGAGCGGGAAGGGTAGGGGCGTAGGGCCGAAAAAAATTCAAATCTTACATATATATAATATATATATCTAAATGGGTTATACGGGTTAGACGGGTTATATAAACGGGTTAGACGAATTGACAGGTTGCGATGCCTCAACCTTAATCCGTTTATTTAATTAAATGGTTGAATCATAACTCATTTATTCAAGAATCTCAACCCTAATCCATTTATAAACGGGTTGGACGAGTGGGTTGACGGTTGACCATGACCATTAACACCCCTAGATATATAGCAATAGAACATGGGATTTGGCTTGACTCGATTCCGTAAGTGGAGCTAGTTCTTTCATGTTTTTAGCGATCCACACCTACCGCTTTGCTTGGTGAAGTGTCGAAGGTCTATAATTGTTGCATAGGATGAAAAATAAGTCATATATAAGAGTATAAATGATAATGCCGATGAGATAATTACGTAAGATGTTAGTCACAGATGTGAATATTAACAAAGTAAATTTTTTTTTTATGACGGATTAAAAATTAGTCCCATTTTTATTCAAAATTAGTCCCACTAAATAACAGGAATAATAAAAAAAACCAATCGATTGAATAATACGTTAGTTTTTTTAAAAATTTTATTTATATCTAAATTATTTGAAGTACAATATTTTCTTTTAGTCGTGAGGACCGTTTATCTCTAGCTGTTACAAGTTAGTTATGTCCAATTAAGGAAAAAAAGGCATCTTGTGTATGATTTAGTTGTAAAAAGATATAAGTCATTTTTTAGATGGAACAATAATAAGTGATTTATAACATAAATAAATATGTGCGATTAGAAACTTAATATGTAATAATATTTAACATAATAAATATATATTACATAAAAATTTTCATCTCAATGCATGCAAATGATTATATTACATAAAAGTTTTGCATCTCATTGCATGCAAATGAGTATTTTAAGTGGCTTAGAAATTCAAAATAATAAAAATAAATTTTAAAAATTACAATTAACTGATTGTTTTTACTCATCACCCAATAAAAGAAGATAATACTATAACTTTGACATTCTTTGTATTTATTGGGCTTTTACCCGGGTTGTGTTTCAATGCAACAGGATGTTTTGAAATTTCAATGTGTCCAGTTGGAAATTTTACTTTATAATATTTTTAAATTTTTTATAAAACTCTTAATTAGGTATATTTAAATTATGTATTAAGTTTTATTATTTTTGAAAATGTGCATATTTTTTATTTTGAAAATACAGGCATTTTAGTTAGTTAAAAGTACTAAAATCCCCTTATTTTTAAAAATAAAATATATAAATATTTTCAAAATGGTAAAACTTAGTGCATAGATTAAATACGTATAGATTAAGTGTTAATTTGAAAAATATTAAGAATGAAAGTTCTAGCCAGATGCATTGAAACATTCTCCCTTTTACCCTTCTTAGTCTTATATACATTAAAGTATTAATGATGTAGATTTCGTAAAGGGTTATTGGATAATGCCATTGATTGGGCTTAGGATATTTGTGGGATTGAAAAAAAGGAGCAACTAATTGAAGATAATATCAATTTTAAATTTAAAAAATAGAAAATAGCAAATGAAAGATTAAGGATATCTGCAAAGACTTGTGCTTTGATAGTGGATCAGTGGACACATTCGATCATATTATATGTACTCAAGGGTCTACTTCATTAGTTGTCTCGAGGCGTTTAGTTGTTGGTGTGAACTCAATTGGCACAAATTGCAAATTAATATCCAAGTTTTGATGATTAGAACCAACTTGAGAGATTTAAGGCTACTAATAAATTTTACTTGCGTTTAGAACTTAAAATTTTCGAATCTCAAGTTCAAGCAACTGAAATTGTGGAGTTAAACACTCAAGAAGGGAGAACTTGACATAAGGGGTATATAGTCTCCATTGTACCCCATGTTGACTTTGCATGTGACTTAGGTGAAGTCGATATTGAAGTCAATTTTACTCACAACTTGGAGACCCTTGAGACCCCAAAAATTTCTTTTATTGCAAATTATTATTTGAAATTACATCTCAAGTCGACTTTACTTACGACTTAAATGAAGTCGAATTCGAAGTTGATTTAAAACATGCGACTTAGAAGAACAAGTGAAGATTTAAAGAATTTTCAATAGTATCAAGTGAAGTTGTATCCAAAGTTGACTCCACTTACGACTTGGGTAAAGTTCAACATAAATTCGGCCTAAGAATGAGACTTGAAAGGAGGAAGGCTTAAAGAAGCATTTATTCGAGATTTTGAAACTCCAGATATAGTAACGTGAAAGACCAAGTTGACTTCCATGAGACTTGGGTGAAGTCCGAAGTCGACTCCACGTGGAACTTGAAGAAAAAGGCTTGAAGGATTTTCCTCATAAGGCATATGAAGCACTGAATTGATGCCCAAGTCAACTCTAACTGTGACTTGGATGAAGTTGCAAGCCAAGTTGACTCTAGGAGCAACTTGGATTGTAATGGTCATTATTTTTCGAAAGTTGGTGAATTAAATGTGCCACCTACCACTTAACATTCAAAATTTATTCAAATCCTTTTAAGAGATGTGGAATAACATTGAAGCTAAAGCATTAATTGAACATCAATCTTCCCATCTACCAATATTCAAAGTCTCATTAATTAGTTTTCAAAGCAAGTCTCTCAAAATCACTTCAAGAACTTCAAGATTTTTCATCTTGTTTAACTTAAAAGAGCTTTTTGCTATGCTTCTTATTCTATACACACCTATAACTTTGTAGCTTTACATTTTTTCAAGATCTTTGATTGTATTTGGCTATTTGGCTTGGTGTTGGAGAACAAAGCCAAGGTGAGCTATAAGTAATAATTAGTTGGAGTGGCATTTGTTGACTACTTGAGCGTTTCTTATAAAGGTCTCTTAGAGCTAGAATTTAGAAGAGAACTAAAGCTCTGGTTATTTTATGGACGAGATAGTGGAACAGAAGACACAATAGATGTACGCTTGGAAGAATGGAGTAGGTGTATTGCGTGAACCACTATAACTTTTTACTTTCTCTTTTGCCCTTAACTTGATTTTCTTACTTTCTCTCATTAGCTCTATTTATTTCATTCAAGGAGACTTACTTAAGCAGTAAATTTTAATGAGCTAAGAAAATTTTAATAATCTAATTCACCCCTCCCTTATTTGATTTAGTTAATAATGCTGGAGTAACAAGTGGTATCAGAGCGATTTCGTGTTATTTCCGAAGAGATCTCATAATCTATGACTATTCAATCAATTTCTATTTCAGCTTTAGCAGAAGGTTAATTCTTTATAAGACCACTCTATTTGATGAGAACAATTTCAGTTATCGGAAGTTCAGAATAGAATAATTGATCATGACCACAGACTCTCACTCTTACACTGCTCTACTTTTAGCTAGCAAAGATGAAGCTTTCTAAATGTTTGTCACTTTCTCAAACTTGGTGCAAAATGAAAAGCAAAATGCAAGTTATAGAATTTGAAAACAAACGATTTATAGAATTCTGCAATGAAAAAGGAATTTAGCACATATTTTCTGCACCAAGGACTCCCCAACAAAACGGGGTAGTTGAAAGGAAAAATAGAACAATACAGTAGATGACAAGAACTATGATAAATGAAAGAAAATTATCCAAAAAATTTTGGGAGAAGCTATAAGTACAGCATGTCATGTACTAAATCGAATTACCATAAGAGCAATCTTGAAAAGACCCCATATGAGCTATGGAAATGAAGAAAATCAAATATCTTATACTTCCATGCTTTTGGTTGTACTTGTTATGTGCTGAATAATGAAAAAATAAACTTAGAAAAGTTAGATGCCAAAAGTGATGAGACAATATTTCTTGGATATTCATCAAATAGCAAAACATATAGAGTTTTTAACAAAAGAAATCAAATAGTAGAAGAATCAATACATGTTGTATTTGATGAATTTAATCCTAATCCCAAAAAGGAAGATGAGCTAAGTGATGCAGCTGACCAGTCAAAGAATCCTAAAAAGCCACAAATGGAACAGTAAGGAGCATTGGAAACAAAATAAGAGTAATCCTCAGATGAAAACGTAAGTGAAGGTAATGATTCCTACAAACCTTCAAAGGATTCGAAATTTAAAAATGACCATCTAATTGAACAAATTATTGGCAACATATATGAAAGAGTAAAAATAAGAGGATCTAAATATAATATATGTGGACATTTTGCCTTTGTATCCAAAATAGAGCCAAATTCAATTGATCAAGCTCTTAATGATGAAAATTAGATTTTAGCAATGTAAGAAGAGCTAAACCAATTTGAGAGGAATCAAGTATGACACCTAGTTTCTAGACCTAAAGATTGCATGGTTATTGGTACCGAATGAGTTTTCAAGAATAAACTAGATGAAAGCAGACTCGTGGTGAGAAACAAAGCTAGGCTTGTGGCCAAAGGGTACTCCCAAGAAGAAGGAATTGATTTTGAAGAATCATATGGTCCAGTAGCTAGATTGGAAGCAATACACATTCTACTAGCTTTTGTATCTCACATGAATTTCAAACTATTTCAAATGGATGTTAAAAGTGCATTTTTGAATGTATATCTAAATGAGGAGGTATATGTTGTATAACCTCCTAGTTTTGAAGAGAAAGATCAATCCAAATTTGTTTTTAAATTAATCAAAGCTTTGTATGAATTAAAACAAACTCCTCCAGAGCATGGTATGATAGATTAAGCAAATTTTTGATTGATCATGTTTTTCAAAGAGGAAAGGTTGATACCACATTATTTATCAAATATAAAGGAAAAGATATATTAATTGTTCAAATTTATGTAGATGATATTATATTTGGTGCTACTAATGAAGCTCTATGTCAAGAATTTTCTGAGATTATACAGAGTGAATTTGAAATAAGCATGATAGGAGAACTAAACTTCTTCCTTGGGCTGCAAATTAAGCAACAAAGTGAAGACATCTTCATAAATTAGTCCAAATACGTCAAAAAAATGCTCAAGAAGTTTGGAATGCAAAATAGCAAATGGGCAAACACGCTTATGAGCTCAACCATCAAAATTGACAAAGATGAAAAAGGTAAAATAGTTGAACAAAAGTTGTATAGAAGTATGATAGGATCTTTGTTATATTTAACTGCATCTAGACCAGATATCTTGTTTAGTGTTTGCATGTGTTCTAGATTTCAATCATGTCCCAAAGAATCACATTTAGTAGCTGTAAAAAGGATTCTTAGATACTTGATTAATACCACTAATGTAGGGCTATGGTATCTTAAGGGCTCAACATTTGATCTAATCGGCTACTCGGATACGGATTTTGCTGGTTACAATGTAAATAGAAAAATCACTATTGGGACATGTCAATTTTTTGAAAACATGATGGTTTCATGATTTTCAAGAAAACAAACAAGTGTTGCTTTATCTACTGCGGAAGCCGAATATATTGCCATCGGAAGCTGTTATGCCTAACTATTTTGGATGAAACAACAACTTAAAGATTATGAGATTGAATACAAAAATATACCAATTAGACGTAATAATACAAGTGCAATATTTTTAACTAAAAATCTCATACTGCACTTTAAAACCAAACACATAGATGTGAGACATCATTTAATTAGAGAACATGTTGAAAATCATGATATTTGTCTAGAATATGTTAAAATAGTGGATCAAATTGTTGATATTCTTATAAAACAATTAACAAAGGAATCATTTTGCAAAATTAGAAATGATATGGTTCTCATTGATATTGATTCATAAATTAGACATATGTATGTGAAATCTATGTAACTAAAAAGGGAGAGTAGAAAATAGAAAGTATGTTGAACTTGGGTTGGAGGAGCCAAGTCGACTCCACTCATCCCAACTCAACTTCACTGAAGTCGACTTGGGATGAGCGAAGTCGACTTCTAACCCGAGTTAGGGTTTGAAGTCGACTCTAGGAGCCGACGGTTCGGCTGCCCCGCCTACGAGAGGCGGGATTCTCCTCTCCTCTCCACTCCATTTTCTCTCTAAATCCTCTTAAGAACTGCTATTTTTTTCTTGCCCTGAATCTCCATACCCATCTACATTTCCTAAGTTTCATCAATCTAGAAACCATGGCACCCAAAGCTGTATCCAAACCAAACAAACTTCTCATATCCAGACCGTCCAAATCACATACTGGGGAGGACATGCCTTGTAGGCTAAGAATGCCGTCCAAGAGAGCCCGAGAAGAGGCTGTAACTTCTATAGGTCGACGGGTTAGGTTTCATGAAGGTAATTCCTCCACCTTGGCACCTAGAGAAGAAGAAAATCTTGAATCAAGTGATAGTTCAGACTTAGGTGGAGAGAGAAAGGACACCTCATTCAAAGGGGATGAGTTCTTAAAATGCCTACCGATTATTTTAGAACTGAACGTCAGCATAATAGGTTCTACAGACTGTGGCCGACCTATTCTAAGCCTACCTGACTTGGATCCATATTGGGGTGAATCTGTCCGAGCTGAACCCATCGTTCAGGCTCCATCGTCCCCATTTTCTTCAACTTGTACTCATCCCATTTCCTACCCTATCTCCGCCTTTCAATTTCACAAATCTCGCTTCCCATACATACCTTTCTGATGTTTTGACAAAAATGGGGGAGAGAGAGAAAGAACTTAGGATAATTTTTGGGTTGGGTAAAATGTATAAATTGAATCATTTCTGTATATTCATGACTTACATTGAATGAAAATCTCTTTTTGTTGCAGAGTTATATGCGTTAGAATGAATATTTTTACCTTATGATTGCAATGATATGTCACTTAAATGAAATATGTCATTTTTATGAAATCTTGTGTAACCAACGTGATTTGACAATAGAATTTAATACCAAATGTTAACTAAAACATGAAATATTTCTTAAATGATAAAAACAAAAGATTTATCTCAAATTGGTTTTGTCAATCATCAAAAAGGAGGAGATTATTGAAACATGAGGCAAATTGAGCACAATCCATGTTTTGATGATTAACAACTCAATTTGAGAATTATTTAAGTACTAATGTGTTTACTAAGTGTTGCCAAGGTCCATATACTCAAAGGTCGAAAGGTTGGCAGGACAAGTCCCATGCCAAGTCGATTCAGGCATCGACTTAGGTGAAGTCGATGCCGAAGTCAACTTTAGTATCAACCTCAAAGCATAAAAAATTGACAGTGCTGAAATTTGAACTCCGAGACAGATGAAATTGCAACCAAAGTTGACTTCGACTGTGACTTCGGTGAAGTCGCAACACCAAGTCAACTCCAACTGCGACTTGGGTGAACTTCATTTACAGGTGTTGAAGCTGACAGAGTTAAGTCGTATATCAAGTCGACCTCATCATGCGACTCGGGTGAAGACGTATCTCAAGTCGACCTCAACATGCGACTTGGATGAAGTCGCACCTCAAGTCGACTTAAACTTGCAACTTAAGTAAAGATCAACATTAAGTTGCTTATAAACTCCTTGTTAGAATGAAAAAGTCAAATTCAAGAGGCAATGAAAATCTTGAGTCAAGACCATTGAAAAGAATTGTATCAAGTGCATCAAGGAATATTAAACAAACTCAAGTGTCATGATAAAAGTCAAGGACTAAAGGCTCAAATAAAGGTCTATACACTTGAAATATCTAAAAAAGGAAAGACTAACACACAAATAGATCACAAACAAGTCAAAAGTTCCAAGAGGACAGATGGCTGGTGAAGTTGCATTCGAAGACGACTCCACCTGCGACTTGGGTCAAGTTTGAAGACCAAGTCGACTCACATATGGAACTTGACTAGGAGGCTGAAGGTCAAAGTCCATCTAAAGTCAACTCCAGTCTGCGACTTCGGTGAACTCGCCCCAGACGTCGACTCCACCCTGCGACTTGAACGAAGTCGCATTCCGGGTCGAATCCAAGTGGGACTTGATTTGCAATGGTCGGAAAATTTTGAATGTTGGCGCATTAAATGCGTGCCACCTACCTCCAAACATTCGAATTTACTCCCCTTTATTTAAGACACTTTAAATGAACAAGGAAAGGTAGATAAGTGAGTAGTAATTGAGTTCAACTTCCTTATTCCATAGCATTTAAGTGATCTATAAAAGAGTTTTCAAGAAGCATATTGCTTTAAACTGCGAAGTGCTGAATTGCTCCATCTTCAACCTCTTCTACAATTTCTTCCGTGTAAGAAACTACCTACATAACTGTAAAGTGTAGAATGTTTCTTTATTCTTTAATCATTTGTATTCCACTTGGCTTAGTATTGGAGACTAAGACCAATGAAGGCAAAGTAGCGTGTGATTGAAGCGGAACTCGTCACCTACTTGTGTTGAGTTTGTATAAGGCATCCTAGAGCTAAAATCTAGAAGAGTGCAAAGGCTCTGCCGTATTGACATTCCAGTTAGTAGAATCCAAGACACTGGGAGTGTTCTTAGAGGAGTGAAGTAGGGAGGATTGTCTCGAACTACTATAATTTATTGAGTTTAACTATTTATTGCTTCTATATTTCACGTTTTTCATTTAAGGGGACAAAACTCTCAAGGGGTTGAGTTTCCTAGTTGCAAAAGAATTTTTAAAGACGTAATTCGCCCCTCCGCTCTTGGACTTTGCCATAAACTCTAGATCAACAGTATAAAGTTCGAGTTTAGGGTTTCTAAACCCTAAACCTCTCTTTACAACGCTGATTTCCTCACTTCTCTTCCCCTTCACCTCCAAAACCTTCATCCCAAGCTTCTAAATCTGCCCTTATTCTTTCATTCTATCTCCCTTATCTTCTTCTCTTCTCCTTCCGTCTATCTCCTCTCCCATTTCCCCCACATATTTCCCTCTCCTATCCTTAAATCTCCCTAAAACTTCCCCAATCCAAGTTTCTCCTTCCCTTTTCCCTTTTCCTCTTGATTACCTTCCAGTTCCCCACCTTTTCTCCCTATCTTTCTTTTACCATTTTTTTCCTCATCTCCGGTCGTCACTGCAATTTCACCATCAGTCAAGGTGCCGCCTAGGCGCCGCATCTGCCATGTCATGATGCCGATTGCAGAGCAATCCTACCATTATCGAGTTTCAACAAATCTTTTGCAATAAGCTCTAGGGAATCTTTGGTAACCTTCCTAAACTATTATAGTTTACTTGAATTGATATTGATTCGTGCAAGTTGTATGGAAATGTGGATGATGGAGTCGTAATTCATACATGCTTGTGTGCCCTACATTTGGAGTGTTAGTTTCAAGTTTTGAGGAAAAGCAATTGTTTGTGAATTGAGTGATGTATCTTGATCGGCATTGACAAGGACATGTGACCGAATTGCTTGGTTGATTATTGATGTAAGGGATATTGTTTATATTCAACATCATTTAGGGTGAACTTGGACGAATTGTCTTGTGGACATTGGTTGGGTAGGGCTTATGGGGCATTCACATTGAATTGAGAGAATAGTGTGGCTTCTACTGTTGTGTGGTGTTATTGATATATTTATGAGATGGATTCTTCTTGCTCGAAGCTTAAGAAAATGCAGGATCCCCACTGAGCTTGATTCCACAAAATTTGTATCCGCACAAACTTTTAAGAGGTATACTGATTCACTACAGAAAAGACATCTTATATCCGAGCGAGGATTAAAGGTTGAATCATTGTCCAATGCCTTTATTACTTCTTTGTATAACCGATGGTGGCAAAAGTTCATGGAACAACCCCAACCGGCCATTGTTCTTGTAGTAAAAGAATTCTATGTCAACGCAGTTGAACATGACCAGGGGTGGGTTAAAGTGAGAGACAAAATTGCCCCCTTCTATGCTCAAGCTATTAATGCTTTTTATGAGTTACCTGACATTGAGTACCTTGATCAATATGAAGAGTTTTTGGAAGGAGAAAATAAGGACATTGCTGAAATCACTAGACAGTATTGTGAACACCCACCGGAGTGGAAGACAAAGGTGAACAATTAACACCCTTCAGGCGGAGTGCCCTCTGTTACCATGGGAAGATATGGTTTTATTTCATATCAACTAGATTGATGTCATCCACCCACCTGAGTGATATCACAATGGACAGGGCAATCCTTCTTTCTGCTATCTACTTTGATTTGTCCATAGAAGTGGGAAGATTCCTATTTCACCAAATATGCGCTAATGCAAAGGCACCTAGAGGAAGCTATTGGTTTCCATCGCTTATTATAGGATTATGTAAGTGAGTTGGAGTTCGATGGGAAGTGACAGAAGTGGTGTTGAGCTGTCAGGCTATTGTTGATGACCAATTTGTCACAACTGAGCCTTGAGTTCGAACTGTAACTACTCGTCCTCAACGTTCTCAGCCTGCCCCGACTTCGCAACCTCCACAGGCCTCCTCATCTTGATCTCTCCAAAAGGACATTAATGATAGGCTCGCCAATTTAGAGAGTTTAATGGCAGTCTAGGCCCAATATTTGCATCATTCTAATTGGGCGATGGAGGCGCATTTTAGAAGATTCATGGAGGACCGACAAATTGACATGATTGCTCTACCACTATCTTTAGTTGCAATCCATTTTGATGAAAAACTTGCATCGTTCAACTTGAAACCAACTTCATGAAAAATTTGAACTTTGTGCCAAAGATTATGTGTTAAGTGAGTTTCTAAGAACGAGCGACATGTGAATGAATGGATTGATTTTGATAGTAAATTGTCATAATTCAATTTTATGCTAATCTTTCCAACTAAAATGGTGTGACACCCAGACCCAAGTAGGACTCATGTATATGCATTTGGCATATAAACATGGATCATGTATGATTTAGTGAAATTATGAATGATTTTTCCTTACAATTTTGATAATTTATTGCAATTAGGGCAAATGGTTAAAAATGATGTTTATAAGCCGATATGGGTCAATGTGATTAAAGAGGCTTAATGAGGATTAGAGAATGTGGATATATTGAGGATAATTACCTCATATATTATGGTTTAACTAATAGAGATTATGTTGATAAATATGGATTTAAGATAGCAAATGCTAGAAAATCCATAACTCGACGCCGGTAAGGCGGATTAAGATGAAAATTGAAAGGTAAGCACATAATTTTGTGCTTAATCTTATGAAAAAGTTATATTATGAAAATTTGGATGGGATTAAGGTGAAAATCGATCATTACCATCCAAAATCCGAAGGTGGTTTCAAATGATCATAACTTGAGCTAGAAAAGTCGGATTGAGATGAAATTTGAAAGGAACAGTTAAAATTGTGAGATCTATGCAATGAGAGACTTGGATTAAGCTAATGGAATTAGGATCATGGTTGCACAAAAAATGAGTGTATACCTTTGACTTTTGTGCTCCATAAAGTAAGCTTGTATTTATGTTAAAGTTAAAGTAATTAATTATATTTTTTAGGCAAAAATGAGGTGTCAAAAGGAGGTAATTACAAGTGGATTTTGTGAATTACTTAAAATGAAAAAATCCATGATAAATTCAAGTGATTAATGAGATGAATAAAGGAGCTAAATGGCTAGCTCAAAGGAGCTTGAGGTAGGTGGCCGCACATGGACGATCAAGGGGCTATATACTTGATATTTTTAATTTTTAAAAGATGCAAAATATGAAATTAAATGAGTTACATGACAAGGGTGGTTAATGGAATTAATTTGAGATGGATTTTTATGGCACTAAATGCCAAAATCCAAGGCACATGGACATGATCATCAAGTGGACAGCAATATGGGAGTTAGGGAGAGGTCACGTCCATGCTGCTGTATGGGATTTTTAATGATTTTTTTAAAAGCTAAATGGACCCCTAAATGAGCTCCTAGTTAAGTTAATTAAGTGAAAATTAATCAAAGTTGCAATTTTATGGAAAAATTGCAAAAGGGGTAGCTGCATATGGACGTTAATCACATGGACAACAACTGGAGCAAGGAAAGGATCGACGACCAAGGCTGAAATCTGAATTTTTATGAAAATTTTTTAATATGCTAAATGGACCCCTAAGTAGGCTATTATCAAGGGTAATTAAATAACCATAAATTAAAGTAGAATTAGGTGTGGAAAATGTGCACAAGGGCTGCTGAAATGGACGTCCAAATAGGGGACAACAACATAGACTTCAATGCATGGATTTTTTATGAATTTTTTAAAGATAATTATCTAATTTACTTGGACCATATTTTTCCATGTCATTAAAGGGGATAAACATGCTTTAATAACTTGCTAATTGATGTGGAAAATGGGGCCCACGAAGCTGGAAAAAATCTAGCTACACTTAAGTATGCATGTCCATAGGTTAAGGGGTTAGAGAGAGAAAATGTCTAGGAGAAAATACCCAAGAAAGGCAGCAGCTGTGCACGTCCCCTCAAGCCAGCGAAGAAAGGAAGAAAAAGCAGAAAAAAACAGAAGGAAAAAGGGGAAGAAAGAAGAGGAATTCAAGCTAGGAAAGTGGAGTTCAAGTTTGATCCAATTCATGTAAGTATACCCCATGATTTGAGTTCTTTAATTCTAAGTTTTTCACCTCAACTTATGAGTCATGAATTTGATTCATATTGAACCCTTAAAGGATGATTCATGATGCCCTTGATTAGGGTATTGAATAAGGTTTGAATGAAAAGAATGAAATTAAGGGTTCAAGAGGATGACAATGGAGATTAGGGTTGAATATGGGATGATTAACCTAGCTAAAATTTTCTTAAACCCATATATGATGTTGCTATTTTGATTTTATATCATAATTATATGATTATTCATGATTTAATGGATTATACATGTTGATTTGGGCATAAGTTATGAATTTTAGAAAGGATGTGAATTAGGGTTACACATATGACCCGATTTCCATATTTTTATGTTAAGAATGATATATGAATTAGCCCAAACGATTTATGGATATTATGGAGGGTAAAATACCCCATGTTTAAGGTACTTTGAGTGTCCAAAAGGGTTTGAAAAGAGTAGCCCTAAATCTGATTTTATGGACATATGTTTGGACACATCAAAACGGGTCAAATGGATACCCCATATGTGTAGAAATATTGCTGTTATGCAAGCAAAAAAATTTTAGATTTTAAACATGCATTAATAACCTAAATTTGGGTTAATAAAAGTATGATTAATTGCTGAAATTTATGGGTTAGAAAACTGTTTTGAATTAAGTATCAAAAGAGACGTTGAAAGGATGAAAAACAGATTCTAATGTTGCTGTTTTGGAACCCTATGATTAATGGATTGAAAATCCGAAATTAAAACCTAAGTTATATTTTAATTAAGGAGTTTAATCATGCAAAAGTAAGAGACAAGTTTTTGTGTTAAAATATTTTAAGAAACACATGATTTATGTATTGTGAAATGGACATGTATGGAGAGATAGACATGAGAAAATGAAAAATGGTTTATGTGAGTTATTAAAATGCAAAAATGCATGAAATCATGATGAAAAATGTGTATTAAGGTACTGTTTTAGTAAATAATGATAATCTCAAATTTTGAGATTAATATATAATGTCTAAGTTATCAACTAAGTACTTAAAATGAGCACTGTCGTATGAAAAGTGAAAAATATGTTAAAAATAATAAATGGAGGTAATGAACCTTTAAATAATGATTTAATGAATGATTATTATATGTATGAAAGTTTACCCTACATAAGGGTATTAAAAAAGGAATTAATGGATAATGTGATGTATAGGTTATGATATGTATGAACACCTGACTTAAAAGACAAGTGGGTTAAGCTAGTGTAATGTAAATCCAAATGGATTTATGTAGGTTGGAAAACCTAAGAGATATAAGTATTTAAAGTTTATGTGAATAAATGAGATGTTATTTCCATTCATCTAGGCAAAGACAAGGAAAAGAATGGAAGAAAGGGATTAAGGCGATCTTAGGTAAGCAAATGAACTTTCCAAAATTTCTGTTTTCTTTCTATATGATGATATGAGATTGAAATGTTTATGATTATATTTTGACGAATGGGCAAGCACAAGTTTTGAAAATGATGGCTTTAATGGAAAGCCACAAGTTTTTAAAAAGACGGCTTTAATGAAAAGTCGTAAGTTTTAGAAAAGGATGACTTTAATGAAAAGCCTTAAGGTTTGCTTCATGGGAAGCAAGCAACACTTTTTAAGATAAATATTTTATCACAAGTGTTGCCAAAGATTTGGGAATGCTTTATGCTAATGGATTGAGAAATTTGCTTATGAGTAAGCAAGTTCTCCATGATGATAATTTTAAAGGATTTTATGTTTTATGCTGATGGTTTTAAGAATTTGATTTCAAATAAGCAAGTTCTATATGATGTTGTTTTCAAATAGGTTTTATGAGAAAAATAGGATTTTACCCTTTTTCACAAAGAAATAATTGCAAATAAGTTTTGAGTTACCGGTACAATATTTTGTAATAAATGATTGTGTTTATGAAAGAAAAAGAAAAAGGGATTTGGTTTATGGAAAAGATGGGTTTTTCTATGTCATGATATTTAAATATAATTGATGATTTGGACATAGTCCATATGTTTTGAAATGATATTCAAAAAGCTTTGATTTCCTTTAGATAAGAAAATATGTTGGAAATGTCTTGAAAAATATTTATACAGATATTGTTAAATGGGATTTAAGGATGACCAACCTAACAAGTTGATTTCATAAAACGGTTTGATTTTGGGTTGCTAAAATGACATGCAAAAGACTATGCAATCCCCTCTTTATGTAAATATGGCAAAATTGATATGTGGACAAGAAGTTGATTTTAGGGTGGTTGAGAAGGGGAGGGTATAATTGCATAACTTTTGTGAGCAAAAAGGCCCTGAAATGGAAACCAAGAAAATGTTAGGAAATACATGATTTATTTTTGAAAATTCAAAAGTTTTGAAGTTCTGTTATAAGGGTTTTAAGATATATTATTCCTCAAATGTTTCAAATATTTATCAAAATATTTTACTCAAAATTCTTCTAAAGAATTTAAGGAAGGTCATTCGAAAACTAGATTTCGAAGAACAACTTGTTTAAAGTGGGTGCGCTTGCTTTACAAGTTGATACGGACTGCGGTCTATGATGTTCTTTTTCAAAATATTTTTTAAAGATACAAACCTCTGTCTGTGATGTTTTTCAAGGATGGATGTGGATTGCGGTCTGTGATCCTGATTTAAAAGGACACGGGTTGCAGTTTGTGATACTTTAAACCACACGGACTGCGGTCTGTGATAAGAATGTATGGTGCACTAGTACAAGGAATAGGTCGGTTGTAGAGCATGGTCGGAGATGGACCGGGGCCCACTCTACATATGACCAAGTCGCTAAGGGATGACAGGAGGCCAGCGGCGCCCTCCCTGAGATGGGAAAGGGATGAAAGAACAGCCACCTAGTTAGCGTGCTCTTAAGGATTCTCTTCCAAAAGTAGAATGATCACTTGCTAAGTGTCACTACTGAGTAGGGAGAATGCATTTGCTTATGTTTTGCTTTTGAAAAGCCCAAAGATTGTGATATAAAGCATTTTTACTAAAAGTTATCCTAAATAGATTTTATGAAATGGTTACCCTAAAAATAGGGTATTTTACACAAAAGTGTAAATAAAAAGGATAAAAGAAAATATTTTCTATGCAAATGCTCTTAAGAAAATGGATTATGTATTTTATACATTGTTTACTATAAACAAGCCCCAAGATGAGGATTATAAAAAGGATTTATGTCAAACTTGGTTATGGACATAAGAATGTCCATTTCTAAAGTGCCTAAATGATAAGTGTTTATGAACTTGAGAATGTCCAATGCCAAAGTATTTAAATGAAAAGTGTTTTAGGACATATAAATGTCCATTGCCAAAGAAAGCTATGTCAAAAAATATTTTGGGACACTAGATGTCCCTTGGCTAATGGAATTTATGATGAAAAAATATTTTTGGACATAAAAATTTCCCTTGCCTAAAAGGCTTATGTGAATAATGTTTTAGGACATGAGAATGTCCTTCTCTGAAAAGGATTTATGAAAAAAATATTTTGGACGTAAAATGTCGACTGGCAAAAGATGGATTTATGTAAATGTCTTGGAACATTATAAATGTTCACACAAGACTTAAGAAAATTAATTAAAAAGGGTAAAACGTATATGTTTTGCCTTAACAAGCCCAGACGTGGCTTGTAAATAATTTTAAGAATGAATGTTTATGAAAATGTTCTAGGACATAGAATTGTCTTCGTAAACAAAGGATTTTATGACAATATTTTAGTACATATAAATGTCCTCAGGTAAAAAAGTGTTCAAGATGTTTAATGAAAATGTTTTAAAGGAAGTCTTGCCCTAAAAAATAAAATGCTTGCTTACTGAGTTGTCACTCACGTTTTATTTTCCCAAACCTTAGACAGGTACCAGGAAACTCAAGAGGTTGCGAACCTAAGCAGGAGAAGAAAAGGTACCTGATGGTAGCCATGTGGGCTATAAGGAATGGGATAGCATGGTTTAAAGTTCTAAGATATGTTGATGTGTATGTGAACTTAATTAGAATTTTAAGTTCTATGTAAATCAATGATTGAATATATGTACGTATAGAATGTATATGCTATGATTAAGTTAAGAAGACTTTCATTGTAGAAAAGCATGGTGAGATGCTTTAAATGATATATGAAATTTTATAACAAGTGTATCACAACTTGTATGATGAATGATGTGGAATATAATGAAATGAATGATGATAGATATAAAAAAAAATTTGGACGAGATCCAATTAAGAACCCGCCACGTGATCAGGGCAATAATCCTGATTCACATTTACCAATCAATAAGATCTTGAGGTAAGGATGTGACGTCTCAGTTTGGGGCGCCACAAATGGTAAAGGCAATTTTAAGTATTTCATGTTTATGCTAAAAGAAACATCTATTACTATCTTTATTTCCCCATTTTGAGTTATAAAGACATCTGTTTTCGTTAACTGTGTGCTTAGAGGAAAATATATTGTCTCATTCTTACATAACATCTTTTACCTTTTTACATGGGACTTAGAATTGGTTAACATATATGTTTTAGCACCCTTATGATATTTTTAGCAGAAATAATAAAGGGGGTGGCTAACCTAAGCTGAGCAACCGCGACTTGGCATCGATAAATGTCAAATTTGCATAAAAAAGCAAAGGAAAATCATAGTAATAACGCTTTTAAAGAAAGTTCTCCCCAGATACCCTGAAATATGGTGAATGGAGCTTTAAAAAAAAGAGAGGCAAACAAAAATCTCTCCAAATATCCTGAAATATGGTGGGGAGATCTAAAGTAAGAAGTTTGGGGGAATGAAGGGGCAATTTTGTTGATTCTAGGTCAAGTAAATTAGGTGAATTGAGGCTATGTTCTTTGAGATAATATATATTTTCTTAGAGTTTGTTCACTTATTTTGCATTACTCGTCCTAACTAATGGTGTCTTGACTACTCCAAGCAACTCGTCGCCTCACTTTTCGCCTCATGCTCTTCACTCCTCTCACTCCCAAACCTCAACCCTAGTCTCAAAGGCATTCCAAGATGCCTTAGGACATTCCCAGGGGTTTTTATATAGAGTACAGGGGAATACATGCTCACACAGTCCAAAACAGACTAGGAGTTGCACAACCAATGAGCGACATGGCCTGAGTTGGTTTCACACATCTCAACATGGCCTGGGTTGTGTTAGTCATTGGCTTAGTCAAATTCTCTGAATTTTTGTACTAGACCTAAGAAGTGTCTAGGTCCCGAGTGAAACATGTTCTAAGTTGTTTTGATCTCTGTTTCATTCCTCTTAATTCTTCAAAATCATCAAATTGAGTGGGCTTCGTCATCATGATTCAACTCTACAAGAATTGTGTTTTACACTGATTTCACTCGGTTTTTCACATACAATCAATTATGAGTATTTTATGATAAATACAGCTAAATCAATCAAAATATGATTCAAATTATATTAAACACTTAAATTCTTCCCAATTAATATTCAAAATACATAATATAAAAGTAACTCAACAAAGAGTTTGGTTAAAGGATTAACAAAACTTAAACAGGACAAAGACAATATATATAAGCCATGCTAAATGTCCAAATAATTGAAAATAACATTTTCATCCAAAAATGAAGTTCCTACTTCAAGATCACTTGAACTATTATATATGTACCTTTATAGACTATTCGATATTTTAAGCCTTTTAGGAAAACAATATGAATTTGTAATTATAGATGACTATTCAAGGTTTATTTGGATAATGCTTTTAGCTTGTAAAGATGATACCTTCTCTATGTTTTCTCGTTTTTCAAAATTGGTGCAAAATGAAAATCAATATTCAATTGTATCAATTAGAAGTGATCGCGGTGTTGAGTTTGAAAATAAATGATTTATTGAATTTTGAAATAAGTAAAGCATACACTAAACATTTTTTGCACCAAGTACTCCACAATAAAATGGAGTTGTTAAAAAAAAAATCAAACAAAAGATGAATAGGATTATGCTAAATGAAAGTAAGTTATCCGAAAATTTTTGGATTGAAGCTTTTAGCATCGCTTGCCATGTGATTAATCATGTTACTATAAGTGCAATATTGATAAAGATTCCATTTGAACTTGAGAAAGGTAGAAAACCAAATATTTGTTAGTCCCGAGTTTATGGCAAAACGAAAGAAGGGAGGAGTGAATTTAGTTATTCAAATTTCTTCGGTGTTTAAAATTTTAACCCCTCGTGAGATTAGTCTCATTGACAAAAACATGGAGAGTAAATAGAGCAAGCAAAATCACACGCAAATGACACAAGCAATTATAGTGGTTCGGGACAACCTTTCCTACTCCACTCTTCTAACAATACACTCCCTTATATCTTAAGTTCCACTATTTCAACAATAGTACAATTAGAGCCCTTGCTCTTTTTTAAATTGTAGTCTAGGGGGCCTTTATAATTACAACACAAGTAGACAATGAGTTCTACTTCAACTGTACACTACTTATCTTTACTTAGCGTTGGTCTCTAATACCAAGCCAAGTAGCAATACAACAAAGTATTCAGAAAATGAAATCTATATGTTCCAAGTTGTATAGAGCAGATTTAGCTCTTGAGGAGACTCAAAAAATTGAAGAGGTTGGTAGCTTGTAGCATTTTGTAGTGAGAATGCGAGTCATTTTTTGTAGAGCACTTAATGCACACTTTAGTGCTTGTGAGAAGGAAGATAGAAGCTTATTGGATGTTCTTGCCAACCCACTTAACTTATCTTGTTATGCTCTAAATAAATGTGAAGTTATTTCAAATATTAGGGTAGGTGGCGTGCATTAAATGCGTCAACATTTGAATTTTTTTGATAGTTATAGTGCAAGTCGCAACTGGTGTTGACTTCGGGTGTGACTCTACCCAAGTCGTAGACTGGAGTCGACTTGAGGTGCAATTTCAATCGAGCCATTTCCTTCTTCTGAGCTTTCCTTTGGGTTTAGTGCTTTTCATCTTCCATCTTAGGTCGACTTGGCCTTAAACATCGTCCAAGTCGAAAGAGGAGTCAACCTGGGCGTGCAACTTTGTTTTCAGTACTTAGTGTTGGAATTTTGCTTCAGGGCTTCAAAAACTTTAGTTGGAGATCGGGGTTGACTTGGTCATTGACTTCTCTCAAGTTCCAAGGTGGAGTCAACTTAGGGTGCGAATTTGCCTACTCCAAACTGACTCAGTGGAAATATGTAACTCCTAAGTTGACTTGGCCAATTGACTACACCCACGTCGTAGTCTGAGTCGACTTTGGTTTGTGACTTGACTTGTTTGCACTTCGAACCTTGAGTTCTTTCATTCTAAGTTGCATCAAGAGGTCAACTTTCTCATAGACTTGACCTAAGTCAATTGCCTAAGGTGACTTAGCAATGCAACTTGGCTTGCTTTGCTTTAGTATTTGAAAATATTTAACTTGAAATCATTACACCAAATGTGTTAGTATCTTTAAACACTCAAATTGAATTGTTAATCATCAAAACATAGATTGCTCTTGATTTGCTAATGGAGTTCACAACAACATTGCATATTTTCATGTTTTATGTTGCACTTATTATGTATTAAACAATAAAAAATATAATCTTAGAAAACTTGATGCAAAAAGTGATGAAACTATTTTCCTTGATTACTCCTCCCATAACAAAGCATATAGAGTTTTCAACAAAAGGACTCAAGTTCTAGAAGAATCAATATATGTTGCCTTTGATAAATTTAATCCAACTCCAAATAATAAGGATGAGTCTAGTGATGTAGAAAAACTAATAAAGGAGTTGGAAAAGCTATAAGTGAAAAAGAAAGGGAGGGATGGGCCCAAGCATAAGGAAACTCACAAGTCAAATCAAGAGATAAGTGAAGG
This sequence comes from Annona cherimola, assembly GCA_030490835.1. Taxonomy (NCBI): domain Eukaryota; kingdom Viridiplantae; phylum Streptophyta; class Magnoliopsida; order Magnoliales; family Annonaceae; genus Annona; species Annona cherimola. The sequence continues at coordinate 48,683,378 of CM059972.1, forward strand.
TATTCCTTAAAAATTCCCTACAGTTCTCAAGTTTAAACATGATCATCCAATTGAATAAGTCATTAGAGACATACATGATGGTTTGAAAAAAAGAGGCTCAAACAAAACGTATGTAGACATTCCACTTTTTTTTTCAAAAATTGAGCCTTTTATAGTTGATAAAGTTCTAAGTAGTGAAAATTGGATAATAGTGTTAACTCATTTTCATACATCTACTTTGGACCATAATTGGATAAGATTTTGATTAATTAAGATGATTTGATTCAAATATTCTTTGATTAAGCTTGGTTTTATATGAACACTCACCATTTGATGCAATATGTGAATATAATGGAAAGATGTTCAATTTTGGTGCAAAGCTTGACCAAATTTAAAAGTTCTGATGAAGCCTGGCCAAATTGCAAATTAAAGACTTAATTTTTAAGGAAAATAGTATCCAAGACAAGCCCAAATGCATAAGAGGAGTCGCTAAGCAGAGTAGGAGGAAGCAAGAAGCAGTTGTGCAGAATTGTGCATTCCAGAAGGCCATACGGTTTGAACCGTGTGAGTTTGGGAGCCATACGTTTCAAACTGTGTGGGACCTTGCTACGCACAAAATCGAATAAAATGGATTCTATGTGCAAGCCCTTCCCTCAACCTATATAAACATCTATTGGGAACATCCTAAGGCATTACGGAACATGGCTTGAGCTTGGAGTGAGGTCTGGGAGATACAGAAGGCATGTAGCATGAGGCGATGAGGGAGATGGCAAGTTGTTTGAAGTATTTAAGATGCTATTTAAACTTCTAATCAATGAGCTTTCTTTTCTTCTTTCTTTCTGAGTTTGATTGCTTGATTGCGATGAATTATACATATAATACTATTTTGTGTTTGGATTTTATTTTGAATATGATTAGCTAAACCCTTAATCTAGAGTTTAGGATGTAATATGTGTATAATATAGTAGATATTGTGATTTTTCGTTTATTTATAAAGGATATTGGTCATTAATTTAATATATTTTATTCTTAATGCTTGCTTTGTACATGGGCCCACATTATGGTATAATTCCATATATTAGGTGATGGAACCGAAAGGTGGGAATCTAATATACGATAATCAAGATATTAAACATGGAAATCTAAGATCATGAAAATAAGCATGATGACCTTGAGAAACTTTATGAACTTTCACAGAACTTAATGGATTCTAATTGACTTAATATCCAAAAAAGAGGTAGATAAGAAGATTAAGGTATGCCTTTTAGGTTTCGAAAGAAGGTGCAAGGACAATGTAGGAATACTTCTCCTCTAATAATTAATATAAAATTAATAATCATATCACGTATCCATTGCAGTTATTGCTTATGAAACCCTAAAATCCTAGGTACTCTTCTCTTGATTTATACTTTTTGTTCCACACTTCTAATCTTTCTTTCTTACTTGCTATTTTCCTTTATTCCACTTTAATCTCTTGGTAATTCATAAAAGTGTTAAAAGCAATGTTCTAAGTCACGAATACCTTGTAGGAATGATTTCTATATACTGTAATCTATGACCCGTGCACTTGTGGTGAAATAGTGAAAGAGTATTTTAACATCGTTGTCAGAGAATTTGATGTAGACGTTGTTGTTAAATACTTTTCTTTCTCTTTTCTATTGTCTATCTACTCTACTCTACTCGACTCTTCTCTTTATTCTTTATATTTTCTTTTTTGAATTAGCTAGCTGTAATACCTTGTTATTGTATGCACCCACATACTCAAAATTTTGTAAAATAACTAGTTGAGAAACTATTTGTTGCTGACTCTGAAATTAAACGTTCTTTCGAGAGAAAAATATATGAGTACAAAAAGCAATAATCTTCTCATGAAACAAGACTGCAATAATCTAGACCCGCCACAACATGCGCATGAAGAAGGCCAGACGGAGAGTAATAACCTACCAAGAAGGATAGCCCTAAGTGACTGAAACTGTCCAAATCCTCAAGGATTTAGATCCTGCATCATTGAACTCAAGATCGGTGTAGGAAATTTTGAACTCAAGCCAGGACTCATTCAGAAGTTCAGCAAGACCAGTTTGCAGGACTTCCTTTTGAGAACCCTAATGACCATATAACTAAGTTCCTGTAACTGTGTAACATGATCTTGTTGGTCCCGAGTTGACTAATGCTCATTAAGTTGTGTTTGAGACTCTCAACAAATACAACTTTATAGCCTTTATCACATAGTTGACTAACGCTCATTAAGTTGTGTTTGAGTCCCTCAACAAATAGTACATCCTCAACACATGTATTTGAATTTCCATACACATTTCCTTTACCTTTAATTATACTTTTTTTCGTTATTTTCAAATGCAACTGTTCCTTCACTACATGATTTGATCTTATGGAAAAATTCTCTTTCTCCCATCATATGTCTTGAGCAACCACTATCCATCAACCACATGTTGTTGGCCTTCACTTTAAGACATACCTCTTCACTGCTTGTGCAGGTTGTTGAGGTGATTTGTCCCTGTAAAATTTTTGTTGCAGCAAGGAAGATGTTGCTTTCTTCCTCCATCGTGGCCAAGCAACATATCCTTGCACAGTTTGCAGCCTCATTGTCTTCATTCGACGAGTTGCTTGTCATGGACATTTCCTTATTTACGTACATCCCTCTTCCTCTAGCTCTCTGAAACTTTCAGTTTTCATTTCGTTCTTTCTTCTCTCGCTGTTCCTTTGTCTTATTCTCCTCCGGTGTGGGACATTGAACTTGCATATGTCCCACTCCACACCAATAGCATTTGGTTGTCTCCTTCTTTTTCTCCTTCACGTTTCTTTCTTTGAATCCTTTGAAATTCTTTCCCTTTTTCATAAATTTTTTGAATCTTCGAGTAAGTAGGGTGATCTTTTCATTGTCATTTTTAGAAGATGAAGTGGACTCATCTGAATTTGCTGCAGCCTTCAAATCGATTGCTCTTTTGCCTTTGTGTTGCTCCTTGTTCCTCCTCTTTATCATCTCATGTGACATGAGTGAGCTGATGAGATCTTCCAACCTTAGGGTGTTTAGATTCTTTGCTTCTTCAATAGCTGTGATCTTGGGAGTCCATGATTTAGGTAGAGCACTTAGAATCTTCATAAGCACTTTGAATCTTCATAACTTGCTCAGATTCAAAAATAGTTTTCCCAAGACCTTTTAGTGCACTAGTGATTTTTGAAAATCTAGCAAACATTTCAAAAATATTTTCGATCTCTAGCATTTTAAAGCTTTCTAACTCTCTAATCAAAATATTTCTTCTCGTCCTTTGGTCTTGAGAAGTTCTCTCATAAATAGATGTTAGTGTATCTCATATTTCTTTAGCAGTTTGGCATGAGGATACTTTATCATATTCAGTAGCGGTAGTGACACAAAAGAGGGAGTTCATAGCTTTGGTGTTGATCTTTACAATTCTAACCTCCTCCTCAGACCATGCGGATGCTCTTTCATCAATTGGTAATTCAACATCATCTTGGATAGCAATCCAAAAATCTATATCCATGACCATGATGAGCTGTTTCATTCTTAACTTCCAGTAACCGAAGTTACTCCCATAAAAAGTGGTGGCCTTGTGAATTATTGACCTTCAGCAAATGCAGGGGTGGAAGTTGATTGTGATGCCATTAGTAAGATCTCTTTGGTTTAAACTCAAAGACCTGCTCTAATACCACTTGTTAGTCCCGAGTTTATGGCAATTACCCAAGAGGGGAGAGGTGAATTGGGTATTCTAAAATTCTTTGATTAGATAGAAATTTTCCCTCTTTGAAATAAATCCCCATAATGAAAAAAATAATAAGATGGAGAGAAATAAAGCAAGAAAACATAAATAATCAAGCCATACCAAGAGACAGATTTATAGTGGTTCGGGAAATCTTCCCTACTCTACTCTTCCAAGCACACACCCGTTATGTCTTGGGTTCCACTATTGTATCTCAATACAACTAGAGCAACAGCTCTCTTTTAGATTCTATCTCTAAGGGGCTTATACAAATTCAACACAAGTAAGTGACGAGTCTCACTCCAGTCACAACACTACTTTGCCTTCACTTGGTTTCGATTTTCAATATCAAACCAAGTGGGAAACACAAATAATCAATGAAAGAAAGATCTACACTTTATAGATTCATGTAGGCAGTTTGCAACACTTAGAAGAACTTATAGAGGCAGTAGTAAATACAGCAATGCGGGTTTCAACAGATTTATAGCAAAGTTCTTCTTCAATCTTCTTGTAGACCAACTTAAATGGAAGAGAGAGTGGAAGGTGAGCTCAATCAATATTTCTCTTACCCCATTCACGTTCCTTCGAAGCTCCTTAAATAATTGGAGGTAAATTTGAACATTTAGTGGTAGGTGGCTGGCATTTAATGTGCCAACATTCAAATTGTTAAGAACCAAGTCGCATATGGAGTCGACTCGACATGCGACTTCGTCCAAGTCGCATTGTGGAGTCGACTTTGGGTGTGACTTCGCTCTTCAGCTTCCACTTCTAAGTTCCAACTTCAGGTCGACTTAGTCTTGGATTTGACCTAAGTCGCAGGTGGAGTCGACTTCGGGTGTGACTTCACCAACCATTTGATTTTCTTAGAACTTTAAGGTCTTGCGAGTGATCTTAATTTTGTACATTTCCTTTTCTTCTCTTATTCTTCATTAAATGTCTTTCGTATGCATCTGTTTTGCTCAAAAACTAAGCAATACCCTCTACTCTCGAGAAGATCTTCTTTGTGGCCTTGATTCATGATGATTGTCCTTCTTGATCTTGTTGTCCAAACTTCAATATAATGTTTTTCATTTAATAATAATACATCTTTGAAGTAATCTGAAGTGGCCATGTACTTGAGTCGCTCACTTGGGTCGACTTGGACTTCGACTTTACCCAAGTCGCACACTCAGGTCGACTTGAAATGCGACTTCACGTAAGTCTCATTGTGGAGTCGACTTGGAAAGCGACTTGACTCTGAGAACTCGAAGTCTTGGGTTTGCGACTTCACTTAAGCCACAAGCGGAGTCGACTTCGACTACGACTTCACCTGTCTCCGAGTCCCAATTTCAGATCTGGCGAATTTAATGCACTTGAAGTCGATTCTAGAGTTGACTTGACTTAAGTCGATGGTTGAGTCGACTTGAGACTGCGACTTGACCTACTATTTTTTGAATATTGAATTTTTAACCTTTGAAACACTTAGCAATTTCATTAGTACTTAATTATGTCTCAAATTGAGTTGTTAATCATCAAAACATGGATTGTGCTTAATTTACCTTGAATTCCAACAGATCCAAGTACAGGGCATCCCCTAAGAGGTAATTTATCTTTAACTCTTCCCATTATCTCTTTGTGCTAGAGAAAGTGAGTGGTTCTTTTCTATGCCATTCGATTCTTTCACCACATGGAACGAGCTTTCTACATCTTTTTTAAAGAAATTCTTTCCAACCACAAAGATCAAGAAGATAACAGATGAGATCGATCAATTCGTCTAGAAAGACGATGAAACTCTCTATGATGCATGAGAAAGACTGAAAGATCTGCAGCATAAGTGTCCTCATATGTCATCTTTTACGATGATATTATTGAAAATTTCTTTAATTGACTCAACCGACCGACTCAAATACAATAAATTCAACTGTTGGAGGTTGATTCTACAACTCACTAATGAGGAGACTGTTGTACTCCTCAATGACTTGGCTCTCTGTGACTCTCAATACGGTGACATCTGAGGACCCTCTTGATGTGGAAGTGTATACAAGGCTGAATCTCTCCATTTTTTACATGCCAAGGTAGACCAGATATTGCTATAGAAGAAATAAGAACCATAGACCGAAGTGCATCTACATCTCAACACCTTTCATGCGACATTTGTGGATATTGCACCACACATTTGAGTGTAGCTTTGCCATCCAGGCACCACGAGCAAGCAAGCTAATGAAGTCAGTAATTAATACAATACTTGCACGTAAGGTAATCTCTACATGAACACTTATAACCCTAGATGGAGAAATTACCCCAATTTTTTTAGTCAAACTAGTCAAATACCCAAAACTTTACTTAAAAAAGGAAGTCACCTGGTTTCTCGAGAAGACCACTCAACCCACCTGCATATCAAACACAACCAGCTCTACATACACCACCTCAAGTGTAACTCAATTATTCTTTACTTGAAAAATTAATTGAAAGAATGCACCACCTCTTGCAAGATAAATTATTTGAAAAGCTTTAGGATCTTAGGAGATTCTTTATTTCTTGTGCTCTTGGGAATGTTCAAATTAGTAAGACGCTATGTAATCTTAGATCAAGTATAAGTCTGGTCCCTCTCTCCATCTGTAAGAAGCTGCATGTGGGCGACCCAAAGCCTACCTCTATATTTCTGCAACTCGCCAATCAATCGATCAAATTTTCAATTGGAATTCTTAAGGACATACTGTTGGAAGTCAAGGAAAATTAAGCAGAATCCATGTTTTGATGATTAATAACTCAATTTAAGAATTAATTGGGTACTAATGTGGTTGCTAAGCTTTGTTAAAGGATAAAAACTCAAGTTTCAGAACATAGCAAACCATGTCGCAGTCCCAAGTCGACTTAGCCATTGACTTAGGTGAAGTCGATCCCCAAGTCGACTTAAGAATCGACTTCAAATGCATAAAAAGTTCTAGAGTTGAAATTGGGCATAGAGACAGATGAAGTCGTAGTTGAAGTTGACTCTACCCGCGAGGTGAAGTCACAGACCCAAGTCGACTCCAGAGTCGACTTCAAATGCACTAAATGTTCCAGAGTCGAATTTGGGCATGGACGCAGGTGAATTCGTAATCGAAGTTGACTCCACTTGCGACTTAGGTGAAGTCGCAGACCCAAGTCAACTCCAGATGCGACTTGAGTGAAGTTGAAGTTCAAGTCGACCTAGGCAAGCAACTCGAGCAATTTGCCATGTCAGAATCCTTCAAATTTGAAGTACTATTAAGAAAAAACTATATACTAAAGATTTGGACATCAAAATCAAGAAAGACTCTCATTATAACTCAAGTTGACAAGGAAGAATCCCTCAAAGAGAAGAATATCATGATAAGTTTCAAGACAAAACAAGGAAGACCAAGAATAACATATGAAGAACAAGATGAGAAAGGAAAAATGAAGTATCAAGATCACTTGCAAGAATCCTAAGTTCTAACATATGCACAATGGATAGTGAAGTCACATCCGAAGTCGACCTCACTTGCGACTTGGGTTAGGTCCAAGACCAAGTCGACTTAAAGATGGAACTTGGAATGGAAGCCGAAGACAAAAGTCGCATCCGAAGTCGAGTCTAGCCTGCGACTTGGGTGAAGTCGCATCCGATGTCGACTCCACCGTGTGACTTGGATGAAGTCGCATACCAAGTTGACCCCACATGCGACTTGGTTCACAACGGTCGGAAAAATTTGAACGTTGACGCATTAAATGCGCGCCACCTACCACCAAACGTTCGAATTTACTCCTCCATTATAAAAGTGCATTCAATAGGATGTGCTAGGAGTTAGAGAAGCATTCAATAAGCTTACCTTCCACTCTCTCTAGCATTAAAGTGATCTACACCAATTTCAAGTGAAGAACTGTGCTTCAACATGCTGAAAGCGTCATTGCTGAACATTCCACTCTCTCAACAAGTTCTTCTACGCACTATAAACTATCTACACGAATCTGTAAAGTGTAGTTCTTTCTGTTGATTCATTATTTGTGTTTACCACTTGGTTTGATATTGAAAATTGAAGCCAAGTGAAGGCAAAGTAGTGTTGTGACTAGAGTATGACTCATCACCTACTTGTGCTGTATTGTGCAAGCCCCTTAGAGCTGGAAACTAGAAAAGAGCTGCTACTCTAGTTATATTTGAAATTCAATAGTGGAACCCAAGTCACAATGGGTGTAAATTTGGAAGAGTGGAGTAGGGAAGGTTGCCCGAACCACTATAAAACTGTATCTCTTGGTGTGGCTTGATTATCTGTATTTTACTGCTTTATTTCTCTCCATATTTTCTGCTTGTTTCATTAAGGGGATTAAATTAAAAAGGTGGAAAAGTTTCTATTTAAGTAAAGAATTTTTTTTTAAAATACCCAATTCACCCCTCCCCTCTTGGGTTGTTGCCATAAACTCAGGACCAACAAGTGGTATCAGAGCAGGTCTTTGAGTTTGAACCAAAGAGATCTTACAAAATGGCAACCCAACAAACTTCCACCCCTGCATTCACCGAATGCCAATCATTTACAAGGCCACCTCTTTTTGATAAGAGTAACTTCTGTTACTGGAAGTTAAGAATGAATTTATGGATATAGATTCTTGGATTGCTATCTAAGATGGTGTTGTACTACCTATTGATGAAAGAGCCTCCACATGGTCTGAGGAAGAGGTTAGAATCGTAAAAAGCAATGCCAAAGCCATGAATTCCCTTTTTTGTGCTCTAACTGTATTTGAATATGATAGGGTATCCTCATGCCAAACCGCCAAAAAAATATGGGATACACTAACATCTATTTATGAGGAAACTTCTCAAGTCCAAGGGACGAGAATAAATATTCTAATTGGAGGGCTAGAAAGCTTTAAAATGCTTGAGACCGAAAATATTTCTGAAATGTTTGCTAGATTCTCAAAAATTACTAATGCTCTAAAAGGTCTCGGAAAAGCTATTTTTGAATCTAAGCAGGTTATGAAGATTCTAAGGGCGCTACCTGAATTGTGGACTCCCAAGATCACGACCATTGAGGAAGCAAATGACCTAAACACACTAAGTCTAGAAGATCTTATCAGCTCACTTGTGTCACATGAGTTGATAAAGAGGAGAATGAAGAGCAACATAAAGGCAAAAGAGCAATCACCTTGAAGGCCACACAAATTTCAGATGAGTCCACCTCATCTTCTCAAAACGATGATGAGGAGATTGCTCTACTCACAAGAAGATTCAGAAAGTTCATGAGAAAAGGAAAGAACTTCAAGGGTTTTAAAGAAAGGAATTTGAAGGAGAAAAAGAAGGAAGTAACAAAGTGTTACCGGTGTAGAGGAGTGGGGCACATGCAAGCCCAATGTCCCACACATGAGGAGAACAAGACAAGGGAACGACGAGAAAAGAAGGATCGAGGCGAAAACAGAAAATCCCAAAAGGCTAAAGGAAGAGGGATGTACGTCAATGAGGAGACATCCACAACTTGCAGCTCATGAAATGAAGATAATGAGGCTACAAATTGTGCAAGAATATGTTGCATTGCTACCATGGAGGAAGATAGCAATTTCTGTTTTGCTGAAACAGAAATTTTGGAGGAGCAAACCACCTCAACAAACTGCACAAGTAGTGAAGAGGTAACTTCTAAACTTAAAACTCATTTTATTTTCTCTTTTACAAACGAATGTCTTAAATGTACTAAATTAGAAGAACTACAAAAAGCATATGATTCATGGTATGATGAAATAAAGAAGTTGAAAAATAAATTCATAATAAAGAAAAGACAATGTGATTCAATAATCATTGTGAATGAAAAGCTTGCAGAAAAAGTGGACCACCTAACCAATGAAAATAATACTTTGACAAATGAGGTGGAAAGACTAAAGAAAGAAAATGAATCATTAGCTAAGTTCTCTAATCCAGGGGAAAACATCAAAATGTTTCTAAATATGACCGCCCAAAACAATAAAAGAGGACTTGGGTACTCTACATTTGAGAAATGATAATGTAGCAAGTCTAATGCTCCAAGGACCTTTAAAAACCAAGCAAAACCCATATATACTAAACCAAAAATAAATCATGTTGCTTGGACCAAAAGACCGATTTGGGAACCATCTACTACATGGATTCCCACTCCAAGACTTCCGGGGGCATGTAACTTTTGCAACAAAATGGGACATAAGGTATATTAATGTAAAGTAAGGAAATTGTATAATCTTGGTGCAAAACTGGTTTGGGTACCAAAGAGCATTGGATTTATGCTTTCTAAGATAGAACAACGTAGATTCCAATGACTAACTAACCCAAATAGACTCATAAAATGGGTATCAAAAAGATAAGCTCCATATGACTTTATTTTTGCAGGTATGTCTTAAAGCAAAGGCTAACAACATGTGGTTTATGGATAGTGACTGCTCAAGACATATGACGGGAGAAAAAGGATTGTTCCACAAGATTAAACCGTGTAGTGAATGAACGGTTGCATTTGGGAAGAACAAAAAAGGTATAATTAAAGGTAAAGGAAATGTTTATGGAAATTCAAATGCATATATTGAGGATGTACTATTTATTGAAGGACTCAAACACAATTTAATGAGCATTAGCCAATTGTGTGATAAAGGCTATAAAGTTGTATTTGAATCCTCTATATGCAATGTATTTGATGATGATCACATAGTCTTTAGTGGCGAAAGACATGAAAATGTATATTTAGTTTGTCTTGATGAACTTGATGGAAAATGTCTAATAGCCATAAAAAATGATCCATGGATATGACATAAAAGGCTTGGACATATAAACATGTCAAACATTAAAACTTGACAAAGACAAAATTTGTAAAGTTTGTCAACTATCCAAGCGACCTAAGATGTCATTTTCCACCAAAAAGAAAATTTCAACAACTAAGCCACTTGAACTATTACATATGAATCTTTTCGGGTAATCCGACATTTTAACTTTTGGTAGAAAAAAGTATATATTTGTTATAGTTGATGATTTTTCAAGATTTACATGGAGAACCAATGTTTAAGAATATATCTCTTGTCAAGGAACATTACATTAATTCACTTGATCTCGTTTTGCTCAAATGCACATTTGTTCCCCCAAACTTAGTGCTTGACTCTCCTCACCATATTTCAGGGTATCTGGAGAACATTTTATATATATTAGGGCTCCCCTCACCATATTTCAGGGTATCTGGGGAGAATTTTCTTTTAAAAGAGTTCTTACTGGGACTTCCCTTTGCCTTTATACGCGAATCTTGACATCTGTTGATGCCAAGTCCCGGTTGCTCAGTTTAGATTAGTCACCTCCTTTTATTATTCTGACAGTCTTGTAGGGGTACTAAAGCATGCGAGTTAACCCATTTTAAGTCCCGGAGAAAGATGTGAAATCTTATGCATTACCGAGACCATTTATTTCTTTAAAGTACATGGTTATTCAACATTGAACTCAGTCCTTGTCATTTCAGTTAAACAGATTAGCATGAAATTGAATTATGACAATGTACTATGAAATTTATTCTAATTATTCACATGTCGCTTGCAAACTTCATTAAGACCTAATCCTTGGCATAATCATTCTAATTTTTCATGAAATCGATTTCAAGTTAAAATTTTCCTAAACGTTGCAAATTTGTCATCAAAATGGATTGCACAGAAAAAATAATTTCCACAAGCAAAATTGGCATAGACATGTTATGCAATCTACACATACACCACAAAGAACTATACATCCCCCCCAAACTTGAGGGATGCATTGTCCTCAATGCATGGAACTAAATGCAACCTAAATGATAATGTTATGAGAAATGAAACAGAAAAGACAGGGACTCCCCTAGGCGTCTGATAAGGCGGAATCATCATCATGCTCGCTCTCTCCGCCAGTCTGATGTGAAGGCTGGCCAAAACAGGCCCAAAATTCTAAAGGGGTTGACAAAAATGGTGATAAAGCCATCGTATCTATCTGTCGGCCCTCCATAAGCATGCGAAAATGCACTTCCATAGCCCAATTTGACTGCTGTAGAAATCGGGCCTGGGTTGCCAATAAGTTTTCCAGGTTGGTCAGCCGAACACCAGTTGGGAGCAGTTGAGATGGGGTATGAGCTGGTGGTTGTGATGTTGGACGAGTGGTGGCAGTTCGGACTCGGAGAGGTGCGTAGAAAGACAGATCATCAACGATGGCTTGGCAATTCAGCACCTCGTCTGTGGCCTCCCATCGCACTCCAGCTCTTTTGCACAATGGGAACCAATATCTGCCTTTGGGTGCTCAAGCATTGGCACATATTTGATTGAGTAGGAGTCTCCCCACATCTATAGATAAGTGCGAATAGAGTGCGTGAAGGAGAAGCGCTCGATCCATTGTGACATCACTCAAGTGAGTCGATGGCATCATCCTGGCGGAGATGAAATAGAACATCATCTTTCCATGGAATCGGAGAGCACCGCACTTGAATGATGTTAACTGTCCACCCATCGATTTCCACTCTGACGGTTCTTCACAGTAAGCGCGAGTCATTGCTGTGATATCCCTTTCTTCTCCCTCCAAAAGTTCCTCATATTGATCAATGTAATCAATATTATGCAGCTCATAGAATTCGTTGATGGCTTCAGGATGAAAGGGAACAATCTTGCCTCAAACCTTAACCCTCCCCTGATCATGCTCAACGGCATTGGCATAGAATTCCTTCACGAAAGGTACAATAGCTGGCTGTGGCTGCATAATGAACTTTTACCATCTCCAGGCATGGATTACGTTTATAAAAACATTGGAGAAGGAATCAATCTTAATCTCCCACTCAGGTATGAGGTGCCGCTTTTGCAGCGAATCAATGTACCACTTAAATGCATGCGCCGAGACAAAGCGGGTGGCATCAAGGTCTTAAGTTTTCTTCCATTTGGCAGAAGAAGAGGAAGCCATTGCTCCAAAATGTGCACTACCACTAATCAAGCAACCCAAACTGAATTCCAATCCACAAGATTTTCTGTAGGCCATGCGATACCCAGACCTAAGTAGGTCTATAAGTATGACACATGTGTTATTTAAATGAATAATGGATGATTTATGATTTTTATGATTTAATGGTATTTTGCAATTAGGGTTTGCAATTAAGAATGGTGATTAAGATTAATCGCCAAAGCCCAACGTGAGTTAAGATGACTAAAGGGGCTTAATGAGGATCAGAATATGCTAATGTGGCATGAATATTTATTTTAATTTTCATGATTTAATTAATAAAGATTAAAATGCAAATTATGGAACAACGTTGGAAATCATAGAAAATTTATAACTTGATGCCTATAAGGCGGAATGAGATGAAATATGAAAGGTAAGCTTATGATTTTGGGCTCAACCTTATGCGTGGATTGGATTAAGGTAAATGTGATGGGATTAAGGTGATCATTATTTGATTTTCAAAGGTTCATTTCTTTACGTAGAAACGTCGGTTTAAGATGAAATTTGAAACGATTGAATGAAATTATGAAATCTATGGTATGAGTGGTTTGGATTAAGCTAATTACCATGGAAAATTTCTTAATTAAAAAAATGTGCCTAGCATTGACTTTGTGCACCCTAGCTACCATAGCATTTATGTTAAAACAACTACCATAGCATTTATGTTAAAGCAAGTGAGTTAAATGACTTATTTTAATGCTATACAAGGTGTCAAAAGATTGTGCTTTGGGCTAGATTTTTTGGATGACTTTAAGGGCTAAAATCCTTGAAAATTCAAGTGAATAAATGCATGGTTTAAGATGCTAAGGGCTAGCCTCGAAGAGGCATGGAGAGGTGGCAATGCATGTGACGCCTAAGCTTGATAAATATGAAATTTTTGATTTTTAAAAAATGCAAAATATGCATCTAAATGACCTAGGAAGATAGGGTGAGTTATGAACATGATATGGGTTGATTTTTATGGCAAGAAAATGTCATAAGGCCCATGACATGTGGACGTTTCTAAGTGGACAGCTTTATGACCCATTAATGTGATGATTTTGATGAATTTTCTATAAGATAATTACCCATTTTACTAGGGTAATATTGTGCCACCACATCAAGGGATAATATTCCCATTAGTTACCCTCTAAATGATGTGGCAAAATGGGCCCCACAAGATTGGAAAAAAATCAGCATTATATAAAGAGGAGGAGCATCACATGGGACGACCATTTGGGGGTGAGAATTCAAGGGAGAAAAATCTCCAAAGGGGCAGCAGCCTTGAGCACGACCAAGGGGGAGGAAAAGAAAGAAAAAGAAGAAGAAGAAAAGAGAAAAGGAAGGAAGGAAAGAGGAGAAACCAATTTAGGGAACTTGGATTCAAGGTTTCCTAGAATCAAGTAAGTATGGATTAAGTTTTGGATTCTTGAAACCAAAGTTTCTTCTCTCAAATCATAAGACATGAATATGGTTCATAAAGAAATATTAAAGGATAAGTTATGATGCCTTGATGAAGGTATTGAATGATTTTTTAAAGATTTAAATGAGATTAAGAGTTCAAGTGAGTGAAAAGGGAAGTTAGGGTTGAATTTTGAGATGAAAGCTAACTTGGAAATTCTCAAAACCCTAAACCAAGTTGCTGTATGATTAAAGCATGATGATTTGAATGTAATTCATGTTCTTTTGGATTACATATATTGATTTGAGCATTTGTTGATGATTTTAGCAAAAATGGAACTTAAGGTTTCAAGTATTACCTGATTTTTCTATTTTTGAGTTAAAAATGATATAAAGAAGTGCTTAAATGATTTATGGATGAATTTTGGGGTACATTACCCTAAATTAAGGACCCTTTGGATGACCTAAGTGTTCTAGATGAGTTTTCTCTAAATCTGATTTTTTAGGGTATATGTATGGAACGTCCAAACGGGGGCCAAAACGGGTACTTTACATAAGAATTTTGTTGCTGTTTATAAACAAATGATTTATGAATTTTATGGAGGGTAAATTAACCTAGGATTAAGGTAATTTGAGGGAACGTTTGGAAATCTCATGTGGGAAATATGGGAGGGAATTTGTGGGAGCACGGGTTTTGAGGCACATCATCCATCAATCAAGCATCATATTTTTCCACTTTTACCCCTATATTCTAATCATTTTTCATATCAACTACTTTCTAACAAACCTATTTATTCTAACTTTACCCCTATCATTTCATATCAATCACACAACTTCCAAAATATTCCATTTTCTACACCCACAAAATACCATATTTCCCACAACTTTTACATTCCCAAACGTCCCCTGAGTGTCCAAAAGGGCTTGTAAAGATATTTCCTAAATCTGATTTTTAGGATATATGTTTGGACGCATCAAAACGAGTCAAAATAGATACCCTACATGCTTAAGATGTTGCTGTTTTGGAAGCAACTAACTTATGGATTTTTAATATGTGATAATACCCTAAATTTGGGTTAAGAAAATCATGTTTAGTTGCTGAAAATTAGGACTTAAAAATATGTTATGATTTAAGTCTTGAAAGAGGCGTTGAATGGGTGAAAAATGGGTCCTAACATTGCTGTTTTGGAACCCTATGATGAATGGATTGAAAATCCAAAATTAGACCCTAAATTAAATGTTATTTAAAGGTTTTAATGATGTTTAAAATGGATGTAAGTTGCTGACTTGAGAAATTTTAAGAAACACTCAAGTTATGTATTATAAGATGGGTGTATGTGGAAGGCTAAGCATGAATGGATGATATATGATTTATGTGAAGTTGCTAAAATGAAAAATATGCATGAATATGTGATGAAATGTATAAGGATGTTTCTGTATGAATATATTTTGATTATCTCAAATTTTGAGATCAAGTTATGAAGCTTAAAACGTCACTTATGTGCTTAAAATGAGCATGGATGTAGGAAAGGTGAAAAATGGATGAAAAATGATAAATGGGTGATATAAATCCCCACATGTTGATTTATGAATGATTATTATGTGTTTACCTTAACTATGGGTTTAAAACACAATAAAGAATGAATGGTATGATGCACAAGTGAGTGCGATGTATGTATATCCGACTTAGAATTCAAGGGGGTTATATATGATAATGGAATATGGGTTGGAAAACTAAGCAAGCAAATGAAAATATTATGAATGCAATGCCATTCTTATATGTATAAGCAAAGGCAAAGAGATAAGCGATACGGAAAGCTAAGGCGAAGCAGGTAAGCAAGCATTTTCTAAATGCTTTTCGTTTTATCAAAATATGATAAAATGATTGCAAATGATGTTCTGAATGTTTCGAACCATTTCGCAATTGATTGATGAATTATTTCCAAGTTATTTAAGGATGGTCGTTCCTTTATTTCAATATGTTGAAATGTTATTTCAATTATGATAAATGAATTGCTTACTATTTCGCAAGTATTTATGAAAAATGATAAAACATGCATTTAAACGATGTTTAAAAGGGATGGTGCAAATAATTCTCTATATGAGAATGACAAGATGTCATGTGTAAAAGATATATAATGTATGGGTGACTAAAATTCATGCATGGAATGGAAATCAAGAAGGCTAGTCAAGACAGAAAGCAGAACAAGGAGTCTGCCCTTGACATTGCCAAGTCGGAAGGTCCGACACTAAGGATGGAAAGGATCATATTATGAAAGGATGTTCCCCGAGCTAGCGTACCTTCACATGAAGGATTATGTTATGAATGAAAATGATGCATTTGCACATCCAATGTTTATGAAATGCCCAAAAATTGGGATTAAACTAGTTTACATGACTGGTTTAAATGAAAGGTTTATGAATGGTTTATGAAAAGGTTTCTGCTCCACAAGGAGTTGATCACTTGCTAAGTGTCTCCTACCGAATGAAAAAAATACTTCTAAATAATTTGCCTTCAAAATGAATTGCTTGAAAACACTATATCTTGCTTATTGAGTTTCGACTTACATTTTATTTTCCAAACCCAAAAACGGGTGAAAGGAAGGAGGCAAGGACCACAGGTGGAGATTCGAGGATGAATGAATTCCTATGAGTTACCTGTGTATGAACCTAAGGGTTGAATGGTTATATGAATGATAATAATTAAATTGTTATTCAATGTTGTAGAAGGATTATGTTATGTTTTATGCCTATGGATTGGCGAAATTTTTTTATGGATAAATGCTAAGCCATGAAATATCATGATATGATTAAGTATGAAGGTTATGAGATGACATGTGTAATTCTCAAATGGTTTAATGGCCTAAAAAGGCATTTTATGGAAAGTTGAAATAAGTGGAATGATATAAACTCCTAAGGAGTTAGGATTAATCCTGATCATGTTTACCAATCGATAGATCTTGGAGTAAGGTTGTGACGCTCGGGCTGGGGCGCCACAGGCCAATCCAAATTAATCACAACTCCATACTCCCCAAACTCCAAACAACACTTCAGAACACCAATAATCAACTCCAAGTCACCATATCACATTCAACTGCACAGTGATTCCAATAGCAAGACAATTAGGCCAACCAAAGGTGCGAAGAAGTTACCCTTGTAGCAAGCCACACACATTGAAGGAGGAGACATTTCTGCATTGGCACCGCGGTGCGGCCTGTGTGGCGCCAAACCGCCGCTCTACTGACAACAAAAATCGGCGCCAGCCGAAAGTGGGGAAGATGATGGGGAATGAATGATAGGGAGAAATGCTTGGAAAATGGAGAGAAATAAAGGGAGATGGAAGAACTCAGATTATGGGAGATTTAGAGAGATCTAGAGATGGGAATGAGAGAATGAAATGGAAAGAAAAGGAGAGGAGAAGGAGGGAGATGGGAGGAAGAGGAAGATGAGGAAGATGAATGGAGAGGACAATGGAGGTTTAGAAGTTAAGCTTAGGGCTTGGAGGAGAAGGGGAAGAGAGGAGAGCAAGAATGGTGTCGTGGCTTGGGTTAGGTTTTCAACCCTAACCCAAGCCTTTTAAGTGCGTCCGAATCGCGCTGCCCATGCAGCGGCGCTGGGTGCCGATGGTTCGGCGCCTAGGCGCCAACTTTCTACCTCCGCCGTGCATCGTGATGCATCACACAGCGCTGGGGCGCCGAGTTGGGGCGCTGCGATGACATTACTCTTTTTCTCCCCTTTGGTCCGGCCATACCTAAGCACTGTTGTTGTCCATTAACTCGAGCTTTTAGTGCTTGGAGTGAAGTCGCATGCCTCCCTTCGCTGGAATATGCCTGAATTTCAAACTTTTCAGTTCACGTCGTTGCACGCAGTGCGGTTGCTATCCAAGTAAGAGACTCTTTAACTGATGGATTCGAACTGCCATGGTCTTGAGCTTCTCCAATTATAGATTTCACCTTTTGTACTCTAAAAAATCATGAGAATTATCAAAATAAAAAAGGAATAATGGGTTGCCTCCCATTCAGTGCTAAGTTTATCGTCCTCAGCCTGACGTTTCATCTTTCTATGGATCTTCCAACAACACCACCTCCTTACAGCGCTGCAGACCTTCCCCCATATAATGTTTCAATTTCTGCCCGTTCACCATAAAATAGCCATTTGATTTCTCATTGAACATTTCCACTGCCCCATGATCAGTTACTTTCAACATAATAAATGGACCTGATCATCGTGACTTGAATTTGCCCAAAAAAAGCTTCAATCTGGAATTGAATAGCAGCACTTTTTGTCCTGGCTTGAATCGCCTAGGCAGAATCCTTTTGTCATGCCATTTCTTCACTTTCTCCTATAAATCTTGGTATTTTCATAAGCTTGCATTTTGAATTCATCCAGTTCGTTAAGCTGCAAAAGTCTTCGCTCACCATCTTGTTGCATATCCAGATTTAATTTCTTGATTTCCCAATATGCATCATGCTCCAATTCAAGTGGCAAATGGCAAGCTTTTCCATAAACCAGCTGATAAGGAGACAATCCAAGCTGAATTTTGTAAGCGGTGCGATAGGCCCATAATGCATCATCCAACTTGAGCGACCATCCTTGCGAGATGGCCCAATTGTTTTCTCGAGGATTTATTTTAATTCTTGGTTAGCAAGTTCAACTTGCCTGTTGGCTTGTGGATGATACGCTATGGTAACTCTATGGTGTGCTCCATACTTATTCAAGATCGCCATGAATTGCCTGTTGCAGAAGTGTGAACCTCTGTCACTAATAATCACCCTTGGTGTGCCGAAATGAGTAAAAATATTTTTCTTGACTAATTTAAGAACTGTTTTAGCATCACCCGCTGGAGTTGGTACTGCTTTAACCCATTTGGACACATAATCAACTGTGACCAAAATAAACTGATTGCCAAAAGTAGTAATGAAGGATCCCATGAAGTCAATAACCTAAACATCAAAGATTTCCACTTCAATGATATTAGTGAGCGGCATTTCATGTCATTTCATGATATTCCCCGTACGCTGGCATTGATTGCACCGCTTAGCAAATAAATGAGCATCCTTGAATAAAGATGGCCAATAAAATCTAGATTGGAGTACTTATGCTGCAGTTTTGTCCTCCTAGAAATGACCCCCTATGGTGATGAATGGCAGCTTTGCAGTATTGGTTCTATCTCACATTCCGGAATGCATCTCCTGTATAGCTGATTCGGGCATTGCTTGAATAAAAATGGTTCATCTCAGAAGTAAAACTTAACGTCATGGAGAAATTTCTTCCTTTAATGAGAATTTTTCTCCGAAGGCAATATACCACTGACTATATAGTTTACAAAGTCTGCATACCATGGTGGACTGCCTTGGAAGATTGAAAATAGCTACTCGTCCGGAAACACTTCTCTGATTTATTCCATGTCTTGGAACTGTGGGCTTCTCTCTAGGCTGGATAGGTGGTCAGCTACTTGATTTTCAGCACCCTTCCTGTCTTTAATCTCAAGATCAAATTCTTGTAACACAAGACCCATCAGATCAAGCGTGGCTTTGCATCTTTCTTTTGAATCAGGTATTTAATTATAGAATGATCTGTGTACACAATGACCTTGGTCCCCACCAGATAGGCTCTGAATTTGTCAAACGTAAACACCACTGCCAGTAACTCCTTTTCTGTAGTAATGTAATTTAGCTGCGCTTCATTCAAGGTTTTGCTGGCGTAATAAATTAAATGAAATATCTTATTTCTCCTTTGGCCCAGCACTGCCCCAACTGTGAAGTCGCTCGCATCATACATTAATTTAAAAAGAAGGTTCCACTAAGGAGAAATGACAATTGGCGTTGATACCAGATTCTTTTTCAATTGTTAGAATGATTGCACACATTCCTTATTAAAGTCGAATATTGCATCCTTTTCTAACAGGGAACGTAGCACATTAGCAATTTTTGAAAAGTCCTTGATGAATCTTCTATAAAATCCTGCATGTCCAAAAAAATTGTGAATGCCATTTACTGATGTAGGAGGAGGAATTTTTTCAATTGTCTCGATTTTCGCCTTGTCAATTTCAATTCCCTATTTGGAAACCCGGTGCCCGAGTACTATACCCTTTTGCACCATGAAATGACATTTCTCCCAGTTAAGAACTAGGTTTATGTCTTCACAATGCTGAAGCATTTTGGAAAGATTGACAAGACGTTCGTCATATAAATTCCCAAATACTGAGAAGTCATCCATAAATACTTCTAGAAAATCTTCGACCATATCAGTAAATATAGCCATCATACAACGCTGGAATGTGGCTAGTGCATTGCATAGGCCAAAGGGCATTCGCCTGAATGCGAATGTGCTATATGGACATGTGAAAGTTGTCTTTTCTTGGTCCTCGGGTGCTATCATGATTTGGTGGTAGCCTGAATAACCATCCAGAAAATAATAGAATTTCCGACCAGCCAACCTGTTTAGCATCTGATCGATGAACGGGAGCGGAAAGTGATCCTTTTTAGTGGCTTTGTTCAGCTTCCAATAGTCCATACATACTCTCCAACTCATAACCGTTGGTGTTAGAACCAATTCGTTATTCTCATTGGATACTACTGTCATTCTACCCTTCTTTGGAACACAATTCACCGGGCTAACCCAAAAACTGTTGAAGATGGGATATATAACACCCGCATCAAGCCATTTGAGAACCTCCTTTTTAACTACTTCTTTCATAATGGGATTTAATCTTCTCTGGGCTTGAATAGACGACCTGGAATTCTCCTCTAGTTGAATTTTATGTTGAATTTTGTGCATACAGAAAGAAGGGTTAATTCCTCTGATGTCCACAATGGTCCAACCGATGGCCCTCTTGTGGTCCTTGAGCACTCTAAATAAATTTTCTTCTTTTAAGGGATCCAATGCTGAAGAAATGATAACTAGGAGTGAAGATTTAGCTCCTAGATACACATATCTTAAATGGGTAGGCAGAGGTTTCGGCTCCAAAACGGGCGGCTCTTCAATTGATGGCTTTAAATATTTAAATGACTTCGGATTGAGCTCTAGCAACTCAAATTTTTATGGATAGCATGTAAAGGTCGGAGATTGCTGCAAATATCATATCATCTTAGTCAATTCTCCATCAGCTTCATTTACTTCTCCAACTAACGATGCTTCCAAAATATCCTTATGAGAGGTAACCTGGAACTCGGCTTGGACCGCTGAGTCCACCATATCGACCATAAAATATTCCTCTAGATCATTCGGAAACTACATCGCCTTGAACGCGCTAAATGTGACTTTATCATTCAGCACACGTATGGTCAGCTCTTCGACTTGTACATCAATTATTGCCTTGCCAGTTGCGAGGAACGGCTGACCTGGAATAATTGGCACGTCCTGGTCCTCTTCATAATCTATAATGATAAAATCAGCTGGAAATATAAACTTGTCCACCTTGGCAAGCACATCCTCAATAATTCCTTCTGGATATGTCATGGAGCGATCCACCAATTGCAACATCACCGTAGTAGGTTGTGCTTCCCTAATGCCAAGTTTCCTAAATATAGATTTTGGCATTAAATTGATACTGGCTCCCAAATCACAGAGAACTCTTCCAAAATAATGATTTCTAATTGTACATGGAATGGTAAAACTCCCTAGGTCCTTGAGCTTGGGCGGCAACTTTCTTTGCACCATAGCACTAGTCTCTTTTGTTAATGTCACTGTTTAAAATTTTGTTAATCCCATTTTCTTTGATAATATATCTTTCATAAACTTGGCATAGCTGGGCATCTGTTCCAAGGCTTCAACAAGAGGTATATTGATGTGTAGTTTCTTTAATACCTCTAAGAATTTTTTAAACTGACCCTCCTTTTTATTTTTTACAAGTCTTTGAGGAAATGGAGGGGGAGGCCTTTGAATAGGGGTTGTTGCATCATCAAGTTGCTTCTAGTTAGTTTCAATTGATTCCTCTGCTTCCTGTGACTGATGGACAGAAGGACTAGCAGCTCCAAATTCTGCTTCTGGCTGAGTTACTTCTGATAGTTGCCTACCACTACGTAACGTGACTGCTTGCACTTACTCCTTGCCTTTTCCTTTCGAATTCTGTTCAGTGTTGCTAGGTAGTGCATCTTGAGGGCGACTATTTATTGCTGAAGCAAGCTGGCCTATCTGCGCTTCTAAATTCCTGTTTGTTGTGACCTGGGATTGCATGACTTACATGAACAGGTTTTCCAGATCTGATTTCTTCTCTTCTCACAGAGGTGGGGCAAGTTGAACTGGTCTGGCTGGCTGTTACTGTGGGGGTTGCTACAAAAATCCTGGTGGCTGATTCATCCTAGCTTGGTTATTCCATGAGAAGTTGGGATGATTCCTTCATCCTTGATTATAAGTATTGGCATATGGATTTGCTAGGTTTCTCTGGAAATTTCCCAAGTAATTAATTAACTCCGAATTGGAGGCACATTGATCACTTGGGTGGCCAAACTCTCCATACCACGTACAATATTCTGCCGATGACGACTGTGATGTGGAAGTTCCTACTGTATTGACATTGGCGGACATTGATAAATTCTGAATTTGCCTAGATAGGCATCAATATGGGCTTTAATAGATGAGACTGCATCCAATTGAAGTAAGCCTCCACTTCGACTTCTGTCAGATGGCAATTGATATGTGTTGGCCACCATATTCTCCAATAGCACAAAAGATTCTCGATAATTTTTTCTAAATAATGAAACATTTGATGAAGAGTCTACCATATGATGGGTAGAATCTTGGAGACCATTATAAAATATATGGAGTTGTACCCACGACTGAATTCCATGATGGGGACATTAACGAAGTAAATCCTTGAATCGATCCTATGCTTTTGATAAGGTCTCTTCTCCGTGTTGCTTAAATGAGACTATGTCCATTCTGAGTTTGGCTAACTTGGCGATAGAAAAATATTTTTCAAGAAATTTCTATGCCAAGTCATTCCATGTGCTGACAGAGTTTGGTGGCAAAGAATCCAGCCACTCTAATGCTTTGTCCCTCAAAGAGAAAGGAAAAGTTCGTAGCCTCATTGCTTCGTCCGAAACTCTATGTTGCTTAAACGTATTCATAATTTGCAGAAAATTGTGCAGGTGGTGAGCAGATCTTCAGAAGATAAACCCTCAAACTGCCCAATAGATTGGAGCATTTGGAAGACCACGGGTTTGATCTCAAAATTATTAGTGTCAATAGGGGGAGGTTGGATGCTAGTTTGCACTGCGTTTTGCCCCATTGCAATGAGATCCTAAATGGATTGGCCCAAATCATCTTTTTGTGGATGAAGTGGAACCTCAACCCGTTGGTTCCCATGTTGATTTGCATGAAGATTTTCATCCTAGCCTCCAATATGCTCCATTAGATGATGTTGATTCTTAGCTTCCCTGCTCCTGTGACGTCTTTTCAGATAGGTTCTTTCTGGCTCCGGATCAAATGGTACAATGTTATCCTTATCAGCCCTACCTCGACACATATAAAAGCAATAAGCCTTGCAATAACCAATTCAACTATGCTAAACTAGAAAATATATAGACTAATGGATTTATAAAATTGAATATAGTTACAAATTTGTACAAGAAAGCAATAGAAATAATAATAATTGTTAGCACCAAATATCCCCGGCAACGACATCAAAAACTTGACGAGCTACGTATATGTCTAATTAAAATACTCGTTTTAACGCAAGTATATGTGTCGATCAAGTAATAAAGAATGAGTAGAGTATCATTCCCACGAGGATATTGTCTACACTAATTATATCAATTACTTCAATTGCTTTTGGTGATTGGAAAGAATTTTCACAAATGTAATTGAATGTGCAAGATAAGTAAAAAGGAATAAAAGAGAGTTTAACGAAAGAGCAAGAATTCAGAAAGGGTTTATCGAGTTGGGTTGGTGGATAGGATAGTTGGGAATCCTTGACTCTAAACTATATTAAATTAGTTCCTTTTCTTTAGATCATTCAGGGATTTCCTAGTCCAAGTTCAATAATCTTTATATATGTCTTCCAACACACATAAAGCTAATTATATAACACCCAATTGCTATATTCCCATATAAATGAATGTGGAATTGATCTATATGTAACCTGCTCATTACTACATAGGGTTTAACGGGGTATTCCTATCCATTAAACATTCTCCATTCATAAAGAGAGAAATCTATGCCTTACACATGAATCTTGCTTGGATTTTCCTTTTCCAAGGATAAATTCCGCAACTAAATTATCTTACAAGATAGCTAGTCTTGTAAAAAGCATTAAACGACATATGCAAGGGTAAATTCACACAGCAAAAGTATGCAGCAAATAAAAAACTCATTTTCAAATCATCAAGAACCAAAATAATATAGCTTAGACATTAGTTCATCTCAACTTCCCATCTATTGAAGTTTAGTTCATGAGAATGAAGTTAAATCCCATTAAAACCCAAATTGAATGCATTCCCAACAACAGAGAAAAGGAAATATGTAGGGAAAAAAGAGGCTAAAACTCGCGAGTCTCCACCAATGAGGTTGAATCTCCTCTTCAGACGCTCTTGAATCGGAATTCCTTTCCTTTTTCTCTCCTCGGCTGCTCCGTACACGTTCTCCCCCTCTTGTATGAACCCTTCGGTATATGGTTATACCCCTTGAACTCAACATTAGACACGTGTAGAAATACATGTATGCGAGGTTCGCATCGTGGCTACGCGGCGCCACTTATGCGGCGCCTAGACACCAACTCTCTGGAATCCTGTCGGCTGAAGAGTTTCTGATGAGTTCTTGTATGGTGGTGAAGTGGCACCTAGGCGCCGTAGGTCGACGCCAGGGCGCTAGTAAGCCTGCTCTCCCCATTTGCTCCATTCTTCGTCTCAACATGTTCCAAAGCGGTTAGCCATCTCTCTTTCCTGCAATTCCAATGAACACCCAATAAATGTACTTGTCAATGATAAGGTGTTAGTTCTACATCCTAAAATTCACATGGTTGGCCTCGATTTTTACTAAAATTGCATAAAACTACATGTTGTTCCTAAAATGCAAAGTGAATGAAAACTTAGCTAAATGGGTGCAAATTAACCACATTCTCTTGGACTAACATGCAAAACTAGTCAAAAATAAGCCATGATAACTCACATTTTCACGAGTTATCATTGCCCTTTAGGGTCTTCAGTTGTATGCTTCAAAGAGCTATTTTCCAAGAATGACCATTGATTGATCAATTTTTGTTGCTCTTGGATTCCTAGAAAACATAATAGAGGTGTAGAAATATGATCATTTTCAAATTTTTGCACTGTAACCACCTCTATCTCTTCATAAATTTCTTCTTCAACTCCTTTTCTTTCCATTATTTTAACCATTTGTTTAAGCACAATTTAAGGGGCAAATTGTGTTGTCACATTGTGTGATATATCTTCATTGATGCTCAGAGTGACTTCATAGCCCTGTTCTAACTTATCTTCTTTTAAATTTTCTGCAATATAACTGGAAGAAGCTTCTTGACGCCTACTTTGGATTGCGGTAGCCAACTGCTCCACCAGCATAGCTAACTTCATAGCCAACTGCATGTTCTCGTTAAACTGCATTTGACTTTGCATGAATAACATGAACATGCCATCCAAAGATGGCTTGTTTTCATGTGGCGATGGCTCCTCTAATTCATGTGCTTGAAAAACAATCAGCATCATATACTCAGGTTGTTGTGGGTCTCCATGCTTGCCCCATGCAACATTTGGATATTTTGAATAACTTAAATGTCTTGAGTACACAGATGGAGCATCCAAAGCATAGTTGAAGCTATTCATATAACCAAAAGATGCTGAGTAATATGCGAGCATTGATTTGAAAATGTCCCTCGCCTTCGTATAAATTATAGATAATTAAATGAAAATTAGCCATCCTCTACAATTGATTATTAAAAGTTGTAACTTGAGTAGGAAGTGCCCATGTAGCGTTTAACTCATGGATGGCCGACATACTTGATGTGAAAAATTCTGCATTTGGCCATTCAAAAGCACTCGATGCCATAGTGTTATGCATGATAGCACTAAAATAAAATTTATATTGAAGACAAATAGAACAAAATACTATACAAAATATATACACATTTGGTAAATGACAAATGAAAAGATTGATATGTGACCTTTAACCTTACCTTTTCGACAACGATGCCAAAAACTCAACAAACTACGTACACGTCTAATTAAAATGCTCGTTTTAACACAAGTATATATGTCGATCAAGTAATAAAGAATGAGCATAGTATCGATCCCATGAGAAGAGAGAGTTAAATCGTAGTACAACGAAAATTTTCACTTGCCAATTACAAATTGTCAAGTTGCATATAACGTTTGTCAAATTAATAATTTAAACTTCAACAATGAAAATTAACTAAAATGACTAATGATAGGGATGACAACTAATGAAGATTTTCAAGGGATGATTAGATGAATGGAAGTTACAAATCCCTTGACTTCGACTATGCTAAATTGGTTCCTTTTTAATTAGTTATGTTGAGAATTACTGATCTAGGTTCATTAATATTTATGTCTTCCAACACATATAAATTTAACTATGTTTTAGTCAATTGCTATGTTCCTATGCAATAGAGTAAAACAAGGTTAATTTGCACATAACCTAAAAATGATCACACAGAATTAATAAGTATATTCCGTTGAGAAAATAATGACGAATCAAGCACAATCCATGTTTTGATGATTAACAACAAAAATTTGAGACTAAAAAGGTACTAACAAGTGTGTTGTAATATTTCAAGTAAGAAAGTTTCAAATGTTATGTCATAGCAGATCAAGTGACAGAGTCAAGTCGACTTAGGCATCGACTTAAGTTGAGTCGATGCCCAAGTCGACTCTAGGATTGTGGCACCCCAACCCGAGACGTCACATCCTTACTCTAAGACCTTATCGATTGGTAAATGTGAATCAGGATTGTTGCCCTAATCATGCGGCGGGTTCTTAATTAGGTCTCGTCCAATTTTTTTTTCGTTTCATCATCATTTCGTGTCTTTGCATTCTACATCATTCATCTTACCAGCAATGATACACTTGTAATAAATTACATATATCATTCATAACATCTCATCTTGCTCTTCTACATTAAAGGTCCTTTTGACCTAATCATGGCATATTCACTTCATTCGTGCATCCAACCATTAGTTCACATAGAACTTAAAACCTAAATAAGTTCACATACATCAACTTAAATTATTAAGGCATACCATCTCATACATCATGGCTAATCATTTTAGCACACATATGCATATCATCTCTTACCTTTCCTTAGATGCTTAGGTCCACAACTTCTTGAGCTTCCCGATACCTGTCTAAGGTTTGGGAAAACAAATGTGAGTGATAACTCAGTAAGCAAGCATTTTGGGGCAAGACTTTCCTTTAAAACATTTCCATAAACATTTTGAACACCTTTTTACCTGAGGACATTTGTATGTCCTAAAACATTGTCATATAATCCTTTGTTCATGAGGACAATTCTATGTCCTAGAACATTTTTATAAACATCTATTCTTAAAACCATTTACAAGTCACGTCTGGGATTTTGAAGGCAAAACATATGCATTTTACCCTCTTTAATTAATTTTCTTTGGTCTTGTGTGAACATTTATAATGTTCCAAGACATTTACATAAAACCTTCTTTTGCCAAAGGACGTTTTTACGTCCAAAATATTTTTCATCATAAATTCCTTTAGCCAAGAGACATCTGATGTCCCAAAACATCTTTGACAAAAACTTTCTTCGGCAATGGACATTTATATGTCCTAAAACATTTTTCTTCGTAAATCCTATTGGATACGGACATTTATATGTCCTAAAATATTTTTTCTTGTAAACTCTTTGGTAATGGACATTCTCAAGTCCAAAAATATTTTCCATTTAAGCACTTTCGCATTGGAGATTCTCATGTCCATAAAAATACATTCACAAAATCCTTTTTATAATCCCCGTCTTGGGGCTTGTTTATAACAAACAAGGC
The DNA here is from genome assembly GCA_030490835.1 of Annona cherimola. Classification (NCBI taxonomy): domain Eukaryota; kingdom Viridiplantae; phylum Streptophyta; class Magnoliopsida; order Magnoliales; family Annonaceae; genus Annona; species Annona cherimola. Next base: position 48,711,363 of record CM059972.1, read on the forward strand.
ATAAACACACGTAATCCATTTTCATGAAAGCATTTGCACAGAAAATATTTCCTTTCATCCTTGTTATTTACACTTTTGTGTAAAACACCCTATTTTTAGGGAACTTGTTCACAATGGCTCATAAAATTCTATTTAGGATAACTTTTCATAAAAATGCTTTTTGGTCCCAATCTTTGGGTTTTTCAAAAGCAAAACATATGCAAATGCATTTCTCTCCATCCGGTAGTGACACTTAGCAAGTGATCATTCTACCTTTTTGAAGAGAATCCATCATTAACAGCATGTTAGCTATGTGGCGCCCCGAACCGAGGTGCCTAGAAGCCTTACTCCGGGATCGTTTTGATTGGTAAACGTGACTCAGGATTGTTGCCCTGATCACACGGCAGGATTCTTTTTTTTTTTTTCATCAATACAGGAAAATTTCCATCATTCATCCAATTTGAAATATATTTCACATAACACAGTTATGACTAAAAACTATTCCATAAACATTTTCATTGGAATAAAAATATTCCCTTTTCATCTCAAAATTATCATCGTTGACTTTACATAAAGTTTACATAAACATCATTTATATCAAAAACTACATAACACTTGGCATGCTGCCTTCATCATCATTTCCTGTCTGTTGTTGAAAAAGCATAGGTGAGTAATAATACTCAGTAAGCAAGCTATACATAATTTTGCAATCATTTTCATGCATTTCATAAAATGCAAATGCAATGCATACATAGCATTCATGACATTCCTTTGGATGCAACGCTAGCTAGGCGCCCATCCCATACATGCTTCCATCTCAGGGAGGTCGCCGCCGGCCTGGGCCTATTAAGCGACTTGGCAATAGCGAGGGGGACATCCGGTCCGCTTACTACCTCGACTAAGGCCTATTCCTCGTGCACATGCTCATTCATACACATGCCGGCATGATATTTGCAAATCATAAATAATTTCTCAAAAAAAAACATTAAATAAATAATTTCACAAAACGAACCTCAGTTCATGTAAAACAGTTATAGGTATGGCCAACCTTAAATAAATTTCATAAAGCAACTTGCAAACAATTTCAAGCATTTTAGAAATAATTTGCAAAACATATAACTTGCTTACCTTCTTAGGAGGTGTCTTCGACCTTCTCTTTTCCTTTTCCTATTCAAGGACAAAGGATATTTCATTTCCTTTATTTAAGCTGCTTCCCATGTATGCTTTATAATAATTGGGCATTATTTCTTTACATAGATATTTTTGTCCATAAATTCTTCAAAAATTCCATACTTATATTCAAATATTAATTTCCAAATTTTCTCCAAAATCACGCTGTTCATGGGTTTCAAAAATTGGACATTTCTTATATTTTGAATTTATCATCATTTACTTGGCCAAAAAAATCATTTTCTCCATATACTAAAAATCATCATAAATTCACTTAAGCATAATCCTTAATTTCAAAAACCATGAAATTAATATATCATTATTCCAACATCATATTCATCATAATCATATATCCCAAATCATCACTTATCAATTTTGGAGCATTATTTTCACATATCATATGCTATCTTCCCGATTGCTCCATCTTCGCTCCAAATTTTTGATGTTTCGGCATAATTCCAATTAAGCATTGATAAGTCTAAAAATTTTCATTTAATTTTATATTAAATTCACACCGTTAAGTATTAGAACGTTAATTAAATGCATGTTTTAAGTGGAATTTCATGAAAATCATATTTTTGATAGAATCTTTAATTTTAATATAAAACGGGTCATTTTGGAATATTTTGAAAATATAAAAATTATAAAAATAATTACACATGCTAAAAGGGATTAAATAGACTCACTTTGAAATATGGGTATAAAGTAAACCATTATGAAATCTTAAGATAAAATAAATTGGGGCTAAAAAATATATATATATAAATTAAAAATCCTTGTGAGCTTATTAAAATTATTTTGACAAAAATTAAATGTTTAAATCCACATTTTCGTTTTCTGCATGAGTACACGCGACTGTACACCGCTGGAGCACCATATTCCGGTGCTCCATCTTCCCCAAATCGACCAGCACCCATTTTTACGGCAGCAGCTCAATCCCATTTTTCATGCCGTCTAATCCACCAGCAAGCATGCATCTCAGCACCGACCTTAGCCCCATTTCAGCAACACTAAGCAACGAACTCCGCAAGCTATTCGAGCACCAGCGCTCTACGCCCAAGCTGCTGAACCAAGTAGCCATTAAACCCATTTTCGTGGTAGAAAACCAGCCTCCGCATCTTTGATTTTCGACCAAACTAGATCAACGCACGGCAACAGCAAAACTCAAGTTTGGCAGCCATGGAAAACCCACCGAGCAGCTCCCTCAAATGGACGATCCAAGCAGCTCCGGCCTCCATCTTCCCCAAATTGTGGCAGCCTCAATTCCATTTTTTTTTTTCAAACACCAAGCCACGATTCGGCACCGTCTTCTCCAAGCCGTGGCAGCAGAACCGAACAGCCCCAAATCGACGAGAGCTCGGCACCGGCGTATTCCAGCACACCATCTTCCATTCCTGATTTTCAGCCAGTAGATTTCGAGGCCCAATTTATCTGCTAATTGATGGTAAGATCCCATCAGAAACACCAAAAATGCAGCACGAACCAGCAGTTTTCTCTCCGTGTTCTCAATCAGCAGAAGACCCACCATCAGCGTAGCTGCACCATCAACAACCCAGCAGAACCGGCTGCCCAAGATAAATCCAGTTTTCCACCCAAGTTGATCGAAATCCCTCCAATCGAGCAATCCACAAACCCAAAACCCAACTTCCATGACAAATCTGTTTTCGCCCAAACCCAATCACGGCTACAGGCAGCCATCTTCCCAAATCCGTCTTCCATACCAAGCAGCAATCGACACATCTCCATTTTAATGCTCCAAAATATAAAACCCAGAGCCCGAAGCCCCAACCAGAAAATCCCAACAGCACCGAGTGCTCTTTCCATTCAAAACAAAAATAAATAAATTCCAGCCACAAAGCACGAATTGAACAACCGCGACAGACGTCCATTCAAGCTTTAATCTCTGCCATCTCCCTCAATTCCATTCTCTAATTTCTAGCTACAACAATTCAGCGCAAAGTGCCAAGCTGAAATCTCAACTCATTTCTTCCATTACGCATTGCAAATTAGTTCATCTCAAGAGCAAGGTTCGTTCGACTGGTTCAAGGACGTGATGAACGAAATGGCAGAAGGCAGCTGCGGTTGAAGGCAGAAGTGGGAATCCCACATCGAAAACCACAAGGGAAAGAGGGCCCTCCCTCAACTATAAAATGAAGTCTCTCATCCCAAGGCAAAACACACCCTTACCCCACATACCCCTTGGGTGGGACCCATTTGGTGGGACCCCGTAGCAAGTGGGTGGGACCCATTTTGTGGGACCCGTAGCAAGTGGGTGGGACCCATTTTGTGGGACCCGTAGCAAGGAGGTGGGGCCAAGCAATAAAGTTTTCCATTGCGTGGAGATTTGCTGTTTACGGGTGATGTAAATTTTATTTTCCGCTTTTATTTTCCGCTTTATAGTTAGTAGAAATTTGTAGTTGTTAAATTTTAATTTGTAGTTTTAATTTTTAGATTAGATTTACTGCTTTATTTTATGCTTTGTAATTTTTAGATTAAATTTAATGTAATTCTCTTTCCTGCTTTAATAGTTAAATTTCATAGTTTTTATCGCTTTCTTAGAATAGTTTTAATTGCGTTGTTAATTAGTTAATTTCTTTTAACTTCTTGCCTCTATTTCTTTTATGCTCAAATCTTTTCTCTTCTTTCTTTCTCTTTCTAATTTCTTTCTTTTTCTCTCTCTTCTCTCTTCTATTTTCTTTTTTTTCTCTCTTCTTTTCCTCTCTTTCTCTCTCTCTCTTTCTCTCTCTTCTCTCTTTCTCTCTCTTCTTTTCTCTCTCTTCTCTCTTTCTCTCTCTCTCTCTTCTCTCTTCTCTCTTTCTCTTTCTCTTTCTCTCTCTTCTATATACCCTTTCTTTCTCTTAAAAACAATTCAAAACTACATCGCCTCTCTGTGGATTCGACCCGACTCACCATTATTCTACACTATCACTCGTATAGTGGTAGCTTTAATGTGTTTCGGTTAATTTAAATTAAACTGGTGATCACAGTGCTCTTAACGACAAGCACTTGGTTTGCATCAAGTTTTTGGCGCCGTTGCCGGGGATCCAAGTTTTCCTTGGTTTGCTGGAGCGGCGCATCAAGTTTTTGGCGCCGTTGCCGGGGAGGCATGATATTTTGAATTATTCTCCTTAAATCTTCTTAAATCTCATCTAGTGTTGCTTTATGTTACCTGTTATGCTTCCTTTTTAAATTTCTTATCTGCTTTCTTTACTTATTGCACTTGAACTTCAAATCACCAATTTCGATTCTTTCCTGCTTTATAAAAAAAAAAAAAAAAAAAAAAAAAAAAACTAAAATTAAAGAATGGACATGAACTTTATTGATCAGCGGTTAGGTAAGTTGGAAGAATTAAACCAAAAGCTTAATGATTTACTTGCCTATCAAAACTCAAACAGTTCATTCGTAAATACATCGATTCCTTTTCAAACGACATATTCTAATGAAACTCAATTTTTACCATATCAAGAGCAAGTGCAAAATTTTCATAAGTTCCATATACCTGATTACAATTCATTTTCATATGCATATAACTCAGGATTTAGTTGTCCTAATCCTTCTTGGACAAATCAACAAATGCAATCTTACCCTCCATATCTACAAACCCAGTGGCCACCTGAGCAAAGTCAATTTTCAAATTATCAATATCAATATAATCATTATGAAAATACATATGGGCCACCGGTATATCCTGAAGAAAATTTTTCACCTCAACCTATTAACCAATCTTTTCATCAAACATATAATTATGAGAAACTTGAAAAACTAGAAAATAGTATAAATAGATTTGCAGAGTGCGTAAATCGATGTGAACATTATAAAAATATGTATCTTCAGTCAAATCCCCCACAAGAGTACTTTTCAAAATTTTCATCGGATCAAGTAGATTATCAACAACCTCCTCACTTAGATAACGTAGAGGGAGGATTCGAAAGATTAAATCAACAATTCCTTTCCAACCAACAATTATTTGCTAAAACGACAGATCATGAAGATCAAGTAATAGTAGCCATGGAGAGGAGAGGAGGAGAGGAATTTTATACTGACCAAATTGATAATCTAGTTGATCATTCAAATTTTCAAATAGATCCAATACCTTTGGAAAGTCCATATTTTGAAAATGACTTAGCATTTCCAAATGCTTTAGAAGTTGAATCTCTTAACGAACCAAAGCTAGGTCAAAAGAAAGACAATTTGAAAATAACTAATGAATATATTGAAACATTATGTGGGGAGGAACCTAATGAATCAACTATCACTCCAATTAATCATTTTGATTATCAAACTCAATCAGATCAATTACTATCAGAAAATCTATTATCTGAAAATTTGGTACTAATTACAACATTATGTAGTGACGGTTTCTCAGATCATAAACTTAATGAGAATTCCTCTCTTCATAATCAAGAAAATATGATAGAAAACAATGAAAAATTAATTAATGATAAATTTGAAGAAGAAAAATGTCAAGAAAATATTGAGGAGATTGATAATAGGTTTCAAATGAATGATAGAGATCATAACCAAATTAATGATGAGGTGAAAAATAAAGAATCTATTGAGGATAAGTTGGGGGGAAGTGAAAATGAAATTATTAATGAAAATTTTGAAAGGCACATACCTGCTATTTCAAGTACTTTTAAAGATGAGCTCATTAGCATAGATGAATTAATGAAAAAGGAAGAGATGATTCACATATTTAAACAGGTTCAAGTTAAAATTTCGCTCTTTGATGTTATTCAATATATTCCAAATTATAGTCAATTTCTCAAAGAGCATTGTATTCAAATGGAATCCTGTTTAACCCAAAATAAAATCATGCTTCCATTAAGTAACAGTTCAATAAATAATTTAGATCAAATTGAGGAATGCTACATATTGGACATCATTGATAACTCATCAATCTTTTCAAATTTTGAGCATAAATATATGAAAATAATAAATAATCTACATAGTATTAAAAATTTTTACAAAACAGGAATTGGATAACATGAATCATTATGTCTGGCTGAAGACATAAAACTTAGCGCTGCTTGGGAGGCAACCCAACATGTGTATATATCTCTTTTCTATTAGTTTGCTTTTCTTTTGTTTAGGTGAAAGCTACAGCAATTTAATCAGATCATTACACCCCAGGTTGTCTCTTTCCCTGCTATCTTATTTTCATGAATTTATATATTGTGCAAGATAGCACTGTTTAAGTTGGGGGGTCTGATTTGTTTAACTTGATAATATATTTTAAAAAATAAATAAATTAATAAATAAAAATAAAAATAAAAAATATATATACATAAATATAGAGATAAATCAAAGTGCATTTGCTATGCTTGGTAGTAAGTGAAGAAGCAAACTTTAATTAGTTATATTTGTAAAAATATTTTCATGGTTTGTTAAAAATTTTATTAGCACTGATTGCACTTACACGTTAATGAACCTTGTGGGTACCATGATAATATAGTTTTTCTCTCTCATCCAAGCAAGTAATCTTTAATATCATTATAATTGATAGCTGTTAAAAAAAAAAAAGAAAAAAAAAATCCCTAGATACCCTGAAATATGGTGAGGGGAGAATAAAAAAAAAATAAAAAAATAAAAAAATAAAAAATTCCCTAGATACCCTGAAATACGGTGAGGGGAGAATATAAAAAAATAATAAAAATATAAATGAAAAAAAATATATATATATAGAAAAAAAAAAAAAGAAAATCCCTAGATATCCTGAAATATGGTGAGGGGAAGAAAAAAAAAATGTGTTGAAAAAAAAAAAAAAAAAAAAAAATTTAACTGTCACTATCATAATTTTGATGTGAATATTACTTAGATTGGATGAGCTGAAAATAATTTATTTAATGCCTATTTGTTCATTAGAACACAAATACACGTGCTATATATTCTTTTATGCATCATGAGATATTTTACTCATATTTACTAAAGAAAATTTACTTCTAAAAACTTACTATCATTATTAGCAATGCACTTAGATTTTCATAAAAATTAGTAGTACATTATGAATTTTAAAAAAAAAAAGTATATATATATATTAAACTATTTCCATTGCTAAGGGACTAGCAATGTTTAAGTTGGGGGGTGTGATAAGTCTAAAAATTTTCATTTAATTTTATATTAAATTCACACCGTTAAGTATTAGAACGTTAATTAAATGCATGTTTTAAGTGGAATTTCATGAAAATCATATTTTTGATAGAATCTTTAATTTTAATATAAAACGGGTCATTTTGGAATATTTTGAAAATATAAAAATTATAAAAATAATTACACATGCTAAAAGGGATTAAATAGACTCACTTTGAAATATGGGTATAAAGTAAACCATTATGAAATCTTAAGATAAAATAAATTGGGGCTAAAAAATATATATATATAAATTAAAAATCCTTGTGAGCTTATTAAAATTATTTTGACAAAAATTAAATGTTTAAATCCACATTTTCGTTTTCTGCATGAGTACACGCGACTGTACACCGCTGGAGCACCATATTCCGGTGCTCCATCTTCCCCAAATCGACCAGCACCCATTTTTACGGCAGCAGCTCAATCCCATTTTTCATGCCGTCTAATCCACCAGCAAGCATGCATCTCAGCACCGACCTTAGCCCCATTTCAGCAACACTAAGCAACGAACTCCGCAAGCTATTCGAGCACCAGCGCTCTACGCCCAAGCTGCTGAACCAAGTAGCCATTAAACCCATTTTCGTGGTAGAAAACCAGCCTCCGCATCTTTGATTTTCGACCAAACTAGATCAACGCACGGCAACAGCAAAACTCAAGTTTGGCAGCCATGGAAAACCCACCGAGCAGCTCCCTCAAATGGACGATCCAAGCAGCTCCGGCCTCCATCTTCCCCAAATTGTGGCAGCCTCAATTCCATTTTTTTTTTTCAAACACCAAGCCACGATTCGGCACCGTCTTCTCCAAGCCGTGGCAGCAGAACCGAACAGCCCCAAATCGACGAGAGCTCGGCACCGGCGTATTCCAGCACACCATCTTCCATTCCTGATTTTCAGCCAGTAGATTTCGAGGCCCAATTTATCTGCTAATTGATGGTAAGATCCCATCAGAAACACCAAAAATGCAGCACGAACCAGCAGTTTTCTCTCCGTGTTCTCAATCAGCAGAAGACCCACCATCAGCGTAGCTGCACCATCAACAACCCAGCAGAACCGGCTGCCCAAGATAAATCCAGTTTTCCACCCAAGTTGATCGAAATCCCTCCAATCGAGCAATCCACAAACCCAAAACCCAACTTCCATGACAAATCTGTTTTCGCCCAAACCCAATCACGGCTACAGGCAGCCATCTTCCCAAATCCGTCTTCCATACCAAGCAGCAATCGACACATCTCCATTTTAATGCTCCAAAATATAAAACCCAGAGCCCGAAGCCCCAACCAGAAAATCCCAACAGCACCGAGTGCTCTTTCCAGTCAAAACAAAAATAAATAAATTCCAGCCACAAAGCACGAATTGAACAACCGCGACAGACGTCCATTCAAGCTTTAATCTCTGCCATCTCCCTCAATTCCATTCTCTAATTTCTAGCTACAACAATTCAGCGCAAAGTGCCAAGCTGAAATCTCAACTCATTTCTTCCATTACGCATTGCAAATTAGTTCATCTCAAGAGCAAGGTTCGTTCGACTGGTTCAAGGACGTGATGAACGAAATGGCAGAAGGCAGCTGCGGTTGAAGGCAGAAGTGGGAATCCCACATCGAAAACCACAAGGGAAAGAGGGCCCTCCCTCAACTATAAAATGAAGTCTCTCATCCCAAGGCAAAACACACCCTTACCCCACATACCCCTTGGGTGGGACCCATTTGGTGGGACCCCGTAGCAAGTGGGTGGGACCCATTTTGTGGGACCCGTAGCAAGGAGGTGGGGCCAAGCAATAAAGTTTTCCATTGCGTGGAGATTTGCTGTTTACGGGTGATGTAAATTTTATTTTCCGCTTTTATTTTCCGCTTTATAGTTAGTAGAAATTTGTAGTTGTTAAATTTTAATTTGTAGTTTTAATTTTTAGATTAGATTTACTGCTTTATTTTATGCTTTGTAATTTTTAGATTAAATTTAATGTAATTCTCTTTCCTGCTTTAATAGTTAAATTTCATAGTTTTTATCGCTTTCTTAGAATAGTTTTAATTGCGTTGTTAATTAGTTAATTTCTTTTAACTTCTTGCCTCTATTTCTTTTATGCTCAAATCTTTTCTCTTCTTTCTTTCTCTTTCTAATTTCTTTCTTTTTCTCTCTCTTCTCTCTTCTATTTTCTTTTTTTTCTCTCTTCTCTTCCTCTCTTTCTCTCTCTTCTCTCTTTCTCTCTCTTCTTTTCTCTCTCTTCTCTCTTTCTCTCTCTCTCTCTTCTCTCTTCTCTCTTTCTCTTTCTCTTTCTCTCTCTTCTATATACCCTTTCTTTCTCTTAAAAACAATTCAAAACTACATCGCCTCTCTGTGGATTCGACCCGACTCACCATTATTCTACACTATCACTCGTATAGTGGTAGCTTTAATGTGTTTCGGTTAATTTAAATTAAACTGGTGATCACAGTGCTCTTAACGACAAGCACTTGGTTTGCATCAAGCATTATAACTTTACTTATTTTCTTATGTTTAGGCATTATCTAAGAATGATTTTACCCTATTTAACATCCAAAAGAAATTTGGAAAGAATTCACTTACCCGAAGTGGAAAATCTCTCCTCCAACTCGCCCTTTCTCTCTCTAACTTCCTCTTTCTCTCTTAAAACGAAATTGGGGGTGGAAAATGAGCTCTTGCTCAAGCTTGGGACTGCCTTGGTCGTTCACCCCTTGGCCCCTATTTATAGTTTTTGATTTTTCACAAAATTAGATTTTACCACCTTAGCTTTGAGGTATTTAATTATAAATTGGTATTTCTTTTTAATTTTAAAAATTGCATTGAGCCAAGAGCTGCCCACCCTATGCCTGCTCCAGCAGCCCTATGCAGCCCTATTTTTACCTATTTTTATTATTTTTTATTTAATTAATTTTAAGCTAATTAAATCTAAACCCTTGATTTGTGATTTGGATGAATTTAATCCATTGATTCAAGTCAAGTGGCCATTTAATGCCCCTGCTCACGCCCCTGCCCTTGCTTCTTTGCATTTAATTTTTTATTTTTTTATTTTTTACTTTTTGTAAAAAGTCAAAAGTAGTATTTAATTAAAGTAATGCTACTTTTTGATTTTTCGTTTGACGTTTCATCTTGACCTTTGATTTGTGATTTTCATCACATCTTGATCCATTCATCATGTCCATCATGAATTTTTAACCATCCATAAAAAATTTCATCGAATTCCGACACCCGGATTGCAATTTATGAATTTTTTTCTATTTTTCCACAAAAATCCAAACTTGGATTAAAATATCCAAAAGAATTGCTATTTTGTCTTGTAGTGATTAAATCTCTATTTTGTCTTTTTGTGATTAAGTTAATCCAAGTGATTAACTCTTAATCACGGGTCTTAGTCCTTGATTACTATTCACGTACACTATTCACGGGGTTAAATTCCTAATTGCATTATTTCAATCTCCAATACACATATCCATCAATATAATTCATGAATTTTCATTTATTCATAAAATAATTACAAAATTACAAATGTCGAAATGACGCGTATACAGTCGAAACAACGCGTATACGGTCAGGGTTCCACAAGCTAGGCGGTTGTTCCGTCATCTTCTCCCATCTCAGGGAGGGCGCCGCTGACCTCCTGCCATCCCTTAGCGACTTGGCCATATGTAGAGTGGGCCTCAGTCCATCTCCGACCGTGCTCTACAACCATCTTATTCCTTATATTGGTGCACCATACATCATCATCACAGACCGTAGTCTGTGTGGTTTAAAGTATCACAGACCGCAGCTCGTGTCATTTTAAACTATCTTGAAAAAAAGTGGGATCACAGACCGCAGTCCACATCCATTCTTGAAAATTATCACAGACCAAGGTCTGTGTCTTTTTAAATTATTTTGAAAAAGAACATCACAGACCGCAGTTTGTGTCAACTTGTAAAGTGAGCGCACCCACTTTAAACAAGTTTCATTTGAAATCTAGTTTTAGGATGACCTTCCTTAAATTCTTTTATAAAAATTTTGAGTAAAAATTTTGATAAATAATTGAAATTTTTGAGAAAACAATAAATCTTAAAATCCTTATGATGAAAGAACTTCAAAGCTTTTGAATTTTCAAGAATAAACCATATATTTTCCTAGCATCTTCTTGGTTTCCATTTCAGAGCCTTTTGCTCTCAAAGTTTATGCAATTGTATCATCCCCTTCTTAACCACCCTGATATCAAATCCTTTTCCACATATCCACTTTGCCATTTTTACATAAAGAGGGGCTTGCATAGCCTTGTGCATGTCATTTTAGCAATCCGAAATCAAACCATTTTATGAAATTAACTTATCTGGTCAGCCATCCTTAAACCACTTTTTTATCAACATCCATATAAACTTTTTTTTAAAGACATTTTCAACATATTTCCTTATCTAAAGGAAATCAAAAATTTTCTAATATCATTTCAAACATATGGACCATGTCCATGTTTAAACGTCATGTCATAGAAATCAAATCCCTTTTGAAATTAATATCATAAAGAACTTGTTTTCTTAAAATCCATCGGCATAAAGCATGAAATCCTTAAGAAACAACATCATGAAGAATTTGTCTACTTGTAAGCAAATTCCTAAATCCATCAACATAAAGCAATCCCAATCCTTGGCAACACTTGTGATAAAATAATCATCTTAAAAAGTGTCGCTCGCTTCCCATGAAGCAAACCTTGAGGCTTTTCATTAAAGTCATCATTTTCTAAAACTTGTGGCTTTTCATTAAAGCCATCATTTTCAAAACTTATGCTTGCCCATTCGTCAAAACATCATCATAAACATTTTCAATGATGTCAACACATAGAAAGAAAACAGTATTTTAGAAAGTTCACTTGCTTACCTGAGATAGCCTTAATTTCCTTTCTTCCATCCTTGCTTCTGCCTAAATAAATGAAGATGACATTTCATTTATATGCATCAACTTCAAATGCTTGCATTCCTTAAGTTTTTTCAACCTACATGAATCCATTTGAATTTACATTGAACTAGCTTAACCCACTTGTCTTTCAAGTCGGGTGTTCATACATAACAACCTAACGTATCCATCACATGATCCATTCATTCCATTTTTAATACCTTATGTAAGATAAAATTGTATACACATCATCATCTTTTATTAAATCATCATATGGAGGTTCAATACCTCCCGTTTGTCATTTTTCTCATATTTTTCATATTTCATACGTCGGTGCTCACTTTAAGCACATATATGACGTCTTAAACCTTGTATATTAATCTCAAATTTTAAAATTATACTTAATTGTCAAAAAATAAACATAATCATGAATTTCATCATAGTTTCATGCATTTTTTCATTTTATCAAATCACATAAGTCATTTATCAATTGTCCATATATATATTCTTCTATATACACTCATCTTATGTCGCATAACTTATGTGTTTCTTAAAATTTTTCAAAACAGAAACTTGTATCCTAATTATCATGATTAAAAACCTCAATTAATATATAATTTATGGTTTATTTCTGGAATTTTAATCCATTTATCATAGGGTTCCAAAACAGCAACTTTAGAACCCATTTTACGCTTTCAACGTTTCTTTTGATACTTAAATCAAAATAGATTTTTAATCCCTAAATTTCAGCAATTAATCATGATTTTATTAACCCAAATTTAGGGTAATATCATCTGCTTAAAATCCATATATTGGTTGCTTCCCAAAACAGTAACTTCTACACATGTTTTGGATACTCTTTTGCACCCCTCTTTGGACATCTCTTTACATACCCATAAAAAATCAGATTTAGGGCAAACCTTCCATACCTATTTTGAACGTCCAAAGTACCCATGTCAAGGGTATTTTACCCTCTATATTATCCATAAATTCATTAGCTTAATTCATGTTTCCTACATATAATAAAAAGATAAAAATCGGGTCTCTTATATAACCCTAAGTTTCATCCTTTCCAAACCCCACCTCTAATAGGATAAATCCTCATAATAACTTATGATATTTGTTTATATCCAATTATATGTTCAATTCTGTCCCAAAAATCTGAAATTTAACATTTACTTTGATTTATTCCTCAATCTATCGATAGTGCTAAAATCAGACACACTGATTTCTCTAATTTTTGAATCATAATCAAATCAAGGAATTTAAATCTGAAATTTCTATCATACCTTCATAACTACATGATTTAACCAAAATAAACATTTCCAGCACAACATATGAAATATTTATATTTATTTTGGTATTTTTACTCTGCTAGATAACAACATCAATTTTCAAAAAGCTCTAATCACGTTAATTATTGAGTATATTTATGCCTTTCAAAAATAAATTTTATTTCGATCAGTGTTATTCATGACATCTTCCACATCATATAAAATTTTCAGCTCAAAATAATTTCTATAAAAATTATTAAAAATCATTTAGTGCAGCTGAACCTGACACCCATTCAACCTTGTTCAGGTTGATTTTCTCGGATTTTTAATTTACAACTTACTTATCCTTTTAAGCTAAAAGTTGGGTCGTTCCTTAATAACCCTATTATGAGTTCGCAAATAAATTTTCATGTTAAAAATTATTCATTTACTATTTTATTCATATTTTACATTTCTGTCTTATTTCTTCTAGGTTTTGCTCCCATATTTGCATCTAATTTCAATAGATATGCAAAAACCCTTAATCATTTGTTCTTAATTCTTTTACCGAACATATATCCTCCCTTAAAACTAAGATTTCTGATTTCATTACTCATGAAACATTAAAGATAATTACATATCTATTTTTGAAGATTTTCTTTCCTTTTGATGGAGCCATGAACGCCTAGGGCATCCCTTCTCTTCCTTCCCAAGTTCCAACTGTTTTTGGACGTCCCATGTTGCCTTCCCTTGCTATTGAGAACCGTCCCGATGTTATCCTTTTTTCCTTTTTCATTTCGCTGAATTTTTGGGACATTTCTCCCTTCATCTCTCTCTCTCTTTCTCTCTCCTTTTCTCCTGCTGGAATGTCCCCTTGCTGCCCCTTTTGCTCCTTTTATAAGGGTGCTTGCTTACTCATTAAGCTTCCTACATTACTTACTCATTAAGCAACCTACTTTACTTACTCATTAACTGACCTACTTTACTTACTTCCCAAGCAACCTCTTATTTGCTTCCTAAGAAAGTAATTTTCCACGATAATTAACTTAATCCAATCCTTCCATAATATAGATTTCATAATTTTATTCACCCGTTTCAAGCTTCGTCTCAATATGTCTTTTCTACATCAAGTTATTATCCTTTGAAATTATCCTTTGGGTGTAAGATGAAAATAAATAATTATCATCTTAATCCCATCATATTTTCCTTAATCCAATCCATTCATAAGATTGGTCACAAAATCATGTGCTTACCTTTCAAATTTCATCTCATTCCGCCTTATAGGCGTCAAGTTATGAATTTTCTACATTTTCCAACATAATTCCATAATTATCATTTTAATTTTCATAAATTAAATCATGAAAATTAAAATAATTATTCATCCCACATTAGCATCTTCTAATCCTCATTAAGCCCCTTTGGTCATATTGACTCACATTGGGCTATAGCGATTAATCTTAATCATCATTCTTAATCATAACCCTAATTGCAAAATATCATTAAATCATAAAAATAATCCAAATAATACATAATTCATGTTTACATGCCTAATGCACATACATGAGCCCTACTTGGGTCTGGGTATCACAATCTTCCCCCCCCCTTATAACAAGTTTTGTCCTGAAACCTATTACATTTCAAATATCGGGATAAGACTCATATAAATTAGCCACTTATCATTTTTCTTCCAATACTTTCAAAGGCTTATCATGCTTCCACTGCGCTACTCTGTCTTGGTGGCGCTTTTAGCCTTGGTCCATTAGACCTATTACTTATCTCTACTATTTCCTGTTCTCATTTGGGTTTCTCATTGACAATTACCCTTTTCTTCGTGCCTTCCAACTCTTGTTCTTATGGTAGGCATACTATTTTTCTCATACATAGAGAAATTATATTTGTATAATCTCTCATCTTATCGTAGGGTAAGATTTAAGCTACCCATCCAATCATATCAAGTAGAGATTAATAACAATCATCTTCACGTAATATTCACATAACATAAATACCTTCATTCTATAGCATAGAGCAAAAGATGCTCTCACATAAAATTTCATACATATTTCATTAAAAGAAAAAGATACTTTTTCAAATTCATATATTCATTCTCGCTTCATAATGCCTACAACTAGATTATACCAGTGTAGACTACTTAATAGGAGCACTGGTAATAAACCAATCTAAAACATTTTCTTTCTTATCTCCTTTTCCAGTTTTCATAAACCAGTAAGGGTCCTTATCATTCTTTCTAGTCTTATTTCTTATAAACATCATAGAGAGATAATTTCTCCCATACCTATCTTCTGACCACATCGGAATTAAAGAGAATTCTGACAATCATTCTTGCCTTCATTTTTCTGTAGCCATCTACTATCCCTTGCTATGATACATGACACCAAGCTCTATGATATCATATGTATAATCTTCTTTTCCTTCCATCCATGCTGACTAGACACGGTTTGCTACACCTTTCTGCAATAATTTATAGAGACTTTCTATCAATTGATAGCTGCAATTGGCTTTGGTTGAGCTAGCCTTTCCTTATCTTCTTGCCCCTTATGTCTTGGTGTGGCAGTTTGAGGCAACATGACCCCATTGGTCACAGTTAAAGCACATTTTCTCTCCTGCATTAATAACTTGACAAGTTCTTGTGACATGACCAGCTTATCCATATTTATAGCATTGGTTTAAACCTTTTAAACCTTCTCTAAAGTGTTATTTGTCAAAAATACCACAAATTGAAAGGCCTATTAAGGTATAGCTTGTTTTCTCTTTTTCTTGTCACCGCCTCCTTACTCCTTTCTTGTCCTACACCAGGTTCCTTAGTTTTAGTGGCAAGTTATCTTTACCCTGATTGTACTCATTCAACCTCAACTGTGTTGTACTCTGGTGTCCTATTGGAAGATATTTCTTATTAAATTCTTCCATAAAAATTTTCCACTTTACCTTCCTTGGTTATGGCATAATAGCCATTAGGGTTTCCTACCACTCATAAGCATTGCCACCATTCATAAGCATTATCAATCAATGCTTGGGTAGCATATAAAACTACATGGAAAAACTTTAAACAAGTTATTGATTTCAGTCATCCACTGCTCAGCCTGAATTGGATCTGATTCACCTCAGAACTTAGGTGGATGTTGAGCTAGAAAGGCATTGATATCCTTCCCATTCATTTCTATTATAGCATCATTAATCCTTAAAGATTTGGGTGCTAGGTTAGGAATTATTACCTGTACTGGTCCGTCCCTTTTACCTCCTTCTAATTGGTCCCGTTGGGTATTTTCCCAAAGACCTTGTATTCCTTCTGCTGTTTAGGCCGCCCAATCTCGAGTGGCTTACTGCACGGATTCTTTTACACTTGCGATTATCTTTTCCTCCATTCTTTCTACCTGTGAGGCGTTACCTATAGTGGTAGCACCTTCAACCTCTGACTCAGGGTTTATAATGGCCTGTCGTTGACGAGTTCTTGGACTCACTTGTCCTCACTGCCCTGGTCGCTTAGATTTTCTACTGGATTCTCTTATTCCCCGTTCACTCATAGATTCATCATTTGCAACTGCCTTTCCCTTGTTGATAGGCATGTTGTAGAAAGTAACATGTAAAATCATATTAATATGATCATCTCTTATCATAAAACAATTCTTATCATACATAGTCAATTACATTAACTGGAAAGATCAATGACCTTTCCTTTTTCATAAGCACTTAGCATCTAAATAAAATCAAATGCACTTATATTTTCATAACATCGATCATCATACATTCATTTTGGAATCAAAAGGATCAAAAGGAAACTCCTTTTTTCCTAGATTTCTCATTTCTATCTTTACTTTTCATGGTGTAAGGTTGCTTTTCCTTACACATACAAATTATATTTGCATAACTTGTCATTTTATTATAAACTTAAACTCTAAACCAACAATCATTAGAGAGTCGGTACCTAGGTGCTGCCCATATGGCTTCATAGCATTGCACCTTAAACATAGGTAAAGTCTAACACAATTTTGTGTTATATTAAGTGAGGTGTGGTAATTCTCAAGTATGGGGGGTATAGATGTAGGGTGCCATTATTCGACCCAATATCTATTCATATTCTCTTCTATCCTTTGTCTTTTCTGAGCTTTCCCTTACCACCTTTTTCATTTCATTTGTTCCCTTTGTCATTCTTCCTTCATACATCATCAACATTGTGAAACATAGCAAACCAGCTACATTTACTTAAATAATCATATCATTGCATCATAATTAGACATAATAAAAGACAATACATATTTTATATGTCATATAATTTCAATCTATCTCTTTCATCATTTTTTGTTCTTTCCTCTACGTCTATCTACCAATCCTTGTTAAGATATCATCTCTGTGACATCAAGTCTTTTCTTCTCATGCCTATTTTCCAATCCTTACTCTGATACCAACTTCTGTGGCGCCCCAATCTAAGACGTCACATCCTTACTCCAAGACCTTATCGATTGGTAAATGTGAATCAGGATTGTTGCCTTGATCACGCGGCGGGTTCTTAATTGGATCTCGTCCAAATTTTTTTTGTTTCATCATCATTTCATGTCTTTGCATTCCACACCATTCATCTTACCAGCAATGATACACTTATAATAAATTGCATATATCATTCATAACATCTCATCTTGCTCTTCTACATTAAAGGTCCTTTTGACCTGATCATGGCATATTCACTTCATACATGCATCCAACCCTTAATTCACATAGAACTTAAATAAGTTCACATACATCAACTTAAATTATTAAGGCATACCATCTCATACATCATGGCTAATCATTTTATCCCACATTTGCATATCATCTCTTACCTTTCCTTAGATGCTCAGGTCCACGACCTCTTCAGCTTCTGGATACCAGTCTAAGGTTTGGAAGAACAAATGTGAGTGCTAACTCAGTAAGCAAGCATTTTGGGGCAAGACTTTCCTTTAAAACATTTTCATAAACATTTTGAATACCTTTTTACCTGAGGACATTTGTATGTCCTAAAATATTGTCATATAATCCTTTGTTCATGAGGATAATTCTATGTCCTAGAATATTTTCATAAACATCCATTCTTAAAACCATTTACAAGCCACGTCTGGGCTTTTTAAGGCAAAACATATGCGTTTTACCCTCTTTAATTAATTTTTTTTGGTCTTGTGTCAACATTTATAATATTCCAAGATATTTACATAAAACCTTCTTTTGCTAATGGACATTTTTAAGTCTAAAATATTTTTCATCATAAATTCCTTTAGCCAAGGGACATCTGATGTCCAAAAATATCTTTGACATAAACTTTCTTCGGCAATCGACATTTATATGGCCTAAAACATTTTTCTTCATAAATCCTATTGGAAACGGACATTCATATGTCTTAAAATATTTTTCTCATAAACTCTTTGGCAATGGACATTCTTATGTCAAAAAATATTTTCCATTTAAGCACTTTGGCATTGGACATTCTCATGTCCATAAACACATTTCATAAAATCTTTTTTATAATCCCGGTCTTGGGGCTTGTTTATAACAAACAAGGTATAAAACACGTAATCCATTTTCATGAAAGCATTTGCATAGAAAATATTTCCTTTCATCCTCGTTATTTACACTTTTGTGTAAAACACCCTGTTTTTAGGAAACTTGTTCACAATGGTTCATAAAATCCTATTTAGGATAACTTTTGGTAAAAATATTTTTATGTCCCAATCTTTGAGTTTTTTAAAAGCAAAACATATGCAAATGCATTTCTCTCTATCCAATAGTAACACTTAGCAAATGATCATTCTACCTTTTGGAAGAGAATCCATCATTAACAACATGCTAGCTATGCGCCTGTTCCTTCATCTTCTCCAATCTCAGGGAGGGCACCGCTGGCCTCATGCCATTCCTTAGCGACTTGGCCATATGTAGAGTGGGCCCCGGTCTATCTCCGACTGTGCTCTACAACCGACCTATTCCTTGTATTAGTGCACCATACATCATCATCACAGACCGCAGTCCTTGTGGTTTAAAGTATCACAGACCGCAGCTCATGTCATTTTAAACCATCTTGAAAAAAAGCGGGATCACAGACCGCAGTCCGCATCTATTCTTGAAAAATATCACAGACCGAGGTCTGTGTCTTTTTAAATCACTTTGAAAAAGAACATCACAGACTGCAGTTCGTGTCAACTTGTAAAGCGAGCACACTCACTTTAAACAAGTTTTATTTGAAATCTAATTTTAAGATGACCTTCCTTAGATTCTTTTAGAAAAATTTTGAGTAAAATATTTTAATAAACGATTGAAATGTTTGAGAAAACAATAAGTCTTAAAATCCTTATAATGAAAGAACTTCAAAGCTTTTGAATTTTCAAGAATAAACCACATATTTTCCTAGCACCTTCTTGGTTTTCATTTCGGGGCCTTTTGCTCACAAAGGTCATGCAATTGTATCATCCCCTTCTTAACCACCCTGATATCAAATCCTTGTCCACATATCCAATTTGCCATTTTTACATAAAGAGGGGCTTGCATAGCCTTTTGTATGCCATTTTAGTAATCCGAAATCAAATCATTTTATGAAATCAACTTATCTGGTCGGCGATCCTTATACCCCTTTTTATCAACATCCATATAAACCTTTTTAAAAAAAAACATTTTCAACATATTTCCTTATCTAAAGGAAATCAAAAATTTTCTAATATCATTTCAAACATATGGACCATGTCCAATTATCGTTTATGTTTAAACGTCATTTCATAGAAATCAAATCCCTTTTGAAACACACATCATAAAGAACTTGTTTGCTTAAAATTCATAGACATAAAACATGAAATCCTTAAGAAACAACATCATGAAGAATTTGTCTACTTGTAAGCAAATTCCTAAATCCATCAACATAAAGCAATCCCAATCCTTGGCAACACTTGTGATAAAATAATTATCTTAAAAAGTATTGCTTGCTTCCCATGAAGCAAACCTTAAGGATTTTCATTAAATTCATTTTTTCAAAACTTGTAGCTTTTCATTAAAGCCATCATTTTCAAAACTTGTGCTTGCCCATTCGTCAAAACATCATCATAAACATTTTCAATCATATCAACACATAGAAAGAAAATAGTATTTTAGAAAGTTCGCTTGCTTACCGGAGATAGCCTTAATTTCCTTTTCTTCGTCCTTGCCTTTTCCTAAATAAATGAAGATGACATTTCATTTATATGCATCAAATTCAAATGCTTGTATTCCTTAAGGTTTTTCGACCTACATGAATCCATTTGGATTTACATAGAATTAGCTTAACTGTAACACCCCATTCCTAGAATTACTCAAGAACTAGTCAATGAGTACTACACAATCTAAGAAAAATTTGGCAGCATCTCCCCATAACATACAAGGGGTAATATGGAATACATGACCTGATATTCAAAATATTTCAATCTGTAACATTCAATCCTATTTATAGACTTGCATCTTCATATAATAAGGACATTCATATAGAAGGAAAATCATTAAATATTTCCCTTACACATCAAGCAAATAAAATAATCATGCATATGTGCATCAACAAGGATTATAATCCAATCTGAAATACCAAATACGTTATAGTTGTCAAAGCGAATTCACCTAAATAATTGTTTACATATATGATTATCAAAAAGAGCACAAATCTAAAAGAACTGAAATTAACATATTGTGCTATGGTCTCTCATGTTTGATCTTCAACTTGTCCCATCTTTAAGTTCCCCATCTGGCCTGTGATCTAAAAGCACAATAACAAACGATATGAGTCTAAATAGACCCAGTAAGTAGATAGTAGTTAGCACAAAGTGGAAATAAGTATAATGATGGATACTTATATAGTGATGAAGCTAATACACATGGGTCCAATACCCACTCCCAAGATCGTATGCATATAACCACACACAAATTGAATAACACAACCAATCATCTACTCATGTCCATTAAGGGCCATGAACAACCCTCTCCTCATGTCAATAAGGGGCCATGAACAACCCTTACAACCAACTATTTGAGATAACACATCATACTTAACAGACAATGAAACATGTCGCAAACCACGCATACAACATCAACACAATTCAAATTCAACACATAGATCTGTCACACAAGCATTTTATCAAACACATGATAGATGCGAAATGAAAGAACCTTCGATTCATACTCTCGATTGGGGCAAATCAATTCACGTCACATTTCAACAATATAAAAACTGCTAAGAAGTCTTTTACATCATAGAAATCGCACATTCAAAGTAAATTCCCCATGAACCCTAACTGTTACGAAACCTATGCCTAATACCATGGAGTCGTCAGGCGCTACACATTCCCTCTAGCCTCACATCGCGTTTAACATAAAATTTCATCACTAAATCGAGAAGGGGCGACATCTACTTACCTTAACCGTGATTTCTTCCAAAACAGTGACCCTAGATGTGGATTGCAGAGATTCAGAGCCTTGGAGCTTCCTGGACTAGGATCTATGACCTTCAAGGAAGTTGGTATAATTTCCCTCAAGAGATCACGGGTGGTTCGAACTGAGTGGAAGAGAAAGTAGAGGAGGAGCGAAGAACTAGAAGAGGAGAAGAAGAAAATGCAGTCGGGCGCAAAATGGGAAATGAAGCCCTAGAGCGCGGGCCGCTTATGTTAATTGAATCCATTGAGTCGGGTCGGGGCATGGGTCGGGTCCATTCCCAATTAGTAATTTAATTTCCCGCAAGGGGTGCTGCCCCCTTAACCCCCGCGACCGGTCACCTACTCTGCGAAGGGAAAAATAGTTGTAGTGCTTAACAATGACACACTAATCATACACATTTAAATTTATACTCAGTGCGCTAAGATCATAATACATGCATATATGCACTATATGTTCCCTAGATACTATATTCATATATGTTATGCATCCATTAACATTATAAACTCCTAGTGGCATGTTCATAAGTTATCTCATAAATAGAGAAGTGTTATAATGAAAATAAAATAAAATAAAATACCTGGTCCTTACATTAACCCACTTGTCTTTCAAGTTAGGTGTTCATACATAGCAACGTAATGTATCCATCAGATAATCCATCCATTCCATTTTTAATACCCTTATGTAAGGTAAGCTTTTAAACGTCGGTGCTCACTTTAGGCACATATATGATGTCTTAAACCCTGTAATTAATCTAAAAATTTGAGATTATACTTAATTGTCAAAACAGCAACATAATCATGCATTTCATCATAGTTTCATGTATTTTTGCATTTTAGCAAATCACATAAGTCATTTATCACTTATCCATATATATCCTTCTATATACACTCATCTTATGTCGCATAACTTATGTGTTTCTTAAACTTTTTCAAAACAGTGACCTGTATCCCAATTCAGCATGATTAAACCCCTTAATTAACATATAATTTAGGGTTTATTTCTGAAATTTTAATCCATTTATCATAGGATTCCAAAACAGTAACTTTGGGACCTGTTTTACACACTTTCAACGTCTCTTTTGATACTTAAATCAAAACAGATTTTTAATCCATAAATTTCAGCAATTAATCATGCTTTTCTTAACCCAAATTTAGGGTAATATCTGTGGCGCCCCAGGTTGGTCCCGAGTTGATGGCAATTACCCAAGAGGGGAGGGGTGAATTAGGTATTTAAAAATTTTAAAACTTAAATTATAAACTTTACCTCGGTTAGTTTAATTCCCTTTAATGAGCCAAATGGAAAGCAATAAGATAATGAAAAGCAGAAACGAAAAACAATAGACAAGATTTATAGTGATTTGGGCAACCTTCCCTACTCCACTCTTCCAAGCTCATACTCCCTTGTGACTTGGGTTCCACTATGTATTCCGCGAATACAACTAGAGCCTCCGCTCTCTTCTAGATTCTAGCTCTAGGGGGCATATACAACCAGAGACTCTGCTCTCTTCTAGATTCTAGCTCTAGGGAGCGTATACAACAAATAGCACAAGTAGGTAATGAGTTTCACTCCAATCACAATCCTACTTTGCTATAACTTGGTTTGAAACACCAAAATCAAACCAAACACCAAAAACCAAATAACAAGATGTAATAAAAGAAATCTACACTTTACAGATTTGTGTAGCAAGTTTCAGCTCGAGGAATAATTTGTGGAAGCGACGAATCATTCTGCGTTGAAGCAAACCGCACCTTTGAGGCTTGTTCTTCCTTTGAAAATGAATATATCACTCAAATGTAGAAGAAAGTGGAATATATATCTTAGTAGCACTTCTTTCCCCATTTTTAGCTCTTACTTGTATGTTTCCACGTTTGCTTGAGTGTCTATATATAGAGGAGGGAGAATTTTGAACGTTATAGAGTTGGTTGACGCGTAATAAATGTTCCAACGTTCAAAAATTCAAATATTATTCCTCCAAGTCGCAGATGGAGTCGACTTCGTGTGCGACTTCGCCCAAGAAACATGCTGGAGTCGACTTCGGGTGCGACTTCGACTGTGATCAGTTTATTCAAGTTCTTCCTCAGGTCGACTTGGCCTTGGACTTGACCCAAGTCGCAGATGGAGTCAACTTCGGGTGCGACTTCGGATTGCTTCAGCTTCCAAGTCTGTCTTCTGGGTCGACTTGGTCTGGGACTTGACCCAAGTCGATGCTAGAGTCGACTTCGTTTGCGACTTGACCTTGTTAACTTGCCAAGTGAGCTTAAACTTCATTGAAATGTCCTTTGCTTGCTTAACTTCTTCAGCATTGTTGGTCCCGAGTTAATGGCAAAACCCAAGAGGGGAGGGGTGAATTGGGTATTTAAAAAATTTATAACTTAAATAGAAACTTTATCCCGGATTAATCTATTCCCCTTTATGAAATGAAATGGAAAGCAATATAATGTAGAGAGCATAAATGTAAATCAAGCACACAAAATTTTTATAGTGGTTCGGGCAACCTCCCTACTCCACTCTTCTAAGCTCACACTCCTTGTGACTTGGGTTCCATTATTGTATTCCACAAATACAACTAGAGCCACTGCTCTCTTCTAGATTCCAGCTCTAGGAGGCATCAACAAATCACAGCACAAGTAGGTGATGAGTTCCACTCCAATCACACACTACTTTGCTTACACTTGATCTTAGGTCCTCAAACTAAATCAAGTTCAATACAGCAACAGTAATAATAACAAAAGAATCTACACGTTACAGTTGTGTAGAAGCAGTTTGGCATAGAGAAGAACTTATTGAGTTGGCTTTGAAGGATCAGCAGTTGAGCTCTTGCAGTTTGAAGCAAAGTTCTTCTTCTAATGATTGGCTTGATCAGTTAATGCTCATGAAGATGGTAGTTATGCACACTTAATGATTTTCAGCTACTTCCCTCGTCCACAATGAATGCCTTTTATAATTGTGGAGGGAATCCGAACGTTTGAAGGTAGGTGGCGCGCATTTAATGCGCCAACGTTCGAATATTTTCCAACCATTGCGACCCAAGTCACAGGTGGAGTCGACCTCGGGTGCAACTTCGCCCAAGTCGCAGATGGAGTCAACTTCGGGTGCGACTTCGCCTCTTCGTCGCAACTTCAAGTTCCAGATCGGGTCGACTTGGGCATCGACTTGACCCAAGTCGCTGGTGGAGTCGACTTCGGTGTGCGACTTCACCTCGGCAGGAAGCTTGATGAACTTGAAAATTTGTTTGCTTGGTTCCTTCATTTCCTTTTGGATCATTGTCTTCTATTTAGCTTGCTTTCATTTATTCTATGTTCAAGCCTTGAATCCATGAGAACTTGAACAACCTTCTTGGTTGAGTTTATGCATCTTACTTGAACTTGGATTGGTCTTCAATTTTTGTAGACCTTGTGAATCTTGGAGCTTTGATTTATGCAATTTGCTTTCTTTTGATATTAGTCTTCGTATCTTGGATTTCTTCATCTTGAAATGTACTTGAAGCTTTGGCTTGGACTTGATAAACTTAATTTGATAATGAGCTTGTATCCTTGATTTGGTCTTGAGAGATCTTAAGTTGATCTTGGAAATGAGCTTGAATCTGCATCCTTGAACTTAGAATACCTCAAGTCGAACTTGGGGTCGACTTCGTCTACGACTTTACCCAAGTCGCAACTGGAGTCGACTTCGTTTGCGACTTCGGTATCTTTCTCTCCCAAATTCAACTCTGGAGTGATTTTGGCATCTGAAGTCGATGCTGGAGTCGACTTCGTTTGCGACTTGGCTTCCCAAGTCGCAAGTGGAGTCGACTTGGCCTGCGACTTCACCTGCTCTTCTTCCAATTTCAACTCTGGACGAATTTGACTTCTTGAAGTCGATGTTGGAGTCGACTTGGGGAACGACTTGGCCTTCCATGCTCTATTTTCTTCAAATGTATATGCCTTAAACACTTCCACAAACATGTTAGTAGCCAAGACTTACTCAAATTGATTTGTTAATCATCAAAACATAGATTTAGCTTATTTTCCACATATTTCCAACAATCTCCCCCTTTTTGATGATTGACAAAACCGATTTGAGTGTATACCTTTCAATTGCTTAAAAACATGTTTAACTTGCATTTTGGAAATGTTATCATACATATGCTTATGCAAAACATTCAAGTTGAAAACATTCAACAAACATTCAAGTTAAACACAATCATAAAGACTTATATCAAATCCTACTCTTCTCCCCCTTTGGACTCATTTGGACTCAAATCCTACTCTTCTCCCCCTTTTTGTCAATATATCAAAAAAATTAGAGGGTAAAGAAAGAAACAAGTGGGTTTGCTCCCCCTCAGTTTGTGCTAAGTTAATTCAATCATTCCCATATCATTTCTAATCTTGTAAAATGCTTCTTTTGCTAGAGGCTTTGTGAATATATCTGCAACTTGATCTTCTGTTCTTACATATACCAAACATATGTCATGATTTTCTACATGTTCTCTAATGAAATGATGTCTAAGATCTATATGCTTAGTCCTAGAATGCAATACTGGATTTTTAGTTAAACATATGGCACTTGTATTATCACATCTAATAGGTATATCTTTAAAATCCATGCCATAGTCCCTAAGTTGTTGTTTCATCCAAAGCAGTTGGGCACAACAACTCCTGGTGGCAATGTATTCGGCTTCCGCCGTAGATAGAGCAACACTAGTTTGTTTTCTTGAAAACCATGAAACCAACATGTTCCCAAGAAATTGACATGTTCCATTACTGCTTTTTCTATCTACTTTGTAACCGGAAAAATCCGCATCCGAGTAGCCGATTAGATCAAAATTAGAGCCCTTTGGATATCCTTAAACAAAACACAAAACACATTAGTAGTTAAAACTTACTCAAATTGTGTTGTTAATCATCAAAACACATGCTTGAGATATTTTATATTTGATTTTATCAATTGTTTCCAACAATGTCCCCTTTTTTGATGATTGAGAAAGCAATTTGAGTTTATACCTTTCAATATGTCATTTTATCCTATTTTTAGGATAATCATAAGTCATTTGCCTTTTGAACGTGGTGAGACTGTCATATATATTTCATTTTCATCATTTCCAATGTTGTTTCAAATAATCACGATTTGAATTCTTATTTAAACAATCATTCAACCATTTCAAAGCAAATCATTAGTGATCAGAGCAAAGCATAATTAATCTAGGCATGAAACAAAGCATTTGTAATCAGAGCATAATACAAGTTATAATCATAAACAAACTTTTCATAAACAACCTTTTCATATAATCAAAAATTTCATACAAGTTTTCAAAAGCAAATAAAAACCTATATACAAGCTACCCAAACCAAAATCCTAAAAATCTAAACTCAAAACTCAACTATTCTCCCCCTTTTTGTCAATCGAGCAAATAGGGGTCGACTCGCAAAGATTTGGTGAACTGAAACGCAGATATAGGATAGGAAATTGGTCGGATAGGCCGGATATGTGCTGAGGAGTAGAAGGATGATACGGGTGCCGGAGTTGGATCTCTTCGAATTGATCTGATGTCAAATGGATCCAGTTCGGGGATGGGCTGATCTCGATGGTGCACGGATGCCAGATGATATTAGATTGTCCTCAATTCCTGATCCATGCGATCCTGGCGAAAATGCATATCCATAATGGCCGTAAGAACCCCGGAGATCTGATTGGTCAACCAGTCCTCGATCTCCTCTAGATGTTCTCGGATTGCATTCACCGAGTTATCCCATGATGGAGGCCTAGGAGCGAGATCAGGTATCTCAGATCCATAGGTAAACACGAGCCATGTGAGGCAGGCGATGCAGGTGCCTCATGATCATCCTGAGGTGGAGCTGGTTGCTCCTCTGGAGGTGACAGGGGTTGCTCCCCTTGTCTCTGTGCATCCTCGGCTTCTTGTGGAGCAGGTCTGCCTATTCTTTCTTGAATCCTCTCGGCTCTAAAATGCTCTACGTTGATTTTCATACGTTGGAGCAGGGCCTTGTTGATGGCATTCGTAGATTTCAAAACCTCGAATGGCTCGCCATCAATGTCAACCTCAAAGTACTCTAGGATCTTAGTGATCCATGTCCCATATGGCAGAACCCCTCGTGGGTTGTCTTTTCTTGAGGCCATTGCTTCTAAGAACAGTCTTGGAAGGCTCACTTTGACACTATTTACGATTCTCCACAAGATTCCTGCCTCCCGAGGGTTTAATTGGTTTCTGCCTCCGCCTTTTGGGTAGATGCAGTGGGCAATTAGCAGTCTTAGGACCCGTAGCCTCGGGGATAAGTCCATGTAGTGCAGGAACTTGATCCCGGGATGATACTTGTTGCTCCGGGTGAGCTGGTTGTAGATCTGAGTGATGGGGAGATCTATCGGTAGTTGCTCTTCCTCATATGGGACCTCTAGGATTCGTCCCACCTGCATGATGGCATTTTCGAGGTTGTACGCCCCTCTAGTACCCAAATATATCTCGACTCCTTTGACATAGGTACTAAAGGTCTCATCATCCCATAAATAATAAAATATTCTAGTCAAATCTGGATAGACCCGCTCATCCACTTTCAATAGTCTAGTCCACCCTTGGAAATCCAACAACTCTTCAATTTCAAATTCATAATCGTTCAAGAACTTGAAGTCAATGATCTTTGGGATGAATACCTTTCGTTCATAGAACGATTTGTAGAATCGGCTGTGTTGGATTTTTGTCTTAAAGTAAGTGGTTGGCATCTTCAAGACTTGGGCCTTGGCAGCTGGAGTTCCTTTTCGTCTAGCCCCAGTATCCATGCTTCTAGTAGTCTGACTTTCTGCACCCTGGGCAGCCATGGTCGATGGGGTTGCCGCTTGGAATCGAACTCGTCGACCTGTGGAAGTCGATGGCTCGTCCCGAGCATGCTTAGCAAGAGTCCGCTGCCTCCTGGGAATTTCCTCTTTTGTGTGTGAGCCAGAAGGTCTAGGAACGGGCCTTCGAGAAGGCTTGGATACAGCCAATTTGGGTAGTTTAGCTTTAGGAGCCATTTATACGATGGAGATTTTTGAAATGGGATATGCCAAGTAGAGTTTGAGAGGCTGCAAGCTGAGGGGCTTGAAAATAGGGAGAAATAAAAAGAGGGAGATGGTATTTTGAGAGAAACAAATATAGGAAATGGAGAATGGAGAGAGGCACGAGAGAGAAGAAAAAAATAGAGAGTGAGCTGCGGGATGACAGAAAGCAATTGCCGAAACGGAGAAGAGAACGGGAGGAGAGAGATAGATCGAAAAGACAGAGCGATTGCCGGAGAACAGAGGTCGGAAGAGAAAATAGAGAAGAAATGGAAGAACGTCGGCGCGGGAAAAAAAAGAAATAAGGAAGGAAAAGAGAGAAGAGAAGAAAAGGACGAGAAATCCCAACGGTCGCACGCTGGTGTCGACTTTGCCCTAGGAGAAGTCGACTTCGTCTCAGCGGAGTCGACTTCGCCTAGAGGCAGAGTCAACTTCGCCATGCCCAAGTCGACTTCATTGGAGTCGACTTGGGGACCCTGGAGTCGACTTGACTTATCGACTTGGATTTTTCTAAGTCCATTTTCCCATCTAGCTATTTCTAGTTTAACTCAATCATCCCCATATCATTTCTAATTTTGTAAAATGATTCCTTTGTTAAAGGTTTGGTGAATATATCAGCAATTTGATCCTCAGTTTTCACATATTCCAAACAAGCATCATGATTTTCAACATGTTCACGAATAAAATGATGTCTTACATCTATATGTTTGGTTCTAGAATGCAATACAGGATTTTTAGTTAAACAAATTGTACTTGTATTGTCACATCTAATTGGAATATTGTAATAATCAATACCATAGTCTTTTAATTGTTGTTTCATCCAAAGTAATTGAGTACAACAGCTCCCAGTGGCTATATATTTGGCTTCCGCTGTAGATAGAGCAACACTAGTTTGTTTCCTTGAATACCATGAAACCAACATGTTTCTAAGGAATTGACATGTTCCACTAGTACTTTTTCTATCTACTTTGTATCCGGCAAAATCCGCATCCGAGTAGCTGATTAGATCAAAAGTTGACCCCTTTGGATATCATAGTCCAAGATTAGTGGTATTTATCAAATATTTAAAAATTCTTTTTACAGCCAATAGATGTGACTCTTTAGCACATGCTTGAAATCTATAACACATACAAACACTGAAAAGAATATCCGGTCTAGAAGCAGTTAAATACAATAATGATCCTATCATACTTCTATAAAGCTTTTGATCGATACATTTACTATTTTCGTCCTTGTCGATCTTGATTGTCTCATTGGAGTATTTGCTCCCTTGCTAGTTTGCATTCCAAATTTCTTTAGCATTTCTTTGATGTACTTCGACTGATTTATAAATATTCCTTCGGCTTGTTGCTTGATTTGTAGTCCAAGAAAGAAATTTAATTCTCCCATCATGCTCATTTCAAATTCGCTCTACATAAATCTTAGAAAATTCTTGGCACAGAGTTTCGTCAGTAGCACCAAATATTATATCATCTATATAAATTTGAACAATTAAAATATTTTTGCTTTTATACTTGATGAATAAGGTAGTATCAATCTTTCCTCTTTGAAATTCATGATCAATCAAAAATTTGTTCAACCTTTCATACCAAGCTCGTGGAGCTTGTTTTAGTCCATATAATATTTTGGTTAATTTATAAACATATTTTAATTGATCCTTTTCTTCAAATCCAGGGGGTTGTTCAACATATACTTCTTCATTCAAGTATCCATTCAAAAATGTGCTTTTCACATCCATTTGAAACAATTTGAAATTCATGTGAGAAGCAAATGCTAGTAAAATGCGTATGGCTTCTAATCTAGCCACGGGTTCATATGATTCTCCAAAATCAATCCCTTCTTCTTGGGAATACCCTTTGGCTACTAGCCTAGCTTTGTTTCTTATTACAAGTCCGCTTTCGTCCAATTTGTTTCTAAATACCCATTTGGTACCAATAATAGTGCAATCATTTCGTCTAGGAACTAAATGTCATACATTGTTCCTTTCAAATTGATTTAGCTCTTCTTGCATTGCAATAACCCAATTTTCATCATTAAGAGCTTGGTCAATAGTTGTTGGTTCAATTTTTGATACAAAAGCATATTGTCCGCAAATATTTTGCTTTGATATTCTAGTCTTTACCCCTTCATAGATTTTTCAATAACTTGCTCAATTGGATGGGAATTTTTGAATCTTAAATCAGTTGGAGGTTTATAAGAATCATTACCTTCACTTACTTTTTCCTCTGTGGAATTTTCTGGCTTGGGCTCAGTTTCCTCTAGTTGATCGTGTTGTTTTACCTTTGAATTCTTCGATGTGTCATCTGCATCACTTAATTCATCCTCCTTTCTTGGAGTTTGATTAAATTCATCAAAAACAACATGTATTGATTCCTCTACTATTTGATTTCTTTTGTTGAAAATTCTATATGCTTTGCTATTTGATGAATAACCAAGGAAAATTGCTTTATCACTTTTGGCATCTAATTTTTCCAAATTTGTTTTCCATTATTCAACACATAACAAGTACATCCAAAAGTATGGAAATATGATATGTTTGATTTTCTGCCTTTCCAAAGTTCATATGTGGTCTTTTTCAATATTGCTCTAATGGTGACTCGATTTAATACATGACAAACTGTACTTACAACTTCACCCCAAAATCTCTTGGACAATTTACTCTCATTTAGCATAGTTCTAGCCATTTCTTGTATTGTCTGGTTTTTCCTATCAACAACTCCGTTTTGTTGAGGAGTTCTTGGTGCAGAAAATGTATGGTGAATTCCTTTTTCATTGCAAAATTCTATGAATCGGTTATTTTCAAATTCACCACCATGATCACTTCTAATGGAAATAATTGAGCTTTGTTTTTCATTTTGCACCAAATTTGAAAACGTGACAAACATCGAAAATGCTTCATCTTTGCTAGCTAAGAGTATAATCCAAGTAAATCTTGAAAAATCATCAACAATTACATACACGTACTTTTTCCCTCCAAGAGTTAAAATGTCCGATGGCCCATAAAGATCCATATGCAACAATTCAAGTGATCTAGTCATTGAAATTTTCTTTTTGGTGGAAAATGGCATTTTGGGTTGTTTAGATAATTGACAAGCTTTGCAAATCTTATCCTTGTCATATTTGAGCTTTGGTAGCCCTTGTACTAGATTCTTTTTCCACAACGTTTTAATATTTGACATGTTTATATGTCCAAGCCTTGTATGCCATATCCTTGGATCATTTTCTATGGCTATTAGACATTTTTCCTCGAGTTCATCAAGGCAAACCAAATATACATTTTCATGTCTTTTGCCACTAAATACTATGTGTTCATCATCAAAAACATTACATATAGAGGATTCAAATACAACTTTATATCCTTTATCACGTAGTTGACTAATGCTCATTAGGTTATATTTGAGTCCTTCAACAAATAGTACATCCTCAATATACGCATTTGAAATGCCATAAACATTTCATTTACCTTTTATTTTACCTTTTTCATTATTTCCAAAGGCTACTGTTCCTTCATTGCATGGGTTGATCTTATGGAACAATCCTTTTTTTCCTGTCATATGTCTTGAGCACCCACTATCCATAAACCATATGTTATTGGCCTTAGCTCTAAGACAAACCTGCAAAAATTAAGTCAAGTGGAACTCATCTTTTTGGTGCCCACTTTATGGGTCCATTTGGGTTAGTTGTCCATTGGAGTCTATGTTGATCTTCCTTTGAAGCCACAAATCCAATGCTTTTGGGCATCCAAACTAATTTTGCACCAAGGTTTTGTAATTTTCTTAATTTGCATTGATAAACCTTGTGTCCCAACTTGTTGCAAAAATTACAAGCTCCAGAGAGTCTAGGAATGGGAAGCCATTTGGTGATTGTTTCTCCGGTTGGTCTTTTGGTCCAAGCCACATAATTTATCTTGGGTTTAACATGAATGATTTGGTTTTGTTCCTTAGAGCATTAGATTTACTCTGCTCAAATGTGGTATATCCAAGTCTTTTCTTACAACTTTTGGTAGTCATTTTCAAAAATATTTTCACACTTTATCCATAATTAGAAAACTTGGCAAGCGATTCATTTAATGATTCATTTTCATTTTTGAGTTTCTCTAACTCATTTTCCAAGGTATTCTTTTCATTTTTCAATTTATCTATCTTTTCAGCAAGTTTACCATTCACAATCATTACTGCATCACATTGTCTTTTCTTTATTGTAAACTTATTTTCTAATTTCTTTATTTCCTCATATAATGAATCATAGGCTTGTTGGAGTTCTTCTAATTCAGCACATTTGAGGCATTCATTTGTAGAAGAGAAAATTGAAAAGGATTTTTGTTTGGAGGTTACCTCTTGACTACTTGTGCAATTCGTTGAAGTAGTTTGATCCTCCAAGATTTCTGTTGTTGCAAAACATACGTCGGAATTTGCCATGCAACAAATTCTTGCGCAATCCACTTCACATTCTTCACTTGAAGAGCTGCATGTTGTTGATTCCTCTTCATTTACGTACATGTCTCTTCCTTTGTTTCTTTGAAATTTTCTGTTGTTGCCTCGATCTTTTCTTTGCTCCTTTGCTTTAGTTTCTTCGGGTGTTGGGCATTGGGCTTGCATATGCCCCGAACCGCCACACTGGTAGCATTTTGTTGTTTCTTTTTTTGAAGTTTCTGAAATTTCTACCTTTCCTTACAATTTTGAATCATTTTGTAAGTAAGGCGATTTCATCGTCATTTTGTGATGACAAGGTGGTGTCATCCGAATTTTGTACAGCTTTCAAGGCGATGGCTCTTTTGCCTTTGTGGTGATCTTCATTTCTTTTCTTGATTATCTCATGTAACATTAACGAGCTAATAAGATCTTCCAACTTCAATGTGTTTAGATCCTTGGCTCTTCTATTGCAGTGATCTTTGGAGTTCACGATTCCGGGAGGGCTCTTAGAATCTTCATGACCTGCTCAGATTCTGAAATAGCTTTTCCAAGTCCTTTCAAGGCATTAGTAATTTTAGAGAATCTAGCAAACATTTCAGAAATATTTTCTGTTTCTAGCATTCTAAAACTTTTCAATTCTCCAATCAAAATATTTCTCCTTGTCCCTTGGACTTGAGAGATTCCTTCATAAATAGATGTTAATGTATCCCAAATCTCCTTGGCGGTCAAACAAGAGGATACTCTATCATATTCGGAATCAGTAAGAGCACAAAATAATGAATTCATAGCCTTGGTGTTGCTCTTTACAATTTTCACTTCAGCATCGGTCCATTTGAAAGCTCTTTCATCAGTAGGCAAGGTCACACCGTCTTAGATTTCAATCCAAGAATCCATATCTGTAGCCATGATGAGTTGTTCCATACGTAGCTTCCAATAGCCAAAATTATTCTCATCAAACAATGGTGGCCTAGTAAAGGATTGGCCTTCGGCAAATGCGGGAACGGAAGTGGATTGGGATGTCATATCAAAAGATCTCTTTGGTAAAACTCAAAGACCTGCTCTGATACCACTTGTTGGTCCCGAGTTGATGGCAATTACCCAAGAGGGGAGGGGTGAATTGTGTATTTAAAAAATTTAAAATTTAAATTATAAACTTTACCCCGGTTTAGTTTAATTCCCTTTAATGAGCCAAATGGAAAGCAATAAGATAATGAAAGCATAAATGAAAAATAATAGACAAGATTTATAGTGGTTCGGGCAACCTTTCCTACTTCACTTTTCCAAGCTCACACTCCCTTGTGACTTGAGTTCCACTATGTATTCCGCGAATACAACTAGAGCCTCCACTCTCTTCTAGATTCTAGTTCTAAGGGGCATATGTTGATCATATGCTTGCTTTAAGAATGATTAATTTGATTTTGATGATTAACAAATAATTGAAATATCATTAAAAAGGATCTAATAAATTTGTCTAAGTGTTCTCAGATATTTTATCTCTAATTATGTGTATGAAAATGAAAATGTGAAATAATTTAAGTTTCAAGAGTTCAAGTTCATGAATTGCAAGTTCAGCAAAGTGAAGTCTCAGCCCAAGTCGACTTCACTTGCGACTTGGGTGAAGTCCCAGATCCAAGTCAACTTCGCCTGCGACTTCGGACAGACAGTAAAGTGAAGTCTCAACCCAAGTCGACTTCACTTGCGACTTGGGTGAAGTTCTAGACCCAAGTGGACTTCACCTGCAACTTTGAAGGCAAAATTCTGGACAGTAAGTTTTAACAAGACGAAGTCACATCCCAAGTCGACTTCACCCATCCAAAGTTGACTCCACTCATCCGAAGTCGACTCCACTTGCGACTTCAACTCGTAACGGTCGAAAATTCGAACGTTAGAGCTCTAAATGCACGTGAACATCCACTCCAACAGCTAGAACCTTTTTTCCTCTATATATACCATTGATGTATGAACGTGAAGTAAGAGAGAAGGAGGAAAGAAAGAGGAAAACACAAGTTGGGCTTTCATCTTCTAATATTCAAGTGTGTTGAAGTTATTTGAACAACTATTGAAGCTTCAAGTGCTACAACTTCCAAGTGTGCTTCCAAGATTTTCATCTCCACATGACAAGAAGCTTCCGGGGCTTATCGAATACACGTTGTAAAGTGTAATTTCTTTTTTATCTATTTATTTTGTATTGTTGCCTTGAATCGGTGTTGGAGACCAAATTCAAGAAGAAGCAAAACAGGGGGTTGGTTTGAGTTTGTCTCACTAACAGGTTTTGCTTGATTGGTTTAAGTTTATCTCACCAATAGATTGGACTTGGTTGGTTGGAGTTGGTCTCACCAACAAGTGATTATTGTATATGCCCCCTAGAGCTAGAATCTAGAAGAGAGCGGGTGCTCTAGATTATATTGAATATACAATAGTGGAACCCAAGACACAACGAGTGTGTTCTTGGAGGAGTGGAGTAGGGAAGGTTGCCCGAACCATTATATATTGTTGTCTATTGTGTGGATTGATTGTTTACATCTTTATTCCATTTGCACCCTTTCATTCTATCTCATATCACGTTTCATCAAGGGGATTGAAATTATAAGGGGTTAAGTTTTAATTTACCAAAGAATTTTTCAAGAACCCAATTCACCCCTCCCCTCTTTGGTTTTGCCATAAGCTCGGGACCAACAACATATACAACCAGAGCCCCTGCTCTCTTCTAGATTCTAACTCTAGGGGGCGTATACAACAAATAGCACAAGTAGGTAACGAGTTCCACTCCAATCACAATCCTACTTTGCTATAACTTGGTTTGAAACACCAAAATCAAACCAAGCACCAAAAACCAAATAACAAGATGAAATAAAAGAAATCTACACTTTACAGATTTGTGTAGCAAGTTTCAGCTTGAGGAAGAATTTGTGGAAGCGACGAATCGTTCTACGTTGAAGCAAACCGTAACTTTGAAGCTTGTTCTTCCTTTGAAAATGAATATATCACTCAAATGTAGAAGAAAGTGGAATATATATCTTAGTAGCCCTTCTTTCCCCTTTTTCAGCTCTTACTTGTATGTTTCCAGGTTTGTTTGAGTGTCTATATATAGAGGAGGGAGAATTTTGAACGTTATAGAGTTGGTTGGCGCGTAATAAATGTTCCAACGTTAAAAAATTCGAAGGTTATTCCTCTAAGTCGCAGATGGAGTCGACTTCGTGTGCGACTTCGCCCAAGTCGCATGCTGGAGTCGACTTCGGGTGCGACTTCGACTGTGCTCAGTTTGTTCAAGTTCTTCCTCAGATCGACATGACCTTAGACTTGACCCAAGTCGCAGATGGAGTCGACTTCGGGTGCGACTTCGGATTGCTTCAGCTTCCAAGTCTGTCTTCTGGGTCGACTTGGTTTAGGACTTGACCCAAGTCGATGCTGGAGTCGACTTCGTTTGCGACTTGACCTTGTTAACTTGCCAAGTGAGCTTAAACTTCCTTGAAATGTCCTTTGCTTGCTTAACTTCTTCAGCATAAGTGTTACTTCTTAGATTTGCATTATTTGGAGTTTAGTATATTCACTTTACAGAAAAAATCTTTTAGCTTCATGTCTAGGAATCTTGGAAACTTGAATTATGGTATGCATGAACAGATCAATATATATATTATGATTTAAATGGATGAATTCATGCATCTTGCTTGCTTTGGACTTGGATTAATCTTCATATGTTCCAAGTCGAATTTTTAGGCCATCTTAGTCTTCAGCTTGACTGAAATCTGGCCTTAAGTCGACTCGGCCTTCGACTTGACTTCAGAAATTCTGCCCTGTCCAACTGAAGTCAATGCTGGAGTCGACTTGGCCTGCGACTTCACCCAAGTCGCATGTGGAGTCGACTTTGTTGGAAATATAGCTAAATCCATATTTTGATGATTAACAAATCAATTTGAGTATGTCTTGGCTACTAACAAGTTTGTGAAATGTTTAAGGAATATACATTTGAAGAAAATCAAGTTAGGAAGGCCAAGTCGATCCCCAAGTCGACTCCAAGATCGACTTCAAACATGCAGAACGTCCAGAGCTGAAATGGGAAGAAGACCAAGTGAAGTCGCGGGTCAAGTCGACTCCACATGCGACTTGGGTAGCCAAGTCGCAGACGAAGTCGACCTCGATATCGACTTCAGTCGTGCAATTTCTTCCAGAGTTGAATTTCGGAGCAACAGAATATCGAAGTCGCAAGTGAAGTCGACTCTAGTTGCGACTTGGGTGAAGTCGCGAACAAAGTCGACCCCGAAGTGCGACTTGAGGTTTTGGAGATTCAAAGATACTGATTCAAGCTTCCTTCAAAGATCAAAGATGCAGTTTCAAGATTAAATGATTTCAAGATCAACTCAAAGCCTCTCAAGTCCAAGAGAAAAAGCTTCAAGGCATTCAAGATAAAATTAAGTCTATCAAATCAAAGGCAAAAGACATAAGCTTGCTTCAAACATTCAAGTCTCCAAAGCAAGCAAGTTCTCCAATGATTCACAGTATCAAGCAAAACCAAGAAGAAGCAAAGACAAGCTTCTAAGGATTGCAAATCATGGAGCTAATACAATCAAGGCACAAGGATTCAGAAAGTAATACAAAAGAACTAAAGGCATGAAGAAGACTAAACAAAAGAGAAAGATTTCCAAAGTTCCGGAGTTCAGAAAATCAACTGACGAGGTGAAGTCGCACCCCAAGTCGACTCCACCTGCGACTTAGGTCAAGTCTGAAGCCAAGTCGACCCGACCTGGAACTTGAAGTCGCTACAGGAAGTGAAGTCGCGAAGCCAAGTCGACTCCAGACTGCGACTTAGGTGAAGTCGCAAAGCCAAGTCGACTTCATGATCGACTTCAATCGAGGAAAAACTTCCAGCGTTGAAAACTGAAGACCGGAGTCTGCGAAGTCGCACCCGAAGTCGACTCCGTCAGCGACTTGGGTGAAGTCGCACCCGAAGTCGACTCCACCTGCGACTTGGGTCGCAACGGTCGGATTTATTTTCGAACGTTGGCGCATTAAATGCGCGCCACCTACTCACTAACGTTCGGATTCCCTCCAAATTATAAATAGCATTGATGGTGAACGAGGGAGAAAGCTGAGAATCATTAAGTGAGCAATAACTCATATCCATAAGAGCTTCAAAGAGATCAAATCACTCAAGGAGGAAGAATTGTGCTTCAAGTTGCAAGAGCTACAATCAGAAACTTCAAAACCATCATCTACAAGTTCTTCCCTGCGCTCAATCGTTTCTACACACCTGTAAAGTGTAGTTTACTTTCATTATTTACTTATTTGTGTTGAACTTGATTTAGCTTGCGTAGCTAAGATCAAGTGATAGCAAAGTAGTGTGTGATTGGAGTGTGACTCATCACCTACTTGTGCTAAGTGTTATATGCCCCCTAGAGCTAGAATCTAGAAGAGAGCAAGTGGCTCTAGTTGTATATGCCCCCTAGAGCTTTGAATCTAGAAGAGAGCAAGAGGCTCTAGTTGTATATGCCCCCTAGAGCTTTGAATCTAGAAGAGAGCGGTGACTCTAGTTGTATTCGCGGAATACAATAGTGGAACCCAAGTCACAAGGAGTGTGATCTTGGAAGAGTGGAGTAGGGAGGTTGCCCGAACCACTATAAAATCCTTGTCTACTTGCTTTTATTTCTGCTCTCTTTATTACTTTGCTTTCCATTCAGTTTCTTCATTAAAGGGGATTAATTCTACAAGGGGTTAAGTTTTTAAGTTACCAAAAGAAATTTTTAAGAACCCAATTCACCCCTCCCCTCTTGGGTTTTGCCATCTATTCGGGACCCAACAAGTGGTATCAGAGCAGGTCTTTGAATTAAATCAAAGAGATCTATTATCATGGCATCCCAATCTATTCCCGTTCCCGCTTTTGCCGAAGGCCAATCTTTTACAAGGCCACCATTGTTTGATGGGAGCAACTTTGGCTATTGGAAGCTTCGTATGAAGCAACTCATCATGGCTACCGATATGGATTCTTGGATTGCTATCCAAGATGGTGTGATCTTGCCAATTGATGACAAAGCTTCCAAATGGACCGAAGAGGAAGTTAGAACCGTCAAGAGCAATGCCAAGGCAATGAATTCTTTATTTTGTGCTCTTACGGCTTCGGAGTATGATAGAGTATCTTCTTGTTTGACTGCAAAAGAAATATGGGATACTCTAACATCCATTTATGAAGGAACCTCCCAAGTCCAAGGGACTAGGAGAAATATTTTGATAGGAGAGTTGGAAAGCTTTAGAATGCTAGACACTGAAAATATTTCTGAAATGTTTGCGAGATTTTCTAAGATTACTAATGCTCTCAAAGGTCTTGGAAAAGCTATCTCTGAATCCGAACAGGTGATGAAGATACTAAGAGCT
Source organism: Annona cherimola (assembly GCA_030490835.1). Lineage (NCBI taxonomy): Eukaryota > Viridiplantae > Streptophyta > Magnoliopsida > Magnoliales > Annonaceae > Annona > Annona cherimola. The sequence goes on from CM059972.1 coordinate 48,750,981, forward strand.
CTACCGGATTCATGGACTCCAAAGATTACAGCAATAGAAGAAGCAAAAGATCTAAACACCTTAAATTTTGAAGACCTCATTAGCTCATTAATGTCACATGAGCTAATCAAAAGAAGAAATGAAGATCAACATAAAGGGAAGAGAACCATTGCACTCAAGGCCACTCACAACTCAGATGGATCCACCTCTTCATCTCACAACGATGATGAAGACATTGCTCTTCTCACTCGCAAATTCCGGAAGTTTGTAAGAAAAGAAAGAAATTTCAAAGATCTCAAAGAAAGACCACGACGAGTAAAGAAGAATGAGCAAACCAAATGCTATAGATGCGGGGGCGTAGGACATATGCAAACTCAATGTCCTACACCAGAAGAAAGGCCAAAGGAGAATCATGAAGGCAGAAAATATCAAAGGCCAAAGGGAAGAGGCATGTACGTCAATGAGGAGACATCATCAACATGCAGCTCTTCAACCGATGAGAACGAAGCAGCAAATTGCGCAAGAATATGCTGCATGGCACAAATTGAACAAGAGGAGAATCTGCTATGCTTGAACACAACGGAAGTTTTGGAAGATCAATCCACCTCAACAAAGTACACAGAAAGTGAAGAGGTAACTTCCAAACCTTGCTATTCTCAATCAAGTTATTCTTCTTTTCAAAATTGCATCAAATGTGCTGAATTAGAAGAACTACAAACTGCCTATGATTCATTATATGAGGAAATCAAAAAGCTAGGAAACAAGTTGTCCTCAAAGAAACAACAATGTAATTTTGTTATCATTGAAAATGGAAAACTAGCTGAAATGTCAACAAAATTGAAAGAAGAAAATGAATTATTGTTGAAAGAAGTTGAGAAACTGAAAAAGGAGAACGAATCCTTAAATGAATCATTAGCAAAGTTCTCTAATCCCGGTGAAAATGTGAAGATGTTTCTAAACATGACTGCTCAAACAAACAAGAGAGGTCTTGGATACAATACATTTGAGCAAGGAGAAAGTGGCAAATCAAATGTGCCTACACTTGGGAAATATCAAACCAAAACTGCACCTACATTCAAGCCACAAAGGAAAAATGTTGTGTGGACTAAAAGGCCAACACTTGAACCAAAATATACTTGGAGGCCTACTCCTAGACTACCAATGGCTTGCAATTTCTGTAACAAAATGGGTCATAAAGCCTATAAATGTAACTTCAAGAAATTATATGACCATGGTGCAAGATTAGTTTGGGTTCCAAGAAAGACGAGATTTGGGCTTTCTAAGGTAGAGCAACGAAGATTGAATCATTTTACTAACCCAAATGGACCCATAAAATGGGTACCAAAGAGATGAGATTTACTTGTTTATCTTTCAGATTTGTTTAAAGGCAAAGGCAAATAATGTATGGTTCATGGATAGCGGTTGTTCAAGGCACATGACTGGAGAAAGAAATTTGTTTCACAAACTAAAGCCTTGCAACGACGGAACGGTTGCCTTTGGTAATAATGAGAAAGGTAAAATCAAAGGTAAAGGAAATATTTATAGTATTTCAAATGCATGCATGGAGGATGTTTTGTTTGTTGAAGGACTCAAACACAATTTAATGAGCATTAGCCAATTATGTGATAAAGGATATAAGGTTGTGTTTGAATCATCTATATGCAATGTATTTGATGGTGAACATATCATGTTTAGTGGAAAAAGGCATGGAAATGTATATTTGGTTTCACTTGATGAATTAGATGGTCGATGTCTAATGGCCATTGATAATGATCCATGGGTTTGGCATAAAAGGCTTGGGCATATAAACATGAGGAACATAAAGACCCTATGGAAAAAGAGTTTGGTAGAAGGCTTGCCTAAGTTGAAATATGACAAAAATAAATTATGTAAGGCATGTCAATTATCTAAACAACCAAAGATGTCTTTTTCTACCAAAAAGGAGATTTCCACCACTAGGCCACTTGAATTGCTACACATGGATCTATATGGGCCATCCGACATCTTAACCATTGGTGGAAAGAAATATGTATTTGTAATTGTTGATGACTTTTCAAGATTCACATGGATAATTCTTTTAGCTAGCAAAGATGAAGCCTTCTCTATGTTTTCAACGTTTGTAAACTTGGTGGAAAATGAAAAACAAAGTACTATTATGACTATAAGGAGTGATCATGGTGGTGAATTTGAGAACAAACGATTCATAGAATTATGTAATGAAAAAGGAATTCATCACACATTTTCTGCACCAAGGACTCCACAACAAAATGGAGTTGTTGAAAGGAAAAACAGAACAATACAAGAGATGGCTAGAACAATGCTAAATGAAAGCAAATTATCCAAGAAATTTTGGGGTGAAGCTGTAAATACAGCTTGTCATGTGTTAAATCGAGTTACCATCAGAGCTATCTTGAAAAAGACCCCATATGAGCTATGGAAGGGAAGGAAACCAAACATATCTTATTTTCATACTTTTGGATGCACATGCTATGTTTTGAACAATAGAAAAACCAACTTGGGAAAACTTGATGCTAAAAGTGATGAAGCAATATTCCTTGGTTATTCATCAAATAGCAAAGCATATAGAGTTTTCAATAAACGAAACCAAGTTGTAGAAGAATCCATACATGTTATTTTTGATGAAACTAACCCTTGCTTTAAAAGAAAGGATGATTTAAGTGATGCAGATGAGATTGTAAGCAACTTTGAAAAGCTGCATGTGGAAAAGCAAGAAGATTCCATGGAGGAAAGGGTAAGTGAAGGTAACAATTCCTATAAACCTCCAACTGATTTAAAATTCAATCATGCACATCCAATTGAGCAAGTTATAGGAAATGTGTATGAAGGTGTAAAAACTAGAAGGTCAAAGCAAAATGTTTGTGGACAATATGCCTTTGTATCCAAGATTGAACCTTCTAATATTGAACAAGCTCTTGATGATGAAAACTGGATTATAGCAATGCAAGAAGAGCTAAATCAATTTGAAAGAAATCAAGTTTGGCACCTTGTTCCTAGACCAAATGACTGTATTGTTATTGGCACTAAGTGGGTCTTTAGGAACAAATTAGATGAAAGTGGTCTAGTAGTAAGAAACAAAGCTAGACTTGTGGCAAAAGGATACTCACAAGAAGAAGGAATAGATTTTGAGGAATCCTATGCACCGGTTGCTAGATTGGAAGCAATTCGTATATTACTAGCTTTTGCATCTCACATGAACTTTAAATTGTTTCAAATGGATGTCAAAAGTGCATTTTTGAATGGTTATATAAATGAAGAGGTGTATGTTGAGCAACCACCTGGATTTGAAGAAAAGGATCAATCTAAATTTGTGTACAAGTTGACCAAAGCACTATATGGATTGAAACAAGCCCCAAGAGCTTGGTATGATAGACTAAGCACATTTCTGATTGATCACAATTTTCAAAAAGGAAAGGTAGACACCACTTTGTTTATCAAGAACAATGGAAAAGATATATTGATCATTCAAATTTATGTTGATGATATCATTTTTGGTGCTACTAATGAATCTCTTTGTCAAGAATTTTCTGAGCTTATGCAGAAAGAATTTGAGATGAGCATGATGGGAGAGTTAAACTTCTTCCTTGGATTGCAAATCAAGCAATTAAATGAAGGAACTTTCATTAATCAGTCCAAGTACATCAAGGAAATACTCAAGAAGTTTGGCATGGAGCATAGCAAAGGAGCAAACACACCCATGAGCTCAACAATCAAGCTTGACAAAGATGAAAAGGGCAAAGTAGTTGATTTAAAATTATATAGAAGCATGATAGGTTCATTATTGTATTTAACTGCTTCTAGGCCAGATATTTTGTTTAGTGTGTGTATGTGCTCTAGATTTCAATCATGCCCAAAAGAATCACACTTGGTAGCTGTGAAAAGAATTTTTAGATATCTAGTAGACACTACCATTTTAGGACTATGGTATCCAAAGGGCTCTAATTTTGATCTAATCGGCTACTCGGATGCGGATTTTGCTGGTTACAAAGTAGATAGAAAAAGCACTAGTGGAACATGTCAGTTTCTTGGAAGCATGTTGGTTTCATGGTTTTCAAGAAAACAAACTAGTGTTGCTCTATCTACGGCGGAAGCCGAATACATTGCCGCCGGGAGCTGTTGTGCTCAATTACTTTGGATGAAACAGCAACTTAGGGACTATGGCATGGATTTCAAAGAAATACCTATCAAATGTGATAATACAAGTGCCATTTGTCTAACCAAGAATCCTGTATTGCATTCTAGGACCAAACATATTGATCTTAGACACCATTTCATTAGAGAACATGTAGAAAATCATGACATATGTTTGGAATTTGTTAGAACTGAGGATCAAGTTGCAGATATTTTTACTAAACCCCTAGCAAGAGAAGCATTCTATAAAATAAGAAATGACATGGGAATGATTGAGCTTACCTAAGTAACAAAACAAAAATGCTATCACAAGTGGTATCAGCTGGTAAATCAAGTGGTATAAAATCTAAACAAGTAATAATAATTGGTATCATGTCCAACAAGTAGTATCTAAACTTAGGATAAGCATAAACTCAGGGGGAGCACCCATTTAGGGGGAGCTAACCCATCTATCTCTTTGATTACCCTCTAATCTTTTTGATATATTGACAAAAAGGGGGAGAGAGATTGAAGAGTATTTGAGTTGAAAAATTGAGTATAAGTCTTTATGATTAAAAGGGAGAGAGATGATTAATGGGGAGAAGAGTAGGATATGCTTACATGATATTTGAATGTTCTGTTTGCATGAGCATAAGCATGATTTTAAAATGCAATATGAACATATTTTTTTTAATGAAAGGTATCCACTCAAATCGGTTTTGTCAATCATCAAAAAGGGGGAGATTGTTGGAAATATAGCTAAATCCATATTTTGATGATTAACAAATCAATTTGAGTATGTCTTGGCTACTAACAAGTTTGTGAAATGTTTAAGGAATATACATTTGAAGAAAATCAAGTTAGGAAGGCCAAGTCGATCCCCAAGTCGACTCCAAGATCGACTTCAAACATGCAGAACGTCCAGAGCTGAAATGGGAAGAAGACCAAGTGAAGTCGCGGGTCAAGTCGACTCCACATGCGACTTGGGTAGCCAAGTCGCAGACGAAGTCGACCTCGATATCGACTTCAGTCGTGCAATTTCTTCCAGAGTTGAATTTCGGAGCAACAGAATATCGAAGTCGCAAGTGAAGTCGACTCTAGTTGCGACTTGGGTGAAGTCGCGAACAAAGTCGACCCCGAAGTGCGACTTGAGGTTTTGGAGATTCAAAGATACTGATTCAAGCTTCCTTCAAAGATCAAAGATGCAGTTTCAAGATTAAATGATTTCAAGATCAACTCAAAGCCTCTCAAGTCCAAGAGAAAAAGCTTCAAGGCATTCAAGATAAAATTAAGTCTATCAAATCAAAGGCAAAAGACATAAGCTTGCTTCAAACATTCAAGTCTCCAAAGCAAGCAAGTTCTCCAATGATTCACAGTATCAAGCAAAACCAAGAAGAAGCAAAGACAAGCTTCTAAGGATTGCAAATCATGGAGCTAATACAATCAAGGCACAAGGATTCAGAAAGTAATACAAAAGAACTAAAGGCATGAAGAAGACTAAACAAAAGAGAAAGATTTCCAAAGTTCCGGAGTTCAGAAAATCAACTGACGAGGTGAAGTCGCACCCCAAGTCGACTCCACCTGCGACTTAGGTCAAGTCTGAAGCCAAGTCGACCCGACCTGGAACTTGAAGTCGCTACAGGAAGTGAAGTCGCGAAGCCAAGTCGACTCCAGACTGCGACTTAGGTGAAGTCGCAAAGCCAAGTCGACTTCATGATCGACTTCAATCGAGGAAAAACTTCCAGCGTTGAAAACTGAAGACCGGAGTCTGCGAAGTCGCACTCGAAGTCGACTCCGTCAGCGACTTGGGTGAAGTCGCACCCGAAGTCGACTCCACCTGCGACTTGGGTCGCAACGGTCGGATTTATTTTCGAACGTTGGCGCATTAAATGCGCGCCACCTACTCACTAACGTTCGGATTCCCTCCAAATTATAAATAGCATTGATGGTGAACGAGGGAGAAAGCTGAGAATCATTAAGTGAGCAATAACTCATATCCATAAGAGCTTCAAAGAGATCAAATCACTCAAGGAGGAAGAATTGTGCTTCAAGTTGCAAGAGCTACAATCAGAAACTTCAAAACCATCATCTACAAGTTCTTCCCTGCGCTCAATCGTTTCTACACACCTGTAAAGTGTAGTTTACTTTCATTATTTACTTATTTGTGTTGAACTTGATTTAGCTTGCGTAGCTAAGATCAAGTGATAGCAAAGTAGTGTGTGATTGGAGTGTGACTCATCACCTACTTGTGCTAAGTGTTATATGCCCCCTAGAGCTAGAATCTAGAAGAGAGCAAGTGGCTCTAGTTGTATATGCCCCCTAGAGCTTTGAATCTAGAAGAGAGCAAGAGGCTCTAGTTGTATATGCCCCCTAGAGCTTTGAATCTAGAAGAGAGCGGTGACTCTAGTTGTATTCGCGGAATACAATAGTGGAACCCAAGTCACAAGGAGTGTGATCTTGGAAGAGTGGAGTAGGGAGGTTGCCCGAACCACTATAAAATCCTTGTCTACTTGCTTTTATTTCTGCTCTCTTTATTACTTTGCTTTCCATTCAGTTTCTTCATTAAAGGGGATTAATTCTACAAGGGGTTAAGTTTTTAAGTTACCAAAAGAAATTTTTAAGAACCCAATTCACCCCTCCCCTCTTGGGTTTTGCCATCTATTCGGGACCCAACAAGTGGTATCAGAGCAGGTCTTTGAATTAAATCAAAGAGATCTATTATCATGGCATCCCAATCTATTCCCGTTCCCGCTTTTGCCGAAGGCCAATCTTTTACAAGGCCACCATTGTTTGATGGGAGCAACTTTGGCTATTGGAAGCTTCGTATGAAGCAACTCATCATGGCTACCGATATGGATTCTTGGATTGCTATCCAAGATGGTGTGATCTTGCCAATTGATGACAAAGCTTCCAAATGGACCGAAGAGGAAGTTAGAACCGTCAAGAGCAATGCCAAGGCAATGAATTCTTTATTTTGTGCTCTTACGGCTTCGGAGTATGATAGAGTATCTTCTTGTTTGACTGCAAAAGAAATATGGGATACTCTAACATCCATTTATGAAGGAACCTCCCAAGTCCAAGGGACTAGGAGAAATATTTTGATAGGAGAGTTGGAAAGCTTTAGAATGCTAGACACTGAAAATATTTCTGAAATGTTTGCGAGATTTTCTAAGATTACTAATGCTCTCAAAGGTCTTGGAAAAGCTATCTCTGAATCCGAACAGGTGATGAAGATACTAAGAGCTCTACCGGATTCATGGACTCCAAAGATTACAGCAATAGAAGAAGCAAAAGATCTAAACACCTTAAAGCTTGAAGACCTCATTAGCTCATTAATGTCACATGAGCTAATCAAAAGAAGAAATGAAGATCAACATAAAGGGAAGAGAACCATTGCACTCAAGGCCACTCACAACTCAGATGGATCCACCTCTTCATCTCACAACGATGATGAAGACATTGCTCTTCTCACTCGCAAATTCCGGAAGTTTGTAAGAAAAGAAAGAAATTTCAAAGATCTCAAAGAAAGACCACGACGAGTAAAGAAGAATGAGCAAACCAAATGCTATAGATGCGGGGGCGTAGGACATATGCAAACTCAATGTCCTACACCAGAAGAAAGGCCAAAGGAGAATCATGAAGGCAGAAAATATCAAAGGCCAAAGGGAAGAGGCATGTACGTCAATGAGGAGACATCATCAACATGCAGCTCTTCAACCGATGAGAACGAAGCAGCAAATTGCGCAAGAATATGCTGCATGGCACAAATTGAACAAGAGGAGAATCTGCTATGCTTGAACACAACGGAAGTTTTGGAAGATCAATCCACCTCAACAAAGTACACAGAAAGTGAAGAGGTAACTTCCAAACCTTGCTATTCTCAATCAAGTTATTCTTCTTTTCAAAATTGCATCAAATGTGCTGAATTAGAAGAACTACAAACTGCCTATGATTCATTATATGAGGAAATCAAAAAGCTAGGAAACAAGTTGTCCTCAAAGAAACAACAATGTAATTTTGTTATCATTGAAAATGGAAAACTAGCTGAAATGTCAACAAAATTGAAAGAAGAAAATGAATTATTGTTGAAAGAAGTTGAGAAACTGAAAAAGGAGAACGAATCCTTAAATGAATCATTAGCAAAGTTCTCTAATCCCGGTGAAAATGTGAAGATGTTTCTAAACATGACTGCTCAAACAAACAAGAGAGGTCTTGGATACAATACATTTGAGCAAGGAGAAAGTGGCAAATCAAATGTGCCTACACTTGGGAAATATCAAACCAAAACTGCACCTACATTCAAGCCACAAAGGAAAAATGTTGTGTGGACTAAAAGGCCAACACTTGAACCAAAATATACTTGGAGGCCTACTCCTAGACTACCAATGGCTTGCAATTTCTGTAACAAAATGGGTCATAAAGCCTATAAATGTAACTTCAAGAAATTATATGACCATGGTGCAAGATTAGTTTGGGTTCCAAGAAAGACGAGATTTGGGCTTTCTAAGGTAGAGCAACGAAGATTGAATCATTTTACTAACCCAAATGGACCCATAAAATGGGTACCAAAGAGATGAGATTTACTTGTTTATCTTTCAGATTTGTTTAAAGGCAAAGGCAAATAATGTATGGTTCATGGATAGCGGTTGTTCAAGGCACATGACTGGAGAAAGAAATTTGTTTCACAAACTAAAGCCTTGCAACGACGGAACGGTTGCCTTTGGTAATAATGAGAAAGGTAAAATCAAAGGTAAAGGAAATATTTATAGTATTTCAAATGCATGCATGGAGGATGTTTTGTTTGTTGAAGGACTCAAACACAATTTAATGAGCATTAGCCAATTATGTGATAAAGGATATAAGGTTGTGTTTGAATCATCTATATGCAATGTATTTGATGGTGAACATATCATGTTTAGTGGAAAAAGGCATGGAAATGTATATTTGGTTTCACTTGATGAATTAGATGGTCGATGTCTAATGGCCATTGATAATGATCCATGGGTTTGGCATAAAAGGCTTGGGCATATAAACATGAGGAACATAAAGACCCTATGGAAAAAGAGTTTGGTAGAAGGCTTGCCTAAGTTGAAATATGACAAAAATAAATTATGTAAGGCATGTCAATTATCTAAACAACCAAAGATGTCTTTTTCTACCAAAAAGGAGATTTCCACCACTAGGCCACTTGAATTGCTACACATGGATCTATATGGGCCATCCGACATCTTAACCATTGGTGGAAAGAAATATGTATTTGTAATTGTTGATGACTTTTCAAGATTCACATGAATAATTCTTTTAGCTAGCAAAGATGAAGCCTTCTCTATGTTTTCAACGTTTGTAAACTTGGTGGAAAATGAAAAACAAAGTACTATTATGACTATAAGGAGTGATCATGGTGGTGAATTTGAGAACAAACGATTCATAGAATTATGTAATGAAAAAGGAATTCATCACACATTTTCTGCACCAAGGACTCCACAACAAAATGGAGTTGTTGAAAGGAAAAACAGAACAATACAAGAGATGGCTAGAACAATGCTAAATGAAAGCAAATTATCCAAGAAATTTTGGGGTGAAGCTGTAAATACAGCTTGTCATGTGTTAAATCGAGTTACCATCAGAGCTATCTTGAAAAAGACCCCATATGAGCTATGGAAGGGAAGGAAACCAAACATATCTTATTTTCATACTTTTGGATGCACATGCTATGTTTTGAACAATAGAAAAACCAACTTGGGAAAACTTGATGCTAAAAGTGATGAAGCAATATTCCTTGGTTATTCATCAAATAGCAAAGCATATAGAGTTTTCAATAAACGAAACCAAGTTGTAGAAGAATCCATACATGTTATTTTTGATGAAACTAACCCTTGCTTTAAAAGAAAGGATGATTTAAGTGATGCAGATGAGATTGTAAGCAACTTTGAAAAGCTGCATGTGGAAAAGCAAGAAGATTCCATGGAGGAAAGGGTAAGTGAAGGTAACAATTCCTATAAACCTCCAACTGATTTAAAATTCAATCATGCACATCCAATTGAGCAAGTTATAGGAAATGTGTATGAAGGTGTAAAAACTAGAAGGTCAAAGCAAAATGTTTGTGGACAATATGCCTTTGTATCCAAGATTGAACCTTCTAATATTGAACAAGCTCTTGATGATGAAAACTGGATTATAGCAATGCAAGAAGAGCTAAATCAATTTGAAAGAAATCAAGTTTGGCACCTTGTTCCTAGACCAAATGACTGTATTGTTATTGGCACTAAGTGGGTCTTTAGGAACAAATTAGATGAAAGTGGTCTAGTAGTAAGAAACAAAGCTAGACTTGTGGCAAAAGGATACTCACAAGAAGAAGGAATAGATTTTGAGGAATCCTATGCACCGGTTGCTAGATTGGAAGCAATTCGTATATTACTAGCTTTTGCATCTCACATGAACTTTAAATTGTTTCAAATGGATGTCAAAAGTGCATTTTTGAATGGTTATATAAATGAAGAGGTGTATGTTGAGCAACCACCTGGATTTGAAGAAAAGGATCAATCTAAATTTGTGTACAAGTTGACCAAAGCACTATATGGATTGAAACAAGCCCCAAGAGCTTGGTATGATAGACTAAGCACATTTCTGATTGATCACAATTTTCAAAAAGGAAAGGTAGACACCACTTTGTTTATCAAGAACAATGGAAAAGATATATTGATCATTCAAATTTATGTTGATGATATCATTTTTGGTGCTACTAATGAATCTCTTTGTCAAGAATTTTCTGAGCTTATGCAGAAAGAATTTGAGATGAGCATGATGGGAGAGTTAAACTTCTTCCTTGGATTGCAAATCAAGCAATTAAATGAAGGAACTTTCATTAATCAGTCCAAGTACATCAAGGAAATACTCAAGAAGTTTGGCATGGAGCATAGCAAAGGAGCAAACACACCCATGAGCTCAACAATCAAGCTTGACAAAGATGAAAAGGGCAAAGTAGTTGATTTAAAATTATATAGAAGCATGATAGGTTCATTATTGTATTTAACTGCTTCTAGGCCAGATATTTTGTTTAGTGTGTGTATGTGCTCTAGATTTCAATCATGCCCAAAAGAATCACACTTGGTAGCTGTGAAAAGAATTTTTAGATATCTAGTAGACACTACCATTTTAGGACTATGGTATCCAAAGGGCTCTAATTTTGATCTAATCGGCTACTCGGATGCGGATTTTGCTGGTTACAAAGTAGATAGAAAAAGCACTAGTGGAACATGTCAGTTTCTTGGAAGCATGTTGGTTTCATGGTTTTCAAGAAAACAAACTAGTGTTGCTCTATCTACGGCGGAAGCCGAATACATTGCCGCCGGGAGCTGTTGTGCTCAATTACTTTGGATGAAACAGCAACTTAGGGACTATGGCATGGATTTCAAAGAAATACCTATCAAATGTGATAATACAAGTGCCATTTGTCTAACCAAGAATCCTGTATTGCATTCTAGGACCAAACATATTGATCTTAGACACCATTTCATTAGAGAACATGTAGAAAATCATGACATATGTTTGGAATTTGTTAGAACTGAGGATCAAGTTGCAGATATTTTTACTAAACCCCTAGCAAGAGAAGCATTCTATAAAATAAGAAATGACATGGGAATGATTGAGCTTACCTAAGTAACAAAACAAAAATGCTATCACAAGTGGTATCAGCTGGTAAATCAAGTTGTATAAAATCTAAACAAGTAATAATAATTGGTATCATGTCCAACAAGTAGTATCTAAACTTAGGATAAGCATAAACTCAGGGGGAGCACCCATTTAGGGGGAGCTAACCCATCTATCTCTTTGATTACCCTCTAATCTTTTTGATATATTGACAAAAAGGGGGAGAGAGATTGAAGAGTATTTGAGTTGAAAAATTGAGTATAAGTCTTTATGATTAAAAGGGAGAGAGATGATTAATGGGGAGAAGAGTAGGATATGCTTACATGATATTTGAATGTTCTGTTTGCATGAGCATAAGCATGATTTTAAAATGCAATATGAACATATTTTTTTTAATGAAAGGTATCCACTCAAATCGGTTTTGTCAATCATCAAAAAGGGGGAGATTGTTGGAAATATAGCTAAATCCATATTTTGATGATTAACAAATCAATTTGAGTATGTCTTGGCTACTAACAAGTTTGTGAAATGTTTAAGGAATATACATTTGAAGAAAATCAAGTTAGGAAGGCCAAGTCGATCCCCAAGTCGACTCCAAGATCGACTTCAAACATGCAGAACGTCCAGAGCTGAAATGGGAAGAAGACCAAGTGAAGTCGCGGGTCAAGTCGACTCCACATGCGACTTGGGTAGCCAAGTCGCAGACGAAGTCGACCTCGATATCGACTTCAGTCGTGCAATTTCTTCCAGAGTTGAATTTCGGAGCAACAGAATATCGAAGTCGCAAGTGAAGTCGACTCTAGTTGCGACTTGGGTGAAGTCGCGAACAAAGTCGACCCCGAAGTGCGACTTGAGGTTTTGGAGATTCAAAGATACTGATTCAAGCTTCCTTCAAAGATCAAAGATGCAGTTTCAAGATTAAATGATTTCAAGATCAACTCAAAGCCTCTCAAGTCCAAGAGAAAAAGCTTCAAGGCATTCAAGATAAAATTAAGTCTATCAAATCAAAGGCAAAAGACATAAGCTTGCTTCAAACATTCAAGTCTCCAAAGCAAGCAAGTTCTCCAATGATTCACAGTATCAAGCAAAACCAAGAAGAAGCAAAGACAAGCTTCTAAGGATTGCAAATCATGGAGCTAATACAATCAAGGCACAAGGATTCAGAAAGTAATACAAAAGAACTAAAGGCATGAAGAAGACTAAACAAAAGAGAAAGATTTCCAAAGTTCCGGAGTTCAGAAAATCAACTGACGAGGTGAAGTCGCACCCCAAGTCGACTCCACCTGCGACTTAGGTCAAGTCTGAAGCCAAGTCGACCCGACCTGGAACTTGAAGTCGCTACAGGAAGTGAAGTCGCGAAGCCAAGTCGACTCCAGACTGCGACTTAGGTGAAGTCGCAAAGCCAAGTCGACTTCATGATCGACTTCAATCGAGGAAAAACTTCCAGCGTTGAAAACTGAAGACCGGAGTCTGCGAAGTCGCACTCGAAGTCGACTCCGTCAGCGACTTGGGTGAAGTCGCACCCGAAGTCGACTCCACCTGCGACTTGGGTCGCAACGGTCGGATTTATTTTCGAACGTTGGCGCATTAAATGCGCGCCACCTACTCACTAACGTTCGGATTCCCTCCAAATTATAAATAGCATTGATGGTGAACGAGGGAGAAAGCTGAGAATCATTAAGTGAGCAATAACTCATATCCATAAGAGCTTCAAAGAGATCAAATCACTCAAGGAGGAAGAATTGTGCTTCAAGTTGCAAGAGCTACAATCAGAAACTTCAAAACCATCATCTACAAGTTCTTCCCTGCGCTCAATCGTTTCTACACACCTGTAAAGTGTAGTTTACTTTCATTATTTACTTATTTGTGTTGAACTTGATTTAGCTTGCGTAGCTAAGATCAAGTGATAGCAAAGTAGTGTGTGATTGGAGTGTGACTCATCACCTACTTGTGCTAAGTGTTATATGCCCCCTAGAGCTAGAATCTAGAAGAGAGCAAGTGGCTCTAGTTGTATATGCCCCCTAGAGCTTTGAATCTAGAAGAGAGCAAGAGGCTCTAGTTGTATATGCCCCCTAGAGCTTTGAATCTAGAAGAGAGCGGTGACTCTAGTTGTATTCGCGGAATACAATAGTGGAACCCAAGTCACAAGGAGTGTGATCTTGGAAGAGTGGAGTAGGGAGGTTGCCCGAACCACTATAAAATCCTTGTCTACTTGCTTTTATTTCTGCTCTCTTTATTACTTTGCTTTCCATTCAGTTTCTTCATTAAAGGGGATTAATTCTACAAGGGGTTAAGTTTTTAAGTTACCAAAAGAAATTTTTAAGAACCCAATTCACCCCTCCCCTCTTGGGTTTTGCCATCTATTCGGGACCCAACAAGTGGTATCAGAGCAGGTCTTTGAATTAAATCAAAGAGATCTATTATCATGGCATCCCAATCTATTCCCGTTCCCGCTTTTGCCGAAGGCCAATCTTTTACAAGGCCACCATTGTTTGATGGGAGCAACTTTGGCTATTGGAAGCTTCGTATGAAGCAACTCATCATGGCTACCGATATGGATTCTTGGATTGCTATCCAAGATGGTGTGATCTTGCCAATTGATGACAAAGCTTCCAAATGGACCGAAGAGGAAGTTAGAACCGTCAAGAGCAATGCCAAGGCAATGAATTCTTTATTTTGTGCTCTTACGGCTTCGGAGTATGATAGAGTATCTTCTTGTTTGACTGCAAAAGAAATATGGGATACTCTAACATCCATTTATGAAGGAACCTCCCAAGTCCAAGGGACTAGGAGAAATATTTTGATAGGAGAGTTGGAAAGCTTTAGAATGCTAGACACTGAAAATATTTCTGAAATGTTTGCGAGATTTTCTAAGATTACTAATGCTCTCAAAGGTCTTGGAAAAGCTATCTCTGAATCCGAACAGGTGATGAAGATACTAAGAGCTCTACCGGATTCATGGACTCCAAAGATTACAGCAATAGAAGAAGCAAAAGATCTAAACACCTTAAAGCTTGAAGACCTCATTAGCTCATTAATGTCACATGAGCTAATCAAAAGAAGAAATGAAGATCAACATAAAGGGAAAAGAACCATTGCACTCAAGGCCACTCACAACTCAGATGGATCCACCTCTTCATCTCACAACGATGATGAAGACATTGCTCTTCTCACTCGCAAATTCCGGAAGTTTGTAAGAAAAGAAAGAAATTTCAAAGATCTCAAAGAAAGACCACGACGAGTAAAGAAGAATGAGCAAACCAAATGCTATAGATGCGGGGGCGTAGGACATATGCAAACTCAATGTCCTACACCAGAAGAAAGGCCAAAGGAGAATCATGAAGGCAGAAAATATCAAAGGCCAAAGGGAAGAGGCATGTACGTCAATGAGGAGACATCATCAACATGCAGCTCTTCAACCGATGAGAACGAAGCAGCAAATTGCGCAAGAATATGCTGCATGGCACAAATTGAACAAGAGGAGAATCTGCTATGCTTGAACACAACGGAAGTTTTGGAAGATCAATCCACCTCAACAAAGTACACAGAAAGTGAAGAGGTAACTTCCAAACCTTGCTATTCTCAATCAAGTTATTCTTCTTTTCAAAATTGCATCAAATGTGCTGAATTAGAAGAACTACAAACTGCCTATGATTCATTATATGAGGAAATCAAAAAGCTAGGAAACAAGTTGTCCTCAAAGAAACAACAATGTAATTTTGTTATCATTGAAAATGGAAAACTAGCTGAAATGTCAACAAAATTGAAAGAAGAAAATGAATTATTGTTGAAAGAAGTTGAGAAACTGAAAAAGGAGAACGAATCCTTAAATGAATCATTAGCAAAGTTCTCTAATCCCGGTGAAAATGTGAAGATGTTTCTAAACATGACTGCTCAAACAAACAAGAGAGGTCTTGGATACAATACATTTGAGCAAGGAGAAAGTGGCAAATCAAATGTGCCTACACTTGGGAAATATCAAACCAAAACTGCACCTACATTCAAGCCACAAAGGAAAAATGTTGTGTGGACTAAAAGGCCAACACTTGAACCAAAATATACTTGGAGGCCTACTCCTAGACTACCAATGGCTTGCAATTTCTGTAACAAAATGGGTCATAAAGCCTATAAATGTAACTTCAAGAAATTATATGACCATGGTGCAAGATTAGTTTGGGTTCCAAGAAACACGAGATTTGGGCTTTCTAAGGTAGAGCAACGAAGATTGAATCATTTTACTAACCCAAATGGACCCATAAAATGGGTACCAAAGAGATGAGATTTACTTGTTTATCTTTCAGATTTGTTTAAAGGCAAAGGCAAATAATGTATGGTTCATGGATAGCGGTTGTTCAAGGCACATGACTGGAGAAAGAAATTTGTTTCACAAACTAAAGCCTTGCAACGACGGAACGGTTGCCTTTGGTAATAATGAGAAAGGTAAAATCAAAGGTAAAGGAAATATTTATAGTATTTCAAATGCATGCATGGAGGATGTTTTGTTTGTTGAAGGACTCAAACACAATTTAATGAGCATTAGCCAATTATGTGATAAAGGATATAAGGTTGTGTTTGAATCATCTATATGCAATGTATTTGATGGTGAACATATCATGTTTAGTGGAAAAAGGCATGGAAATGTATATTTGGTTTCACTTGATGAATTAGATGGTCGATGTCTAATGGCCATTGATAATGATCCATGGGTTTGGCATAAAAGGCTTGGGCATATAAACATGAGGAACATAAAGACCCTATGGAAAAAGAGTTTGGTAGAAGGCTTGCCTAAGTTGAAATATGACAAAAATAAATTATGTAAGGCATGTCAATTATCTAAACAACCAAAGATGTCTTTTTCTACCAAAAAGGAGATTTCCACCACTAGGCCACTTGAATTGCTACACATGGATCTATATGGGCCATCCGACATCTTAACCATTGGTGGAAAGAAATATGTATTTGTAATTGTTGATGACTTTTCAAGATTCACA
Organism: Annona cherimola; assembly: GCA_030490835.1. Lineage (NCBI taxonomy): Eukaryota > Viridiplantae > Streptophyta > Magnoliopsida > Magnoliales > Annonaceae > Annona > Annona cherimola. The sequence continues at coordinate 48,767,729 of CM059972.1, forward strand.
TGGATAATTCTTTTAGCTAGCAAAGATGAAGCCTTCTCTATGTTTTCAACGTTTGTAAACTTGGTGGAAAATGAAAAACAAAGTACTATTATGACTATAAGGAGTGATCATGGTGGTGAATTTGAGAACAAACGATTCATAGAATTATGTAATGAAAAAGGAATTCATCACACATTTTCTGCACCAAGGACTCCACAACAAAATGGAGTTGTTGAAAGGAAAAACAGAACAATACAAGAGATGGCTAGAACAATGCTAAATGAAAGCAAATTATCCAAGAAATTTTGGGGTGAAGCTGTAAATACAGCTTGTCATGTGTTAAATCGAGTTACCATCAGAGCTATCTTGAAAAAGACCCCATATGAGCTATGGAAGGGAAGGAAACCAAACATATCTTATTTTCATACTTTTGGATGCACATGCTATGTTTTGAACAATAGAAAAACCAACTTGGGAAAACTTGATGCTAAAAGTGATGAAGCAATATTCCTTGGTTATTCATCAAATAGCAAAGCATATAGAGTTTTCAATAAACGAAACCAAGTTGTAGAAGAATCCATACATGTTATTTTTGATGAAACTAACCCTTGCTTTAAAAGAAAGGATGATTTAAGTGATGCAGATGAGATTGTAAGCAACTTTGAAAAGCTGCATGTGGAAAAGCAAGAAGATTCCATGGAGGAAAGGGTAAGTGAAGGTAACAATTCCTATAAACCTCCAACTGATTTAAAATTCAATCATGCACATCCAATTGAGCAAGTTATAGGAAATGTGTATGAAGGTGTAAAAACTAGAAGGTCAAAGCAAAATGTTTGTGGACAATATGCCTTTGTATCCAAGATTGAACCTTCTAATATTGAACAAGCTCTTGATGATGAAAACTGGATTATAGCAATGCAAGAAGAGCTAAATCAATTTGAAAGAAATCAAGTTTGGCACCTTGTTCCTAGACCAAATGACTGTATTGTTATTGGCACTAAGTGGGTCTTTAGGAACAAATTAGATGAAAGTGGTCTAGTAGTAAGAAACAAAGCTAGACTTGTGGCAAAAGGATACTCACAAGAAGAAGGAATAGATTTTGAGGAATCCTATGCACCGGTTGCTAGATTGGAAGCAATTCGTATATTACTAGCTTTTGCATCTCACATGAACTTTAAATTGTTTCAAATGGATGTCAAAAGTGCATTTTTGAATGGTTATATAAATGAAGAGGTGTATGTTGAGCAACCACCTGGATTTGAAGAAAAGGATCAATCTAAATTTGTGTACAAGTTGACCAAAGCACTATATGGATTGAAACAAGCCCCAAGAGCTTGGTATGATAGACTAAGCACATTTCTGATTGATCACAATTTTCAAAAAGGAAAGGTAGACACCACTTTGTTTATCAAGAACAATGGAAAAGATATATTGATCATTCAAATTTATGTTGATGATATCATTTTTGGTGCTACTAATGAATCTCTTTGTCAAGAATTTTCTGAGCTTATGCAGAAAGAATTTGAGATGAGCATGATGGGAGAGTTAAACTTCTTCCTTGGATTGCAAATCAAGCAATTAAATGAAGGAACTTTCATTAATCAGTCCAAGTACATCAAGGAAATACTCAAGAAGTTTGGCATGGAGCATAGCAAAGGAGCAAACACACCCATGAGCTCAACAATCAAGCTTGACAAAGATGAAAAGGGCAAAGTAGTTGATTTAAAATTATATAGAAGCATGATAGGTTCATTATTGTATTTAACTGCTTCTAGGCCAGATATTTTGTTTAGTGTGTGTATGTGCTCTAGATTTCAATCATGCCCAAAAGAATCACACTTGGTAGCTGTGAAAAGAATTTTTAGATATCTAGTAGACACTACCATTTTAGGACTATGGTATCCAAAGGGCTCTAATTTTGATCTAATCGGCTACTCGGATGCGGATTTTGCTGGTTACAAAGTAGATAGAAAAAGCACTAGTGGAACATGTCAGTTTCTTGGAAGCATGTTGGTTTCATGGTTTTCAAGAAAACAAACTAGTGTTGCTCTATCTACGGCGGAAGCCGAATACATTGCCGCCGGGAGCTGTTGTGCTCAATTACTTTGGATGAAACAGCAACTTAGGGACTATGGCATGGATTTCAAAGAAATACCTATCAAATGTGATAATACAAGTGCCATTTGTCTAACCAAGAATCCTGTATTGCATTCTAGGACCAAACATATTGATCTTAGACACCATTTCATTAGAGAACATGTAGAAAATCATGACATATGTTTGGAATTTGTTAGAACTGAGGATCAAGTTGCAGATATTTTTACTAAACCCCTAGCAAGAGAAGCATTCTATAAAATAAGAAATGACATGGGAATGATTGAGCTTACCTAAGTAACAAAACAAAAATGCTATCACAAGTGGTATCAGCTGGTAAATCAAGTGGTATAAAATCTAAACAAGTAATAATAATTGGTATCATGTCCAACAAGTAGTATCTAAACTTAGGATAAGCATAAACTCAGGGGGAGCACCCATTTAGGGGGAGCTAACCCATCTATCTCTTTGATTACCCTCTAATCTTTTTGATATATTGACAAAAAGGGGGAGAGAGATTGAAGAGTATTTGAGTTGAAAAATTGAGTATAAGTCTTTATGATTAAAAGGGAGAGAGATGATTAATGGGGAGAAGAGTAGGATATGCTTACATGATATTTGAATGTTCTGTTTGCATGAGCATAAGCATGATTTTAAAATGCAATATGAACATATTTTTTTTAATGAAAGGTATCCACTCAAATCGGTTTTGTCAATCATCAAAAAGGGGGAGATTGTTGGAAATATAGCTAAATCCATATTTTGATGATTAACAAATCAATTTGAGTATGTCTTGGCTACTAACAAGTTTGTGAAATGTTTAAGGAATATACATTTGAAGAAAATCAAGTTAGGAAGGCCAAGTCGATCCCCAAGTCGACTCCAAGATCGACTTCAAACATGCAGAACGTCCAGAGCTGAAATGGGAAGAAGACCAAGTGAAGTCGCGGGTCAAGTCGACTCCACATGCGACTTGGGTAGCCAAGTCGCAGACGAATTCGACCTCGATATCGACTTCAGTCGTGCAATTTCTTCCAGAGTTGAATTTCGGAGCAACAGAATATCGAAGTCGCAAGTGAAGTCGACTCTAGTTGCGACTTGGGTGAAGTCGCGAACAAAGTCGACCCCGAAGTGCGACTTGAGGTTTTGGAGATTCAAAGATACTGATTCAAGCTTCCTTCAAAGATCAAAGATGCAGTTTCAAGATTAAATGATTTCAAGATCAACTCAAAGCCTCTCAAGTCCAAGAGAAAAAGCTTCAAGGCATTCAAGATAAAATTAAGTCTATCAAATCAAAGGCAAAAGACATAAGCTTGCTTCAAACATTCAAGTCTCCAAAGCAAGCAAGTTCTCCAATGATTCACAGTATCAAGCAAAACCAAGAAGAAGCAAAGACAAGCTTCTAAGGATTGCAAATCATGGAGCTAATACAATCAAGGCACAAGGATTCAGAAAGTAATACAAAAGAACTAAAGGCATGAAGAAGACTAAACAAAAGAGAAAGATTTCCAAAGTTCCGGAGTTCAGAAAATCAACTGACGAGGTGAAGTCGCACCCCAAGTCGACTCCACCTGCGACTTAGGTCAAGTCTGAAGCCAAGTCGACCCGACCTGGAACTTGAAGTCGCTACAGGAAGTGAAGTCGCGAAGCCAAGTCGACTCCAGACTGCGACTTAGGTGAAGTCGCAAAGCCAAGTCGACTTCATGATCGACTTCAATCGAGGAAAAACTTCCAGCGTTGAAAACTGAAGACCGGAGTCTGCGAAGTCGCACCCGAAGTCGACTCCGTCAGCGACTTGGGTGAAGTCGCACCCGAAGTCGACTCCACCTGCGACTTGGGTCGCAACGGTCGGATTTATTTTCGAACGTTGGCGCATTAAATGCGCGCCACCTACTCACTAACGTTCGGATTCCCTCCAAATTATAAATAGCATTGATGGTGAACGAGGGAGAAAGCTGAGAATCATTAAGTGAGCAATAACTCATATCCATAAGAGCTTCAAAGAGATCAAATCACTCAAGGAGGAAGAATTGTGCTTCAAGTTGCAAGAGCTACAATCAGAAACTTCAAAACCATCATCTACAAGTTCTTCCCTGCGCTCAATCGTTTCTACACACCTGTAAAGTGTAGTTTACTTTCATTATTTACTTATTTGTGTTGAACTTGATTTAGCTTGCGTAGCTAAGATCAAGTGATAGCAAAGTAGTGTGTGATTGGAGTGTGACTCATCACCTACTTGTGCTAAGTGTTATATGCCCCCTAGAGCTAGAATCTAGAAGAGAGCAAGTGGCTCTAGTTGTATATGCCCCCTAGAGCTTTGAATCTAGAAGAGAGCAAGAGGCTCTAGTTGTATATGCCCCCTAGAGCTTTGAATCTAGAAGAGAGCGGTGACTCTAGTTGTATTCGCGGAATACAATAGTGGAACCCAAGTCACAAGGAGTGTGAGCTTGGAAGAGTGGAGTAGGGAGGTTGCCCGAACCACTATAAAATCCTTGTCTACTTGCTTTTATTTCTGCTCTCTTTATTACTTTGCTTTCCATTCAGTTTCTTCATTAAAGGGGATTAATTCTACAAGGGGTTAAGTTTTTAAGTTACCAAAAGAAATTTTTAAGAACCCAATTCACCCCTCCCCTCTTGGGTTTTGCCATCTATTCGGGACCCAACAGACTTCGTCTGCGACTTTGGCACCTCTTGGTTCCCAATTTCAACGCTGGACAAAAATAGTCACTTGAAGTCGCTGCCGGAGTCGACTTGGGGATCGACTTGGCCTAAGTCGATGTCTGAGTCGACTTGGAGATCGACTTGACCTGCCATACTTCATATTTTTCATTTTTATATCCTTAAACAAAACACAAAACACATTAGTAGCTAAAACTTACTCAAATTGTGTTGTTAATCACCAAAACACATGCTTGGGATATTTTGTATTTGATTTTATCAATTGTTTCCAACACCACAAACCGAGCGTCACATCCTGAGCCTTACCTCGGGATTGTATTGATTGGTAAACGTGATCAGGATTATTGCCCTGTCACACGGCGGGTTTTAACGGTGTTTGACCGATTTAATTTTCTCTTATAAGGATTTGATTTCTCGTGTTTTCATCTCAACCATATCTAAATCATTTCCAACTCATTCATAACCAAGCCATTTCAAATCCATTTAACACATTTACATAACCTGATGATCAAGCAACATTTCATCTTTTGCCTAAATCAGATGTCACTACATGTATGTATCACAGTCATCAATATAAAACATTCGAATAGATTACATGTATTCAACATAAAATACTGCATATAGTTTACAACCATTTCACATAAGTTTTCTTGGCATAAAAATTCTAAAATTTTCCATTGATTCCTTAAGCTGGCGCTTGCTCATTCGCCATGTCCTGTTCATCACCTGTCTTTGGGTTTGGAAAATAAAATCGTGAGTCGAAACTCAATAAGCAATCTATTTGCATTTTACAGGCAAATCATTTCAGGCAATATTTTTGCAATTAAATTCATATTGGAAAGCAATTTATACCTTGTCCAAAGGTATATCTTGAAAATATGAAATCTTGTACCCATCATGAGCACCATATGCATAATGCAATTCAAAAGATGAACATAGTCATCATAAGTCCCTTAGGATAGAAGCTAGCCAGGCGACCATCCATCACGTTAACTCTCATTTCAGAGAGGGCACCGCCGGCCATGAGCCTATTTTAAGCGACTTGGCCACACTAAGGGGGGACAATCGGTCTGCTTACACCTTTCAAGTGGACCTAGTACCCTGTGCACATGAACTTTTGCATAAATTCATCTTTAACATGCTAGCATGATTTTTCAATCAGAACATAAACTCACATCATTTTTCCATAGCATTTATCAAAGAAAATTTTCATAATATTGCATTTGAAGTAAAATATCATTTCAATATCATTTTGCTAAGGGATGGCCATCCTTAAACAAATTAGAAACAATTTCCATAGTTTCATCAAACAAGTTAAAGCAAAAATTGCATTTATGTAAATAATTTAGAAAAGCAGAAATCCTTTAGAAAATTTGCTTGCTTACCTGAATTCCTTAACTTTCCGTCACAGCTTTTTCTCTGCCTTTGCCTACATGAGAATAATATGATTTTTCATATATTTTCATTTTCTCATATTTCATTTAGTTTTCCAACCCATTCCATCCACATATATCATTTATTTGACTTCATAAGTCGTTATGCACATATATAGCATATTTTGCACATTTCATTGGCTAACACATAACATAACGTATATATGTAAACCCACTATTAGGGTATTCATTTCAATCACACAAAATTCATTCAATAACCATCATACATAGGTTCATTAAGCTCACTATTTCCATTTATCCATTTTTTTTCCAAAATACACGCATGGGTGTTTCTTTTACGTATATATCATTGCCTTAGCTTCATAAATCAAATCCAAAATTTTGGAATTAATATCATAAAATCTCAAACAGATATATAAACATAGAATTCATCTCATTTTCATGCATTTTTGCACAAAATCATTTTTCATAAGTCATTCATCACCTATTCACCTTTATCTCTTCACATAAGCTCATTTAGCACATATACATAATGCATTTCATAAAATTTGCTAACTCGAAAATTTAATCCATTTTTTAGGGGTTTAATTTACCTTAATTATGACTTCATTCAAGGTATTTTTATGGGATTTAAATCCATTCACTATAGGTTTCCAAAACAGCAAGTTTGGAACCCGTTTTTCACCCATTTAACATGTCTTTTGACACATAACCCTATGCAGTCATATAATTCCGAAATTTCAGCAAATAAATACATTTTTCCTAATCCATGTTTAGGGATTTAACACATATATAACATCCATGAATTAACATTTCTCAAAACAGCAAGTCACCCACACGTTTTGAGTCCCGTTTCACATCGGTTTGACATTCTTTCATAAAATCTATAAAAATCAGTTTTAGGGTTTCTTTTCCCAAATTTTTTTGGGCATCCATAATAACTTAAACCTAGGGTATTTTATCCTACATAACATTCATAAAACATGCAAACCCATTTCCATAGCATTTTTAGCATATAAACATAGAAATTAGATCAAAATCATCACTTTGCATTCCATAACTTTAAAAATTCATCATTTAAGTATAACCCATCATATATTTTTCATGAATACATAATTCATAAACCTATTCACATCATCAAACCAAAACAGCAACTTGTCTTGGAGATTTGGGGTTTATCAACTTGGATTTTCCACTTAATACACATGCAAAACTTCACTTTCATCAACTTAAACTTGGACATTCATACATGAAACCTAATATCCATTCCATATTCATTCAAAATCATATTAAATCTCCATTTTACAGATCCTTTAATCATCCCTTCCATATTCCCATTTTAGAGTTTAAAAACATCAAAATAAACCATTCAAACAACACATATACTTACTTGAATTTGTGCTAACTAAAACCCTAGCACTTGGAGATGGTTTCCTCCCCAATTCTCCTCTTTTTTCCTAGATTTTCTTCTTCATGTTTTTGGGAAATATGGACGTGAGCTGCTGCTGCTGTTATATGGGACGTTTCCAGCACTTAGGCAATTTTCCGAAAGGCCATTCCATGTTTACATGCAGAGGTTTTATAGCTGCTGGATTTTCCCAGCTGTGGGGCCCACTTGCATGGAATTTTCCGCACACATAAATGCATGCATATCCCCTAGATGTGATGTATCATTTACAACCACATAAAATGCATTTTCACCATTTTTCAAAAATCAAAAATTGATTTAATCCATGGCCGTCCAAAGCTGTTCCCCAATCACGTCCAGCTGCTGTCCATTTTCCATCCATTTTTCAATTTTTTTCAAACCTAATTTAAGGGTAAATTATACAATTAATTTCCATTTAATTCATGTATAAATTTGGTGTTAAAAAAATTATTAAAATGGCAGCCATAGCTGCTCATTATGCACGTCAATAGCTCCCATATGCTGTCCACGTTTTCAGCTGCATGCATCTGAATTTTCTAATTTTTTTATTGCTGAAAATCTTCCTAATTGCTTGCACATTTTATGTACCTTCACCTCAGCAATATATATGCATATTTTAAAAATAGGCATCAAAGGCAGCCCCTTGGACGTCCATTGTTGCCACACCACCTATGCTAGGTTGTTTACTTTGTAGCTCCATCATCATATGCATTTAATGGCTGGATAATTCTCATATTTTTGCATTTTAAATAAATACACAAAATACCCTAGAAATGGCCTGCAATCGCCACCTCAATTCCTATTAATTTCAAGCCATTATGCTTTGTACTCTAGCATTAATGAAAAGGTACTTTTGAGGTGATTAGTCAACCATGCTCACCTTTTTCAATACAGGTATTTTTCCAAAATTTCATGCTTAATATAAGCCATCCAAAATGAACATCTCATAATTTCATTCAACCGTTTCAAATTTTATCTCAATCCGAGTTTCCTAACTCCCGTTATAGCCGTTTAAAATTAACGGTTGAAATTGAAATATGATCAATAAATCATAATTCTCATTTCATCAAGAATTTTCATAACCCGTTAATTCCATAATACCAAGCCCAACATTATTAATTTTTATTTCAAATTTCACTTGAATCCGCCTTACAGGCATTGAGTTATGAAATCTTCAATGTTTTTCCACTAAACTTATCAATTATCATATAAATTCCCATACTTCATATTAAATAATGGAAAATGATTTTTCATGATATATTTGCACATTTAAATCAACATCAATATGCTCTAATCCCGTTGTCTCATTTTAGCTCAAAATGCTTAATCACATCATTATTGCTGATCCACAACCCTAATTACAATAATTAGCAAAAATCATATAATACCTTCATAATTCAATAATTCACAAATAATATCATATACATGATTAATGCATACATATGGGTTCTACCTGGTTAGGGTTTCACAATATCATCTGCTTAAAATCCATATATTGGTTGCTTCCTAAAACAACAACTTCTACACATGTTTTGGATACTCTTTTGCACCCCTCTTTGGACATCCCTTTACATACCCTTAAAAAATCAGATTTAGGGAAAACCTTCCAAACCTATTTTGAACGTCCAAAGTACCTAAATCTAGGGTATTTTACCCTCTACATTATCCATAAACTCATTAGCATAATTCATGTTTCATACATATCATAAAAAGATGAAAATCTGGTCATATACGTAACCCTAAGTTCCATCCTTTTTAAAACCCCCCTCTAATAGGTTAAATCCTCGTAATCACTTATGATACTTGTTTATATCCCATTATAAGTTAAATTATATCCCAAAAATCTGGAATTTAACATTTAGTTTGATTTATTCCTCAATCTGTCCATAATGCTGAAATCAGACACACTAATCTCTCTAATTTTTGAATCATAATCAAATCAAGGAATTTAAAAATTTTCAGTACAAAATACCTTCTATAAAAATGATTAAAAATTATTTTGTACAGCTGAACCTGACGCCCGTTCAACCTTGTTTAGGTTGATTTTCTCAGATTTTTAATTTACAACCTGCTTATCCTTTTAAGCGGAAAGTTGGTTTGTTCCTTAATAACCCTATTATAAGTTCGTACATAAATTTTCATGCTAAAAATCATTTATTTACTATTTTATTCATATTTTAGATTTTTATCTCATTTCTTCTAGGTTTTACTCCCATATTTGCATCTAATTTCAATAGATATGCAAAAACCCTTAATCATTTGTTCTTAATTCTTTTACCCAACATATATCCTCTCTTAAAACCAAGATTTTTGATTTCATTACTCATGAAATATTAAAGATAATTACATACCTATTTTTGAAGATTTTCTTCCCTTTTGATGGAGCCATGAACGCCTAGGGCATCCCTTCTCTTCCTTCCTAAGTTGCAGCTGTGTTTGACATCCAATGTTGCCTTCCCTTGCTGTTGAGAACCGTCCCCATGTTATCCCTTTTTCCCTTTTTCATTTTGCTGAATTTTTGGGACATTTCTCCCTTCATCTCTCTCTTTCTCTCTCTCTTTCTCTCTCCTTTTCTCCTGCTGGAACATCCCCTTGCTGCCCCTTTTGCTCCTTTTATATGGGTGCTTGCTTACTCATTAAGCTTCCTACATTACTTACTCATTAAGCAACCTACTTTACTTTCTTCCCAAGCAACCACTTACTTGCTCCCTAAGAAAGCAATTTTTCATGATAATTAACTTAATCCAATCCTTCCATAATATAAATTTCATAATTTTATTCACCCGTTTCAAGTTTTGTCTTAATACGTCTTTTCTACATCAAGTTATGATCCTTTGAAATTATCCTTTGAGTGTAAGATGAAAATAAATAATTATCATCTTAATCTCATCATATTTTCCTTAATCCAATCCATTCATAAGAGTTGGCACAAAATCATGTGCTTACCTTTCAAATTTCATCTCATTCTGTCTTATAGGCGTCAAGTTATGAATTTTCTACATTTTCCAACATAATTCCATAATTATCATTTTAATTTCTATAAATTAAATCATGAAAATTAAAATAATTATTCATGCTACATTAGCATTTTCTAATCATCATTAAGCCCCTTTAGTCATATTGACTTACATTGGGCTATAGCGATTAATTTTAATCACCATTCTTAATCATAACCCTAATTGCAAAATATCATTAAATCATAAAAATCATAAAAATCATAAATAATTCACATTTACATGCCAAATGCACATACATGAGCCCTACTTGGGTTTGGGTATCACAAGGATCGACTTCAACTGGTGTTTTATGGACAACACTGAAATTATGGAGATGTGAGCAGACGAAGTCGCAACCTAAGTCGACTCCGCGAGCAAATTGGATGGATCTCAAGACTTCAATGTTGAATCTGAAGAAGTCAAGTCACACCCAAAGTTGACTCCGACATATGACTTGGGTGAAGTCCTAGACGAAGTTAACTTAGTCATGCGACTTGGGTTAAGTTACAACTTAAGTTGACCCCAGCTTTAGACTTGAACAGAAGGGAATTCAAAACAAGAAGCATCAAGCTCAAAGATCAACTAGAAAAGTTCATGCAACTCATAAAGACAAATGTCACATATTGATTGAGCAAGATATCTAAGCAAATGATTCAAGATTAAAATGAGTACATTCTAAAGTTTAACAAATGTTGAGACAAATAAAGGAGAACTTAAAGATAAAGAGCATGTATGTCAAGGCATTCGATTCATGAAGTCATGAAGTTCTAAAGAGCATATTGAATAGTAAAGTTGTAGCTTAAGTCTACTTTACTTGCAACATGAGTCAAGCCTCAGACCAAGTCAACCCCAAAATGGAACTTGAAGCTGAAAGCAAGGTGGAAACTCTCGGAAAGGTAATACTGATGATCGAAGTCATAACCAAGTCGACTTTAGTTTGCGACTTAGGTGAAGTCGCACCCAAAGTCGACTCCGAGTGCAACTTGGATCATAACGTAAGAAAAATTTGAACGTTGGAATATTTAACCCATAATAAATGAAGTGAAACAGGTTGGCTAGAACATTTATTGAACTCTCACCTTCCTATTATCAAGCTATAAAAGATCATTAAGTACTCAAAGGAAAGAACTACAACACTCACTGTAAGTACTGAAGTTTCTTATCAATCTCAAGCTCTGCAAGTTCTTCCTCATGCTAAAATTGTATCTACACAATCTGTAAAGTGTAGAATTCTTTTTCTTGCTATTCTACCTAGCCTGATGTTGGAGACCAAGGCTAAAAAAAGACAAATAGTGCATAGTTGGAGTGTGACTCATCGCTTACTTGTAGTGTGATTGTAAAGGCCCCGTAGAGCTAGAATTTAGAAAAGAGCAAGAACTCTAGTTGTATTTTTGTTTATATAGCGGAACCCAAGATATAAGGGTGTGCTCTTGGAAGAGTGGAGTAGGGAGGGTTATCTTGAACCACTATAATTTCTAGTGTCTACTATTGTTACTTTGCTTGCTCTTCTATTCTCCACATTTACATTCAAGGGGACTAAATTCACAAGGGGTTAAGTTTAATATACCAATAGAAATTTAAAAGAACCCAATTCACTCCTCCCCTCTTGGGTTTTGCCACAAACTCGGGACCAGCATATTCCTATCTATATTAACATCCAACCATCACAAGCGGCTGAAAACCTGTGCTTTACATATGGATCTCATTATTGAGATATTACATCAATCCACAAGTTGATCGAGCTTATAAAAGCATTAAACACAATATATAAAGGTAAATCCAACACAAACACATCTGATCTCAAATCTGTAAATTTCATTCAAGCATAAGAAATCAACCAAGCATAGTTTAGGAGTACAAGATCATCACAACATCCCTTTACAAGTTTTAGCCCAAGAACATAATTAAGACTCCCATCAAAATCATGTCCCAGTACATATCAAATGAGGAGAATGATAAAAATAAAGAGGATAGTGAGAAAGAGAAGATAAAACTCAGTTGGATTGCTCCTCCGAGTTTATCTCCATCTTCATCTCCACCTCTAGCTTGGAAATCCTTTTTTTCTCCTCTTCCCTACTCCAATTTGTGCTCCCTTATCTTATGCTTAACTAACCCTATAAGAGTATTTATAACCCCTTGCAGATAGAGCGAGACGTGTGGAATTTCACATATGCAAAGGTTAGCGCTGCGCGTTGGGCGCTATGCTATCTGAGGTGGTTGCTAAGTTGTCCTTCTCTGGAATTTTCTGTCTAGCGATTACTGGTATCGGAATGCCAACTTTATGCCTCTATCATACAAATGGAAGCCTTTCTAATGTGTTTGAAAAATAAATCTAAAATTTTTTCCTTTCTTTTAGAACCTATTTTGATTCAATTTTCTTAACTAAAACCCATTAGCATTTTGTCTAAATTTAGAACATTTGTGAAAAACAAAACCTGATAATCATTACGTAATCTAGTATTTTCTACTAAATTCATTCACATCTACTTCAGTTCATCTAGTACATCTCTTATACAATCATACCTTACATGGAAAGCTATCTTCTATATCATATAACCTCAACATAATAAATTTAAAATTAATATACACAATTTTAATAATTACACTCCAAGGCTCCAAATACCTCAATAGCATTACAAATCATATCTTCACTGCTTTATTAGCGATGAAGACTCTTCTATTAAGTCTACATCATTTGCATTCACTATTTATTTGAAAACAGTGAGTATAAAATACTCAATAAGTAAGCATTTAGAAATACTCATAATTCCATAATCCATTACATTAGTTCAAAATATAAAATTCTTAAATTCCTTTTATACAAGTATCACAATGAAACACATATATCATTCCTTATTCCTCATTCGGCAGATGATACTTACCAAGTAATCATTCACCCAAAAAAACCTTTATATTGAAAGGCACTAGACACACCAACTGGGCTACATCAGGATGGATAAAATGTCTGACTTACAACTTGATGAATCTCTTAAATTTAGTTTCCATGCATGAATGTCATTCACACGTGCATCATATGCATTTCATGACATAAAATAAGTTTTGCTAGCTCAACATGATAACAAGGTTTATACATAAATGCCAATTTGTGAAATATATTTTAAAATATTTTTTTGAATGTATGCATAGGATAATGGTCATCCTTAAATACATTTATAATGCATATTGATTTAAAGAGTCATTTAAATAAAATAATTCCTTTTGAACTTCTTTGCTAATAAACACATAAGAGAAAAATAAAATAATCATTCGTTGACAAATATCCTATGGCACCCTAACCCGAGACATCACATCCTAAGTCTTACTCCAAGATCTTATCGATTAGTAAATATGAATCAGGATTGTTGCCCTAATCACGCGGTAGGTTCTTAATTCAATCTCGTCCAAAAAAAAATTTCGCTTCATTCCTTATCCTTCATCATTTCATTTCTTTACATTTCACTTCATTCATCTTACAAGTTGGTAGTTATCATTAACCGCGTACACCATTCATAAACTTCCATCCTGTTCTTCTACATTAAAGGTCCTTTTGACCTGATCATGACATTTTCATTCCATATATATATACATCCATCAGTTCTTAGCTTAAAAACACTTATCATTTAACTCATTTCTTATCTTAGTCATGTCATAACTATACAAGGTATTCGTAGCATATCCCATTAGGGCATTCATTCATGCTTCAACATATAAAGGAGTACAAACTTTTGAAAATTTCTTTTTCCTTTCCTTAGTAAGAACATACTTTCTATCACTTGATTTCCCCTGCACCTGTCTAACGGTGGGAAAACAAAATATGAGTCTAAACTCAATAAGCAAGCATCTTTCATTCTCGTTTAAATGCATTTCTCTTCATCCGATAGGAGATTCTTAGCAAGTGATCAACTACCAATGGAATAGAAACCTTTTCATAGACCATTCATGTAAACCATTCATATAACCATTCATGAAAATCATTCATGTAAACCATTTGTAAATCCCAATTTTTGGGCATTTTATAAACATTGGATGTGCAAATGCATCATTTGCATTCATGACATAATCCTTCATGTGAGGATACGCTAGCTCGGGGAACATCCTTTCATAACATGATCCTTTCCATCATTGGCGCTGGACTTATCCGACCTTGGCCTCGTCAAGGGGGACATCCGGTCCTCTTACTACCTCGACTAGCCTGTTTGATTTCCGTTCCATGCATGACTTTTAATCACCTCGACATTATATACCTTTTACACATGGCAACTTGTCATTCTCATGTAGAGAATTCTTTGCACCATCCATTTGAACATCATATCAATGAAACATCATTCAAATTCATGTTGGCATGCCATTTTCAAATAGAGAAGAATTTATTCAATTATTTCATTGAAAACAGTAATCAATTCATAATAAAGAGATAAAGAGATGGTCATCCTTAAATAACTTTAGAGATATTCAAGTAAAACAACTTGAAAGCATCTTAGTATTTGAGAATAAGATGTCATTTTTAAAAGTCTTGCTCGCTTACTAGTGGCGATCCTTTTGCGCCTTCTATTCTTTCCTTGCCTTTTCCTAGACAAGTAAACATGATTACCTTATACATTTTCATCATATGTTGTGCTTGTTTGCCTTATCTTTTTATTCACTTCACATATACGTGTCATATGAGTTTAATCCCATATTGTCCATAACACATTAACTTTAAATTATTCTTTCTTTAGAACGCATAACCATCTTCACCCTTGTCAATGATCACATATATACATGACTTACTCACAAGTCTTTTCACAACCGCATAATTATGCAATCTTAGTTAGTGGTTCATTTTCTTCGTTCCATTCATATATCTCAATAACATAGGCATATATATGTCATAGGGTTTTCAACTTTCATTTAATCTCCTTTTAATCATTCAAAACACTTGGGTAACCCTCACTTGAGACTTCAATAATCAAGTTCAAGCAAGGTTTCTCAGCCTGTTTGATTTCCGTTCCATGCATGACTTTTAATCACCTCGACATTATATACCTTTTACACATGGCAACTTGTCATTCTCATGTAGAGAATTCTTTGCACCATCCATTTGAACATCATATCAATGAAACATCATTCAAATTCATGTTGGCATGCCATTTTCAAATAGAGAAGAATTTATTCAATTATTTCATTGAAAACAGTAATCAATTCATAATAAAGAGATAAAGAGATGGTCATCCTTAAATAACTTTAGAGATATTCAAGTAAAACAACTTGAAAGCATCTTAGTATTTGAGAATAAGATGTCATTTTTAAAAGTCTTGCTCGCATACTAGTGGCGATCCTTTTGCGCCTTCTATTCTTTCCTTGCCTTTTCCTAGACAAGTAAACATGATTACCTTATACATTTTCATCATATGTTGTGCTTGTTTGCCTTATCTTTTTATTCACTTCACATATACGTGTCATATGAGTTTAATCCCATATTGTTTAATCCCATATTGTCCATAACACATTAACTTTAAATTATTCTTTCTTTAGAACGCATAACCATCTTCACCCTTGTCAATGATCACATATATACATGACTTACTCATAAGTCTTTTCACAACCACATAATTATGCAATCTTAGTTAGTGGTTCATTTTCTTCGTTCCATTCATATATCTCAATAACATAGGCATATATATGTCATAGGGTTTTCAACTTTCATTTAATCTCCTTTTAATCATTCAAAACACTTGGGTAACCCTCACTTGAGACTTCAATAATCAAGTTCAAGCAAGGTTTCTCAACTTCGTATTTCTTAAGTCATACGTATATTCCATATGATTTCTATTAGTTTACATAATCCACTTGTATTTCAAGTTGGGTGTTCATACATAGCAACATAGCTTATATATCATATCATCCATTTATGCATTTTTAATACCCCTATGTAGGGTAAACTTTTATACACATCATAATATTTTATTAAATCATCATATGGAGGTTCATTAACTCCCATTTATCATTTTTCACATATTTTTCACATTTCATACATTTGTGCTCAGTTTAGTCACGTATTTGACGTCTTAGACTTCATATATAAATCTCAAATTTTGAGATTATACTTAATCATCAAAACAGCAACATAATCATGCACTTCATCATTTATCACTTATCCACACATACCCTTTCATATATACCCATCTTACAACACATATGCTATGTGTTTCTTATAATTTTTCAAGACAGTGATAACTCTAAAAAATTAGAGTTATCAGTGCTCATTTTGCACTCGTTTGGAATGCTAGTTTAAGAGAAACATATAAATTTACATAAGTTTTGCATTAGTTTTCTCCATTTCTGCATTTCAGGCCTTGTGTGTAGAATTCATGCATTATTTAGTTAATTCAATGCAAATCATGTCATTTTAACTTGGTATTAATTTCATTGCATCAATTAGGATAAAATTTGCTTGTTTTTTGTCTTTTATTATAGGGAAAGATGGTGGCTAACTCATGGACTTTATGCCAAAGTGATGGGAAGAGAGTGCAGTGGAAGCACACACTAAATATGCAAGGCAGAAAGTTGGTGCCCCGGCGCTAAAATTTAGCGCCCCGGCCTTAGGCACTGCTACAATAGAAAATTCTAGCTTTAGGCAGCTTCTAGAGAAGTGGCACCTAGGCGCCGGCCAAGCGGCGCCCCAGCGCCGACCCCCACATGAGTGAATTTTAGCACGTGTGTTGTGCTATATTTGGGGGATATAAATATATCTCTTAGGGTTCTAAAAAAGGAGAGAGGTGTTGTGGCTACTGTGGAAGAAGGGAAAAAAACCAAGGCTTCAAGGAAGGAGAGAAGAGCAAGTGGAGATACAAGCTACCACTGCAAATTTTTTGAGTTTCTTCTCCTCTTCTCATCTATCTCTTCATTTTTGTTATTCTCCTTGCTCAAGATGATTGTAACTTGATATTAATGGGAATTGAAGTTACGTTTATGGGCTGAATTTTCCTATGGTGGGAGATATGCAGGATTTGAACTCATAGTCTATGTTATTTGGTTTTCTTATGCTTGAAATGATAATATAATTGTGCTCTGACTTGAGTTGCTTGAGATTACCCTTATATATCATGTTTAATGCAAGTTTTGCAACCTTGTGGATTGATTGAATATTCAGATTCATGCTTGAAGAAGTGGAATTTGAATAAGATCCATATATAAGGCACATGTATTCTAGCTCTTGTTTGTGTTGAATGTTAATATGGTTAAGAATCTACCTATTAACCTTGTGTAATCTTGATTAGGTTACGTGGTTATCAACCTTGTTTTCCTTATGTACATGGGAACATAGTACGTAACGAAAAATTGGTTAGGTTTGTATGTGTTGGGAGACATATATGAATATGAATGAACCTAGATTAGTAATCTCTGTGCAACTAAATTAAATAGGACCAAATGATATAGCTATGATTCAATGAATTCATATCCACACTTATCTTAATCATCTCAAAGCAATCTCAGCAATATCCACTCCACTTTGATCATTTACTGTTTTACTTAGTTTTGTTTAATTGAATTCTTTGAAAACAAATTCTCATTCACTTTACTAGTTCACTTAGATAATTGAGATTTAAGGTGCTGATTTTTTTAACACAATTCTAGTAGGAACGATACTCTACTCACTTTTTATTACTTGATTAGCATGTATACTTGCTTTAAAATGAGCATTTTAATTAGACATATACACAGCTTGTCAATATTTGGAGCCATTACTAAGGATTGGTGCTTTAAACTTAGTACCAGACAATTTCAGTTGTCTTCTGTGAATGTGTATATATTATACATAGTTTTCTTCTTTTCTTTTTTTTCTTTTAATAAAAGTTTATTTCAGGATCTTTTATTACAATTTTCAGTGGCTTCAAATGCTTACCATTGGCCAAATGCAGAATTTTCAACGCCAAGCACAATGGGTTTCCATGAGTATGATAATATATGGGCACCTCTAGCTCAAATTGCAGGTTTTCACAATCAAATACAGGATATAGACAATTCTTATTCAACTTGCTGCGAATTGTGTGTAGGTGAGGGACATTTATCAAATCAATGCATGCATTACTTAGTATCTGTGGGCTATCTTGATCATTCAAATGATGCACGGGACATCTATGGAGACTCGTAATTAGAAAATATGATGCCGATGGGATTTCAAGTATATCAAGCAGGGGAGCCATCGCCACCTGAAAGTAGGTCATTTTTGGAGGACATGTTCATGCAATTTATGAAGAGCCAAATGGAGTTTAACATGAACATGCAAAAGCGGGTGGAGCAGTTGGCTACTACAATCCAAAGTAGGCTTCAGGAGTTTTCTTCAACTGATATTGAGGAGGAATCAAAAGAAACTGTGTTTAGTGAGGGTAGCAAAATCACCACAAGCATCAAGAAATATATATTTGTTTATGCAACAACACAATTTGCCCCTCAATTCATGCTTAAATAATTGGCCGAGCCAATGGAAAGTCAGGAAGTGGAAGAGAAAATTGATGAAGAAATAGAGGTTGGTATAATGGAGAAAGTTGAAAATTATCATATTAACATGCCTCTAATTTGTCTTCTTGAAATTCAGGTGCAGCATGACTTAATTGATCAATGCATAGCCTTGGAAAACAGCATCTTGAAGCAATCATTTATTCAAAACCCAAAAAAACTCTTCTATAGCCTCTATGAAATTCAAGAAAAGAGGCTAATTGATCCATTTGAAGAGGCTAGGAAGAGATCTGAACTCCACTGCACGATCCACATGAAAGGAAGTTCAATAGAGTAGGAATTGGTTAATCATAAACGCAAAGTTGGGCAGAAGACGATAAATTTAGCACTGAATGGGAGGCAACCCATTACACTTTTTTTTTTTATCCAAGGTATACTTAGAAGATCCGTCATATGTGTGTTGAAGCAAGGGAACCAAATAAAGATCACCATTTTTTGAAAACTGGCATGCAAAAGAGAGTTTGATTCATTACTTGGTCAATTCTTTATGAATACATGTATTGTGATCTTGGTCAATTCTTTATGAATACATGTATTGTGATCTTGGAAAGTGCAGCTCAACGTAATTCAAGAAGTGAATTTTATCAACCAATCATCTCTTTCTCTCTTTTTGGGAACAACAGAGCAAGTGCAACCCAACACTCGATGCATTCAGTTGAGAGTTTTTTTTTAGGATGGAGCTCAAAGCTATTCATCTCTCAAGACAATGAAGGACGGGATTATCATGCTCAAATCTGGATTTTCAATCCACTTTCAAGTTGACAAATGATGGAATCAAGGAATTTTAAGTTTTTATTCATCATTCAAGACAAAACAATGCAGTTCGAGTGAGGCTTCGGCCTCAATTTTTGGCACCCCGACACTAAGTTTTTGGAAAAGAACATGTTCAGCAAATTGGGATCAGAGAAGGGGCACTTCGGCGCCATAATTTTTCAAGTAAACAATATGTTGCAATTTTGAGTTAGCAAGTCGGTGCCTTGGCCACAATTTTTAGCACCCCGGCACTGGACCTCCAGCCAGCATAAAAAAATAGCAAAACACGAGTTTTCAGCATGCCAATTTCAATTGGCCATAACTTTTGATCCCAGAGGAGTTATGGGAACTATCGCATATTGTGGCACCCTCGACCCGAGGCTCCACATAGTCCTTACTCCGGGGTCGAAAAGGGTTGGTAAACGTGACTCAGGATTGTTGTCCTGATCACACGGAAAAATTTTCTATATATATATATATAACATCAATACAGATAACATTTTCATTCATTCAACTTGAAAAGCATTTCCATATCATAGTCTTAACTATTGTCTTTACATTATCAGAGTCATAACGATTGTCTTTACAGAAAAATCATCATATACACCTTTTACATATAATTCTGCATTCTCTCACATATTTCATACAGGTTGTACTACCTCAACTTAATTATTTTCATCAACATTCAACATAACATTGATCATACTATAAATTCTTCTTCTTCTTTTCACACATGCAAAGGAATGTAAACATCTTGACATTCTTTTTATACCTATCCTTCTCCATGGGTCATCTCCATTTACCTGACTAAATTTTTGAAAAACAAAATATGAGTACTAATACTCAGAAAGCAAGTCTTTTCCTTTTGTAAGTAAACATTTTCCATTTCCTTTTTGTGCATAATATGAAAATGCAAATGCATTCAATGCATACATGACATTTTTCCAAATGGATCGCTAGCTAGGCGTCCACTACTTGATCTTGCTCCCATTTCAAGGAGGGCGCCGCCGGCCTCAGCCTGTATTAGCGACTCGATCACGCTAGAGGAGGACATCCGGTCCAATTACACCTCTCTCGTAACCTAATCCTCGTGCACCATGATCATTCACATTCACATACTGGCATAACATTTATAAATCATGAACTTTTCATAAAAGCAGTTAACAAGTAGTTAGCAATCATTTCATGTAAAGCATTATAGGAATGGCCATCCTTAAATATATTTTATAAGTCATGTGAGCAAACAATTTGCAAACATTTAAAAATATTTTAGAAAGCATGTAACTTGCTTACCTGCGTAGTCAACTTGTACCTTCCACTTTTCCCTTTCCTTTTCCTATACAAATGAAAAGGACCATTTTTTTCTCATATAAACATAATATCCCATGCTTGCACATTTCTACTATTAACTCTGAATCTATCTTAGGGTTTTCTAACCCATGTGTGTTTCATATCAACTTTGACCCATTTCTACCTTTAGTTCAACATTGTCATCACCCTGTTCCAATTCACTTATGTTTACCATCTCTCTCTTATCAATTCCATCTTTAACACTTGTTTTCTTTCCTTTATTCAACTTCTCAAGAAAATTGCTTATGAACTTCCTAAGTCATTTGATGTCACCAATTCAAATAAGCCCTCTATCTTCCTTTTTCCATAAATTCAATATAATTATCTTCTAACCACATTTACATATTTGGCTAAAACCAACCACTCTTATCCTCATTTGGTTGAACTTGTTTCAAGGTTAACCATTCCATTTATTTTGACATCATTATTTAAGGGTTAATTTTCCAAATCTTACTTAGGATTTGTAATACTTAGCTAAATCCAACATCTTGGATTTTAGCATTTTATACTTAGCATATATTTCCTATAATTGGCATATTATTTGAGAAAATCTCTCAAGATATTTTCTTAAGGGTAAGGGCTTATAATTTGGGTCTAAAAGTTTTATAATTTTTGTAATTTCCCTCAAACATTCCCATATATTGCATTTTACCCTCATCTATATTTTCTAAAATCACATCTTAGATACTTAATCACTTACTTAGTTATCATAAATTTGTACCTTTTTTGTAAACCTTGTTTACACATTATAATGAAAATAAATTCCATTTAAAATTTCTGGAACTTATTATTAAATTCCAAAACAACCTTTGTTTTCTTATTTTCACTAAGTTTCATCTTCTTATTTACCCATTAATTCCATATACATATTATAACATAAATTATTAATCATTCATGCTATCCTTAATCTTTTATTACACTCTTGAATAACATATATATTAATTTGGATCACTTTCACTTAGTTTTCATATTTATTTTTTATTATTTCTCAAACTGTCCTCATTTGTTGAAATCAGGCATACTGATCTCTTTAAATATTTATTTGTAATAAAATCAAGGTATTTAATTCTTAAATTTATATAATAAATATATAATTACATGAATTAACTTTCATAAAAATTTCAGCAATAAATATTAACATTATATATTTATTTTGACATTTTCACTGTGCTGGACAGTGTTGTGTAATCAGGAGCAGCCTTAATCACGTTAATTTTAAACCATACTTATGTCATCCAAAAATCATATTTTATTTTTTTCGAGTAATAATCACGATATTTTATACATCATATCAAAATTTTAGGTCAAAAATACATCTAAAAAAAATATTAAAAATCATTTACGACAGCTGATCTTGTCACCCGTTTTACCCTGTTTAAGTTAATATTCTCAGATGTTTAATTTGCAACCTGCTTAATATTTTAAGCTAGAAATTTGTTCGTTCCTTAATGATCATATAATGAAGTTATAAAAAAAATTTCATGGCAAAAATCGTTCGTTTACTATCTCGTTCATATTTTTGTTTCTAATATCACATATTCATCCATTAAATAACTTAAATAAAATACAACTACCATTATTTTATAATTCCAGCAACTATATACATATAATCCAGCTGCTGAATTAATATATACATTAATTATATCCATTAACGTTCAGTAGGGTAGAGCTTCTGCATATAATTAAACAAAGTCAGAATTTAAGCATGGAACAGGATAGCATTTTCAGAGTTTAATTAAAATCATGAAAAAAAATCATGCTTAATTAATAAAACGGTATATGAATGTCC
Source organism: Annona cherimola (assembly GCA_030490835.1). NCBI lineage: Eukaryota > Viridiplantae > Streptophyta > Magnoliopsida > Magnoliales > Annonaceae > Annona > Annona cherimola. Next base: position 48,790,691 of record CM059972.1, read on the forward strand.
AGCAGCATATAGATTAAAATTCTATTTAATGCAAAATATTTATGTATGAACGATAAAATATATTTACAACATGTGTTTTATATTTATTAATCAATGTTCTGCATAGATTGTTAAAATTATCAAGATCAAAATATCATACGTATAAATTATATAATCATCCAGCAGGTGGTTTTAAAATCGAAACTGAAATCTTTTAAATAGGGGACGAGATGAGCATCATATCTGAAATAATAATTAAGTAAATAAAATATGTTGATGTAAAGAATGAAGAAGAATGCCTGGAGTGCTGGTTGGTTTGATGCTGCCGTCCACGCCTTTCTCTTTCCTGTTAATGTACTGCACGTCCAGCATTTTGTTTCCTTCAGCAGCCTCTTTTTATACTTCCCGTATGCGGTTTACCATGGTTGGGTTTCCTTTCCTTTTCTCTAGTTTCACCGCTACAGCTGTTGGCTTATTAATAATTGAGCGTAAATAATTACAGGTGTTTGCGTTTTATCAATCCAGCAGGGTCAAAACATGACTGTTTAATTTTCAGCAATACGGCTGTCCACATTACGTGTACCGGACATTCTTGCTACCGTTCACATTTTTTTTAAAACGGTAAATTCCAATGTTAACAAATTAAATCATAAATGCCTACATACACACTTCTATATTATGAAAATTTTTCTTATTAATATATATCCAATTGCTCACAAAATGTACCTTTTAGAATTTTGAAAAAAATTTCTATTTTATTTTAATTAACTAATTCATATTTGGATAAAAATCTCCTTTTTAAACTTTTGGAGACATGTTTTCCAAAATTTCATTCCTTCATTAAATTGGGCATATTAAAATAGGCTTACCCATAAAATTTCACCTCAATTGGAGCAAAGTACATATTTTAATTTAATTAAAATCCTATTTTGGTATAAAATTTCATTTTAAAAACTTGTAGACATGTTTTTCAAAATTTAATCCATTCATTATGTAGGGTATATTAAAATAGGCTTGCTCCAAAAGTTTCATCTCAAACAATCTTATATTCATTAAGATATAAAATAACTAAATAATTATATAAAGAGTACCGATCTTTTCCGACCGGCCGGAAATCCGGTCAAAAAATATATTTTTTTGGTTTTTTTTTTGAAAATATTTTTATAAACATGTTAATCTAATTATATTTAATCTATAAACCAAGTTTTATCATTTTTGGATATGTATATATATTTATTTTGAATTTTTAAATACAGGGGTATTTAAGTCATTTTAAATTTTCTTAAAATGACTTAAATACCCCTGTATTTAAAAATCCAAAATAAATATATATACATATCTAAAAATAATAAAACTTGGTTTATAGATTAAATATAATTAGATTCACATGTTTATAAAATTATTTTTCAAAAAAATACAAAAAAATACATTTTTTGACCGGTCGGAAATCAGGTCGTAAAAGATCATTCAGCTTATATAAAAATAATAAAATATTAACGTAAACTCCTTTACGTGCATGTTGTGCATGAATTGCTTTTGGGCACGTTTTCTGATGCACTCAAGTTAGGTAATTTAATTAACTACTTTTCATAATCTGATCCGTCTAGATTAGAGAGCACATAATTTAGTACTTTCTATTAAATTTTCTTATCCATCTGAGTTATACATACTTAGATCTAATGAAAACAACGAGGATAAATATAAGCCCTTAATTAGAGCCCCTAATTAGCCAAAAAATTTCCATTTATTTTTATTTTGTTGGAAACAATGTTTAAAACAATAAAAATTGACCAAATCTTGAGTTTTGATGATTAACAAGAACTAATTTTGAGTATATAAAAGGTACTAATGTGTTTGCTAAATGTTTAAGGAAAGTAAAGAGGTCAAGTCGATCTCCAAGTCGACTTGGACTTCGACTTGGGTGAAGTCGATCCCAAAGTCGACTCAAATATCGACTTGAGAATGAATCCCAAAAGGCAACAGGTGAAGTCGCAGGTCAAGTCGACTCCACTTGCGACTTGGGAAGTCAAGTCGCAGACGAAGTCGACTCCAGCATCGACTTGGAGTATCCAGAGTTGAAAAGTGGAAACGAACATAATGAAGTCGCAAACGAAGTCGACTCCAGGTGCGACTTGGGTGAAGTCGCAGGCCAGGTCGACTCCATCCACGACTTGAGATGTTCAAACTTCAAAGATGCAGTTTTCAAGCTATTCAAGAGGATTTATCACTCAAGTCCAAGGAATCAAGATGAAAAACAAATGAGTCAAATTCAAAGTCAAGATTCATGTTCTACATCAAATCAAGTCTATCAAGCTCAAAGACAAAGATACAAGTATGATTCAAACAATGTCTATCAAGACTACATAAGTCAAATATGCATGAATCATCTAAGCAAGAATCAAGCTTTCCCAAAACTCATAAGAATCAAGCCAATCCAAGATAGAAGAACACAACTTGAAGATCAAAGCAGGTTCAGCAAAACCCGAGCCAAGTCGCAGGCCAAGTCGACTTCAGGATCGACTTGGGTCGAAGTCTGAAGTCAAGTCGACCAAGCCTAAGACTTGGGAATCCGAAGAACTGGAGTCGCAGACGAAGTCGACTCCAGATGCGACTTGGGTAGCCAAGTCGCATCCCAAGTCGACTCCACCTTCGACTTGGGTATAACGTTCAAATTTTCGAACGTTGGAGCTCATTTATTACGCGCCAACAACCTCCACAACGTTCATATTTTTCTCCCTCTATAAGAGGACCCTCAAATGAACGAGAAAACACAACAAGATAACACAAGACACTACTACAAAGTTCAAAGAGAGAAAAGAAGTAAAAGAAAGGTTTCCTATTTGCTTTTCTCCATTGTTGAGTGGTCCGTATACATTCTAAGGAAGAAGAAAGCTTCAAGTTGCTAGCGCCTTCATCAATATTCATCCAAAGCTGCTTCTACAACTTCTTCCTCATGCTAAATCTGCCTACACAAATCTGTAAAGTGTAGTTTCATTTATTTCATTGTCTTGTTGTATAAATCTTGATTTAGCTTGGGTAGCTAAGATCAAGTATATGCAAAGTAGGGTGTGATTGGAGTGAGACTCATCACCTACTTGTGCAGTGAGTTGTATATGCCCCCTAGAGCTAGAATCTAGAAGAGAGCAAGCGGCTCTAGTTGTATATGCCCCCTAGAGCTGGAATCTAGAAGAGAGCGGTGACTCTAAGTGTATTCGTGGAATACATAGTGGAACCCAAGTCACAACAGAGTGTGAGTTTGGAAGAGTGGAGTAGGGAAGGTTTGCCCGAACCACTATAAATCTTGTGTTATATTTCTTTTTACTGCTTTATCTTTATTGCTCTCTAGCTCTTTTCAAAAGGGGATTAATTACTCAAGGGGTTAAGTCTTTATTTACCAAAGATTTTTAAAGAACCCAATTCACCCCTCCCCTCTTGGGTTTTGCCACTAACTCGGGACCAACAAGTGGTATCAGAGCAGGTCTTTGAGTTTACCAAAGAGATCTTATCAAAATGGCATCCCAATCTACTTCCGTTCCCGCTTTTGCTGAAGGCCAATCCTTTACAAGGCCACCGTTGTTTGATGGGAACAATTTTGGATATTGGAAGCTTCGTATGAAGCAACTCATCATGGCTACCGACATGGACTCTTGGATTGCTATCCAAGATGGAGTAACCTTGCCTACCGATGAAAGAGCTTCCAAATGGACCGATGAGGAAGTAAGAATTGTTAAGAGCAACGCCAAAGCTATGAACTCTTTATTTTGTGCTCTTACTGCTCCTGAATATGATAGAGTATCCTCTTGCTTGACCGCCAAAGAGATATGGGATACGCTAACCTCTATCTATGAAGGAACTTCTCAAGTCCAAGGGACGAGAAGAAATATTTTGATTGGAGAACTAGAAAATTTTAGAATGCTAGAAACAGAAAATATTTCTGAAATGTTTGCTAGATTCTCAAAAATTACTAATGCTTTAAAAGGTCTTGGAAAGGCTATATCTGAATCTAAGCAGGTTATGAAAAATTTGAGAGCTCTTCCCGAGTCATGGACTCCAAAGATCACTGCGATAGAAGAAGCCAAGGATCTTAACACATTAAAGCTTGAAGACTTAATTAGCTCACTCATGTCACATGAGCTAATCAAGAGAAGAAATGAAGATCAACATAGGGGCAAAAGAGCAATCGCCTTGAAAGCCGCACAAGACACTGACGATACCTCCTCTTCTCAAAACGACGACGAGATTGCCCTACTCACAAAACGTTTCAAAAAATTTGTGAGAAAAGGCAAAAATTTCAGAGGTTTCAAAGAAAGAACTCCCAAAGAGAAGAAGAAAGAATCGACCAAATGTTACCGATGCGGCGGTTCGGGACATATGCAAGCTCAATGTCCAACTCCCGAAGAGAGCAAGGCAAAAGAACAAAGAAAGGATCGAGGGGACAACAAAAGATTCCAAAAATACAAAGGTAGAGGCATGTACGTAAACGATGAGGAATCTACAACGAGTAACTCCTCAACCGACGAAAACGAGGCGGAAGAATGTGCGAGAATTTGCTGCATGGCACAAATCGAACAAGAAGAACGAATTACCTCAACAAAATGCACAAGCGATGAAGAGGTAAGTTCCAAACTCTCCCATTCTAAATCAAGTTTTTCTTCCTTTCAAGAATGCCTCAAATGTATTGAATTAGATGAGCTACAAACTGCATATGATTCATTATATGAAGAAATGAAGAAATTAGGAAGCAAGTTTACAATTAAGAAAAGACAATGTGATGCAACAATAATTGTAAATGGTAAACTTGCAGAAAGATTAGACAAATTGAAAGATGAAAATGATCTGCTGAAAAAGGAGAACAAATCATTAAATGAATCATTAGCTAAGTTCTCTAATCCAGGAGAAAGTGTCAAAATATTTTTGAATATGACCTCCCAAACACATAAAAGAGGTCTTGGGTATCATACATTTGAGCAAGGAGAAAGTAGCAAATCAAATGTACAAATACTTGAGAAACATCAAACTAAAAATGCATCTATGTACAAGCCACAAAAGAAAAATTTTAAGTGGACTAGAAGACCAACATTTGAACCATTGCATACTTGGAGGCCTACTCCAAGATTACCTATGGCTTGTAATTTCTGCAATAAATTGGGTCATAAGACTTACAAATGTAATTTTAAGAAATTATATGACCGCGGTGCAAAATTAGTTTGGGTTCCAAGGAACACAAGATTTGGGCTTTCCAAGTTAGAACAACAAAGATTAATATATATTACTAACCCAAATGGACCCATAAAATGGGTACCAAGGAGATAAGATTTATTTGCTTATTTTTCAGACATGTCTTAAGGCAAAGGCAAACAATGAATGGTTTATGGATAGCGGTTGCTCAAGGCATATGACCGGTGAAAGAAATTTGTTTCACAAACTTAAGCCTTGTAATGATGGAATGGTTGCCTTTGGCAATAATGAAAAAGGTAAAATTAAAGGTAAAGGAAATATACATAGTATTTCAAATGCATGCATGGAAGATGTTTTGTTTGTTGAAGGACTCAAACACAATTTAATGAGCATTAGCCAATTATGTGATAAAGGATACAAAGTTGTGTTTGAATCATCTATATGTAATGTATTTGATGGAGAGCATATCATGTTTAGTGGTAAAAGACATGGAAATGTATATTTGGTTTCACTTGATGAATTGAATGGTCAATGTCTAATGGCCATTGATAATGATCCATGGGTTTGGCATAAAAGGCTTGGACATATAAACATGGGAAACATAAAAACCCTATGGAAAAAGAGTTTGGTAGAAGGATTACCAAGATTGAAATATGACAAAGACAAGATTTGCAAGGCATGTCAATTATCAAAACAACCCAAGATGCCTTTCTCTACCAAAAAGGAAATTTCCACCACTAAGCCACTTGAATTGCTACATATGGATCTATACGGGCCATCCGACATTCTAACCATTGGTGGAAAGAAATATGTATTTTTCATAGTTGATGATTTTTCAAGATTCACATGGATAATTCTCTTAGCTAGTAAAGATGAAGCCTTCTCTATGTTTGCAACTTTTGTAAATTTGGTGCAAAATGAAAAACAAAGTACTATTGTGACCATAAGAAGCGATCATGGTGGCGAATTCGAAAACAAACGATTCATGGAATTTTGCAATGAAAAAGGAATTCACCACACATTTTCTGTACCAAGAACTCCACAACAAAATGGAGTAGTAGAAAGGAAAAATAGAACTATACAAGAGATGGCTAGAACTATGCTAAATGAGAGCAATCTATCCAAGAAATTTTGGGGTGAAGCTGTAAGTACAGCTTGTCATGTATTGAATTGTGTCACCATTCGAGCAATCTTGAAAAAGACCCCATATGAACTATGGAAAGGAAGGAAACCGAATATCTCTTATTTTCATGCTTTTGGATGTACATGTTATGTCTTGAACAATGGAAAAACTAACTTGGGAAAGTTAGATGCTAAAAGTGATGAGGCTATATTTCTCGGATATTCATCAAATAGCAAAGCATATAGAGTTTTCAATAAACGAAACTAAGTTGTTGAAGAATCCATACACGTTGTATTTGATGAAATTAACCAAACTCCGAGAAAGGAGGATGAACTGAGTGATGCAGATGAAACAAAAGGCAAAGAACAATCAAAGGAACTCGAGCTCAAGCCAGAAAATCTCATGGAGGAAGAGGTAAGTGAAGGTAATGATTCTTACAAACCCCCAACTGATTTGAAGTTCAAAAATGCTCATCCAATTGAACAAGTTATTGGAAATATATATGAAGGAGTGAAAACTAGAAGATCAAAACAAAACGTTTATGGTCAATATGCCTTTGTATCTAAAATTGAACCAAATACCATTGAACAAGCTCTCAGTGATGAACATTGGATTATTGCAATGCAAGAAGAGCTAAACCAATTCGAAAGGAACAATGTATGGCATTTAGTTCCTAGACCAAATAATCACACTATCATAGGTACTAAATGGATATTTAGGAACAAATTAGATGAAAGCGGACTCGTAATTAGAAAAAAGGCAAGATTAGTAGCCAAAGGGTATTCCCAAGAAGAAGGAATTGATTTTGAAGAATCATATGCACCCGTGGCTAGATTAGAAGCCATACATATTTTACTAGCATTTGCTTCTCATATGAATTTCAAATTGTTTCAAATGGATGTAAAAAGTGCATTTTTGAATGGCTATCTGAATGAAGAAGTATATGTTGAACAACCCCCTGGCTTTGGAGAAAAGAATCAATCAAAGTATGTCTATAAATTGACCAAAGCATTATATGGACTAAAACAAGCTCCAAGAGCTTGGTATGAAAGATTGAATAAATTTTTGATTGACCATGAGTTTCAAAAGGGGAAAGTAGACACTACTCTGTTCATTAAATATAAAAATAAAAACATTTTAATTGTGCAGATTTATGTTGATGACATAATATTTGGTGCTACTGACGAAAAACTTTGTCAAGAGTTTTCTAAGATAATGCAGAGCGAATTCGAAATGACTATGATGGGAGAATTAAATTTCTTCCTTGGACTGCAAATCAAGCAACAAAGTGAAGGAATATTTCTAAATCAGTCCAAATACGCCAGAGAGATGCTCAAGAAGTTTGGAATGCAAAATAGCAAAGGAGCAAACACTCCAATGAGCTCTACAATCAAGATCGATGCGGACGAAAATGGTAAAAGTATCAAACACTTTATAGAAGCATGATAGGATCCTTGCAATACTTAACTGCTTCTAGACCCGATATCCTATTTAGTGTTTGTATGTGCTCTAGATTCCAAGCATGTCCAAAAGAATCACATCTACTTGCTGTAAAAAGAATTTTTAAATATTTGTTAAAAACTACAAATCTTGGACTATGGTATCCAAAGGGGTCAACCTTTGATCTAATCGGCTATTCGGATGCAGACTTTGTCGGATATAAAGTAGATAGAAAAAGTACCAGTGGAACTTGTCAATTTCTTGGACATATGCTAGTTTTATGGCATTTAAGAAAACAAACAAGTGTTGCACTATCTACTGCGGAAGCCGAATACATAGCCGCCGGTAGTTGTTGTGCCCAATTACTTTGGATGAAACAACAGTTGAAAGACTATGGTATTGATTATGTTGATATTCCTATTAGATGTGATAATACAAGTGCAATTTGTTTGACTAAAAATCCTGTATTGCATTCTAGAACCAAACATATTGATGTGAGACATCATTTTATTCGTGAACATGTTGAAAATCATGATGTGTGCTTAGAATATGTGAAAACAGAGGATCAAATTGCTGATATCTTTACCAAACCTCTAGCTAAAGAATCATTTTACAAGATTAGGTATGATATGGGGATGATAGAGCTAAATTAGGAAAAATTAAAACAAGAAATCAAAATTTGAAAAAGGCAAACTGATGAGTCAAGTCGACTCCGCCAAGTCGACTTGGGAAAGTGAAGTCGACTCCGCTTCGACAGCAAAGTCGACTCCACGGGGTCGAAGTCGACTCCGCACTATGTGCGAAGTCGACTCCAGGGAACCGAAGTCGACTTCGCCTAGGGCAAAGTCGACTCCGCGCACGACGTTTCGCATTCGGCCGACTCTCCTCTCTATTTCTTCTCTTCTCTTTCTTTTCTTCCTCATTTCCCTCCAACCTTTCCATTTCCTTTCTTTTTCCCTTTCTCCCTCTCCGGCGACAGCCTTTTCTCCGGCGATTTCTCCCTTGTCTCCAGCAAATCGTCACACACACTATCTCTCTTTCACTCCCTTTCATTCTCTTTATCTCTCACTCCCTCAGTTTCCTTTTCTTTCTCTTTCTCTTCCACACTATCTCTCAAACTCTCTCTCTCTCTCTCACTCGCATTCCCTCTCAGATCCATAAAGTCCAAACTCCAAATGGCACCAAAGAAAGCCGTATCAAAACCATACCCCAAACGGGTTCCCACACAACCACAACCTTCATCTCAACCAAAAGAAGTTCCTAGAAGAACTAGGACTCCATCGAAAAGAGCCAGAGAGGAACCATCAACTTCGACGGGTAAACGGGTTCTATTCCAAACCTCCACTCAATCATCTGATCAAGCACCCAGGTCGGAAAATCAACAACAAACCTCACAGAGCACACAATCCGGGACAAGCAGAAGGGGCACTGCAACTGGGAAAGCCCAAGTATTGAAGATGCCCACTACCTACTTCAAAACCGAGCTCCAACATAGCCGTTTCTACAAAAAGTTCTACGAACGGAAGGTATTCATACCCAAGATTATAGATTTCAATTTCTTGAAAGAATATGGATCCGACATAGAAGATCTATTGGATTTTCAAGGATGGACAAATTTGCTAAAGGAGGACGAAAGGGTCTATCCAGATCTTACTCGAATGTTTTATTATCTATGGGATGAAGAATACTTTGGAACCTTCGTCAAAGGAGTAGAAATAGATATTGGAATCGGGATAATTTCAGGTCCGACTGACATAATGAGTCATTTGGGACACATACTTGAAGTCCCGTATGAGGATGAGCCTATTCCAGAAGACCTCACTTTGGATCAAATGTATAATCAGCTCACCCGGAGCAACAAGTACCATCCGGGAATCAAATTCCTTCGGTACATGGATCTTTCACCCAGGCTACGAGTGCTCCGACTTCTCATTGCCCACTGCATCTACCCAAAGGGCGGTGGAAGAAACCAATTAAATCCACAAGAAGCAGGGATACTATGGAAAGTGGCCAACAGGGTCAGGGTGAGCTTACCAAAACTATTTCTTGAAGCCTTGGCATCTCGAAAGGATAACCCACGAGGAGTCCTCCCTTATGGCACGTGGATCACAAAGATCCTTGAATTCTTCAAAGTGGATATTGAAGGCGAGCCTTTCGAAGTGCTCAAATCCACAAATGCCATAAATAAAGCTCTCATACAAAGAATGAAGATCAATCTGCTTGAACTAAGACATGAAGCTTCAGAAGAAGAGCAAGAAGACAATGCACAAGCTGAGGGGGAGCAACCTCCCGCGGCACCACCTGCTCAAGAGGAGCCAGCATCTCCCATATCTCATGGATCCTATTCTCCACAAAGGTCCGCTGCAAGAGAACAGGTGCCTCCAACCTCTTCTGAGGAGGTCACCCTAAAGGATTTAAAAGATGAAATTGTTGCTATGAGGGCAGAAATGGGTTATCAAGAAGACCGGATGACAAGTCTTATCACCGGCGTTCACAATGCCCTCGAGGATATGCACTCCCGGCAAGACAGAATTGAGCGGGAAATGCGGACTATCCGCTATCATCTTGCCTCAGGCCGACATAAGAAGAAACCCATGCCTGAACTCGATCCTTACGAATCAGGATCAGTTCATAAAGAAGCAACTCCAGATCACGCTTCTCTTGTTTACTCATCGGCCCATCATTGTCCTCTCGAACCAATCTTATATCCGATCTCTCAATTTCAATTCACAAAATCATTAAGAGTTGATCGATTTTTGATAGATTTTTGATAGTTTGACAAAAAGGGGGAGATAGAATAGGTGAGTTGAGTAAAATTTTCTTTTGGGTTGGGTAGTTTTGTATCTAGGTTTCATTTTTGTTTTGTATTGCATTTTGTAAAAATGAAACTTGATATATATATATGCTTTTGATGAATGTTATGTTTGCTTAATATGTTATGCTTGATTAATAAAGTATTCAACATGATTTGCTTGAAAGGTATCCAATATGCCAAAATGATATAATGGTTGAAATTTCAAAAAGCTCTGACCTATAAGACAAATGCTCTGTTTTTCAAAAGACATATGAACATGATTAATGCTTGAAAGGTATCAACTCAAATGAAGTTTTGTCAATCATCAAAAAGGGGGAGATTGTTGGAAACAATGTTTAAAACAATAAAAATTGACCAAATCTTGAGTTTTGATGATTAACAAGAACTAATTTTGAGTATATAAAAGGTACTAATGTGTTTGCTAAATGTTTAAGGAAAGCAAAGAGGTCAAGTCGATCTCCAAGTCGACTTGGACTTCGACTTGGGTGAAGTCGATCCCAAAGTCGACTCAAATATCGACTTGAGAATGAATCCCAAAAGGCAACAGGTGAAGTCGCAGGTCAAGTCGACTCCACTTGCGACTTGGGAAGTCAAGTCGCAGACGAAGTCGACTCCAGCATCGACTTGGAGTATCCAGAGTTGAAAAGTGGAAACGAACATAACGAAGTCGCAAACGAAGTCGACTCCAGGTGCGACTTGGGTGAAGTCGCAGGCCAGGTCGACTCCATCCACGACTTGAGATGTTCAAACTTCAAAGATGCAGTTTTCAAGCTATTCAAGAGGATTTATCACTCAAGTCCAAGGAATCAAGATGAAAAACAAATGAGTCAAATTCAAAGTCAAGATTCATGTTCTACATCAAATCAAGTCTATCAAGCTCAAAGACAAAGATACAAGTATGATTCAAACAATGTCTATCAAGACTACATAAGTCAAATATGCATGATCATCTAAGCAAGAATCAAGCTTTCCCAAGACTCATAAGAATCAAGCCAATCCAAGATAGAAGAACACAACTTGAAGATCAAAGCAGGTTCAGCAAAACCCGAGCCAAGTCGCAGGCCAAGTCGACTTCAGGATCGACTTGGGTCGAAGTCTGAAGTCAAGTCGACCAAGCCTAAGACTTGGGAATCCGAAGAACTGGAGTCGCAGACGAAGTCGACTCCAGATGCGACTTGGGTAGCCAAGTCGCATCCCAAGTCGACTCCACCTTCGACTTGGGTATAACGTTCAAATTTTCGAACGTTGGAGCTCATTTATTGCGCGTCAACAACCTCCACAACGTTCATATTTTTCTCCCTCTATAAGAGGACCCTCAAATGAACGTGAAAACACAACAAGATAACACAAGACACTACTACAAAGTTCAAAGAGAGAAAAGAAGTAAAAGAAAGGTTTCCTATTTGCTTTTCTCCATTGTTGAGTGGTCCGTATACATTCTAAGGAAGAAGAAAGCTTCAAGTTGCTAGCGCCTTCATCAATATTCATCCAAAGCTGCTTCTACAACTTCTTCCTCATGCTAAATCTGCCTACACAAATCTGTAAAGTGTAGTTTCATTTATTTCATTGTCTTGTTGTATAAATCTTGATTTAGCTTGGGTAGCTAAGATCAAGTATATGCAAAGTAGGGTGTGATTGGAGTGAGACTCATCACCTACTTGTGCAGTGAGTTGTATATGCCCCCTAGAGCTAGAATCTAGAAGAGAGCAAGTGGCTCTAGTTGTATATGCCCCCTAAGCTGGAATCTAGAAGAGAGCGGTGACTCTAAGTGTATTCGTGGAATACATAGTGGAACCCAAGTCACAACAGAGTGTGAGCTTGGAAGAGTGGAGTAGGGAAGGTTTGCCCGAACCACTATAAATCTTGTGTTATATTTCTTTTTACTGTTTTATCTTTATTGCTCTCTAGCTCTTTTCAAAAGGGGATTAATTACTCAAGGGGTTAAGTCTTTATTTACCAAAGATTTTTAAAGAACCCAATTCACCCCTCCCCTCTTGGGTTTTGCCACTAACTCAGGACCAACATATTTTTCCATAAGGTCTGTAAATTTAAACAATTATACTTAGTATAATTCAGAATTTTGAAATTCCGTCTCGAAATATTTGTAAAAATTTATTTTCATAGCTAATCTTTGTGGGATCATAAATTCCCCTCCATTTTCTTATAAATTCCAAATATAACCTTTGTAAATTCCAATTAAGTCCCCTTTTTGTCTCCACTCTTGTCAAAATTACCAATCAATCATCTTTTCTAAATTTACAATTTAATCTTACTTTGTAAAATTGTAATTTGGTCTTTTCGTGATTATTGCTAATCCCACTTCGCTTAATTATTTTTCCACTAATTTTCATTTCCCATATGGGTTACACTTGAGCCCTTCATTTTATGAGATTTTCGATTTTATCCTTAGACTATTTCAAGTTATATTTATTAAGCTTAAAAATTTGGGGTTTCACACATATCAACAGAAAGAATTTTTTGAGCCCGTCGACATGAAAACTAGGTTTGCTTAGTTGATATCATTTTCAATATCAAAATCCACTATTTTTGCATATTTTGGGATAGTTGAAGTTCTACGCAATTTTTTTATTGCTTTTAGTGAATCACCTAGTTTATTACTTTAAGTAAAAGGTGTGCAAGTGAGTGGTTTGCATTTTTCATATATTCGTGAGCATGTGGATGTGCTGCTTGTGGGTAACGTTTTGGTTTAAGCTGTTCCATTATTTTGTTGTGGCTAAGAGTTTAAAGTAGTGGAGGAGGAGTTTATGGACTGCACTTGTGGTATCAATAATATGGCTTCAAACTTGAGTTGGATTGTTTGAGAAGAGCTTTTATGGAATATATTTTGGATGTAGAATCCTAGAAATTTGAGCTTGCAGTGCACTTTTCAATATTGTGCTGCTTGATTTCTTCCTTCTTCTTATTTGTGACATCGCTCTCAACTGAGCTCTCTTGTCATACACTATCCTTATCAGCAAGTTATTTGATGTTGGACGCCTCATTTATCATCATGTATTAAGTATTGCAAAGGCAACCAATGCACATTTTTTATCAGTAGAGGAAGAAGAAGGATAAGAGAGCGATGGAGATAATGAGCATCCTTTCCATCTTGTGGCGCCCCGAACCGGGGTGCCTAGAAACCTTACTCAAGGACCGTTTTTGATTGGTAAACGTGATTCAGGATTGTTGCCCGGATCACACGGTGGGTTCTTAATTGGATCTCGTCCAAAAAAAAAATTTTCATTTCTTTTATCCATCATCATTTCATGTCTTTGCATTCCACACCATTCATCTTATAAGCGACAATACACTTGCAATCAATTGTACATGTCATTCATAACATATTAACTTGTCTCTTTTACATTAAAGGTCCTCTTGACCTAACATGTCTTTTTCATTCCATGTCAATAATAAGGATCCATCAACTCTTAGCATGCAAGCACTTATCTTTTTAGGCATTCCGTGGCACCCCGAACCGAGACGTCACTTCCTTACCTCAAGTTCCTATCGATTGGTAAATGTGAATCAGGATTGTTGCCCTGATCACGCTGTGGGTTCTTAATTAGAATACGTCCAAATTTTTTTTCGTTTATTCATCTGTCATCATTCATAATCTTGACATAACAATCATCACACATTGTGACATTTCACTTGTAATAAAATTCATCATTTCATTCATAGCATATTTACATGCCTATCATTATGCACTCAATCATTGTACACATCATAATTGCATACATTCATTCATTGACTCACATGGAACTTAGAATTCTAACTAAGTTCATATACACAAACACATAACATCTTTTCATGCCTTTCTACAGTGAAAGTTTCCTTGACTTAAGCATCACATTTTACATCCATACATTCAATCTTTGAATCATATAGAACTTAAAATTCTAATTAAGTTCACATATACATTAGCTTACCTTATCACATTCATGCTTTTCTATTCCTGATAGCCCACGGGCTATCATCAAGTACCTTTCTTCACGTCTTAGGTTCGCAACCTTCTGAGTTTCCTCGGTATCTGTCTAAGGGTTGGGAAAACAAAACATGAGTGACAACTCAGTAAGCAAGCATTTTATCTTTAGGGCAAGGCTTCCTTGAAAACCTTTTTCATAAACATCGGGAATACCTTTTTTTTTCCTGAGGACATGTATATGTCCTGAAATATCATCATGAAATCTTTTTCATTAAGCATTCATTCATAAAACCAGTTACAAGCCACGTGTAGGCCTGTTAAGGAAAAACATACACATTTTACCTTCTTTGATGGAATCCCTTTAATTCTTATATGAACATTTTCAATGTTCATAGACATTACATGAAATCATCGTTTGTCGGTAGACGTTTTACGTCCAAAACATTTTTCTTATAAATCCTTAGGCAAAGGAGACATCTCATGTCTCAAAACATCATTAACATAAACCATCATAAAAATCCTTTAGCCAAGAGACATTTTATGTCTCAAAACATTTTTCGTATAGCTTTCTTTGGCAATAGACATTCATATATCCTAAAACACTTTTTATTCCCAACACATTAACATTGGACATTTTCATGTCCATAAACCCTTATCATTTAGGTTCTTTAGAAAAGGACATTCTTATGTCCAATCCAAGTTTCACATAAATCTTTTCCATAATCCCCATCTTGGGGCTTATTTATAGCAAACAAGCTAAATAAAATAAATAAATCATTTTCATAAATGCATTTGCATAAAAACATTTCCTTTTATTCTCATTATTTACACTTTTGTGTAAATCACCCTCTCTTTTAAGGTAACTTATGCATATTAGTTCATAAAAATCCCTTTTAGGACAACTTTTTGTATAAATGTTTTTTTTATCCCAATCTTTAGGCTTTTGAAAAGCAAAATGTATGCAAATGCATTTCTTCCCATCCAGTAGTGACACTTAGCAAGTGCTCATGCTACCTTTTGGAATAGAATCCTTAACAACATGATAGCCCAACGGATGTTTATATATTCTACTCCCATCTCAAGGAGGGTGCCGCTGGCACTCCTGTCATCCCTTAGCGACTTGGCCTTATGTATAGTGGGCCCCGGTCATCCCAACCGTGCTCTACAACTTGCCTATTACTTGTACTGGTGCACCGTACGTTATTATGACAGACCACAGTCCGTTTGATTTAAAGAACCACAGATCACAGTCCATGTCCTTCTAAACCGGGATCACAGACCGCAACCTGCATCCATATGCACAAAAATCTTAGACCGAAGTCTATATTTAAGAATAATTTTCAAAAACACATCATAGACCGCAGTCCGTGTCAACTTGTAAGCGAGCCACCCACTTTAACAAGTTGTTATTTGAAATTCAGTTTTAAGATGACCTTCCTTAAGTTCCTTTAGAAACGTTTTGAGTAAAATATTTTGATAAACATTTGAAATGTTTGAGAAACAATACATCTTAAAATCCTTTTAATAAAATAATTTCAAATCCTTTGGATTTTCATAAATAAATCATATTTTTCTCTAATATTTGCTTGGTTTCCATTTCAGGACCTTTTGTTTACAAAAATTATGCAATTATGCTATCCCCTTGTCCATAACCTAAAAATTTAATAATTATCCACATATCAATCATTTTTAAATAAAGGGAAATTGCACAGTCTTTTGCATGATATTAAGTAACCTGAAATCAAACCAATTTATGAAATCAATCATAGGAGGTTGGTCATTCATAAATCCCTTTTTAACACATCCGTATAAACATTTTTAACATAGATTTCCTTGTCTAAAGGAAATCAAAACTTTTCGAACATCATTTCAATACATATGGACTATGTCCAAAACATCATTTATTATTTAATTATCTTGACCTAGCAAAACGAATCTTTTTCATCATTGTTTATCACGAGTTATTATAGAAATAACTCAAAACTCATTTACAAACAATATTTTGTGAAAAAGGATAAAATTTCTTTTTTCTTATAAAATGCTGTTGAACAATATCATATAGAACTTGCTTGCTTAAAAGCAAATTCTTAAAACCATCGGTATCAAACATGAAATCCTTAGAAAACATTACCATGGAGAACTTGCTTAGTCATAAGCAAAATTTCTCAATTCCATTGACATGATGCATTCCCATCCTTGGCAACACTTAGGATAAATTATTTATCTTAAGAAGTGTCGCTTGCTTCCCATGAAGCAAACCTTAAAACTTTTCATTAAAGTCATCATTTTTCAAAATTATGGGTTTGCATTAAAGCCGTCATATTCAAAACTTGTGCTTGTCCATTCAATAAAACATAAACATAAACATTTCAAATACAAACAAAAACATTTCAATCATATCAATCCCATGGAAAGAAAATGGCATTTTAGAAAGTTCGCTTGCTTACCTGAGATCGCTATAATCCCTTTTTCCTTCCATTCTTTTCCTTGCCTATACGCATAAAAATGACATTGCATTTATATTATATAATCTCATATGCTTGCACATAATTTAGTTTTCCAACCCATATATTTTCATTGACTATATGACCCACTTGTTTACAAGTCGGAGGTTTATACATAACAACGCAACTTGTGCATCATATTATCTATTCTATTCATTCTTAGTATCCTTACTTAGGATAGTTTTCAAGCATATCATGATCTTTCATTTATCTCAATGAAGTTTCATTATCCTTCATTTATCATTTACTTATCCATTTTTCATATTTCTTTCATTAGTGCTTACTTTAAGCACATGTTTAAGAGTTTAAGCTTCATATATCAATCCCAAATTTTGAGATTAACAAATATGATCAAAACAGCTCCTTGTTTACACGTTTCAACATATTTCCATCCATTTTGCATTTTAGCAAATCACATTAACTCATTACCCCTTTCCATCATTCATATCCTGCACTTAAACTCTCTTGAAGACACATATAATATGTGTTATGAAAAATTTTCCTAAACAGAAATATATTCACAAAATATATCATATTTTCATGCATTTTTGCGCAAAACCAAATTTCACAAGTCATTCATCACCCTTGCATATCTATTCCTTCTCATATGCCCATTTGGCAACATATACATAATGGATTTCATAAAATTTTCTAAGGCAGAGGTTTAATCCATATTTCAGCGGTTTAATTAGCCTTAATTACCACTGAATTTAGGGTATTTTTATGGGTTTTAAATCCACTTGCCATAGGTTTCCAAAACAGCTAGTTTGGAACCCATTTTTTTCACCCGTTTAACGTGTCTTTTGACACATAACCATAGGCAGTTATATAAATCCGAAATTTCAGAATATAATCCCACTTTTCTTAATAAATATTTAATTATTTAACACATATATCAATTTGGATCATTTATACATAGGTTTCATATTTCTTTATGATTTTTTTCTCAAACTATCCACATATGCTGAAATCAGGCGTACTGAAATCTCAAAATCTTGAATTAATATCAAATCAAGTATTTTTGATCTGAAATTTCTACAATATATTAATAACTACATTAATGAACCAAAATAAATATTTTCAGAATAAAAAAGTAAGAATTTATATTTATTTTGGCATTTTTACCTTGCTGGACAGCAGCATCCATTTTCAGTCAGCCTTAATCACGTAAATTATTGGGCATATTTATACGCATAAAAACCTAATTTTTAATTTTTTCCTGTGATCCTCAATATGTTTTATATATCCTGTAAAATTTCAGCCCAAAATTTCTTATATAAAATGTATTAAAAATCATTTTCTACAGCTGATCCTGTCACCCGTTTTACCCTGTTTGGGTTAATATTTTCGGATTTGTAATTTGCAAAGTGCTTATCCTTTTAAGATGAAAATTTGGTATTTCTTTAATAACCCCATAATTATTCTTTCAAAAAATTTTCATGCTAAAATTCATCCATTTAATATTCCGTTCATATTTTAGTTTACAACATCATATAATTTCCATATTTGAAGCATAAAATCAAAATAATCATATACTTACTTGATTAAATGGGTGATCTCTCCTTTTCCCCTTTCTTTTCCTTCTCTTTTCTTCCTCCTTGGTGGCCTAGGGCTGGGACATGAACACTGCCTTGGGGAGATGAGATTTCAGCACTTAGAATAATTTCCAAAAGCCAATCCATGTGAACGTGCATGCTCTTGTAGTGCTGGATTTTCCAGCTGTGGGCCCCACTTGTTGCTGCCAATTTTCCAAAACATTGAATGCATGCTTATCTCCCCTTATGTGCTGGTGAACTCACAGCCAAGTAAAATGCATTTTATCATTTTTTAAAAATCCACAAATCTGCATTAATCCAGGCCCTACATCTGTCCACCAAATCACGTCCACCATTGCTGCCTGTTTTCGTATTTTTTTCCAATTTTTAAAAATCCAAAAATATGGGTAATTTATACACCTAATTATCCCTTAATTCATATATTAATTTGGTGTAAATAATTTTAACAAAAACTGCAGCAACTTAGCATATCATTGCACGTCATTTGCATAAGACCAAGCTGTCCATTTTTGCACATTCAATGGCAGCTACTGTTCACGAATTTTCTTGAATTTTTTCACATAATTAAATACTTATTTATGCATCCCAACATGGCAGCTATATATATATACATATTTTATAAAATAAAAAATTCAAAAAATATGTAGCAACCAGCCCATGAACGTGCTTGCCTTGGACACCTCACCTATGCTCACTTGAGCACTCATAGCTTCATCAATTATGGACATTCATTGCTGGGATTTTATTTGGATATTTGCATTTTATATTAATGCATAAAATACCTTAGAAATGTGCTGCATTTTACACATCTTCTCCCATTAAAACCAAGCCATTATGCATTGTACTCTAGCATTAATGGAAAGGTACTTTTGAGGTGCATTAGTCAACCATGCTCACCTTTTCTAATACAGGAATTTTCTCCACATAATTTACTTAATCTAAACCTTCTAAAATGTGCATCTGATAATTTCATTCAACCATTTCAAATTTCATCTCAATCCGATTTTCCTAGCTCCCGTTATAGCCGTTTGAAGTTAACGGTTGAAATTGAAATATGATAAATAAATCATTATTCTCATTTCATCAATTTTCATAATCCAATAATCCCATAATACCAAGCCCAACATCATTAACTTCATTTCAAATTTCACTTGAATTCGCCTTACAGGCGTTGAGTTATGAATTTTCTAGTGTTTTTCCACTTAATTCCACAATTTCCATTTTAATCTCCATTAATTAAATCATGAAAATTAGACTAAACATTCATGCCACATTAGCATGTTTTAATCCTCATTATGCTCCTTCAGTCACCTTGGCTCATAATGGGCTCCGGCGATTAAATTTTTAATCACCATTCTTAGTGGAACCCTAATTGCAAAATATCATAAAATCCTAAAATTATCCAAAAATTCCATTTAATCATATATAAGTCACATGTACCTGTTCAATGCACACATTGCATCTTATTTAGGTTGGGGTTTCACACATTCCTTGTCTCTATCATATCATATCTATACAAGGATTTTAAATCTTTTACCTCGTCGATTATATAATACTTATGGTATCCTGAACATATGTACTAATAGTACCATATCCCTTAGGGCATTCGTTCATGCTTCCACATACAAAGGATTACAAACCTTTGGAAATTCCTTTTTCTTTTCTCAGCAAGAACATGTCATTCATCACTTGAATTTTCCCTGCACCTGTCTAAGGGAGGGAAAACAAAACATGAGTCGAAACTCAATAAGCAAGCATTTTTCTTTCATTTAAATGCATTTCTCTCCATTTAATAGAAGACACTTACCAAGTGATCAACTACCAACGGAGTAGAAACCTTTTTATAAAACCTTTCATAAAACATATGCTTGCAAACTTAACATGTAAACCTCTTTTTCATGGACATAAAAATATTTTTTATAAAACTTTCTTTCTCCAAGGACATTCTCATATCCTTAAAACATTTTTCATAAAACCTTTTCAAAACAAGCATATGCATCATGCATTACGTTTCTGTCCATTTGGTAGGTGACACTTACCAAGTAATCACCCTTTCCTCCTTAGGAGAGAAACTCTTTCATTAGATAGCCCGCTAGCTGGGTGGCTATCCATTCCTTCTCCCATTTCAGGGAAGGCGCCGCCGGCATTTCGCCTTTTGAAGCGATTTGGCCTATGTAGAGGGGACTCATCTTGCAACTGTGTCCGGTCTGCATATCCTCTACAGTAGACCTAGTACATAACTCATGTGCACATTCCTTTCTTCACATTCTTATGCTAGCATGCTTTAATAAAACTTCACAGACCCTAGTCTGTGACTTTTCCTTTTCAAAACTTAATGCTAGCATGTCATTCCAAAATAGTATAGACCTTGGCCTGTATTCCCTTTTATAACTTGAAAACTTGGCACAGCCCAAGTTAACAAGTTAATAAAAATATTTTGAAAGGATGACCAACCTTAAATAATTTTATAAATATTTAAATAACACATTTCTAAATCATTTGAAATATTTGAAGGAAACTTTGGGAAATAGTAAATTCGAAATATTGCTAAAATATTTATAATAATTTTTTATCGGTAGAACAATTTTGAAAAACATTTTAATATTTGAAAATAAAAGAGTTTGTAAACATTTTTCTTCCCATTTCTGGGTTTTCCATGAACAAAGGATACACAAACACATAATTCATTTTTCATACGATATTATATTCTTTGTCCACATGCCACATGGGTTACTTCTATATGAAGGTAAGCTTATATGATCCTTTGGTCATTACTGTTTAAAAAAAAGTCGTCATTCCAATCGATTATCAGTTGGCCTTCCTTAAATCCCTTTCAAAGCATTTTAATAAATCATTTCAAATTCGTTCGATAAAACCAAATATTATTTTGAAAATCAAAATTTTCCTTTCTCCTTCATAATGCAACCATTTCTACATTTTTCCTCATTTTCATAAGGATTTGCTTATGATAAAGCAATTTCAACATTTTTCATGGTTGCAATATAAAAACATATAAAATCATTTTCAAAAAGTTTGCTTGCTTACCTGTGGCGATCCTTTTGCCCTTCCATTCTTTCCTTGCCTTTTCCTAGATAGTAAACATGACTACCTTATATATTTTCGTCTTGTGTTGTGCTTGTATGCCTTGTTTTTTTTCAATTCACATATACGTGTCATATGGTTTTAGTCCCATATGGTCCATAACACATTAACTTGAAATCATTCTTTCTTTGGAATGCAAATCCATCTTCACCCTTGTCATTGGTCACACACACACACACACATATATATTGACTTACTCGTAAGTCTTTTGATAACCACATCACTATATAATCTTAGTTAGTGGTTCTTCATTCATCATTTCTTTCATTCCATCCTTATATTCATAATACAAATATTAATCTTAACTTTTCTTCAAAATCACGTTGTTCACTGTTCATTATTACTGTAGCAGGTTACTGTTCACAATATTGAAAGTTACTGTTCATGGGTTCCAAAAATTGACATTTTCTTCAAAGATAAAAAATACCATGACATAGCTTATGTTTAGTATATCATGGAAAAATTCATAAATTTTGAATTTATCATCATTAACTTGGGCAATTAAATCATTTTCTCCATATACTAAAATTCATCATAATTTCACTTAGGCATAATCCTTAAGTCCAAAAATATGAGATTAATATATCATCATTCCAACATCATAACTATCATAAACATTCATCTCAAATCATCATTTAGCAATATTGGAACATTATTTACTCATTTTATGCATGATTTTCCCGAGTGCTTTATCCTTGCTTCAAATTTTTGATGTTTTGGCATAATTCCGATTCAGCAGCATAACTAAACTTATTTTCTTATGCTTAGGCATTATCTAAGCATGGTTTTACCCCACTTAACATTCAAAATAAATTTGAGTAGAATCTCCTTACCTCAAGTGGAGAATTCTCTTCCTACTTGGCTCTTTCTCTCTCTTTCCTTCTCTCCTTCTCTCTCTAGGCTTGGAACGAATTTGGGGTGGAAAGGCTTGAATTTTTCAAGCTTGGAGCTGTTTTGGAGTGCCTTTAGTCGTTCATAGCACCCCCTATTTATAGTTTTTTATTTTTTTATTAAATTATAATTTACCCCCTTGCTCAAGGTATTTAATTCTAAATATTTTTTCCAATTTCCATGATTTGTCTTAAGCAATGTGCAGCCCCCCTAGATACTATTCACTCCACCCTAGCTAGCCTATTTAATTAATAGTTTTTGATTTATTAAAATTAATTATTTTAAGCTAATTAAATCTCAACCGTTGATTCTTGATGAGGATGATTTTAGGCCATTGGATTTTGGCCCCAGAAGTCCTCCCCCTTGGAGTTTGTGCATTTATTTTTTTATTATTTGAGTAATTAAGATTAACTAAAAGTCAAACCTAATTTAATGAAAAAGTAAATTTGCTTTTTGATCCTCAAATGATGTTAAATCTTGACCCTTAATCCATGATTTTTGATAGATCTTGGATCACTCATCTTGTTCATCATAAGATTTTGGCCATCCGTAAAAAATTTCACCTCAATCCGACGTCCGGATTGCAAATTATGAATTTTTCTTCATTTTTCTTCAAAGCCACCCTTAAATCCGAAAATTATTAAAAAATTCAAAAAGCATCACTATCATCTTTTGTCTTTTAGTGGGAAGCTTTCTTTTTCGTCTTTTATGATTAAGTTAATCCAAAGTGATTAACTTAATATATTCCTTAATCCCACGTTTACTATTCAGGTTTCACTATTCATCTGAATTAACATTCCATAATTAGGTATTTAATCCTCCAATGTCATATATTGCAAAATATCATTAATATATATTTCATATAAAGATTAATACATTACCAAAGGTTTATAACCCTAGGGTTTCATACATGGTCCTAAAATTGGAGTTTCACACATCCCAACGACCATGGGAGTCACCATTTCTTTTTCTTTCCTTTTCTTTTCCTCAGTTTTTCATTTTGATTTGCATATCATCTGCATGTAGATCTCCATATCATTGTCGTTTGCATTTTTTTAGTTTATATGCATTGAGGACAATGCATTCCTCAAGTTTGGGGGTGGGTGCTTTGTTCTATTGTATTTCTAGTCATGCATTGCATTTAGATGGCTATATTATATATGTGTGTTAGGTTGCATTGCATTTAAAATCTTATTTGAGATAATCAGTTAGTTGCAATCTGTCTTAAGGAATACTTGCAATATTCAAGAAAACTCTAAATTGAAATCAAAATTCATGAAAAATTTAAAAATTTTTGAGCCATGATTTATGCATTAATTGAGAGTGTTAATTTTCTAAAAAATTTCAAATAACATGTGAATGATATGATAAGTTACACAATTGAATTTTATAGTTCACGTACTTGCTAATATGTTCTATTGAAATGATTAAGGTAAATTTTTTGTGTAATATAAATGCTTGTGCCTAATTATGCTTTAATGATATATCTTTTGCAATCTTTTTTTCCCATTTTTGAGCTTATATATATGTTCTTTTCAACCTTATGCTTTAAAGTAAATATATTGTCTCCTTGATTCATAGTGTAATTCATCTTTTTACTTTTTTTTTTTGATCAAAATTCATCTTTTTACTTTTTTTTTTTTGATCAAAATTCATCTTTTTACTTAAGACTAGAGGTTGAAAAATGCAAGTACATATGTGAAACCCAGACCATATACGCGTCATTTCTGGTTGTTAACCCTAGATTCTTTGTAATTATTTTTATGATAAATGAAAATTCATGAATTATATTTGAGAATATGTGTATTGGAGGTTAAAATAGTGCAATTAAGAATTTAACCCACGTGAATAGTAACCAAGGATTAAGACACATGATTAAGAGTTAATCACTTAGATTAAGCTAATCACAAAAAGACAAAAAGGACATTTAATCACTACAGGACGAAATAGCAATTCTTTTTGTTATTTTAATCCAATTTTCGATTTTAGTATAAAATTAAAGAAAAATTCATAATTTGCAATCCGAGCATCGGATTTCGATGAAATTTTTTATGGATGGTTAAAAATTCATGATGAACATGATGAATAGGTTAAGAAGTGATGAAAATCACAAATCAAGGGTCAAGATGAAACGTCAAATAAAGATAAAAAAAGTAAATTAACTTTTCATTAATGATACATTTGACTTATTATTAAAATAAATAATTAAAAAATTAAAAATTAAATGAAAAAGCAGGGGGTAGTTCGACATTTGATCAAAAATCAATGGTCCATGATGATCATCATCATAAACCAATGGCTAGGATTTATTTAACTTAAATTAATTAATTTTAAAAATCAAAAAAATCAAGGAAAATAGGGCTGCATAGGGTGGGCGTGAGCAGGCATAGGGTGGCTGCTCTTGGCTCAATGCATTTTTTAAAATTAGAAAAAAATACAATTTATAATTTAATACCTCAAGCAAGGGGGGTAAAATCAATTTTTTTGGAAAATCCAACCCTATAAATAAGGCCAAGGGGTGGATGTCCAAGGCATCACTTCTCCCAGCTCCAACTTGAGCAATTCCAAGTTCCCAAACCCCCCACATGTCCAAGGAAAGAAAGGAGAAAATTAGAGAGAGAAAGTGTGAGAAAAAGAGGGATATCTCCACTTCGGGTAAGTGATTTCTATCCAAATTTATTTTGGAAGTTAAGTAGGGTAAAACCATACTAAGATAATTCCTAAGCATGAGAAAATAAGTATAGCTTAATACTTAATAGGAATTATGCCAAAATATCAAAAATTTGGAGCAAAGATAGAGCATTCGGGAAAATAGCATATGATATGTATAAATAATGCTCCAAAATTGATAAATGATGATTTGTGATGTATGAATATGATAAATATTATGTTGGAATGATGATATATTAATTTCATGATTTTTGGAATTAAGGATTATGCTTAAGTGAATTTATGTTGATTTTTAGTATATGGAGAAAGTGATTTATTTAGCCAAGTAAATGATGATAAATTCAAAATTTATGAATTTTCTCATGATATACTAAGCATAAGCTATGTCATGGTATTTTTTATTTTTGGAACCCATGAACGATAACCCACGTTGTTGTGAACAGTAACCTCGGATGAACAGTAATTTGCTACAGTAACAGCGTACTTTTGGAGAAAATTTGAAATTAATATTTAAATATAAGGATGGAATTTTTGAAGAATTTATGAATAAAAATATCCGTATAAAGAAATAATGCCCAAATATTATAAAACATGCATGGGAAACAGCTTGAATAGAAGAAATGAAATATCCTTTTTCCTTGAATAGAAAAAGGAAAAGAAAAGGTCGATGACACCCACTGAGAAGGTAAGCAAGTTATATGTTTTGCAAATTATTTCTAAAATACTTGAAATTGTTTGTGAATTGCTTTATGAAATTTATTAAGATTGGCCATACCTATAACTACTTTACATGAACTGAAGTTCATTTGTTAAATTATTTATTAAATGCTTTTTATAAAATTATTTATAATTTACAAATATCATGCCGACATGTGTATGTAAATGAGCATGTGCACGAGGAATAAGCTATAGTCGAGGTAGTAAGCGGACCGGATGTCCCCTTCGCCATTGCCAAGTCGGTTAAATAGGCCTAGGCCAGCGGCGACCTCCCTGAGATGGGAGCATGTATGGGATGGGTGCCTAGTTAGCGTCGCATATAAAGGAATGTCATGAATGCTATGAATGCATTGCATTTGCATTTTATGAAATGCATGAAAATGATTGAAAAATTATGTATGACTTGCTTACTGAGTATTATTACTCATCCATGCTTTTTCAATAGACAGGAAATGATAACGAAGGCAACATGCAAAATATACGTAGATTTTGATATAAATGTTGTATATGTAAATTTTATGTAAAGACAATGATGATAATTTTGAAATAGAAATGAATATTTTTATTCCAATGAAAATGTTTATGGAACAGTTTTTTATTATATCCATGATATGTGAAATATATTTCATGTTGGATGAAAGAGGGAAATTTTCCATGTACTGATGATATATATATAATCCTGCCGTGTGATCAGGGCAACAATCCTGAGTCATGTTTACCAATCAAAAATAGTCTCGGAGTAAGGCTTCTAGGCACCCTGGTTCGGGGCACCATAACATAGTAAATCGGCTTAATATATTCCTATTAATAAGATTTTGCAATAAATAAAGAAGGGGGTGACTAACCCAAGTTAAGTAACCAGGATTTGGCATCTACAAATGTCAAGGTTCGCGTAAGAAGACAAGGAAAAGCCATAGTAATACCGCTTCATAGAAAATTCTCCCCAGATACCCAAAAATATGGTGATGGGAGTTTAAAAAAATAATAAATGAAAAGAAAAAAATCTCCAGATACCTTGAAATATGATAAGGAGAGTCAAAGCAATAAGTTTGGGGGAACTAACTATACAATTTTGTAAGTCTAAGACAAGTAAAATAGATGGATGAATGTTATGTCCTTTTGAGATGATAGATTTACTTTGAGCATATTCTTTTGTATTACATCTGTCCTGAGAAGTCCTTTTGATCAAGAGAACGGTTAGTAACGTCGAACTATAACTTTTAACTACTTATGGATATCATTTGCATGTAGTTTTATTTTTATATTGAGAAATGATATCTTGGCTTGATCTTAATAAGGGTTCATGAGTTATTTTAATTTATTGTTGTGTTGTGCATTGTCAAGATGAGAGATATCATTGCATTGCTAAGCATTAAATGCAGGCTTGATTTTAACATGTAATAGTTGCATACATTTGTATTTTTATGTGTTGCTAGAGGACTAGCAATATTTAAGTTTAGGGGTGTGATAACTCTATAAAATTAGAGTTATAATGCTCATTTTGCACTCATTTGGAATGCTAGTTTAAGAGAAACATATAAATTTACTTAAGTTTTCCATTAGTTTTCTCCATTTCTGCATTCAGGCCTTATGTGTAGAATTCATGCATTTTTAGTTAATTCAATGCAAATCATGTCATTTTAACTTGGTAGTAATTTTATTACATCAATTAGGATAACATTTACTTGTTTTGTGTCTTTTGTTATAAGGAAAGATGGTGGCTAACTCATGGACTTTATGCTAAAGTGATGGGAAAAGAGTGCATTAGAAGCACACACTAAATATGCAAGGCAGAAAGTTGGCACCCTGGCGCCAAAATCTGGCACCTCAGCCTCAAGCATTGCTACAGTAGAAAATTCCAGAAACATGCAGCTTCAGGCAACTTCTAGAGAAGTTGCACCTAGGTGCCGGCCAAGCGGTGCCCCGACACCGACCCCAGCACGAGTGAATTTTAGCACGTGTATTGTGCTATGTTTGGGGGCATGTAAATATATCTCTTAGGATTCTAAAAAAGGAGAGAGGTGTCGTGGCTACTGTGGAGAAAGGGAGAAAAACCAAGGCTTCAAGGAAGGAGAGCAATTGGAGATACAAGCTATCACTGTAAATCTTTTGAGTTTCCTCTCCTCTTCTCATCTATCTCTTCATTTTTGTTATTCTCCTTGGTTGAGATGGTTGTAACTTGATTTTAATGGGAATAGAAGTCATATTTATGGGCTGAATCTTCCTATGGTGGGAGATATGTAGGATTTGAACTTATAATCTATGTTATTTAATTTTCTTATGCTTGAAATGATAATAGAATTGTGTTATGACTTGAGTTGCTTGAGATTACCCTTATATATCATGTTTAATGCATTTACAACCTTTGCAACCTTGTGGATTGATTGTATATTCAGATTCATGCTTGAAGAAGTGGAATTTGAATAAGATCCATATATAAGGCACAAGTATTCTAGCTCTTGTTTGTGTTGGATGTTAATATGGACAAGAATATATTAATCCTGTGTAATCTTGATTAGGTTATGTGGTTATCAACCTTGTAATCTTGATTAGGTTACGTGCATGGGAACATAGCACGTAACTAAAACTTGGTTAGGTTTGTATGTGTTGGGAGACATATATGAATATGAATGAACCTAGATTAGTAGTCTCTGCACAACTAACTTAAATGAGACCAAATAACATAGCTATGATTCAATGAATTCATATTCTCACTTTTCTTAATCATCTCAAAGCAATCTCAGCAATATCCACTCCACTTTGGTCATTTACTACTTTACTTAGTTTTGTTTAATTCAATTCTTTGAAAATAAATTATCATTCACTTAGACAACTGAGATTTGCTGATTTGTTTAACATAATCCTCATGGGAACGATATTCTACTCACTCTTTATTACTTGATCGGCACGTATACTAGTGTTAAAATGAACATTTTATTTAGACTTATGCGCAGCTCGTCATACAGTAACTTGCCTCCTAATTTGGAATGATTAAACCCCTTAATTATCACATCATTTAGGGTATATTTATGAAATTTTAATCCATTAATCATAGGGCTCCAAAACAACAACTTTGAAACCCTTTTTCACACTTTCAACGTCTCTTTCAACACTTAAATCTTAACAGATTTTTAATCCATAAAATCTAGCAATTAATCATTCTTTTCTTAACCCAAATTTAGAGTAATATCACATATTTAAAGTCCATAAATTGGCTGCTTCCAAAACAGCAACTTTCATAAACGTTTTGGGTACCTTTTGCACCCCTCTTTGGACGTTCCTATGCATACCCTTAAAAATCAGATTTAGGGCAAATCTTCAAAACCCATTTTGAACGTCCAAAGTACCCTAAATATAGGATATTTTACCCTCTAAATCATCCATAAACTCATTAGAATAATTCATGCTTCATACATATCATAAAAAAATGAAAAACGGGTCATATACGTAACCCTAAGTTCCATCCTTTCTAAAATCCATAAATTATGCTCAAATCAACATATATAATTCATAAAAGCATGAATCATAATCTAATCATGGTAATTAATCAAAATAGAAACTTATCATGTGGATTTAAGAAAATTCAAGTTAGGTTATTTTGGCGCCCCAGACCGAGCGTCACATCCTTACCTCAGGAATCTATGAATCAGGATTGTTGCCCTGATCACGTGGCGGGATTTTAATTGGAATTCGTCCAAATTTTTTTTCGTTTCTTCATTCATCATCATTTTATTTATAACATAAGCAATGGTACACCTGTGCATATCCTTTAAACCATTTCAACCTGTTGTTATAAATAAAATGATGATGAATGAAGAAACGATAAAAAAATTTGGACGAGTTCCAATTAAAATCCCGCCGCGTGATCAGGGAAACAATCCTGATTCACATTTACCAATCGATAGATTCCTGAGGTAAGGATGTGACGCTCGAAATGGCAGTAAGACAGAGTAGTGCAGTGGAAGCGTAGTGAACCATTGAAATGTTGGAGGAAGATGATAAGTTAGCCATTTTATATAAGCTATATGTTGGTCCCAAGTTAATGGCAATTACCCAAGAGGGGAAGGGTGAATTGAGTATTTAAAATTTTTCAACTTAAACAGAAATTTTACCCCTGATTAATCTAGTCCCCTTTATGAAGAAACAAATGGAAAGCAATATAGTGCTGAGAGCATAAATAAAAATCAACAAACAAGATTTTATAGTTGTTTGGGCAACCTTCCCTACTCCACTCTTCCAAGCTCACACCTCTTGTGACTTGGGTTCTACTATGTATTTCACAAATACAACTAGAGTCACTGTTCTCTTCTAGATTCCAGCTCTAGGGGGCATCAACAATTCACAGCACAAGTAGGTGACGAGCTCCACTCCAATCACACACTACTTTGCTTATACTTGATCTGAGTTACCCAAACTAAATCAAGTTCAATACAACAAGAAAAAGTAAAAGAAAGTTTCTACACGTTACTGGTGTGTAGAGGTAGATTTGGCGCAGAGAAAAACTTATAATGCAGTCTGGAAGATTCAACGAGCAGCTCTTGGCAGTTTGAAAGCAAGGTTCTTCTTCTATATGCTGTTTTGATCACTTAATGCTCTTAGAGATGGGAGTTGTGCTCAATCAATGAATTCTCAGCTACCCTTCACGTTCATATTGAATGACTTTTATAAATGTTGAGGGAATCCGAACGTTTGGAAGTAGGTGGCACGCATTTAATGCGCCAACGTTCGAAAAATTTCCGACCGTTGCAACCCAAGTCGCAGGTGGAGTCGACTTCGGGTGCGACTTCGGCTGTCCGCAACTTCTTCAAGTTCCAGTCTAGGTCGACTTGACCCAAGTCGCAAGTGAAGTCGACTTCGGGTGCGACTTCACTTCCTCAGCTTTGCTTGATGAACTTGAAATCTTCAGAGATGACTTTGATCACTTGATTTTCTTCATATTGATTGTTCTCCCATTTATTTATAACTCTTGGAGCTTAGTATAATCATCTAGCTTGAAAAACTTTAAGCTCTATATCTTGAAATCTTGAATACTTGAATCTTAGAGTGCCTAATGATGTCCAAATGTGTGCTCTTAATTTGAGTTGATGAATCCATGCATCTTTACTTAGCTTTAGACTCGTTGTGATCTTCATTTATTCTAAATCGAATATTTGAGTCCACTTGGTCTTCAAGTTCCGCACTGAAGTCGAAGTTGAATTCGACTTGGTCCGCGACTTCACCCAAGTCGCATGCGGAGTCGACTTCGGATGCGATTTCGGCAGCTCTCATTCTTGATTTCAACTCTGGACAGAAAATCATGGTTGAAGTCGATGCTGGAGTCGACTTGGTCTGCGACTTCACCTAAGTCGCATGCGGAGTCGACTTGGGATGCGACTTCGGTAGCTTTCGTGGTTGAAGTCGATGTCGGAGTCGACTTGGTCTGCGACTTCACCCAAGTCGCATGCGGAGTCGAATTGGAATGCGACTTCGGCAGCTATCGTCTCCGATTTCAACTCTGGACGAAAATGGCATTTTGAGGTCGCTGCTGGAGTTGACTTGGGGATCGACTTGGCCTAAGTCGATGCTTGAGTCGACTTGGAAATCGACTTGACCTGCCATGCTTCAATTTCTTCATTTGTATATCCTTTAATCATTTTCACAAAATATGTTAGTAACCAAAACTTACTCAAATTGATTTGTTAATCATCAAAACATAGACTTGGCTTATTTTCCACATGTTTCTAACAATCTCCCCCTTTTTGATGATTGACAAAACCGATTTGAGTGCATACCTTTCAACATACTATTTTTGCATTTTTGAAGTTTAACATACATATTTCATTTCCAATAAATCACAATTTAAAATCATTCATACAAGCATTTCAAACCGAGACTACTCAAAAATCAAATCCTAATCTCTTCTCCCCCTTTTTGTCAATTGATCAAAAAATAGAGATGGAGCGGGTTAATCCTTGAGAATGGCGGGGCTGCTCCCCCTGAACCTGTGCTCCCCCTCAGCTTGTGCTTTTCTAAGTTAATTAAGCATTCCCATATCGTTTCTAATTTTATAAAATGGTTCTTTTGCTAGAGGTTTGGTAAAAATATCTGCAATTTGATCTTCTGTTTTTACATATTCCAAACATATATCATGATTTTCTACATGTTCTCTAATAAAATGATGTCTTAGGTCTATATGCATGGTCCTAGAATGCAATACTGGATTTTTAGTTAAACATATTGCACTTGTATTATCACATCTAATAGGTATATCTTTAAAATCCATGTCATAATCCCTAAGTTGTTGTTTCATCCAAAGCAATTGGGCACAACAGCTCCTGACGCAATATATTCGGCTTCCGCGGTGGATAGAGCAACACTAGTTTGTTTTCTTGAAAACCATGAAACCAATATGTTTCCAAGAAACTAACATGTTTCACTAGTGCTTTTTCTATCTACCTTGTAATCGGCAAAATCCGCATCCGAGTAGCCAATTAGATCAAAATTAGAACCCTTTGGATACTAAAGTCCTATGTTGGTAGTATCTACTAAATATCTGAAATTTTGTTTTTCAACTACCAAGTGTGATTCTTTTGGACATGATTGAAATCTAGAGCACATGCAAATACTAAACAGTATATCGGGTCTAGAAGCAGTTAAATATAATAAAGAGCCTATAATGCTTCTATATAATTTTAAATCAACTGGTTTGCCTTTCTCGTCTTTGTTAATTTTAATGGTTGAGCTCATAGGCGTGTTTGCCCCTTTGCTATTTTCCATGCCAAACTTCTTTAACATTTATTTGATATACTTAGACTGGTTTATGAAGATCCCTTCACTTAGTTGCTTAATTTGTAGTCCAAGGAAGAAGTTTAGCTCCCCCATCATCCTCATTTCAAATTCTTTCTGCATAAGCTCAGAAAATTCTTGACAAAGAATCTCATTAGTAGTACCAAAAAAAAGTCATCTATATAAATTTGAATAATCAAAACGTCTCTTTCTTTATACTTGATAAACAAAGTGGTGTCTACCTTTCCCTTTTGAAAGTCATGATCAATCAGAAATTTGCTTAATCTTTCATACCAAGCCCTTGGAGCTTGTTTTAATCCATATAATGCCTTGGTTAATTTGTATACAAATTTAGACTGATCTTTCTCCTCAAATCCAGGTAGTTGTTCAACATACACCTCTTCATTTATAAACTCATTCAAAAATGCACTTTTAACAACCATTTGAAACAACTTGAAGTTCATGTGAGATGCAAAAGCTAGTAAGATGCATATAGCTTCTAATCTAGCAACCAGAGCATAGGATTCCTCAAAGTCTATTCCTTCTTCTTGTGAGTATCCTTTTGCCACAAATCTAGCTTTGTTTCTCACCACAAGTCCACTTTCATCTAATTTGTTCCTAAAGACTCATTTTGCGCCAATGACGGTACAGTCCTTTGGTCTTGGAACAAGATGCCAAACTTGGTTTCTTTCAAATTGATTTAGCTCTTCTTGCATTGCTATGATCCAGTTTTCATCATCAAGAGCTTGATCAATAGTGGTTGGTTCAATTTTGGATACAAAGGCATATTGTCCACAAATATTTTATTTTGAACTTCTAGTCTTTACACCTTCATAGATATTCCTTATAACTTGCTCAATTGGATGGGCATTTCTGAATTTTAAGTCAGTCGGAGGTTTATAGGAATTATTACCTTCACTTACCTTTTCCTCCGTGAATTCTTCTTGCTTTTTCACATGCAGTTTTTCAAGATTACTTTTGACATCATCCGTATCACTTAAATCATCTTTTCTTTTGGAGCATGGATTAAATTCATCAAAAACAACATGTATTGACTCTTCTACAACTTGGTTCCTCTTATTGAAGACTCTATATGCTTTGCTATTTGATGAGTAGCCAAGGAATATTGCCTCATCACTTTTAGCATCCAGTTTTCCCAAGTTGGTTTTTCCATTGTTCAAGACATAACATGTGCAACCAAAAGCATGAAAATATGAAATATTTGGTTTTTTTCCTTTCCATAGCTCATATGGGGTCTTTTTCAAGATTGCTCTAATAGTAACTCGGTTCAATACATGACAAGCTGTACTTATAGCTTCACCCCAAAATTTCTTGGATAATTTACTCTCATTTAGCATTGTTCTAGCCATCTCTTGTATGGTTCTATTTTTCCTTTCAACCACTCCATTTTGTTGTGGAGTTCTTGCTGTTGAAAATGTGTAGTGAATTCTTTTTTCATTACATAATTCTATGAATCGTTTATTTTCAAACTCACCACTATGATCACTTCTAATGGTCATAATAGTACTTTGTTTTTCATTTTGCACCAAGTTTACGAAAGTTGCAAACATAGAGAAGGCTTCATCTTTGCTAGCTAAGAGAATTACCCATGTGAATCTTGAAAAATCATCAACTATTACAAACACATACTTCTTTCCACCAATGGTTAAAATGTCGGATGACCCATATAGATCCATGAGTAGCAATTCAAGTGGCCTAGTGGTAGAAATCTCCTTTTTGGTAGAGAATGACATTTTAGGTTGTTTTGACAATTGACATGCCTTGCAAATTTTATCTTTGTCATATTTCAATTTTGGCAATCCTTCTACCAAACTCTTTTTCCATAGGGTCTTAATATTTATCATGTTTATATGCCCAAGCCTCTTATGCCAAACCCATGAATCATTGTCAATGGCCATTAGACATTGACCATCTAGTCCATCAAGTGAAACCAAATATACATTTCTATATTTTTTCCACTAAACCTGGTATGTTCTCCATCAAATACATTGCATATAGATGATTCAAATACAACTTTGTATCCTTTCTCACATAATTGACTAATACTCATTAAATTTTGCTTGAGTCCTTTAACAAATAATACATCTTCCATACATGCATTTGAAATACTATAAATATTTTCTTTACCTTTAATTTTACCTTTCTCGTTGTTTCCAAAGGCAACAGTTCCATCGTTGTAAGGCTTGAGTTTATGAAATAAACTTCTTTCTCCATTCATATGCCTTGAGCAAGCACTATCCATGAACCAAACGTTGATTGCCTTTGCCTTGAAACATATCTGAAAAATGAGCAAATAAATCTTATCTCTTTGGTACCCATTTTATGGGTCCATTTGGGTTAGTAAACTGATTTAATCTTTGTTGTTCTATTCTGGAAAGCCCAAATGTTGTGTTTCTTTGAACCCAAACTAATTTTGCACCCTGGTCATACAATTTCTTAAAGTTGCATCTATAAATTTTGTGACCCATCTTGTTGCAAAAATTACAAGTCATTGGTAATCTATGATTAGTGATAAGTTTAAAATTTTTTATTTAATTTCATATTAACTTCACACCGTTAAATATTAAAACATTAATTAAATACAGGTTTTAAGAGGAATTTCGTGAAAATTATATTTTTCATAAAATCTTTAATTTTGCTATAAAATGGGTCATTTTGCAACATTCTTGAAAATATAAAATTATGACTCAATCCCTTAGAAAATTTTAATGTTGAAAGGTGTATTAGCTTATTAATATAATTTGAGCAAATTTATAAAATCATTTAATTGGAAAAATCATAAATATATAACTATAATTATATTTTCAAATACGGGGAATAAAGTAGACTATCATATTAAAGGATATACCTAAGATGATATTTGATGTTGAATTATTTATCAAAGAAATAGTATTTAAATTCGTATTTAAATATATTGCATGTTTACAGGAGATTGTACATCGCCGGAGCACCATATTTTGGTGCTCCATCTTCTCCAAATTCGGCAGCCTTGAAGTGCAGCAAATAGCGGCAATAACGGAACAGCAACACCAACCGGAAACGACCAAGCAGCCAAGCACCAACCTAAATCCTGTCGAACACCATCCATGCTCGTGAACCCATTCACGGCAGAAAAATCCAGCGATGCCGTCCATTCAAGCATGATTCAACGCCCCTTCTCTGTTTCGCCAACTACAAGTAGCAGTAGCCTAATTTTAATTCCAGCTCACCGTCCGACAACCCTTTTCCAAGCCATTTAGCACCGGCAGCCCCTTGCTTATCTCCCCATCTTCTCACAGCCTATCACCACAATCCCAAAAACCCAGATTCGATTGGGCAGATCCCTTGCTTCCTAAAAAAATTCCATTCGTGCACAGGTCCCTTTGCACCGAATCTGCCAGCAGCAACTTTTCACCACCGAGATCGAAAGGCTGCAGCTCTCTTCCTCAAATACAAGATGTCGTCAACAGCCAAGGCGTCCAGCTTTCTCCTCTGCTTCAGCAAACCGTGAGCAATCACCAGCCTTGCTTCAGCAAAACCGGACGGCAGCAAAACAGATCACCAGTTTCGGCAACTCCAAAGCCAGCGGCCAGGCGAGCTTCTATTCAGCAGCAAGCACGCCATCTTCAAATCGGCACCCATTTTGACGACAGCAGCTAATTGCAACAACCCCAAACTAAAAATCGGCATCGTCTTCTCTAAGTAATCACCGATAGCAATGAAAAATCAGCCCCAATTTAATTTCAGTTCCGAGCACATCATGCCCAATCGACCATGCAAGATTCAGCAAATCGGCAGCTCCATTTTCCAATTTCCAGCTGCAACACCGGTAGAAAAAGGAAGGGAAGAGAAAGCAATACCCCCTTCTAAAAAAAAAGACACCTTTCAAAACCCTTCGTCCCTTCCTCTAACGGCAAATGCTAAAATCCTCTCGCCTTTTCGCTTCCTCAAAAGCGCTCTTAAATCACCGCAGATAAAACACCTGCCTTGAACTGGAATACCCTCTCTCATCTCTTTCTTGACAGCAATAGTCCACGAAATTCGATCCTACTTGGAAGATTTCTGCTTCTTCTCGTTTTCCATGGCATAGATAGATAGATATCTATTTGCTCCGATTCGACTGCAACCGAGTGGATTGCTTGCTAGCTAGCTAGCCGCCGAAACGCAAGAGGCGTCGGTAGAGACAGAATCGATTTCGTCGTCGGTCGACAGTCAAATTCCTTTGGTGGCAACTGCGCTCGAAACTCGCGGAAAGCATCAGATTCTTGCGGAATTGAAGCGGTTGGAGCAGGAAGCGAGATCTCTGGAGGGTGAGCTAGAAGAGCTTGAGAGAACAGAGGCAGCCACCTGGCAAGCTTCCCATCAGCATTAACGACCAAGAAGACGGGGACCCATTTCGAAATGCATCTTGCAGGCATTGCAGCAATAAAATTTCTATTACGTGGAGATTTGCTCTTCATATTTGGGTGATGTAAATTTTATTTTGTTGCTTTATGGTTTGTAGTGCTTCGTAGTTGTTAATTTTTAATTTGTAGTTTTAATTCTTAGACTAGATTTACTGCTTTATTTTCTGCTTTTGTAATTTTTATATTAAGTTTAATGTAATTTTCTTTCCTATTTTAATAGTTGAATTTCATAGCTTTAATTTCTTTCTTAGAATAACTTTAATTCAGTTGTTAGTTAATTATAATTTCTTTTATTTTAACTTCTTGTCTCACTTTCTTTTGCTCCAACTCTTCTAATCTTTTCTCTCTCTTTCTAATTTCTTTCCTTCTCTCTCTCTGATTTCTTCTCTTTTCTCTTTTCTTCTCTCTCTAACCTCTCTTTCTCTCTCCACTTTCATATCTCTCCATTCTCCTTTCCTCTCTCTCTCTCTAATTTCTTCTTCTTTCTCTCTCTAATTTCTTTCTCTCTCTTATCCATACCCTCTCTTTCTCGTTAAAATAATTCAAAACTACATCGCCTCTCTGTGGATTCGACCCGACTCACCGTTATTCTACACTATCACCCGCATAGTGGTAGCTTTAATGTGTTTCGGCTACTTTTAATTAAACTGGTGATCATAGTGCTCTTAACGACAAGCACTTGGTGCGCATCAAGTTTTTGGCACCGTTGCCAGGGAGGCGTATTGAGGTTTGAATTGTTTTATTAGTTGCTTTAAATTTCCTTTACTTGCTTTCAATAGTGTAATCTTTACTGCTTTATTTATCTGCTTTCTTTATTTACTGCATTTGAACTTTAGATTACCAATTTTGATCCTTTCCCAATGTTAATTAGTGACCATTTATTGAGTAGACCTTTGGTCTAATTAAATTTCTATTTGACAACTGGAGGTTGGTGTCTAAGGCTAGAGGTTTAAAGGCAAATGCCTAAGTGGATCTGTGGTTATTTAATTAGGACCTTGTGAATACAAGGAGAGCCTCCCGCAATCCCACCTCTTACCTAGCTGACCAAAGGAAGTGTTATAGAATTTAATTGCACTTTAGTTATTCTCAGTGAATGAATTACTAATTAAAAAAACAATATATATATATATAATTAAAAAAATTAACAAATTTAAGAATGGACATGAACTTTATTGATCAACAGTTAGGTAAGTTAGAAGAATTAAACAAAAAGCTTAACGATTTACTTGCCTATCAAAACTCAAATAATTCATTCTTAAATACATCGATTCCTTTTCAAACAACATATTCTAATGAGACTCAATTTTTTCCATATCAAGAACAAGTTCAAAATTTTCATAAGTTCCCTACACCTTATTACAATTCATTTTCATATACATATAACTCAGAAATGGATGAGTTGTCCTAATACTTCTTGGACAAATCAACAAATGCAACCCTACCCTCCATATCTACAAACCCAGTGGCCACCTAAGCAAACTCAATTTTCAAATTATCAATATCAATCTAATCATTACGAAAATGCATATGGGCCACTTGTATATCCTGAAGAAAATTTTTCATCACCTCAACCTACTAACCAATCTCTTCATCAAATTTATAATTATGATGAGAAAATTGAAGAACTAAATTTTTTTTTCTCGATGGCTTTCAAACCAAAGAAAATAAATTTTCAGAGTACCTAAGTCGAGTTGAACACTATAAAAATATGTATTTGCACTCGAATCCCCCACAAGAGGACTTTTTAAATTGTTCGTCAGATCAAGTAGATTATCAACAATCTCCTCACTTGGATAACTTGGAGGAAGGATTCGAAAGATTAGATCAACAATTTCTTTCTGACCAACAATCATTTTCTAAGACGATAGATCATGTAGATCAAGTAATAACAACCATGAAGAAGAGAGGAGAAAAGGAATTTTATGCTGACCAAATTGATAATCTAATTGATTACTCGAATTTTCAAATTCAATTAGATTCAATACCATTAGAACATCCATATTTTGAAAATGAAATAGTAGATTTAGCATTTCCAAATGCTTTAGAAGTTGAATCCCTTAACAAACAAAAGCTAGGTCAAAAGAAAGAAAATTTGAAAATTAATGATGAATATATTGATACATTATGTGGGGAGGAACCTAATGAATCAACTATCACTCCAATAAATCATTTTGATTATCAAACTCAACCAGACCTATCATTACAAGAAAATCTACTGTCTGAGAATTTGATAATAATTACAACATTATGTAGTGACGGTTTCTCAGATCATAAACTTAATGAGAATTCCTCTCTTCATAATCAAGAAAATATTATAGAAAACAATGAAAAATTAATTAATGATAGATTTGAAGGAGAAAAAAATTAGGAAAATATTGAGGAGATTGATAATAGTTATATTAGGTTTCAAATGGATGACAGAGATTATAGCCAAATTGATGATGAGGTGAGAAATAAAGAATTTATTGAGGATAAGTTGGGGGGAGATGAAAATGAAATTATTGATGAAAATTTTAAGAAGTACCTACTTTCTATTTCAAGTACTTTTAAAGATAGCTCATTAGCATAGAAGAATTAATGAAAAAGGAAGAGATGGTTCAAGTGTTTGAACAGGTTCAAATTAAAATTTCGCTCTTTGATGTTATTCAATATATTCCAAATTATAGTCAATTTCTCCAAGAGCGTTGTATTCAAACGGAATCCTGTTTAACCCAAAATAAAATTATGCTCTCATTAGGTAACAGTTCAATAAATTTGAATAATTTGGATCAAATTAAAGAATGTTACATATTGGACATCATTGATAACTCATTAATCTTTACTGTTGGTCCCGAGTTAATGGAAATTACCCAAGAGGGGAGGGGTGAATTGGGTATTTAAAAAATTTACAAGTTAAGTAGAAACTTTACCCCGGATTAATCTAGTCCCCTTTATGAAGAAACAAAATGGAAAGCAATATAATGTAGAGAGCAGAAATATAAATCAACACACAAGATTTTATAGTGGTTCGGGCAACCTCCCTACTCCACTCTTTCAAGCTCACACCCCTTGTGACTTGGGTTCCACTATTGTATTTCATAAATACAACTAGAGCCACTGCTCTCTTCTAGATTCTAGCTCTAAGGGGCATCAACAAATCACAACACAAGTAGGTGATGAGTTCCACTCCAATCACACACTACTTTGCTTACACTTGATCTTAGTTATCCTAACTAAATCAAGTTCAACACAACAATAAAAATAGCAGAAAGATTCTACACTTTACTATTGTGTAGACACAGTTTTGGCGCAGAGAAGAACTTGTACAGCAATGTTGATGAATCAATAAGAAGCTCTTGGCAGCTTGAAAGCAAAGTTCTTCTCCAAGATGTTGGCTCGATCACTTAAAGCTCTTAAGGATGGGAGTTATGCACATTCAATGATTCTCAGCTACCCTCCTCGTTCATATTGAATGCCTTTTATAATTGTGGAGGGAATCCGAACGTTTAAAGGTAGGTGGCACGCATTTAATGCGCCAACGTTCGAATATTTTCCGACCGTTGCGACCCAAGTCGCAGGTGGAGTCGACTTCGGGTGCGACTTCGCCTTTTCGCAACATCTTCAAGTTCCAGACTGGGTCGACTTGGTCCTCGACTTGACCCAAGTCGCAGGTGGAGTTGACTTCGGGTGCGACTTCACCTCGGCAGGTTGCTTGACGATCTTGAAATCCTTAGAATGATTCGCTTGACTTCTTCATGCCTTTTGTTGTTCTTCCTTGATTTATTTCTCTTTGGACCATTGTGTTTTCATCCTAGCTTGTTTCCCTTAACTCCATGATTTGCAAGCCTTGAGTCCTTGAGTCTTGAATCTTGTATTCATGAATATATCTTGATTTGAATGGTTGAGTTTATGCATCTTGCTTTTTTTGGACTTGGATTAGTCTTCATGCGTTCCAATATGAGCATCTAAGTTGACTTGATCTTCAACTTTACTCGGTTCTGCCTTGAAATCGATTTAAACTTGATTTGTCTTCTGAAGTTCTTGCTCTGTCCGATTGAAGTCGATGCCGGAGTCGACTTGGTCTGCGACTTCGCCCAAGTCGCATGCAGAGTCGACTTGAGATGCGACTTTGGCAGCCCCAGTTCACGGTTTCAACTCTGGACAGATACGACGCCTCCAAGTCGCTACAGGAGTCGACTTGGTCTGCGAATTCACCTCAAGTTTCAAGTGGAGTCGACTTGGGATGCGACTTCGGCACCTCTCAGTCTTGACTTCAACTCTGGGAGGAAATGTCATTTCGAAGTTGATGCTGGAGTCGACTTGGTCTGCGACTTCACCCAAGTCGCATGCGGAGTCGACTTCGTTTGCGACTTCGGCAGCTCTGCTCCCCTATTTCAACTCTGGAAGGAAATGACGCCTCGAAGTCGATGCTGGAGTCGACTTGGGGATCGACTTCGCCTAAGTTGATGCCTGAGTCGACTTAGAAATCGACTTGACTTGCCATGCTTCATTTTCTTCAAATTTATAGCCTTTAATCATTTCCACAAACATGTTAGTATCCAAGACTTACTCAAATTGATTTGTTAATCATCAAAACATAGACTTAGCTTATTTTCCACATATTTCCAACATTTACAACTCTTGAGCATGAATATATGAAAATAATAAATAATCTACGTAGTATTAAAAATTTTAACAGAGCAGGAATTGGATAATATGAATTATTACGTCTGGCTGAAGACGTAAAACTTAGCGCTGGTTGGGAGGCAACCCAACATGTGTATATATATCTCTTTTCCGCTAGTTTGTTTTTCTTTTTGTAGGTGAAAATTGCAGCAATTTAATCAAATCATTACACCCCAGGTTGTCTTTTGCCCTACTATCTTATTTTGATAAATTTATATTTTGTGCATGTTTATTAAAGATAGCTATATTTAAGTTTGACTTTTAAAGAAAAAATATTTCTAAAAAAATATATAATTAAAAAAAATTAAATAAATATATATATAATATTTTTTATAAAAAAACATAGAGATAAATCAAAGTGCACTTGCTATGCTTGGTAGAAGTGAAGAAGAAAGCTGCAATTAGTTATATTTGTAAAATATTTTCATGGTGTTTTTAAAAATTATGTTAGCACTGATTGCACTAACACGCCAATGAACCTTGTGGGCACCATGATAACGTAATTTTTCTCTCTTATTCAAGCAAGTAACCTTTAATATCATTGCAATTGATAGCTGTTAGTTAAAAAAAATTATATATATATATATTTGTATATCCCCAGATATCCTGAAATATGGTGAGGGGAGAATGAAAAAAAAAGATTAAAAAAATAAATAAAATAAAATTTTTTTGTAGATCCCCAGATATCCTGAAATATGGTGAGGGGAGACTTAAAAAAAAAATTCCCCAGATACCCTGAAATATGGTGAGGGGAGAAAAAAAATGAAATTAAAAAAAAGATATATATTAACTGTCACTATCATAATTTTTATATAAATGTTGCTTAAGCTTGGATAAGCTTAAAATAATTTATTTATCTAATGCCCTTTTGTTCAGTAGTACACATATTCACTTGTTATATACTCTTTTATACACCATGAGATATTTTACACATATACACTAAGAAAATTTACTTCTAAAGCTTACTATCATCATTAGCAGTGCACCTAGATTTTTATAAAATTAGTAGTGCATTATGATTTTAAAAAAAAAGAAAAAAAAGAATTATATATTAAATTATTTCCATTGCTAAGGGACTAGCAAATGTTTAAGTTGGGGAGTGTGATAAGTCTAAAAATTTTCATTTAATTTCATATTAACTACACACCGTTAAATATTAAAACATTAATTAAATACAGGTTTTAAGAGGAATTTCATGAAAATTATATTTTTCGTAAAATCTTTAATTTTGCTATAAAATGGGTCATTTTGTAACATTCTTGAAAATATAAAATTATAACTCAATCCTCTAGAAAATTTTAATGTTGAAAGGTGTATTAGCTTATTAATATAATTTGGGCAAATTTATAAAATCATTTAATTGGAAAAATCATAAATATATAACTATAATTATATTTTCAAATACGGGGAATAAAGTAGACTATCTTATTAAAGGATAAACCTAAGATGATATATGATGTTGAAATTATTTATCAAAGAATTAGTATTTAAATTCGTATTTAAATACATTGCATGTTTACAGGAGATTGTACATCGCCGGAGCACCATATTCTGGTGCTCCATCTTCCCCAAATTCGGCAACCTTGAAGTGCAGCAAATAGCGGCAATAACGGAACAACAACAACAACTGGAAACGTCCAAGCAGCCAAGCACCAAGTTAAATCCGGTCGAACACCATCCATGCTCGCGAACCCATTCACGGCAGAAAATCCAACGATGTCGTCCATTCAAGCATGATTCAATGCCCCTTCTCTGTTTCACCAACTACAAGTAGCAGCAGCTTAATTTTAATTCCAGCTCACCGTCCGGCAACCCTTTTCCAAGCCATTCAGCACTGACAGCCCCTTGCTTATCTCCCCATCTTCTCACAGCCTATCACCGCAATCCCAAAAACCCAGATTCGATTGGGCAGATCCCTTGCTTCTTAAAAAAATTCCATTCGTGCACAGGTCCCTTTGCACCGAATCTGCCAGCAGCAACTTTTCACCACCGAGATTGAAAGGCTGCAGCTCTCTTCCTCAAATACAAGATGTCGTCAACAGCCAAGGCGTCCAGCTTTCTCCTCTTCTTCAGCAAACCATGAGCAATCACCGGCCATGCTTGAGCAAAACCGGACGGCATCAAAACAGATCACCAGTTTCGGCAACTCCAAAGCCAGCGGCCAGGGGAGCTTTTCTTCAGCAGCAAGCACGCCATCTTCAAACCAGCACCCATTTTTACGACAGCAGCTAATTGCAACAGCCCCAAACCAAAAATCGGCATCGTCTTCTCTAAGCAATCACCGGCAGCAATGAAAAGTCAGCCCCAATTTAATTTTAGTTCCGAGCACATCATGCCCAATCGACCATGCAAGATTCAGCAAATCGGCAGCTCCATTTTCCAATTTCCAGCTGCAACACCGGCAGAAAAAGGAAGTGAAGAGAAAGCAATACCCCCTTCTAAAAAAAAGACACCTTTCAAAACCCTTCGTCCCTTCCTCTAACGGCAAATGCTAAAATCCTCTCGCCTTTTCACTTCCTCAAAAGCGCTCTTAAATCACCGCATATAAAACACCTTCCTTGAACTGGAATACCCTCTCTCATCTCTTTCTTGACAACAATAGTCCACGAAATCCGATCCTGCTTGGAAGATTTCTGCTTCTTCACCTTTTCCATGGCATAGACAGATGGACAGATAGATATCTATTAGGTCCGATTCGACTGCAACCGAGTGGATTGCTTGCTAGCTAGCTAGCCGTCGAAACGCAAGAGGCATTGGTAGAGATGGAATCGGTTTCGTCGTCGGTCGACAGTCAGATTCCTTTGGTGGCAACTGCGCTCGAAACGTGTAGAAAGCATCGGATTCTTGCGGAATTGAAGCGGTTGGAGCAGGAAGCTAGATCTCTGGAGGGTGAGGTGGAAGAGCTTGAGAGAACAGAGGCAGACGCCTGGCAAGCTTCCCATCAGCATTAACGACCAAGAAGACGGGGACCCATTTCGGAATGCATCTTGCAACCATTGCAACACCCAAATCAAAACAACAACAGCCAAGACAAGCAACGAAATGAATCCCACATCGAATTCCACGTTGGAGGAAG
This sequence comes from Annona cherimola, assembly GCA_030490835.1. Lineage (NCBI taxonomy): Eukaryota > Viridiplantae > Streptophyta > Magnoliopsida > Magnoliales > Annonaceae > Annona > Annona cherimola. Next base: position 48,835,503 of record CM059972.1, read on the forward strand.
GGCCCTTCACATATCTATAAAAGGAGAGCCCCACCTCCACAATAGACCACACACATCACCAAACAATCTTCTCCCTTAGGTGGGACCCATCTTATGGGACCCCTAGTAAGGAGGTGGGGCTAAGCAATAAAATTTCCATTACGTGGAGATTTGCTCTTCATATTTGGGTGATGTAAATTTTATTTTGTTGCTTTATGGTTTGTAGTGCTTCGTAGTTGTTAATTTTTAATTTGTAGTTTTAATTCTTAGATTAGATTTACTGCTTTGTAATTTTTAGATTAAGTTTACTGTAATTTTCTTTCCTGTTTTAATAGTTGAATTTCATAGCTTTAATTGCTTTCTTAGAATAGTTTTAATTCAGTTGTTAGTTAATTATAATTTCTTTTATTTTAGTTTCTTGTCTCACTTTCTTTTGCTCCAACTGTTCTAATCTTTTCTCTCTCTCTAATTTCTTCTCTCTTCTCTTTTCTTCTCTCTCTAACCTCTCTTTCTCTATCCACTTTCTTATCTCTCCATTCCCCTTTCTATCTCTCTCTCTAATTCCTTCTTCTTTCTCTCACTAATTTCTTTCTCTCTCTTATCCATACCCTCTCTTTCTCTTTAAAATAATTCAAAACTACATCGCCTCTCTGTGGATTTGATCCGACTCACCGTTATTCTACACTATCACTCGCATAGTGGTAGCTTTAATGTGTTTCGGTTAATTTTAATTAAACTGGTGATCACAATGCTCTTAACGACAAGCAGTTGGTGCGCACAAGTAGTCCTCTAAGTATGTAGTGGTTCAAAAGTTGGCCTTCTAGTCCAAATAATATGTTTCCCTTTGGGTTTGTAAATAGGTGCAGTTTTAGCTTGATTTTTCCCAAGTTTTGGCACACTTGATTTGCTACTTTCTCCTTGCTCAAATGTGGAGTATCCAAGACCTCTTTTATTGCTTTGAGAGGTCATGTTCAGAAATGTTTTCACACTTTTTCCTGGATTAGAGAACTTAGTTAATGATTCATTTAAGGATTCATTCTCCTTTTTCAATTTTTCCACTTCTTTCAATAGTAGTTCATTTTCTTCTTTTAGTTTTGTTGTACTTTCAGCTAGTTTTCCATTTACAATAATAATGGAATTGCATTGTCGTCTCTTTAATGATAACTTGTTTCCTAATTTTTTGATTTCCTCATATAATGAATCATTTGCATGTTGTAATTCCTCTAATTCAGCACATTTGAGACATTCTTGAATAGAAGAATGAGTAGATTAAGAGTAGCAAAATTTGGAAGTGACCTCTTCATTACTTGTATATTTTGTTGAAGCGGTTTGTTCTTCCAAAACTTCTGTTGTGTTTAAACATAGCGAATTTTCTTCTTGCTCAATCCGAGCCATGCAGCATATTCTTGCGCAATTTGCCGCTTCAAAATTGTCGGTTGAGGAGCTACTTGTTATGAAGTTTCTTCATTCACGTACATTCCTCTTTCCTTGGGCCTTTAAAATTTCTAGCTTTCATATATTTCCTTCCTTTCTTGATGATCCTTTGATCTTTCTTCCGGTGTAGGACATTGAGCTTGCATATCTCCCATACCGCCGCATCTATAATATTTTGTAACCTCCTTCTTTTTCTCCTTTCAAGGTCTCTCTTTGAAATCTTTGAGGTTCTTTTCTTTTCTCACAAACTTTTAAAATCTGCGAGTAAGTTGAGCAATGTCTTCATCGTCATTGTGAGATGAGGAGGTGGACTCATCCGAGTTATGGGTGACTTTTAGTTCAATTGATCTCTTTCCTTTGTGGTGATCTTCATTTATTTTCTTGATTAGCTCATGTGACATTAATGAGCTAATAAGGTCTTCTAGCTTCAATGTGTTTAGGTCCTTGGCTTCTTCTATTGCAGTAATTTTTGGAGTCCAAGATTCTGGTAGAGCTCTTAAGATTTTCATGACCTGTTCAGATTCGAAAATAGCTTTTCCAAGACCTTTCAAAGCATTAGTAATTTTAGAGAATCTAGCAAACATTTCAAAAATATTTTCTGTTTCTAGCATGTTAAAGCTTTCCAACTCTCCAATCAAAATATTTTTCCTTGTCCCTTGGACTTGAGAAGTTCCTTCATAGATAGATGTTAATGTATCTTATATCTCTTTTACAGTTAAACAAGAGCACAAAACAGTGAATTCAGAGCTTTAGCGTTGCTCTTAACAGTTTTTACTTCCTTATCGGTCCATTTGGAAGCTCTTTCATCAATAGGCAAGGTTACACTATCTTGGATTGCAATCCAAGAGTCTATATCTGTAGTCATGATGAGTTGTTTCATACGTAGCTTCCAATAGCCGAAATTGTTCCCATCAAACAATGGTGGCCTAGTAAAAGATTGGCCTTCGGAAAAAGTGGGAACGGAACTAGATTGGGATGCCATATCAAAAGATCTCTTTGGTAAAACTCAAAGACCTGCTCTGATACCACTTGTTGGTCCCGAGTTAATGACAATTACCCAAGAGGGGAGGTGTGAATTGGGTATTTTAAATTTTTCAACTTAAACAGAAATTTTACCCTGGATTAATCTACTCCCCTTTATGAAGAAACAAATGGAAAGCAATATAGTGCTGAGAGCAGAAATAAAAATCAACAAGCAAGATTTTATAGTGGTTCGGGCTACCTTCCCTACTCCACTCTTCCAAGCTCACACCTCTTGTGACTTGGGTTCCATTATGTATTTCACAAATACAACTAGAGTCACTGCTCTTTTCTAGATTCCAGCTCTAGGGGGCATCAACAATTCACAGCAGAAGTAGGTGACGAGTTCCACTCCAATCACACGCTACTTTGCTTACACTTGATCTTAGTTACCCAAACTAAATCAAGTTCAATACAACAAGAAAAAGTAAAAGAAAGTTTCTACACGTTACTGATATGTAGAGGCAGATTTGGCGCAGAGAAGAACTTGTAATGCAGTCTGAAAGATTCAACGAGCATCTCTTGGCAGTTTGAAAGCAAGGTTCTTCTTCTATATGATGTTTTGATCACTTAATGCTCTTAGAGATAGGAGTTGTGCTCAATCAATGAATTCTCAGCTACCCTCCACGTTCATATTGAATACTTTTTATAAATGTTGAGGGAATCCGAACGTTTGGAAGTAGGTGGCGCGCATTTAATGCTCCAACGTTCGAAAAATTTCCGACCGTTGCGACCCAAGTCGCAAGTGGAGTGAACTTCGGGTGCGACTTCGCCCAAGTCGCAGATGGAGTCGACTTCGGGTGCGACTTTGGCTGTCCGCAACTTCTTCAAGTTCCAGTCTAGGTCGACTTGGTCCTCGACTTGACCCAAGTGAAGTCGACTTCGGGTGCGACTTCACTTCCTCAGCTTTGCTTGATGAACTTGAAATCTTCAGAGATGACTTTGATCACTTGATTTCTTCATATTGATTGTTCTCCCATTTATTTATAACTCTTGGAGCTTAGCATAATCATCTATCTTGAAAAAATTTAAGCTTTATATCTTGAAATCTTAAATACTTGAATCTTAGAGTGCCTAATGATGTCCAAATGGGTGCTCTTAATTTGAGTTGATGAATCCATGCATCATTACTTAGCTTTAGACTCGTTGTGATCTCATTTGTTCTACGTTGAGTATTTGAGTCCACTTGGTCTTCAAGTTCCCCACTGAAGTCAAAGCTGAAGTCGACTTGGTCCGCGACTTCACCAAAGTCGCATGCAGAGTCGACTTGGGATGCGAATTCGGCAGCTCTCATTCTCGATTTCAACTCTGGACAAAAAATCATGGTTGAAGTCGATGCTGGAGTCGACTTGGTCTGCAACTTCACCCAAGTCGCATGCGGAGTCCACTTGGGATGCGACTTCGGTAGCTCTCGTTCTCGAGTTCAACTCTGGACAGAAAATCATGATGAAGTCGATGCCGAAGTCGACTTGGTCTACGACTTCACTCAAGTTGCATGCGGAGTCGACTTGGGATGCGACTTCGGCAGCTCTCGTCCCCGATTTCAACTCTGGACAAAAATGACGTTTTGAGGTCGCTGCTGGAGTCGACTTGGGGATCGACTTGGCCTAAGTCGATGCCTGAGTCGATTTGGAAATCGACTTGACCTGCCATGCTTCAATTTCTTCATTTGTATATCCTTTAATCATTTTCACAAAACATGTTAGTAATCAAAACTTACTCAAATTAATTTTTTAATCATCAAAACATAGACTTGGATTATTTTCCACATGTTTTCAACACTATACCCCCGATATTTGAAATGTAATAGGTTTCGGGACGAAACCTGTTATAAGGGGGAGGATTGTGAAACCCCAACCTATGTGGGACTCAATGGTATGCATTGAACATATATATTTGATTTATATATGATTTAAATGAATTTTGAATGATTTATGGATGATTTTATGATTTGATGATGTTTTGCAATTAAGGTTTAATTAAGAATGGTGATTAAAAATTTAATCGCCGGAGCCCAAAGTGAGTCGGCATGACCCGAGGGGCTTAATGAGGATTTAAAGGTGACAAGTGTCATGAATAATTATGTCAATTTCCATAATTTAATTTATAGAGATTAAAGTATAATTATGGAATTAAGATGAAAAATGATAGAAAATTCATAACTTGACGCCTACAAGGCGGATTTCGATGAAATTTGAAAGGTAAGCTCATGACGGTGGGCCCAATCTTATGAATGGATTGGATTAAGGAAATCATGATGGGATTAGGGTGATAATTAATTATTTTTATCCCAAATCTAAAAGATAAATTCAAGTGGTCATAACTTGAGTTAGAAACGTTAGTTTGAGATGAAATTTGAAATGATGGAATAAAATTATGAAATCTATGCGATGAATGGAATGGATTAAGCTAATTATCATGGGAACTTACTTTCTTAGAGAGCAAGTAACAAGTTGCTTAACAGCTAAGTAAAGAAGCGAAATTGTGGAAAGTGAAAATGAAATTTACTAAAATGCCTATGGGGTTACTTGGGCACCAAGAAAAGTGGTTTATAAAAAGAAAAAAAAGGAAGAGCAAGGGCTGCTGCACATTCCAGCAAGGGGGGAGAAGGAGAGAGAAAAGGAGAGAGAGAAGGAGAGAAAAAGAGAGAGAAGAAGAGAGAAGGAGAGAGAGAAGAGAGAAAAATAAGGGAAAATTGGAGATTTTCTCCAATGGCAGCAGCTAGGGCACGTCCAATCCAGCAAGGTAAAAATACTAAAATAAATAGAAATACTAAATATTTCATGCTAAAAATATTTATTTTGGTTAATTCATGTAGTTATTAAGGTATGGTAGAAATTTTAGATCAAAAGTACTTGATTTGATATTAATTCAAGATTTTGAAATTTCAGTACTCCTAATTTCAGCATTATGGACAACTTAAGGAATAAATCAAGAAAAATGTTAAATTCTAAGTTTTTGTGATGGAATTTGATTTATAATGGGATATAAACAAGTGATTATGAGGGTTTAACCTATTAGAGGTAAACAAGATTACCCTAAGTATGATTTTTTGAAGATATGCAAAGAGATGTCCAAAGAGGGGTGCAAAGGGTACCCAAGATGTATATGAAAGTTGCTATTTTGGAAGCAAATAATATATGGATTTTAAAAATGAGTTAATACACTAAATTTGGGTTAAAAAATCATGATTAATTACTGGAATTTAGGGATTAGAAATCTATTTCGAATTAAGTTTCAAAACGGGCATTGAAATGATGAAAAACGGGTTCTAATGTTGCTATTTTCGAACCCTATGATGAATGGATTATAAATCCGAAAATAAACCCTAAATTATGTGTTAATTAAGGGGTTTAATCATGCTGGAATTAGAGACAAGTTGTTGTTTTAAGAAATTTTAAGAAACACATGATTTATGTGTTGAGAAATGAACGTATATAAAGAAATAAGTATGAATACCCCACTTGAAAGACAAGTGGGTTAAGTTAGATGAACTTATGTAGGTTGAAAAACCTAAGGATTATAAGTATTTGAAGACGATGCAAATAAATGAAATGTTATTTTCATTTATCTAGGCAAAGGAAAGGAAAGGAATGTAAGGAAAGGGATTATGGCGATCTCAGATAAGCAAGAAAACTTTCTAAAATGATATTTTCTTTCTATGTGATGATGTGTGATTGAAATGTTTATGTTTATATTTTAACGAATGGGCAAGCACAAGTTTTGAAAATGAAGGCTTTAATGAAAAGCCACAAGTTTTGGAAAATGATGGCGTTAATGAAAAATCGTAAGTTTTGGAAAAGGATGGCTTTAAGGAAAAACCTCAAGGTTTGCTTCATGGGAAGCAAGCAACGTTTTTAAGATAAGGATTTTATCATTAGTATTGCCAAAGATTGGCAATGCTTTATGTTAATGGATTGAGAAATTTGCTGATGAGTAAGCAAGTTCTCCACGATAATGTTTTTAAAGGATTTCATGTTTTATGTCGATAATTTTTAAGAATTTGCTTTTAAGTAAGCAAGTTCTTTATGTTGTTGTTTTAAAAGTATTTTATAAAAAAAAGGGAATGTTGCCCTTTTTCACAAAACAACAAACGTAATCAAGTTTCGAATTTCTTTTATGATGTTTTATGATAAATAATCATGTTATAAAAGAAAAAAAAAGATTTGATTTATGAAAAAGATTTATTTTGCTAGGTCATTATAATTAAATAATAAATGATGATTTTGACATAGTTCATATGTTTTAAAATGATATTCGAAAAGTTTTGATTTCCTTTAGATAAAGAAATCTATGTTGAAAATATTTTGAAAAATGTTTATACGGATGTGTTGAAAGGGATTTAAGGATGACCAACCTTCTATGTTGATTTCATAAAATGGTTTAATTTTGAAAATTCAAAGGTTTTGAAATTCTTTTATAAGGATTTTAAGATGTATTATTTTTCAAATATTTCAAATGTTTATCAAAATGTTTTACTCAAAATGTTTTTAACAGAATTTAAGGAAGGTCATCCTAAAACTAGATTTCAAATAACAACTTGTTTAAAGCGGGTGCGCTCGCTTTACAAGTTAATACGGACTACGGTCTGTCATGTGTTTTTAAAAATAATTTTTAAAGATATAGACTTCGGTTTAAGATTTTTGTGTGTTATGGATGCAGACAGAGGGTTGTGATCCCGGTTTAAAAGGACATGGGTTGCGGTCTGTGGTTCTTTAAACCAAACGGACTGCGGTCCGTCATAATAATATATGGTGCACCATTACAAGAAACAGGCAGGTTGTATAGCACGGTTGGGATGACCGGGGCCCACTCTACATAAGGCCAAGTCACTAAGGGATGACAGGAGTGCCAGCGGCGCCCTCCCTGAGATGGGAGCAGGATAAATAAATAGCCGCCTGGCTAGCGTGCTGTTAAGGATTCTCTTCCAAAAGGCAGCATGATCACTTGCTAAGTGTCACTACTGGATGGGGAAAAATGTGTTTGCCTACGTTTTGCTTTTCAAAAGCCCAAAGATTGGGATATAAAAGCATTTATATAAAAAATTATCCTAAATTGGATTTTTATGAGCCATTATGCATAAGTTACCCTAAAAGCAAGGTATTTTACACAAAATGTGTAAATATTAAGAATAAAAACAAATGGTTTTTATGCAAAAATTTTCATGAAAAAGATTTACGATTTGTTTGCTATAAACAAGCCCCAAGATGGGGATCATGAAAAAGGGTTTATGTTGAAAAATATTTTGGACATAAGAATGTCCATTTCCAAAAGGTTTATGTGGTTTAAAAGAGTTTAAGGGATAAAAGTGTTTATGGACATATGAATGTCCATTGCCAAAAAGGTTTATGTGGAAAAATATTTTAGGACGTATAAACGTCCGTTTCCAACAAGGTTTACGTGGAAAAATGTCTTAGGACATATGAACGTCCAATGCCAAAATGATTTATGTGGGAAAAATGTCTTTTTGTGGACATGAGAATGTCCATTGTCAAATATGGTTTATGTCAAGATGTTTTGGAACATAAAATGTCCCCTGGCCAAAATGATTTATGAGAAAAATATTTTAGGAAATGATTTTCAAGGAAAGTCTTACCCCAAAATGCTTGCTTACTGAGTTATCACTCACGTTTTGTTTTCCAAACCTTAGACAGGTACAGGGAGACTCAAGGGGTCGAGGACCTAAGAAATGGAGAAAAGGTACGAGATAGTACCATGTGGGCTAAAAGGATTAGCCATGGTGAGTGGAATGATATGAATGAAAGTATTCAGGTATGCTGACGTATATGAATTTATTTAAAGTTCGAAGATCTAGGAGAACTCATGAATGAATGATTGAATGTATGTCTGGAATAGCAATGCCATGATTAGGTCAAGAGGGCCTATGATGTATAACAGTATTCTTGAAATGGTTTAAAAGATATGTACAAGTGTACCATTGCTTATGTTATAAATGAAATGATGATGAATAAAGAAACGAAAAAAAATTTGGACGAGTTCCAATTAAGAACCTGCCGCGTGATCAGGGCAACAATCCTGATTCACATTTACCAATCGATAGATCTTGAGGTAAGGAAGTGGCGTCTCGGTTTGGGGCGCGATAGTTATTCACCCATAATCAACCCTAGCATTCAATTTAACCCTCTTGAACCCTTGAATTCCTTATTTCCATTCAATCCTCATTCAATACCCTAATTAAGGGCATCATGAATCATCTTTCAAGGGTTCATTATGAATCAAATTCATGACCCAAAATTTGAGGTGAGAAACTTAAGATTAAAGACTCCAAAACATGAAGTATACTTACTTGAATCTAAGGAAACTTGAATCCAAACTTTTCCAACTTGAATCCTTGTCTTTCCTCCCCTTTTTCCTTTTCCTTTTCTCCTCCTTTTCTCCTCTTTCCTTGCTGAATTTTGGGACGTCCACAGCTACCTTGGTTTGGAGATTTCTTCTCCTTGCACTTTCTCTCTCTAACCCTCATTGCATGGAATGTCCATACCCTTGTATAGCTTTGATTTTTTCAAGATTTTTGGGCCCACTTTCCACATCATTTGGGGGTAAATTAAAGCATCCTTATCCCTTGTTGACATGGCACATTCACATCTAAGTAAATTCATATAATTATCTTTGGTAAAATTCATCAAAATAATCACATTTATGGGTCATATAGTTGTCCACACATGGTAATGTCCATGAAGCTTCCCATTTGGAATTTTTTCCACAAAATTCAGCTTTAATTTATGGCCATTTACTCACCCTATTCACATAACTCATCTAGGTATGATTTTAGTGAATTAAAAAATCAAAAAATCAAGCTTGGGCGTCACATGCATGTGCCACCTCCCATGCCTCTTGAGCTACTTCCCATAGCCCCCTTATACATGCATTAACCATTGGATATTATCATGGACTTTATGATTTAAATTAATTCACAAAATCACCTAAAAAATCCCTCCTTTTGTCACCTCATATGGCTCATTAAACCAAGTCATTAAGGCACTTACTTTAGCATGAATGTCATGCTACTTTATGAAGAAAAAGTCAAAGCTACTTTGTCCTTTTATGATTAAGCATATTTCCATGATAATTAGCTTAATCCAACTCTTCGATAATATTCACCATATATTTTATCCGTTCATCTCAAAACGACTTTTCTATCTCAAGTTATAACTATTTGAAATTAACTTTTGGATTTAGGATGAAAATAAATAATTATAATTTCCATAATCTAATCCATCCATAAGATTGGGCACATAACTATGTGCTTACCTTTCAAATTTCGTCTCAATCCGACTTATAGGCATCAAGTTATGAATTTTCTATCATTTTTCACCTCAATTCCATAATTACTATTCTAATCTCTATTAATTAGATCATGATAAATGAAATAATTATTCATTGCACATTAACACTTACCCATGCTCATTAGGTCACTTTAATCATATTGACCCACCTTGTCCTATGGTTATTAATTTTAATCACCATTCCTTAATCATTAGCCCTAATTGCAATAAATCATCAAGTCATTAAAATCATTCATAAATCAATCAATAAATACATAGTTCATGTTTACATACCAAATGCACATATATGAGCCCTGCTTGGGTCTGGGTATCAAATATCCTTTCATATAATGAAAAGACAAAAATGGATATTCTTACTATAAAATTCTTTTGAAACAAAATTTCGAAGGGTTCACTTACCTTTTTTCTTTATCTTTCTTCTATCTTTTCTTTACACTTTCCTATCAACACCAACAAAGAATACATAAAAGCATATCATTCATATCATCATGCATGCCAAACTACATGGCTACTTATATGCCCATTTCTAATTGGCCATTAAATAGGAAATTCAACCATTTCTTCTCTTGAAAATCTCATTTAAATATGATTCATGCTACACTTGAACAAACTTCTTATTCTCATTTAGGACTTTCATGTATGGAATTCAACCTTGTGACACCGTGAAATTAAGTTAATCTCAATCTTATAAATCTTACATACTTAGAATATATAAATTTCAATAAACACATATCTTTATTTCATGTCTTATAGGCTATTAAAGCCTTTTCATTCCATTGTACTCAAAAATATGTTTAAATAAATTTATACATGTATAACTTTGCATTTAACACATGAATTAACATATATGGCAAAATAAACCTTATACGCGATATGTAAATGACATTTATATATTGTAAGTGTGGCGCCCCCAACCCGAGGTGTCACAATCCTTAGCCTTATTCCAAGATCATTATCAATTGGTAAATGTGAAACAGAATTGTTGCCTTGATCACGCGGCGGGTTCTTAATTGGATCTCGTCCAAATTTTTGTTTCTGTTTCATTCCTTTATCCATTATCATTTCATTTGTTTATATTTTACTCCATTCGTCTTGCAAGCAAAGATACACTTGCAATTCGTTGCACATAACATTTTAAAATATTACTTGGTTCCCTTCCTTATATACTTTTTCATAACTCATCCCTTGGCAGTTGTCATCAATTGTACATATCATTTATAAAATTTTCATCTTATTCTCTTACATCCTTGGTTTTATTAACCTGGCCAAGCCATAGCCATATGAAATTCATTCATTACCGAATATTAAACGCCCATACTTGTATACATATATTCAACCAACAGTTCACATAGAACTTAGAACTTTCAATAAGTTTACATACATTATCATATCTTAAAATTTTAGTCATGCCATTCCATACACATAGTTAATCGTTTAGATCACGCATGAATACCGTCTCATACATTTCCTCAAATGCTCAGGTTCTCTACCTCTTGAGCTTCCCTGTACCTGTTTAGGGTTTAAGAAAACAAATCGTAAGTGATAACTCAGTAAGCAAGAATTTTGCATTTTCATATGAATGCATTTCTTGTCGTTCGGTAGGAGACACTTACTAAGTGATCAACTACCAACCAGAAGAAACCTTTCATAAATACCTTTCATTTAAACCCTTTATAAAACATTTCATACAAACCCTTCATAAAACATTTCATATAAACTCTTCATAAATTTTTTTTTTTTCATGAGGACATTTGTATATCCTAAAACGTTGTCATATAAACATTTAATCATGAGGAAAAATGTATATCCCAAAACATTTTCACATAAACCTTTTATATGTGAACAATTATATATCCTAAAATATTTTCATATAAACCTTTATTCATGAGGACAATTTTATGTCCTAAAACATTGTTATATACACATTTGTTCATGAGGACAATTTTATATCCTAAAATATTTTCATATAAACCTCTTTATTCATAAGGACAATTTTATGTCTTAAACCATTTGCAGATAAACCTCTTTATATGAGGATAATTGTATCTCCTCAAATAATTTCGTATAAATCCTTTTTCATATACCAATTTTTGGGATTTTCAAAAACAATGCATATGCATATAAACCCTTTTATCTCTGTGAACATTTTATATTCTAAAACATGTTCATGTAAACCTTATTTCCTGTGGACATAATCATGTCCTAAAATATTTGAGTAAATATTGTTTTCTATGGACATTGTTATGTCCTGAAATATTCTTAAATAAACATTATCTCTTGTGGACATCATCATGTCCAAAAATATTCTCATGTCCCCATTTTGGGGCTTTTAAAACAAAACATATGCGTATATGTCTCTAACCCTCTGGTAGGTGATACTTACCAAGTGATCATCCTTTCATAGGAAAGAAACCATCCATGTGACTACACCGCTAGCTAGGCGGTCGTCTATGATCCTGCTCCCATTTTAGGGAGGGCGCCACTGCCCGCCAACCTTCCCTTAGCGACTTGGTCACAGGTAGAGATTGACCTTGGTTTGCAACCGACTCAGTCTGCAACCGCCTCCAACATAAACCTAGTATATGATCCCTGTGCACATTCGTTTGTATTCACATCGTCATGCTAGCATGATTTCACAAAATCATCACAGTCCTCAGACCATGCCATTTTTTAAGTGAAAACTTGAAAGAACATAATCAAGCTTAGTCCGTAGACTGTACCCTTCTCAAAAGGAGAACTGGGCATAATCATTTTAAAAATAAAATATTTTCATAAACCATCTTTAAATAAAATATTTTAGAATCATTTAGATAAACTAATTTCGAAATATTTCAATAATTGAAAAGAACAAGCTTTTCTTGTAAGCATTTTTATTCCCATTTCGGGGCTTTTTATGAGCAAAGGATAGGCAAACACATCTGCTTACATTTTATTCGCATTATATGCCTTGCCCACACACCATCATTGCCACTCTTATGCAAAGAAATGTTTGCACTATTTTTTGAACATTATTTAAGCAAAGCAGTCATCAAATCAATTTATTGAGTTGGTCATCCTTAAAACTATTTTGAAAACATTAATTCCATGTTGGAATTGTGGAGCCCCAAACCGAGACGTTACTTCCTTACCTTAAGACCTTATTGATTGGTAAATGTGAATCAAGATTGTTGCCCTAATCACGCGGCGAGTTCTTAATTGGAACTCGTCCAAAATTTTTTTTTCTATTATCATTCGTTTTCTTCACATTCTACATCATTCATCATACAAGCAACATTACACTTGTAATAAAATTTCATGTTCTATTTCATAGCATCTCATCATGCTTTTCTACAATACAAGTCTTCTTGACTTAATCCTGACATTCTTCATTTATACATACATATAGTCATTCATTGAACCAATAGGAGTTAAAATTCTAAATAAGTCCACATATACATTAACATACCTGAGAATTTTAATCCATGCTATCCCATTCCTTATAGCCTTCATGGCTATCATCATGTGTCTTTCTTCATTGCTTAGATTTGCATCCTCCTGAGTTTCCCGGTACCTGTCTAAGGTGTAAGAAAATAAAACGTGAGTGACAACTCAGTAAGCAAGCATTTTATCATTAGGGCAAGACTTCCTTGAAAACCTTTTTCATAAAAATCTTGAACACCTTTTTCCTGAGGACATTTATATGTCCTAAAACATTATCATGAAATCCTTTGTTCATGAGGACAATTCTATGTCCTTGAACATTTTCATAAAACATTCATTCTTAAAATCATTTACAAGCCATGTCTGGACTTGTTAAGGCAAAACATACATGTTTTACCTTCTTTAATTAATTCCTTTTTGTCTTGAGTGAACATTTCCAATGTTCCAAGATATTTACATAAAACCATATTTTGTCAGTGGACGTTTTACATCCAAAACATTTTTCTCATCAATCCTTTGGCAAAGAAGGACATTCTCATGTCCTAAAACATCATTCACATAAGCCTTTCTCGGCAAAGGACATTTTTATGTCCAAAAATATTTTTCATCATAAAATCCTTTAGCCCAGAGACATTTGATGTCTCAAAATATTTTTGACATAACTTTTTTTAGCGATGGACATCCATATATCCTAAAACACTTTTCATTTAAATACTTTAACATTGGACATTTTCATGTCCATATGCATTTTTCATTTAGGCTCTTTAAAAATGGACATTCCTATGTCCAAAACTAAGTTTCACATAAATCCTTTTCATAATCCTCGTCTTGGAGCTTATTTATAGCAAACAAGGCAAATAAAATATATAAACCATTTTCATAAATGCATTTGCATTAAAATATTTCCTTTCATTTTTGTTATTTACACTTTTGTGTAAAACACCCTATCTTTAGGGTAACCATTTCATAAAAATCCTTTTAGGATAACTTTTCATAAAAATACTTTTATGTCCCAATCTTTGGGTTTTTCAAAAGCAAAACATACGCAAATGCACTGTTCCCCATCTAGTAGTGATACTTAACAAGTGATCATTCTACCTTCTGAAAGAAAATCCTTAACAACACGCTAGCCAAGCGGCTGTTCCTTTATCCTGCTCCCATCTCAGGGAGGGCACTGCTGGCACTCTTGCCATCCCTTAGCGACTTGGCCTTATGTAGAGTGGGCCCCGGTCGTCTCGACCATGCTTTACAACAGGCCTATTCCTTGTACTAGTGCACCATACATCGTCCTGACAGACCGCAGTCCATTTGGTTTAAAATATCACGGACCACAGCCCGTGTCCTTTTAAACCGGGATCACAGACCTCAGTCTGCATCCATAACTTGAAAACCATCACAGACCGAAGTCTGAGTCTTTTTAAAACAAATCATTTTGAAAACAAACATATCACAGACCGCAGTCCGTGTCAACTTGTAAGCGAGCGCACCCACTTTAACAAGTTTTCATTTGAAATCTAGTTTTAGGATGACCTTCCTTAAATTCTTTTAGAAATATTTTGAGTAAAACATTTTGATAAACATTTGAAATGTTTGAGAAACAATATATCTTAAAACCTTTATAATAAAAGAATTTCTAAACTTTTGGATTTCCAAAAATAAACTATATATTTTCCTAATATTTTCTGGGTTTCCATTTCTTGGTCTTTTGCTTACAAAAGTTATGCAATTATACCATCCCCTTCTCCACAACCTAAAAATTAAGTTATTATCCACGTATCTATTATACTATTTTTACATAAAGGGAAATTGCACAGTCTTTTGCATGCCATGTAGCAACCTGAAATTAAACCATTTTATGAAATCACTTATTAGGTTAGTCATCCTTAAATCCCTTTCAACAATATTCGTATAAACATTTTTCAAGACATTTTCATCATAGATTTCCTTATCTAAAGGAAATCAAAACTTTTCGAATATCATTTCAAAACATATGGACTATGTCCGAATCATCATTTATATTTAATTATCATGACATAACAAAACCAATCTTTTTCATAAATCAAATCTCCTTTTTCTTTTTCTTTCATAAATATAATTATTTATCGTAAAATATCATAATAGAAATTCAAAACATATTTACAATTGTTGCTTTGTGAAAAAGGGTAAAATTTCCTTTTTCTTATAAAATACTTTTGAAACAACACCATAAAGAACTTGCTTGCTTACAAGAAAATTCTTAAAAAACCATCGACATAAAACATAAAATTCTTTAAATTTATCATTATAGAGAACTTGCTTACTCATAAGCAAATTTCTCACTTCCATTAACATAAAGCATTGACAACCCATGGCAACACTTGTGATAAATTATTTATCTTAAAAACATGTTGCTTGCTTCCCATGAAGCAAACCTTGAAGCTTTTCCTTAAAGTCATCCTTTTCCAAAACTTAAGGCTTTTCATTTAAGCCGTCATTTTCAAAACTTGTGGCTTTCCATTAAAGCCATCATTTTTAAAACTTGTGCTTGCCTATTCGACAAAATACAATCATAAACATTGCAATCTCATATCATCACATAACAAGAAAATAATAATTTTAGAAAGTTCGCTTGCTTACCCGAGATCGCCTTAATCCCTTTCTTCAATTCTTTTCTTTGTCATTGCCAAAATAAATGAAAATAACATTTCATTTACTTGCAACATCTTTAAGTGCTTATATCCCTTAGGATTTTTCAACCTACATAAATCCATCTAGCTTAACCCACCTGTCTTTTAAGTTGGGTATTCATACGTATCTTAACCTATACATATCAAATCATCCATACATTCATTTTAATACCCTTATGTAGGGTAAACTTACATATATGTAATAATTCTTCATTAAATCATTATTTGGAGGTTCATTACCTCTATTTATCATTTTTCACACATCGGTGCTTATTATAAGTACTTAATTAATAACTTAGACATCATATAATAATCTCAAATTTTGAGATTATCATGATTTACTAAAAAAACACCTTAATTCATGTTTTTCATCACTTCTTTATGCATTTTTGCATTTTAACACTTTACATAAATCATTTATCATTTTCTCATGCCTATCTCTCCACACATGTCCATTTCTCAAAACATAGATCATGTGTTTCTTAAAATTTTTCAACACAGAAACTTGAGTCCTTAATCAGCATGATTAAACCCCTTAATTAACATATAATTTAGGATTTAATTTTTGGATTTTAATCCATTCATCTTAGGGTTCCAAAACAGCAACATTAGAACCTGTTTTTCACCATTTCAACCCCTCTTTTGACACTTAATTCAAAATAGTTTTCTAATCCATAAATTCTAGCAATTAATCATGATTTTATTAACCCAAATTTAGGGTATTAACACATATTTAATAATCCAAAATTCGTTTGCTTGTATACAGCGACTTCCATATGCAATTTGGATATCCTTTTTGCATCATTTTGGACGTCCACATATATGCCCCTACAAATGAGATTTAGGGCAATCGTCTCAACCCACTTTGAACGTCCAACATGCTCTAAATATAGGGTAATTTACCCTCTTAATCATCCATAAATTATTTGGGCACATTCATATGTCATTTTTAACACAAAAACATGAAAATCAGGTCATTCGTGTAACCCTAATTTATATCCTTTCTAAAATTCATAACTTAAGCCCAAATCAATTATGTAATCCATTAAATCATGAATCATCATGTAATCATAACTAAACATCAAAACTGCAACATTACATAGGGTTTAAGAAAATTTTAGTTATGATTTTCAACCCATAATCAAGGGGTATACTTACATGTATTGGATCAAACTTGGATTCCATTTTTCCTAGCTTGGTTTATCTTCTTTCTTCCCATTTTTCCTTCCCTTTTTCTCCTCTTTTTCTCCCTTTCATTGCTGCTGGAAAAGAACGTGCTTGCTGCTGGAATTTCAGGGGGGTTTGCCCCTTGACTTCTCTCTCTCATCCCTCTACATCATATGGACGTGCATACCTTAGCTATGAGCTGAATTTTCAAACCTTGTGGGCCCCATTTTCCACATCATTTAGCAGTTAATTAAAGCATTTTTATCCCCTATTTCTGACATGGCAAAATGTGGTCCATTTAATTTTGATAATTATCCATTAAAATCCAACAAAAATCCATATCATTAATGGACATCAACTTGTCCCCATTGGAACGTCCCCTTTTGCAGCAACTTTGTCTTTTTTCCACAACGAATTTAACTTTAATTTATGGGTAATTAATCACCTTAGCTAATAGCCTACTTAGGGGACTATTTATCTTATTAAAAAATTATAAAAAAACAAATATCCAACCTTAACCGTCCACATTTTCCTGCTCCATTTGCTGTCCATGCAAATCAACGTCCATATTAGCTGCCTTTTGTAATTTTTTTCACAAAATTACAGCTTTATTTAATGGAAAATTAATCACCCTAGTAATTAGATTTCCTAGTTGTCCATTTAGCTATTAAAAAAATTCATAAAAATTCCAAACAGCAACTTTGGATGTTACCTCTCCTTGCTTCTATGTTGTTGTCCACTTGGTGGGGTCCACTTATCATTGACTTTGTGGCATTTCCTGCCACAATATCAACCCCTAATCATGTCCACTAACCAACCTAACTACCAAGGTCATTTAACTACACTTTTTTATTTTTTTAAAAATCAAAAATTCCATGCAACAACCCCTTTAGCCGTCCATATGTGGGTCACCATTTCAAGCTCCTTTGAGCTAATCTATTAGCCATTAAATCATGTCACTAATCACTTGATTTTATCATTGATTTTGTCATTTTATATAATTCATAAAATTCATGTGTAATTTTCTCCTTTTAACATCTCATTTTTGCCATTTAAAAATATAATTAATCACCTTACTTTAACATATATGAGAACTTACTTTTTGGTGCACAAAAATCAAAGGTATACACCTTATTTTTATGCAACCATGATCCCATCATCATTAGTTTAATCCAAGCCTCTCATTGCATTCATCTCATAATTTTAACCATTCATTTCAAATTTCGTCTCAATCCAACTTTTTTAGCTCAAGTTATGATCATTTGAGGTCATCCTTTGATTTTGTTGGTGATGATCGATTTTCATCCTCATTTCATCAAAATTTTCATAATCCATCATTTTCACGAGATTAAGCATGAAATTATGTGCTTACCTTTCAATTTTCAACTTAAGCCACCTTCCCGGCGTCGAGTTACAGATTTTCTAGCATTTGCTACCTTAAGTCCATAATTACCAACATAATCTTCATTAATTAAATCTTAATATATGAGGTAATTATCCTCAATATATTAATATTTCCTAATTCTCATTAAGCCTCTTTAATCACATTGACCCATATCGGCTTATATTGATCATTCATAATCACTTGCCCCAATTTCAATCAATCATCAATATTGCTTAGGAAAATTATTCATAATTCATCTAAATCATACATGATTCATATATACATGCCAAATGCATATACATAAGCCTTACTTGGGTCCAGGTATCACAGGAATTCAAGGCAAATTAAGCAAGATCCATGTTTTAATGATTAACAATTCAATTTGAGAAATAATTAAGTACTAATGAGGTTGCTAAGTGTTGCAAAGGTTTAACAATTCAAGACTCAAAAGATAGCAGGTCAAGTCACAACCCCAAGTCGACTCAGCCATTGACTTAGGTCAAGTCGATACCCAAGTCAACTCCAAAATCGACTTCAAGTGCATTAAATTCATCAGAGCTGAAAATGGGACTCGGAGACAGGTGAAGTCGCAGTCGAAGTCGGCTCCGCTTGTGACTTAGGTGAAGTCACAAACCTAAGTCGACTCCAGATGCGACTTAGGTATGGCCTTGCTGATGACTTTGAGATTTCAGAGTCTAGTCACTTTTCAAGTCGACTCCATCATGAGACTTAGGTAAAGTCGCATCTCAATTAGACCTGAGCATGCAACTTGGGTAAGGTCGAAGACCAAGTCGACCCAAGCATGCGGCTCTAGTATATGGGCACTACATATTAATTCAAAAATATCTTATTAAAGAATGGACAACAAGACCAAGAAGAAAAAACTATCATGAATCAAGGCCACAAGGAAGAACTTCTGAAGAGATGTAGATATTGTTCAACTTCAGCAAAACATTGTATACCAAGGACATTTAATGAAGATCAAGAGAAGAAAGGGGATATACACAACATTAAGATCACTTGCAAGACCTTGAAGTTCTAAGATATTCAATGGCTGGTGAAGTTGCATCCGAAGTCGACTCCACTTGTGACTTGGGTCAAGTCCGAGACCAAGTCGACCTCAAGCTAGAACTTGGAAGTGGAAGCCGAAGACCGAAGTCGCACCCAAAATCGACTCCAGTCTAGGTGAAGTTGCACCCGAAGTCGACTCCACCCTGCAACTTGAACGAAGTCGCATGTCAAGTCGACTCCAAATGCAACTTGGTTCACAATGGTCGGAAAAAATTGAACGTTGGCGCATTTAATGTGCCACCTACCATCAAACATTTGAATTTACTTCCCATTATATGAAGAGCATCAAGGGAACGTAAATGTAGTTGAAAAATATTGATTGAGCTCACCTTCCACTCTCCCTTGCTTTTAAAGTGATCTACAAGGAGTTTGAAGAAGAACTGTGCTTGAAAACTGCTGAAAGCTGCATTGCTGAATCTACTACTGCTTCCACAAGTTCTTCTAAGCACTGAAAACTGCCTACACGAATCTGTAAAGTGTAGATCTTTTCATTTATTTATTACTTGTTTTTCTCACCTGGTTTGATGTTGGAAATTAAAACCAAGTGAAGGCAAAGTAGTGTGTGACTGGACTAAGACTCGTCACCTACTTGTGTTGAGATTGTACAAGCCCCCTCGAGCTGAAATCTAGAAAAGAGCTACTGCTCTATGTTGTATTGAAATACAATAGTGGAACTCAAGCCACAACGGGTGTGTGCTTGGAAGAGTGGAGTAGGAGAGTGTGAAATCCCGATCTTAGACACGTATATAAAACCCTAGGGTTGTAAACCCTAGGTAATATATTTAAAAAATATACATTCATGAGTATGAAATATTTGGGAATAGAGGTTAAAATAATTATTTATGAAATTCGGATGAATAGTGCACGTGAATAGTAACCCTGGGATTAAGACACGTGATTAAGAATTAATCACTTGGATTAACTTAATCACAAAAAGACGAAAAAGGAGATTTAATCACTAAAGGACGAAATAGCAATACTTTTTGATATTTTAATGGAATTTTGGATTTTAGTGAAAAATTGAAGAAAAATTCATAACTTGCAATTCGGACGTCGGATTGAGATAAATTTTTTATTGGATGGCCAAAATATTATGATGATCATGATGAATGGGTTAAGATGTGATAAAAATCACAAATCAAGAGTGAAGATGAAATGTCAAAAGGAGATCAAAAAGTAGCTTAATTTTCCATTAATGCTACTTTTGACTTTTTATTAAATTAAATAATTAAAAAAATAATAAATAATAAATGAACAACAGCAATTGCAGGGGGTGGTTGGATTTTTGACCAAAATCAATGGTCCACATTCGTCATCATAAGAGATCAACGGCTAGGATTGAATTAGCTTAAAATAAATAATTTTAATAAATAAAAAATCAATGAAAAATAGGGCTACCATAGGGGAGGTGTGAACAGTAGCTAGGGTGGCTGCTCTTGGCTCAATGCACCTTTTAAAATTAGAAAAAAACACATTTTATAATTTAATACCTCTAGCAAGGGGGTAAATTCTAATTTGATGAAAAATCAAAAAGTATAAATAGGGGGCAGGGGTGGACGTCCAAGGCACTTCATCCCAGCTCCATTTGAGCATTTTTCACCCCCACCACGTTTTAGCCTTGAGGAGAAAGAAGAGGAGAAAGTGTGAGAAAAAGAAGGATATCTTCACTTCGGGTAAGTGATTTCTACCCAAAATTTTTTTGGATGTTAAGTAGGGTAAAACCATGCTTAGATAATGCCTAAGCATGAGAAAATAAGTAAATTTATAATGCTTAATTGAAATTATGCCGAAACATCAAATATTTGGATCGAAGATAGAGCATTCGGGAAAATCATGTATGATATGTGTAAATAATGCTCCAAAAATGATAAATGATGATTTGAGATGTATGAAAATGATAAATATGATGTTGGAATGATGATATATTAATCTCATAATTTTTGGAATTAAAGATTTTGATTAAGCGAATTTATGTTGATTTTTAGTATATGGAGAAAATGATTTATTTAGAACAAGTTAATGATGATAAATTCATAATTCATGAATTTTTTCATGATATACTAAGCACAAGCTATGTCATGGTATTTTTAATTTTTGGAAAAAATATCAAATTTTGGAACCCATGAACAGTAACCCACGGTGTTGTGAACAGTAACCTTGGGTGAACAGTAAATTGCTATAGTAAACAGCGTGATTTTGAGAAAAATTGAGATTTATTTTTATATTTTATGAGGATATATGGATGAAATTTTATTAAAAGAAATTTATGGATAAAAATCCATATAAATGAGTAATGACCAAGTGTTTCTATAAATTAACCTCTATAAGAAATGAGGTAATGAATAATTATAAAGCATGTATAAGAAGAAAACTAAGACATGGAATGATATAGATAAAATATCCTTTTTCCATGTATAGGAAAAGGAAAGGAAAAGGAGGAGGACACAGACTGAGGAGGTAAGCAAACTATATGCTTTCTAAAATATTTCTTAATGATTGCAAATTGTTTGCTCACATGTTTTATGAATTATATTTAAGGATGGTCATTCCTATAATTCTTTACCTGAAATGATTGCTAACTACTTGTTAAATTACTTTCTAAATGATTTATCAAGTTTTATGGAGCATGTCATGCCGGCATATGTATGTATGAACATGATGCACAAGGAAGAGACTTTGGTGGAGGTAGTAAGCGGATCAGAAGGTCCCCCTTCGCTATTGCTAGGTTGCAAGGGCTGTGTGCCAGCGGCGTCCTCCCAGAAGTTGAAGGCACAAGGAAAGTCATGAATGAATGAATGCATTGCATTCTCATGAAATGCATGAAAAAGTTTCTGTCCCATTAGTAATTGATCACTTGGTAAGTGTCTCCTACTAAATGGGGAGAAATGCATTTGGATGAAAGGAAAATGTTTACTTGCCAAAAGAAAAAGGCTTGCTTACTGAGTATTATTACTCATATGTATTTTCAAAATGACAAACACGCTATGGAGTTGACTCATAAAGGATGCAAGGTAGAAATGACCTGCAAATTTAATTGCAGTTCTATGTATGCGTCCAAGGGGGCGAATGTGTGAAAATAGTATTTAAGACATGTTTCATGAATAATGCAAGTATGAATGTAATTATGTGAATATTGAAATATTTTAATGAAAGTAGATGATTTTATGATGATACGGATATGTCAATTATGAATGATGATGAGTTTATGATTATATGATTTATTCATGCTTAAGTGATGGATGAAAAGAAAAAAAAATTGGACGAGATCCAATTAAGAACCCACCGCGTGATCAGGGCAACAATCCTTAGTCATGTTTACCAATCAACAAGATCCCGGAGTAAGGACAAATGTGACGCCTCGGTTCGAGGTGGCACAGAGAGATTACCCTAACCACTACTGTGAAACCCCAATTTTAGGAACATGTATGAAATCCTAGGGTTATAAACCCTGGGTAATATAATGATATTTATATGAAACATATATTAATGATATTTTGCAATATATGGCATTGGAAGATTAAATAGTTAATTATGAAATTCGGATGAATAGTACACATGAATAGTGAAACGTGAATAGTAAATATGAGATTAAGGAATATGTTAAGTTAATCACTTTGGATTAACTTCATCATAAAAAGACAAAAAAAGAAGTTTCCCACTAAAGGACAAAAGAGGAGTAGAGATTGCTTTTGGATTTTTTTATGATTTTCGGATTTTAATGCATTTTGAGGAGAAAACATGGAAAAATCATATCTTACAATCCGGAAGTCGAATTAAGGTGAAATTTTGTATGGATGGCTAAAAGATTATGCCGAATATGATGGAAGGATTGGATTAAGCCAAATATTATGGAAAATGTGTTTCTTGGGGATCAAGTAAGTGAGGCTTAACTTTTCCAAAGCAAGTCATTAATTCTACTTTTTACTTTTTGAAAAAGTAGCATAAGATATGATATTTTAGTGAAATAAAAAATGCAAAAATTCCCCAAATTCCACCATGGGAAAACGTGAGCTAGCATAGGGATTTGTGCCAAAAATTCAATGGTCGAGATCGAATGATGATCATATGATAAATGGCTAAGATTAATCACATGTTTTGATGAAAATCAAGCAATTAATGGATGGATCAGCTACGGCAACTTATGGCCAGCAATTTGCCACCTAGGATAATTGAAAATTGCTTGGAAATGAGGAGGAAATGACCCCAGAAAAAATATTTGCAATTTGATCCAATTTTAAGTGGATTTAATTACAATTTCATTAAATTTGGAGCACTATAAATAGGGGGCCATGCCTTGAACCAATTCACATTCATCCCAAGCTCAAAAATCACTTGGGCAACTTCATTTCCCATCCCCCATACGTTCCAAGCCAAAAGGAGATAAGGAGAGAAGGAAAGAGAGAGAAAGTGAGAAGGAGAGGAGGAATTCTCCACTTGAGGTAAGGGAATTCTTCCCAAATTTCTTTTGGGTATTAAGTAGGATAAAACCATGCTTAGATAATGCCTACGCATGAGAAAATAAATAAAGTTATAATGCCTAAGTGGAATTATGCCAAAACATCAAAAATTTGGAGCGAAGATAGAGCATTCGGGAAAATCATGTCTAAAATATGAAAATAATGCTACAATATTGGTAAATGATGATATGGGATAAATTTTTATGATAGTTATGATGTTGGAATGATGATATATTAATCTCATGATTTTTGAATTTAAGGATTATGCTTAAGTGAAATTATGTTAATTTTTCGTATATGGAGAAAATGATTTATTTAGCCAAGTTAATAATGATGAATTCAAAATTCATGGATTTTCTCATGATATACTAACTAAGAGCTATGTCATGGTATTTTTTATTTTTGAAAAAAATTTCAATTTTTGGAACCCATGAATAGTACCCAACTTGCTGTGAATAGTAACCTCGGGGGTGAATAGTTAACGTGAACAGTAACCCCATAAACAATGATGATGAACAGTAACCATGAACAGTAAAAAGCATAAATTGGGTAGAAAAAAATGAGATTAGTATGTATATCTTAAACAATATATAGATGGAATTTGTAAAGGGATTTATGGATAAAAAAATCCATATAAGGAGGTAATGACCAAGTATCTTTATAAGATTAACCTCCATAGGAATGAGGTAATGAATGGTTATAAAGCAAGCATGGGAAGCAATCTAAGACATGGAATGATATAGATAAAATATCATTCTTCCTTGTATAAGAAAAAGAAAGGAAAAGGTGGAGGACACAGACTGAGGAGGTAAGTAAGCACAACTTTGAAAATATAGTTTTATTCAAAATATAGTTTTATTCTCAAGTATTTATGAAATGTGTTTAAGCGTGGTCATTCCTATAATATTTTGAAATGATGAATGTTATGAGTTTTTACGAAAAGTCATACCGGCATATTGATGTCATGTGATGTTCATGGACATGTGCACATGTATGATGCATAATGAAGAGGCTTTGGTGGAGGAAGCAGGATCAGGGATACCTCTTCACCATTGCCAAGTCACAAGGGCTGTGTGCCGGCGGTGCCCTCCCAAGAGGTGGGGCCACAAGGAAGAGGCTTTAGTGGAGATAGAAAGCGGATCAGAGGGTCCCCCTTCACTATTGCCGAGTCGTATGGGCTGTGTGCCGACGGCGTCCTCCCCAGAGGAAGCGGCAAAGGAATGTTATGTGTGAATGAATGCATTGCATTTTCATACATAGATTGAAAAGGAAAGCATGGAATTGAAATGATGTTTTTAAGAGATGGTGCAAATAATTCTCTACATAAGAATGACAAGTCACCTAGTATAAGAGGTATATAATTCCGGCGAAATCAAAAGTCATGCATGTAGGAACCATGTAGGTGTCAAGAGGAAGAGAGGTTCCCCTTGACGAGGCCAAGTCGAAGACAGCCGACGTATTAGACCATGCTATGTGAGATGTTCCCTGGGCTAGTGTACCCACACACGAAGGTTTATGTTAGGAATGGAAATGAAATATTTCCACATCCAATGTTTATGAAATAATTTTTATGAAAAGGTTTCTATTCCCTTGATAGTTGATCACTTGCTAAGTGTCTTCTATCAAATGGAGAGAAATGCATTTAAATGAAAGAAAAATGCTTGCTTATTGAGTTTCGACTCATGTCTTATTTTTCCAACCTCAGACAGGTGTAGGGAAAGCCAAGAGATGAAGGGCATGTGTTGCTAAAGGAAAAGAGGAATCTACAAAGGTTAGTAGATTTTTGTATGAATAGATTCTCTAATGGGATATGATGAGAAAGGACATAGATTTTATGAAATTATGAAGTTATGAATAATATAACAAATTTATGATTTATGATGATATGGATAAGTCCATCATGAATGATGATGAGTATATGTTTATGTGATGAAAGAAAAGAAAAAGAAAAAAAGAAAATTGGACGAGTTCCAATTTAAGAACCCGCCGCGTGATCAGGGCAACAATCATGAGTCATGTTTACTAATCGACAAGATCTTGGAGTAAGGTCTATGTGGAGGCCTCGGTTCGGGGCGCCACAGAAATTAGTATCAGAGCAAGGATTGGTAAATAGGCGGGAGAAGAAGAAAATAAAGGATGATGAAAGGATAGGTTTGATAACACAGAAGATGGTATCAGAGCAACGATTGGTAAATAGGCGTGAAAAGAGAAAAATTATGGATGATAGGAAAGGTGTGATACCACAAAAGATGGTATCATATATCATGATATAGAATTGGAATGTCATAGATTAAGGAAGAAAATGAATTGTTTGGAATTATTTTCCAATCTTAATGCATTTAAAGATAGGTGCGAGAGGATTATCTATCCACAATAATGATGGGTTTATGGAAATAAGATTAGATCGTAGTCTACACAGGCATGACCTAGTTGTAGACACTATGTAGTGAAAAGGAATTAACAAAAGTCGGAAGAGGCTAATCGACTTTTGAAAGATTAATGAATAGAGGATATTTTGACGCAAAGATGATTCTTTAATTAAGTTTACACATATATGTCATGTGTATATGGAAAGAGAGCAGTAGATACTGACCTCTTTATTATAAATGAATGATGATTGATGATATGATAAGATGAAAATTGCTCAGCAGAAGCGTGATGGAAAATGACAGGTTTCGGGACGAAACCTAATGTAAGGGGAGGAGAATTGTGAAACTCCAATTTTAGGAACGTGTATGAAACCCTAGGGTTATAAACCCTGGGTAATATAATGATATTTATATGAAATATATATTAATGATACTGGAAGATTAAATAATTAATTATGAAATTCGGATGAACAATGCATGTGAATAGTAAACGTGGGATTAAGGAATATATTAAGTTAATCACTTTGGATTAATTTAATCATAAAAGACAAAAAAGGAAGCTTCCCACTAAAGGATAAAAGAGGAGTAGAGATGCTTTTGGATTTTTTTTATGATTTTCGGATTTTAATGGATTTTGAGGAGAAAACATAGAAAAATTCATATCTTACAATCCGGAAGTCGGATTAAGGTGAAATTTTGTATGGATGGCTAAAATATTATGCGGAATATGATGGAAGGATTGGATTAAGCCAAATATTATGGAAAATGTGTTTCTTAGGGATGACATGAAATGATATAGATAAAATATCATTCTTCCTTGTATAAGAAAAAGAAAGGAAAAGGTGGAGGACACAGACTGAGGAGGTAAGCAAGCATAACTTTGAAAATGTGGTTTTATTCTCAAGTATTTATGAAATGTGTTTAAGGGTGGCCATTCCTATAATGTTTTGAAATGATGAATGTTTATGAGTTTTTATGAAAAGTCATGTCACATATTGATGTCATGTGATGTTCATGGACTTGTGCACATGTATGATGCATAATTAAGAGGCTTTGGTGGAGGAAGTAGGATCAGGGATCCCTCTTCACCATTGCCAAGTCGCAAGGGCTGTGTGCCGGCGGCGTCCTCCCAAGAGGTGGGGGCACAAGGAAGAGGTTTTAGTGGAGGTAGAAAGCGGATCAGAGGGTCCCCCTTCACTATTGCCGAGTCGTATGGGCTGTGTGCCGACGCCGTCCTCCCCAGAGGTGGAGGCAAAAGAATGTTATGTGTGAATGAATGCATTGCATTTTCATACATGGATTGGAAAGGAAAGCATGGAATTGAAACGATGTTTTTAAGGGATGGTGCAAATAATTCTTTACATAAGAATGACAAGTCACCTAGTATAAGAGGTATATAATGCCGGGGAAATCAAAAGTCATGCATGTAGGAACCATGTAGGCGTCAAGAGGAAGAGAGGTTCCCCTTGATGAGGCCAAGTCGGAGACAGTCGGCGTATTGGACCATGCTATGTGAGATGTTCCCTGGGCTAGCGTACCCACACACGAAGGTTTATGTTAGGAATGGAAATGAAATATTTCCACATCCAATGTTTATGAAATAATTTTTATGAAAAGGTTT
The DNA here is from genome assembly GCA_030490835.1 of Annona cherimola. Taxonomy (NCBI): domain Eukaryota; kingdom Viridiplantae; phylum Streptophyta; class Magnoliopsida; order Magnoliales; family Annonaceae; genus Annona; species Annona cherimola. Next base: position 48,863,398 of record CM059972.1, read on the forward strand.
CTATTCCCTTGATAGTTGATCACTTGCTAAGTGTCTTCTATCAAATGGAGAGAAATGCATTTAAACGAAAGAAAAATGCTTGCTTATTGAGTTTCGACTCATGTTTTATTTTCCCAACCTCTGACAGGTGTAGGGAAAGCCAAGAGATGAAGGACATGTGTTGCTAAAGGAAAAGAGGGATCTACAAAGGTTAGTAGATTTTTGTATAAATAGATTCCCTAATGAGATATGATGAGAAAGGACATAGATTGTATGAAATTATGAAGTTATGAATAATATAACAAATTGATGATTTATGATGATATGGATAAGTCCATCATGAATGATGATGAGTATATGTTTATGTGATGAAAGAAAAGAAAAAGAAAGAAAAACAATTTTGGATGAGTTCCAATTTAAGAACCCGTCGCGTGATCAGGGCAACAATCCTAAGTCACGTTTACCAATCGACAAGATCTTGGAGTAAAGTCTATGTGGACGCCTCGGTTCGGGGCGCCACAACTATAAATCTTTATCTCTTGGAGTAGCATGATCGTTTGTGTTTTATTGCTTTATTTCTCTCCATCTTTCTGATTGTTTCATTGAGGGGATTAATTTCATAAACTAAAAATTTTCTGTTTAATAAAGAATTTTAAAATACCCAATTCACCCCTCTTCTCTTAGGTAACTGTCATAAACTCGGGATCAATAATTGGTATCAGAGCAGGTCTTTGAGTTTAAACCGAAAAGATCATACTAATGGCATCCCAACCAACTTCCACCCTCGCATTTGCTGAAGGCCAATCATTCACAAGGCCACCGCTTTTTGATGGGTGTAACTTTGGTTACTGGAAGTTGAGAATGAAACATCTTATCATGGTCACGGATATAGATTCTTGGATTGCTATCCAAGATTATATTGTCTTACCAATTGATGAAAGAGCCTCCGCATGGTCTAAGGAGGAGTTTAGAACCGTAAAAAGCAACGCCAAAACCATGAACTCCCTCTTTTGTGCCCTTACTGGTTCAGAATATGATAGGGCATCCTCATGTCAAACGGCTAAACAAATATGAGATACACTAACATCTATCTATGAGAGAACTTCTCAAGTCTAAGGGAAGAGAAGAAATATTTTGATTAGAGAGTTGGAAAGATTTAAAATGATTGAGACTGAAAACATATCTAAAATATTTGCTAGATTTTCAAACATTACAAATGCATTAAAAGGTCTCGAGAAAGCTATTTCTGAATCTGAGTATTTCATAAAGATTCTAAGGGTTCTACCTGAGTCATGGACTCCAAAGATCACGACTATTGAAGAAGCAAAGGATCTAAACACCCTAAGGCTGGAGGATCTGATCAGCTCACTCATGTCACATGAGCTGATAAAAAGAAGAAATGAGGAGAAGCACAAAGGCAAGAGAGCAATTGTTTTGAGGGCTGCAGCAAACTTCGATAAGTCCACTTCTTCTTCTCAAAATTATGATGAAGAGATAGCCCTACTCACCTAAAGATTCAGAAAATTTGTGAAAAAGGGAAATAATTTTAAAGGATTCAAGGAGAGAAACAAAAAGGAGAATAGAAGGAGACAACTAAGTGCTATTGGTATGAAAGAGTGAGACATATGCAAGCTTAATGTCCCACACTAGAGGAGAATAAGACAAAGGAATGGCGAGGGAAGAAAGACCAAAATAAAAACCAGAAATTTCAAAAGGCTACAGGAAGGGGAATGTATGTGAATGAGGAAACGTCCACAACAAACAACTCATCGAATGAAGACAATGAGGTTGCAAACTGTGCGAGGATATGTTGCTTGGCCACGATGGAGGAAGAAAGCAACATCTGTCTTGCTGCAATAGAAGTTTTAGAGAGACAAACCACTTCAACAAACTGCACAAGCAGTAAAGAGGTAACTTCTAAACTAAATGTTCATTCTATTTTCTCTTCTACAAATGAGTGTCTCAATTGTGCTGAATTAGAGGAACTACAACAAGCATATGATTCATTGTATGATGAGATAAAGAAACTGGGAAACAAATTCACAATAAAGAAAAGACAATGTGATTCAATAATTATTGTGAATGGAAAATTTGCTAAAAAGGTTAACCACCTAATGAATGAAAAGAATACTTTGACAAAGGAGGTGGAAAAACTAAAGAAAGAAAATGAGTCATTAAATGAATCATTAGAAAAGTTCTCTAATCTAGGAAAAAGTGTCAAAATGTTCCTAAATATGACCTCCCAAAATAACAAAAGAGGACTTGGCTATTCCACATTTGAGAAAGAAGAATGTAACAAATCTAATGCTCCAAGGACTGTCAAAAACCAAACAAAGCTCATCTATGCTAAACCAAAAATGAATCATGTTGCTTGGACAAAGAGACCAATTTGGGAACCATCCACCATATGGATTCCCTCTCCAAGACTTCCAGAGTCATGTAACATTTGTAACAAAATGGGCTATAAGATTTATCAGTGTAAAATATAGAAATTGTATAACTATGGTGCAAAATTGGTTTGGGTACAAAGGCTATAAAGTTGTATTTGAATCCTCTATATGCAATATTTTTGATGAGGATCACGTAGTCTTTAGTAGCAAAAGACTTAGAAATGTATATTTGGTTCGTCTTCATGAACTTGATAGAAAATATCTTATAGTCATTGAAAATTATCCATGGACATGACATAAAAGGCTTGGACATATAAATATATCAAATATTAAGACTTTGTGGAAAAAGAGCCTAGTGGAAGGATTGCCAAAGCTTAAATATGATGAAGACAAAGTCGGCAAAGCATGACAATTATCCAAGCAACCCAAAACGTCATTTTCCACCAAAAAGGAAATTTCAACAACTAGGCCACTTGTGCTACTACATATGGATCTTTACAGGCCACAAAAATTTTAACTCTTGGTAGAAAAAAGTATGTATTTTTTATAGTTAATGATTTTTCAAGATTTACATGGATAATACTTTTAGCTAGCAAAGATGAAGTCTTCTCCATGTTTGACACTTTTTCAAATTTAGTGCGAAATGAAAAGCAAAACACAATCATATCCATCAGAAGTGATCATGGTGGTGAATTTGAAAATAAACGGTTTATAGAATTTTATAATAAGAAAGGAATTCACCATACATTTTCTGCACCAAGAACTCCCCAACAAAATGGGGTAGTTGAAAGGAAAAATAGAACAATACAAGAAATGGCTAGAACTATGCTAAATGAAAGTAAATTATTCAAAAGATTTTGGGGTGAAGCTGTAAGGACAACATGTCATGTACTTAATCGAGTTACCATAAGAGCAATCTTGAAAAAGACCCCATATGAACTATGGAAGGGAAGAAAACCAAACATTTCATGTTTCTATGCTTTTGGATGTATTTGCTATGTGTTGAATAATGGAAAATCAAACTTGGAAAAGTTAGATGCCAAAAGTGATGAGACACTATTTTTTGTTATTCATCAAATAGCAAAACATATAGAGTTTTTAACAAAAGAAATCAAAAAGTAGAAGAATCAATACATATTATATTTGATGAATTTAAACCAAACCTCAAAAAGGAAGATGAGCTAAGTGATGTAGATGAAGCATTAAAGAATCCAGAAAAGGAACAGCCAGAACAACAAGGAGAAGCTGAAACAAAACAAGAGAATTCCACGGATGAAAGGATAAGTGAAGGTAATGATTCTTATAAACCTTCTACGGATTTAAAATTCAAAAACGACCATCCTATTGAGCAAGTTATTGGCAATATATATGAAGGAGTAAGAACTAGAAGGTCAAGACACAATATCTGTAGAGAATTAACATTTATGTCTAAAATAGAACCAAACTCTATTGATCAAGCTCTTAATGATGAAAATTGGATCACTGCAATGTAGGAAGATCTAAATCAATTTGAAAGAAATAAAGTATGTCACCTAGTTCCTAGACCCAACGATTGCACTGTTATTGGTCCCAAATGAGTTTTTAGAAACAAATTAGACGAAAGTGAACTAGTAGTAAGAAACAAGGCCAGACTTGTAGGTAAAGGATATTCCCAAGAAGAAGAAATTGATTTTGAGAAATCTTATGCTCCTGTGGTTAGATGAGAGGCCATACGTATCTTACTAGCTTTTGCTTCTCACATGGACTTTAAATTATTTCAAATGGATGTGAAAAGTGCATTTTTGAATGGATACTCAAATGAGGAAGTATATGTTGAACAACCTCCTGAATTTGAAGAGAAGGATCAATCAAAATTTATTTTCAAATTAACGAAAGCATTATATGGACTTAAACAAGCTCAAAGAGATTGTTTTGAAAGATGAAGCAAATTTCTGATTGATCATGACTTTGAAAGAGGAAAAGTTAATGCAACACTATTTATCGAATATAAGAAAAAAATATTTTAATTGTTCAAATTTATGTGGATGATATAATATTCGGTGCTACTATTAAAACTTTGTATCAAAAATTTTCGGAGATTATGCAGAGTGAATTCGAAATGAGCATGATGGGCGAGCTAAACTTCTTCCTTGGACTGCAAATTAAGCAACTAGCTGAAGAAATTTTTATAAACCAGTCTAAAAACGTCAAGGAGATGCTCAAGAAATTTGGTATGCAAAATATTAAAGGTGCAAACACGCCCATGAATTCCACCATCAAAATCGACAAGGATGAAAAAGGTAAATTTGTTGAACAAAAATTATATAGAAGCATGATAGGATCTTTGATGTATTTGACAGCTTCTAGACCAGATATTTTGTTTAGTGTTTATATGTGTTCAAGATTCCAATCATATCCTAAAGAGTCACATCTAATAGCTGTAAAAAGGATTTTTAGATATTTAATCAATACTACTAATCTAGAATTATTGTATCTAAAGGGTTCAACATTTGATCTAAACGGCTACTCAGATGTGGATTTTTCCGGTTACAAAGTAGATAGAAAAAGTATTAGTGGAACATGTTAGTTTCTTGGAAACATGTTAGTCTCATGGTTTTTAAGAAAATAAGCTAGTGTTGCTCTATCTACTGCGGAAGCTGAATATATTGCTGCTGGGAGCTGTTGAGCCCAACTACTTTGGATGAAACAACAACTTAAAGATTATGGTATTGATTATAAGAATATACCAATTAGATGTGATAATACCAGTGCAATTTCCTTAACAAGAAATCCTATTCTGCATTCTAGAACTAAGCATGTCGATGTAAGACATTGTTTTATTAGGGAACATGTTGAAAATCATGATATTTGCTTAGAATATGTTAAAATCGAGGACCAAATTGCAGATATTTTCGCCAAACCATTGGCAAAAGAACCATTCTACAAAATTAAAAATGATATAGGTATGATTGACATTGATTAGAAATATGAAATTTTTAATTCAGATAGGGGAGCAAATTAGAAAGCATATAGAATCCCAAGTCGATAGAGCCAAGCCGACTCCGACCAGCCCAAGTCGACTTCACCGAAGTTGAGTCCAAGGGGCCGAAGTCGACTTCAGTTAGGCTTGAAGTCGACTCTGACGCGACGTTTCATCTACCTCGTCAAAACACGAGAGTTGGCACCTTTTTCATTTTCTTCTCATTTTCTCTCATTTTCTCTCAAGTTCTCACTCTCTCCCTCCAAAATCCCTTGAGAATCTTGTTGGAATTCAAGGAAAATTAAGCACAATCCATGTTTTGATGATTAACAACTCAATTTGAGAATTAATTAAGCACTAATGAGATTGCTAAGTGTTTCAAATGTTAAAAATTCAAGATTCAAAAGATACCAAGTCAAGTCGCAGTCCCAAGTCGACTCATCGACTTAGGTCAAGTTGATTCCCAAGTCGACCCCAGAATCAACTTCAAGTGCATTGAATACGTCAGAGCTGAAATTAGGACTCGGAGACATGTGAAGTCGTAGTTGAAGTCCACTCCAACTCCACTTGCGACTTAAGTGAAGTCGCAAACCCAAGTTGACTCCAGATGCGACTTAGGTATAGCCTTGCTAAAGAGTTCGAGTTCTCAAAGTCAAGTTGCTTTCCAAGTTGACTCCATAATGAGACTAAAGTGAAGTCGCATCTCAAGTCGACCTGAGCATCCGACTTGGGTAAAGTCGAAGTCCAAGTTGACCCAAGCGTGCGACTCAAGCATGCGGCCATCCCTTAATAATCCAAAAATATTATATTGAAGTTTGGATAACAAGATCAAGAAGGACAATCATCATGAATCAAGACCACAAGGAAGATCTTCTCAAGAGTAGAGTATATTCCTTAGTTTTCAAGCAAAACAATGCATATTAAAGACATTTAATGAAGAACAAAAGAAGAAAAGGAAATATACAACATTAAGATCACTTGTAAGACTTCAAATTTCAAAGATAATCAAATAGCCAGTGAAGTCGCATCTGAAGTCGACTCCACCTACGACTTAGGTCAAGTTCGAGATCAACTCGACCTCAAGCTAGAACTTGGAAGTGGAAGCCGAAGACCAAAGTCGCATCCGAAGTCGACTCCACCATGCGACTTGGACCAAGTCGTATTCCAAATTCACTCCAAATGCGACTTGGTTCTCAATGGTCAGAAAAATTCAAACGTTGGAGCATTTAATACGCGCTACCTACCACCAAATGTTCGAATTTACTTCCCATTATTTAAGGAGCTTCAAGGGAACTTAAATGTGGTTAGGGAAACATTGAATGTGCTCAACTTCTACTCTCCTTTGCATTTAAGTGTTCTATAAAGAGTTTGAGGAAGAACTGTGCTTATAAACTGCTGAAAGCTACCTTGTTCAATCATCTGCTGCTTCTACAAGTTGTTCTAAGTTTTGGAAATTGCCTAAACGAATCTGTAAAGTGTAGATCTTTCTTTTGTTGATTATTTATTTTTCCCACTTGGTTTGATATCGGAAATCGAAACCAAGTGAAGGCAAAGTAGTGTTGTGACTGGAGTGAGACTCATTACCTACTTGTGTTGAATTTGTATAAGCCCCCTAGAGCTGGAATCTAGAACAGAGCTGCTGCTCTAGTTGTATTGAAATATAATAGTGGAACCCAAGACACAATGGGTGTGTGCTTTGAAGAGTGGAGTAGGGGAGGTTGTCCGAACTACTATAAATCTCTGTCTCTTGGTGTGGCTTGATTACTTGTGTTTTATTGCTTTATTTCTCTCCATCATACTAATTGTTTCATTGTGGGGATTACCTTCAAAAGGGAAAACTTCTGTTTAAGCAAAGAATTTTAAAATACCTAATTCACCCCTCTCCTCTTGGGTAACTGTCATAAACTCGGGACCAACAAGTGGTATCAGAGCAGGTATTTGAGTTCAAACCAAAGAGATCTTACTAATGGCATCCCAACCAACTTCCACCCCTGCATTTGCTGAAAGCCAATCATTTACAAGGCCACTACTTTTTGGTGGGAGTAACTTTTGTTACTGGAAGTTGAGAATGAAATAGCTGATCATGGCCACAGACATAGATTCTTGGATTGCTAAACACCCTAAGGCTGAAGGATCTCATCCAAATATAAAAGAATTCAAGAATAAATTGCAAAACTTCAAAGTTGATCTTTCAAAAACTTTGAGGAAAAAAAAGTGAGAATAAATTATTATCCAACCATCAAAAAATTAGTGACAACATTAAGCCAAAATTTTGAAACATGACATTTATTGAAAATCCCAATAAAAAATTCATTCTCACTTGACTAATATTGTACGCACTATCACTTATTTTGCTTTCAATCATTAAGAGTTTAAAAACTCCCGCAATAAACTTCTAATTATCAGGCATTCTCCCTTTCTATTTGGTTATTCAAAACTCGCATTCAATAATTCATTTAATGGTAGTAATTTAGAAAAATATTAGTCAAGTTATCTCATATATGTCTTATCAAATTCTTGTATCGAAATTTTCTTCACTAAATCAACTAGTTCATAGGATCATAAGAACTTGGTACGACAATAGTTAAATTTAGTACAAAATATAAAATTTTAAAAATTTCCAAAATTGAATCGTCTCCACATTAATTTGAGTCTCATTTTGCAACAGGAAATAATGCCACCCCATATTTACTGCATTTAATATTTTCTTTCTTCAACTCGCTCTTACCCTTGGTTTAACACATCCTTTTTTAACTAAGTCTGGCAATAATTTTCCTCAACATATTCTAGGGTATCTAGGAATTATTTTCATCATTTGCACAAGCTAAGTGATCAAACCTTATTCTTGTTGTACTTTTTAGCTCAAAATTCAAATTCAAAGTTAGTTTAATTAAGTGGGAATTGAGGGTTAAAAAAGAAAAATTTTAATCCAAGCTCAATAGGGATAAACAACAATTATGCTCTCAAAGGTAAGCTCATCAGAAATATGAATGCCTTAATCATGTCCATGGATGAGTCAAGTTGAGTTTTATCTTTGAAAATTCTTCAAAAAAAACGAGTTTTTTCAAATATATGGGAAAACTACCTTTCAAAATAACCAATTATGTGTATTAGAGACAACCTTTGACAAATTAGAGAGCATTACTTTGATTTTGAAAGAAAATAGAATTGGTTTCTTGGTATATCAATTTTTTTAAGTGATTCAAGATAAAAGTCCAGATATTTTCAATAAGCACATGTTCAAAAATAAATTTAGCATCTCACTAAAGTTTAATTATTTATGTAGCTCAAAAATTTTGAAATTCTAAGTATGATTTACTTAAAGGTCTCACAAGAGTTCAAAACAAGGTCCCAATCAGTTCAATGTCAAGATTTGTACGGGAATTGGCAAAATTTTTTAGAAAATAAAATTTCAAAATATGATAAAAATTGAGTGCAAAGTACAATCAATTCAATCATCGAGGCAATGAAAGAGATAGTCAGAGAAAATTAATGCAACACATTCACCCCATGATTGAAATTGACATTGTCCTTAATGTAATTCATGCCATCAAAATTAAATGAGTAGTGGTAAAGAGTATGAGATGTTACTTCCCTATTTTGGCAAATTAAACTGAATCTTCATCCCGTGTTACTTCTTGTCCAAGTAGGCTCTGAAAAGAAACTAATAAAGCTTCAAATTAAAAAGTATCAAAATTCTAACACAAAAGAAAACTAGAACTCCCTCAAAATAAAGAGGAAGATTCTTTTTAACACGTGCTTTGTTCCATAATTTCTTTCATAAACATTCTTTTTAACACGTTAACGTGATTGTGCATCCATAAATCAATGTTTCATCATTTGCCATAAATAATTGAGAAACATTAAACAATTGATTTATCATATTAAAAATATCATTTCAATACACATTAAGATAAAGGAATGGCCATCCTTAAACATCTTAGAAAGAATTTAAAAAAATCATTTGCTAAACCATTCGAATAGTTAGAACATCATTAACAAATATTTTATCATAACTGTTAAAACAAAAAGCATTTAGAAAATCGCTTGCTTACCTCTTTCGCTTTAGCTTTCCGTGTCAATTTTCTCTTTGCCTTTGCCTATACACAAGAATGGCATTGCATTCATAAAAAATTTCATTTGCTTGCATACATTCAGTTTTCCAGCCCATAATTCATTTCGCACAACCAACTTGAATTTCAAGTCGGAAATACATACATAACACTTACTTGTGCATCATACCATCCATTCCATATTATGTTTTAAACCCATATGTAGTATAAACACATAATAATCACTCATTAATTATCATGTGAGGGTTTATATCTCCCATTTATCATTTTTCATCTATTTTTCATTTGTTCTACGTCGATGCTCATTTTAAGCACATAATTGACGTCTAAGGCTTCATAAATAAATCTCAAAATTTGAGATGATCAATAATCAGTAATACAGCAGCATAATCATGCATTCCATCATATATTTTTTCATTTTTTCATTTTAGCAATTTCATATAAGTCATGTATCATTCATTCACACATATCCTTCCACATACATTCAACTTACAACACATATCTTATGTGTTTCTCAAAAATTTTCAACACGACAACTTATCCGATTTCAGCATGATTAAAACCCCTAATTAATTTATAATTTAGGGTTTAATTATGGAATTTTAGTCCATTTATCATTGGGTTCCAAAACAGCAACGTTAGGACCCATTTTTCATCCTTTCAATGCCTCTTTTGATACTTAAATCAAAAAAATATTTTTAAACCATAAATTATAGAAATTAATTATTGTTGCCTTAACCCAAATTTAGGATATTATCACATATTTAAAATCCATATATTGGTTGCTTCCAAAACAGCAACTTCTACACGTGTTTTGGGTACCGTTTTGCACCATTTTTTGTACACCCTTTTTCATACCCTTAAAAATCAGATTTAGGGCATACCTTTTCAATATTTTGTGGCCTCCAAAGTACCTTAATAATAGGATATTTTAACTTCTAAATCATCCATAATTTAATTATTTACAAAACAACACATATCATACATGTAGGGTACCCGTTTTAGCCTCATTTGCACATTCCCATGCAGATTTAGGGCAAATCTTTCCAAACCCTTTTGGACGTCCAACAAACCCTTAATTTAGGGTAATTTACCTTACACTTCACATCATTTAAGCTAATTCATATATCATATATATCATAAAAGTATGAAAATCGGTTCATATACGTAACCCTAAGTCCCATCCTTTTTAAAAACCATAGCCTATGCCCAAATCAATATATATAATTCATTAAATCATGACTTATAATTTAATCATAATATTACTTCGAAACAGCAACATATCATATGGATTTAAGAAAGTCCAACATAGGTTATTTACCCATAAACATTCCTAGTATCCCATTTAACCGTCTTAAACCCTTGAATTCATTTATACCATTCAAATATCATTCAATACCTTAATTAAGGGCATCATAAATCATCCTCTAAGGGTTCATTATGAATCATATTCATTACTCATGATTTGAGGGAAGAAAACTTGGTTCAAAGAATCCAAAACTCAAGGTATACTTACTTGGATCTACACAACTTTGTTTCCAAACTTTCCAAGCTTGAGTTCTCCCTTTTCTTTCTTACTTTTCCTCCTTTTTTCTTCTTCTTTTTATTCCTTTTTCCTCTTCATTTCTTGCTGTATTTAGGCACATCTAATGCTGGCTTTGCTTGGGATTTTTCCTTGAGAATTTTCTCTCTCTAACCTTCCTTGCATATGGACGTTCCCCCCTTATGTAGCTTGAGTTTTTTCCAACTTTTTGATCCACTTTGCCACATCACTTGAGGGTAAACCCTTCTTGACCTGGCTAATTCTCCAAGTAAAATGTGCATTTACCATTTATCAAAAATCATCAAAATCCACTCATTTATGGACCATGTTGTTGTTCGCTTGGAGACGTCCCATGTAGCTACTATTTTTGGCATTTTGTGTCATTAAATTCCATATGGTTTAATGCCCCATTACTTACCCTAAGTGCTTAGCTACTTAGATGCATATTTGCAAAATTTTTAAAAATCAAAATTCCATGCGTTATCCCCCTTGGGCGTCACCATGCATTGCCACCACAACTAAGCCTCCTTTAGCTACACTTTAGCCATTTTAAACCAAGCATTTAAGCTCTTGATTTTCCATGAATTTTAGCATTTTAAGAAATTCATAAAATCCACTCAAAATTACCCTTGTTTGACACCTCATTTGTGCCATTAAGAAATGCATTTAACCTCCTTGCTTTTACATAAATGCTATGTTACTTTATGGTGTACAAAGTCAAAGCTATACACCTTTTTCTGATTAAGCATATTCTCATGATAATTAGCTTAATCTAACCCTTCCATAATTTTAATCTTATAATTTTATCCACTCGTTTCGAATTTCGTCTTAATACGACTTTTCTATGTCAAGTTATGATCATTTGAAATTAACCTTTGGTTTGAGATGAAAATAAATAATTATCATCTTAATCCCATCACATTTTCTTTAATCCAATCCATCCATAAGATTTTTCCCATAGTCATGAGCTTATCTTTTAAATTTCATCTCAATCCGCCTTATAAGCGTCAAGTTATGAATTTTTTAGTATTTTCCAACCTAATTCCATAATTATCATTCTAATTTCCATTAAATTATGAAAATTAAAATAATTATTCATGACACATTAGTATTTCCTATGTGGTGCCCCAAATTGAGCGTCACAACCTTACTCCAAGCTTTATTGATTGGTAAATGTGAATCAGGATTGTTGCCCTGATCACGCAGCGGGTTCTTAATTGGATCTCATCCAAATTTTTTTTCGTTTTTTTTATCCATCATCATTTCATGTCTTTGCATTCCACACCATTCATCTTACAAACGAAAATACACTTGTAATCAATTGTACATATCATTCCTAACATATTAACTTGTCTCTTCTACATTAAAGGTCCTCTTGACCTAACACGTCCTTTTCATTCCATGTCAATAACAAGGATCCATCAACTCTTAGCATGCAAGAACTTATCTTTTAAGGCATTCCTTGTCTCAGTCATATCATATATATACAAGGCATTTTAAATCTTTTACCTTCTCAATCATATAATACCTATGCAAGGTATCCTGAACATATGTACTAACAGTATCATATCCCTTAGGGCATTCGTTCATGCTTCCACATACAAAGGATTACAAACCTTTGGAAATTCTTTCTTCCTTTTTCAGCGAGAACATGTCTTTCATCACTTGAATTTTCCCTGCACCTGTCTAAGGGGGGAAAACAAAACGTGAGTCGAAACTCAATAAGCAAGCATCTTTCATTCTCGTCTAAATGCATTTCTCTCCATTCGATAGGAGACACTTAGCAAGTGATCAGCTACCAATGGAATAGAAACATTTTAATAAACCATTTATGGAAATCATTCATGTAAACCATTCATGTAACCCATTCGTAAATCCCAATTTTTGGGCATTTCATAAACATTGGATGTGCAAATGCATCATTTCCATTCACGACATAATCCTTCATGTGAGGGTATGCTAGCTCGAGGAACATCCTTTTATAACATGATCCTTTCCATTCTTAGCGTCGGACCTTCCGACTTGGCAACGTCAAGGGGGGCTCCTTGTCCACTTACTACCTCGGCTAGCCTACTTGATTTTCATTCCATGCATAACTTTCGTCACCCCGACATTATATACCTCTTACACATGGCAACTTGTCGTTCTTATGTAGGGAATTCTTTGCACCATTCATTTGAACATCAGTTCAATGAAAACATCATTCAAATCCATGTTCGCATGCTATTTGAAAATAGGGAAGATTTTAATCAATCATTTCAAAGAGTAATAAAGAGATGAAGGAATGGTCATCCTTAAACAACTTTAGAAACATTCTAGTAAAACAAGTTGAAAGCACTTTAACATTTGAGAATAAAATCTCATTTTCAAAGGTCCTGCTTGCTTACCTCCTCAATCGGCGTCCTCGACCTTTTCTTTCCCTTTTCCTATTCAAGGAAAAGGACATTTCATTCATTCCATTCAGGTTCTTTCCCATACATGCTTTATAATATTTAATCATTATCTCCTTATATGGATTTTTTATCCATAAGTTCTTCAAAAATTCCATCCTTATATTCATAATATAAATATTAATCTCAAATTTTCTTCAAAATCACGTCGTTCACTGTTCAAAATCACTGTAGCAGATTACTGTTCACGTTTACTGTAGTAGGTTACTGTTCATAGCGTGGAAAGTTACTGTTCATGGGTTCCAAAAATTGACATTTTTTTCAAAAATAAAAAATACCTTAGCATAGTTTATGTTTAGTATGTCATGGAAAAATTCATAAATTTTGAATTTATTATCATTAACTTGGCCAATTAAATCATTTTCTCCATATACTAAAATTCATCATAATTTCTCTTAAGCATAATCCTTAAATCAAAAAATTATTAGATTAATATATCATCATTCCAACATCATAACTATCATAAAAATTCATAACTATCGATTTGGACACAAAATCCAAGCTATAGCTGACGCCCAAGCCTCCCTTGGATTTTGTGCTGATTTAATTTTAATTAAATTAATCAAAAGTCAATCCTTTCATTAATGAAAAAGCAAAGATGTTTTTTGATCCTCAAATGACATTTAATCTTGACCCTTGATTCATGATTTTCTTGATCAATCTTAAACCATTCATCATATTTGTCATAATATTTTAGCCATCCATAAAAAATTTCACTTTAATCCAACGCTTTTCCCTATTTTCTCCAAATTTTCCTCTAAAATCCGAATTTCCTTAAAATATTAAAAAAGTATTGCTATTTCGTCCTTTAGTGCATAAATCTCCTTTTTCGTCTTTTTGTGATTAGGTTAATCCAAGTGCTTAACTTTTAATCACGTGTCTTAATCCCTTAGTTACTATTCACGTGCACTATTCACGTGCACTATTCACGTAGGTTAAATCCTTAATTGCATTATTCTAATACACATATTTACGAATATAATTCATGAATTTTTATTAATCATAAAAATTATTACAAAAATATGGGGTTTATGACCTTAGGTAATATGTGTATTGTCTAAAGAAGCTGGGTTTCACATCCTAATCCTCATTAAGCCCCTTTATTCATATTGACTCACATTGGGCTATGGCGATTAATTTTAATCATCTTTCTTAATCATAACCCTAATTACAAAAATTCATCAATTCATGAAAATCATCCATAAATCAACCAATTCATACATAAATCATAATTGCAGTTTAAATGCACTTATATGAGCCCTACTTGGGTCTGGGTATTACAATCCTCCCCCATTATAATAGGTTTCGCCCCGAAACCGTCTACTTTTGAAATAATTGGGGATACGTTCTTTCTACTTCTTCCTTTAGTTCCCAAGTAGCCTCGCTTTTGAAACACCAGTTTCATTGAACTTTAACATACTCGGTTTCTCTATTCTGAAACTTCTGTAGTTTATAATCCCAGATCCTAAGTGGTCTTTCCTGATAATTCAAATGGTCTTGAATTGGTATGTTTTCTTCTATTAACACATGGGTTGGATCTGGAACATACTTTCGTAACATCAAAATGTGAAAAATATTATGCACTAAGGCTAGTGCTGGAGGTAAGCCTAT
This sequence comes from Annona cherimola, assembly GCA_030490835.1. Classification (NCBI taxonomy): domain Eukaryota; kingdom Viridiplantae; phylum Streptophyta; class Magnoliopsida; order Magnoliales; family Annonaceae; genus Annona; species Annona cherimola. The sequence continues at coordinate 48,878,403 of CM059972.1, forward strand.
TCTATAGGCTAACTTTCCAATTCTTTCTAATACTTCAAATGGCTCAATATACCTAGGATTTAACTTGCCTCTTTTTCCAAATCTTGTAACTCCTTTGAATAGCGTGACCCTTATAAAAACATGTTCGCCAACTTGGATATTCAAATCCCTTCTCTTGCAGTTTGTGTAACTCTTTTGCCGACTATGGGCTGTGAGTATACACTGGTGAATAACCTATACTTTGTCTACCATTTATTGAGACAAGTCTGGGGCTAAGTTTTTCTCTCCAACTTCATCCCAGTTTAATGGTGTTCGACACCGTCGTCTATACAATGCTTCAAATGGAGTCATTTGCATACTAGCCTAATAGTTGTTGTTATACACAAACTCCGCCATCAATACATATTCATCCCATGATCTTCCAAATTCTAGTGTACACATACGGAGCATATCCTCGATAATTTGATTTACCCACTCCATCTGTCCATCAGTCTGGGGATGAAATGTCGTACTGAACTTAAGTTGGGTGCCTAGGGTTTTGTGCAGACTTTTCCAAAATCGATATGTGAACGTAGTATCTCGATCGGATACTATTGACTTAGGCACTCCGTGGAGTCGTACAATTTCCTTATAGTATACCTTGGCTAGTGTTTCTGCTGTGTAGGTCTTCTTTATGGGTATAAAATGAGCAACTTTGGATAACCAATCCACTATTACCCATATAGAATCATTTCCTGCTTATGTCTTCGGTAATTCTTCGATGAAATCCATTGTAATGTCATCCCACTTCCATTTTGGAACTTCTAAAGACTGTAGTTTTCCCGGCATCCATTGGTGATCTGCCTTCACCCTTTGACAAATTAAGCACTTAGCTACGTATTCAGCGATCTCTCTTTTCATTTTATTCCACCAATATGCTTTCTTGAGATCCTGATACATCTTAGTGCTTTCCGGATGCATGGAAAAAGGCGAGAAATGTGCTTCTTTGAGAATCTGTTCTTTCAATTCTCTTAAATTGGATATGCATAGGAGACCCTTGTACCAATATATACCTCGCTCATCAAAAATAAATTCATTCAACCATTTTTTCTTCATCTTTTCCACGTATATATGTAGGTCTACATCCTCTTGTTGTGCTGTTTTAATCTGCTCAAATAAGGAAGATTGTATGTGAATTTGTGATAATCTTACTTGAACTCCAGCGGGACATACAATTAGTTCCAGTTGCCTTATTTCTCGAAGCAATCATTCCTCCTTAGTGATAAGGTGCGCTATGCTGGTATTTCTGCTCAATGAATCAGCTACCACATTTCCCTTACATGGATGGTATAAAATCTCTAAATCATAATCCTTTAGCAATTCAAGTCATCTCCGTTGTCTCACGTTCAACTTCTTTTGAGTGAAAATGTACTTAAGGCTCTTGTGATCCGTATAAATCTCACATCTAGCATCATAGAGGTAGTGTCTCCAAATTTTCAAGGCAAACACCACTGCAGCTAATTCTAAGTCGTGAGTTGGGTAGCTTACCACAATGGGTTCCAATTGCCGTGACGTATAAGCTATTGCTTTGCCTTTGTGCATTAGCATGCATCCTAGTCCCTTTCTTGAAGCATCACTGTAAACCACAGATCCTTCATTTCCTTCAAGTAGGGTTAGGATAGGTGCTTTTACCAATTGTTGCTTCAATTCTTGGAAACTGCGCTCGCATTCTTCAGACCATACATACTTAACTCCTTTACAAGTCAACCTCATCAACGGGGTTGATAATTGTGAAAAACCTTCAAAAAATCTTCTGTAGTAGCCTGCCAATCTCAGAAAACTCCTAATTCTGTAATGGCCATTGGTCTTGGCCACTTTAATACCACCTCAATCTTTTGAGGGTCGACTTGTACACTTTTTCTAAGATTATATGCCTAAGAAATGCCACTTGTTTTAACCAAAACTAACATTTCTTCAGCTTAGCATATAATTTCTCCTTCCTTAGCCTTTCTAGTACCCTTCTTAAAAGAACTTTATACTCCTCTTCCGATGTGGAGTAGATCAAGATATCATCAATAAACATAACCACAAATTGGTCTAGATAATCTCGAAATACCCTGTTTATCATATCCACATATCCAACAGGGGCATTAGTGAGCCCGAAAGGCATCACTAAGAACTCATAATGTCCATACTTAGTTCGAAAAGTTGCCTTGTGAACATCGGTAGGACTTATCCTTAGCTGTTGGTACCCTGACTGTAAATCTATATAAGAAAATGTTGTAGCTCCTTTCAATTGATCAAATAAATCATCAATCCTTGGCAATGGGTACTTGTTCTTCACTGTAACCCTGTTCAACTCCCTATAATTAATATATAATCTGAGACTTACAAATAGCACTGGAGCTCCCCAAAGATACACTGGGTCTGATAAAATCTTTATCCAATAGCTCCTGTATTTGAGTTCTCAACTCATTCATCTCTGCTGGTGCCATTCGGTATGGAGCCTTAGATATTGGAGTTGTGTCTGGTATGATGTCGATCGTCATATCTATTTCCCTTTCTGGAGGTAATGTGGTTAATTCCCTTGGACAAATATCAAGAAATTCCTTAACCACTGGAATTTGATTTATTTCCACCTCCTTTTCTTTCCTTATACTTACTGATACCAAATATTCTTGGCAGTTTCGGCGGACCATTTTAACCGCTTTCGTAGAGGATATCAGTGTCGTTGAATTCTCAGGCTGCCTTACCCTTTCAATGGCTACATCCTTTTCTGGGGCCACTTCAAATTGCGCTTTCTTACTTTTGCAATCAATCGTAGCTCCCCATCAGCTTAACCAATTCATGCCTAGTATCACGTCAAACTCGGTCATGGGTAATAGGATCAGGTCAGCTTCTAAAATCATCGACCCTATCCTAATTGGACATGCTTTACATAATTGACTAGAGTTGGCTAACCTATAGACAGGGGATTCTACATGAATTACCTTGTTAGTTTCCTCTACAGGTAGTGCATGTGTGGTTACATACTGGCAAGCTATGAATGAATGACTAACACTCGAATTAAACAAAGCTATAGCCAAATTTCCCAAAATGTAAACCATACCTGTAATCACTTTTTCCTCTTGCTCTTGTGACTCGGTTCACTTGAACCGAATTTGTAGAGGTTCCCTGCCTATTAGCTATTCTAGCTATCCTTGGCTGTGCAGTCCTTCCTCCCCCTTGCGACGTTTGTGCTCTATTTGGACAATTCGGAGTTATGTGCCCGACTTGGTTACAAACATATCATTTAACAACTTTTGCTTCTCCCTTTCCACATTCCTTAGATATGTGCCCTATTTGCCCACACTTTCAGCGCTTGTTTGACCCTTTCAAACATTCGCCTACATGGCGCTTTTGACATTTCTTGCAAATGGGTGGGTTTTTCTTCTTTGGGGCTCCTTTCACTTTCTTCGTGCCTCCTTTCTTAACTTTTTCCTTTCTCAGTTCAGTTTCCTTCATAACTGAGCCGAACATCCTTGATCCTAGCCTTAGTTCCTGAGTTCTTATTGCCTCAATCTCCAAAGCTCTTGCCTTTTCTACACTTGACACATAATCTTTGATCAGTAAAGGGGCTAGGCTTTCTCTGAGGTATGGCCTCAATCCCTATTGAAATCTTTGTACCTTGTTCTCTGGCACATTCACTATCCAGGGTACATACCTCACCAAGGCATTGAACTTGGTGGCGTATTCTGTCACAGTCATTCTCCCTTGATAAAGTCTCTCAAACTCAATGACTTTTTGACTATGCAGTCCTACCGGGAGATACTCTTTGTTAAACTCCTCAACGAATGTTTGCTAAGACACCTCTTCTGGGTATGACATAGTAATCAGCATGGTCTCCCACCACTCATGAGCATCCTTTACCAACAAATGAGTAGCACACGACATTTTATGCCTGTCGTTGCACAGAGATATTCTAAATAATTTTTGAATCTCTGTCATCCACTGTTCAGCTTGTACGGGGTCGGGTTCACCAGTAACTTAGGAGGCTGTTGAGTGAGGAATGCATTTATAGCCCTCCTATCTGCTTCCATCAACTGATTTTCATCTCCTGTGGGTATCGTAGGGGGAATCGGGTTAGCCATCGGAATGGGTCCTTCCCTTTCAATACTTCTCAACTGTGCTTGTTGGGTTCTTTCCCATAATCCTTGAATAATGTCTGCAACTTGGGTTGCCCAGTCTCAAGTAGCTTGCTGCATGGCTTCTTTTACTGTCGTAGCTATCCTTTCTTCTATTATTCTATCCTGCCTTCGTTCTTTTTCTCTATTTGGTTCTGGGCTTACTTCTTCTCATCGTTGATGAGTTCTTTGGTTTGGCCCTTGTGATTCTGGGCTACCCCTTTTGGGCCTACTAGTTTCTCCAACCTCATGCTGGTTGGGAATTTCTTCAGTAGCAATTTTCTTCCCTTTGTTCTTTCTTACTCTTGGCCTTGAATCAACCATGGTGCTTTTCCTAAATATATCAAAAGCACATAACTTTCATTCATGGTTAGGCTTAGGTAGTCATATACACCTTTCGTCATCATACGGTTAATTTAACATAACCAAATCACACAATCATTACCATATCATATTCCATCATTCATCAATCATAAACATTCATATCCATTCATTCATTTCATGCATTTAAAATCCTTAAATATAGTTATATCATTATAACTATTCTCATCATTTGCATTATTAAAACATTCCATTCAAAGTTTTTAACATAACATGGCATGACACACATATATAAATACATATCAAACCATCATTAACCAAAGAGTGTCATCAAACTATAGTTATACATACAATTTTCATAAAATTCATAAGAACCATCGCTTCCTACCGGGACCCCTCCTTATATAACACCTACGACTCAGGGGGACTTGTGTGGGTTCCTCGGTAATCATACTCGTATCTGATGATAATTGAAAATTAACAGTATATTATGTGGGCATTTTATACCAATTTTATGGGAAATTATTTGGGTTCAATATGAAATTTGGTTTAAAATGTGATTTTCGCATTAATTGGGTGTTGAACATAAATTTTAAGATATTTAATAACTTTTATAATCTTTTGGTTTGAAATTTCATTCCATTCTTTTGTCTAAGGGAATTCGGACAAGAAGAAACAGGGAACACTTAAGAGGTCGATGGATGGAAGAAAAGAGAAACCAACGCAAGTTAGGGTGTCAGCGCTTAGGCGCCACCCTACAGGCCCATGCCAAAATCTCCAACACCACATTTCAGTCTACTTCCAGAGAGTTGGCACCTCGGCGCCAGCTAGGCGCCACTTCACTAACATGCTGAAAAGTCTGAAAGGGTTTTGGGGATCACAAGGTAGAATTGCTTCCAGGGAGTTGGCGCCTAGGCGCCATAGCATGGTCATACAGGTGTTCCAGGAGGATTTTTGTTTTAGCCGCAAATCATTCAGAGAGTTGGCGCCTAAGCGCTAGACAGGGGCACCCCGACACCATTTCCCCACCTTCAAGCAAGTTATGAACACACTCAATCAGCAGGTTTCCAGCAAGTCGATGCCTAAGTGTTGAACAGGTGGCGCCCCGGCACTAATACGCAGAACTGCGTACGATTGCGAACGGCTGGCTTGTTTCAAGGGGTGTATAAATACCCTATTAGGGTTCTGAAAGCGAGGGGAGAAGGCCATTTTTCGGAGAGAGAAAGAGAGATAGAGAGAGAGGTGGAGAGCACAGGCGAGAGGAGAATCGGCGAGTTGTGTGGGGCGACCGACACATCATCGGAGCTCCAAACCAATAAGCTTTTCTTTTCTTTGTTTTTATTGTCTTGTTTAAGATGAAATGTTATGTTAATTCTCTGTTGGACTTGAACATGCTGGGCTAAACCCTTAATCTAGGGTTTAGGATGTAGCATGCGTACAATGTAGCGTGGTGTGGATGTTAATTTAATATCTTGTGATTTAATGCTTGCTTGGTGTGAAGGCCTGTACTTTGGCAATGATTCCCATATATTAGGTGATGGAACCGAGAGGTGGAAATCTAATATACGATAATCAAGATATTAAACCTAGAAATCTAAGACCATGAGAATAGGCATGATGACCTTGAGGAATTCCATGAACAAGCCACAGAACTTAATGGATTCTAATTAACTTAATCCCATGAGAATAGGTGGTTAAGAAAATTAGGATACGCCTTGTAGGTTTCGAGATAAGGTGCAAGGATAAATTAGGGTTTGTTCTCCTTTAACAAACAATATCCAAAGTAAATAATTATACCACTATCTGTTGTAAAGACGCATGTGAAATCCTAGACCCAAGATACTCACACTCTCATTTTATCAAATCATTCTAATTTCTATTTTATTTTCTCTTCCCAATTTCCTATGTCTTTTCCATTTAATTTACTACATCCTCTTTCAACTTTTCAAATCCATTAAATCTGACGAGAATGTGTTTAAAAGAAGAATTTTTAGTCCCGAATTCCCTATGGATCGATATTTTATATACTACAATCTACGACCCGTGCACTTGCGGTGAGATTGCGAACAAGTATTTTGGCGCTGTTGCCGGGGAATTTGGCATTACTTTAAGTTTTGTTTTGTTTTAAATACTTTCTTTGTTCTTTTCTTTTCTTTCTTTATTCTTTTTCTTTTATTGTATCTTCTTCTTTCCTCTGAATTAGCTAGTGAATCTTTGTATGCACCCACATACACGAAGTTTCGCAAAACAACTAGCTGAAAAACTCTTTGTTGCTGACCCTGAAATTGAACGTTCTTTTAGGAGAAGAATTCGTGAGTATAAACAGCAACAAAATCCTGAAGACACTATGGCAGAATACAACAATCCGAACCGCCACATCAAGAGCAGGAGGAAGGCCAGGCTGAGAACAATGCTCCTCTAAGAAGGGTAACTCTTAGTGATCGGAACCGCCCAAACCCTCGTGGATTCCAATCATGCATAGTTGAACCAGAAATCGATGGAAGAAATTTTGAACTAAATCCCGGACTCATCCGGATGGTTCAACAAGACCAATTTGCATGACTAACCTCTGAAAACCCAACCGTTCACATCACTAAGTTCCTACAGTTGTGCAGCACGATCAGGGTGCAAAATATCCCACGTGAGGTAATCCGTCTGCAACTTTTCTCATTTTCTCTTCACGACAGGGCAAGCGAGTGGTTCTATTCTATGTCTCCCAATACTTTCAACACATGGGACGAGCTCTCTACTGCTTTCCTGGAAAAATTCTTTTCACCCAATAAAACCAGGAAAATTAGAGACGAGATCAATCAGTTCGTCCAAAAAATGGGGAAACCTTATATGATGCGTGGGAGAGAATGAAAGATCTGCAGCGCAAGTGTCCACATCATGGCATCTCGCAGGGTGATATTATTGAAAACTTTTTCAATGGACTCGATCGACATAGCCGAAGCGTCGTCAATTCAGCCGCTGGTGGCCGATTCATGCGACTCACTGACGAGGAGGCTCTCGAGCTTCTCGATGACTTGGCGCTTTATGATTCTCAATATGGCGACGTCCGAGGACCCTCTCGGTGAGGTAATGTATATGATATCAAGTCTCTAAATTGATCAAATTTTGCAGCAGAAGAAACAGGAACCCACGGATCAGAATGCATCTTCTTCTCGGCACATTTCATGTGAGATCTGTGGAGCTTCACACTACACATCTGAGTGTAGTTTTGCCATACAGGACACCACAGGCAAGCAAGCCAATGCAATCAACAACCAGTATGACACGCGCACTCAAAGTAACCCGTACTCAAACACTTACAACCCTGGATGGAGGAACCACCCTAATTTCTCTTGGACAAACCAGTCAAACACCCAAAATTATGCTCAAAATAATAAGCCACCTGGTTTCCTTAGAAAACTACTGAACCATCCTTCATATCAAACCCAACAAGCCTTACCTGCACCACCTCAAGCCCAACCAACTGAGTCCATGCTTGAAAATATCATTCTAATGCTCAAGAAAAATGATGAAAGAATGGATCAAATGCAAACCCACATCAAGTTGCTTGAAAATCAAATTGCTCAGAATGCCACCGCCTCATCCCAAAGAAACCAGGGCAAACTCCCTAGCCAACCTGAGGTAAACCCTAGGGAACAGGTGCAGGCAGTTACCTTGCGAAGTGGAAAGCAGCTCGACCCACCTCAAATGGTCACAAAAAAGGATGCCGAGCAAGAAAAGAAGCAAGAAGAGGAGCCATAATCAGAACCAGTGGTGGAGAAGCCATATGTACCACCACCTCCTTACAAGCCTCCTCGCCCCTTCCCACAAAGGTAATGACAGGCTAAGCTCCAAAAGCAGTTCGAGAAATTTGTTTCTACTTTCAAGAACTTGTCAATCAACATGTCTTTCATTGACATGCTTTCCCAAATGCCAGCTTATGCAAAATTTCTTAAGGACATGCTTTCCAACAAAAGAAAACTCGAGGAGTACGGAACCATTGCACTCACTGAGGAGTGCAACGCTATTTTACAGAACAAGTTACCTGAGAAGCTAAAGGACCCTGGAAGCTTTTCCATTCCATGTGCTCTTGGGAATGTCCAAATCAGTAGAGCGCTATGTGATCTCGGAGCTAGCGTAAGTCGGATCCCACTCTCCATCTGTAAAAAGCTGAACATGGGTGATCCAAAACCAACGTCTATGTCTCTCCAATTGGCTGATCGATCAATCAAATTCCCAGTTGGCATTCTTGAAGACGTTCCCTTGAAAGTTGGCAAATTGTTCATCCCAGTCGACTTTGTAGTCCTCGACATGGAGGAGGATCGCCAAATCCCAATCATTCTCGGACGACCTTTCTTAGCCACTGCTGGAGCCATCATAGACGTCAAGAATGGTTGACTCTCACTGATAATTGGAGATGAAAAGATTGAATTTAGTCTTTCTGAGGCAACAAAGCACCTATCAACCGATGACTCTTGCCTGCGGGTCGACGTCATCAACCCATTGCCTATCGAAGAAAAAGATGACCCGATTGAGGTATGTATCATTCAGAGTGCAACTGATGAAAATGATAATCCTGAACTGTCTGTTTATGCAGCTCTCTTGGATGGAAGCCCTTTTATCTCACCTACTGTCGACTCATCTCCTGGGAAGCTGGACATAGACCTCAATTCTGTTCCCTCGACAAAAACAAAGGAAGAAGCACCAAAGGTAGAACTCAAACCTCTTCCTAAAAATCTCAGGTATGCATTTCTTGGTCCAAATGATACTTATCCAGTCATAATCAATGCAAATCTTTCCGAATCCCAATCTAATGAACTATTATCTGAACTAAGAAAGCATAGGAAGGCAATTGGAAACTGCATTAATGACCTACCTGGTATTAGTCCTTCTCTATGCATGCACAGAATTTTAATGGAGGAAGATTGTAAGACAAGCATTGAACCTCAAAGACGTCTGAATCCAAACATGAAAGAAGTGGTGAAAAAGAAAATTTTAAAACTTCTTGATGACGGAATCATTAGGTAAAATGAAGTGTCCATTTAGGCACCAATGTGTGAAACCCAACCCATGTAGGACCCAAATTTATGCATTGGTCATGTATATGACATTTATATGTGAATTATTAGATTTTGAATGATTTAAGTGATTTTGTTAATTGCTGCAATTAGGGTTAAGGATTAGCAATAATGATGTAATTGATCATTTTGAGCTAATGTGAGACAATGAGATTAGAGTAAATTGGTATTGATTGAAATGTGCAAATACAACATGGATAATCATTTTTCATTATTTAATCTGAATTATGGGAATTTAAATGATAAATGTCAAGTTAAGTGGAAAAACACTAGAAAATTCATAACTCAACGCCAGCAAAGCGGATTCAAGTGAAATTTGAGATGGAAGTTGAAAATATTGGGCTTGATATTATGGAATTATTCAGCTATGAAAATCCTTGATAAAATTAGTGTTATGATTTATTGATCATATCACAAAACTAACCGTTAACTTTAAACGGCTATAACTTGAGCTAGGAAAATCGGATTGAGATGAAATTTGAAACTATTGAATGAAATCATGAGATGCACATTTTTGAAGGCTTATATTAAGCATAACATATCGGGAAAATACCTGCATTGAAAAAGGTATGCATAGTTGACTTTTGTGCGTCAAGAGTACCATTCATTTAATGCTTGAGTACATGAAATAATTGCATAATTTTAATGGAAAATTAGGTGTCAAATGCAGATTATTTTCAGGGTATTTTATGTATTATTATGAAATGCTAAAATCCAAATAAAATCCAGCAATGAATGCCCACTATTATGAAGCTAGAAGTGCTCAAACATGAGCATAGGTTATGTGTCCACATAGGGACGTCCAAGGGGCTGCCCTTGCTTTTTATTTTGATTTTCTTAATTTATAAAATATGGAAATATGCAGCTGACATGTAGGGACATACGGATATGCATTCAATCATGCAAATTTCCTGCAAAAAAATTATAAAATACAGCTGCATTGAAGAGGAAAAACGTGGACAGCTTGATGTGCAAATAACGTGCATTGATTTGCTGGTTTGCTGCCATTTTTGATAAATTTATTAATGCCAAATTAATGCATGAATTAAAGGATAATTATGTGGATGATTTACTCTTAAAATGGAATTATTAAAAAAAGGAAAAAATATGAAAATGGGCAGCAGCTATGGACATGATTGCTGGACAGGTGGATGGTTTTGATTAAAACAGATTTTTGAATTTTCAAAAAATGGTAAAAACCTATTTTACAAGGCTGTGAAATCACCAGCACATAAGGGGGATAGAATCATATTTAATGGTGTGGAAAAACCCAGCAAAAGTGGGGCCCACAGCTGGATCATATCCAGCCCTATAAATGGGTTGCACGTTCAGATGGATGGATCTTTGCAAAAATTTTCTAAGTGCTAGAATTTCACCCCAACCACCACAGCAGCTCATGTACCTTCTTGGCCAGCAAAGGAAGAAGAAAATAGAAGAAAAAACATGGGAAAAAGAAAGGGAATTTGAGGAGGAAAACCCATCTCAAGTGATTAGGGTTTGTGTTGGCATCAATCAAGTAAGTTATGTGTTGATTTGAGTTGTTCATATTGAGTTCTAAACTCTAAAAATTTGAATATGAAATTGAAGTTTAAATACTCCTTAAACAATGAGTTAATATGACCTTTGATTGAATATTGAATGGATGTTAGGCTATATGCATGAATTTCCATGATTTAGATGGTGAAAGTGATGATTTGAATGACTATTGAGTTGAAAACTCAACTTGTTGAATCTTGAATTCCAATAATAAGTTTCTGTAATGAATGAATGATATGTTAGGGTTATGAATAATGTATTAATTCAGAACATATGTTTATTTGAGCTTAAATTATGAATTTTAGAAACTATGAAATGCAAAGTGACGTATATGACCTGATTTCTTCGTTTTGATGCAAAAAATGATATGGAAATGGGTTTGAATGATTTGTGAATGCTATGTAGGGTAAAATATCCTAATTTTAGGGTATTATTGATGCCCAAAAGAATTTGGGAAGATAAGCTCAAATCTGATTTTTATGGATTTATGAAACGATGTCTAAACGGAGTGGAAACAGGACCCGAAATGGGTAAACCAATTGCTGTTTCGAGGGGTATTAATTTATGAATGTTAAACATGTGTTAATAATCTAAATTTGGATTAATAAAAATGGAATTAATTGCTGAAAATTCTGATTTATAAAACTGCTTGGGGTTATGTTACAAAAGACACGTTGAACGTGTGAAAAATGGGTTCCAAAGTTGCTGATTTGAGAACCTATGATTAGTGGATTTAAATCCAATAAAAATACCCTAAATAAACTAATAATTAATCGTAATTATTATGATAAATTAGTGACCAAGTTTCTGATTTAGAAAATTTTACGAAATATATCAAGTATATGTTGCAAAATGGATGTATGTTAAGGAATAGATATGCATGGGTGATAAATGACTTGTGAAATATGATTTTGTGCAAGAATGCATGAAAATATGATGAATTTAATGATTATATGTCTGTTTATAATTGCATGATGTTAATTTCAAATTTTGACGTTGATCAACGAAGCCTAAGGCGATAACGTGTGCTAAAACGGGCACCGATGTGTGGATTTTGGAAAAGGAGTGAAAAATGGTAAATGAAGGTTAATGAACCTATAAATAATAATTTTTGGATGATTATTATATGGTTGAATGGTTACCCAACTTATGGGATTAAATATGTTGTGTATGAACCGATGAAATACGCAAGTATATGCTAAGTGTATGTATGATGACTTGACAAGTCAAACGAATGATATATGTTAATGGAAATGGGTTGAAAAACTAAATGAGATGCAAGGAAAAAAAATATAACAAATTATATTATTCTCATGTAGGTAAGGGCAAAGAAAAGGCTGAGTCGGAAAGCTAAAGAATGCAAGTAAGCAAGCAAATTTTCTAAATGATTTTTGCTTTTCTAAATTACTTTTAATAAATGTGATTTTGCTCTCACTTGTTTGATGAAATTATAGAAATTATTTCTAATGTGTTTAAGGATGGTCATTCCTTAGTTAAATCATGTTGAAATGATGCTTTTACTTCAATATGATATTATGAAGCTTCCTTGATAAATTCTATGAAAAATGTTATGAATTCCAAGTTTATGAGTGAAAAATCATGCTAGCATGTTAAAGATAGATTTATGAAAAAGTTCATGTGCACAAGGTACTAGGTCCACCTGAAGGGTACGAGCGGGCCGATTGTCCCCCATGTGTGTGGCCAAGTCACTAAGATAGGCCGAGGTCGGTGGCGCCCTCTCTGAAACAGGAGATGACGAGGACGGATGGTCGCCTAGCTAGCTTCCATCCTAAGGGAAATATGATGAATATGTTCATGGTTTTTACAATGCATTATGCACATCGTACTCGTGATGGGTACAGGATTCATGTTTTTCAAGATATACCTTTTGAAAAGGTATAAACTGCTTTCCAAGATGATTTTAAATGCAAAAAGTCGCCTAAAATGATTTGCCTGTGAAATTTAAATAGCTTGCTTATTGAGTTTCGACTCACGATTTTGTTTTCCAAACCCAAAGACAGGCGAAAGAAAGGATATGGCGAAGGAGCAAGTGCAAGCTTGATAGAGCAATGGAAAAATTTTGAACTCTTATGTTATGAGGAAAAACTCATGTTGAATGGTTGTAACTATTCGAATGTTTTATGTTGATGACTATGGTTATTACATGCAATGACATCTGATTTATGTAAATGAGGAAATGTTTTTTATCAGCACGCTTTGTTATGTGATGATTGGTTGGAAATGACCTAGTTATGCTTGAAATGAAAATATGAGGGATTAAACTCTTATGAAAATATATCTACTTGGACAAATATCCATTAAAACCCATCGTGTGACAAGACAACAATCCTAATCATGTTTACCAATCAATAATAATCCCGAGGTAAGGCTCAGGATATGACGCTCGATTTTAGGGCTCCACAGAGCTTGGTATCAGAGCATGGATTGGTAAATAGGCGTGGAAAATTTCTAAGTACAGAAAATTGAATGAATATGATGAGATATGCATGATTATGCATGACTATACATGCTTATATGATGGAATAGACATGATTATATGATGACTAGGTATGTTTATAACATGATGAAATGCATGCCATATGATGATAAATTATTGCTGCAATGCAATTTGATTGCTATGTTTGTACAGGTTGTGGATAGGGGTAAAAAGATGATGAGTGAGGAGGAATTACAAAAGGAAAGATAGGAGGAGGAAAGGAGACAGCGAAGAGAAGAGAGTCTAAATAGGTGGTGGGGATCCCAGCACAACACTGCACCGTTCCCAACAGTCCCCCTAGGGTTTTCACCTATACGCACTCACGACCATTCTCAAGAAAGCTATCATGTTCCCCCTTATCAGAACAGACAAGGTTTAGGCGAGCCTTCAAGTTATAAACCTAGAGCCCGAGTTCTTCCTAGAACATACCTTGGTATTCCATGGTCTCCTCATGTTCCTACTGATAGAGTGGACCCACAGGACCTTCAGGAGTTTTGGAGAAAGACCCAGGCACCCACACCACCCGACGCAGGCCCATGGTATAGATTTATGGACAGTTGTGTCTAGTTTCGCTATGGGGCACCCACACCACCCGACGCAGGCCCATGGTATAGATTTGTGGACGGTTGTGTCTAGTTTCATTATGGGGCACCTTGGGATAGACTCCATCAATGGGAAATTTATATGGCTCTCTACATTGAACAGCGTCGTGCTGAGGGAGTAATTAAGATACCTGCTGCTCCTAAACCTGATGAGGTCATGCTCTACATAATGATGATAACGATCCTATGGAATTCCTCGAGCCCGTCGAGGAAGAGGAGGAGGAAGAGGAGGAAGAAGAGGAAGAAGTAGAAGAGGAGATAGTAGAGTTTGTAGAGGAGGAAGAGGATGAGGACAATGATGACGATGACGATGATGATAGTGGAGAGGATGAGGTTCAGGCGTGGTCCGAAACTAGCATGATCACGGAGGCACCCTCACAAGTTCCACGTAGACGTCTAAGGAGAGGCCCAAGAAGACGATGAATGTTTTTTTTTAAAAAAAGTTGTGTATATATAAGTGTGGTTTGATGACAATATGGTTGCCAAGATAGATTGACATGTATATAAGTATGAAATGTGTGTGCTATGCTATATGTGTACATAAGTGTGCTATACTTTCACATGTATTAACTATGGATGTGATGATGTGAATATGATGGATATGAATGAATATGTTGATATAACTAAATTTAAGAGTTTTAGATCTATGAATGAATGAGCTTGAATGATGTGACGTGATTGTGATTGAATGACTTGGTTGTGACCATGTGATGATGAAATGCGTATGCAATAACTTAACATTGAATTTAAATGAAATGCGTATATAATGATCTAACGTTAATCAAAAATGAAAAGTGTGTTGTTATATACTTAGATTAGCACAATGGTGGAAACAAGGGCAGAATTAAGGAAAAATAAAGGAAAAGAGGTAGCGACAGAGGTTCCAAGCAAACATGAAGTTGGCGAATCTAGCCGACCTAAAAGAGGAAGGCCAGTGACACAAGGACCGAATCAGAGGAATCAGCAAAGAAGGAATAATGAAAGCCCTGAACGAAATGTGGAAGAGGAAACTGAGTCGAGGCAAACCAGACTCATAGAGGAAAGAGTGGTTGCAGCAGTAAAGGAAGTGATGCAGCAGGCCACTAACAGCGCAAACTGCCGACATTATTCAGGGACTATTGGAAAGAACCCAACAAGCTCAGTTGGGTAGTACAGAGAGAGAAGGATCTGCTTCAATGGCAGACCCCATTGCCACACCGGCACCGCTAAGGGATGAGAATCAGCTAATGGAAGCTGATAGAAGAGCCATTAACGCCTTTCTAGCGCAACGACTCCCGAAGTTTTCCAGAGAACTCGACCCGGTCCAAGTAGAGCAATGGATGACGGAGATTAAGAAATTGTTTAGAATATCTCCATGCAATGACCGTTAGAAGGTATTGTGTGCTACACATTTGTTAGCAAAGGATGTACATGAATGGTGGGAGACGATGTTAATTACAATGCCTCGACCCGAAGAAGTGTCTTGGCAAACTTTTGTGGAAGAATTTAACAAGGAATATCTCCCTGTTGGATTGCAGAGTCAAAAGGTAATATAATTTGAAAAATTGTATCAAGGGAGGATGACGGTCACTAAGTATGCTACAAAGTTTAATGCTCTGGTCAGATATGTGCCATGGATTGCAAATGTGCCAAGAAATAAGGCACAGAGAGTCCAACAAGGGTTGAGGCCATATCTGCGAGAAAGTCTTGCCCCACTGCTGATTAAAGATTATGCTTCAAGCCTTGAGAGAGCAAGGGCTTTGGAAATTGAAGCCTTAAGAACCCAAGAACTAAGATTGGGTTCAAGAATGTCCAGCATGGGTCCCAAGGAACTAGAAATCGGGAAGGAGAAAGCTAGAAAAGGAAATGTAAGGAAGGAAATGGGAATTCCAAAGAAGAAAAGCTCGCCGCTGTGTAAGAAATGTCAAAAGCGACGTACAGGCAAGTGTCTAAAAGGCTCGAACAAATGCTATAAATGTGGCCAAACGGGTCATATCGCCAAGGAGTGCAGAACCAGGGAAGTGAAGATTGTCAAATGTTATATATGTGATCAAGTGGGTCACATTGCCCTGAACTGCCTAAACAAGATACAGACATCTCAAGGACGTGGAAGACCCGCTCAGCTTAGGATACCTGGAGCAACAAGTAAGCAGGGAACTTCTACGAACCCGGTGCACGTGCATGCCCTGACCCAGACAGAATCTCAAGAACATGAGGAAAAGGTGGTCACAAGTACGATTTATATTCTAGGAAATTTGGCAGTAGCTTTGTTTGATTCTGGTGCCACCCATTCATTCATAGCATGCCAATACGTGACCACCCATGCACTACCGGTAGAAGAGACTAACCAGATCATACATGTAGAATCTCCAGTCTATAGGTTAACAAGTATTAGACAAGTATGCAAAGCCTGCCCAATTAGGATAGGATCATTGATTCTAGAAGTTGATTTGATCCTATTGCCTATGACTAAGTTCGACGTGATTTGGGTATGGATTGGCTACGCTAATGGGGAGCGACCATAAACTGTAAGCATAAGAAAGTGCAATTTGAAGCAACTCCAGGGAAGGAGATTACCATTAGAAAATTGAGGCAACCTGACAGTTCAAAAATACTAATATCATCGATGAAAGCTGTCAGGATGATCCGACAAAAATGTCAAGCCTATTTGGTGTTAGTGAATGTAGACAAAGGCATGGAGGTGAAAATTAATCAAATACCTGTGGTTAGAGAATTTCCCGATGTATTTCCAAAGGAGTTAACAACATTGCCTCCACAACGGGAAATGGATATGACTATTGATGTGATGTCTGGTACAGCTCCAATTTCTAAAACTCCATATAGAATGGCGCCAGCTGAGATGAATGAACTACAGACTCAAATCCAGGAGCTATTGGATAAGGGTTTCATCCGACCAAGTGTGTCCCCTTGGGGAGCCCCGGTATTGTTTGTGAGGAAAAAGGATGGAAGTTTAAGGTTATGTATTGATTACCGAGAGCTGAATAAAGTCACAATCAAGAATAAGAATCCATTGCCTAGGATCGACGATTTATTCGATTAGTTGCAAGGAGCCACAATTTTCTCCAAGATTGATTTACAATCAGGGTATCATCAACTGAGGATAAGTCCGGCCGATACTCATAAAACAGCATTTTGAACTAGGTATGGACATTTGAGTTTCTGGTAATGCCACTCGGACTTACTAATGCCCCTGTTGTATTCATGGATATGATGAATAGAGTTTTTCGGGACTATCTGGATCAATTTGTGGTTGTATTTATTGACGATGTCCTGATTTACTCAAATACGGAGAAAGAACATGAAAGTCATTTGCGAAGGGTTTTGGAAAGATTGAGGAAAGAGAAATTATATGCCAAATTGAAGAAATGTGAGTTTTGGTTGAAACAAATAGGATTTCTTGGGCATATAATATCTGAAAAAGGTATTCAAGTTGATCCTCAAAAGATTGAGGCAGTGTTGAAATGGCCAAGGCCGACGACTATTACAGAAATTTGAAATTTTCTAGGGTTGGCCGGCTATTATAGAAGATTTGTTGAAGGGTTTTCACAATTGTTACCCCTGTTAACCAAGTTGACTCGTAAAGGAGTCAGGTATGTATGGTCTGAGGAATGCGAGCGCAGTTTTCAAGAATTGAAATAACAATTGGTGAAAGCACCCATCCTAACCCTACTAGAAGGAAATGAAGGGTTTGTGGTTTATAGTGATGCGTCAAGAAAAGGATTGGGCTGTGTTTTGATGCAAAGGGGTAAAGTGATAGCCTATGCGTCGCGACAGCTGAAGCCCAATGAGGCAAGCTACCCTACACATGATTTAGAATTAGCAGTTGTGGTATTTGCCTTCAAAATATGGAGACATTACCTTTATGGTGCAAGATGTGAAGTCTACACTGATCACAAGAGCCTCGAATACATTTTCACTCAGAAGGAGTTGAACATGAGACAAAGAAGGTAGCTCGAGTTATTGAAGGACTATGATTTGGAAATTTTATACCATCCAGGTAAGCAAATGTGGTAGCTGATGCATTGAGCAGAAATGTCAACTTAGCGCATCTTATCACTAAGAAAGAAGGATTGCTTAAGGAGATAGAGCAAATGGAACTGATTGTATGTCCACCAGGAGTCCAAACAAGATTATCGCAATTATGCATACAATCGTCACTTTTTGAATAGATTAAGACTGCGCAGCAAAAGGATACAGACCTACATGCACATGTCAAGAAAATAAAGAAAAAGGGGTTGGCAGAATTTGCTATTGATGAGCAAGGTATGTATAGGTATAAGGGTCGCCTTTGTATACCTAATATAGCTGAGTTGAAGGAACAGATCCTTAAAGAGACACATTTTTCACCATTCGCTATTCACTCAGGGAGTACTAAGATGTATTAGGATCTCAATAAAGCACATTGGTGGAATAATATGAAAAGAGAGATCATTGAATACGTGGCTAAGTGTTTAACTTGCCAACGAGTGAAAGCGGATCACCAAAGAGTACCTGGTAAGCTACAGTCCTTCGAAACTCCTGAATGGAAGTGGGACGACATCACAATGGATTTCATAGAAGGATTACCTAAGACCTAAGCAAGAAACGATTTTATATGGATAATCGTTGATAGGTTGTCGAAAGTCGCGCACTTCCTACCTATAAGGACTTATATAGCAGAAAGGCTAGCTAAGGTTTATTACAAGGAAGTTGTACGACTCCATGGAGTGCCAAAGTCGATTATCTCGGATCGAGATGTGACATTTACATCAAGGTTTTGGAAAAGCTTACACAAAACCCTAGGCACCCAACTTAAGTTCAGTACAGCCTTTCATCCTCAAACAGATGGACAAACGGAGCGGGTAAATCAAATCATTGAAAATATGCTCCATATGCATACGTTGGAGTTTGGAGGATCATGGGATGAGTATATCTCAATTCCGGAATTCGCATACAACAATAGATACCAAGCTAGCATCCAAATGGCTCCATTTGAAGCATTATATGGTCGGCGATTTCGAACGCCATTAAACTGGGATGAAGTTGGAGAGAAAAGGTTAGCCCCAGATTTGTCTCAACCAATGGCAGACAAGGTATGAACAATTCGCTAGTGTATACTCATTGCCTAAAGTTGGCAAAAGAGTTACACAGATTACAAGAGAAGGAATCTGAACATCCAAGTTGGCGAACATGTGTTTATAAAGGTCACACCATTCAAGGGAGTTACAAGATTTAGGAAAAGAGGAAAGCTGAATCCCAGATATATTGGACCATTTGAGGTTTTGGAGAAGATTAGGAAATTGGCATATAGGATAGCCTTACCCTCGGCGTTAGCCCTAGTTCACAATGTATTTCATATATTGATGCTTAGCCAGACCCAACACATATATTAGTGGCTGAGAATTTACCGATTCAAGATTATCTGAACTATGAAGAAAGACCAGTTAGAATCTTAGATCAGCAAGTACAAAAGCTTCAGAATCGGGAAATCGAGTACGTGAAGGTACAATAGAACCGGTATTCCAAAAATGAAGTCACTTGGGAGTTAAAAGAAGAGGTGGAACGGAAATACCCTCAGCTATTAAAGAAGAGGCGGTTTCGGGACAAAACTTGTTACAAGGGGGGATGAGTGTGAAACCCAACCCATGTAGGACCCAAATGTATGCATTGATCATGTATATGACATTTATATGTGAATTATTGGATTTTGAATGATTTATGTGATTTTGCTAATTGCTGTAATTAGGGTTAAGGATTAGCAATAATGTTGTGATTAATCATTTTGATCTAATGTGAGACAATGGGATTAGCGTAAATTGGTGTTGATTGAAATGTGCAAATACAACATGGATAATCATTTTTCATTATTCAATATGAATTATGGGAATTTAAATGATAAATGTCAAGTTAAGTGCAAAAAACACTAGAAAATTCATAACTCAACGCCAGCAAGGCGGATTCAAGTGAAATTTGAGATGAAAGTTGATGATGTTGGGCTCGATATAATGGAATTATTAGTTTATGAAAATCATTGATGAAATTAGTGTTATTATTTATTGATCGTATCATAAATCCAATGGTTAACTTTAAACGGCTATAACTTGAGCTAGGAAAATCGGATTGAGATGAAATTTGAAACTATTGAATGAAATCATGAGATGCACATTTTTGAAGGCTTATATTAAGCATAACATATCGGGAAAATACCTGCATTGAAAAAGGTATGCATAGTTGACTTTTGTGCGTCAAGAGTACCATTCATTTAATGCTTGAGTACATGAAATAATTGCATAATTTTAATGGAAAATTAGGTGTCAAATGCAGATTATTTTCAGGGTATTTTATGTATTATTATGAAATGCTAAAATCCAAATAAAATCCAGCAATGAATGCCCACTATTATGAAGCTAGAAGTGCTCAAACATGAGCATAGGTTATGTGTCCACATAGGGACGTCCAAGGGGCTGCCCTTGCTTTTTATTTTGATTTTCTTAATTTATAAAATATGGACATATGCAGCTGACATGTAGGGACATACGGATATGCATTCAATCATGCAAATTTCCTGCAAAAAAATTATAAAATACAGCTGCATTGAAGAGGAAAAACGTGGACAGCTTGATGTGCAAATAACGTGCATTGATTTGCTGGTTTGCTGCCATTTTTGATAAATTTATTAATGCCAAATTAATGCATGAATTAAAGGATAATTATGTGGATGATTTATTCTTAAAATGGAATTATTAAAAAAAGGAAAAAATATGAAAATGGGCAGCAGCTATGGACATGATTGCTGGACAGGTGGATGGTTTTGATTAAAACAGATTTTTGAATTTTCAAAAAATGGTAAAAACCTATTTTACAAGGCTGTGAAATCACCAGCACATAAGGGGGATAGAATCATATTTAATGGTGTGGAAAAACCCAGCAAAAGTGGGGCCCACAGCTGGATCATATCCAGCCCTATAAATGGGTTGCACGTTCAGATGGATGGATCTTTGCAAAAATTTTCTAAGTGCTAGAATTTCACCCCAACCACCACAGCAGCTCACGTCCCTTCTTGGACAGCAAAGGAAGAAGAAAATAGAAGAAAAAACATGGGAAAAAGAAAGGGAATTTGAGGAGGAAAACCCATCTCAAGTGATTAGAGTTTGTGTTGGCATCAATCAAGTAAGTTATGTGTCGATTTGAGTTGTTCATATTGAGTTCTAAACTCTAAAAATTTGAATATGAAATGGAAGTTTAAATACCCCTTAAACAATGATTTAATATGACCTTTGATTGAATATTGAATGGATGTTAGGCTATATGCATGAATTTCCATGATTTAGATGGTGAAAGTGATGATTTGAATGACTATTGAGTTGAAAACTCAACTTGTTGAATCTTGAATTCCAATAATAAGTTTCTGTAATGAATGAATGATATGTTAGGGTTATGAATCATGTATTAATGCAGAACATATTTTTATTTGAGCTTAAATTATGAATTTTAGAAACTATGAAATGCAAAGTGACGTATATGACCCGATTTCTTCGTTTTGATGCTAAAAATGATATGGAAATGGGTTTGCATGATTTTTGAATGATATGTAGGGTAAAATATCC
This sequence comes from Annona cherimola, assembly GCA_030490835.1. Classification (NCBI taxonomy): domain Eukaryota; kingdom Viridiplantae; phylum Streptophyta; class Magnoliopsida; order Magnoliales; family Annonaceae; genus Annona; species Annona cherimola. The sequence continues at coordinate 48,900,135 of CM059972.1, forward strand.
TAGGTTTAGGGTATTATTTATTCCCAAAATAATTTGGGAAGATAAGCTCAAATCTGATTTTTATGGATTTATGAAACGATGTCTAAACGGAGTGGAAACAGGACCCGAAATGGGTAAACCAATTGCTGTTTCGAGGGGTATTAATTTATGAATGTTAAACATGTGTTAATAATCTAAATTTGGATTAATAAAAATGGAATTAATTGCTGAAAATTCTGATTTATAAAACTGCTTGGGGTTATGTTACAAAAGACACGTTGAACGTGTGAAAAATGGGTTCCAAAGTTGCTGATTTGAGAACCTATGATTAGTGGATTTAAATCCAATAAAAATACCCTAAATAAAGTGATAATTAAAGGTAATTATTATGCTAAATTAGTGACCAAGTTTCTGATTTAGAAAATTTTACGAAATATATCAAGTATGTGTTGCAAAATGGACGTATGTGAAGGAATAGATATGCATGGGTGATAAATGACTTGTGAAATATGATTTTGTGCAAGAATGCATGAAAATATGATGAATTTCATGATTATATGTCTGTTTATAATTGCATGATGTTAATTTCAAATTTCGACATTGATCAACGAAGCCTAAGGCGATAACATGTGCTAAAACGGGTACCGATGTATGAATTTTGGAAAAGGAGTGAAAAATTGTAAATGAAGATTAATGAACCTATAAATAATAATTGTTGGATTATTATTATATGGTTGAATGGTTACCCAACTTATGGGATTAAATATGTTGTATATGAACCGATGAAATATGCAAGTATATGCTAAGTGTATGTATGATGACTTGAGAAGTCAAATGAATGATATATGTTAATGGAAATGTTTTGGAAAACTAAATAAGATGCAAGGAAAAGAAGTATATAAAAAATTATATTATTCTCATGTAGGCAAGGGCAAAGAAAAGGCTAAGTCGGAAAGCTAAAGAACGCATGTAAGCAAGTAAATTTTCTAAATGATTTTTGCTTTTCTAAATTACTGTGAATAAATGTGATTTTTCTCTCACTTGTTTGTTGAAATTGTAAAAATTATTTCTAATGTGTTTAAGGATGGCCATTCCTTAGTTAAATCGTGTTGAAATGATGTTTTTACTTCAATATGATATTATGAAACTTCCTTGATAAATGCTATGAAAAATGTTGTGAATTCCAAGTTTATGAGTGAAAAATCATGCTAGCATGTTAAAGATGGATTTATGAAAAAGTTCATATGCACAAGGTACTAGGTTCACCTGAAGGGTATAAGCGGGCCGATTGTCCCCCCTTGGTGTGGCCAAGTCACTAAGATAGGCCAAGGCAGGCGGTGCCCTCTCTGAAATGGGAGATGACGAGGACGGATGGTCGCCTGGCTAGCTTCCATCCTAAGGGAAATATGATGAATATGTTCATGGTTTTTACAATGCACTATGCACATCGTACTCGTGATGGATACATGATTCATGTTTTTCAAGATATACCTTTTGAAAAGGTATAAATTTCTTTCCAAGATGATTTTAAATGGAAAATGTTGCCTGAAATGATTTTTCTGTGAAATTTAAATAGCTTGCTTATTGAGTTTCAACTCATGATTTTGTTTTTCAAACCCAAAGACAAGTGAAAGAAAGGATATGGTGAAGGAGCAAGTGCAAGCTTGATAGAGCAATGGAAAAATTTAGAACTCCTATGTTATGAGGAAAAACTCATGTTGAATGGTTGTAACTATTCGAATGTTTTATGTTGATGAGTATGGTTATTACATGCAGTGACATCTGATTTATGTAAATGAGGAAATATTTTTGATCAGCACGCTTTGTTATATGATGATTGGTTGGAAATGACCTAGTTATGCTTGAAATGAAAATATGAGGGATTAAACTCTTATGAAAATATATCTACTTGGACAAATATCCATTAAAACCTGTTGTGTGACAGGGCAACAATCCTGATCACGTTTACCAATCAATAACGATCCCGAGATAAGGCTCAGGATGTGACACTTGGTTTTGGGGCGCCACACAATGCTAGGTGTGCTGGGAGTTTATAAATGGCATTGGGTGGCCCATCTTGATCCTAAAAATTGGCAAGAGAATCAAGAAGAAAGAAGAGAAAGAAGAAGGTGTGGTTGATTAGAAGATCAACTTAATCTCAACGATTAATCCATCTCATCCAGGTTAGTTAATGTTTATTTCATATTTTTATTTTTAAATAAAACAAGGATCAAGGGTAGAGATCAATCTAAACCATTGAATTTGGGAGAAAGATTTCAGATTTGAAGGAAATTGTTGTCTACAAAAATCAGACTTGTTAAATTTGATAGAGGTCAATTTTAATCCATGAATTGAGGGTTTTTTGTGCTTGAACATGACCATGATTAGGGGCTATTATTTAGAAAAAAATTTGTTGGAAACAAGTGTTGAAATCAAAGGCAAATAACCAAAGTATATGTTTTGATGATTAACAACTCAATTTGAGTAAGTTTTGGCTACTAATAAGTTTGTGAAATTTTTTAAGGTTATAAAAATGAAAAATATGAAGCATAACAGGTCAAGTCGATTTCTAAGTTGACTCAGGCATTGACTTAGGCCAAGTCGATTCCCAAGTCGACTCCAGCATAGACTTCAAAGGCCAATTTTTGTCCAGCGCTGAAATTGGGGAGCAAGAGCTGCCAAAGTCGCACACGAAGTTGACTTCGCATGCGACTAGGGTGAAGTCGTAGACCAAGTTGACTCCAGCATCGACTTCAACCTGCCAGCACTAAATTTGAAAAGTGGTGTCGAAGACCAAGTCGACTTTACTTACGACTTGAGTGAAGTTGAAGACTAAGTCAACCCAAATATTTGACTTGGATCAAATGAAGATGAATCAAGACCAAAACAAGCAAAGCTGCATGAATTTATAAATTTGGATCAAGAAGTATCATTTGGACACCAAGATTCAAGAATTCAAGTGTTGGAAACAATGTTTAAAGCAAAACAAAATTTACCAAAGCATGAGTTTTGATGATTAACAAAGTTAAAATTGAGTATAAGGTGATTACTGATGATTTTGCTTAATGATTTAAGGAATGAATTAGCCAAGTCGATATCCAAGTCGACTTGGACTTCGACTTAGGGTGAAGTCGATCCCAAAGTCGACTCCATATTCGACTCCAAAATAGACCACACAGCAAAATTCAAAATGGAAAGAAAAGCAGGTGAAGTCACAGGCCAAGTCGACTCCACTTGCGACTTGGGTAGCCAAGTCGCAAACGAAGTCGACTCCAACATCGACTTGAGACGGGAAAAACACTCCAGAGCTGATTTTGGGGTACAAAAATGCCGAAGTCGCAGATGAAGTCGACTCCAGGTGCGACTTGGGTGAAGTCGCAGATGAAGTCGACCCCGAGATCGACTTGAGTTCTTCAATGTCCAAAATATAGACTCAAGCTCATTTTCAAGATCAACTTGGGATTTTTCAAATCCAAATCAAGGGTATAAGCTCACTATCAACTCAAGTCTCTCAAGTCCAAGGCACAGCTTCGAACGTAGTTGAAGATGAAGAAGTTCAAGTCATGAAGACTACTATCAAAAGCAACTAAGACAAGTTCTTCAAGGAGCTTTGCAAATATTAGAAGCCATTTCAGAAGTAAATGATTCAAGAAGGAATGCTAAGCAAGCTAGAATAAATCAAGCAAGGACCAAACAAATTTCAGCACAAGAACAGGTCAAGTCGCAACCCAAGTCGACTCCAAGATCGACTTGAGGTCAAGTCTGAAACCAAGTCGACCTAATCTCAGACTTGGAACTGAAGTCGCAAACGAAGTCGACTCCAGTTGCGACTTGGGAAGCCAAGTCGCAGACGAAGTCGACTCCACCTGTGACTTGGGGAACCAACGTTCGAATTTTTGAACGTTGGAATATTTATTGCGCGCCAACCACTTCTATAACGTTCAAATCTTCCCCATTCTATAAATAGACACTCAAGCAAACGAGAATATAGATACTACATTGTCTAAAGAGAGAAAAGAAGTGCAAACAAGAGCTCCCATTTGCTTTTCTCTAAATTTGAGTGATCTATACATTTTCAAAGGAAGAAAGAGCTTCAAGTTGCAAGTAGCTTCAACGACATACAACCGGTTGCTTCTACAAGTTCTTCCTCAAGCTCAATCTTGCCTACACAATTCTGTAAAGTGTAGATCTTCCTTATTTTCATTACTCTTTGTTATTGGTCTTGGTTTGAGTGTATTGTAACAAACCAAGACGTTGCAAGTAGAGTTGTGATTGGAGTTGAACTCATCACCTACTTGTATCAAGTGTACAAGCCCCCTAGAGCTAGAATCTAGAAGAGAGCATAGGCTCTATTTGTGTATGCCCCCTAGAGCTGGAATCTAGAAGAGAGCGGAGTTCTAAGTGTATTCGCGGAATACATAGTGGAACCCAAGTCACAACGGTGTGTGAGCTTGGAAGAGTGGAGTAGGGAGAGGTTGCCCGAACCACTATAAATCTTGCCTACTGTTTACCTTATTGCTTTCACTATTTCATTGCTCTCTATTTGTTTCAATCAAGGGGATTAAGCTTTCAAGGGGTTAAGTTTTAATTTTACCAAGGAATTTTTTTAAGAACCCAATTCACCCCTCCCCTCTTGGGTTTTGCCATTAACTCGGGACCAATATCAAGAAGTCAAGACACGGAGCTTAAAGTTTTCAAGCTAGGATGATCATACTGAGTTCCAGGTGATATAAATAAGTGGAATAACATTTAATATGAAGAAAATCAAGCAACCAAAGTCATCTCAAATGAATTCAAGTTCATCTAGCAAACAAAGGAAGTGAAGTCGCACCGACGTCGACTCCAGCAGCGACTGCCAAGTCCGAGTCCGAGTTGACCTGAAGAAGAGACTTGAAAATTGCAGAAAAACCGAAGTCGACTCCAACAGCGACTTGGGTCAAGTCCAAGTCCAAGTCGACCTGAGAAGGAACTTGAGGAGACTGCTGAAAAACGAAGTCGCACCCGAAGTCGACTCCGTTATGCGACTTGGGTGAAGTCAAACCCGAAGTCGACTCCACCTGCGACTTGCGTAGCAACAGTCGGAAAATTTTCGAACGTTGGCGCATTAAATGCATGCCACCTACTTCCAAACGTTCGAATACCCTCGTAATTTATAAAAGGCATTCAATATAGGCATGGAGGATAGCTGAAACTTTATTGATTGAGCAAGACTTCCATCTCTAAGAGCATTAAGTGATCAAGGCAACATCTAGAAGAAGAATTTTGCATTCAAACCATCAAGAGCTGCTTGCTGAATCATTCAATCTTCCTCACAAATTCTTCTCCGCGCCAAATCTGACTCTACACATCAGTAACGTGTAGAAACTTTCTTTATTCTTTTTTCTTGTTGTATTAAACTTGATTTAGTTTCAGTAACTAAAATTAAGTGTAAGCAAAGTAGTGTGTGACTGGAGTGGAACTCGTCACCTACTCGTGCTGTAAGTTGTTTATGCCCCCTATAGCTGGAATATAGAAAAGAGCAGAGGCTCTAGTTGTATTCGTGAAATATATAGTAGAACCCCAGTCACAAGGGGTGTGAGCTTGGAAGAGTGGAGTAGGGATGGTTGCCCGAACCACTATAAATCTTGTCCATTGATTTATATTTTTGCTTTCATTATCTTATTGCTTTCTATTTGTTTCATTAAGTAAAAATTTTAAATACCCAATTCACCCCTCCCCTCTTGGGTAATTGCCATAAACTCGGGACCAACAAATTCTACCCAAATTTTTGTTCAAAGTGAGCCCAAACAGATCTTATATCGTTAGACAGCAAGAAGATGATCTCGGCGCTTCAACCCATGATTCCATACATAATCTAGATTATCCAAATTGTTAGATGTGTATATAATTTACTTTTACATAAAGATATAATGTTAGAACATGTGTGGACACTCTGGTGAAAGATTGGATTGAGAAATTTTCAATTCTATAAGTTCACTAGGCAAATTATTGAAAATTGTGATCAGTTGATCTAGACCATTACAAATTTAATGCTAAATAGATTTCGATGATCCAAACCATTGAATTAGAGCTAAATAAGTCATACGTTATGATTTATATGTTATATCTATTAAAACCTTGATTTTTGGATTAGATTAGCATTTAAAATAACTTATCAATTTAACTATCTAAACCATATGGCAAATCCAAAAATACAAATAAAAATATATAAGAAATGGTAAATTAATGTTTTTTAGCATAAAACTTTTTGTGAGAACTCATGATATAATCATGAATGAATGCACAAAATTTTGTGAGAAAATAATTTGCAATTTGTGAATTAAAATCCTATAAAATTACCCTAAACAGGATAAATGGCTGCTAGAAATAACTTTATTCAATGATTTTCATAATTTCTATATAATAAATTTGGATATAAAAATTTTATATGATATAAAATATATCCTTAATATCAGTCAAATATAAAAATAAATTTTTAGATAAGATAAATATGGCTAAAAATTAACATGATTTGTATCACCCCTAGCAGAATCAAAATACATAAATGAATATAAATAATATGTATTTGTCCTAGAGTTATTCTATTTAGTCAATTCATGTAATTCTTGATTTATGATAGAAATTTCAGACTTAAACTCTTTGATTTTGTTATAAAGAAAAATCAAAGGATCTCAGTATGTCTGTTTTCAGCAAGTATGGGCAGATTGAGGAATAATCAAAATAAGATTTTAAACTAAAATAAAAATTATCTAAAGTTACATGGTTAGTTAAAATATGTACTTATTGAGTTAATTCATGAGAAATTTTTCATAAAATATTTGAAGAATATTAGAAATTAAATTGGATACCAATAGACTACTGAAATTTAATGCGATCAAGGGAAGGCTGACCTGTGATCATATTAAGTTTTTGAAATAAAATAATTATTAATTAGTAATTAATAATATGATAATGATTTTTAATTGTTAAAATTGAATATTTATAAAATAGGGTTGAATACAATGTAGAAAATACATATCGAAAGCTAAAGGAGTAATTTGGTAATTTTATAAAAGCGCTCCAACTCAAATTAATTATTTTATTAACTTGGAGAAAGTAATATTTTAGAATTAATGAAATTTATTATAAATAAAAACTTTTAGATAATTTAAATATACAAAAAACCAATTTTGACTAAATTATGAAATTAGAGTACCTAAGAGTATTTGCACATCTTAGGATGAAACATCATGTTAAATCATAATTAGAAAAGTTAATTTGAATTTAAAATATTGATTAAAGTAAATTTTTCTTTTTCAATTTGATGATTTGAGAATTATAGCAAAATACGGTACAAGAACGAATTCGAGATTTACACAAGGTAAGTAGAGTTTTTTTCCCTCTTTTGATTTTGTATTATAGTGTATATTTATGGGCATGTATGTATTTGGATGCGATTGTTTTCTAATGTTTGAAAGAATAAATATTATCAGTTATGATGATTTATTATGACGCCAAGTTTGGCCTTTATTCATGCTAGTATTATGCATTATGGAATTGGCATATATTGTTTGGTTTGCTTGCATATTCATGAGTCATGACTGTACTTGTGGATTTGTGGAGTGTTGTTGTTTGGCCATTAGTGATGACTGTTGGCACATCTTGACTAGGGACATCGATTCAGACCTACATGTCTAGCCATTGTGGACTTGATGAGTTGTGACCTTTGTTGTTTGGCCCTTATGATTTGGATAATGGATATTATAAACTGGTCGGTAGAACTAGTAGCCACCAACATAATAGTTGAGGTCGGAACCGATCACGTAATGTGGTATGACATGGTTGCGAGTGTGTGATAATCACAGTAGAGTATCAATTATACCTCCAGGTTAGATAAAAGTGTTTCCTAATCTTCTCATATTGTGCAAGATTAGCCACTTATGCTAGGGCGCAGTCATGGCAACCTAGATTGTTGTTAACTCATTTTCATTCACTCTTTTTGGGTCATTATTTAATGAAAATTTAGTCAATAAAGATGGTTTAATTTGAGTATTCCTTGATTAAGCTTTGTTTTATAAGAATACTCACTATCAGATGCAATTTATGAAAAATAGGAAATAATGAGCAATTTCAGTGCAACCCGTGACCAAATGGGCAAGTACTGCTGAAAGCAAGGTTAAAATGCAAATTCAAGACTCACTTTTGAAGTAAAATAGTGTCTAAGGTTAGCATAAATGCGCAGGAAGAAGCTTCAACCAGAAGGGAATCAAGCAGGAAGCAAGGAGGATGTGATACCTAGGTATTTTGAGACCAATAAATGTAATTTAGGCATTTGATAATTATTAATTGTATGATTGAATTTGATGAATGAGATTAAAGCAAATTACAACGTAAGGTGGTTAAGTTAATCATCTTAGCTCAATGTGGACTAATGTGCACAAAAAGGCCAAATGAGGTGTAGGAAATGATGACTTGGCATGATTATTGAATCCATTAATTATGTTAAATAGATGATAACTATGGGATAAATTAGGGTATTTCTTGAAAAATTCATAACTTAAGGTGTATAAGGTGGATTGATGTGAAATTTGGAAGGTAAGCACATGTTGATGTGCTCTACCTCATGAATGATATAGATTATGTTAATTATGATTAAATTATGGTGATAATGATTTAATTTCATTAAATTTTATGAGACATTTTTAAATGCTCATATTTTGCACTAGAATAGTCATTTTCAGATGAAATTTCTTATGGATAGCTAAAACAAGGTAGCCTATCATATGGATGGACTTGATTAAGTTAAATCTCATGTAAAAATGCTAAACCACTTATGGTTAAAACCATTGACTTTTTACCATTTAAAAAGTGGATTTATTTAATGCAAAAGTCAATGCATTTAATGGTATCTTGAGGTATCTTAAGGAGTGGATTTTGGGGCAATTTTTATAATTTTAAAAAAATTCAAAAATTGCATGGAAAGATGCTAGATGCAGGGATTTTAAATGGGGGCTGGAATTGGACAATTTTTTATGTCAACAAAATGACAAAATAGGCAGCAGCTGGTGGATGTGATCATGAACAACATTTTGGGCAATTTTGTGTTAATATATATATAAGCAGGAATTTACATGGGTGAAATGATGACAGCACATTAAAGGATAAACATGAAATTTATTAAGCCTCAAAATGAAGTGGAAATGGGAATTAAAAGCACCCTTATAAAAGAGAATGAAATGGGCAACCTTGAATGTTACTTGGTGGATAGCAAGGAGAGGAAAAAAAGAGAGAAACAGGCAAGGAACAGTAGGAACATCCCAAGGAGAGGAAGAAAAGGAGAAGATAAAGAAGGGCAAAAGAAGGGAAGAAAAGGAGAAACCAAGTAGGGCAAGGAGAAGGCAAACCTAACCCCACAAGTAGGTGCCTAAACCATGTTTTGGTTTTGTTAATTGGAAAGTTTTCTAGCTCAAGTAATGAGTCATAAATTTGAATAATTAGGAATATTAATTGATGGTTTATGCAGCACTTGATAGGGTTATTGTGAAACCCCAACCTAAGTAGGATTCAATGTATGCATTGAACATTTACATGTGATTTATATGTGAATTTATTAAACTTTGAATGATTTTGTGATTTTGCTAAATTATGGCAATTAGGGCTAAGGATTAGCAATAATGATTCAAGTAATCATTATGAGTTGATATGGGACAATGGGATTAAAGTAAATTATTGGTGATTGAAATACAACAATATATCATGGATAATTATTTTAAATTATTTGATATGAATTATGAGAATTTAAAGGATAATTATCAAGTTTAGTGAAAAAATACTAGAAAATTCATAACTCAACGCCTGTAAGGCGGATTCAAGTGAAATTTGAAAAGGAAGTTGATGATAATGGGCTTGATCTTATGGGATTACTGGGTTAAGAAAATCCTTGACGAAATTAGGGTGATGATTAATTGATCATAGTTTAACTTCAACCGTTAACTTTGAACGACTATAACTTGAGCTAGGAAAATTGGATTGAGATGAAATTTGAAACGGTTGAATGAAATTATGAGATTAATATTTTGAAAGGTTTATATTAAGCAAATTATTTTGGAAAAATACCTGAATTGGAAAAGGTGCATATAGTTGACTTTTACACCTTAAGAGTACCATGCATTTAAGGCAAAAGGTGAATGGATTAAATGCAATTTTTAATGACTCAAATATGTGTCAAATGTAGGTGCAATTCGGGGTATTTTATGCATTAATATTTTTGGAAATTCTTTGGATATTTTGCTGGAATTAATGAGCTAAGGAAAGAGCTCAAACTAGCATAGCAAGTGTGGCATGCATACAATGTCCAAACCAGCCCCAATTTGGATATTTTTGCATTTTTTATATATGATATTTATGAACCTATGTAGCTAGAATGTAGGGGTGTGTAAATGAGCATTTATTCATGTGGAAAAATCCCTGCAAAAATCGTTAATGCAGCTGCTCATTGAAGGATGCAAAAGTGGACAGCATGGTGTCATGCATATGGACGTGCAAACTGGTTGCTGCTGCAATTTTTATTGATTTTTTATGCCACATTAATGGTTAAAATAAATGTTAATTAAGTGTATAATTTACCCTTAAATTAAGGTTATTAAAAAATAGAAAAAAATCTGGAAAACAGGCAGCAAGGTGGACGTGTGTAAGTGGACAGCAAGTGATGCTTATCTTGAGCTGATTTTCACCATATGGTAAAAATATTTTACATGGCTGTAAATTACACAACACATTAAGGGATAAATATTCATTAAATAACTGTGGAAAACCAGCTCCAAGTGTGGTCCACAAGCTGGAGCAATCCAGCCCTATAAAAGGGGTGAACGGCCAAGCGAGAGGAGGTGTTTGGAAAAAAATTTCTAAGTGCCAAAACCCATTCTCCACACCACAGCAACTCACATCCAAGCTTAGGCCAGCAAGGAGGAAGAAAAAGGGAGGAAAAAAGAAGGAGAAAGAAAGGGAAAAAGGAGGAGAAATTAAGCACAAGTGATTAGGGTTTGAGCTTCATCAAACAAGGAAGTGTATTGGATGAGTTGAGCTTTTGATTTTAAGTTTTAAACTCCAAATTTTTGGATATAAATTCGATGCATAAAGATTCCTTAAATGGTGATTCAATATTCCCTTTGATCAAATATTGAATGAGTATTAAGTTATATGAATGGGTTTCCATGATTTATCCGGTTGAAATGGAGTTTAGCATGGACTATGAGTTGAAAACTCAACTTGATAAATCCTAAATGCAAGTGATAAGTTTCTGAATTGGATTAGTGTCATGTTTAGGCTATGAATCATGATTTATTGAAAAGTATATGTTGATTTAAGCCCAATATATGAATTTTAGAAAGAAGGGAATTCAAAGTGATGCATATGACCCGATTTTTCCATTTTTATGCTAAAAATGGTATGGAAATTAGATTAAAAGATTTGTGGAATTTATGTAGGGTAAAATACCCTAGGGTTAGGGTACTATGGATTCCCAAAAGGATTTGGGAGGATAAGCCCCAAATCTGACTTTATGAATTTTATGAAAAGATGTCCAAATGGGGTGAAAACGGTACCCGAAATAGGGAAGTAAGTTGCTGTTTTGAGAGGAGTTAATTTATGGATGTTAAATATGTGTTAATACCCTAGATTTGGGGTTAGGAAAATTTGGATTAATTGTTGAAAATTCGGAATTATAAAACTGTTTAGGGTTGAGTATCAAAAGACACGTTGAACGTGTAAAAACGAGTTCCAAAGTTGCTGTTTTGGAATTCTATGATTAGTGGATTAAAATTCCATAAAAATACCCTAAATAAAGTGGTAATTAAGGATGATTATCATGCTGAAATGTGGACAAAGTTTCTGACTTGGAAAATTTTATGAAATGCATCTTATATGCGTTGTTAAATGGGTATATGTGAATGGATGAACAGGCATAAATGATAAATGACATATGTAATTTGATTATGTACAAAAATGCATGAAAATATGATAAATTTCATGACTATATGGCTATTTAGATGCATGATGTTAATTTTAAATTTTGGGATTAATTAATGAGGTTAAGGCAACAACGTGTGCTTAAAATGAGCATCGATGTGTAAAATTTTTGGGAAATAAGTGAAAAATGGCATAAGGAAGGTAATGAGCCATTAAATGATGATTATTGAATGATTATTAAGTGATTGAATGATTACCCTACTTATGGGATTTAATATGATGTGTAATAGCCAATGTAATGCACAAGTATGTGCTATATGTGCAATTCGACTTGAAAAGTTAAATGGATCATGTATGTTAATGAAAATGGGTTGAAAAACTAAGTTGAATGCAAGCAAAAGAAATATACGAATGTTATATCATTCTCATGTAGGCAAGGGCAAAGAAAGGCGGATTCAGAAAGCTAATGTGAGACAGATAAGCAAGCGAACTTTCTAAAATGATGCTTTTTTCATTTTCATTACAAGGTATTTAAGGATGGTCATTCCTTTATCTCAATGTGTTATGAAGTATTACTTCAATTATGATAATGAATTACTTATTGTTTCGCAATTATTCATGAAAAGTGATAATGTATGGATTTGAAATGATGTTTCGTTGAAATAATGTTTAAAAAGGGATGGTGCAAAGAATTTTCTTTATGAGAATGACAAGTTCCATGCGTAAGAGGTATATAATGTCGGGGTAACTAAAAGACATGCATGGAATGGAAATCAAGTAGGCTAGTCGAGGTAGTAAGTGGACAAGGAGTCCCCCTTGACGTTGCCAAGTCGGAAGGTCCGGCGCTAAGGATGGAAAGGATCATGTCATGAAAAAATGTTCTCCGTGCTAGCGTACCCTCACATGAAGGATAATGTCATGATGCATTTGCACATCCAATTATGTATGAAAAGTTTATAAAAGTTTTATAAAAAGATTTCTGATCCGTAGGTAGTTGATCACTTGATAAGTATCTCTACTGAAAGGAGAAAAATGCTTTTACATAAATATGCCTTCAAAATGTATTGCCTGAAAAATATATCGCTTGCTTATTGAGTTTCGACTTACGTTTTCATTTTCTAAACCCGTAGACAGGTGAAAGAAGAGACCTGACAAAGGAGCAAGAGCTGACCATTGATGAAATAGAAAAACAGTATAAGTTTCATGTTTGAGAAAAACTTATGTTAGATGGTTGTAAAGTAATTTGATGTTTTATATTGACATCTATGGATGATATATGCAGTGACATCTGATTTATGAGATGATTCGAAATATATTATAAAAATCATGTCTAGTTATGACATTATTGGATGGAAATGAACTAAATATGCATGAGATGGAAAAATAGAAGGAAATAAATACCTAAGAAAACGTATTTAATTGGATAAATATCCAATAGAACCCGCCGTGTGACAGGGCAACAATCCTGATCACGTTTACCAGTTGATACATCTCGAGGTAAGGTTGTGAATCTCGAGCTGGGGCGCCACAGTTATTAAATGTCAAATGAATTAGGAGATTCAAATCAAGCATTCAAGAAAGGATATGTATGATTTTGAGGATGTATTATATAAATTATTTCAATGTTTAAATTATGCCAAACCAAGCATGTTTAACGGACCATAGTAGGGTGAAACTATGGATTGGCAACTTGATACAATTTCCATTCATTTAAGGTGGGAATGATACACGACTTAAACAATAAGGTATATGGGTAATTATATGGGTAAAATACCCCACTTGTGGAGTAATATGAGATGTCCAAATGGATTGATTTAAAAAATTTTAAATCTATTTTATATGATATATATGATGGGGACGTCCAATGTGGAAAATTCATGAGGGAAAAGTTGCTGTTTTTAGTAATTTAATTGAGGGGTTTTAGTTTCATGATTATACCCTAATTAATGTGCAAATAATTGTTTAAACAAAGCCAAAATGGAGAGGAAAATTCTGTTTCATGTTAGCTTGTTTAACACATGATGTATGTGTGATTAAAAGAGTGCACGTAAAGGGTATGGATGGTAAGAATGGGAAATGATCATTATATTACATGTACACTTAGTTAATGTGCGAAAATGAGAAGGAAATATGAGAAAAGATAGGGATGTTTTAAGAAAATTATTTTAATCTCAAAATTTTGAAATTGAAATTAGTACCCCCTAACTCATAAATAGATGCCTTGAATTAGCACCAATGTGAAAATGCAAATTATGGGTGCTAAATGATAAATGGGAGATGTTAAACTTCCATATGCCGAGTCAAACTTAATGGTTATAATGAGCTTGGAAAACTTACCCTAAATAAGGGTATTAAAATGGAAAGAATGGTCAAAATGGAATCATAAGTTACACCAATATCTGTGTTGGAAAAGTTGACACCCAACTTGAAAGACAAGTGGGTTAATTTAATTTGATGTGAATGCATGAAGGGAAAACCTTAAGATGTGCAAGCATATGAAATTCTATGTATATGAATGAAATATTATTTTCATATATCTAGGCAAAGGCAAAGAAAAAGTGAAGGAAAGAGACTAAAGTGATTACATGTAAGCAAGTAAAACTTTGAAAACTTGCTTTCTTGAAATGTTGATAATATGTTGCAAATTGATAATTAAATATTTTTGAAATTATTTAAGGATGATCATTCCTATAATTCTTACAAATTGACTTGAATATTGCTTTATTAAAGTTGTGTTGAGAAATTATTGTTCAAATGGTTATCATGAAAATCATACTAGCATGTCTATGATCATTGTGCATAAGGAACTAGGTCCACTTTAGAGGTGTAAGCGGACCGGTGGTCCCCCTCTTGTGTGACCAAGTCACTAACATAGGCCAAAGGCCAGCAGCGTCCTCCCTGAGATGGGAGCAGGATGATACGATGGTCGCCTAGTTAGCGTACCATTATTTTGATGTTCATATTATGTTGATAATAATGCATTTGCATTATTCATGAAATACCCATGTTGGGTATGATGTCGGCTATTTCAAAAGATTATTATAAATGAACACTTTGCTTGAAAATTATGAAGCTTGCTTACTGAGTTAATACTCACGATTTGTTTTCCAAACCTAAGACAGGTACAAGAAGGCTACAGAGGATGAGAATAGGTTTAATGAAGAACATGACTCTTGCATTCCTTTGTATGCATCAATATAAATGGTGAAGTTCTACGAAAAGGATGTTTGCAAATTTGTTTGCATCTCTATGGAATTAAACATCTTGGATGTGTGATGTGAATTGGGATATGTAATTATCTTGAAATAAAAAGAAAATTAATAGGTTGTTATATGTATGATTTTAATATGACAAGAATGTTATGAAAATTTATGACATATGATGAAATTGATGTGTTGGGAATTGATGATGAATGTATATGTCGGAGTATGTTGATGGCTAAAATGAACATGTTCCCATGAGGTAAACTCCTATGGAGTGAACTGTCCATGTATGTTATGATGTGGTTTGAAAAAAAAACCGTCGTGTGACCAAGGCAACAATCCTGCTAACATTTACCAATCAATAAACAATCTCGGATAAGGCTTAGGTTGTGGTTCCTCAGGTTGGGGAGCCACAGAGGCTGAACTACACAACAAAGAGACCCACACGGTTTGAATCATGTGCAGCTGTGAGCCACACGGTTTAAACCGTGTGGACCCCTGGATGCACAATCTAAGTGCGCAATGTACTCTATGCGCAAGCTGCCTCTTGGAACCCTATATAAACACCTTTTAAGAACTTCCTAGGGCATCCTAGAATGTGTCTTAACATAGGGTTTGAGGTCCGAGAGTTATAGAAGGCAAGGAGCACAAGGTGAGGAGTGAGACGACTAGTGGTTTGAAGCGATTGAGATGCCATAGAAGTTTTTGATCGATAAGCTTTCTTTTCTTTATTTCCTTTGGTTTTAATTGCTTCTTCGGAATGTATTCTAAATACAATTTATTTTGGATTTTATTTTGGATTTTATTTTGAACATGCTTGGCTAAGCCCTTAATGTAGGGTTAAGGATGTAGCATGTGTACAATGTAGTGACAATTATGGTTATAGTTTATTTAAGATGGATATTGGTTATTAATTTAATGTTTTGTGTTCTTAATGCTTGCTTGGTACATGGGCCTGTACTATGGTATGATTCTATATATTAGGCGATAGAACCGAAATGTGGAAATCAAATATACGATAATTAAGATATTAAACCTTGGAGTTTACGACCATGAAAATAGGCATGATGACCTTGATGAATTCCATGAACTTCCATCAAACTTAATGGATTCTAATTAACTTAATCCCATGAAAATAGGTGTTTAAGAAGATTAGGATACGCTTTATAGGTTTCGAAAGAAAATGTAAAGATAAATTAGGGATAGTTCTCCTTTAATAACTGATATTTGGATTAAATAAATTATACCACATATCCGTTGAAGTTGTTGCATGGGAAACCCTAATACCCTAAATACTCTTGTCTTCATTTCTATTCTATACTCTGCACTTCTAATCTTTCTCCCATCTCTCTTATTTGATATTTTCTCCTATTCCAACCTCTTTGATTAATCATTAAAGTGTTTTAAAAAAACACCGTAAGTCCCAAATTTCATGTAGGAATGATATTTATATATTGCAATCTACAACTCGTGCACTTGCGGTGAGAAAACAAACAATTGTATAGCGGATAGGATTATGAGGTGAGATACCTAACCTCGCCATTGGATTTATGACATTTGTAGGATTGATTTTAGAAGTGACATGGGTATGATGCATTGATGCATTCTTGGGCATTAGATTGTGATTCATATAGATTTAGGCCATGTTTGTTAACAACTTAAATTTTTCAAGATAAAACTTTTCAATCTCCATAAATATCTTATTTTTTATGTCTTCACATCTTCCTATATAACTACCTTATTTTATAATCATTTCTATATAACTACCCATACAACTAACTCATCTATTTTAGCTTTATCTCTTTCTTCCTCATCGTTATCCCTATCATATCATATCGTTTTCTATCAATTAAAAATTTTTACTAAAAACTTTTCATCTAAAAATTTTATCACTTCCCAAACATACTATTTGTTTAAGTGTTCGATTTATGTTTATATGCTTTACTCACTGAGTTTCACCTCCCATATTATCATTTTTTTAAGATAACAGACATGCAGGCAGAGACCAACATGGGATTGTTGTACTAAATGAAGTTAGGACCTAATGAATGCAGACTTAGAATTATTTAATTTAACTTTTTACAGTGCTTAGTATAGACGTGAAGTATGTATTTAATGGATTTAATCGTTTCGATCTAGTTTAATTTAAGTTCAGTGAGACACTTGGTTTATGATGACTTAATATATTGTATATTACACTTGTGTATATTCTTTTATCATCATCGATCCTGTAGTTTAGTAGCGACCACTGACTTTGTTGGCCAAGCATTAGAACACTCTCATGCAAAGTAGGGAGACAATGCGACCATTTAAACTGTGGTCGTCGACCAAAGAGGCAAGACTGGGTAACACCCATGTGGCTATAATGACTTCATACTAAAATTAAGTAACTAACATTTAAATAATAAGTACATGTCACGATCCATCTTATAACAATTTAAAAGGTCAAGTTCATTATGCAATATATTCAAACTACAAGATTAATTTACAAGTAAGCAACATTGCAGGATTTATTCCAAAAAAAAAAAGACTTTTGAGTTGACAAATCATTCGTGGAACCCTTCGAACATTTACACACAATAGATACGTCAAGTCAAATCTAGACTTTCCACGCAAGGTAAGAGGAGGCAAGCATAGCACTGATGATGCACAAGGGGCAAAAGGTGTAATAATGTAATATTGGATTATAAAAGTTACGTGCAATGCATTCATCTTTTCAATGTCAAGAACCACATATTCTATTATTAATTATGTGACATGATAACTTGTGCGTATATATAGTTCATGACTTTCAATTAAGAGCGCCTTTGGAAAGTGATAAAACTTTGAATGAAAAGTTTTTAAAATATGAGAAAATAATGTGAAATGGTAGGGGTAATGATGATGAATAAAAAGAATAAAATTATAATAAATAGCTTAGATATATGAGTAGTTATGTAGAAATAATTGAAAAGTAGACTAGTTATATATAAAGAAGTATATAAATAATTAAAAATAAGATAGTTGTTGATAGTAGTGAATAATTTTTCGTTGAAAAGTTTTAGTTTGAAAAAACAAACACCCCTCAAAGGGAAAAAAAAATTCCAAAACAGGTGCGATAACTAATAAAGATTCTATTGCGTATTTGCATGTGATAAAAATCCCAAAATGTGTCCTAAGTTTCAAGTTGTAACTATTTTCTAGTCAAAAACTATCTTGAAATGGTCATTGATAAATCTCAAAATTTTCATTTAATTTCATATAAAATTCACACTATTAAATATTAAAGTATTAATTAAATACATGTTTCAAGTGAAATTTCGTGAAATTTATATTTTTCATAAAATCTTTAATTTTGCTATAAAACGGGTCATTTTGCAATATTCTTGAAAATATAAAATTATGACTCAATCCCCTAGAAAATTTTAACGTTGAAATGAGTATTAACTTATTAATATAATTTGGGCAAATTTATAAAATTATTTAATTGGAAAATCATACATATATATAACTATAATTATATTTTAAAATATGGGGAACAAATTAGATTGTTATATTTAGATAAAATAAATTAAAGGATAACGTAAATTAAATTAAGATGATATATGATATTATTGAAATTATTTATCAAAGAATTAATATTTAAATTCCTAGTTAAATGCACTGTAGGAACAATGAGCAATCATACACTGCTGGAGCACCACCATCTTCCCCAAATGCCCGCTCCCTCTTCCGGCGACCAAGGCACCCCATTGGCAGCAGCTATGCCATTAATCAGCAGCGACATGCCTCTATTCCAGCCACCATCTCCAACCATTAAGATTTTCCAATTGCAATCGACAACCACCACCAGCTTCCTTATTTCCGGCAACCCTGTCCGGCCAAATCCAAGTAAGCGGCCATGGAAATCAGATGCAGCAAACCCACCAAGCTGATCTTGTTTGCAACCGAAGAAGAGCTGGACAAAATTTGACCCGGATAATCAATCATGGCTACCAAACCTCCACCCTCACCCTCTCTCCCTAATTCAAGTAACAGGGCAGCCATAAAAATCTTCACCCAAGATGTCCATTTAAGCCCCTCAAACACCCATCAATAGCCACCGCCTCTTCTCTGCTTCACCACCGGTAGCCACGATTCAGTCATCCAACCGGCTATCCATGATCAAATCAAGCAAGACAATATCAATTTCGTCTGCAACCCACCATGATTTAGCCGAACTTAAGTCGTTCGGCAGAACCAGGCGGCAACCTCTGCTCTAAGCTCTGTTGATTCATGAATCCAAAAATTTCAACATACCCATCGCCTCCACTAAAATCAATCGAAACCCATCTGTGCAATTTTTTCAGTCGCCCAACCTCCATGAAAGCATCCTCCTGCGAAAACCCTTTCAGCAGCTGCTACCCAAGCCCAAATCAAGCTTCCAACCTT
The DNA here is from genome assembly GCA_030490835.1 of Annona cherimola. Lineage (NCBI taxonomy): Eukaryota > Viridiplantae > Streptophyta > Magnoliopsida > Magnoliales > Annonaceae > Annona > Annona cherimola. Next base: position 48,919,673 of record CM059972.1, read on the forward strand.
GCAATTTCGAATGCCAAGTTGCGGCACTCCAAATCTACAGCCATTAAACACCATCGCTATGTCCAACCCATTGCACCCAAGCTCAATTTTGTCTTCGGCCAAGCGAATCGCCCAAATCCCTTCCTTCTTCAACACCGATTTCAACCATGGTCCATCGAAATCGACAGCAAACTGGCATCTATTCCATTCATCATCGATAGGCAGCCAAACCTTTTGATTCCATCGGACAACGCATTTTTCTAGCACCTCCTCAACAAACCAAAATCGCACCACTCCCAACTTGAATCAGCATCGTCTCCAATGCTTCTTAAACTACCAGAATGCAGCCACACCTGAAACGATCAGCCGCACCAAGCTTCTGGTCTTCTCTCTGATTGTAGAACGCACCAAACCGGTGTCTGCATCAGTAGCTCCAGCTCGATTCTTAACCCGATGACCACAGAATCCTTCTCGTTTCCCCGTTCCAAACTCAGAATGGTCATGGCTGCCATTCATCTCAACAACAATCTAGCCAATGTCCTAGCCAAGCACCGCCCCTCCAATCGAGCAACCCATGAACCCAAAACCAGCGATTTGCATACCAGCGTGCCCCTGCATCTTTCGCCCCTGCATCTTTCTTACACCCGATTCACCGTTATTCTACACTATCACCCGCATAGCGGTAGCTTTAATGTGTTTCAGTTATTTTAATTAAAATTGATGATCATAGTGCTTTTAACAACAAGCACTTGGTGCGCATCAAATTTTTGGCGTTATCGGGGAGGCATATTAAGGTTTGAATGTTTTATTAGTTGCTTTAAATTTCCTTTACTTGTTTTCAATAGTGTAATCTTTACTGCTTTATTTAACTGCTTTCTTTATTTACTGCGCTTGAACTTTAGATTACCAATTTCGATCATTTCCCAATTTTAATTAGTGACCATTTATTGAGTAGACTTTTGGTCTAATTAAAATTCTATTTGACAACTGGAGTCTAGGCTAGAGATTTAAAGGCAAATGCCTAAGTGGATCAGTGGTTATTTAATTAGGGCCTTATGAATACAAGGAGAGCCTCCCACAATCCCACCTCTTACCTAGTTGTCCAAAAGAAGTGTTATAGAATTTAATCGCACCTTAGTGATTCTCAGTAAATGAAGTACTAATTAAATTTTTTTTTAAAATTAATTAAAATAAAAAATTAACAAATTTAAAATTTAAAGAATGGACATGAACTTTATTAATCAGCAGTTAGGTAAGTTGAAAGAAGTAAACCAAAAGCTTAATTATTTACTTGCCTGCCAAAACTCAAATAGTTCATTCTTAAATACATCGATTCCTTTTCAATCAACACATTCTAATGAGACTCAATTTTTACCATTTCAAGAACAAGTTCAAAATTTTCATGAGTTCCCTAAACCTTATTACAATTCATTTTCAAATACATATAACTCAAAATGGATGAGTTGTCTTAATACTTCTTGGACAAATCAACAAATGCAACTCTACCCTCCATATCTACAAACCCAGTGGCCACCTGAGCAAAGTCAATTTTCAAATTATCAATGTCAATCTAATCATTATGAAAATACATATGGGCCACCTGTATATCCTGAAGAAAATTTTTCATCACCTCAACCTACTAACCAATCTTTTCATCAAACTTATAATTATAGGGTGTGTTTGGGTGGAGGTAAAATTTTTGATGAAAAGTTAATTATGGAGAGTGAAAAGTTTTGGGTTGAAAAGTTTTAGCTGACATATTTTGGCCCCAAACAAACACACCCATAATGAGAAACTTGAAGAACTAAATTTTTTTTTCTCAATAGCTTCCAAACCATAGAAAATAAATTTTCAAAGTACCAATGTCGAGTTAACCATTATACAAATATGTATTTGCACTTGAATCCCCCACAAGAGGACTTTTCAAATTTTTCATCATATCATGTAAATTATCAACAATCTTCCCACTTGGATAACTTGGAAGAAGAATTTAAAACAGATGATCAAGATCAAGTAGAGGCGAGTTATAATAAAAGATTTATCGAAGATAAGTTAAGGGAAATTGAAGAGAAAAGGAAAATGAAATAATTAACGAGTTTCTTGATATGTACTTACCTAAAATTCCCTTTCCAAATGCTTTAGAAGTTGAATCCCTTAACAAACAAACGCTAGGTCCAAAGGAAGATAATATGAAAATTAATGATGAATATATTGTAGATACATTATGTGGAGAGGAACCTAATGAATTAACTATCACCCCAATAAATCATTTTGATTATCAAACTCAAATAGACCTATCATTACGAGAAAATTTACTGTCTGAGAATTTAATAATAATTACAACATTATGTAGTGACGGTTTCTCAGATCATAAACTTAATGAGAATTCCTCTCTTCATAATCAAGAAAATATTATAGAAAATAATGAAAAATTAATTATTGATAAATTTGAAGGAGAAAAAGATCAGGAAAATATTGAGGAGATTGATAATAATTATGTTAGGTTTCAAATGGATGACAAAGATCATAACCAGATTAATGATGAGGTGAGAAATAAAGAGTTCATTGAGGATAAGCTGGGGGAAGACGAAAATGAAATTATTGATGAAAATTTTAAGAAGTACCTACCTTCTATTTCAAGTATTTTTAAAGATGAGCTCAGTAGCATAGAAGAGTTAATAAAAAAGGAAGAGATGGTTCAAATGTTTGAACAGGTTCAAATTAAAATTTTGTTCTTTGATGTTATTCAATATATTTCAAATTATAGTCAATTTCTCAAAGAGCTGTGTATTCAAACGGAATCCTGTTTAATCCAAAATAAAATCATGCTCTCATTTGATAACATTTCAACAAATTTGAATAATTTAGATCAAATTGAAGAATGCTACATATTGGACGTCATTGATAACTCATTAATCTTTACAACTCTTGAGCATGAATATATGAAAGTAATAAATAATCTGTATAGTGTTAAAATTTTTAATAGAGCAGGAATTGGATAACTATAATTATATTTTAAAATATGGGGAACAAATTAGATTATTATATTTAGATAAAATAAATTGAAGATAAAGTAAATTAAATTAAGATGATATATGATATTATTGAAATTATTTATCAAAGAATTAATATTTAAATTCGTAGTTAAATGCACTGCAGGAATACCGAACAACCGTACACCGCTGGAGCACCATATTCTGGTGCTCCATCTTCCCCAAATGCCCGCTCCCTCTTCCGGCGACTAAGGCACCCGATTGGCAGCAGCTATCCCATTAATCAACAGCAACACGCCTCTGTTCCAGCCACCATCTCCAACCATACAGATTTTCCAATTGCAATCGGCAACCACCACCAACTTCCTTATTTCCGGCAACCCCATCCAACCAAATCCAAATAGGCGGCCATGGAAATCAGATGCAGCAAACCCACCAAGCTGATCTTGTTTGCAACCGAAGAAGAGCTGGAAAAATCTGGCCCAGACAATCAATCATGGCTACCAAACCTCCACCCTCACCGTCTCTCCCTAATTCAAGTAACAGGGCAGCCATAAAAATCTTCACCCAAGACGTCCATTTAAGCCGCTCAAACACCCATCAACAGCCACCGCCAGCCACGATTCAGTCATCCAACCGGCTATCCATGATGAAATCGAGCAAGACAATAGTAATTTCATCTGCAAACCACCATGATTCAGCCCAATTTAAGCCGTTCGGCAAAACCAGGCGGCAACTTTTGCTCTAAGCTCTGTTGATTCATGAATCCAGAATTTTCAACATACCCACCCCCTCCACTAAAATCAATTGAAACCCATCTGTGCAATTTTATCAGTCGCCCAACCTCCATGAAAGCATCCTCCTACGAAAACCCTTTCAGCAGCTGCTACCCAAGCCGAAATCAAGCTTCCAACCTTGCAATTTCGAATGCCAAGTTGCAGCACTCCAAATCTACAGCCACTAAACACCATCGCTATGTCCAGCCCACTTCACCCAAGCTTAATTTTTTCATCGGCCAAGCAAATCGCCCAAATCCCTTTCCTTCTTCAACACCGATTTCAACCATGGTCCACCAAAAATCAATAGCAAACTGGCAGCTATTCCATTCATCACCGATTGGTAGCCAAACCTTTTGATTCCATCGGACAACGCATTTTTCTAGCACCTCCTCAGCAAACCAAAATCGCACGACTCCCAACTTGAATTAGCATCGTCTCCAACGCTGCTCAAACTACCAGAATTCAGCCACACCCGAAATGATCAACCGCACCAAGCTTCTGGTCTTCTCTCCGATTGTAGAACGTACCAAACCGGCATTGTGAAATCCCAACCTACATAGGATTCATGTATATGCATTTGAATAATTTATGTATGATTGATTGAATTATGAATGAATTATTTGAAATCTTTATGAATTGTTGCAATTAGGTTGATGATTATGAATGATGGTAAAAATCAATCACACTAAGTTAAAATAGGCAAATATGATTAAAGTGGCCTAATGAGGATTAAAAAGTATTAGTGTGCTAAGAAAAATTAGTTAAACTCCATAATGTGATTAATGGAAATTAGGAGGCTAATTTTAAAGCCAAGTTGGAAAATATTAGAAAATTCATAATTTGAAGTCCATAAGGCGGATTAAGATGAAAATTGAGATGGAAGCACATAATTTCATGCTTAATCACATGGGAAAGGTAGATTATGAAAATTTTGATGATAATTGATCATCACCGTCCAAAATTTAAAACGATCATAACTTGAGCTAGAAAAGTCGGATTGAGATGAAATTTGAAATGGATTGTTAAAATTATGAGATCAAGGTTATGAAAGGATTTGATCCAGTTAATGATAATGGGATTAGGACTGCACAAAATTGGGATCAATGCTTTTAACTTTTTGCACCAAAAAGTGAGTAGCATTTATGTTAAAAATAAGTAAAACAATCAAATGAATAAAGATGAAATTGAGGTGCTAAAAGGAGGTTAATTGCAGGGTATTTTATGAATTATTAAAAATGGAAAAATTCCTGCAATTATCTCATGAATAAATGCAGAATTAAAGGGCTAATAGACTAGCTTAGGAGAGAGTAGCTTATATGGCATGCATGAATGTCCAAACAGCCCCCTAAAGTGGATTTTTGTGAATTTTTTTTAATAAAATATATGCCAAAGTCATCGATGGATTAAGGGGATTAAATGTGAATTAAATTAGAGTGAAAATTCATCGTTAAAAGCATCAAATCTGGACCATGGAGATATGATCAATAAATAGACAACAACATGTAACAAAGGAGATGTGAACGGTTATGGCAGCCTTTGGGAATTTTTGTGATTTTTTAATGTGGTGCCCCAAACTGAGACGTCACTTCCTTACCTCAAGACCTTATCGATTAGTAAATGTGAATCAGGATTGTTGCCCTGATCACGCGGCAGTTTCTTAATCGGAACTCGTCCAGAATTATTATTATTTTTTCATTCACCATCGTTCATATCTTTATATTTCACATCATTCATCAAACAAGTGGTGATACATTGGTAATAAAATTTCAAATTCTATCTCATAGCATCTCATCATGTTTTTTTTTTATAATGACATTTACAATTCATACACACATCTATACAAGCATTGGATCACATAGAACTTATAATTCTACATAAGTTCACATTCACATCAACATACCTTAGCATTTTAATTCATGCTATTCTATTTCTTATAGCCTTCATGGCTATCATCACGTACCTTTCTTCTTTGCTTAGATTTGCATCCTCTTGAGTTTCCCAGTACCTGTCTAAGGTTTGGGAAAACAAAATGTGAGTGACAACTCAGTAAGCAAGCATTTTGTCTTTAGGGCAAGACGTCCTTTAAAACCTTTTTCTTAAACCTCTTGAACACCTTTTTTTTACTTGAGGACATGCATATGTCCTAAAACATTATCACGAAATCTTTATTCATAAGGACAGTTCCATGTCCTTAAACATTATCATAAAACATTATTCTTAAAATCATTTACAAGCAATGTGTGAGCTTGTTAAGGAAAAACTTATACGTTTTACCCTCTTTAATTAATTTTCTTTAGTCTTATATGAACATTTCTAATGTTCAAAGACATTTACATAAAATCATCTTTCATTAGTCGACGTTTTACGTCCAAAATATTTTTTCTCATAACTCTTTTTTTTAGAAAAGGATATTATCATGTCCTAAAAATATCATATACATAAGCCTTTCTCAGCAAAGGACATTTCTATGTCCAAAAACATTTTTTCATCTTAAATTCCGTTAGCCAAGAGACATTTGATATCTCAAACCATTTTTGACATATATTTCTTTGGCAATGGACATTCATATGCCCTAAACACTTTTCAATTATGCCTTTTTGAAATGGACATTCTCATGTCCAGAACCAAGTTTGACATAAATCTTTTTCATAATCTCCATCTTGGGGCTTCTTTATAGCAAACAAGGCAATTAAAATACATAAACCATTTTCATAAATGCATTTGCATAAAAACGTTTTCTTTCATCCTTATTATTTACACTTTTTGTAAAACACCCTATTTTTAGGGTAACCATGTCATAAAAATCCCTTTAGGATAACTTTTATAAAAATATGGTTTCATGTCCCAATCTTTGAGCTTTCAATAGCAAAACATAAGCAAATGCATTTCTCTCCATCCATTAGTGACACTTAGCAAGTGATCACTCTACCTTTTGGAAGAGAATCCTTAACAGCACACTAACTAGGCGGCTGTTTTCTTTATCCTGCTCCCATCTTAGGGAGGGCGCCGCTGGCCTCCTGCCATTCCTTAGCGACTTGGCCATATGTAGAGTGGGTCCCGGCCATCCCGACCGTATTCTATAACCGGCCTATTCCTTGTACTGGTGCACCATACATTATCCTGACGGACCGCAGTCCGTTTGGTTTTAAGAACCACAGACGTCAGCCCGTGTCATTTTAAACCGGGATCATAGACCGCAGTCTGCATCCATACTCGAAAAACATTATAGATCGAAGACTATATTTTTAAAAATTATTTTTTTTGAAAACACATCACAGACTACAGTCCGTGTCAACTATTAAAGCGAGCGCACCCACTTTAAACAAGTTGTCATTTGAAATCAAATTTTAGGATGACCTTCCTTAAATTCTTTTAGAAATATTTTGAGTAAAACATTTTGATAAACATTTGAAATGTATGAGAAACAATACATCTTAAAAATTCTTATAATAAAAGAAATTCAAAACTTTTGGATTTCTAAAAATAAACCATATATTTCTCTAATATTTTCTTGGTTTCCATTTCAGGGCCTTTTGCTTACAAAAGTTATGCAATTATACCATCCCCTTCTCCAGAACCTAAAAATTAGATTATTGTCCACATATTTATTATACTATTTTTACATAAAAGGGGAATTGGACAGTCTTTTGCATGCGGTTTAGCAACTTGAAATTAAACCATTTATAACATCAACTTATTAGGTTGGTCATCCTTAAATCTCATTCAACAACATTCGTATAAACATTTTTGAAGACATTTTCATCATAGATTTCCTTATCCAAAGGAAATCAAAACTTTTTGAATATCATTTCAAAACATATGGACTATGTCTAAATCCTTATTTATATTTAATTATCCTGACATAGAAAAATCAATCTTTTTCCATAAATCATATCTTTTTTCTTTTTCTTTCATAAACATAATTAATTATCACAAATTGTTGTAAAAATAATTCAAAAATTATTCACAAATGTCGTTTTGTGAAAAAGGTAAAACTCCATTTTTCTTATAAAATACTTTTGAAACAATATCATAAAGAACTTACTTACCTGGAAGCAAATTCCTAAAATCATTGGCATAAAACATAAAATCCTGTGAAATTAACATCATGGAGAACTTGCTTACTCATAAGCAAATTTCTCAATCCTATTAACATAAAGCATTGCTAATCCATGGTAATACTTGTGATAAATTCTTTATCTTAAAAACGTTGCTTGCTTCCCATGAAGCAAACCTTGAGGCTTTTCCTTAAAGTCATCATTTTTGAAAACTTATGGCTTTGCATTAAAGCCGTCATTTTCAAAACTTGTGATTGCCCATTCGACAAAACACAATCATAAACATTTCATTTACATCATCATATAAAATGAAAACAGCATTTTAGAAAATTCGCTTGCTTACCTGAGATCGCCATAATCCTTTTCTTTCATTCTTTTCTTTGCCTTTGCCTAGAGAAATGAAAATAACATTTCATTTATTCACATCAACTTCAATTACATAAATCTCTTAGGTTTTCTAATCTACATAAATTCATTTGGACTTAGCTTGACCCGCTTGTCATTCAAATCGGGTATTCATACTTAGCACATAGCCTATGCATATAAATCATCCATTCATTCCTTTTAATACCCTTATGTAGGGTAATCTTACATAAATATAATAATTATTCATTAAATCATCATTTGGAGGTTCATTACCTCCATTTATCATTTTTAACATAGTTTTCATTTTTTTCACACATTGGTGCTCACTTTAAGTACTTAGTTGCTAACTTAGGTATCATATAATAATATCAAAATTTGAGATTATCATTATTTAATAAAACAGAAACCTAATCCATGTGTTCCAATCATAGTTTTTTGCATTTTTGCATTTTAACACTTCACATAATCCATTTATCATTTTCAACATCAATACATGGAAATCGGGTCTTATATGTAACCCTAAGTTCCATCCTTTCTAAAACCCATCTCTAATAGGTTAAATCCTCATAATCATTTATGATACTTGTTTATATCCCATTGTAATTTAAATTCCATCCCAAAAATCTGGAATTTCACATTTATCTTAATTTATTCCTTAAGCGGTCCATAATGCTGAATTCAGGCACACTAAATTCTCAAAATCTTGAATTAATATCAAATCAAGTAGTTTTGATCTGAAATTCCTACCATACCCTAATAACTACATGAATTAATCAAAATAAATATTTTCAGCACAAATCATCAAGAATTTATATTTATTTTCGTATTTTTATCCTGCTGGACAGCAGCATCCATTTTCATACAGTCCAAATCACGTTAATTATTAGGTATATTTATAACCTTCAAAAATCAATTTTTATTTTGGTCGTGTGATTCTCAATATGTCTTATATATCCTGTAAAATTTTCAACCCAAAATTCCTTGTAAACAACCCATTTGGACGTCCATTTCATGCTCCTTTGAGCTATTCCATTAGCCACTAAATCATGTCATTAATCACTTGATTTTATCATGAATTTTGTCAATTAAATTAATTCATAAAATCTATGTTTAATTACCTCCTTTTGACACCTCATTTATGCCATTAATCATATAGTTAATCACCTTACTTTAACATAAATACATGTTTACATTTTTGGTGCACAAAAATCAATAATTATATACCCATTTTTGTGCAAACTATAACCCATCATCATTTTCTTAATCCAAGCCTCTCATTGCGTAGATCTCATAATTTTAACCGTTCATTTCAAATTTCGTCTCAATCCGACTTTTATAGCTCCAGTTATGATCATTTGAATTTTTGGACGGTGATGATCAATTTTCACCCTAATTTCATCAATCCATCATTTCCATATGATTAAGCACAATATTATGTGCTTACCTTTCAATTTTCATCTTAATCCGCCTTCCCGGCATCGAGTTACGCATTCTCTAGCATTTCCTACCTTAACTCCATAATTACCAACATAATCTCCATAAATTAAATCTTAATATATGAGGTAATTATTCTCAATATATCAACATTCCTTAATCATCATTAAGTCTCTTTAATCACATTGACCCATATCAGCTTACATCGATCATTCATAATCACTTACCCTAATTGCAATAAATCGTCTATATTGCAATTGGAAATCATTCATAGTTCCACTAAATTATACTTGATTCATATTTATATGTCAATTGCATATAAATATATCTTACTTGGGTCCGGGTTTCACAATCCTCCCCCCCTTATAACAGGTTTCGTCCCGAAACCTATTACATTTCATATATCGGGGGTAAGGCTCACATAGTTTACTAACTTATCATCACTTTTAATACTTCAATGGCTCACTACACTTCCACTGCGCTACTCTGTCTTGATGACACTTTTAGCCTTGATTCAATAGACCTATCAATTATCTCTACTGTTTTCTCATTCCCATATAGATTTCCAATTGTAATTGTCTTTTTTCTTATGCCATCTATCTCTTATTCTTATGGTAGGCATACTATTATTCTTATCCATGGAGAAATTATAAAATTTCTCATCTTATCATAGGGTAAGATCTAGGCTACCCATCCTTTCATACAAAATAAAAATTTATGGCAATCATTTTCATATATTATTCATATAACATAATACATTTATTCTATATCATAGAGCAAAAGTTGCTCTTACATAGAGTTTCATACATGTAATTTCATATATGTCTTAGCAAAAGATACTTTTGCCAAACTTATCCATTTCTTCTTATTTCATATTGCCTGTAACTTGGTTACACCAATGTAGACTACCTAATAGGAGTACCGGTTATTAAACCAGTCTAAAATATTTTCTTTCTTATCTCCCTTTCCAGTTTCCATAAACTAATAAGGGTCCTTATTATCATTTTTTTTAATCTCATTTCCTATGAACATCATAGAGAAATTTTCTCTCTCATACCTATCTTTCAATCACATTGAAATTGTAAAGAATTTCGGCAATCATTATTGCCTTCATTTTTCTTCATCTATGTACCATTCCTTACTATGATATACCAACTTTTGTGGTATCATATATGAATCTCCTTTTTTCTTCCATACATATTCACTAGACATGTTTTGTTACATTTTTCTGCAAAAATTTGCAAAAATTTCCTATCAACTATAACTATCGGTTGAGTTGACCTTTCCTACTCCTTTCTTTCACTACACTAGGTTCCTTAATCTTTAGTGGCAAGTTATTCTTGCCCTAATTGCACATGTTCATTACCAACATGTATTATATCCTGGTGTCCTGTGGGAAGATATTTCTTATCAATTCCTCCAGATTACTTTCTTTGATTATGGCATAATAGCCATTAGGGTTTCCTATCACTCATAAGCATTGTCACTCAATGCTTGGTCATCACATAAGACTACATGTTCAAACCGTGAACATGTTCTTAGTTTCAGTCATCCACTGCTCAGCTTAAATAAAATTTGATTTATCTGAGAACATAGGTGGATACTAAGCTAGAAAGGCATTATTAACCTTTTCATTCATTTCTATCTTTCTATTATAATCCTTTAAAAGTTTGGGTACTAGGTAAAAATTTATTACTTGTACCGGTCCGTCATTTCTACCTTCTTCTATTTGGTCCTGTTGGGATTTTTCCCAAAGGCCTTATATTATTCTTCTGTTTGGGCTGCTCAATCTCGAGTTGCCTACTACACAACTTCCTTTATATCTACAGTTGTCTTTTCCTCTACTCTTTCTACTTGCATGGTATTTTTATAACGGTAACACCTCAAATCCTTTAACTTAGGGTTCATAGTAGTCCGTCATTGATGAGTTCATGGACTAACACCTCAAATCCTTTAACTTAGGGTTCATAGTAGTCCGTCATTGATGAGTTCATGGACTCACTTGTCCTCTTTGCCCCTAGTTGTTTAAACTTGCTATTGGCTTCTCTTCTTTCCTGTTGACTCATATCTGCAACTGCCTTTTCCTTGTTTAAAAATAAAGGTGATAGGCATGTTGTAGAATGTAACATATAAAATTATATTAATATAATCATATCTTATCATAAAATCATTCATATTATACATAGTCAATATGATCATTTCTGATCATAGAATCATCATTCATAGTAAATTATATCTTCTAGAAAGATCAATGATCTTTCATTTTTCATATAGACCTAGCATTTGAATAAAATCTAATGCATTCATATTTTCATAACATCAAACATCATACATTAGGAGTTAAAAGGAAACTCCCTTTTTCCTACCTTTCTCATTTCTATCTTTGCCTTTCATAGTGTAAGGTTGCTTTTCCTTACACATACAGATTATACCTACATAATCTGTCATTTATTATAACCATAATCTCTAAACCAATAATCATTTAGAAAGTTGGCGCCTTGGTGCCTATCATATGTCCGTCATGGTGTCATACCTTAAACATATATATCATATAGCACAGTCTTGTGTTATCTTAAGTGAGGTATAGCTTACCTTAGGTAAGGGGGTCTCTATGTAGGGTTCCATTATTCAACTCATCATCTGTTCTAATTTCCTTCTATCCTTTATCTTTTTTTAGATTCTCCTACCTCCTTTTCATCTCATTGTCCTCATATAATTTTTTCTTCATATACCATCTACACTGTGAAATATAGCAACCAGCTACATTTCCTTAAATAGTCATATCAATGTGCCATAATGACACACAGTATAAGACAATACATATCGTATATGTCTTATAATTTCCAACCTATCTCTTTCATCATTTTCCATTTTTCTTCTATATCTATCTATCAGTTCTTGCTAAAATATCATCTTTGTGATATCAAATCTTTTCTTACCACGCCTATTTAACAATCCATATTCTGATACCAACTTCTGTGGCATCATACCTATCCTTTTATCATCCTTTATTTTCTCCTTCTTATGCCAGTTTACCAATCCTTTCTCTGATACCAACTCTGTGGCACCCCAAACCGAGACGACACTTCCTTACCTCAAGACCTTATCAATTGGTAAATGTGAATCAGGATTGTTACCCTGATCACACGGCGATTTCTTAATCAGAACTCGTCCAGAATTATTATTATTTTTTCATTCACCATCGTTCATATCTTTATATTTCACATCATTCATCAAACAAGTGGTGATACATTGGTAATAAAATTTCAAATTCTATCTCATAGCATCTCATCATGTTTTTTTTTTATAATGACATTTACAATTCATACACACATCTATACAAGCATTGGATCACATAGAACTTATAATTCTACATAAGTTCACATTCACATCAACATACCTTAGCATTTTAATTCATGCTATTCAATTTCTTATAGCCTTCATGGCTATCATCACGTACTTTTCTTCTTTGCTTAAATTTTCATCCTCTTGAGTTTCCCAGTACCTATCTAAGGTTTGGGAAAATAAAACGTGAGTGACAACTCATTAAGTAAGCAATTTGTCTTTAGGGCATGACGTTCTTTAAAACCTTTTTCTTAAACATCTTGAACACCCTTTTTTTTTTACTTGAGGACATGCATATGTCCTAAAATATTATCACGAAATCTTTATTCATAAGGACAGTTCCATGTCCTTAAACATTATCATAAAACATTATTCTTAAAATCATTTACAAGCCACGTGTGAGCTTGTTAAGACAAAACTTGTTCGTTTTACCCTCTTTAATTAATTTCATTTAGTCTAATATGAACATTTCTAATGTTCAAAGACATTTACATAAAATCATCTTTCATTAGTCGACGTTTTACGTCCAAAATATTTTTTCTCATAACTCTTTTTTTTAGAAAAGGATATTATCATGTCCTAAAAATATCATATACATAAGCCTTTCTCAGCAAAGGACATTTCTATGTCCAAAAACATTTTTTCATCTTAAATTCCGTTAGCCAAGAGACATTTGATATCTCAAACCATTTTTGACATATATTTCTTTGGCAATGGACATTCATATGCCCTAAACACTTTTCAATTAAGCCTTTTTGAAATGGACATTCTCATGTCCAGAACCAAGTTTGGCATAAATCTTTTTCATAATCTCCATCTTAGGGCTTCTTTATAGCAAACAAGGCAATTAAAATACATAAACCATTTTCATAAATGCATTTTCATAAAAACGTTTTCTTTCATCCTTATTATTTACACTTTTTGCAAAACACCCTATTTTTAGGGTAACCATGTCATAAAAATCCCTTTAGGATAACTTTTATAAAAATATGGTTTCATGTCCCAATCTTTGGGCTTTCAATAGCAAAACATAAGCAAATGCATTTCTCTCCATCCATTAGTGACACTTAGCAAGTGATCACTCTACCTTTTGGAAGAGAATCCTTAACAGCACACTAACTAGGCGGCTATTTTCTTTATCCTGCTCCCATCTTAGGGAGGGCGCCACTGGCCTCCTGCCATTCCTTAGCGACTTGGCCATATGTAGAGTGGGTCCCGGCCATCCCGACCGTATTCTATAACCGGCCTATTCCTTGTACTGGTGCACCATACATTATCCTGACGGACCGCAGTCCGTTTGGTTTTAAGAACCACAAACGTCAGCCCGTGTCATTTTAAACCGGGATCATAGACCGCAGTCTGCATCCATACTCGAAAAACATTATAGATCGAAGACTATATTTTTAAAAATTATTTTTTTTGAAAACACATCACAGACTACAATCCGTGTCAACTATTAAAGCGAGCGCACCCACTTTAAACAAGTTGTCATTTGAAATCAAATTTTAGGATGACCTTCCTTAAATTCTTTTAGAAATATTTTGAGTAAAACATTTTGATAAACATTTGAAATGTATGAGAAACAATACATCTTAAAAATCCTTATAATAAAAGAAATTCAAAACTTTTGGATTTTCAAAAATAAACCATATATTTCTCTAATATTTTCTTGGTTTCCATTTCAGGGCCTTTTGCTTACAAAAGTTATGCAATTATACCATCCCCTTCTCCAGAACCTAAAAATTAGATTATTGTCCACATATTTATTATACTATTTTTACATAAAAGGGGAATTGCACAGTCTTTTGCATGCGGTTTAGCAACCTGAAATTAAACCATTTATAACATCAACTTATTAGGTTGGTCATCCTTAAATCTCATTCAACAACATTCGTATAAACATTTTTGAAGACATTTTCATCATAGATTTCCTTATCCAAAGGAAATCAAAACTTTTTGAATATCATTTCAAAACATATGGACTATGTCTAAATCCTTATTTATATTTAATTATCCTGACATAGAAAAATCAATCTTTTTCCATAAATCATATCTTTTTTCTTTTTCTTTCATAAACATAATTAATTATCACAAATTGTTGTAAAAATAATTCAAAACTTATTCACAAATGTCGTTTTGTGAAAAAGGTAAAACTCCCTTTTTCTTATAAAATACTTTTGAAACAATATCATAAAGAACTTGCTTACCTGGAAGCAAATTCCTAAAATCATTGGCATAAAACATAAAATCCTGTAAAATTAACATCATGGAGAACTTGCTTACTCATAAGCAAATTTCTCAATCCTATTAACATAAAGGATTGAGAAATTTTTATTGATTTAGAAATTGATATTTAAATTTATTTCTAAGGTATTTAAGGATGGTCATTCCTTACTTCAATATGTGTTGTTAACTGCTTTACATAACTGCTTTGTTAAATACGAAAAATACTATCTTATGAATTTATGCAAGAAAATCATGCTAGCATGTCGAGGTTAAGTTCATATGCACAAAGCATAAGGTCCACCTTAAAGGAGTAAGCAGACCGATTGTCCCCCTTTGGTGTGGCCGAGTCGCTAAGATAGGCCAAGGGTCGGTGGCGCCTCCCTAAATGGGGGAAGATGAAGATGGATGGTCACCTAGCTAGCTTCCATCCTAAGAGATCATGATGCATTTCATTTCATTTACATGTTATACCCTTGAGGGGGTATAGTGTTGCTTTTCGATATATTTTTAATAAAAAGGTTTCTGCTCTGCAGGTAGTTGATCACTTGATAAGTGTCTCTACTGAATGGAGAGAAATGCTTTTAAATAAATATGCCTTCAAAATGTATTGCTTGAAAAATGTAGATAGCTTTCTTATTGAGTGTACAACCCACGTATTGTTTTTCAAACCCATAGACAGGTGAAGAAATGAAAGAGACAAGGAGCATGAATTGAGCATGGGAGAATGTGAAGATTTTATGAATTTTAATTTGTGCTGCTTATGACTAATGGGACGTAATATGACTTGATAATTTATGATCATATGTGATCTAGGTTATGTCTTGTATGTTATGAACAAGTGACTATGATTGATGAGCATGTTATGAATTTTTATGATTATATCTGATATGAAATGCGTGTATTAGGTCAAAGATGACTTGAATGGGCATTTGAAAAAAAATATTTTTAAAATAAATTATTGAGGAACTATAAATAATTGGATAAATATCTGTTAAATTCCGTCGTGTGATAGGGCAACAATCCTGATCATGTTTACCAGTAAATAACGATCCCAAGGTAAGGCTCAAGATGTGACGCTCGGATGGGGGCGCCACAGGTGTCTCTATCAGTAGCTCCAGCTCGATTCTTAACCCGACGACCACAGAATCCTGCTTGTCTCCTCGTTCCAAACTCAGAATGGCCATGGTTTCCATTCATCTCAACAACAATCCAGCGAACGTCCTAGCCAAGCACCGCCCCTCCAATCGAGCAACCCATGAACCCAAAACTAACGATTTGCAGACCAGCGTGCCCCTGCATCTTTCTTACACCTGACTCACCGTTATTCTACACTATCACCCGCATAGTGGTAGATTTAATGTGTTTCGGTTATTTTAATTAAAATTGATGATCATAGTGCTCTTAATAACAAGCACTTGGTGCACATCAGTTATTTTGCATGAATACGAAATTAGAGGATGCATTTTCCACAATACATGACTTTGAAATTATAATATTTTCAACATTAGCAAACTACGCATGCTTACACAGAGGGAGAGCACTTATCGGAAAAATCTATGAACAGGAGTTGAAATTTGGAATGAAAGATAACAAGGAATCTAGAAGAAAGTGGGATGCCTCCAATACCAAGTTTTTAAAAAATATCTATAAGCCTTTTAAAAAATTTAGATCGACCATGTTATAAGATTACTTCCAATATTTATGAGTGACCCACAATTAAGAAAAATTTTGTTTTACAAAGAAAATTCTTTTGGGTTTTTTCTTTGGCATCATAGTATCACGATGACATAAACATCAAGTTTTGAAAGTTAGATCTCTCAATTCTTTTGTTGGTTGTGGATGATACGATAATTTCCAATCAATTAAACGTGTTGAGCAATTATGAGTGCAAAAAATCAATTTCTAATAATGGACATTTTCTTGTTGAAATTATTCGGCAACTATAAATAACTTATTTCACGCATATCATCCAAAGTCCAAGCATGTTAATATGTATTTTTTACTGCATATTTGATTTACATACATCAAATAAAAAGGTATTTTTGGCTGCATATTTGATTTAAGATAAAAGGAAAGTACAAGATGAGGTAACTTAGACAAGGTGTAAAAGAAAATGATAATCGCACTCATGAAATAAATAACAGCAAAACAACTAAGAATATTTCAATACTTTTACAATAAATAATGATGATTTAGGAAATACAAATATCAAGCTACGCTGGTGTCTATTTTTGGGGAAAAGCGAAATCTAAGTGGCATTATTTTTGAATCCTCATTGGTAACATGTCAAAGTTGAACGCTGAAAAAAAACCTACAACATAGTTATGAAGATCAAATATTTTTATTATAGCCCTTCGTTTTACCATATGGTAATTTATAAATACATCACTAGTAATTAATAGTGCTAGTGTTGTGTATACTATATACACATATGACACCTGGGGGACATATAGTGTATGCATATATTAAAATCTTGGCATGTTTGGTTGTATAGGACATCACTTACAAGTATATTAGAATGAGTATGAGTTGTGCATTGACATGTTTATGTGGCTGCACCGCTTGGTTATGATATAATTTGTTGGGTATTGATTTAGAGGTATATGATTGACGCGTTGTTTAGGACACAACAACTATCTTGCACCTCATAAAGTAGGGATAGGGTTTTGACCTACTCAATCAAGTCGCAAGGGTCAGTGGGGCAACACCCCTTGCGGGGGTGAGGTGTAATGCCCCGGGTATTTGCAACTATGTCAATAGACAATGATGTGGATAATATAGCTTGAGAAACCATATGAGAATAAGGCTTTGATTAATCAATGGATTGAATATGTGAAAGATTATGCGAATTGTAGCAAATGTGTTAAAAAATCCAATTTGTGAGGACCGGAGGAGTGAATTTTGACAAATGGCTTAGTGGAAGCTTGATATGAATTCTCGTATGTTCTTTAGGTCGTTTTGGACTTGTAAGAATGCTTGATTTGATAAAATGATGAATGTTTGAAATTTGACCCTCATGTGCATTTTGAAGTAGAAAAAGGACGTTACTTAGAATTGATTCATTTTAAAATATGTCCGAGCATGGGTAAGATGCCTAGCATGTTTGGAACGAATATAGATAGTTGTAGATGGGATTTGAATGTTAGATTTGGATGAATGATGAAAATTGGTCTAATTGCTTGGTTAAGCTCAAAAGAATTATGATAATGAAAATGACTAATGATTGTTGATAAGAGCCATGATTTTACATGAGAATGACGGTAATCATAATTGAAGTGTGCTCATGAAGTTTGGGAATGAATTAGGTATGATAATTTTGAGAATGGAGTCATTTGAGACTAATAGTGAGAATTCGGTAAGTAATGAACTTAATAGATGAAGTTCTGGAAATGACATGGGACATGATGGTTTTTAGCATAGATGAGATTCTAGATATATGTGTGATGTGTGAGAAGTGTTGTTTAAGGCATTAGAGGTGATATATATGATTTGGGCCAATGAGACCCATTGTAGAGGCAAAACGACTAAAGAGTTGGATTGGCATGTCAATATAAGATATATTTTGAGAAAACAAATGACATAAATGTAATATTTGAATGATAAGAGATGTTTATGAATGATTGGTTTGGTGTTGGGAATGTTTTGACATATTATGACCACTTCTCTTGGGAATGGGTGAAAGTTGTCAATAAAGCTGTATAGTAAAATGCATGCCAAACTTTAAGGTGAGAGAATTATGTGCAGAAATTTTTGTGAAGAGATAGTATTCAAAATTAGGAATTCAATGCAAAAAGAATCATCTCAATCGGAGCTGTCTAGAGAAAGTTATGAGTAAAATGGTGCAACATAGTTGAATCGGGCCAACATGGGCCAAACCGCGTTGTGTTAAAAAAAAAACAGCCCAGGCCATGTTGGTTGTTGTTTTAAAGTAGGGAGGGTGCGAACCCACCTCATTTCATGTCATTCCTTTCCCTTCTTCCATCCCATCACCCTAGCTCTCTAACCACACGATAAACCATTCAAAAATGCTTAGATTCATGTCGTTTTTGCATCAAAGAAGCTTCTTGGATCAAGGAGAGAGCTTGGAGCTTAGGAGAACTTGAAGTTTTTTGGATAAAATTGAATTTGAGGTAAGTAGGTTGTTTTTTTGTATCAAATCACGGATTTCGGTTAGAATCATGATGTTTTGTGATTGTGTGTGGGACATTGTGTTTGTTTTTTTTATTTGAATGAATTTTTGTTATCTGAGACTTCTCTAAAGATTGAAGGGAGGTTAGAAATTGGGAGTTTTGATGGAGATTCATGTAAAGGATCAAACAAAAGTATTTACAAGTGATTTTGTATCATATTATTATGTGTTGGGAAGAATCTCATGAATTTTTAGCAGTTTATTTTGATTTTCATATGTTGCCTATAAGGTATTTGATGGAATGCCCAAGTGAGGCTTAATGCCTAGAAACTATGTATAAATGGATGTGTAGAACTTTAACGATGTGAATAATGTATTATGAATTTTTGGGGGATATGTGATATTGAATTATTTAGAATAGAACATGTGATAGGCTGGATGAATATGAGTTGTATGAATTGAAATGGAGGTTAAACATTGTGCTTGAGGATATTATTAGACGTATGTTAGAACTTGTGATGAATCGACATGGTTCATATATTTGCATGGATTCCATGATGGTTTGATGTGAGCCTTTGCATGCCAAATGTTGATTTGATGAATTAGGGTTAGGCCCTTTGAAAGTGGATTGGTATTGTTGGCTATGTGTTTGTGTACGGTTTTGATAAACCAATGGTTCATAGTTTAAAATGAGCATAAGGCATGATTTTAGTGTTTGAATTCAAGGCAAATTAAGCACAATCCATGTTTTGATGATTAACAACTCAATTTGAGAATTAATTAAGCACTAATGAGATTGCTAAGTATTTCAAAGATAAAAAATTCAAGATTCAAAAGATAGCAGGTCAAGTCATAGTCCCAAGTCGACTCAGTCATTGACTTAGGTCAAGTCGATTCCCAAGTCGACTCCAAAATCGATTTCAAGTGCATTAAATACATCAGGACTCGGAGACAGGTGAAGTCGCAGTCGAAGTCGACTCTGCTTGCGACTTAGGTGAAGTTGCAAACCCAAGTCGACTCCAGGCGCGACTTGGGTATAGCCTTGATAAAGACTTCGAGTTCTCAAAGTCAAGTCACTTTCCAAGTCGACTCCAGCCTGCGACTTAAGTGAAGTCGCATCTCAAGTCGACCCGAGCATGCGACTTGGGTAAAGTCGACGTCCAAGTTGACCCAAGTGAACGACTCAAGTACATGGCCACTTCATATTACCTCAAAGATGTATTATTATTGAATGAACAACAAAATCAAGAAGAACAATCATAATGAATCAAGGCCACAAGGAAGATCTTCTCAAGAGTAGAGTAGATTACTTCATTTTTTATCAAAACAATGCATACCAAGGATATTTAATAAATAACAAGAAAAGAAAAGGAAATACAAAACATTAAGATCACTTTCAAGACTTCAAAGTTCCAAGATAATCAAATGGTTGGTGAAGTCGCACCCAAAGTCGACTCCACGTGCGACTTCGGTTAAGTTCGAGACCAAGTCGACCTGAAGCTTGAACTTGGAAGTGGAAGCCGAAGACCGAAGTCGCACCCGAAGTCGACTCCACCATGCGACTTGGTCGAAGTCGCATGCCAAGTCGACTCTAAATGCGACTTGGTTCGCAATGGTCGGAAAAATTCGAACGTTGGCGCATTTAATGCACGCCACCTACCACAAAACATTCGAATTTTGTGGCACCCCGAACCAAGGGTCACAATCTTACTCTAAGATCTTATCGATTCGTAAACGTGACTCAGGATCGTTACCCTAACCACGCGGTAGGTACTTAATTGGATCTTGTCCAAAAAAATTTCTTTTCTTTCTTTTTCTTTTTCTTTCATCACATAAACATATACTCATCATCATTCATAATGGACTTATCCATATCATCATAAATCATCAACTTCTTATATTATTCATAACTTCATAATTTCATACAACCTATGTCTTTTTCAATATATCCCATTAGGGCATTTATTCACACAAAAATCTACTAACCTTTGTAGATTCCTCTTTTTCCTTAGCAACACATGCCTTTTATCTCTTGGCTTTCCTGCACCTGTCTGAGGTTGGGAAATCAAAACATGAGTCGAAACTCAATAAGCAAGCATTTTTCTTTCATTTAAATGCATTTCTCTCCATTCGATAGAAGACACTTACCAAGTGATCAACTACCAACAGAACAAAAACTTTTTCATAAAAATTATTTCATAAATATTGGATGTGCAAATACTTCCTTTCCATATCTGACATAAACCTTCGTGTGTGGGTACGCTAGCCTGGAAAACATCTCACATAGCATGGTCCATTACGCCGGCTTCTCCGACTTGACCTCGTCAAGGGGACCTCGCGTCCTTTACCCTGATTAGCCTACTTGGTCTCCTACATGCATGACTTTTGATTTTCCCGGCATTATATACCTTTTACACCAGGTAACTTGTCATTCTCATGTACAGAATTATTTGCACCATCCCTTTAAAACATCATTTCAAATCCATGCTTTCCTTTTCAATCCATGTATGAAAATGCAATGCATTCATTCACACATAATGTTAATTTGCCTCCACCTCTTGGGAGAACGCCGCTGGCACACAACCCATACGACTCGGCAATAGCGAAGGGGGACCCTCTGATCCGCTTTCTACCTCCACTAAAGCCTCTTCATTCTACATCATACATGTGCACATGTCCATGAACATCACATGATATCAATGTTGGAAATATGTGGAAAACTAGCTAAATCTATGTTTTGATGATTAACAAATCAATTTGAGTAAGTCTTGGCTACTAACACGTTTGTGGAAATGTTTAAGGCATATACATTTGAAGAAAATAAAGCATGGAAGGCCAAGTCGTTCTCCAAGTCAACCCCAAGATCGACTTCAAGAAGCCAAATCTGTCCAGAGTTGAAAATGGGAGAAGAACAAGTGAAGTCGCAGGCCAAGTCGACTCCACTTGCGACTTGGGAAGCCAAGTCGCAAACGAAGTCGACTCCAGCATCGACTTCAGTCGGGAAAATCACTCCAGAGCTGAATTTGGGATGGAAGAATGCCGAAGTCGCAAACGAAGTCGACTCCAGTTGCGACTTGGGCGAAGTCGACCCCAAGTGCGACTTGAGTTTTTCTAAGATCAAAGATGCAGTTTCAAGAATCAACTTGAGTGTTTTCAATACCTAATTAAAGGTGCAAGATCAACTTAAATCTCTCAAGTTCAAGGCAAAGCTCCAAGCTTATCTCAAGATGAAGAAAGTCATGATATGACAACCAATCCAAGTTCAAGATACCAAGAAGATTCAAATCTCATGGATTCAAGGATTGCAAAACTCGGAGCAAATGAAAGCAAGAAGACTCAATGATCCAAGATATGGAAAATGCAAAGGAATTGAAGGAATGGAGAAGCCTAAGCAAAACAAAGCAATCTCCAAAGTCTTCAAGTTCATCAAAGCCAACTGACAAGGTGAAGTCGCACTCGAAGTCGACTTCACCTGCGACTTGGGTAAAGTCGATACCCAAGTCGACCCGACCTGGAACTTGAGGTTGCGACGGAGAGGCGAAGTCACACCCGAAGTCGACTCCATCTGCGACTTGGGCGAAGTCGCATCCGAAGTCGACTCCGCATGCGACTTGGGTCGCAACGGTCGGAATTTATTCGAACGTTGGCGCATTAAATGCGCGCCACCTACCTTTTAACGTTCGGATTCCCTCCAAAATTATAAAAGGCATTCATGGTGGACGAGGGAAGTAGTTGAGAATCATTAAGTGTGCTTAACTCCTATATTCAAGAGCTCTAAAGAGATCAAGTCATTCAAAGAGGAAGAACTTTGCTTCAAATTGCAAGAGCTACATTTCTGAATCTTCAAAGTCTACATTACGAGTTCTTATCTGCGCCAAATTGCTTCTACACATCTGTAAAGTGTAAACTCCTTTTGTTATTTCATTTTGTTGTATTGATCTTGATTTAGTTTGAGGAACTAAGATCAAGTGTAAGCAAAGTAGTGTGTGATTGGAGTGGAACTCATTACCTACTTGTGCTGTGTTGTGTTGAAGCCCCCTAGAGTTGGAATCTAGAAGAGAGCAGTGGCTCTAATTGTATTTGAAGAATACAATAGTGGAACCCAAGTCACAAGGAGTGTGAGCTTGGAAGAGTGGAGTAGGGAGGTTGCCCGAACCACTATAAAAATCTTGTGTGCTTGATTTATATTTCTGCTCTCTACATTATATTACTTTCCATTTCGTTTCTTTATTAAGGGGACTAGATTAATCCGGGGTAAAGTTTCTGTTTAACTTATAAATTTTTAAATACCCAATTCACCCCTCCCCTCTTGGGTAATTGCCATCAACTCGGGACCAACAAGTGGTATCAGAGCAGGTCTTTGAGTTAAACCAAAGAGATCCAATCACATGGCATCCCAATCTACTTCCGTTCCCGCTTTTGCTGAGGGCCAATCATTTACTAGGCCACCATTGTTTGATGGGAACAATTTCGGTTATTGGAAGTTACGTATGAGCAACTCATTATGGCTACCGATATGGACTCTTGGATTGCAATTCAAGATGGTGTAACTTTGCCAATTGATGAAAGAGCTTCCAAATGGACCGAAGAGGAAGTAAGAACCGTCAAGAGCAATGCTAAGGCTATGAACTCTTTATTTTGTGCTCTTACGGCTTCTGAATATGATAGAGTATCCTCTTGCCTAACCGCTAAAGAAATATGAGATACTTTAACATCAATTTATGAAGGAACTTCTCAAGTCCAAGGGACTAGGAGAAATATTCTGATAGGAGAGTTGGAAAGCTTTAGAATGCTAGAAACAGAAAATATTTCTGAAATGTTTGCTAGATTTTCTAAGATTACTAACGCCTTAAAAGGTCTTGGAAAGGCTATATCCGAATCCGAACAGGTCATGAAGATACTAAGAGCTCTACCGGAATCTTGGACTCCAAAGATTACGGCGATTGAAGAAGCCAAAGACCTAAATATACTAAAGCTAGAAGATCTAATTAGCTCATTAATGTCACATGAGCTAATTAAGAAAAGAAACGAAGACAATCACAAAGGGAAGAAAGCAATTGCATTAAAAGCGGCACACAACTCAGAAGAGTCTACCTCCTCTTCTCAAAATGACAATGAAGATATTGCACTTCTCACTCGCAAATTCCGAAAATTTGTGAGAAAAGAAAGGAACTTCAAGGACTTCAAAGAAAGAACACGAAGAGAGAAGAAGAAGGAGCCAACAAAGTGTTACAAATGCGGCGGGATAGGACACATACAAGCTCAATATCCTACGCTGGAAGAGAAATCAAAGGAGTATCAAGAGAGGAAGGAAGGACATGAAGGCAGAAAATACCAAAGGCCAAAGGGAAGAGGCATGTACGTCAATGAAGAGACTTCATCAACAAGCAGCTCCTCAACCGACGAATTTGAGGCGGCAAATTGTGCTAGAATTTGCTGCATGGCACGGATCGAACAAGAAGAAGATCTGTTATGTTTGAACACAACGGAAGTTTGGGAAGAACAAACCATCTCAACAAGATGCACGAGCAATGAAGAGGTAACTTCCAAACCTTGCTATTCTCAATCAAATTATTCTTCTTTTCGAGAATGCCTCAAATGTGCTGAGTTAGAAGAACTACAAATTGCTTATGATTCATTATATGAGGAAATCAAAAAGCTAGGAAACAAGTTGTCATTGAAGAGACAACAATGTAACTTCGTTATTATTGAAAATGGAAAACTAGCTGAAAAATCAACAAAACTGAAAGAAGAAAATGAATCATTGTTGGAAGAGATAGAAAAAATGAAAAAGGAGAACGAATCATTAAATGAATCATTAGCAAAGTTCTCTAATCCCGGAGAAAATGTGAAGATGTTTTTGAACATGACTGCTCAAACAAATAAAAGAGGCCTTGGATATTATACTTTTGAGCAAAAAGAAAGAATGTGCCAATATTTGTGAAATATCAAACCAAAACTGCACCTATATACAAGCCACAAAGGAAAAATGTTATGTGGACTAGAAGGCCAACATTTGAACCAAAATATACTTGGAAGCCTACTCCTAGATTATCAATGGCTTGCAATTTCTGCAACAAAATGGGTCATAAAGCCTATAAATGTAACTTTAAGAAACTACATGACTATGGTGCAAAATTAGTTTGGGTTCCAAGGAATACAAGATTTGGGCTTTCTAAATTAGAGCAACAAAGATTGAATAATATTACTAACCCAAATGGACCCATAAAATGGGTACCAAAGAGATGAGATTTATTCCTTTATTTTTCAGATTTGTTTCAAGGCAAAGGCAAACAATGTATGGTTCATGGACAGCGGTTGTTCAAGGCATATGACCGGAGAAAGAAGTTTATTTCACAAACTTAAGCCTTGCAACGATGGAACGGTTGCCTTTGGCAAATAATGAGAAAGGTAAAATCAAAGGTAAAGGAAATATTTATAGT
Organism: Annona cherimola; assembly: GCA_030490835.1. Classification (NCBI taxonomy): domain Eukaryota; kingdom Viridiplantae; phylum Streptophyta; class Magnoliopsida; order Magnoliales; family Annonaceae; genus Annona; species Annona cherimola. The sequence goes on from CM059972.1 coordinate 48,945,425, forward strand.
ATTTCAAATGCATGCAGGGAAGATGTTTTGTTTGTTGAAGGACTCAAGCATAACCTAATGAGCATTAGTCAATTATGTGACAAAGGATACAAGGTTGTGTTTGAATCATCTATATGTAATGTATTTGATGGAGAACATATCATGTTTAGTGGAAAAAGACATGGAAATGTATATTTGGTTTCACTTGATGAATTAGATGGTCAATGTCTAATGGCCATTGATAATGATCCATGGGTTTGGCATAAAAGGCTTGGACATATAAACATGGGAAATATAAAGACCCTATGGAAGAAGAGTTTGGTAGAAGGCTTGCCAAAGTTGAAATATGACAAAGACAAAATTTGCAAGGCATGTCAATTATCTAAACAACCTAAGATGCCTTTCTCTACCAAAAAGGAAATATCCACCACTAGGCCACTTGAATTGCTACACATGGATCTATATGGGCCATCCGATATTTTAACCATTGGTAGAAAGAAATATGTATTTGTTATTGTTGATGATTTTTCAAGATTCACATGGATAATTCTCTTAGCTAGCAAAGATGAAGCCTTCTCTATGTTTTCAACTTTTGTAAATTTGGTGCAAAATGAAAAACAAAGTACTATTACGACTATAAGAAGTGATCATGGTGGTGAATTTGAAAAAAAACGATTCATAGAATTTTGTAATGAAAAAGGAATTCATCACACATTTTCTGCACCAAGAACTCCACAACAAAATGGAGTAGTTGAAAGGAAAAACAGAACTATACAAGAGATGGCTAGAACAATGCTAAATGAGAGCAAATTATCCAAGAAATTTTGGGGTGAAGCTGTAAGTACAGCTTGTCATGTTTTGAATCGAGTTACCATTAGAGCAATCTTGAAAAAGACCCCATATGAGCTATGGAAAGGAAGAGAACTAAATATCTCTTATTTTCATGCTTTTGGATGCACATGCTATGTTTTGAACAATGGAAAAACCAACTTGGGAAAACTAGATGCTAAAAGTGATGAGGCAATATTCCTTGGGTACTCATCAAATAGCAAAGCATATAGAGTATTCAATAAACGAAACCAAGTGGTAGAAGAATCCATACATGTTGTTTTTGATGAAACTAACCCATGTTTCAAAAGAAAAGATGATTTAAGTGATGCAGATGATATAGCAGCAATCTTGAAAAATTGCATATGAAAAAGCAAGAAGATTTCATGGAGGAAAGGGTAAGTGAAGGTAATAATTCCTACAAATCTCCAACTGATTTAAAATTCAAACATGCCCATCCAATTGAACAAGTTGTAGGGAATGTATATGAAGGTGTAAAAACTAGAAGGTCAAAGCAAAATGTTTGTGGACAATATGCCTTTGTATCCAAGATTGAACCATCCAATATTGATCAAGCTCTTAATGATGAAAACTGGATTATAGCAATGCAAGAAGAGCTAAATCAATTTGAAAGAAACCAAGTTTGGCACCTTGTTCCTAGACCAAACGATTGTATTGTTATTGGCACCAAGTGGGTCTTTAGGAACAAATTAGATGAAAGTGGACTTGTAGTGAGAAACAAAGCTAGACTTGTGGCAAAAGGATACTCACAAGAAGAAGGAATAGACTTTGAAGAATCCTATGCCCCGGTTGCTAGATTGGAAGCAATTCGCATCTTACTAGCTTTTGCATCTCACATGAACTTTAAATTATTTCAAATGGATGTTAAAAGTGCATTTTTGAATGGATATATAAATGAAGAGGTGTATATAGAACAACCACCTGGATTTGAGGAAAAAGATCAATCTAAATTTGTATACAAGTTAACCAAAGCATTATATGGATTAAAACAAGCTCCAAGGGCTTGGTATGATAGATTAAGCAAATTTCTGATTGATCATGATTTTCAAAAAGGAAAGGTAGACACCACTTTGTTTATCAAGTATAAAGAAAAGGATATTTTGATCATTCAAATTTATGTTGATGATATCATTTTTGGTGCTACTAATGAGACTCTTTGTCAAGAATTTTCTGAGCTTATGCAGAAAGAATTTGAGATGAGCATGATGGGAGAGTTAAATTTCTTCCTTGGATTGCAAATCAAGCAATTAAATGAAGGAATCTTCATTAACCAGTCCAAGTATATCAAAGAAATGCTGAAGAAGTTTGGCATGGAAAATAGCAAAGGAGCAAACACGCCAATGAGCTCAACAATCAAAATCGACAAAGATAAAAAAGGGAAATTGATTGATTTGAAATTGTATAGAAGCATGATACTTTCTTTATTGTATTTAACTGCTTCTAGGCCTGATATATTGTTTAGTGTGTGTATGTGCTCTAGATTTCAATCATGTCCAAAAGAATCACACTTGGTAGTTGTGAAAAGAATTTTCAGATACCTGGTTGACACTACCAATATAGGACTTTGGTATCCAAAGGGCTCTAATTTTGATCTAATCGGCTACTTGGATGCGGATTTTGCCGGTTACAAAGTAAATAGAAAAAGCACAAGTGGAACATGTTAATTCCTTGGGAACATGTTGGTTTCATGGTTTTCAAGAAAACAAACTAGTGTTGCTCTATCTACGGCGGAAGCCGAATACATTGCCGCCGGGAGCTGTTGTGCCCAATTACTTTGGATGAAACAGTAACTTAGGGACTATGGCATGGATTATAAAGATATACCCATTAAATGTGATAGTACTAGTGCCATATGTTTAACTAAAAATCCAGTCTTGCATTCTAGGACCAAACATATAGACCTTAGACACCATTTCATTAGAGAACATGTAGAAAATAATGACATATGTTTGGTATATGTAAGAACAGAGGATCAAGTTGCAGACATATTTACAAAGCCCCTAGCAAAAGAAGCATTTTATAAGATTAGAAATGACATGGGAATGATTGAATTAACTTAGCATAAACTTAAGGGGAGCACCTGTTTAGGGGGAGCAAACCCACCTATCTCTTTACCCTCTAACTTTTTGATATATTGACAAAAAGGGGGAGACGAGTAGGATTTGAGGGGGAGAAGAGTAGGATATGATTGGGGAGAAGAGTAGGATATGTTTGTTGAATGTTTTTATTGACAGTTTGCATGAGCATATGTATGATAACACTTCAAATACAAACTTATCGTATTTTTAAGTAATTGAAAGGTATACACTCAAATCGGTTTTGTCAATCATCAAAAAGGTGGAGATTATTGGAAATATGTGGAAAACTAGCTAAATCTATGTTTTGATGATTAACAAATCAATTTGAGTAAGTCTTGGCTACTAACACGTTTGTGGAAATGTTTAAGGCATATACATTTGAAGAAAATAAAGCATGGAAGGCCAAGTCGTTCTCCAAGTCGACCCCAAGATTGACTTCAAGAAACCAAATCTGTCCAGAGTTGAAAATGGGAGAAGAACAAGTGAAGTCGCAGGCCAAGTCGACTCCACTTGCGATTTGGGAAGCCAAGTTGCAAACGAAGTCGACTCCAGCATCGACTTCAGTCGGGAAAAATCACTCCAGAGCTGAATTTGGGATGGAAGAATGTCGAAGTCGCAAACGAAGTCGACTCCAGTTGCGACTTGGGCGAAGTCGCGGACGAAGTCGACCCCAAGTGCGACTTGAGTTTTTCTAAGATCAAAGATGCAGTTTCAAGAATCAACTTGAATGTTTTCAATACCTAATCAAAGGTGCAAGATCAACTTAAATCTCTCAAGTTCAAGGCAAAGCTCCAAGCTTATCTCAAGATGAAGAAAGTCATGATATGACAACCAATCCAAGTTCAAGATACCAAGAAGATTCAAATCTCATGGATTCAAGGATTGCAAAACTCGGAGCAAATGAAAACAAGAAGACTCAATGATCCAAGATATGGAAAATGCAAAGGAATTGAAGGAATGGAGAAGCCTAAGCAAAACAAAGCAATCTCCAAAGTCTTCAAGTTCATCAAAGCCAACTGACAAGGTGAAGTCGCACCCGAAGTCGACTTCACCTGCGACTTGGGTAAAGTCTATACCCAAGTCGACCCGACCTGGAACTTGAGGTTGCGACGGAGAGGCGAAGTCGCACCCAAAGTCGACTCCATCTGCGACTTGGGCGAAGTCGCATCCGAAGTCGACTCCGCATGCGACTTGGGTCACAACGGTAGGAATTTATTCGAACGTTGGCGCATTAAATGCGCGCCACCTACCTTTTAACGTTCGGATTCCCTCCAAAATTATAAAAGGCATTAATGGTGGACGAGGAAAGTAGCTGAGAATCATTAAGTGTGCTTAACTCCTATATTCAAGAGCTCTAAAGAGATCAAGCCATTCAAAGAGGAAGAACTTTGCTTCAAATTGTAAGAGCTACATTTCTGAATCTTCAAAGTCTACATTACGAGTTCTTCTCTGCGCCAAATTGCTTCTACACATCTGTAAAGTGTAGACTCCTTTTGTTATTTCATTTTGTTGTATTGAACTTGATTTAGTTTGAGGAACTAAGATCAAGTGTAAGCAAAGTAGTGTGTGATTGGAGTGGAACTCATCACCTACTTGTGCTGTGTTGTGTTGAAGCCCCCTAGAGCTGGAATCTAGAAGAGAGCAGTGACTCTAATTGTATTTGAAGAATACAATAGTGGAACCCAAGTCACAAGGAGTGTGAGCTTGGAAGAGTGGAGTAGGGAGGTTGCCCGAACCACTATAAAAATCTTGTGTGCTTGATTTATATTTCTGCTCTCTACATTATATTGCTTTCCATTTCGTTTCTTCATTAAGGGGACTAGATTAATCCGGGGTAAAGTTTCTGTTTAAGTTATAAAATTTTAAATACCCAATTCACCCCTCCCCTCTTGGGTAATTGCCATCAACTCGGGACCAACAATCAATATGTTGGCATGACTTTTCATAAAAACTCATAAACATTCATTATTTCAAAACATTATAGGAATGACTACCCTTAAATACATTTCATAAATACTTGAGAATAAAACATATTTTCAAAAGGGTTTGCTTGCTTACCTTCTCAGTCCGTGTCCTCAACCTTCTCCTTTCCTCTTCCTATACAAGGAAATTGAATATTTTATCCATCTATTCCATGTCTTAGATTGCTTTCCATGCTTTATGATCACATATTACCTCATTTTTATAGAGGTTATCCCTCTATAAATACTTGGTCATTACCTCCTTATATGGATTTTTATCCATACACCTTATAAAAATAAATCTTAATTTTTCCCAAAATCACGTTGTTCACTGTTCATAGTTACTGTTTATGATTACTGTAGCAGGTCTAGTGTTCATCCGAGGTTACTGTTCACAGCGTGTTGGTTACTATTCATGGGTTACAAAAATTGACATTTTTTCCAAAAATAAAAAATACCATGACATAGCTCTTAGTTTGTATATCATGAAAAAATTCATAAATTTTGAATTTATCATCATTAACTTGGCTAATTAAATCATTTTCTCCATATACTAAAATTCAACATAATTTCACTTAAGCATAATCCTTAAATCCAAAAATTATGAAATTAATATGTCATTATTTCAACATCATAATTATCATAAAAATTCATCCCAAATCATCATTTAGCAATATTGGAGCATTATTTGCATATTTTATACATGATTTTCCCGAATGTTCTATCTTCGCTCCAAATTTTTTATGTTTAGGCATAATTCCATTTGGGCATTATAACTATACTTATTTTCTCATGCTTAGGCATTATCTAAGTATGATATTACCCCACTTAACACTCAAAAAAATTTGGGTAGAATCCCCTTACCTCAAGTGGAGAATTCTCTTCCTACTTGGTTCTTTCTCTCTCTTTCCTTCTCTCCTTCTTTCTCTAAAGGCCAAAAACGTGTTTGGGGGTGGGAATGCTTGAATTTTTCAAGCTTGGAAGCTGGGTTTGGTGTGCCTTGGTCGTTCACCCCATGCCCCTATTTATACCCTTCCATTTTCTACTAAATTGTAATTTACCCCCTCTTGCGAGAGGTATTTATTTCTAAATATTTTTTCTAGGAAATATCCCAGCAATTTCCACCATGGCATTGAGCCTTGTGCCAGCCCCTATTTTCAACCATTTCTGCTAATTATTTATGGGTTTTGTTTTTTTTATGAAAAATCATTTTTTATTCCAAATTAATCTCAACCATTCATCGCATGATAAGCTTTAATCTTAACCATTGATTTTTACTCCAACTCATAGGTACTGTTCACGTCCAATATTCCCTCCGACTTGTTGCTGATTTTCATTTAATGAAAATGCCTTTTAATTAATTAAAATTATCAAAATCAAATCTTTAATTAATGAAAAAGCACAAGTGCTTTTTTGATCCTTAAATCACATTCAATCTTGACCCTTAATTCATGATTTTTAATCAATCTTGGACCATTTATCATGTCTATCATCATATTTTGGTCATCCATAAAAAAATTCATCTCAATCTGACGTCCGGATTGCAAGATATGAATTTTTCTTCATTTTCTTCACAAAAATCCATGAAAATCCAAAAATTATTATTTTAATCCAAAAAGCACTTTTGTCCTTTAGTGAGAAGCTTCCTTTTTTGTCTTTTATGATTAAGTTAATCCAAGGTGATTAACTTAACATATTCCTTAATCCTACATTTACTATTCATGTGCACTATTCATCCGAATTAACATTCCATAATTAGCAATTTAATCCTCTAATTCCACATATTTCAAAATATCATCAATATATTTCATATAAAGATTAATACATTACCTAGGGTTTATAACTCTCGGGTTTCATACACGTTCCTAAAATTGGGGTTTCACAAATTTACTTCTCATTATTTAAGGAGCTTCAAGGGAACGTGAATGTAGTTAGAGAAATAGTGAATGTGCTCAACTTCCAGTCTCCTTTGCATTTAAGTGTTCTACAAAGAGTTTGAAGAAGAACTGTGCTTATAAACCGCTGAAAGCTGCCTTGCTCAATCATCTATTGCTTCTACAAGTTCTTCTAAGTGCTGGAAACTGCCTACATGAATCTGTAAAGTGTAGATCTTTCTTTTGTTGATTATTTATTTTTCCCACTTGGTTTGATATTGGAAATCGAAACCAAGTGAAGGCAAAATAGTGTTGTGACTGGAGTAAGACTCGTCACCTACTTGTGCTGAATTTGTACAAGCCCCTTAGAGCTGGAATCTAAAAGAGACCTGCTGCTCTAGCTGTATTGAAATATAATAGTGAAGCAATTAGAGGAACTACAACAAGTATATGATTTATTGTATGATGAGATAAAGAAACTGGGAAACAAATTCACAATAAAGAAAACACAATGTGATTCAATAATTATTGTAAATGGAAAACTTGCTGAAAAGGTTGACCACCTAATGAATGAAAAGAATACTTTAACAAATGAGGTGGAAAGACTAAAGAAAGACAATGAGTCATTAAATGAATCATTAGCAAAGTTCTCTAATCCAGGGAAAAGTGTCAAAATGTTCCTAAATATGACCACCTAGAACAACGAAAGAGGACTTGGCTATTTCATATTTGAGAAAGGAGAATGTAGCAAATCTAATGCTCCAAGGACTATCAAAAACCGAACAAAGCCCATCTATACTAAACCAAAAATGAATCATGTTGCTTGGACAAAGAGACCAATTTGGGAACCATCCACTATATGGATTTCCACTCCAAGACTTCCGGGAGCATGTAACTTTTGTAACAAAATGGGCCTTAAGATTTATCAGTGTAAAATAAAAAAATTGTAGAACTATATACATTGTGCAAAATTGGTTTGGGTACCAAAGAGCATTGGATTTATGCCCTCCAAAATAGAACAATGTAGACTCCAATGGCTCACTAACCCAAATGGACTCATAAAATGGGTACCAAAGAGATAAGCTCTACATGTGTTTGTTTTATAGGTATATCGTAAAGCAAAGGCCAATAAAATGTGGTTCATGGATAGTGGCTGCTCAAGACAAATGACGGGAGAAAGAGGATTGTTCCATAAGATTAAATCACGAAGTGAAGGAACAGTTACATTTGGAAATAACGAAAAAGGTATAATTAAAGGTAAAGGAAATGTGTATGAAAATTCAAATGCATTTATTAAGGATGTACTATTTGTTAAGGGACTCAAATACAACTTAATGAGCATTAGTCAACTGTATGATAAAGGCTATAAAGTTATATTTGAATCCTCTATATGCAATATTTTTTATGATGATCACATAGTCTTTAGTGGCAAAAGACATGTACATGTATATTTGGTTTGTCTTGATGAACTTGATGGAAAATTTCTTATAGCCATTGAAAATGAACCATGGATATGATATAAAAAGCTTGGACATATAAATATGTCAAATATTAAGACTTTGTGGGAAAAGAGTCTAGTGGAAGGATTGCCACAGTTTAAATATGACAAAGACAAAATATGCAAACATATCAATTATCCAAGCAACCCAAAATGTCATTTTTCACCAAGAAAGAAATTTCAACAACTAGGCCACTTGAACTACTACATATGGATCTTTATGGGCCATCGGAAATTTTAACTATTGGTGAAAAAAGTATGTATTTGTCATAGTTGATGATTTTTCAAGATTTATATGGATAATACTCTTAGCTAGAAAAGATGAAGCCTTTTCCATGTTTATCACATTTTCAAATTTAGTGCAAAATGAAAAGCAAAACATAAACATATCCATTAGAAGTGATCATGGTGGCGAATTTGAAAATAAACAGTTTATAGAATTTTGCAATGAGAAAGGAATTCACCACACATTTTATGCACCAAGAACTCCCTAACAAAATGGGGTAGTTGAAAGAAAAATAGAACAATATAAGAGATGGCTAAAACAATGCTAAATTAGAGTAAACTATCCAACATATTTTGGGATGAAGCTGTAAGTACAGCATGTCATCTACTTAATCGAGTTACCATAAGAGCAATCTTGAAAAAGACCCCATATGAACTATGGAAGGGAAGCCAACCAAATATTTCATATTTCCATTCTTTTGGATGTACTTGCTATGTGTTGAATAATGGAAAATCAAACTTGGGAAAGTTAGATTCAAAAAGTGATGAGACAATATTTTTTAGTTATTCATAAAATAGCAAAACATATAGAGCTTTTAACAAAAGAAATCAAATAATAGAAGAATCAATACATATTGTATTTGATGAATTTAACCCAAATCCCGAAAAGGAGGATGAGCTAAGTGATGCAGATGAAGCATTACAAAATTTAGAAAGGGACCCCATATGAACTATGGAAGGGAAGAGAACTAAATATTTCATATTTCCATGCTTTTGGATGTACTTGCTATGTGTTGAATAATAGAAAATCAAACTTGGGAAAGTTAGATGCCAAAAGTGATGACACAATATTTTTTGGTTATTCATCAATAAAGCATATAGAGTTTTTAATAAAAGAAATCAAATAGTAGAAGAATCAATACATGTTGTATTTGATGAATTTAACCCAAATCCCAAAAAGGAGTATGAGCTAAGTGATGCAGATGAAGCATTAAAGAATTCAGAAAGGGAACAGCTAGAACAACAAGGAGAACCCGAAACAAAGCAAGAGCAATCCACGGATGAAAGGGTAAGTGAAGGTAATAATTTCTATAAACCTCCTACTGATTTAAAATTCAAAAATGATCATTTAATTGAGCAAGTTATTGGCAATAAATATGAAGGAGTAAGAACTAGAAGGCCAAGATATGATATATATAGAGAATTTGCTTTTGTGTCTAAAATTGAACCAAACTCTATTGATCAAGCTCTTAATGATGAAAATTGGATCGCTACAATGCAAGAAGAGCTAAATCAATTTGAAAAGAACAAAGTACGACACCTAGTTCTTAGACCCAAAGATTGCACGGTTATTCGTATCAAATGAGTTTTTAGGAACAAATTAGACGAAAGTGGACTTGTAGCCAGAAACAAAGCCAAACTTGTAGCCAAAGGATATTCTCAAGAAGAAGGAATTGACTTTGAGAAATTCTATGCTCCTATGGCTAGATTAGAGGTCATACGTATATTACTAGCTTTTATTCTCACATGGACTTTAAATTGTTTCAAATGGATGCAAAAAACGCATTTTTGAATGGATACTTAAATGAAGAAGTATATGTTGAACAACCTCTTGGATGTGAAGAGAAGGATTAATCAAAATTTGTTTTCAAATTAACAAAAGCTTTATATGGACTTAAATAAGCTCTAAGAGCTTAGTATGAAAGGTTAAGCAAGTTTTCGATTGATCATGACTTTCAAAGTGGAAAAGTTGATACAACATTATTTATCAAATATAAGAACAAAAATATTTTAATTGTTCAAATTTATGTAGGTGAGGTCGCACCCGAAGTCGACTCCACCTGCGACTTGGGTCGGGTTAAGACCAAGTCGACCGAAGATGAAACTTGAAGTGAAAGCTGAAGACCAAAGTCGCACCCGAAGTCAACTCCAGCCTGCGACTTGGGTGAAGTCGCATCCAAAGTCGACTCCACATGCGACTTGGTTCGCAATGGTCGAAAAAATTCGAGCATTGGTGCATTAAATGTACGCCACCTACCACCAAACGTTCGAATTTACTCCACCATTATAAAAGAGCATTCAAGAGGGCGTGCTAGAGGTTAGAGAAGCATTCATTAAGTTCACCTTCCACTCTCTCTAGCATTAAAGTGATCTACACTAACTTCAAGTGAAGAACTATACTTCAACTTGCTAAAAGCATCATTGCTGATCATTCTATTCTCTCAAAAAGTTCTTCCACGTGCTGAAAACAGCCTACACAAACTTGTAAAGTTGTGGCGCCCCAAACCGAGAGTCACAACCTTACTCCAAGATCTATCGATTGGTAAACGTGAATCAGGATTGTTGCCCTGATCACGCGGCAGGTTCTTAATTTGATCTCGTCCAATTTTTTTTTTCATTTCTTTTATCATTTCATGTCTTTGCATTCCATACCATTCATCTTACAAACGACAATACACTTGTAATCAATTGTACATATTATTCATAACATATTAACTTGTCTCTTCTACATTAAAGGTCCTCTTAACCTAACATGTCCTTTTCATTCCATGTCAATAACAAGGATCCATCAACTCTTAGCATGCAAGCAGTTATCTTTTAAGGCATTCCTTGTCTCAGTCATATCATATCTATACAAGGCATTTTAAATCTTTTGCCTTCTTAATCTTATAATACCTATGCAAGGTATCCTGAACATATGTATTAACAGTAACATATCCCTTAAGGCATTTGTTCATGCTTCCACACACAAAGGATTACAAACCTTTGGAAATTCCATCTTCCTTTTTCAGCGAGAACATGTCTTTCATCACTTAAATTTTTCCTGCACCTGTCTAAGGGGGGAAAACAAAACATGAGTCGAAACTCAATAAACAAGCATCTTTCATTCTCGTTTAAATGCATTTCTCTCCATTCGATAGGAGACGCTTAGCAAGTGATCAACTACCAATGGAATAGAAACCTTTTCATAAACCATTTATGGAAACCATTCATGAAAATCATTTATGTAAACCATTCGAAAATTCCAGTTTTTGGTATTTCATAAACATTGGATGTGCAAATGCATCATTTTCATTCATAACATAATCCTTCATGTGAGGGTACACTAGCTCGGGGAACATCCTTTCATAACATGATCATTTCCATCTTTAGCGCTGGACCTTCCGACTTGGCAACGTCAAGGGGGACTTCTTGTCCACTTACTATCTCGACTAGCCTACTTGATTTCCATTCCATGCATGACTTTCGTCACCCCGGCATTATATAACTCTTACACATGGCAACTTGTGATTCTCATGTAGAGAATTCTTTGCACCATCCATTTGAACATCGGTTCAATAAAACATCATTCAAATTCATGTTGGCATGCCATTTTCAAATAGAGAAGAATTTTAACCAATCATTTCTAAGAGTAATAAGGAGATGAAGGAATGGTCATCCTTAAACAACTTTAGAAACATTCAAGTAAAGCAACTTGAAAGCATTTTGCATTTGAGAATAAAATCTCATTTTCAAAGGCCTACTTGCTTACCTCCTCAGTCGGCGTCCTCGACCTTTTCTTTCCCTTTTCTTATTCAAGGAAAAAGGACATTTTATTCATTCCATTCAGGTTGCTTGCCATGCATGTTTTATAATATTTAGTCATTATCTCCTTATATGGATCTTTTTATCCATAGGTTCTTCAAAAATTTCATCCTTATATTCATAATATTAATCTCAAATTTTCTTCAAAATCACGCTGTTCACTGTTCATAGTTACTATTCAAAATCACTGTTCATAATTACTGTAGCAGATTATTGTTCACGGCGTTGAAAGTTACTGTTCATGGGTTCCAAAAATTGACATTTTTTTCAAAAAAAAAATATCATGACATAGCTCTTAGTTAGTATATCATGGGAAAATTCATGAATTTCGAATTTATCATTATTAACTTGGCCAATTAAATATTTTTCTCCATATACTAAAATTCATTATAATTTCACTTAAGCATAATCCTTAAATCCAAAAATTATGACATCAATATATCATCATTCCAACATCATAACTATCATAAACATTCATCCCAAATCATCATCTAGCAATATTGGAGCATTATTTACTCATTTTATACATGATCTTCCTAAATGCTCTATTTGTGCTCCAAAATTTTGATGTTTTGGCATAATTCCAATTAAGCAGCATAACTATGCTTATTTTCTTACGCTTAGGCATTATCTAAGAAAGGTTTTACCCTACATAACATCCAGAAGAAATTTGGAAAGAATCCCCTTACCTGAAGTGAAGATATCCTTCCTCCTTTTTCACTTTCTCTTTCTAACTTCCTTTCCTTCCTCTCCAAGGCTAAAAAATGAATTTGGGAGGTGGGAGTGCTTGCATTTTTCAAGCTTGAGCTTGGTTGGGTGTGCCATGGACATTCCCGTGTACCCCTATTTATAGTTTTGCATTTTTCATAAAATTATAATTTACCCCTTGCTTGAGGTACTTAATTCTAAATATTTTTTCCAATTTCCATGATTTGTCTTGAGCAATGTGCAGCCACCCTACACAGCAGCTCACGCCCCCCTAGCAGCCCCTATTTAATTAATAATTTTTGATTTATTAAAAATTATATTTTTAAGCTAATTAAATCTCAACCGTTGATTCTTGATGAGGATGATTTTAGGCCATTGGATTTTGGCCCCAAAAGTCCTCCCCCTTGCACGCCCCTACCACCTTGGAGTTTGTGCATTTAATTTTTTTATTATTTAATTAATTAAGTTTAACTAAAAGTCGTCAAACCTAATTTGATGAAAAAGTAAATTTGCTTTTTGATCCTCAAATGACGTTAAATCTTGACCCTCAATCCATGATTTTTGATAGATCTTGGATTACTCATCATGTTCATCATAAGATTTTGACCATCCATAAAAAATTTCACCTCAATCCGACGTCCGGATTGCAAATTATGAATTTTTCTTCATTTTTTCTTCAAAATCATCCTTAAATCCGAAAATTATTAAAAAATTCAAAAAACATCACTATTCCTCTTTTGTCTTTTAGTGGGAAGCTTTCTTTTTCATCTTTTATGATTAAGTTAATCCAAAGTGATTAACTTAACATATTCTTTAATCCCACGTTTACTATTCGTATTTCACTATTCATCCGAATTAACATTCAATAATTAGCTATTTAATCCTCTAATTCCACATATTGCAAAAATATCATCAATATATTTCATATAAAGATTAATACATTACCTAGGGTTTATAACCCTAGGGTTTCATACATGGTCCTAAAATTGGGGTTTCACAAAAGTGTAGTTTCTTTTGTTTGATTTATTATTTGTATTTATCACTTGGTTTGATATTCAAAATTGAAACCAAGTGAAGGCAAAGTAATGTTGTGACTTGAGTGTGACTCGTCACTTTCTTGTGATGTATTTGTGCAAGCCCCATAAAGCTAGAATCTAGAAGAGAGCTGCTGCTCTAGTTGTATTTGATAATCTAATAGTAGAACCTAAATCACAACGTGTGTGAGCTTGGAAGAGTGGAGTAGGGAAGGTTCCCCGAACCACTATAAAATTATGTCTACTGTTGTGGCTTGCTCAACTGATTTTTATTGCTTTATTTCTCTCCATACTCTCTGCTTGTTTCATTAAAGGGGATTAAATTAAAAGGGGGAAAGTTTTCGTTTGTGATATCCAAACCTAAGTAGGTCTATAAATATGACACATGTGTTATTTAAATGAATTATGGATAATTTATGATTTTTATGATTTAATGATATTTTACAATTAGGGTTGCAATTAAGAATGGTGATTAAGACCAATCGCCAAAGCCCAATGTGAGTCAAGATTGTTGGTCCCGAGTTAATGGCAATTACCCAAGAGGGGAGGGGTGAATTGGGTATTATGAAAATTTAAAACTTAAACAGAAACTTTTACTCCGGATTAATCTAGTCCCCTTTATGAAGAAACAAAATGGAATGAAATATAATGTAGAGAACAGAAATAGAAATCAACACACAAGATTTTATAGTGGTTCGGGCAACCTCCCTACTCCACTCTTCCAAGCTCACACACCGTTGTGACTTAGGTTCCACTATGTATTCCGCGAATACACTTAGAGTCTCCGCTCTCTTCTAGATTCTAGCTCTAGGGGGCATATACAATCAGAGCCTATGCTCTCTTCTAGATTCTAGCTCTAGGAGGCTTATACAATTGACACAAGTAGATGATGAGTTACACTCCAATCACAACTCTACTTGCAACATCTTGGTTTGATACACCAAACTCAAACCAAGCACCAAAAATAAACAATAATGTAAGAATAAGGAAGATCTACACTTTACTGAGTTGTGTAGGCAAGTTTCATCTTGAGGAAGAATCTGTAGAAGCAACCAGTTGTGTTTCGTTGAAGCTACTTGCAACTTTGAAGCTTGTTCTTCCTTTGAAAGTGTATAGATCACTCAAATTTAGAGAAAAGCAAATAAGAACTCTTGCTTGCACTTCTTTCCTCTCTTTAGACTCTGTCTTATATTTTTCCATGTTTGCTTGAGTGTCTATATATAGAGGAGGGAAGATTTTGAACGTTATACAAGTGGTTGGCGCGCAATAAATGTTCCAACGTTCGAAAATTTGAATGTTACTTTCCCAAGTCGCAGGTGGAGTCGACTTCGTGTGCGACTTCGCCCAAGTTGCATGCTGGAGTCGACTTCGTGTGCGACTTCGGCTGCTCTCCAGTTTCCAAGTCTGAGTTCTGGATCGACTTGGTTTCAGACTTGGCCTCAAGTCGATTGCGGAGTCGACTTGGGGTGCGACTTGACCTCAAGTCGATCTTGGAGTCGACTTGGGTTACGACTTGACCAGTTCTTGTGCCAAATCAGTTTGATCCTTGTTTGATTCTCCTCTAGCTTGCTTAGCCTTTTTCCTTCAATTATTTTCATTTTGGATTGGCTTCATATTTTGTGAATCTTGAAGAGCTTGACAATTTGTATGCACCTTGCTTGCTTAGTTTTGTATTAGTCTTCATCTTGAAAATGAGCTTGAACTCGTGTCTTGAACTTTGAAAAACTCAAGTCAATCTTGGGGTCGACTTCGTCTGCGACTTCGCCCAAGTCGCAAACCAGAGTCGACTTTGTTGGGTCCCGAATTGATGGCAAAACCCAAGAGGGGAGGGGTGAATTGGGTTCTTAAAAAATTTACAACTTAACAAAAACTTTACCCCGGATTAATCTAGTCCCCTTGAATGAAGAAACAGAATGGAAAGCAAAGTAATGTAGAGAGCAGAAATAAAAACAAGTAGACAAGAATTTTTATAGTGGTTCGGGCAACCTCCCTACTCCACTCTTCCAAGCTCACACACCTTGTGACTTGGGTTCCACTATTGTATTCTCTCAATACAATTAGAGCCTCTTGCTCTCTTCTAGATTCTAGCTCTAGGGGGCATCAACAACTAGAGCCTCTTGCTCTCTTCTAGATTCTAGCTCTAGGGGGCATCAACAACTAGCACAAGTAGGTGATGAGTCACACTCCAATCACACACTACTTTGCTATCACTTGATCATAGCTACCAAAGCTAAATCAAGTTCAATACAAACAAATAATCAATGAAAGAAATCTACACTTTACAGATGTGTAGAAGCAGTTTGGCGTAGAGAAGAACTTGTGATAGGCTTTGAAGAATCTGAAGTAAAGCTCTTGCAGTTTTGAAGTGTAGTTCTTCCTCTCTTGATTGGCTTGATCACTTTAATGCTCTTGTAGATAGGAGTTATGCTCACTTAATATTTTTCAACTCCTTCCCTCGTCCACATTAACTCCCTTTTATAATTTTGGAGGGAATCCGAACGTTAGAGGGTTGGTGGCGCGCATTTAATGCGCCAACGTTCGAATAAAATCCGACCGTTGCGACCCAAGTCGCAGGTGGAGTCGACTTCGGGTGCGACTTCGCCCAAGTCGCAGATGGAGTCGACTTCGGGTGCGACTTCGCGAACTTCGGTCTTCAGTTTCAACGCTGGAAGGTTTCGCCCGTTCTGAAGTCGATCATGAAGTCGACTTGGCTTTGCGACTTCACTCAAGTCTCAGATGGGGTCGACTTGGCCTTGCGACTTCACTGTCATGATGTTCTTGAACATTTGTGAATCTTGAAAATCTTGACTTTGATTCTTCTTGAATCTTGACTTTGATTCTTCTTGAATCTTGACTCATGTAATCTTAGATATCTTCTTGATTTGAATGATTGAGTTTTATGCTTCTTGCTTGTACTTGGATTTGTCTTCAAATGTTTCAGCTTGAGTATCTATGTTGCCTTGATCTTCATCTTCATTCAGTTTTGCTTGAAATCAAATAATCCAGAACTTGTCTTTTGAAATTTTTCGTCTGCCTGAGCGAAGTCGATGTCTGAGTCGACTTCGGCTGTGACTTCACCTCAAGTCGCACATGGAGTCGACTTGGGGTGCGACTTCGGCACGTTGTGTTCTGAACGTCGACTCTGGAAGGTTTTGCTCGACTGAAGTCGATGGTGAGGTCGACTTCGTTTGCGACTTGGCTACCCAAGTAGCAGGTGGAGTCGACTTGACCTGCGACTTCACCTCCCCTTCTTCCGATTTCAACTCTGGATAGTTCTGCACGTTTTGAAGTCGATCTTGGAGTCGACTTGGGGAACGTCTTGGCCTTCCATACTTGATTTTCTTCAAATGATTATTCCTTAAATATTTCCACAAACTTGTTAGTAGCCAAGACTTACTCAAATTGATTCGTTAATCATCAAAATGTAGATTGAGCTAGTTTTCCACATATTTGCAACAATCTCCCCCTTTTTGATGATTGACAAAACCGATTTGAGTGTATACCTTTCAACTAAAAAATAACATACTCAAAAATAACGTGCTTAGCAATCCTTCAATATTTAACAAGCATTCAAACTCTTCTCCTTAATCATATCCTACTCTTCTCCCCCTTTGGACTTATGTGGACTCAAATCCTACTCTTCTCCCCCTTTTTGTCAATATATCAAAAAGTTAGAGGGTAAAGAAACAAGTGGGTTTGCTCCCCCTAAATGGGTGCTCCCCCTCAATTTATGTTTTCAGTAAGTTCAAGCATTCCCATGTCATTTCTAATCTTATAAAATGCTTCTTTTGCTAGGGGCTTAGTGAATATATCTGCAACTTGATCCTCTGTTCTTACATATACCAAACATATGTCATGATTTTCTACATGTTCTCTAATGAAATGATGTCTAAGGTCTATATGTTTGGTCCTAGAATGCAGAACTGGATTCTTGGTTAGACATATGGCACTTGTATTATCACATTTGATAGGTATATCTTTAAAATCCATGCCATAGTCCCTAAGTTGCTGTTTCATCCAAAGTAATTGAGCACAACAGCTCCCGGCGGCAATGTATTCGGCTTCCGCCGTAGATAGAGCAACACTAGTTTGTTTTCTTGAAAATCATGAAACTAACATGCTTCCAAGAAACTGACATGTTCCACTAGTGCTTTTTCTATCTACTTTGTAACCGGCAAAATCCGCATCCGAGTAGCCGATTAGATCAAAATTAGATCCCTTTGGATACCATAATCCTAAATTGGTAGTGTCTACTAGGTATCTAAAAATTCTTTTCACAGCTACCAAGTGTGATTCTTTTGGACATGCTTGAAATCTAGAGCACATACACACACTAAATAAAATATCTGGCCTAGAAGCAGTTGTTGGAAACAATGTTTAAAACAATAAAAATTGACCAAATCTTGAGTTTTGATGATTAACAAGAACTAATTTTGAGTATATAAAAGGTACTAATGTATTTGCTAAATGTTTAAGGAAAGCAAAGAGGTCAAGTCGACTTGGACTTCGACTTGGGTGAAGTCGATCCCAAAGTCGACTCAAATATCGACTTGAGAATGAATCCCAAAAGGCAACAGGTGAAGTCGCAGGTCAAGTCGACTCCACTTGCGACTTGGGAAGTCAAGTCGCAGACGAAGTCGACTCCAGCATCGACTTGGAGTATCCAGAGTTGAAAACTGGAAACGAACATAACGAAGTCGCAAACGAAGTCGACTCCAGGTGCGACTTGGGTGAAGTCGCAGGCCAGGTCGACTCCATCCACGACTTGAGAAGTTCAAACTTCAAAGATGCAGTTTTCAAGCTATTCAAGAAGATTTATCACTCAAGTCCAAGGAATCAAGATGAAAAACAAATGAGTCAAATTCAAAGTCAAGATTCATGTTCTACATCAAATCAAGTCTATCAAGCTCAAAGACAAAGATACAAGTATGATTCAAGCAATGTCTATCAAGACTACATAAGTCAAATATGCATGAATCATCTAAGCAAGAATCAAGCCAATCCAAGATAGAAGAACCCAACTTGAAGATCAAAGCAGGTTCAGCAAAACCCGAGCCAAGTCGCAGGCCAAGTCGACTTCAGGATCGACTTGGGTCGAAGTCTGAAGTCAAGTCGACCAAGCCTAAGACTTGGGAATCCGAAGAACTGGAGTCGCAGACGAAGTCGACTCCAGATGCGACTTGGGTAGCCAAGTCGCATCCCAAGTCGACTCCACCTTCGACTTGGGTATAACGTTCAAATTTTCGAACGTTGGAGCTCATTTATTGCGCGCCAACAACCTCCACAACGTTCATATTTTCTTCCCTCTATAAAAGGACCCTCAAATGAACGAGAAAACACAACAAGATATCACAAGACACTACTACAAAGTTCAAAGAGAGAAAAGAAGTAAAAGAAAGGTTTCCTATTTGCTTTTCTCCATTGTTGTGTGGTCCGTATACATTCTAAGGAAGAAGAAAGCTTCAAGTTGCTAGCGCCTTCATCAATATTCATCCAAAGCTGCTCCTACAACTTCTTCCTCATGCTAAATCTGCCTACACAAATCTGTAAAGTGTAGTTTCATTTATTTCATTGTCTTGTTGTATAAATCTTGATTTAGCTTGTGTAGCTAAGATCAAGTATATGCAAAGTAGGGTGTGATTGAAGTGAGACTCATCACCTACTTTTGCATGTGAGTTGTTTATGCCCCCTAGAGCTAGAATCTAGAAGAGAGCAAGTGGCTCTAGTTGTAGATGCCCCCTAGAGCTGGAATCTAGAAGAGAGCGGTGACTCTAAGTGTATTCGAGGAATACATAGTGGAACCCAAGTCACAACGAAGTGTGAGCTTGGAAGAGTGGAGTAGGGAAGGTTTGCCCGAACCACTATAAATCTTGTGTTCTATTTATTTTTACTGCTTTATCTTATTTGCTCTTCATTTGCTTTCAATGGGGATTAAATTCTTAAGGGGTTAAGAGTTTAAGATTTACGAAAGAAGATTATTTTTTAAAGAACCCAATTCACCCCTCCCCTCTTGGGTTTAGCCATCAACTCGGGACCAACAAGTGGTATCAGAGCAGGTCTTTGAGTTTACCAAAGAGATCTTATCAAAATGGCATCCCAATCTACTTCCGTTCCCGCTTTTGCTGAAGGCTAATCCTTTACAAGGCCACCGTTGTTTGATGGGAACAATTTTGGATATTGGAAGCTTCGTATGAAGCAACTCATCATGGCTACCGACATGGACTCTTGGATTGCTATCCAAGATGGAGTAACCTTGCCTACCGATGAAAGAGCTTCCAAATGGACCGATGAGGAAGTAAGAATTGTTAAGAGCAACGCCAAAGCAATGAACTCTTTATTTTGTGCTCTTACTGCTTCTGAATATGATAGAGTATCCTCTTGCTTAACCGCCAAAGAAATATGGGATACGCTAACCTCTATCTATGAAGGAACTTCTCAAGTCCAAGGGACGAGAAGAAATATATTGATTGGAGAACTAGAAAACTTTAGAATGCTAGATAGAGAAAACATCTCTGAAATGTTTGCTAGATTCTCTAAAATTACTAATGCTTTAAAAGGTCTTGGAAAGGCTATATCTGAATCTGAGCAGGTTATGAAAATTTTGAGACCTCTTCCCGAGTCATGGACTCCAAAGATCACTGCGATAGAAGAAGCCCAGGATCTTAACACATTAAAGCTTGAAGACTTAATTAGCTCACTCATGTCACATGAGCTAATCAAGAGAAGAAATGAAGATCAACATAGGGGCAAAAGAGCAATCGCCTTGAAAGCCGCACAAGACACTGACGATACCTCCTCTTCTCAAAACGACGACGAGATTGCCCTACTCACAAAGCGTTTCAGAAAATTTGTGAGAAAAGGCAAAAATTTCAGAGGTTTCAAAGAAAGAACTCCCAAAGAGAAGAAGAAAGAATCGACCAAATGTTACCGATGCGGCGGTTCGGGACATATGCAAGCTCAATGTCCAACTCCCGAAGAGAGCAAAGCAAAAGAACAAAGAAAGGATCGAGGGGACAACAAAAGATTCCAAAAATACAAAGGTAGAGGCATGTACGTAAATGATGAGGAATCTACAACGAGTAACTCAACCGACGAAAACGAGGCGGAAGAATGTGCGAGAATTTGCTGCATGGCACAAATCGAACAAGAAGAACGAATTACCTCAACAAAATGCACAAGCGATGAAGAGGTAAGTTCTAAACTCTCCCATTCTAAATCAAGTTTTTCTTCCTTTCAAGAATGCCTCAAATGTACTGAATTAGATGAGCTACACACTGCATATGATTCATTATATGAAGAAATGAAAAAATTAGGAAGCAAGTTTACAATTAAGAAAAGACAATGTGATGCAACTATAATTGTAAATGGTAAACTTGCAGAAAGATTGGACAAATTGAAAGACGAAAATGATCTGCTGAAAAAGGAGAACAAATCATTAAATGAATCATTAGCTAAGTTCTCTAATCCAGGGGAAAGTGTCAAAATGTTTTTGAATATGACTTCCCAAACACATAAAAGAGGTCTTGGGTATCATACATTTGAGCAAGGAGAAAGTAGCAAATCAAATGTACAAATACTTGAGAAACATCAAACTAAAAATGCATCTATGTACAAGCCACAAAAGAAAATTTTTAAGTGGACTAGAAGACTAATATTTGAACCATTGCATACTTGGAGGCCTACTCCAAGATTACCTATGGCTTGTAATTTCTGCAATAAAATGGGACATAAAACTTACAAATGTAATTTTAAGAAATTATATGACCATGGTGCAAAATTAGTTTGGGTTCCAAGGAACACAAGATTTGGGCTTTCCAAGTTAGAACAACAAAGATTAATATATATTACTAACCCAAATGGACCCATAAAATGGGTACCAAGGAGATAAGATTTATTTGCTTATTTTTCAGACATGTCTTAAGGCAAAGGCAAACAATGAATGGTTTATGGATAGCGGTTGCTCAAGGCATATGACCGGTGAAAGAAGTTTGTTTCACAGACTTAAGCCTTGTAATGATGGAATGGTTGCCTTTGGCAATAATGAAAAAGGTAAAATTAAAGGTAAAGGAAATATACATAGTATTTCAAATGCATGCATGGAAGATGTTTTGTTTGTTGAAGGACTCAAACACAATTTAATGAGCATTAGCCAATTATGTGATAAAGGATACAAAGTTGTGTTTGAATCATCTATATGTAATGTATTTGATGGAGAGCATATCATGTTTAGTGGTAAAAGACATGGAAATATATATTTGGTTTCACTTGATGAATTGAATGGTCAATGTCTAATGGCCATTGATAATGATCCATGGGTTTGGCATAAAAGGCTTGGACATATAAACATGGGAAACATAAAAACCTTATGGAAAAAGAATTTGGTAGAAGGATTACCAAGATTGAAATTTGACAAAGACAAGATTTGCAAGGCATGTCAATTATCAAAACAACCCAAGATGCCTTTCTCTACCAAAAAGGAAATTTCCACCACTAAGCCACTTGAATTGCTACATATGGATCTATACGGGCCATCCGACATTCTAACCATTGGTGGAAAGAAATATGTATTTGTCATAGTTGATGATTTTTCAAGATTCACATGGATAATTCTCTTAGCTAGTAAAGATGAAGCCTTCTCTATGTTTGCAACTTTTGTAAATTTGGTGCAAAATGAAAAACAAAGTACTATTGTGACCATAAGAAGCGATCATGGTGGCGAATTCGAAAACAAACGATTCATGGAATTTTGCAATGAAAAAGTAATTCACCACACATTTTCTGCACCAAGAACTCCACAACAAAATGGAGTAGTAGAAAGGAAAAATAGAACTATACAAGAGATGGCTAGAACTATGCTAAATGAGAGCAATCTATCCAAGAAATTTTGGGGTGAAGCAGTAAGTACAGCTTGTCATGTATTGAATCGTGTCACCATTCGAGCAATCTTGAAAAAGACCCCATATGAACTATGGAAAGGAAGGAAACCGAATATCTCTTATTTTCATGCTTTTGGATGTACATGTTATGTTTTGAACAATGGAAAAACTAACTTGGGAAAGTTAGATGCTAAAAGTGATGAGGCTATATTTCTCGGATATTCATCAAATAGCAAAGCATATAGAGTTTTCAATAAACGAAACCAAGTTGTTGAAGAATCCATACACGTTGTATTTCATGAAATTAACCAAACTCCGAGAAAGGAGGATGAACTGAGTGATGCAGATGAAACAAAAGGCAAAGAACAATCAAAGGAACTCGAGCTCAAGCCAGAAAATCTCATGGAGGAAGAGGTAAGTGAAGGTAATGATTCTTATAAACCCCCAACTGATTTGAAGTTCAAAAATGCCCATCCAATTGAACAAGTTATTGGAAATATATATGAAGGAGTGAAAACTAGAAGATCAAAACAAAACGTTTATGGTCAATATGCCTTTGTATCTAAAATTGAACCAAATACCATTGAACAAGCTCTCAGTGATGAACATTGGATTATTGCAATGCAAGAAGAGCTAAACCAATTCGAAAGGAACAATGTATGGCATTTAGTTCCTAGACCAAATAATCACACTATCATAGGTACTAAATGGATATTTAGGAACAAATTAGATGAAAGCGGACTCGTAATTAGAAACAAGGCAAGATTAGTATCCAAAGGGTATTCCCAAGAAGAAGGAATTGATTTTGAAGAATCATATGCACCCGTGGCTAGATTAGAAGCCATACGTATTTTACTAGCATTTGCTTCTCATATGAATTTCAAACTGTTTCAAATGGATGTAAAAAGTGCATTTTTGAATGGCTATCTGAATAAAGAAGTATATGTTGAACAACCCCCTGGCTTTGGAGAAAAGAATCAATCAAAGTATGTCTATAAATTGACCAAAGCATTATATGGACTAAAACAAGCTCCAAGAGCTTGGTATGAAAGATTGAATAAATTTTTAATTGACCATGAGTTTCAAAAAGGGAAAGTAGACACTACTCTGTTCATTAAATATAAAAATAAAAACATTTTAATTGTGCAGATTTATGTTGATGACATAATATTTGGTGCTACTGACGAAAAACTTTGTCAAGAGTTTTCTAAGATAATGCAGAGCGAATTCGAAATGAGTATGATGGGAGAATTAAATTTCTTCCTTGGACTGCAAATCAAGCAACAAAGTGAAGGAATATTTCTAAATCAGTCCAAATACGCCAGAGAGATGCTCAAGAAGTTTGGAATGCAAAATAGCAAAGGAGCAAACACTCCAATGAACTCTACAATCAAGATCGATGCGGACGAAAATGGTAAAAGTATCGATCAAACACTTTATAGAAGCATGATAGGATCCTTGCTATACTTAACTGCTTCTAGACCCGATATCCTATTTAGTGTTTGTATGTGCTCTAGATTCCAAGCATGTCCAAAAGAATCACATCTACTTGCTGTAAAAAGAATTTTTAAATATTTGTTAAAAACTACAAATCTTGGACTATGGTATCCAAAGGGGTCAACCTTTAATCTAATCGGCTATTCGGATGCAGACTTTGCCGGATATAAAGTAGATAGAAAAAGTACCAGTGGAACTTGTCAATTTCTTGGACATATGCTAGTTTCATGGCATTCAAGAAAACAAACAAGTGTTGCACTATCTACTGCGGAAGCCGAATACATAGCCGCCGGTAGTTGTTGTGCCCAATTACTTTGGATGAAACAACAGTTGAAAGACTATGGTATTGATTATGTGGATATTCCTATTAGATGTGATAATACAAGTGCAATTTGTTTGACTAAAAATCCTGTATTGCATTCTAGAACCAAACATATTGATGTGAGACATCATTTTATTCGTGAACATGTTGAAAATCATGATGTGTGCTTAGAATATGTGAAAACAGAGGATCAAATTGCTGATATCTTTACCAAACCTCTAGCTAAAGAATCATTTTACAAGATTAGGTATGATATGGGGATG
The DNA here is from genome assembly GCA_030490835.1 of Annona cherimola. Classification (NCBI taxonomy): domain Eukaryota; kingdom Viridiplantae; phylum Streptophyta; class Magnoliopsida; order Magnoliales; family Annonaceae; genus Annona; species Annona cherimola. Next base: position 48,970,174 of record CM059972.1, read on the forward strand.
ATAGAGCTAAACTAGGAAAAATAAATAAGAAAATTAAATTGGAAAATGTCAAGTCGATGAGTCAAGTCGACTCCAAGGACGCCAAGTCGACTCCGCTTCAGAAGCGAAGTCGACTCCGCTAGGGTCGAAGTCGACTCCGCCTCCAGGCGAAGTCGACTCCTGAAGGACCGAAGTCGACTTCGCCTAGGGCAAAGTCGACTCCGCGCGCGACGTTTCGCATTCGGCCGACTCTCCTCTCTATTTCTTCTCCTCTCTTTCTTTTCTTCCTCATTTCCCTCCAACCTTTTCATTTCCTTTCTCTTTCCCTTTCTCCCTCTCCGGCGACTGCCTTTTCTTCCGGCGATTTTCTCCTCCTCCATCTCCGGCAAACCTTTCCGGCGAATCCCTTTCTCTCTCTCCGGTTTTCTTCTCCATTTCTCTCTCTCTCTCTCTTCCTCTCCGTTTTTCTCTCTCACTCTTCCTCTCTGTTTCTCTCTTCCTCTCTTCATTGCTTTCTCATTTTCTTCTCTCATTCAAGCTCCATCTCTCCCAAGCTCTCTCTCTTTCTCACAGCATTTCTTTGGTATCATCTCCATTTTCCTCTCTCAAAATCAAACTCCAAATCGTCCCAAATGGCACCTAAAGCTAGACCTCCAAAGAAAGCAGTCTCAAAACCATCTCTAAAGCCTATGCCTAGACCTTCAAGGTCAACAACTGAGGAAGAGGTGCCCAGAAGGCAAAGAACACCCGCAAAACGGCCACGAGAGGAACCTTCAACTTCGACGGGTAAACGGGTTCGATTCCAAACTTCCACTCAATCATCTGATCAAGCACCCAGGTCGGAAAATCAACAACAAACCTCACAGAGCACACAATCCGGGACAAGCAAAAGAGGCACTGCGGCTGGGAAAGCCCAAGTATTGAAGATGCCCACTACCTACTTCAAAACCGAGCTCCAACATAGCCGTTTCTACAAAAAGTTCTACGAACGGAAGGTATTCATACCCAAGATTATAGATTTCAATTTCTTGAAAGAATATGGATCCGACATAGAAGATCTATTGGATTTTCAAGGATGGACCAATTTGCTAAAGGAAGACGAAAGGGTCTATCCAGATCTTACTCGAATGTTTTATTATCTTTGGGATGAAGAATACTTTGGAACCTTCGTAAAAGGAGTCGAAATGGATCTTGGAATCGGGATAGTTGCAGGACCGACTGAAGTAATGAGTCATTTAGGACACATACTTGGAGTCCCGTACGAGGATGAGCCTATCCCAGAAGACCTCACTTTGGATCAAATGTATAATCAGCTCACTCGGAGCAACAAGTACCATCCGGGAATCAAATTCCTTCGGTACATGGATCTGTCACCCAGGCTACGAGTGCTCAGACTCCTCATTGCCCACTGCATCTACCCAAAGGGCGGTGGAAGAAACCAATTAAATCCACAAGAAGCAGGGATACTATGGAAAGTGGCCAACAGGGTCAAAGTGAGCATACCCAAATTATTTCTTGAAGCCTTGGGTTCTAGAAAGGATAACCCACGAGGAGTCCTCCCTTATGGCACGTGGATCACAAAGATCCTTGAATTCTTCAAAGTGGATATTGAAGGCGAGCCTTTCGAAGTGCTCAAATCCACAAATGCCATAAATAAAGCTCTCATACAAAGAATGAAGATCAATCTGCTTGAACTAAGGCATGAAGCTACAGAAGAAGAGCAAGCAGACAATGCACAAGCTGAGGGGGAGCAACCTCCCATGGCTTCACCTGCACGAGCCGCTTCTCCTCCATCGCACGGATCTTACTCTCCACAAGGGTCCGTTGCAAGAGAACGGGTGCCTCCCACCTCTTCTGAGGAGGTCACCCTGAGGGATCTCAAAGATGAAATCATTGCCATGAGGGCCGAAATGGGCTATCAAGAAGACCGGATGACAAGTCTTATCACCGGCGTTCACAATGCCCTCGAGGATATGCACTCCCGGCAAGACAGAATTGAGCGGGAAATGCGGACTATCCGCTATCATCTTGCCTCAGGCCGACATAAGAAGAAACCCATGCCTGAACTCGATCCTTACGAATCAGGATCAGTTCATAAAGAAGCAACTCCAGATCACGCTTCTCTTGTTTACTCATCGGCCCATCATTGTCCTATCGAACCAATCTTATATCCGATCTCTCAATTTCAATTCACAAAATCATTAAGAGTTGATCGATTTTTGATAGATTTTTGATAGTTTGACAAAAAGGGGGAGATATAATAGGTGAGTTGAGTAAAATTTTCTTTTGGGTTGGGTAGTTTTGTATCTAGGTTTCATTTTTGTTTTGTATTGCATTTTGTAAAAATGAAACTTGATATATATATATGCTTTTGATGAATGTTATGTTTGCTTAATATGTTATGCTTGATTAATAAAAGTATTCAACATGATTTGCTTGAAAGGTATCCAATATGCCAAAATGATATAATGGTTGAAATTTCAAAAAGCTATGACCTATAAGACAAATGCTCTGTTTCTCGAAAGACATATGAACATGATTAACGCTTGAAAGGTATCAACTCAAATGAAGTTTTGTCAATCATCAAAAAGGGGGAGATTGTTGGAAACAATGTTTAAAACAATAAAAATTGACCAAATCTTGAGTTTTGATGATTAACAAGAACTAATTTTGAGTATATAAAAGGTACTAATGTATTTGCTAAATGTTTAAGGAAAGCAAAGAGGTCAAGTCGACTTGGACTTCGACTTGGGTGAAGTCGATCCCAAAGTCGACTCAAATATCGACTTGAGAATGAATCCCAAAAGGCAACAGGTGAAGTCGCAGGTCAAGTCGACTCCACTTGCGACTTGGGAAGTCAAGTCGCAGACGAAGTCGACTCCAGCATCGACTTGGAGTATCCAGAGTTGAAAACTGGAAACGAACATAACGAAGTCGCAAACGAAGTCGACTCCAGGTGCGACTTGGGTGAAGTCGCAGGCCAGGTCGACTCCATCCACGACTTGAGAAGTTCAAACTTCAAAGATGCAGTTTTCAAGCTATTCAAGAAGATTTATCACTCAAGTCCAAGGAATCAAGATGAAAAACAAATGAGTCAAATTCAAAGTCAAGATTCATGTTCTACATCAAATCAAGTCTATCAAGCTCAAAGACAAAGATACAAGTATGATTCAAGCAATGTCTATCAAGACTACATAAGTCAAATATGCATGAATCATCTAAGCAAGAATCAAGCCAATCCAAGATAGAAGAACCCAACTTGAAGATCAAAGCAGGTTCAGCAAAACCCGAGCCAAGTCGCAGGCCAAGTCGACTTCAGGATCGACTTGGGTCGAAGTCTGAAGTCAAGTCGACCAAGCCTAAGACTTGGGAATCCGAAGAACTGGAGTCGCAGACGAAGTCGACTCCAGATGCGACTTGGGTAGCCAAGTCGCATCCCAAGTCGACTCCACCTTCGACTTGGGTATAACGTTCAAATTTTCGAACGTTGGAGCTCATTTATTGCGCGCCAACAACCTCCACAACGTTCATATTTTCTTCCCTCTATAAAAGGACCCTCAAATGAACGAGAAAACACAACAAGATATCACAAGACACTACTACAAAGTTCAAAGAGAGAAAAAAAGTAAAAGAAAGGTTTCCTATTTGCTTTTCTCCATTGTTGTGTGGTCCGTATACATTCTAAGGAAGAAGAAAGCTTCAAGTTGCTAGCGCCTTCATCAATATTCATCCAAAGCTGCTCCTACAACTTCTTCCTCATGCTAAATCTGCCTACACAAATCTGTAAAGTGTAGTTTCATTTATTTCATTGTCTTGTTGTATAAATCTTGATTTAGCTTGTGTAGCTAAGATCAAGTATATGCAAAGTAGGGTGTGATTGAAGTGAGACTCATCACCTACTTTTGCATGTGAGTTGTTTATGCCCCCTAGAGCTAGAATCTAGAAGAGAGCAAGTGGCTCTAGTTGTAGATGCCCCCTAGAGCTGGAATCTAGAAGAGAGCGGTGACTCTAAGTGTATTCGAGGAATACATAGTGGAACCCAAGTCACAACGAAGTGTGAGCTTGGAAGAGTGGAGTAGGGAAGGTTTGCCCGAACCACTATAAATCTTGTGTTCTATTTATTTTACTGCTTTATCTTATTTGCTCTTCATTTGCTTTCAAAGGGGATTAAATTCTTAAGGGGTTAAGAGTTTAAGATTTACGAAAGAAGATTATTTTTTAAAGAACCCAATTCACCCCTCCCCTCTTGGGTTTAGCCATCAACTCGGGACCAACAGTAGTTACATACAATAAGGAACCTATCATGCTTCTATACAATTTTAAATCAACTAATTTTCCCTTCTCATCTTTGTCCATTTTGATTGTGGAGCTCATGGGCGTGTTTGCTCCTTTGCTATTCTCCATGCCAAACTTCCTGAGCATCTCTTTGATGTATTTGGACTGGTTTATGAAGATTCCTTCATTTTGTTGCTTGATTTGCAGTCCAAGGAAAAAATTGAGCTCTCCCATCATGCTCATCTCAAATTCTTTCTGCATGAGTTCAGAAAATTCTTGACAAAGAGATTCATTAGTAGCACCAAAAATGATATCATCAACATAAATTTGAATAATTAATATATCCTTTCCATTGTACTTGATAAACAAGGTGGTGTCTACCTTTCCCTTTTGAAAATCATGATCAATCAGAAATTTGCTTAGTCTATCATACCAAGCTCTTGGAGCTTGTTTTAATCCATATAATGCTTTGGTTAATTTGTAAACATACTTTGATTGATCATTTTCTTCAAATCCAGGTGGTTGCTCAACATACACCTCTTCATTTATATATCTATTCAAAAATGCACTTTTAACATCCATTTGAAACAATTTAAAGTTCATGTGAGATGCAAAGGCTAGTAATATGCGAATTGCTTCCAATCTAGCAACCGGGGCATAGGATTCTTCAAAATCTATTCCTTCTTCTTGTGAGTACCCCTTTGCCACAAGTCTAACTTTGTTTCTTACTACTAGTCCACTTTCATCTAATTTGTTCCTAAAGACCCACTTGGTGCCAATGACACTACAATCATTTGGTCTAGGAACAAGGTGCCAAACTTGATTTCTTTCAAATTGATTTAGCTCTTCTTGCATTGCTATAATCCAGTTTTCATCATCAAGAGCTTGATCAATGTTAGAAGGTTCAATTTTAGATACAAAAGCATATTGTCCACAAACATTTTGCTTTGACCTTCTAGTTTTTACACCTTCATACACATTTCCTATAACTTGTTCAATTGGATGTGCATGTTTGAACTTTAGGTCAGTTGGAGGTTTATAAGAATTGTTACCTTCACTTACCCTTTCCTCCATGAATTCCTCTTGCTTTTCCATATGCAATTTTTCAAGATTGCTTGCTATGTCATCTGCATCACTTAAATCATCCTTTCTTTTGAAGCAAGGGTTAGTCTCATAAAAAACAACATGTATGGATTCTTCTACAACTTGGTTTCGTTTATTGAAAACTCTATATGCTTTGCTATTTGATGAGTAACCAAGAAATATAGCTTCATCACTTTTAGCATCAAGTTTTCCCAAGTTGGTTTTTCCATTGTTCAAAACATAACATGTGCATCCAAAAGTATGAAAATAAGATATGTTTGGTTTCTTTCCTTTCCATAGCTCATATGGGGTCTTTTTCAAGATTGCTCTAATGGTAACTCGATTCAATACATGACAAGCTGTACTTACAGCTTCACCCCAAAACTTCTTAGATAATTTGCTCTCATTTAGCATAGTTCTAGTCATCTCTTGTATAGTTCTATTTTTCCTCTCCACTACTCCATTTTGTTGTGGAGTTCTTGGTGCAGAAAATGTGTGATGAATTCCTTTTTCATTACATAGTTCTATGAACCGTTTGTTCTCAAATTCACCACCATGGTCACTCCTTATAGATATAATGGTACTTTGTTTTTCATTTTCCACCAAGTTTACAAAGGTTTCAAACATAGAGAAGGCTTCGTCTTTACTAGCTAAGAGAATTATCCATGTAAATCTTGAAAAATCATCAACTATGACAAACACATATTTCTTTCCACCAATGGTTAAAATGTCGGATGGCCCATATAGATCCATGTGTAGCAATTCAAGTGGCCTTGTGGTGGAAATCTCCTTTTTGGTAGAAAAAGACATCTTTGGTTGTTTAGATAATTGACATGCCTTACATATTTTGTCTTTGTCATATTTCAATTTAGGCAAGCCTTTCACCAAATTCTTTTTCCATAGGCTTTTTATGTTTCTCATGTTTATGTGTCCAAGCCTTTTATGCCAAACCCATGGATCATTATCAATGGCCATTAGACATTGACCATCTAGTTCATCAAGTGAAACCAAATATACATTTCCATGCCTTTTTCCGCTAAACATGATATGTTCTCCATCAAATACATTACATATAGATGATTCAAACACAACTTTATATCCTTTATCACATAATTGGCTAATACTCATTAAGTTATGCTTGAGTCCTTCAACAAACAAAACATCCTCCATGCATGCATTTGAACTACTATAAATATTTCCTTTACCTTTGATTTTACCTTTCTCATTATTTCCAAAGGCAACAGTTCCGTCGTTGCAAGGCTTAAGTTTGTGAAACAAATTTCTTTCTCCAGTCATGTGCCTTGAACAACCGCTATCCATGAACCATACATTGTTTGCCTTTGCCTTTAAACAAATCTGAAAAATGAACAAATAATTCTTATCTCTTTGGTACCCATTTTATGGGTCCATTTGGGTTAGTAATATTATTCAATCTTTGTTGCTCTAACTTAGAAAGTCCAAATCTTGTGTTCCTTGGAACCCAAACTAGTTTTGCACCATGGTCAAATAATCTCTTAAAGTTACACTTATAAACTTTATGACCCATTTTGTTGCAGAAGTTGCAAGCCATTGGTAATCTAGGAGTAGGCCTCCAAGTATATTTTGGTTCAAGTGTTGGCCTTCTAGTCCACATAACATTTCTCCTTTGTGGCTTGTATATAGGTGTAGTTTTAGTTTGATATTTCCCAAGTGCAGGCACATTTGATTTGCCACTTTCTCCTTGCTCAAATGTATTGTATCCAAGACCTCTTTTGTTTGTTTGGGAGGTCATGTTTAGAAACATCTTCACACTTTCTCCTGGATTAGAGAACTTTGCTAATGATTCATTCAAGGATTTGTTCTCCTTTTTCAGTTTCTCTACTTCTTTCAACAACAATTCATTTTCTTCTTTCGTTTTTGTTGTTCTTTCAGCTAGTTTTCCATTTTCAATAATAACAAAGTTACATTGTTGTCTCTTTAATGTCAACTTGTTTCCTAGCTTTTTGATCTCCTCATATAATGAATCATATGCAAGTTGTAGTTCTTCTAATTCAGCACATTTGAGGCAATTATGAAAAGAAGAATAGCTAGATTGAGAAAAACAAGGTTTGGAAGTTACCTCTTCACTTTCTGTGTATTTTGTTGAGATGGATTGATCTTCCAAAACTTCCGTTGTGTTCAAGCATAGCAGATTTTCTTCTTGTTCGATCCTTGCCATGCAGCAAATTCTTGCACAATTTTCTGCATTGTTGTCGTCGGTTGAAGAGCAACTTGTTGATGAAGTTTCTTCATTCACATACATACCTCTTCCTCTTGGCCATTGGTATTTTCTTCTTTCATGATTCTCCTTTGGCCTTTCTTCCGGTGTAGGACATTGAGTTTGCATATGTCCTACTCCCCCACATCTATAGCATTTGGTTTGCTCCTTCTTCTTCACTTGTCGTGGTCTTTCTTTGAGATCTTTGAAGTTTCTTTCTTTTCTCACAAACTTTCAGAATTTGCGAGTGAGAAGAGCAATGTCTTCATCATCGTTGTGAGATGAAGAGGTGGATCCATCTGAGTTGTGAGTGGCCTTGAGTGCAATGGTTCTCTTTCCTTTATGTTGATCTTCATTTCTTCTTTTGATTAGCTCATGTGACATTAATGAGCTAATGAGGTCTTCAAGCTTTAAGGTGTTTAAATCTTTTGCTTCTTCTATTGCTGTAATCTTTGGAGTCCATGAATCCGGTAGAGCTCTCAATATCTTCATAACCTGTTCGGATTCAGAAATAGCATTTCCAAGACCTTTTAGAGCATTAGTAATCTTAGAAAATCTAGCAAACATTTCAGAAATATTTTCTGTGTCTAGCATTCTAAAACTTTTCAATTCTCCTATCAAGATATTTCTCCTAGTCCCTTGGACTTGAGAGGTTCCTTCATAAATGGATGTTAGAGTATCCCATATCTCCTTGGCGGTTAGGCAAGATGATACTCTATCATATTCCGAAGCCGTAAGAGCACAAAATAAAGAGTTCATAGCCTTAGCATTGCTCTTGACGGTTCTTACTTCCTCTTCGGTCCATTTAGAAGCTCTTTCATCAATTGGCAAAGCTACACCATCTTGGATAGCAATCCAAGAATCCATATCCGTAGCCATGATGAGTTGCTTCATACGAAGCTTCCAATAGCCAAAGTTGTTCCCATCAAACAATGGTGGCCTTGTAAAAGATTGGCCCTCGGCAAAAGCGGGAACGGAAGTAGATTGGGATGCCATGATAATGGATCTCTTTGATTCAATTCAAAGACCTGCTCTGATACCACTTGTTGGGTCCCGAATTGATGGCAAAACCCAAGAGGGGAGGGGTGAATTGGGTTCTTAAAAAATTTACAACTTAACAAAAACTTTACCCCGGATTAATCTAGTCCCCTTGAATGAAGAAACAGAATGGAAAGCAAAGTAATGTAGAGAGCAGAAATAAAAACAAGTAGACAAGAATTTTTATAGTGGTTCGGGCAACCTCCCTACTCCACTCTTCCAAGCTCACACACCTTGTGACTTGGGTTCCACTATTGTATTCTCTCAATACAATTAGAGCCTCTGCTCTCTTCTAGATTCTAGCTCTAGGGGGCATCAACAACTAGAGCCTCTTGCTCTCTTCTAGATTCTAGCTCTAGGGGGCATCAACAACTAGCACAAGTAGGTGATGAGTCACACTCCAATCACACACTACTTTGCTATCACTTGATCTTAGCTACCAAAGCTAAATCAAGTTCAATACAAACAAATAATCAATGAAACAAATCTACACTTTACAGATGTGTAGAAGCAGTTTGGCGCAGAGAAGAACTTGTGATAGGCTTTGAAGAATCTGAAGTAAAGCTCTTGCAGTTTTGAAGTGTAGTTCTTCCTCTCTTGATTGGCTTGATCACTTTAATGCTCTTGTAGATAGGAGTTATGCTCACTTAATATTTTCCAACTCCTTCCCTCGTCCACATTAACTCCCTTTTATAATTTTGGAGGGAATCCGAACGTTAGAGGGTTGGTGGCGCGCATTTAATGCGCCAACGTTCGAATAAAATCCAACCGTTGTGACCCAAGTCGCAGGTGGAGTCGACTTCGGGTGCGACTTCGCCCAAGTCGCAGATGGAGTTGACTTCGGGTGCGACTTCGCGAACTTCGGTCTTCAGTTTCAACGCTGGAAGGTTTCGCCCGTTCTGAAGTCGACCATGAAGTCGACTTAGCTTTGCGACTTCACTCAAGTCTCAGATGGGGTCGACTTGGCCTTGCGACTTCACTGTCATGATGTTCTTGAACATTTGTGAATCTTGAAAATCTTGACTTTGATTCTTCTTGAATCTTGACTCATGTAATCTTAGATATCTTCTTGATTTGAATGATTGAGTTTTATGCTTCTTGCTTGTACTTGGATTTGTCTTCAAATGTTTCAGCTTGAGTATCTATGTTGCCTTGATCTTCATCTTCATACAGTTTTGCTTGAAATCAAATAATCCAGAACTTGTCTTTTGAAATTTTTCGTCTGCCTGAGCGAAGTCGATGTCTGAGTCGACTTCGGCTGCGACTTCACCTCAAGTCGCACATGGAGTCGACTTGGGGTGCGACTTCGGCACGTTGTGTTCTGAACGTCGACTCTGGAAGGTTTTGCTCGACTGAAGTCGATGGTGAGGTCGACTTCGTTTGCGACTTGGTTACCCAAGTCGCAGGTGGAGTCGACTTGACCTGCGAATTCACCTCCCCTTCTTCCGATTTCAACTCTGGACAGTTCTGCACGTTTTGAAGTCGATCTTGGAGTCGACTTGGGGAACGTCTTGGCCTTCCATACTTGATTTTCTTCAAATGATTATTCCTTAAACATTTCCACAAACTTGTTAGTAGCCAAGACTTACTCAAATTGATTTGTTAATCATCAAAACGTAGATTGAGCTAGTTTTCCACATATTTCCAACAGACTTCGACTGCGACTTCGGAATGTTCTGTCCCAAAATCAACTCTGGAAGGAATTGTGCATCTCCAAGTCGATGTTGGAGTCGACTTCATCTGCAACTTGGCTTCCAAGTCGAAAGTGGAGTCGACTTGGCCTGCGACTTCAGCTGTTCACCTTCCAAATTCAAATTTGTCCTTCAGGTTCCGTTTGAAGTCGAATGTGGAGTCGACTTCGGGATTGACTTCACCCTAAGTCGAAGTTTGAGTCGACTTGGAAATCGACTTGGCTAATTTCATTCCTTAAGACATTCAACACATTCATTAGAAATCATTTTATACTCAAATTTGACTTTGTTAATCATCAAAACTTATGCTTTGGTCAATTTTGTTTTGTTTTAAACATTGTTTCCAACAAAGATGATTAAAGGGGCTTAATGAGGATTAGGATGTGCTAATGAGGTATGAATATTTATTTTAATTTTCATGATATAATTAATGGAGATTAAAATGAAAATTATGAAGTTATGTTGAAAATCGTAGAAAATTCATAACTTGACGCCTATAAGGCGAAATAAGATGAAATTTGAAAGGTAAGCTTATGACTATGGGCTCAACCTTATGAGTGAATTGGATTAAGGCAAAAGTGATGAGATTAAGGTGATAATTATTTGATTTTAATCTCACACTCTAAGGTTATTTTCAAAGGCTCATAACTTGACGTAGAAACATCGGTTTGAGATGAAATTTGAAACGATTGAATAAAATTATGAAAGATATAGTATGAATGGTTTGGATTAAGCTAATTAATATGAAAAAGTGCTTAATTGGAAAAAGGTGTCTAGCATTGACTTTGTGCACCCTAGACTACCATAGCTTTTATGTTGAAGCAAGTGAGTTAAATGACTTTGTTTAATGCTATGCGAGGTGTCAAATGGAGGTGAATGGAGCTGGATTTTATGGATTTGTTTAAGGGTCAAATCCATGAAAAAATTCAAGGCTTAAATGCTTGGTTTTAATGCCTAATATATAGCTCAAATGAGGCATAGATTATGTGGCATGACCATGGACGTCCAAGGGCAAATGGGGCATGAAATTTGGATTTTAAAAAAATCCTAAAATGCATGTCTAAGTAGCCTAACACCTATGGGAACTAATGAGGTATTAAATCAAGTGGAAAATCGGGCACAAAATGCCAAAGTCAACAGCTACAAAGGGCGTCACCTAGTGAACAACTTGGTTGCATTGATTTGAGTTGATTTTGATGATTTTCGATAAATGGAAAATGCATATTTTACTTGGTTATGAGTTAGCCAACACATCAAGGGATAAGAGGGAAATAAATTTCCCCCATAATATGTGGCAAAAGTGGGCCCCCCAAGGTGGAAAAAAATTATAAAAAGGGGATAGCCAAGTGAACGTCCTTTTGGAGAAAGAGAGAATTCAAGGGGGAAAACCCCAAAACAAAAGGCACCAGCCTTGAGCACGACCAAGGGGGAGGAAAAGGAAGAAAAAGAAGAAGAAAAAAAGAGGAAAAGAAGGAAGGAAAGAGGAGAAACCAATTTAGGGAAGCTTGGATTCAAAGTTTCCTAGAATCAAGTAAGTATGGATTGAGTTTTGGATTCTTAAAACCTAAGTTTCTTCTCTCAAGATATGGATCATGAATTTGACTCATAAAGAAATATTAAAGGATGAGTTATGATACATTGATAAGGGTATTGAATGATTTTTGAAAGATATAAATGAGATTAAGAGTTCAAGAGAGTGAAAAGGGAAGTTAGGGTTGAATTTTGAGAAGAAATCTAACTTGGAAATTCTCAAAACCCTAAACCAAGTTGCTATATGATTAAAGCATGATTATTTGGATGTAATTCATGTTGTTTTGGATTACATATGTTGATTTGATCATTTGTTAATGATTTTAGCAAAAATGGAACTTAGGGTTTCAAGTATTACCCGATTTTTCAATTTTTGAGTTAAAAATGATACAAAGAAGTGCTTAAATGGTTTATGGATGAATTTTAGGTTAAATTATCCTAAATTAAGGACCCTTTGGATGACCTAAGTGGTTTGGATGAGTTTGCCCAAGATTTGATTTTTTAGAGTATGTGTGTGGAACGTCCAAATGGGAACCAAAACAGGTACTTTCCATTGTGATTTTTGTTGCTATTTATAAAAAAATAATTTATGGATGTTATGAAGGTTAAATTACCCAAGGATTAAGGTACTTTGAGTGTCAAAAAGGGTTCGAAAAGATATGCCCTAAATCTGATTTTAAGGATATATATTTGGACACGTCAAAACGGGTCAAAATGGATACCCTACATGCTTAAGATGTTGCTGTTTTGGAAGCAACTAAATTATGAATTTTAAATATGTGATAATACCCTAAATTTGGGTTAAGAAAATAATATTTAGTTTCTGGAAATTATGACTTAAAAATCTATTATGATTTAAGTCTTGAAAGAGGCGTTGAAAGGATGAAAAACGGGTCCTAACATTGCTGTTTTGGAACCCAGTGATGAATGGATTGAAAATCCTAAATTAGACCCTAAATTAAATGTTAATTAAGGGGTTTAATCATGCTGAATAAGGACACAAGTTGCTGACTTGACAAATTTTAAGAAACACCTAAGTTATGTGTTGTAAGATGGGTGTATGTGGAAGGCTAAACATGGGTAAGTGGTACATGACTTATATCAATTGCTAAAAATGAAAAATATGCATGAATATGTGATGAAGTGTATAAGTATGTTAATGTATGGATGATTATTGAATTATCTCAAATGTTGAGATTTATTTATGAAGTTTAAAATGTCACTTATGTGCTTAAAATGAGCATGGACGTAGGAAAGATGAAAAATGGATGAAAAATGATAAATGAGAGATATAAATCCCCATATGTTAATTTATGAATGATAATTATGTGTTTACCTTAAATACGGGTTTAAAACACAATATGGAATGGATGTTATGATGCACAAGTGAGTGCGATGTATATATACCCAACTTGGAATTCAAGTGGGTTATGTATGTTAATGGATTATGGGTTGGAAAACTAAGCAAGCAAATGAAAATATTATGAATGCAACGTCATTCTTATATGTATAGGTAAAGACAAAGAGATAAGCGATACGGAAAGCTAAGGCGAAGCAAGTAAGCAAGCAATTTTCTAAATGCTTTTCGTTTTATCAAAATATGATAAAATGATTGCAAATGATGTTCTAAATGTTTCGAACTATTTTTTGATTGATGAATTATTTCTATGTTATTTAAGGATGGTCATTCCTTTATTTCAATATGTGTAGAAATGTTATTTCAATTATGATAAATGAATTGCTTACTGTTTTGCAAGTATTTATGAAAAGTGATGATGCATGGATTTAAACAATGTTCCATTGAAACGATGTTTAAAAGAGATGGTACAAAGAATTCTCTACATGAGAATGATAAGTTGTCATGTGTTAGAGGTATATAACACCGAGTTGACTAAAAGTCACGCATGGAATGGAAATCAAGTAGGCTAGTCAAGGCAGAAAGCAGGACAAGGAGTCCGCCCTTGATGTTGCCAAGTCGGAAGGTCCGACACTAAGGATGGAAAGGATCATGTTATGAAAGTATGTTCCCCGAGCTAGCGTACCTCACATGAAGGATTATGTCATGAATGAAAATGATGCATTTGCACATCCAATGTTTATGAAATGCCTAAAAATCGATATTAAACTAGTTCACATGACTGGTTTAAATGAAAGGTTTATGAATGATTTATGAAAAGGTTTCTGCTCCGCAGGTAGTTGATCACTTGCTAAGTGTCTCCTACCAAATGGAGAGAAATGCTTTTAAACAGTGTTGTCTTTAAAATGAATTGCCTTAAAACCTTATAGCTTGCTTATTGAGTTTTGACTCACGTTTTGTTTTTCAAACCCAAAGACAGGTGAAAGGAAGGAGGCAAGGAGCATAGGTGGAGATTCAAGGATGAATGAATTTCTATGAGTTACCTGTATATGAACCTAAGGGTTGAATGGTTATATGAATGATAAAAATTAAATTGTTATTCAATGTTGTAGAAGGATTATGTTACGTTTTATGCCTATGGATTGGCAAAATTTTTTTGTGGATAAATGCTAAGGCATGAAATATCATGATATGATTAAGTATGAAGGTTATGAGATAACATGTATAATTCTCAAATGGTTTAATGTCCTAAAAAGGCATTTGATGGAAAGTTGAAATAAGGGGATTGATATAAACTCCTAAGGAGTTTGGATTAAGTGGATAAATATCCAATAAGCCCGCTGTGTGACAAGGCAACAATCCTGATCACGTTTATCAATCGATAGATCTTGGAGTAAGGTTGTGAAGCTCGGGCTGGGGTGCCACACTGTTTAAGTAAAAATTTTAAAATATCCAATTCACCCCTTCCCTCTTGGGTTGTTGCCATAAACTCAGGGCCAACACAAGATTCCAATCTTGTTCAAAAGAATCACAGCTAATAGCTGTAAAAAGAATTTTTAGATATTTAATCAATACTACTAATCTAGGATTATGGTATCCAAAGGGTTCAACATTTGATCTAATCGGCTACTCAGATGCAAATTTTGCCGGTTACAAAGTAGATAGAAAAAGTACTAGTGGAACATGTCAGTTTCTTGAAAATATGTTGGTTTCATAATTTTCAAAAAAATAAACTAGTGTTGCTCTATCTACCGTAGAAGTTGAATACATTGCCGCCGGGTGCTATTGTGCCCAACAACTTTGGATGAAACAACAACTTAAAAATTATGGAATTCATTATAAGATATTCCAATTAGATGTGATAATACCAGTGCAATTTGTTTGACAAAAAATTTTGTGTTGCATTCTAGAACTAAGCATATAGATGTAAGATATCATATTATTAAGGAACATGTTGAAAATGATGATATTTGTTTAGAGTATGTTAAAACTAAGGACGAAATTGCAGATATTTTCACCAAACCTTTGACAAAGGAACCATTTTACAAAATTAGAAATGATATGGGTATGATTGACATTGATTAGAAATATAATATGTTAAATCTAGATAGGGGGAGCAAATTAGAAAACACATAGAATCCCAAGTCGATGGAGCCAAGTCGACTCTGATCAGCCCAAGTCGACTTCACCGAAGTCGACTCTAAGGGGCCGAAGTCAACTTCGGTTAGAGCTTAAGTCGACTCCAGTGCAACGTTTGGGCCGCCTCGCACAAAGGTGGGAGCACCGACTTTCTTCCTTCTTTTCTTCTCATTTTTTTCAAATCCTCTAAAAATCTCCCATTTCTCTCAAGTTCTCTCTCTCCTCTCTCAAGCTTTTTCCTCCATCATAATCCCCTAAGAATCATCCATCTCTCTATTTGCTACATCTAGAATCCATCAACCCGCATCCATGGCACCTAAAGCCGTCTCAAAACCCGCCAAACTTCCGGTTTCAAAACCATCATAATTCAATACCGGCGAAGGAGTGCCACGACGGCAATGGACTCCATCTAAGCAGGTCCGGGAAGAGACCCCAGCATCGCCGGGGCGATGGGTACGGTTCCACGAAGGTAATCCCTCCACATCTGCTCCCTGAGAAGAAAATATAAGTGAGGAATCAACCAGTAGGACTGAAATCGATGGAAATAGGAAATGAACACC
This sequence comes from Annona cherimola, assembly GCA_030490835.1. Taxonomy (NCBI): domain Eukaryota; kingdom Viridiplantae; phylum Streptophyta; class Magnoliopsida; order Magnoliales; family Annonaceae; genus Annona; species Annona cherimola. The sequence continues at coordinate 48,986,062 of CM059972.1, forward strand.
CACTCAGAGAGGCTAAGTTCTGAAAATGGCCACTGATTACTTTAAAACCGAACGACAACATAGTCGGTTCTACAGGCATTTTTATGAATGTAAGATTTTTGTTCCTAAAAAAATTGATTTCAAGTTCCTGAATAGAAGAACTTCTGGATTTTCAAGTGTGAAACCCCGATCTAAGACACGTGTATAAAACCCTAGGGTTGTAAACCCTAAGTAATATATTAAGAAAATATATATTTATGAGTATGAAAATATGTGAGAATAAATGTTAAAAAAATTATTTATGAAATTCGGATGAATAGTGCACGCGAATAGTGAAACATGAATAGTAAACGTGGGATTAAGAAATATGTTAAGTTAATCACTTTGGATTAACTTAATCATAAAAGACGAAAAAGGAAGCTTCTCACTAAAGGACAAAAGTGCTTTTTGGATTAAAATAATAATTTTCGGATTTTTATGGATTTTTGTGAGAAAAATGAAGAAAAATTCATATCTTGCAATCCGGACGTCGGATTGAGATGAAATTTTTATGGATTGCCAAAATATTATGATGAACATCATGAGTGGTCCAAGATTGATCAAAAATCATGAATCAAAGGTCAAGATGAAATGTCATTTGGAGATCAAAAAGTAGCTCTACTTTTCATTAATTGTAAATTTGACTTTTTATTAAATTTAATAATTAAAAATAAAAAAATAATAAATGAAAATCAGAGCTACAGCAGGGGTAGGGGGAGATTTTTGACCAAAATCAATGGTCCAAATTCATCCTCATCAAAGATCAATGGCTACGATTTAATTAGCCTAAATTAAATAATTTTAAAAATAAAAAAAATCATGAAAAATAGGGCTGCCATAAGGGGGCTGGAGCTGATGTAGGGTGGCTTCATATGGCTCCATGCACCTTTTGGAAATTAGAAAAAAATATATTTATAATTTAATACCTCAAGCAAGTGGGGGTAAATTGCAAATATGTGAAAAATGCATGCCTGTTAAAGGGGAGCATGGGGTGAACGTCCAAGCACATCCTCCCAGCTCCATGATTGAGCAATTCAAGCCATTCCCACCGCCCAAACGCGTTTTTTCCTTGAAAGAAAGAAGGAGATAAGGTTAGAGAGAGAACAACCAAGTAGAATGAGAGTTTTTCTACTTCAGGTAAGGGGATTCTTTCTAAATTTATTTTGGATGTTATGTAGGGTAAAACCATGATTAGATAATTCCTAAGCATGAGAAAATAAGTAAAGTTATAATGCTTAATTGGAATTATGCCGAAACATCGAAAATTTGGAGCAAATATGGAGCATTCGGGAAGATAGCATATGATATATGTAAATAATGCTCCAAAATTGATAAATGATTATTTGGAATGAATGAATATGATAAATATGATGTTATAATGATGATATATTAATTTCATGAATTTTGGAATTAAGGATTATGCTTAAGTGAATTTATGTTGATTTTTAGTATATGGAGAAAATGATTTATTTAGCCAAGTAAATGATGATAAATTCAAAATGTATGAAATTTTTCAAGATATACTAAGCAAAAGCTATGTCATGGTATTTTTTATTTTTGAGAAAAATATCAATTTTTGGAACCCATGAACAGTAACCTCGGGTGAATAGTAAACATGAACAGTAATTTGCTACAGTTACTATGAACAGTAAACAACCTGATTTTGGGAAAAGTTGATATTTATTTGTATATTTTATGAGGATATATGGATGGAATTTTTAAAGAATTTATGGATAAAAATCCATCTAATGAGGTAATGACCAAGTATATTTATAGGATTAACCTCTATAGAAATGAGGTAATGGATGATTATAAAACATGTATGGGAAATAAACTAAGACATGAAATGATATAGATAAAATATTATTTTTCCTTGTATAGGAAAAGGAAATGAAAAGGTGGAGGACACAGACTGAGGAGGTAAGCAAGCAAACTTTTTTTTAAAATGTGATTGTATTGCTTCATTGTAAGCGAGAACAACTTTGAAAATGTGATTTTATTGCTTCATCGTAAGCAAGCAAACTTTTTTTAAAAACGTGATTTTATTGCTTCATTGTAAGCAAGCAAACTTTTTTTAAAATACGATTTTATTGCTTCATTGTAAGCAAGCACAACTTTGAAAATATGTTTTATTCTCGAGTATTTATGAAATGTGTTTAAGGGTGTTCATTCCTATAATGTTTTTAAATGATGAATGTTTATGAATTTTTATGAAAAGTCAAGCCGGCATATTGATATCATGTGATGTTCATGGACATGTGCACATGTATGATGTATAATGAAGAGGCTTTGGTGGAGGTAGAAAGCGGATCAGAGGGTCCCCCTTCACTATTGCCGAGTCGTATGAGCTGTGTGCCGACAGCGTCCTCCCCAGAGGTGGAGGCAAAAGAATGTTATGTGTGAATGAATGCATTGCATTTTCATACATGGATTGAAAAGGAAAACATGGATTTGAAATGATGTTTTTAAGGGATGGTGCAAATAATTCTCTACATAAGAATGACAAGTCGCCTGGTGTAAGAGGTATATAATGCCGAGGAAATCAAAAGTTATGCATGTAGGAACCATGTAGGCATCAAGAGGAAGAGAGGTTCCCCTTGATGAGGCCAAGTCTGAGACAGCCGGTGTATTAGACCATGCTATGTGAGATGTTCCTTAGGCTAGCGTACCCGCACACGAACGTTTACGTCAGAAATGGAAAGGAAGCATTTGCACATCCAATGTTTATGAACAGGTTTTTATGCATTTGAAAGTTGATCATTTGGTAAGTATCTCCTATCGAATGGAGAGAAATGCATTTATGAATGGTTTATATGAATGATTTCCAAGAACAGTTTACGAAAAGGTTTATATTCCATTGTTAGTTGATCACTTAATAAGTGTCTTCTATCGAATGGAAAGAAATGCATTTAAATGAAAGAAAAATGCTTGCTTATTGGGTTTTGACTCATGTTTTGTTTTCCCAACAGACAGGTGTAGGGAAAGCAAAGAGATGAAGGACATGTGTTGCTAAAGGAAAAGAGAAATCTACAAAGGTTAGTAGATTTTTGTATCTATAAATGCCCTAATGGGATATGATGAAAAAGGACATAGGTTGTATGAAATTATGATGTTATGAATAATATGAGAAGTTGATGATTTATGATGTTATGGATAAGTCCATTATGAATGATGATGAGTATATGTTATGTGATGAAAAAGAAAGAAATGAAAAAAAAATTTGGACAAGATCCAATTAAGAATCCGCCGCGTGGTCAGGGCAACAATATTGTTTCACACTTACCAATCGACAAGATCTTGGAATAAGGACTATGGGACGCCTCAGTTCGGGGCACCACAAAAATTGGTATCAGAGCAAAGATTGGTAAATAGGCTAGAGAAGGAGAAAATAAATGATGATGAAAGGATAGGTCTGATACCACAGAGAGTGGTATTAGAGCAAGGATTGGTAAACAGGCACGGAAAGAGAAAATTAAGGATGATGATAGGAAAAGTGTGATACCACAAAAGTAGGTATCAAAGTATGAATTGATAGATAGGCAAAAATAATATCTAGATCTAAAGCTATGACGCTTTTAATGATGAGACAAGAATGGTAACATATCAAGGAATGGTAGATGAGTATAGAAAGAGTAAATGAAAGGAAAGAAAAGGTATAATACCACAGGAGGTTATATCGTAGCAATGATTGGGAGATAGATGTAGAAAGAATAAAGGAACGGAAGGAATAGAAATCATGATATTTATATATCATGATATAGAATTGTAATGTCAATAGATTAAGGAAGAAAAGGAATTGTTTTGAATTATTTTCCAAACTCGATGCATTTAAAGACAAGCTAGGAAGAGGAAGGAATTTCCTCAATAGAAAATTAGCAAAAGCCAAAAAAGGCTAATATGCTTTTAAATATAGATGTCTAATTACGCAGAAAAAATGTAATGAAATATTTGAAGGGCAATAGGTTTCGGGACGAAACCTATTGTAAGGGGGGGAGAATTGTGAAACCCCGATCTTAGACACGTGTATAAAACCCTAGGGTTGTAAACCCTAAGTAATATATTAAGAAAATATATATTCATAAGTATGAAAATATGTGAGAATAAAGGTTAAAATAATTATTTATGAAATTCGGATGAATAGTGCACGCGAATAGTGAAACGTGAATAGTAAACGTGGGATTAAGAAATATGTTAAGTTAATCACTTTGGATTAACTTAATCATAAAAGACGAAAAAGGAAGCTTCTCACTAAAGGACAAAACTGCTTTTTGGATTAAAATAATAATTTTCGGATTTTTATGGATTTTTGTGAAAAAATGAAGAAAAATTCATATCTTGCAATCCGGACGTCGGATTAAGATGAAATTTTTTATGGATGGCCAAAATATTATGATGAACATCATGAGTGGTCCAATATTGATCAAAAATCATGAATCAAAGGTCAAGATGAAATGTCATTTGGAGATAAAAAAAAGTAGCTTTACTTTTCATTAATTGTAAATTTGACTTTTTATTAAATTTAATAATTATAAATAAAAAAATAATAAATGAAAATCCAAGCTACAGCAGGGGTAGGGGGAGATTTTTGACCAAAATCAATGGTCCAAATTCATCCTTATCAAAGATCAACGGCTAAGATTTAATTAGCCTAAATTAAATAATTTTAAACATAAAAAAATCATGAAAAATAGGGCTGCCATAGGGGGGCTGGAGCTGCTGTAGGGTGGCTGCACATGGCTCCATGCACCTTTTGGAAATTAGAAAAAAATACTTTTATAATTTAATACATCAAGCAAGTGGGGGTAAATTGCAAATATGTGAAAAATGCATGCCTATAAAAGGGGAGCATGGGGTGAACGTCCAAGCACATCCTCCCAGCTTCAAGATTGATCAATTCAAGCCATTCCCACCCCCCAAACACGTTTTGGCCTTGAAAGAAAGAAGGAGAGAAGGTTAGAGAGAGAACGGTCAAGTAGAAGAATAGTTTTTCTACTTCAGGTAAGGGGATTCTTCTCAAATTTGTTTTGGATATTAAGTAAGGTAAAACCATGCTTATATAATGCCTAAGCATGAGAAAATAAGTAAAGTTATAATGATTAATTGGAATTATGCCGAAACATCAAAAATTTGGAGCAAAGATGGAGCATTCGGGAAGATAGCATATGATATGTGTAAATAATGCTCCAAAAATGATAAATGATTATTTGGAATGAATTAATATGATAAATATGATATTGGAATGTTGATATATTAATTTCATGAATTTTGGAATTAAGGATTATGCTTAAATGAATTTATGTTGATTTTTAGTATATGGGAAAAATGATTTATTTAGCCAAGTAAATGATGATAAATTCAAAATGTATGAAATTTTCCATGATATACTAAGCATAAGCTATGTCATGGTATTTTTTATTTTTGAGAAAAATATCAATTTTTGGAACCCATGAACAGTAACCTCAGGTGAACAGTAATCTGTTACAGTAATTTGCTACAGTAACTATGAACAATAAACAGCGTGATTTTGGGAAAAGTTGATATTTATTTGTATATTTGATGAGGATATATGGATGAAATTTTTAAAGAATTTATGGATAAAAATCCATCTAAGGAGGTAATGACCGAGTATATTTATAGGATTAACTTATATAGAAATGAGGTAATGGATGATTATAAAACATGCATGGAAAATAAACTAAGACATGAAATGATATAGATAAAATATCATTTTTCTTGTATAGGAAAAGGAAAGGAAAAGGTGGAGGACACAGACTGAGGAGGTAAGCAAGCAAATTTTTTTTTAAAATGTGATTTTATTGCTTCATTGTAAGCAAGCAAACTTTTTTTAAAAATGTTATTTTATTGCTTCATTGTAAGCAAGCAAACTTTTTTTAAAATGTGATTTTATTGCTTCATTGTAAGCAAGCACAACTTTGAAAATATATTTTATTCTCAAGTATTTATGAAATGTGTTTAAGGGTGGTCATTCCTATGTTTTGAAATGATGAATGTTTATATGTTTTTATAAAAAGTCATGCCGGCATATTGATATCATGTGATGTTCATGGACATGTGCACATGTATAATGTATAATGAAGAGGCTTTGGTGGAGGTAGAAAGCGGATCGGAGGGTCCCCCTTCACTATTGCTGAGTCGTATGGGCTGTGTGCCGACGGCGTCCTCCCCAGAGGTGGAGGCAAAGGAATGTTATGTGTGAATGAATGCATTGAATTTTCATACACGGATTGAAAAGGAAAGCATGGATTTGAAATGATGTTTTTAAGGGATAGTGCAAATAATTCTCTACATGAGAATGACAAGTCACCTGGTGTAAGAGGTATATAATGCCGAAGAAATCAAAAGTCATGCATGTAGGAACCATGTAGGCATCAAGAGGAAGAGAGGTTTCCCTTGATGAGGCGAAGTCGGAGACAGCTGCCGTATTAGACCATGCTATGTGAGATGTTCCCTGGGCTAGCGTACCTGCACACGAAGGTTTATGTCAAGAATGGAACGGAAGCATTTGCACATCCAATGTTTATGAAAAGGTTTCTATGCATTTGATAGTTGATCACTTGGTAAGTGTCTTCTATTGAATGGAAAGAAATGCATTTAAATGAAAGAAAAATACTTGCTTATTGAGTTTTGACTCATGTTTTGTTTTCCCAACCTCAGACATGCGTATGGAAAGCCAAGAGATGAAGGGCATGTGTTGCTAAAGGAAAAGAGGAATCTACAAAGGTTAGTAGATTTTTGTATGTATAGATGCCCTAATGGGATATGATGAAAAAGGACATAGGTTGTATGAAATTATGACGTTATGAATAATATGAGAAGTTGATGATTTATGATGTTATGGATAAGTCCATTATGAATGATGATGAGTATATGTTATATGATGAAAAAGAAATAAATGAAATTTTTTTTTGGACAAGATCCAATTAAGAACCCGCCGCGTGGTCAGGGCAATAATCTCGATTCACACTTACCAATCGACAAGATCTTGGAGTAAGGACTATGGGACGCCTCGGTTCGGGGCGCCACATCAAGACTGGACAATTCTGCTCAAAGAAGATGACAAGATCTATCCTGATTTAACCAGATTATTCTACTATCTTTGGGATCAGGAGTATCTCAAAACCTATGTAAAGGGGGTTGAGATAAATTTGGAAATTGAAAATGGAATCAGCAAGTCCCATGCCCTTAGTCAGATTGCTAACATCTTGGGGGTTACCTAGAGACAATGAACCTATTCTAGAAGGGTTGTCACTTGCATAAATGTACAATCAACTCACAAATAGTAACAAGTACGACCCGGGAATCAAATTTCTACATTATATGGACTTGTCTCCTAGGCTACGGGTCCTCAGGATGCTCATTGCTCACTGTATTTATCCAAAGGGTGGAGGCCGGAATCAGTTGAACCCTCAAGAAGTCGAAATATTATGGAAAATTGTCAACAAGGTGAAAGTTAGCCTCCCAAGATTGCTTCTGGAAGACCTGGAACATAAAAAGGAGAATCCACGAGGTGTATTACCATATGGGACGTGGATCACCAAAACCCTGTCATATTTTGATGTAGACCTGTAAGGAGAACCATTTGAGATTCTAAAACTAATGAATGCCATCAACCAGGCCTCCTGATTCGTATGAAGATAAATCTGGAGGAGTTTAGGGCCGAGTGGATATAAGAGAGGATGGGAAATGCAGAACAGCCCAAAGCCGAGCGTGATCATCCTGAGGGGGAGGAGATCCACATCACACAGCAATTCCTTCTCCACTTCCTGCGCCTACAGCCCCGCATCACCTCAGTCCCACAGGTCCTGCTCCCTTCATGAATCACAGGCTCCAGGTCACCACGCTAGATCCCTGATAGATCCGCTTCCTCCCATGCCATTCTAGAGTATCTCAGTCAGATGGAGGATCGGGTCACACAGCAGTTGGAGTCCATTCACACGGCACTAATGGAAATGCATGGTCGCCAGGATAAGATGGATCGGGAGTTAAGGGCCATCAAGTATAGATTAGCCTCGAGAAGTAGTCGTGGTTGTCTTATCCCAAGCCTCCCCTATTTTGATCCGTATTGGGGTGAGTCTGTGAGAGCCGAACCCACCATTCAGGCTCCCTCGTCTCCATTTTCATCGACCTTCACCCGACCCATTCCACCTATCTACCCAACCACCTACCCTATTACCGCATTCCAATTTCACAAATCTCGTTTTCCTTATATTCCCTTTTGATACATTGACAAAAATGGGGAGAGAGATTTGAGATTAGGGTTTAGGTTTTAAAATTTTTTGGGATTGGGTAACATGTATGTCATTTTCTTTTTTAACTCTTCTTATATGAAATGATTGTATGAATGACAGAGATTGTATGATTGGTATGAAATTGTTTGAGAATGAAATGACTTTGTTCTCTTTATGTGCAAATTATTGATTTGGAATGAATATGATCACATGAATGCAATGATATGAAAATCTTGAGAAATCAAAACTACATAACTATTCTAAATGCCAAAACAAAATATGACATATCATTTATGGAAGAAAATGAAATGTATATCTCAAATTAGTTTTGTCAATCATCAAAAAGGGGGAGATTGTTTAAATTCAAGGCAAATTAAGCATAATCCATGTTTTGATGATTAACAACTCAATTTGAGAATTAATTAAGCACTAATGATATTGCTAAGTGTTTCAAGGGTAAAAAATTCAAGATTCAAAAGATAATAGGCCAAGTCGCAGTCTCAAGTCGACTCAGCCATCGACTTAGGTCAAGTCGATTGCCAAGTCGACTTCAGAATCGACTTCAAGTGCATTAAATATGTCAGAGTTGAAATTGGGACTCGGAGACAGGTGAAGTCACAGTCGAAGTCGACTCTGCTTACGACTTAGGTGAAGTTGCAAACCCAAGTCGACTCCAAATGCGACTTGGGTATAGCCTTGCTAAAGACTTCAAGTTCTCATAGTCAAGTCGACTCCAGCCTATGACTTAAGTGAAGTCGCATCTCAAGTCGACCCGAGCGTGCGACTTAGGTAAAGTCGAAATCCAAGTTGGCCCAAGCAAGCGACTCAAGTACATGGCCACTTCATATTACTTCAAAGATGTATTATTATTGAATAACAACAAAATCAAGAAGAACAATCATAATGAATCAAGGCCACAAGGAAGATCTTCTCAAGAGTAGAGTATATTACTTAGTTTTTGAGCAAAACAATGCATACCAAGGACATTTAATGAAGAACAAGAGAAGAAAAGGAAATACACAACATTAAGATCACTTTCAAGACCTCAAAGTTCCAAGATAATCAAATGGTTGGTGAAGTCATCCCGAAGTCGACTCCACCTGCGACTTGGGTCAATTTCGAGACCAAGTCGACCTGAAGCTGGAACTTGGAAGTGGAAGCTGAAGACTGAAGTCGCACCCAAAGTTGACTCCACCATGCGACTTGGTCGAAGTCGCATGACAAGTCGACTCTAAACGCGACTTGGTTCACATCGGTCGGAAAAATTCGAACGTTGGCGCATTTAATGTGCGCCACCTACCACCAAACGTTTGAATTTACTTCCCATTATTTAAGGAGCTTCAAGGGAACGTGAATGTGGTTAGAGAAACATTGAATGTGCTCATCTTCTAGTCTCCTTTGCATTTAAGTGTTCCACAAAGAGTTTAAAGAAGAACTGTGCTTATAAACTGCTAAAAGCCGCCTTGCTCAATCATCTACTGCTTTTACAAGTTCTTCTAAGTGCTGAAAACTGCTTACATGAATCTGTAAAATGTAGATCTTTCTTTTGTTGATTATTTATTTTTTCCACTTGGTTTGATATTGGAAATCGAAACCAAGTGAAGGCAAAGTAGTGTTGTGACTGGAGTGAGACTCGTCATCTACTTATGCTGAATTTATACAAGCCCCCTAGAGCTAGAATCTAGAAGAGAGTTGTTGTTCTAGCAGTATTGAAATACAATAGTGGAACCCAAGCCACAACGGGTGTGTGCTTGGGAGAGTAGAGTAAGGAAGGTTACCCGAACCACTATAAATCTTTCTCTTGAAGTAGCTTGATTGTTTGTATTTTATTGCTTTATTTCTCTCCATCTTTTTGTTTGTTTCACTGAGGGGATTAATTCCAGAAAAGGGAAAAATATTCTGTTTAAGCAAAGAATTTTAGAATACCCAATTCACCCCTCCCCTCTTGTGTAATTGCCATAAACTTGAGACCAACATTTACCATGAGCATGATGCATATGGCATGAGTGATCCGTATGCAAGGTTTGCATCAGGTTGTCCATGACCCTTTATTGACATAAGGATAGGGTTGTTCATGACCCTTGATGGATATGAGGTTGGTTTGCTTCACATGTGTGGGGCTAGTGAGAGCCTAGTATTTACATTGCATGTAGTGGCATAACTTACATGATTGGTTTAGCATGAATTTATCATTGATTTTATCGACTGCACCTACTTACTCAATTGGCCCAACTCATGTGTTCGTTTTCAGTATTTTAGTGAGAAGGGCATTGCAAGTACCTAGTTATGAGTCTGAGCTAAGTTACTTTGATTCCAAATTGAGGTAGTTTGTGTTAAGTGTAAGTTGTATAGTTTTAGATTGTAGTATTTGAGATTGATTTATATGTGAGATATACATATGCATATATTATATGATTAGTAATGAGTCGTATATTATATATTAAGATGTGTTTCATGAATATATAACCTGTTGGCACCTTATTAATGTATTTCAGAATTATAAACATGTATTTTACTTCCCTTAAGATGCAAATGGTGGAAATAATTGTAGTTTAATTAGTTTTGCTGGGTTATGTCTAATTAATGATTAGTTGTGGATATCTAGGGTCATCACAGGTGAATTTTTATACACATGAGATCCTTTACTTTCAGAATTATGGTATATTTTGGGGAGATACTGTTGGATCTCTGTCGTAGCAACTGTCAGTCTAGGACAGTGGCTGATGAGGTGCTACAGAAGGGGATAGTACTCTTGGAGAAAATTTTAATTGATTAAGTGGTATGAATAGAAAACTTAGTGATAAGTCAGTAATTGGGCCCAACTCTTGTTTGGGCCCAGCCTATGTTAGCAAAAGCCTTCATAAGAGAAGGGCACATGCACGACCTCCCTCCATTCCTTTCTCTTCTCATTTCTACTCCTCCCTTCCTTTCGCTCTTATTCGACCCTAAACCTTCCAAAAATCTATCTAAACTGTCTCAAAAATCATTGATGTGCATAAAAAAAGCTAGAAAATCCCAGAAGTTCTAGTTTAGAGTTGTTGATTTTGGGTGAATCATGATCTATGTAAGTAGATTTTTTTTTCTCAATTAGTGGTGGAACCTTATCTTAAACGTGATATAAAACTGGTGGAAAAAGGGTAACATCCAACAACTTTGTGGCTTGGGGCATTTTAGAATTATCGACGACTTAAGGTTCGTAGGATCCATGGGAAATTAGATAATATTGAGAAATTATTGTGACAGATGGAAGATTAGCAATTTTTCCTTACTAGAATGTGATATTGCTGAAGTGGGTTGAACTAGTAGGATGATCTGGAGGTTTTCATTTTAACGTCTATAATGTGTTTGATGAAATGCTTATGTGACAATTGATATGCTAAATTTGTAGTTCACATTGTTGAATTTGCTGATACTGTGTGCGTGATTTGTAGCACTTGTTATTGTATATATTGGATGATTCACTATTTGAGATAAGCGACAATAATTGACAGTTCAATGCATGAATATGATCATGGGTATACTGCATCACATGACTTTTAATGCAATCAGATATATGAATGAGTTGTGTGGTTATATAGGGTTGTTCATGACCTTTGATTTACATGAGAAAAAAGGATTATTCATGGCCCTTGGTTGACATTAGAAGAGAGTTATGCATGGCCCATTAAAGACACGGTTATATGCATATGTTCTTGGGTGTGGGTGTTGGTCTTATATGTCTTGCATAGTCATTTAAGAATCCTCTTACTATATCACTATCATGACATGTGCATAAGAGTCTTATTTATATCCATTTTATGCTAACTGATGTCTACTTACTGAGTTGCTAAAGTCACGTGATTTATTATTTTGCCTTTAGATTGTAGGTTATGCGAGGCACCTCAAGATGAAGCTGAAGAAGAATATAATCCTAGAGACATAACTCAATAGAATAGGGCTTATTTCTTATTATTTTGAAACTTTTGCTTCTATAGATATTAGTAAATGTAGACATTTACTTAGTTAGCCAAACTACGTTAATCCTGTTATATTTATGCATTCTGAACTCGATTATAATTTATGCGAATATATAAGTCTTTTGGGATGTCTTATGATGTAATGATGATGTATGAGATCTTTTTAACTATATAGATGTATTTATGATGTGAGAATGTGAATATATGAATGTAGAGCTAAATTTTATATTTTAGAATGGATCCAAGATGTTTATGAATAACAAGTCTTGTATTCCACACCACCTCTTATAGTTTATAGAGAGATGCTACCAAAAATTTTTTAGGTCATGTGGTACTTGTTGACTAGTTATTGAAGATGTCTAGGTAATGAAGTATCACATTAGTGGTCAAAATGATCACATATATATACTCGGCGGGATCTTTACTTGTGTAAATGGCCCACATGATTAGTTCCAAAAATCAAGTGGTCCACAAAAGTTGAGCACTTCATTGTCTTTTAATACTTGAGCTTTCTTTTTGTTACTAAGATTAATGGGAGGAAAATCATTTAATGTTTAATCCAAGTGGTACTCATTATTCTGTTTACTTTAAGAGTCAATTTCATACACAATCATCCATAAATAGGCCAATCTATGGGTGATAAAAAATGCTATTAAAAATTTAAAATTTTTTATACTAATGTAGGCTTCATTTAGATATTTCCGCTTAAGTTTCTTTGGAGCATGTATGATGTATCATGCCCATTTTATGTATTTTCAAAAAGTCAAATAAAATCCCAAACAAATTTAAAAACTGTCAAAAGAAAAAATCTAGGTGAGCTTTCATATGTATACATAATCAAACAAATTAAAAAATATTTTTTGATAGCCTATAAATTGCCCAATTTAATAGTGGCCATATGGAATTTGTGCAACTTACTTAAACAACTTTACCCTTTTCTTATCAAGTTTCGCTCCATGTATCCGAATGTATTGAAATGTTAATGCACTTAGGTGCAAAATTAGTTTTTAATATTTTTTTTAAAAATTAAAAATATTAATATAAATATATTTAACTTACTTATTAAGTTTTACCATTTTTGAATAAATTAACTTCTTTACTTTTTGTCTTAAAAACAAACCTAAGAAACAAGGAGGATAAAAGGAGGAGTGTAGCACCCCAGCCCGAGCGTCACAACATTAGCCTTACTTCGGGACCGTTATTGATTGGTAAATGTGATCATGATTGTTGCCCTGTCACATGACGGGTTTTATTGGATATTTATCAACTTAGTCCTAACTCTTTAGAAGTTAAATCATTCCACACATTTCAATTTCCATCAAATGCCCTTTTAGGTCATTATATCATTTGAGAAATACATATGATATCTCATAAAATTCATACTTATTCATAACATAATAATTCATGCCTTAGCATTTGTCCATAAAATTTTTTTGCCATCCATAGTCACAGAACATAACATGAGTCTTATACAACATTAAGACAAATATTTAATGTCATCATACAACCATTCAATCCATCAATTCATACACAGGTAATTCATAAAAATTCATTTATCCTTGAAGCTCCACCTGTGCTCCTTGCTTGGTGCTTCCTTTCACCTGTTGACAACTCCAAAAAATGTGAGTTATCATGGCCCGTTTCAGACTAGTTTTGTATGTTAGTCTAAGAGAATGTGGTTAGTTTGCACCAATTTAGCTTAGTTTTCACTCACTTTGCATTTTAGGAGCATAATGTAGTTTTTATGCATTTTTAGTATAAAATAAGCACTTATAATTCATCTATTTAGTTTTAGTTGATTTTGCAAGAAGGACGGGCAACTTTCCACGCACGAGTGAGTCGGGATGAAGAACCGAGCAAAGGAAGAAGCAAGTAGGCTGGCGCCCAGGCGCCGATCAGTGGTGCCTAGGCGCCAACCTACAGCCTTAGAAGAATACTCCAACATCCCCACGATGAAAAGCTTCCAGGGACTTGGGTCGCCTAGGCGCTACTTCACTGCCATTCAGAAATATGTCGGAAGCTTTTGAGTCAATTAGCCTCCAGAGAGTTGGTGCCTAGGCACCGAACTGTGGGGCCTAGGAGCCACGGCGACCCTGCACATGTGTGTCTCTGAACGTGTTTCAAACGGACTCATGGAGATTTAAATACCTGCTTAGGGTTCGTGAGTGAGACAGACAGAAACGGACGGAGAGAGAGTCATGGCTGCTGTGGAGAAAAGGGAGGAAACAAAAGCTTCAAGGAAGGAGAGAAGAGCAAGTGGAAATCCAAGCTATCACTGAGAATCCATTTAGTTTCATCTCCTCTTCTCATCTATCTCTTCCTATTTGTTATTCTCCTTGCTTGGGATGATTGTAACTTGATTTTAATGAGAATTAAAGTCATGTTTATGGGCTGAACCTTCTTATGGTGGGATATATGTAGGAGTTGGTCTCATAGCTTATGATATTTGGTTTTCTTATGCTTGAATTGATAATACTGTTGTGTTGTGACTTGTGTTACTTGAGATTACCCTTATATATCATTCTTAATGAGTTTACAAGCTTTGCAACGTTGTGGATTGATCGAATATTCAGATTGATGCTTGGAAAAGTGGGATTTGAATAAGATCCATATATAAGGCATAGGTTTTCCAGCTCTTGTTTGTGTTGGATGTTAATATGGATAAAAATATACCTATTAACCCTGTGTAATCTTGATTAGGTTATGTGGTTATCAATCTTGTTTTACTTGTGTGCATGGGAACATAGCACATAGCTAAAACTTGGTTAGGTTTGTATGTGTTGGAAGACATATATGAATATGAATGAACCTAGATTAGTAATCTCTGCACAACAAACTTAAATGGGACCAAATAACATAACTATGATTCAATGAATTCATATTCCTACCTATCTTAATGATCTCAAGGCATTCTTAGCAATATCTACTCCACTTTGGTCATTTACTGTTTTGCTTAGTCTAGTTTAATTCAATTCTCTAAAACCAAATCTCATTCCCTTTACCAATTCACTTAGACAATTGAGATTTAAGATGCTGATTTGTTTAACACAATCATCATGGGAACGATACTCTACTCACTCTTTATTACTTGATCGGCACGTATACTTGTGTTAAAATGAGCATTTTAATTAGATATATACGCAGCTCGTCAAGTTTTTGGCGCCGTTGCCAGGGATTGGTTCAAACTTAGTACCTGACGATTTCAATTGTCTTCTGTGAATGTGTATATATTATACATAGTTTTTTCTTTTCTTTCTTTGTTTTTAACAAAATTTTATTTCAAGGATCTTTTTAATACAATTTTCAATGGCTTCAAATGCTTACCACTGGCTAAATGCAGAATTTTCAAAACCAAGTACAATGGGTTTCCATGAGTATGACAATAAATGGGCACCTCCAGCTCAATTTGCAAGTGTTGACAATCAAATGTAGGATATGGATAATTTTTATTCAACTTACTGCGACTTGTGTGGAGGCGAGGGACATTTATTAAATCAATGCGTGTATTACTCAGCATCCATGGGCCATCTTGATCATTCAAATGATGTACAGGACAACTATAGAAACCCTCAATCAGAAAATATGATGCCGATTGGATTTCAAGTATGTCAAGTAGGGGAGCCATCACCACCTGAAAGTAGGTCATCGTTGGAGGACATGTTCATGCAATATATGAAGAGCCAAATGGAGTTTAACATGAACATGCAAAAGTAGGTGGAGCAGTTGGCTACTGTAATCCAAAGTAGGCATCAAGAGTCTTGTTCAACTGATATTGAGGAGGACTCAAAGGAAATTGCGTTGAGTGAAGCCTACAAAGTCACTACAAGCATCAAAGAAGATATATCTATTTGGGCAACAGAACAATTTGCCCCTCAATTCGTGCTTGAACAATTGACCGAGCCAATGGAAAGCCAGGAATTGGAAGAAGAAATTGATGAAGAAATAGAGGTTGATATAGTGGAGAAAATTAAAAATTATCATATCAACATGCTTCTACTTTGTCTTCCACAAATTCAGGTGCAACATCACTTAGATGATCAATGCATAGCCTTGGAAAGCAGCATTTTTGTGGCGCCCCGAACCGAGACGTCACTTCCTTACCTCAAGACCTTACTTTGGGATCTTGTCGATTGGTAAATGTGACTCAGGATTGTTGCCCTGATCACGCGGCGGGTTCTTAATTGGATCTCGTCCAATTTTTTTCTTTCTTTTTCTTTTCTTTCATCACATAAATATATATTCATCATCATTCATAATAGACTTATCTATATCATCATAAATCATCAACTTCTCATATTATTTATAATTTCATAATTTCATACAACCTATGTCCTTTTTCATCATATTCCATTAGGGCATCTAGTCATACAAAAATCTACTAACCTTTGTAGATTTCTCTTTTCCTTTAGCAACACATGCCCTTCATCTCTTGGCTTTCCCTACACCTGTCTGAGGTTGAAAAAACAAAACATGAGTCGAAACTCAATAAGGAAGCATTTTTCTTTCATTTAAATGCATTTCTCTCCATTCGATAAAAAACACTTACCAAGTGATCAATTACCAATGGAATAAAAACCTTTTCATAAAAATTATGTCATAAATATTAGACGTGCAAATGCTTCCTTTTCATTCCTGACATAAACCTTCGTGTGTGGGTACGCTAGCCTGGGAAACATCTCACATAGCATGGTCCATTACGCCGGCTTCTTCGACCAGGCCTCATCAAGGGGACCTCGCGTCCTTTACCCTGATTAGCCTACCTGGTCTCCTACATGCATGACTTTTGATTTTCCCGGCATTATATACCTCTTACACCAGGTAACTTGTCATTCTCATGTAGAGAATTATTTGCACCATCCATTTAAAACATCATTTCAAATCCATGCTTTCCTTTTCAATCCATGTATGAAAATGCAATGCATTCATTCACACATAACATTTCTTTGCCTCCACCTCTTGGGAAGACGCCGCCGGCACACAGCCCATACAACTCGGCAATAGTGAAGGGGGACCCTCTGATCCGCTTTCTACCTCCACCAAAGTCTCTTCATTATGCATCATACATGTGCACATGTCCATAAACATCACATGATATCAATATGCCGACATGACTTTTCACAAAAACTCATAAACATTCATCATTTCAAAACATTATAGGAATGACCACCCTTAAACACATTTCATAAATACTTGAGAATAAAACACATTTTCAAAAGGGTTTGCTTGCTTACCTTCTCAGTCCGTGTCCTCAACCTTCTCCTTTTCTCTTCCTATACAAGGAAATTGGATATTTTATCCATCTATTCCACGTCTTAGATTATTTTCCATGCATGCTTTATGATCACATATTATGTGGTGCCCCCAAACCGAGACATCACTTCCTTACCTCAAGATCCTATCGATTGGTAAATATGAATCAGGATTGTTGCCCTGATCACACGGCGGGTTCTTAATTGGAATACGTCCAAAAAATAAAATTTATTTATTCATCTGTCATCATTCATAACTTGACATGACAATCATCGCACATTGTGACATTTCACTTGTAATAGAATTTATCATTTCATTCATAGCATCCTTTCATGCCTGTCATTATTCACTCAATCATTGTACACATCATACTTGCATACATTTAGTCATTGACTCACATGGAACTTAGAATTCTAACTAAGTTCATATACACAATTAGCTTACCTTAGCATACTCATGCTTTTCCATTTCTCATAGCCTTCAAGGCTATCATCACGTACCTTCCTCCACGTCTTAGGTTCGCAACCTTCTGAGTTTCCTCGGTACCTGTCTAAGGGTTGGGAAAACAAAATGTGAGTGACAACTCAGTAAGCAAGCATTTTATATTTAGGGCAAGGCTTCCTTGAAAACCTTTTTCATAAACATCGGGAAAATCTTTTTTCCTGAGGACATGTATATGTCCTGAAATATCATCATGAAATCTTTTTCATTAAGCATTCATTCATAAAACCGGTTACAAGCCATGTGTAGGCCTGTTAAGGCAAAACATACACGTTTTACCTTCTCTAATGGAATCCCTTTAATTCTTATATGAACATTAATGTTCATAGAAATTACATGAAATCATCGTTTGCCAGTGGACATTTTACGTCTAAAATATTTTTCTTATAAATCCTTAGGCAAAGGAGACATCTCATGTCTCAAAACATCATTAACATAAACCATCATAAAATCATTTTCATAATCCCCGTCTTGGGGCTTGTTTATAGCAAACAATGAAACCAAAATACGTAAATCATTTTCATAAATACATTTGCATAAACACATTTCCTTTAATTCTTGTTATTTACACTTTTGTGTAAAACACCCTTTCTTTTAGAGTAACTTATGCATATTAGCTCATAAGAATCCAATTTAGGATAACTTGTTGTATAGATGCTTTTATATCCCAATATTTGGGCTTTTGAAAAGTAAAATATATGCAAATGCATTTCTCTCTATCCAGTAGTGACACTTAGCAAGTGATCATGCTACCTTTTGGAAGAGAATCCTTAACAATAAACTAGCCCAGCGGCTGTTTATATATTCTACTCCCATCTCAGGAGGGCGCCGCTGGCACTCCTGCCCTCCCTTAGCGACTTGGCCTTATGTAGAGTGGGCCCCGGTCATCCCAACCGTGCTCTACAACTTCCCTATTATTTGTACTGGTGCACCGTATATTATTATGACGGACCACAGTCCGTTTTGTTTGAAGAACCACAGACCGCAGCCCATGTCCTTTTAAACCGGGATCATAGACCGAAGTCTATATTTAAGAATAATTTTCAAAAACACATCACAGACAGCAGTCTGTGTTAACTTGTAAGCGAGCGCGCCCACTTTAACAAGTTGTTATTTGAAATCTAGTTTTAGGATGACCTTCCTTAAGTTCCTTTAGAAACGTTTTGAGTAAAATATTTTGATAAACATTTGAAATGTTTGAGAAACAATACATCTTAAAATCCTTTTAATAAAAGAATTTCAAATCCTTTGGATTTCCATAAATAAATCATATTTTTCTCTAACATTTGCTTGGTTTCCATTTCAGGACTTTTTGTTTACAAAAGTTATGCAATTATGCTATCCCCTTGTCGATAACTTAAAAATTTAATAATTGTCCACATATCAATCATTTTTACATAAAAGGAAATTGCACAGTCTTTTGCATGTTATTAAGCAATCTGAAATCAAACCATTTTATGAAATCAATCATAGGAGGTTGGTCATCCATAAATCCCTTTTTAACACATCCGTATAAACATTTTTAACATAGATTTCCTTGTCTAAAGGAAATCAAAACTTTTCGAACATCATTTCAATACATATGGACTATGTCCAAAACATCATTTATTATTTAATTATCTAGACCTAGCAAAACAAATCTTTTTCATCATTGTTTATCACAAGTTATTGTAGAAATAACTCAAAACTCATTTACAAATAATATTTTGTGAAAAAGGGTAAAATTCTCTTTTTCTTATAAAATTTTGTTGAACAACATCATATAGAACTTGCTTGCTTAAAAGCAAATCCTTAAAACCATCGGTATGTAACATGAAATCCTTAGAAAACATTAGCATGGAGAACTTGCTTACTCATATGTAAAATTTCTCAATTCCATTAACATGAAGCATTCCCATCCTTGGCAACACTTAGGATAAATTATTTATCTTAAGAAGTGTCGCTTGCTTCCCATGAAGCAAACCTTAAGACTTTTCATTAAAGTCATCATTTTTTCAAAACTTATGGCTTTGCATTAAAGCCGTCATATTCAAAACTTGTGCTTGCCCATTCGTTAAAACATAAACATAGACATTTCAAACACAAACATAAACGTTTCAATCATATCAATCCCATAGAAAGAAAATGACATTTTAGAAAGTTCGCTTGCTTACCTGAGATCGCTATAATCCCTTTTTCCTTCCATTATTTTCCTTGCCTACATGAAAATAATATGATCTTTTTTCATATATTTCTTTTCCTTGCATTCCATTTAGTTTTTCAACCCATTTTATTCACATATATCATTTATTCGACTTCTCAAGTCACTATGCATACATTTAGCATATATGTGCATATTTTTACACATTCCATCGGTTAATCACATAACATATATAACCCCATAATTAGGGTATCCATTCAACCATACAAAATCCATCCATTAACTATCATACATAGGTTCATTAACCTTCATTTACCATTTTTCACTCCTTTTACAAACTTCACACATCGGTGCCCGTTTTAAGCACACGTTATCGCCTTAAGCTTTATTACACAGTCCCAAAATTGGGAATTAACATCATATAATTCAAAAAAGTTATGTAATCATGAAATTCATCATATTTTCATGCATTTTCGCACAAAACCATATTCTATACGTCATTCATCACTTATGCAAGTATATTGCTTCACATATGCCCATTTAGCAACATATACATAAGAAGTTTCATAAAATTTTCTAAGGTAGAGGTTTAATCCATATTTCAGTGGGTTAATTACCCTTAATTACCACTGCATTTACGGTATTTTTTATGGGGTTTAAATCCACTTTCCATAGGTTTCCAAAACAGCTAGTTTGGAACCCGTTTTCACCCGTTTAACGTGTCTTTTGACACATAACCTTAAGCAGTTATATTATTCCGAAATTTCAGCATATAATCCCACTTTTCTTAATCCATATTTAATAATTTAACACATATATCAATTTAGATTATTTCTACGTAGGTTTCATATTTCTTTTTGATTTTTCCTCAAACTATCTACATATGCTGAAATCGGGCGTACTGAAATTTCAAAATCTTGAATTAATATCAAATCAAGTATTTTTTGTCTGAAATTTCTACCATACCTTAATAACTACATTAATTAAAAAAATAAATATTTCCAGAATAAAAAATTAAGTATTTATATTTATTTTGGCATTTTTACCTTGCTGGACAGCAGCATCCATTTTCAGTCAGCCTTAATCACGTAAATTATTTTGTATATTTATACCCATAAAAACCTAATTTTTAATTTTTTATTGTGATCATAATTATAGTTTATACATCCTATAAAAGTTTTAGACTTAAATACTTTGTAAAAATATTATTAAAAATACTTTTCTACAGCTGATCCTGTCACCTATTTTACCCTGTTTAGGTGAATTTTCTCGGATTTTTAATTTGCAAATTAATTATCCTTTTAAGCTGAAAATTGGGTCGTTTATTAATAACTCCATAATTATTCTTCTCAAAAACTTTTATTCTAAAATTAATCCATTTACTTTTCGGTCCATAATTTAATTTATAACATCATATATCATTCAAAACTTCACTTTTCATCATCTAAATCATGGAATTTCATACATGCAAGCTAATACCCATTCCATATTCATTCAAAAGCATATTGAATTATCACTTTAAAGATTCTTTAAGCATCCATTCCATATCCAAAATTTTAGGGTTTCAAACCCAAAATGAAAAGCTCAATCAACCCATATACTTACTTGGTTAATGGAGATCAAACCCTCATCACTTGGAGATGATTTTCCTCCTCAAATTCCCCTTCTTTTTCCCTTGCTTTTCCCTTGGTTTTTCTCTTCTTCTTGGCTGGGCATGGCTTGACGTGAGGGCTGCTGTCCTTTGGGTGCAAGTTTCAGCACTTGGAAAAAATCTCTAAGCTTCCAACACATGTGAACGTGCTTGCCTTGTGGAGCTGGAATTTCCAGCAGTGGGCCCCACTTTCTGGGGCATTTTCCACAGCCACTTAATTACATGCTTATCCCCTTGATGTTCTGGATAATTATTAGCCATATAAATTCATTTTTTACTATTTTTAAAAGTCCAAAAATCTGTATACATCACCATTGTCCAGCTGCTCCCCATTACACGTCACTTGCTGCTACCCATTTTCTGATTTTTCCACCATTTTTAATAACGCAATTTTAGGGGTAAATTATACACTTAATTAACCCTTAATTCATGTATTAATTTGGTGTAAATAATTTTAACAAAAATTGCAGCAACTTAGCATATCATTGCACGTTTTCCATCCCTATATGTTGTCCACGTTTCAGCTTCATGCATCTGCATTTTATTATTTTTTTATTGTTGCAAATCTTCATAATTGCATGAACATTTATGTACCTGCATCTCAGCAACATATATGCATATTTTAAAAATTAAAAAATCAAAAATATGCATCAAAGGCAGCCCCTTGGACGTCCCTTGTTGCCACACCACCTATGCTAGGTTGTTTGCTTTGTAGCTCCATCATCATATGCATTTAATGGCTGGATAATTCTCATATTTTTGTATTTCAAATAAATACACAAAATACCCTAGAAATGACCTGCAATTGCCACCTCAATTCCCATTAATTTCAAGCCATTATGCTTTGTACTCTAGCATTAATGAAAAGGTACTTTTGAAGTGCATTAGTCAACGATGCTCACCTTTTTCAATACAGGTATTTTTCCAAAATTTCATGCTTAATCTAAGCCATCCAAAATAAATATTTCATAATTTCATTCAACTGTTTCAAATTTCATCTCAATCCGAGTTTCCTAGCTCCCGTTATAACCGTTTAAAGTTAACGGTTGAAATTGAAATATCATCAATAAATCATAACTCTAATTTAATCAAGGATTTTCATAATCCAATAATTCCATGATACCAAGTCCAACATCATCAACTTCCATTTCAAATTTCACTTGAATCCGCCTTACAGGCGTTGAGTTATGAATTTTCTAGTATTTTCCAACATAATTCCACAATTTCCATTTTAATCTCCATTAATGAAATCATGGAAATTAAACTAAACATTCATGTCACATTAGCATGTTTTAATCCTCATTATGCCCCTTTAGTCACTTTGACTCATATTGGGCTCCGGCGATTAAATTTTTAATCACCCTTCTTAATTAAACCCTAGTTGCAAAATATCATAAAATCCTAAAATCATCCAAAATTTCCATTTAATCATATATAAGTCACATGTACATGTTAAATGCATACATTGAATCTTACTTATGTTGGGGTTTCACATATTGCCTCATTTTTATAGAGGTTATCCCTTTATAAATACTTAGTCATTACCCCCTTATATGGATTTTTATCCATAAATCCTTAAAAATTAAATCCATACATCGTTATAAAAATAAATTTTAATTTTTCCCAAAATCATGTTGTTCACTGTTCATAGTTACTGTTCACGTACTGTAGCAGGTTACTATTCATTTGAGATTATTGTTTACAGCGTGTTGGTTACTGTTCATAGGTTTCAAAAATTGATATTTTTTCTAAAAACAAAAAATATCATGACACAGCTCTCAGTTTGTGGCACCCCAAACCGAGACGTCACTTTCTTACCTCAAGACCTTATTAATCGGTAAATCTAAATCAGGATTGTTGCCCCAATCACACGGCGGGTTCTTAATTGGATCTCGTCTAATTTTTTTTTCGTTTCTTCATTCATTGTCATTTCATTTATAACATAAGCAATGGTACACTTGTATTCACTTGTACAAATCCTTTATAACTTCTCAACATACACTCATACATTAAAGGTCCTCTTAACCTAAGCATGGCATTTCCATTGCATATATACATATATTCAATCATTGAATCATATAGAACTTAAAATTCTAATTAAGTTCACATACACATTAGCATACATTAGCAGATTCATGCTTTCCCATTCCTTATAGCCTACCTGGCCATCGTCTCGTGCCTTACTTCATTGTTTAGATTTTCATCTCCTTGAGTTTCCCGGTACCTGTCTAAGGTTTGGAAAAACAAAACGTGAATGACAACTCAGTAAGCAAGCATTTTATCTTTTAGGACAAGACTTCCTTGAAAATCATTTCATTAAACATCTTGAACACCTTTTTCTTGAGGACATTTATATGTCCTTGTTCCGGCCTCGTGAGAAAAATATATCATAACTTGGTTAAAGATAAAATTGTTTTCCCTGCGGCTTTGAGAATAAATGCTTAATTAA
Source organism: Annona cherimola (assembly GCA_030490835.1). NCBI lineage: Eukaryota > Viridiplantae > Streptophyta > Magnoliopsida > Magnoliales > Annonaceae > Annona > Annona cherimola. Next base: position 49,010,276 of record CM059972.1, read on the forward strand.
TTTCCAGCAAAATTTTAAAGCATCCAATTCTTTAACCGAGTCCGAAAAATACATCACAGAAATATTTTGCATTGTGTTCCACATTCTGATTTTACATCTCTAACGAGAAAACCCTTGATTAAAAGAGCTGAATACAATGGTCCATAAAAAAAATGCTTAACAATAATGAAGTGTGTAGAAGATCCTTCTACGTCTTTACAAGTGCACGAAAAATCGTGTCTAACAAAAATATAAAGATAAATGAGTACACTTCGCCCCGCGCCGTGACTCGAATATGAGGTATATGACGCCACGCGCCATATCTTAAATATGAAGTTCATGACGCCACGCGCCATGACTTAAACGTGAGGTACATGACGCCGCGCGCCATGTCTTAAATGTGAGTTTACGCTTAGCCCGTCGACCAGCGATGACTCGGTTCTGGGAACTAGTGAGGGGCCCGTCGGCTACACTAGTGACCCTACACAGCAAACTAAGTGCACTTCTTAGCTTCTGGATTTACACAGCAGACCAGCGTGTCCCGCTTTCAGCTTCTGTATTTATACAAGAAACCAGCGTCTCCCGCATTCAGCCTCTGGATTGAACAATTGGGTGATTTTACCAAGAAATGGATTCAACCGGATTTTAAAAGTATGTTTGGGTCATTTTTGACCAATTAAAAAGGTTTGGGCTCAACTGGGCTTGTTGACAAGAGTTTGGGCCATCTTGGGCTTTTTGGAGAGTTTTGGGCCATCTTGGGCTTTTTGGAGAGCTTTGGGCCATCTTGGGCTTTTTGGAGAGTTTTGAGTCATCTTGGGCTTTTTGGAGGGTTTTGGGCCATCTTGGGATTTTTTTTGGAGAGTTTTGGGCCATCTTGGGCTTTTCGGAGAGCTTTGGGCCATCTTGGGCTTTTTGGAGAGTTTTAAGCCATTTTGGGCTTTTTAGAGGGTTTTGAGCCATCTTGGGCTTTTTGGAGAGTTTTGAGCCATCTTGGGCTTTTTGGAGAGTTTTGAGCCATCTTGGACTATTTGGAGAGTTTTGAGCCATCTTGGGCTTTTTGGAGGATCTTGAGCCATCTTGGGCTCTTCGGAGAGCTTTGGGCCATTTTGGGCTTGCTCGGATATTAAGGCTCGGATTGAGCGAAGAGGTCATATATGTATATATATATATATATATATATTCTTTTTTTTTGTATATATATATAATAGAAAGGTACTTAGCCCTGCGCATCAACTTAATCCACTGTTTGTGGAGTATCTACTCAGGCAAAAGTATATGAAAATTCTTTTTTATAATATATATATTTTTTCTTTAAAGTCTAAAAATATATATATATTCTTTGGGGCCCATGGGGTAAATACATATATTTTTTTGAAGCCCCGCGGGACAAAATATTCATTTTTGGAGAATCGCGGGGTATTTATATAATCTTAGAAATCAAAATCTCAATTTTTGGACGCCTTTGAATATATATGTGTATTTTGATATATTTTTATATATAGAAAATACTTATATATTTATTTTTATTTCTTAAGGAGAAAATATACTTAACCCGTGTGTCAATTCAACCCGCCAGTCGGGGAGTATCCACGTTGGGAAAAGTAGTTTTTGAAAATAATATATATGTATATATAGATATATATATATAATATACACATATATAGTTTTATTTTATTTTTAAAAGAGAAAATATACTTAACCCGTGTGTCGATTCAACCCGCCAGTCGGGGAGTATCTACGTTGGGATAAGTAGTTTTTGAAAATAATATATATATGTATATATAGATATATATATGTAATATACACATATATATTTTTATTTTATTTTTAAAAGAGAAAATATACTTAACCCGTGTGTCAATTCAACCCGTCAGTCGGGGAGTATCCACGTTGGGAAAAGTAGTTTTCGAAAATAATATATATATATATATATATTTATATATATATAATATACACATATATATTTTAACGGAGAAAATATACTTAACTCGTGTGTCAATTCAACCCGCCAGTCGGGGAGTATCCACGTTGGGAAAAGTAGTTTTTGAAAATAATATATATATGTATATATATATAATATACACATATATATTTTAACGGAGAAAATATACTTAACCCGTGTGTCAATTCAACCCGCCAGTCGGGGAGTATCCACGTTGGGAAAAGTAGTTTTTGAAAATAATATATATATATATATATATGTATATATAGATATATATATATATATAATATACACATATATATTTTTATTTTATTTTTAAAAGAGAAAATATACTTAACCCGTGTGTCAATTCAACCCGCCAGTCGGGGAGTATCCACGTTGGGAAAATTAGTTTTTGAAAATAATATATATATATGTATATATAGATATATATATATATATAATATACACATATATATTTTAACGGAGAAAATATACTTAACCCGTGTGTCAATTCAACCCGCCAGTCGGGGAGTATCCACGTTGGGAAAAGTAGTTTTTGAAAATAATATATATATGTATATATAGATATATATATATATATATATAATATACACATATATATTTTTATTTTATTTTTAAAAGAGAAAATATACTTAACCCGTGTGTCAATTCAACCCGCCAGTCGGGGAGTATCCACGTTGGGAAAAGTAATTTTTGAAAATATAATATATATATAAAAGGAAGAAACTTTTTTTTTTTCTTGAAATAAGAAATCATATACTGGTAGTAGTCCCATAGTTAAAAATTTACCTCATCAGTCCTAAAATATTATCTGAAATCCTGTGTTCATAAGGACAATTCTATGTCCTTGAACATTATCACAACACATTCATTCTTAAAATCATTTACAAGCCACGTCTAGGCTTGTTAAGGCAAAACATACATGTTTTACCCTTTATAATTAATTCTTTTTTGTCTTGAGTGAACATTTCCAATGTTCCAAGACCTTTACATAAAACCATCTTTTGTCAGTGGACGTCTTACGTCCAAAACATTTTTCTCATAATTCCTTTGGCAAATAAGGACATTCTCATGTCCTAAAACATCATTCACATAAGCCTTTCTCGGCAAAGGACATTTTTATGTCCAAAAATATTTTTCATCATAAAATCCTTTAGCCAAGAGACATTTAATGTCTCAAAACATTTTTCACATAGCTTCCTTTGGCAATGGATATTTATATGTCCTAAAACACCTTTCATTAAAACACTTTGCATTGGACATTCTCATGTCCATAAACACTTTTCATTTATGCTCTTTAATAATGGACATTCTTATGTCCAAAAACAAGTTTGACATAAATCTTTTTTATAATCCTCGTCTTGGGGCTTGTTTATAACAAACAAGGCATATAAGATACATAAACCATTTCCATAAATGCATTTACATAAAAACATTTCCTTTTATTCTTGTTATTTACACTTTTGTGTAAAACACCCTTTCTTTTAGGGTAGCCATTTCATAAAAATCCTTTTAGGATAACTTTTCTTAAAAATGCTTTCATATCCCAATCTTTGGGCTTTTCGAAAGCAAAATATAATCAAATGCATTTCTCTCCATCCAGTAGTGACACTTAACAAGTGATCATGCTACCTTTTGGAAGAGAATCCTTAACAGCTCGCTAGCCAGGCAGTTGTTCATTTATCCTGCTCCCATCTCAGGGAGGGCACCGCTGGCACTCCTACCATCCCTTAGCGACTTGGCCTTATGTAGAGTAGGCCCCGGTCATCCCAACCGTGCTCTACAACCGGCCAATTCCTTGTACTGGTGCACCATACATTATTATGACAGACTGCAGTCCCTTTGGTTTAAAGTATTACAAACCGCAGCCCATATCCTTTAAAACTGGGATCACAGACCTCAGTTGCATCCATAACTTAAAAACATCACAGACCGAAGTCTGTGTGTTTTTAAAACAAATCATTTTGAAAAAGCACATCACAGACCACAGTTTGTGTCAACTTGAAAAGCGAGCGCACCCACTTTAACATGTTATCTTTTGAATTCTAATTTTAGGATGACCTTCCTTAAATTCTTTCGAAAATATTTTGAGTAAAACATTTTGATAAACAGTTGAAATGTTTGAAAAATAATACATCTTAAAATCTTTATAAAAGAATTTCAAAACCTTTGAATTTTCAAAATTAAACTATATATTTTCTAACATTTTCTTAGTTTCCATTTTGGGGCCTTTTGCTAACAAAAGTTATGCAATTATGCTACCCCTTCTCAACTACTCTAATAATTAAATTATTGTCCACCTATCTATTATACCATTTTCACATAAGGGGCTTGCATAATCTTTTGCATACCATTTAGCAACCCGAAATCAAACCATTTTACGAAATCAACATAGGAGGTTGGTCATCCTTAAATCCCCTTCAACAACATTCGTATAAATATTTTTCAAGATATTTTCAACATAGATTTCCTTATCTAAAGAAATCAAAACTTTTTCGAATATCATTTCAAAACATATGGACTATGTTCAAATCATCATTTATTATTTAATTTTCATGACCTAGCAAAACAAATCTTTTTCATAAATCAATTCCCCTTTTCCTTTTTCTTTCATAAACATAATTGTCTATCACCAATTATTGTAGAAATAACTCAAAACTTATTTACAAACAATACTTTGTGAAAAAGGGTAAAATTTCCTTTTTCTTATAAAATACTTTTGAAACAACATCATAAAGAACTTGCTTGCTTATAAGCAAATTCTAAAAAAAAACCATCGACATAAAACGTGAAATCCTTTGAAAATATTATCGTGGAGAACTTGCTTACTCATAAGCAAATTTCTCAATCTCGTAACATAAAGCGTTGTCAATCCAAGGCAACACTTATGATAAATTCTTTATCATAAAATCGTTGTTTGCTTCCCATGAAGCAAACCTTGAGGCTTTTCATTAAAGCCATCATTTTCCAAAACTTGTGGCTTTACAATAAAACCTTCATTTTCAAAACTTGTGCTTGCCCATTCGTCAAAACATAATCATAAACATTTCATTCACATATCATCATATAAAAAGAAAACATTATTTTAGAAAGTTCGCTCGCTTACCTAAGATCGCCATAATCCCTTTCCTTCCATTCTTTTCCTTGCCTTTGCCTAAATAAATGAAAATAATATTTTATTTATTTCTATCGTCTTCAAATACTTATATTCCTTAGGTTTTTCAACCTACATAAGTTCATCTAACTTAACCCACTTGTCTTTCAAGTCGGGTATTCATACTTAGTAACGTAGCCTATACATATCATTCATCCATTCATGCATTTTTAATACCCTTATGTAGGGTAAACTTACATACATGTAATAATCTTTCATTAAATCATTATTTGGAAGTTCATTACCTCCATTTATCATTTTAAACATATTTTTCATTTTTCATACAACGATGCTCATTTTAAGCACTTAGTTGTTAACTTAGACATCATATAATAATCTCAAAATTTTAGATTATAATTATTTAATTAAACAGCACCCTAATCCATGTTTTTCATTATGTTGTTATGCATTTTTTCATTTTAACAACTTACATAATCCATATATCATTTATTCATACTTATCTCTTCATATACGTCCATTTTTCAACACATAAATTATGTATTTCTTAAAAATTTTCAACACAGAAACTTGTCTCTAATTCCAGAATAATTAAATCTCTTAATTAACACATAATTTAGGGTTTAATTTCTGATTTATAATCCATTCATCATAGGGTTCCAAAACAGCAACTTTTGGACCCGTTTTACCCATTTCAACGTCTCTTGGGATACTTAAATCAAAACAGATTTTTAATCCCTAAATTTCAGCAATTAAACATACTTTCCTTAACTAAAATTCAGGTTATTAACACATGTTTAAAATCAAATATTGGTTGCTTCCAAAACAGCAACTTCCATATACATTTTGGGTACCCTCTGCACCCCTCTTTGAACATCCCTTTGCATATCTTCAAAAAAATCATATTTAGGGTAATCTTGTTTACCTCGAATAGGTTAAACCCTCATAATACTTTGTTTACATCCCATTATAAATCAAATTCCATCACAAAAACCTGGAATTTAACATTTATCTTGATTTATTCCTTAAGTTGTCCATAAAGTTGAATTCAGGTACACTGAATTCTCAAAATCTTAAATTAATACCAAATCAAGTAGTTTTGATCTTAAATTTATACCAGATCTTAATAAATACATTAATTAATCAAAATAAATATTTTCAGAATTAAATATTTAGTATTTCTATTTATTTTAGTATTTTTTCTGCTAGACAGCGGCATCCCTTTTTAGACAGCCTGAATCACATAAATTATGGAGTATATTTATACCCATCAAAACCTAATTTTTATTTTTCTATTGTGATAATAAATATGTATTATATATTCTGTAAAATATTTAGCTCAAAATTGCTTAAATAAAAATTATTAAAAATTATTTAGTGCAGATGATCTTGTCACCCGTTCAATCCTGTCCAGGTTGAATTTCATGGATTTTTAATTTAAAACCCACTTACCCTTCTGAGCCAAAAAAAATTTTAGTTCCTTAATCACCCTATAAGGAGTTCTTAAACAAATTTTCATGCTAAAATTCATCCATTTAATTTTCTGTTCATATTTTAGATTTCTGCCTCATTTCTTCTAGGTTTTGCTCCCATATCCTTTCAATATATATGCAAAACCCTTAATCAATAATCAATTCAAGAATGTTATTAATCTTTATTTAGAGGTATTTTATGACTCAAAAACTTGATTCCAAATCAAGAAGAAAATTTGAAAATTGAAAGGCTTAAACTCAACGGGTACTTACCCGATTTCGTCGATTCTTTGTCCTGAACTTCCCGAGCTTACTACCAAGCCTTGCCTTCCTCTTTTCTTTCTCCTTTTCCTCCTCTTTTCTCCTCTTCCTTGCTGAGTTGGACGTGCCCTAACTGATCCTTGGAGAAAATCTCCTTTTCTCTCTTGTTTTCCTCTCTTTCCTCTCTTCTTTCTCCCTCTCTCACTTGCACGTTACCTTCTCTTGGAAAGTTATCCCCTTATTTACCCTCCTTTAATGCCTCTTTATCCCTTGAGCAATGTGAAACCTCAACTTATGTAGGACTCAATGGTATGCATTGAACATATATATTTAATTTATATGTGATTTAAATGAATTTTGAATGATTTATGGATGATTTTATGATATTTTGCAATTAGGGTTTAATTAAGAATGGTGATTAAAAATTTAATCGTCGGAGCCCAAAGTGAGTCAATATGACCCGAGGAGCTTAATGAGGATTTAAAGGTGACAAGGTATCATGAATAATCATGTTAATAATCGTGATTTAATTTATAAAGACTAAAATGTAATTATGAAATTAAGGTGAAAAATGATAGAAAATTCATAACTTGACGCCTACAAGGCGGATTTCGATGAAATTTGAAAGATAAGCTTACGACGGTGAGCCCAATCTTATGAATGGATTGGATTAAGGGAATCATGATGGGATTAGGGTGATAATTAATTATTTTTTGTTGGTCCCGAGTTAATGGCAATTACCCAAGAGGGGAGGGGTGAATTGGGTATTTAAAAAATTTACAAGTTAAACAGAAACTTTACCCCGGATTAATCTAGTCCCCTTTATGAAGAAACAAAATGGAAAGCAATATAATGTAGAGAGCAGAAATATAAATCAACACACAAGATTTTATAGTGGTTCGGGCAACCTCCCTGCTCCACTCTTCCAAGATCACACCCCTTGTGACTTGGGTTCCACTATTGTATTTCACAAATACAACTAGAGTCACTGCTCTCTTCTAGATTCTAGCTCTAGGGGGCATCAACAAATCACAACATAAGTAGGTGATGAGTTCCACTCCAATCACACACTACTTTGCTTACACTTGATCTTAGTTATCCTAACTAAATCAAGTTCAACACAACAATAAAAATAACGGAAAGATTCTACACTTTACTGTTGTGTAGAGATAGTTTTGGCGCAGAGAAGAACTTGTACAACAATGTTGATGAATCAATAAGAAGCTCTTGGCAGCTTGAAAGCAAAGTTCTTCTTCAAGATGTTGGCTTGATCACTTAAAGCTCTTAAGGATGGGAGTTATGCACATTCAATGATTCTCAGCTACCCTCCTCGTTCATATTGAATGCCTTTTATAATTGTGGAGGGAATCCGAACGTTTGAAGGTAGGTGGCGCGCATTTAATGCGCCAACGTTCGAATATTTTTCGACCGTTGCGACCCAAGTCGCAGGTGGAGTCGACTTCGGGTGCGACTTCGCCCAAGTCGCAGATGGAGTCGACTTTGGGTGCGACTTCGCCTTTTCGCAACATCTTCAAGTTCCAGACTGGGTCGACTTGGTCCTCGACTTGACCCAAGTCGCAGGTGGAGTCGACTTCGGGTGCGACTTCACCTCGGCAGGTTGCTTGACGTTCTTGAAATCCTTGGAATGCTTCGCTTGCTTGGACTTCTTCATGCCTTTTGTTGTTCTTCCTTGATTTATTTCTCTTTGGACCATTGTGTTTTCATCCTAGCTTGTTTCCCTTAGCTCCATGATTTGCAAGCCTTGAGTCCTTGAGTCTTGAATCTTGTATTCATGAATATATCTTGATTTGAATGGTTGAGTTTATGCATCTTTCTTTCTTTGGACTTGGATTAGTCTTCATGTGTTCCAATATGAGCATCTGAGTTGACTTGATCTTCAACTTTACTCGGTTCTCCCTTGAAATCGATTTAAACCTGATTTGTCTTCTGAAGTTCTTGCTCTGTCCGATTGAAGTCAATGCCGGAGTCGACTTGGTCTGCGACTTCGCCCAAGTCGCATGCAGAGTCGACTTGAGATGCGACTTTGGCAGCCCCAGTTCACGGTTTCAACTCTGGACAGATACGACGCCTCCAGGTCGCTACTGGAGTCGACTTGGTCTGCGACTTCACCTCAAGTCGCAAGTGGAGTCAACTTGGGATGCGACTTCGGCACCTCTCAGTCTTGACTTCAACTCTGGAAGGAAATGTCATTTCAAAGTCGATGCTGGAGTCGACTTGGTCTGTGACTTCACCCAAGTTGCATGCGGAGTCGACTTCGTTTATGACTTCGGTAGCTCTGCTCCCCTATTTCAACTTTGGAAGGAAATGACGCCTCGAAGTCGATGCTGGAGTCGACTTGGGGATCGACTTGGCCTAAGTCGATGCCTGAGTCGACTTGGAAATCGACTTGACTTGTCATGCTTCATTTTCTTCAAATTTATAGCCTTTAATCATTTCCACAAACATGTTAGTATCCAAGACTTACTCAAATTGATTTGTTAATCATCCAAACATAGACTTAGCTTATTTTCCACATATTTCCAACATTTTTATCCCAAATCCAAAAGATAAATTCAAGTGGTCATAACTTGAGTTAGAAACGTCGGTTTGAGATGAAATTTGAAATTATGGAATAAAATTATGAAATTTATGATATGAATGGAATGGATTAAGCTAATTATTATGAGAAGTTACTTTCTTGGAGAGCAAGTAAGAGGTTACTTAAGAGCTAAGCAAAGAGGGCAATTTGGGAAAGGTGAAAATAGAATTTACTACAATGCCCTAGGGGTTGCTTGAGTACCAAGAAAAGTGGCAAATAAAAAGAGAAAAAAAGGAGAGCAAGGGGCTGGACGTTCCAGCAGGGGAGAAAAGGAGAGAGAGAAGGAGAAAGAGAAAGAGAGAGAAGAGAGAGAGAGAGAGAGAGAGAGAGAGAGAGAGAGAAAGAAAGAGAGAGAGAGAGAGAGAGAGAGAGAAACAAGAGAGAAATGGAGATTTTCTCCAAAGGCAGCACCTAGGGCACGTCCAACCCAGCAAGGAAGAGGAGAAAAGAGGAGGAAAAGAAGAAGGAAAAAGAGAAGGAGAAGCTCGGGGCAAAGAATCGACGAAATCGGGTAAGTACCCGTTGAGTTAAGCCTTCCAATTTCCAAGTTTTCTTCTTGATATTGGAATCATGGTTTTGAATCATAATAAACCTCTAAATAAAGATTAATAACATTCTGGAATTAATTATTGATTGAGGGTTTTGCATATGTATTGAAAAGAGATGCAAATATGGGAGCAAAACCTAGAAGAAATGAGGTAGAAATCTAAAATATGGAATAAATAGTCAATGAAAGTTTTTAAAATGAAAATTTGTGGTAAGACTCATGATGTGGTCATTAAGGAACGACCCAATTTTCATCTTAAAATAATAAGCACGTTGGAAATTAAAAATCCGGGAATATCAACCTGGACAGGATTAAACGGGTGGCAGGATCAGCTGCAAAAAATGATTTTTATTAATTTTTATACAAGAAATTTTGGGCTAAACATTTTACAAGATATATAATACATATTTATAATAATAAAAATAAAATAAAAATTAAGTTTTGATGGGTATAAATACACCCCATAATGTATGTGATTCAAGCTGTCTGAAAATGGATGCTGCTGTCCAACAAGGTAAAAATACCAAAATAAATATAAATTATTAATTTTTTGTGCTAGAAATATTTATTTTGGTTAATTAATGAAGTTATTAAGGTATGATAGAAATTTTAGATCAAAAATAATTGATTTGATAATAATCCAATATTTTGAGAGTTCAGCATGTATGATTTCAGCATTATGAGCAGCTTAAGGAATAAATCAAGATAAATGTTAAATTCCAGGTTTTTATGATGGAATTTGACTTATAATGGGATATAAATCATTATTTAGTGTAATTCATATGATGATTTTTGAATAAGTTTCTGATTTTATAAGGTATGGAACTTAGGGTTGCATATATGACCCGATTTTTCCATTTTTATGTTAAAATGGTGTAGAAATGAGATTAAATGGTTTATGAAAGTTATGTAGGGTAAAATACACTAGGATTAGGGTAATTTGTATGCCCAAAAGGATTTGGGAAGGTGAGCCCCAAATCTGATTTTTATAAATTTTATGAAAAGATGTCCAAATGGGGTGAAAACGGTACCCGAAATGGATGAGTAAGTTGCTGTATGGAAACTATTTAATTATGGGATTAAAATATGTGTTAATATCCTAAATTTGGGTTAATAAAAGTATGGTTTAAGGCTGGAAAATTTGGATTAAAAATCTGTTTAAACCATATTGCTAAAGAGAGCATTGAAACGACGAAAAACGGGTTCTAAAGTTGCTGTTTTGGGAACCCTATGATAAATGGATTAAAATTTAGAAAATTAAACCTGAATTATGTGTTAATTAAGGTATTTAATCATGCTGAAATTAGGATTAAATTTCTATTTTAATAAATTTTAAGAAACACATAAGTATGTGTTGAGAAATGGACACGTATGGAGAGATAAGCTTGAATAAATGAGGAATGATTTATGTGAGTTTTTAAAATGAAAAAATGCATAAATAAGTGATGGAAAACGTGGATTAGGTTAATATTTAAGTAAATAATGATAATCTCAAATTTAAAGATTATTATATGATGTCTAAGTTAGCAACTAAGTGCTTAAAATGAGCACTGTTGTATGAAAAATGAAAAATATGTTAAAAATGATAAATGGAGGTAATGAACTTCTAAATAATGATTTAATGAAATATTATTACATGTATGTAAGTTTACCCTACATAAGGGTATTAAAAATGAATGAATGGATGATTGATATGTATAAGCTATGTTGCTAAGTATGAATACCCGACTTGAAAGACAAGTGGGTTAAGTTAGATGAACTTATGTAGGTTGGAAAACCTAAGGAATATAAGTATTTAAGGATGATGTCAATAAATGAAATGTTATCTAGGCAAAGGCAAGGAAAAGAATGGAAGAAAAGGATTATGGCGATCTTAGGTAAGCAAGCGAACTTTCTAAAATAATGTTTTCTTTCTATATGATGATGTGTGATTGAAATGTTTATGTTTATGTTTTAATGAATGAGCAAGCACAAGTTTTGAAAATGATGGCTTTAATGAAAAGCCACAAGTTTTGGAAAATGACAGCTTTAATGAAAAGTCGTAAGTTTTGGAAAAGAATGGCTTTAAGGAAAAGCCTCAAGGTTTTCTTTATGGAAAATAAACAATACATTTTAAGATAAGGATTTTATCATCAGTGTTTCCAAAGATTAGCAATGCTTTATGTTAATGGAATTAAGAATTTTTCTTATGAGTAAGCAAGTTCTCCATGATAATATTTTCAAAGGATTTCATGTTTGATGCCAATGGTTTTTAAGAATTTTCTTATAAGCAAGCAAGTTCTTTATGATATTGTTTTAAAAGTATTTTATAAGAAAAAGAAAATTTTACCCTTTTTCACAAAGTATTGTTTGTAAATAAGTTTTGAGTTATTTCTACAATAATTTGTGATAAACAATTATGTTTATGAAGGAAAAAGGAAAAGGGTAAGTAATTTATGAAAAAGATTTGTTTTGCTAGGTCATGATAATTAAATAATAAATGATGATTTGGACATAGTCCATATGTTTTGAAATGATATTCGAAAAAGTTTCGAATTCCTTTAGATAAGGAAATCTATGTTGAAAATGTTGGAAAAATATTTATACGGATGTGTTGAAGGGGATTTAAGGATGACCAACCTCCTATGTTGATTTCATAAAATAGTTTGATTTCAGGTTGCTAAAGTAGCATACAAAAGACCATGCAAGGTCCCTATATGTAAAAATGAAAAAATTAATATGTGGACAAGAAATTGATTTTAAGGTGGTTGAGAAGGGGTTAGCACAATTGCATAACTTTTGTGAGCGAAAAGCCCCGAAATGGAAACCAAGAAAATGCTAGGAAAAATGTATGATTTATTCTTGAAAATCTAAAAGTTTTGAAATTATTTTATTAAAAGGGTTTTAAGTTGTATTGTTTCTCAAACATTTCAAATATTTATCAAAATATTTTACTCAAAATAATTCTAAAAGAATTTAAGGAAGGTCTTCCTAAAATTAGATTTCAAATGACAACTTGTTTAAAGTAGGTGCGCTTGCTTTACAAGTTGACACGGACTGCGGTTTGTGATGTGTTTTTGAAAATGATTTTTTTAAAGACACAGACTTTGGTCTGTGATGTTTTTAAGTTATAGATGCAGACAAAAGTCTATGATCCCGATTTTAAAGAATACGGGTTGCGGTCTGTAATACTTTAAACCAAACGGACTGCGGTCCGTCAAGATGATGTTTGATGCACCAATACAAGGAACAGGCCAGTTGTAGAGCATGTGTGGGATGACCGGGGCCCACTCTACATATGACCAAGTCGTTAAGGGATGACAGGAGTGCCAGCAGCACCCTCCTTGAGATGGGAGCAGGATAAAGGAACAGCCGCCTGGCTAGCGTGCTGTTAAGGATTCTCTTCCAAAAGGTAGCATGATCACTTGCTAAGTGTCACTACTGGATGGAGAGAAATGCATTTGTATATGTTTCGCTTTTCAAAAGCCCAAAGATTGGGATATAAAAGTATTTATATGAAAAATTATCCTAAATTAGATTTTTTATGAGCCATTATGTATAAGTTACCCTAAAAGCAGGGTGTTCTACACAAAATGTGTAAATATTGAGAATAAAAAGAAATGATTTTTATGCAAAAGTTTTCATGAAAAGGATTTATGACTTGTTTGCTATAAACAAGCCCCAAGATGGGGATTATGAAAAAGGGTTTATGTTGGAAAATGTTTTGGACATAAGAATGTCCATTTCCAAAAGGTTTATGTGGGAAAAATGGTTGGACATGAGAATGTCCATTTCCTAAAGGGATTTATGTTAGAACATGTGTGGACATAAAAATGTTCGTTTCTAAAAGAGTTTAAGGGATAAAAGTGTTTGTGGACATATGAATGTCCATTGCCAAAAAGGCTTACGGGAAATATATTTTGGACATAAAAATGTTTATTATCAAAGTGTTTATGTGAAAAACGTTTAAGGACATATAAACGTCCGTTTCCAATAAGGTTTAAGTGGAAAAATATCATAGGACGTATGAACGTCTAATGCCAAAATGATTTATATGGAAAAATATCTTTTCGTGGATATGAGAATGTCTATTGCCAAATATGGTTTATGTCAATATATTTTGGGACATAAAATGTCCCCTTATGAGAAAAATATTTTGGACGTAAGACGTCCACTGGCAAAAGATGATTTTATGTAAATGTCTTGGAACATTGGAAATGTTCACTCAAGACAAAAGGGAATTAATTAAAGAGGGTAAAACATGTATGTTTTGCCTTAACAAGCCCAGACGTGGCTTGTAAATGATTTTAAGAATGAATGTTTTATGATGATGTTCAAGGACATGGAATTGTCCTTATGAACACAGGACTTCATGATAATATTTTAGGACATATAAATGTCCTCAAGAAAAAGGTGTTTAAGATGTTAATGAAATAATTTTCTATAAAGTCTTGCCCCTAAAAGATAAAATGCTTACTTACTGAATTATCACTCATGTTTTGTTTTCCTAAACCTTAGACAGGTATCGGAAAACTCAAGGAGATGCAAATATAAGAAATGAAGTAAGGCACGAGATGATGGCCAGGTAGGCTATAAGGAATAGAATGTGATAGCCTGATCAAAGATCCAAGGTATGTTGATATATATGTGAACTAATGTAGAATTATAAATTCTATGTGATCCAATGCTTGTATGGATGTATGTATGAAATGTAAATGTTATTGTGGAAAAGCAAGATGAGATGCTATGAAATAGAATTTTGAGATTTTATTACAATTTTATAGCCACTTGTTGATGAATGATGTGAAATGTAAAGATATGTGTTGGAAATATGTGAAAAATAAGCCAAGTCTATGTTTTGATGATTAACAAATCAATTTGAGTAAGTTTTGGTTACTAACATGTTTGTGGAAATGACTTAAGGTTATAAATTTGAAGAATATGAAGCATGACAAGTCAAGTCGATTTCCAAGTCGACTCAGGCTTCGACTTAGGCCAAGTCGATCCCCAAGTTGACTTAAGAAGCGACTTCAAGACGTCATTCCCTTCCATAGTTGAAATTAAGAATGAGAGGTGTCGAAGTCGCATCCCAGGTCGACTCCGCTAGCGACTTGGGTGAAGTCGCAGACCAAGTCGACTCCAGCATCGACTTCGAACGTCATTTCCTTCCAGAGTTGAAATCGAGAACGAGAACTACCGAAGTCGCATCCTAAGTCGACTCCGCTTGCGACTTGAGATGAAGTCACAGACCAAGTCGACTCCAGTCGCGACTTGGAGGCGTCATTTCTGTCCAGAGTTGAAATCAAGGAGCAGAGCTACCGAAGTCGGAGACGAAGTCGACTCCGCATGCGACTTGGTAAAGTCGCAGACCAAGTCGACTCCAGTATCGACTCCAGTTGGACAAGGCAGAAAATTCAGAAGCCAAATCGGGGATTAGATCGATTTCAAGGTTCGAGACTCAAGAACTCAAGGTTTGCAAATCATGGAGCTAAAGGACATCAAGCTAGAATGATAACACAGTAGTCTAAAGAGATATAAATCAAGGAAGAAACAACCAAACATGAAGAAACTCAAGCAAGCAAAGCATTCCAAGAATTTCAAGTTCGTCAAGCAAGCTCCCGAGGTGAAGTCGCACCCGAAGTCGACTCCACCTGTGACTTGGGTCAAGTCAGGGACCAAGTCGACCTAGACTGGAACTTGAAGAGGTTGCGAACAGGCGAAGTCGCACCCGAAGTCGACTCCATCTGCGACTTAGGCGAAGTCGCACTCGAAGTCGACTCCACCTGCGACTTGGGTCGCAACGGTCAAAAAATTTTTCGAACGTTGGCGCATTAAATGCGCGCCACCTACCTCCAAACGTTCGGATTCCTTTCACAATTATAAAAGGCATTCAATGTGAACGAAGAGGGAAGCTGAGAATTCACTAAGTGAGCATAACTCCCATCTTTAAGAGCTTCAAGTGATTAAGTCAATTTTTACAAGAAGAACCTTGCTTCAAACTGCCAAGAGCTGCTAGCTGAATCTCTACGCCTACACTACAAGTTCTTCTCTGCGCCAAATCTGCGTCTACACAACAGTAACGTGTAGAAACTTTCTTTTGTTATTTCTTATTGTATTGAACTTGATTTAGTTTGGGTAACTAAGATCAAGTGTAAGCGAAGTAGTGTGTGATTGGAGTGGAACTCGTCACCTACTTGTGCTATGGTTGTATATGCCCCCTAGAGCTAGAATCTAGAAGAGAGCGGAGGCTCTGGTTGTATATGCCCCCTAGAGCTAGAATCTAGAAGAGAGTGGAGACTCTACTTATATTCACGGAATACATAGTGGAACCCAAGTCACAAGGGGTGTGAGCTTGGAAGAGTGGAGTAGGGAGGTTGCCCGAACCACTATAAAATCTCGTGTGTTCATTTTTGTTTCTGCTCCTTACATTATATTGCTTTCCATTCTGTTTCTTCATAAAGGGGACTAGATTAATCCGGGGTAAAGTTTCTGTTTATGTTGTAAATTTTTAAATACCCAATTCACCCTTCCCCTCTTGGGTAATTGCCATTAACTCGGGACCAACAATATGAACGATGATGAACGAAAAAAATTTTGGACGAGTTCCAATGAAAATCCCGCCACGTGATCAGGGCAACAATCCTGATTCACATTTACCAATCAACAAGGTCTTGAGGTAAGGAAGTGACGTCTCAGTTTGGGGCGCCACAAGCAATGTGGCACAACCACCTCCAAGTAAATTATATGATTTATATTTCATAAAATCCATAAAATCAATACATCAATGGGATATCAAGCTATCCACTTGCAACGTCCCACATGGCAGCCCTTTAGTTTGGCATTTTATGCCTTAAATGCACCTCAATCTACCATACATTAAATGCCCTAGCTCATAGCCCATTTACATGTAATTTTTGGATTTTTAAAAATCAAAAAAATCAGATTTTCTTGAGCTTAGATGTCCATATCTCTACACCTTGCTTCATGCATTAATATTTTGTCTTTTTCTCCATAAATGGGTTTCGTGATTTTGTGATTAAGAAAATCTCTTGATAATTAGCTTAATCCATTCCCACCATATCATTCGTCATATTGTTTTATCCATCTTTCTCAAGTTTTTTTCTTAAATCGAGTTTTCTAACTCCACTTATGACCACTTAAATTTATCTTTTGGATTTGGGGATAAAAATAATTAATTATCACCCTAATCCAATCATGATTCCTTTAATCCAATCCATTCATAATATTGGGCTCACCGTCATGAGCTTACCTTTTAAATTTTATCGAAATCCGCCTTGTAGGCGTCAAGTTATGAATTTTCTATCATTTTTCATCTTAATTTCATAATTACACTTTAATCTCCATAAATTAAATCATGGTAATTAACATGATTATTCATGATACATTGTCACCTTTCAATCCTCGTTAAGCCCCTCGGGTCATACCGACTCACTTTGGGCTCCGGCGATTAAATTTTTAATCATCGTTTCCAATAGAAACCTTAATTCAAAATGTGGCATAATTCACAAAAATCATTCAAAATTCATTTAATACATATACATCATAATTACATTCTCAATACATATATATGAGTCCTACCTGGGTCCGGGTATCACAATCTTCCCCCCTATTATACAAGTTTCGTCCCGAAACCTATTACATTTCAAATGTCGGGGGTAAAGCTCATATAAATTTGCTAACTTATCATCTTCCTCCAATATTTCATTAGTTCACTACGCTTCCACTGCGCTACTCTGCCTTAGTGGCATTTTTAGTCTTGGTTCCAATAAACCTATCCCTCATAAGCATTGACAATCAATGCTTGGAGATTTCATAAGATTACATGTTCAAACCTTGAACATGTTCTTGGTTTCAGTCATCCACTGCTCAGCTTGAATAAAATCTAATTCACCTGTGAACTTAGGTAGATGCTCATCTAGAAAGGCGTTGATAACCTCCCTACTTCCTTTTATCATAATATCATCAATCTTTAAGGGTTTGGGTACTAGGTTAAGAGTCATTACCTATACCGGTCCGTCTTTCACCTTCTTCTAATTGGTCCTATTGGGCCTTTCATGTTTCTATCTCCTTATCATTCATTCTTATAGGAAGTGCGGCCTACATCGGCTTGTTTCTTTCCTATCTTCTTGTCTGGTCTTATTGAGAAAAATCCAATGATTTTGAACCATTTCTATCATTTAGGCTACCCAACCTCGGGTGGCTTATTCTCACGGCTTCTTTTTATAGCTGCAGTTATCTATTCTTTCTACCTGTGAGGTATTACCTATAGCGGGTAGCACCTTCAATCCTTTGACTTAGGGTTTATAGTTGTCCGTCGTTAATGAATTCTTGAACTCACTTATCATCACTGCCCTTGGTCGTTTAGATTTGCTACTGGCTTTTCTTCTTTCCTGTTGACTCATATCTGCAACTGTCTTTCCCTTGTTCAAAACTAAGGTGATAGGCGTGTTATAGAAAGCAACACGTAAAATTATGTCAATAGCATTTCTTATCATAATATTCATTCATATCACACATAGTCAATATGATCAATTTCTGATCATAGAATCATCACACATAGTCAATTATATAATCTAGAAAGAATCGATGATCTTTTCTTTTTCATATACACTTAGCACTGAATAAAATCAATGTATTCATATTTTTATAACATCAAACATCATACATTAGGAGTCAAAAGAAACTCCCTTTTTCTGCCATTCTCATTTCTTTCTTCTCTTTTCATGGCGTAAGGTTGCTTTTCCTTACACATACAGATTATGCCTACATAACCTTTCAATTATCATAACCATAAATTCTAAACTAACAATCACTTAGAAAGTTGGCACCTTGGTGCCTTCCATAAGTCACCATGACTTTATACCTTAAACATATGTATCATATAGCACCGTCTTGTGCTATCTTATGTGAGATATGGTAAAGCCTTAGATATGGGGGATCTCTATGTAGGGTTCCATAACCCGTCATCTGTTCTGATTCCCTTCCATCCTTTGTCTTTCCTTAAATTCTCCTACCTCCTACTTCATCTCATTGTCCTCATATCATTTTTCCCTCATATACTATCTACTTCATGAAATATAGCCACCAGCTACATTTCCTTAATTAGCCATATTCTTATGTCATAATGACGCACAATATAAGACAATACATATCATATATGTCTTATAATCTCAATCTATCTCTTTCATCATTTTCTATTTTTTTCTATATCTATCTATCGATCCTTGCTGAAATATCATCTTTGTGATATCAAATCTTTTCTTACCACGCCTATTTACCAATCTAATGCTCTGATACCAACTCCTATGGTATCAGACATATCCTTTCATCATCCTTTATTTTTTCCTTCTCCCACCTATTTACCAATCTTTGCTCTGATACCAAGCTCTGTGACACTCGGGTTGGGGCGCCACACAATTAGTATATCATGGAAAAATTCATGAATTTTGAATTTATCATCATTAACTTGGCCAATTAAATCTTTTTCTCCATATACTAAAATTCATCATAATTTCACTTAAGCATAATCCTTGAATCCAAAAATCATGAGATCAATATATCATCATTCCAACATCATAACTATCATAAACATTCTTCCCAAATCATCATTTAGCAATATTGGAGCATTATTTGCACATTTTATACATGTTTTCCGAATGCTTTATCCTTGCTCCAAATTTTCGATGTTTAGCATAATTCCAATTTGGCATTGTAACTACATTTATTTAATCATACTTAGGCATTAGCTAAGCATGTTATACCCTAAATAACATCATGCACAAATTTGAGGAGGATCCACTTACCTTAAGTGAGCCAAAATCTCCTTTCCTCCTCCCTTTCTCTCTCTTCCCATTCTTTCTCTCCTCCTTTCTTGCTTAGAATGTGGATGGGGTGGGAAATGAGCTTGCTCAAGTATTTTGATCTTGGGATGGGTGTGAAATTGTTCAAGGCACCCTCCCCTATTTATATCATTCCAAATTTTATGAAATTGCAATTTACCCCTTGAATTTTGGACTAAATTATAAATATATCATTTCCATGTTGTTTTCAAGAAACTTCCAATTATCCTAGGTGGAAAATTACTGGCCACAAGTTTCCATAGCTGATCCATCCATTAATTGCTTGATTTCATCAAAAGTTGTGATCGATCTTGGCCGTTGATCATCAACCACTCATTCCATCTTGGCCCTTGATTCATTTCACACCTTTTGAGGTTTGAAAAATGGGCAATTGCAGCTCCTACTCACGTTCAAGGCTGCCTCTTTTTGACTTATTTGGATTTTGCTTTATATTTCATTAATTACAATTTAATCCAAGTAGTTCATCAAGTGAAAAAGCAATCGATCTCAACCATTGCTTTCCTCACGTTTTCCAAGCCTCCATATGTGTCCAAGCATAGTGGATTTGCTACGATTTAATGGATTATTTAATCCATTAAAATATCATTTAATTTAATACTCATTAATCTACTTTTCCAAAAGTCAAATCCAACTTTTTCAATCCTTAATCAACACTTGATCTTGGCCCTAAATTCATGATCTTTGATCTATCTTAGAACTATTCATCATGTCCATCATTATATTTTGGTCATCCATAAAAAAATTCACCTTAATCCGATGTCCAGATTGCAAAATATAGATTTTTCTATATTTTCTACAAAAATCCATAAAAATCCGAAAATTAATAATTTAATCCAGAAAAGCACTTTTGTCCTTTAGTGGAAAGCTTCCTTTTTCGTCTTTTATGATTAAGTTAATCAAAAGTGATTAACTTAACATATTTCTTAATCCCACATTTACTATTCACGTTTCACTATTCAAGTTTACTATTCATCCGAATTAACATTCCATAATTAGCTACTTAATTCTCCAATGTCATATATTGCAAAATATCATTAATATATATTTCATATAAATATCATTACATTACCTTGGGTTTATAACTCTAGGATTTCATACACGTTTCTAAAATCGGGGTTTCACAATTTTGAAGTCATCATTTATTCAAGACCCTGAAAATCTTTTCTATAGTTTCTATGAAATTCAAGAAAAGAGGCTAACTGATCTATTTGAAGAGGCTAAGAAGAGATCTAAACTTCCAGTGCACAATCCGCATGGAAGGAAGTTTGATAGAGCAGGAATCGGTTAATCATAATGGGACGTTAGGCTGAAGACGATAAATTTAACGCTGAATGGGAGGCAACCCATTTCACTTTTTGATTTTTGATCCAAGAATAAAGCAGTATCTCCCAAGGCAAGGAAGGACAGGATTATCATGCTCAAATATGGACTTTCAATCCACTTTCAAGTTGATAAATGATGGAATCAAGGAGTTTCAAGTTTATATTCATCATTCAAGACAAGACAATGCAGTTGGAGTGAGGCCTCGACCTCAATTTTTAGCGCCCCGACACTAAGTTTTTGTAGAAGAAAATGTTGCAATAAGTTGGGATCAGAGAAGTGGCGCTCCGGCGCCATGATCCGGCTCCTCGCCGCCATATTTTTTCAAGGAAATAACATGTTGCAGATTTTGAGTCAGCAAGTCAGTGTCTACGCCTCAATTTTTGGTGCCCCGGCGCCACCCCCCAACAAGCATAAAAAATAGCGAAACACGAGTTTTCAGCATGCCAACTTCAACCGGCCATAACTTTTGATCCCGAAGGAGTTACGGGAGCTACCGCATATCAACGGAAAGCATTTTTCGAGCCCGTCAACATGAAAACTATGGTTTTCTTAGTTGATATCATTTTCAATATCAAAATTCTCCATCTTTGCATATTTTGAGCCATCGAAGTTCTACGCAATTTGTTTTACTGCTTTTAGTGAATCACTTATTTTATTACTTTAAGTAAAAGGTGTGCGAATGGGTGCCTTGCATTTTTCATATATTTGCGGGCACGTGGATGTGCTGCTTGTGGATAACTTTTTGGTTCAAGCTATTCCATTATTTTGTTGTGGCTAAGAGTTTAAAGTAGTGGGAGAGGCGTTTATGGACTGCACTTGTGGTATAAATAATATGGCTTAAAACTTGAGTTGGATTGCCTAAGAAGAGCTTGTATGAATTAAATTTGGAGTGTAAAGACATGGACAGTTGAGCTTGTAGTGCACTTTTCAATATTGTGTTGCTCGTTCTTCCTTCTTCCTATTTGTGACATCGCTCTCAACCGCTCCCAACCAATGTGAGGTTGACCAACTTGGAGAATCGAATGGCAACCTAAGCCCAGTTTCTACAGCTGCCCAATCGGGCTATGGAGATGCACTTTCAAAGACTCATGGAGGACCAACAGATTGATATGAAGTCTTTACCACCATTCCCATCGACACCTCCCGAGTTCCGAGCCTGTTATGGTCAATCTTCACATCAGCTTTGTGAAGAAACTGAGCGCGATGACGACGACTCCTCCGCATCAGACGCCTAGGGGAGTACCTGTCATTTCCATTTTATATTCCTTTTGTATTTATTTCTCAGTCTATGATCACCTGTCTTTAGGGTTTGAAAAATAAAATCGTGAGTCGAAACTCAATAAGCAAGCTATAAGGTTTTTAGGCAATTCATTTTCATTTAAAACATCTTGGAAAGCAATATTATACCCGCTCGAGGGTATAAAAACATGATTTCTTATACTCATCCAGAGTATATGATAAACAATGCAATGCATTATTTTAAAACATGACATCATAGGATAGTGGCTAGCTAGCCTACCATCCATCTTCATGTCTCTCCCAATCCAGGGAGGAGCCGCCGGCCCGAGGCCTATCTTTGCGACTTGGCAGCACCAAAGGGGGACAATCGGTCCGCTTACACCTTTGAGGTGGACCTCATGCTTTGTGCACATGAATCTTTCATAAACATGATCCTTGACATACTAGCATGATTTTTCATTCATAAATCCATGTTTTATCACTTGTCATAAATAATTGAGAAACAGTGAGAAATTCATATATCAGATTGGAAATATCATTTCGATACATATTGATAAAAAGGAATGACCATCCTTAAACATCTTAGAAAGAATTTATAATATTCATTTGCTAAACCATCCAAATAGTTAGAACATCATTCATAAACATTTGATCACATTTTGATAAAACAAGAAACATTTAGAAAATTGCTTGCTTACCTCGTTGCCTTAGCTTTCCGTGTCAACTTTCTCTTTTCCTTTGCCTATACATAAAAATGGTATTGCATTCATAACAATTTCATTTGCTTGCATTCATTCAGTTTTCCAACCCACAATCCATTTCACACATAACCAACTTGAATTTCTAGTCGGGTAAACATACATAACATTCACTTGTGCATCATACCATCCATTCCATATTTCATTTTAAACCCATATGTAGGGTAAACACATAATAATCAATCATTAATCATCATATGGGGGTTTATTCCTCCCATTTATCATTTTTCCTACGTCGATGCTCATTTTAAGCACAAAATTGACGTCTTTGGCTTCATAAATAAATCTCAAGTTTTGAGATCATCAATAATCATCAATACAGCAATATAATCATGCATTTCATCACATATTCATGCATTTTTGCATTTTAGAAATTTTATATAAGTCATGTATCATCCATTCACATATATCATTCTACATACATTCAACTTACAACACATATCTTATGTGTTTCTTAAAAATTTTCGACACAGCAACTTATATCCGATTTAAGCATGATTAAACTCCTTAATTATCATATAATTTAGGGTCTAATTATGGAATTTTAATCCATTTATCAGTGGGTTCCAAAACAGCAACGTTAGGACCCGTTTTCATCCTTTCAACGCCTCTTTCAACACTTAAACCTTAATAGATTTTTAATCCATAATTTCCAGAAACTAATCATGATTTTCTTAACTCAAATTTAGGGTATTATCACATATTTAAAATTCATAATTTAATTGCTTCCAAAACAGCAACTTCTACACATGTTTTGGATACCGTTTTGCACCCTTCTTTGGACACCCTTTTACATACCCTTAAAAATCAGATTTAGGGCATACCTTTCCAATATATTATGGCCATCCAAAGTACCTTAATCTTAGGGTATTTTACCATCTAAATAATTCATGATTTAATTATTTACAAAACAGCAACAAAACTTACATGTAGGGTACCCGTTTTACCCATTTGGACGTTTCCATGCATATGCCCTAAAAATCATATTTAAAGCAAATATTTCCAAGCCCTTTTGAACATCCAAAGTAGCCTTAATTTGGGGTACTTTACCCTACAATTCACCCATAAATCATTTAAGCTCCTCTTTGCATCATATTTAACATAAAAATGGAAAAATCGGGTATTATATGAAATTCTAAGTTCCATGTTTGCTAAAATCATTAACATATAACCAAATTAATTTATGTAATCCATAAGAACATGAATCATATCCTAATCATCATGCTTAAACCAAACAGAAACTTGGATAAGGGTTTTAAGAAATTTCAAGATAGGTTTCATCTCAAAAATCAACCCTAACATCCCATTTAACCCTCTTGAACTCTTGATTTCATTTATACCTTTCAAAAATCATTCAATACCCTAATTAAGAGCATCATAACTCCTCCTTTAAGAGTTCATTATGAATCATATTCATGACTCATAATTTGAGGGAAGAAAACTTGGTTTAAATGATTCAAAATTTAAGATCTACTTACTTAAATTGAATCAACTTTGTATTCAACCTCCTTAGCTTGAATCCTCTTCTCTTTCTCCCGTTTTTTCTCTTTTTCTCCTCTTTCCTTGCTGGATTTGGAAGTGCAAGGTTTGGCTTGCTCTTGAGATTTTCCTTGGAGAATTTTCTCTCTCTAACCTTCCTTGCACATGGACGTCCCCCCCTTTGTAGCTTGGATTTTTTTTCCAGCTCTACGACCCCACTTTGCCACATATCTTGAGGGTAATTTATTTCCCTCTTATCCCTTGATGACATGACAAATTCTTACTCAAGTAAAATATGTATTTACCATATATCAAAAATCATCAAATCAAGCTCTTAATGGGACCATGTTGTTGTCCACTTGGGACGTCCCCATGTAGCTGCTGATTTTGGCATTTTGTTGTGGCGCCCCGAACTGGGGTGCCTAGAGGCCTTCCTCCGGGATCTTGTCGATTGGTAAATGTGACTCAGGATTGTTGCCCTGATCACGCGGCGGGTTCTTAATTAGATCTTGTCCAATTTTTTTCTTTCTTTTTCTTTTCTTTCATCACATAAACATATATTCATCATTATTCATAATGAACTTATCCATACCATCATAAATCATCAACTTCCAATATTATTCATCACTTCATAATTTCATACAACCTGTGTCTTTTTCACCATATCCCATTAGGGCATTTATTCATACAAAAATCTACTAACCTTTGTAGATTCCTCTTTTCCTTTAGCAACACATGTCTTTCATCTCTTGGCTTTCCCTACACCTGTCTGAGGTTGGGAAAACAAAACATGAGTCAAAACTCAATAAGCAAGCATTTTTTATTTTAAATGCATTCCTCTCCATTCGATAGAAGACACTTACCAAGTGATCAACTATCAAATGCACAGAAACCTTTTCATAAAAATCATTTCATAAATATTGGATGTGCAAATGCTTCCTTTCTATTCCTGACATAAAGCTTCATGTGTGGGTACGCTAGCCCAGGAAACATCTCACATAACATGGTCCAATACGCCGGCTCTCTCCGACTTGGCCTCATCAAGGGGAACCTTTCGTCCTCTTGATGCCTACATGGTCTCCTGCATGCATGACTTTTGATTTTTTCGACATTATATACTTCTTACACTAGGTGACTTGTCATTCTCATGTAGAGAATTATTTGCATCATCCCTTAAAAATATCATTTTCAAATTCATGCTTTTCTTTTCAATATATGTATGAAAATGCAATGCATTCATTCACACATAACATTCCTTTGCCTCCACCTCTTGGGAGGACGTCGTCGGCACACAGCCCACGCGACTCGGCAATAGTGAAGGGGGACCCTCTGATCCACTTTCTACCTCCACCAAAGTCTTTTCATTATGCATCATAAATATGCACATGTCCATGAACATCACATGATATCAATATGCCGGCATGACTTTTCATAAAAACTCATAAACATTCATCATTCAAAATATTATAGGAATGGCCACCCTTAAATACATTTCATAAATACTTGAGAATAAAATATATTTTCAAAAGGGTTTGCTTGCTTACCTTCTCAGTTGGTATCCTCAACCTTCTCCTTCCTTTTTCCCTATACAAGGAAAATAGATATTTTATCCATCCATTCTATGTCTTAGGTTGCTTTCCATGCTTGCTTTATAACCATTCATTATCTCATTCCCATCGAGGTTAATTTTATAAAGATACTTGGTCATTACTCATTTATATGGATTTTTACCCATAAATCCTTTAAAAATTCCATCCATATATCCTCATAAAATATAAAAATAAATCTCAATTGACATTTTTATTGTTCATGTTTATTGTAGCAGGTTACTGTTCATCTAAGGTTACTGTTCACAGCATGTTGGTTATTGTTCATGGGTTCCAAAAATTGACATTTTTTTCCAAAAACAAAAAATACCATGACATAGCTCTCAGTTAGTATATCATGAAAAAATTCATGAATTTTAAATTTATCATCATTAACTTGGCTAATTAAATTATTTTCTCCATATACTGAAAATCAACATAATTTCACTTAAGCATAATCCTTAAATCCAAAAATCATGAGACTAATATATCATCATTCCAACATCATAACTATCATAAATATTCATCTCATATCATCATTTTAGCAATATTGGAGCATTATTTTCACATTTCATACATGATTTTCCCGAATGCTCTATCTTCGCTCCAAATTTTTGATGTTTTGGCATATTATCTAAGCATGATTTTACCCTACTTAACATCCAAAAGAAATTTGGGTAAAATTCACTTACCCGAAGTGGAAAAACTCTTCTCCTACGTGCCTTTTCTCTCTCTAACCTTCTCTTTCTTTCTTAGAAACGAATTTTGGGGGTAGGGAAACTTGGATTTCTCAAGCTTGGGTTGAGAATGGAGTGCCTTGGACGTTCTCACCTTGCCCCTATTTATAGGGTTGAATTTTTCATCAAATTACAATTTACCCCCTTGCTTGAGGTATTAAATTCTAATTTTTTCTTCAAATCCCATGCAACACTTGGAGCTTTGTGCAGCCACCCTACAGCAGCTCACACCCCCCCTCTAGCAGCTCTATTTATTTATGATTTTTAATTTATTAAAATTAATTATTTTAAGCTAATTTAATCTCAACCGTTGATTCTTGATGAGGATGATTTTGGGCTATTGGATTTTTGCCCAAAGTCTCCCCCCTGTACGCCTCTGCCCTCTTGCTGATTTTGCATTAATTGTTTTGATTTTTAATTAATTAAATTTAATTCAAAAGTCAAAGGAAATTAATGAAAAAGGTGGGCTACCTTTTTAATCTCCACATGATGTTTCATCTTGACCCTTAATTCATGATTTTTATCACATCTTACACCATTCATCATGATCATCATAAATTTTTAACCATCCATAAAAAATTTCACTCCAATCTGACGTTCGGATTGCAAGTTATAAATTTTTCTTCATTTTCTCTCCAAAAATACCTTAAAATTCGAAAATTATTAAAAAATTCAAAAGCAACTCTTTTTCCTTTTTGTACTTTAGTGGGAAGCTTCTTTTTTCATCTTTTTGTGATTAAGTTAATTCAAAGTGATTAATTCATCACTTTACTTTAACTACATGGTTACTATTTACGTTCACTATTCATCCGAATTTTATAAATAATTATGTTAACCTCTATTCTCACATATTTTCATACTCATGAATGTATATTTCCCTAATATATTACCTAAGGTTTACAACCCTAGGGTTTTATACATGTGTCTAAGATTGGATTTTCACATTTGTGCCTCAAAATTCCACATATTTTATTGCCCCCATTACTTACTCGAGGTGCTTAGCTACTTAGATATGCATTAAGCCATTTTTAAAAAATCAAAATCCATGTATTTATCCCCCTTGGGCATCCCCTTGCTTGACACCATATCTATACCTCATTGAAGCTACAACTTAGCCTCATAAATCAAGCATTTAAGCCTTTACTTTTCCATGGATTTTAGCATTAAATAAAGCCAAAAAATCTAGCTCAAAGCACCTCCATTTGACACCTCTTATGGGTATTAAACCAAGTCATTAAACTAATTACTTTTTAATAAATGCTATGGTGCTTTTGGGTACACGAAGTCAAAGGTACTCACCTTTTTCCGATTAAGCATATTCTTATGGTAATTAGCTTAATTTAATCCTTCCATAGCGTTAATCTTATAATTTTATTCAATTGTTTCAAGTTTCATCTCAATACGACTTTTCTATATCAAGTTATGATCATTTGAAATTATCATTTGGGTGTGAGATGAAAATAAATAATTATCATCTTAATTCCATCACATTTTGTGGCGTCCCAGCCTGAG
This sequence comes from Annona cherimola, assembly GCA_030490835.1. Taxonomy (NCBI): domain Eukaryota; kingdom Viridiplantae; phylum Streptophyta; class Magnoliopsida; order Magnoliales; family Annonaceae; genus Annona; species Annona cherimola. The sequence continues at coordinate 49,038,685 of CM059972.1, forward strand.
TGTTACGACCTTACCTCGGGATCTATCGACTGGTAAATATGATCAGGATTGTTGCCCTGTCACATAGCGGGCTTATTGGATATTTATCCACTTAATCCTAACCCCTTAGGATTTTATATCATTTATACATTCAATTTCCATCAAATGTCAATTTAGGTCATTATATCATTTGAGAGTTACATATGTCATCTCATAATCTTCATACTTAATCATATCGTGATATTTCATGCCTTAGCATTTACCCATAAAAATTTTTGCTTTCTATGGTCACAAAACCATAACATAATTCATATACAACATTTTATATCATATAAATTTGTAGAAATTCATCTCATGCTCATCAACCATTGATACTTGTTCATAAAATACAAGTCATAAAATAGATCACATATGATCATCATAATAACAAGTATCAAGTCATTATACAACCATTCGCCATAAGCGACATATATAAGAAATCATCAAGTTTTCCATTCTTCCATGTCCAATTCATGCTCCTTGATCATCTTCATTCCTTCACCTGTCTATGGGTTTGGAAAACAAAATGTGAGTTGAAAACTCAATAAGCAAGTTGTATATTTTTCAGGCAATTCATTTTGAAGGCAACATTCTTTAAAAACATTTCTCTCCATTCAGTAGAAACACTTAGCAAGTGATCAACTACCTGCAGAGCAGAAAACTTTTTCATAAACCTTTCATAAACATTTCATAAACATTAGATGTGCAAATGCATCATTTCCATTCATGACATTATCCTTCATGTGACGGTACGCTAGCTCGGGGAACATTCTTCCATGACATGATCATTTTCCATCCTTGGCGCCGGACCTTCCGACTTGGCAACGTCAAGGGGGACTCCTTATCCACTTACTATCTCGACTAGCCTACTTGATTTCCAGTCCATGTATGACTTTCGTCATCTCGACATTATATACCTCTTACACATGATATCTTGTCATTTTCATGTAGAGAATTTTTTGCACCATCCCTTTTAAACATCATTTCAATGAAACATTGTTTAAATTTATATTTCATCACATTTCATATATAATTGCGAAACGGTAAGCAAATCACTTGTCATATTTGAAATAACATTTTAATACACATTGAGATAAAGGAATGATCATCCTTAAATAACTTGGAAATAAAATTAATTGTGAAATGGTTCAAAATATTTAGAAAGCTGCTTGCTTATCTTGCTTGCTTAGCTTTCCATCTTGCTTATCTCTTTGCCTTTGCCTATACATATAAGAATGACATAGCATTCATATACTTTCCATTTTCTTGCATTCAACTTAGTTTTCTATCCCATTTTCATTAACATTTACAACCCACTTGAATTCCAAGTCGAGTGTAAATGCATAACATAAGTTATGCATCATACCATTCATTTCACCACATATTCAATACCCATATTTAGGGTATCATTCACATATATCATTACACATTCATTAATAATTCATTAGACATCATATGAAAGTTTATTACTCTCACTCATCATTTTTCACAATTTACACATCGTGCTCATTCTTAAGCACTTAGTTGATGTCCTAAACCTCATATATTAATATCAAAATTTGAGATTGTCATTATTGATCAAAATAGAAACATAATCCACATTTTTCATCATGTTTTCATGCATTTTTGCATTTTAATATCTCACATAAACCATTCATCATTTATTCATGCTTATCTTTTCATATATGTCCATTTCACAACACATAATTCATGTGTTTCTTAAAACTTTTCAAACCAGCGACTTGCCTTCTAATCCAGTGTGATTATCCACCTTAATTAACACTTCACTTAGTGTATTTTTATGGAATTTTAATCTACTAATCATAGGGTTCCAAAACAGCAACTTTGGGACCCGTTTAATACACTTTCAATGTCCCATTTGATACTTATATCAAAATAGATTTCTAATTACTTAATTCCAGCAAATAACCATGCTTTTCTTAACCCAAATTTAGGGTATTATCACATATTTAAAATCCAAAATTCATTTAGGTTAATTCATGTATCATTTTTAACATAGAAACATGGAAATCGGGTCATATATATAACCCTAATTCCCATCCTTTCTATATTTCATAAATTAAGCCTAAATTAACATATATAATTTCTCAAGTCATGAATCATCATGTAATCATAATAACACATCAAAACAACAACATCATATATGAATTTAAGCAAATTTCAACTAAGTTCATCAACTCATATTCAACCTTAATCACCATTTTCTTCCTCTTCAACCATTAATTGCATACTTATCATTAAATTCCCATTCAATACCCTAATCAAGGGCATCATGAATCATCCTTTAAGGGTTCATTATGAATCATATTCATGATCCATAAATTGAGTTAGAAAAACCAAGTTTAAATGATTCAAAACGTCAAGACAACTTACTTGTATTGAATCACACTTGAACTTAACTTCTCTACCTTGAATTCCTTGCTTCCTTTCCCTTTTTTCTTCCTCTTTTTCTCTCCTTTTATCACCCTTTTTGTTGCTAGAAAAATGGGATGTGAACCACTGCTGGAGTTTAGGGCTTTGATCCTTAGAAATTTTTTCTCAAAACATCCCATACCATGTGGTCGTCCACCCTAGATATAAGCTGGATTTTTCCAGCTTTGTGGGCCCACTTGCCACATTATTTTAAGGGTAATTTAATATATGTTTATCGCCTTTAATGACATGTCAAAATATGATCCAAGTAAATGTGGCACCCCGAACCGGGGTGCCTAGAAGCCTTACTCTGGGACCGTTTTTGATTGGTAAAGGTGACTCAGGATTGTTTCCCTGATCACACAGTGGGATATATATATATATACATGTGTATAACATCAATACATGGAAAATCAATATCATTCATTCAACTTGAAATATACTTTACATATCCGAGTTATAATCATTGTCTGTTCATTATTATACATTTAACTAGAAAGATCAATAAAATCCTCATCATTGTCTTTACATGAACATTATCATACATCATATTCCTATCTCAATTTTGTATGTCAGTTTGCATGCTACTTTCATTATCATTTCTTGTCTGCTGTTTGAAAAACATGTGTGAGTCATAATACTCAGTAAGCAAGCTATACATAATTTTTCAATCTTTTTCATGCATTTCATAAAATGCAAATGCAATGCATTCATAGCATTCATGACATTCCTTTAGATACGATGCTAGCTAGGTGCTCATCCCATACATGCTCCCATCTCAGGGAGGTCGTCGCCGGCCTGGACCTATATAAGCGACTTGGCGATAGAGAGGGGGACATCCGGTCCGCTTACTACCTCAATTATGGCCTATTCCTCGTGTACACGCTCATTTACATACACATGCTGACATGATATTTATAAATCCTAAATATTTTATAAAAATATTTAACAAGCAGTTAGCAATCATTTCATGTAAAGCATTATAGGAATGATCATCCTTAAATATAATTCATAAAACATGTGAGCAAACAATTTGCAATCATTTAAAAATATTTTAGAAAGCATATAACTTGCTTACCTCCTTAGTTGGTGTCCTCAACTTTTTCTTTTCCTTTTCCTATTTAAGGAAAAAGGACATTTCATTCATTTCATTCAGGTTGCTTCCCATGCATGCTTTATAATATTTGTTCATTATCTCTTTATACGGATTTTTTATCCACAGGTTCTTCAAAAATTTCATCATTATATTTATAATATAAATATTAATCTTAAATTTTCTCCAAAATCATAATGTTTACTGTTCATGGTTACTGTAGCAGATTAATGTTCATCCGGGTTACTGTTCACACGTGTTGGTTATTGTTCATGGGTTCCAATAATAAAAAATACCATGACATAGCTTATGTTTAGTATATCATGGAAAAATTCATGAATTTTGAATTTATCATCATTAACTTGGCTAAATAAATCATTTTCTCCATATACTAAAAATTAACATATTTCACTTATGCATAATCCTTAAATCCAAAAATCGTGTGATTAATAAATCATCATTTCAACATCATAATTATCATAATCATCCATCCAAAATCATCATTTAGCAATTTTGGAGCATTATTTACTCATTTTATGCATGATTTTCTCGAATACTCTATATTTGCTTCAAATTTTTGATGTTTTGGCATAATTTCAATTAGGCATTATAACTTTACTTATTTTCTTATGCTTAGGCATTATCTAAGCATGGTTTTACCCTACTTAACATTCAAAAGAAATTTGGATAGAATTTACTTACCCAAAGTGGAGATATCCCTCTTCTTTTCATACTTTCTCTCTTTAACTTTCGCCTCTTCTTTCCTTCTTTGGTTTGGACGTGTGGGGGGTTTGGGAACTTTTGGTTTTGCTTAAATGGAGCTGGGTTGAAGTGCATTTGGACGTCCCCAAGGCTCCTCTATTTATAGTGTTTGATTTTTCATCGAATTGCATTTTACCCCCCTTGCTTGAAGTATTAAATTCTAATTTTTTTCTTCAAATCCCATGCACACTTGGAGCTTTGTGCAGCCCCCATACCCTGCTCACACCCCCCATAGCAGCCCTATTTTATGATTTTTTTAATTAATTAAAATTAATTATTTTTAAACTAATTAATCTCAACCATTGATTACATGATAAGATCAATTGTGGGCCATTGGATTTGGCTCAAAATCCCACAGCCCCTGCACGTGCAACCCCTCTTTTGGACTTTGAGCACATTTGCATTTAATTAAAGTGATTTTTAATTAATGATATATGACTTTTAATTAATAAAAAAATTAAATGAAAAAGTGGGCTACTATTTGACGTTAAATCTTGGCCTTTGACCAATGATTTTCATCACATCTTAAACAATTCATCATGTTCATCATAAATATTGGGTCATCCATAAAAAATTTCATCTAAATCTGACGTCCGGATTGCGCATTATGAATTTTTCTTCAATTTTTCACTAAAATCCGAAATTCTATTAAAATATCAAAAAGTATTGCTATTTCGTCTTGTAGTGATTAAATCTCCTTTTCGTCTTTTTCTGATTAGGTTAATCCAAGTGATTAGCTCTTAATCACGTGTCTTAATCCCTAGGTTACTATTCACGTGTACTATTCACGTGGGTTAAATTTTTGATTGCATCATTTCAATCTCCAATACACATACTTGTGGATATAATTCCTGAATTTTATTCATCATAAAAAAATTATTGCAAAAATCTAGGGTTTACAAACCTAGGTGTCACATGTATTGCCTGAGGAGGCTGGGTTCCACAGTAAATTACAAATTACTTAAATAAAATCCATCAAAAATCCATGCATTGATGAATCTCAAATCTGTCCACCATTGACGTCCACTTTTCAGCAACCTTCGTGCAATTTTCCACACCTAATTCAACTTCAATTTATGGGTATTTAATCACCCTAGCTAATAGCATACTTAGGGGGTCCATTTAGCATATTAAAAAATCATAAAAAATCACATTGCAACCTTGATCGTCCACCCTTTCCTTGCTCCACTTGCTGTCCATGTGATTAACGTCCCAATGCAGCTGCCTTTCGCAAATTTTTCCACAAAATTGCAGCTTTAATTAATGAACAATTAATCACCCTAGTAATTAGCTTTCTTAGTTGTCCATTAGGCATTTAAAAAAAATACAAAAAAATCCAAAAGCTGCCTTGACTGTCCACTTCTCTCTCTTGCTCCAAATCTATCCACTTGATGATCACATGCATATGGCCTTGATTTGTCATCTTTGGCCATGATTTTTAACCCAATTTAAATGCTTATTTATTTACCTTGATTCTCTAGTTGACTTAGGTGTGGATTTTATAATTAATAAAATCAAAAAAATCGACTAAATACTCCTACATCAAGGGGAAATTACAAATTTTACCTATATAGTCAGTGGGACTCAATGCTAGTGAGTAGAATAAAATCCCTCAGTGTTATGAGCTAGGTAATACTTGCGTGGCATGTATCATCCAAGCATTGTTTTTAAGCATCCCCATTTGTTTTTAATTTTTAGTGGATAAATGAAAATGAAAATTTACCCTTCACTAGAATTTTTTTTATCACATACCATTCAAGCAAATTGTCATTACCTAAAAAAAAGTTATAGGATTATTCTCAAATATACCCACTATATTTGGCCTTAATTCCAAATATGCCCACTACATTTCCAAAATCTCAAATATACCTTCTATATTTGTATTTAATCACAAAAGTGTCTAATCCACCAAAAACCATTAGTTAAAAATTTTTAAATACCCAAAATACCTCTGTTGTAAAATAATAAATGATGAAATGAATAAAAGGAAAATAAAATTAAGGCTCTCTAAATTTAGAATTCATGTGCACTTAGGGCATTAGTGAGTTATAACATTTAAATTTTCCAATTATATCCTAAATTTGAGGGGTATATATAAGTAATTTCACATTTATTCTGATGGTGTTAGCTCACCAAATGATTATTTTTGAGACTAAAAACAAATACTGTAGATTTATTTAGAATTTTAAAAATATAATAAGTATATTTAGAATTAAGATAAAACATGATAAGCATACCCGGAAATAACCCAAACTTATAATTGAACATGAGAACCGAAAAACAAAGTGGGCCGTCTGCGGCCGCGTTGTGTCAGCTGAAATTTGCGTAGGCCAATAAAAGACCGCAACTTCTCTTGAAATTTTTGTAGCACGTTAACGCCCGAAAAAAGTTGGCACTCACACCCCCCGGCAGCTTTTGCAGAAACCTTTTCATCCTTCCATCCATCCACCTTTCGTGGCCCACCAACCGAACGGTACCGATGCAACAGTTTTGCCCCGTCCTCAAGACATCGTGGACACGTGGCAGGGGCAAGCAGTCGGATACTGTAGACGCGGAGCGTCGTTGTGTTGGAAGCAGGGCCAGCTCCCGTAGTCCGTAGGCAGTAGATCACTCCAACTAGCCAGCTGTCAATTTCTTTTGTTTGCGTTTTCGCATTTCGATGCCACCGAGACGTACATACGTGCACTGCCCCAAATCTCAGCCGTCCAGTTAATTGTTTAGTACGGTACGGACTCCACCGCTCACATGCACGGCGTGAAATGATTCCTCCCTCGACCACACTCGCCCACCACGCAGGCGCTGCGGATGGAGTCCGTCTGATGCCATGAGCGATAGGTGCATGGCCGGCAAGGGCCGAGTAGATATTTGACATTTCCGGCTGGCCACGACGTGTGCAACGGCGTGCGAGCAGAACACAGGCGGTGGTGGTCGGAAGAAGCAGATAAAGACGAGGTGGGGGATGATGTACTGCTGTTCAGATCAAGCGCCATGTGGCCAGATTAGTGCTGATCTGGATGGGATTAGGCATGACACGTGGCTAGTTGGCTGGCGTGCGCGGAGGCGAATCTTGTCTTTGGCTTCCAAAGTGGGGGTAGTAGTGCCCATTTCTTTCGGTCGGGCAGCGCGGCAGTCGTCCGTCGATGTCGCTAGTAGTGGCCAAATTACGGGATCATCCTCGTGTTTTATATAATTTACAAGAATGTTGCTGCCTCGGTCAGCGGCTGTGCGGGCTTTCGTGGTCGTACCAACACGGTAAAATGACGGGATTGCCCTTCTTCGAGTCGGCGGTGCCGTGTTGCCTAATTCCTAGGTACTCCATACGTGGTTAAAATGACCGTCAACGAGCAACATTGAGTGGCCTGCGAGTGCGCGCTGAAACAGTAGTCACGATTTTTCGTGGCTGTTGAGTCGAGTAAAGAGAAAATTTTCTTAGGATATGTTTGTTAAAAGTTCGTTCTTTATTATTATTTTATTTTTAATTATTTTTCATATATTCTTATAGAATTGTCATATTTTTTCATCATTTTTATATAATTACTTATATAACTATCATATTTATTTTAATTTTATTTTTTTTATTCATCGTCATTATTTTTATTATATTACATCATTTTTTTTCATTTAATAAATTTTTACAGAAAAATTTTTCAACAAAATTTTTATTTTTTTCCAAATATACCCTTAAAATGCGGATAGGGCTTCATTGACCGAGTTATAACCCCCATGTACCATAGTTAGACCCGCAGATAAATATTTCATTACTCTCAAGTCTCAGCAGCCTTAATATTCTCCCACCATCTTCTTTCATCGTCGTGGCCCATACGTCATTGCCACACTCATCTAGCCATCTCATAGCCCTCCTAGCCACACTTTTTTGCCATGTAGCTCATCTTTCAGCAATGATAAACCTAATTCGGCGACGCCCAAACCCATCACCCAGCCTTTTGTGCTCACCTCGGACATTGATGTTCGTCACCATCTTTGCGCTTCTCTTTCAACAATGGTTAACTAGCTTTGATGACAACCATCATCTATGGAGACGAATTTTGGTAAGGAATTCATCCTCAATCTCTTTTTTTTTTCATTTCTGTTTTCCTGTTTCTCATTTTTTTTGTTTCAATTAGCATACCCATTTTTATTTTTTCGGCATCTATTTGTTCTTCCTAATAACGTTTCCAATAGATATTCTCATCTCTTAATTCTAAAAAATCCTTGTTCAGCCATTTTAAGATTTGATATTCTCTTTTCATTCTCTTGTTGAATTTGATACAAAATGTTTAAATTTGTAAAGTCTAGAGTCTCAAATTCTTTGTGGTATCGAAATTTTAAATACTAAAGTCCACGACCCGTGCATTTATGGATAGATATAGACAAATGTGTTGGCGCCGTTACTAAAAATTCAGTGTTATTAAGGACTTCGTATTTAGATAATTTCTTTCTTTTTACCCTTTTTCCTTTGATTTTTCTTTTTAAACTTGCTCATGGTGCATTATTTTACAATTGATTTATTAATAGTGCATGTACCCTCATACTCAAAGTTTTGTTGAATAAGTGGCTAAAAAATTCTTTGTCGCAGATCTTGAGATTGAACGAAAATTCAAGAGGTGTGGCGCCCTCAACCGTCACATCTTGAGTCTTACCTCGGGATCGTTATTGACTGATAAACGTGATCAAGATTGTTGCCCTATCACACAGCGGGATTTAACGGATATTTATCTGATTATTTACTGTTTATTATTAGTTAATTCCATATCATTTCCTAGCAAATTCTCTTTCATGACATCTTTGACCTAGTTTACACAAAACATTTTTCATAAAATCATAAAATTTCATAACATGTCTATCATCCATAACTTATATGTTTATAAAATACAAATCATCACATAGATCATAAAACATCAAGACGCATTACATTCCTTAACTACAAACATCACATATTAAAAATCATAAGCTCTTCATATTCTTCATGCTTAGTTCATGCTCCTCATCTTTATCATTTCTTCACCTGTCTATGGGTTTGGAAAACAATATGTGAGTTGTACACTCAATAAGCAAGCCTTATACAAATTTTCAAGCAACACATTTCAAAGGTATCCTTTTTCAAAAAAAAACGTTTCTCTCCATTTAGTAGAGACACTTATCAAGTGATCAACTACCTGCGGAGCAAAAATCTTTTATTTATAATCATTATGGAAAGCAACATTATATCCCCTCGGGGATATATGATGACAACGTGATAAATACATTATGATCTCTTAGGATGGTGGATAGCTAGGCGACCATCCGTCTTCATATTCTCCCATCTAGGGAGGGGCCGTCGGCCCTTGGCCTATTTCAGCAACTCGACTACACCAAAGGGGGACAATCGGTCGGCTTATTCCTTTAAGGTGAACTTCATGTATTGTGTACATGAATTTATCCATGACATGCTATCATGATTTTTCTCGCATAATTCATAAAACAGTAATTTTCATAGGTCATAAAGCAGTTATGTAAATCAATTGTCAATACATAGTGAACTAAGGAATGACCATCCTTAAAATCTTTAGAAATAAATTTCAAATAACATTTGCTAAACCAATAAAAGCAATTAAAATATTATTTATAATCATTTTAAAGTAATTTAAGAAATAAAAATTCATTTAGAAAATTTGCTTGCTTACCTTGTTCGCGAGAGCTTTCTGGATTAACTTTTTCCTTTCCTTTGCCTATGACAGAATAGCATAGTATTCATATAAATTTCATTTTCTTGCGTTCACTTTAGTTTTCCAACCCATTTTCATAATTATTCATAGCTCACTTTTGCTAAGTTAGGTATACACACATATTTCATTTATGTATCCACCATTCATTTCTCTACACATTTAATTTCCATATATTAATCTCAATTTTTGAGATTATCTTAATATCAATATATTACACATTTTTTCTTCTTATTTTCATGCATTTTTGCATGTTAGCACTTCACATAGCTTAGTTATCATTTTATCGAATTCCTTACTTCACATATGTCCATTTCTCACACCTAATTCATGTTTTCCTTAAAATTTTTCAAATCAGCAACTTGGCTTCCAATTCAACATAATTATAGACTTAAATTAACACTTATTTAGTGTATTTCCATGGATTTTTAATCCACTAATTTCAAAGTTCCAAAAACAGCAACTTTGACATCAGATTTCTACACTTTAAACGTCTCTTTTGATACTCAAATCTAAACAGATTTTTAACCATTTAATTCCAGCAATTAATCCCACTTTTATTAACCTAAATTCAATGTATTTTCACCTATTCAAATTCCATATATAGGTTGCTTGCAAAACAGCAACTTTTTATGCATGTAGGGTATCCATTTACACCACTTTGGAGGTCCACTTTACACCCCTTATAAAAATCCGAATTTGGACAGTTCATGCAAGGTCCCATTTCATGTCCAAAGTGCCTTATATTTAGGATATTTTACCCTACAATTCATCCATAATTTATTTGAATTACTTCACGTATCATTTTTCAACGTTTAAACACAAAATTCGGGTCTTAAGAGTAACCCTAACTAGCCTTCCATCTATTCTTCATAAATCATGCTAAATTTCATATATATTCAACATCTAATTATGAATTATCATGTGATTATATCAACTTAATAAAACAGCAACATTAAACACAAATTTCAGCAAGTTTAGGATAGTGTAGGAGCTCATACTTCATACTAATCACTCTCTTCTTCCATCTAACTCTTAGTTGCATTACTTGCTATTAAATTCCCATTAAATATCCTAATTAAAAGCATCATAAATATTCATTAAAGGATTCATTATGAATCACATTTACATCCCATAAATTGAGTTAGAAACACTAGATTAAAATCATTCAAACACAAACATACACTTCCTTGTATAGAGTAGCACTTAACTCCACTTCTCAGGCAAACTTCCTCAACTTAATTCCTCCTTTTCTTCCCCTTTTTCTACTCTTATTTTTGGGTTTGAAAGGGCTGAGAGATGGGAACGTGTGCTGCTGGAAATGGGAGTTCAAAATGCTGAAAAGTTTCTAAGTTTCCACCTATGTATATGGACGTCCCCCCTCTCATGTGTAATAGCTGGAAATTTTCAACTAGTGGACCCCACTTGCCACCTCATCTATTATTATTCTAATGCAATTTTATCTACTTATCTGACATGACAACTTGTGGACTATTTAAATTATATTTTTCTTAATTAAAAATTTGTTAATTATCCAATGCATTTAAACATCTCAAATCTGTCCACCAGATCATGTCCAAAGTAGCTGCTGTTTTTCTATTTTTTTCAACGAATTTTGCAGCTTTTTAATGCACATTTATATACCCTAATACCTAGGCTATTTATTCATGCATGTAGAATTTTTTTAAATTAAAAAAAATCACATTTTTGGCCACTTGAACGGTCACAATTTCTGCTCCATTTTCTGATGACTGTACACGTCCCCTCTTTTCAGCAGCTTATCTTGACAATTTTTACCATAGTTCAGCTTTATTTAATTAGTCATTTAATTACCTAGTTATGTAGGTCATTTAGGGCCATTTTAGCATAATTTAAAAATTCAAAAAATATTCATAAGCTGCTAAACCGTCCACATCATCCAGATGATATGCTGCTGTCCATTTTTTCCATCTTCTCTCAACGGTCCAGATCTGCCACTTTTAATCCGAATTTTCACTTTAATTTAATGCATATTTATCCTCAATAATTCGTATTTGACTTTGAGTATTTATTTTATTAAAAAATATTTCACAAAATGCCATTTTATGGGCTGTTTGGATGTCCCTAGCTGCCACATCATCCATGCTTCTTTATGCTATTTAATTTAGCATTTAATTATGAATAATTGCAGGAATTTTTTCATTATTAGTAATTCATAAAATACCCTACAAATTACCTCCTTTTGACACCTCAATTTTGTTCTTATTCATTTGATTATTTTACTCATTTTTAACATAAATGCTAATCATTTTTTGGGATGAAAAGTCAAAACCATTAATCCCAATTTCATGCAATCATAATTCCATCATCATTTGCATGATCAAATACTTCCATAACCTTGATTTCATAATTTTATCCGTCCATTTCAAATTTCATCTCAATCCGATTTTTCTAGCTCAAGTTATGATCATTTTAAGTTTTGTACGGTGATGATCGATTATCATCAAAATTTTCAAAATCTAATTTTTCCATGTGATTAAGCACAAAATTATGTGCTTCTCCTTAGATTTTCACCTAAATCCGACTTAAGGTCATCAAGTAATGAATTTTTTAATATTTTCTCAACTTGGCTCCATAATTAGCCTCCTAATCTCCATTTGTTACATTATGGGATTTAATAAATTTTTCATGGCTTACTAATATTTATCCATCCTCTTTGTGTTACTTCAATCATAATAACCCACATTACAACCAATCATAAAAACTACATATAATAATCCATTTATGAATATATCATTCATACATAAATCACTCAATTACATATATATGATTCCTACTTAGGTTAGGGCTTCACAATCCTCCCCCCTTATAACAGGTTTCGTCCCGAAACCGTTTATTCTTTAAATAACTAGGGGTATTTCCTTTCTACTTCTTCCCTTAGTTCCATGTAGCCTCACCTTCGGAATATCGGTTCCATTGAATCTTTACATATTCTATTTTTCTATTATGAAGCTTGTGTATCTTGTGATCCAAAATTCTAATGGGTCTTTCCTCGTAATTCAGATGATCTTGAATCGGTAGATTTTCTGCTACCAGCACATGGGTCAGATCTGCTACATATTTCCTAAGCATGGAAATATGAAAAACATTGTATACTAAGGCTAGTGCCGGAGGTAAAGCAATCCTATAAGCCAACTTCTTAATCTTCTCCAACACTTCAAATGGACCAATATACCTGGGATTCAACTTACCCCTTTTTCCAAATCTTGTAACTCCTTTGAATGATGTGACCTTTATAAACACATGCTCGACAACTTGGATATTCAAATCATTTCTTTTGTAGTCTGTGTAATTCTTTTGCCGACTCTAAGCTGTGAGTATACACTGACGAATAACTTGTACTTTGTCTGCCATTCTCTGAGACAAATTTGGGGCTAGCTTCTTTTCTCCAACTTCATCCCACTTCAACGGCGTCTGACATCACCATCCATACAACGCCTCGAATGGAGCCATTTGAATACTAGCTTGATAGCTATTATTATATACAAACTCAGCTATAGGTACATATTCATCCCACGAACCACCAAATTCCAAAGTACACATACGAAGCATGTCCTCGATGATCTGATTGACTCGCTCCGTTTGTCCATCTGTTTGGGAATGAAATGCGGTACTGAACTTGAGTTGGGTGCCTAGGGTTTCGTGTAGACTTTTCCAAAATCAAGATGTGAATGTCGTATCTTGATCGGAAACTATTGATTTAGGCACTCCATGAAGTCGTACTATCTTCTTATAGTAGACTTTAGCTAATCTTTCTGCTGTGTATGTTCCTCTTATGGATATAAAATGAGCAACTTTAGACAACCGATCTACTATTAGCCATATAGAATCATTTCCAGTCTGAGTCTTAGGTAGCCCTTCAATGAAATCCATGGTAATATCATCCCACTTCCACTCATGAATTTTCAAGGATTGTAATTTTTCAGATATCCTTTGGTGACCAGCCTTCACCCTTTGACAAGTTAGACACTTAGCTACATACTCAGTGATCTCTCTCTTCATATTATTCCACCAATATGCTTTCTTGAGATCCTGATACATTTTAGTGCCTCTTGGATGAATGGAAAATAGTGAAAATGCGCCTCTTTAAGAATTTGCTCATTCAACTCAGCTGTATTAGGTATACATAGACAACCTTTGTACCGATACATACCTTGCTCATCAACAGAAAATTCAGTCAATCCCTTCCTCTTCATTTTTTCCACATGGGCATGTCGGTCTGTATCATTTTGCTGCGCAGTTTTAATCTGCTCAAATAATGATGATTGTATGTACATTTGTGATAACCTTATTTGAACTCCAGGGGGACATACAATCAATTCTAACTGTCTTATTTCCTAAAGAAATCCTTTCTTGATAAAGCCTTTCAAATTCTATCACTTTCTGACTTTGTAATCCAATAGGAAGGTATTCTTTGTTGAATTCCTCAACAAATGTCAGTCGGGACACCTCTTCTGGTCGTGGCATTGTGACCAACATTGTTTCCCACCATTCATGTGCGTCCTTGATCAATAAATGTGTGGTGCACAATACCTTCTGTCGATCATTACACGGAGAGATTCTGAATATTTTCTTAATCTCCGTTATCCATTGTTCAGCCTGTACCAGATCAGGTTCTCCTGAAAATTTTGGAGGTCGCCGAGCCAAGAATGCATTGATCACCTTTCTATCAGCTTCCATTAATTGATTTTCATCTTCTGTTGGTGTTGTCGTGGGAGTCGGGCCAGCTGTCAGAATGGCTCTATCTCTTTCTGTACTGCCCAACTGGGCCTGTTGTGTCCTTTCCCACAAACCTTGAATAATGTCTGCGGTTTGTGCTGCCCAATCACGAGTAGCCTGCTACATTGCTTCCTTTACTGCTGCAGCTACCCTTTCTTCTATGAGCCGAGCCTGTCTTGACTCATATTCTTCTCCTACATTTTGTTATGGACTTACATTTTCTCATCTTTATCGAGTTCTTGAACTTTCCCTACTGGATTCAGGTTCCGGCCTTTTTGGTCTGCTAGTCTCTCCAACCTCATGTCGGCTGGGGACCTCTTGAGCAACTTCCTTTCCTTTATTTGTTCTCCTTCCTGATCTTGTTTCCACCATAATGCTTTTTTGAATATGTAAAAGCACATAATTTTTCATTTATAATTATGGTTAGATCATCATATATATATATATATATGTCATTAGCACCCAACTAATCATCAATTGGCACATTCATTATCATAGACATTCATAACCATTCATCCATTTCATATTATTCATATTAATAAACTTCTACTATCATACATTCTTTAAACCATAGTTTCTAACATCACACCATATGTTACACACATCACACTTATATATATATATACATATCACATCATAACAAAACATCCACATCACATATTTATACATATTGTAGTTCATAAAAATAGAAAAAATTCATCATCTCCTCGCTCTCCTCATGAAGTAACGATGACGCCTATGCCTAGGCGACATTTCGCTAGGTTCCTCTGTAATAGTGCTAGTGTTTGACCCAACATGATTGTTCTCTCCTTCACCATCATTATTATCATCACTACTATCACTGTTGCTTTCACTTTCATCATCATCTTCTTCTTCATCTATCATTGGTTCAAGATATCATAATAGTGCTCCAAGCGAAAACAAATTACCCGTGCTTCTATCTACGTGAATCATAACCTCACCAGGACGAGGGATAGGTTCAGGTGGCTCTATAAATCCTCGAGCAAGACCCTCTTCTATAAAAGGAACCATTTCTTTCTCTCTCTGTCGAATACTTTCCTAGCTCTTTCCATATCGGAATTGAAGATATCCACCTTCAAATTTATACCAAGGTCCTAAATTAGGGGGTTCAGGTGCTGGAGTATTTTTCCAAAACCGCTGCAGATCCTGAGGAAATATATAGTTTGTGGGAGTTCGAGGGGTCCCTAAAAATCTAGGGTGATAGGCCGGTAGAACCTCAGCTCTAGGAGCCCTGCTGCTAGATTCCACAATATTTGACCTCTGTTGGTAATTGTCTTGCAGATGAAGTGGAAGATACCTAGGAGAGAAACCTGGAGGTACGGGTGGAAAAGGATCTGCATCCTGTTGTGACTCTAACCACTTATTAACACTTTCTTCGATTTTTCGTTTCTTTTCTTCTTCCATCTCCTTCTTTAACTTTTCTGCACTCATAACTCGTTTTTCCTTATCCGCCATCTGTTCAAATATATAACTAAATTAGTTATACACTAGAAAGAGCACCTTGCAAATCATTTTGCAATACATTATCATATATCATTCATACATCATGATAATGACCTATACCATCCTCATAAAGTCATATATATCATGTCCAATCCTCAAACTTAGATTTTTCCACGCCTATTTACCAGTCCATGCTCTGATACCAAGCTCTGTTGCGCTCCCAACCCGAGCGTCATATCTTGAGCCTTACCTCGGGATCGTTATTGACTGGTAAACGTGATCAGGATTGTTGCCCTGTCACACGACGGGATTTAACGAATATTTATCTGATTATTTACTATTTATTATTAGTTAATTCCATATCATTTCCTAGCAAATTCTCTTTCATGACATCTTTGACCTAGTTTACACAAAACATTTTTCATAAAATCATAAAATTTCATAACATGTCTATCATCCATAACTTATATGTTTATAAAATACAAATCATCACATAGATTATAAAACATCAAGACACATTACATTCCTTAACTACAAACATCACATATTAAAATTCATAAGCTCTTCGTATTCTTCATGTTTAGTTCATGCTCCTCATCTTTATCATTTCTTCACCTGTCTATGGGTTTGAAAAACAATACGTGAGTCGTACACTCAATAAGCGAGCTTTATACAAATTTTCAAGAAAAACATTTCAAAGGTATCCTTTTTCAAAAAAAATATTTCTCTCCATTTAGTAGAGACACTTATCAAGTGATCAACTACCTGCGGTGTAGAAATCTTTTATTTATAATCATTATGGAAAGCAACATTATATCCCCTCGGGGATATATGATGACAATGTGATGAACACATTATGATCCCTTAGGATGGAAGCTAGCTAGGCGACCATCTGTCTTCATATTCTCCCATCCAGGGAGGCACCCCCGACCCTTGGCCTATTTTAGCAACTCAGCTACACCAAAGGGGGACAATCGGTGCACTTATTCCTTTAAGGTGAACCTCAAGCATTGTGCACATGAATTTATCCATGATATGCTAGCATGATTTTTCTCGCATAATTCATAAAACAGTAATTTTCATAGGTCATAAAGCAGTTATGTAAATCAATTGTCAATACACAGTGAACTAAGGAATGACCATCCTTAAAATCTTTAGAAATAAATTTCAAATAACATTTGCTAAACCAATAAAAGCAATTAAAACATTATTTAAATCATTTCAAAGTAATTTAAGAAATAAAAATTCATTTAGAAAATTTCCTTGCTTACCTTGTTCGCGAGAGCTTTCTAGATCAATTTTTTCCTTTCCTTTGCCTATGACAGAATAGCATAGTATTCATATAAATTTCATTCGCTTGCATTCACTTTATTTTTCCAACCCATTTTCATAATTATTCATAGCTCACTTTTGCTAAGTTAGGTATACACACATATTTCATTTATGTATCCACCATTCATTTCTCTACACATTTAATTTCCATATATTATCTCAATTTTTGAGATTATCTTAATATCAATATATTACACATTTTTCATCTTATTTTCATGCATTTTTGCATGTTAGCACTTCACATAGCTTAGTTATCATTTTATCAAATTCCTTACTTCACATATGTCCATTTCTCACACCTAATTCATGTTTTTCTTAAAATTTTTCAAATCAGCAACTTGGCTTCCAATTCAGCATAATTGTAGACTTAAATTAACACTTATTTAGTGTATTTCCATGAATTTTTAATCCACTAATTTCAAAGTTCCAAAAAACAGTAACTTTGACATCCGATTTCTACACTTTAAACGTCTCTTTTGATACTCAAATCTGAACAGATTTTTAACCATTTAATTCCAGAAATTAATCCCACTTTTCTTAACCTAAATTCAAAGTATTTTCACCTATTCAAATTCCATATATAGGTTGCTTGCAAAACAGCAACTTTTTATGCATGTAGGGTATCCATTTACACCACTTTGGAGGTCCACTTTACACCCCTTATAAAAATCCGAATTTGGACAGTTCATGCAAGGTCCCATTTCATGTCCAAAGTGCCTTATATTTAGGATATTTTACCCTACAATTCATCCATAATTTATTTGAATTACTTCACGTATCATTTTTCAACGTTTAAACACAAAATTCGGGTCTTAAGAGTAACCCTAACTAGCCTTCCTTCTATTCTTCATAAATCATGCTAAATTTCATATATATTCAACATCTAATCATGAATTATCATGTGATTATATCAACTTAATAAAACAGCAACATTAAACACAAATTTCAGCAAGTTTAGGCTATTGTAGGAGCTCATACTTCATACTAATCACTCTCTTCTTCCATCTAACTCTTAGTTGCATTACTTGCTATTAAATTTCCATTAAATATCCTAATTAAAAGAATCATAAATATTCATTAAAGGATTCATTATGAATCATATTTACATCCCATAAATTGAGTTAGAAACACTAGATTAAAATCATTCAAACACAAACATACACTTACATGTATAGAGTAGCACTTAACTCCACTTCTCAAGCAAACTTCCTCATCTTAATTCCTCCTTTTCTTCCCCTTTTTCTTCTCTTATTTTTGGGTTTGAAAGGGGCTGAGAGATGGGAACGTGTGCTGCTGGAAATGGGAGTTCAAAATGCTGAAAATTTTCTAAGTTTCCACCTATGTATATGGACGTCCCCCCTCTCATGTGTAGTAGCTGGAAATTTTCAACTAGTGGACCCCACTTGCCACCTCATCTATTATTATTCTAATGTAATTTTATCTACTTAGCTGACATGACAACTTGTGGACTATTTAAATTATATTTTTCTTAATTAAAAATTTGTTAATTATCCAATGCATTTAAACATCTCAAATCTGTCCACCAGATCACGTCCAAAGTAGCTGCTGTTTTTCTATTTTTTTTCAACGAATTTTGCAGCTTTTTAATTCACATTTATATACCCTAATACCTAGGCTATTTATTCATTCATGTAGCATTTTTTTTAAATTAAAAAAAAATCACATTTTTGGCCACTTGAACGGTCACAATTGCTGCTCCATTTTCTGATGCCTGTACACGTCCCCTTTTTTCAGCAGCTTATCTTGACAATGTTTACCATAGTTCAGCTTTATTTAATTAGTCATTTAATTACCTAGTTATGTAGGTCATTTAGGGCCATTTTAGCATAATTTAAAAATTCAAAAAATATTCATAAGCTGCTAAACCGTCCACATCATCCAGATGATATGCTGCTGTCCATTTTTTCCATCTTCTCTCAACGGTCCAGATCTGCCACTTTTAATCCGAATTTGCACTTTAATTTAATGCATATTTATCCTCAATAATTCGTAGTTGACTTTGAGTATTTATTTTATTAAAAAATATTTCACAAAATGCCATTTTATGGGCTGTTTGGATGTCCCTAGCTGCCACATGATCCATGCTTCTTTATGCTATTTAATTTAGCATTTAATTATGAGATAATTGCAGGAATTTTTCCATTATTAGTAATTCATAAAATACCCTACAAATTACCTCCTTTTGACACCTCAATTTTGTCCTTATTCATTTGATTTTTTTACTCAGTTTTAACGTAAATGTTAATCACTTTTTGGGATGAAAAGTCAAAACCATTAATCCCAATTTCATGCAATCATAATTCCATCATCATTTGCATGATCAAATCCTTCCATAACCTTGATTTCATAATTTTATCCTTCCATTTCAAATTTCATCTCAATCCGATTTTTCTAGCTCAAGTTATGATCATTTTAAGTTTTGGACGGTGATGATCGATTATCATCAAAATTTTCAAAATCTAATTTTTCCATGTGATTAAGCACAAAATTATGTACTTCCCCTTAAAATTTCACCTAAATCCGACTTAAGGTCATCAAGTTATGAAGTTTTCAATATTTTCTCAACTTGGCTACATAATTAGCCTCCTAATCTCCATTTGTTACATTATGGGATTTAATAAATTTTTCATGGAAAACTAATATTTATCCATCCTCATTGTGTTACTTCCATCATAGTAACCCACATTGTCTTAAATTGATGAATTTAAACAACATTTATAATTACTGACCTAATTACAACCAATCATAAAAACTACATATAATCCATTTATGAAAATATCATTCATACATAAATCACTCAATTACATATATATGATTCCTACTTAGGTTAGGGCTTCACAAGAGGAGAGTTAGAAAATACCGACAATGACAATCATCTCAAAAGCAAACATCACACGAGCAAGAATGTATAGTAGATCAAGGTAATGAAGAACAACAGCATCACCATGTAGAAGATCAAGTAGAGAACAACAACCCACCAAGGAGGTTGACATTCAGTGACCAGAACCGTCCAAATCCTCAAGGTTTTGATAACTCTATCATTGCAAATTTTGAGTCAAGTGTGAATGATAGCTTATTGGTAACATGTAAAATTGCGTAGAAATCCGTAAATTACTGACTTTCATATAGTCTTAATGATTTTCTAGTTTCATGCATTTTAAGCTATGTTTGATTACATTTCATATCATTTTAGCTCATTTTGATTCATTAGGTTATATTGGTATGCATTTAGTAGGTTTTTTTTATTTTTATAGGAAAATGACGAGTTGCGTATATGTCTAATTAAAATACTTATTTTAATGCAAGTATACGTGTCATACAAGTAATAAAGAGTGAATAAAGTGTCGATCCCACAAGGACTAGACTAAACTGATTATATCTTTGAAATTTCTATTGCCCTTGATGGAAAGAGAGTTTAAATGATCGTCTAAATGAAAATAAATTGAAATGAGTTAAGGGCTAGTGGAATGAGTAGAATTAAAAAAGGTTTCTTAAGATTGATTGTAGTAGATGGGCAATTGGGAATCCTTGACTTAAACCATATTAATTTGGTTCTATTTTAGTGAGTGATGAAGGGATTTACTAACCTAGGTTCATATATACTTTCCAACGTGTACAAACCTGATCTCACCACACCCTCTTGCTATGTTCCTATGCAAACGAATATGATAGGATCGATTAGCCCATAACCTTCTTAAGGTTACACAGGGCCAAATGATATATTCCTATACATTTTAACATTCCACCCAAGTAAGGTTAGAAACCTATGACATACATGTGAATCTTGTCTAAACTCATCTCTTCCAGTCACGAATCCAGCGAATATATCAACTTGCAAGTTAGTTAGGCTTATAAAAATCATTAAACACTACATGGACGGGTAATTCCACACATCATAAGGTTTCTGCAACTATATGTTCATATTCAAACCATAAAGAACCAACATAACATAGTTTAAGAGCCAAATCATCTCAATCTCCCATCCTTTGGAGTTTTAGCCAATGCACATAAAATCAAATCCCATAAAAATCAAGTTTAGGTACATCCCAACAAAAGAGAAGAAGCAAAATATGTAAGAAAAAAGAAAGAGGAGATGGAACTTCTTGGTTTCTACCACCCAAGTTGAATTTTCACTTGAAGAACTTCCCTTGGCTTGAAATCCTTCTTATCCTCCTTTTGTGGTTGCTTCCATGAGCTCCCAGCTACTTTGCTCAAAACTTAAACTATATATTTATACCCCCCTCTCACAGCTGGCTTAGGACACGTGCGAAATCCTCACACGTGTGAAGTGGTTGATAACTCGTAAAAATGAGAGTTATCATGACCCATTTCAGACTATATTTGCATGTTAGTCCAAGAGATTAGGCATAGTTTGCATCCATTTAGCTTAATTTTCTCTCGCTTTGCATTTTAGGAGCATTATTTAGTCTTTATGCATTTTTAGCATGATTTAGGCATTTTTAGTTCATTTATTTAGTTTATTCATTTTTTGCAGGAAAGACGGGCAATATAAAGGCATGCAGGCGAGTGGAATGCAGAACAAAATCAAGTCAAGGAGCAGTGGGATGGCGCCCAGGTGCCACCCTACATGCCTTAGCCAGAACTCCAGTACATCCAGCAACCAGTAGTTTCTAGTGAGTTGGCGCCTAGGCGCCACTTCACCAACATGCAGATAAATCTAGAAAGATTTTGAGGTCACAAGTCACAATAACTTTCAGGGAGTTGGCGCCTAGGCGCCATGGCATGATCACACAGGTGTTCCAGGAGAGTTTCCAAGTCATGAAGCATCCAGGGAGTTGGCACCAAGGCATGAATTCCTAGGCTCCACCACGCATCCGTACGTGCGGATTTCCGTACGTGTGTTGCGCAAATCTTAATTATAAATAGAAACCTAGGGTTTGCACACGAAGTAGGGAGCCCAGAGCCGAAATAGATATCCAGAGAAGGAAGACAACTCGATTGAAATGTGGATTGAAGAGAAGATTCAACCCCGTTGGTGGAAACCGCCGGAAAACCAGTTTTCTCTTTATCTTTCTATTTATCTTTCTCTGTTTTTCTGGATACTTACAATAATGGATGTAAATGATTTTATGATCATGTCTTTGAACTAAACTTCCTTTAGATAGATAGTTAGGATGAATTGATATCTAATTATATTGTATTGGTTCTTTGAGATTCAGGAATGAATATTTGATTTTTCTATATGATTGTGTGTGATTTACCCTTGCACATGTGGTTTAATATTTTTTACAAGATTAGCTATCTTGTAAAATGATTTAATTGCTCGGTTAATCCTTGGAAAAGGAAAATCTCTACTAGATCTGTGTGTAGGGCATAGATTTCCTTTTTGTTAAGGGGAGTTGTTTAATGGATAGGAATATACCGTTAAACCCTGTGTAGTCAATAAACAGGTTATGAACTTATCAATTCCACTTTATTTAATGGCATGGGAACATAGCAATTGAATAGGGTGTAATTAGCTTTATATACGTTGGAAGACTTATATAAAGATTATTGAATTTGGACTAGTAAATCCATTCACAATCCAATGAAAAAGAACCAATGCAATATAATTTAGATTCAAGGATTCTAAGCTATCCATCTGCCATCTGCCATCCCCGATTGATAAACCCGTTTCTAGTATTCTAACGATTCCGTAGACTCTATTTTGATTTTTTATTGCGTTTATTAGCTTTAGTTTTAAATTCAAAAATTTAGAATTTTTCACCCACCGAAAGCAGTTAAACTAATTAATAATTCTAGTTAGACAATTCCTCGTGGGAACGATACTCTACTAACTCTTTATTACTTGATTCGGCACGTGTACTTGCGTTAAAAGCTAGCATTTTAATAGACATATACGCAACTCGTCAAGTTTTTGGCGCCGTTGCCGGGGAATTGGTTTAACTAATTATTGTTAGTTTTATTGCTTTCTTGTACAATTTTGTAGAATAGTTCATTTTCATAATTTTTTTAGTTTAGAATTTTTCCGCTAGTTTCAATTGAATTGGATTTTTTTGCAGGTTAATTTCATTTTGCATACACTGAGGCAGAGCCGGAAAGGAGGTCATTATTCCTTTTGATCCGAAACCCGAAAGAACCTATCTGAGAAGGTGTCATAAGAGCAGGGAAGCTAGGAGCCGACAACATACTATGGAGTGCATCGAGAATCAGGACGAGAACATTCACGCAAACCAACAGAGGAACCAAAGGATTGAGGTTCCAATTCATCCACCACAAGATGATTTGGACCAACCCATTTGGGATTTCATTGTGCTTGAACAGAATGCAGTTCAAACTAGCATCACACCTCCTCCTATCGACACCAACGACATTTAGATCAAACCAGTGATTTTCCAGATGCTCCAGTCCATTGGGCAGTTTGGGGGATTGTCTTCTAAAGATCCACATAGCCATCTGTGGAATTTCCTGCAGATCATGAATACGTTCAAGCAGAACGGAGTCTTCGATGAGGCAATGTTGCTACGGACTTTTCCATTTTCACTGAGGGATAGAGCTTTGGAATGGCTAGATTCTCTGCCCTCGAACTCTGTCAACACATGAAATGACTTGGCTCAAAAATTTCTAGAGAAATATTTCCCGCCTGCCAAGTTAGGCAAGCTGAGGATGCACATAGTCTCATTCAAACAACATGGAGAGGAGACTCTATCAGAGGCATGGGATCATTTCAAAACCTACTCCGGAAGTGCCTGCATCATGGAATTCAGCCATGCGTTCAAATCCAAATTTTCTACAATGGTCTCCAGGATTCCACCCGTCATATGGTGGTTTCATCGTCAAACGGTTCTCTGCTGAGGAAAAGCTACCGAGAATCATACGCCCTATTGGAAAACATGGCGGCCAACACCTACTAACTGCCATCTGACAGAAGCCGAAGTGAGGGTCTACTCCAACTAGACGCGGTTTGTGAAACTCCGATTTTAGGACCGTGTATGAAACCCTAGAGTTATAAACCCTAGGTAATGTAATGATATTTATATGAAATATATATTAATGATATTTTGCAATATATGGCATTGGAGGATTAAATAGCTAATTATGGAATGTTAATTCAGATGAATAGTGAAACGTGAATAGTAAATGTGGGATTAGGGAATATGTTAAGTTAATCACTTTGGATTAAATTAATTATAAAAGACAAAAAAGGAAGTTTCCGACTAAAGGAAAAAAGTGTTTTTTGGATTAAAATATTAATTTTCGGATTTTTATGGATTTTTGTATAGAAAACATAGAAAAATTCATATTTTGCAATCCGGACATCGGATCAAGGTGAAATTTTTTATAGATGACCAAAGTATTATGATGAACATGATGAGTGGTCCAAGATTGATCAAAAATCATAAATCAAGGGTCAATATTAAACGTCATTTGAAGATAAAAAAGTAGCTTTACTTTATCATTAAATTACGATTGACTTTTGATTAATTTTAATTAATGCAAAATCAGCACAAATGCCAAGGAGGGCAGGGGCATGCAAGGGGGAGGACTTTTGGGGCCAAAATCCATTGGCCTAAAATCATCCTCATCAAGAATCAATGGTTGAGATTTAATTAGCTTAAAAATATGATTTTTAATAAATAAAAAATCATTAATAAATAGGGGCTGTCAGGGGGGGTGTGATCTGCTGTGTAGGGTGGCTGCACATTGCTCCACACATTTCATGGAAATTGGAAAAAAAATTAGAATTAAATACCTTGAGCAAGGGGGTAAATTATAATTTAATGAAAAATGGAATGCTATAAATAGGGGGCATGGGGGGACATCCAAGGCACTCCAAACCCAGCTCAAAGTGAGAAAAATTCAGGCATTCCTAAACCCCCACACGTTCAAGCCAAGAAGGAGGAGGAGAGAAGGAAAGAAAGAAAAAGTGAGAAGGAGAGGAGTTCTTCACTTGAGGTAAGTGAACTCTTTCCAAATTTCTTTTAGATTTTAAGTAGAGAAAAATCATGCTTAGATAATGCCTAAGCATGAGAAACTAAGTATAGTTATAATGCCCAAATGGAATTATGCCTAAACATCAAAAATTTGGAGTGAAGATAGAGCATTCGGGAAAATCATGCATAAAATGAGTAAATAATCCTCCAATATTGCTAAATGATGATTTGGGATGAATGTTTATGATAGTTATGATGTTGGAATGATGATATACTAATCTCATGATTTTTGAATTTAAGGATTATGCTTAAGAGAAATTATGATGAATTTTAGTATATAGAGAAAATGATTTAATTGGCCAAATTAATGATGATAAATTCAAAATTCATGAATTTTTCCATGATATACTAACTAAGAGCTATGTCATGATATTATTTATCTTTGAAGAAAATGTCAATTTTTGGAACCCATGGACAGTAACTTTTAACGCTGCGAACAGTAACCTGCCACAGTAATCTGCTCCAGTACGTGAACAGTGATCCGCTACAGTGATTTTGAACAGTACTATAAACAGTGAACAACGTGATTTTGAAGAAAAGTTGAGATTAATATTATGCGTATATGGATGGAATTTTTAA
Source organism: Annona cherimola (assembly GCA_030490835.1). Lineage (NCBI taxonomy): Eukaryota > Viridiplantae > Streptophyta > Magnoliopsida > Magnoliales > Annonaceae > Annona > Annona cherimola. The sequence continues at coordinate 49,064,802 of CM059972.1, forward strand.
GGATTTATGGATAAAAATCCATATAAGGAAATTATGACCAAGTATTTTTAAGGTTAACCTCTATAAGAAATTATGAAGAAAAATAAGGTCATAAATAGATATGACACGTATATGTGAATTAAAAAAGAAACAAGGCATACAAGCACAACACATGATGAAAATGTATAAGGTAGTCATGTCTACTTGTCTAGGAAAAGGCAAGGAAATGATGGAAGGTCAAAAGGATCGCCACAGGTAAGCAAACACAACTTTGAAAATGTGATTTTATTCTCAAGTATTTATGAAATATGTTTAAGGGTGGTCATTCCTATAATATTTTGAAATGATAAATGTTTATGAGTTTTTATCATGCCAATATCATGTGATGTTCATGGACATGTGCACATGTATGATGCGTAATGAAGAGGCTTTGGTGGAGGAAGTAGGATCAGAGGATTCTTCTTCATCATTGCCAAGTCGCTAGGGCTATGTGCCGGCGGCATCCTCCCAAGAGGTGGAGGCAATGAAATGTTATGTGTGAATGAATGTGTTGCATTGAAAAGGAAAGCATGGATTTGAAATGATGTTTTAAAGGGATGATGCAAATAATTCTCTACATGAGAATGACAAGTTTCCTGATGTAAGAGATATATAATGACTGGGAAAATCAAAAGCCATGCATGTAGGAGACTAGGTAGGCTAATCAAGGTAAAGGACGTGAGGTCCCCTTGACGAGGCCAAATCGGAGAAGCTGGCGTAATGTACCATGTTATGTGAGATGTTTCCTAGGCTAGCATACCCACACACGAAGGTTTATGTCAGATATGGAAAGGAAGTATTTGCACATCCAATATTTATGAAATAATTTTTATGAAAAGGTTTTTGTTTCGTTGGTAGTTGATCACTTGGTAAGTGTCTTCTATCGAATGGAGAGAAACGCATTTAAATGAAAGAAAAATGCTTGCTTATTGAGTTTTGACTCATGTTTTGTTTTCCCCCCTTAGACAGGTGCAGGGAAAATTCAAGCGATGAAAGACATGTTCTCGCTGAAAAAGGAAGAAGGAATTGAGAAGGTAAAAGATTTAAAATGCCTTGTATAGATATGATATGACTGAGATAAGGAATGCCTTAAATGATAAGTGCTTGTGTGCTAAGAACTAATGAATGTATGTATGTATGTATGAAATCATAAGGACATGATTAGATCAAGAGAACCTTTAACGTAAAAGAGCAAGTTGAGATGTTATGAATGAAATGCGCACTTGATATGTGCAATTGATTATAAGAGTATTTTTGCTTGTAAGATGAATGAAGTGAAATGCAAAAAAAATGAAATGATGATGGATAAAAGAAATGAAATTTTTTTGGACGAGATCCAATTAAGAACCCGCCGCGTGATCAGGGCAACAATCCTGATTCACATTTACCAATCGATAGATCTTGGAGTAAGGTTATGACGCTCGGGGGCTAGGGCGCCACACGGTTTCATCGATAAAGGCCCACATCGACGCTCTATCTAGGCAGATTCAGAACTTATCCAGGCTGGCTAACGTCAATGCAGTAGGGGCGTCTACACCACAACAGCCTTCAACAGCAGACATTTGCACGTTGTGTGGAGAATTCGGTCATCCCAGTGATCAATGTGCCTCCAATTCGGAGTCCATTAATTATGTGGGAAATTTTCAGAGAAATCCCGCAAATCCATATGCGAACAACTACAACCTAGGCTGGAGAAATCATCTTAATTTCTCATGGATCAACCAGACGAGGCCGAATTAGCCACCAAGATTCTCACAGCAGCCCCCGCAACAATAGCCAGCAAGACCACCTCAATTCAATCCACCGCCGCGAGAAGAGAAGAAATCTGATTTGGAAAACCTCTTTATGCAATTCATGCAATCCTAGATCATGACAAACAGAAATTTGGAAGCACAGATAGGCCAACTAGCGTCAGCTCTAAATAACCGGCCTCAAGGCTCATTGCCGAGCGATACAGAGTAAAATTCGAAAGGAAAAGGCAAAGAGCAGGTGCAAGCAGTCACATTGTGTAGTGGAAAGCAGTTACCCGACGCAATTCTATCAGATACAGTAACTGAACCCATTAGTCCTCTGATTCAGCAATTATAGGAGGTAGAGGAACCAGATACTACCCAGAAGCAACCAGATGCTGAGATTGCCAAAAATCAAAGGCCGCCTCCTCCATTTCCTCAGAGATTCGCAAAGAATAAAAAGGAGGACTAGTTTAAGAAGTTTTTAGAGGTATTAAAGTAGCTACACATCAACATACCTCTCGTTGAAGCCTTGGAACAAATACCGAGTTATGCTAAATTCATGAAAGATGTGCTATCAAAGAAAAGGCGGTTGATAGAATTCGAGACAGTGGCGTTAACAAAGGAAACCAGTGCTATGGTGCAGAGGAAACTGCCTCTTGAGCTCAAGGATCTAGGGAGTTTCACTATTCCGTGCATAATCGGAAATCAATACTTCGGGAGAGCCCTATGCGACTTGGGATCCAGCATTAATCTCATGCCCAAGTCGATTTTCAGAAAATTGGGCATCGGGGAAGCTCGACCCATGACAGTAATGTTGCAACTGGCGGACTGGTCCATGACATATCCGGAGGGCATTATCGAGGATGTTCTTGTCAAGGTGGACAAGTTCATCTTTCTTGCAGATTTCATTATCTTGGATTATGAAGAAGATCGGGATGTGCCAATCATTCTGGGTTGGCCTTTCCTTGCAACGGACAAGGCTATCATTGATGTACAGGCTGGAGAGCTAACCATGCGGGTTCAGAACGAACACATTACTTTTAGCATGTTCAAGGCGATACGGCTACAAAATGATCCAGACGAATGCCTAATGATTGACATGGTGGATTCGGCAGTTCAGGCTGAATTCCAAATCTCAGCTTTCAAAGACGTCCTGAGGGCATCATTGGTTGGAGAAATCAGTGAATCTGACGATGATTCGGTAGAGATGATACGCTACCTGCAACAATCTCCAACTTTCCCACGATACCCGCAAAAATTCGAATCGCTGGAGCTCAAGCCAGAATCTTTTAAACAGTTGAAGCCGTCGATCGAAGAGTCGCCTGTTCTATAACTGAAACCCCTGCCAAAGCACCTCAGATATGCCTACCTGGAGCCGGAATCCTCACTCCTGGTGATTATTTCTTCTGCATTGGATCTCGTGTAGGAAGAAAAACTTCTTAGAGTGCTCAGAAATCACAAAAAGGCCATAGGATGGACCATCGCCAACATCAGAGGTATTAGCTCGTCCTTTTACATGCATAAGATTCAAGTGGAAGAGAATTCCAGGCCATCTATCGAAGCGCAAAGAAGGTTGAACCCAATCATGAAAGAAGTGGTAAAAAAGGAGATCACCAAATGGCTGATGTAGGCGTTATATACCTGATCTCCGACAGCTCTTGGGTCAGCCCGGTATAGTGCGTCCCGACGAATGGTGGTATGACGGTCTCTCAAACGAGAACAACGAGTTGATTCCTACCAGGATAGTTACTGGTTGGCAAGTTTGCATGGACTACCGCAAGTTGAATAAAGCCACCCGAAAGGATCATTTTCCGCTCCCATTCATTGATCAGATGTTGGACAGGTTAGCGGGGCGGGAATTCTATTGCTTTCTGGACGGCTATTTAGGCTACCAGTAGATTATGATAGCACCGGAGGATTAAGAAAAGACCACATTCACATGTCCATATGGCACGTTCGCGTTCAGGCGGATGCCATTTGGCCTATGCAATGCTCCAGGTACATTTCAGCATTGTATGATGGCCATTTTCACTGACATGGTGGAGGACTTCCTGGAGGTATGCATGGACAATATCTCGGTATTCGGGAATTCCTATGATGAGTGTCTGGCCAACTTATCGAAGATGCTCAAGCATTGTGAGGATACGAACCCGGTCCTCAACTGGGAAAAGTGTCAATTCATGGTACAAGAGGGAATCGTACTTGGTCACCGGGTCTCCAAACTGGGAATTGAAGTTGATAAAGCTAAAATCGAGACGATTGAGAAACTGCCTCCACCCACCTCAGTTAAAGGCATTCGCAGTTTTCTAAGACATGCAGGGTTCTACAGGCGGTTCATAAAAGAATTTTCCAAAATAGCCAAGCCGCTATGTTCGCTGCTCGAGAAAGATGCGCCATTCGAATTCACCAGCAAATGCATGGAGGCATTCTAGGAACTGAAAAAGAGATTGGTATCTGCCCCAATCATTATTTCTCCAGAATGGAACCTCCCATTCGAATTGATGTGCGATGAGAGTGATTAGGCAGTAGGAGCGTGTGGCATTCCGAACCAGGGTGCCTAGAAACCTTACTCCGGGATCTTATCGATTGGTAAATGTGACTCAGGATTGTTACCCTGATCACGTGGCGGGTTCTCAATTGGATCTCATCCAAATTTTCTTTCTTTTTCTTTTCTTTCATCTCATAAACATATACTCATCATCATTCATAATGGACTTATCTATATCATCATAAATCATCAACTTCTCATATTATTCATCACTTCATAATTTCATTCAACCTATGTCTTTTTCACCATATCCCATTAGGGCATTTATTCATATAAAAATCTACTAACCTTTGTAGATTCCTCTTTTCCATTAGCAACACATGCCTTTCATCTCTTGGCTTTCCCTACACCTGTCTAAGGTTGGGAAAACAAAACATGAGTCGAAACTCAATAAGTAAGCATTTTTTTATTTTAAATGCATTCCTCTTCATTCGATAGAAGACACTTACCAAGTGATCAACTATCAAATGCACTGAACCTTTTCATAAAAATCACTTCATAAACATTGGATGTGCAAATGCTTCCTTTCCATTCCTGACATAAACCTTCGTGTGCGGGTACGCTAGCCCAGGGAACATCTCACATAGCATAGTCCAATACACCAGCTTTCTCCGACTTGGCCTCATCAAGGGTTATATCTCTTCCTCTTGACGCCTGCATGGTCTCCTACATGCATGACTTTTGATTTTCCCGGAATTATATACCTCTTACACCAGGTGACTTGTCATTCTCATGTAGAGAATTATTTGCACAATCCCTTTAAAACATCATTTCAAATCCATGCTTTCCTTTTCAATCCATGTATGAAAATGCAATGCATTCATTAACACATAACATTCCTTTGCCTCCACCACTTGGGAGGACGCCGCCGGCACACAGCCCATACAACTCGGCAATAGTGAAGGGAGACCCTCTGATCCACTTTCTACCTCCACCAAAGCCTCTTCATTATGCATCATACCTATGCACATGTCCATGAACATCACATGATATCAATATGCCGGCAGGACTTTTCATAAAAACTCATAAACATTCATCATTTCAAAACATTATTGGAATCGTCACCCTTAAACACATTTCATAAATACTTGAGAATAAACATACTTTCAAAAGGATTTGCTTGCTTACCTCCTCAGTCCGTGTCCTCCACCTTTTCCTTTCCTTTTCCTATACAAGAAAAAATGATATTTTATCTGTATCATTTCATGTCTTAGATTGCTTCCCATGCATGCTTTATAATCATTCGTTACCTCATTCCTATAGAGGTTAATCTTATAAAGATACTTGGTCATTAGCTCCTTATATGGATTTTTTATCCATAAATCCCTTTAAAAATTCCATCTATATATCCTTTAAGATATAAATACTAATCTCATTTTTTTACACCCAATTTACGCTTTTTTACTGTTCGTGGTACTGTTCATCATCACTGTTCACGATCACTGTTCACGTTTACTGTTCCCCCGAGGTTACTGTTCACAGCAACGTGGGTTACTGTTCATGGGTTCCAAAAATTTACATTTTTTCGAAAAATAAAAAATACCATGACATAGATTATGTTTAGTATATCATGGGAAAATTCATGAATTTTGAATTTATCATCATTAACTTGTCTAATTAAATCATTTTCTCCATATACTAAAATTCATCATAATTTCACTTAAGCACAATCCTTAAATCCAAAAATCATGAGATTAATATATCTTCATTTCAACATCATAATTATCATAAACATTCATCCCAAATCATCATTTAGAAATATTGGAGCATTATTTGCACATTTTATACATGATTTTCTCGAATGCTCTATCTTTGCTCCAAATTTTTGATGTTTTGGCATAATTCCACTTTGGCATTATAACCATACTTATTTTCTCATGCTTAGGCATTATCTAAGCATGATTTTACCCTACTTAACATCCAAAAGAAATTCGGGCAGAATTTACTTACCCAAAGTGAAGATATCCTCTTTTCTGTCACACGTTTCCTCTTGAACCTTCTCCTCAACCCTTCTCTAATGGCCTAGAACGATTTTGGGAGTGGAGAAACTTGGATTTCTCAAGCTTGGGTTGAGAATGAAGTGCCTTGGACGTTCTCACCTTGCCCCTATTTATAAGGTTGAATTTTTCATCAAATTACAATTTACCCCCTTTGCTTGAGGTATTAAATTCTAAATATTTTTTTCCAATTTCCATGAAATGTGTTGAGCCTTGTGCAGCCACCCTAATCAGTAGCTCCTGTCCCCTTAGCTAGCCCCTATTTATTTATGATTTGTTTATTTATTAAAATTATTTTTTTAAGCTAATTCATCTCAACCGTTGATTTTTGATAAGATTGATTTTGGACCATTGGATTTTGGCCCAAAAGTCAAGCCTCCAGCAGTCATTGCATCGTTTCATTAATTATTTTATTTTTTTAATTAATTAAAATTAACCCCAAAGTCAAATATAATTAATGAAATAGGTGGGCTACCTTTTTGATCTCCAAACGAAGTTTTATCTTGACCCTTAATTCATGATTTTTATCACATCTTACACCATTCATCATGTTCATCATAAATATTTGGCCATCCATAAAAAATTTCACTTTAATCCGACGTCCGGATTGCAAGTTATGAATTTTTCATTATATTCTCTCAAAAATTCACTAAAAATCCGAAAATACTAAATAAATCAAAAAGTGGCTATTTTGTCCTTTTGTGGGAAGCTTCCTTTTTCGTCTTTTATGATTAAGTTAATCTGAAGTGATTAACTTAACATATTCCTTAATCCCATAGTTACTATTCACATTTCACTATTCACATTTCGCTATTCATCCGAATTTACATTTCATAATTCATTATTTAATCTTTCAATTCCATATATTGCAAAATATCATTAATATATATTTCATATAAATATCATTATATTACCCAGGATTTATAACCCTAGGATTTCATACACGTTCTTAAAATTGGAGTTTCACAGAGCGGTACCGAGCCAGCGAAAGAACATAGTTTTTCACTCCATCTACTACAGTAGCAAAACCTTGAACGAGGCGCAAATGAATTATACCACGATAGAAAAGGAACTGCTAGCGGTGGTATTTGCATTCGATAAATTCAGAGCCTATTTGGTGGGCACCAAGGTGATCGTATGCACAGACCATTCGACCATCAAGTATTTGATCGAGAAAAAAGATGCAAAACCACGCTTGATCTGGTGGGTCTTACTACTACAGGATTTCAACCTCGAAATCAAAGATCGAAAGGGAGCTAAAAATCAGGTCGCTGACCTTTATCCAGCCTCGAAGGATCCCAACCAGCCCAAGACACGGAGCAGATTCCAGAAGTGTTCCCTGATGAGCAGCTATTTTCTATCTCCCTAGGCGGTCCACTATGGTATGCAGACTTTGTAAATTATATCGTCAGTGGATTGTTACCTCCGAAGCTGAATTCACACGAAAGGAAGAAATTTCTTCATGACGTGAAATTTTATTTCTAGGATGATCCATATTTGTTTAAGCAATGCCCAGACCACTTATATCGGAGATGTATTCCAGAGTGTCAACAAGAATCAATATTGCAGAGCTGCCATTCATCTCCGTATGGGGGCCACTTTCAAGGAGATAAGGCTGCGGCGAAAATACTTCAATTGAGATTCTACTGGCCATCTTTATTCAAAGATGCCCATTTTTATGTCAAAAGGTGCGATCAATGTCAGTGGACAGGTAATATTTCCAAAAGACATGAAATGCCTCTCACTAATTTCATTGAAGTGGAAATATTCGACGTTTGGGGTACGACTTCATGGACCCATTCATCCATTCCTTTGGAAATCAATATATTCTAATGGCTGTTGATTATGTTTCGAAGTGGGTAGAAGCGATTCCCACCCAAGCGGGCAATGCCAAAATGGTTCTCAAATTCATTAAGAAGAACATTTTTACTCATTTCGGCACGCCCCGGGTGATCATTAGTGATGGAGGATCCCATTTCTGAAATTGGCAGTTCATGGCAATTTTGCACAAATATGGCGTACGCCACAGGGTGACGACAGCTTATCATCCACAAGCCAATGGACAAGTCGACTTGGCCAACAGGGAATTAAAGCAAATTCTAGAGAAAACAATCGGGTCATCTTGCAAAGACTGGTCTATCAAGCTGGATGACGCACTATGGGCATATCGAACTGCCTATAAAATCCAGTTTGGAATGTCTCCTTACCAACTGATTTATGGAAAAGCCTATCATCTGCCTCTGGAGTTGGAGCATAATGCGTATTGGGCAATTAAAAAACTATACCTGGACATGCAACAAGCAGGGAAGCGTCGATTACTGTAACTCAATGAGTTGGACAAATTCCGAATGCAAGCCTATGAAAATGCCAAAATCTATAAAGAAAAGGTGAAGAAATGACATGACAAAAAGATTCTACCATGGAGATTTGAGCCAGGTAAGAGAGTTCTACTTTTCAATTCAAGATTGAATTGTTTCCAGGGAAATTCAAATCCAGATGGTCGGGTCCGTTCGTGGTGATAAAGGCGACTGAGCACGGAGCAGTGGAAATATTCAACGAGGCATCCGACAATGGTTTTGTCATGAATGGCCAACGTCTAAAGCACTATATGGGAGATGATTTTCAACATTGCAAGGAGGTGGTGGAACTGAAGGAAAATTAAACAGCGGGAACGTCGGGCTGAGGACGTTAAACATAGCGCTGAATGGGAGGCAACCCATTACTCATTTTCATTTTGATTTGGTTTTTTTCTTTTATCTTTATTTTTAGGAAAATGACTTGGAGCTTGATTTCATGAAGATCATTCTTGGAAGGAGCTGAAAAAAAAGTTCAAAAAATTGCTGAAGAACATTGACGCCTAGGCGCCGCATGGGGGCGCCCTGGCCGTGATGAAGATCCCGAAGAACACGAAGCATAAACTGGCGCCCCGGCGCCGGGTCGTGGACAACGCGACCCGGACGGCTTTATAAGGCATGAGTTAGGGTTCTAAACCCTAACCCCACTCCTCGACGCCATTTTTTCCCCCTTTTCTCATTGCCAATCAATCTCCCCTTGATTTCAAGCTATTTTAACCCAAATCTAACCCCATTTCATCAAGCAATCACCTTCCCATTCTGTGGCGCCCCAAACCGAGACGTCACTTCCTTACTTCAAAACCTTATCAATTGGTAAATGTGAATCATGATTGTTGCCCTGATCACGTGGCAGGCTCTTAATTGGATCTCATCCACATTTTTTTTTTCGATTCATTCATCCTTCATTTCTTTACATTCTACATCATTCATCATACAAGCAACAATATACTTCTAAAAATTTTCATATTTCATTTCATAACGTCTCATCCGGCTTCTCTACAATGAAAATCTTTTTGACTTAACCATATCATTTTACATCCATACATACATACATTCAATCATTGAATCATATAAAAACTTAAAATTTTAATTAAGTTCACATACACATTATCATACCTTAGCATATTCATGCTTTCCCATTTCTTATAGCCCACATGGCTACCATCATGTAACTTTCATCATGACTTAGATTTGCATCCTCTTGAGTTTCCTGCTACTTGTCTAAGGTTTGAAAAAATAAATCGTGAGTGAGAACTCAGTAAGCAAGCATTTTATCTTTTAGGGCAAGACTTCCTTGAAAATCATTTCATTAAACATCTTGAACACCTTTTTCTTGAGGACATTTATATGTCCTAAAACATTATCATGAAATCCTTTGTTCATGAGGACAATTTTATGTCCTTGAACATTATCATAAAATATTTATTCTTAAAATCATTTACAAGCCACGTTTGGGCTTGTTAAGGTAAAACATATACGTTTTACCCTCCTTAATTAATTTCCTTTGATCTTAGATGAACATTTCTAATGTTCAAAGACCTTTACATAAAACCATCTTTTGCCAGTGGACGTTTTACGTCCAAAACATTTTTCTCATAAATCCTTTGGCATGGGAGGACATTCTCATGTCCTAAAACATCATTCACATAAGCCTTTCTCGGTGAAGGACATTTTTATGTCCAAAAATATTTTTCATCATAAAATCCTTTAGCCAAGAGACATTTAATGTCTCAAAACAATTTTCACATAGCTTCCTTTGGCAATGGACATTCATATGTCCTAAAACACCTTTTATTAAAATACTTTGGCATTGGACATTCTCATGTCCATAAACACCTTTTATTAAAATACTTTGGCATTGGACATTCTCATGTCCATAAACACTTTTCATTAGGCGCTTTAATAATGGACATTCTTATGTCCAAAAACAAGTTTGACATAAATCTTTTTCATAATTCCCGTCTTGGGGCTTGTTTATAACAAACAAGGCATATAAGATACATAAACCATTTCCATAAATGCGTTTGCATAAAAACATTTTCTTCTATTCTTGTTATTTACACTTTTGTGTAAAACACCCTGCTTTTAGGGTAACTTTTACATAATGGCTCATAAAAATCCAATTTAGGATAAGTTTTCATATAAGTGCTTTTATATCCCAATTTTTGGGCTTTTGAAAAGCAAAACGTATGTAAACACATTTCTCCCCATTCAGTAGTGACACTTAGCAAGTGATCATGCTACATTTTGGAAGAGAATCCTTAACAACACGCTAGCCAGGCGGCTGTTTATTTTTCCTGCCCCATCTCAGGGAGGGTGCCGTTGGCACTCCTGCCATCCTTTAACGACTTGGCCTTATGTAGAGTGGGCCCCGGTCACACCAACCATGCTCTACAACCGATCTGTTCCTTGTACTGGTGCACCATACATTATCCTGACAAACCGCAGTCCGTTTGGTTTAAAGAACCACAGACCGTAGCCCATGTCCTTTTAAACCGGGATCACATATCGCAGCCTGCATCCATACTCACAAAACACTTAGACCACAGTCTATATCTTTAAAAAACTATTTTCAAAAACGCATCACAGACCGCAGTTCGTGTCAACTTGTAAAGTGAGCGCACCCGCTTTAAACAAGTTGTCATTTGAAATCTAATTTTATTCCTTAAATTCTGTTAGAAACATTTTGAGTAAAATATTTGAAATTTTTGAAAAACAACACACCTTAAAACCCTTTTAATATAAGAATTTCAAAACTTTTAGATTTTCAAGAATAAATCATATATTTTTCCTAGCATTTTCTTAGTTTCCATTTCGGGGCCTTTTGCTCACAAAAGTTATGCAATTGTGCTAACCCCTTTTCAACCACCTTAAAATCAATTTCTTGTCCACATATCAATTTTGTCATTTTTACATAAAGAGCGGTTTTCATAGTCTTTTGTATGCCATTTTAGCAACCCGTAATCAAACCATTTTATGAAATTACTTATTAGGTTGGTCATCCTTAAATCCCATTCAACACATCTGTATAAACATTTTTCAAAATATTTTTATCATAGATTTCCTTATCTAAAGGAAATCAAAACTTTTCGAATATCATTTCAAAACATTTGAACTATGTCCAAATTATCATTTATAATTAAATATCATGACATAGAAAACTAATCTTTTTCTTTTATAAGCTAAATCATATATCATAAAACATAATAAAAAAAAACTTGCTTACTTATAAGAAAATTCTTAAAAACCATCAACATAAAACGTGAAATCCTTTAAAAACATTATCATGGAGAACTTGCTTACTCATAAGCAAATTTCTCAATCCATTAACATAAAGCATTGCCAATCCATGACAACACTGGTGATGAATTCTTTATTTTAAAATCATTGCTTGCTTCCCATAAAGCAAACCTTGAGGCTTTTCCTTAAAGCCATCCTTTTTCAAAACTTAAGGCTCTTCATTAAAGCCGTCATTTTCAAAACATATGGCTTTTTATTAAAGCCATCAATTTCTAAAATTTGTGCTTGCCCGTTCATTAAAACATAATCATAAAAATATCAACATAACATCATAAATCATTTCAGCATATAAGGAGAAATAAATGATTTGCAAAGTTCGCTTGCTTACCTGAGATCGCCATAATCCCTTTCCTTCCATTATTTTCCTTGCCTTTGCCTAAATAAATGAAAATAATATTTCATTTATTCACATCATCTTTAATTGCTTATATCCCTTAGGATTTTTCAATCTACATAAATTCATTTGGACTTAGCTTGACCCACTTGTCCTTCAAGTCGGGTACTCATACTTAGCACATAGCCTATACATATCAATCATCCATTCATTCATTTTTAATACCCTTATGTAGTATAAACTTACATACATGTAATAATATTTCATTAAAACATAATTTGGAGGTTCATTACCTCCATTTATCATTTTTAACATATTTTTCATTTTTCACACATCGGTGCTCATTTTAAGCACTTAATTAATAACATAAGCATCATATAATAATCTCAAAATTTGAGATTATAATTATTTATCAAAATAGTAACCTAATCCACATTTTTCATCATATTTTCATGCATTTTTGAATTTTAACACTTCACATAATCCATTTATCATTTTCATCATCAAAACATGGAAATCGGGTCTTATACGTAACCCTAAGTTCCATCCTTTCTAAAACCCATCTCTAATAGGTTAAATCCTCATAATCATTTATGATACTTGTTTATATTTCATTGTAATTTAAATTTCATCACAAAAATCTGGAATTTAACATTTATCTTGATTTATTCCTTAAGTTGTCCATAATGCTGAATTCAAGCACATGAAATTCTCAAAATATTGAATTAATATCAAATCAAGTAGTTTTGATCTGAAATTTCTATCATAACTTAATACTACATTAATTAAAAAAATAAATATTTCCAGCATGAAATATTTAGTATTTCTATTTATTTTGGTATTTTTACTCTGCTAGACAGCAGCATCCCTTTTCAGACAGCCTGAATCACGTAAATTATGGGGTATATTTATACCCATCAAAACCTAATTTTTATTTTTTTATTGTGATCCTCAATATGTATTATATATCCTATAAAATTTTAGCCCAAAATTTCTTGTATAAAAACTATTAAAAATCATTTGGTGCAGCTGACCCTGCCACCCGTTCAATCCTGTCCAGGTTGATTTTCCTGGATTTTTAATTTTCAACATGATAATTTTTTTGATCTGAAAATTGGGTATTTCCTTAATCACCCCATCATGAGTCTTCCCACAATTGTTCATGATAAAATCCGTTCATTAACTGTTTCTTTCCTATTTTCCTTTCCAGGTCCAGATTTACTAGATTAGATGATATGGGTTGATTAATCCCCAAATTAAAATTTATAAATCAACTTATATAAATCCCTTGGACTTGAGAATTTCCCTCATAAATGGATGTCAATTTATCCCATATCTCTTTGGCGGTTTGGCATGATTACACTCTATCATATTCGGATGCTGTTAATGCACAAAAGAGGGAGTTCATGGCCTTTACGTTGCTTTTAACAACTCTTACTTCCTCCTCGGACCATGTGAAGGCTCTTTCATCAGTAGGCAATACAACACCATCTTGGATAGCAATCCAAGAGTCGATATCCATAGCAATGATCAACTGTTTCATTCTCAACTTCCAATAACCGAAGTTAGTCCCATCAAATAGGGGCGGTCTAGTGAAAGATTGGCCCTCGACAAAAGCAGGGGTAGAAGTTGATTGGGATGTCATTTCAATAGATCTCTTTGATTAAAAACTCAAAGACCTGCTCTGATACCATTTGTTGGTCCCGAGTTTATGGCAATTACCCAAGAGAGGAGGGGGTGAATTGGATATTTTAAAATTTTTCACTTAAACAGAAATTTGCCCCTGTTTAATTTAATCCCCTTTAATGAAACAAATCGGATATATGGAGAGTAATGGAGTAATGAAAATAGAAATGCAAATCACAGCAGAAGATAAGATTTTTATAGTGGTTCGGGCAACCTCCCCTACTCCACTCTTCCAAGCTCACACCCCTTGTGAGTTGAGTTCTACTATATTTTTCACAAATACAAATAGATCCTCAGCTCTCTTCTAGATTCCAGCTGTAGAGGGCATGTACAAATTACAGCACGAGTTTGTGACGAGTCTCACTCGAGTCACAACACTACTTTGCTTCCGCTTGGTTAAAAAACCTAATTTAAACCAAGTACCAAATACAAACAAAGAATCAAATAAAGAAATCTACGCTTTACAGATTGTGTAGGCAGATTCAGCTCGTGGAAGAACTTGTAGATGAAAAGCTTTGAACAGCGTTAAAGCATGCAGCAAGTTTGAGCTTTGTTCTTCCCTTGAAAACTTATGTTGGTCACTTAATGTTTGGAGATGATGGTAGTTGAATCACAGTTACTGCTTACACCAACCTATAGCACGTTCACTTGAATGCGTTTTTATAATGGTGGAGTAAATTCAAACGTTTGGAGGTAGGTGGAGCGCATTTAATGCGCCAACGTTCAAATTTTTCCGACCGTTGCGACCCAAGTCGCAGATGAAGTCGACTTCGGGTGCGACTTCACCCAAGTCGCATACTGAAGTCGACTTCGGGTGCAACTTCGGTTCTCAGCAAAAATCTCAAGTTCCTTCTCAGGTCGACTTGGTCCTGAACTTGACCAAAGTCGCAGGTGAAGTCGACTTCGGGTGCGACTTCACTTTCTGTATACACTTATTGGAACTTGAATTTCTTGAAAATGATCTTCATAGCTTGATATTCATCACATCTTGTTGTTCCACTGATATTTTTAATCTTGAAAGTTTGATCTTGGAACTCGACGTGTTCATCTTTTCTTAGAGGCTTGTCTTCATGTCTTGAACTTAGAATAATTTTGATATTACAGTTCATAGAGGTAGCCCAAAGATTCTCCCTTGAGTAATATACTGTCTTGAATGATTAGATTTGACACATTTGCTTGTCTGGACTTCATATTTCTTCATTTTGACTCAAGTCAGATTTCTGGGTCGACTTGGGGTCCAACTTCACTCAAGTCGCATGTGAAGTCAACTTGGGTATGCAACTTCACTTTCTGAAATTCCAATTTCAGCGCTGGAGCTCCTGGGTGTTGGTCCCGAGTTAATGGCAATTACCCAAGAGGGGAGGGCTGAATTGGGTATTTAAAAATTTATAACTTAAATAGAAACTTTACCCCGGATTAATCTAGTCTCCTTTATGAAGAAACAGAATGGAAAGCAATATAGTGTAGAGAGCAGAAATAAACATCAACACACAGGATTTTATAGTGGTTCGAGCAACCTCCCTACTCCACTCTTCCAAGCTCACACCTCTTGTGACTTGGGTTCCACTATGTATTCCGCGAATACAACTAGAGTCTCCACTTTCTTCTAGATTCTAGCTCTAGGGGGCATATACAACCAGAGTCTCTGCTCTCTTCTAGATTCTAGCTCTAGGGGGCATCAACAATACACAACACAAGTAGGTGACGAGTTCCACTCCAATCACACACTACTTTGCTTACACTTGTTCTTAGCTACCCAAGCTAAAATAAGTTCAATACAACAATAAGAATAAAAGAAAGTTTCTACACGTTACTGTTGTGTAGACGCAGATTTGGCGCAGAGAAGAACTTGTAGTGTAGGCGTAGAGATTCAGCAAGCAGCTCTTGGCAGTTTGAAGCAAGGTTCTTCTTCTAAAAATTGGCTTGATCACTTGAAGCTCTTAAAGATGGGAGTTATGCTCACTTAATGAATTCTCAACTACCCTCCTCGTTCATATTGAATGCCTTTTATAATTGTGGAGGGAATCCAAACGTTTGGAGGTAGGTGGCGCGCATTTAATGCGCCAACATTCGAAAATTTTCCGACCGTTGCGACCCAAGTCGCAGGTGGAGTCGACTTCGGGTGCGACTTCGCCCAAGTCGCAGATGGAGTCGACTTCGGGTGTGACTTCGCCTGTTCGCAACTTCTTCAAGTTTCAGTCTGGGTCGACTTCGGGTACGACTTCACCTCGGCAGCTTGCTTGACGAACTTGAAATCTTCATAGATGACTTTGATCATTAGATTTTCTTCATATTGAATGTTCTCCCTTATATCTCTTTACATAACATACCTTGGATTCCTTTTCTCGAGTTCTTGAGTACTTGAATCTTGGAATGCATTGCTTGCTTGAATTTCTTTATTGTTTGGTTGTTCTTCCTTTGAGACTCTTTATAATTCTCACGTTTGACTTCATGCCTTGAGTCTTGAGTCTTTGAGTTGTCTCTACCTTCATCTTCTTTTGAAACTCTTAAATCTACCATTTATCTTGATCTACATGTTTCCGTATTGAAGTCGAAGTCGGAGTCGACTTGATCTGCGACTTCACCCAAGTCGCATGCGGAGTCAACTTGGGATGCGACTTCGGCAGCCCTTGTTCTTGGTTTCAACTCTGGACAGAAATGACGCCTCCAAGTCGCGACTGGAGTCGACTTGGTCTGCGACTTCACCTCAAGTCGCAAGTGGAGTCGACTTGGGATGCGACTTCGACACCTCTCATTCTCGATTTTAACTCTCGAAGGGAATGACGTCTTGAAGTCGCTTCTTGAGTCGACTTGGGGATCGACTTGGCCTAAGTCGAAGCCCGAGTCGACTTGGAAATCGACTTGACTTGCCATGCATTATAATCTTCAAATTTATAACCTTAAGTCATTTCCACAAACATGTTAGTAACCAAAACTTACTCAAATTGATTTGTTAATCATCAAAACATAGACTTGGCTTATTTTCCACATATTTCCAACACTGGGTTCTTCGAAGTCGATACTGGAGTCGACTTGGAGTGCGACTTCGGCAACCCTTGTTCTTTAGTTTCAGCGCTAGCCATAAAATTGCATTTGAAGTCATATCTGGAGTCGACTTGATTTGTGACTTCTCCTAAGTCGCATGTGAGGTCGACTTCAAGTGCGATTTCAGCAGCTCTTGCTCTTCAGTTTCAGCACTGGCCATAAGATCCCATTTGAAGTCGCATCTGAAGTCGACTTAGGGATTGACTTGACCTAAGTCGACGCCTGAGTTGACTTGGGAATCGACTTGACTTGTCAGACTTCATATTTTTCATTTTTATATCCCTTTTAAACATTTCCACAAAACATGTTAGTGACCATAACTTACTTAAATTGAATTGTTAATCATCAAAACATAAATTTTACTTATTTTGCCATTGATTCTAATAGATACCAACAGGTTCGTGTCCGCTCAGGAGTTCAAGCGGTACACGAACTCGCTTCAGATGTGGCACTTGATTCTGGAGAGGGGAATCAAGATCGATGCATTCTCCGACGCTCCGCTCCTCAACCTGAATGCCCGGGGCCGACAGAAGTTTGTGGCGCAACCCCAGCCTGTTATCACACCGGTGGTCAAAGAATTTTATGCTAATGTGGTGGAGCATGAGCAAAGATGAGTGAAAGTTCGGGGCAAGATCGTCCCCTTCAATGCTGAGGCGATCAACTCCTATTACGAGTTGGGTTCTTTCGATCACCCGGACGAGTACGAGGCTTTCTTGGAGGGAGAAGACTGAGACGTCAGCTCCATCACCAAGCAGTTTTGCGAGAGGTCACCGATCTGGAAGTCGATGGGCGGGCAGCATACCTCCTTCAAACGGAGCGAGATGCTTTACCACGGGAGGATGCTATTCCACTTCATATTAGCCCGGATGATGCCGTCGACTCACATCAGCGAGGTGACGATGGACAGGGCACTCCTGCTTCACGCCATATACGGCGGCATGTTGATCGACGTGGGCAAGCTGATCTACCACTAGATTTGTGCCTGTGCGACAGCGCCCCGGGGCAGCTACTACTTCCCATCACTTATTATCGGGCTCTGCAAGCGGGCCAGAGTCAGATGGGAGCTGATGGAGGAGATCCTGAACTGCCAGGCGATCATAGATGACCTCTCCTACCGCACCCAGCCACGAGTTTGCACCGCCATGACGCATCCCAGAGCAGCTCCACCAGCGGAACCCTCCTCGCAGCCGCTATCCATGGGCGAGCGATTGACAAACCTGGAGAACTTGGTAGCGGCCCAAGCCAGGTATATGAGTCAGTCTGATAGGGCGATAGAGGCTTTTCTATGTCGGATTACGGAGGACCGCCACCTCGACACCTCGACACTCGTTCCCTTCCTATCGATGCCCCCGGAGTTCCGAGCCTGCTTCGGGCAGCCATCCCAGCCCCAGGGCAGCAATAGCGAGGACGAGGACACCACCGAGTCTGATTCTTGAGGGAGTCCCGGTCCTTCCATTTTATTTATTTATTTTTGCCTTCTATTATATTTTCTTTATTAGATCATCCTAGGTCATCATGCATTGAGGATAAGGCATCTCTCAAGTTTGAGGGGTATATAATTCTGGACCATAGGTTAGTTTTTCATCTTTGTTCAATCCATCTTATTGAAAATGTGCAAGGTTGTGAATAATGTTGACTTGAAATTGAATTCATGAAAAATGGGCAATTCAGATTAAGGACCAGGTATAAAAGCAAGTAGCAATTGACATGTGAAAGAATTAAAAGGATTTCGTAATACATTGTTCTAATTCAATTATATGTCAATCTTCCAGACTGAGATGAT
Organism: Annona cherimola; assembly: GCA_030490835.1. Classification (NCBI taxonomy): domain Eukaryota; kingdom Viridiplantae; phylum Streptophyta; class Magnoliopsida; order Magnoliales; family Annonaceae; genus Annona; species Annona cherimola. The sequence goes on from CM059972.1 coordinate 49,083,600, forward strand.
GAGAACTGAATTAAATAAATGCTGACCAAGTACTTTAAGAGAATTAATGGGTTCAGAAATGGTAATATTTCGCGAAAATTACACAGGCATGTTCAATACCCCTAACAAGGCATCAAAACAATAAAAAGGAGTGATTGACCTAAGTTAAGTAACCTAGACTTGGCATCAACAAATGGCAAGGTTCGCGTAAAAAAGCAAAGAAAAATCACAGCAATAACGCTTTAAAATCAAAATTCTCCCCAGATACCCTGAAATATGGTGAGGGGAGCAAAAAAAAAATACAGATCTCCAGATATCCTGAAATATGGTGAGGAGGATTTTGCAATAAGTTTGGGGGGAAAAGAATTGCAGTTGGGCAAAAATTGAATCCAGTGAATGATTACCATTTTCTTTGACCAGTAAATTTAGCTTAAAGCTTGGTGCGCCTATTTTCACTGATTTTCTAACAAGTATTCTTATCAAGTGGAAGATTAGCATGTTGAATTATAACCATGAATTAGCAAATTTTGTCACCCACATGTAACTTGGTTTGAGAATGAAAATTCAGGCCCTGTTTTGTGAAATGAATGATTTTTCAAGTTTAGATTATTCTTAACCTTGTCGAGCAAATAAATGGATTGATCGAAGCATAATGGGAAGCAGGTTGAGTTGACGGGTTCATTCATTCATTTATTCATTCATTGTGTTTGCTTGTGTTGCTCGAGGACTAGCAACATTTAAGTTTGAGGGTGTGATAACTCGTAAAAATGCGAGTTACCATGGCCCATTTCAGACTATATTTGCGCGTTAGTCCAAGAGATTAGGTATAGTTTGCATCCATTTAGCTTAATTTTCACTCGCTTTGCATTTTAGGAGATTATTTAGTTTTTATGCATTTTTAGCATGATTTAGGCATTTTTAGTTCATTTATTTAGTTTATTCATTTTTTACAGGAAGGACGGGCAATATAAAGGCATGCGGGCGAGTGGAATGTAGAACAAAACCAAGTCAAGGAGCAGTGGGATAGCGCCCAGGCATCACCCTTCATGCCTTAGCCAAAACTCCAGCAATCCAGCAACTAGTAGCTTCCAGTGAGTTGGCGCCTAGGTGCCAGCTAGGGGCGCCTAGGCGCCATGTCACCAACATGCAGATAAATCTAGAAAGGTTTTGAGGTCACAAGTCACAATAGCTTCCAGGGAGTTGGCGCCTAGGCGCCATGGCATGATCACACAGGTGTTCCAGGAGAGTTTTCAAGTCGTGAAGCATCTAGGGAGTTAGCGCCTAGGCACCAGTTAGGGGCGCCTAGGCACCAAGGCATGAATTCTTAGGGCATCCAGACAGGTTTCTAAGTTGCCTAGCACACGGAGAGTTGGCGCCTAGGTGCCACTACGCATCCATATGCGCGGATTTTCGTACATGTGCTGCGCAAATCTTAATTATAAATATAAACCTAGGGTTTGCGCACGAAGTAGGGAGCCCAGAGCCAGAATAGATATCCAGAGAAGGAAGACAACTCGATTGAAATGTGGATTGAAGAGAAGATTCAACCTCGTTGGTGGAAACCGCCAAAAAAATAGTTTTCTCTTTATCTTTCTATTTTTCTTTCTCTGTTTTTCTGGATACTTACAATAATGGATGTAAAAGATTTTATGATCATGTCTTTGAACAAAACTTCCTTTAGATGGATAGTTAGGATGAATTGATATCTAATTATATTATATTAGTTCTTTGAGATTCAGGAATGAATATGTGATTTTTCTATATGATTGTGTGTGATTTACCCTTGCACATGTGGTTTAATGCTTTTTACAAGATTGGCTACCTTGTAAGATGATTTAATTGCTCGGTTAATCCTTGGAAAAGGAAAATCTCTGCTAGATCCGTGTGTCGGGCATAGGTTTTCTTTTTGTTAAGGGGAGTTATTTAATGGTTAAGAATATACCGTTAAACCCTGTGTAGTCAATAAACAGGTTATGAACTTATCAATTCCACTTTATTTAATGGCATGGGAACATAGCAATTGAATAGGGTGTAATTAGCTTTATATACGTTGGAAGACTTATATAAAGATTATTGAACTTAGACTAGTAAATTCATGCACAATCCAATGAAAAAGAACCAATGCAATATAATTTAGATTCAAGGATTCCGAGCTATCCATCTACCATCCCCGATTGATAAACCCATTTCCAGTATTCCAGCGATTTCATGTAGTGCCCCAAACCGAGACGTCACTTCCTTACCTCAAGATGTTATTGATTGGTAAATCTTAATTATGATTGTTACCCTGATCACGCGGTGGGATTTTAATTGGATCTCGTCTAAATTTTTTTTTATTTTTTCATTCATCATCATTTCATTTATAACATAAATAATGGTACACTTGTACATATCTATTTTATAACTTCTCAATATGTACTTGTACATTAAAGGTCTTCTTGACCTAATCATTTCATTTCCATTGCATACATACATATAATCAATCATTAGTCCACCTAGAACTCGGAACTTCAAACAAGTTTACATATATATTAATATACCTGAAAACTTTCATTCATATCATTTCACACACCATGGCTAATCCTTTTAGCCCACATGGTACTATCTCGTACATTTTTTCCATTTCTTAGGTCCTCGACCGCTTGAGTCTTCCAGTACCTGTCTAAGGTTTGGAAAACAAAACGTGAGTGATAACTCAGTAAGCAAACATTTTATCTTTTAGGGCAAGACTTACTTGAAAATCATTTCATTAAACATCTTGAACACCTTTTTCTTGAGGACATTTACATGTCCTAAAACATTATCATGAAATCCTTTGTTCATGAGGACAATTCTATGTCCTTGAACGTTATCATAAAATATTTATTCTTAAAATCATTTACAAGTCATCTCTGGGCTTGTTAAGGCAAAACATCCATGTTTTACCCTCTTTATTTAATTCCCTTTTGTCTTGAGTGAACATTTCCAATGTTCCAAGACATTTACATAAAACTATCTTTTGCCAATGGACGTTTTACATCCAAAATATTTTTGTCATAAATTCTTTGGTAATGGAGGATATTCTCATGTCCTAAAACATTATTTATATAAGCCTTTCTCGGCGAAGGACATTTTTATGTCCAAAAATATTTTTCATCATAAAATCCTTTAGTCAAAAGACATTTGATGTCTCAAAACATTTTTCACATAGTTTCCTTTGGCAATGGATATGCATATGTCCACAAACACTTTTATCCCTTAAACTGTTTTAGAAATGGACATTCTTATGTCCACACATGTTCCAATATAAATCCCTTTAGGAAATGGACATTCTCATGTCCAACCATTTTTCCCACATAAACCTTCTGGAAATGGACATTCTTATGTCCAAAAATTTTTCCAACATAAACCCTTTTTCATAATCCTCATCTTGGGGCTTGTTTATAGCAAACAAGTCATAAATCCTTTTCATGAAAACTTTTGCATAAGAATTATTTCTTTTTTTTATTCTTAATATTTACACATTTCGTGTAAAACACCCTGCTTTTAGGGTAACTTATGCATAATGGCTCATAAAAATCCAATTTAGGATAACTTTTTCATATAAATGCTTTTATATCCCAATCTTTGGGCTTTTGGAAAGAAAAACTTATGCAAACACATTTCTCCCCATCCAGTAGTGACACTTAGCAAGTGATCATGCTACCTTTTGGAAGAGAATCCTTAACAGCACGCTAGCCAGGCAGGTATTTATTTATCCTGCTTCCATCTCAAGGAGGGCACTGCTGGCACTCCTGTCATCCCTTAGCGACTTGGACTTATGTAAAGTGGATCCCGGTCATCTCAACCGTGCTCTACAACCTGCTTGTTTCTTGTACTGGTGCACCGTACATTATTATGACGGACCGCAGCCCGTTTGGTTTGAAGAACCACAGACCGTAGCCTATGTTCTTTTAAACCGGGATCACAGACCTCTGTCTGCATCCATAACACACAAAATCTTAGACCGAAGTCTATATCTTTAAATATCATTTTCAAAAACACATCACAGACCGCAGTTCTTGTTAACTTATAAAGCGAGCGTACCCACTTTAACAAGTTGTCATTTGAAATCTAGTTTTAAGATGACCTTCCTTAAATTCTGTTAGAAACATTTTGAGTAAAATATTTTGATAAATATTTGAAATGTCTGAGAAACAACACATTTTAAAACCCTTTTAATAAAAGAATTTCAAAACTTTTAGATTTTCAAGAATAAATCACACATTTTTCCTAGCATTTTCTTGGTTTCCATTTCGGGGCCTTTTGCTCACAAAAGTTATGCAATTGTGCTAATCCTTTCTCAACCACCTTAAAATCAATTTCTTGATCACATATCAATTTTGTCATTTTTATATGAAGGAGCCTTGCATGGTCTTTTGTATGTTATTTTAGCAACCCGAAACCAAACTATTTTAAGAAAATCAACATAGGAGGTTGGTCATCCTTAAATCCTCTTCAACACATCCATATAAACATTTTTCAAGATATTTTCAACATAGATTTCCTTATCGAAAGGAAATCAAAACTTTTCGAATATCATTTCAAAGCATATGAATTTGTCCAAATCATCATTTATTATTTAATTATCATGACCTAGCAAAACAAATCTTTTTCATAAATCAAATATCCTTTTTCTCTTTTTTTTCCTTTTATAACATGATTATTTATCATAAACATCATAAGAGAAATTTAAAACTTATTTACATTTGTTGCTTTGTGAAAAAGGGCAAAATTCTCTTTTTCTTATAAAATACTTTTGAAACAACATCATAAAGAACTTGCTTGCTTAAAAGCAAATTCTTAAAAATCATTGGCATCAAACATGAAATCCATTAAAAACATTATCATGGAGAACTTGCTTACTCATAAGCAAAATTCTCGATTCCATTAACATAAACCATTACCAATCTTTGGCAACACTGATGATAAAATCCGTATCTTAAAACATATTGCTTGCTTCCCATGAAGCAAACCCTGAGGCTTTTCCTTAAAGCCAATCTTTTCCAAAACTTACGACTTTTCATTAAAGCCGTCATTTTCCAAAACTAGTGGCTTTTCGTTAAAGCTATCATTTTCAAAACTTGTGCTTGCCCATTCATTAAAACATAAACATAACAATCATATCAATTGCATAGAAAGAAAATAGCATTTTAGAAAGTTCGCTTGCTTATCTGAGATCGCTATAATCCTTTTCTTTCATTCTTCTCCTTGCCTTTGCCTAGATAAATGAAAATAACATTTGATTTATTTACATCATCTTCAAATACTTATATTCCTTAGGTTTTCCATTCTACATAAATCCATTTGGACTTATATTACACTAACTTAGCCCACTTGTCTTTCAAGTCGGATGTTCATACGTATCATAACCTATACATCACATTATTCATTTTTAATACCCTTATGTAGGGTACACTTACATTCATGTAATAATATTTCATTAAATCATTATTTAGAGGTTCATTACCTCCATTTATCATTTTTAACATTTTTTCATTTTTCACACATTGTTGCTCATTTTAAGCACCTATTGTTGCCTTAAGCCTCATTAATTAATCCCAAAGTTTGAGATTAGCATCATGTAATTCTAAAAAGAAATATATTCACAAAATTTATCATATTTTTATGCATTTTTTCACAAAATCACATTACATAAGTTATTTATCACCTATGCATGTTTATCCTTTCACAAATGCCCATTTGCAACACATATATGAGGCATTTCATAAAATTTTCCAAGTGAGCAACTTGGTCACTAATTCAGCATGATAATTACCCTTAATTATCACTTTATTTAGGTTATTTTTATGGGATTTAATTCCACTAACCATAGGTTTCCAAAACAGCAACTTTAGAACCCATTTTTCACACGTTTAACGTGTTTCTCAACACATAACCTTAAACAGTTTTATAAATCCGAATTTTCATAAATTAATCTAACTTTTACTAACCAAAATTTAGGGTATTAAAATATATATCAATTTGGATCATTTATACATAGGTTTCATATTTCCTGAAATCAGGCATACTGAAATCTCTAAATCTTGATTTATAATCAAATAAAGGTAATTAATTCTTAAATTTCTATCATATATCAATAAATACATGAATTAAATTTAATAATTATTTCATCACGAAATATTAACATTATATATTTATTTTGGCATTTTCACTGTGCTGGACAGTGTTGTGAGTTCAGGGTCAGCCCTAATCACGTGAATTATGGGGCATATGTATACCCATAAAAACCTAATTTTTATTATTTTCCTGTGATCCTAAGTATTTATTATATATCATGTAAAAGTTTCAGCCTTAAATTAATTTTATAAAAAGTATTAAAAATCATTTTCTACAGATGATCCTGTCACCCGTTTTACCCTATTTAGGTTAATTTTCTCGGATTTTTAATTTGAAACCTGCTTAATATTTCAATCTGAAATTTTGGTAGTACCTTAATAATCATATAATTAACTAATAAAAAAATTTTAATCATGGAAATAGTTTTTTTACTACTTCATTCATATTTTTGTTTAGAACATCACATAACTTCCAGATTTTAGGTATGAAATCAAAATTAACATATACTTACTTGATTAATTGGTAATCCCTCCTTTTACCCTTATTTTTTTCTTCTCTTTTCTTCCTCCTTGGTGGCATAGGGCTGGGACGTGAGCTGCTGTTCTTGGGGTGCAAGTTTCAGCACTTGGAAAAATATTTTCCAAGCCTCTCTTCACATGACCAAGCATCCCATTCATAGAGCTGGAATTTCCAGCTATGGGCCCCACTTGTTGCTGCATTTTGCACAGCCATTGAATGCCCTCTTATCCTCTTATGTTCTGGTTAACTCACAGCCTAGTAAAATTTCTTTTTACCATTTTTCAAAAATCCAAAAATCTGTTTTAATCACAACCATCCAACTGTCCCTTTGCACGTCCACATTGCTGCTGCCCATTTGCATATTTTTTTCATTTTTTATTAATCTAATTTTAAGGGTAAATTAAACACCTAATTAAAATTTAATTTATGCATTAATTTGGCATAAAAAAATTAGCAAAAATCATTACAGCAGCTTCAAACTGTGCACGTCATTTGCATACACAAGCTGTCCACTTTTCATTCATCAATGGAAGCTATTGTTCACGAATTTTCTTAGATTTTTTTTACATGATTAAATGCTTATTTATGTAGCCCAACATGTCAGCTAGGTGTGGGCATTATTTATAAAATAAAAAATTTAAAAAAATCCAGCAATAGCACCTTAGAACGTCCATGCATTGCCTCATTTGACTATGCTCATTTGAGCTCTCCTTCGCCCCTTAAATGTGGACATTAATGCAGGTATAATTCATGGAATTTTTGCATTTTATAATTATGCATAAAATACCCTGCATTGCACCTGCATTTGATACCTATTTGGCCCATTAAAAGTTGCATTAATTTCATGTCCTCTAGCATTTAATACGTGGTACCTTTGAGGTGCAAAAGTCAACCATACTCACCTTTTCCAATTCAGATATTTTCCCAACATAATTTCCTTAATCCAAACCTTCCAAAATGTGCATCTTATAATTTCATTCAACTATTTCAATTTTCATCTCAATCCGATTTTCCTAACTCAAGTTATAGCCGTTTGAAGTTAACGGTTGGATTTGTGATATGATTAATGAATCATTACACCAATTTCATCAAGAACTTTCATAAACCAATAATTTCATAATACAATCCCATCATCATCAACTTCCATTTCAAATTTTACTTGAATCCGCCTTACAGGCGTTGAGTTATGAATTTTCTAGTGTTTTCCAACATAATTCCACAATTTCCATTTTAATCTCCATTAATTAAATTATGAAAATTAAACTAAAAATTCATGCCACATTAGCATGTTTTAATCCTCATTATGCCCCTTTATTCACCTTGACTCATATTGGGCTTCGGCGATTAAATTTTTAATCACCCTTCTTAATTAAACCCTAATTGCAAAATATCATAAAATCCTAAAATATCCAAAATTTTCATTTAATCATATATAAGTCACATGCACATGTTCAATGCACACATTGAATCTTACTCAGGTTAGGGTTTCACATTTCGTGGACTCTATTCTGATTTCTTATTGCGTTTGTTAGCTTTAATTTTAAATTCAAAAACTCAAAATTTTCCACCCAAAACTAATTAATAATTCTAGTTAGACAATTTCTCGTGGGAACGATACTCTACTCACTCTTTATTACTTGATTTGGCACATATACTTGCGTTAAAAGCGAACATTTTAATAGACATATACGTAGCTCGTCAGTGGTGTAGTGGCGCCAGACAGTTGGCGTGCAGAGTGCTAACTTTCTGGACTCTCCTGTTCTTCAAGATTTTTCTTGTAGCACCAGTATGTCGGTTGTTGGTGCTAGGGCACAAGTTCAAGCACTCAACCAAATCAAAATTCAACTCCAACGAGCATTTTCCTTGTTTTCATCCTTCAAAAGGCTTTAAGTCATCACATCCTCTGCCTACAACAAACAAAAAAAATGAAATGAGTAACATGCTCCTATATGAATGCATGAAATTTACATGCCCCAAATGATGCAAACCATGCTCTAAATATGCAAATTATGAAAACTAGACAAAAAAGTGCACCTAATGCAAACTAATGCAATTTTTAAGCAAATCTATGCATTGTTCCTTAATTAGCATTCAAAATTCGATGAAAATTAGGCAATGATAACCCTACTTTTGCAAAGTTATCAAAGAACTAAGGTGACTCACTGTTTAATTGAATGAATGAATGAGTGGAATGCGAAGGAAACTTTTTAGAGTAATCCATGTGGAAAACAAGCATCAGTAAGGCTAAGGCCACGACCCTAGCACACTGCCATATAGAAAATATCCAGTTTCATCAGGCAGTAGGGTTGGCGCTATGGCACCAACCCCCACATGTGCAAATTTTCACACATGCCAAGCTCCATTTGAGCACACATAAATACTTTCTCTTAGAGTTTCAAGAGCAAAAAAAAAGAGGGCATGTAGTGACGTAGCTTTGGGGAGAAAAGAGAAGAGCTCAAGGCAAAAGGTGCAGATCAAGAAGAAGATTGATTTGGAAGGAGAAATCTACTAAGTCTTATCATATGTTTTTCTCTGTTATCTTATTTCATCATTCTCTTTGATTGACATGTATTGGAACATAACTTTGATGGGAATCTTGGTAATGTTCATGGATTAAAAATCTTATTGAGGGTTATGATGATCTTGACATTAAGATACTGCTTGTTAGATTTTATTGATTTAAATGGAAGTTACAAATTTAGTTTATATATGATTTTGTGGGATTTACCTTTACACATTGAGTTTAATTCTTCTTCAAACTTAGATACCTTGTGGATGAATCACATATCTTGATTTAAGCTTGAAAGGGCTACCTTCTATGTTGTAAAGCACAAGTTTCATTGCTGCAATAGCTTTGGTGATTAATTCTTAATAAGATATAAATATATTTATTAACCTTGTGTGATCATGGTTAGGCTATGTGTAAATCAACTGTATTTCATTTGTTACATGGAAACATAGTGAATGAAATAAGTATAGGTACATTTATATGTGTTGGAAGACATATATGAACATAAATAATCTTAGATTAGTAAATCAATGAACAAATCATCAAAATAGATCAAACATAAAAAATCCTTAAGTCAAGGGATTTGTAACTCTTAACCACATAATCATCTCTTCAAAGACATTCACCCATTCCACCCCATTCAATAGCTTTTAGTTTAATTTATTTTAATTTTACACTTTTAATTGGTACAATTCATTTAAACGGTTAAATTTGTAAGTTGCAAATAAAGTTTTAGTTATATTGCGTTTAGTTCTCCGTCTTCATAGGATCGACACTCTACTTACTTTATATTGCATAATATAGCATATATACTTTCAAAAAAATGAGTAATTTAATTGACATGCACACAACTCTATCAATTCTCAATCATATATAGTTTTTTTTTCCGATCATGTATAGTTGAACCTAATGTCAAGGTAAGAAACATTGAGCTGAAACCGAGGCTTATCCAGATGATTCAATAAGCCTAGTTTGCAAGACTTTCATCTAAAAACCTTAACATGCACATTATAAAGTTCTTGTGCTAGTGCACCATGATCAAGGTTCAAGGAGTCTCAAAGGAAGCAATACGCCTTCAATTCTTCTCGTTCTCACTACATGACAAAGTAAGCAAGTGGTTTATCTCTTTGCTATCCAAATTCTTCGTCTGAAGAACTCTTTATTGCTTTCCTAGAAAGATACTCCCTGCCATCAAAGAAAAAGAAAATAAAAAAAGAGCTCAACAACTTTCTACGTCATGATGATGAATCTCTTTATGAAGACTAGGAGAGAATGAAGGACTTATAACACCAATTCCGTCATCATGACATTCCACAGGTTGACATTATTGACGAGTTGAGTATATGTCTAATTAAATGCTCGTTCGAAAGCAAGTATACTTGCCGTACAAGTAACAAAGTATGAGTTGAGTATCGTTCCACAAGGATTAGGTTAAACTAATTTGCTCCTTAAAATTCAATTTCCTTTGCTATTGTAAAAATTTAAAGATTGATTGAACATAATTTAAAATTAAACAGGAATTTAAATGAGTGCAAAGCTAGTGGCTATGCAATAGTGAGTTAGGATTCTCAAGATTAATTAAGGTGGATGGAAAATTAGGAATCCTTGACCCTAAACTATGCAAATTTGGTTCCATTTTATTTGGTTGTGTAGAGATTTACTAACCTAGGTTCATATGTATTTATATATGCCTTCCAATATGTATAAACCTAATCTCACTACACCTTATTGCTATGTTCCCATGCAAATAACTATGATAAGATTGATTAGCTCATAACCTATTCAAGATTACACAGGGTCAATAGGTATATTTCTATCCATATTAACATTCAACCCTACTAGAGTTCAAAACCTGTGCCATATATGCAAATCTCATCGAAATCCATCTTTTATTAGCATGAATATAAATATTATATCATCTTACAAGGTAGCTAGGCTTGTAAAAAGCATTACACACCACATATAAAGATAAAATCCACACAACATAAGATACTACAACTAGATATTCATTCCAACCACAAAAGAACCAATCCATGCATAGTTTTAGGATCAAGTCATCTTGATCTCCCATAACAAGGAGTTCAATCGAAAAACTTAGTATCAAATCCCTCCAACACATGTTTAAATACATCTCACCATAAAGAACAAGAAGACTTGTTAGTTTTCACCAAGAAAATCCAGTCCTTCACTTGATCTCCTCTTGAGCCTTGAAAACTCTTTTCTCTCTAGTTGTCCCAACCACGAGCTTTCTCAATTTCTCTCATCAAACCCTAAATAATGAATTTATAGCCCCTCAGAACTGAAGAGAAACACGTGCAAAAAATGCACATGTGTGGAACTAGCGTCGCGATGCCAACTCTCTAAATGCTTTTGCCACCTTGAACTTTCCTGTAGCTTCTAGTGTGGTGGTTGTTGGTGTCGGGGCTCCAGAGGTTTGGCACCAGAGTGCCAGTTCACTTGGCATTTGAGTTGAAGTTTCAGCTTGCTTCATATCTCTTTCGCTCCCTTCTTTCACATTCATTTCCATTTAGAATGCATTCCTTTTCCTGCAAAGAGAATTAATAAGAAGTAAATGTGCTCCTAGATATTTGAATGCAGTTAAAACAACCTAAATGATGCAAATCATGCTAAAAATGTGCGAATTGTAAAAAATACACAAAAGAATGCTGCTGATGCAAACAAATGCAATTTGTATGCAAATTTATGCATTGCTTCCCAAACTAGCCTCCAAAATGAGTGTAAAATAGAGTTATCAATTATTGAGAATTTTTATAATGGCCTAGACCAATCCACCCGAAATCAAGTCAATTTAGCAGCAAGTGACAGTTTATGAGGCTGATTAATCAAGAAGCCTTAGAGCTTCTTGCGACCATGTAATGAATATTTTTCAATATAGAGACATTCATGGTTCTTCAAAGAGAGGAGGTCAATATAAATTCTACTTGCTGTTAAATTTGATCAATTGCTATATCAATTACTACGTGAAAGAAAATACGAAAGCACAAAACTCAATGTGGGGCCATCATATTCTATTACTTGTGAGATATATGGATCATCGTATTATATAACCAAGTGTAATTTCTATGTCTAGGAGACCATAAGTGAGTAGATCAATGCAGTCAACAAATCTTATAACACTTGTCCTTAAGGTAACACTTATTCAAATACATATAACCCTGTATGGAAAAACTGTTGGTCCTAATTTTATGGCAAAACCTAAGAGGGGTGTGATGGGCCACAACACAACTAATGTATTGGCTTGCAACGCAAGTGCACGTGCCGCTCAAGTAATAAAGAGATGAGTAAGAGATCGTTCCCACAAAGAAGCAAACTAAATAAATTATAATCTAATATCAAAATTGCCACTTCGAAGTTGATTCAATTAACATGAGATTATAATGATGAGAAAAGAAATAACTAAGCTCTAAAGTAACGAGAACAGCAATTGACAATGATTAAGGGAGGTGACCTTGAGTGTTAGGGGACTTAGGGCTATGATTTCCCTCAACACATTTCACATGAACTTCTAATTATTTTCTATTGATTTTCTAGATGGATTATTAATCTAGGCACCACATTAATTACACTTTTTCGAACATATATAATCCTAGCAACCGACTTCTAAATTCTATATTTCTATGAAAATGAAGGTAGATTCCTGCATTTTTAACAAGCCTTACACATGATTACATGAGATTAGTTAGTATATTCTTATCCGGACTAATAAATCAACTCAATCAATAGCTAAGATACAAAAACCATAGCCTAGTGAGATGAACGCATGCTATTCAACCTAAGTCCCACCTTGCTAGCTTTTCTAAGCATTACGGGAGCATCCCCATCATTCCACAAGATGGCCAAACTCATAGAAACATTAAACTCAAGTTAAATGGATAATCCAAGTAAAAAAATCAAATTAAAACAAAATATGAAGTCAAGAATACATGTTGAGTTCCATCACAACCCTAAATGAAATGTAACTCATGACTAACATAGAAAAATCCAAGAAAAAAGCTCCCATACACATATCCAGCAAAATCTAGGAGATAAGGAGCAAATGAGAAAGAAAGAAATGAGAAAGGAAGGAAAACCCAAGTAGATTCATCCTCTTGATGCTTCTTCCCCTCTTTCCCTTCAAAAACATCTCTTCTTAGCTCCCTTTCTCTCCCCCTTAGTGTCCTCTTTCATTCCCTTTTTTCATCCCTTCAAAAACCCTAAGAGATGTATTTATACAACCCTCTACTTAAGCTTTGCATGTGTGAAAAATGGCAAACGTGGGTCTAGAGCCACGGTGCCAGTCTCTTTGGATACTTTCTGTTGTGGCCGAAGTTGGGTGCCAACTTGAATATGTTGAAATCTTCCACCTTGCATGAGACAAACTTCTTCTTCCTTTCATTCCATCCATCTTTAGCATTGAAATTGTCATGGAATCACCAATCTTTTTCTTACAATAAGAAGTGAAAATAAGTAAATGCATTCCTAAATGATTAAATGATTTTAAAGCATCTGGTTAAGATGAATTACAACTAAAAACAACTAGAAATGCATGAAAATTCAACAAGATGCAAGAATGCACAAATGATGAAAAACTAATGCAAAGCCTATGGGAATCTACATATTTCTCTTGAACTAGCATTCGAAATGAATACAAAATGAGCTTTGATAACTCTATTTCCATAGAGTTATCAAGGAGGAGTGAATTGGGTTCTTAAAAAATTCTTTGAAAATTTCAAACTTAATCCCTAGTAAATTTAATCCCCTTGAAGAGAGCTAGAGAGAGCAAAAGAAACAAGCACAACAGGCACAATAAATTATAGTGGTTCAAGCAAACTTCTTGTAACGTCATGGCCCAACTGTCGCAGGTATTGTCCGCTTTGGGCCTTAGCCCGCACGGTTTTGTCCTTTTATGTACCCTGAATGTACCCCAAAAGGCACCTCGACAGAGTTACCAGCGGCCTCCACTTATAGCCCAGGCTCTCTCCTTCATCCTAACCGATGTGGGATGTTACATCCACCCCCCTTGGGGCTCCAACGTCCTCGCTGGATGAGTTCCCACTGGACACACCAGCAGGATATTGGGAGTATGCTCTGATAACATTTGTAACGCCCCGACCCAACTATTGCAGGTATTGTCCACTTTGGGCCTTAGCCCGCACAATTTTATCCTTTTGAGTACCCTGAATGTACCCCAAAAGGTGCCTCGATAGAGTTACCGGTGGCCTCCACTTATAGCCCAGGCTCCATCCTTCATCCTAACCGATGTGGGATGTTACACTTCCTTACTCCACTCTTCTAAGCACATACTCTTTTGTGTCTTGGGTTCCATAATCTTAACAATGATTACAACTAGAGCATCAGCTCTCTTCTACATTGTAGCTTTAGAGAGCCTTTACAATAATTATACAAGTAGACGATAAGTTTCACTTCAACATTACACAACTTGTTTCAACTTAGACTTAGTCTCCAACACCAAGCTAAGTATCACAATACAATAAGAATGATTTTAAAAAAGAAACTACACTTTACAAATTTGTGTAGAACAGTTTTAGCACTTGAGAAGATTCTTGAGTATTTGAGGTGTTGTAAATGAATAGCAAATCAAACACAATCCATGTTTTGATGATTAACAACTCAATTTGAGAGGTTTTAAGGTACTAACATATGTTTTGAGATGATTTAAGGCTTAGAGATTTGAAGATTCAAAGCTTGATATGTCAAGTTATAGGCCAAGTCGATTCAGGCGTCGACTTAGGTCAAGTCGATCCCCAAGTTGACTTTGGTATTGACTTCAAGCGGCCATTTTTTGACAGCGATTATAATGTGGACGTGTGAGCAGGTGAAGTCGCACCCGAAGTCGACTTCACATGCGACTTGGGTCAAGTCGCAACCCAAGTCGACTCCATCAGCGACTTGGATGATCTTTGGGGTCTGATGCTAAGTCTGATGAAGTCAAGTCGCAACCCAAGTCGACTTTGTTCTGTGACTTGGGTTAAGTCGCAGATAAAGTCAACCCGGACACGTTACTTAAGTGAAGTTGTAAACTAAGTCAACCCCTGCAATCAACTTGAGTACAAGAAGATTAAAACCAAGATGTTTCAAGTCCAAAAGTGACATGAATAGCTCAAGCAATATTATCTCAATATGATTCAAGATCCAAGTCACAAACTCATTAATGAACTTTCAAATGGAAGTGACTAAGATCAATGATGAAGAAGTACATAGGCCTATTTGCACAAATGAAAGGTTTTGATGCCACAATGTGAAGAAACAAGGACATATATGTTATGGGATTAAGTTTGAGAAGTGTTAAAGTTCCAATGAGCATGATAGTATATGAAGTCACAACCCAAGTCGATTTCACTTGCGACTTGGGTCGAGTTTGAGACGAAGTCAACCTCAAAGTGGAACTCGAGACTGAAGGCTGAAGAGCCGAAGAACAAAGTTACAACCCAAGTTGACTCCAGTCTGCAACTTGGGTGAAGTCTCACCTGAAGTTGACTCCAAGTGCGACTTCAGTTGAAATGGTCAAAAAAATTTAAATGTTGACGCATTAAATGCATTCCACCTACCATTCGAATTTCCTCCATCTCTATTTAGTACACGTCAAATGAAGTGGAAAGGGTTAGCTAGAGCATCGATTGATCTTCCACGTTCTGTTCTACAAACATTCAAGTGCTCATCAAAGTGATTTACAAGAAGAACTACACCATTCACTGCGAGTGCTGAGCAATCACTCATCACCTCATTCTTCTCATTCTTCTCTGTGCTAATAACTTTTCTAGACATCTGTAAAGTGTAGATTCTCATTTCTATCATTGTTTTTATAATTGCACTTGGTTTGGTGTTAAAGACCACGACCAAGTGAAGGCAAGTAGTGTGTGGTTGGAGTGTGACTCACCACTTACTTGAGTAAATATTGTAAACACCCCATAGAGCTAGAATCTAGAAGAGAGCAAGGGCTCTTGGTGTAATTGTATTGATTTAGTGGAACTCAAGACACGACGGTGTGCTTTTGGAGGAGTGAAGTAGGGAGAGTTGTCCCGAACCACTATAATTTCTTATGTTTGATATCTTTGCTCTATTTTCAATTTCATTCTCAACATTTTTTTATTCAAGGGGATTTAATTTGCAAGGGGTTATATCTAATACACTGAAAGAATTTTAATGAACCCAATTCACCCCTCCCCTATTGGGTTTTACCATCAACTCGGGACTAACAAGTGGTATCAGAATAAGTCTTTGAATTTATATCAAATAGATCTTATATAAATGGCATCCCAATCAACTTCCACTCTTACTTTTGCTGAGGGGCGATCTTTTACTAAGGTACCTCTATTTGAAGGTAGTAACTTCGGTTACTAGAAGTTGAGAATGAAATAACTTCATGACAATAGATATGGATTATTGGATTGTCATCCAAGATGGTGTCACTCTACCTAAACGCGAAAGGGCCTCTGAATGGACTAAAGAAGAGATAAGACTAGTAAAGAGCAACGTTAAGGCAATGAACTCATTGTTTTGTGCCTTAACCATAGCTGAGTATGGTAGAGTATCCTCCCATTTAACTGCCAAGGCGATTTGGGATACTCCAACTTCTATATACGAAGTCACTTCTCAGGTCCAATGGATGAGAAGAAATATTTTGAGTGGAGAATTGAAAAGCTGTAAAATGTTGGATACAAAAAATATTTCTAAAATATTTGCTAGATTCTCAAAAATTACTATCGCATTGAAGGATCTTGGAAAAGTTGTATCAGAATCTAAACAGGTTATGAAGATCCTAAGAGCTCCACCTAAATCTTGAACCCCCAAGGTCAAGATTATTGAAGAGGTAAAGGATTTAAATACATTAAAGTCAGAGGACCTTATCAGTTTGCTCATGTCTCATGAGCTGATAAAGAAAAAAATGAAGAACATCACTAAGGGAAGAGAGCCATTACATTAAAAGAAACACAAAGCTCAGTCGAGTCTACTTCCTCTTCTCAAAATGAAGACAAGAAGATTACACTACTTACAAAGAAATTTAGAAAGTTTGTGAGGAACGGAAAGAATTTGGTTCCAAAGGATTTGAGGAGAGAAGTACAAGAGAAAAGAAGAAAGATATGACCAAATGCTTTAGATGTGGGGGAGTAGGACATATGCAAGCTCAATGTCCCATGCTTAAAGAGAACAAATCAAAAGATAAGTAAGAGAAGAGAGAAAGAAATAGTTCGAGAAGATTTCTAAAGCCTAAGTGTAGAGGAATGTATGTAAATGAAGATTCATCTACAACCAGCAGCTCATCAAATGAAAAAAATGAAGCTGCAAACTGCGCCCGAATATGTTGCGTAGCAAGAATTAAAGAGGAAACCATGTTAAACTATCTCACAGCAATAAAACTAGTAGAAGGTTTAACTACCTCAACTGAATGTACAAGTAGTGAGGAGGTAAAATCTAAACTTAATCCCTCTATTTCTAAGTCCATTTACTCTTCCACTCATGATTGCCTCGAATGTGCTGAGTTAGAGGAACTACAACAAGCCTATGGTTCATTATATGATGAGTCCAAGAAACTGGGCAATAAATACACTTTGAAGAAAAAGCAACGTGACTCTTCTATTATTGTAAAGGAAAATTAGCCGAAAAAGTCAAATTCTTAGTAGATGAAACCAAAGCCTTAACTATTGAAATTGAAAGGCTTAAGAAAGAAAATGAGGCATTAAATGAATCATTAGCAAAATTCTCTTACCCAGGAGAAAGTGTTAAAATATTCTTGAATATAACCACTCAAACTAGTAGAAGAGGACTTAAGTATTCCATATTGAGGAAGGAGAATGCAGTAAATTAAATGTTCCAAAATGGGTAAAACCCCAAGTTAAAGGAACTAAATTTTAGCACAAAATAAAAATAAATAGAGTTACTTGGGTAAGAAGACCAAATTTGGAAACTAAAGTGTGCATGGAGTCGTACCCCAAGACTTCATGTGGCTTGTAATTTTTGCAACAAGTTTGGTCACAAAATATATAAATGCAAAATTAAGAAATTATACAATCAAGGAGGTAAATTGGTTTGGGTACTAAAGAACATTGGATTTGTGTCTTTTACACTAGAACAACGTAGACCCTAATTTTTTACTAACCCAAATGAACCCACAAAATGGATACCAAAGAGATGAGCTTTATTTGATTATTGTTACAGGTTTGTCTTGGAGCAAAAGCTAACGATACATGGTTCATGGATAATATTTGCTTGAGACACATAACTGGGGCTAAAGCTTTGTTCCATGAACTTAAATCTTACAATAGTGCAACTACTGCAGTTGGGAACAATAAAAAAGGTAAAATAAGTAGTAAGAAAGTTATTTATGGTATTTCAAATGCATATATAGAGGAAGTATTATTTGTTGAGAGACTAAAATACAATTTGATGAGTATTAGTCAATTGTGTGACAAAGGTTATAAAGTCATATTTGGATCATCTATATGTAATATTGTTGATGGAGATCATATAGTATTTAGTAACAAAAGATGTAAAAATATATATTTGGTTTCTCTTGATGAAGTGGATGAAAAATGTCTTATGTTTGTTGATAATGATCCATAGGTATGACATAAGAGACTTTGACATATAAACATGTCAAATGTTAAGATCCCGTGGAAAAGAATTTTTGTGGAGGGCTACTAAAGCTTAAGTATGATAAAGACGACAAAATTTTTAAGGCTTGTCAAGTGTCCAAACAGTCAAAAATGTCATTTTCACCTAAAAATGAATTTTCTACTTCAAGGCCACTTGAATTACTGCATATGGATATTTATGGACCGTCAAACACTTTGAGCCTTGGAGGAAAGAAATATGCTTTTGTTATAGTAAATGATTTTTCAAAGTTCACTTGGATAATGTTATTAGCTAGCAAAGATGAAGCCAACTCCATGTTTGTTAGTTTTTCAAAATTGGTGCAAAATAAAAAACAACATACAATTATATCAACTAGAAGTGATCATGGTGGTGAATTTGAAAATAACAGTTTATAAAATTTTGCAATGAGAAGGAAATTCACCACACATTTTCTGCACCAAGAATTTCTTAACAAAATGAAGTAGTTGAAAGGAAAAACAAAATAATACAATATGCTAAATGAAAGCAAATTATATAAGAAGTTTTGGAGTGAAGCTGTAATTACAACTTTTCATCTTCTAAATCTAGTTACCATTAGAGCAATTTTGAAAAAGATCTCCCATGAGCTGTGGAAAGGTAGAAAACCAAATATTTTATACTTTCATGCCTTTGTTGTGCTTTCTATGTATTGAATAATAGAAAAGAAAACCTTAGTAAATTAGATGTCAAAAGTGATGGGGCAATATTTCTTAAATATTTCTCAAATAGCAGGCGTATAGAGTGTTCAACAAAAGAACCAAGTAGCGGAAGACTCCATTCATGTTATATTTGATGAATTTAATCCAACTCCTAAAAAGGAGGATGAGCTAAGTGATGCAGATGATCTATCATAGAATTTTGAAAAACTACAAGTGGAAAAATAAGGGGGAGAAGAATCTAAGCATGGTCAAAGCCTAGACAAGGAGGTAAGTGAAGATAATTGTCCCTACAAACCTCTCAAGGATCTGAAATTAAAAAATGATCATCCAATTGAATAAGTAATAGGAGACATATATGAAGGAGTGAAAACTAGGGGCTTTAGGCAAAATACATGTACACATTTTTCCTTTGTATCTAAAATAGAGCCAAATTCAATTGATCAAGCTCTTAATGATGAAAACTAGATTATTGCTATCCAAGAAGAGCTTAATCATTTTGAAAGAAACCAAGTATGGTATCTTACTCCTAAACCAAAGGATTGCACTGTTATTAGTACCAAATGGGTCTTTAGGAACAAACTAGATGAAAGTGGACCAGTTGTAAGAAACAAAGCTAGAGTTGTGGCGAAGGGGTATTCACAAGAGGAAGAAATTGATTTTGAAGAATCATATGCCCTTGTGGCTAAACTAGAAGTCATACGCATTTTACTAGCATTTGCATCTCATATCAGTTTCAAATTATTTCAAATGGATGTTAAAAGTGAATTTTTGAATGGATATCTTAATGAAGAGGTGTATGTTAAACAACCTCTCAGCTTTGAGGATCATGAGCACTCAAAATTTGTTTACAAGTTGACTAAAGCCTTATATGGATTAAAATAAGCTCCAAGAGCTTGATAAGAAAGGCTAAGCAAATTTTTGATTGATCATGAATTTTAAAGAGGAAAAGTAAACACTACCCTATTCATTAAATACAAGGGAAAAAATTTACTAATTGTTCAAATTTATGTGAAGGATATTATATTTGTTGCTACTAATGAATTTCTGTTCGTAATCTCACTGCAAGTGCACGGATCGTAGAATGTAGTATATAAATTATTGATCCACAGGAAATTTGGGACTATAAATTTTACTTTTAAATGCTTTCGTGTCGAATGAAATAGAAAAGTGGGAAATGAATATAGTAAATAAAATGGAAAAAAAGTAGAAAAATGGAAAGAGAAAATTGAAAACTAGAACGAGTAGAGAAAACAAGAGTGCCAGTATCTAGGGTCTAGGATTTCACATGCGACTTTTGCAACAGGTAGTGGTAAAATTATTTAATCCGGATATTATTTGTTAAAGGAGAACATACCCTAATTTATCCTTGCACCTTCTCTCGAAACTTAGAAGGCGTACCCTAATTTTCTTAACTACCTATTCTCATGAGATTAAGTTAATTATAAACCATTAAGTTCTGTGGTTCGTTCATGGAATTCCTTAAGGTCATCATGCCTATTCTCATTGTCTTAGATTTCCATGTTTAATATATTGATTATCGTATATTAGATTTTCACCTCTGGGTTCCATCACCTAATATATGGAATCATGTCAAAGTATGGGCCCATGTACAAAGCAAGCATAAAAATCAGAATATATTAAATTAACAATAATATCCATCATAAATAAATTAAAAAACCACACCACGCTACATTGTAGCATGCTACATCCTAAACCCTAGATTTAGGGTTTAGCCAAGCATGTTTAAGTCAAAAATAAAATTAAAATTCAAATCCATCTTAAACAAGATAATTAAAATGAAAAAGGGAAAAGATAGAAACGCTTATTAGTTTGAAGCTTCCGATGGCGTGTCGGCCGCTCCACGCAACTCGCCAGTCCGCCTCTTGCTCGTGCTCTCCATCTTGCTTTCTCTCTCTCTCAAAATTCTGCCTGCCAAAATCTCTCTGAAATTCCTCCCTTTTATAGCCGTCCATAACTGTGTAATATGTGGGCCCCATATTATTCAACGCAATCCAAATTGGGTTACAACTAATTACGCAAACCCGCTGGAAAATCTGGACGACTTGGATGGTTAGGATGATGTGGCTGGATTTTTGCGTGGTTTAGTGCTGAATTTTGAGCTGTTGGATTTAATTAGTCGATGGGCCCCACTAGACTTTTAACGATCTGGACGACTGGATCAGAAAGGGTAGCTAATGATGCTTGAACTAATTCTGAGCAATGGCTGATGGCGGACGGTGCTGCATCTACTTTGGTGGACGTTGATTGCTTGCATTAAAATGGATGGACAGCTACTCATCTTGGACGGTGGAGATCCATCTGATGGACGATCGTTGCTGCCACACGTGATCTACACGTAATTGCTGGATTCAAATTCTTGAATGTGTTGGACGGCTAGGATTAATGGGACAGTTGCTGCTTGCAATAGATGGACGGTGGATGATTGCGGAACTTGGAATTTCTGCAAGGATTTGAAATTTCTGGACATTAATTACCTGAAATAAATGGATGGTCTGGATTTTATGATTTTGCTGAAATTTTAGAAGGTACAATTGCTGCTGGATTAAATGGACGGCTTGGATCAAAGAGGCTGGGCAGTTGGATCTTGCATGACTGAAAATTTTTGGCCGTTGATTTCTAGTGGGCCACACATGCAATTTTCTAGACATTTGCATGGATAAAAAAGAATGGCTGGAATGGAATGCATGGACGACTAGATTGGATGGAGAATGGACGGTCCAGATTTATGTGGGGCCCACTTGCTGAAATTTATTTTTCCCGCATAAAAATATTTAAGTCATTAATTGCTCAAATTAATAAATGGGTTTTCAATAAAAAATTATTCAAACTCATTCAATTTTATGGAAACAAATAAAATTATAATTTCAAGCCAAAAAACACTAAAATTGTTTAAATGGCTTGAAATTAATATTTAATACCTAAATGTTACAAAAACATGTTTTATACCAAATTTTGCATTAAACCCAATTAATTACTCACCAAATTGGTATAAAATTCCCACAAAATGTATTATTAATTTCCAATTATCAAATACCTCACACTTGAACTTCTGCTTGTCCTCAAGCAAATACAAAAGAATTCAAGAACCAATTGCAAAATTTCAAAACTTTGAGCAAAGATTGAAAATAAATGTTTAGCCAACCATCAAAAACTAAGGAGAGTATTAAACTAAAAATTTTAAAACATGACACTCTTTGAAATTATCGGTCAACATTCCCTTCTCACATGACTAATATTGTACACCCTGTCACCTCCTTTGCTTTCAACCATTAAGAGTTCAAAAACTCCCGCAATAAACTCCTAATTATCAAATATCTTCCCCACTTATTTGGTTATTTAATACACACATTCAATAATTCAAGTAACGGTAGTAATGCAAAAAATATCAGTTAAATTACCTCATATATATCTCATCAAATTTTTACATTTAAATTTCCTCTACCAACTTAATTAGTCAATTCATAAGATCATAAGGGCTTAGTAGGACAACAGTTAGGTTTGGCACAAAGAATAAAATTTCAAAAATCAAACCGTCTCCACATGATTCGAGCCTCATTTTGTAATAGGAAATAAAGCTACCCCCACACTTAGTGCTTTCATTCTCTTTCAAGCCTATTTTTACCCTTAGTTTAGTAGTTGTTTTTTTTAACAAAGTCCGACAATAATTTTCCTCACTATTTTTCAGGGTATTTAGGATGTCATTTTCATTATTTGCATAGTCAGGAGATCAAACCTTATTCCTGTTTCACTTTTCAGCTCAGAATTCAATTTCAAACTTGGTTCAACTAAGTGGGAATTAAGGTTTAGAAAAAATTTAAGTACAGGCTCAATGGGGGTAAACAACTGTTATACTTTCAAAGATAGGCTCATCATGAAAAAATGCTTTAATCATGTCCATGAATTGGTTAAATGGAGTTTTGGCATTGAAAATTCTTCAACCAGAATAAAAAGTTTTTGTAAATGGGAAAAACTACCTTCTTAAATGACAATTATGCATATCAGAAAAAACCTTGATAAATTAGAGAGGATTACTCTTATTTTGAAAGAAAACAAAATTGGTTCCTTGGTAAATCAGTTTCAACAAGTGATTCAGGACAAAAATCCAAGTATTTTCAACAAGCACATGCTCAAAAATAAATTTAACATCTCATTAAGGTTCAACTTTTCCTAACTCAAAGATTTTGAAATTATAAGTATGGTTTGCTTACAAGACATACAAGAGTTCAAAGTGGGGTCTCAATCAATCTAATATCACAATTTATGCAAGAATTATCCAAAAATTTCAAAAATTTCAAAATGTAACAAAAATTATAATCGTGATCATCAGGGTAGTGAAAGAAATATTTTGAGAAAATTAATGCAACGCATTCACCCCGACACTTGAAATTAACATTGTCCTCAATGTAAATCATGCTATCAAAATAAAGGGAGTTATGTAAACCCCTAATTACTTTATGAATTTTAATTTACTATTAGCATATTAATTAAAATGCAAAATTAAGGTTATGTAATTTTAATTAAAATCGTGAAAGTATGATATTATTTAAATAAATAAATAATGATTTATTATTGGGTGAAATTAAAATGAATAACTAAAGCCTGAACTAAATACAAATGAATTTTTGCTATAAAATGATATGCGAATAATATAAAATTAAATTAGAGAAAAATTATGGAAATGAGATATCTAAATAGACTGAAATATATATATATATATATATATCTATATAATAATAATAAAATGAGGTGAATACTAGTTGAGCCGTGTGCCCACCTAAATATAAAAGAATATAGATATTTTATGAGACCAAGTGTAGAAGAAAATAATAAAATTCAAGAAATGTATATGTAAAGGTGAGATTGGTTTGTTAAATTGTTTAAATCAACAATAGAAATTGGTAGTAGAAATTTAATAAATATGATAAATTATTATATATTATATACTACCATAATTATTAAATAATAATAATAATAATAATAATAATAATAATAATACGATTAGCAATTAGGCTTCTATATTAACTAGCATTATATGTTTTGAACCAGATCTTGCACATAAATGAGCAAAGGAAGGATAATTTGAAAGTAAAAGAGGTAAGTAGGACTTGTTTTGAACTGAATGATTTATTTTATATTTCTCGGGCATGTATGTTTTGGATGTCGATGATTTGTATTATTTTTAGATTGATTTATTGTGATGTCAAATTCAAATTTGATTTATAAACGGTATGTGTTAGTATTATATTTTGGGCATATGCATGTGTGCATGGTGTGTTAGCATTTTCATGAGCCATGGCTGAAGATGTCGATTGAGAAGTGTTGTTTGTGATCATCGATGACGATTGATGACATACCGCCGACTGGGGACCGGGGTATGGTTTAGCCATTGACGGTTGTGGGCCGTGATAAACCATTGGGCCATTGTGATGTGGTATTGGAGCCACAAATGTATTGAATTATTTGTTGATATTTATTGTGAGACCAGTATGTAGAGACTGGTACTCAGGCATGAGTGTCTGAGTTGAGCCATGGGCATAAGTTTGTGGCGGGGCCATGGGAGTGTGGAGATCATGGCAGGATATCACATTCACTTCCTTGTCATTTGACTTGGTATGGTGTTTCCCGCATTTGATTTTCTCGTGCTTAGCACTGATGTAAGACGGGGCAAGATATCGAACCTCCCCATTGGATTTGACTTATATAATCAGAAGATCATGTGTATGTATTGGAATGATGGATCATGAGCATGCAAATGGTATTGATTCAAACAAGATTTATGATTTATTTGAAAATGTGCATATTGTTTGAAACTCCTTTTGTTTAATTTATGTTTTGGTTCTACTTACTGAGTTTGCCCGGACTCACCCTATTTTATCCGAAATTAGATGACAGGTACGTGGGTGGAGACCAACACAGGGTTGTTACACCAGATCGAACTAGGACATGATGAATCTGAATTTTAATTATTTATTTTGAATTTTAAGAGTGATGTAGAGACAACGTAATTATCTTATATTTTATGAATTTCAGCACTTGGATGCAACTCGATATATATATGTGATGAGATAATTAATTTATATTATTAGTCTGTGAAACATTTGATATTATACCATAATTTAGATTAAATGTGTTCTCCCCATTATTATCGATCCTGTCATATTGGTAGCGACTGTAGACTTAGACATCGGGGCGCTACATAAGTGGTATCAGATCAAATAATGGGTAAGAACTACAACATATGATATAATAAAGATTAGTGATTAGAATTTTGCTTGGGGTATGTTAGTTTAGGAGAATAAACTAAAAATAATAGGCTACTTAAATGCTTACTTTTGTGGCTAAAGAATGAAAAGTTGCTGAGTTTATGTTTTATCAATAGATGGTAAATATTAGAGGCAATCGAGGGAGACCTCGTGGGTCAAGGCACACTACAATTCATGATACTTGAACTCATGTACCCCCAGAGGAAGAAGTTCCTGAGCCAGCGGCTACTACAAATGAAGCAAATAATGAAGTTGGACCTGATCATGTTTTGCCTACAATGGAAAATATTATGGGGAATCCTGTGTTGATAGGATTTATGGATACAATGCGTGGAGCTATGCACGAAATGCAACAAGAACTTCACCGAGAGATGCAAGAGGAGTTGTCTCAAGTTAGACAACTTGTGACAAGTCAACTGCCAAATCCTACATCATCTAATCAGGCCCCAACAGTTCAGCCCTCAGTTATGACCGATACGCAGACTAGAGGACTTCGTTTTCCCCAAAGAGAACCAACAACCCCAGTAGTTGCATTCCAAGCAGGACCATCTACGCGAATAGCGGCGGATGATGATGGTATTCGAGTTACAGCTGGGCCAATACAGGTTGAAAATCCTGAACAGGAGGAGAAGAGAGAAAGGAATAAACTAAGGACATTTCAAGGCATGCAACCGCCTAAATTTTCAGGAGAGGTAGATTATAAGGCAGCCTCCAATTGGATTAAACAATTGGAGAAGATCTTCAAATGTCTTAAGTGCACTGAGGAGCAGAAGGTGCGCTATGCCATTGACCTATTGGAGGGTGATGCAGAACAATGGTGGGACTCAGAGCAACAAACATTGCCTGAAGGAGGTGAGGAGCTTTTGACATGGGCTGAGTTTCAGCATCGTTTCTTTCAGTACTATATCCCTGATAGTGAGAGGGTACAAAGATCTGCAGAATTCCACTCTCTTGTTCAGGGAAATATGTCAGTCACAGAGTATGATCTTCAGTTTCGATCTTTGTCTCGGTTTGTGGCATGGACAAAGACTGACCCATTGGAGAAGGCGCGCAAATTTCGTGAAGGACTAAAGCCTTCGATTCGAACTAAAATATCTGTGATCCGAACTGATGATTACAAAGTGATTTTAGACATGGCTCGTAGTGTGGAGCGAGAAGAACTGGAATGGGGAAAATCTCAAATCAAGAAGAGAAATGTGGAACCCCGATCTTTGAGACATGTACAAAACCCTAGGGTTGTAAACCCTAGGTAATATATTTGAGAAATATATATTGATGGATATGAAATATATGGAAATGAAGGTTAAAATAATTATGCATGAAATTCGGATGAATAGTGCACGTGAATAGTGTACGTGAATAGTGAAACGTGAATAGTAAATGTGGGATTAAGGAATATATTAAGTTAATCACTTTGGATTAACTTAATCATAAAAGACAAAAAAGTAAGCTTCCCAAAAGGACAAAATAGCCACTTTTGGAATTTTTTATTATTTTCGGATTTTTAATTGATTTTTGGAAGAAAATGAAGAAAAATTCATATCTTGCAATCCGGACATCGGATTGAGATGAAATTTTTTATGGGTGGGTAAGATGTGATGATGGACATGATGAATGGTCCAAGATGTGATGAAAATCACAAATCAAGGGTCAAGATTCAACGTCATTTGAAAATGAAAAAGTAGCTTTACTTTTCCATTAATGAGAATTGACTTTTGATTAATTTTAATTAATTAAAGAGATGAGTAATTAATGAAAAGCTGCTGGAGCTTGGACTTTTGGGACCAAATCCAATGGCCCAAATCCATCCTCATCAAAGATCAATGGATGAGATTGAATTAGCCTAAATTAAATAATTTTAATAAATTAAAAAAGCTACAAAAATAGGGCTGCCATAGGGGAGGCGTGAACAGTAGCTAGGGTGGCTGCACATGGCTCAAAGCACCTTTTGGAAATTAGAAAAAAATACATTTATAATTTAATACCTCAAGCAAGGGGGGTAAATTCCAATTTGATGAAAAATCAAAAAGTATAAATAGGGGGCAGGGGTGAACGTCCAAGGCACTTCATCCCAGCTCCATTTGAGCATTTTTTCACCCCCACCACGTTTTAGCCTTGAGGAGAAAGAAAAGGAGGAAGTTAGAGAGAGAAAGTGCGAGAAAAAGTGGGATATCTTCACTTCGGGTAAGTGATTTCTTTTCAAATTTCTTTTGGATGTTAATTAGGGTAAAATCATGCTTAGATAATGCATAAGCATGAGAAAATAAGTAAAGTTATAATGCTTAATTGGAATCATACCGAAACATCGAAAATTTGAAGCAAAGATAGAGCATTCGGGGAAATCATGTATGATATATGGAAATAATGCTCCAAATTTGATAAATGATGATTTAGGATGTATGATTATGATAAATATGATGTTGTAATGATGATATATTAATTCCATGATTTTTGGAATTAAGGATTATGCTTAAGTGAATTTATAATAATTTTTAGTACATGGAGAAAATGATTTATTTAGCTAAGTTAATGATGATAAATTCATAATTCATGAATTTCCCATGATATACTAAGCATAAGCTATGTCATGGTATTTTTTATTTTTGGGAAAAATGTCAATTTTTGGAACCCATGAACAGTAACCCACGTTGCTGTGAACAGTAACCACGGGTGAACAGTACGTGAACAGTGATGGTGAACAGTAATCTGCTACAGTGACATGAACAGTAATTATGAATAGTGAACAGCGTATTTTGGGAAAAAATTGAGATTTATTTTTATATTTTATGAAGATATATGGATGGAATTTTTAAAAGGATTTATGGATAAAAATCCATATAAATGAGTAATGACTAAGTATCTTTATACGATTAACCTCTATGGGAATGAGGTAATGAAATGTTATAAAGCAAGCATGGAAAGTAAACATAGAATGGATGGATAAAATATCCATTTTCCTTGTATAGGAAAAAAAAGGAAAGGAAAAGGTGGAGGACACGGACTGAGGAGGTAAGCAAGCACAACTTTGAAAATGTTATTTTATTGCTTCATTGTAAGCAAGCACAACTTTGAAAATATGATTTTATTGCTTCATTGTAAGCAAGCAAACCCTTTTGAAAATGATGATTTGTAAGCAAGCTATATATTTTCTAAAATGTTTTAAATGGTTGCAAATTGTTTACTCAAATGTTTTATGAAATGTGTTTAAGGGTGGTCATTCCTATAATGTTTTGAAATGATGAATGTTTATGAGGTTTTATGAAAAGTCATGCCGGCATATTGATATCATGTTATGTTCATGGACATGTGCACATGTATGATGTATGATGTATGAGGAAGAGGCTTTAGTGGAGGAAGTAGGATCAGGGATCCCTCTCCACTATTGCCGAGTCGTATGGGCTGTGTGCCGACGGCGTCCTCCCGAGAGGTGGAGGCAAAGGAAAAGTTATGTGTGAAGAAATGTATGTGTGAATGAATGCATTGCATTTTCATACATGGACTGAAAAGCATGAATTTAAAATGATGATTTTAAGGGATGGTGCAAATAATTCTCTACATGAGAATGACGAGTTACCTGGTGTAAGAGGTATATAATGCCGGGAAATCAAAAGTCATGCATGTAGAAACCATGTAGGCGTCAAGAGGAAGAGAGGTTCCCTTGATGAGGCCAAGTCGGAGACAGCCGGCGCATTGGACCATGCTATGTGAGATGTTCCCTGGGCTAGCGTACCCACACACAATGGTTCATGTCAGGAATTGAAAGGAAGCATTTGCACATCCTATGTTTATGAAAAGGTTTCTATTCCATTGATAGTTGATCACTTGCTAAGTGTCTCCTATCGAATGGAGAGAAATGCATTTACAAATGATTTACATGAATGGTTTATGAAAGGTTTCGAAATATGGTTTACGAAAAGGTTTATGTGCATTTGATAGTTGATCACTTGGTAAGTGTCTTCTATCGAATGTAGAGAAATGCATTTAAAATGAAAAATGCTTGCTTATTGAGTTTCGACTCATGTTTTCCCCCCTTAGACAAGTGCAGGGAAAATTCAAGTGATGAAAAAGAACCGGTTGATTTTCCTGGAAGTGATATGATGAAAGAAGCATAGATACAAAGGTATGTAATCCTTTGTTACTGAAGTATAAATGTAGGCCATAATAGCATATGATGAAAAAGAATATACGTTGTATGAAATTATGAAAGTATGAATAAAATGAGAAGTTGATGATTTATGATGATATGGATGGGTCCATTTTGAATGATGATGAGTATATGTTGTGTGATGAAAGAAAAAGAAAGAAAAAAAAAATTGAACGAGATCCAATTAAGAACCCGCCGTGTGATCAGGGCAACAATCCTGAGTCACGTTTACCAAATCGATAAGATCTTGGAGTAAGGACTATGTGGACGCCTGGGTTCGGGGCGCCACAAGAAATGCTGAGCTGAAGAAACAAGGCAGGTTCCAAATCAATAAGAAGCCTCATATTGAACCCCAACATAGGAACACTGCCCAGAAACCACCCAAGATGATCAAATGTTTCGGTTGTGGTGAGATTGGCCATATAAAGTCTCGATGTCCTCATGCCAATACTTTTTGTCATCATTGTGGACAGCAAGGACATCGTCGGCCTATGTGTCCACAGCTTCAGACAGGGGTACCTCAAATGGTTAATTTACCAACGCGACAACCACAACGACAACAAAACGGACCAATACGTGCACCTATTGCAACATGTGGTGTAGGTCTAAGAGGACGACCTAATCAAATACGACAATATCAACCCCAACAGCAACCACTCCGCATTGAGCAAAGGCCACAAGCCACAAGTCGTATTCAGGCAACTACAGCAGAGGAGGTGCAAGTTGCTCATGAGGTGGTGACAGGTAACTCTTTAAGTTAAAAAAAAATCACTAATTTTCTATTTATACTCTTAAAAATGCATTACTTATGTCATGTAAAAATATATATATATATATATATATATATATCAGGTGAACTTTCAATTTGTGGACAATTAGCGTATGTTTTATTTGATCCCGGTGCTACCCATTCCTTTGTTTCATATACATTCGGAATGAGAGCGCAATTATATTTGGAAAATATGGAGTCAACCATGAGAATATTTACACCTTTACGGGTAGTGTGTACTGCAACACAAATATGTTTAGACTGTCCAGTAATTATAGAAGGTAGGCCTTATCCTGCTGATTTGATCGTATTAGACACTTGTGAGTTGGATGTGATACTTGGGATGGATTGGCTAAGTAAATGGAGTGCGGTAGTCTACTGTAAAGAGAAGCAAGTCGTAATCAGACCTAAGAACTGCCTACCCATCACTTTCACTGGGAGGTCACAAGATAGAGTTCCAAAGCTAATATCATCCATGAAAGCAAAAAGATTAATGCGGAAGGGGTGTATAGCATATCTAGCTTTCGCAGTTGATGCAGAACCTGAAGGCAAAAGACTAGAAACTATACCCATAGCAAGAGATTTTCCCGATGTATTTCCTGAAGAGTTACCTGGTCTACCCCCAGAGTGGGAGGTAGAATTCAGCATCGAATTATATGCAGGTACTAGCCCTATATCAAAGGCACCATATAGGATGGCACCAATAGAGCTTGAAGAGTTGAAGAAGCAGCTCCAAGAGTTATTAGCCAAAGGCTTCATTCGTCCTAGTGTATCTCCATGGGGTGCACCAGTCCTATTTGTGAAGAAAAAAGATGGTAGCCTTAGACTCTGTATTGATTATAGAGAGTTGAACAAGGTAACAGTCAAAAATAAATATCTGTTACCACGAATTGATGATCTTTTAGATCAATTAAAGGGTGCTAGTGTATTTTCTAATATTGATCTACAGTCAGGGTATCATCAAATGCGAATTCGAGATACTGATATCTTGAAAACTGCATTCAGAACTAGATATGGCCATTATGAATTTTTGGTGATGTCGTTTGGTTTGACTAATGCACCTGCGTTCTTTATGGATTTGATGAATCGTATTTTTCGGGAGTATCTTGATCAGTTTGTAGTGGTCTTCATTGATGACATATTGATATACTCTAAAGATAATATAGAACATGAATACCATCTACGGTTAGTCTTGCAAAGACTACGGGAGCAAAAATTATATGCTAAGTTAAAAAAATGTGACTTCTGGTTACCCCGTGTTTGCTTCCTCGGGCATGTGGTGTCGGGAGATGGCATAGCAGTTGATCCGCAAAAGATTGAGGCTGTGGTAAACTGGGTAAGACCAAGCACTGTGACAGAGGTTCGAAGCTTTCTTGGGTTAGCTGGTTATTATAGGCGATTCGTAAAGGGATTCTCGACAATCGCTTTGCCTCTCACCAACTTAACTAGAAAGAATGTAAAATTTGATTGGAATGACCGATGTGAGGAAGCCTTTCAAAAGTTAAAGCAGCGGTTAGTGGAAGCTCCTATTTTGGCTATTCCTTCAGGAACAGGAGGCTTTGTGATATACAGCGATGCATCCAAGAAAGGTTTGGGTTGCGTGTTGATGCAAAATGGCAAGGTGATTGCTTATGCATCTAGGCAATTAAGGATGCATGAGCAAAACTATCCAACCCATGACTTAGAGCTTGCAGCAGTTGTATTTGCCTTGAAACTTTGGAGGCATTATTTATATGGAGAAAGGTGCGACATCTATACAGACCATAAAAGCCTTAAGTATATTTTCACTCAGAAAGAGCTGAATATGCGACAACGACGATGGTTAGAATTGCTAAAAGACTATGACCTAACAATTTTGTATCATCCAGGCAAGGCAAATGTTGTAGCTGATGCACTTAGTAGAAAATCGGGTGATAGTAGGGCTAGTATGCTTACTGCCCAACCCATTCTCTTTGAGGAGATGAGAAGAATGGATCTTTGTGTTGATGTGGAAGGAGTTGTAGCTCGAATCAGTAATTTGAGTTTGCAACCCACTATATTTGATGAGATCAAAGAGGCTCAGCAGAATACATCGGACATCAATTTTATACGTAGAAAGGAGCGCACCATGAGGGGTGAATTGCCAGACTTCACTATTAAGGATGATGGTGTTCTCCGATTTCGAAATCGATTAGCCATTCCATGAGGAACTGCAATAATTGCAGATATATTGCAAGAGGCCCATTATAGTCCTTATTCTATTCATCCTGGTAGTAATAAAATGTATCAAGATTTGAAATCACAGTATTGGTGGGATGGAATGAAGAATGATGTGGCAAAATTTGTGGCTAAGTGTTTGACTTGTCAGCAAGTCAAAGCAGAACATCAAAGACCTGGCGGATTACTACAGCAAATTGAGATACCGACATGGAAATGGGAGGAAATCACTATGGATTTTATCATCGGTTTACCTAAAACCCGTGCCGGATATGACAGTATTTGGGTTATTGTTGATAGATTAACCAAGTCAGCACATTTTGTTCCCGTAAGGACTACTTATACAGCTGAAAAGTTAGCTTGGATCTATCACAAAGAGATTGTCAAGTTGCATGGAGTGCCAAAGTCTATCATATCTGATAGAGGTTCGGTATTCACTTCTCGATTTTGGAAGGCATTGCATACCGCGATGGGAACTAGATTAAAGTTCAGTTCAGCCTTTCATCCTCAGACAGATGGACAGACCGAGAGAGTTAATCAACAACTTGAGGACATGCTTCGAGCCTGTGTGATGGATTGGGGTAATAATTGGAGCGAGTACCTATCATTGGCAGAGTTTGCATATAACAATAGCTACCACTCTAGTATACAGATGGCACCATTCGAAGCATTATATGGAAGAAAATGTAGATCCCCACTATGTTGGGATGCAGTTGGTGAGGCTACTATCTTGGGACCTCAGATGATTGCAGAGACTGAAGAAAAAGTTGCTAAAATTCGGGAGAAGATCCTCGTGGCTCAGTCACGAAAAAAGAGCTATGCAGACACTCGACGTAGACCACTGGAGTTTACGGTGGGCGACAAGGTATTTCTGAGAGTCTCACCAATGAAGGGTGTGGTTCGTTTTGGCATCAAAGGAAAGTTAAGTCCTAGGTATGTCGGACCTTATGAAATATTGGAAAGAATAGGGAAGGTGGCTTATCGATTGGCACTTCCACCCGCCTTATCAGGGGTACATGATGTTTTTCATGTATCTACCTTGCGAAAGTACGAACCGGATCCTTCTCATATTTTGCAACCCCAGCAAATTGGTATTCAAGAAAATTTACATTATGAGGAGAAGCCTATTCGAATTATTGACAACAAGGTCAAACAGTTAAGAAATAAGTCTATTCGACTAGTGAAAGTTCAATGGAGCAACCACACAGAAGATGAGGCAACGTGGGAATTAGAATCTATTATGAAAGACAAATATCCATATCTTGAGTTCTAGCTAAGTTTCGAGGACGAAACTTTTAATAAGGTGAGTGTAAATGTAAACCCCTAATTACTTTATGAATTTTAATTTACTATTTGCATATTAATTAAAATGCAAAATTAAGGTTATGTAATTTTAATTAAAATCGTGAAAGTATGATATTATTTAAATAAATAAATAATGATTTATTATTGGGTGAAATTAAAATGAATAACTAAAGCCTGAACTAAATACAAATGAATTTTTGCTATAAAAT
This sequence comes from Annona cherimola, assembly GCA_030490835.1. Lineage (NCBI taxonomy): Eukaryota > Viridiplantae > Streptophyta > Magnoliopsida > Magnoliales > Annonaceae > Annona > Annona cherimola. The sequence continues at coordinate 49,117,905 of CM059972.1, forward strand.
GATATGCGAATAATATAAAATTAAATTAGAGAAAAATTATGGAAATGAGATATCTAAATAGACTGAAATATATATATATATATATATATATCTATATAATAATAATAAAATGAGGTGAATACTAGTTGAGCCGTGTGCCCACCTAAATATAAAAGAATATAGATATTTTATGAGACCAAGTGTAGAAGAAAATAATAAAATTCAAGAAATGTATATGTAAAGGTGAGATTGGTTTGTTAAATTGTTTAAATCAACAATAGAAATTGGTAGTAGAAATTTAATAAATATGATAAATTATTATATATTATATACTACCATAATTATTAAATGAATTAGCAAAAATGCACAGTCTAATATGGCCGAATTTGTAATTTTCAAATGGGCCACAAATAGATAATTAATCAAGTTAGTATGAATTAAATAATTATAAAATAAGTTAAATTAAAAATTATGCAAGTAATTATTTATAATTACGTGCATAATTTCCATGCTTTTAGAATACGTATACAAATGAACCATGCATATCCGTTGATTTCCATTAATTTTGATTCATGCATATCCATTGAATCCCATTTAATTCTGATTCATGCATATCCATTGAATCCCATTTAATTTTGATTCATGCATTAACGATAAAAGAAAACAGAGAAGCAGAAGATATGCATTCCTACGTTGATTTCAAAGCATGGCTATTAAAGGATACGAGATACTTGATACTATTTAAAATATTTTCTTTTATTGAGATTTTCTAATAATAGGGTGACGATTCATGAGAATTGGAGTGGCGACGATTCATGGAAAATGGAATTGGGATAGAATACGTGTATATATAAAGAGGAGGAAGCTGGCAGTGCACCTTTATTCAAATTTGAATACACCGGGATCCAATAGGAGATATGGCAAAGAGATAATTTAGGAGATTTGGTGAAGAGATAATTGAGGAGGTTGGCCTTAGCTCTTATTTTCCTTCCCCAAATAAACAGGTACGTATTATTATTTGAATGAACAATTGAAGTTTAAATGACAAGGATATGAATAGATTGAACGATTAAATTTATAAATGATTGAGGTATAGGAGTGAGATTAATATAAACTGAATTCATAGACGAGATTTGCACATATAGAATCCGTGGAAATGAAAGTTATTAAATAAATTATTACGGTAAGAATGATATCAGAATTTGGATTGTGGTGGGTAAGGTAGAAATATTAACTGGAAAATATATATATATATAAGTTAAATGCACCAATATATATATATATCTGTGCAGATATGGTAAGTATTCAAAGATACACACTGTTCAATAACATTTAATATATAATATATATACAAATATATAGATACATATGCAGGCTAAACGAATCCTTACAAAGTTTTATTTAACAAAACAAATATCAGTAGAGAATTTATTTTGTAACACCTTAAAAAAATATATATATATTCAAGATATGAAATTTAAATTGTAGGCATGCAGAGTTGACGTACAAACCAAAAGCTAAAATCATTTCACATTTAAACAAACACCAAAACCGGTTAAAGATTTTCTGGAATCCATTCTACGTATTCTCTTTCTTGGTTACTATATATATCAATTAAAATAATTATAATCAGAAATTTAAACTTGTGGGTTCTTTCGATTAGATTTATATTAATAGGAGTTGTGGGTTCGCAATTGTGGATGGATCTATATTAATATAATTCACAAAAATATATATATATATATTTTAATATAGTACAAGAAACAAGTATTTTATTATTGTGATTGAGTTACGGTTAGCCTAATAAGATTGCTATTCGTTACATTTTAGATCTTTAGAAATGATGTGATTAAATGTAGGTATTTTATTTTTTCCATATGGATGACTAGATATATATGAGAATAATATTTTATTTGGTTGGATTTTTAACGATGGAGACAAAAAAATATATATATATATTATTAGATGCCTGATTGGATATTGAACGGGTTGTAATGTATACATAAATGGATGCATGATATCCGGGGGTTTCCATGTTATATATATACAGGATATGATTTCAATTTTACATAATTGTGAATTTTGTTAAGAAGATGTGTGTATTAAATGTAGAGTTTAGATAATAAAATACAAGAAAGAAAATTTGTAGATAAGAAAAGGAATGTTTAATTAGGGTGCCAAGGTGAAATTGAGAATAATAATAATAATAATAATAATAATAATAATAATAATACGATTAGCAATTAGGCTTCTATATTAACTAGCATTATATGTTTTGAACCAGATCTTGCACATAAATGAGCAAAGGAAGGATAATTTGAAAGTAAAAGAGGTAAGTAGGACTTGTTTTGAACTGAATGATTTATTTTATATTTCTCGGGCATGTATGTTTTGGATGTCGATGATTTGTATTATTTTTAGATTGATTTATTGTGATGTCAAATTCAAATTTGATTTATAAACGGTATGTGTTAGTATTATATTTTGGGCATATGCATGTGTGCATGGTGTGTTAGCATTTTCATGAGCCATGGCTGAAGATGTCGATTGAGAAGTGTTGTTTGTGATCATCGATGACGATTGATGACATACCGCCGACTAGGGACCGGGGTATGGTTTAGCCATTGACGGTTGTGGGCCGTGATAAACCATTGGGCCATTGTGATGTGGTATTGGAGCCACAAATGTATTGAATTATTTGTTGATATTTATTGTGAGACCAGTATGTAGAGACTGGTACTCAGGCATGAGTGTCTGAGTTGAGCCATGGGCATAAGTTTGTGGCGGGGCCATGGGAGTGTGGAGATCATGGCAGGATATCACGTTCACTTCCTTGTCATTTGACTTGGTATGGTGTTTCCCGCATTTGATTTTCTCGTGCTTAGCACTGATGTAAGACGGGGCAAGATATCGAACTTCCCCATTGGATTTGACTTATATAATCAGAAGATCATGTGTATGTATTGGAATGATGGATCATGAGCATGCAAATGGTATTGATTCAAACAAGATTTATGATTTACTTGAAAATGTGCATATTGTTTGAAACTCCTTTTGTTTAATTTATGTTTTGGTTCTACTTACTGAGTTTGCCCGGACTCACCCTATTTTATCCGAAATTAGATGACAGGTACGTGGGTGGAGACCAACACAGGGTTGTTACACCAGATCGAACTAGGACATGATGAATCTGAATTTTAATTATTTATTTTGAATTTTAAGAGTGATGTAGAGACAACCTAATTATCTTATATTTTATGAATTTCAGCACTTGGATGCAACTCGATATATATATGTGATGAGATAATTAATTTATATTATTAGTCTGTGAAACATTTGATATTATACCATAATTTAGATTAAATGTGTTCTCCCCATTATTATCGATCCTGTCATATTGGTAACGACTGTAGACTTAGACATCGGGGCGCTACAAGTTATTGTAAAAAAAACAAGTGAGATGTTAACTTCCTGTTTGGGCGAGTTGAACCGAATTTTCATCCCATGGTGCTTCCTTCCAAGTAGGCTCTGAAAAGTAACCAATAAGGCTCTAAATTAAAAAATATCAAAATTCTAAAATAAAAGAAATGAAAAGAAACACTAAAACTAACACTCCCCTGAAAGAAAAAGGAAAAATTCAGGTTGCCTCCCGAAAGAGCTTGGTTTAAAGTTGTCAGCCCGACTATAGTTTGATCATCTTATGTTAACTAACTCTAACTTTCTCATTTCCCTAATTCTCTTTCCTACCTCTAGATTTTCTCGCATTCGTCGTTCCGTGAACTGGCCTCCATATTTGCTTGAGAACTTTTCAAGATTTCTATTGTTTTGATCTCCCGCTTTCAGATGTTGCCACAGGTTTAGCAACTTATTGATTCAAGTCTTCCGCAACTTCTCCTTTACTTATGGACGTCCGAGTTAGGTTGCTTGAAATTCCTTTATCTGTTGACTTATTGACCACGTCAACCCGTAAACAAGAATTATCGAGAGAGGGATTTTTCATAGCTGAGAAGAGGTCGAAATCTACTTTTTTTTATCTCTAACTGCCAACGAGAGTTGACCATTCTTGATGTCTATGATGGCTCCAGCAGTGGCTAAGAAAGGTCGTTCAAGAATGATTGGAATTTGGCGATCCTCCTCCATATCAAGGACTACAAAGTCGATTGGGATGAACAGCTTGCCGACTTTCAAGGGAATGTCTTCAATAATGCCAACTGGGAATTTAATTGATCGATCGGCTAGTTGGAGAAACACAGAAGTTGGTTTTGGATCGCCCATGTTCAACTTTTTACAGATGGAGAGAGGGATCAGACATACACTAGCTCCAAGATCACATAATGCCTTGCTAATTTGGACATTCCCAAGAGCACAAGGAATAGAAAAGCTCCCAGGTCCTTCAGCTTTTCAGGTAGTTTGTTCTGCAAGATGGCACTGCACTCCTCAGTGAGTGCAATGGTTCCATACTCCTCAAGCTTTCTTTTGTTGGACAGCATCTCCTTTAGGAATTTTGCATAAGTTGGCATCTAAGAGATCATATCAATAAATGATATGCTGATTGATAGATCCTTGAGTGTTGAAAAAAAAATTTTGAACTGCTTTTGAAGTTTTGCCTGTCTTTGCCTTTGAGGGAAGGGAAGAGGAGACTTGTAAGGAGGTGGTGGGACGTACGGCTTCTTCACCATTAGTTCGGGTTGTGGGTCATCTTCTTACTTTTGTTCCTGCTCGGCCTCCTTTTTAGTGTCAATTTGAGGTAGTCGAGGTGGGTCGTGCTACTTTCCACTCCGTAAGGTAACTACCTGCACTTGTTCCCTAGGGTTTACTTCAGGTTTGCTAAGGAGTTTGCCCTGGTCTCTATAGGATGAGGTAGTGGCATGTGGGCAATTTAGTTTTCAAGTTGTGAAACCCGAACCTGAGTAGGATTCAATATATGCATTGAACATTTACATGTGACTTATAAGTGAATTTATTGAATTATGAATGATTTTGTGATTTTGCTAAACTATGGTAATTAGGGCTAAGGATTAGCAATGATGATTTGAGTGTCATTATAAGCTAATGTGGGACAAAGGGATCAGAATAATTTGTTGGTGATTAAAATACACCAATACATCATGAATAATCATTTTAGATTATTTGATATGGATTATGAGAATTTTAAAGGATAATTCTTAAGTAGGTAAAGAAAACCCTAGAAAATTCATAACTTGTTGCCCATAAGGCAGAATAATATGAAAATTGAGATGGAAGCACATAATTTCGTGCTTAATCACATGGGAAAGGTAGATTATGAAAATTTTGATGATAATTGATCATCACCGTCCAAAATTTAAAACGATCATAACTTGAGCTAGAAAAGTCGGATTGAGATGAAATTTGACATGGATGGTTAAAATTATGAAATCAATGTTTTGGAAGGATTTGATCATGCAAATGATTAAGGGATTAAGGTTGCACGAAATTTTGATTAGAGATTTTGACTTTTCAAACTAAAAAGTAAATAGCATTTATGATGGAAATGAGTAAAATAATCTAATGCATAAAGACAAATTTGAGGTGTCGAGAGGGGGTAATTTGTAGGGTATTATGTAAATTACTAAAAATAAGAAAATTCCTGCAATTATCTCTTAATTAAATGCATAATTAAATGGTGCAAAAGGAGCATGGAATAGGTGGCATCTAGGGACATCCAAGCAGCCCTATAGTTGCATTTTGTGAAATATTTATAATAAAATAAATACCTAAAGTCAACTATGAGTTAATGAGGATAATTTTGCATTAAATTAAAGTGAAATTCGGATCTAAAAGGGCAGATCTGGACCGTTGAATGGGAAAAGCAAAAATGGACAGCAACATGCCTCTTGGATGATGTGGACGGTTTGGCAGCTCTATGCATATTCTATAATTTTTTTTATTAAGCTAAAATGACCCTAAATGACATAAACTACTAGGTAATTAAATGAATAATTAAATAAAGCTGCAGAAAAATTAATAATGATAAGATAAGCTGCTGCAAAGCAGGGACGTGCATAGGCATCAGAAAATGGAGCAGAAAAGTGTGACCGTTCAAGTGGCCAACATGTGATTTTTTTTATTTTTAAAAATTTCTAAATGCATGGATAATTACCCTAGGTATTAGGGAATATAAATTTACATTTATTATCTGCAAAAGTAGTTGAAAAAAATTTGAAAACAGCAGCTGATTGTGGACGTGATCTGGTGGACAGATTTGAGATGGTTTAATGCAATGGATGTTTAGTGAATTTTTAATTAAGGAAAAATTAATTTAAATGGCCCACAAGTTGCCATGTAAGCTAAGGGGATATAATTTCATTAGAATTATCACAAATGAGGTGGCATGTGGGGTCCACTAGATGGAAATTTCCAGCCATTGTATAAGGTGCAAGGGACGTCCATGTGTGCGATGGATACTTAGAAAAATTTTGCATTTTGGAGCTCTCCTTTCCAGCAGCAGCTCACATCCCAGCCTTAGGCCACCAAGGAGGAAGAAAAGAGAAGAAAAGAAAGGGGAAAAGGAGGGATTACCCATTTAATCAAGTAAGTATATGATTATTTTGATTTTATACCTCAAATCTGGAAATTTTATGATGTTGTAAACTAAAATATGAACGGGATAGTAAATGGATGAATTTTAGCATAAAAATGTTTGGTACGAATCATGATATAGTGATTAAAGAAAGAAACAATTTTCAGCTTAAAAACATAATCTATATTCAAATTAAAAATCCGAGAAGATGAACCAAAACAGGGTAAAACGGGTGACAGGATCAGCTGTAGAAACTAATTTTTAATAATTTTTATAAAACTAATTTAGGGCTGAAAAGTTTAAATAATATATAAAACATATTAATAATCACAGGAAAAAAATACAAATTAGGTTTTGATGGGTATAAATATGCCCCATAATTCACGTGATTAAGGCTGACCCTAAACTCCTAACACTGTCCATCACAGTTAAAATGCCAAAATAAATATATTATGTTAATATTTCGTGATGAAATTTTTATTAAAGTTAATTAATGTAGTTATTAAGGTGTGATAGAAATTTCAGATCAAAAATACTTGATTTGATATTAATGTAAGTTTTTGAGAATTTAGTACGCCTGATTTCAGCATATGTGGATAGTTGGAGAACAAAATCAAAAAGAAATATGAAACCTATGTAGAAATGATCCAGATTTATATATATGTTAATAACCTATATTTTGGTTTGGAAAAGGTTGATTAATTTCTGAAATTTCGGATTTATGAAACTGTTTAGGGTTATATGACAAAAGACACGTTAAACGGGTGAAAATTGGGTTCCAAAGTTGCTGTTTTGGAAACCTTTGATTAGTGGATTAAAAATCCGTAAAAATACACTAAATAAGTTTTAAATGAAGTGTATAAACTTTCTGAATTAGAGTAAAAGTTCTTGATTTGAAAAATTTTAAGAAATATATGAATTAGACGTTGTTAGATGTACATATGTGAAACAGTGCATATGATAAGATGATAAATGTATTATGTAAAATATTAAAATGCAAAAATATGTTAAAATATGATGGAAAAATGTGAAATGTATTTCTGAATTGATAATCTCAAATTTTGAGATTAATATATGGGAATTTAATATGTGGCATAATGAATGATTGAGATACATAATGTGTAAAATATTTATACCCGACTTGGAGATTAGGCGGGTTATGAATATTTATGAAAATGGGTTGGAAAACTAAGTGAATGCAAGCAAATGGATTTTACATGAATGTTATATCATTCTACATGTATAGGCAAAGGCAAAGAAAGGGTTGACCCGAGAAGCTCACGTGATCAAGGTAAGCAAGCAAACTTTCCCAAATATTGTTTCAAAGGAATTTTATGAAATTTATGGACTTGCTTTAATAAGTTGGTTTCATAATTTCTTACGAGATAAGTAAGTGAATTTTTAAGCATAATTTTTATATTCAAGTATTAAAATTACTTGATCATGTTTATATTAATCATGTGGAGAATTGCTTATAGAGTAAGCAAGCTCAGTTCTTGAAAATATGATGTGGGTTTTAAGATGATTTTAATATAAGCAAGTTCATACAAGTGTGGATTACAAAGAGTTTTATCTTGAAAGATTTTTAACTCTTTCATAAAATGATATGAAAAAACAAACCATGAAAATTCTATTTACGAGGAGTTTTATTGAAAAATGTAATTCTTTACAAAATGGTTTCAAGAAATAAATAGATGTTTTGAAATGGTTTTCATTAAATGTCATAAATTGAATTTATATACGTGTTTTGAGATTTATGTAGATGTTTTGAAATAATCTATCAAGGTGCTTTACAACTCTTAGAGTTGTAACACTTTGAAGATGCTTTACTCTGATGTTCTAAAAATACTTAAGGGTGGCCAGTCCTACAAAATGATTTGGTAGATTTTATGTGTGAATAATGATCAAAAGATTATGCAAACTCCTCTCTATATATATAAGTGTAACAAGGAAGCGACATGGATAAGACAAATAATGCCATTACAGTGGATGGAAGAGAGTTGCATAAGTTTTGCTCATAAAAATGTTATTAAGAAAAGTTTTGTCTCCGCGAGTTTTGAATTAGTTCAAAAGCTTCTAAAAATGAGAATTTCAAAAGTTGTTTAGCAAATCATTAAATGTTTGCAAAATATTATCTTCTCAAATATTTCAAATGTTTCGTAAAATGGATTTATCAAATCATTGCTAAACTCTTTAAGGGCGGTCATCCTAACATCAGGATTTGAAAATAATTTACAAAAATGTTTTATTTTCAAAACAACCACGCCCAGTTCTCAATTTGAGAAGGTCATAGTCTGCGGACTAAGTGGTTTAAAATATTTTATTTTCTTTTCAAAACAATCATGCCTAGTTCTCAATTTGAGAAGGGCATAGTCTGCGGACTCAGTGGTTTAAAATATTTTATTTTCTTTTCAAAACAATCATGTCCAGTTCTCAATTCGAGATGGGCATAGTCTGCGGACTAAGTTGGCTTTATACATATCAAGTTGAAGCTTGAAAAAGGGCACAGTCAAATGATTGAGCGAAGTTTTGTGAAAATCATTTCTAGCATAGGAGTGTGCGCAAAATGATGTACTAGGCTCATGGTTGAGGTAGTTACGGACCAAAATGGTCGAGAACCAGAGCTCACCTCTACCTATAGCCGAGTCGCTTAGGAGAAGGCTGGAGGCCGGCGGCGCCCTCTCTGAAATGGGAGTAAGTTCATGAGCAGACGCCTGGCTCGCGTGCTGTCTCATGAAAGGTTTCTTTCCTAGGGAAGGATGATCACTTGTTAAGTGTCACCAACCTGAGGGTCAGAGACACAAATCCATATGTTTTTGGAACATACATATGTTCCCTATGTTTTAAAAAGTCCCAAAATGGGCACCTACTTTGTTTGGTTTTAAATAGATTTGTGTTGGTTTTAAAAAGATACCATATGCGGGTTAAAAGAGGTTTATATGGAAAAATATTTATGGACATGAGAATGTCCGCATAGATAAAAGATTTCTATGCACATGCATTGCTTTTAAATTACCCAGAGTTGGGTTATACAGAAATTTAAATAAATGATGTTTTGGGACAAGTAAATGTTCTCATGAGCAAAAGGTTATAAGAAAAATATTTTAGGACATATAATTGTCCTCATGCCATATGAAAAATATTTTTGGACATAGACATGTCATCATGATAGACGAAAAATATTTTGAGACAAACAATTGTCCCCATGAAAAATGGTTTAGATGCATAGACATCACTTTTGAAAATCCTCAAAATGGGGATATGCACAAAGTTTTATGAGTGTATTATAAAGAAGATTTCTATAAAAGGTTTCTTCCTATTGGTAGTTGATCACTTGATAAGTGTCTCCTACCTAATGGGCAAGGGATGCATTCAAATGAAAAAAATGATGCTTGCTTACTGAGTTTATCACTCACGTTTTGTTTTCCTAACCTTAGACAGGTTTAAGGCTCAAGGAAAGGAGCAAAGCTAAAAGGAATTGGTATGTTTGAAGAATGAATAGATGAATGTACTTCTTATAATGATATGGGATTGATTATGTATGGTGTAAATAGATAAGTGATTATGTATAAAATTTTATGTGAATTTTTATTCATGAATATATATATGCTGCCTATAATATGAAAGCAAAGATACTTGTATGACAAATTTTATGATGATATGGATGAGTCCACTATGAATGATGACAAGTATGAGCTTATATGATGAAAGAAAAGAAAAAAAATTGGACAAGATCAAATTAAGAACCTGCCGCGTGTTCAGGGCAACAATCCTGATCACATTTACCAATCGTAAATAGATCTTGAGGTAAGGTTGTAACGCTCGAGTCGGGGGCGCCACATAAGTAGTTTAATATGGGTTTTCATTTGGCTCATTTGTTCAAGTAGTTTGTCAATCAAGGGATCAGAGGATTATGCTTGAGGTGGTGCAGGTAGCTCGGCTGAGTTTGGTATGAGGGAGGGTTCAGTAGTCTTCTTAGGAAACTAGGTGGCTTATTATTTTGAGCATAGTTTTGGGTATTTGACTGGCTTTCCCAAGAGAAATTGGGGTGTTTCCTCCATCCAGGGTTGTAAGTATTTAAGTAAGGGTTACCATAAGTGCTAGTATCATACTAGTTGTTGAATGCATTGGCCTGCTCACTTCTGGTGTCCTGGCTGGCAAAACTACACTCAGACGCGTAGTGTGAAGCTCCACAGATCTCACATGAAATTTGCCGGGAAGAAGATGCATTCCCGTCTGTGGATTCCTGCTTCTTTTACTGTAAAAGTTGATCAAGTTTAGCATGAAGTGAATTTATGGATTCGATGCCATATACATTACCTCGTCGAGAGGGTCCTCGGACGTTGCCGTGAGAATCATAAAGAGCTAAGTCATCGAGGAGTTCGAGAGTCTCCTCATTAGTGAGTCGCATGAATCGACCACCAGCGACCGAATATACAGTGCTTCGGCTAGGTCGATTGAGTCCATTGAAAAAATTTTCAATAATGTCACCCTGCGAGATGCCATGATGTGGACACTTGCGCTGCAAATCTTTCATTCTCTCCCTTGCATCGTATAGAGTTTCACCATCTTTTTGGACGATCTGATTGATTTCATCCCGGATGTTCCTAGTTTTAGTTGGTGGAAAGAATTTCTCCAGGAAAGCATTAGAGAGCTCATCCTATGTATTGAAAGTGTCGGGCGGCATAGAATAGAACCACTCGCTTGCCCTGTCACGAAGAGAAAATGGAAAAAGCTGAAGACGGATTACCTCACGTGGGATAGTTTGTACCCTGATTGTGTTGCACAGCTGCAGGAACTTAATGATGTGTACGGTCGGGTTTTCAGAGGGTAGTCCTGCAAATTGGTCCTGTTGAACCATTCGAATAAGCTCGGGATTGAGTTGAAAGCTTCTTGCATCAATTTCTAGTTCCACTATGCATGATCGAAATCTCTGAGGATTCGGGCCGTTCCGATCACTAAGAGTTACCCTTCTTGGAGGAGCATTGTTCTTAGCTTGGCCTTTCTCCTGCTCTTGATGTAGCAGGTTTGGATTGTTGCGTTCCGCCATGGTGTCTTGTGAAGATTGCTGCTGCTTGTACTCACGAATTCTTCTCCTAAAAGAATGTTCAATCTCAGGGTCAACAACAAAGAATTTTCAGCTAGTTGTTTTGCAAAGCTTCGAGTATGTGGGTGCACACAAAGATTAACTAGCTAGTTCAGAAAAGATAAAAACAAATAAGAACAAGAGATGGAAATGAAGAAAAAAGAAAAAAGAAAAAATAAAATAAAATAATAAAAATAAAAATAAAAATAAAAATAGATAGAGACAAAAGACAGAAGTAGAAAGAGAAAAAGAATAGACAAAAAATAGAGAAAGGAAAAAAACAAAGAAAGTATCTAAAAACAAAATTTAAAGTAACACCGAATTCCCCGGCAACGGCGTCAAAATACTTGTTCACAATCTCAACGCAAGTGCACGAGTCGTAGATTGTGGTATATAAATTATCAATCCATAGAGAATTTGGGACTATAAATTTTACTTTTAAACGCTTTCGTGCTGAATGAAATAGAAAAGTGGGAAGGGAATATAGTAAATAAAATGAAAAAGAAGTAGAAAAATGGAAAGAAAAAATTAAAAACTAGAACGAGTAGAGAAAACGAGAGTGCGAGTATCTAGGGTCTAGGATTTCACATGCGACTTTTGTAATGGGTAGTGGTATAATTATTTAATCCGGATATTATTTGTTATAGGAGAACAAACCCTAATTTATCCTTGCACCTTTTCTCGAAACCTACAAGGCGTACCCTAATTTTCCTAACCACCTAGTCTCATGGGATTAAGTTAATTATAATCCATTATGTTCTGTGGTTTGTTCATGGAATTCCTCAAGGTCATCATGTCTATTGTCATGATCTTAGATTTTCAGGTTTAATATCTTGATTATCGTATATTAGATTTCTACCTCTTGGTTCCATCACCTAATATATGAAATCATGTCAAAGTACAGGCCCATATACAAAGTAAGCATAAAAATCATAAGATATTAAATTAACAATAATATCCATCATAAATAAATTAAAAAACCACACCACGCTATATTGCATGCAAGCTACATCCTAAACCCTAGATTTAGGGTTTAGCCGAGCATGTTTGAGTCCAAAATAAAATTAAAAAGGAAAAAGATAGAAAGGTTCATTGGTTTGAAGCTCTTGATGGTGTGTCGGCCGCTCCACGCAACTCGCCAGTCCGCCTCTTGCCCATGCTCTCCACGTTGCCCTCTCTCTCTCTAATTTTCTTTCCTCTCTCTCAAAATTCTGCCTCCCAACATCTCTTAGAAATTCCTCCCTTCTATAGCCATCCATAACTACGAATATGTGGGCCCCATATTATTCAACGCAATCCAAATTAGGTTACAACTGATTACACAAACCCGCTGGAAAATCTGGACGGCTTGGATGGTTAGGATGATGTGGCTGGATTTTTGTGTGGTTTAATGCTGAATTTTGAGCTGCTGGTTTTAGTTGGTCGATGGGCCCCAATAGACTTTTAACGGTCTTGATGATTGGATCAGAAAGGGCAGCTAAAGATGCTTGAACTAATTCTGGGCAATGGCTGATGGCGGACGGTGCTGCATCTGCTTTGGTGGATGTTGATTGCTTGCATTAAAATGGATGGACAACCGCTCATCTTGGACGGTGGAGATCCATTTGATGGACGATCGTTGCTGCCACACGTGATCTACACGTAATTGCTGGATTCAAATTCCTGAATGTGTCGGAGGGCTAGGATTAATGGGACAGCTGCTGCTTGCAATAGATGGACAGCGGATGATTGCGGAACTTGGAATTTCTGCAAGGATTTGAAATTTCTGGACGTTAATTAGCTGAAATAAATGGACAGTCTGGATTTTATGATTTTGCTAAAATTTTGGAAGGTCCAATTGCTGCTGGATTAAATGGACAGCTTGGATCAAAGAGGTTGGGCAGTTGGATCTTGCATGATCGATGGTTGAAAATTTTTGGCCGTTGATTTCTGATGGGCCACACATGCAATTTTCTAGACATTTGTATGGATAAAAAAGAATGGCTGGAATGGAATACATGGATGGCTGGATTGGATGGAGAATGGACAATCCAGATTTATGTGGGGCTCACTTGTTGAAATTTATTTTTTCTGCATAAAAATATTTAAGTCATTAATTGCTCAAATTAATAGAAGCATGATAGAATCTTTGTTGTATTTGACTGCATTTAGACCGAACATACTGTTTAGTGTTTGCATTTGTTTTAGATTCCAATCAAATTCGAAAGAATAACATATGATAGTTATAAAGAGAATTTTCAGATATTTGATTGATACTACCAATCGAGGCCTATGGTATCCCAAGGGCTCAATGTTTGATCTAATCAGCTACTCGGAAGTAGATTTTGCCAGTTACAAAGTAGATAGAAAAAGTACAAGTTGAACATGTCAATTCCTTAGAAATATGATGGTTTCATGGTTTTCAAGGAAGCAAACTAGTGTTGCTTTATCTACTACAAAAGTTGAATATATAGCCATGGGAATTTGTTGTGCCCAACTATTATGGATGAGACAATAGTTAAGAGATTATAGGATAAATTATAAAGACATACCTATTAGATATGATAATACAAGCACTATTTGCTTAACTAAAAATACCATATTTCATTCTAGAACCAAACACATAGATGTTAGGCATCATTTTATTAAAGAACATGTTGAAAATCATGATATTTGCTAGGAATATGTCAAAATTAGAGATCAAGTTGTAGATATTTTCACTAAACTATTGGAAAGTGATTCATTTTATAAAATTAGAAATGAAATGAGTATGATTAATATTGAAGCCTAAAACATGTATAAAATTGCAAAACTGTTGCATGAGTGTTGTTCGTGATTGATACAGTTGATGAATGATATGGTGGTTTAGTATGGGTGAAATGGATAATACATAGGAAGTGTATTCTACTTAGGTCGGTGGAGCCAAGTCGACTCTACTCATCCCAAATTGACTTTGCTAAAGTCAACATCGGATAAGCAAAGTCGACTTTGAATTCGACTTAGGGTTCAAAGTTGACTCAATGGATGACAATTCGGCTTACCTCATTTAGGCGCGAAGTCACTCAGGGCCTTTATTCTCCTTTCTTCTCTCTAGCTCCAGTTCTCCCATTCCCTCATCGACTATCTCAATTCTCAGCTAAACACTTTCGATTTTCGATTTCCTACTTCTCATTTCATCAAATCACCAAGCTTATCATCTCTTATTCCTCAAATAGCACCCAAGGCCGTCTCTAAGCCATCTAAGCTACCGATAACCTGCCCGTTCAAATCCACTACCAGGGAGGACATCCCAAGATGACAGCATACATCGTCCAAGCAAGCTAGGGATGAAGTCACCACATCTACAGGTCACTGGGTTAGGTTTCGAGAAGGTGACCCATCCACCTACTCCCTAGAGAGGCTACACATGAGGATAATAGTGAAAGTGTGGAAATAATGAGTAGGAGACGAGGTACCCCAGCTCTATGGGGCCAAGTACTAAAAATGCCAGTGGAATATTTCTAGAACGAGTGTCAACATAGCCGTTTCTACAAACATCTTTATGAAAGGAAGACGTTTCCCCCTAACATCATTGATTTTCACTTCCTATATGAGCATGACTTTGGAATAGAAGAGTTATTAGATTTTCAGGGTTGGACTGCCTTGTTAAAGGAAGACAGGAAGATCTATACCAGTCTCGTTAGAATGTTCTACTACCTATGGGATCAAAAGAATTTTAATACCTATGTCAAAGGGGTGCAAATTGATTGGGGCCTAGGTCATGGAATCAGTGAATTTAATGCCCATAGTACTATGGGGCACATTCTAGGTGTTTCAATGTTTCAAGATCCACTCCCTATAGGCCTCACACTCGACCAGATGTATAATCAACTGACTAGGAGTAACAAATACCACCCTGGCGTTAAATTCTTGTATTATATGGATGTGCCACACAACTAAGAGTTTTAAGACTCCTAATTGCTCACTGCATTTATCCTAAGGGTAGAGGTAGAAACCGAGTTAACCCTCAAGAGGCATAAATCTTGTGGAAAGTAGCAAGCAAGGTGAATGTCTGTCTGCCTCGATTATTTTTGGAGGCACTTGAACTTAAGAAAGACAATCCACGTGGATTTTTGCCATATGGTACATGGATTACCAAAATCCCCGAGCATTATCAGGTTGATCTAGATGGGGAACCCTATGAGGTTTTGAAGCCAACTAACGCCATCAACAAAGCTTTATTGATTCGGATCGAGATTAATCTTGAGGCGTTTAGGGTTGCACAACTTTAGGCTAGAACGGGAGGAGAACCTTCACAAGCTTAAGACAAGCAGAAACCTTAAGCAGAGGTAGCTCCATCTGAGGGGGAGGCTCAACCTCATCAATCACCCCCACCTCCACCCCTAGTTCCACATGTCCCTACATCTCCTGCATCACATGCCCGATATTCACCCTAAGGATCTTGAGCCACAGACTATTTTGCACACTCTCCCACTCAACCATCTACTTCCAACGCAATTCTAGAATATCTTTAAGCCATGGAGAATAGAATTTCTCAAGAACTTGAGTCTGTTAATATATCACTCATGGAAATGCATGGCATGCGGGACAAACTGGAATAAGAGCTCAAAATTTAAATACCATCTTGCTTTTGGCAGTAGGAGAGGTCAACCTATTCCCAGTTTGCCTGACTTTGGTCCATATTAGGGAGAGTCAGTTTGTGCCGATCTAACTGTTTAAGACCGATCCTCTCCTCTATCGTCCCCACCTCTGGCTCCAAAGCCCTATATGACGTACTAATTCGTCAAATGCTCCCTCAAGAATAGTTGCCTTATTCCATTTCATCATATGCTTTTCATAAATCCCAACTCACCTATTTTGATCATCTCTTTTGGTGATTGACAAAAAGGGGGAGAGATCTTCTAGTCATCCTTTTTGGATCTTTATGTCTTAGGGATAGTTTGTTTAGGCCTTAGGTAGGCTGTAATTAGGACAATATGTAAAGGTTTTGCGGAAAATATGACTTAGTATGAATGTATGATTGTTTTTTAATGACATGACATTTTGATGTGTTTTAATGCTTTGTTATATGAATTGTCTTGAATTATTTGATACTGGATAACTGAATGCAATGACAAATAGTTTGGTCTGAATGCCATGGTGATTAATATAATGAAAATGCATTATTGATTTGGGTATATTGCAATAAATAACATGATCTCACAAGTTGTATCAAATTCAGTTTCTTTTTAGAAAAGTTTATCTCAAATTGGTTTTATCAATCATCAAAAAGGGAGATTGTTGTAAATGAATAGGAAATCAAGCACAATCCATGTTTTAATGATTAACAATTCAATTTGAGAGGTTTTAAGGTACTAACATGTGTGTTAAGATGATTTAAGGTTTAGAGATTTCAATATTTAAAGCTTGATAGATCAAGTCGCAGGCCAAGTCAACTCAGGCATCGACTTAGGTCAAGTCGATCCTCAAGTCGACTTTTGTATCAACTTCAAGCCGCCATTTTTCGATACCGCTAACAACGTGGACACGTAAGCAGGCAAAGCCAGAACCGAAGTTGACTTTGTATGTGACTTGGGTCAAATCATAAACCAAGTCGACTCCGTCAGCGACTTGGATGATCATCAAGAGTCCGATGCTAAGTCTGATGAAGTTAAGTCGCAACCCAAGTCGACTCTAACCTGTGACTTAGGTGAAGTCGTAGATGAAGTCGACTCAGACATGTAACGTGAGTGAAGTTGCAAACCAAGTCGACTCTAACATTCAACTTGAGTACAAGAAGATTAAAACTAAGATGTTTCAAGTCCAAAAGTGACATGAATAACGCAAGAAAAAGTATATCAATATGATTCAAGATCCAAGTCATAAACTCACTAATGAAGTTTCAAATGGAAGTGACCAAGCTCAATGATGAAGAAGTACAAAAGCCTATTTGCACAAATGAAAGCTTTTGATGCCACAATATGAAGAAACAAGGACAAATATGTTATGGGATTAAGTTTGAAAAGCATTAAAGTTCCAATGGGCATGATAGTGTGTGAAGTGTTCGCAATCTCACTGCATGTACACGGGTCGTAGATTGTAGTATATAAATTATCGATCCACAGAGAATTCAGGACTATAAACTTTGCTTTTAAACGCTTTCATGTCGGATATAAAATGGGATAGATAAGTTGGAAGAGAATATAGTAAATAAAATGGAAAAGAAATAGAAAAATGGGAAGAGAAAATAAAAATGAAAACTAGAACGAGTAGAAAACAAGAGTGCAAGTACCTAGGGTCTAGGATTTCACATGCATCTTTTGCAACGGGTAGTGGTATAATTATTTAATTTTGATATTGTTTGTTAAAGGAGAATAAACCCTAATTTATCCTTGCACCTTCTCTCGAAACCTACAAGGCGTACCCTAATTTTTTTAACCACCCATTCTCATGGGATTAAGTTAATTAGAATCCATTAAATTATGTGGTTTGTTCATGGAATTTCTCAAGGTCATCATGCCTATTCCCATGGTCTTAGATTTTCAGGTTTAATAGTCTTGATTATCGTATATTAGGTTTCCACGTCTCGGTTCCATCATCTAATATATAGAATCATGCTAAAGTACGGGTCCATGTACAAAGCAAACATACAAATCACAAGATATTAAATTAACAACAATATATATCATAAATAAATTAAAAACCCACAACATGCTACATTGGACGCATGCTACATCCTAAACCCTAGATTTAGGGTTTAGCTAAGCATGTTTTAAGTCCAAAATAAAATTAGAATCAAAATCCATCTTAAACAAGACAATTAAAATTAAAGAGGGAAAAGATAGGAAAACTTATTGGTTTGAAGCTCCCGATGGTGTGTCGGCCGCTCCACGCAACTCGTCGGTCCGCCTCTTGCCCATGCTCTCCTCCTCCTTGCTCTCTCTCTCTCTATCTCTCTCTCTCTCCCAAATTTCTGTGTCTGGAATTTCTCTAGAATTTTTTCTATTTCCCGTTGTCCGTCCTACCCATTTTATAGCTCCAAAAAAGCAAACAAGGATTGTGTAAGGTAGGTAGGCCCCATGAAATGCAATTCAGAATTGCATTATGCATGCATGCTGCGCATATGCTGGTGGCCCCCACAGTTGCATTTGACGATCTGGAGTTTTAATAATGGCTTGGAGGTTTGAACGACTGGATGGTTATAAACAGCGGACACAACATCAATTGCCGCAATTTGAATTGCGTTGGTTGTGCAAATCAACAGCTTGAAATTATGGACGGTAAAAGAATCTGAAATAGATGGCTACGAGGTTCAGATCTGGCTGCTGGACACCACATGGCTGATTTTTTTGGCCATTGATTAAATGATTGGGTGGTGGACAGCTGAGCAAATGGACGGTTCTGATCAGCAAACTATGGGTGATGCAAAAAAACTCTGGATCGTTGGACGGTTTGGATATTTCTCCCTTCAAGGATCGTGATTTACATATGATTTTTGGATGGCTTGAATTAAATTGCATGGAAATTCTGGATGGTGCAGATCATGGGCATGAATTATATGGACAATTTGCTGGATGCTTTGGACGGTTGGGATTTATTGAATTAAATATAATTTCTAGCCGTTGATTTTTGGTGGGCCACACATGCAATTCGCAAATCTACAAAAAAAATATTTAATTCATAAACTCATTATATTTAATTAATGGGTTAAAAATTATTTCAAACCCATTTAATTTTATGGCAAAAAATAAAATGTAATTTCAAGCTAAAAGATTACAAAAGATTATTTAAATAACTTGAAATTAATATTTGATACCCAAATGTTGCAAAACCACATTTTAGAGCAAATTTCACATTAAACTCAATTAATTACCCACCAAATTGGTATAAAATAGTCATAAAATATGTGATTAATTTAAAATTATCAAATACCCCCGCACTTGAACTTTTGCTTGTCCTTTAGCAAATATGCAGGAATTCAAGAACAGTTTGTAAAATTTCAAAACTATTAGCAAAAAGTGAAAATAAATATTTAGCCAATCATCAAAACTAATGAGAGTATTAAACTAAAATTTTGAAACATGACACTCTTTGAAAATCTCAGTCAACAATCCCTTCTCACATGACTAATACTGTACACCCTGTTACCTACTTTGCTTTCAGTCGTTAAGAGTTCAAAAACTCTCGCAATAAACTCCTAATTATTATATATCT
This sequence comes from Annona cherimola, assembly GCA_030490835.1. Taxonomy (NCBI): domain Eukaryota; kingdom Viridiplantae; phylum Streptophyta; class Magnoliopsida; order Magnoliales; family Annonaceae; genus Annona; species Annona cherimola. Next base: position 49,137,683 of record CM059972.1, read on the forward strand.
TCCCCATTTATCTGGTTATTCCATAAACACATTCAACAAGTCAAGTAATAGTAGTAATGTAGAAAATATCAATCAAATTACCTCATATACGTCTCATCAAATTTTTGCATTTAACTTTCTTCTACCAACTCAATTAGCCAATTCATAGGATCATAAGGATTTAGTAGGACAACGGTTTTGTTTGGTACAAGAAATAAAATTTCAAAAATTGAACTGTCTTCACATGACTTAAGCCTCATTTTACAATAGGAAATAATGCTACTCCCACACTTAGTGCTTTCAATTTTTTTTATTTTTTTAAGTCTGTTCTTACCCTTGGTTTAGCAGTTTTTTTTAACCAAGTCCGGCAATAATTTCCTTCACTATATTTCAGGGTATTTAGGAAGTCATTTTTATTATTTGCATAGTCAAGAGATCAAACCTTATTCTCATTTCACTTTTCAACTCATAATTCAATTTCAAAGTTGGTTCAACTAAGTGGGAATTGAGGTTTTGAAAAAATTTAAGTCTAGGCTCAATGGAGGTAAACAACTCTTATACTATCAAAGATAGGCTCATCATGAAAAAAGTGGCTTAATCATGTCCATGAATTGGTTAAATGGAGTTTTGGCTTTGAAAATTCTTTAACCAGAATAAAATTTTTCATGTATATGGGAAAAACTACCTTCTTAAATGATAGTTGTGTGTATTAGAAAAACTTTTGATAAATTAGAAAGGATTACTCTAATTTTGAAAGAAAACAACATTGGTTCCTTAGTATACCAGTTTCATCAAGTGATTTAGGACAAAAATTCAAGTATTTTCAACAAGTACATGCTCAAAAATAAATTAACATCTCATTAAGGTTCAACTTTTTCTAACTCAAAGATCTTGAAATTCCAAGTATGGTTTGCTTATAAGACATACAAGAATTCAAAGGGGGTCTTAATCAATCTAATAGCACAATTTATGCAAGAATTACCCAAAATTTTTAAAAATTTTCAAGATGTGACAAAAATTATAATTTTCAAGGTGGTGCAAGAAATAGTTAGAGAAAATTAATGCAACGCATTCACCCCAACACTTGAAATTGAGATTGTCCTTAATGTAAATCATGTCATCAAAATAAAGGGAGTAATTGTAAAAAAATATGAGATGGTAACTGTGGTGCCCCGAACCGGGGTGCCAAGAAGCCTTACTCCGAGACCGTTTTTGATTGGTAAATGTGACTCAGGATTGTTGCCCTGATAACACCAACACATGGAAAATCATCACCATTCATCCAACTTGCAATATATATTAAAATTATGATCAAAGTCTGTTCATAAACATCATCATGGAAAAGATATTTTTCCATCTCAAAATTTTCATAATTGTCTTTACATAAAAATTTACATATACAACATTTATATCAAAAACTACATGTCATTTTGCATGCTGCCTTCATCATCATTTCCTGTCTGTGGTTGAAAAAGCATGGGTGAGTCATAATACTCAGTAAGCAAGCCATACATAAATTTTTAATCTTTTTATGCATTTTATAAAATGCAAGTGCAATGCATTCATAGCATTCATGACATTCCTTTACATGCGACGCTAGCTAGGCGCCCATCCCATACATGCTCCCATCTCAGGGAGGTCGCCACCGGCCTGGGCCTGTGTAAGCGACTTGGCGATAGTGAGAGAGACATCCGGTCCGCTTACTACCTCAATTATGGCATATTCCTCGTGCACCATGATCATTTACATACACATGCCGGCATGATATTCGTAAATCATAAACAATTTCATAACAAGCATTTAATAAATAATTTAACAAACGTACTTCAGTTCATATAAAGCAGTTATAGGTATGGCCAACCTTAAATAAATTTTATAAAGCAATTCACAAACAATTTCAAGCATTTTGGAAATAATTTGCAAAATATATAACTTGCTTACCTCCTCAATTGGTGTCCTCGACTTTTTCTTTTTCTTTTCCTATTCAAGGAAAAAAGATATTTTATTTATTCTGTTCAAGCTGCTTCCTATGCATGCTTTATAATATTTGGGCATTATCTCTTTATACGGATTTCTCTATCCATAGGTTCTTCAAAAATTTCATCTTTATATTTAAATATTAATCTCAAATTTTCTCCAAAATCATGCTGTTTATTGTTCATAATTACTGTAGCAAATTACTGTTCATCCGAGGTTACTGTTCATGGGTTCCAAAAATTGACATTTTTCCTAAAAATAAAAAATACCATGACATAGCTTATGTTTAGCATATCATGAAAAAATTCATGAATTTTGAATTTATCATCATTAACTTGGCTAAATAAATCATTTTCTTCTTATACTAAAAATCAACATAATTTCACTTAAGCATAATCCTTAATTTCAAAAATCATGAGATTAATATATAGTCATTACAACATCATATTTATCATAATCATTCATCCCAAATAATCATTTATCAATATCGGAGCATCATTTACACATATCATATGCTATCTTCCTGAATGCTCTATCTTTGCTCCAAATTTTTGATGTTTTGACATAATTCCAATTAGGCATTATAACTTTACTTATTTTCTCATGCTTAGGAATTATCTAAGAATGGTTTTACCCTCATTAACATTCAAAATTTTTTTGGATAGAATTCACTTACCCGAAGTGGAGATATCCCTCTTCTTCTCACACTTTCTCTCTCTAACTTTCTCCTCTTCTTTCCTTGGGCGTGTGGGAGGTTTGGGAACTTGGGTTTTTGCTCAAATGGATCTGGGTGAAGTGCATTTGGATGTCCACCCCTGCCCCTATTTATAGTGTTTGATTTTTCATGAAATTATAATTTACCCCCTTGCTCAAGGTATTAAATTATACATATTTTTTTCTAATTTTCAAAAGGTGTATTGAGCCATGTGCAGCCCACCCTATAACTGCTCACGCCCCCCTATGGAAGCCCTAATTTTCATGATTTTTTGATTTATTAAATTATTTATTTTAAGCTAATTCAATCTTAGTCATTGATTTTTGATGATGATGAATTTGGACCATTGAATTTTGGTCAAAAATCCCCAACTAACCCTGCATGCCCCTTCCATTTGCTGATTTGCATTTATGATTTTTATTTTTTAATTATTTAAATTTAATAAAAAGTAAAAAGGAAAATTAATGAAAAGTTAAGCTACTTTTTAATCTCCATTTCACGTTTCATCTTGACCCTTAATTCATGATTTTCATCATTTCCTAAACCATTCATCATGTTCATTATGGATTTTTAACCATCCATAAAAAATTTGATCTAAATCCGACGTCCGGATTGCAAATTATGAATTTTTCTTTAATTTCTCACTAAAATTCAAAACTTTATTAAAATATTGAAAAGTATTTCTATTTCGTCCTGTAGTGATTAAATCTCCTTTTTTGTCTTTTTGTGATTAAGTTAATCCAAGTGATTAACTCTTAATCACGTGTCTTAATCCTCGGTTACTATTCATGTGGGTTAAATTCTTAATTATATTATTTTAATCTCCAATACACATATCTAAAAATATAATTCATGAATTTTATTCATCATAAAAAAATTATTACAAAAATCTAGGGTTTACAACCCTAAGTGACACGTGTATTGCCTGAGGAAGCTGGGTTTCACAGTAACTTCCCTATTTTGGCGAGTTGAACCTGTTGGAAACATGTGGAAAATAAGTCAAGTCAATGTTTCGATGATTAACAAATCAATTTGAGTAAATTTTGGTTATTAACATGTTTTGTGAAGATGATTAAAGAATATAAATATGAAGAAAATAAAGCATGACAGGTAAAGTCGATCTCCAAGTCGACTCCGGAATCGACTTAGGCCAAGTCGATCCCCAAGTCGACTCAAGCAACGACTTCAAGAGGCATTTTCTGTCCAGAGTTGAAAACGGGGATACAAGTTGCCGAAGTCGCATCCCAAGTCGACTCCGCATGCGACTTGGGTGAAGTCGCAGACCACGTCGACTCCGGCATCGACTTCAACCATGATTTTCTGTCCAGAGTTGAAATCGAGAACGAGAGCTGCCGAAGTCGCATCCCAAGTCGACTCCGCATGCGACTTGGGTGAAGTCGCAGACCAAGTCCACTCCAGCTTCGACTTCAATGCGGAACTTACAGAACAAGTCGACTCAATGCTAGACTCAAGTGAAGATGAAGACCAAGTGGACTCAAATATTCGACTTAGAACAAATGAAGATCACAACAAGTCAAAGCTAAGTAAAGATGCATGGATTCATCAACTCAAATTAAGAGCACACATTTGGACATCATTAGGCACTCTAAGATTCAAGTATTTAAGATTTCAAGATATAGAGCTTAAAGTTTTTCAAGTTAAGATGATTATACTAAGCTCCAAGAGTTATAAATAAATGGGAGAACAATCAATATGAAGAAAATCAACTGATTAAAGTCATCTCTGAAGATTTCGAGTTCATCAAGCAAAGCTGAGGAAGTGAAGTCGCACCCGAAGTCGACTTCGCTTGTGACTTGGGTCAAGTCGAGGACCAAGTTGACCTAGACTGGAACTTGAAGACGCTGCAGATAGGCGAAGTCACACCCGAAGTCGACTCCATCTGCGACTTGGACGAAGTCGCACCCGAAGTCGACTCCACCTGCGACTTGGGTCGCAACGGTCGCAAATTTTTCGAACATTGGCGCATTAAATGCGCACCACCTACTTCCAAACTTTCGGATTCCCTCAACATTTATAAAAGACATTCAATAAGAACGTGGAGGGTAGCTGAGAATTCATTGAATGAGCACAACTTCCATATCCAAGAGCATTAAGTGATCAAACCATCATATAGAAGAAGAACTTCGCTTTCAAACTGCCAAGAGCTGCTCGTTGAATCTTTTAGACTGCATTACATGTTCTTCTCAGCGCCAAATCTGCATCTACACATTAGTAACGTGTAGAAACTTTCTTTTACTTTTTCTTGTTGTATTGAACTTGATTTAGTTTGGGTAACTAAGATCAAGTGTGAGCAAAGTTGTGTGTGATTGGAGTGGAACTCGTTACCTACTTGTGCTGTGAATTGTTGATGCCCCCTAGATCTGGAATCTAGAAGAGAGCAGTGGCTCTAGTTGTATTTGTGAAATACATAGTGGAACCCAAGTCACAAGAGGTGTGAGCTTGGAAGAGTGGAGTAGAGAAGGTTGCCCAAACCACTATAAAATCTTGCTTGTTAATTTTTATTTCTACTCTCAGCACTATATTGCTTTCCATTTGTTTCTTCATAAAGGGGACTAGATTAATCCGGGGTAAAATTTCTGTTTAAGTTGAAAATTTTTAATTACCCAATTCACCCTCCCCTCTTGGGTAATTACCATTAACTCGGGACCAACAAGTGGTATCAGAGCAGGTCTTTGAGTTTTACCAAAGAGATCTTTTGATATGGCATCCCAATCTACTTCCGTTCCCGCTTTTGTCGAAGGCCAATCTTTTACTAGACCACCATTATTTGATGGGAACAATTTTGGCTATTGGAAGCTACGTATGAAACAACTCATCATAGCTACAGATATGGACTCTTGGATTGCAATCCAAGACGGTGTAACCCTGCTTATTGATGAAAGAGCTTCCAAATGGACTAATGAGGAAGTAAAAACTGTTAAGAGCAACACTAAAGCTATGAATTCACTGTTTTGTGCTCTTACCGCTTCCGAATATGATAGAGTATCATCTTGTTTAACTGCAAAAAAAATATGGGATACATTAACATCTATCTATGAAGGAACTTTTCAAGTCCAAGGGACATGGAGAAATATTTTGATTGGAGAATTGGAGAGCTTTAAAATGCTAAATCTTTAAAATTACTAACGTTTTGAAAGGTCTTGGAAAAGCTATCTCCGAATCTGAACAGGTCATGAAGATACTAAGAGCTCTACCGGAATCTTGGACTCCAAAGATTACTGCAATAGAAGAAGCTAAGGACCTAAACACATTGAAGCTAGAGGACCTTATTAGCTCATTAATGTCACATGAGCTAATCAAGAAAAGAAATGATGATCACCACAAAGGAAAGAGAGCAATTGCACTAAAAGTCATCCATAACTCGGATGAGTCCACCTCCTCATCTCACAACGATGATGAAGACATTGCTCTACTAACATGTAGATTTCGAAAGTTTGTGAGAAAAGAAAAGAACTTCAATGATTTCAAAGAGAGACCTCAAAAGGAGAAAAAGAAGGAGGTTACAAAATGTTATAGATGCGGCGGTATGGGACATATGCAAGCTCAATGTCCTCTACCGAAAGAAAGATCAAATGATCATCAAGAAAGGAAGGAAAGATATGAAAGCCGAAAATTTCAAAGGCTCAAGGGAAGAGGAATGTACGTGAATAAAGAAACCTCATCAATAAGTAGCTCCTCAACCGATGATTTTGAAGCGGCAAATTGCGCAAGAATATGCTGCATGGCGCGGATTGAGCAAGAAGAAACTTTGAACACAACGGAAGTTTTGGAAGAGCAAACCACCTCACCAAAATTCACAAGTAATGAAGAGGTAACTTTCAAACTTTTCCATTCTCAATCTACTTATTCTTCTATTCAAGAATGTCTTAAATGTGCTGAATTAGAGGAATTACAACATGCATATGATTCATTATATAAGGAAATCGAAAAACTAGGAAACAAGTTATCATTAAAGAGACAACAATGCAATTCTATTATTATTGTAAATGAAAAACTAGCAGAAAGTACAACAAAACTGAAAGAATAAAATGAACTACTATTGAAAGAAGTGGAAAAATTGAAAAAGGAGAATGAATCCTTAAATGAATCATTAACTAAGTTCTCTAATCCAGGAGAAAGTGTGAAAATATTTCTGAACATGACCTCTCAAAATAATAAAAGAGGTCTTGGATACTCCACATTTGAGTAAGGAGAAAGTAGCAAATCAAGTGTGCAAAAACTTGGGAAAAATTAAGCTAAAACTGTACCTATTTACAAACCCAAAGGGAAACATATTATTTGGACTAGAAGGCCAATTTTTGAACCACTACGTACTTGGAGGCCTACTCCTAGATTACCAATGGCCTGCAATTTTTGCAACAAGATGGGTCATGAAATTTATAGATGCAACTTTAGGAAATTGTATGACCATGGTGCAAAATTAGTTTGGGTTCCAAGAAACACAAGATTTGGGCTTTCAAGAATATAACAACAAAGATTAAATCAGTTTACTAACCCAAATGGACCCATAAAATGGGTACCAAAGAGATAAGATTTATTTGCTTATTTTTCAGATATGTTTCAAGGCAAAGGCAAGCAACGTTTAGTTCATGGATAGTGGTTGCTCAAGACATATGACTGGAGAAAGAAGTTTATTTCATAAACTCAAGCCTTGCAACGATGGAACTGTTGCCTTTGGAAATAATGAGAAAGGTAAAATCAGAGGTAAAAGAAAAATTTACAGTATTTCAAATGCATGTATGGAAGATGTTTTATTTGTTGAAGGACTCAAGCACAACTTAATGAGTATTAGCCAATTATGTGATAAAGGATACAAGGTTGTGTTTGAATCATCTATATGCAATGTGTTTGATGGAGAACATATCATGTTTAGTGGAAAAAGACATGGAAATGTATATTTGGTTTCACTTGATGAACTAGATGGTCAATGTCTAATGGCCATTGACAATGATCCATGGGTTTGGCATAAGAGGCTTGGGCATATAAACATGAAAAATATTAAGACCCTATGGAAAAAGAGTTTGGTAGAAGGATTGCCAAAATTGAAATATGACAAAGATAAAATTTGCAAGGCATGTCAATTGTCAAAACAACCTAAAATGTTATTCTCTACCAAAAAGGAGATTTCCACCACGAGGCCACTTGAATTGCTACACATGGATCTATATGGGCCATCCGACATTTTAACCATTGGTGGAAAGAAGTATGTGTTTATAATAGTTGATGATTTTTCAAGATTCACATGGGTAATTCTCTTAGCTAGCAAAGATGAAGCCTTCTCTATGTTTGTAACTTTTGTAAACTTGGTGCAAAATGAAAAATAAAGTACTATTATGACCATTAGAAGTGATCATGGTGGTGAGTTTGAAAATAAACGATTCATAGACTTATGTAATGAAAAAGGAATTTACCACACATTTTCTGCACCAAGAACTCTACAACAAAATGGAGTGGTTGAAAGAAAAAATAGAACCATACAAGAGATGACTAGAACAATACTAAATGAGAGTAAATTATCCAAGAAATTTTGGGGTGAAGCTGTAAGTACAGCTTGTCATGTGTTGAACCGAGTTACCATTAGAGCAATCTTGAAAAAGACCCCATATGAGATATGGAAAGGTAGAAAATCAAATATTTCATATTTTCATGCTTTTGGTTGCACATGTTATGTTTTGAACAATGGAAAAACAAACTTGGAAAAACTGGATGCTAAAAGTAATGAGGCAGTATTCCTTGGCTACTCATCAAATAGCAAAACATATAGAGTGTTCAATAAGAGGAACCAAGTTGTAGAAGAGTCAATACATGTTATTTTTGATGAATTTAATCCATGTTCCAAAAGAAAAGATGATTTAAGTGATGCAAATGACGTCACAAGTAATCTTGAAAAACTGCATATGAAAAAGCAAGAAGAATCCACGGAGGAAAAGGTAAGTGAATGTAATAATTCCTACAAACCTCCAACTGACTTAAAATTCAGAAATGCCTATTCAATTTAGCAAGTTATAGGGAATATCTATGAAGGTGTAAAGACTAGAAGGTCAAAACAAAATGTTTGTGGACAATACGCCTTTGTATCCAAAATTGAACCAATCACTATTGATCAAGCTCTTGATGATGAAAACTGGATCATAGCAATGCAAGAAGAGCTAAATCAATTTGAAAGAAACCAAGTTTGACATCTTGTTCCAAGACCAAATGACTGTACTGTCATTAACACAAAATGAGTCTTTAAGAACAAATTAGATGAAAGTGGACTTGTGGTGAGAAACAAAGCTAGACTTGTGCAAAAGGATACTCACAAGAAGAAGGAATAGACTTTGAGGAATCCTATGCTCCGGTTGCTAGATTAGAAGCTATTCACATCTTACTAGCTTTTGCATCTCACGTGAACTTCAAATTGTTTCAAATGGATGTTAAAAGTGCATTTTTGAATGGCTATATAAATGAAGAGGTGTATGTTGAACAACCACCTGGATTTGAGGAGAAAGATCAATCTAAATTTGTATACAAATTAACCAAGGCATTATATGAATTAAAACAAGCTCAAAAAGGGCTTGGTATGAAAGATTAATCAAATTTCTGATTGATCATTACTTTCAAAAAGGGAAAGGTAGACACCACTTTGTTTATCAAGTACAAAGAAAGAGACATTTTGATTATTCAAATTTATGTAGATGACTCTTTTTTTGTGCTACTAATGAGATCCTTTGTCAAGAATTTTCTGAGCTTATGCAGAAAGAATTCGAGATGAGTATGATGGGGGAGCTAAACTTCTTCCTTGGACTACAAATTAAGCAACTAAGTGAAGGGATCTTCATAAACTAGTCCAAGTATATCAAAGAAATGTTAAAGAAGTTTGGCATGGAAAATAGCAAAGGGGCAAACACGCCTATGAGCTCAACCATTAAAATTGACAAAGACGAGAAAGGCAAACCAGTTGATTTAAAGTTATATAGAAGCATGATAGGTTCTTTATTATATTTAACTGCTTTTAGACCCGATATACTGTTTAGTGTTTGCATGTGTTCTAGATTTCAATCATGTCCAAAAGAATCACACTTGGTATCTGTACAAAGAATTTTCAGATATTTAGTAGATACTACCAATATAGGACTTTAGTATCCAAAGGGTTCTAATTTTGATCTAATCGGCTACTCGGATGCAGATTTTGCCGGTTACAAGGTAGATAGAAAAAGCACTAGTGGAACATGTTAGTTTCTTGGGAACATGTTGGTTTCATGGTTTTCAAGAAAACAAACTAGTGTTTCTCTATCCACCGCGGAAGCCGAATATGTTGCCGCCGGGAGCTGTTGTGCCCAATTGTTTTGGATGAAACAACAACTTAGGGATTATGGTATGGATTTTAAAGATATACCTATTAGATTTGATAATACAAGTGCAATATGTTTAACTAAAAATCCAGTATTGCATTCTAGGACCAAGCATATAGACCTAAGACATCATTTTATTATAGAACATGTAGAAAATCATGATATATGTTTGGAATATGTAAAAACAGAAGATCAAATTGCAGATATTTTTACCAAACCTCTAGCAAAAGAACCATTTTATAAAATTAGAAATTATATGAGAATGCTTGAATTAACTTAGAAAAGCACACGCTGAGAGGGAGCACAGGTTCAGGGGGAGCAGCCTAGCCATTCTCAAAGGACTAACCCGCTCCATCTCTATTTTTTGATCAATTGACAAAAAGGGGGAGAAGAGATTAGGATTTGAGTTTTGAGTAGTCTCGGTTTGAAATACTTGTATGAATGATTTTAAACTGTGATTTATTGGAAATGAAATATGTATGTTAAACTTCAAAATGCAAAAATAGTATGTTGAAAGGTAAACACTCAAATCGGTTTTGTCAATCATCAAAAAGGGAGAGATTGTTGGAAACATGTGGAAAATAAGCCAAGTCTATGTTTTGATGATTAAAAAATCAAATTGAGTAAGTTTTGGTTACTAACATGTTTTGTGAAGATGATTAAAGGATATAAATATGAAGAAAATAAAGCATGACAGGTAAAGTCGATCTCCAAGTCGACTCCGGAATCGACTTAGGCCAAGTCGATCCCCAAGTCGACTCAAGCAGTGACTTCAAGAGGCATTTTCTGTCCAGAGTTGAAAACGGGGAGCCAAGCTACCAAAGTCGCATCCCAAGTCGACTCGGCATGCGACTTAGGTTAAGTCGCAGACCAAGTCAACTCCGGCATCGACTTCAACCATAATTTTCTATCCAGAGTTGAAATCGAGAACGAGAGCTGCCGAAGTCGCATCCCAAGTCAACTCCGCGTGCGACTTGGGTGAAGTCGCAGACCAAGTTGACTTCAGCTTCGACTTCAGTGCGGAACTTGCAGAACAAGTCGACTCAATTCTAGACTCAAGTGAAGATGAAGACCAAGTGGACTCAAATGTTTGACTTAGAACAAATGAAGATCACAACGAGTCTAAAGCTAAGTAAAGATGCATGGATTCATCAACTCAAATTAAGAGCACACATTTGGACATCATTAGGCACTCTAAGATTCAAGTATTTAAGATTTCAAGATATAGAGCTTAAAGTTTTTCAAGCTAGGATGATTATACTTGTTGATCATATTCTTGCTTTAAGAATGATTAATTTGATTTTGATGATTAACAAATAATTGAAATATCATTTAAAAGGATCTAATAAATTTTTCTAAGTGTTCCTAGATATTTTATCTCTAATTATGTGTATGAAAATGAACATGTGAAATAATTTAAGTTTCAAGAGTTCAAGTTCATGAATTGCAAGTTCAGCAAAGTGAAGTCTCAGCCCAAGTCGACTTCACTTGCGACTTGGGTGAAGTCCCAGACCCAAGTCGACTTCGCCTGCGACTTCGGACAGACAGCAAAATGAAGTCTCAACCCAAGTCGACTTCACTTGCGACTTGGGTGAAGTTCCAGACCCAAGTGGACTTCACCTGCAACTTCGAAGGCAAAATTTTGGACAACAAGTTTTAACAAGACGAAGTCGCATCCCAAGTCGACTTCACCCATCCGAAGTCTACTTCACCCACCCGAAGTCGACTTCACTCATCCGAAGTCGACTCCACTTGCGACTTCAACTCGTAACGGTCGAAAATTCGAACGTTGGAGCTCTAGATGCACGTGAACCTCCACTCCAACGGCTAGAATCTTTTTTCCTCTATATATACCATTGATGTATGAACGTTAAGAAAAAGAGGAGGAGGAAAGAAAGAGGAAAACACAAGTTGGGCTTTCATCTTCTAATATTCAAGTGTGTTGAAGTTATTTGAACAACTATTGAAGCTTCAAGTGCTACAACTTCCAAGAGTGCTTTCAAGATTATCATCTCCACATGACAAGGAGCTTCCGGTGCTTATCGAATACATGTTCTAAAGTGTAATCTCTCTTTTATTTATTTGTTTTATGTTGTTGCCTTGGATCGGTGTTGGAGACTGAATTCAAGAAGAAGCAAAATAGGGGGTTGGTTTGAGTTTGTCTCACTAACGGGTTTTGCTTGGTTGGTTTGAGTTTGTCTCACCAATGATTGGACTTGGTCGGTTGGAGTTGGTCTCACCAATAAGTGATTATTGTATATGCCCCCTAGAGCTAAAATCTAGAAGAGAGCGGGTGCTCTAGATTGTATTGAAAATACAATAGTGGAACCCAAGACACAACGGGTGTGTGCTTGGAAGAGTGGAGTAGGGAAGGTTGCACGAACCACTATATATTGTTGTCTCTTGTTTGATTTGATTACTTATATTTTATATTCCATCTGCACCCTCTCATTCTATCTCATATCACGTTTCATCAAGGGGATTGAAATTATAAGGGGTTAAGTTTTAATTTACCAAAGAATTTTTCAAGAACCCAATTCACCCCTCCCCTCTTGGGTTTTGCCATTAACTCGGGACCAACAATACTAAGCTCCAAGAGTTATAAATAAATGGGAGAACAATCAATATGAAGAAAATCAAGTGATTAAAGTCATCTCTGAAGATTTCAAGTTCATCAAGCAAAGCTGAGGAAGTGATGTTGCACCCGAAGTCAACTTCACTTGCGACTTGGGTCAAGTCGAGGACCAAGTCGTCCTAGACTGGAACTTGAAGAAGCTGCGGACAGGCAAAGTCACACCCGAAGTCGACTCCATCTGCAACTTAGGGAAGTCGCACCCGAAGTCGACTCCACCTGCGACTTGGGTGGCAACGGTCGCAAATTTTTTGAATGTTGGCGCATTAAATGCGCGCCACCTACTTCCAAACGTTCAGATTCCCTCAACATTTATGAAAGACATTCAATATGAACGTGGAGGGTAGCAGAGAATTCATTGAATGAGCATAACTCCCATCTCTAAGAGCATTAAGTGATCAAACCATCATATAGAAGAAGAACCTCGCTTTCAAACTGCCAAGAGCTGCTCGTTGAATCTTTTAGACTGCATTATAAGTTCTTCTCAGTGCCAAATATGCATCTACACATTAGTAACGTGTAGAAACTTTCTTTTACTTTTTCTTATTGTATCGAACTTGATTTAGTTTGGTTAACTAAGATTAAGTGTAAGCAAAGTAGTGTGTGATTGGAGTGGAACTCGTCACCTACTTGTGCTGTGAATTGTTGATGCCCCCTAGAGCTGGAATCTAGAAGAGAGCAGTGGCTCTAGTTGTATTTGTGAAATACATAGTGGAACCCAAGTCACAAGAGGTGTGAGCTTGGAAGAGTGGAGTAGAGAAGGTTGCCCGAACCACTATAAAATCTTGCTCGTTAATTTTTATTTCTGATCTCAGCACTATATTGCTTTCCATTTGTTTCTTCATATATGGGACTAGATTAATCCGGGGTAAAATTTCTTTTTAAGTTGAAAAATTTTAAATACCCAATTCACCCCTCCCCTCTTGGGTATTTGCCATTAACTCGGGACTAACAGAACTGAATTCTCAACCGATGGTGCTTCCTTCCAAGTAGGCTCTGAAAAGTAACCAATAAAGCTCTAAATTAAAAAAGTATCAAAATTCTAAACTAAAAGGAAAACTAAAACTAAAGCTCCCCTGTAAGAAAAGAAAATTCTTGAGTTGCCTCCTAAGAAGCGCTTGGTTTACAGTCGTCAGCCCGACTACAGTTTAATCATCTTATGTTAACCAACTCCAACTTTCTCATTTCCCTGATTCTTTTTCTTGCCTCCAGATTTTCTCGCATTCGTCGTTCTTTGAATTGGCCTCCATATTTGCTTAAGAACTTTTCCTGCCAATGAACCATTGCAATTAGTTTTAGAAGAACGACAAGAAGGAGAAGGAATAGTTACCAGTTTGTCAGCTTTTCTCTTTTGTTCATCAGATTTCTGTTGTTTCCATTTCCCGCTTTCAAATGTTGCCACCAATTTAACAACTTATTGATTGAAGTCTTCCACAGCTTCTCCTTTACTTATAGATGTCCGAGTTAGGTTACTTGAAATTCCTTTATCTGTTGACTCATTGACTACGTCAACCCGTAAACAAGAGTTATCGAGAGAGGGGTTTTTCATGGCTGAGAAGAGGTTGAATTTCATTTTTTCATGTCCAACTGTCATAGAAAGTTGACCATTCTTGATGTCTATGATGGCTCCAGCAGTGGCTAAGAAAGGTCGTCCAAGAATGATTGGAATTTGGTGGTCCTCCTCCATGTTGAGAACTACAAAGTTGACTGTGGCGCCCCGAACCGGGGTGCCTAGAAGCCTTACTCTAAGATCTTGTCGATTGGTAAGTGTGAATCAGGATTGTTGCTCTGATTATGCGGCGAGTACTTAATTGGATCTTGTCCAAAAAAATTTTCTTTTTCTTTTATCGCATAGAGACACATACTTATCATCAAATTTCAATTATCATTGATAACATTCATACTTGTTTTTGTACAATACAGGTTATTTTAACCTGGTCATTTCATACATACATAATTTGAAAACTTCGTACTATATGTTCAGTCATACCATATACAGATCAGCATATCATAAAATTTTCTTCATACCTTCTTTTTCCTTTCCTTCCTGACCTGTGCTGTACCTGTCTATGTTTTGAAATGCAAAACGTGAGTCAAAACTTGGTAAGCAAGCATTTTCCATTTAAATGCATTTCTCTTGTTCAATAGTAAACACTTATCAAGTGATCTACTATCAATAAGTGGAAACCTTTTTATAAAACCTTTCATATTTCATACCAAAAACATATGCTTGTAAAACTTTACCTGTATGGACATATTTTATGTCCTAAGATATTTTTCATAAAACTTCTTTTCTCCAAGGACATTCTCATGTCCTTAAAACGTTTTTCATAAAACCTTTTCAAAACAAAAATATGCATCATGCATTACGTTTCTGTTCGTCTGGTAGGTGACACTTACCAAGTGATCACCCTTTCCTCCTTAGGAGAGAAACCATTTCAATTGATAACTCGCGAGCCAGGCAGTTATCCATGTCCTTCTCCCATTTCAAGGAGGGCGCCGGCGGCATTTTGCCTTTTGAAGCGACTTGGCCTATGTAGAGGGGGCCCATCTTGCAACTGCATCCGGTCTGCATATCCTCTACAGTAGACCTAGTACATAACTCATGTGCACATTTCTTTCTCTATATTCATATGCTAGCATGCTTTTTATAAAACTCCACAGACCCTAGTCTGTGACTTTTCCTTTTCAAAACTTGATGCTAGCATGTCATTTCAAAATAGTACAGACCTCGGCGTGTATTCCCTTTTCTAACTTGAAAACTTGGCACAGCGCAAGTTAACAAGTTAATAAAATATATTTTGTAAGGATGACCAACCTTAAATAATTTTGAAAACATTTAAATAACACATTTCTAAATCATTTAAAATATTTGAAGGAAATATTTGAGAAATAGTAATTTCAAAATTTTGCTAAAATATTTTTAAATAAATTTTGAGCGGTAAAACAATTTCAAAAACATTTTAATATCTAAAGACAAAAGATTTTGCGAACGCTTTTCTTCCCATTTCTGGGTTTTTCATGAACAAAGGATATACCGATGCATAATTTATTTTTTTATATGATATCATATTCTTTGACCACACGACACATGGGTTACTTCTATATGAAGGCAAGCTTGTATGATCCTTTGGTCATTACTTAAAAAAAAATCTTCATTCAAATCGATTATCGGTTGGCCTTCCTTAAATCCGCTTCAAAAAATTTTAATAAATCATTTTAAATTCATTTGATAAAACCAAATATTATTTGGAAATCAAAATTTTCCTTTTCCATTATAATGCAACCATTTCCACATTTTTCCTTATTTTTATAAAGATTTGCTTATGATAAAACAATTCCCACATAACTCAACATTTCTCCTTACTTTCATATGGATTTGCTTATAATAAAGCAATTCTAACATATTCCATGGTTGCAATATAAAACATATATAATCATTTTAAAAAAGTTTGCTTGCTTACCTTTGCTTTGCTTTAATCTGACTCCTTTATCCTTTCCTTTCCTTTTCCTATACAAGTGAAAAGGATATACATATTTTATCATACATTAGTCATATTTATTTATGACCTTATTTTTCTTCATAATTTCTTATAGAGGTTAACCTTAAAAATACTTGGTCATTATTTCCTTATATGGATTTTTATCCATAAATCCTTTAAAATTCCATCCATACATCCTTATAAAAATAAATCTCAATTTTTCCCAAAATCACGCTGTTTAGTGTTCATAGTACTGTTCATGTCACTGTAGTAAATTACTGTTCATCCGAGGTTACTGTTCAGAACATGTTGGTTACTGTTCATGGGTTCCAAAAATCGATATTTTTTTCAAAAATAAAAAATTCCATGACATAGCTTATGTTTAGTATGTTATGGGAAAATTCATGAATTTTGAATTTATCATCATTAACTTGGCTAAATAAATCATTTTCTCCATATACTAAAAATCAACATAATTTCACTTAAGCATAATCCTTAATTCCAAAATTCATGAGTTTAATATATCATCATTTCAACATCATAATTATAATAATTATTCATCCCAAATCATCATTTATCAATATTGGAGCATTATTTACATATATCATATGCTATTTTCCTGAATGCTTTATCTTTGCTCCAAAATTTTGATATTTAGGCATAATACCATTTGGGCATTATAAATATACTTATTTTCTCATGCTTAGGTATTATATAAGCATGGTTTTACCTTATCTAACATCCAAAACAAGTTTGAAGAGAATTCACTTACCCCAAGTGAAGATATGCTCCTTCTTTCTCCTCTTTCTCTCTCATCTCCTTCTCTCCTTACTTCTCTTGGCTTAAAACGTGGGTGGGGGTGGGAAAATGAGCTATTGCTCAAGCTTGGGAGCTAGGATGTGTGTATTGGATGTCCACCCCTTGGCCCCTATTTATAGTTTTTAATTTTTCATGAAATTGTAATTTACCCCCTTGCTCAAGGTATTAAATTATAAATATATTTTTTTCTAATTTCCAAAAGGTGTGTTGAGCCTTGTGCAGCCACCCTACAGCAGCTCAAGCCCCTCCTATGGCAGCCCTATTTATTTATGATTTTTAATTTATTAAAATTAATTTTTTAAGCTAATTCAATCTCATCTATTGATCTTTGATGAGGATGAATTTGGGCCATTGAATTTTGGTCAAAATTTTGACAGCCCCTGCACGCCCCTGCCCCCTTGCAGATTTGCATTAATTATTTTTTATTTTTAATTATTTTAATTTAATTAAAAAGTCAAAGGAAATTAATGAAAAAGTAAAGCTACTTTTTGATCTTCAAATGACGTTTAATCTTGACCTTTAATTCATAATTTTCATCACATCTTAAACCATTCATCATGATCATCATAAATATTTGGCCATCCATAAAAAATTTCATCGAAATCCGACGTCCGGATTGCAAATTATAAATTTTTCTTCAATTTTTCATTAAAATCCGGAATTCCATTAAAATATCAAAAAGTATTGCTATTTCGTCTTGTAGTGATTAAATCTCCTTTTTCGTCATTTTGTGATTAACCCTTAATCACATGTCTTAATCCCTAAGTTACTATTCACATGCACTATTCGCGTGGGTTAAATCCTTAATTGCACTATTTTAACCTCTAATACACACATTGGCAAATATAACATAATTCACGAATTTTATTTATCATAAAAATCAGTAGAAGAATCTATGATTTACAACCCTAGGTTTACATGTGTTATTCTAGGATTGCAGGTTTCACATCGACCGAGATGAACAACTTGCCGACTTTCAATGGAACATCTTCAAGAATGCCAACCGAGAATTTGATTGAGCGATTGGCCAATTGGAGAGACATAGAAGTTAGTCTTGGATCGCCAATGTTCAGCTTTTTATAGATGGAGAGAGGGATCAGACTTACACTAGCTCCGAGATCACATAGCGCCTTGCTAATTTGGACATTACCAAGAGCACAAGGAATACAAAAGCTCCCAGGATCCTTTAGCTTTTCAGATAGCTTGTTTTGCAAGATGGCGCTGCACTCCTCAGTGAGTGCAATGGTTCCGTGCTCCTCGAGCTTTCTTTTGTTAGACAATATCTCCTTTAGGAATTTTGCATAAGTTGGCATCTGAGAGATAATGCCAATAAAAGGCACGTCGATTATTAGGTTCTTGAGTGTTGAAATAAATTTCTTGAACTGCTTTTGAAGTTTTGCCTGTCTTTGCTTTTGAGGGAAGGGAAGAGGAGGCTTGTAAGGAGGTGGTGGGACGTACAGCTTCATGATAACTCGTATTTTTACGAGTTATCATGGCCCATTTCAGACTTGATTTGTGCGTTAGTTCGAGAGATTAGTCTTAGTTTGCATTCATTTAGCTTAATTTTCATCCGCTTTGCATTTTAGGAGCATTATTTAGTTTTTAGGCATTTTTAGTTCATTTAGTTAGTTTTTCCATCTTTTGCAGGAAGGACGGGACATATGAAGGCAAAGTAAGCGAGTCGAATGCAGATTGAGGCAAGTCAGAGGCAGGTGGATGGCGCCTAGTGATAACTCGTATTTAGCTTGATTTCAGACTTGATTTGTGCGTTAGTTCGAGAGATTATGCTTAGTTTGCATCCATTTAGCTTAATTTTCACTCACTTTGCATTTTAGTAGCTTTATTTAGTTTTTAGGCAATTTTAGCATTATTTAAGCATTTTTTAGTTCATTTACTTAGTTTTTCATCTTTTGCAGGAAGGACGGGACGTGTGAAGGCAGAGCAGACGAGTTGAACGCAAGCTGAGGCAACTAAAGGCAGATGGATGGCGCCTAGGCACCAACCATTGGCGCCTAGGTGCCACCCTATATTCCTTGGCCATTTTCAGCACACACAGATGACAGCATGGCTTCCAGAGAGTTGGCTCCTAGGCGCCACCCAGGTGCGCCCAGGCGCCAGTTCATCTACATGTAACCCAAGTTCAGATGATGTTGAAGCCACAAGTCAGGCAACAGTCCAGGAAGTTGGCGCCTACGCGCCAGTGCATGAATTTTTAGGGTTTTGCAGAATGTGTCCAAGTTGCTCAGTACAAAGGGAGTTGGCGCCTAGGCGCCAATATGCATCCGTACGCGAATATTCCAGTGCGTAAGTTGCGCAAAAGAGACTCTATAAATAGTTCCTAGGGTTCGCGCGTGAGAGAGAGGAAGGAGGAGAGAGAAGGGAGAGCCTAAGTACGAACTAAAGTACAAGAGAAAGAGGAAATCAAGATTGAAGCCTGGATTGAAGAAAAGAATCATGTCCCGTTTGTAGAAACCGCTGGAAAACAATTTTTCTTATTCTTTCCAATTTTCTTTCTCTGCCTTTATGGATACTTTTTATATGGATGTATTAGATGTTAAGATCATATCTTTGAACTAAACCTTCATTAGATGGATAGTTAGGATGAATTGAATTCTAAACTATATTGTTTCTTGGTTCTTAGAATATTCAGGAATGAATAGTTGATTTTATGCATGATTGTGTATGATTTACCTTTGCATGTGTGGATTGAATGCTTTTTACAAGATTAGCTACCTTGTAAGATGATTTAATTGCTTGATTTATCCTTGGAAGAAGAAGATCTTTGCCAGATCCATGTGCAAGGCATAGGTTTCGACCTTTGTGTAAGGAGAGTTGTTTAATGGATAGGAATATACCGTTAAATCCTGTGTAGTCATTATACAGGTTATGAACTTATCGATTTCAATTTATTTAATGGCATGGGAACATAACAATTAAATAGGGTGTAATAAGTTTTATATAATGTTGGAAGACATATATAAAGATATATGAACTTGGGCTAGTAAATCCATATGCAATCCAATTAGAAAGAACCAAAGCAATATAGTTTAGATTCAAGGATTCCAAGTTATCCATCTGCCATCCCTAATCAGAAAAACCATTCAAAGTATCCAGTAGTCTCGAACTTTCACTCTAATATCTCATTGCAATTGTTAGTTTAGTTAAACCACAACCTCAGAATTTTCCACCCATCGAAAGCAATTTGACTAATTAATAATTCCAGTTAACAATTCCTCGTGGGAACGATACTCTACTCACTCTTTATTACTTGACACGGCACATATACTTGCGTAAATAGCGAGCATTCTAATAGACATATACGCAGCTCGTCAAGTTTTTGGCGTCGTTGCCAGGGAATTATTTAGCCAATTATTTTGTTAGTTTTATTGTTTTCTTGTATAATTTTGTAGAATATTTTATTTTCATAATTTCTTTTAGTTTAGAATTTCTATTTCTTTTTCTGCTAGTTCAATTTCATTAGTTTTTATAGAGTTACCGCAAATTGCATGCGCCAAGGCAGAGCCGGAAAGGAGATTGTTATTCCTTTTGATCCGAAACCCGAACAAACTTATTTTAGAAGACGTCGCAAGAGCAGGGAAACTAGAAACCAACAACATTCGATGGAGTGCATCGAGAACCAGGACGAGAACGTTCAAGCAAACCAGCAGGAAAACCAAAGGATTGAGATCCTGAATCATCCACCTCAAGATGATTTGGACCAACCCATTTGGGATCTGATTGTGCTTGGTCAAAATGCTGTTTAGACTAGCATTGCGCCTCCTCCGATCGACGCCAATAACTTCGAGATCAAGCCGGTGATTTTTCAGATGCTCTAATCTATTGGGCAGTTCGGAGGTCTAGCATCTGAAGACCCGCACCACCATCTGCGTTACTTTCTGCAGATTATGAACACTTTCAAGCAAAACGGAGTCTCTGACGAGGCAATGTGGCTTAGAACATTTCCATTTTCTCTACTTGATCGAGCTTCGGAGTAACTAGACTCTTTGCCACCGAACTCCGTCAACACATGGAATGAGTTAGATCAGAAATTCCTGGAGAAATACTTTCCACCTGCCAAGCTAGCCAAGCTGAGAATGGATATAGTATCGTTCAAGCAACACAGAGAGGAAACCCTATGTGGAACCCTGACCGTATACGCGTTGTTTCGACTGTATACGTGTCATTTCGACATTTGTAATTTTGTAATTATTTTATGAATAAATGAAAATTCATGAATTATATTGATGGATATGTGTATTGGAGATTGAAATAATGCAATTAGGAATTTAACCCCGTGAATAGTGCATGTGAATAGTAACCAAGGACTAAGACCCGTGATTAAGAGTTAATCACTTGGATTAACTTAATCACAAAAAGACAAAATAGAGATTTAATCATTACAAGACAAAATAACAATTCTTTTGGACATTTTAATCCAAGTTTGGATTTTTGTGGAAAAATAGAAAAAAATTCTTAAATTGCAAACCGGGCGTCGGAATTCGATGAAATTTTTTATGGATGGTTAAAAATTCATGATGGACATGATGAATGGATCAAGATGTGATGAAAATCACAAATCAAAGGTCAAGATGAAACGTCAAATGGAAAATCAAAAAGTAGCATTACTTTAATTAAATGCTACTTTTGACTTTTTTAATAAATTAAATAATAAAAAATTAAAAAATTAAATGAAAAGCAACATGGCAGGGGCGTGAGCAGCAGGGGAGTTATGGCCATTTGACTTTGATCAATGGTCCAAATTCATCCAAATCACAAATCAAGGGTTTAGATTTAATTAGCTTAAAATTAATTAAATAAAAAATAATAAAAATAGGAAAAAATAGGGCGCAAGGTGAGAACGACCAGAAGCACTCCAAGCTTGAAAACTTCAAGCATTCCCACCCTCAAACACGTTTTTTCCCTTTAGAGAAAGAAGGAGAAAGTTAGAGAGAGAAAGTGTGTGAAAAAGAGACGTATCTCCGCTTCGGGTAAGTGATTTCTACCCAAATTTCTTTTGGATGTTAATTAAGGTAAAACCATGCTTAGATAATCTCCAAGCATGAGAAAATAAGTATATATATAATGTTTAAATGAAATTGTGCCGAAACATCAAAAATTTGGAGCGAAGATAGGGTATTTGGGAAGATAACATATGATATGTGAAAATAATGCTCCAAAATTGATAAATGATGATTTGGGATGTATGATTATGATAAATATGATGTTAGAATAATGATATATTAATTTCATGATTTTTGGAATTAAGGATTATGCTTAAGTGAATTTATGATGATTTTTAGTATATGGAGAAAATGATTTTTTTGGCCAAGTAAATGATGATAAGTTCAAAATATAAGAAATGTCCAATGATATACTAGGCATAAGGTATGTGAACAGTAACCACGTCTCTGTGAACAGTAACTCGGATGAACAGTAATTTGCTACAGTGATATTCTACAGTAATTTGCTACAGTGAACAGCGTGATTTTGAAGAAAATTTGAGATTAATATTTAACTATGATGATGAAAATTTTGAAGAACCTATGGATAAAAATATCCACAAAGAAATAATGCCCAAATAATATAGAGCATGCATGGGAAACAACTTGAATAGAAAAAATAAAAATATCATTTCTCCTTGAATAGGAAAAGGAAAAGAGAAGGTTGAAGATACCTCTTAAGAAGGTAAACAAGTTATATGTTTTGCAAATTATTTTAAAAATGCTTGAAATTGTTTGTAAATTTCTTTATGAAATTTATTTAAGGTTGGCCATACCTATAACTGCTTTACATGAACTGAAGTTTGTTTTGTGAAATTATTTATTAAATGCTTTTTATGAAATTGTTTATGATTTGCAAATATCATGCCAGCATGTGTATGAGAATGAGCATGTGCACGAGGAATAGGCCTTAGTCGAGGTAGTAAGCGGACCGGATGTCCCCCTCGCTATTGCCAAGTCGCTTAATAAGCTCAGGCCGGCGGCGACCTCCCGAAATGGGAGCATGTATGGGATGGGCGCCTAGCTAGCGTCGCATCCAAAGGAATGTCATGAATGCTATGTATGCATTGCATTTGCATTTTATGAAATGCATGAAAATGATTGAAAAATTCTGTATAGCTTGCTTACTGAGTATTATTACTCACCCATGCTTTTTCAACAACAGACAAGAAATGATGATGAAGGCAGCATGCCAAGTGTTATGTAGTTTTTGATATAGATGATGTTTATGTAAACTTTATGTAAAGTCAACGATGATAATTTTGAGATGAAAAGGGAATATTTTTATTCCAATGAAAATGTTTATGGAATAGTTTTTTATCATAACTGTGTTATGTGAAATATATTTCAAATTGGATGAATGATGAGAATTTTCTATGTATTGATCCCGGAGTAAGGCTTCTAGGCACCTCGGTTTGGGGCGCCACACCCTATCAGAGGCGTGGGATCATTTCAAAGACCTTCGAAAATGCCCGCATCATGGAATTCAGCCATGGGTCCAAATTCAGATTTTCTATAACAGTCTCAAGGATTCCACCCGTCACATGGTGGATTCGTCATCGAACGGTTCTCTGTTACGGAAATGCTATCGGGAATCATACGCCCTACTCAAAAATATGGCGGCCAATACTTATCAACTGCCATCTGACAGGAGTTGAGGTGGGGGTCTATTCAAAATTGGACGCGGTCTCATCGATAAAGGCCCACATCAATGCTTTATCTAGGCAAATCCAGAACTTATCCAGGCCAGCCAACATCAGTGCATTAGGGGCATCTACACCACAGTAGTCGACAGCAGCAGATATTTGCACATGGTGTGGCAAATTCGGCCATCCCAATGATGAATGTGCCTCCAACCCGGAGTCCATTAATTACATGGGAAATTTTTAGAGAAACCTAGCAAATCAGTATGGAAAAAACTACAACCTAGGCTGGAGAAATCATCCCAATTTCTCATGGAATAACCAGACGAGGCCGAATCGGCCACCAGGATTCTCACAGCAACCATCGCAACAACAGCCTGCAAGACCAATGCAGTTCAATCAACCACCTCGAGAAGAAAAGAAATCGGATCTGGAAATCCTCTTCATGCAGTTTATGCAATCCCAGATCACGACGAACATGAACCTGGAAGCACAGATAGGCCAACTGGCCTCAGCTTTGAACAACAAACCTCAAGGTTCATTGCCGAGCGACACCGAGGAAAACCCGAAAGGAAAAGGCAAAGAACAGGTTCAAGCAGTCACATTGCGTAGTGGAAAGTAGTTACCCAATGCAATTCCAACAGCATCGATGACTAAACCCACTAATCCTCTAATTCAGCAGTCGCAGGAGCCAGGAGAACCAGTCGCAACTGAAAAGCAACCGGACGCTAAAATCGCCACAAATCCAAGGCCGCCTCCTCCATTTCCTTAACGATTCAAAAAGCCTAAAAAGGAGGACTAGTTCAAGAAATTTCTTGAGGTATTGAAGGAGCTACACATTAATAGACCTCTCGTTGAAGCCTTGGAACAGATGCCGAGCTACGCCAAATTCATGAAAGACGTGCTATCAAAGAAAAGGCGATTGACGAAATTCGAAACGGTGGCGCTAATAGAGGAAACCAGTGCAAGGGTGCAAAGGAAGCTGCCTCCTAAACTCAAGGACCCAGGGAGTTTCACCATTCCATGCACGATTGGAGACCAGTACTTTGGGAGAGCCCTATGCGACTTGGGAGCTAGCATTAATCTCATGCCCAAGTCCATTTTCAGAAAATTAGGCCTAGGGGAAGCCCAACCTACCACAGTAACGCTGCCACTGGCGGATCGATCCATCATATATCCGGAAGGTATTATTGAGGATGTCCTTGTCAAGGTGGATAAATTCATTTTTCCTGCAGATTTTATTATCCTGGATTATGAAGAGGATCGAGATGTGCTAATTATTCTCGGTCAACCTTTCCTCGCAACGGGTAATGCGATAATCAATGTACGAGCTGGAGAATTAACCATGCAGGTGCAAAATGAAAAGGTTACATTCAACATCTCAAGTCGATACAGAGCCCAACGGATCCAGAGGATTGCTTAAGAATTGATTTTTGCAATTCGAAAGTTCGAAAGCTTCACGAGATTGGTATTGAAAAGGACACAGAGGAGATTGCAACTAAGGGTCGCAAATTATCTACCTATGTGAAAGACTGACTCGTTGGTGATGTCGGGTTCGTACAATTGACCAAGCAGTTGGAAAGTCAGGACATGGATATTAAAACCAATAATGGAATAGGGAAGTTTACATTTGATAGAATTGGAAATTTTCATGTCAAAAGACACATACCTCATCGGCTGGAAGACCAAATTTGGCATAATCTTATGGACTGATGGCATAAGATTAGATTTGAATGTCCAGGTTGCATTCCAATTGGCCGAGAATTCGAGGTGATGAAATTGAAAACAGACTGAACAGCTGGAATGTCGGGCTGAGGACGTTAAGCTTAGCGCTAAATGGGAGGCAACCCATTGATTAGTTTTAGTTTGATTTGTATTTTTGTTTTTATTTGTGGATTTTGGTTTTATTTTTTTTAAAAAAAATGTCGATGCCTAGGCGCGGCATGGGGGTGCCCTGGCGCCATGATGAACAACCCGAAGAACACGGGCGCCCCGGCGCCGGGTCGTGGACAACGCGACCCGGACGCCCTATAAAACATGGGGTAAGGGTTCTAAACCCTAAACCCCACGCCCCGACGCCGAAATTTCCCATTTCTCATTCCTAAACATTCCCACCTTGATTTCAAGCCATTTCAACTCAAATCGAACTGCATTTCATCAAGGATTCATCCTCACATTACATCCATTCCAACCATTCCATTTTCATTCTTTTTCCCTTTTGCTTAGATCCATTCAAATCCATTTAAAACTTCGGTTTTTCTTGACCAAATCCTAGGCCAAACACCCACATTGAAGTTTCCATTACTTTCCCCTTGATTTGGGCTCCATTTTAAGCCCCATTGCCGTCATTTTCCCGCTCAGCGCCGAAAACCAGTTGACAGCAGATTGGCGCCTAGGCGCCGCTACCCCCACGCCAGTGCAGAAACCAGCCTACTCAGAATTTTAGGCAGAAAGTTTTGTGGGTAAAAAATTCTTCATTTTTTGTACATTCCAAGTGCTTTGAAGTGATTTACTACCTGTTTGAGTTGAATATTGGATCGGATTGGTGAATTTTGTGGATTGATCTGCAGATTGGAGAGTGATTTGAGTTCGGTTTGTGGATTGGTCTTTAGATTGGTTTGTGGATTGATTTGCTTGGAATTGGTTGGTGCTTTTTTGGTATTGATTGAACGGTGATTGTTTTTGGAGCATTTTGAAGTTTGGCTTTGTGTATATCAGCTTGTTGGACTGCTTGGTTGTGTTGGAATTTTGTTTGCAAGAGCCGTTTGAGACTGTTAGGGTGCAACATGGCTTCTTCATCATCTGCTAAGCGAAAGAAAGTTCAGGAGCCTGTCAACTTTGATGCAAACCGATTCGTGTCCGCCCAGGAGTTCAAGCGGTACACAGACTCGCTTCAGAAGCAGCACCTAATTCCTGAATGGGGAATAAAAATTATCTCTTTCTCCGACAACTTTATCAACGCACTGAATGCTCCAGGTTGGCAGAAATTCCTTGCATAGCCTGAGTCTGTAATAGTGCCAGTGGTGAAATAGTTTTACGCCAATGCCATAGAACATGAGCAGGGCAGGGTGAAGGTCCGGGGCAAGATCGTCCCGTTTCATGCTGAAGTGATCAACTCCTATTACGGATTGGGCTCTTTTGACTATCCAGACCAGTATGAGGAGTTTTTGGAGGGAGAAGGTCGAGATGTCAACTCTATCACCGAGCATATCTGCTAGCGGCCTCCGATATGGAAATCAACGGGAGGCCAACTCACATCATTCAAGCGCAGCGAGATGATGTACGACGGGTGGATGTTTTTCCATTTTATTTCAGCCCGGATGACGCCGTCGACCCACGTTAGTAAGGTGACGATGGACCGAGCGCTACTACTCCATGCCATCTATAGCGGCATGATGATCGACGTGGGTCGCCTTATCTACTAGCATATCTGTGCCTGCGCGACCGCACCCCGTGGCAGCTACTACTTCCCATCCCTTATCACCAGGCTCTGCAAGCGGGCCAGCATCAGATGGGAGTAGACGGAGGAGGTCTTGAACTGTCAGGCCATCATAGATGGCCTCTCCTATCGCACCCAACCCAGGGTTCGCACCGCCACCACGCGTCCCAGCACTGCCCCATCTATAGCGGGTCCTTCCTCGCAGCCACTATCCACGGCCGAGCTGCTAACAAACTTGGAGAATCTGGTGGCTGCCCAAGCCAGGTACCAGCGTCAACATGACCGGGCAATGGAGGCTTACCTACGGCGGATCGCGAGGACCACCAGATCGACATCTCCACCCTCCCGCCCTTCCCACCGACGCCGCTAGAGGTCCAAGCCTACTTCGGGCAGCCATCTTAGCCCTGGCTCGAAGACGAGGACGACGAAGACTCTACAGAGTCCGATTCATGAGGGAGTCCCAGTCCTTTAATTTTGTTGTTCTTCTCTTTTATTTTTGCTTTTCTTTGCATTTTCATTGTTAATTTATTTTAGGATCATGCATTGAGGACAATGCATCTCTCAAGTTTGGGGGGTGTATAGTTCTCAACCATAGGTTAGTTGTTCATTTTAAATTTTCATGCTTTATTTTATGGTTGCATGTATGTCAATTCTAGCTAATGAAAGTTGTCTTTGTTTCAATCCATCTTATTCTATTCAGATTAAAAACCAAGTATAAAAATAGGTTGAATTTTTTTAACATGTGAAAGAATTAAAAGAAATTTTATAATACACTGTTCTAATTCAATCACAGACATATCTTTCAGACCAAGATGATGAAAACTGAACTAAATAAATGCTGACCAAGTACTTCAATGGGTTCAGAAATGGTATTATTTCACAGGAATTACTCAAACATGTTCAGTACCCCTAACAAGGCATTAGAAAACAATTTTAAAAATGGGGTGGTTGACCTAAGCTGAGTAACCGGGACTTGGCATCGACAAATGGCAAGGTTCGCGTAAAAAAGCAAAGGAAAATCATAGCAACAATGCTTTAAAAATGAAAATTCTCCCTAGATACCCTGAAATATGGTGAGGGGAGCCCAAAAAAAAGAAAGAAAATATCTCCGGACATCCTGAAATATGGTGAGGAGAATTTTTGCAATAAGTTTTGGGGGAAAAAGAATGTGTAGTTGTTAGAGATTGAATTCAGTGACTTGAAACCCTTTGTTGTAACTTGTATATTCAGTTTAATCCTTGGTTTGCTTGTGTTCATTAATTTTCTAACTAGTTTTCTGATCGAATGAAAGATTAACTTGTTGAAATATGACTTTGCACTTTGGAATCTTAGCATCCACATGTAACTTGGTTTGAAAAGGAAAATGCATCCCTTGTTTGTATAATGAAGGATTTTTCAAGTTGAATTAATCTCGACCTTGTGAAATGGCTAAGTGGAATGAGCAATGCATAACCAGAAGCAAACGGAGTTGACAGAGTCTGCAGGCATTCATTTATTCATTCATTCATTCATACTGTGTACATGTGTTGCTCGAGGACTAGCAACATTTAAGTTTGGGGGTGTGATCACTCGTATTTTTACGAGTTATCATGGCCGATTTCATACTTGATTTGTGCATTAGTTCGAGAGATTAGGCTTAGTTTGCATCCATTTAACTTAATTTTCACTCACTTTGCATTTTAGGAGCATTATTTAGTTTTTAAGCAATTTTAGCATTATTTAGGCATTTTTTAGTTCATTTACTTAGTTTTCCATCTTTTGCAGGAAGGACGGGACGTGTGAAGGTAGAGCAGACGAGTTGAACGCAAGCTGAGGCAACCAGAGGTAGATGGATGGTGCCTAGGCGCCACCCTATATGCCTTGGCCATTTTTGGCACACACAGATGACAACATGGCTTCCAGAGAGTTGACGCCTAGGCGCCACCTAGGGGCCCTCAGGCGCCACTTCATCTACATGTAACCCAAGTTCAGACGATGTTGAAGCCACAAGTTAGGCAATAGTCCAGAAAGTTGGCGCCTAGGCGCCAGTGCATGAATTTTTAGGGTTTTGCAGAATATGTCTAAGTTGCTCAGGACACAGGGAGTTGGCGCCCAGGCGCCAATACGCATCCGTACACGAATATTCTAGTGTGTAGTTGTGCAAAAGAGAATCCATAAATAGTTCCTAGTGGTTCGCGCGCGGGAGAGAGGAAGGAGGAGAGAGAAGGGAGAGCCTAAGTACGAACTAAAGTGCAAGAGAAAGAGGAAATCAAGATTGAAGCCTGGATTGAAGAGAAGAATCAAGTCCCATTGGTGGAAACCGTCGGAAAACAGTTTTTCTTATTCTTTCCAAATTTCTTTCTCTTCCTTTATGGATACTTTTTATATGGATGTATTGGATGTTAAGATCATGTATTTGAACTAAACCTTCATTAGATGGATAGTTAGGATGAATTGAATTCTAAACTATATTGTTTCTTGGTTCTTAGAATATTCAGGAATGAATAGTTGATTTTATGCATGATTGTCTATGATTTACCTTTGCATGTGTGGATTGAATGCCTTTTACAAGATTAGCTACCTTGTAAGATGATTTAATTGCTTGATTTATCCTTGGAGAGGAAGATCTTTGCCAGATCCATGTGCAAGGCATAGGTTTCGACCTTTGTGTAAGGAGAGTTGTTTAATGGATAGGAATATACCGTTAAACCCTGTGTAGTCATTATACAGGTTATGAACTTATGGATTTCACTTTATTTAATGGCATGGGAACATAGCAATTAAATAGGGTGTAATTAGCTTTATATAATGTTGGAAGACATATATAAAGATATATGAACTTGGGCTAGTAAATCCATATGCAATCCAATTAGAAAGAACCAAAGCAATATAGTTTAGATTCAAGGATTCCAAGCAATCCATCTGCCATCCCTAATCAGAAAACCCGTTTAAAGTATCTAGTAGTCTCTAACTTTCACTCTAATTTCTCATTGCAATTGTTAGTTTAGTTAAACCACAACCTCAGAATTTTTCTCCCGTCGAAAGCAATTTGACTAATTAATAATTCTGGTTAACAATTCCTCATGGGAACGATACTCTACTTACTCTTTATTACTTGACACGACACGTATACTTGCATAAATAGTGAGCATTCTAATTGACATATGCGTAGCTCGTCACCTAGGCGCCACCCTACGTGCTTTTGCCATTTTTTAGTACAAACTCAGCATACAAAATGTGGGTTTTAGAGAGCGCCACTTCATCTACATGCAACCCAAGTTCAAACGTTGTTGAAGCCACAAGTCAGGCATGCCTCCAGGGAGTTGGCACCTAGGCGCTAGCCAGGGGTGCCCAGGCGCCAAGCATGATCAATCACAAGGTGTCAAGGAGAAGCTCCAAGCAAGGAAAGTCCAGGGAGTGGCGCCTAGGCGCCAATACACATCCGTACGCGCAAATTTCATTACATAAGCTGCGCAAAGGGACTATATAAATAGTTTCTAGGGGTTCGCGCGCGAGAGGGGAGAAGAGAAAATCCCCAGAGATGAACTGGAGTGCAAGAGAAAGAGAAAATCAAGATCAAAGCCAGGATTGAAGAGATGAATCAACCCCGTTGGTGGAAACCGCCGGAAAACAGTTTTCTCTTATTCTTTCTAATTTTTTTTCTCTACTTTCGTGGATACTTTTCATATGGGTGTATTGGATATTAAGATCATGCCTTTGAACTAAACCTCCATTAGATGGATAGTTAGGATGATTTGAATTCTAAACTATATTGTTTCTTGGTTCTTATAATATTCGAGAATGAATATTTGATTTTATATATGGTTGTGTATGATTTACCTTTGCATGTGTGGATTTAATGCTTTTTACAAGATTAGCTACCTTGTAAGATGTTTAATTGCTTGATTTATCCTTGGAAGATGAAGATCTTTGCCAGATCCATGTGCAAGGCATAGGTTTCGACCTTTGTGTAAGGAGAGTTGTTTAATGGATAGGAATATACCATTAAACCCTGTGTAGTCATTCTACAGGTTATGAACTTATTAATTTCACTTTATTTAATGGCATGGGAACATAGCAATTAAATCGGGTGTAATTAGCTTTATATAATGTTGGAAGGCATATATAAAGATATATGAACTTAGGCTAGTAAATCCATATACAATCCAATTAAAAGAACCAAAGCAATAGAGTTTAGATTCAAGGATTCCGAGCTATCCATCTGCAATCCCTAATCAGTAAACTTGTTTCTAGTATCCATTAGTCTCGTAATCTTCACTTTGATTTCTTATTGCAATCGTTAGTTTAGTTGAATCATAAACCCAGAATTTTCCATTCATTGAAAGCAGTTTAACTAATTAATAATTCTGGTTAACAATTCCTCGTGAGAACATACTTTACTTACTCTTTATTACTTGACACGACATGTATACTTGCGTAAATAACGAGCATTTTAATTAACATATACGCAGCTCATCAAGTTTTTGGCGCCGTTACCGGAGAATTGTTTAGCCAATTATTTTAGTTTTATTGCTTTCTTGTATAATTTTGTAGAGTAGTTTATTTTCATAATTTCTTTAAGTTTAGAATTTCTTTTTCTGCTAGTTCAATTTCATCGGTTTTTGCAGAGTTATCTCATATTGCATGCGCCGAGGCAGAGCCGGAAAGGAGATTGTTATTCCTTTTGATCCGGAACTCGAACGAACCTACTTTAGAAGGCGTCGCAAGAGCCGGGAGGCTAGGAACCGACATCATATAATGGAGCGCATCGAGAACCAAGATGAAAATGTTCATGCAAATCAACAGGAAAATCAAAGGATTGAGATCCCAAATCATCCACCTCAAGATGATTTGGACCAACCCATTTGGGATCTGATTGCTCTTGGCCAGAATGCAGTTCAAACTAGCATTGCACTTCCTCCGATCGACACCAACAATTTTGAGAGCAAGCCGATGATTTTCCAGATGCTGTCAACACATGGAACGACTTGGCGCAGAAATTTCTGGAGAAATACTTTCCTCCTGCCAAGTTAGCCAAGCTGAGAATGGATATAGTCTCGTTCAAGCAACATGGAGAGGAGACCCTATCAGAGGCATGGGATCACTTCAAAGATCTGCTCTGAAAATGCCCGCATCATGGAATTCAGCCATTGGTCCAAATTCAGATTTTTTATAACGGTCTCTGGGATTCCACTTGTCACATGGTGGATTCTTCATCGAACGGTTCTCTACAACGGAAAAGCTATTAGGAAACATATGCCCTACTCAAAAACATGGCGGCCAATACTTATCAACTGCCATCTGACAAGAGCCGAGGTGGGGGTCTACTCCAACTGGACATAGTTTCATCAATAAAGGCCCACATCGACACTTTATCTAGGCAAATCCAGAACCTATCTAGGCCAACCGACGTCAGTGCGCTAGGGGTGTCTACACCATAACAGTCAACAGCAGTAGACATTTGCACGTGGTGTGGCGAATTCGGACATCCTAGTGATGAATGTGCCTCTAACCCGAAATCCATTAATTACGTGGGAGATTTCCAGAGAAACCCAGCAAATTAGTATGGAAACAACTACAACCCAGGTTGGAGAAATCATCCCAATTTCTAATGGAATAACCAGACGAGGCCAAATCAGCCGCTGGGATTCTCACAGCAACCACCGCAGCAACAACCTGCAAGACCAATGTAGTTCAATCCACCGCGAGAAGAGAAGAAATCGGATCTGAAAAATCTTTTTATGCAATTCATGCAATCCCAGGTCACGACGAACAGGAATCTGGAAGCTCGGATAGGCCAACTGGCC
This sequence comes from Annona cherimola, assembly GCA_030490835.1. Classification (NCBI taxonomy): domain Eukaryota; kingdom Viridiplantae; phylum Streptophyta; class Magnoliopsida; order Magnoliales; family Annonaceae; genus Annona; species Annona cherimola. The sequence goes on from CM059972.1 coordinate 49,170,510, forward strand.
TCAGCCCTGAACAACCGACCCCAAGGTTCATTGCCAAATGACACCGATCAAAACCCGAAAGGAAAAGACAAAGAACAGGTCCAAGCAGTCACATTGCATAGTGGATAGCAATTACTCGATGCAATTCCACCAGAATCGGTGACGGAACCCACTAATCCTCTGATTCAGCAGTCGCGGGAGCCAAAAGAACCAGTTACTACCCAGAAGCAACCGAACGCTGAAATCACCACGAATCCAAGGCCACCTCCTCCATTTCCTCAGCAATTTGAAAAGACTAAAAAGGAGGGCCAATTCAAGAAGTTCTTAGAAGTATTAAAGCAGCTACACATCAATATACCTCTCGTTGAAGCCTTGGAACAGATGCCTAGCTACGCCAAATTTATGAAAGACATGCTATCAAAGAAAAGGTGATTGACAGAAATCGAGACGGTGGCGCTAACAGAGGAAACCAGTACGAGGGTGCAAAGGAAGTTGCCTCCAAAACTCAAGGACCTAGGGAGTTTCACCATTCCGTGCACGATTGGAGATCAGTACTTCGGGAGAGCACTATTCGACTTGGGAGCTAGTATTAATCTCATGCTCAAGTCCATTTTCAGAAAATTGGGCTTAGGGGAAACCCGACCTACGACAGTAATGCTGCAACTGGCGGATCGATCCATCACATATCCGGAAGGTATTATTGAAGATGTTCTTGTCAAGGTGGACAAGTTCATTTTTGCTGCAGATTTTATTATCCTGGATTATGAAGAAGATCGAGATGTGCCAATCATTCTGGGTCGACCTTTCCTCCCAATGGGAAAAGCCATCATCGATGTACAGGCTGGAGAGCTGACCATACGAGTTCAGAGCGAATACGTTACTTTTAGCGTGTTCAAGGCGATGCAGTTACCGAATGACCCAGAAGAATGTCTAATGATCGACATGGTGGACTCGGCAGTTCAAGCTTAATTCCAAATTTCAGCTTTCAAGGACATCCTAGAAGCATTGCTAGTTAGGGAAGGCAATGAATTTGATGAAGATTTAGCATAAATGATACACTATCTGCAACAACTACCGACATTCCCACGATATCCGTAGAAATTTGAATCACTGGAACTCAAACCAGAGTCTTTTAAATAGTTGAAGCCGTCAATTGAAGAGCTACCTATTCTAGAGCTGAAACCTTTGCCAAAACACCTCAGATATGTCGTCCTAGGAGCAGAATCCTCACTCCCGGTGATTATTTCTTTTGCACTTGATACCGTGCAAGAAGAAAAACTGCTCAGAGTGCTCAGAGATCACAGAAAAGCCATAGGATGCACCATAGCAGATATCAGAGGTATTAGCTCATCCTTTTGCATGCACAAGATTCAAGTAGAAGAGAATTCCATACCACCTATCGAAGCGCAGAGAAGACTGAACCCAATCATAAAAGAAGTGGTAAAAAAAGAGATTATCAAATGGCTAGATGCAGGCGTGATATACCCTATCTCCGACAGTTCTTGGGTCAGCCCGGTGCAGTGCATCTCGAAGAAAGGTGGTATGACAGTCGTCTCCAATGAAAACAACGAGTTAATCCCGATCAGAACAGTTACTAGTTGGCGAGTTTGCATGGACTACCGCAAGCTGAATAAAGCTACCCGAAAGGATCATTTTCCACTTCCATTCATTGATCAAATGCTGGACAGGTTAGCGGGACGTGAATTCTATTACTCTCTGGATGGCTATTCAGGTTATCATTAGATTATGATAGCACCGGAGGACCAAAAAAATACCACTTTCACATGTCCGTATGGCACGTTCGCGTTCAGGCGAATGCCGTTTGGCCTATGCAATGCTCCAGGCACATTTCAGTGATGTATGATGGCCACTTTCACTGACATGGTGGAAGATTTTCTGGAGGTATTCATGGATGATTTCTCGGTATTCGGGAATTCATACGATGAGTGCTTAACCAACTTATCGAAGATGCTCCTGTGGTGTGAGGATACGAACCTGGTTCTTAACTAGGAAAAGTGTCATTTTATGGTGCAGGAGGGCATCGTACTTGGTCATAGGATCTCTAAACAGGGAATCAAAGTGGACAAAGCTAAAATCGAGATGATCGAGAAATTGCCTCCATTAACCTCAGTTAAAGGCGTTCGTAGTTTTCTGGGACATGCAAGACTCTATAGACAATTCATAAAAGACTTCTCAAAGATAGCCAAGCCGTTATGTTCACTGCTCGAGAAAGATACGCCATTCGAATTCCCCAGCAAATGTATGGAAACATTCCAAGAGCTGAAAAAGAAACTGATGTCTATGCTAATTATTATTTCTCCAGAATGGAATCTCCCATTCGAATTAATGTGCGATGCAAGTGAATATGCAGTGGGAGCAGTACTGGAACAGCGAAAGAACAAGGTTTTCCACTCCATTTACTACGCTAGCAAAACCTTGAACGAGGCACAAATGAATTATACTACAACCAAAAAGGAACTGCTAGCAGTGGTATTTGCATTTGACAAATTCAGAGCCTATCTGGTGGGCACTAAGGTGATCGTTTACACAGACCATTCAGCCATCAAATATCTGATCGAGAAAAAGGATGCAAAACCACGCTTGATTTGATGGGTCATACTACTACATGAATTCAACCTCGAAATCAAAGACCGGAAGGGAGCTAAAAATCAGGTCACTAACCATCTATCCTGCCTTGAAGGACCCCAATTAGCTCATGATACGGAGCAAATTCGGGAAGTGTTCCCGGATGAGCAGCTATTTTTTTATCTCACCAGGCAGTCCACCATGGTATGCAGATTTCGTAATTACATTGTCAGCAGAATGTTGCCTCTGGGGTTGAATTCACACCAAAAGAAGAAGTTTCTCCACGACATTAAATTCTATTTCTGGGATGATCCATATCTGTTTAAGCAATGCCCAGATCAGTTATATCAGAGATGTATTCCAGAGTGTGAACAGGAAGCATTATTGCAAAACTGTCATTCATCTCCGTACGGAGGCCACTTCCAAGGAGACAAAACTGCAGCAAAAATACTTCAATCGGAATTTTACTGGTCATCTTTATTTAAAGACGCCCATTTTTATGTCAAAAGATGTGATCAATGCCAACAGACAGGTAACATTTCCAAAAGACACGAGATGCCTCTCACTAATATCATTGAAGTAGAAATATTCGATGTCGGGATATCGACTTTATGGGCCCATTTATTCCATCCTTTGCAAACCAATACATTTTGGTTGCTGTTGATTATGTTTCCAAAAGGGTAGAAGCGATTCTGACTCAAGTAGATGATGCTAAAATAGTTCTCAAATTCATCAAGAAGAACATCTTTACTCGTTTTGGCACGCCGCGGGTGATCATTAGCGATGGAGGATCCCATTTCTATAACCGGTAGTTCATGGCAATTCTACACAAATACGGTGTGCGCCACAGGGTAAAAACAACTTATCATCCGCAAGTTAACGGACAGGTCGAGTTGGCCAACAGGGAAGTGAAGCGAATTCTAGAGAAAACAATTGGGTCCTCTCGCAAAGACTGGTCCATCAAACTGGACGACGCATTATGGGCGTATCGAACTGCCTATAAAACTCAGTTTGGAATGTCTCCATACCAACTGGTTTATGGAAAAGCCTGCCATCTGCCGCTGGAGCTGGAGCACAGTGCGTATTGGGCAATTAAAAAACTAAACCTGGACATGCAACAAGCAAGGGAACGTCGCTTACTGCAACTCAATGAGTTGGACAAGTTTCGGATGCAAGCCTATGAAAATTTCAAGATCTATAAAGTAAAGGTGAAGAAATGGCATGATAAAAAGATTCTAACACGAAATTTTGAGCCAAGTCAGAGAGTTTTGCTCTTCAATTCAAGATTGAAGCTATTTCCAGGGAAATTCAAATCTAAATGGTCAGGTACGTTCATGGTGATAAAAGCAACTGAGCATGGAGCGGTGGAAATATTCAACGAAGCATCCGGCAATAGTTTTGTCGTGAATGGGCAACATCTTAAGCATTATATGGGGGATGATTTTCAGCGTTGCAAGGAAGTGGTGGAACTGAAAGAGAATTGAACAGTGAGAACGTCGAGCGGAGGACGATAAACTCAGCACTGGATGGGAGGCAACCCATCAATCATTTTTTGTTTGATTTTTGGTTGTTGTTTTTTCTTTTGTAGAAAAAAATTGGAGCTTAGTACTGACGCTACCAGAGGTCCGAGCCTGCTTCGGGCAGCCGTCTCAGCCCCAGTCCGACGACTAGGCCGACGATGACGACGAGGACGCGATAGAGTTCGATTCATGAGGGAGTTCCAGTCCTTTATTTTTATTTTTCTTTTCTTTTATTTTTGCTTTTCATTGTATTTTCATTTTTAGTTCATTTTAGGATCATGCATTGAGGACAATGCATCTCTCAAGTTTGGGGGGTGTATAATTCTCAACCATAGGTTAGTTTTTCATTTTAATTTTTCATGCTTTATTTTATGTTGCATGTATGTCAATTCTAGCTAATGAAAGTTGTCTTTGTTTCAATCCATCTTATTGTGAAAATGTGCAAGGTTGTGATTAATGTTGACTTGAAATTGAATTCATGAAAGAATGGGCTATTTAGATTAAAAACCAAGTATAAAAACAGGTCGAAATTAACATGTGAAAGAATTAAAAAGGAATTTCATAATACAGTGTTCTAATTCAATCACAGGCATATCATTCAGACCGAGATGATGAAAACTGAATTAAATAAAGGCTGACAAGTACTTTAATGGGTTCAAAAATGGTATTTTTTCACAGGAATTACTCAAACATGTTCAGTACCCCTAAAAAGGCATCAAAAAAATAAAAAAGGGTGGTTGACCTAAGCTGAGTAACCAGGACTTGGCATCAACAAATGGCAAGGTTCGGGTAAAAAGCAATGGAAAATCATAGTAATAACACTTTAAATTGAAAATTCTCCTTAGATACCCTGAAATATGGTGAGGGGAGCCAAAAAAAATAGATCTCCAGATATCTTGAAATATGGTGAGGAGAATTTTGCAATAAGTTTGGGGGGAAAAGAATGTGTAGTTGTTAGAAATTGAATCCAGTGACTTGATACCATTTGCTGTGACCAGTGTATTCAGTTTAATCCTTAGTTTGCTTGTGTTCATTAATTTTCTAACCAGTTTTCTGATCGAATGGAAGATTAACGTGTTGAATTATGACTTTGCATTATGAAATCTAAACATCCACATGTAACTTGGTTTGAAAATGAAAATGCATGCCTTGTTTGTGTAATGAAGGATTTTTCAAATTAGATTAATCTAGACCTTGTAAAATGGATAAGTGGATTGATCAAAGCATAACAGGAAGCAAACGGAGTTGATAGAGTCTGCATTCATTCATTCTGTCATACTGTTTGCATGTTTTGCTCGAGGACTAGCAACATTTAAGTTTGGGGGTGTGATAACTTGTATTTTTACGAGTTATCATGGCCCATTTCAGACTTGATTTGTGCGTTAGTTCGAGAGATTAGACTTAGTTTTCATTCATTTAGCTTAATTTTCATCCGCTTTGCATTTTAGGAGCATTATTTAGTTTTTAGGCATTTTTAGCATTATTTAGGCATTTTTAGTTCATTTAGTTAGTTTTTCCATCTTTGCAGGAAGGACGGGACATATGAAGGCAAAGCGAGCGAGTCGAATGCAGATTGAGGCAAGTCAGAGGCAGGTGGATGGCGCCTAGGTGCCAGCCTACATGCCTTTGCCATTTTTCAGCACAAACTCAACATAAAAAATGTGGGTTTCAGAGAGTTGGCGCCTATGCACCACTCAGGGGCGCTCAGGAGCCACTTCATCTACATGCAGCCCAAGTTCAAATGTTGTTGAAGCCACAAGTCAGGCATGCCTCCAGGGAGTTGGCGCCCAGGCGCCAGACAGGGGTGCCCAGGCGCCAGGTATGATCAATCACAAGGTGTTAAGGAGAAGCTCCAAGTAAGGAAAGTCCAGGGAGTTGGTGACTAGGCGCCAATACGCATCTGTACGTGCAAATTTCAGTGCGTAAGCTGTGCAAAGGGACTATATAAATAGTTCCTAGGGGTTCGCGCGTGAGAGGGGACAAGAGAAAAATCTCAGAGACGAACTGGAGTGCAAGAGAAAGAGGAAATCAAGATAAAAGCCCGTATTGAAGAGAGGAATCAACCCCGTTGGTGGAAACCGCCAGAAAACAGTTTTCTCTTATTCTTTCCAAAAAAAATTTCTTTACTTTCATGGATACTTTTCATATGGATGTATTGGATGTTAAGATCATGTCTTTGAACTAAATTTCCATTAGATGGATAGTTAGGATGATTTGAATTCTAAACTATATTGTTTCTAGGTTCTTATAATATTTGGGAATGAATATTTGATTTTATATATGGTTGTGTATGATTTACCTTTGCATGTGTGGATTTAATGCTTTTTACAAGATTAGCTACCTTGAAGATGATTTAATTGCTTGATTTATCCTTGGAAGAGGAAGATCTCTGCCGGATCCATATGCAAAGCATAAGTTTCTACCTTTGTGTAAGGGAAGTTGTTTAATGGATAGGAATATACCGTTAAACCCTGTGTAGTCATTCTACAGGTTATGAACTTATCAATTTCACTTTATTTAATGGCATGGCAACATAGCAATTAAATCGAGTGTAATTAGCTTTATATAATGTTGGAAGACATATATAAAGATATATGAACTTGGGCTAGTAAATCCATATACAATCCAATTAAAAGAACCAAAGCAATATAGTTTAGATTCAAGGATTCCGAGCTATCCACCTGCCATCTCTAATCAGTAAACTCGTTTCTAGTATCCGGTAGTCTCGTAATCTTCACTCTGATTTCTCATTGCAATCATTAGTTTAGTTGAATCATAAACCCATAATTTTCCATTCATTGAAAGTAGTTTAACTAATTAATAATTCTGGTTAACAATTCCTCGTGAGAACGATATTTTACTCACTCTTTATTACTTGACACGGCACGTATACTTGCGTCAATAGTGAGCATTTTAATTAACATATACGCAGCTCGTCACTTCTCCACCACTGGTTGGGGTTGTGGCTTCTCTTCTTGCTTCTATTCCTGCTCAGCCTCCTTTTCAGTATCAATTTGAGGTGGTTGAGATGGGTCGAGATGCTTTCCACTCCGCAAGGTAACTTCCTGCACTTGTTCTCTAGGGTATACTTCAGGTTAGCTAAGGAGTTTGCCTTGGTCTCTATGGGATGAGGTAGTGACATGTTGGGTAATTTGATTTTCAAACAGTTTAATATAGGTTTTCATTTGGCTCATTTCTTCAAGTAGTTTGTCAATAAAGGGATCAGAGGATTGTTCTTGAGGTGGTGCAGATAGCTCGAGTTGAGTTTGGTATGAGGGACGGTTCAGTTGTCTTCTTAAGAAACCAGGTGGCATATTATTTTGAGCATAGTTTTGGGTGTTTGACTGATTTGCCCAAGAGAAATTGGGATAGTTCCTCCATCTAGGGTTGTAAGTATTTGAGTAAGGGTTACCATAAGTGCGAGTATCATACTCGTTATTGAATGCATTGGCCTGCTTGCTTCTGATGTCTTGGATTGCAAAACTACACTCAGATGTATAGTGTGAAGATCCACAGATCTCTCATGAAATTTGTCAAGAAGAAGATGCATTTCAGTCCGTGGATTCCTACTTCTTTTGTTGCAAAAGTTGATCAAGTTTAGCATGAAGAGAATTTATGGATTCGATATCATATACATTACCTCGCCGAGAGGGTCCTTGGGTGTTGCCGTATAGAGAATCATAAAGAGTTAAGTCATCAAGGAGTTCGAGAGGCTCCTCGTTAGTGAGTCGCATGAATCAGCCACGAGTGGCTGAATTGACGACGCTTCAACTAGGTCTATCGAGTCCATTGAAGAAATTTTCAATAATGTCACCCTACGAGATGCCATGATGTGGACACTTGCACTGCAAATCTTTCATTCTCTCCCACGCATCATATAGAGTTTCGCCATCTTTTTGGACGAACTGATTGATTTCGTCCTTGATTTTCCTAGTTTTAATGGGTGGAAAGAATTTTGCCAGGAAAGCAGTAGAGAGCTCATCCCATGTATTAAAGTTGCCGGGTGGCATAGAATAGAACCACTCGCTTGCTTTGTCACGAAGAGAAAATGGGAAAAGTTGAAGGCAGATTACGTCGCATGGGATATTTTGTACCCTGGTTGTGTTGCACAGCTGCAGGAACTTATTGATGTGTACTGTCGGGTTTTCAGAGTGTAGTCCTGCAAATTGGTCTTGTTGAACCATCCGGATAAGCCCGGGATTGAGTTCAAAGTTTCTTGCAACAATTTCTAGTTCCACTATGCATAATTGAAATCCTTAAGAGTTCGGGCGGTTCCAATCGCTAAGAGTTACCCTTCTCGAAGGAGCGTTGTTCTCAGCTTGGCCTTCCTCCTTCTCTTGATGTGGCGAGTTTAGATTATTGTGTTCTACCATGGTGTCTTGAGAATATTGCTACTGCTTGTAGTCATGAACTCTTCGCCTAAAAGAATGTTCAATCTTAGGGTCAGTAACAAAGAGTTTGTGGCACCCCCAACCTGAGCGTCACAGCCTGAGCCTTACCTCAGAATCGTTATTGACCGGTAAACATGATCAGGATTGTTGCCCTGTCACACAGCGGGATTTAATGGATATTTATCTAATTAACAGTCCTTCCTTAATAATTAATTATACTATTTTTCCTAAAGTGTCCATTTAAGCTATCTTTGCCCTAATATTCACATTTCATCTCAGATATAATCTTAAAAATTTATAACATATTCATCATCCATTGTCACATTTATATAAAATACAAGGCATATCATAGATCACATATGATCATAAAGACATCAAATTCTAAGTCATATTACATCCATTTGCCATAAACGGCACATAGTAAAATTCATTAAATTTTTTGTTCTTCCATGCTCAACTCATGCTCCTTTGACATCTTCGTTCCTTCACCTGTCTATGGGTTTGAAAAACAAAACGTGAGTTGAAAACTCAATTAGCAAGCTATATCTTTTTGAGGCAAATCATTTCAAAGGCAACATTATTCAAAAGCAATTCTCTCTATTCGGTAGGAGACACTTAACAAGAGATCAACTACCTGCGGAGCAGAAATCATTTCATAAACCTTTCATAAACATGGGATGTGCAAATGCATCATTTCCATTCATGACCTTATCCTGCATGTGAGGGTACGCTATCTCGGGGAACATTCTTTCATGACATGATCCTTTCCATCCTTGGCGCCGGACCTTCCGACTTGGCAACGTCAAGGGGGACTCCTTGTCCACTTACTACCTCAACTAGCCTGCTTGATTTCCATTCCATGCATGACTTTTAGTAACCCCGACATTATATACCTCTTACACATGGAACTTGTCATTCTCATGTAGAGAATTCTTTACACCATCCCTTTTAAATATTGTTTCAAAGAAACATCGTATAAATCCATATTTCATCATTTTTCATGAATAATTGCGAAACCGTAAGCAATTCATTATCATAATTAAATTAACATTTTATAACATATTAAGATAAAGGAATGACCATCCTTAAATACCTTGTAATGAAAACTAAAATCATTTAGAAGATTTGCTTATTTACCTTGGTCACGTGAGCTTTCCGGATCTATCTTTTCTTTGCCTTTTCCTATACATGTAAGAATAACATAGAATTCATGTAAATTCTATTATCTTGCATTCAACTTAGTTTTCCAACCCATTCTCATACATATTTATAACCCACTTGAATTCCAAGTCGGGTATACATTCATAACATACTTGTGCACCAAACCATTCATTACTACACATATTCAATTCCTGTATTTAGGATATCATTCATATATATCAAAACACATTCCTTAATCATTAATTACATACCATATGAAGTAATAAACTTCCAACTTGTCATTTTTCACATATTTTTCATAATTCACATATTATGCCCATTCTTAAGCACTTAATTAATGTCATAACCTTCATATATCAATCTCAAATATTGGGATTAACTAAACAGAAACATAATCCTCATAATCACTTATGACACTTGTTTATATCCCATTGTAATTTAAATTCCATCCCAAAAATCTAGAATTTAACATTTACTTTGATTTATTCCTTAATCTATCCATAATACTGAAATCAGACGCACTCATCTCTCTAATTTTTGAATCATAATCAAATCGAGGAATTTAAATCTAAAATTTATATCATACCTTAATAATTACATTATCTAACCAAAATAAATATTTCCAGCACAACATATGAAGTATTGATATTTATTTTGGTATTTTTACTCTGTTAGACAGAAACGTCAATTTTCATACAGCTCTAATCACGTTAATTATTAGGTATATTTATACCTTTCGAAAACTAATTTTTATTTTTATCAAGTGTTACTCATGATGTCTTCTACATCATATAAAATTTCAGCTCAAAATACCTTGTGTAAAAATTATTAAAAATCATTTGGTGCAGCTGATCCTGACACTCGTTCAACCCTGTTTAGGTTGATCTTCTTGGATTTTTAATTTCCAACATACTTACCCTTTTGAAATGAAATTGGGTCATTCCTTAATCACCCTATCATGAGTTCTCAAACACATTTTCATGCTAAAAATCGTTCATTTTCTATTTTGTTCATATTTTGGATTTTTATCTCATTTTTTCTAGGTTTTGCTCCCATATTTGCATCTAATTTCAATAGATATGCAAAAACCTTTAATCATTTGTTCTTAATTCTTATACCCAACATATATAATCCAGTAAATTGTGATTCATAATCTGATCACGATATCCAATCCAAACAGCAACTTATTTTGTGAATTTAAGAAAATTCAAGAGAGACTTACTTGAAATTGAATCGAACTTGAACTCAATTTGAGTTGCTTGATTTCTCTTCTTTCTTCCCTTTTTTCCTTCTCTTTTTCTCCTCTTTTCTTTCTTTCCTTGCTGCTGGAAAAGTTGGAACGTGCTTGCTAGAATTTTAGGGGGTTTGCCCCTTTTGATTTTTCTCTCTCATCCCTTTACATCATATGGATGTGCATACCTTAGCTATGAGCTGAATTTTTCAACTTTGTGGGCCCCATTTGCCACATCATTTAGCAGCTAATTAAAGCATATTTATCCTCTTTTTCTGACATGGCAAAATATGGTCCAAGTATATTAGATAATTATCTAAATAAAATCCATTAAAATCCATGTTATTAAGGAGCCCCAAATCTGTCCCCTTTCAACGTCCACTTTGCAGCAGCTTTTGCCATTTTTTTCACAACGAATTTAACTTTAATTTATGAGTATTTAATCACCCTAGCTAATAGCCTACTTAGGAGACCATTTAGCATATTTAAAAAAAATCATAAAAATCAAATCTTAGGCATAAATGTCCACATCTCCTGCTGTCCACTTGTTGTCCATTTAATGTCCATGAATTCAACGTCCATATCAGCAGCTCCGTTTTGCAATTTTTCCACAAAATTGCAACTTTAATTAATGGACAATTAATCACCCTAGCTAGGAACTCATTTAGGGGTCAATTTATATATTAAAAAAATCATAAAAAAATCCAAAAAGCAGCTTGTACGTGCACCACTTTTGGACCCTACCTTGCTGTCCATTTAATTAACGTCACATATGCTTTGGATTTTTGGTATTTTGTGCCACAAAATCTGTCCCAAATCAAGGCCATTAACCATCCTTGTCATGTAGCTCATTTAAATGCATTTTTTGCATTTTTTAAAAATCAAAATTTTCATGTAAACAACCCTTTCACGTCCATGTGTGGGCCACCTTTTCAAGCTCCTTTGAGCTAATCCATTAGCCATTAAATCATGCCATTAATCACTTGATTTATCATGTATTTTTTCACTTTAAATAATTCATAAAATTCATGTGTAATTATGTCCTTTTGATACCTCATTAATGCCATTAAAATATAACTAATTACCTTACTTTAACATTAATACAAACTTACTTTATGGTGCACAAAAGTCAATAATATACACCCATTTTCATGAAACCAATATCCCATCATCATTAGTTTGATCAAATCATTTCATAACCTTGATCTCATAATTTTAACCGTCCATTTCAAATTTCGTCTTAATCCGACTTTTCTAGCTTAAGTTATGATCGTTTGAAGTTATCTCTGAATTTTGGACGGTGATGATCAATTATCATCAAAATTTTCATAATCTAACTTTCCCATGTGATTAAGCATGAAATTATGTGCTTCAATCTCAATTTTCATATTAATCCGCCTTATGGACTTCAAGTTATGAATTTTTCAACATTTTCTAACTTGGCTCTATAATTAGCCTCATAATTTCCATTAATCACATTATGAAAATTAATTAATTTCTCATGGCACACTAATACTTTTTTTAATCCTCATTAGGCCACTTTAATCACATTGGCCCATTTCGACTTAGAATGATTGATTTTTATCATCATTCATAACCTCTGACCTAATTGCCATAAATCATCAATATTGCACATAAATCATTTATAGTTTAATCAAATCATACTTGAATCATACAAATGCATGTATATAAATCCTATATAGGTTAGGGTTTCACAGAGTTTTTCAGCTAGTTGTTTTGCAAAGCTTCAAGTATGTGGGTGCTTACAAAGATTAACTAGCTAATTCAGAAAAGATAAAAACAAATAAGAACGAGAGATAAAAAAGAAAATAAAATAAAATAAAAATAAAAATAGATAGATACAAAAGACGGAATGTAGAAAGAGAAAAAAATAGACAAAAAAATAGAGAAAGCAAAAAATGAAGAAAAAGAAACAAAGAAAGTATCTAAAAATAAAATTTAAAGTAACACCGAATTCTCTGGCAACGGCGCTAAAATACTTGTTCACAATCTCACCGCAAGTGCACGGGTCATATATTGTAGTATATAAATTATCGATCTACAGGGAATTCAGGACTATAAACTTTTCTTTTGAATGCTTTCACGTCGGATATAAAATGGGATAGATAAGTGGGAAGAGAATATAGTAAATAAAATAGAAAAGAAATAGAAAAATGGGAAGAGAAAATAAAAGTGAAAACTAGAACGAGTAGAGAACAAAAGTGCAAGTACCTAGGGTCTAGGATTTCACATGCATCTTTTGCAACGGGTAATGGTATAATTATTTAATTTGGATATTATTTGTTAAAGGAGAACAAACCCTAATTTATCCTTGAACCTTCTCTCAAAACCTACAAGGCGTACCCTAATTTTTTTAACCACCTAGTCTCAGGGGATTAAGTTAATTAGAATCCATTAAGTTCTATGGTTTGTTCATGGAATTCCTTAAGGTCATCATGCCTATTCTCATGGTCTTAGACATCTAGGTTTAATATCTTGATTATCGTATATTAGGTTTCCACCTCTCAGTTTCATCGCGTAATATATGGAATCATGTCAAAGTACGAGCCTATGTACAAAGTAAGCATATAAATCATAAGATATTAAATTAACAACAATATCTGTCATAAATAAATTAAAAACCCACAACACGCTACATTGTACGCATGCTACATCCTAAACCCTAGATTTAGGGTTTAGCCAAGCATGTTTAAGTCCAAAATAAAATTAGAATCAAAATCCATCTTAAACAAGACAATTAAAATTAAAGAGGGAAAAGATAGGAAGGGTTATTGATTCGAAGATCCCGATGGTGTGTCAGCCGCTCCACGCAACTCGCCGGTCTGCCTCTTCCCCGTGCTTTCCTCCTCCTTGCCCTCTCTCTCTCCCCGCTTCTTTCTCTCTCTCCCAAATTTCTGTGTCTGGAATTTCTCTGGAATTTTTTTCTATTTCCTGCTGCCCGTCCTACCTATTTTATAATACCAAAAAAATTTGCACAAACAGGGTTTGTGTAAGGTAGGTAGGCCCCATGAAACGCAATTCAGAATTGCATTGTGCATGATGCTGCGCATATGCTGGTGGCCCCCACAGTTACATTGGACGATCTGGAGCTTTAATAATGGCTTAGAGGTTTGAACGGATGGATGGTTATAACAGCAGACACAACATCAATTGCCGCAATTTGAATTCCGTTGGTTGTGCAAATCAACAGCTTGAAATTATGGACGATAAAAGAATCTGAAATAGATGGCTACGCGGTTCAGATCTGGCTGCTGGACACCACATGGATGATTGTTTTGGCCATTGATTAAATGATTGGGCAGTGGACAGCTGAGCAGATGGACGGCTCTGAACAGCAAACATGGGTGATGCAAAAAAAATCTGGATTGTTGGACAGTTTGGATTTTTCTGCCTTCAAGGATCATGATCTACATATGATTTTTGGATGCCCTGAATTAAATTGCACGGAAATTCTGGACGGTGCATATCATGGGCATGAATTATATGGACAGTTTGCTGGATGCTTTAGACGGTTGGGATTAATTGAATGGGAAAGGACGGCTGGATGAGATGTATGGCTGATTTCTGGCCGTTGATTTTTGGTGGCCACACATGCAATTTGCAAATCTACAAAAAAAATATTTAAATCATAAAGTCATTAAATTTAATTAATGGGTTAAAAATTATTTCAAACCCATTTAATTTTATGGCAACAAATAAAGTGTAATTTCAAGCCAAAAGATTGCAAAAAATTATTTAAATAACTTGAAATTAATATTTAATACCCAAATGTTGCAAAACCACATTTTAGAGCAAATTTCATACTAAAATCAATTAATTACCCACCAAATTGGTATAAAATGCTCATAAATATGTTATTAATTTCCAATTATCATGAAGTCACAACCCAAGTCGACTTCACTTGCGACTTTGGTCGAGTTGAGACTAAGTCAACCTCAAAGTGGAACTCGAGAATGAAGACTAAAGAGCCGAAGACCAAAGTCGCAACCCATGTTGACTCTGGTCTGCAACTAGGGTGTAGTCGCACATGAAGTCAATTCCAAGCGCTACTTGAGTCATAAAGGTCAAAAAAATTCACATGTTGACACATTAAATGCATGCCACCTACCTCTAAATGTTCAAATTTTCTCCATCTCTATTTAATTCACGTCAAATGAACTAGAGAGGGTTGGCTAGAGCATTGAATGAGTATCCACCTTCCATCCTACAAACACTCAAGTGTTCATTAAAGTGATTTATATGAAGAACTACGCCATTCATTGCAAGTGCTGAAGCAATCACTTATCAACTTATCCTATACGTTCTTCTCCACACTGATACTTTCCTACACATCTGCAAAGTGTAGATTCTCATTTCTATTCATTGTTTTTGCAATTTTACTTGGTTTTGTGTTGAAGACCAAGATTAAGTGAAGTCAAATAGTTTGTGGTTGGAGTGTGACTCGCTACCTACTTGTGTGAATATTGTAAACACCTTCTTAAGCTAAAATTTTGAAGAGAGAAAGGGCTCTTGGTATAACCGTATTGATTTAGTGGAACTCAAGAGACAATGGTGTGCTCTTGGAGGAGTAGAATAGGGAGAGTTGTCCCAAACCACTATAATTTCTTATGTTTGATATCATTGCTCTATTTACAATTCCATTCTCAATGTTTTTCATTCAAGGGGATTTAGTTCACAAGGGGTTACTTCTAATACACCAAAAGAATTTTGAAGAACCCAATTCACCCCTCCCCTCTTAGGTTTGGCCATAAACTCTAGACCGACGTGAGGAAGTTGAGAACTTGTAGCTCTTTGTAGTGAAAGTGAGTATCTGTCCTTGAAGATCAGTTAATGCACAATTAATTGCTTGAAAGTGAGAAGATGAAAGTTCAATAAATATTTTAACTAACCCTCATACTTAAATAGTTGTGGGAGATTTTTGAACATTTAAGTGGGTGGTGAGCATTAAATGCACAAACATTCAAATTTTTTTACTATTATGACTCAAGTCACATCCGGAGTCGACTTTGGATGCGACTTCACCCAAGTCGCAGATTGGAGTCTACTTGGAGTGTGACTTTGGTTATCTATTTTCCTTTGGAGAGCTTTCCTCCTTATTTTGTACTTGAAATTCCATCATGAAGTCAATTTGGTCTAAGACTTGATCTAAGTTGACTTGAGTATATTACTTCACTAAACCTTGAAAACTTGGAACTTTCAAACTCCTTCATTTATGCTTTTTCATCTTCAAGTCATGTACTTGGGTCGACTTGGTCTAGGACTTTACCCAAGTCGCAAGTGTAGCTGACTTGGGTATGCGACTTCACCTCTTGTACTTTATTAGATTTTTCACAAGTATGCTTTAGAAATTCAAGTCACAAATTAGGGTCGACTTAACACCTGATTTCAACCAAATCACTAAATGGAGTTGACTTCAGATGAGACTTTTTCTGTTCCAACTTGAGTAAGTAAAAATATGCAACCCAAAACACTTGCTGAAGTTGAATTGGGATATGACTTCATCTATCTGGACCTCAGATCTTCAACCTGTGCTTAACTTTATCATTGTGAGTCAATTTTTGGGATCGATTTGGACATCAGCTTGACTGAAGTCAATGATGGGTTTACTTGACAATGTGACTTGAACTATTTTCGCCTTGTTTTAAAAAACTCTAACTTTAAGCACAAAACCAAACACATTAATACCTTTGACATTCTTAGATTTGGTTGTTAATCTTCAAGACATGGGTGATTTTAGATTTTCAAATTTTCCAATTGAGTTCACAACAATTTCTCCCTTTTTGACAATTGACAAAACTAAGTTTGAAATTTTACCTTTTCTTTAGTATAATCATTGCTATACACTTGTGACTGACATCTTTGTCTTTTATTTTAATAATATTTGTGTTTGATGCTTCTAAGTGTAATCACATTCATTACTTTGCCAAAACTCATAATGATCATTATAGAATTTTTAAACTTCATAAGGTAATTGTTTAGCTAACAAGAGTCCACTTAATACACAAACATTAGGTGAGCCTTTTCATTTACATACTGTACCATCATTACAAATCATATATTTGATGTAAGAAGATGACACAACAAAAGATAAATCATTGCATTTCATTCATTCATAACATGAAGCTTTACAAAAGGATTACAAAAGTTATCAACTGATGATCCCAAAATGTTTCAAAAATACCTAATTTGATACCAATATCCTAAAAATGCAAAATGTTCATTTCACTCAACCCCATTTTGTTAATCTTAAAAGAGGGATCATAGGAGGTTGAATGGAATGAAGGACTTGTGAAATGCAAACTGAGAGGTAAGATAGGATGACTAGAAACTCAACCTTTCCTCGCTCAAGTGATAAATCAAACCACCTTATAAGATAACTCCCATTCAAGTAATGGCAAATGCATATAATAATGACAAGCAAATTATTAAGCAATTAATTCATTCCAATCACTTGTCAATCCCCGCAGCAATGGTTGTAGAGATTACCCTTACAATGTGCCATCACAAATTTTTGAAATTCAGCAGATTCAGCAAGGAGGAGAGGCTAGTGCCACGGCTTGGAGTGGCCGGTCCCTTGGTACCACCATAGCTGTCCATGAAAAAGAGATGGTAGATGGAGGAAAACATGGTGAAGAAGGGGAGGAGAATGGAAAAAATAGAAAGAATAAGGGGTGGGGGAGATAGGGGAATGGAAATGGGAGGAGAATTGAGGGGAGAGAGAGAAAATGGAAAGAAGATGAAGATGAAAGAGAGATTACAAGGAAGTTAATGAAGGGAGATGGAGTAGGGAAAGAAGAAGAACTAAAATGAATAAGAAGAGTTTGGATGTGAATAATAAGGAAGAGAGGACGTCAAGAAGGAAGAAAGAAGAGAGGAAGGAAGAAGATAAGAAGCGATTTAAAAATTTAGTGAAGGAAAGGAAATGGGGCAAAGTTGTTAAGAAGATTGGATTAAAGGAAAAATGAGAAGGAAGTTATTGAAATAGGTTGAGAAGAATATGGAATGTTAAGGAGAAGATGGGATAAAAGAAAGAGAGGTAGAGTAGGAAAATAAGCAAAAAGAAGAAAAGGAAGAAAGATAGAAATAGAGAAGAGAAAAGTAATTGCGGTTAGAAAATAAATGAAAAAGAAAACCAATGAAGAGAATTAGTAGTGTGGGTGGCACTACAACATTGATGGTGATCTTGCGGCGCTGTAATGATATATATATTTTTATAACTTTTTGTTGTTGGGGTGCCACTGCCCTATCTCCAAATGCTGCAAGTTACTAACTTGTAGAAATTTGGCACTGCGCTAACTCTTTGACTTCAAATTGCTGCACTATTGATCCTTTGCAAAAATGTGGCACCAGGGCTTCAAAATTTTAGGCCAGAGCCCTATATTGACTATCTTGAAACCCGTCGAATGTCCTTAAAGAACATAGATACTCTTTCCATGAATTGAAAACTTCAAAGTATGTCAATATTCTTCAATTTTGGTCGTGTTTATCTACATTATTTTGCACTTGAAAGGTGAATGACCTTGAACTTCATCATAATGGATGTCCAATTGAAGCACCAAAAGCCACTCAACCAATGTTATAATGGCAAATTAAAGACCTTAATTGAATGTTGGATTGCTAAGTCCAAGTTTGGACTCTCTAACACATATAAGCTCTCAAAATGTAATCTTCTTGATAATTCTCTTTTCAAACATCAAGATTCAACCTATAATCACCCGGTTCTTCAACATTTTAGAAGTGGGAGAGCTTAAACTCAATTTACGATGACTTTTACTGCTTACTTGCACTACACTTGCTGAAACAATGCTTGAGCTTAAGTGGTGTAGAGACTCATGATTGCATGATTTTGCAACTTCCAAATTCAATGGAAATACAACAATTTGAACCAATTTTGAGCTTGTTCTTCAATAATTAAGGAGTTGATGAACACCAAATTGATGATCTCTTGCTCTAACTGTGGCGCCCTGACCCGGGTGCCTAGAAGCCTTACTCCGGGATCTCTATTGATTGGTAAACGTGACTCAGGATTGTTGCCCTGATCACACGACGGGATTTTTAATTAAATCACGTCCAAATTTTTTTTCATTCCTTTTTCTTTTCATCACTTAACAAACACTTGTCATCAATTTTACACATGATACTCATAATATCTCATTACATAACATCATATCATCATATATGAACACATTCCTGACATCAATTTCACATATATTATTCATATCATAATAACTGACTTATCTACATCACAAGTTCTTTCAATCTAAACATTTCATACATACATATTTTGAAAATTCCATATAATCATTCATACCATATACAGACCAGCTTGTTGAAAAGTTTTCTTCATACTCTTTTCCTTTCCTGCGTGGCCTGTGCTGTACCTGTCTATGGTTGAGGAAAACAAAACATGAGTCGAAACTCAATAAGCAAACATTTTTCATTTTAAATGCATTTCTCACCTTTCAGTAGTGGACGCTTAACAAGCGTTCGACTAGCAATTGGAGGAAACCTTTTCATAAATACCTTTCCTAAACATTTCATAATCCCAATTCATGGCAAACATATGCTTGTAAAACTTGACATATAAATTCTTTTTCCACAGACATATATATGTTCTAAAATATTTTTCATCGAAGCTCCTTTTCTCATGTCCTAAAATACTTTTCATAAAACCCTTTTTAAGCATATGCAACATGCAATACATCTCTGTCCATCTGGTAGGTGACACTTATCAAGTGATCATCCTTCCTTAGGAGAGAAACCCTTCCAAGTGATAACCCACGAGCCAGGCGACTATCTGTGTCCATCTCCCATTTCAGGAAGGGCACCGCCGGCATTTAGCCTTATTCAAGCGACTCGGCCTATGCAAGGGGGCCCAATTTGCAACCGCATCCGGCTTGCATATCCTCTACAGTAGACCTAGTACATAATCCTTATGCACACTTTTCCTTCACATTCACATGCTAGCATGATTTTATAAAAACCATAGACCACAGTCTGTGTCCTTTTTCTGAAAACTTGATGCTAGTATGCTTTCATAAAATACTATAGACCTCAGCCTGTATTCCTTTCAAATCTTGAAAACTGGGCTTAACCCATGTTAATGAGTTCTATACTCAAAACATTTTGTAAGGATGACCAACCTGAAAAGATTTATATTTCATAAATCATTTGAAGTATTCAAGGAAAATATTTGAAATAATAATATTTTCTAACCATTTTGTAAATAATTTTTGAACAATAAAACGTCTTTAAAAATATTTGAAACAAAAAAGATTTTTCTTACAAATGCTTTTACCATTTATGGGTTTTTATGATCAAAGGACATGCAAGTACATGCTTTCATCTAATATAATATACTTTTGTCCACCTGTCTTATTATTCATTTCTATATGGGATAGTCTTGTATAATCCTTTGAACATTACTCAAATCATTTTTAAAATTAATTTATCGTGTTGGCCTTCCTTAAATCCTTCTTAAAATAATAGATTTTAGAAACTCCAAAATAATCCAATATTTAGAGATCCTTTGAAACATATCATTAAAATACTTCAAAACCTTGTAATAAAACTTATTCTAAAACATTTATTTCAAATATCATTTTAAAATCTCATTTTCCTTTCAACACAACTTTTTCAACATTGTATTTCAATATTTTCAACATTAAAAGGATTTGCTTCTAATGAAGCAATTTCCAAAACAATTTAAGATTACAGAGTAAGGTCGTATAAAATTGTATTTTCAAAAGGTTTTCTTGCTTACCTGCGTAGTCAACTTGTACCTTCCGCTTTTCCTTTTCCTTTTCCTATACAAATGAAAATGACTATTTATAACATTCCTTGCTTGCACAATGAACTTATTTTTCTAACTTATATATGTTTTATCTCATACAACTATCTCCTATTCACATTTACACACTTGACTACTACTAACCATTTTTCTGTCATCTATAAATCACTAATTAAACATGATTAGAACAGAATTTAAAATTTGTTTTTAAACATTTATACATATACTCATTATTTTATGGCTATTTAGACCATGAAAATTCAAACATTACAGCTTAGCTATTTTTGACGTCACCTGATTGGGAATCATATTTTATCAAACCAATAAATTATTTTAATACTAAATTAAACATTATATATACATGGATTAATATTCAGTAAATTAAAGAAACAACCCATGCCTGTTTAAATTTTCAGAAATTTTCAACCTTTCTTTCATCATCCATAAATCATATATTAAACATGGTTTATACAGATTTAAAAATCTGTTTTGAACCTGTTTTCATGCCTATCATTTTTATCATTTCTATTTACTAATTCAACATAGATATAACAGAAATCAAAATCTATTTTAAGCGTCACTTATACTCAATATTTTCAAGCCATATATTAAACATGATTTTAACAGAAATTAAAATCTATTAATTCAACATGAAATCAAATAGGGTATATTTTTAGCAAAATAGTCATCATATTAACATTCAGCAACCAAAATGTGATTTCCCGTTGAATATCCAACAACAATTCCATATCGTCCAGCATCTGCTTTCCCCTTTTTTTTCATATTGTTGCTGCCATGAACGCTCACCCTTCTAATTAAATTTCAGCAACGTCCCCATTAACTTAACCATAACCTTATCTAGACGCAATTGGATGGGGAAAATTTTCAATTTAATTACATAAATGGATCATTTGAAAGGTATGAGAAATTAATAATCATAACCTATTGTGCTGAATTAATTAAACAGCAAAATCATGCTGAAATATTAAATCATATATTCAGAAAACATTTATCATATAAATTAAAGTTCAGCATGATACTTTCTAAATTTATGAACTCCAAAATCAATTAATCATTTTATCTAATTTAAACATTACATACTCAGAAAATTAACTTATTAAAATTATTGCCCGGTTAAAACTGAATTTCTGGATAACATTTTAAAATGAAAAAGAAATCACATTTTCAGACGTCAAACTAAGTCTGAAATTTTATTTTCAGACGTCAGTTTGTTCATTCATTCCATTCATCATTCATTTGCATTCATCCTTTTTCATTTTATTATTATTTTTTTATATATGCTGCTATCCTTTTGAATGTCCATATATTTTCAAAAAAAAATATTTAAAATATTTAGACAGGGAACGAGCAGCATTTTCAGACATTAGGAAAATTATTTTAACATGAAGAAATTAAAGGAACGGAAGCAAAAAGGAAACAAATTAATAGAACCTGTTAAATGCTTTGAACGTCTTTGCTAAAAAAAATTGTTGTTGCTGTCCGTTCTCGCTTTTTGAATCAGTAGCCTATTTACGTCCATTAAGAGCTCCATTTATAAGTCTCTTTTATCGGTTTACCATAGTTTAAATTTGACCTAACTCAAGGTCACCGTTTATCATATTATAGGTGTTTAATTTTCAGCATTCCAGCATATATGCAGCTGTCCATGCACCGTCCACGGCTTCTTTTCATTTTCGTTTCTTTTTTTTATCTGCATTAATAAATTAATTCATAACTGCCTACATACACACTTATATATTATGAAAATTTTTCTTATTAATATATATACAATTTCTCACAAAATACACCTTTTAGAATTTTAAAAAAAATTCTATTTTATTTTAATTAACTAATTCATATTTGGATAAAAATCTCTTTTTAAAATTTTGGAAACATGTTTTCCAAAATTTCATTTCTTCACTAAATTGGGCATATTAAAATAGGCTTACCCATAAAATGTTACCTCAATTGGAGCGAAGTACACATTTTAATTTAATCAAAATCGTATTTTGGTATAAAATTTCATTTTAAATACTTGTAAACATATTTTTTAAAATTTAATCCATTCATTATGTAGGGTATATTAAAATAGGCTTGCTTCTAAAATTTCATCTCAAATGGCCTTATATACATTAAGATATTAATTAACTAAGTAATTATATAGAAAAATAAAATATCAACGTAAATGCATGGTTGTGATTCTGGACGTAAGTTTATGCCTTTGGCATGCTTTCTCATGCACTCAAGTTAGGTAATTTAGTCAACTATTTTTCATAATCTGATCCGTCTAGATTAGAAAGCACATAATTTAATATCTTCTATTAAACTCTCCTGTCCATCCGAGTTATAGATGCTTAGATCTAATAAAAATAGTATGGATAAATATAAGCCCTTAGTTAAGACCCTAATTCGCCAAAATTTTTTTATTTATTTTTATTTTTCCATAAGGTCCATAAATTTAAACAGTTTCAATTTTTACAATTCAGAATTTTGAAATTCCTTCCCGAAAAATTTGTAAAAATTCATTTCCATATCTAATATTTATGAAATTATAAATTACCTTCCATTTTCTTATAAATCTCAAATGTAACCTTTGTAAATTCCAATTAAGTCCCCTTTTCATCTCTACTCCCATTTTGTCCTTTTGTGGGAAGCTTTCTTTTTCGTATTTTGTGATTAAGTTATTCCAGAGTGATTAACTTATCACTTTATTTTAACTACATGATTACTATTCACGTTCCACTATTCACATTTACTATTCATTTGAAATTATATTTCATAATTAATTATTTGATCCTTCAATTCTATATATTACGGAAATCATATATTTATTTCATATAAAAGGCAATATATTACCTAGGGTTTATGACCTTAGAGTTTCATACATGATCATAAAATTTGAGGTTTCACAATCCTCCTCTGTGGCGCCCCCGACCCGAGGCTCCACATAGTCCTTACTCCGGGGTCGAAAAGGGTTGGTAAACGTGACTCAGGATTGTTGCCCTGATCACACGAAAATTTTTTTATTTATATATATATATAACATCAATACAGATAACATTTTCATTCATCCAACTTGAAAAGCATTTCCCATATCATAATCTTAACTATTGTCTTTACATTATGAGAGTCATAATGATTGTCTTTACAGAAAAATCATCATATACACCATTTACATATAATTCTACATTCTCTCACATATTCTATACAGGTTGTACTACCTCAACTTAATTGTTTTCATCAACATTCAACATAACATTAATCATACTATAAATTCATCTTCTTCTTTTCATACATGCAAAGGAATGCAAACATCTTGACATTCTTTTTTATACCTGTCCTTCTCCATGGGCCATCTCCATTTACCTGACTAAATTTTGGAAAATAAAACATGAGTACTAATACTCAGTAAGCAAGTCCTTTCCTTTTTTAAGTAAACATTTTCCATTTCCTTTTTGTGCATAATATGAAAATGCAAATGCATTCAATGCACATATGACATTTTTCCAAATGGATCGCTAGCTAGGTGTCCACTACTTTATATTGCTCCCATTTCATTGAGGGCCCCGCCGGCCTCAGCCTGTATTAGCGACTCGGTCACGTTAGAGGAGGACATCCGGTCCAATTACACCTCTCTCGTAACCTAATCCTCGTGCACCATGATCATTCACATTCACATGCTGGCATAACATTTATAAATCATAAACTTTTCATAAAAGCAGTTAACAAGTAATTAGCAATCATTTCATGTAAAACATTATAGGAATGACCATCCTTAAATACAATTCATAAAACATGTGAGCAAAAAATTTGCAATCATTTAGAAACATTTTAGAAAGCATATAACTTGCTTACCTGCGTAGTCAACTTGGACCTTCCACTTTTCCCTTTCCTTTTCCTATACAAACGAAAAGGACCATTTTTTCTCATATAAACATAATATCCCAGGATTGCACATTTCTACTATTAACTCTGAATCTATCTTAGGGTTTTCTAACCCATGTGTGTTTCATATCAACTTTGACCCATTTCTACCTTTAGTTCAACATTGTCATCACCCTATTCCAATTCACTTATGTTTACCATCTCTCACTTATCAATTCCATCTTTAACACTTGTTTTCTTTCCTTTAGTCAACTTCTTAAGGCAATTGCTTATGAACTTCCTAAGTCATTTGATGTCACCAATTCAAATAAGCCCTTTATCTTCCTTTTTCCATAAATTCAATATAATTATCTTCTAACTACATTTTCATGTTTGGCTAATACCAACCACTCTTATCCTCATTTGGTTGAACTTGTATCAAGGTCTAACCATTCCATTTATGTTGACATCATTATTTAAGGGTTAATTTTCGAAATCCTACTTAGGATTTGTAACACTTAGCTAAATCCAACATCTTGGACTTTTGCATTTTATACTTAGCATATATTTCTTATAATTGACATATATGATAAGAATTGAATGAATTTTTCATAGCTTAAATTCATGTTTAAAACATGAATTATGAAATTATATGTATATATTGATGGCTAAAAATAATATTTTTAGTCAATCAATCATGATTAATACATGACTAATAAAGTTAAGTATGTTGAATGAAAATATTAAACGAAACATTTATTTTGTTATCAATCATGATAAATTCATGATTAATATACATGATGAAATTAAGTAGAGTAGTGATTTTGAAAGGAAATTATTACGAGTGATAATTTAAGAGATATCCATGTAAATAGTCAAGCTCTTATGATATAACAATAGCTATCAAGCAAGCATATAGATGACCCCATTTGAAGTCCTATATGGACAAAAGTGTCGAACCCCACTAAATTGAGATGAGATAGGAGAAGGAAAGCTAGCCCGGATCTATCAAGAGGAATGGTAGAAAAAGGTATAGGTGATCCGTTAATACATAGTCACGGCTCAAAGCCGACAAAAAAGTTATACCAACTGTAAGAGGAAGGACTTAAAGATTCAAGTCGGAGGTCATATACTTGTGATAGTAATGCCATTTAAAAGAGATTATGAGATTTCGGAAAAGGAGTAAATTCAACCCAAGATACATAAGGCCATTTGAAGTATTAAAGAAAATTTGCCAATTCATGACTATTTAAATTATGAAGAGAGACCAATTAGAATTTTGGACTACAAAGTAAAGAAGCTTCGGAATCGAGAGATTGAGTATGTCAAAATCCAGTGAAACCAATATGTAGAAACGGAAGCTACTTGAGAACTTCGAGAGGAAGTCAAGAGGAAATACCCCCACTTGTTTCAAGTGTAGTCGGTTTCGGAACGAAACCTATTATAAGGGGGAAGGATTGTGGAACCTCAAATTTTATGATCATGTATGAAACCCTAAGGTCATGAACCCTAGGTAATATATTGACTTTTATATGAAATAAATATATGATTTTCGTAATATATGGAATTGAAGGATCAAATAATTAATTATGAAATATAATTTCAAATGAATAGTAAATATGAATAGTGGAATGTTAATAGTAATCATGTGGTTAAGATAAAGTGATAAGTTAATCACTCTGGATTAACTTAATCACAAAATATGAAAAAGGAAGCTTTCCACGAAAGGACAAAATGGGAGTAGAGATGAAAAGGGGACTTAATTGAAATTTACAAAGGTTACATTTGAGATTTATGAGAAAATGGAGGGTAATTTATGATTTCATAAATATTAGATATGAAAATAAATTTTTACAAATTTTTCGGGAAGAAATTTCAAAATTCTGAATTGTAAAAATTGAAACTGTTTAAATTTACGGACCTTATGGAAAAATAAAAATAAATGAAAATTTTTTGGCGAATTAGGGTTCTAACTAAGGGCTTATATTCATCCGTACTATTTTCATTAGATCTAAGCATGTATAACTCGGATGGACAGGAGAATTTAATAAAAGATACTAAATTATGTGCTTTCTAATCTAGACGGATCAGATTATGAAAAATAGTTAATTAAATTACCTAACTTGAGTGCATCAGAAAGTGTGCCAAAGGCATAAACTTACGTCCACAATCACAACCATGCATTTACGTTGATATTTTATTTTTTTTACATAATTACTTAGTTAATTAATATCTTAATGTATATAAGGCCATTTGAGATGAAATTTTAGAAGCAAGTCTATTTTAATATACCCTACATAATGAATGGATTAAATTTTGAAAAACATGTTTACAAGTTTTTAAAATGAAATTTTATACCAAAATACGATTTTAATTAAATTAAAATGTGTACTTCGCTCCAATTGAGGTGACATTTTATGGGTAAGCCTATTTTAATATGCCCAATTTAATGAAGAAATGAAATTTTAGAAAACATGTTTCCAAAATTTTAAAAAGAGATTTTTATCCAAATATGAATTAGTTAATTAAAATAAAATTGAATTTTTTTTAATTCTAAAAGGTGCATTTTGTGAGCAATTGTATATATATTAATAAGAAAAATTTTCATAATATATAAGTGTGTATGTAGGCAGTTATGAATTAATTTATTAATGCAGATAAAAAAAAGAAACGAAAATGAAAAGAAGCCGTGGACGGTGCATGGACAGCTGCATATATGTTGGAATGCTGAAAATTAAACACCTGTAATATGATAAACGGTGACCTTGAGTTAGGTCAAATTTAAACTATGGTAAACCGATTAAAGTGACGTATAAATGGAGCAGCAGCAGCAAATTTTCTTTTTAGCAAAGACGTCCAAAGCATTTAACAGGTTCTATTAATTTGTGTCCTTTTTGCTTCCGTTCCTTTATTTTCTTCATGTTAAAATAATTTTCCTAATGTCTGAAAATGCTGCTCATTCCCTATCTAAATATTTTAAATATTTTTTTTATGAAAATATATGGACATTCAAAAGGACAGCAGCATATATATAAAAAATAATAATAAAATGAAAAAGGATGAATGCAAATGAATGAATAAACTGACGTCTGAAAATAAAATTTCAGACTTAGTTTGACGTCTGAAAATGTGATTTCTTTTTCATTTTAAAATGATATCCAGAAATTCAGTTTTAACCGGGCAATAATTTTGATAAATTAATTTTCTGAGTATGTAATGTTTAAATTAGATAAAATGATTAATTGATTTTGGAGTTCATAAATTTAGAAAGTATCATGCTGAACTTTAATTTATATGATAAATGTTTTCTGAATATATGATTCAATATTTCAGCATGATTTTGCTGTTTAATTAATTCAGCACAATAGGTTATAATTATTAATTTCTCATACCTGTCAAATGATCAATTTATGTAATTAAATTGAAAATTTTTCCCATCCAATTGCGTCTAGATAAGGTTATGGTTAAGTTAATAGGGACGTTGCTGAAATTTAATTAGAAGGGTGAGCGTTCAAGGTAGCCATGAAATAATGAGTATATGTATAAATGTTTAAAAATAAATTTTAAATTTTGTTCTAATCATGTTTAATTAGTGATTTATAGATGATAGAAAAATGGTTAGTAGTAGCCAAGTGTGTAAATGTGAATAGGAGATAATTGTATGAGATAAAACATATATAAGTTAGAAAAATAAGTTTATTGTGCAAGCATGGAATGTTATAAATAGTCCTTTTCATTTGTATGGGAAAAGAAAAAGAAAAAGAAAAAGTGGAAAGTACAAGTTGACTACGCAGGTAAGCAAGCAACCTTCTGAAAATAGAATTTTATATGACCTTACTCTATAAGCTTAAATTGTTTTGGAAATTGCTTCATTAGAAGCAAATCCTTTTAATGTTGAAAATATTGAAATACAATGTTGAAAAAGTTGTGTTGAAAGGAAAATGAGATTTTAAAATGATATTTGAAATAAATGTTTTAGAATAAGTTTTATTACAAGGTTTTGAAGTATTTTAATGATATGTTTCAAAGGATCTCTAAATATTGGATTATTTTGGAGTTTCCAAAATCTATTATTTCGAGAAGGATTTAAGGAAGGCCAACACGATAAATTAATTTCAAAAAATGATTTGAGTAATGTTCAAAGGATTATACAAGACTATCCCATATAGAAATGAATAATAAGACAAGTGGACAAAAGTATATGATATTAGATGAAAGCATGTACTTGCATGTCCTATGATCAAAAAATCCCATAAGTGGGAAAAACATTTGTAAGAAAAATCTTTTGGTTTCAAATATTTTTAAAGACGTTTTATTGTTCAAAAATTATTTACAAAATGGTTAGAAAATATTGATATTTCAAATATTTTCCTTGAATACTTCAAATGATTTATAAAATATAAATGTTTTAAGGTTGATCATCATTACAAAACGTTTTGAGTATAGAACTCATTAACATGGGTTAAGCCCAGTTTTCAAGATTTGAAAGGAATACAGGCTGAGGTCTGTAGTATTTTATGAAAGCATACTAGCATCAAGTTCTCAGAAAAAGAATACAGACTGTGGTATGTGGTTTTTATAAAATCATGCTAGCACATAAATGTGAAGGAAACGTGTGCACAACGATTATGTACTAGGTTTACTGTAGAGGATATGCAAGCCGGACGCGGTTGAAAATTGGGCCCCCTTTGCATAGGTCGAGTCGCTTGAATAAGGCTAAATGCCAGCGGCGCCCTCCCTGAAATGGGAGATGGACACGGATAGCCGCCTGGCTCGTGGGCTATCACCTGGAAGGGTTTCTCTCCTAAGGAAGGATGATCACTTGATAAGTGTCACCTACCAGATGGACAGAGATGTATTACATGTTGCATATGCTTAAAAAGGGTTTTACGAAAAGTATTTTAGGACATGAGAAAATGAGCTTCGATGAAAAATATTTTAGAACATAAATATATCTATGGAAAAAGAATTTATATGTCAAGTTTTATGAGCATATGTTTGCCATGAATTGGGATTATGAAATGTTTAAGAAAGGTATTTATGAAAAGGTTTCCTCTAATTGCTAGTCGAACGCTTGTTAAGCGTCTACTACTGAAAGGTGAGAAATGCATTTAAAATGAAAAATGCTTGCTTATTGAGTTTCGACTCATGTTTTCTTTTCCTCAACCATAGACAGGTATAGCACAGGCCACGCAGGAAAGGAAAAGAGTATGAAGAAAACTTTTCAACAAGCTGGTCTGTATATGGTATGAATGATTATATGGAATTTTCAAAATATGTATGTATGAAATGTTTAGATTGAAAGAACTTGTGATGTAGATAAGTCAGTTATTATGATATGAATAATATATGTGAAATTGATGTCAAGAATGTGTTCATATATGATGATATGATGTTATGTAATGAGATATTATGAGTATCATGTGTAAAATTGATGACAAGTGTTTGTTATGTGATGAAAAAAGAGGAATGAAAAAAAAATTTGGACGCGATCCAATTAAAAATCCCGTCGTGTGATCATGGCAACAATCCTGAGTCACTTTTACCAATCAATAAAGATTCCGAAGTAAGGCTTCTAGGCACCAGGGTCGGGGCGCCACAGAAGTTGGTATCAGAGCACGGATTGGTCAATAGGCGCAGAAAGAAAAGATTTGATATTACAAGGAGTAATATCAGAACAAAGAATGGTAAATAGATATGGGAAGAAAGATATGATTGTGCAAGGATTGATGAATAGGTATAGGAAGAATGATGGAAGGGATAGATTGAAATTATAAGATATACCTATGATATGTTGATTTTTACGGTTATATGAACATATGATGATTTGTCATAATTATGTTGCAAATATAGGAAATTGCTATGATATATATATTGATAGGTATATGATTCATAAAGGAAAAGTAATTTCTCACTATGAAAAGTGATGTTGGAAAGGAAAGTAGGAAAAAAATGTAAGATTTGAGAAAAATATAGATAAAAGGTGGATATTTAAGAAATATATGTTATATGTTGTTTTAACTCCACCTTTTATGATTGACAGGATTAGTGATAGAAAGAGCTGCACTCAAGGTGAGTATGTAGTCGAAGAATCCTTCCTCGATGATTTGATAATTATATATTAAGAATTATGCATAATGAAAAGCTCATAAAAAAATGGGAGTGGAAAGAGGAAAATGAATAATGATGAAAGGAAAGATATGGTACCACAAAGAGTGATATCATAGTAAGGATTGGTAGATAAGTATAGAAAGAATGAAGGAAAGGAGAAGATTGAAAAATTTGTAAAAATTCATTTTCATATCTAATATTTATGAAATCATAAATTACCCTCCATTTTCTTATGAATCTCAAATGTAACCTTTGTAAATTCTAATTAAGTCCCCTTTTCATCTCTACTCCCATTTTGTCCTTTTGTGGGAAGCTTCCTTTTTCGTATTTTGTGATTAAGTTAATCCAGAGTAATTAACTTATCACTTTATCTTAACCATATGGTTACTATTCATGTTCCACTATTCACATTTACTATTCATTTGAAATTATATTTCATAATTAATTATTTGATCCTTCAATTCCATATATTATGGAAATCATATATTTATTTCATATAAAAGTCAATATATTACCTAAGGTTCATGACCTCAGGGTTTCATACATGATCATAAAATTTGAGGTGATTTCCAGATTTTATGGTTTTGAAGTTTAGAAATTTAGGAAGAAATCATACTAGACGTTGATTAATTTCTAAATACATTGATTCATTCAATATGATTTTAACGCTGCTGGAATTATAAAATAATGGCAGTTGTATTTTATTTAAGTTATTTAATGGATGAATACATGATGTTAGAAACCAAAATACGAATGAGATGCTAAAGAAAGGAGTTTAGCCATGAAATTTATGTAAAATATTATTATATTATCATTAAGGAATGACCAAAGTTTCAGCTTGAAATATTAAGTAGGTTGTAAATTAAAAATCCGAGAAGATTAACTTAAACAGGGTAAAATGGGTGACAGGATCAGCTATAGTAAATTATTTTTTATAATTTTTTTAGATGGCTTTGTGATCTGAAATTTTTATATGATGTAACAGATATCATTATTATCATTTTAAAAAAATCAAATATGATTTTTGGAAGACATAAGTATGGTTTAAAATTAACATGATTAAGGCTGTTCCTAATTGCACAACACTGTCCAGCACAGTGAAAATGATAAAATAAATATATAATGTAAATATTTCTTGTTGAGATTTTTATGAGGATTAATAAATGTAGTTATTTATGTATGATAAACATTTCAGAATTAAATACCTTTATTTTATTACAAATCAAGATTTAAATAAATTAGTACGCCTGATTTCAACAAATGTGGACAGTTTGAGAAATAATCAAAAAGAAATATGAAACCTAAGTGGAAATGACCCGAATTGATATATATGTTATTCAGGAGTGTAATAAATGATTAAAGATAGCAAGAATGATTAATAATTGATGTTATAATATGTATATGGAATTAATAAATAAAAAAGATGAAATTTGGGAAAATAAGAAGACAAGGGCTGTTTTGAAATTTAATAATAAGTTTCAAAAATTTTAAATGAGAATTATGATTATGTTGATCATGATATGTTATGGACTATATTATAGGAATTAAAATAATTTTGTTAAGTCAAATTCATGCTTAAAACATGAATTATGGAACCTTATATGCATATGTGTATAAGTGGCTAACATGACTTGTTTAGCCAAGAAAATCATGATTAATTCAAAATTCATGAATTATCTCATGATGTACTAGACAAGAGCTATGTCATGGTATTTTTTATTTTTAAAAAATTGCTAAATTTTGAAACCCATGGACAGTGCCAAACATGCTGTGAATAATAACCCGCATGAACAGTGAACGTGAACAGTAATTATGAATAGTGATCATGAACAGTAATCATGAATAGTAAACAGAGTGATTTGGGCAGAAATAAGATTGATATTTATAAGGATGTATGAATGAAATTTTTAAAGATTTTTGGGATAAAAATCCATATGTGAAAATAGAGACCAAATTAACCTCTATAGGAGTTACGAAGGAAAATAAAGTGATTATGACATATGCATGGGTTAGAAAACCCTAAGATAAAGTCAAATTTAATAGTAAAAATGTGCAAGCATGGAATAGTATGTTTATATGAGAAAAATGATCCTTTTCATTTGTATAGGAAAAGAAAAGGCTACAAGCGAAAGATACAAGTTGACTACACAAGTAAGCAAACAAGT
Source organism: Annona cherimola (assembly GCA_030490835.1). Classification (NCBI taxonomy): domain Eukaryota; kingdom Viridiplantae; phylum Streptophyta; class Magnoliopsida; order Magnoliales; family Annonaceae; genus Annona; species Annona cherimola. The sequence continues at coordinate 49,203,329 of CM059972.1, forward strand.
CTTTTGAAAATTCAATTTTATATGACCTTACTCTGCAATCTTAAATTGTTTTGAAAATTGCTTCGTTAGAAGCAAATCCTTTTTATATTGAAAAATATTGAAATGCAAATGTTGAAAAGGTTGTGTTGAAAGGAAAATGAGATTTTAAAATGATATTTGAAATAAATGTTTTAGAATAGTTTGATTACAAGGTTTTGAAGTATTTTAATGATACGTTTCAAAGGTTCTCTAAATATTGGATTATTTTGGAATTTCCAATATCTATTGTTTCGAGAAGGATTTAAGGAAGGCCACCACGATAAATTAATTTGAAAAAATGATTTGAGTAATGTTCAAAGGATTATACAAGTCTATCACATATAGAAATGAACAATAAGACAGGTGGACAAAAGTATATGATATTAGATGAAAGTATGTACTTGCATGTCCTTTGATCATAAAAACCCATAAATGGGAAAAGCATTTGTAAGAAAAATCTTTTGGTTTCAAATATTTTTAACAACGTTTTATCGTTCAAAAATTATTTACAAAACAATTAGAAAGTATTGTTATTTCAAATATTTTCCTTGAATAATTCAAAAAATTTATAAAATATAAATATTTTAAGATTGGCTATACTTAGAAAACGTTTTGAGTATAGAACTCGTTAAAGTGGGTTAAGCCCAGTTTTCAAGATTTGAAAGGAATACAGGCTGAGGTCTGTAGTATTTTATGAAAGCATACTAGCATCAAGTTTTCAGAAAAAGAACACAGACTGTGGTCTGTGGTTTTTATAGAATCATGCTAGCATGTGAATGTGAAGGAAAAGTGTGCACAAGGATTATATATTAGGTCTACTATAAAGGATATGCAAGCCGGACGTGGTTGCAAATTGGGCCCCCTTTGCATAGGCCGAGTCTCTTGAATAAGGCTAAATGCCGGCGGCGCCCTCCTTGAAATGGGAGATGGACACGGATAGCCGCCTGGCTCGTGGGCTATCACTTGGAAAGGTTTCTTTCCTAAGGAAGGATGATCACTTGATAAGTGTCACCTACCAGATGGACAGAGACGTATTGCATGTTGCATATGCTTAAAAAAGGTTTTATGAAAAGTATTTTAGGACATGAGAATGACATGAGAATGTCCTATAAGAAAAGGAGTTTCGATGAAAAAATATTTTAGGACATGAATATGTCTATGGAAAAAGAATTTATATGCCAAGTTTTATAAGCAAATGTTTGCCATGAATTGGGATTATGAAATGTTTATGAAAGGTATTTATGAAAAGGTTTCCTCTAATTGCTAGTCGAACGCTTGTTAAGCGTCTACTATTGAAAGATGAGAAATGCATTTAAAATGAAAAATGCTTGCTTATTGAGTTTCAACTCATGTTTTGTTTTCCTCAACCATAGACAGGTACAGCACAGGCCATGCAGGAAAGGAAAAGAGTATGAAGAAAACTTTTCAACAAGCTGGTCTGTATATGGTATGAATGATTATATGGAATTTTCAAAATCTGTATGTATGAAATGTTTAGATTGAAAGAACTTGTGATATAGATAAGTCTGTTATTATGATATGAATAATATATGTGAAATTGATGTCAAGAATGTGTTCATATATGATGATATGAAGTTATGTAATGAGATATTATGAGTATCATGTGTAAAATTGATGACAAGTGTTTGTTAAGTGATGAAAAGAAAAAGGAATGAAAAAAAAATTTGGACGTGATTTAATTAAAATTCCCGTCGTGTGATCAGGGCAACAATCCTGAGTCACGTTTACCAATCGATAAAGATCCCGGAGTAATGCTTCTAGGCACCCGGGTCGGGGCGCCACAGAAGTCCAAAATTTCATTTCTTCATTAAATTGGGCATATTAAAATAGGCTTACCCATAAAATGTCACCTCAATTGGAGTGAAGTACACATTTTAATTTAATTAAAATCGTATTTTGGTATAAAATTTCATTTTAAAAACTTGTAAACATGTTTTTCAAAATTTAATCCATTCATTAAGTAGGGTATATTAAAATAGGCTTACTTCTAAAATTTCATCTCAAATGGCCTTATATACATTAAGATATAAATTAACTGAGTAATTATATATAAAAAATAAAATATCAATGTAAATGCATGGTTGTGTTTCTGGACGTAAGTTTATGCCTTTGGCATGCTTTCTGATGCACTCAAGTTAGGTAATTTAGTAAACTATTTTTCATAATTTGATCCGTCTAGATTAGAAAGAACATAATTTAGTTTCTTCTATTAAATTCTCCTGTCCATCCGAGTTATACATGCTTAGATCTAATGAAAATAGTATGGATGAATATAAGCCCTTAGTTAGGACCCTAATTCGCCAAAAATTTTCCATTTCTTTTTATTTTTCCATAAGGTCCATAAAGTTAAACAGTTTCAATTTGTACAATTCAAAATTTTGAAATTCCTTCCCGAAAAATTTGTAAAAATTCATTTTCATATCTAATATTTATGAAATCATTAATTACCCTCCATTTTCTTATAAATCTCAAATGTAACCTTTGTAAATTTCAATTAAGTCCCCTTTTCATCTCTACTCCCATTTTGTCCTTTTGTGGAAAGCTTCCTTTTTCGTATTTTGTGATTAAATTAATCCAGAGTGATTAACTTATCACTTTATCTTAACCATATGGTTACTATTCACGTTCCACTATTCACATTTACTATTCATTTGAAATTATATTTCATAATTAATTATTTGATCCTTCAATTCCATATATTATGGAAATCATATATTTATTTCATATAAAAGTCAATATATTATCTAGGGTTCATGACCTTAGGGTTTCATACATGATCATAAAGAGGTTCCACAATCCTCCCCCCTTATAATAGGTTTCGTCTTGAAACCGACTACACTTCAAACAAGTGGGGGTATTTCCTCTTGACTTCCTCTCGAAGTTCTCAAGTAGTTTCCATTTCTGCATATCGGTTTCACTGGATTTTGACATACTCAATCTCTCGATTCCGAAGCTTGTTTACTTTGTGGTCCAAAATTCTAATTGGTCTCTCTTCATAATTTAAATGGTCATGACTTGGCAAATTTTCTTTAATACTTCAAATGGCCTTATGTATCTTGGGTTGAATTTACTCCTTTTCCCAAATCTCGTAATCTCTTTTAAATGACATTACTATCACAAGTATATGACCTCCGACTTGAATCTTTAAGTCCTTTCTCTTACAGTTGGTATAACTTTTTTGTCGGCTTTGAGCCGTGACTATGTATTGACGGATCACCTGTACCTTTTTCTACCATTCCTCTTGATAGATCCGGGCTAGCTTTCCTTCTCCTATCTCATCTCAATTTAGTGGGGTTCGACACTTTGTCCATATAGGACTTCAAATGGGGTCATCTATATGCTTGCTTGATAGCTATTGTTATATCATAAGAGCTTGACTATTTACATGGATATCTCTTAAATTATCACTCGTAATAATTTCCTTTCAAAATCACTACTCTACTTAATTTCATCATGTATATTAATCATGAATTTATCATGATTGATAACAAAATAAATGTTTCGTTTAACATTTTCATTCGACATACTTAACTTTATTAGTCATATATTAATCATGATTGATTGACTAAAAATATTATTTTTAGCCATCAATATATACATATAATTTCATAATTCATGTTTTAAACATGAATTTAAGCTATGAAAAATTCATTTAATTCTTATCATATATAACATTTCTTGATCATAATATTGTGATTTTTAATCACAATTTATGTCCAAAATTTTTGTTTTTCATTATGCTAAGAAATCAACATGTATACTAGCACAATCTCATTTAAACATGGTTTCTACACAACTTCAAAAAGTCTATTAAATATAATATCTATGCCAACATCATTCTATTATCATAATTAGCATAAACATGATTTCCAAACCATCAATCATATTCATACCTCCCTTCTCATTTAACACATCATTTCATTTATCACATCCTTTCTCATTTATCATGAACATAATTCATAATGAAATCATATATAAATTACTTACCTTTCCTTATCATGTATAAAATATCAAAACATCCTGCGTTCATTTATTATTAAAAAGTCAGAAGAGACTAAATTTTTTTTTATCCTTTTCTTACTACATATGTATTACCTAGTGGGAACATTAGTGCTAGACCAATTAGGTCATTTTTACTTTCCTCTTACTCTTTTCCTCATTTCCACCATTCTTAATCCTTATCTCTTCATCATGGAGGAAACTCCTCTCATACCTATCTGCTTAGCCAATCTATACCAAGTATTAAATCAAATTCAGTTATGGGTAGTAGGATTAGGTCGGCCTCTAATATCATTGATCCTATCTAAGTAGGGCATGACTTTTATATTTGATTGATACTTGCTAACCTATAGACAGAAAATTCTACATGGATTATGCTACTTGTTTCTTCTACTTGCAGTGCATGTGTGGTTACGTATCGGTATGATGTAAATGAATATGTAGCACCTAAATCAAATAATGCTACGGCTAAATTTTCCAAAATATAAATCATACCTGTAACCATCTTTTCTTCTTGGTCTTGAGATTTTGTACGATTCAAGGCCTGGACATGCACCGAGTCTATTGCAGTGCCTTGCTGAGTGACGATTGCAGGAGTCCTTTGCTGAGCGGACCTTCCACGTGTCGAAATTCTTTACGGTTTTTTCGGACAGTGGGGTGATATGTGTCTTACTTGGTTGCCAATAGAACATTTTATCTCTCTAGCCTCAGCTGTTCCACAATCCCTTGACACGTGGCCTACTTAACCACCTTTATAGCATTTACTTGAACCCTGTAGGCACTCCCATAATGCCAATTTTTTTTTGGCAATTCTTACAAGCTGAGATATATCTTATCTACTTCCTTCCCTTTTACATTTTAAATGGGATCATCATGCTTTTGATGCACAACTCTAATTTGAGTTTTCCTTTGCCTGTTAATACTTTCCTATTTCCTTTCTTGCTTCACATTTTTTTTAATACTAACAATGAATTGTCTTAGTACTAGGTTAGGAGTTGCTACTTGTAGCAATCTATTTATTCCATTACCTCTTAACTGAGTCTATTACTCTTTGTAATAGACATAACATTTTTTTTATATACATAAAAGTATCTCAACATAACCCCTCATTTTATCATGAATATAAATTATACATTTAATCATGTCAATAGAAAGATTAGTAATAACCATTTTCTTTCTTTTCATATATACTTGATATATAAATATGAACAAATTTATTTCTATAGCAAAGAACACCTTTGCCTCAAATATATTTCATGATTTCAATCTTCTCCTTTCCTTCATTCTTTCTATACTTATCTACCAATCCTTGCTATGATATCACTCTTTATGGTACCATATCTTTCCTTTCATCATTCATCATTTTCCTCTTTCCACTCTCATTTTTTATGAGCTTTTCATTATGCATAATTCTTAATATATAATTATCAAATCATCGAGGAAGGATTCTTCGACTACATACTCACCTTGAGAGCAGCTCTTTCTATCACTAATCCTGTCAATCATAAAAGGTGGAGTTAAAACAACATATAACATATATTTCTTAAATATCCACATTTTATCTATATTTTTCAAATCTTACATTTTTTCCTACTTTCCTTTCCAACATCACTTTTCATAGTGAAAAATTACTTTTCCTTTATGAATCATATACCTATCAATATATATATCATAGCAATTTCCTATATTTACAACATAATTATGACAAATCATCATATGTTCATATAACTGTAAAAATCAACATATCATGGGTATATCTTATAATTTCAATCTATCTCTTCCATCATTCTTCCTATACCTATTCATCAATCCTTGCACAATCATATCTTTCTTTTCATATCTATTTACCATTCTTTGTTCTGATATTACTCCTTGTAATATCAAATCTTTTCTTTCTACGCCTATTTACCAATCCTTGCTCTGATACCAACTTCTGTGACGCCCCGACCCGGGTGCCTAGAAGCCTTACTCTGGGATCTTTATTGATTGGTAAACATGACTCTGGATTGTTTTCCTGATCACACGACGGGATTTTTTTGGATCACGTCCAATTTTTTTTTCATTCCTTTTTTTTCATCACATAACAAACACTTGTCATCAATTTTACACATGATACTCATAATATCTCATTACATAACATCATATCATCATATATGAACACATTCTTGACATCAATTTCACATATATTATTCATATTATAATAACTGACTTATCTACATCACAAGTTCTTTCAATCTAAACATTTCATACACACATATTTTGAAAATTCTATATAATCATTGATACCATATACAGACTAGCTTGTTGAAAAGTTTTCTTCATACTCTTTTCCTTTCCTGCGTGGCCTGTGTTGTACCTGTCTATGGTTGAGGAAAACAAAACATGAGTCGAAACTCAATAAGCAAGCATTTTTCATTTTAAATGCATTTCTCACCTTTCAGTAGTGGACGCTTAACAAGCGTTCGACTAGCAATTGGAGGAAACCTTTTCATAAATACCTTTCCTAAACATTTCATAATCCCAATTCATGGCAAACATATGCTTGTAAAACTGGACATATAAATTCTTTTTCCATAGACATATTTATGTTCTAAAATAATTTTCATTGAAGCTCCTTTTCTCATGTCCTAAAATACTTTTCATAAAACCCTTTTTAAGCATATGCAACATGCAATACATCTCTGTCCATCTGGTAGGTGACACTTATCAAGTGATCATCCTTCCTTAGGAGAGAAACCCTTCTAAGTGATAACCCACGAGCCAGGCGACTATCTGTGTCCATCTCCCATTTCAGGAAGGGCACCGCCGGCATTTAGCCTTATTCAAGCGACTCGGCCTATGCAAGGGGGCCCAATTTGCAACCGCATCCGGCTTGCATATCCTCTACAGTAGACCTAGTACATAATCCTTGTGCACACTTTTCCTTCACATTCACATGCTAGCATGATTTTATAAAAACCATAGACCACAGTCTGTGTCCTTTTTCTAAAAACTTGATGCTAGTATGCTTTCATAAAATACTATAGACCTCAGCCTATATTCCTTTCAAATCTTAAAAACTGGGTTTAACCCATGTTAATGAGTTCTATACTCAAAACGTTTTGTAAGGATGACCAACCTTAAAAGATTTATATTTCATAAATCATTTGAAGTATCATAGGACATGCAAGTACATGCTTTCATCTAATATCATATACTTTTGTCCACTTGTCTTATTATTCATTTGTATATGGGATAGTCTTGTATACTCCTTTGAACATTACTCAAATCATTTTTTGAAATTAATTTATCGTGTTGGCCTTCCTTAAATCCTTCTCGAAATAATAGATTTTGGAAACTCCAAAATAATCCAATATTTAGAGATCCTTTGAAACATATCATTAAAATACTTCAAAACCTTGTAATAAAACTTATTCTAAAACGTTTATTTCAAATATCATTTTAAAATCTCATTTTCCTTTCAACACAACTTTTTCAACATTGTATTTCAATATTTTCAACATTAAAAGGATTTGCTTCTAATGAAGCAATTTCCAAAACAATTTAAGATTACAGAGTAAGGTCGTATAAAATTGTATTCTCAAAAGGTTTGCTTGCTTACCTGCGAGTCAACTTGTACCTTCCACTTTTCCTTTTTCTTTTCCTATACAAATGAAAAGGACTATTTATAACATTCCATGCTTGCACAACGAACTCATTTTTCTAACTTATATATGTTTTATCTCATACAACTATCTCTTATTCACATTTACACACTTGGCTACTACTAACCATTTTTCTGTCATCTATAAATCAATAATTAAACATGATTAGAACAGAATTTAAAATTTGTTTTTAAACATTTATACATATACTCATTATTTCATGGCTATTTAGACCATGAAAATTCAAACATTACAGCCTAGCTATTTTTGACGTCACCTGATTGGGAGTCATATTTTATCAAACCAATAGATTATTTTAATACTAAATTAAACATTATATATACATGGATTAATATTCAGTAAATTAAAGAAACAACCCATGCCTGTTTAAATTTTCAGAAATTTTCAACCTTTCTTTCATCATCCATAAATCATATACAGATTTAAAAATCTATTTTGAACCTGTTTTCATGCCTATCATTTTTATCATTTCTATTTACTAATTCAACATAGATAAAACAGAAATCAAAATCTATTTTAAGCGTCACTTATACTCAATATTTTCAAGCCATATATTAAACATGATTTTAACAGAAATTAAAATCTGTTAATTCAACATGAAATCAAATAGGGTATATTTTTAGCAAAATAGTCATCATATTAACATTCAGCAACCAAAATGTGATTTCTCGTTGAATATCCAGCAACAATTCCATATCGTCCGGCATCTGCTTTCCCCCTTTTTTTATATTGTTGCTGCCTTGAACGCTCACCCTTCTAATTAAATTTCAGCAACGTCCCTATTAACTTAACCATAACCTTATCTGGACGCAATTTGATGGGGAAAATTTTCAATTTAATTACATAAATGGATCATTCGAAAGGTATGAGAAATTAATAATTATAACCTATTGTGCTGAATTAATTAAACAGCAAAATCATGCTGAAATATTAAATCATATATTTAGAAAACATTTATCATATAAATTAAAGTTCAGCATGATACTTTCTAAATTTATGAACTCCAAAATCAATTAATCATTTTATCTAATTTAAACATTACATACTCAGAAAATTAACTTATTAAAATTATTGCCCGGTTAAAACTGAATTTCTGGATATCATTTTAAAATGAAAAAGAAATCACATTTTCAGACATCAAACTAAGTCTGAAATTTTATTTTCAGACGTCAGTTTATTCATTCATATCATTCATCATTCATTTGCATTCATCCTTTTTCATTTTATTATTATTATTTTATATATGTTGCTGTCCTTTTGAATATCTATATATTTTCATAAAAAAATATTTAAAATATTTAGACAGGGAACGAGCCGCATTTTCAGACATTAGGAAAATTATTTTAACATGAAGAAATTAAAGGAACGGAAGTAAAAAGGACACAAATTAATAGAACCTGTTAAATGCTTTGGACGTCTTTGCTAAAAAAAAAATTTGCTGCTGCTGTCCGTTCTCGCTTTTTGAATGAGTAGCCTATTTACGTCCATTAAGAGCTCCATTTATATGTCTCTTTAATCGGTTTACCATAGTTTAAATTTGACCTAACTCAAGGTCACCGTTTATCATATTACAGGTGTTTAATTTTCAGCATTCCAGCATATATGCAGCTGTCCATGCACCGTCCACGGCTTCTTTTCATTTTCGTTTTTTTTTTATCTGCATTAATAAATTAATTCATAACTGCCTACATACACACTTATATATTATGAAAACTTTTCTTATTAATATATATACAATTGCTCACAAAATGCACCTTTTAGAATTTTAAAAAAATTCTATTTTATTTTAATTAACTAATTCATATTTGGATAAAATCTCTTTTTAAAATTTTAGAAACATGTTTTCCAAATTTTCATTTCTTCATTAAATTGTGCATATTAAAATAGGCTTACCCATAAAATGTCACCTCAATTGGAGCGAAGTACACATTTTAATTTAATTAAAATTGTATTTTGGTATAAAATTTCATTTTAAAAACTTGTAAACATGTTTTTCAAAATTTAATCCATTCATTATGTAGGGTATATTAAAATAGGCTTGCTTCTAAAATTTCATCTCAAATGGCCTTATATACATTAAGATATTAATTAACTAAATAATTATGTAAAAAAAAGATCAACATAAATGCATGGATGTGACTCTGGACGTAAGTTTATGCCTTTGGCATGCTTTCTGATGCACTCAAGTTAGGTAATTTAGTCAATTATTTTTCATAATCTGATCCGTCTAGATTAGAAAACACATAATTTAGTATCTTCTATTAAATTCTCCTATCCATCCGAGTTATACATGCTTAGATCTAATGAAAATAGTATGGATGAATATAAGCCCTTAGTTAGGACCTTAATTTGCCAAAAATTTTCCATTTATTTTTATTTTTTCATAAGGTCCGTAAATTTAAACAGTTTCAATTTGTATGATTCAGAATTTTGAAATTCCTTACCAAAAAATTTGTAAAAATTCATTTTCATATTTAATATTTATGAAATCATAAATTACCCTTCATTTTTTTTATAAATCTCAAATGTAACCTTTGTAAATTCCAATTAAGTCCCTTTTCATCTCTACTACCATTTTGTCCTTTTGTGGAAAGCTTCCTTTTTCGTATTTTGTGATTAAGTTAATCCAGAGTGATTAACTTATCACTTTATCTTAACCACATGGTTACTATTCACGTTCCACTATTCATATTTACTATTCATTTGAAATTATATTTCATAATTAATTATATGATCCTTCAATTCCATATATTACGGAAATCATATATTTATTTCATATAAAAGTCAATATATTACCTAGGGTTCATGACCTTAGGGTTTCATACATGATCATAAAATTTGAGGTTCCACATTAACCTTGTGCCAAAATTTGTATCACTAATACTAGAGTTGTAAATAGAAGATCACTAGTAAGAATGAGGGAAAATTGGTTGTTAAGTCCAGATCTAAGACTCTTAAGCACCGATAAGCTCCCAAAAATTGATCTTCTTGTGATTGTTCTCTTCAAGACACAAAGAGTTGATCTTTAATCCAAGTCTTGGACCAATAAGTATCTACCGAAAAGAGTAATGATCTGCCTCCCATTCAGCTCTAAGTTTAACATCATCAATTCAAAGTTTTAAAGATTAATCATCTAATACTTGCTCTATCAAACTTCCTTCAAAGTCGGTTATACATTGGAAGTTCAGATCTCTTCTTAGCCTCTTCAAATTGATCAGTTAACCTCTTCTCTTGAATTTGATAGAGGCTATAGAAGAGTTGTTCTTTAGGGTCTTGAGTTGTAGGCTTTAAGGAGTTATTTTCCAAGAATAGGTATTCATTGCTCTTGGAATTTGGGAAGACATATTAGAGGTGTGGAAATGTTATAACTGTGAACTTGCTCAACTGCAGCCGTCTCTATTTCTTCATTGACTTCATTTTCACTTTCCTTGCTTTCCACTGGTTTTGCTATTTGATCATGCACATTTTTAAGCACAGGCTACTCCATCACATCGATTGATATGTCTTCTTTAATGCTTGTAACGACTTCATTACCCTGCTTCTTAGCATATTCCTCTCAATTTTTTTCAATATTACTAAAAGACACCTCTTGATGCCTATTTTTGATTGTGGTAGCCAATTGCTCTACCTATTTCTGCATGTTTTCATTAAACCCCACCTTGCTCTGCACAAATTGCATAAAACAGTCATACAAAGATGGCTTGTTTTCAAGTGGCAATGCTTCCCATGTCGGATGTGGTTGAAAATCCACAAGCATCATATGCTCTGCTTTTTGTGGGTATCCATGATTGTCCATTGCAACAGTTGGATATATTGAATAACTCAAATGTTTTGAGTAATAGATGGAGCATCTGACGCACAATTGAAACTATTCATATAACGAACTGATGCTGAGTAATATGAGCATCAATCTAGAAAATGTTCCTTGTCTTTAAACAAATCATAGCTAATTGAATGAAAATTAACCATCCTTTGTAATTGATTATCAAAAGCTACAACTTGAGCAAGACGTGCCCATGTAGCATCAAACTCATGAATACCTGACGTGCTCGATGTGAAAAATTTTGCATTTGACCATTTAAAAACATTTGAAGCCATAGAGTTATGCATTGTCCAGTTGTGTATATATTTAATTAGATGCTCATTTTAACGCAAGTATACATATCGTACAAGTAATAAAATGTGTGTTGAATGTCGTTCCCATGAGGAATAGGTTAAACAAATGAGTATCTCGAAATTCAATTGCTCTTGATAGGTGGAAAGCTTAGATGATTGATTGAATAGAAATTAAATGAGTCGAGAGTTAATGGTAGTGTAGAAATGAGTTGGGATTGTCAAGATTAATTAAGGTGGATGGGACATTGGGAATTCTTGACCCTAAAATATATCAATTTGGTTTTGTTTCAATTGGTTGTGTAGAGATTTACTAACCTAGGTTCGCATGTATTTATATACGCCTTCCAATGTGTATAAACCTAATCTCACTATACCATATTCTATATTCCCATGCAAACAATATGGTAGGATTGATTATCTCTTAGCTACTGAAGATTAAATAATATTAATAGGTATATTCCTATCCGTATTAACATTCAACCGTACTAGAGTTAAAAACCTATACAATATATGGGAATCTTATCTAAATTCATCTTTTCCAAGAGTGAATATAGATATTAGATCATCTTACAAGGTAGCTAGGCTTGTAAAAAACATTAAACACCACATATATGATAATCCACACAACACAAGTCCATAAGAACAAAAGCAACATATTTTAAGAGTCACATCATCTCAATCTCCCATCACTTGGAGTTTAACTCAAAGACATTAGTTCAAATCCCATCATCACTTACAATTTAGCTCAAAGACATAAGTTCAAATCCCATCAAAACCATATGTACAAGCATCCTAACATAGGAGAACAAGAAAAATATATAAAGGAAGAGAAAGAGGAAATGAAACTTGCTGGTTTCCACCAAACAAATACAATCTCCACTTCGAGATCTCCTTTGGTTTGAGAATCCATTCTTTTCTCCTCCATGGCTGCCTCTCATGAACTCTGGCTCCTGCTCATCTCAAACCCTAAGTGTTATATTTATATCCCCCTCAGAGCTAGCACGAGACATGTGCGAAAAGTCGCAAGTGTGGAAGTGGCGTCGGAGCACCAACTATTTGGATGCTTCCACCTCCTTGAGTTCTCCTGTAGCTTCTGGTATGTTGGTTGTTGGTGCCGGGACTTCAGAACTTTGACACTTAAGCTCCAGTTCACTTGTTGGACTATGTTGAAATTTAAATTTCTTTAGCTTCCACTTGCTTCCATCCTTCCTTGGGCTTTTGATCTCCACTTTTCTCATTTCTGCAAGAAGATTAAAATAATTAATGTTTTATGAATGAATGCAATTAAAGTGCCTTAAATGATGCAAATTACGCTAAAAAAATGCAAATTGTAAAAACTAGAGAAAAGAATGCAACTAATGCAAACTTATGCAATTTTCATGCAAATCTATGAATTGTTTCCCGACTAGCATTCAAAATGAGTGCAAAATAGGCACTAATAAATTTACTTTCGTAGAGTTATCACTCATCCAAATTTAAACGTTGCTAGTCTAGAGCAGCGCATAGAGACTATACAAATGCCGCATGACTAACATGAAATGATCAAGCCTGACATAATTATTAGTAATGCAGCCTCATCTCTCTACTACGCAATGCCAAAGATAATTATAAGTGAAATGATTCATGTAAAACTTGCTAATATCGTGCCAAGGTATGTGTTATCACTTTAACCTGCCAAGTACATGCAATTGCAGCCAAAGAAGTCAAGATTTGTAGATCAATCATGCCAACACTTCTCTTGATCAAAAGGGCTTCATAGGACAGGTGTAAAAGCATATGAACAATCTTAATTGATCACTATCTCAAGAAAGCATAACATAAATTCATCTACCCTATTACCCTAAAGTCAAACGAAATTAAAAATATTTTTTCTCAAACTTATTGCTTTTACTGTCCTCACCATATTTTAGGGTATCTAGAGAGTTTCTTTTTTTTAAGATCCCCTCACCATATTTTAGGGTATTTGAGAAGATTTTCTTTAAAAAGTGCTATTACTGTGACTTTTCCTTGCCTTTTTTACGCAAACCTTGACATTTGTAGATGTTCGGTTCCGGTTACTCAACTTAGGCTAGTCACCCCCTTTTCCATTTATCCAAAAATTCATAGCAGGAGTAATATATATAATAATTGATATACTATCTGCATATATATAACTCGACCCTAAGTCTCACGTATGAAATGATTAACACTATGAGTCATAAAGACAATAAATTCAAGGGTTAAAATTCAAAAAATATCTATATATGGGTTCAATAGGGAAAAAATATGTGCAGAAAACCTCACATTCACGCACAATTAGGACCAAGCATGAATTTTACACAAAAAATTTGCCTTTATCACTTCATTTGAATATGTTTGCATGAATCAAAGTTACAAATTCGACTACTTGACTACTTCAAACATTCACATGCTATTTGTAATTCCAAAAAATTCCATTACATTCAAGCTCATTTAATAAATATCCATGGCAAGAAATTTTCATGACTTCTTTTTTACTTAATTGTTTTCTTTTTCACTGCAAGAATTCATCAAGATGGGCTACTAGTAATGATTAATATAGGCTAGATTTAAAATGCGCTTAAACATGCCACTACTAATGCAAATGCTTCAAGGCCTTCTCCAAACTTGAGGGATGGATTGTCCTCAATGCATGAAAAAGAAATGTAACACAAAAGGAAAAAGGAACAAGGAACTTCCCTAATCGTCGAGTTGTTTAGTGGGGTCCTCTTCTTCTTTTCACCTCCACTGGCCTTGCCTTGCTCTAGTTGTGCAGGCTCTCCAAGGAATGTGTGGAATTCGTGTGGTATGGTGGGAAATTGAGGCATGACACTAATGTCCAATTCACGATCATTGGCAATTCTCCTCAGATAAGCTTTTATGCTTAGTTAGACTGATAATAGTAGTGTTCTTGTGCTGCTATCAAAGTCTCCAATTTGCTGAGCTTGACATTGTGTCCAGCGGGAGGTGGCGAGATGAGGAGGGAGCTAGTTGAGATGATGGTGCCTTGTCTTATGGTGGAGGATACCGATGATGTTTGCCAAGGAAATTGTCATAGAGAATTGCTTAGCAACTCAAAATCTCTTCAGTTGAGTCCCATCTAACATTGTCTTTCCTGCATAAGCCCGTGATGAGGGACAGAAACTAGGAACTCCCTCGAGTAGCCCGTGCATTAGTACATATCTAGTTGAATAAGAATTGTCCCACATTTATGGACTTGCCCATAAAAATGGCATAGAGGAGAATGGCTCAATCAAGGGTAACTATACTGACATAAGTAGATGGCATCAGATGAGCTGAAAGGAAATAAAATAGCAATTTGCTTGCAAGAGTAAGCTCATTTCTCTTAAACAAGAGCACCAGATTGTTTGTGCTCTTTCATGCCAGAGGGTGTCCCAAAATGGATAGGTAAGTTGAGCTAAATTGTGGTCTATAATGTCCACAAGCTGCTCATATTCATCAGGGTATTCAATAGGAGACAAACAATAGAAGGCATTGATGGCCCATGCATCAAGGGAGATAACCTTGCCAGGCACTTTAACTTGACCCTAATTGTGCTCAACAACATTGGCATAGAATTCCTTCACCACCAAGATGACAGCGGGTTGGGGTTGTGCAATAAAATTTTTCCACCCCTGTTGATATATGGAATTGATCAATGAATCACTCAAGGTAGTTATATTCACACCACGCTCCGATACAAGGGACCTTTTAGACAATGCAGTGGTGTATCTTCGATATGCTTGGGCGGATACAAACTTGTTAGTATCATAGTCCATAGGCTCAATAGTTTTTTGTCTTTTGGATGATGAGGAAGCCATGATAACAAGAAACTTGTAAAATACCCAACCAGGATAAACAATTGCTAATGGAACTCGATAGCTCTTGTAAGTGAAGATGAACTTAAATATCCCTTTCTCTAATATGAGATCAATAGTCACTAAAACAATCATACCATTAAGCAGTAACACTTCGTGCCAAGTATAATTCATACTAGTCCAAGTACAAATGAGATTTTTCCAAATTTTCACAAATCAAACAGCCCCTTGTTAAGCAATCAATGTGAATCAGCAATACTACATTCGCACACAAATCACATATATATATATATATATATATATATATTCAATCCTTGCTAACAACTCCATCTTTTGTCCTCCACAATATCTTAACCAATTTAGCTTCAAGCACATAATGTCAAATACAATGAGAAATAAGTCACCTTGTGTCAAGTTAACATCAAGCAAGCTTATGCCTCGATTACAACTTCTCGTTACTCATCTTAGAACAAGCAAGATATTCCAACCAATCCACACCAAAGCAATAGCAAGTAATCCAAACCAATAGATATATGCATAGAAGAACTCCAAATTAAGGCAAAAGATTGCCACCCAAGCTAGGTTCGAAAATGTCCACAGTAAATCAAAGTTGTGGTGCCTTGTGCGTGGTGCTTTTGCGTAGAGAAATCAGTGTTGCGCCACCGTTGTTTGTCGGAATTGGGAAGAGTTATCAGATGGGAAAACAAGAAAGGAAGAAGAAAGAAGGGGGAAAATGGGAGGACTGAGAGGAAAAGAGATGGAAATGGAAGAGAAGTAAGGCGGGGGGAAGGAAAGAAACTTAGAAAAGAGAGAATATGGAGATTTAGGGGTTGAGAAAAAAATACAAGAAGATGGGATGGAGGAAAAGAGAGATAGAATGAAGAAGAAGAAGATGGTGAAGAGATTGGTGGGTGGAATAGGGGGATTTCATGGAGATTGATGGGGAAGGGAGTTAGGGTTTTAGGGTTTTTAGGGGGGTTCAAAGAAAAGGAGGTGCTAGTTTGAAGAGAAATGAGAGGAGGGAGGAATGGTTTAGGGTTTTACGATGTCCAGCTCGAACAGGCCGATCGCGAGCTGCGACGCTAGGATGATGGCGCTAGAGCACGAACTCTCTGATCGCCAAATGCTTGCTCTCCTTTCGTAATGGATTTTTTACATCGAAGCCTCAGCTATCTACTTTGATTTGCTTCAATCTTCCTAGACAAGCATGTCATTGCTCCATCTCTTCATGTGATACTAGGAGAAGGATCTAAATTCCACCTAGAGCATGCTAACACTAAATTCCCATGCCTTGCATTAGCTTGAAAATGCCATACACAAACCCTCAAATTAACACATGAATAAGAATCTCAATTCCCTTTTCTGCCTTCTAGGATTTAATTCCCCCAACTTTAGCCCTGGTGCACAATGTGTTCCATATTTCCATGCTCAGGAAATATATACCTAACCCCACCCATATCTCGATAGCGGAGAACTTACCAAATCAAGATCATTTGAGTTATGAAGAAAGACGAATCAAAATCTTAGATTATAAGATGTAAAAGCTTCAGAATCAAGAAATTGAATATGTTAAGGTTCAATGGAATCGATATTCCGAAAATAAAGCCACTTGGGAACTACAGGAAGAAGTTGAAAATAAATACCCCCAGTTGTTTGAAAAGTAAATGGTTTCAGGACAAAACCTTTTATAAGAGGGAGAAGATTGTGACACCTAGGACATTTGGAGATCCATAAATGTAAGTTAGGAATTTGATAATTATTATTGTATGTTTTGAAATGAGATTAGGGAAAATGACTAAGTAAGGTGATTAAGTTAATCATCCTTGTTCAATGTGGATTAATTTGAACAAAAAGACAAAATAAGGTGTAGGAAATGATGACTTGGAATGATTATTTAATTTCATTAATTATGTTAAATTGTTGATAATTATGGGGTAAATTAGGTTATTGCTTGAAAAATTCATTACTTGAAGTATATAAGGCGGATTGATGTGTAACTTGGAAGCTAGGCACATGTTGACGTGCTCTACTTAATGAATTGTGTGGATTATGATAATCATGATAAAATTAAGGTGATAATGATTTAATTTCATCAAATTTCATGAGACATTTCATGATAAAAACCATTAACTTTTTACCTTTTAAAAGCGATTTATAATTAATGCAAAAGTCAATACATTTAATGTTAAGTTTGAGGTGTCTTATGAAGGGAATTTTTGGGCAAATTTCTAATTTCAAAAAAATTTAGAAAAAGAAAAGAAAAGAAAAGAGGGACTAGGGGGAGGAGAAGAAGAAAAAAAGAGAAAAGAAGGGGAGAAGAAGAGGAGAACACAACTAGTGAAAGGAGGAAGCAACCGTAACCTCACAAGTAGGTACCTTAACCATAGTTTGATTTTGATAAATTGAAAGGGTTTCTTACTCAACTAATGATTCATAAATTTAACTCATTTATGAATATTAATTGATAGTTGATATATGTTCGCAATCTCACCGCAAGTGCACGGGTCGTAGATTGTAGTATATAAAATATCGATCCACAGGGAATTCGAGACTAAAAATTCTGCTTTTAAACACTTTCTCGTCGGATTTAATGGATTAGAAAAGTTGAAAGAGAATGTAGTAAATTAAATGGAAAAGACATAGGAAATTGGGAAGAGAAAATAAAATAAAAATTAGAATGATTTGAGAAAATGAGAGTGTGAGTTCTAGGGTCTAGGATTTCACATGCGTCTTTTGTAACGGGTAGTGGTATAATTATTTACTTTGGATATTATTTGTTAAAGGAGAACAAAGCCTAATTTATCCTTGCACATTCTCTCGAAACCTACAAGGTGTATCCTAATTTTTTTAACCACCTATTCTCATGGGATTAAGTTAATTAGAATCCATTAAGTTTTGTGGCTTGTTTATGGAATTCCTCAAGGTCATCATGCCTATTCTCATGGTCTTAGATTTCCAGGTTTAATATCTTGATTATCGTATATTAGATTTCCACCTCTCGGTTTCATCACCTAATAAATGAGAATCATTGCCAAAGTGCAGGCCTTCACACCAAGCAAGCATTAAATCACAAGATATTAAATTAACAATAATATTCATCATAAATAAATTAACATCCACACCATGCTACATTGTACGCATGCTACATCCTAAACTCTAGATTAAGAGTTTAGCCTAGCATGTTCAAGTCCAACAAAGAATTAACATAACATCCCATCTTAAACAAGACAATAAAAACAAAAAAAAAAAGAAAAGTTTATTGGTTTGGAGCTCCGATGATGTGTCGGTCGCCCCACGCAACTCGCCGGTTCTCCTCTCACCTGTGCTCTCCACCTCTCTCTCTCTCTCTCTCTCTCTCTCTCTTTCTCTCTCTGAAAAACGGCCTTCTCCCCTTGCCTTCGGAACCCTAATAGGGTATTTATACACCCCTTGAAACAAGCCATCCGTTCGCAATCGTACGTAGTTCTGCGTATTGGCGCCGGGGCGCCACCGTTCATCGCCTAGGCGCCGACTTGCTGGAAACCTGCTGATTGAGTGTGTTTATAACTTGCTTGAAGGTGGGGAAATGGTGCCGGGGCACCCCTGTCTGGCGCCTAGGCGTCAACTCTCTGAATGATTTGGGGCATGAAAGAAAAATCCTCCTAGAACACCTGTATGACCTTCTATGGCGCCTAGGCGCCAACTCCCTGGAAGCAATTCTACCTTGTGATCCCCAAAACCCTTTCGGACTTTTCGGCATGTTGGAGTGGCACCTAGGCGCCAACTCTCTGGAAGCAGACTGAAATGTGGTGTTGGAGATTCTGGCATGGGCCTGTAGGGTGGCGCCTAGGCGCCGACACCCTTGCTTGCTTTGGTTTCTCTTTTCTTCCATCCATTGACCTCTTAAGTGTTCCCTGTTTCTTCTTGTCTGAATTCCCTTAGATAAAATAATGGAATGAAATTTCAAACCAAAAGATTATAAAAGTTATTAAATATCTTAAAATTCATGTTCAACACCCAATTAATGCAAAAATCATATTTTAAACCAAATTTCATATTGAACTCAAATAATTCCCCATGAAATTGGTATAAAATGCCCACATAATATATTGTTAATTTCCAATTATCAAATACCCCCACACTTAAACTTTTGCTTGACCTCAAGCAAATATAAAGGAATTCAAGAACACATTGCAAAGTTTCAAAACTTTGAGTGAAACGCGAAAATAAATGCTTAGCCACCCATTTGTTGGAAACATGTGGAAAATAAGCCAAGTCTATGTTTTGATGATTAACAAATCAATTTGAGTAAGTTTTGATTACTAACATGTTTGTGAAAATGATTAAAGGTTATACAAATGAAGAGAATGAAGCATGACAAGTCAAGTCGAATTCCAAGTCGACTCAAGCATCGACTTAAGCCAAGTCGATCCCCAAGTTGACTCCAGCAGCGACTTCAAAATGTCATTTCCTTCTAGAGTTGAAATTGAAAATGAGAGTTGCCGAAGTCGCATCCCAAGTCGACTTCGCTTGCGACTTGGGTGAAGTCGCAGACCAAGTCGACTCCAGCATCGACTTCGAAATGTCATTATCTTTCAGAGTTGAAATCGAGAACGAGAGCTGCTGAAGTCGCATCCCAAGTCGACTCCGCATGCGACTTGGGTGAAGTTGTAGACCAAGTCGACTCTAGCTTCGACTTCAGTGAGGAAATTTCCGAACGAGTTAACTCAATGACAGATTTGAGTGGAGATGAAGATCAAGACGACTCAAACACTCAACATGGACAAAATAAGGATCAAATGAAGATCAAATGAAGATCAAAGCAAGCAGGGCTGCATGAATCCATCATGTTGGATCATGAACACATACTCGGACATCTTCCATGCATTCCAAGACTCAAATACTCAAGAACTCAAGAAAAGGAATCCAAGGTTTTCAAGATAAATAATCATACAGTGTTCCAAAGAGATATAAATCAAGGGAATAACATCAATATGAAGAAAATCAAGTGATCAAAGTCATCTCTGAAGATTTCAAGTTCAACTAGCAAGCTGAAGAAGTGAAGTCGCACCCGAAGTCGACTTCACCTGCGACTTGGGTCAAGTCGAGGACCAAGTCGACCCAGACTGGAACTTGAAGAAGTTGCGGAAATCCGAAGTCGCACCCGAAGTTGACTCCATCTACGACTTGGGTGAAGTCGCACCCGAAGTCGACTCCACCTGCGACTTGGGTCGTAACGGTCGGAAATTTTTCGAACGTTGGCGCATTAAATGCGCGCCACCTACTTCCAAACGTTCAGATTCCTTCGTAAATTATATAAGGCATTCAATATGAACGAGGAGGGTAGCTGAGAATTCATTGAATGAGCATAACTCTCATCTCTAAGAGCTTTAAGTGATCAAGCCAACATTTAGAAGAAGAACCGTGCTTTCAAACTATCAAGAGGTGCTTGCTGAATCATTAAGCCTACACTACAAGTTCTTCTCTGCTCCAAATCTGCCTCTACACACCAGTAACGTGTAGAAACTTTCTTTTGTTATTTCTTGTTGTATTGAACTTGATTTAATTTGGGTAACTAAGATCAAGTGTAAGCAAAGTAGTGTGTGATTAGAGTGAAACTTATCACCTACTTATGTTGTAAATTGTTGATGCCCCCTAGAGCTGGAATCTAGAAGAGAGCAGTGACTCTAGTTGTATTTGTGAAATACATAGTGGAACCCAAGTCACAAGAGGTGTGAGCTTGGAAGAGTGGAGTAAGGAAGGTTGCCCGAACCACTATAAAATCTTGTTTGTTGATATTTATTTTTGCTCTCTGCACTATATTGCTTTCCATTTGTTTCTTCATAAAAGGGGACTAGATTAATCCGGGGTAAAGTTTCTGTTTAAGTTGAAAAATTTTAAATACTAAAATTCACCCCTCCCCTCTTAGGTAATTGCCATTAACTCGGGACTAACAAGTGGTATCAAAGCAGGTCTTTGAGTTTTACCAAAGAGATCTTTTGATATGGCATCCCAATCTACTTCCGTTCTCGCTTTTGCCGAAGGCGAATCTTTTATTAGGCCACCATTGTTTGATGGGAACAATTTCGGCTATTGAAAGCTACGTATGAAACAACTCATCATGACTATAGATATGGACTCCTGGATTGCTATCAAAGATGGTGTGACTTTGCCAATCGATGAAAGAGCTTCCAAATGGACCGATGAGGAAGTAAGAACTGTTAAGAGCAACGTTAAAGCTATGAACTCACTGTTTTGTGCTCTTACCGCTTTCGAATATGATAGAGTATCCTCTTATTTAACTGCCAAAGAGATATGGGATACACTAACATCCATCTATGAAGGAACTTCTCAAGTCTAAGGGAGAAGGAGAAATATATTAATTAGAGAATTAGAAAGATTTAAAATGTTAGAAACAGAAAATATTTCAGAAATGTTTGCTAGATTCTCTAAAATTACTAATGCTTTGAAACGTCTTGGAAAAGCAATTTCTGAATCGGAGCAGCTCATGAAGATTCTAAGGGTGCTACCCGAATCATAGACTCCAAAAATTACTGCAATAGAAGAAGCCAAGGACCTAAACACATTGAAGCTAGAAGATCTTATTAGCTCATTGATGTCACATGAGCTAATCAAGAAAAGAAATGAAGATCACCACAAAGGCAAAAGAGCCATTGTATTGAAAGCGGCACATAACTCGGATGAGTCCAGCTCCTTATCTCACAACGATGATGAAGACATTGTACTACTTACTCGTAAATTTCGAAAGTTTATGAGAAAATAAAAGAACTTCAAAGACTTCAAAGAGAGACCACGAAAAGAGAAGAAGAAGGAGGCCACAAAATGTTATAGATGCGGCGGTATGGGACATATGCAAGGTCAATGTCCTATACCAGAAGAAAGACCAAAGGATCATATGAAAGCTGAAAATTTCAAAGGCCCAAGGGAAGAGGAATGTACGTGAATGAAAAAATTTCATCAACAAGTAGCTCCTCAACCGATGATTTTGATGCAGCAAATTGCACAGAATATGTTGCATGGCACGGATTGAGCAAGAAGAAAATTTGAACTCAACGAAAGTTTTAGAAGAGCAAACCACCTCAACAAAATGCACAAGTAATGAAAAGGTAACTTCTAAATGTTGTCATTCTCAATCTACTTATTCTTCTATTCAAGAATGTCTCAAATGTGCTGAATTAGAGGAATTACAACATGCATATGATTCATTATATGAGGAAATTAAAAATTAGTAAACAAGTTATCATTAAAGAGACAACAATGCAATTCTATTATTACTATAAATGGAAAACTAGCAGGAAAACAACAAAACTGAAAGAATAAAATGAACTACTTTTGAAAGAAGTGAAAAAATTGAAAAAGGAGAATGAATCATTAGCTAAATTCTCTAATCCAGGAGAAAATGTGAAAATATTTCTAAACATGACCTCTCAAACCAATAGAAAAGGTCTTGGATACTCCACATTTGAGCAAAGAGAAAGCGGCAAATCGAATGTGCAAATACTTGGGAAAAATCAAACCAAAACTGCACCTATTTACATACCTAAAGGGAAACGAGTTGTTTGGACCAAAAGGCCAACTTTTGAACCACTACATACTTGGAGGCCTACTCCTAGATTACCAATGACTTGCAATTTTTGCAACAAGATGGGTCACAAAATTCATAGATGCAACTTTAAAAAACTATATGACTATGGTGCAAAATTAGTTTGGGTTCCAAGAAACACAAAATTTGGGCTTTCAAAGATAGAACAACAAAGATTAAATCAGTTTACTAACCCGAATGGACCCATAAAATGGGTGCCAAAGAGATAAGATTTATTTGTTCATTTTTCAAATACGTTTCAAGGCAAAGGCAAGCAATGTTTGGTTCGTGGATAGTGGTTGCTCAAGGCATATGACCGGTGAAAAAAGTTTATTTCATAAACTCAAGCCTTGCAACAATGGAACTGTTGCTTTTGGAAATAATGAGAAAGGTAAAATCAAAGGTAAAGGAAACATTTATAGTATTTGAAATGCATGTATGGAAGATGTATTATTTGTTGAAGGACTCAAGCATAATTTAATGAGTATTAGCCAATTATGTTACAAAGGATACAAGGTTGTGTTTGAATCATCTATATGCAATGTGTTTGATGGAGAACATATCATGTTTAGTGGAAAAAGACATGGAAATGTATATTTGGTTTCACTTGATGAACTAGATGGTCAATGTCTAATGGCCATTGACAATGATCCATGGTTTAGCATAAGAGTCTTGGGCATATAAACATGACAAATATTAAGACCCTATGGAAAAAGTGTTTGGTAGAAGGATTGCCAAAATTGAAATATGACAAAGATAAAATTTGCAAGGCATGTCAATTGTCAAAACAACCTAATGTCTTTCTCTACCAAAAAGGAGATTTTCACAACTAGGCCACTTGAATTGCTACGCATGGATCTATATGGACCATCTGACATTTTAACCATTGGTGGAAAGAAGTATGTGTTTGTAATAGTCGATGATTTTTCATGATTCACATGGGTAATTCTCTTAGCTAGCAAAGATGAAGCCTTCTTTATGTTTGCAACTTTTGTAAACTTGGTGCAAAATGAAAAATAAATTACTATTATGACCATTAGAAGTGATCATGGTGGTGAGTTTGAAAATAAATGATTCATAGAATTATGTAATGAAAAAGGAATTCACCACACATTTTCGGCACCAAGAACTCCACAAAAAAATGGAGTGGTTGAAAGGAAAAATAGAACCATACAAGAGATGGCTAGAACATTGCTAAATGAGAGTAAATTATCCAAGAAATTTTGGGGTGAAGCTGTAAGTACAGCTTGTTATGTGTTGAACCGAGTTACCATTAGACCAATCTTGAAAAAGACCTCATATGAGCTATGGAAAGGTAGAAAACTAAATATTTCATATTTTCATGCTTTTGGTTGCACATGTTATGTTCTGAATAATGGAAAAACTAACTTGGGAAAACTAGATGCTAAAAGTGATGAGGCAATATTCCTTGGTTACTCATCAAATAGCAAAGCATATAGAGTCTTTAATAAAAGGAACCAAGTTGTAGAAGAGTTAATACATGTTGTTTTTGATGAATTTAATCCATGCTCCAAAAGAAAAGATGATTTAAGTGATGCAGATGATATTACAAGTAACCTTGAAAAATTGCATGTGGAGAAGCAAGAATAATCCATGGAGGAAAGGGTAAGTGAAGGTAATAACTCCTATAAACCTCCAATTGATTTAAAATTCAAAAATGACCATCCAATTGAGCAAGTTATAGGGAATATTTATGAAAGTGTAAAAACTAGAAGGTCAAAACAAAATATTTGTGGACAATACACATTTGTATCCAAAATTGAACCATCCACTATTGACCAAGCTCTTGATGATGAAAACTGGATCATAGCAATGCAAGAAGAGCTAAATCAATTTGAAAGAAACCAAGTTTGGCATCTTGTTCCAAGACCAAAAGACTGTATTGTCATTGGCACAAAATGGGTCTTTAGGAACAAATTAGATGAAAGTAGACTTGTGGTGAGAAACAAAGCTAGACTTGTGGCAAAAGGATACTCACAAGAAGAAGGAATAGACTTTGAAAAATCCTACGCTCCGGTTGCTAGATTAGAAGCTATTCGCATCTTACTAGCTTTTGCATCTCACATGAACTTCAAGTTGTTTCAAATGGATGTTAAAAGTGCATTTTTGAATGACTATATAAATGAAGAGGTGTATGTTGAACAACCATCTGGATTTGAGGAGAAAGATCAATCTAAATTTGTATACAAATTAACCAAAGCTTTATATGGATTAAAACAATCTCCAAGGGCTTGGTATGAGAGATTAAGCAAAATTTTTATTGATCATGACTTTCAAAAGGGAAAGGTAGACACCACTTTGTTTATCAAGTATAAAGAAAAAGATATCTTGATTATTCAAATTTATGTTGATGATATTATTTTTGGTGCTACTAATGAGATTCTTTGTCAAGAATTTTCTGAGCTTATGCAGAAAGAATTTGAAATGAGTATGATGGGAGAGCTAAACTTCTTCCTTGGACTACAAATCAAGCAACTAAGTGAAAGGATCTTCAGAAACCAGTCCAAGTATATCAAAGAAATGTTAAAGAAGTTTGGCATGAAAAATAGCAAAGGGGCAAACACGCCTATGAGCTCAACAATTAAAATTAACAAAGATGAGAAAGGCAAACCAGTTGATTTAAAGTTATATAGAAGCATGATAGGCTCTTTATTATATTTAACTGCTTCCAGACCCGATATATTATTTAGTATTTGCATGTGCTCTAGATTTCAATCATGTCCAAAAGAATCACACTTGGTAGCTGTAAAAAGAATTTTCAGATATTTAGTAGACACTACCAACATAGGACTTTGGTATCCAAAGGGCTCTGATTTTGATCTAATCAGCTACTTGGATGCGGATTTTTCCGGTTACAAGGTAGATAGAAAAAGCACTAGTGGAACATGTCAGTTTCTTGGGAACATGTTGGTTTTATGGTTTTCAAGAAAACAAACTAGTGTTGCTCTATCTACGGCGAAAGCCGAATATATTGCCGCCGGGAGCTGTTGTGCCCAATTGCTTTTGATGAAACAACAACTTAGGGATTATGGCATGAACTTTAAAGATATACCTATTAGATGTGATAACACAAGTGCAATATGTTTAACTAAAAATTTAGTATTGCATTCTAGGACCAAGCATATAGACCTTAGACATCATTTTATTAGAGAACATATAGAAAATCATGATATATGTTTGGAATATGTGAGAACAGAAGATCAAATTGCAGATACGTTTACCAAACCTCTAGCAAAAGAACTATTTTATAAAATTAGAAATGATATGGGAATGCTTGAATTAACTTAGAAAAAGTACAAGCTGAGGGGGAGAACAGGTTCAAGGGGAGCAACCCCGCCATTCTCAAGGGATTAACTTGCTCCATCTCTATTTTTGATCAATTGACAAAAAGGGGGAGAAGAGATCAAGATTTGAGTCTCCGTTTCAAATGTTTGTATGAATGATTTTAACTTGTGATATATTTGAAGTGAAATATGTATGTTAAACTCATGTTTTTAACTTGTGATGTATGTTAAAAATCAAAATGTAAAAATAGTTTGTTTTAAAGACATTGAAAGGTATATACTCAAATCAGTTTTGTCAATCATCAAAAAGGGGGAGATTGTTGGAAACATGTGGAAAATAAGCCAAGTCTATGTTTTGATGATTAATAAATATATTTGAGTAAGTTTTGGTTACTAACATGTTTGTGGAAATGATTATAGGTTATATAAATGAAGAGAATGAAGCATGGCAAGTCAAGTCGAATTCCAAGTTGACTCAGGCATCGACTTAAGCCAAGTCGATCCCCATGTCGACTCCAGCAGTGACTTCAAAATGTCATTTCCTTGCAGAGTTGAAATCGAGATTGAGATTTGCCGAAGTCCCATCCCAAGTCGACTTCGCTTGCGACTTGGGTGAAGTCGCAGACCAAGTCGATACCAGCATCGACTTTGTGAAATACATAGTGGAACCCAAGTCACAAGAGGTATGATCTTGGAAGAGTGGAGTAGGGAAGGTTACCCGAACCACTATAAAATCTTGTTTGTTGATATTTATTTCTGCTCTCTGCACTATATTGCTTTCCATTTGTTTCTTCATAAAAGGGGACTAGATTAATCCGGGGTAAAGTTTCTGTTTAAGTTGAAAAATTTTAAATACCCAATTCACCCCTCCCCTCTTGGGTAATTGCCTTTAACTCGGGACCGACACCATTTAGTGAGAGTATTAAACTAAATTTTTTTGAAACATGATACTCTTTGAAAATCTCAGTCAACAATCCCTTCTCACATGACTAATACTGTGTACCCTTTCGCCCATTTTGCTTTCAATCATTAAGAGTTCAAAAACTCCCGCAATAAACTCCTAACTATTAAGCATCTTCCCCTTTTATCTAGTTATTCAATGCACACATTCAATCATTCAAGTAATGGTAGTAATGCAGAAAATATCAGTCAAATTACCTCATATACACCTCATCAAAATTTTAAATCTTCTCTGCCAACTCAATTAGCCAATTCATAGGATCATAAGGACTTAATAGGACAATGTTCAAGTTTGGCACAAGAGATAAAGTTTTGAACATTTTAAGAATTTAAACCATCTCCACATGGCTTTGAGCCTCATTTTACGACAGAAAATAATGTTACCCCCACACTTAGTGCTTTTATTCTTTTCCAAGCCTGTTCTTATCCTTGGTTTAGCTCTTTTTTTTTAAAAAACCAAGTCCGGCAATAACTCCCCTCACCATATTTCAGGGTATCTAGGAAGTCATTTTTTTTACAAATAACTCCCCTCACCATATTTCAGGGTATCTAGGAAGTTATTTTCATTAATTGCATAAGCCGTGAGGTTAAACCTTGTTCCCGTTTTACTTTTCAGCTCAAAATTCAATGTCAAAGTTGGTTCAACTAGGTGAGAATTGAGGTTTAGAAAAAATTGAAGTCCAAGTTTAATGGGGCTAAATAACTATTATACTTTCAAAGATAGGCTCATCATGAAGAAAATGCCTTAATCATGTCCACCATGAATTAGTTAGATTGAGTTTTGTCCTTGAAAATTTTTTTATGGGTGTGTTTGTTTGGGATACAAACATGTCAACCAAAACTTTGCCATCTAAAACTTTTCACTCTCCATAACTACTCTATTTTTTAATTATTTTTTCACATTTTTCTATACAAACTACCCTACTTTTCAATCATTTCTACACAACTAACCTATCTATTTTAACTTTATTCTCTTTACTTCTCATCATTACTCCTATTATATCACATCATTTTCTATCAATGTGACAACTTCTACCTCAAAAACTTTTCATCAAAAGTTTTACCCCCAACCAAACACACCCTATGTATATGGGAAAAATTACCTTTTTGGATGACAATTGTGTGTATTACAAACAATATTGATAAATTAGAGAGGATTACTTCGATTTTGAAAGAAAACAGAATTGGTTCCTAGGTATATCAGTTTCATCAAATGATTCAGGACAAAAATCCAAGTATTTTCAAAGAGTACATGTTTAAAACAAATTTAACATTTCACCATGGTTCAGCTCTTTTTGTCATTCAAAGATTTTGAAATTCCAAATATGGTTTGCTTATAAGACGTACAAGAGTTCAAAGTGGGGTCTCGATCAGTCCAATGGCAAGATTTACCTAAAATTTTCAAAAATTATGACAAAACATATCATCATCATGGTAATGTAATGAAAAAAATTCAAAGAAAATTAATACAATGCATTCACCCCCACACTTGAAATTGACATTGTCCTCAATGTAAATCATGTCATCAAAATAAAGAGAGATTGTAAAAGATTTGAGATATTAACTTCCCTGTTTTGGCGAGTTGAACCGAATTTCCATGCCATGGTGCTTCCTTCCAAGTAGGCTCTGAAAGAGGAAAAAGAAAAAGTTCGGGTTGCCTCCCGAGAAGCGCTTGGTTTAAAGTCGTCAGCCCAACTACAGATTTTTAGTTGGGTGGCATGGTTTCACAGAAGGAGTAGATGACTCCTATTGGAATGTGATCCCCTGAGAAGTAGGGTTTGAGGCGTTGCCCTTTGACTTTGAATGCTCCCGTCTTTTCACTCCAGATTTCAACAGCTCCATGAGGAAACACTTGTAATACTTTGAATGGTCCCGACCACCTCGACTTCAATTTTCCTGGAAATAATTTAAAATGTGAATTAAAAAGCAAAACCAGGTCATTAGCTTTGATTACCTTCTGCCGGATGTGTTTGTCATGCCAAAATTTTGTCTTTTCCTTGTACATTTTTGAATTTTCATAGGCATCGAGTCGAATCTCCTCGAGTTCATCAAGCTGTAGTAGGCGCCTTTCTCCTACAGATTTCATAACAAAATTCAAAAATTTGATTGCCCAGTATGCTTTGTGCTCCAGCTCTATAGGCAAGTGGCATGATTTTCCATAGACTAGTTGGAAAGGTGTTGTCCCAATCGGAGTTTTGAATGCAGTGCGGTATGCCCAAAGAGCATCATCGAGTTGCCTTGACCAATCTCACCGTGATTGGGATACCGTCTTCTTAAGTATGTGTTTAATCTCGCGGTTCGAGATTTCAGCTTGACCACTTGTTTGTGGGTGGTATGGGGTGGCGATCTTATGTGTGACCCCATATTTATTGAGCAGTTGCTCTATTTGCTTGTTACAGAAGTAGCTTCCTCCATCACTTATGATTGCTCGTGGTACACCAAATCTGGTAAAAATATTGTATTTTAAGAATTTAGCAACCACCTGTGAGTCATTTATTGGAGAAGCAATCGCCTCCACCCATCTAGTTACGTAGTCAACTGCAAGCAGTATGTACTGGTTGTTGAATGAGGATGGAAAAGGTCCCATGCAATCCATGCCCCAAACATCGAACAGTTCGACCTCGAGAATGTTTGTGAGTGACATCTCGTTTTGCTTTGAGATCTTTCCTGTTCTTTGGCACCAATCACAGGTTAGTGTAAAAGATCGAGCATATTTGAACAAATTAGGCCATAAGAAACCTGATTGTAGGACTTTTGCTGCAATTTTGGTGGGACCCATGTGTCCGTCGTAGGGTGAAGAATGACAGTGATAAAGAATGCTTTGGATTTCTTCGTTTGGTACACATCGGTGAATTAGATTGTCGCCGCATCTCTTGTAAAGGTATGGGTCCTCCCATATGTAATATTTCACGTCCGCCATGAATCTCTTTTTCTGTTGATAGCTGAAATTAGATGAAATTTCTTGACAAACTAAATAATTAACAATGTCTCCATACCAGGGCATTGGTATTTCCTTGAATGCAAGCAGTCGCTCATCGGGGAAATCCTCATTGATTTGCTCATCTTTGGATAGATTACTTTCCTCATTTGCTGGTAGTCTAGACAGATGATCAGCTACCACATTCTCTGTGCCTTTCTTGTCTCGAATTTCATGGTCAAATTCTTATAACAGTAGGATCCAACGAATCAACCTTGGTTTGGCATCTTTCTTACCAATTAGATAGCGAATGGCTGCGTGGTCTGTGTAAACAATCACCTTTGATCCTACAAGATAAGATCAAAATTTATCAATAGCGAACACAACAGCTAGCAATTCTTTTTCAGTGGTTGCATAGTTGACTTGAGCATCATTCAGGGTTTTGCTTGCATAGTAGATCACTACTGGCTTATTATCCTTTTGTTGACCCAAAATTGCCCCAATCACATGGTCACTTGCATCGCACATGATCTCAAATGGTAAGCTCCAAATGATCTCAGCGGTGGTCAAAGCTTCTTTTAACCTGCAGAATGACTTTAGACAGTCATCAGAAAAATCAAATTTTACATCTTAGTTTACCAGGTTAGTCAGTGGCTTAGCAATCTTAGAAAAATCTTTGATGAAACGTCGATAGAAGCCGGCATGTCCTAGAAAACTCCGAATTCCTTTGACTGAATTAGGTGGTGGTAATTTTTCAATGACCTTTATTTTCACCCGGTCAACCTCAATACCTCGGCTTGAAATTAAATGCCCTAATACAATTCCTTCCTGTACCATGAAATGACACTTTTTCCAGTTTAAAACCAAGTTGCTTTCTTCACACCTCTGTAAAACCTTAGACAGGTTAGATAAGCATGATTCAAATGTAGTGCCATAAATAGAAAAATCATCCATAAATACTTTCATTATGTGTTCAATGTAATCAAAAAATATGGCTATAATGCATCGTTGAAAAGTGGCAGGTGCGTTGCAAAGACCAAAAGGCATGCGTCTATATGCAAAAGTGTCGTATGGACTGGTGAAAGTGGTTTTCTCTTGATCCTTTGGGTGAATAGGAATTTGAAAGTAGCTAGAGTAACCATCCAAATAGCAAAAGTAAGAGTGATTGGTAAGTCGTTCAAGCATTTGATCAATGAAAGGCAAAGGAAAATGATCCTTTCAGGTGGTAATATTTAATTTGCGATAATCGATGCACATTCGCCAACATGTGATTGTCCTCGTGGGTATAAGTTCATTTTTATCATTTTTCACGACAGTCATACCGCCTTTCTTGGGTATCACATGTACTAGGCTTACCCAACTACTATCAGAAATAGGGTAGATGATTCTGGCATCAAGAAGTTTTAAAATTTCCTTTTTCACCACTTCTTTCATATTTGGATTCAGACGTCTTTGAGGTTCAATGCTTGTCTTACAATCATCCTCCATTAAAATTTTATGCATGCATAGAGAAGGACTAATACCAGGTAGGTCATTAATGCAGTATCCAATTGCCTTCCTATGCTTTCTTAGTTCAGATACAGTTCATCAGATTGGGATTCGGAAAGATTTGCATTGATTATGACTGGATAAGTATCATTTGGACCAAGAAATGCATACTTGAGATTTTTAGGAAGAGGTTTGAGTTCTACCTTTGGTGCTTCTTCCTTTGTTTTTGTCAAGGGAACAGAATTGAGGTCTATGTCCAGCTTCCCAGGAGATGAGTAGGCAGTAGGTGAGATAAAAGGGCTTCCATCCAAGAGAGCTGCACAAACAGACAGTTCAGGGTTATCATTTTCAACAGTTGCACTCTGAATGATACATACCTCAACCGGGTCACCTTTTTCTTCAATCGGCAATGGGTTGATGACATCGACCCACAGGCAAGAGTCATCGGTTGATAGGTGCTTTGTTGCCTCAGAAAGATTAAATTCAATCTTTTCATCTCCAACTGTCAGTGAGAGTCAACCATTCTTGACGTCTGTGAAACCCCACCTATATTAGAACCTAATAAACGTAGTTTGAAGCTCGTATTAAGATGGAATTAAAGGAAATTAATTTTAATAAGGTGATTAAGTTAATTTCCAAGATTATTACGATAATTACGCACGTTGAATGATGAAACAATGTTTATGTGGAAATTGAAATTAATGCTAATTATCATTTTAATTTTGATTTAATAATTGATATATTCATATCTTATGATTTACAAGCTAGTGTAACTTGAAAAATTAAGAGATAGCCAAAGATGGTATGGTACCTTAATCTATGAAAGCTTACGGGTATACATTACGCATAAAATATAATTCATGAAAGATTTAATGGGATTTTGAATGATTTTATTATTTGGACAATCTATTACAATTAGGACCAATAATTTTAAATGACGATTAAATTAATCGTTATAGGCCAAAATGGGTTAATAGGATTAAAGAGGCTTAATAAAAATTGGGAAACATAAATATATCATGAATAATCTTTTTAATTCTCATAATTTTATTTATGAAAATTAGGATGATAATTAATGAGTTAAGTTGAAAAACGCTAGAAAATTCACAACTTAACGCCTATAAGGTCAATTGAGATGAAATTTGAGAGACTAGCGTATAATTATGTGTTTAATCATATGGATGAATTGGATTATAAAAATTATGAAGGGAAATGGATTAATCGACTAAGATTTTATGATACTTTATGAATTAAATTATTTATCTAATATCTTAGCATCTACTCGTGTTTTTGAGATGAGATTTTTATATGACTAAGCTAAGGTGCATTTGTGACACATGGTGGGAACGCCCATGGTCATATGCATGATATTTCAGTTTTTTTATGAAAAATATATAATTAAATTACCTATGCAAATAGGATAAATAAATGGCCACAAATTAAAGGGGAATTTTATGGCATAAAATGCCATAATGTAAGGCTAAATTAACGTGCATATAGTGGACAGCTATGTGCATAAATTTTAAGCAATTATTATTAAATAAAAAAATGCAAAAATAAATAAATAAATGGAAAATGCATCTAGATAGGGACGTCCACAGCTGAGTATTTAATTAAGTAGATTTTCAAACGGTGGAATATTTCAGCATGCACGTCCAATTATTTTCAGCATCTATTAAATATTTATGTAAAAATTATTTTCCAGAAAAATAGGGTGGAAAATAGGGCAGCTAGGTAGGCCATAGGGGGTGGAAACTTGGGCAGCAAGAAATGAAATCAACGGTTCAGATTTAGCCATGTAAAGTGAGGTGGACGGTCAACATTGATGGCAGCGTATTTCATGGGTCAAATGCATAATCCGGTGGTATGAAAAGGCGCAGAAATGCAGAGGGGTTTTAACGGGCTGGAGAAAAAAAAAGAGGATGCATGAAGAGGCAGCAAAGGACGTCCAGCAGCAATTCATGGAGAATAAAAAAAAAATGGAAGATGCAATGGCACTAAGAACGGTCCAATAGTCCAGGTATTTGCTAAGTTTATTTTTTCATTCCCTCTCAATTCACGTCCAGAAATTCATGGAGGGGCAAAAATATTTTGCCATTTTAATTAGATGTCCAAAACTTAGATATGTTGCTGAATCTTTATGTTAATTCTCCCCTACCTATTTCACGTTAAATATAGATGATATAAAAAAAAATTTCATAATATTTATGCCCTGTTCAGATTTACGTTCAGCAGCTATGGTATAAAATAAAATTTTCATTTTATTTATTTCTGCCCAAAATGACGTCCAACAGATGGAAATATGGAAAGAAATTTCATAATTATTTTTCATGCCCAGATTAACGTGCAACAGATATGATATGGGGAAATTTTTTTTCATATTTATTATTTCTGCCCATTTCACGTTCAGCAGGGGCGTGGTATTAATTTTTTTTATATATGTCTGTCATTTAATCCATGCTCAAAATCACGTCCAGCAACATGATATAAAAATATATATATATATATATATATGTATATATATTTATTCATTAATTCATGCCTCAATGACGTTCAGCAATATGGAGGAAAAAAAATGATGAAGTTTTGCTTTTAATGGGAACGTGAAATCTGGTGTATTTTAATTTAATTAAATTGTTATATGAGGAATTATAAGCATTAAGGGTTAAGGAATTAAAACTAGGTCATATATGGGTATACCTTTAAATGGATGCCTAGATCATGTATAGATTTGAATTTCTGTTATAATTAAGGTTTCATAAATTTTCTGTTAATTTAGGGTATTATGAATCATAAACAAGCCCTACAAATGATTATAAGAATGATTTATAGATAGCCTCTCATGTATGTATAGTTAAGGTGCAAATTTCATAAATGAAATTTGGAAATATGAGAACATATGGGGCTGTTTTGTAAAAAGGGATAAGTTTCAGAAATTTTGATGGAATTTAGCATGCTATAGATCCTATATAAACCCTTAAGTTGATTTTAAGAATTGTTGATTGATAATTTTCTTATATGTATATGCAAAGAAATGAAAAGGTAAAAGTTATATATGGTAATTATGTATGTGTATTTAGCTTTCGAAAATTTAAAGTGAACTTGGCTTGTTAAAGATTTTAAACAAGCTACTTGAATGATTTCATAAGCTTAGAACTCTAAACATGGAGATTAAATGAAGTGATGAACAATCACTAAGTTATATATGTATGGGGTTGTTAAAAAGATTAATGTAAATTCAAGAAGTTGAATATAAGCAAGTCTCTTGAAAGTTTAAGTGAATAAATACCTTAGACATGGGTATTTAATAAAGTAGATGAGCAATTGCTATACCTATATAGGTAAGTATGTATTACGTTACTAATGAGGAAAGTGAAAATTAAGGGTTATTAAAAAGGATATGTATGGTTGAATAAGAAATGGGGATAATTATTTCAAATAAAGTTTTGATAGAAAATTTGTATATTATGGGATATGAAAGGATATCTTGAGTAATTTCAAGAAATTCCTATGAAAAATATAAATATAAAAGGAAAGGAATAACCCATGTATTAAATTTGTATGGATATGTGGTTATAGGGAAATACAAGTGTTAATGTCAAGGAAAGAACCATTTAAAGTTAACATGTTACGGGCCATATGGGATTAAACCATGGGACACATATACGTGAGTTGAAGGAGAAAGCGAGTGATTGAAAGCACAAAGGATCGACTCAGGTAAGCAAGCAACTTTTTGAAATATAGATTTCATTTGAAAAGTCGAAATGTTTACAATTGCTTTATAATGATGCTTTAGATAGCATTTTTCAATGTTATTATCTTATTAAATGTTGAAATGATTTGAACATGTATTATTAAGATGTTTTAGGGTTGCTTACAAGGTAAGTAAGCCAACCTTCATAAACATTGATTTTGTTTCAAATACGTGTATTGATGATTTTAAGTTTTGCTTATAGAGTAAGCGAATTCCATGCTTGAAAATATGACCTTAATGTAAAGCTTTAGCATTGCTTCATTTTAAGCATGCCCAAGTTTTGACGATATGATTTTATTCTGTATCAATGATATGTTTGAAGATGATTTCTAGTTAAGTAAATTCCTAGAAATGCTATTTCAAAGGCATATAAGATTAAAGAATTTTTTTATCTTTTCTAAGATGATATTAGAAACAGACATTAGGAATTCTATTCATAAAGGGTTTTGAGAAAATTTACGCGATATTTCATATAATGATATTTGTAAATAAATAGAGTATTTGAAATGACTTATAACTGTTTTAAAATGATTTTATACAGATATTTTGAAATAAACTTTCAAAATACTTTCAATCTCTTTATAGATTGAATTACTTTGGAAAAATGTTTTGTACGCATGTGTTTCTTTCTAAAGAGTTGGAAGAATGACCCACTTAATACTCGATGTTATAAAACGATTTGATAGATATTTCATCCAAAAGATGGTGCAAACACTTCTCTACAACAATATGGTAAGGATGGTATGTGGACGAGGCATATAATGCCAATAAAATGGAAACAGATGTGTTTGTCTATCCTTTGTTTATAAAAAGCCAGAAAAGGGAATGAAAATATTTACAAAATGATTCTAAAACAGTTTACCAATAGATAAGAAATATTCTTAAAAATGATGTTTTCTTAGGTATTATAAATAATTAGTAAAAAATTATTTATTAACGTGTTTTTAAAATTCTTTAAGAGAGGTCATTCTTGTATTATTATTTGAAAACAGTTTATGAAAATGTTTTATTTTGGAAAAAAATAATTATGTCCAATTCTCTATTTGAGATAGACTCAATCTGAGGACTGTAATGGATTTTATGATATTAAGTGTTTATTTGGAAAATTACATGGATTTAAGATTTTGTTGATTTTATGAAATCATGATAGCATAACGATGAGAATACAAACGAGTGTGCACAGGGACTACGTACTAGGCCCATGGTGGAGGCGGTTGTAGACTGAGATGGTTGCATACCGAGGCCAACCTCTGCCTGTGGCCAAGTCGCTAAGGGGAGGCAGGAGGCCGGCGGGGCCCTCCCTGAAATGGGAGCAAAATCATGGACAACCGCCTAGCTAGCGGTGCAGTCACATGAATGGTTTCTTTCCTATGGAGGGATGATCACTTGGTAAGTGTCACCTAACAGAGGGTTAGAAACGTATATGCATATCATTTGTTTTAAAAACCCTAAAATGGGGAGATAAGGATATGTTTTGGACATGATGATGTCCACTAGAATTAATGTTTATTCAATGATATTTTAGGACATAACAATGTCCACAGAAAATAATGTTTATTCATTTTATTTCAGAACATTTTTGTATATGCATATGCGTTACATTGAAAAGGTTTTATATGAAATTGTTTTCAGGACATAAAATTGTCCTTATATGATAAGGTTTCTACGCAAATGATTTAGGACATAAGATTGTCCTCATGAATATAGGTATATATGAAAATAATTTAAGACATACATTTGTTCTCTTATAAATGGCTTATATGATGGATTTGACAGGAATGACTTTCAAGAATGATTTATATGAATGGTTGTCATAAATGATTTAAATGATAGAATTTATGAAGGATTTAAATGCAATGTTTTATGACAGGTTTTCATGAAAGATTTCTTCCTGTTGAAAGTTGATTCTTGAAAAGAGTCTTCTACTAAACAGAAAGAAATACATTTATATGAAAATGCAAAATGCTTGCTTACTGAGTTCATCACTCACGTTTTGTTTTCACAAACCTCAGACAGGTATAGGGAGCTCAAGATATGGAAAACATGATGTATGTTGAGGAAAGGTATGATATAGTATTCATTATGTGTATTGAATGATATGGTTGAAATTTATAAGATGCGTTAATGTATGTATAAGGGTAAGTATTTAGCATTTAATTATGAATGAATTCTATATGGTAATGGTTTGGCTAGATTGTATAAGCCAAGGTTGTAAGAGAATGTGATGAAGATTTTATGAATAATGTATATGATTAATGTCAACTGTTAAGGGATATGTTTATAAATATAGTATGTTAAAATGCTTTATGTATCGAAATTATAAGTGTCTTATTGGTTACTAGATGAATGAAGTGAGAAATGAAGAATAGAAATAAGAAGGGATAAAGTAATCAATTGAAAATAAATCAAAATTTTTTTTTTTGGACGAAATCCAAATTAAGATCCTGCCGCGTGAACAGGGCAACAATCCTGTGTTACATTTACCAATCAATCTGATCTTGAGGTAAGGAAGTGACGTCTCGGTTTGGGATGCCTCAACGTCTATGATGGCTCCAGCAGTGGCTAAGAAAGGTCTTCCGAGAATGATTGGGATTTGGCGATCCTCCTCTATGTCGAGGACTACAAAGTCGACTGGGATGAACAATTTGCCGACTTTCAAGGGAACATCTTGAAGAATGCCAACTGGGAATTTGATTGATCGATCGGCCAATTGGAGAGACATAGACGTTGGTTTTGGATCACCCATGTTCAGCTTTTTACAGATGGAGAGTGGGATCAGACTTACATTAGCTCTGAGATCACATAGCGCTCTGCTGATTTGGACATTCCCAAGAGCACATGGAATGGAAAAGCTTTCAGGGTCCTTTAGCCTCTCAGGTAACTTGTTCTGCAAAATAGCGTTGCACTCCTCAATGAGTGCAATGGTTCCGTACTCCTCGAGTTTTCTTTTGTTGGAAAGCATGTCCTTAAGAAATTTTGCATAAGCTGGCATTTGGGAAAGCATGTTAATGAAAGGCACGTTGATTGACAGGTTCTTGAGAGTAGAAACAAATTTCTCGAACTGCTTTTGGAGCTTAGCCTGTCGTTGCCTTTGTGGGAAGGGGAGAGGAGGCTTGTAAGGAGGTGGTGGTACATATGTCTTTTCCACCATTGGTTCTGATTGTGGCTCCTCTTCTTGCTTCTTTTCCTGCTTGTCATCCTTTTCTGTGACCATTTGAGGTGGGTCGAGCTGCTTTCCACTTCGTTAAGGTAACTGCCTGCACTTGTTCCCTAGGGTTTACCTCAGGTTGGCTAGGGAGTTTGCCCTGGTTTCTTTGGGATGAGGTGGTGGCATTCTGAGCAATTTGATTTTCGAGCAACTTGATGTGGGTTTGCATTTGATCCATTCTTTCATCATTTTTCTTGAGCATTAGAATGATATTTTCGAGCATGGACTCAGTGGGTTGGGCTTGAGGTGATGCAGGTAAAGCTTATTGGGTTTGATATGAAGGATGGTTCAGTGGTTTTCTAAGGAAACCAGGTGGCTTATTATTTTGAGCATAATTTTGGGTGTTTGACTGGATTGTCCAAGAGAAATTGGGGTGGTTCCTCCATCTAGGGTTGTAAGTGTTTGAGTATGGGTTACTATGAGTGCGCGTGTCATACTAGTTGTTGATTGCATTGGCTTGCTCGCCTCTGGTGTCCTGTATGGCAAAACTACACTCAGATGTGTAGTGTGAAGCTCTACAGATCTCACATGAAATGTGCCAAGAAGAAGATGCATTCTGATCCGTGGGTTCCTGTTTCTTCTGCTGCAAAATTTGATCACTTTTAGCATGAAGAGAATTTAGAGACTTGATGTCATATACATTACCTCACCAAGAGGGTCCTCGGACGTCGCCATAATGAGAATCATAAAGCTCCAAGTCATCGAGACGCTCGAGAGCCTCCTCGTCAGTGAGTCGCATGAATCGGACACCAGCGGCTAAATTGACGGCGCTTCGGCTAGGTTGATCGAGTCCATTGGAAAAGTTTTCAATAATATCACCCTGCGAGATGCCATGATGTGGACACTTGCGCTGCAGATCTTTCATTCTCTCCCACGCATCATATAAGGTTTCCCTATCTTTTTGGACGAACTGATTGATCTCGTCTATGATTTTTCTAGTTTTATTAGGTGGAAAGAATTTATCCAGGAAAGCAGTAGAGTGTTCGTCCCATGTGTTGAAAGTATCGGGGGCATAGAATAGAACCACTCGCTTGCCCTATCGTAAAGAGAAAATGGGAAAAGTTGCAGACGGATTACCTCACGTGGGATATTTTGCACCCTGATCGTGCTGCACAACTGTAGGAACTTAGTTCTGTGAACGGTTGGGTTTTCAGAGGGTAGTCCTGCAAATTGGTCTTGTTGAACCATCCGGATGAGTCCGCGATTTAGTTCGAAATTTCTTCCATCGATTTCTGGTTCAACTTGCATGATCAGAATCCACGAGGGTTCGGGCAGTTCCGATCACTAAGAGTTACCCGTCTTGGAGGAGCATTGTTCTCAGCCTGGTCTTCCTCCTGCTCTTGATGTGGCGGGTTTGGATTATTGTATTCTGCCATAGTGTCTTCAGGATTTTGTTCCTGTTTATACTCACGAATTCTTCTCCTAAAAGAACGTTCAATTTTAGGGTCAGCAACATAGAGTTTTTCAGCTAGTTGTTTTGCGAAACTTCGTGTATGTGGGTGCATACAAAGATTCACTAGCTAATTCAGAGGAAAGAAGAAGATACAATAAAAGAAAAAGAATAAAGAAAGAAAAGAAAAGAACAAAGAAAGTATTTTAAAAAAATAAAACTTAAAGTAACGCCGAATTCTCTGGCAACGGCGCCAAAATACTTGTTCGCAATCTCACCGCAAGTGCACGGATCGTAGATTGTAGTATATAAAATATCGATCCACAGGGAATTTGGGACTAAAAATTCTGCTTTTAAACACTTTCTCGTCGGATTTAATGGATTAGAAAAGTTGAAAGAGGATGTAGTAAATTAATTGGAAAAGACATAGGAAATTGGGAAGAGAAAATAAAATAGAAATTAGAATGATTTGAGAAAATGAGAGTGTGAGTATCTAGGGTCTAGGATTTCACATGCATCTTTTGCAACGGGTAGTGGTATAATTATTTACTATGTATATTGTTTGTTAAAGGAGAACAAACCCTAATTTATCCTTGCACCTTCTCTCGAAACCTACAAGGCGTATCCTAATTTTCTTAACCACCTATTTTCATGGGATTAAGTTAACTAGAATCCATTAAGTTCTGTGGCTTGTTCATGGAATTCCTCAAGGTCATCATGCCTATTCTCATGGTCTTAGATTTCCAAGTTTAATATCTTGATTATCGTATATTAGATTTCCACCTCTCGGTTCCATCACCTAATATATGGGAATCATTGCCAAAGTGCAGGCCTTCACACCAAGCAAGCATTAAATCACAAGATATTAAATTAACAACAATATCATCATAAATAAATTAACATCCACACCACGCTACATTATACACATGCTACATCCTAAACCCTAGATTAAGGGTTTAGCCCAGCATGTTCAAGTCCAACAGAGAATTAACATAACATCCCATCTTAAACAAGACAATAAAAACAAAGAAAAGAAAAGCTTATTGGTTTGGAGCTTCGATGATGTGCCAGTCGCCCCACGCAACTCACCGGTTCTCCTCTCGCCTGTGCTCTCCACCTCTCTCTCTATCTCTCTTTCTCTCTCTGAAAAACGGCCTTCTCCCCTCGCCTTCGGAACCCTAATAGGGTATTTATACACCTGTTGAAACAAGCAAGCCGTTCGCAATCGTACGCAGTTCTGTGTATTGGCGCCGGGGCGCCACCTGTTCGGCGCCTAGGCGCCGACTTGCCGGAAACCTGCTGATTGAGTGTGTTTGTAACTTGCTTGAAGGTGGGGAAATGGCGCCGGGGCGCCCCTGTCTGGCGCCTAGGCGCCAACTCTCTGAATGATTTGCGGCTTGAAAAAAAATCCTCCTGGAACACCTGTATGACCATGCTATGGCGCCTAGGCGCCAACTCCCTGGAAGCAATTCTACGTTGTGATCCCCAAAACCCTTTCAGACTTTTCAGCATGTTGTTGAAGTGGCGCCTAAGCGCCAACTCTCTGGAAGCAGACTGAAATGTGGTGTTGGAGATTCTAGCATGGGCCTGTAGGGTGGTGCCTGGGTGCCACTGGTCCGCGCCTAGGCGCCGACACCCTTGCTTGCTTAGGTTTCTCTTTTTTTCCATCCATTGACCTCTTAAGTGTTCCCTGTTTCTTCTTGTCCGAATTCCCTTAGACAAAAGAATGGAATGAAATTTCAAACCAAAAGATTATAAAAGTTATTAAATATCTTAAAATTCATGTTCAAAACCCAATTAATGCAAAAATTACATTTTAAACCAAATTTCATATTGAACTCAAATAATTCCCCATAAAATTGGTATAAAATGCCCACAAAATAAACTGTTAATTTCCAATTATCAATATAGCCCATGATGTGGTTATTAAATGTTAAATGAGTTGGGAGATTCATTCCAAGCATTAAAGAAATGATATATATGAATTAGGGTTGTTTGGAACAAGTACCCATGCCAAAATTTATTTTGATTCCAAATATATGTGGCTGTTTGAGCATTTATTATGTATTGATTAATTGAGTTGTTTTAATGTTAAATTTATGAAATTTCAAGCTTATATGATGAACCATAGTTGGGTGGAATTTTGGATTAGTAACTTGGTAAAATTTCCCTCCATTTAGGGTGGAAATGAGGCTTGAATTAGACAACATGGTATATGGGTAAATATAAGGGTAAAATACCCCACTTATGGAGTGATTAAGGGACCCCCAAAAGGTTGGAATAAAAAAAATTAAAAATCCATTTGTATGATTGTATGATTATATGATGGGGACGTTCAAGGTGGAGAAAAAGAAAAGAGAAATTTCTGTTTTGGGCAATTTAATTGAGGGACTTTGGTTTTATGATTGTTCTCTAATTAATGTGTAAACATGTGTCTAAACTAAGCAAAAATCGAGGAGAAAATTCTGTTTGAGGCCCCCTTGGTTATTTTACAATATGTGTGTAATTAAAAGGCGTATATAAAGAGTATGAATGACAAGGATAATGAGTGATCACTATATCACATGTATATTTAGCTTAGTGCAAAAATAAAAGAGAAATATGACAAAAAGAGAAAAGATAGATCTATTTTAAGAAAATTACAAGATCTGAAAATTTTGAGATTGAAATTAGTAGCCCTAACTTATAAATAAATGCCTTGAATAAACACTAATGTGGAAATGCAAATTATTGGTGTTAAATGATAAAGGGGAAGTGTCAAGTTTCAATGTGTTGAGTTAAAATTAATGATTATAAATGAACTTGGAAACTTACTGTGGCGCCCCAGCCCGAGCGTCACAACTTTAGCCTTACTCTGGGACCATTATTGATTGGTAAATGTGATTAGGATTGTTGCCCTGTCACACGGCGGACTTTATTGGATATTTATCCACTTAATCCTAACTCCTTAGGAGTTTATATCATTTCATAAATCGAAATTTCCATCAAATGCCTTTTTAGGTCATTAAACCATTTGAGAAATACGCATATGATATCGTAAAATCCATACTTAATCATAAAATGATAATTCATACCTTATCAATTAACCATAAAATTTTTCGCCATTTATGGTCATAAAACACCACATAATTCTTATACGACATTGAACAACAATTAAATGCCATCATTCATACAATCATTCACTCCATAAATTCATACATAGGTAACTCACAGAAATTCATTTATCCTTAAATCTCTACCTGTGCTCCTTGCATGGTGCTTCCTTTCACTTGTCTTTAAGATTTAGAAAACAAAATCATGAGTCGAAACTCAATAAGCAAGCTATTGGTAACTCGTATCATGGCCCATTTCAGACTTAATTTGTGTGTTAGTTCGAGAGATTAGGCATAGTTTGCACTCATTTAGCTTAATTTTCACCCGCTTTGCATTTTAGGAGCATTAATTAGTTTTTAGGCAATTTTAGCATTATTTAGCCATTTTTAGTTTATTTATTTATTTTTTCCATCTTTTGCAGGAAAGACGGGACGTACGACGACATAGTGGACTAGTTGAATGCCAGCTGAGGCATCCAGAGGCAAATGGATGGCGCCTAGGTGCCACGCATTGGCTCCCAGGCGCCACCCTACGTGCCTTGACCATTTGCAGCACACACAGCTGACATGCAGGGCATTCCACCCAGGCGCCACTTCTCTACATGAAATCCAAGTCAGAAGCCACAAATCAGGTGGTGCAGTCCAGGGAGTTGGCGCCTAGGAGCCAGTTCAGGGGCAGCTACAAAAGTTAAGGAGAAGTTCCAGGTAGGGACAATCCAAAGAGTTGGCGCCAAGGCGCCAGTGCAAAAATTCCTAGGGTTTCCAGAATGTGTCTAAACTGCTCAGCACACAGAGAGTTGGCGCCTAGGCGCCAATACTCATCTGTACGTGAATATTCGAGTGCGTAAGCTGTGCAAATAGGACTCTATATATAGTTCCTAGGGGTTCACACGTGAAAAAAGGAGGAGAAGGAGCGAGGAGTACGAACTACAGTGCAAGAGAAAGTGGAAATCAAGATTAAAGCTCGGATTGAAGAAAGGATTCAAGTCCCGTTGGTGGTAACCGCCGGAAAATAGTTTTTCTTATTCTTTCCAATTTTCTTTCTCTGCTCTATGGATACTTTTTATATGGATGTATTGGATGTTAAGATCATATTTTTGAACTAAACCTCCATTAGATGGATAGTTAGGATGATTTGAATTC
The DNA here is from genome assembly GCA_030490835.1 of Annona cherimola. NCBI lineage: Eukaryota > Viridiplantae > Streptophyta > Magnoliopsida > Magnoliales > Annonaceae > Annona > Annona cherimola. The sequence continues at coordinate 49,247,802 of CM059972.1, forward strand.
TAAACTATATTGTTTCTTGGTTCTTAGAATATTCAGGAATGAATAGTTGATTTTATGCATGATTGTGTATGATTTATCTTTGCATGTGTGGATTTAATGCTTTTTACAAGATTAGGTACCTTGTAAGATGATTTAATTGCTTGATTTATCCTTGGGAGAGGAAGATCTTTGCAGGATCCATGTGCAAGGCATAGGTTTCGCTCTTTGTGTAAGGAGAGTTGTTTAACGGATAGGAATATACCGTTAAACCCTGTGTAGTCATTATACAAGTTATGAACTTATCAATCTCACTTTATTTAATGGCATAACACTTAAACAAAGTGTAATTAGCTTTATATAATGTTGGAAGATATATATAAAGATATATGAACTTGGGCTAATAAATTCATATGCAATCGGATTAAAAATAACCAGAGCAATATAGTTTAGATTCAAGAATTCCGATCTATCCATCTGACATCCCTAATTAGAAAACCCGTTCAAAGTACTCAGTAGTCACGAACTTTCACTCTAATTTCTCTTTGCAATCGTTAGCTTAGTTAAATCACAAAACCAGAATTTTTCATCCATAGAACGCAGTTTAACTAATTAATAATTCGGTTAACAATTCCTCGTAAGAACGATACTCTACTCATTCTTTATTACTTGACACGGCACGTATACTTGGCTTAAATAGGGAGCATTTTAATTGACATATACGCAGCTCGTCAAGTTTTTGGCGCCGTTGCCAGGGAACTGTTTAGCGAGTTATTTTTAGTATTATTGATTTCTTGTATAATTCTGTAGAATAGCTTATTTTCATTATTTCTTTTACCTTAGAATTTCTTTTTATTTCTGCTAGTTCAATTTCATTGGTTTTTTGCAGAGTTATCTCATATTGCATGCGCTGAGGCAGAGCTGGAAAGGAGATTGTCATCCCTTTTGATCCAGAACCCGAAAGAACCTATTTGAGAAGGCGTCAAAAGAGCAAGGAGGCACGAAACCAATAGCATACGATGGAGCGCATCGAGAACCTGGACGAGAACGCTCATGCAAACCCACAGGGAAACCAGAGGATCGAGATCCCGAATCATCCACCTCAAGATGATTTGGACCAACCAATTTGGGATCTGATTGCGCTTGGCCAAAATGTTGTTCAGACTAGCATTGTACCTCCTCCGATCAACACCAACAATTTTAAAATCAAACCGGTGATTTTCCAGATGCTCCAGTCTATCGGGCAGTTCGGAGGTCTTGCATCTGAAAATCCGCACCTCCATCTGCAGAATTTTCTGCAGATTATGAACACTTTCAAGCAGAATGGAGTCTCCGACGAAGCAATGCGACTTCGAACGTTTTCATTTTCTCTGCGTGATCGAGCTTCCGAGTGGCTAGACTCTTTGCCACCGAACTCCGTCAATACATGGAATGACTTGGCTCAGAAATTCCTAGAAAAATACTTTCTGCCCGCCAAGCTAGCTAAGTTGAGAATGGATATAGTCTTGTTCAAGCAACACGACGAGGAGATCCTATCAGAGGCGTGGGATTGTTTTAAAGACCTGCTCCAAAAGTGCCTGCATCATGGAATTCAGCCGTGAGTACAAATTCAGATTTTCTATAACGGTCTCCAGGATTCCACCTGTCACATGGTGGATTCTTTCTGCTACGGAAAAGCTATCGGGAATCACACGCCTTGCTCGAAAACATGATAGCCAATACTTATCAACTGCCATATGACAGGAGCCGAGGTGGGGGTCTACTCCAACTGGACGCTGTTTCATCGATAAAAGCTCACATCGATGCTTTATCTCGCCAAATTTAGAACCTGTCCAGGCCAGCCAACGTCAGTGCATTAGGGATGTCAACACCACAGCAGTTGACAGCAGCAGACATTTGCACGTGGTGTGGCGAATTCAGCCATCCTAGTGATGAATGCGCCTCCAATCCGGAGTCCATTAATTACGTGGGAAATTTCCAGAGAAATCCAGCTAATCAGTATGGAAACAACTACAACCCAGGCTGGAGAAATCATCCTTACTTCTCATGGAACAACCAGACGAGGCCGAATTAGCCGCCTGGATTCTCATAGCAACCGCCGCAGCAACAGCCTGCAAGACCAATGCAGTTCACTCAACCACTGCGAGAAGAAAAGAAATCGGATCTGGAAAATCTCTTCATGCAGTTTATGCAATCTCAGATCACGACGAACAGAAACTTGGAAGCTCAGATAGGCCAGCTGGCCTCAGCCCTAAACAATCGACCTCAAAGATCGTTGTCGAGCGACACCGAGAAAAACTCGAAGGGAAAAGGCAAAGAACAGGTCCAAGCAGTCACATTGCGTAGTGGAAAGCAGTTATCCGATCCAACTCCACCAGAATCGGTAATTGAACCCACTAATCCTCTGAGTCAGCAGTCGCAGGAGCAAGAAGCATCAGTGGCAACCCATAACCAACCGGACACTAAAATTGACACAAATCCAAGGCCGCCTCCTCCATTTCCTCAGCGATTTGAAAAGTCTAAAACGGAGGGCCAGTTCAAGAAATTTCTCGAGGTACTGAAGTAGCTGCATATTAATATACCTCTCGTCGAAGCTTTGGAACAGATGCCGAGATACGCCAAATTCATGAAAGAAGTGCTATCAAAGAAAAGGCGGTTAACGAAATTCGAGACAGTGGCACTAACAGAGGAAACTAGTGCAAGGGTGTAGAGAAAACTACCTCCTAAACTCAAGGACCCAGGGAGTTTCACAATCTCGTGCACGATTGGCGACTAATACTTTGGGAGAGCATTATGCGACTTGGGAGCCAGTATTAATCTCATGCCCAAGTCCATTTTCAGAAAGTTGGGCCTCGGGGAAGCCCGACCTACCACAGTGACGCTGCAGCTGGCGGATTGATCTATCACGTATCCAGACGGTATCATTGAGGATGTCCTTGTCAAGGTGGACAAATTCATCTTTCCGGCAGATTTTATTATCCTAGATTATGAAGAAGATCGAGATGTGCCAATCATTCTGGGTCGACCCTTCCTCGCGACGGGAAAAGCCATCATCGATGTATAGGTTGGAGAGCTGACCATGCAGGTTCAGAGAGAACACGTTACTTTTAGCATGTTCAAGGCAATGCAGTTACCAAACGATCCAGAAGAATGTCTAATGATCGACATGGTAGACTCGGCAATACAAGCCGAATTCCAAATTTTAGCTTTCAAGGACATCCCAGAAGCATCACTCATTAGGGAAGGCAATGAATCTGATGAAGAGTTAGCAGCAACCTCCGACCTTTCCATGATACCCGTAGAAATTTGAATCGCTGGAGCTCAAGCCGGAGTCTTTTAAACAGTTGAAACCGTCAATTGAAGAACCGCCTATTCTGGAGCTAAAACCTTTGCCAAAACACCTTAGATATGCCTTCTTGGGAGCAGAATCCTCACTCCCGGTTATTATTTCTACTGCACTTGATACCGTGCAAGAAGAAAAACTGCTCAGAGTACTCAGAGATCACAAAAAGGCCATAGGATGGACCATAGCAGACATCAGAGGTATCAACCCATCCTTCTGCATACACAAAATTCAAGTAGAAGATGATTCCAGGCCCTCTATCGAAGCGCAGAGAAGACTAAACCCAATTATGAAAGAAGTGGTTAAAAAGGAAATCATCAAATGGTTAGATGCAGGCATGATATACCCGATCTCCGATAGTTCTTGGGTCAGCCCAGTGCAGTGCGTCCCAAAGAAAGGTGGCATGACGGTCGTCTCCAACGAAAACAACAAGCTAATCCCGACCAGAACAGTTACTGGCTGGCGAGTTTGCATGGACTACCGCAAGCTGAATAAAGCTACCTGAAAGGATCATTTCCACTTCCATTCATTGATCAGATGCTGGGCAGGTTAGCAGGACGCGAATTCTACTGCTTTCTAGATGGCTATTCAGGTTATCACCAGATTATGATAGCACCGGAAGACCAAGAAAAAATCACGTTCACATGTCCCTATGGCACATTCGAGTTCAGGCGAATGCTGTTTGGTCTATGCAATGCTCTAGGCATATTTCAGTGATGTATGATGGCCATTTCCACGGACATGGTGGAAGATTTCCTGGAAGTATTCATGGACGATTTCTCGGTGTTTGGGAACTCCTATGACGAATGATTAACCAACTTATCAAAGATGCTCCAGCGGTGTGAGGATACGAACTTTGTTCTTAACTGGGAAAAGTGTCATTTTATGGTGAAAGAGGGCATCATACTTGGTCATAGGGTCTCTAAACAGGGAATCGAAGTGGACAAAGCTAAAATCGAGACGATCGAGAAACTACCTCCACCCACCTCAGTCAAGGGCATTCGCAATTTTCTGGGACATGTAGGATTTTATAGACGATTCATAAAAGACTTCTCAAAGACAGCTAAGCCGTTATGTTCGTTGCTCGAAAAAGATACACCATTCGAATTCACCAGCGAATGCATGGAAGCATTCCGGGAGCTGAAAAAGAAATTAATATCTGCACCAATCATTATCTCTCCAGAACGGAATCTCCCATTCTAATTAATGTGCGATGCAAGTGACTATACAGTAGGAGAAGTATTGGGACAGCGAAAAAATAAGGTCTTCCATTCCATCTACTACGCTAGCAAAACCTTGAACGAGGCACAAATGAATTACACTACAACCGAAAAGGAATTACTAGCTGTAGTATTTGCATTCGACAAATTCAGAGCATATCTGGTGGGCACTAAGGTGATCGTTTACATAGACCATTCAGCCATTAAATATCTGATCGAGAAAAAAGATGCAAAACCACGCTTGATCCGATGGGTCTTACTACTACAGGAATTCGACCTCGAAATCAAAGATCGCAAGGGCACTGAAAATCAGGTCGCTGACCATCTATCCCGCCTTGAAGGACCCCAATTAGCTCATGATACGGAGCAAATTCGAGAAGTGTTTCCAGATGAGCAGTTATTCTCTCTCTCCCCAAGCAACCCACTATGGTATGCAGACTTCGTCAATTACATTGTCAGTAGAATGTTGCCTCCGGGGTTAAATTCAAACCAAAAGAAGAAATTTCCCCACGATGTTAAATTCTATTTTTGGGATGATCCATATCTATTTAAACAATGCCCAGATCAGTTGTTTCGGAGATGTATTCCAGAGTGTGAACAGGAAGCACTACTGCAAAGCTGCCATTCATCTCCGTATGGGGGCCACTTTCTAGGAGACAAAACTGCAGTGAAAATACTGCAATCGGGATTCTACTGGCCATCTTTATTTAAAGACGCCCATTTTTATGTCAGAAGATGTGATCTATGCCAACGGACAGGTAACATTTCCAAAAGACATGAGATGCCTCTCACTAATATTATTAAAGTAGAAATATTTGATGTCTGGGGTATCGACTTCATGGGTCCATTTATTCCCTCCTTTGGAAACCAATACATCCTGGTTGCTGTTGATTATGTTTCCAAATGGGTAGAGGCAATTCCAACACAAGCAGGCGATGCTAAAATTCAGTTTGGAATGTTTCCATATCAACTGATTTATGGAAAAGCCTGCCATCTACCACTGGAGCTGGAACACAATGGATATTGGGCAATAAAAAAACTAAACCTGGATATGCAACAAGCAGGGGAATGCCGATTACTGCAACTCAATGAGTTGGACGAATTTCGGATATAAGCCTATGAAAATGCCAAGATCTATAAAGAAAAAGTGAAGAAATGGCATGATAAAAAGATTCTAACATGAAGTTTCGAGCCAGGTCAGAAAGTTTTGCTTTTCAATTCAAGATTGAAGCTATTTCTGGAAAAATTCAAATCTCGATGGTCAGGTCCATTCGTGGTGATAAAGGCGACTGAGCATGGAGCGGTGGAAATATGTAACGAGGCATCCAACATTAGTTTTTTCTTGAATGGGCAACGTCTTAAGCATTATATGGGAGATGATTTTCAGTGTTGCAAGGAGGTGGTGGAACTGAAAGAAAATTGAACAGTGAGAACGTTGAGCGGAGGACGATAAACTCAGTGCTGGATGGGAGGCAACTCATCAATCATTTTCTGTTTGATTTTTATTTGTTGTTTTTTCTTTTGTAGGGAAATTAATTGGCCTTTCCCACCGACGCCGCCAGAGGTCCGAGCTTGCTTCGGGCAGTCATCATAGCCCCAGCCCGACGACGAGGCCGATGAGGACGCGACAGAGTCCGATTCTTGAGGGAGTCCCAGTCCTTTCTTTTTGTTTTTCTTTTCTATTATTTTTACTTTTCATTGTATTTTCATTTTTAGTTCATTTTAGGGTCACACATTAAGGACAATGCATCTCTGAAGTTTGCGGGGGTGCATAATTCTCAACCATAGGTTAGTTTTGCATTTTAATTTTCATGCTTTAGTTTATGTTGCATGCATTTTAATTCCAGCTAATGAAAGTTGTCTTTGTTTCAATTCATCTTATTGTGAAAATGTGCAAGGCTGTGATTAATTCTGATTTGAAATTGAATTCATGAAAGAATGGGCAATTTAGATTGAAACCAAGTATAAAGCAGGTTGAAATTAACATGTGAAAGAATTAAAAGGAATTTCATAATACATTGTTCTAATTCAATAACAGGCATATCTTTCAGACCGAGATGATAAAATCTGAACCAAATATGTGCTAACCAAATACCTTAACGAGTTCAAAAATGATATTATTTCACAGAAATTACTCAAAAATGTTCAGTACCCCTAATAAAGCATTAGAAAAAGATAAAAATGGGGTGGTTGACCTAAGCTGAGTAACCGGGACTTGGCATCGACAAATGGCAAGGTTCACGTAAAAAAGCAAACGAAAATCACAGTAAAAACACTTTGAAAAAAATGAAAATTCTCCCTAGATACCCTGAAATATGGTGAGGGGAGCCCAAAAAATAGATCTCTAGATATCTTGAAATATGGTGAGGAAAATTTTTGCAATAAGTTTGGGAGGAAAAAGAATGTGCAGTTGTTAGAGATTGAATTCAGTGACTTGATACCATTTGCTGTAACCAGTATATTCAGTTTAATCCTTGGTTTGCTTGAGTTCATTGATTTCCTAATCATTTTTCTGATCGAATGACAGATTGACGTGTTGAAATATGACTTTACACTACGAAATTTTAGCATCCACATGTAACTGGGTTTGGACAGGAAAATTTATGCCTTGTTTGTATAATGAAGGATTTTTCAGGTTGAATTAATCACGACCTTATGAAATGGCTTAGTGGATTGATCAATGCATAACCGGAAGCAAAAGGAGTTGATTTTTGTTTTTCTGCATACATTCATTCATTCATTCATGCATTCATTCATTCATTTATTCATTCTGTTTGCATGTGTTGCTCGAGGACTAGCAACATTTAAGTTTGGGGGTGTGACAACTCATATTTTTACGAGTTATCATTGTCCATTTCAGACTTAATTTGTGTGTTAGTTCGAGAGATTAGGCATAGTTTGCACTCATTTAGCTTAATTTTTACCCGCTTTGCATTTTAGGAGCATTAATTAGTTTTTAGGCAATTTTAGCATTATTTAAGCATTTTTAGTTTATTTATTTAGTTTTTTCATCTTTTGCAGGAACGACGGGACGTACGACGGCAGAGTGGACAAGTTGAATGCCAGCTGAGGCATCCAGAGGCAGATGGATGGCGCCTAGGCGCCACCCTACGCGCATTGACCATTTGCAGCACACACAGCTGACATGTAGGGCATTCCAGATAGTTGGCGCCTAGGCGCCACCCAGAGGCGCTCAGGCGCCACTTCTCTGTTGGAAACATGTGGAAAATAAGCCAAGTCTATGTTTTGATGATTAACAAATCAATTTGAGTAAGTTTTGGTTACTAACATGTTTTGTGAAAATGATTAAAGGATATACAAATGAAGAAATTGAAGCATGACGGGTCAAGTCAATTTCCAAGTCGACTCAAGCATCGACTTAGGCCAAGTCGATCCCCAAGTCAACTCCAGCAGCGACCTCAAAACGTCATTTTCGTCCAGCGTTGAAATTGAGGAGTCAAGCTGCCGAAGTCGCAAATGAAGTCGACTCCGCATGCGATTTGGGTGAAATCGCTGACCAAGTCGACTCCGGCATCGACTTCAAACTTATTTTTCTGTCCAGAGTTGAAATCGGGGACGAAAGCTGCCGAAGTCGCATCCCAAGTCGACTCCGACATCGACTTCAAACTTGTTTTTCTGTCCAGAGTTGAAATCGGGGATGAGAGATGCCGAAGTAATATCCCAAGTCGACTCCGCATGCGACTTGGGTGAAGTCGCAGACCAAGTCGACTCCAGCTTCGACTTCAGACTGACAGCAAGCGTTTTGAAGAGCTAAGTCGAAAACCATGTTGACTCAATGCTCGACTTGATTAAAATTAAAGACCAAGTAGACTCAAATATTCGACTTAGAACAAATGAAGATCACAACAAGTCTAAAGCTAAGTAAAGATGCATGGATTCATCATTTCAAATTAAGAACACACATTCGGACATCATTAGGCACTCCAAGATTCAAGTATTCAAGATTTCAAGATATAAAGCTTAAAGTTTTCAAGCTAGGATGATTATACTAAGTTCCAAGAGTTATAAATAAATGGGAGAACAATCAATATGAAGAAAATCAAGTGATCAAAGTCATCTCCGAAGATTTCAAGTTCATCAAGCAAGCACAGAAAGTGAAGTCGCTCCCGAAGTCGACTTCACCTGCGACTTGGGTCAAGTCGAGGACCAAGTCGACCTAAACTGGAACTTGAAGAAGATACGGACAGCCGAAGTCACACCCAAAGTCAACTCCATCTGCGACTTGGGCGAAGTCGCACCCGAAGTCGACTCCACCTGCGACTTGGGTCGCAACGGTCGGAAAATTTTTGAACATTGGCGCATTAAATGCGTGCCACCTACTTCCAAACGTTCGGATTCCCTCAATATTTATAAAAGACATTTAATATGAACGTGGAAGGTAGCTGAGAATCATTGATTGAGCATAACTCCCATTCCTAAGAGCTTTAAGTGATCAAGCCAACATCTAGAAGAAGAACCTCGCTTTCAAACTGCCAAGAGCTGCTCGTTGAATCTTTCAGACTGCATTACAAGTTCTTCTCTGCGCCAAATCTGCCTCTACACATCAGTAATGTGTAGAAACTTTCTTTTACTTTTTCTTGTTGTATTGAACTTGATTTAGTTTGGGTAACTAAGATCAAGTGTAAGCAAAGTAGTGTATGATTGGAGTGGAACTCGTCACCTACTTGTGCTGTGAATTTTTATGCCCCCTAGAGCTGGAATCTAGAAGAGAGCAGTGGCTCTAGTTGTATTTGTGAAATACATAGTGGAACGCAAGTCACAAGAGGTGTGAGCTTGGAAGAGTGGAGTAGGGAAGGTTGCCCGAACCACTACAAAATCTTGCTTGTTGATTTTTATTTATGCTCTCTGCACTGTATTGCTTTTCATTTGTTTCTTCATAAAGGGGACTAAATTAATCCGGCGTAAAATTTCTATTTAAGTTGAAAATTTTTAAATACCCAATTCACCCCTCCCCTCTTGGGTAATTGCCATTAACTCGGGACCAACATTCTCTACATGAAATCCAAGTCAGAAGCCACAAATCAGGTAGTGCAGTCCAGGGAGTTGGCGCCTAGGCGCCAGTGCAGGGACAGCTACAAAAGTTAAGGAGAAGCTCCACGCAGGGACAATCCAGAGAGTTGGCGCCTAGGCGCCAGTGTGAAAATTCCTAGGGTTTCCAGAATGTGTCCAAACTGCTCAGCACATAGAGAGTTGGCGCCTAGGCGCCAATACGCATCCGTACATGAATATTCTAGTGCGTAAGCTGCGCAAATAGGACTCTATATATAGTTCCTAGGGGTTCGTGCGCAAAAAAAGGAGGAGAAGGAGCGAGGAGTATGAACTAAAGTGCAAGAGAAAGCGGAAATCCACATTAAAGCTAGGATTGAAGAAAGGATTCAAGTCCCGTTGGTGGAAATCGCCGAAAAATAGTTTTTCTTATTCTTTTCAATTTTCTCTCTGCCTTATGGATACTTTTTATATGGATGTATTGGATGTTAAGATCATGTTTTTGAACTAAACCTCCATTAGATGGATAGTTAGGATGATTTGAATTCTAAACTATATTGTTTCTTGGTTCTTAGAATATTCAGGAATGAATGTTGATTTTATGCATGATTGTGTATGATTTATCTTTGCATGTGTGGATTTAATGCTTTTTACAAGATTAGGTACCTTGTAAGATGATTTAATTGCTTGATTTATCCTTGGAAGAGGAAGATCTTTGCAGGATCCATGTGCAAGGCATAGGTTTCGACCTTTGTGTAAGGAGAGTTGTTTAACGGATAAGAATATACCGTTAAACCCTGTGTAGTCATTATACAAGTTATGAACTTATCGATCTCACTTTATTTAATGGCATGGGAACATAACACTTAAACAAAGTGTAATTAGCTTTATATAATGTTGGAAGACATATATAAAGATATATGAACTTGGGCTAATAAATTCATATGCAATCAAATTAAAAAGAACCAGAGCAATATAGTTTAGATTCAAGAATTCCGATCTATCCATCTGACATCCCTATTTAGAAAACCCGTTTAAAGTACCCAGTAGTCATGAACTTTCACTCTAATTTCTCTTTGCAATCGTTAGCTTAGTTAAATCACAAAACCAGAATTTTCCATCCATAGAACGCAGTTTAACTAATTAATAATTCCGTTAACAATTCCACGTAGGAACGATACTCTACTCACTCTTTATTACTTGACACGGCACGTATACTTGCATAAATAGCGAGTATTTTAATTGACATATACGCAGCTCGTCAGCTATAAAGTTTTCAGGCAATTCATTTTTATTTAAAATAACTTGGAAAGCCATATTATACCCACTTGAGGGTATATCATAAAAACATGCTTCTTATTCTCGTCAAGAGTATATCATAAACAATGGGTTGCATTATTTTAAAACATGACACCTTTGGATAGAAGCTAGCTAGGCAACCATCCACCTTCATCGTCTCTCCCAATCCAGGGAGGCGCTATCAGCCCGAGGCCTATCTTAGCGACTTGGCCGCACCAAAGGAGGACATTCGGTCCACTTACACCTTTAAGGTGGACCTCATGCTTTGTGCACATGATTCCTTTCATAAACATGAACTTTGACATGCTAGCATGATTTTGCATTCATAAATCCATGATTCAGCATTTATCATAAATACTTGCAAAACAGTAAGCAATTCATTTATCATATTGGAAATATTATTTCAATGCACATTGTTACAAAGGAATGACTATCCTTAAACAACTTAAAAATAATTTAAATCAATCATTTGCTAAACCATTCAAACAGTTAGAATATCATTGATAAACATTTGATCAAATTTGATAAAACAAAAGCATTTAGAAAATTATTTGCTTACCTCGTTACCTTAGCTTTCCGTGTCATTTTTCTCTTTGCCTTTGCCTATACATAAAAATAGCTTTGCATTCATAACAAATTCATTTGCTTGCATTCACTTAGTTTTCCAATCCAATAATCCATCTCAAACATAACTAACTTGAATTTCAAGTCGGTACACATACATAACATTCACTTGTGTATCTTACCATCCATTCCGTATTTCATTTTAAACCCATATTTAGGGTAAATACATAATAATCATTTATAATTCAACATGTGGGGATTTATATCTCTCATTTATCATTTTTCATCAATTTTTCATTTTTCCTACGTCGATGCTCATTTTAATCATAAAATTAACATCTTAAGCTTCATAAATTAATCTCAAAATTTGAGATAATTCAATAATCATTCATACAGAAACATACTCATGCATTTTTGTATTTTAGCAATTCCATATAAGTCATATATCATCCATTCATACATATCCATCTACATACATTAAACTTACAACACGTATATTATGTATTTCTTAAAATTACTTAACACAGCAACTTAAATCCAATTTCAACACGATTAAACCCATTAATTAATATATAATTTAGGATCTAATTTAGAAATTCTAATCCATTTATCATTGGGTTCCAAAACAACCATGTTAGGACCCATTTTTCATCTTTTCAATGCTTCTTTCAATACTTAAATCTTAACAGATTTTCAAACCATAATTTTCAGTAACTAAACATGCTTTTCTTAACCCAAATTTAGGGTATTTTCACATATTCAAAATCCATAATTTATTTGCTTCCAAAACAGCAACATCTCAAGCATGTAGGGTACCCCTTTTGGCCCGTTTTGACGTGTCCATACATTTGTCCTTAAAAATCAGATTTAGGACAAATATTTCCAAGACCTTTTGGACATTCAAAGTACCCTAATCTTAGGGTATTTTACTCTCCATAACATTCATAAATTAATCATTTACAAACAGGACCAAAATCCACATGTAAAGTACCCGTTTTGGCCCCCGTTTGGCGTTCTATACATGTACCCTAAAAAATCAGATTTAGGTCTTTCTTCTCCAAACCACATAGTACATCTAAAGGGTCCTTAATTTAGGTTACTTTACCCTAAAATTCATCCATAAACTATTTAATCTCCTCTTTGCATCATATTTAACATAAAAATAGAAAAATCGGGTAATACGTGAAACCCTAAGTTCCCCTTTTGCTAAAATCATTAACAAATGACCAAATCAACATATGTAATCCAAAATAACATGAATCATATCCTAATAATCATCCTTAAACCAAACAGAAACTTGGTTTAGGGTTTTAAGAAATTTCAAGATAGATTTCATCTCAAAAATCAACCCTAACGTCTCATTTAACCCTCTTGAACTCTTGATTTCATTTATACCGTTTAAAAATCATTCAATACCCTCATCAAGACATCATAACTCATTATTTAAGAGTTCATTATGAATCATTTTCATGACTCATAATTTGAGGGAAGAGATCTTGATTTAAATGATTCAAAACTTAAGTTTCACTTACTTGAATTGAATCCAACTTGAATTCAATCTTCCTAGCTTGGTTCCTCTTCTCTTTCTTCCCTTTTTCTCTTCTCTTTTTCTCCTCTTTTCTCTTTCTTTCCTTGCGTGGTTTGGATGTCCAAAGCTTGCTCCTCACTTAGAATTTTTTTGAGAGTTTCTTCTCCCCTTTGGCAAATGGACGTCCTCATGTGCTACCCCTTGCTTTTATAATTTTTTTACCAGCTCGTGGGACCCACTTTGCCACATGTCTTGAGGGTATTTATTTATAACTTATCCCTTGTTGAAAAGGAAATTTTATATCTAAGTAAAATACACATTTTTTGTTTAACAAAAATCATCAAAATCCATTCAAATCAATGGACCCAAGCTGTCCACTAGGTGACGCCCCTTGTAGCAGCTGCTTTTTGACATTTTGTGCCAATTTTTCCACACATTTAAATGTCCCATTACTTACCCTAGGTGCTAAGCTACTTAGATATATATTTTGGAATTTTTAAAAATCCAAAAACCATGCCTTATCTCCCTTGGACGTCCCCTTTGGATGACACCAAGGCTAAGCTCTATTTAGCTATACATTAGGCAATTAAATCCATGCATTTATGCCCTCAATTTTTGATGGATTTGAGCCTTAAATAATTCCAAAAAATTCAGCTCCATTCACCTCCATTTGACAACTCTCATGGGCATTAAACCAAGTCTTTAAATCAATTGCTTTTTAATAAATGCTATGGTGCTTTTAGGTGCACAAAGTCAATGCTACTCATCTTTTTCTGATTAAGCATATTCTCATGGTAATTATCTTAATTCAATCCTTTCATAACATAGATTTCATACTTTTATTCAATCATTTCAAGTTTCGTCTCAAACCGACTTTTCTATGTCAAGTTATGATCCTTTGAAAATAACCTTAGAGTGTGATATTGAAAATGAATAATTATCATCTTAATCCCATCACATTTGCCTTAATCCAATCGACACATAAGGTTGAGCCCAAATTCATGAGCTTATCTTTCAAATTTCATCTCAATCCGCCTTATAGGCGTCAAGTTATGAATTTTCTACATTTTCCAACATAATTTCATAATTTTCATTTTGATTTTCATTAATTAAATCATGAAAATTAAAATAATAAATATTCATGCCTCATTAGCATTTTATAATCTTCATTAATCCCCTTTAGTCATATTGACTCACATTGCGCTATGGTGATTAATCTTAATCACCATTCTTAATCACAACCCTAATTGCAAAATTCATCAATTCATAAAAATTATCCATAAATCAATCAATTCACACATCAATCATAATTACATCTTAAATACACTTATATGAGTCCTACTTGGGTCTGGGAATTACAATCCTCCTCCCCTTAAAATAGGTTTCATCCCGAAACCGTCTACTTTTGAAATAACTAGGGATCCTTTCTTCCTGCTTCTTCCTTCAGTTCCCAAGTAGTCTCGCTTTCGGAATACCTATTCCATTGAACTTTAACATATTCAATCTCTCTATTCTAAAGCTTTTGCACTTTATGATCCAAGATCTTAAGAGGTCTTTCCTCATAATTCAAATGGTCTTGAATTGGTAAATTCTCTGCTATTAGCACATGTGTTCGATCTGGAACATATTTCCTTAACATTGAAATGTGAAAAACATTATGTACTAGAGCTAGGGCTGGAGGTAATGTTATTCTATAAGCTAACTACCCAATTTTCTCCAACACTTCAAATGGCCCAATAAACTTGGGATTTAACTTGCCTCTCTTCCCAAATCTTGTAACTCCTTTGAATGACGTGACCTTAATAAAAACCATGTTCGCCAACTTGGATATTTAAATCCCTTCTCTTGCAGTCTGTGTAACTTTTTTGCCGACTTTGGACTGTGAGTATACAGTGATGAATAACCTGTGCTTTGTTTGACATTCGTTGAGACAAGTCTAGGGCTAACTTTTTATCTCCAACTTCATCCCAGTTTAGTGGTGTTCGACATCGTCGTCCATATAATGCTTCAAACGGAGCCATCTAAATACTAGCTTGATAAATGTTGCAGTCACAAACTTTGGTATCGACACATATTCATCTCATGATCTTCCGAATTCCAATGTACACATACGGAGCATATCCTCGATAATTTAGTTTACCCGCTCCGTCTGTCCGTCAGTCTAAAGGATAAAATCTTGTGCTAAACTTTAGTTGGGTGCTTAGGGTTTCGTGTATACTCTTCCAGAATCGAGACATGAACGTTGCATCCCGATCGGATACTATTGACTTAGGCACTCCGTGGAGTCATACAATATCCTTGTAATATACTTTGGCTAATCTTTCAGCTGTAAAAGTCCTCTTTATGAGTATAAAATGAGCAACCTTGGATAATCGATCAACTATCACCCATATAGAGTCATTTCCTGCCTGTGTCCTGGGTAATCCTTCTATAAAATTCATTGTTATGTCATCCCATTTCCATTCGAGAACTTCTAAAGACTGTAGCTTTCCCAGCATCCGTTGGTGATCTGCCTTCACCCTTTGACAAGTTAAGCACCTTGCTACGTATTCAGCGACCTCTCTTTTCATGTTATTCCTCCAATATGCTTTCTTGAGATTTTGATACATCTTCGTGCTTCTCGGATGCATGGAAAATAGCAAAAAATGAGCTTGTTTGAGAATTTGTTCCTTCGATTCTCCTAAATTAGATATGCATAAGTGACCTTTGTATCGATACATACCTCGTTCATCAACAATGAATTCATTCAACCCCTTTTTCTTCAAGACTTGTGCTTGCCCATTCGTAAGAAATTCATAAAACATCAATCATAAATGTATTCAACCATTTCAACATAGAAGAGAAAATTAATATTTTGAAAGGTTCACTTGCTTACCTGAGATAGCCTTAAACCCTTTCTCCATATACTTGTCCTTGCCTTTGCCTAGATAAATGAAAATATCATTTCATTTATATGCATCAAATTCAAATGCTTGCATCCCTTAGGGCTTTTCAACCTACACAAATCCATTTGGATTTACGTTAAACTAACTTAACCCACTTGCCTTTCAAGTTGGGTGTCCATTTTCCAATTCTCACAATGGTAGAAGTTGTGCTTCCATAGCACCCATTCTTTTTAAAATCCACTTACAATAGGTTAAACCCTCATAATCACTTATGATATTTATTGATGTCCCATTGTAAGTTAAATTCCATCCCAAAAATCTAGAATTTAACATTTATTTTGATTTATTCCTCAATCTATCCATAATACTGAAATCAGACACATTGATCTCTCTGATATTTATATCATTCTCAAATCAAGGAATTTAAATCTGAAAATCTTTTTATATCTAATAACTACATGAGTTAATAAAAATAAATATTTCCAGCACAACATATGAAGTCTTTATATTTATTTAGGTATTTTTACTCTGCTGGATAGCAGCATCAATTTTCAGACAGCTCTAATCACGTCAATTATTAGGTATATTTATAACTTTCCAAAATGAATTTTTATTTTGGTAGCGTGTTACTAATGATGTCTTCCATATCATATAAACTTTTTAATTCAAAAGGCCTTATATAAAAATTATTAAAAATAATTTGGTGCAGCTGAACCTGACACCCGTTCAACCCTGTTTAGGTTGATTTTTCCGGATTTTTGATTTACAACCTTCTTTTCCTTTTGATCTAAAAATTGGGTCGTTCCTTAATCACCCTATCATGACTTCTAAAACAAATTTTTGTACTAAAACTCGTTCATGTATATTTTCGTTCATATTTTTCTTTCCTATTCTAGATTCAATACATATGAATATATCCATGTGATTCATTTCACCCTTATAAGTATTAACACATAATCTATATTAGGGTTTGGTTTGCTTAATCATTTATCAATCATTCAAGGAGATATTTACTCATGAATTTAATATTTATAACCATCTTTACATTAACATCAACCAAACATGATTTAGGTTAATGTATATGAATCAAAAACGCATAATACTCACCCAAATTAAACATGAACATGGATAAGCCTTGTTGAATCCTTTTTCCCTTCCTTTCTTCTTCATTTTCCTCCTTGCTTCGCCTTCTTGGGATGACCCTAGCTGCTGCCCCTTTGTGAAGAAAATTTTCTCTCCTTTTCTCTCTCTCTTTCTCTCTTTTTTCTTGCTGGAACGTCCCCTTGCTACCACTTTCCTCCTGTTTCCTCCTTTTTTGTTGCCTAAGCAATCCCTTTCTATTATTTTTTTTATTTTATAATTTTTAAATGCCAAATATATCCATATGGACATCCATGCAAAACCTTGCTGCCCAAGTTACCTTGCTGTCACGTTTTTTACCTAGCTGCCTCTCCATTTAATTCTTAGCTATGCATATGCTTAGGTAGCTACATTATCTTACCATTTTTGCATTTTTTGAAAATCAAAATCTAAGAATATCCCCCTTAAACGTTCCTTGAGCATGCCACACATCTATGCCTCCTGCCTCCTTAAGCTACACCATAACCATTTAAACCATGCATTTAAGCTCTTGATTTTCCACCTCATATATGCCATTAAATAATGCACTTAATCTGCTTACTTTCACATAAATGCTATGGTACTCTAGGGTGCACAAAGTCAAAGTTATGCACCTTTTTCCGATTAAGCATATTCCCATGGTAATTGGTTTAATCCAATCCTTCCATATCATAGATTTCATAATTTTATTCAACCGTTTTGAATTTCATCTCAAACCGACTTTTCTACGTCAAGTTATGATCCTTCGAAAATAACCTTAGAGTGTGAGATTGAAAACAAATAATTATCATCTTAATCCCAACACATTTTCCTTAATCCAATCTACACATAAGGTTGAGCCCAAAGTCATGAGCTTATCTTTCAATTTTCATCTCAATTCGCCTTATAGGCGTCAAGTTATGAATTTTCTACATTTTCCAACATAATTCCATAATTATCATTTTAATTTCCATAAATTAAATCATGAAAATTAAAATAATTATTCATGCTACATTAGCATCTTCTAATCCTCATTAAGCCCCTTTGGTCATATTGACTCACATTGGGCTATGACGATTAATCTTAATCACCATTCTTAATCACAACCCTAATTGCAAAATATCATTAAATCATAAAATCATCTAAATATACATGAATCATACATAATTCATGTTTACATGCCAAAGGTGCATATATGAGCCCTACTTGGGTTTGGGTATCACATATTACCTTCACTTACCTTTTCATCCGTGGATTGCTCTTGCTATATTTGATGCTTCATCCGCATCACTTAACTTATTCTCCTTTTTGGGGTTTTGGTTAAATTCATCAAATACAACATGTATTGATTCTTCTACTATTTGATTTCTTTTGTTAAAAACTCTATATGCTTTGTTATTTGATGAATAACCAAGAAATATTGCCTCATCACTTTTCGCATCTAACTTTCCCAAGTTTGTTTTTCCATTATTCAACACATAGCAAGTACATCCAAAAGCATGAAAATATGAAATGTTTGGTTTTCTTCCCTTCCATAGTTCATATGGGGTATTTTTCAAGATTGCTCTTATGGTAACTCGATTAAGTATATAACATGGTGTACTTACAGCTTCACCCCAAAATCTTTTGGATAATTTGCTCTCATATAGCATGGTTCTAGTCATCTCTTGTATTGTTCTATTTTTCCTTTTAACTACCTCATTTTGTTGGGGATTTCTTGGTGCAGAAAATGTGTGATGAATTCCTTTCTCATTGCAGAATTCAATAAACCGTTTATTTTCAAATTCACCACCATGATCACTTCTAATGGAGATGATTGTGTTCTATTTTTCATTTTGCACAAAACACAAAAAAGTAACAAACATAGAGAAGGCTTCATCTTTGCTAGCTAAGAGTGTTATCCATGTAAATCTTGAAAAATCATCAACTATGACAAATATATAATTTTTCCTACAAAAAGTTAAAATGTCTGATGGCCCGTATAGATCCATATGTAGTAGTTCAAGTGGTCTAGTTGTTGAAATTTTCTTTTTGGTGGAAAATGGCATTTTAGGTTGCTTCGATAGTTGACATGCTTTACATACTTTGCCTATGTCCAAGCCTTTTATGCCATATCCATGGATCATTTTCAATGGCTATAAGATATTTTCCATCAAGTTCATCAAGACAAACTAAATATACATTTTCATGTCTTTATTACACAGTTGACTAATACTCATTAAGTTATGTTTGAGTCCCTCAACAAATAGTACATCCTCAATACATGCATTTGAATTTCCAGTCACATTTTCTTTACCTTTAATTATACCTTTTTCGTTATTTCCAAATGCAACTGTTCCTTCACTACATGATTTGATCTTATGGAACAATCCTCTTTCTCCTGTCATATGTCTTAAGCAGCCACTATCCATGAACCACATGTTGTTGGCCTTTGCTTTAAGACATACCTGCAAGACAAAATTATGTAAAGCTTATCTTTTTAGTACCCATTTTGTGGGTCCATTTGGGTTAGTGAGCCATTGGCCCATTTTGTTACACCATAGTTACACAATTTCTTTATTTTACACTGATAAATCTTATGACCCATTTTGTTACAAAAGTTACATGCCCCCGAAAGTCTTGGAGTGGGAATCCATGTAGTGGATGGTTCCTAAATTGGTCTCTTTGTCCAAGCAACATGATTCATTTTTGGTTTAGTATAGATGAGCTTTGCTTGGTTTTTGACCTTCCTTGTAGCATTAGATTTGCTACATTCTACTTTCTCAAATGTGGAATACCCAAGTCCTCTTTTGTTGTTTTGGGCGGTTATGTTTAGAAACATTCTGACACTTTCCCCCAGATTAGAGAACTTTGCTAATGATTCATTTAATAATTCATTTTCTTTCTTTAGTCTTTCCACCTCATTTGTCAAGGTATACTTTTCATTTGTTAGGTGGTCAACCTTTTTAGCAAGTTTTCCATTCACAATAATTATAGAATCACATTGTCTTTTCTTTATTGTAAATTGTTTTCTCAATTTCTTTATTTTATCATACAATGAATCATATGCTTGTTGTAATTTCTTTAATTCAGCACAATTGAGACATTCATTTGTAGAAGAGAAAATAGAATGAGTATTCAGTTTAGATGTTATCTCTTCATTGCTTGTACAGTTTGTTGAGGTGGTTTGTTCCTCCAAAATTTCTGTTGCGACAAGGCAGATGTTACTGTCTTCCTCCATCGTGGCCAAACAACATATCCTTGCACAGGTTGTAGCCTCATTGTCTTCATTCGATGAGCTGCTTATTGTGGACATTTCCTCATTCACATACATTCCTTTTCCTTTAGCCTTTTAAAACTTCTAGTTTTCATTTCGGTCTTTCTTCTCTCGCCGTTCCTTTGTCTTAATCTCCTCCGGTGTGGGAGATTGAGCTTGCATATGTCCTAATCCTCCACATCGGTAACACTTTGCTGTCTCCTTCTTTTTCTCCTTTCTGTTTCTCTCCTTGAATCCTTTAAAATTCTTTCCCTTTCTCACAAATTTTCTGAATCTTCGAGTGAGTAGCGCGATCTCCTCATCATCGTTTTGAGAAGATGAGATGGACTCATCTGAATTTGCTGCAGCCCTCAAAGCAATTTCTCTTTTGCCTTTGTGTTGCTCCTTGTTTCTTCTCTTGATCAGCTCATGTGACATGAGTGAGCTGATGAGATCTTCCAGCCTTAGGGTGTTTAGATCCTTTGCTTGTTCGATGGTTGTGATCTTTGGAGTCCACAACTCAGGTAGAGCCCTTAGAATCTTCATAACCTGCTTAGTTTCAGAAATAGCTTTCCCAAAATCTTTTAGTGCATTAGTGATCTTTGAAAATCTAGCAAACATTTCAGAAATATTTTCAGTCTCTAGCATTTTAAAGCTTTCTAAATCTCCAATCAAAATATTTCTTCTCGTCCCTTGGACTTGAGAAGTTTCCTCATAAATAGATGTTAGTGTATCTCATATTTCTTTAGCAGTTTGAGATGAAGATACCCTATCATATTTAGAAGCGGTAAGGGCACAAAAGAGGGAGTTCATGGCTTTGGCGTTTGTGGCGCCCCGACCCGGGTGCCTAGAAGCCTTACTCTGGGATCTTTATTGATTGGTAAACGTGACTCAGGATTGTTGCCCGGATCATACACGGGATTTTTAATTGGATCTCGTCCAATTTTTTTTTCTTTCCTTCCTTTTCTTTCATCACATAACAAACACTTGTCATCAACTTTACACATGGTACTCATAATATCTCATTACATAACATCATATTATCATATATGAACACATTCTTGACATCAACTTCACATATATTATTCATATCATAACAACTGACTTATCTACATCACAAGTTCTTTTAATCTATACATTTTATACATACATATTTTGAAAATTCCATATAATTATTCATACCATATACAGACCAGCTTGTTGAAAAGTTTTTTTCATACTCTTTTTCTTTCCTGTGTGGCCTGTGTTGTACCTGTCTATGGTTGGGGAAAACAAAACATGAGTCAAAACTCAATAAGCAAGCATTTTTCATTTTAAATGCATTTCTCACCTTTCAGTAGTAGATGCTTAACAAGCGTTCGACTAGAAATTGGAGGAAACCTTTTCATAAAACCTTTCATATTTCATACCAAAAACATATGCTTGTAAAACTTTACCTATAAACTCTTTTTCCTATGGACATATTTTATGTCTTAAGATATTTTTCATAAAACTTCCTTCCCCCAAGGACATTCTCATGTCCTTAAAACATTTTCCATAAAACCTTTTTAAAACAAGCATATGCATCATGCATGACGTTTCTGTCCGTCTGGTAGGTGACACTTACCAAGTGATCATCCTTCCTCCTTAGGAGAGAAACCATCTCAATTGATAACTTGCGAGCCAGACAGTTATCCGTGTCCTTCTCCCATTTCAGGGAGGGCGTCGCCGGCATTTCGCCTTTTGAAGCGACTTGGCCTATGTAGAGGGGGCCCATCTTGCAACCGTGTCGGGTCTGCATATCCTCTACAGTAGACCTAGTACATAACTCTTGTGCACACTTTTCCGTCCCATTCACATGCTAGCATGATTTTATAAAAACCATAGACCATAGTCTGTGTCCTTTTTCTGAAAACTTGATGCTAGCATGCTTTCATAAAATACAACAGACCTCAGCCTGTATTCCTTTCAAATCTTGAAAACTGGGCTTAACCCATGTTAACGAGTTCTATACTCAAAATGTTTTGTAAGGATGGTGTGGCGCCCCGAACCGAGCGTCACAACCTTACTTCAAGATCTTATCGATTGGTAAACGTGACTCAGGATTGTTACCCTGATCACGCGGCGGGTTCTTAATTGGATCTCGTCCAAATTTTTTTTTCTTTTTCTTTTCTTTCATCACATAAATATATACTCATCATCATTCATAATGGACTTATCAATATCATCATAAATCATCAACTTCTCATATTATTCATCACTTCATAATTTCATACAACCTATGTCTTTTTCACCATATCCCATTAGGGCGTTTATTCATACAAAAATCTACTAACCTTTGTAGATTCCTCTTTTCTTTAGCAACACATGTCTTTCATCTCTTGGCTTTCTCTACATCTGTCTGAGGTTGAGAAAACAAAACATGAGTCAAAACTCAATAAGCAAGCATTTTTTTTTAAATGCATTCCTCTCCATTCGATAGAAGACACTTACCAAGTGATCAACTATCAAATGCACAGAAACCTTTTCATAAAAATCATTTCATAAACATTGGATGTGCAAATGCTTCCTTTCCATTCCTGACATAAACCTTCGTGTGCGGGTACGCTAGCCTAGGGAACATCTCACACAGCATGGTCCAATACGCCGGCTTTCTCCGACTTGGCCTCATCAAGGAGAACCTCTCTTCCTCTTGATGCCTACATGGTCTCCTACATGCATGACTTTTGATTTCTCTGATATTATAAACCTCTTACACCAGGTGACTTGTCATTCTCATGTAGAGAATCATTTGCACCATCTCTTAAAAACATCATTTCAAATCCATGCTTTCCTTTTCAATCCATGTATAAAAATGCAATGCATTTATTCACACATAACACTCCTTTGCCTCCACCTCTTGGGAGGACGCCGCCGGCACACAACCCATACGACTCAGCAATAGTGAAGGGGGACCCTCTGATCCACTTTCTACCTCCACCAAAGTCTCTTCATTACACATCATACATGTACACATGTCCATGAACATCACATGATATCAATATGCCGGCATGACTTTTCAAAAAAACTTATTAACATTCATCATTTCATAACATTATAGGAATGACCACCCTTAAACACATTTCATAACTACTTGAGAATAAAATATATTTTTAAAAGGGTTTGCTTGCTTACCTTCTCAATTGGTGTCCTAAACCTTCTCCTTCCTTTTTCCCTATACAAGGAAAATAGATATTTTATCCATCCATTTCATGTCTTAGGTTGCTTTCCATGCTTGCTTTCTAACCATTCATTACCTCATTCCCATAGAGGTTAATCTTATAAAGATACTTGGTCATTACGCATTTATATGGATTTTTATCCATATGGAGAAAATGATTTTTTTCGCCAAGTAAATGATGATAAATTCAAAATGTATGAATTGTCCTATGATATACTAAGCATAAGCTATGTCATGGTATTTTTTATTTTTGGAAAAAATATCAATTTTTGGAACCCATGAACAGTAACCACGTCTTTGTGAACAGTAACCTCGGATGAACAGTAACAACTACAGTATCCGCTACAGTACAGCGTGATTTTGGAGAAAATTTGAGATTAATATTTAAATCTAAGGATGGAATTTTTAAGGATTTATGGATAAAAATCCACAGAAGGAAATAATGACCAAGTATTTTTAAGGTTAACCTCTATAAGAAATTATGGAGGAAAATAAGGTCATAAATGAATATAACATATGTATGATAAAGTATGTATATCCTTTTCACTTGTATAGGAAAAGGAAAGGAAAGGATAAAGGATTCAGGCTGAAGCAAAACAGAGGTAAGCAAGCAAACTTTTTAAAAATGATTTTTATATGTTTTATATTGTAACTATGGAATATGTCGGAATTGCTTTATTATAAGCAAATCCATATGGAAGTAAGGAGAAATGTTGAGATATGTGGGAATTGCTTTATCATAAGCAAATCCTTATGAAAATGAAGAGAAAGGTGGAAATGGTTGCATTATAATGGAAAAGAAAAATTTTTGATTTTCAAATAAAATTTGGTTTTATCGAATGAATTTAAAATGATTTATTAAAATGTTTTGAAACGGATTTAAGGAAGGCTAACCGATAATCGATTTAAATGAAGATTTTTAAGGTAATGACCAAAGGATCATACAAGCTTACCTTCACATAGAAGTAACTCATGTGTCATGTGGACAAAGAATATGATACCATATAAAGAAAATGAATTATGCATTGGTATATCCTTTGATCATGAAAAACCCAGAAATGGGAAGAAAAGCGTTTGCAAAATCATTTGTCTTTAGATATTAAAATGTTTTCAAAATTATTTTACCGCTCAAAATTTAGTCAAAAACATTTTAGCAAAATTTTGAAATTACTATTTCTCAAATATTTCCTTCAAATATTTTAAATGATTTAGAAATGTGTTATTTAAATGTTTCCAAAATTATTTAAGGTTGGTCATCCTTACAAAATATTAGTATTAACTTGTTAACTTGGGCCGTGCCAAATTTTCAAGTTAGAAAAGGGAATACAGGCCGAGGTCTGTACTATTTTGAAATGACATGCTAGCATCAAGTTTTGAAAAGGAAAAGTCACAGACTACGGTCTGTGGAGTTTTATAAAAAGCATGCTAGCATATGAATATGGAGAAAGGAATGGGCACATGAGTTATGTGCTAGGTCTACTCTAGAGGATATGCAGACTAGACGCGGTTGCAAGATGGGCCCCCTCTACATAGGCCGAGTCGCTTCAAAAGGCGAAATACCAGCGGCGCCCTTCCTAAAATGGGAGAAGAACACGGATAACTGCCTGGCTCGCGAGTTATCAAATGAAATGGTTTCTCTCCTAAGGAGGAAAGGGTGATCACTTAGTAAGTGTCACCGACCAGACGGACAGAAACGTATTGCATGATGCATATGCTTGTTTTAAAAAGGTTTTATGGAAAATGTTTTAAGGACATGAGAATGTCCTTGGAGAAAGGAAGTTTTATGAAAAATGTTTTTATATTCATGGAAAAGAGGTTTACATGTTAAGTTTGCAAGCATATGTTTTATGAAAGATTTATGAAAAGGTTTCCACTGGTTGATAGTAGATCACTTGATAAGTGTCTACTATTGAATGGGAGAAATGCATTTAAATGGAAAAAATGCTTGCTTACTGAGTTTCGACTCACGTTTTTCTTTTCAAATCATAGACAGGTACAACACAAGCCAAGAAAGAAAGACAAAAGAAGGTATAAAGAAAATTTTATGATATGTTGATCTGTATATGGTATGACTAAATTATGTATGTATGAAATGATCAGGTTAAAATAACCTGTATTGTACAAAAACAAGTATGAATGTTATCAATGATAATTGAGATTTGATGATAAGTACATGTCTTTATGTGATGAAAGAAAAGAAAAGAAAAAAAAATTAGACGAGATCGAATTAAGTACCTGCCACGTGATCAGGGTAACAATCCTGATTCACACTTACCAATCGACAAGATCTTGGAGTAAGGACAAATGTGACGCCTCGGTTCGGGGCGCCACAGAAGTTGGTATCAGAGTAGGGATTGGTAATGACATGGAAAGAAAAGATTTGACATCAAAAATTAGGATTGGTAAAAAGGAGTGGAAAAAAGAAAAGTAAAGATGACTTGGTTGGTCTAGCACTAGACTCGCTAAGTAGAGTATATGTGATAAGAAAAGGGTAGAGGAAGATAGCAAAAGTCTCTTTTGACTTTTAAAGTGCTAAATGAATATAGGTTATTTTGAATACAAGTGCAAATATTTGACACTTGTATAATAAGAATGTATGATTAGTGATTTATATGATTAATTATGCTATGAATTATTGATGATATGATTTTTGAATATATAAAAAGATGCCTATCACCAGAGCAGGAGCTAGGATGAACAAAGGAAAGGCGGTCGCGAATGATGAACCTGTAAGTCAACAGGAAAAAGGGGAGACCGGTAATAGGTCTAAGCGACCAAGGTAAGAAGAACAATCAGGTTCAAGGACTTGTCAACTACAAGAAGAGGTTAGTCCTGAACCCTGTATAGAAAAAGAGCTAACCAAGAAAAACAAATAGAGGAAATAGTAGCTGCAGCTGTAGAGAAAGCAATGAAGCAGTGGACAACACAAGCCATATTTGACACTTGTATAATAAGAATGTATGATTAGTGATTTATATGATTAATTATGCTATGAATTATTGATGATATGATTTTTGAATATATAAAAAGATGCCTATCACCAGAGCAGGAGCTAGGATGAACAAAGGAAAGGCGGTCGCGAATGATGAACCTGTAAGTCAACAGGAAAAAGGGGAGACCGGTAATAGGTCTAAGCGACCAAGGCAAGAAGAACAATCAGGTTCAAGGACTTGTCAACTACAAGAAGAGGTTAGTCCTGAACCCTGTATAGTAAAAGAGCTAACCAAGAAAAACAAATAGAGGAAATAGTAGCTGCAGCTGTAGAGAAAGCAATGAAGCAGTGGACAACACAAGCCATATTTGACACTTGTATAATAAGAATGTATAATTAGTGATTTATATGATTAATTATGCTATGAATTGTTGATGATATGATTTTTGAATATATAAAAAGATGCCTATCACCAGAGCAGGAGCTAGGATGAACAAAGGAAAGGCGGTCACGAATGATGAACCTGTAAGTCAACAGGAAAAAGGGGAGACCGGTAATAGGTCTAAGCGACCAAGGCAAGAAGAACAATCAGGTTCAAGGACTTGTCAACTACGAGAAGAGGTTAGTCCTGAACCCTGTATAGAAAAAAGAGCTAACCAAGAAAAACAAATAGAGGAAATAGTAGCTGCAGCTGTAGAGAAAGCAATGAAGCAGTGGACAACACAAGCCATGGGTATGATCCAAGGATTATGGGAGGAACATCAATGTGCCCAGCTAGGAAACAAGGATAGGGAAAGAATCAGCCCATTGGTCAACCCTACCCCTATAATAGGAATTGAAGATAGCCTATTAGTAGCTGATAGAAGGGCTATCAGTGCTTTCTTAGCATAGCACCCCCTTAAGTTTGCAGGCGAACCGGATCCTATAAAAGCTGAGCAATGGATAATTGAGATTAAGAAGTTATTTAGAATCTCCCCATGCAATGATAAACAGAAGTTATTATGTGTCACTTACTTATTGGTTGGGGACGCCTATGAATGGTGGGAGACTCTACTAGTTACTATGCCACACCTAGAAGAGGTTACGTGGCAAAAATTTTTGGAAGAATTTAATAAGTACTTTTCAGCAGGTCTCCAAAGTCAAAAGGTGATTGAGTTCGAACAATTATGTCAGGGCGAGATGACTGTTACGGAATATGCTATAAAATTTAATGTCCTGGTAAGATTTGTTCCATGGATAGCAAATGTGCCCGAAAATAAGGCACAAAGGTTTCAGCAAGGGTTGAAGCCATGTTTAAAAGGAGGCCTTGCACCTCATTTGATTAGAGATTATGCTTCAAGTATTGAAAGTGCAAGAGCCTTAGAATTAGAAATATTAAGAACCCAAGAAGAACAGGAGCAGTTTAATTTTGACACCCAGGAGCATGATATGGGAAAAGAAAGAAGCAAGAAGACAGTGACAAGAATAATGAAGTCAAACTCCATCTCAGTAGGTGCTCCAATGGGTAGAAATTGTCAAAGGTGTCATTTTGGCAAATGTTTAAAGGGTTCTAATAAATGTTATAAGTGTAGCCAGACTGGTCATATAGCAAAGAATTGTAGAAGTGCTGAGGCAAAATTATTAAAGTGCTTCATTTGTGATCAAGTAGGACACGTTGCTACCAAATGTCTGAACAAATCACAAGAAGCAAGAGGTCAAGGGAGATCTACCCAGCAAAGGGATCAACAGGGTACCTCTACTAACCCAGTGCAGATGTATGCATTGACTCACGAAGAGTCACAAGAACAAGGAGAGGAAGAAGTTGCAGGTATGGATGATGAATTAGTTAATGATGACATTATGTGATTTTCATATCAACTACTCCTGCATTGTTAGTAGAAGGATGAATAGTGTATCTATATAAAAACCTTGTATATGAAAGGCGTAGCAGAAGTGTGATGGGATGTAACAGGTTCCGAGACGAAACCTTTTGTAGGGGGGGAGGATTGTGAAACCCGCAATCCTAGAATAACACATAGATTTTTGTACTAATTTTTATAATAAATAAAATTCATGAAAAATGTTATATTTGCAAATGTGTGTATTAGAGGTTAAAATAATGCAATTAAGAATTTAACACACGTGAATAGTGCATGTGAATAGTAGACGTGAATAGTAATCGAGGATTAAGACACGTGATTAAGAATTAATCAATTGGATTAACCTAATCACAAAAATACAAAATAGGAATTTAATCACTACAAGACAAAATAGCATTAATTTTTATTATTTTAATACAAATTTAGATTTTAGTGGAAAAATAAAAAAAATTCATAATTTGCAATCCGGGCGTCGGATTTCGATGAAATTTTTTATGGATGGTTAAAAATTCATGATGATCATGATGAATGGGTTAAGATATGATGAAAATCAAAAATCAAAGGTCAAGATCAAGCATCAAATAGAGATCGAAAAAGTAGCTTTACTTTTAATTAATTCTACTTTTGACTTTTTAATAAAATAAATAATAAAAAATTAAAAAATTAAATGAAAAGGGCAGCTGCAGCAGGGGTATGGCAGGCTAGGGTGGCTGGATTTTTAACCAAATCAATGGTCCATGATCATCATCATCTTAAATCAACGGCTAGGATTTATTTAGCCTAAATTAATTAATTTTAAAAATAAAAAAAATCAAGGAAAAATAGGGCTGCATAGGGTAGGATGGAGCAGGCCTTGGGTGGCTGCACAAAGCTCCATGCATTTTCAAAATTTTAAAAAAATACATTTTTATAATTAAATACCTCAAGCTAAGGGGGTAAAATCCAATTTGATGAAAAATTAAAAACTATAAATAGGGGGCAAGGTGAGAATGACCAAAGGCACTCCAAGCTTGAAAATTTCAAGCATTCCCACCCCCAAACACGTTTTTGGCCTTTAGAGAAAGAAGGAGAAAGTTAGAGAGAGAAACTGTGAGAAAAATAGGCGTATCTCCACTTCGAGTAAGTGATTTCTATCCAAATTTCTTTTGGATATTGAGTAAGGTAACATGCTTAGATAATGCCTTAGCATGAGAAAATAAGTATAGATATAATGCTTAATTGAAATTATGCCAAAACATCAAAAATTTGGAGCGAAGATAGGGTATTCGGGAAGATAGCATATGATATGTGAAAATAATGCTCCAAAATTAATAAATAATAATTTATGATGTAAGATTATGATAAATATGATGTTGGAATGATGATATATTAATTTTATGATTTTTGGAATTAAGGATTATGCTTAAGTGAATTTATGTTGATTTTTAGTATATGGAGAAAATGATTTTTTTCGCCAAGTAAATGATGATAAATTCAAAATGTATGAAATGTCCTATGATATACTAGGCATAAGCTATGTCATGGTATTTTTTATTTTTTAAAAAAATATCAATTTTTGGAACCCATGAACAGTAATCACGTCTCTGTGAACAGTCACTTCGGATGAACAGTAATTGCTACAGTAATCCGCTATAGTTATTTGCTACAGTAAACAGCGTGATTTTGGAGAAAATTTGAGATTAATATTTAAATCTAAAGATGGAATTTTTAAGGATTTATGGATAAAAATCCACATAAGGAAATAATGACGAAGTATTTTTAAAGTTAACCTCTATAAGAAATTATGGAGGAAAATAAGGTCATAAATGAATATAACATATGTATGATAATGTATGTATATCATTTTCACTTGTATAGGAAAAGGAAAGGAAAGGACAAAGGATTCAGACTGAATCAAAACAGACGTAAGCAAGCAAACTTTTTGAAAATGATTTTCATATGTTTTATATTGCAACCATGGAATATGCCGAAATTACTTATTATAAGCAAATCTATATGGAAGTAAGGAGAAATGTTGAGATATGTGGGAATTGCTTTATCATAAGCAAATCTTTATGAAAATGAGGAGAAAGGTGGAAATGGTTGCATTATAATGGAAAAGGAAAATTTTTGATTTTTAAATAATATTTGGTTTTATCAAATGAATTTAAAATGATTTATTAAAATGTTTTGAAACGGATTTAAGGAAAGCCAACCAATAATCGATTTAAATGAAGATTTTTAAGGTAATGACCAAAGGATCATACAAGCTTACCTTCACATAGAAGTAACTCATGTGTCATGTGGACAAAGAATATGATACCATATAAAGAAAATGAATTATGCATTGGTATATCCTTTGATCATGAAAAACCCAGAAATGGGAAGAAAAGCGTTTGCAAAATCTTTCGTCTTTAGATATTAAAATGTTTTCGAAATTGTTTTACCGCTCAAAATTTATTTAAAAACATTTTAGCAAAATTTTGAAATTACTATTTCTCAAATATTTCCTTCAAATATTTTAAACGATTTAGAAATGTGTTATTTAAATGTTTCCAAAATTATTTAAGGTTGGTCATCCTTACAAAATATTTTTATTAACTTGTTAACTTGGGCTGTGCCAAGTTTTCAAGTTAGAAAAGGGAATACAGGCCGAGGTCTGTACTATTTTGAAATGACATGCTAGCATCAAGTTTTGAAAAGGAAAAGTCACAGACTACGGTATGTGGAGTTTTATAAAAAGCATGCTAGCATATGAATATGGAGAAATCAATGTGCACATGAGTTATGTACTATGTCTACTATAGAGGATATGCAGACCGGACGCGGTTGCAAGATGGGCCCCCTCTACATAGGCCGAGTCGCTTCAAAAGGCGAAATGCCGGCGGCGCCCTACCTGAAATGGGAGAAGAACACGGATAACTGCCTGGCTCATGAGTTATCAAATGAAATGGTTTCTCTCCTAAGGAGGAATTGTTTTAAAAAGGTTTTATGAAAAATATTTTAAGAACACGAGAATGTCCTTGGAGAAATGAAGTTTTATGAAAAATATTTTTATATTCATGGAAAAGAGGTTTACATGTTAAGTTTGCAAGCATAAGTTTTATGAAATATTTTATGAAAAGGTTTCCACTGGTTGATAGTAGATCACTTGATAAGTGTCTACTATTGAACGGGAGAAATGCATTTAAATGGAAAAAAACGCTTGCTTACTAAGTTTCGACCCACATTTTGCTTTTCAAACCATAGACAGGTACCACACAGGCCAAGAATGAAAGAAAAAAGAAAGTATGAAGAAAATTTTATGATATGTAGATTTGTATATGGTATGACTAAATTATGTATGTATGAAATGATTAAGTTAAAATAACCTGTATTGTACAAAAACAAGTATGAATATTATCAATGATAATTGAGATTTAATGATAAGTGATGAGATATATTTTCAATCATAAGACCATAACAAAAGTCCTTAATACAAGATACGAGGTCTAATTTTCGATGTTATTTTCAAGATGTACTAATTGATATGCAATTTTAAACATTGAATATGTAATGCTGCAACCAAAAATACCGTCATAGACATTAATCATAAGAATGAGGGGTGGTGGTTCAATGCACGCAGGTGCATATATTTATTTTTAATTTTTTTCAAAATTTTACAGAAATGTAAATGTAGGTCTATAAATTACTAAAAATACCACTACTTTTTAAAAATCCGAAATAAATATCTAAAAATCTTCAAAATTAGTATACGCATATTAAATAAACTTACGTTAACATTTCTGTAAAAAAAAATCAAAAAAAATCAAAAATAAAAAAATAAAAAATGGGTGAAGTATTACCAATAATGCTGATAATAGTATGCAAATAGATAAATAGATAAATGAACTAAAAAAAATAATAATAATAAAATAAAATAGACATCTTCAGTTCCTCGGCGTCTTCTTCTTACTTGCCCATACTTCCTTTTCTAAAATAAAATATATTTTAAAAAAAAACTATGAGTCTCAAAATTTAGCGAGTAAGAGAAGGAGACATAATTAGATTTAGAGTGTGTTTAGAAATAAATACAGAATAAAAGTTGTAAAGTTATATGATTGGTCATAGGATAAAGTTAAAATACAAAGGTTAGTTGTATAACAATTGCGTAGAAATGATTGAAAAGTAAAAAAAAAAGTTGTATAAAAATATAAAAAAAATGATTAAAAATATATGATAGTTATAGAGAGCGCAAAAGTTTAACTTAACATATTTTACAAATTGCCAAATATGCCATTAATATAAAATGTGGGTGGATGAGTTCTTCAACGAAGTTAACTTAGGATGTGTTTGGTTGGAGGTAAAACTTTTTGATGAAAACTTTTCAGAGTAGAAGTTGTCAAGTTGATAGAAAAGGATGTGATATGATAGGAGTAATAATGAGGTGTAAAGAGAATAAAGTTAAAATAGATAGGGTAGTTGTATGGGTATTTATGTGGAAATGATTGAAAAGTAGAGTTGTTTATATAGGAAAATGTGAAAAAATAATTAAAAAATAAGGTAGTTATGGGAAGTGAAAAGTTTTTGATTTAAAAGTTTTCATTGACATATTTTGTGTGTAACCAAACACACCCTTAATCAGTGGCATCCGTCATCCAAACCTGGTACAGCTGTTGGGTTGCAGCATAGAAGGCCCTGAAAGCCTTCTTGTTTATGAATATGTGCCGAATAAGAGTCTCGATCAAATGCTTTTCGACAAACGGAGGACACAGACATTGAGTTGGAAGGAGCGGTTTGGCGCTATTGTTGGAACAGCTAAGGGATTGGCCTATCTTCATGAGGGTTCTGGAAATAGAATAATTCACAGAGACATCAAAAGCAGCAATATTCTTCTTGACGAGAAACTGCAAGCAAAGATAGCTGATTTTTGGACTCGTCCGCTGCTTTTTCAGGCGATAGGACTCATATTAGCACTGGAATTGCAGGAACCTGGAATGCCCTTCGAGAAGATGGATCCATGGATGAAGAAGAAGAAGAAGAACCAGGTACTCCTTGAAGGGTATGTCGCCACGGATGGGAGCAACGCCCCGACCGTCCAAGATCAGCAGCTGGGGATGATGCCGAGGACGAAGAGCCTGACGGACGGAGACCACGGCGAGCTGAAGGGGTGCGTTGATCTAGGATTCGGCTTCAGCTACGAAGAGATACCAGAGCTAGGCAACACGCTGCCAGCGCTCGAACTCTGCTATCCGATGAGCCAGAAGTTCTTGATGAGCAACAACAGCAACAGAAGTCCCCGGACGGGGCTGATTCCGAGGTTTGCTCTGCGACGTCGTCGGCCGTGAGTCCGATCGCGAACTGGAGGATTTCCGCTCCTGGTGACCATCCAGAGGATGTGAAAGCAAGGCAAAAGGCTGCAGGTGTTGGATTTCAAGTTGTGTCTTGTAGCCCAGTTCCGCGCAAGTGTAGCTTGGTGCCCAAGCAAATGATATCCTGCCGCAGGACTTGCAAATACACAGAATGGGAATTCCGCGGGGACAAATCACGTGGCTGAACTGTAATTCCACCACTGTGCGCAATGGAGTTCCGCGGGTACGATTTCTTACTTGCGGAATTGCACCTCCGGGCCTATAAATAAGACCGCAAAATGCTCATCCAGGGGGTAGGGAAACGACAACAACGAGACGAGAGCTCTTCCACGCCAAAAGAAAAAAATAATGTGAGTTCTCAAGATTTTTTTTTTCTTTTAGGTAAAAAAAAATTTCTTTCTTATTAAAAATAAATACATATGTATGAATTACTTTCTAAAATAATAATAATAATAATACTTTTCCCAACGTGGATACTCCCCGATTGGCGGGTTGAATTGACACGCGGGTTAAGTATTTTTCTCCTTTAAAAATAAAATAAAAATATATATGTATATTTTCTATATATAAAAAATAATATATATACATATATACATATATATTATTTTCAAAAACTACTTTTCCCAACGTGGATACTCCCCGATTGGCGGGTTGAATTGACACGCGGGTTAAGTATTTTTTTTTCTCCTTAAAAATAAAATAAAATAAATATATATATGTATATTTTCTATATATAAAAAATAATATATATACATATATACATATATATTATTTTCAAAAACTACTTTTCCCAACGTGGATACTCCCCGACTGGCGGGTTGAATTGACACGCGGGTTAAGTATTTTTCTCCTTTAAAAATAAAAGAAAAATATATATGTATATTTTCTATATAAAAAATATATATATACATATATATATGTATATAAAACTATGTATTATTATGATAAAAATATAAATAATACATATATATATATATATAAAAGGCCCCGGGAACCCGGCATCTCACGGGCACGCCTCATATATATATACCTATATATATTCACGTCTTTTTACAATAAAAAATGTAATGACATATCTATATATATATATAAAGCCACGAAAAACGTATATATTATACATATAGGCTTCCAAAATATATATATATTATTTTCTAAAATACATATATATTAAAAGACTGCGTCCAAAAATTAAGATTTTGATTTCTAAAATTATATACATGTCCCGCGGGCGTCCAAAAATTAAGATTTTAATTTCTAAAATTACATAGATGTCCCGTGGGCATCCAAAAATTAAAATTTTGATTTCTAAAATTATATAGAAGTCCCGCAGGCGTCCAAAAATTAATATTTTTGATTTCTAAAATTACATAGATGTCCCGCGGGCATCCAAAAATTAACATTTTGATTTCTAAAATTATATACATGTCCCGCGGGCGTCCAAAAATTAACATTTTGATTTCTAAAATTATATACATGTCCCGCGGGCGTC
Source organism: Annona cherimola (assembly GCA_030490835.1). Lineage (NCBI taxonomy): Eukaryota > Viridiplantae > Streptophyta > Magnoliopsida > Magnoliales > Annonaceae > Annona > Annona cherimola. The sequence goes on from CM059972.1 coordinate 49,282,766, forward strand.
CAAAAATTAAGATTTTGATTTCTAAAATTATATAGATGTCTCGCGGGCGTCCAAAAATTAATATTTTTGATTTCTAAAATTACATAGATGTCCCGCGGGCATCAAAAAATTAACATTTTGATTTCTAAAATTATATAAATGTCCCGCGGGCGTCCAAAAATTAACATTTTGATTTCTAAAATTATATAGATGTCCCGTGGGCGTCCAAAAATTATGATTTTGATTTCTAAAATTATATAGATGTCCCGCGGGCGTCCAAAAATTAACATTTTGATTTCTAAAATTATATAGATGTCCCGCGGGCGTCCAAAAATTAAGATTTTGATTTCTAAAATTATAGAGACGTCCCGCGGGTGTCCAAAAATTAAGATTTTGATTTCTAAAATTACATAGATGTCCCGCGGGCATCCAAAAATTAAGATTTTGATTTATAAAATTATATAGATGTCTCGCGGGCGTCCAAAAATGAATATTTTTATTTTCTAAAATTATATAGATGTCCCGCGGGCATCCAAAAATGAATATTTTATTTTCTAAAAATATATAGATGTCCCGCGGGCATCCAAAAATGAATATTTGATTTTCTAAAAATATATAGATGTCCCGCGGGCATCCAAAAATGAATATTTTATTTTCTAAAATTATATAGATGTCCCGCGGGCATCCAAAAATGAATATTTTATTTTCTAAAATTATATAGATGTCCCGCGGGCTTCCAAAAATGAATATTTTTGTTTTCTAAAAATCTATATGTGCCCCGCGGGTCTCCAAAAATGAATATTTTATTTTCTAAAATTATATAGATGTCCCGCGGGCATCCAAAAATGAATATTTTATTTTCTAAAATTATATGTGTGTCCCACGGGCATCCAAAAATGAATATTTTTATTTTCTAAAAATCTATATGTGCCCCGCGGGTCTTCAAAAATGAATATTTTGTTTTCTAAAATATATATGTCCTCGGGCCTTCAAATATATATATATTTGTCCCGCGGGCCCCAAAAAAAATATTTTTTTTATACACACATATATCTTTGAGACTTTCAAAAATATATATTATAAAAAAAATTTTAAAAAAAAATTTTCATATACTTCTCTCCGAGTAAATACTTCCAGAGCAGTGGGTTAAGTTAATACGCAGGGCTAAGTGCCTTTCTATTCTATATATATACATATGTATATATCAAGAAAAAAAAATGATTTCTTTGCTCAACCCGAGCCTTAATGTCCGAGCAAGCCCTCTTGAGCCCAAGACCCTCCAAAAAGCCCAAGATGGCTCAAAACTCTCCAACAAGCTCAAAAATAGCCTAAAAACAAGTCCACTCGGGCCTAGAACCCTTCAATAGGCCCAAGATGGCCCAAAACTTTTCAACAAGTTCAGTTGGGCCCAAAAATCCCCCAACAAGACCAATTAGGCCCAAACTCTTTTCAACAAGCCCAGTTGGGCCCAGACCTCTTTAATTGGTCAAAGTTGACCCAAACATATTTTTAAATTCGGTTGAATCTATTTCTTGGTCAAACCACCCAATTATTCAATCCAGAGACTGAATGCAGGAGACGTTGGTTTCGTATACAAGTTCAGAAGCTGAAAGCGAGACACGCTGGTCCGCTGTGTAAAATCCAGAAGCTAAGAGCGCACTTAGTTTGCTGTATAGGGTAACTAGTGTAGCCGACGGGCCCCTCACTAGCTCCCAAACCGAGTCATCACTGGTCGACGGACTAAGCGTAAACTCACATTTAAGTCATGGCGCGTGGCGTCATATACCTCACATTTAAGTCATGGCGCGTGGCGTCATATACTTCACATTTAAGTCATGGCGCGTGGCGTCATATACCTCATATTTAAGTCATGGCGCGCGGCGTCATATACCTCACATTCGAGTCACGGCGCGGGGCGAAGTGTACTCACTTATTTTCATATTTTTGTCAGAAACGATTTTTCGTGCACTTGTAAAGACGTAGAAAGATCTTCTACGCACTTCATTATTATTACAATAAAAATAAGCATTTTTTATAGACTATTGTATTCAGCTCTTTTAATCAAGGGTTTTCTCGTTGGAGATGTAAAATCAGAATGTGGAACACAATGCAAAATATTTCTGTGATATACTTTTCGGACTCGGTTAAAGAATTAAATGCTTTAAAATTTTGCTGGAGAATTAATTAAGCATTTATTTTCAAAGCCGGAGGAAAATAATTTTACTTTTAACAAAATGATTTTTTCACGAGGCCGGAACAATAAGTACGTGTCTTTATGTGATGAAAGAAAAGAAAAAGAATGAAAAAATTGGACGAGATCGAATTAAGTACCAGTCGTGTGATCAGAGCAATAATCCTGATTCATGCTTACAAATCGACAAGATCTTGGAGTAAGGACAAATATGACGCCTCGGTTCGGGGCGCCACAATTGTTCATATGCTACATCCAAAATTCTAAATTACATGTTTAGCCTAGCATGTTTATAATGAAAATCAGATACAAAATGATATTGTATTCAAAGCCCATAAAAAAGATAATATAATAAAAAAGATGAAAGAAAAAGAAAGCTTCTTAATTTGGAAACTTCAATGGTATCTTGAACTCCTGGGCAGTGTGCAACATCACTTCTCTCCACGTGCTCTTGAGTTTCTATCACTCCTAGAACTTAAGCCTAACTCCAAGGACATTGTAAGATGCCCTAGGATGTGTATAGCAAGTATTTATATAGTGCTTAAGAAGCTTGTGCAAACTCGGTCCAAAGTGGGTTAAATTTGCAACATAATGTTGTGAAACCCCGACCTATGTAGGACTCAATGGTATGCATTGAACATATACATGTGATGTATATGTGATTTAAATAGATTTTGAATGATTTTTGTGAATTATGTTACATATTGAATTAAGGTTTCTATTGGAAACGGTGATTAAAAATTTAATCGTCGGAGCCCAAAGTGAGTCGGTATGACCTGAGGGGCTTACTGAAGATTTAAAGGTGACAATGTGTCATGAATAATCATGTTAATAATCATGATTCAATTAATGGAGATTAAAATGGAGATTATGGAATTATGTTGGAAAATCATAGAAAATTCATAACTCAACGCCTGTAAGGCGGATTCAAGTGAAATTTGAAAGGGAAGTTAGTGATGATGGGTTTGATCTTATGGGATTATTGGGTTATGAAAATAATTGATGAAATTAGGGTGATGATTAATTGATCATAGTTTAACTTCAACCGTTAACTTCAAACGGCTATAACTTGAGCTAGGAAAATCGGATTGAGATGAAATTTGAAACGGTTGAATGAAATTATGAGATTAAAATTTTGGAAGGTTTATATTAATCATATTATGTTGGAAAAATACCTAAATTAGAAAAGGTGCACATAGTTGACTTTTACACCTCAATAGTACCATGCATTAAAGGCTTAGTGTACATGAATTAAATGCAGATTTTAATGGCAAAATAGGTGTCCAATGCAGCTTAAATTCAGGGTAATTTGTGCATTATTATAAAAACCCAATGAATTATCCCTGCATTGACGTCCACATTTAAGGGGCTAGGAGTGCTCAAAGGGAGCATAGGTGAGGTGGCAATGCAAGGATGTCAACAAGCTGTTGTTGCTAGATTTTTGTTATTTTTTTATTTTATAATTTATGCACATAAATGGATGACATAAAGGTACATTTAAATGTGCATTTATTCATGTGAAAATCCTTGCAAAAATCATGAATAACAACTGTTCATTGAAGGATGAAACGTGGACAGCATGGTGTACTGCACATGGACGTGCAAGGTGCTTCTGCTGCAATTTTTATCGATTTTTATGCCAAATTAATGGTTAAAATAAATGTTAATTAAGTTTATAATTTACCCTTAAATTAAGGTTATTAAAAAATGGAAAAAATCTGGAAAACAGGCAGCCATGTGGACGTGTGTAAGTGGACAACTAGGTTATGTTTATCTTGAGCTGATTTTCACCCTTTGAAAAGTATGGTAAAAATATTTTACATGGCTGTAATTTACACAGCACATTAGTGGATAAATATGCATTGAATATTTGTGAACCACCAGCTGGAGCAATCTAGCCTTATAAAAGGGGTGCACGACCAAGTGAAAATGAGATGTTGAGAAAATTTTCTAAGTGCCAAAACCCATTCTCCACACCACAGCAACCCACGTCCAAGCTTAGGCTAGCAAGGAGGAAGAAAAAGGGAGGAAAAAAAGAAAGGGAAAAAGGAGGAGAAAAGTTAGCACAAGTGATTAGGGTTTGAGCTTCATCAAACAAGTAAGTGTATTGGATGAGTTGAGCTTTTGATTTTAAGGTTTAAACTCCAAATTTTTGGATATGAATTTGATGCATGAAGTTTCCTTAAATAGTGGTTCGACATACTATTTGATCAAATATGGAATGACTATTAAGCTATATGTATGGTTTTCAATGATTTATGTGGTTGAAATGGAGTTGTGGCGCCCCCGACCCGAGGCTCCACATAGTCCTTACTCCGGGATCGAAAAGGGTTGGTAAACGTGACTAAGGATTGTTGCCCTGATCACACGGCAATTTTTTTTTATATATATAAATATATAACATCAATACAGATAACGTTTTCATTCATCCAACTTGGAAAGCATTTCCCATATCATAGTCTTAACCATTGTCTTTACATTATCAGAGCCATAAAAATTGTCTTTACAGAAAAATCATCATATACACCATTTACATATAATTCTGCATTTTCTCACATACAGATTGTACTACCTCAACTTAATTATTTTCATCAACATTCAACATAATATTGATCATACTATAAATTCATCTTCTTCTTTTCATACATGCAAATGAATGTAAACATCTTGACATTCTTTTTATACCTGTCCTTCTCTATGGGTCATCTCCATTTACCTGACTAAATTTTGGAAAACAACACATGAGTACTAATAGTCAGTAAGCAAGTCCTTTCCTTTTGTAAGTAAACATTTTCCATTTCCTTTTTGTGCATAATATGAAAATGCAAATGCATTCAATGCATACATGACATTTCTCCAAATGGATCGCTAACTAGGCGTCCACTACTTAATCCTACTCCCATTTCAGGGAGGGCGCCGCCGGCCTCAGCCTGTATTAGCGACTCGGTCACGCTAGAGGAGGACATCCGGTCCAATTACACCTCTCTCGTAACCTAATCCTCGTGCACCATGATCATTCACATTCACATGCTGGCATAACATTCATAAATCATAAACTTTTCATAAAAACAGTTAACAAGTAGTTAGCAATCATTTCATGTAAAGCATTATAGGAATGACCATCCTTAAATATATTTTATAAATCATGTGAGCAAACAATTCGCAAGCATTTAGAAATATTTTAGAAAGCATGTAACTTGCTTACCTGTGATAGTCAACTTGTACTTTCCACCTTTTCTTTTCCTTTTACTATACAAATGAAAAGGACCAATTTTTTTCTCATGTAAACATAATATCTCATGCTTGCACATTTCTAATATTAACTCTGAATCTATCTTAGGGTTTTCTAACCCATGTGTGTTTCATATCAACTTTGACTCATTTCTACATTTAGTTCAATATCGTCCTCACCCTGTTCCAATTCACTTATGTTTACCATCTCTCACTCATCAATTCCACCTGTAACACTTGTTTTCTTTCGTTTGGTCAACTTCTTAAGACAATTTCTTATGAACTTCCTAAGTCATTTGATGTCACAAAGTCAAATAAGCCGTTTATCTTCCTTTTTCCATAAATTCAATATAATTCTCTTCTAACCACATATTCATATTTGGCTAATACCAACCACTCTTATCCTCATTTGGTTGAACTTGTTTCAAGGTCTAACCATTCCATTTATTTTGACATCATTATTTAAGGGTTAATTTTCCAAATCCTACTTAGGATTTGTAACACTTAGCTAAATCCAACATCTTGGATTTTAGCATTTTATACTTAGCATATATTTCCTATAATTGACATATTATTTTAGAAAATCTCTCAAGATATTTGCTTAAGGGTAAGGGCTTATAATTTGGGTCTAAACTTTTTATAATTTTTGTAATTTCCCTCAAACAGCCCAATATATTACATTTAACCCTCATCTATATTTTCTAAAATCACCTCTCAGGTACTTAATCACTTACTTAGTGATCATAAATTTGTACCCTTTTTGTAAACCTTGTTTACACATTATAATAAAAATAAATTCCATTTAAAACTTCTGGAACTTATTATTAAATTCCAAAACAGCCTTTGTTTTCTTATTTTCACTAAGTTTCATCTTCTTATTTATCCATTAATTCCATATACATATTATAACATCAGTTATTAATCATTATTGGTATCCTTAATCTTTTATTACACTCTTTACTAACATATATATTAATTTGGATCACTTTTACTTAGTTTTCATATTTATTTTTGATTATTTCTCAAACTGTCCTCATTTGCTGAAATCAGACGTACTGATTTCTTTAAATTTTTATTTGTAATCAAATAAAGGTATTTAATTCTTAAATTTCTGTCATACATCTATAATTACATTAATTAACCCTCATAAAAATTTCAGGATGAAATATTAACATTTTATATTTATTTTGACATTTTCACTGTGCTGGACACTGTTGTGAAATCAGGAGCAGCCTTAATCACGTTATTTTTAAACCATACTTATGTCATCAAAAAATAATTTTTTATTTTGTCCGAGTGATATTTGTTATTTATTTTATATCATATCAAAATTTCAGATAAGAAATATATCTAAAAAAAATATTAAAAATCATTTACTATAACTGATCTTGTCACCCGTTTTACCCTGTTTAAGTTAATCTTCTCTGATTTTTAATTTGCAACGTACTTAATATTTTAAACTAAAACTTTGGTAGTTCCTTAATAATCATATAATTAAATTATAAAAAAACTTTCATGGCAAAATTCGTTCTTTTACTATCTCGTTCATATTTTTGTTTCTAACATCACATAACCTCCAGATTTAAAGCAATATATCAAGATTAACTTAGCCTTATCATATAAAAATATCCCGCTGAATTAGTTTAATGATTCTGAAATCATATTTCTTTTTTTCAGGAACATTAACGTTTCAGCATTTAATATTCAAAACCAGAATTATATATGTATAAATTTGTTTGGGCGTTGTATGCTCATACCCACTTATTAATTATTTCAGTACTTGAAATCTTATTTATTAATGATAAATCAAACTGAATTATACTGAGTTAATTCAAATCATGGTAAAACCATGCTGGATTAATGAAAGTCATGCTGTATTAATTAAATAATATGAAAATCATGCTGATATTAAAATCTGCTTGAATTTGGTATTTAAATCATGCATCCAGAAATTTATTCATCATATTAATTTACCATTGGAAGAATACTTAAATAAACTTTAATAGAAAATCAAATGACGAGCAGCATTTCAGAAAAGAACATTTAGACGTGAAATAAAAAGATGCCTGTCGAGTACCTTGCTTGTACCGTTGCTTGGTGCTTGGATTAATTTTTTTTTTTTTTTTTAATGCTGCTGCCCGTCCAAAATGCCAATGTCAGCAATGCATCAATAGCTTCCAGCAACCCCTTTTTATATATGTCATTAAGCGGTTTACTATGGTTGAATTTTAACCATACTTCAGTTGCCGCTGTAATTTAAGTACAGCTGTTGTTTTTTGTGACGTCCAGCACTTCATGTGATTTTTGTTATTCACATGTAGATGCCACGTAATTACCGACCATGCATGTTGCTGTCCACGTTCATGCAATTTTTTTTTTATTTGCATTAATAAATTAATTCATAACTGTCTATATACACACTTATATATTATGAAAATTTTTCTTATTAATATATATCCAAGTGCTCACAAAATGTAGCTTTTAGAATTTTGAAAAAAATTTCTATTTTATTTTAATTAACTAATTCATATTTGGATAAAAAGTCTCATTTTAAAATTTTGGAAACATGTTTCTCAAAATTTCGTTTCTTCATTAAATTAAGCATATTAAAATAGGATTACTCATAAAATTTCACCTCAATTGGGGTTAAGTACATATTTTAATTTAATTAAAATCATATTGGGGTATAAAATTTCATTTTTAAAAACTTGTAGACATATTTTTCAAAATTTAATCCATTCATTATGTAGAGAATATTAAAATAGGTTTGCTCCAAAATTTTCATTTCAAATGACCTTATATACATTAAGATATAAATTAACTAAATAATTATATAAAAATTAATCAAAATATCAACGTAACTCGTGTACGTGCATGCTGTGCATGGTTTTTGGGCACGTTTTCTGATGCACTCAAGTTAGGTAATTTAGTAAACTATTTTTCATAATCTGATCCGTCTAGATTAGAGAGCATATAATTTACTACTTTCTATTAAATTTTTATATGATTCTGGGTTATGCATGCTTAGATATAATGAAAACAGTTAGGATGAATACAAGCCCTTAATTAGAGCCTCTAATTAGCTAAAAATTTTTCATTTATTTTTATTTTTTCATAAGTTCCGTGAATTTAAACAGTTTCAATTTGTATAATTCATAATTTTGAAATTCCTTTCCGAAATATTTGTAAAAATTTATTTTCATAGTTAATCTTAATAGGATCATAAATTACCCTCCATTTTCTTATAAATTCCAAATATAACCTTTATAAATTTCCACTAAGTGCACTTCTTGTCTCCCCTCTTGGCAAAATTACCAATCAATCATCTTTTCTAATTTTATAATTTAATCTCACTTTTGTAAAATTGTAACTTGGTCTTTTCGTGATTATTGCTAATCCTACTTCGCTTAATCATTTTTTCCACTAATTTTCATTTCCAATATGCGTTACACCTGAGTCTTTCATTTTATAAAAGTTTTGATTTTATCCTTAGACGATTTCAAGTTATATTTATTAAGCTTAAAATTCGGGATTTCATAGGAGTTTAGCATGAACTATGAGTTGAAAACTCAACTTGATATATCCTAAATGCAAGTGATAAGGGGATGTATTGGATTATTGTCATGTTTAGGCTATGAATCATGCTTTAATGAAAAGTATATGTTGATTTAAGCCTAAGATATGAATTTTAGAAAGAAGGGAATTCAAAGTGATGCATATGACCCGATTTTTTCATTTTTATGCTAAAAATGGTATGGAAATGAGATTAAATGATTTATGGAATTTATGTAGGGTAAAATACCCTAGGGTTAGGGTAATTTGGACACCCAAAAGGATTTGGGAAGATAAGCCCCAAATCTGATTTTATGAATTTTATGAAAGGATATCCAAATGTGGTGAAAACGGTACCCAAAATGGGGAAGTAAGTTGCTGTTTTGAGAGGAGTTAATTTGTGGATGTTAAATATGTGTTAATACCCTAGATTTGGGTTAGGAAAACTTGGATTAATTTCTGGAAATTCGGAATTATAAAACTGTTTAGGATTAAGTATTGAAAGACACGTTAAATGTGTGAAAAATAGGTTCCAAAGTTGCTGTGTTTGGAAACCTATGATTAGTGGATTAAAATTTCATGAAAATACCCTAAATAAAGTTATAATTAAGGATGATTATCATTCTGAAAAAATGGACAAATTTTCTGACTTGGAAAATTTTATGAAATGCATCTTATACGTGTTGTTAAATGGGTATATGTGAATGGATGAACATGCATATATGATAAATGACATATGTAAATTGATTATGTGAAAAAATGCATGAAAATATGATAAATTTCATGATTATATAGCTGTTTAGATGCATGATGTTAATTTCCAATTTTGGGATTAATTAATGTGGCTTAAGGCAACAACGTGTGCTTAAAATGAGCACCGATGTAGAAAATTTTGGAAAATAAGTGAAAAATGGTATATGAAAGGTAATGAACCTTTAAATGGTAATTATTAGATGATTATTATGTGATTGAATGGTTACCCTATTTATGGGATTAAATATGTTGTGTATTAGCCCATGTAATGCACAAGTATGTGCTATATGGGCATAACGACTTGAGAAGTCGAAGGAATTATGTATGTTAATGAAAATGGGTTGGAAAACTAAGTTGAATGCAAGCAAAAAAAATATATGAATGTTATATCATTCTCACGTAGGCAAGGGCAAAGAAAAGGCGGATTTAGAAAGCTAACGTGAGACAGGTAAGCAAGCAGCTTTCTAAATGATTTCGGTTTTCATTACAAGGTATTTAAGGATGGTCATTCCTTTATCTCAATGTGTTATAAAGTATTACTTCAATTATGATAATGAATTGCTTATTATTTCGTAATTATTCATGAAAAGTGATGATGTATGGATTTGAAATGATGTTTCATTGAAATAATGTTTAAAAAGGGATGGTGCAAAGAATTCTCTTTATGAGAATGACAAGTTCCATGTGTAAGAGATATATAATGCCGGGGTAACTAAAAGACATGCATGGAATGGAAATCAAGTAGGCTAGTCGAGGTAGTAAGTGGATAAGGAGTCCCCCTTGACATTGCCAAGTCGGAAGGTCCAGTGCTAAGGTTGGAAAGGATCATGTCATGGAAAAATGTTCCCCGTGCTAGCATACCCTCACATGAAGGATAAGGTCATGACGCATTTGCACATCCAATTATGTATGAAAAGTTTATGAAAGTTTTATAAAAAGGTTTCTGCTCCGCAGGTAGTTGATCACTTGATAAGTGTCTCTACTGAAGGGAGAAAATACTTTTAAATAAATATGCCTTCCAAATGTATTTCCTAAAAAAAGTATACAGCTTGCTTATTGAGTTTCGACTCACGTTTTCGTTTTCCAAACCCATAGACAGGTGAAAGAAGAGACCTGACAAAGGAGCAAGAGCAGAACATTAAAGAAATGGAAAAACGATAGTAGTCTGATGTCATGAAAATTTGAGATTAATATTTAAATCTAATGATGAAATTTTTAAAGATTTATGGATAAAAATCCATATAAGGAAATAATGACCAAGTATTTTTAAGGTTAACCTCTATAAGAAAAATAAGGTCATAAATGAATATAACATATGTATGATAAAATATGTATATTCTTTTCACGTATATAGGAAAAGGAAGGAAAGGATAAAGGATTCAGATTGAAGCAAAACAGAGGTAAGCAAGCAAACTTTTTGAAAATAATTTTATATGTTTTATATTGCAACCATGGAATATGTCGGAATTTCTTTATTATAAGCAAATCCATATGGAAGTGATAACTCGTATTTTTACGAGTTATCATGACCCATTTCAGATTTGATTTGTGCGTTAGTTCGAGAAATTAGGCTTAGTTTGCATTCATTTAGTTTAATTTTCATCTGCTTTTCATTTTAGGAGCATTATTTAGTTTTTAGGCATTTCTAGCATTATTTAGGCATTTTTAGTTCATTTAGTTAGTTTTTCCATCTTTTGCAGGAAGGACGGGACATATGAAGGAAAAGCGGGCGAGTCGAATGCAAGCTGAGGCAACCAGAGACAACCAAAGGCAACCAGAGGCAAATGGATGGCGCCTAGGTGCCACCCTACGGACCTTGGCCATTTTCAGCACACACAGCTTATAGCATGGCTTCTAGAGAGTTGGCGCCTAGGCGCCACTTCATCCACATGAAACCCAAGTCAGACGATGTTGAAGCCACAAGTCAAGTATTGCCTCCAGGGAGTTGGCGCCTAGGCGCCAGGCATGATCAACCATAAGATGTAAATGAGAAGTTCCAAGCCAGAAAAGTCCAGGAAGTTGGCGCCCAGGCGCCAATACACATCTGTAAGCAAATACTCCAGTGCGTAAGCTGCACAAAAGGAAGATATATATAGTTCCTAAAGGTTCGTGCGCGAGGCGGAGGAAGAGAGAGAGCCTGAGGACTAACAAAAGTGCAAGAGAAAGAGGAAATCAAGGTCAAAGCCCTGATTGAAGAGAGGATTCAAGTCCCGTTGGTGGAAACCGCCGGAAAATAGTTTTCTCTTATTCTTTCTAATTTTCTTTCTCTGCCTTTATGGATACTTTTTACATGGACGTCTTGAATGTTAAGATCATGTCTTCGAACTAAACCTCCATTAGATGGATAGTTAGGATGATTTGAATTCTAAACTATATTGTTTCTTGGATCTTAGAATATTCAGGAATGAATAGTTGATTTTATATATGATTGTGTATGATTTACCTTGGCATGTGTGGATTTAATGCTTTTTACAAGATTAGCTACTTTATAAAATGATTTAATTTCTTGATTTATCCTTGGAAGAGGAAAATCTCTGCCAGATCCATGTGCAAAGCATAGGTTTCTACCTTTGTGTAAGGAGAGTTGTTTAACGGATAGGAATATACCGTTAAACCCTGTATAGTCATTATGCAAGTTATAAACTTATCAATTTCACTTTATTTAATGGCATGGGAACATAGCAATTAAATAGGGCGTAATTAGCTTTATATAATGTTGGAAGACATATATAAAGATATATGAACTTGGGCTAGTAAATCCATATGCAATCCAATTAAAAAGAACCAAAGCAATATAGTTTAGATTCAAGGATTCCGATCTATCCATCTACTATCCCCAATCATTAAACTCGTTTTCAGTATCCAGTAGTCTCGTAATCTCTACTCTAACTTACCTTTGCAATCGTTAGTTTAGTTAAATCACAAACCCAAAATTTTCATTCATCGAAAGCAGTTTAGCTAATTAATAATTTCGGTTAACAATTCCTCGTGGGAACGATACTTTACTCACTCTTTATTACTTGACACGGCACGTATACTTGTGTAAATAGCGAGCATTCTAATTGACATATACGCAGCTCGTCAAGTTTTTGGCGCCGTTGCCAGGGACTTGTTTAGCCAATTATTTTTTTAGTTTTATTACTTTCTTATATAATTCTGTAGAATAGTTTATTTTCATAATTTCTTTTCGCTTAGATTTTTTTCTTTCTGCTAGTTCAATTTCATTGGTTTTTGTGGATTATTCGTAAATTGCATGCGCTGAGGCAGAGCCGAAAAGGAGATTGTTATTCCTTTTGATCCGGAACCCGAATGAACTTATTTGAGAAGGCGTCGCAAGAGCAGGGAAGCTAGAAACCAACAGGATACGATGGAGAGCATCGAGAACCAGGATGAAAACGTTCATGCAAATCAACAGGAAAATCAAAGGATTGAAATCCCAAATCATCCACCTCAAGATGATTTGGACCAACCCATTTGGGACCTAATTGCGCTTAGTCAAAATGCAGTTCAAACTAGCATTGCACCTCCTCCGATTGACACCAATAATTTTGAGATCAAGCCGGTGATTTTCCATATGCTCCAGTCTATCGGGGCAGTTCGGAGGTCTAGCATCTGAAGACCCGCACCGCCATCTGCGGAATTTTTTACAGATTATGAACATATTCAAGCAGAACGGAGTCTCCGACAAGGCAATACAGCTTCGAACGTTTTCATTTTCTCTACGAGATCGAGCTTCGTAGTGGCTAGACTCTTTGCCACCGAACTCCGTCAACACATGGAATGAGTTGGCTCTGAAATTCCTAGAAAAAATTTCTTGCCTGCCAAGTTAGCCAAGCTGAGAATGGATATAGTCTCGTTCAAGCAACATGGAGAGTAGACCCTATCAGAGGCATGGGATAGTTTCAAAGACCTGTTTCGAAAATGCCCGCATCATGGAATTCAGCCGTGGGTCCAAATTCATATTTTTTATAACGGTCTCCAGGATTCCACCCATCACATGGTGGATTCTTCATCGAACGGTTCTCTCTTACGGAAAAGCTATCGAGAATCATACGCCTTGCTCGAAAACATGGCGGCCAATACTTATCAGCTGCCATCTGACAGGAGCCGAGGTGGGGGTCTACTCAAACTGGACGCGATTTTATCGATAAAGGCTCACATCGACACTTTATCTCGGTAAATTTAGAACTTGTCCAGGCCAGCCAACGTCAGTGCATTAGGGGTGTCTACACCACAGCAGTCGATAGCAGTAGACATTTGCATGTGGTGTGGCGAATTCGACCATCCCAATGATGAATGTGACTCCAACCCGGAGTCCATTAATTATATGAGAAATTTTCAGAGAAACCCAACAAATCAATATGGAAACAACTACAACCCAAGTTGGAGAAATCATCCTAATTTCTCATGGAATAACCAGACGAGGCCGAATCAGCCCCGGGATTCTCACAGCAATCGCCGCAGCAACACCCTGCAAGACCAATGCAGTTCAATCCACCACCACGAGAAGAGAAGAAATCGGATCTGAAAATCTTTTCATGCAGTTTATGCAATCCCAGATCACGACGAACAGGAACCTGGAAGCTGAAATAGGCCAACTGGCCTCAGCTTTAAACAACCGACCTCAAGGATCGTTGCCGAGCGACATCGAGCAAAACCCAAAGGGAAAAGGCAAAAAATAGGTCCAAGCAGTCACATTGCGTAGTGGAAAGTAGTTACCTGATGCAATTCCACCAGAATCCATAATTGAACCCACTAATCCTCTGATTCAGCAGTCGCAGGAGCCAGAGGAACCAGTTACTACCCAGAAGCAACTGGATGTTGAAATCGCCATGAATCCAAGGCCGCTTCCTCCATTTCCTTAGCGATTTTAAAAGACTAAAAAGGAGGGCTAGTTCAAGAAATTTCTTGAGGTATTGAAGCAGCTAACACATCAATATACCTCTCGTCGAAGCCTTGGAACAAATACCTAGCTACGCCAAATTCATGAAAGACGTGCTATCAAAGAAATGGCGGTCGACAGAAATCGAGATGGTGACGTTAACAGAGGAAACCAGTGCAAGGGTGCAGAGGAAGCTGCCTCCTAAACTCAAGGACCTAGGAAGTTTCACCATCTCGTGCACGATTGGAGACCAGTACTTTGGGAGAGCCTTATGCGACTTGGGAGCCAGCATTAATCTCATGCCCAAGTCTATTTTTAGAAAATTAGGCTTAGGGGAAGCCCGACCTACCACAGTGACTCTGCAACTGCAGATCGATCCATCACGTATCTAGAAGGTATTATTGAGGATGTTCTTGTCAAGGAGGACAAGTTCATTTTTTCTACAGATTTTATTATCCCGGATTATGAAGAAGATCAAGATGTGCCAATCATTCTAGGTCAACCTTTCCATGCAACGGGCAACGCAATAATCAATGTACGAGCCCGAGAATTAACCATGCAGATGCAAAATGAAAAGGTTACTTTCAATGTGCTTAAGTCTATACAAAACCCAACTGATCCAGATGATTTCTTAAGGATTGATATGGGCAATTCAAAGGTTCAAATGCTTCCTAGACTAGTATTAAAAATGACCAAGAGGAGATTGCAACTAAGGGCTGCAAGTTATCTTCTTATATTAAAGACCAACTCATTGGTTATGTCAGGTTCGAATGACTGACCGAGCCGGTGGAAAACCAGGACAGGGAAATTAAAGACAACAATGGAATAGAAGGGTTACAACTGATAAACTTGGATGTTTTCATAACTGAAGACCCCTACCTCATCTGCCGAAGGGGCAAATCTGGCATGACTTTACGGACCGATGGGCTAAGATCATATCTGAACCTCTAGGTTGCGGTCCGAGTGGCGGGAAGCTCGAGGCGGTGAAATTGAAAACGGACTAAACAGCAGGAACGTCGGGCTGAGGACGTTAAGCTCAGCGCTGAATGGGAGGCAACCCATTGCTTAGTTTCAATTTGATTTGCAATTTGATTTTTGTTATTTTTGTTTTTATTTTTATTTTTGGTTTTTATTTTATTTAAAAAAAAAATCGGCGCATAGGCGCCGAATGGGGGCGCCCCGGTGCCGTGATAAACTCCACGAAGAACACGGGCGCCCCGGCGCCGGGTCGTGGATAGTGCGACCCGTACGACATTATAAAGCTCGGGTTAGGGTTCTAAACCCTGACCCAAGCCCCGCGCGCCAACTTCTCTTCCCCATTTTTCATTTCCAACCAATCTTCCCTTGATTCCAAGCCTTTCCAACTCGAATCAAGCTGCATTTCATCAAGGATTCATCCTCCCATTTCATCCATTCCAACCATTCCATTTTTCTCTCTTTTCTCTTTTGCTTAGATCCATTCAAATCCATCTAAAACTCTGATTTTTCTTCACCAAATCCTAGGCCTAACACCCACATTGAAGTTTCCATTAATTTCCCCTTCATTTGGGCTCCATTTTGAGCCCCGTCATCGTCCTTTCCCCGTCCGGTGCGAAAAATCGCTTGACAGCAGAACAGCGCCTAGGCGCCACTACCCCTACGCCCCAATGCCAGTGCAAAAGCAAGGCAGTTCAGTTTTCAAGCCAGCAACTTCTATGGGTACAGATTTCTCCATTGTTTGTGGTACATTCCAAATGCTTTGAATTGATTTTCTACCTGTTTGAGTCGAATATTGAATTGGATTGGTGAATTTTGGTGGTTGGTTTGCGGATTAGATAGTGACTTGGGTTCGGTTGGTGGATTGGTTGTTGGTTTGGTTTGTGGATTGAGTTGCTTGGAATTGGTTGGTGCTTATTTGGTATTGGTTGCACAGTGATTGTTTCAGGCACATTTTGGAGTTTGGCTTATTGACTTGTTGGACTGCTTGTTGGATTGCTGGATTGCTTGGTTGTATATTGGCTTGTTGGATTGCTTGGTTTTGTTGGAATTTGGTTGGCAAGGGCCATTTGAGACTGCTTGGGGACAACATGGCTTCATCATAATCTGCTAAGAGAAAGAAAGTTCTGGAGCCCAGAGAATTTGACGCTAACCGGTTTGTGTCCGCTCAGGCGTTCAAGCGGTACACGGACTCGCTTCAGAAGTGGCACCTGATTCCTGAGCGGGGAATAAAATCTACTTCTTTGTTCGACAACTTTATCAATGCACTAAATGCTCGAGGTTGGCAGAAATTCCTCGCACAGCCTGAGTCTGCAATAGTGCTAGTGGTGAAAGAGTTCTACGCCAATGCCGTAGAACATGAGCAGGGCAGGGTGAAGGTCCAGGGCAAGATCGTCCTGTTTCCTGCTGAAGCGATCAACTCCTATTACGGATTGGGCTCTTTTGACTATCCAGACCAGTATGAGGAGTTTTTGAAGGGAGAAGGTCGAGATGTCAACTCTATCACCGAGCATATCTGCTAACGGACTCCGACATGGAAGTCCACGGGAGGACAACTCATATCATTCAAGCGCAACGAGATGATGTACGACGGGTGAATGTTCTTCTATTTTATCTCGGCCCGGATGATGCCGTCAACCCACATCAGTGAGGTGATGATGAATAGAGCACTGCTTCTCCATGCGATCTACAGTGGCATGACGATCAATGTAGGTCACCTTATCTACCAGCAGATCTGTGCCTGCGCGACCGCACCCTGGGGTAGCTACTACTTCCCATTCCTCATCACCGGGCTCTGCAAGTGGGTCGGCGTCAGATGGGAGCCGACGGAGGAGGTCCTGAACTGTCAGGCCATCATAGACGACCTCTCCTAACGCACCCAGCCTCGAGTTTGCACTGCCACAACACGGCCAGAGTAGCTCCCGCAGCTGGACTATCATCACAGTCGCTATCCACAGCCGAGCAGCTAACCAACCTGGAGAATTTGGTTGCTGCCCAAGCCAGCTACCAACGGCAGCATGACCGGGCGATGGAGACCTACCTACGGCAGATAGCGGAGGACCACCAGATCGATATCTCCACCCTCCCGCCCTTCCCACCGACGCTACCTGAGGTCCGAGCCTGCTTTGGGCAGCAGTCCCAGGCCCAGCCCAACGACGAGGACGATGAGGATGCGACGGAGTTCAATTCATGAGGGAGTCCCAGTCCTTTATTTTTGTTTTTTCTTTTCTTTTATTTTTACTTTTCATTGTATTTTCATTATTAGTTCATTTTAGGATCATGCAATGAGGACAACGCATCTCTCAAGTTTGGGGGGTGTATAATTCTCAACCATAGGTTAGTTTTTCATTTTAATTCTTCATACTTTATTTTATATTGCATGTATGTCAATTCCAGCTAATGAAAGTTGTCTCTGTTTCAATCCATCTTATTGTGAAAATGTGCAAGGTTGTGATTAATGTTGACTTGAAATTGAATTCATGAAAGAATGGGCTATTCAGAGTAAAAACCAAGTATAAAAACAGGTTGAAAGTAACATGCAAAAGAATTAAAAGGAATTTCATAATGCATTATTCTAATTCAATCGCAGGCATATCTTTCAGACCGAGATGATGAAAACTGAACTAAATAAATGCTGACCAAGTACTTTAACGGGTTCAAAAATGGTATTATTTCATAAAAATTACTCAAACATGTTCAATACCCCTAATAAGGCATTAGAAAAAATAATAAGGGGGTGGTTGACCTAAGATGAGTAACCGGGACTTGGCATTGATAAATGGCAAGGTTCGTGTAAAAAAGCAAAGGAAAATCACAGTAATAACGCTTAAAAATGGAAATTCTTCCTAGATACCCAGAAATATGGTGAGGGGAGCCCAAAAAAAACTAAAAAGAGATCTTTAGATATCCTGAAATATGGTGAGGAGAATTTTTGCAATAAGTTTGGGGGGGGAAAAGAATCCAGTGACTGGATACCATTTTCTGTGACCAGTTTTATTCAGCTTGACCCTTGGTTTGCTTGTGTTCATTAATTTTCTAACCAGTTTTTTGATCGAATGGAAGATTAATGTGTTGAGTTATGAATGTGCATTATGGAATCTTAGCATTCACAGGTAACTTGGTTTGAGAAAGAAAATGCATGCCTTGTTTTTATAATGAAGGATTTTTCAAGTTGGATTAATCTTGACCTTGTGAAATGGATAAGTGGATTGATCAAAACATAACAGGAAGCAAATAGAGTTGATAGAGCCTACACGAATTCATTGATTCATTGATTCATTTATTCATTAGGGTTGCACGTATTGCTCGAGGACTAGCAACATTTAAGTTTGAGGGTGTGATAACTCATATTTTTACGAGTTATCATGGCCCATTTCAGACTTGATTTGTGCGTTAGTTCGAGAAATTAGGCTTAGTTTGCATTCATTTAGTTTAATTTTCATCCGCTTTGCATTTTAGGAGCATTATTTAGTTTTTAGGCATTTCTAGCATTATTTAGGCATTTTTAGTTCATTTAGTTAGTTTTTTCATCTTTTGCAGGAAGGACGGGACATATGAAGGTAAAACGAGCGAGTTGAATGCAAGCTGAGGCAACCAGCGCAGATAGATGGCGCCTAGGTGCCCCCCTACGGGCCTTGTCCATTTTCAGCACACACAACTTACAACATGACTTCTAGAGAGTTGGCACCTAGGCGCCACCCAGGGGCGCCCAGGTGCCAAGCATGATCAACCACAAGATGTAAATGAGAAGTTCCAAGCCAGAAACGTCCAGGGAGTTGGCGCCTAGGCGCCATCCAGGGGCGCCTAGGCACCAATACGCATCCATACACGAATACTCCAGTGCGTAAGCTGCGCAAAAGGAAGATATATATAGTTCCTAGGGGTTCGCGCGCGAGGGGGAGGAAGAGAGAGAGCTTAAGGACGAACAAAAGTGCAAGAGAAAGAGGAAATCAAGATCAATGCCCGGATTGAAGAGAGGATTCAAGTCCCGTTGATGGAAACCGCCGGAAAACAGTTTTATCTTATTCTTTCCAATTTTCTTTCTCTGCCTTTATGGATACTTTTTACATGGATGTATTGGATATTAAGATCATGTCTTTGAACTAAACCTCCATTAGATGGATAGTTAGGATGATTTGAATTCTAAACTATATTGTTTCTTCGTTCTTAGAATATTCAGGAATGACTAGTTGATTTTATATATGATTGTGTATGATTTACCTTGGTATGTGTGTATTTAATGCTTTTTACAAGATTAGCTACTTTGTAAGATGATTTAATTGCTTGATTTATCCCTGGAAGAGGAAAATCTCTGCCAGATCCATGTGCAAAGCATAGGTTTCTACCTTTGTGTAAGGAGAGTTGTTTAACGAATAAGAATATACCGCTAAACCCTGCGTAGTCATTATACAAGTTATAAACTTATCAATTTTACTTTATTTAATGGCATGGGAACATAGCAATTAAATAGGGTGTAATTAGCTTTATATAATGTTGGAAGACATATATAAAGATATATGAACTTGGGCTAGTAAATCCATATGCAATCCAATTAAAAAGAACCAAAGTAATATAGTTTAGATTCAAGAATTTCGTTCTATCCATCTACCATCCCTAATGATTAAACTCGTTTTTAGTATCTAGTAGTCTCGTAATCTCTACTCTGACTTACCTTTGCAATCGTTTGTTTAGTTAAATCATAAACCCAAAATTTTCCATCCATCGAAAGCATTTTAACTAATTAATAATTTCGGTTAACAATTCCTCATGGGAACGATACTCTACTCACTCTTTATTAGTTGACACGGCACGTATACTTGCGTAAATAGCGAGCATTCTAATTGAAATATACGCAGCTCATCAGGAAGTAAGGAGAAATGTTAAATTATGTGGAAATTGCTTTATCATAAGCAAATCCTTATGAAAATGAGGAAAAATGTGAAAATGGTTGCATTATAATGGAAAAGGAAAATTTTGATTTCTAAATAATATTTGGTTTTATCAAATGAATTTAAAATGATTTATTAAAATGTTTTGAAGCAGATTTTAGGAAGGCCAACTGATAATCGATTTGAATGAAGGTTTTTTTAAAGTAATGACCAAAGGATCATACAAGCTTACCTTTATATAGAAGTAACTCATGTGTCATGTGGACAAAGAATATGATACTATATAAAGAATATGAATTATGCATCGGTATATCCTTTGTTCATGAAAAACCTAAAAATGGGAAGAAAAGTGTTTCCAAAATCTTTTGTCTTTAGATATTAAAATGTTTTTGAAATTGTTTTACCGCTCAAAATTTATTTAAAAATATTTTAGCAAAATTTTGAAATTACTATTTCTCAAATATTTCCTTCAAATATTTTAAATGATTTAGAAATGTGTTATTTAAATATTTTCAAAATTGTTTAAGGTTGGTCATCCTTACAAAATATTTTTATTAACTTATTAACTTGGGTTGTGCCAAGTTTTCAAGTTAGAAAAGGGAATACAGGCCGAGGTCTGTACTATTTTGAAATGACATGCTAGCATCAAGTTTTAAAAAGGAAAAGTCACAGACTAGGGTCTATGGAGTTTTATAAAAAACATACTAGCATATGAATATGGAGAAATGAATGTCCACATGAGTTATGTACTAGGTCTACTGTATAGGATATGCAGACCAGATGCGGTTGCAAGATGGGCCCCCTCTACATAGGCCAAGTAACTTCAAAAGGCGAAATGCCGGCTGTGCCCTCCCTGAAATGGGAGAAGAACACAGATAACTGTCTAGCTCGCGAGTTATCAATAGAGATGGTTTCTCTCCTAAGGAGGAAAGGGTGATCACTTAGTAAGTGTCACCTACCAGACGGACAGAAACGTTATGCATTATGCATATGCTTGTTTTAAAAAAGGTTTTATAGAAAATATTTTAAGGACATGAGAATGTCCTTGGAGAAATTAAGTTTTACGAAAAATGTTTTTATGTTCATGAAAAAGAGGTTTACATGTTAAGTTTGCAAGCATATGTTTTATGCAAGGTTTTATGGAAAGGTTTTCACTAGTTGATAGTAGATCACTTGATAAGTGTCTACTATTGAACGAGAGAAATGCATTTAAATAAAAAAGCTTGCTTACTGAGTTTCGACTCACGTTTTGATTTTCAAACTATAAACAGGTACAGCACAGGCCAGGAAGGAAAGGAAAAAGAACGTATGAAGAAAATTTTATGATATGCTGATCTGTATATGGTATGAATGAACATATGATAAGGAGTTTTCAAATTATGTATGTATGAAATGATCAGGTTAAAATAACCTGTATTGTACAAAAACAAGTATGAATGATATCAATGATAATTGAAATTTGATGATAAGTATGTGTCTTTATGTGATAAAAGAAAAGAAAAAGAAAAAAAATGGACGAGATCAAATTAAGTACCCGCCGCGTGATCAGGGCAACAATCCTGATTCACACTTACCAATCGACAAGATCTTAGAGAAAGGACAAATGTGACGCCTCAGTTCGGGGCGCCACAACCATGTATTGGTTTGGATGGAAATGACCTAGATATGCATGGGGTGAGAAATATGAAGAAATAAACCCCTATGAATATATTTAATTGGATAAATATCCGTTAAAACTCGCCGTGTGACAGGGTAACAATCCTGATCATATTTAACAATCAATAACGATCCCGAGGTAAGGCTCAGGATGTGAAGCTCGGGTTTGGGGCGCCACAAATGCCCAATATAGCCTAGGCTATTTTGTCTCTAGATGGACTAATTTTGCTCCGAACTTTGAAGTTTTGTTGTCCAACATGCCCTAAATTGTGTTGAAATTTCCTTGATACATTCTTGGCCATTATAATCACTATTTTTGTCTCTTTTTAATTCTTATAAAATATCTAATTGAATAAGTCTTAGTCCTCATGCTTCAATGCTCCAAGAATTGCACATATTTGGCACTAAAATCATCTGACTTTGCACATACCGATCAATCATGAGTGATTTTCACCAACTAAAGCTAAATAAATCAATATTTGATTCAAATCATCATATTTATAGATATTCTTATCCAAATATCATTCAAAATATAAAGTATGAAAATAACATGACAAATTCCCCCATGCTTGAACTTTTGCTTGTCCTCAAGCAATTAAAGAAGAATTCAAGATCAAATCACAATATTTCAGGAACGGGTCTTTCAAAAACTTTGAGGAAAAAGAGAATGTATTGTTGTGTAAATAAAAACACACTAATCATCATAATCAAACATTAAATATCAATGAGATTATTAAAAATAAATTCTAAACATAGCACTTGTCAAAATTCCCACTCAGAAATCCTATCTCACTTAACTAATATTGTATATACTATCACCTTTCCTATTTGAAAAAATCAAACATTAGGAGTTCAAAAATCTCGTAGCTAAAACTCTTAATTCTCAGGTAACTCTCCTCTCTATCTCTATTGTTTCAATGTGCATGTTTGAATCGATCTTTTGAGAGTAGTATCATAGAAAATGTAAATTAGATTAACTCATATACTTCTCATCATATTCTAGTGTCCAAATTTCCTCCATCGACTCACTTGATAAGCTTATAGAATCATAAGGGCAACAACTAAATTGAAAATCAGGAGTTAAAATTGAAAATTTAAACCATCTCCAAACTATTTTGAGCTTAATATTGCAAAAGGAAGTAGTATCACCCCCACAATTAGTGCTTACATTGTTTTTGAGAGCCTGTTATTGCCCTTAGTTTATTGTATTTTTTCTTAACCAAGTCTGACACTAATTTCCCCTCACCATATTTTAGAATATCTAGCGAAGAACTTTTTTGTTCAAAATATTTTCAATAAGGTAGCAGAGTTATTGTACCTTAATTCTTATTATGTCTTTTTGGCTCAACATTCAAATTCAAAGATGATTAAATTCAAGCAATGGGAAGTAAAGATAAAAAAAAATTGAAGTCTAAGCTCAATGAGGGCAATCAAACGGTAATAATCTCAGATCTAGGCTCATTATCATACAAAAGAATGCCTTGATCATATTCTACAAAAAACTCGAGTAAGTAATAGTTTCAGAAATCATTTGACTAGAATGAGAATTTCATATATATGGGAAAAACTACCTTCTCTAATTTACCAATTGTGTGTATCAGAAAAAATCTTTGACATATTAGAGAGAATAATTAAAGCTCTAATGAAAGTAAAAATAGTGTCTTAGTATATCAATTTCATAAAGTGCTTTAGGACAAAAATTTAGGTATTTTCAACCAATACATGGTTAAAAATGAATTTAACATCTCACTAAAGTCTAGTCATTCACCTAACTCAAGAGTTTTTAAAATCCTAAGTGTGGTGTACTAAAGGACTCACAATAGTTCAATATGGGGTCCAAATCAATCTAGTGAAAACACAACCATTCAAAGCAATCAGAGGGGTAATCAAAGAAATAATGCAATGCCTTCATGCCCACACTTAAAATTGACATTATCCTCAAGTTTGAGAACAATTCATTCAATGAAATGGTCATATTAATAAGTAAATTAAACGAGTTTTTTCAATGAGTGTGTAGTATTGCATTCTATTTCGAGCTATTCTCTACAAAACAAACATGATGACAGCACATCAACAAGTATCAAAATCCTATAAGAATCAAAATAAAAACAATAAAGAAAACTACTACTTTCCTAAAATAAGCATTAAGTTGCCTCCCAAGTAGTGCTTAGTTAATAGTCCTTAGTGTGATGCCTTGCCGCCTAAACATCTCTCGATGGCTAGTCAAAGGGGGCCACACAACTTAACGAAACTTTAGCAGCTTCTCCCCATAACTATAAGGGGGTGGTGTGGTACAAAGGATCTATTATATATGAATATCATAATTTCATTTCAAAATACAAACCTTTAGCCCTACATTCACACAATTGCATGCCCATACTATAAAGACATCCATTCAGAAGGAAAGTTATCATAACTCATCACTACACCACTAGTAACTCAAAAGATCACATACTTATGTCCACATAGATTATAACCAAGTTTAAAGTAACCACATACAATGTATTTATCACAGTTAGATCTAAATGTCGGCATATGTCAACATAAAAAGAAATCCAAAATAACTAAGAATACAAATGTGAATCTAAATGTCTCCAGGGTTAGATCCTCCTTCGGTCCCATCTCGAGGCTCCTCACCTGACCTGTGATCTAAAGGCAAAATAATAAACCACATGAGTCTAAATAGACTCAGTAAGTATATAGCAGTTAGCACAAAGTGAAAGAAATAAAATTTTGGATATACATGTCATGATAGTATTAAAAAATGATTCTTAATGACCATGCAAGACATATGGGTCCAACACCCACAACCAAGATCATATACATATAATGACATATAAACTAAAGATGATCAACAGTCCTCTCCTCATGTCAACCAAAGGCCATGAACAACCCTTTACAATCACCCATCTCAAATAGCACATCATCCATAACACACAAGAACAAATGTCACAAACCATGCATACAATATCAGCAAAATTAATAGAGTTTACTTTAAATCTAGTATACCAACAGTCACATAAGCATATCCTCGAACACATGTTGGATACTAAAAGGGAAACCTCTAGTCCCTCATCTTAGTTCAACCCACTCAACAAATATCATGTTCTAATCATGTAAAGACTACTAATGGTTCGTCTGTTTCACAAAGATCACATAGTAACATTCGATTTTTCTCTAAACCCTATTAATCATAAACTATCACGAACCCTAACATTCTATACCACGAAATTGTTGGACACTACCCCCTTTGCACCAGCCTTAAATCTAAGATGAAATTCCATCACTAATTCAAAAAGAGGCGGCATCTACTTACCTCGATCATGATTTCCCCTAAAACAATGGCTTTAGACTCGGATCTTCTGAATTTTTAGCTTCCTTAGTGCAAATCAACAATCTTCAAACAAATTTGGAAGGGTTTTTGGAAAAATATATGGCTACCAAGACTGAGAAGATGAGAAGAAGAAAAGAGGAAGCAGAGGAAGACGGGCATGAATGAAACCATAACGCGACCCTTCTTTTAACTCATTGAGACGAGCTGGGCATGGGCTAGGCCCAAGCATGGACTGAATTAAATCACGATTTGTATCTTACTTTCCCACCAATACAACTTAGTAAATTAAAATTTTCTTTGAGGGCGCTGCCCCCTTGACACCTACAACCTGACTGGGCATGTCGAACGCCATACATACTCTGTGTAGTGGAAGATAGTCATAGTGCCCCAAACAAT
This sequence comes from Annona cherimola, assembly GCA_030490835.1. Taxonomy (NCBI): domain Eukaryota; kingdom Viridiplantae; phylum Streptophyta; class Magnoliopsida; order Magnoliales; family Annonaceae; genus Annona; species Annona cherimola. The sequence continues at coordinate 49,308,604 of CM059972.1, forward strand.
GTGCTAATTGTACACCTTTAAATCAATATCAAACAAATCACATCATAATCAAGGCTGTAGGTATAGAAACATGCAAGTACAAAACTAGTACTCATGTCTAACATGCTTGTGAATGGTGTCCCATACAACCTTACGTGCCAAGATTATAATACATTCATGTATACTTTACACGTCCTCTAGATGTCATATCTACATATGTTTTGTACTACATTAACATCATTAATTCCTAACAGCAAATTCATAAATTACCACATAGATAGGGAAGGGTTGTAATTTTTATATATAAATACCTAGTCTTTGCAGTTGGCTGATAACAATTTGGTCCTTACGAATTGACTAACTCTAACTTTTGCATTGATCTGCTCCTTCTATTTGCCTCTCGATTTGCATAGTCTTAGGGTGTGTTTGGTAATGAATAAAACTTTTGATGAAAATTTTTGGAGATTAAAAGTTGTCAAATGATGTGATATGATAGGGGTAATGATGAGTAGTAAAGAGGATAAAGTTAAAATAGATAAGTTAGTTGTGTGGATAGTTGTGTAGCAATGATTGAAAAGTAGGGTAGTTGTATAGAAAAATGTGAAAAAATAATTAAAAAATATGATAGTTATGGAGAGTGAAAAGTTTTAGATTGAAAAATTTTAACTTGACATTTTTTGTGAAATGCCAAACACACCCTTAGTCTTTTGAACTAGCTTTCAAATTTACTTATAAATTTTTCCTGTTAATGAACCATAACTATTATTCTTAATGGTCAAATAAGGAAGAAATGTTGTCAAAATTCAGTTGTTGTGGTCCTTTTGATTATGCACTTTCAAATGATAAAGCAGTTTCAGCAATTTTTTGATTCAAGCTGTCAATAGTTCCTCTTTTGCTTATGCATGCTATCGTCATGTTGATGAAAGTCCCTTTAATTGGTGTCTCGTCAGTTGCATTGATTCTCATACAAGAATTCTTAAAAGGAGAGTTATTTGGCTTTGAGCATAAGTTAAACTCTACCTTCTCATCTCTGACTGTTAATGTAAGCTTTCCATATTTTACGTCAATAATGGCGTCAGCTTTTGCTAAGAAAGGCCTTCTTGATATGATTAGGGTTTGGTGATCCTCCATATCAAGCACAAAGAAATCCATAGGAATGAAAAACTTTTCGACCTTCACTAGTAAATCCTCTATAAAGTCTGCTAGTTCTAATGACATGGATGTAGGATTAAGACGGCCCATCTTCAATTTGTCTTTGATGGAGAGAGGAATTATGCTTATGCTTGCTCCAAGATCACACAAGGCCTTATCTACCTACACATAATCAAGAATACAAGGAAAAAATTCCTAGATCCTTAAGCTTTTGTGGAAAATTATTTTACAATACAACATTGCACTCTTAAGCAAATTCCACCATCTCTTACTCATCGAGTCTGCACTTGTTGATTAAAATATTATCAGAAACTTGGCATAAGTCAACATTTATGAGAGAATAAAAATGAAAGGAACATTGGCTAACAAGTTTTCATGGCTAAAATGAATTTCTTAAACTGCTTTGTAATTTGGCCTATATATGTCTTTATAGGAAGAGTAAAGGAAGTTGGTAAGGTAGTGGTCAGATGATAACTCGTAAAAATGCGAGTTATCATGGCTCATTTTAGACTAGTTTTGAATGTTAGTCCAAGAGAATTTGGTGAATTCACACTCATTTAGCTTTGTTTTCATTTATTTTGCATTTCATGCACCACATTGAGATTTTATGCATTTTTAGTGTAATTTAAGTCAAATCTTGTGGTTTTTCAGTGTGGCGCCCCAAACCCGAGCATCACAACCTGAGCCTTACCTTGGGATCATATTAATTGGTAAACATGATCAGGATTGTTGCCCTATCACACGGCGGATTTTAACGGATATTTATCCAATTTAAATATATTCTCTAGGGAATTTAATTCTTCATATTTTCATTTCATGCATATCTAAGTCCTTTCCAACCATTCATTACATAGTAAAACATGATGTTCAAAATCATTTCATCATTCTCATAAATCAGATATCACTGCATGTATTAACCATAGTCATCAACATAAAACATCCAAATAGTTACATCCATTCTGTTGGAAATATGTGGAAAATAAGTTAAGTCTATGTTTTGATAATTAACAAATCAATTTGAGTAAGTCTTGGATACTAACATGTTTGTGGAAATGATTAAAGGCTATAAATTTGAAGAAAATGAAGCAAGGCAAGTCAAGTCGATTTCCAAGTCGACTCAGGCATCGACTTAGGCCAAGTCGATCCCCAAGTCGACTCCAGCATCGACTTCGAAATGACATTTCCTTCTAGAGTTGAAGTCAAAACTGAGAGGTGCCAAAGTCGCATCCCAAGTCGACTCCACTTGCGACTTGAGGTGAAGTCGCAGACCAAGTCGACTCCGGTAGCGACTTCAATCGGACAGAGCAAGAACTTAAGAAGACAAATAAGGTTTAAATCGATTTCAAGGCAGAACCGAGTAAAGTTGAAGATCAAGTCAACTCAGATGCTCAAATTGGAACACATGAAGACTAATCCAAGTCCAAAGAAAGCAAGATGCATAAACTCAACCATTCAAATCAAGATATATTCATGAATACAAGATTCAAGACTCAAGGACTCAAGGCTTGCAAATCATGGAGCTAAAGGGAAACATGCTAGGATGAAAACACAATGGTCCAAAGAGAAATAAAATAAGGAAGAACAACAAAAGGCATGAAGAAGTCCAAGCAAGCAAAGCATTCCAAGGATTTCAAGTTCGTCAAGCAACCTGCCGAGGTGAAGTCGCACCCGAAGTCGACTCCTCCTGCGACTTGGGTCTAGTCGAGGACCAAGTCGACCCAGTTTGGAACTTGAAGATGTTGCGAAAAGGCGAAGTCGCACCCGAAGTCGACTCCATCTGCGACTTGGGCGAAGTCGCACCCGAAGTCGACTCCACCTGCGACTTGGGTCGCAACGGTCGGAAAATATTCGGACGTTGGCGCATTAAATGCGCGCCACCTACCTTCAAACGTTCGGATTCCCTCCGCAATTATAAAAGACATTCAATATGAACGAGGAGGGTAGCTGAGAATCATTGAATGTGCATAACTCCTATCCTTAAGAGCTTTAAGTGATCAAGCCAACATCTTGAAGAAGAACTTTGCTTTCAAGCTGCCAAAAGCCTCTTATTATTCATCAATATTGCTGTACAAGTTCTTCTCTACGCCAAAACTGTCTCTACACAACAGTAACGTGTAGAATCTTTCTGTTATTTTTATTGTTGTGTTGAACTTGATTTAGTTAGGATAACTAAGATCAAGTGTAAGCAAAGTAGTGTGTGATTGGAGTGGAACTCATCACCTACTTGTGCTGTAATTTGTTGATGCCCCCTAGAGCTAGAATCTATAAGAGAGCAGTGGCTCTAGTTGTATTTGCAAAATACATAGTGGAACCCAAGTCACAAGGGGTGTGAGCTTGGAAGAGTGGAGTAGGGAGGTTGCTCGAACCACTATAAAATCTTGTGTGTTGATTTATATTTCTGCTTTCTACACTATTTTGCTTTCTATTTGTTTCTTCATTAAGGGGACTAGATTAATCCGGGGTAAAGTTTCTGTTTAAGTTGAAAATTTTTAAATACCCAATTCACCCCTCCCCTCTTGGGTAATTGTCATTAACTCGGGACCAACAAGTGGTATCAGAGCAGGTCTTTGAGTTAAACCAAAGAGATCTATTAATATGGCATCCCAATCAACTTCCGTTCCCGCATTTGCCGAAGGTCAATCATTTACTAGGCCACCATTGTTTGATGGGAACAATTTCGTGGCGCCCTGAACCGAGGTGCCTAGAAACCTTACTCCGGGATCGTTTTGATTGGTAAACGTGACTCAGGATTGTTGCCCTGATCACACGGTAGGATTTTTTTTTATCATTAATACACGAAAAATTTCCATCATTCATCTAATATGAAATACATATCACAGTTATAAACCAAAACTGTTTCATAAAACAAAAATATTCATTTCCATCCCAAAATTATCATCATTATCTTTACATAAAATTTACATATACAATATTTCATCAAAACTACATGTCATTTTACATGCTGCCTTCATCATCTTTTCCTGTCTGTTGTTGAAAAAGCATGGGTGAGTAATAATACTCAGTAAGCAAGCTATATATAATTTTTCAATCGTTTTCATGCATTTCATAAAATGCAAATGCAATGCATACATAGCATTCATGACATTCCTTTGGATGCGACGCTAGCTAGGCGCTCATCCCATACATGCTCCCATTTCAGGGAGGTCGCCGCCGGCGTGGGCCTATTAAGCGACTTGACAATAGTGAGGGGAACATCTGGTCCGCTTACTACCTCGACTAAGGCCTATTCCTCGTGCACATGCTCATTCTCATACACATGCCGGCATGATATTTGCAAATCATAAACAATTTCATAAAAAGCATTTAATAAATAATTTCACAAAACGAACTTCAGTTCATGTAAAGCAGTTATAGGTATGACCAACCTTAAATAAATTTCATAAAGCAACTTGCAAACAATTTCAAGCCATTTGGAAATAATTTGCAAAACATATAACTTGCTTACCTTCTTAGGAGGTGTCTTCGACCTTCTCTTTTCCTTTTCCTATTCAAGGAGAAATGATATTTTCATTTCTTCTATTCAAGCTGCTTCCCATGCATGCTCTATATTATTTGGGCATTATTTATTTATGTGGATATTTTTATCCATAGGTTCTTTAAAATTTTCATCCTCATATTTAAATATTAATCTCAAATTTTCTTCAAAATCATACTGTACATATTACTGTTCATCCAAGTACTGTTCACAGGGACGTGGTTACTGTTCATGGGTTCCAAAAATTGATATTTTTTCTAAAAATAAAAAATACCATGACATACCTTATGCCTAGTATATCATAGGACATTTCATACATTTTGAATTTATCATCATTTACTTGGCGAAAAAAATCATTTTCTCCATATACTAAAAATCAATATAAATTCACTCAAGCGTAATCCTTAATTCTAAAAATCATGAAATTAATATATCATCATTCCAACATCATATTTATCATAATCATACATCCCAAATCATCATTTATAAATTTTGGAGCATTATTTTCACATACCATATGCTATTTTCCCGAATACCCTATCTTCGCTCTAAATTTTTGATGTCTTGGAATAATTCCATTTAAAAATTATATCTATACTTATTTTCTCATGATTAGGAATTATCTAAGCATGGTTTTACCTTACTTAACATCCAAAAGAAATTTGGGTAGAAATCACTTACTCGAAGTGGAGATATACCACTTTTTCTCACCTTTTTTCTCTCTAACTTCCTCCTTTTCTTCCTTGGACGTGTGGGAAAGTTTGGAAACTTGGAATGGCTTAAGTGGAGCTTGGTTTTGGATGCCTTGGACGTCCTCCCCCTGCTGCCCTATTTATAGGGTTGAATTTTTCAAGAATTTGGAATTTACCCCCTAGTTTTGAGGTATTTAATTATAAATTGGTATTTCTTTTTAATTTTGAAAAATGCTTTGAGCCCTGTGCTGCCCACCCTAGGCCTGCTCCAGCAACCCTATTGCAGCCCTATTTTCCACCTATTTCTTTGATTTTTAAAATTAATTAAATTAAGCTAAATTAATCGTAGCCATTGATCTTTGATTAGGATAAATTTTGACCATTGATTTTGGTCAACTTTTTCAGATGCTCCCCCTGCAACATCCCTGCAGCAGCAGCCATTGCATTTAATTTTTTTATTTTTATTTATTTACTTTATTTAAAACGTCAAAAGTAGCTTTTATTAAAAAGTTAGCTACTTTTTGATCTTGTTTGACATTTCGTCTTGACCTTTGATTTGTGATTTTTTTCACATCTTAACCCATTCATCATGTCCATCATGAATTTTTAACCATCCATAAAAAATTTCATCGAATTCCGACGCCCGGATTTCAATTTATGAATTTTTTTCTATTTTTCCACAAAAATCCAAATTTGAATTAAAATATCCAAAAGAATTGCTATTTTGTCTTGTAGTGATTAAATCTCCATTTCGTCTTTTTGTGATTAAGTTAATCCAAGTGATTAACTCTTAATCATGTGTCTTAGTCCCCAGTTACTATTCACGTCACTATTCACGAGTTAAATTCGTAATTGCATTATTTCAATCTCCAATATACATATCCATCAATATAATTCATGAATTTTCATTTATTTATAAAATAATTACAAAATTACAAATATCGAAATGACGCGTATACGGTTGAAATGATGCGCATACGGTCGGGGTTTCACAATTTCGGCTATTGGAAGCTTCGTATGAAGCAACTCATCATGGATACAGATATGGATTCTTGGATTGCAATCCAAGACGGTGTAATCTTGCCTATAGATGAAAGAGCTTCCAAATGGACCGAAGAGGAAGTAAGAACTGTTAAGAGCAATGCTAAAACTATGAACTCACTGTTTTGTGCTCTTACGGCTTCTGAATATGATAGAGTATCCTCTTGTCTAACCGCGAAAGAAATATGAGATACTTTAACATCTATCTATGAAGGAAATTCTCAAGTCCAAGGGACAAGGAGAAACATTCTGATTGGAGAACTGGAAAGCTTTAGAATGCTAGAAACAGAAAATATTTCTGAAATGTTTGCTAGATTCTCAAAAATTACTAATGCTTTGAAAGGTCTTGGAAAGGCTATATTTGAATTTGAATAGGTTATGAAGATTCTAAGGGCTCTACCAGAATCTTGGACTCCAAAGATTACTACGATAGAAGAAGCCAAGGACCTTAACACATTGAAGCTAGAAGATCTTATTAGTTCATTAATGTCACATGAGCTAATCAAGAAAAGAATTGAAGATCAACACAAAGGCAAGAGAACCATTGCATTGAAAGCGGCACATAACTCAGAAGAGTCCACCTCCTCATCTCACAACGATTATGAAGATATTGCACTACTCACTCGCAAATTTCGAAAGTTTGTGAGAAAAGAAAAGAACTTCAAAGACTTCAAAGAAAGACGACGAAGAGAGAAGAAGAAGGAGGCTACAAAATGCTATAGATGCGGCGGTATGAGACATATGCAAGCTCAATGTCCTACACCGGAAGAAAAACCAAAGGATTATCAAGAGAGGAAGGAAGGATATGAAAGCAGAAAATTTCAAAGGTTCAAAGGAAGAGGAATGTACGTGAATGAAGAAACTTCATCAACAAGTAGCTCCTCAACCGACGATTTTGAAGCGGCAAACTGTGCTAGAATATGCTGCATGGCGCGGATTGAGCAAGAAGAAAATCTGTTGTGTTTGAACACACCAGAAGTTTTGGAAGAACAAACCATCTCAACAAAGTGTACAAGTAATGAAGAGATATGTTTCAAGGCAAAGGCAAGCAATGTTTGGTTCATGGATAGTGGTTGTTCAAGGCATATGACCGGAGAAAGAAGTTTATTTCATAAACTCAAGCCTTGCAACGATGGAACTGTTGCCTTTGGAAATAATGAAAAAGGTAAAGGAAATGTTTATAGTATTTCAAATGCATGTATGGAGAATGTTTTATTTGTTGAAGGACTCAAGCACAATCTAATGAGCATTAGCCAATTATGTGGCAAAGGATACAAGGTTGTGTTTGAATCATCCATATGTAATGTATTTGATGAAGAACATATCATGTTTAGCGGAAAAAGACATGGAAATGTATATTTGGTTTTACTTGATGAACTAGATGGTCAATGTCTAATGGCCATTGACAATGATCCATGGGTTTGACATAAGAGGCTTGGGCATATAAACATGACAAATATAAAGACCCTATGGAAGAAGAGTTTGGTAGAAGGATTGCCTAAATTGAAATATGACAAAGATAAAATTTGCAAGGCATGTCAATTGTCAAAAACAACCTAAAATGCCTTTCTCTACCAAAAAGGAGATTTCCACCACTAGGCCACTTAAATTGCTACACATGGATCTATATGGGCCATCCGACATTTTAACCATTGGTGGAAAGAAATATGTGTTTGTAATAGTTGATGATTTTTCAAGATTGACATGGGTAATTCTCTTAGCTAGCAAAGATGAAGCCTTCTCTATGTTTGCAACTTTTGTAAATTTGGTGCAAAATGAAAAATAAAGTACTATTATGACCATAAGAAGTGATCATGGTGGTGAGTTTGAAAATAAACGATTCATAGAATTATGCAATGAAAAATGAATTCATCACACATTTTCTGCACCAAGAACTCCACAACAAAATGGAGTGGTTGAAAGGAAAAATAGAACTATACAAAAGATGACTAGAACAATGCTAAATGAGAGTAAATTATCTAAGAAATTTTGGGGTGAAGCTGTAAGTACAGCTTGTCATGTTCTAAATCGAGTTACCATTAGAGCTATCTTGAAAAAGACCCCATATGAGCTATGGAAAGGTAGAAAACCAAATATTTCATACTTTCATGCTTTTGGTTGTACATGTTATGTTTTGAACAATGGAAAAACCAACTTGGGAAAACTAGATGCTAAAAGTGATGAGGCAATATTCCTTGGGTACTCATCAAATAGCAAAGCATATAGAGTATTCAATAAACGAAACCAAGTTGTAGAAGAGTCGATACATGTTGTTTTTGATGAAACTAACCCATGCCTCAAAAGAAAAGAAGATTTAAGTGATGAAGATGATATAACAAGTAGTTTTGAAAAACTGCATGTAGAAAAGCAAGAAGACTCCATGGAGGAAAGGGTAAGTGAAGGTAATAACTCCTATAAACTCCAACTGATTTAAAGTTCAAATATGCCCATCCAATTAAGCAAGTTATAGGGAATGTATATGAAGGTGTAAAAACTAGAAGATCAAAACAAAATATTTGTGGACAATACGCTTTTGTATCCAAAATTGAACCATCTAATATTGATCAAGCTCTTGATGATGAAAACTGGATTATAGCAATGCAAGAAGAGCTAAATCAATTTGAAAGAAACCAAGTTTGGCATCTTGTTCCAAGACCAAAAGATTATACTGTCATTGGCACCGAGTGGGTCTTTAGGAACAAATTAGATGAAAGTGGACTTGTAGTGAGAAACAAAGCTAGACTTGTGGCAAAGGGATACTCACAAGAAGAAGGAAAAGATTTTGAGGAATCCTATGCCCCGGTTGCTAGATTAGAAGTTATTCACATCTTACTAGCTTTTGCATCTCATATGAACTTTAAATTGTTTCAAATGGATGTTAAAAGTGCATTTTTGAATGGATATATAAATGAAGAGGTGTATGTTGAACAACCATCTAGATTTGAGGAGAAAGATCAATCTAAATTTGTATACAAATTAACCAAAGCATTATATGGATTAAAACAAGCTCCAAGAGCTTGGTATGTAGATTAAGCAAATTTTTGATTGATCATGACTTTCAAAAGGGAAAGGTAGACACCACTTTGTTTATCAAGTACAAAGAAAAGGATATCTTGATTATTCAAATTTATGTTGATGATATTATTTTTGGTGCTACTAATGAGATTCTCTGTCAAGAATTTTCTGAGCTTATGCAAAAAGAATTTGAGATAAGTATGATGGGGGAGTTGAATTTCTTCCTTGGACTGCAAATCAAGCAACTAAATGAAGGAATTTTCATCAATCAGTCCAAGTATATCAAAGAAATGTTGAAGAAGTTTGGCATGGAGAATAGCAAAGGGGCAAACACGCCTATGAGCTCAACAATTAAAATTGACAAAGTTGAGAAAGGAAAAACAATTGATTTAAAATTGTATAGAAGCATGATAGGTTCTTTATTATATTTAACTGCTTCTAGGCCTGATATACTGTTTAGTGTGTGTATGTGCTCTAGATTTCAGTCATGTCCAAAAGAATCACACTTGGTAGCTGTGAAAAGAATTTTCAGATATTTAGTAGACACTAACAACTTAGGACTTTGGTATCTAAAGGGCTCTAACTTTGATCTAATCGGCTACTCGGATGCGGATTTTTTCGGTTACAAAGTAGATAGAAAAAGCACTAGTGGAACATGCCAATTTCTTGGGAACATATTGGTTTCATGGTTTTCAAGAAAACAAACTAGTGTTGCTCTATCTACGGCGGAAGCCGAATACATTGCCGCCGGGAGCTGTTGTGCCCAATTGCTTTGGATGAAACAACAACTTAGGGACTATGACATGGATTTTAAAGATATACCTATTAGATGTGATAATACTAGTCCTATATGTTTAACTAAAAATCCAGTATTACATTCTAGGACCAAACATATAGACCTTAGACATCATTTTATTAGAGAACATGTAGAAAATTATGACATATGTTTAAAATATGTAAGAACCGAAGATCAAATTGCAGATATATTCACCAAACCTTTCGCTAAAGAACCACTTTATAAAATTAGAAATGACATGGGAATGCTTGAATTAACTTAGCACAAATTGAGGGGGAGCAACCTCATATGTCTCTAATTTTACCCATTCTATCTCTAATTTTTGATACATTGACAAAAAGGGGGAGAAGAGATCGGGATTTGAGTCGGGATTTGAGTCTAAATAGTTTGGAGAAGAGATCGGGATGTGGGTTTAAGTCTTTATGATAGTTTTTAAAGACTTCTGGTTGAATGTTTTAACTTGATTGTTTGCATGAGTATGATAAAACTTCCAAATGTACAATTACCATGTTTTTTTAAGCCATTGAAAGGTATACACTCAAATCAGTTTTGTCAATCATCAAAAAGGAGGAGATTGTTGGAAATATGTGAAAAATAAGCTAAGTCTATGTTTTGATGATTAACAAATCAATTTGAGTAAGTCTTGGATACTAACATGTTTGTGGAAATGATTAAAGGCTATAAATTTGAAGAAAATGAAGCAAGGCAAGTCAAGTCGATTTTCAAGTCGACTTAGGCATCGACTTAGGCCAAGTCGATCCCCAAGTCGACTCCAGCATCGACTTCGAAATGACATTTCCTTCCAGAGTTGAAGTCAAAACTGAGAGGTGCCGAAGTCGCATCCCAAGTCGACTTCACTTGCGACTTGAGGTGAAGTCGCAGACCAAGTCGACTCCGGTAGCGACTTGGAGGCGTCGTATATGTCCAGAGTTGAAACCGTAAACTGGGGCTGCCGAAGTCGCATCCCAAGTCGACTCAGCATGCGACTTGGGTGAAGTCGCAGACCAAGTCGACTCCGGCATCGACTTCAATCGGACAGAGCAAGAACTTAAGAAGACAAATCAGGTTTAAATCGATTTCAAGGCAGAACCGAGTAAAGTTGAAGATCAAGTCAACTCAGATGCTCAAATTGGAACACATGAAGACTAATCCAAGTCCAAAGAAAGAAAGATGCATAAACTCAACCATTCAAATCAAGATATATTCATGAATACAAGATTCAAGACTCAAGGACTCAAGGCTTGCAAATCATGGAGCTAAAGGGAAATAAGCTAGGATGAAAACGCAATGGTCCAAAGAGAAATAAAACAAGGAAGAACAACAAAAGGCATGAAGAAGTCCAAGCAAGCAAAGCATTCCAAGGATTTCAAGTTCGTCAAGCAACCTGCCGAGGTGAAGTCGCACCCGAAGTCGACTCCTCCTGCGACTTGGGTCTAGTCGAGGACCAAGTCGACCCAGTTTGGAACTTGAAGATGTTGCAAAAAGGCGAAGTCGCACCCAAAGTCGACTCCATCTTCGACTTGGGCGAAGTCGCACCCGAAGTCGACTCCACCTGCGACTTGGGTCACAACGGTCGGAAAATATTCGAACGTTGGCGCATTAAATGCGCGCCACCTACCTTCAAACGTTCGGATTCCCTCCGCAATTATAAAAGACATTCAATATGAACGAGGAGGGTAGCTGAGAATCATTGAATGTGCATAACTCCTATCCTTAAGAGCTTTAAGTGATCAAGCCAACATCTTGAAGAAGAACTTTGCTTTCAAGCTGCTAAGAGCCTCTTATTATTCATCAACATTGCTGTACAAGTTCTTCTCTGCGCCAAAACTGTCTCTACACAATAGTAACGCGTAGAATCTTTCTATTATTTCTATTGTTGTGTTGAACTTGATTTAGTTAGGATAACTAAGATCAAGTGTAAGAAAAGTAGTGTGTGATTGGAGTGGAACTCATCACCTACTTGTGCTGTGATTTGTTGATGCCCCCTAGAGCTAGAATCTAGAAGAGAGCAGTGGCTCTAGTTGTATTTGCAAAATACATAATGGAACCCAAGTCACAAGGGGTGTGAGCTTGGAAGAGTGGAGTAGGGAGGTTGCCCGAACCACTATAAAATCTTGTGTGTTGATTTATATTTCTGCTCTCTACACTATTTTGCTTTCTATCTGTTTCTTCATTAAGGGGACTAGATTAATCCGGGGTAAAGTTTCTTTTTAAGTTGAAAATTTTTAAGTACCCAATTCACCCCTCCCCTCTTGGGTAATTGCCATTAACTCGGGACCGACACATTCAACATGAGTTATTCCATAACATAAAAGTTCTATGTTTTTCCATTTGCTTTAATGATCTTGCACCTGCTCCTTTGCCATGCCCTTTCTTTCACCTGTCTTTGGGTTTGAAAAATGAAAACGTGAGTCGAAACTTAATAAGCAAGCTATTTACATTTTACAGGCAATTCATTTCAGGGAACATTTTTCATTTAAAATCATCTTAGAAAGCATTTTATACCTTTTCAAAAGGTATATCTTGAAAACGTAAGTCCTGTACCCATCATGAGTATGATATGCATAATGCCATGTAAAATCATGAACATATCCTTCATATTTCTCTTAGGATGGAAGCTAGCCAGTTGACCATCCGTCCTTGTCATCTCCAATTTCAGAGAGGGTGCAGCCGGCCTTGGGCCTATCTTAGCGACTTGGCCACACCAAAGGGGAACAATCGGTCCGCTTATACCTTTCAAGTGGGCCTAGTACCTTGTGCACATGAACTTTCATAAAATCCATCTGTAACATGCTAGCATGATTTTCATTTAGAAACTTGAAATAATCATCATTTTTCATAGCATTTATCAAAGAAATTTCATAATATCATATTGAAATAAAAACATCATTTCAACACATATTTAATTAAGGAATGGCCATCCTTAAATACATTAGAAATAATTTCTACAATTTCATCCAAACAAATTAGAGCAAAAATAGCATTTATGTAAACAATTTAGAAAACAAAAGTTATTTAGAAAATCTACTTGCTTACCTGCGTCTCTTTAGCTTTCCGGGTCTGCTTTTTCTTTGCCTTCGCCTGCATGAGAATAATTTAATATTTCATATATTTCTTTTGCTTGCATTCCTCTTAGTTTTCCAACCCATTTTCATCAACATATATCATTCATTTGACTTCTCAAGTCATTATGCTTATATAGCACATATTTGCACACTCCGTTGGCTATTGCATAACATATTCAATCCAATAAGTAGGGTAACCATTCAACCATATAATAATCATCCAATAATTTTTATTTATAGGTTCATTACCTTTCATGCATCATTTTTCACCTATTTTCCAAAATTCATACATCGGTGCTCATTTTTAGCGCACGTCGTTGCCTTAGACCTCATTAATTAATTTTAAAATTTGAAATTAACATCATACAATATAAACAGAAATATAATCATGAAATTTATCATATTTTCATGCATTTTCACAAAATCAAGCTACATAGTTCATTTATCATCCATGCATATCTATCCATTCACATACGCCCATTTGGCAACACATACATGATATATTTCGTAAAATTTTCTAAGACAGCAATTTAATCCGCATTTTAGCATGACAATTATCCTTAATTATCACTGCATTTAGGGTATTTTTATGAAATTTTAATCCACTAATCATAGGTTCCTAACATAGCAACTTTGGAACCCATTTTTCACTGTCTTTTGACACATAACCCTAAGCTATTTTCTAAATCCGAATTTTCAGCAATTAACCCCACTTTTCTTAATCCAAATCTAGGGTATTAACACATATTTAACATTCATAAATTAATACCTCCCAAAACAGCAAGTTTTTTAAATCCACTAATCATAGGTTCCCAACATCAAGTTGAGTTTTCAACTCAATTCCCATTCTAAACTTCATTTCCACCATCTAAAACATGGAAATTTTCATAAAAAAAAAACATGGAAATTCATTCATATAACTTAATATCCATTCCATATTCAATCGAAGGGCATATTAAATCATTGTTTAAGGGAATTTCATGCATCAATTTCATATTCAAGATTTGGGAGTTTAAAACTCAAAATGAAAAGTTCAAATCAACATGTGAACTTACTTGATTGATGCACTCCAAACCCTAAGGACTTGAGCTAATCTTTCTTCTCCAATTCCCTTTCTTTTTCCCTACTTTTTCTTCTATTTTCCTTTCTTTTTTTGCTGGGCTAGAGCTGGACGTGAGTGCTGTTCTTGGGGAGATGGATTTGAGCACTTAGAAAATATTTTCAAGCCTTTCTTCACATGGACATGTACCCCATTTATAGAGCTAGATTTGATCCAGCTGTGAGTCCCACTTGTGCTGATTTTTTTCCACACCATTTAATGTATGTTTATCCTCCTTAATGTGCTGGACCATTTACAGCCTAGTAAATTACTTTTTACCACTTTTCTAAAATCCAAAAATCTGCTTATGTCATGACTGTCCAAATTGCCCAACAGATCACGTCCCTATTAATGCCTATTTTCAAAAAATTTTCCTTTTTTCCAACCCTAATTTAAGGGTAAATTATACACCTCATTAACCTTTAATTTTGCATTAATTTAGCATAAAAAAATTAGCAAAAATGGCAGCAATCAGCACATACCATTGCACGTTATTTGCCCCATCATGTTGTCCACGTTTTCACCCCTCATGGCAGCTGCATTTCATAATTTTTTTGCAGGAAATTTTGCATGATTCAATGTACATTCTTGTGTCCCTACATGTCAGCTACATGTGTGCATATTTTATAAAATAAAAAATTAAAAATAAACAGCAATAACAGCCCCTTGGACGTCCCCATAATGACACATACCCTATGCTCATTTTCAGCACTTTTAGCTTCATCATGGTGGACATTCATTGCTGGATAATGCTTGGATTTTTATGTTTTATAATATTGCATAAAATACCCTGAAATTGAGCTGCATTTGACACCTAATTTTCCATTAAAATCATGCATTTATTCCATGTACTCTAACATTTAATGCATGGTACTCTTGAGGTGCAAAAGTCAACTATGCATACCTTTTTCAATGTAGGTATTTTTTCAACATGTTATGATTAATCTAAACCTTCCAAAATATGCATCTCATAATTTCATTCAACCGTTTCAAATTTCATCTCAATCCGATTTTCCTAGCTCAAGTTATAACCGTTTACAGTTAACGGTTGGATTTGTGATATGCTCAATAAATCATTGCATTAGTTTCATCAAGAATTTTCATAACCCAATAATTCCATAATACCAAGCCCAAAATTATCAAATTTCATCTCAAATTTTACTTGAATCCACCTTACAGGTGTTGAGTTATGAATTTTCTAGTGTTTTTCCACTTAACTTGACAATTATCATTTAAATTCTCACAATTCATATTAAATAATGGAAAATGATTATCCATCATATATGGGTGGATTTTAATCACCAATAATTTACTTTAATCTCATTGTCCCATATTAGCTCAAAATGATTACTCAAGTCATCATTGCTAATCCTTAGCCCTAACTGCAATAATTAGCAAAATCATATAATTCATTCTAAATTCATTAATCACATATACATGTTAATCCATACATTTGGGTCCTACATGGGTTGGGTTTCACATTCAGTTTTTCGTAATATCATCTCATCATTTACAAGTTCGTTTACTTGTTTTAGGTTGTTTTTGCAAGAAAAGAGAGGTAACTAATCACTTTGGAGGATGATGGGATGAAGAAGGAAGCAAACAGCACAAACAAGACCTCAATTTGTACCCAAGGACATTGGCCCCTTAGCGTCGATTTTTTGCGCCTAAGTGTCACTTCACCGCCGTAGAAGAGATTTTCAGAAACCCTCAAGTCGGCAAGCATCCAAAGAGTAGGCTCCTAGGTACCGACCACCACACGCGTGAGTTTGAGCACGTGTTTTGTCCTAGGTTAAAGGGAGATATAAATATAGCACTTAGGGTTTCAAAGAGAGGAGGAAAGGTCGTGCGAGCAGCAAAAAGTGAAAAAAGTAAAGGATTTCCAAGCCAAGAGAGATTTTGAAGTGAAGATTCAGCTTCGTTTGGTGGAAACTAGCAAGTTTTAGCTTCTCTTTCTTGTTCTCTAGATATTTTTCCTTTTTTCTCTTGTTGGGATGTATTTAAACTTTGTTTTAATGAGATTTGAATTCATGGTTATGAGATAAACTTCGAGAGATGGGATGTTGAGAAAATTTGACTCTTAAACTATATTATTTTGGTTCTTGATGATTTGAATATGAGTATTTAATTGCTGAATACATGTGTTGTGTGGATTTACCCTTGCATGTGGTGTTTAATTGTGGCGCCCCAGCCCGAGCGTCACATCGTTACCTCGGGATCTATCGACTGTTAAACGTGATCAGGATTGTTGCCCTGTCACACGGCGGGATTTAAAGGATATTTATCCATTTAACCATTATTCCTTAAGCATTAATTTCTATGTTATTTTCCATCAAGTATTCATTCAAGTCATCTTTGCCCTGATATACACATTTTATATCAGATATAATCATAAAAATTCATAACATGATCATCATTCATTGACACTTGTTCATAGAGCACAAGTCTTAACATAATTTGTATATGAACATCAAAGTAGTAATATCAAGTCAGTTTACATTCCATCACCATAAGTGACACATATAAGAAATCATGAAGTTTTCCATTCTTCCATGTCCAATTCATGCTCCTTTGTCATCTTTATTCCTTCACCTGTCTATGGGTTTGGAAAACAAAACATGAGTCAAAACTCCATAAGCAAGCTGTATATTTTTCAGGTAATTCATTTTGAAGGCAACCTTGTTTAAAAGCATTTCTCTCCATTCGGTAGGAGACATTTAGCAAGTGATCAACTACCTGCGGAGCAGAAGCTTTTTCATAAACCTTTCATAAACCTTTCATAAACATTGGATGTGCAAATGCAACATTTCCATTCATGACATTATCCTTCATGTGATGGTACGCTAGCTCGGGGAACATTCTTTCATGACATGATCCTTTCCATCCTTGGCGCCAGACCTTC
This sequence comes from Annona cherimola, assembly GCA_030490835.1. Classification (NCBI taxonomy): domain Eukaryota; kingdom Viridiplantae; phylum Streptophyta; class Magnoliopsida; order Magnoliales; family Annonaceae; genus Annona; species Annona cherimola. The sequence goes on from CM059972.1 coordinate 49,325,841, forward strand.
CGACTTGGCAACATCAAGGGCGGACTCCTTGTCCTGCTTTCTGCCTTGACTAGCCTACTTGATTTTCATTCCATGCATGACTTTTAGTTACCCCGACATTATATATGTGAAACCCGCAATTCTAGAATAACACATGTAAACCTAGGGTTGTAAACCATAGATTTTTGTACTGATTTTTATGATAAATAAAATTCATGAAATATGTTATATTTGCAAATGTATGTATTAGAGGTTAAAGAAATGCAATTGTGGGATTAAACCACGTGAATAGTGCATATGAATAGTAACTAAGGTGATTAAGAGTTAATCACGTAGATTAACCTAATCACAAAATGACAAAAAGGGAGATTTAATCACTACAAGACAAAATAGCAATACTTTTTAATATTTTAAAAAAATTTCGGATTTTAGTGAGAAAATAAAGAAAAATTCATAAATTGCAATACGGACGTTGGATTTAGATGAAATTTTTTATGGATGGTTAAAAATTCATGATGAATATGATGAATGATATAAGATGTGATGAAAATCACAAATTAAGGGTCAAGATGAAACGTCAATTGGAGATTAAAAAGGTAGCTTATCTTTTTCATTAATTTCCTTTGAGTTTTATTAAATTTAAATAATTAAAAATAAAAAATAGGGCTGCTATAGGGGGCATGAACAGTATCTAGGGGGAGCCTTATGACCAAAATCTAATGGCCAAAATTAATCCTCATCAAAAATCAATAGTTGAGATTGAATTATCTTAAAATAATTAATTTTAATAAATAAAAAATTATAAAAAATAGGGCTGCCATAGGGGGTATGAACAGTAGCTAAGAGGCTGCACAAAGTTCAACACACCTTTTGAAATTAGAAAAATATGTATTTATAATTTAATACCTTGAGCAGGGGGTAAATTACAATTTCATGAAAAATCAAAAACTATAAATAGGGGCCAATGGGTGGACATCCAAGGCACACATCCCAGCTCCCAAGCTTGAGCAAGAGCTAATTTTTCCACCCCATCCACGTTTTAAGCCTAGAGAAGCAAAGAGAGAAGGAGAGGAGAGGAGAGAGAAAGAGGAGAAAGAAAGAGCATATCTTCACTTGAGGTAAGTGAATTCTCCTCAAACTTGTTTTGGATGTTAGATAAGGTAAAACCATGCTTAGATAATAGTTATAATGCCCAAATGGAATTATGCCTAAACATCAAAATTTTGGAGCAAAGATAGAGCATTCGGAAGAATCATGTATAAAATGTGCAAATAATGCTCCAATATTGATAAATGATGATTTGAGATGAATTTTTATGATAGTTATGATGTTGGAATGATGATATATTAATCTCATGATTTTTTGGATTTAAGGATTATGCTTAAGTGAAATTATGTTGATTTTTAGTATATGGAGAAAATAATTTATTTGGCCAAGTTAATGATGATAAATTCATAATTCATGAATTTTTTCATGATATACTAGACATAAGCTATGTCATAGTATTTTTATTTTTGGAAAAAATGTTGATTTTGGAACCCATGAACAGTAACCAACACACTGTGAACACTAACTGCTACAGTAATTTGCTACAGTATTCATGAACATTAACTATGAATAGTAAACAGCGTGATTTTGGAAAAATTTGGGATTTATTTTTATAAGGATGTATGAATGGAATTTTGAAAGGATTTATGGATAAAAATTCATATAAGGAAATAATGACAAAGTATTTTTAAGGTTAACCTCTATAAGAAATTATGGAGAAAAATAAGGTCATACATGAATATAACATATGTATGATAAAGTATGTACATCCTTTTCACTTGTATAGGAAAAGAAAAGGAAAGGATAAAGGATTCAAACTGAATCAAAATAGAGGCAAGAAAGCAAACTTTTTTAAAAATAATTTTTATCTGTTTTATATTGCAACCATGAAATATGTCGAAATAGCTTTATTATAAGCAAATCCATATAGAAATAAGGAGAAATGTTCAGATATGTGGGAATTGCTTTATCATAAGCAAATCCTTATGAAAATAAGGGAAAAAATGTGGAAATGGTTGCATAATAATGGAAAAAGGAAAATCTTGATTTTCAAATAATATTTGGTTTTATCGAATGAATTTAAAATGATTTATTAAAATATTTTGGAGTGGATTTAAGGAAGACCAACTGATAATCGATTTGAATGAAGATTTTTTTAAAGTAATGAACAAAGGATCATACAAGCTCACCATCATATAGAAGTAATCCATGTGTCATGTGGACAAAGAATATGATATCATATGAAAAATGAATTACGTGTTTGTAGATCCTTTGTTCATGGAAAACCCAGAAATGGAAAGAAAAATGTTTACAAAGTCTTTTGTTTTCAAATATTAAAATATTTTTTGAAATTGTTTTACCGCTCAAAAATTATTTAAAAACATTCTAGCAAAATTTTGGAATTACTATTTCTCAAACATTTCCTTCAAATATTTTAAATGATTTACAAATGTGTTATTTAAATATTTTCAAAATTATTTAAGGTCGGTCATCCTTACAAAATATTTTTATTAACTTATTAACTTGGGTTGTGCCAAGTTTTCAAGTTAGAAAAGGGAATACAGGTCGAGGTCTGTACTATTTTGAAATGACATGCTAGCATCAAGTTTTGAAAAGAAAAAGTCAAAGACTAGGTTCTATGGAGTTTGATAAAAAGCATGCTAGATAAGAATGATGTGCACATGAGTTATGTACTAGGTCTACTGTAGAGGATATGCAGACCGAACGCAGTTACAAGATGGGCCCCATCTACATAGGCCAAGTCGCTTGAAAAGGCGAAATGCCGGCGGCGCCCTCCCTGAAATGGGAGAAGGAACGGATAGCCGCCCAGCTAGCGGTTTATCTAATGAAAGGGTTTCTCTCCTAAGGAGGAAAGGGTGATCACTTGGTAAGTGTCACCTAGCAGACGGACAGAAACGTAATGCATGATGCATATGTTTGTTTTGAAAAAGTTTTATGGAAAATGTTTTGTTTCTCTCCTAAGGAGGAAAGGGTCATCACTTGGTAAGTGTCACCTACTAGACGGACAGAAACGTAATGCATGATGCATATGATTGTTTTGAAAAGGTTTTATGGAAATTGCTTTAAGGACATGAGAACGTCCTTGGAGAAAGGAAGTTTTATGAAAAATATTTTTATGTCCATGAAAAAGAGGTTTACATGTTATGTTTGCAAGCATATGTTTTATAAAAGGTTTTATGAAAAGGTTTCCAAAAATGGTTTACGAAAAGGTTTATATTTCATTGGTAGTTGATCACTTGGTAAGTGTCTTCTATCGAATGGAGAGAAATGCATTTAAACGAAAGAAAAATGCTTGCTTATTGAGTTTTGACTCATGTTTTGTTTTCCCAACCTCAGACAGGTGCAGGGAAAGCCAAGTGATGAAAAAATCAAGTTGATTTTCCTGTAAGTGATGTGATGAATAAATGAAAGAAGCATAGTTACAAAGGTATGTAATCCTTATATATTGAAGTATGAATGAATGCCCTAATGGGATATAATGAAAAAGGACATAGGTTGTATGAAATTATGAAGTTATGAATAATATGAGAAGTTGATGATTTATGATGATATGGATAAGTCTATTATGAATGATAATTAGTATATGTTTATGTGATGAAATAAAAGAAAAAGAAAAAGAAAAAATTGGACGAGTTCCAATTAAGAACCCGCCGGGTAATCAGCGCAACAATCCCGATTCATACTTACCAATCGACAAGATCTTGGAGTAAGTGTGGCGCCTCGAACCGGGGTGCCTAGAAGCCTTACACCGGGACCGATTTTGATTGGTAAATATGAGTCAGGATTGTTGCCCTGATCACGCGGCAGGTTCTTAATTGGATTTCATCCAATTTTTTTTCTTTTCATTCATCACTTAAGCATATACTTTATTCGTAATAGACTCATCCATATCATCATAAAACCATTCATATCTTCTTTTTATTGAAATAATTCACATAAGTACAATCATGTTTTCATAAAACATGTCTTCAACATGATTATCACACATTTGTCCCTTTGGACGCATACATAGAACTGCAATTAAATTTGCAGGTCATTTCTACCTGGCATCATTTATGAGTCATCTCCATAGCCTGTTTGTCATTTTGAAATCACATACGAGTAATAATACTCAGTAATCAAGCCTTTTTCTTTGGCAAGTAAACATTTTCCTTTCCTTCAAATACATTTCTCCCCATTTGGTAGAAGACACTTATCAAGTCATCAATTATCAATGGGACAGAAACATTTTCATGCATTTCATGAGAATGCAATGCATTCATTCATTCATGACTTTCCTTGTGCCTTCTACCTCTGGGAGGACACTGCCGGCACACAGCCCTTGCGACTTGGCAATAGTGAAGGGGGACCCTCGGATCCGCTTACTATCTCCACCAAAGTCTCTTCCTTGTGCACCATGTTCATACATACATATGCTGGCATGACATGCTCCATAAAACTTGATAAATCATTTAGAAAGTAATTTAACAAGCAGTTAACAATCATTTCATGTAAAGCATTATAGGAATGACCATCCTTAAATATAATTCATAAAACATGTGAGCAAACAATTCGCAATCATTTAAAAACATTTTAGAAAGCATATAACTTGCTTATCTCCTTAGTCTGTGTCCTCCACCTTTTCCTTTCCTTTTTCTATACAAGGAAAAATGATATTTTATCTATATCATTTCGTGTCTTAGTTTACTTCCCAAGCATGCTTAATAATCATCAATTACCTCATTTCTATAGAGGTTAATTCTATAAATATACTTGGTCATTACCACCTTAGATTGATTTTTATCCATAAATCCTTTAAAATTCCATCAATATATCCTCATAAATATATAAAAATAAATCTCAATTTTTTCCCAAAATCACACTGTTCACTGTTCATAATTACTGTTAAGGTCACTGTAGCAATTACTGTTCACGATCACTGTTCATCTGAGGTTATTGTTCATAGCGTGTTGGTTACTGTTCATCTGAGGTTATTGTTCATAGCGTGTTGGTTACTGTTCATCTGAGGTTATTGTTCATAGCGTGTTGGTTACTGTTCAGGGGTTCCGAAAATTGATATTTTTTTCAAAAATAAAAAATACCATGGCGTAGCTTATGTTTAGTATATCATGGAAAAATTCGTAGATTTTGAATTTATCCTCATTAACTTGGCTAAATAAATTATTTTCTCCATATACTAAAAATCAACATAAATTTACTTAGGCATAATCCTTAATTCCAAAAATCATGAAATTAATATATCATTATTCCAACATCATATTTATCATATTCATTCATCCCAAATCATCATTATCAATTTTGGAGCATTATTTACACATATCATATGCTATCTTCCCGAATGCTCTATTTTTGCTCCAAATTTTTGATGTTTTGGCATAATTCCAATTAAGCATTATAACTATACTTATTTTCTCATGCTTAGAAATTATCTAATCATGGTTTTACCCTACTTAATATCCAAAAGAAATTTAGATAGAAATTTCTTACCCGATGTGGAGATATCTCTCTTTTTTCTCACACTTTCTCTCTCTAACTTTCTCCTTTTCTTCCTTGGATGTGTGGGAGGTTTGGGAGCTGGGATTTGCTCGATTGGAGCTGGGATGCATTGTTCCTTTGGACGTCCCCCTTTGGCCCCTATTTATAGGGCTTGATTTTTCAAAAAAATAGATTTTACCCCTCTTGCTCAAGGTGTTAAATTGCAAATGTGTTTTTTTCTAATTTCAAAAGGTGCATGGAGCCTTTTTGTGAAACCCTAACCAGGTAGAACCTGTTGGAAACAATGTTCCAAACAAAACAAATTGACCAAAGCATAAGTTTTGATGATTAAACAAAGACTAATTTGAGTATATATAAAGGGTACTAATAAGTTTGCCAAGTGTTTAAGGAAACAAAGAAGTCAAGTCGATCACCAAGTCGACTTGGACTTCGACTTGGGGTGAAGTCGATACCTAAGTCGACTTCATAAGCGACTTCAAATGGCAAAAGGTGGAAGCATTGAAAATAGAAAACAAGCAAATGAAGTCGCAGGCCAGGTCGACTCCAGGTGCGACTTAGGAAACCAAGTCGCAGACGAAGTCGACTCCAGCATCGACTTCAGGCATCCAGAGTTGAAAAGTGGAAAACGAACATGACGAAGTCGCAGGCGAAGTCGACTCCAGGTGCGACTTGGGCGAAGTCGCAGACGAGGTCGACTCCAACTTCGACTTGAGGAGTTCAGACTTGAAAATAGAAGTTTCAAAGCTTATTTCAAGAATCCATTTGGAATTTATCAAATCCAAATAGAATGCAATGTTCATTCTCAAAAAGCAACTAAAGTTTCTTGAAGATCAAAAGTTAAGATTCATATTCAAAGTTCAAATCAAGTCTATCAAGTCCAAAGCTAATCTTCAAGCTTATTCCAAATGAAGCAATACCCAAGTCATGAAGACCAATTTTACAAAGTTCAAAACAGTTCAAGAGGATCAAGGTGTTTTTGCAAAAGGCCAAGCCAAGTCGCAACCCAAGTCGACTCCAGGATCGACTTGAGTTGAAGACTGAAGGCCAAGTTGACCCAGACTAGGACTTAGAACTCTGAAGAACTGAAGTCGCACACGAGGTCGACTCCAGGTGCGACTTGGAAACCAAGTCACAGGCCAAGTCGACTCCACATGCGACTTGGGTCACAACAGTCGGAATTTATTTGAACGTTGGCGCATTAAATGCGCGCCACCTACCCTCTAACGTTCGGATTCCCTCCAAAATTATAAATAGCGTTCAAGATGGACGAGGGAAGTAGCTGAGAATCATTAAGTGTGCTTAACTACTACATTCAAGAGCTCAAAAGAGATCAAGCCACTCAAAAGAAGAATAACTCTACTTCAAACTGCAAGAGCTTCATTTCAGAATCTTCAAAGCCAACTCTTCAAGTTCTTCTCTGCGCCTAATTGCTGCTACACATCTGTAAAGTGTAGTTTTCCTATTCTTTCTGTTGTATGTGTTAAACTTGATTTAGTTTGAGGAACTAAGATCAAGTATAAGCAAAGTAGTATGTGATTGGAGTGTGACTCATCACCTACTTGTGCTGTGGTTTGTTGATGCCACCTAGAGCTGGAATCTAGAAGAGAGCAGTGGCTCTAATTGTATTGAGAAAATACAATAGTGGAACCCAAGTCACAAGGAGTGTGAGCTTGGAAGAGTGGAGTAGGGAGGTTGCCCGAACCACTATAAAAATCCTGCGTGTTTGATTTATTTATCTGCTCTTTACATTATATTGCTTTCCATTACGATTCTTCATTAAGGGGACTGGATTAATCCGGGGTTAAGTTTCTGTTTAAGTTATAAATTTTTAAATACCCAATTCACCCCTCCCCTCTTGGGTTTTGCCATTAACTCGGGACCAACAGAACCCATATGTATGCATTAATCATGTATATGATATTATTTGTGAGTTATTTAATTATGAAGGTATTATGTGATTTTGCTAATTATTGCAATTAGGGTTTTGGATTAGCAATAATGATGTGATTAATCATTTTGAGCTAAAATGAGACAATGGGATTAGAGCACATTGTTGTTGATTTAAATGTGCAAATACATTAAGGAAAATTATTTTCCATTATTTAATATGAATTATGGGAGTTTATATGATAATTGACAAATTAAATGGAAAAACACTGAAAAATTCATAACTCAACGCCTGTAAGGCGGATTCAAGTGAAATTTGATACGAAAATTAATGATATTGGGCTTGGTATCATGGAATTATTGGGTTATAAAAATTCTTGCTGAAATGAGAGTTATGATTTATTTATCATATTTCAATTTCAACTGTTAACTTTAAACGGCTATAACGGGAGCTAGGAAAAGTCGGATTCAGGTAAAATTTGAAACGGTTGAAGAAAATTATGAGATGGTTGTTTTGGATGGCTTGGATTAAGCATGAAATATGGAGAAAATACCTGCAATGAAAAAGGTAAGTTTGGTTGACTAATGCTCCACAAGAGTACTTTACATTTAATGCTAGAGTACAAAGCATAATGGCTTGAAATTAATGGGATTTGAGGTGTCAAATGCAGGCCATTTCTAGGGTATTTTGTGTATTTAATTGAAATGCAAAAATATGAGAATTATCCAGCAATTAAATACATATGATGATGGAGCTACAAAAGGCATAATGCATAGGCAATGTGGCATAAGGGACGTCCAAGGGGCTGCCCATGCTGCATTTTTGTGAATTTTTAATTTTTTAAATATGTGTAAATGCATCTGCCAAGCAGGTACATAAGATATGCATCCAATTATGTAGATTTACAGCAATAAAAAAATAATAAAATGCAGATGCATGAAGCTGAAACGTGGACAACATATAGGGATGAAAAAGGTGATTTGATATGCTAAGTTGCTGCAGTTTTTGTTAAATTTATTTACACCAAATTAATACATAAATTAAGAGTTAATCAAGTGTATAATTTACCCTTAAATTAGGGTTGAAAAAAAATGAAAAATGGCTGGAAAATGGGCAGCAACTAGACGTGACTGGATGGGCACTTGGATGGCTAGGATTTTGGGTAGTTTTCTTATTTTTGTAAAATGGTAAAATCCCATTTTACTAGGCTGAAATTCAGCCAGCACGTGAAGAGGATATGTTACCATTTAATGATGTGGAAATTGGCCAAATAGTGGGGCCCACAGCAAGAAAAAAATTCAGCTATATCCCATGCACGTCCACTTTGAGAGAGAGATGGAAAGTTTGGCTAAGTGTTGAATTTTCACTCCCAAGCAACCAGCAGCTCACTTCCCCATTTTCCCCAGCAAGAAAAAAGGGAAGGATTTGTGGAGGAAACCATCTCCAAGTGCTAGGATTTGATTTAGCTCAAAACCAAGTAAGTATATGTTTGGTTTTAAGTTGTTTAGCTTGAGTTTTAAACTCCAAAATTGGAATATGGAAGGGATGTTTAAAGAATCTGTAAAATGATGATTTATCATGCTTTTGAATGAATGTTGAATGCGTATTAATTTTCATGTATGAATTTTCAAGTTTAAGTTGATGAAGGTGAAGTTATGCATGTGTATTAAGTGGAAAATCCAAGGTGGTAAACCGTAAATCTCCAAGACAAGTTTTTGTTTTGGTTTGATGATGTGATTAGGTTATGAATCATGTATTAATGCAAAAAATATGTTGGTATGTGCTTAAATGATGAATTTTTGAAGTTATGGAATGCATAGTGATGATTTTGACCTAATTTCCATGTTTCTATGCTAAAAATGTTATGAAAATGGGTTTGCATGCTTTATGAATGTTATGTAGGGTAAAATACCCTAGGGTTAAGGTATTATGGATGCCCAAAAATATTTGGGAAAAGAAGCCCTAAAACTGTTTTTTATAGATTTTATGAAAAAGTGTCAAACCGATGTGAAACGGGACTCATAACGTGTAGGCAACTTGCTATTTTGAGAAATGATAATTCATGAATGTTATATATGTGTTAAATACCTAAAAATGGATTAGGAAAATGGATTTATTTTCTGAAATTTCGGAATTTTATGACTGCTTAGGGTTATGTGTCAAAAGACACGTTAAATGGGTGAAAAACGGGTTCCAAACTTGCTGTTTTGGAAACCTATGTTAAATGGATTTAAATCCCATGAAAATACCCTAAATGAAATAGTAATTAAGGGTAATTAACCCGCTGAAATACGGACTAAGTTTCTGCTTTAAAAATTTTAAGAAATATTTTATGTACATGTTGCCAAATGGGCATATGTGAATGGATAAATGTGTATAAGTGATTAATGACTTATGAAAATTGATTTTGTGAAAAAATGCATGAAAATAAGATGAATTACATGTTTATATATCTGTTTAATATTTTATGATATTAATTCCAAAATTTTGGACTTGATTTATGAAGCTAAGACAATGATATGTGCATAGAAGAAACACCCATGTGTGTATTTTGGAAAAAATGGATAAATGGCAAAGTGAGGTTAATGAACCTATGTATGATGATTATTGAATGAATTTTGTGAAATTAAAATGAATACCCTATGTATGGGGTTATATATGTTATGACATGTAGTAGCCAATGAAATGTGCAAAATGTGCTATATATGTGCATAATGGCTTATGACGTCAAATAAATGATATACGCTAGTGGAATGGGTTGGAAAACTAACTGAAATATGAGAAAAAGAAATATATGAAAAAATATTATTCTCATGTAGGCAAAGGCAAAGAAAAAGTGGAAGCGGAAAGCTAAGGGACAAAGGTAAGCAAGCAAATTTTCTAAAGGATTTTTGCTTTTCTAAATTGTTTACATAAATGCAATTTTTGCTTTAACTTGTTTAATGAAATTATGGAAATTACTTCCAATGTGTTTAAGGATGGCCATCCCTTAGCAAAATGATGTTGAAATGATGTTTTTACTTCAAATGCGATATTAGGAAATTTTCTTTGATAAACGTTATAGACAAATGATGTAATTCTATGTGTGTGATTGAAAAATCATGCTAGCATGTTAAAGATAGATTTATGCAAAAGTTCATGTGCACAGGATACTAGGTCCACTTGAAGGGTATAAGCGGACCGATTGTCCCCCTTGGTGTGGCCAAGTCGCTTAAAATAGGCCCTAGGCCGGCGGCGTCCTCTCTGAAATGGGAGTTAACGTGACGGATGGTCGGCTGGCTAGCTTCCATCCTAAGGAAAAAATGATATATATGTTCATGTTTTCATATGGCATTATGCACGTGGTACTCGTGATGGGTACAAGATTTCATGTTTTCAAGAGATACCTTAGACAAGGTATATATTGCTTTCCAATATGATTTTAAATGCAAAATGTTGCCTGAAATGACTTGCCTGTAAAATGCAAATAGCTTGCTTATTGAGTTTCGACTCACGATTTTGTTTTCCAAACCCAAAAATAGGTGAAGGACAGGACATGGCGAAGGAGCAAATACAAGCTTAAGGAAACAATGGAAAAACTTTAGAATTTTTATGTTATGAAAACTCATGTGAAATGATTGTAAGCTATATGAAGTGTTTTATGTTGATGACTATGATGTACTTATGCAGTGACATCTGATTAGGCAAGTGTTGAAATATTGCGTGAACATCATGCTGAGTATATGTATTGAATGGTTGGAAATGACTCAGTTATACATGAAGCGGATTTATGAGAAATTGAACTTCTATGTGATTATAATTAATGGGATAAATATCCAATAAAACCCGTCGTGTGACAGGGCAACAATCCTGATCAGTTTACCAATCAATACGATCCCGAGGTAAGGGCTAGGATGTGACGCTCGGTTTGGGGCGCCACAGAGTTTGGTATCAGAGCATGGATTGGTAAATAGGCGTGAAAAATTTCTGAGTATAGGAAATTGATAGAATATGATGAGATATGCATGAATATACATGATTCTACATGATTACCCATAATTATGTGATGAATTGGATATGATTATATGATGCTCATGTATGATTATAACATGATGAAATACATGCTATATGATGATTTAGTATGATTATAACATGGTGAAATGCATGTCATATGATAATGAATTGTTATTGCAATGCAATTTGATTGCTATGTCTATACAGATGGCGGATAGAGGTAAGCAAGTGATGAGTGCGGAAGAATTATAAAAAGAGAGAGAGGAGGAGGAGCGGAGACAGCGAAGGGAAGAAAATATTAATAGATGGTGGGGATCCCATCATAGTACGCCACAGTTTCCCGTAGTTCCCTCTGACCAACATGAACAAGGACTAGGAGAGCCATCCAGTTACAAACCTAGGGCACGAGTGCTACTAGGCACCTATCTTCGAATTCCCAGGGATCCACATGTTCCAACAGACAGAGTAGACCCATAGGACCCATAGGACTTTTGGGCAAAGACTCAAGCACCTACACCCCCCGACGCAGGCCTGTGGTATAGGTTCATCGATGGATGTGTCTAGTTTCGTTACGGAGCATCTTGGAATAGACTCCATCAATTGGAAGTGGACATTGCCCTCTATATCCAAAGGCGTCGTGCCGAGGGAGTCATCGAAGTACCTATTGCTCCTAAACCTGATGAGGTGATGCTTTATATAATGGAGAACATAGGTGAAATAGTTCAATTGGCCGAGGTCAATGATGATGACGACCTTATGGAATTCCTCGAGCCTTTTGAGGAAGAAGAGGAGGAGGATGAAGCGGAAGAAGTAGAGGAGGAAGTAGATGAGGAAATAGTGGAGTTTATAGAGGATGATGAGGATGAGGACGATGATGACGATAGTAGTGATGAGGAGGTTCAGGCATGGTCCAACACTAGCACTATCACAGAGGCATCCTCACAAGTTCCACGTAGACGTAGACGTCGAGGGAGAGGTCCAGGAGCACGATGAACTTTCTTGTTTTGCTTTTCTTTAAACAGTCATGTATATATAACTGTGGTTTGATGACAATGCAGTGTTACTTTTATGGTTGCTCAGGGTAGGTTGACATGTATATAAGTATGAAATGGGTATGCTATGCTGAATATGTACATAAGTGTGACTTACTTTTGTATGTACTAACTGTGAACATGATGTATGTGAATGAATATGTTGATATACTGAACTCCTAATGTTTTAGATATGTATGGATGAATAAGCATGAGCTGAATGATGTGATATATTATGATTGAATAAAATGATTGTGACCATGTGATGATGAGATGCATATGCAATGATTTAATATTGAGTGAAACTGAAATGCGTATATAATGATTTAATGTTAATTGAAAATGAAAAGTGTGCTATTATATACTCAGATTAACATAATGATGGAAACGAGACAAGGAGTAAGGAAAAATAAAGGAAAAGAGGCAGCGACGGAGGTTCCAAGCCAACATGAAGTTGGCGAAACTAGCCGACATAAAAGGGGAAGGCCAGTGACACAAAACCAAAGGAACCAACAAAGGCGGAATGATGAAAGCCCTGAATGAAATGTGGAAGAGGAAATTAAGTCAAGGCAGAATAGACTCATGGAGGAAAGAGTGGCTGCAGCGGTGGAAAAAGTAATGCAGCAGGCCACTAGGGATTGGGCAGCGCAGACTGCTGATATTATACAGGGATTATGGGAAAGGACCCAACAAGCTCAGTTGGGTAGTGTAGAGAGAGAATGACCTACTCCTATGGCGGACCCCGTTGTCACATCGGCACCGCCAAGGGATGAAAATCAGCTGATGGAAGCTGATAGAAAAGCCATAAATGCCTTTCTAGCACAGCGACCTCCGAAATTTTCTGGAGAACCTGACCCGGTCCAAGCAGAGCAGTAGTTGACGGAGATTAAGAAATTATTTAGGATATCTCCGTGCAATGACCGTCAGAAAGTACTGTGTGCCACCCATTTGTTAGCAAAGGACGCACATGAATGGTGGGAGACAATGTTAATCACAATGCCACGACCCAAAGAAGTGTCTTGGCAAACTTTTGTGGAAGAATTTAACAAAGAATACCTCCCGGTTGGACTACAGAGTCAAAAGGTGGTAGAATTTAAGAAATTATACCAAGGGAGGATGACGGTCACTGAGTACGCTACAAGGTTTAATGCTCTGGTCAGATATGTCCATTGGATTGCTAATGTTCCCCAAAATAAGGCATAGAGATTTCAACAAGGGTTGAGGCCATATCTGCGAGAAAGTTTGGCACCCCTACTAATAAAGGATTGCGCATCAAGCCTTGAGAGAGCAAGGGCTTTGGAAATTAAAGCCTTGAGAACTCAAGAACTAAGATTAGGTTCAAGGGCGTTCAGTATGGGACCCAAGGAACCGGAAACCGGGGGAGAGAAAGCTAGAAAAGGCAGTGTAAGAAAGGGAAAAGGAATTCAAAAGAAGAAAAGCTCGCCGCTGTGTAATAAATGTCAAAGGCAACATACAGGCGAGTGTCTAAAGGGCTCGAATCGGTGTTACAAATGTGGACAGACTGGTCACATTGCCAAGGAGTGCAGGCCAGGGGAAGCAAATGTGGTCAAGTGTTATATATGTGATCAAACGGGTCACATAGCCCCAAACTGCCCAAATAAGGCACAGTCATCCCAAGGACGTGGAAGACCTACTCAACTTAGGATACCCGGAGCAACAAATAAGCAGAGAACTTCTACGAACCCGGTGCACATGCATGCCCTGACCCGGATAGAATCTCAAGAACAAGAGGAAAAGGTGGTCACAGGTATGGTTTATATTTTAGGGAATATGGCAGTCGTTTTAAGTTGATTATAAAGTCGACTTGGGTTGCAACTTTACCTAAGTTACTTCTGAAGCCAACTTGAAAATGCAACTTTAGTTGTCTACACTTGAATTCGAATCTCTTTCTTTCATACACATACCTCAAATCAAATTAGTTACCTTAAATCATATCAAATTGGTTGTTAAACATCAAAACTCAAAGTTTGATTTACAATTTGCATTAGTTGAATTCAGAGTCTCATCATTTTTAGTCTCTAGCCATGGACTTGGCTTTAGCTAGTTTCTATCTTTGCTCTTTAACTATCTCAATCAAAGGTCACGCTATCGCAAGTTCCCAATTGCCATTTCTACAGACCGTTCATCTTCTAACAGGTCATCTGCCGACTGGCGTTGCAGATCGCAACTGTTAGTTTCGTTTGACAAACTTTTTTATTTTGGCAACCATGTTTGGCATCTTCTTCAAGTCCAAAATTTGCCAAGTTCAACCCTGCCATCTTTGGTCTATTATCAAATCTAAGATGAGATTGATTGCATCTTAGATTTCACCTCTAGATCTGAGCTAAGATCTACGTGAGAGTTGGAATTTAGTTTTTAGTTTCAAACCTCTTCCTTGTTTATATCTTCAAATTTAATGATTTCTTTCATATTGTTTTGACATCAATTTGAATATAAATCTCAAATGAGATAGATTTAACATATGTAGAATTTTGCAAATATGCTCTTTTCCAATCGTCTTTGATTTGAGATCGATCTCATCTTAGATTTCACTCTTAAATTGTTTTGAGGTCGATTTGATTGAGATCTCACCATTTAAATCCGAATTTTCTCACTTTAATAACTCACAATCTTCACAATTTGTATTTTCATTCATTAAAGTTGACCAAATATGATTGTCTTCACTCAATTCGTGCATGATTTTATCTTATTTATCATTTCAACCTTAAATACTTTTCAATACAATAAACGTATCTGTTTCTGATTTTATATTCTAATTAGCTTGCTTCCCATCAAAATTTTGATAGGATTATCCATTATCACAATCACATATTACATTTATTTGATGTTTAATAATCTGGTTTTACCAATTTGCATTTATTTAGTGAGATTACAAGAGAGTGTTAATTAAATTGATAGAATGTAGTAATTTTTATGGTTATTAGATGGACATGTAATTATTAATTATTTATACTTCCATAATAAATAATTTTTCATTATGATTGATTATATTGTAATTAATTGAGTGAGCTCCATACCCACAAAATTTTAGCTCTAGTGGTTCTATGTTATCTCAACTTGATAGGCCCCGGATTGATTTAGGTGGTGGCCGCTTTTTGGAAGAGGGTTTGTGTAACACCCCACCCTTGAGGTGTTGGGAATGGGGTCTACTATGTCAAGGCTAAAATAAGATCTCCCAAGATGGAAATAGATACCAAGGTGCAAAATCATAAACATTTTAACTATTACATCTCAAGTTTGCTCCTTAAGGAGTTAATATACAATTTTCAATGTCTAAAATCAAAATAACCATGCATTATAAGGAAATTTCAATAAAATTCTAAACTTCTTTGTCTTTTCCTCTACTAGGTTCGCCTTTTTCCCATGTTGATAAAGGCTCTAGTATAGCATTGTATCCCTGTTTTTCCACTGAAAACAAAACTATGTGAGCTGAAAGCTCAGTAAGTAAACATGTATTTTTTTTAAAAAAAATTCATTTTCAATCATATATATTTTTTTTTACAAATACAATATCTATACTGTCTTTTATGCACAATAAACTGTAATAAAAAAAAACATCTTGATAAATGTGCACAGATATGTCAATTTTAAATCATGCATTCGTACTGGGGGTATTTCCATCTACTTGTGCTCGCGTGCAGCCGTGCTACACATTCGTGAGCTAAATCATCTCCTTTGGTAGTCCTGAGGTCGCTACCCAGGTACTACCATACTACTTTACTCCTTAGCAAACCCAAATATGCAATTATGCATCATACTCATGAATTTTAATTGATGCACCACTTAAATTCACTACTAAACATGAGTTTGAAATAATAATGCTCATTTTTGAATAAACAAATTTGAAAGAAATAAATAATCACATTTCATAGCAAATCATAATATTCACATAATATTTTCAAAGACATGTTTTGGTAAAAGTTTACTTACCTCTGAGTAGACTTTAAAAATCCTCTTTTTCCAATTTTTTTGTAGTAGCCTCAAGTCTCTTTTCCTAATTTTCATCACAATATGTTTATTATTTCACTTTGATTTTCACAAATATTATTTAAAATTCCATTTATAACTTTCTCAAAATTTCTCATAATTTTAATCGGTCAAAATCCTATTTTCTTCTATTTATTCTTATATTAATTTACTTTTAAACAACTTTATTTTTATATGTAAAAATAATTTTGGACTTATACTTCTTTAGATATTTTCCTTTAATTTTTCTCATATTTTTTATAATTTATATATATTTATTTATCTATTTTCTATTTATCATACCTTCATAAACTTTCATTTTTTTCATAAATTTATAATTTTAAACTCATTTAAGCTTCTAAATATTGAATTTAATTTTCTTGGTATTTTTCATAATTTTTTTGTATTTTTCTTTTAAAATACATATTTACCACTCTATATCATGTATAAAATCGCTATATCTAAAAATCTATAAGTCTGATCAATCTAAAATTTTGCGGGCAAGCTAATGATATAATTATCTTGTTATTGTATGGTCACAATTTCTAATTATGCTCAGAAGTGCGTTTATTTCATCATATATCATTTCATACCCTTTATTTGGTACTTCTCATTTAAATAAGTAAAATTTCAACATTAAACATTTTGATAATACTCCTGTGACTAATTAGTCATGCTAGAATTGTCGTGAATGGTTTAGATCTATGAAATAACTTGCGTATAACATAGAATGAATGAGATTAACAGAGAAAATGGTTCGACGCAGCTTACCTTCAAAATTTTTTTTTTCTTCCTTCGTCTCTCTGTCTCTGCGATCTCTCTGTCTCTGTGATTTTTCTTCTTCGCGAAAACTCATTCTCGTCTGCGCCTTTTATACTAATCCATGGCTGGGGTTAATTGAACGCGCATGACCCATTAATCCCACCGTTTCCATAACGGTGCCTAATAAAACAGTTTCCATAACGGCGCCTAATAAAACAAAAAGAATAAATAAATAAAATAAACGGCGCTGAATACTGCGCCGAATGACGATGGCTATTACAGTTTGGCTTGCAAGGGCTGCATTTTTGTTTTATTGGACACTAAGATGTTGACAGTAATATTAAAGATTAAGAAGTTGAATTATAGAATTTATTTTGCTTATAGATTGCTGAAAACATTCTTGAGAAAAGATCAAAAAGAAAAGTTACATATACCTACAAAATTACATTTTCCTACTATAGATTATCCTTTTGTACAACAATAAAGTTTCTTTTACTTGTCGAGTTCAAGTATTATCAAATCTTGGTTAAATCTTTGGGTTTATTAATTAAAATTCTTTCATTATTAAGATTAGTATTGTTGAATTATAATTTAGTTGGGACTATTATTATACTATTTAAGCTTCTTTTGGTTTTCAACTTAGGCATTACTTTAATTTGATTGAGACTTTTGGATCTTGATTAGTAGTTCGTACAAAATGCAAAAAGTTTATATTTTGGTTGAGATTTAAGATGTTATTTGAATTAAAATCAAGGTGAAGATTTGTTAAGTGTGAAATAGATTATATATAAAATTAATGCACATACTAGTTAAGGGATGTTTTGCGCACTTCATAGCATACTAAATTTAATGGGATGCAATCCTTTGCACTTAGGTGTATTGAGTCTTAATGCACCCAGACGCATAAACTTATTTTTTATTTTTTGGAAACTTTTTTACACAACTATTAATCTAAGTGTATTTAACATGCGTATCATTTTTACTATTTTTGGAGATTTTTAGATTTTCTTGAATTTTTTAAAATTAATGACATTTTAGTAATTTTAAATTACTAAAAAGTCACTGATTTTTAAAAATTCATAAAAAATCTCAAAATCTCTAAAAATGGCAAAAATTGATATACATGTTAAATACACTTAGATTAATAGTTGTTTAAAAAAAGTTTCAAAAAAATGGGTGCAATACACCTGGGTTCATTGATGTTCAATGCACCAGGTGCATAGGATTGCATTCCAAATTTAACATAAGTTCAATTTCTAATCCTAAGTGGATTTAGTTTACATAAACATAAAACACCTTGTATTTTATAAATAAAGAGTTTACTCTAAAATAGAGAGTGCAACTCAGTTTGGGTAACTCGAATACCGACCCAAGCCAAATTTTAATGGTTTGAATTGATATTCAAGTAAACTTAAGCCAAATTGAAACACGAACCAAATTACATAATCAGTTATTTAAAATTTCAATCCAAATAATTCAGATTAAATATCTCAAATAATTTAAACATATTTAGGTATAATCTTATGTATTATATAACTTACAATGAAATTGATTATATTTTTAATGAATTATAAATTTGGATCATATTTAAAATTTTTAAGTGTATTATCTCTCCCAATATTGCTTTCAATTAAATACTAACTCAATATATATTATTTTCTGTAATCAACGACATTGAATATCATTTTTAACATCTTTTGAAATTTCGTAATTATTTGTTAATATAAAAAATTTATTTAACAAATTTTATCAAAAAATATGCAAAATATTTATAAAAATTAAAAATTCAAAGCATTAACCAATTTAATTCGTTTAACCTTAACTTTAATATGAATTATAATTTTGTGTTTGAATTTTGGTTTTAAAAAATGGTTTATGATTTGATTAAGTTAATTTTTTCCAATTTAAATTAGGAATAAATTGGCCTCCAACCCAACCCCAATGGACCGAGTTGCACCCCTACTTTAAGGGTTGGTGATAATGTAATTTATCTTAGTTTTCTTGTATTCTCCATTTAGTTTTTCAGATATATTGGGTATCAGGATTTTTTTAGAGTTCTTAATTTTTTGTAACTTTTTGTTATAGTGGGTTTTTTCTTTATTTTCTCGCATTTTTTCTTTCACATTAAATGATTTTTCGATATAAATCTGTCCGCTTTATTTTCCTCTCTTTTTATCGCATTGGTTTCTTATTTTGTAGAATTATTCCTAGCACTAAGCACCAATGCTCAGGATCCATATATTAAACGAACGGTATTTCTTAAAGAAGTTCTCGAAGGCCACCCAAATCCTAAGATTGATAGGAGAGAATATTATCATAGCTGCCATACAATAGCTGGAGAAGACCTCTTCCGCACTAGTGGACCGTATTTTGGGAAGGCGCCAAACAGGAAAAGAGGATTACTAAGCCGGCAGTGGCCTGCATTGAAACTTGTGCCCATCAACTTCAAATCCATCACCCAAGCATTCGGATTGGCCGATGAACGTGAATACTAGTGATTCAGACGAGAACAGAGCTAGAAGTCAATCGCAGATGGATGAATAGTATCAATTCAGAGAATGAAAAAGAGGACAACTAGATAGAAATAGAAACAATAATGCTTCCTTCAAAGCCTATGTCTGCGTCTATCTTCTCCGTTTACAAATCTTCCTTGCTTCTCTTTCTAGCTGCTACCCATTTATCATTCTTGGGAGCTGACATCAGAAATGCCACCTTCATCGACTGCCCCGACAAATGTGGTGATGTGAACATCCATTATCCGTTCGGAATCGGCCAAGGATGTTTTCTCCCTGGCTTTGAAGTTGCATGCAATCAAGGCACTGCATACTTATCTCGATCAAACATCTAGCTCCTTGACATCTTGGAAGGTCAAGTCCGCGTGAATTCGACCAAGTTTATTGGTAAATTCTGCGCTGCTCGCCGTGAGGAGGAATATGTGTCTGTTGGGATTCAGCTAGATGCGGATAGCCCATTCACATTTTCTGCCAGCTCAAACAGTTTCATTGCTGTTGGATGCAATGCAGCTGGGATGGTTACAGACAAACGGATGACACTCAGCAAATGCGTTTCTCAGTGCTTCCCAGGCGAGGAAAAGGACGGCAGCCGGTGCACTGGTCATGGCTGCTGCCAGACCTCCATCCCCGAGGTGAAAGACACCCTGTATCTATCCATTGGAAGAATATCTTCAAATTGGAGCCTGTTGAGTGTCGCCGTGTGTAGTTATGGGTTCATTGTCGAAGATGGTGACTATAGTTTCAATGTGTCGCATCCGGAAAGGTTTGATGAGGTGGTGGACATTGCTATGAGATTGGATTAGGTTGTGGCTGACAGTTCTTATGAAGTGGCAGCACAGAAGGGTGGGTATGCTTGTGGGGAGAGAAGTGTTTGTGTTAAGGGCAACGGGGGTTCTGGATATCTATGCAAGTGTTGTGGTGACTTCCAAGGGAATCCCTATCTCAATGGATCTCGAGGATGCCAAGGTGAGTGTTACATATTTGCATGGAAATGTTCCATATATGCATTGTTTATTGGATGATAAATCCTAGTGTAGTTCACGAACCATGCAGCTGCATTGGCTGGAAATAGGCAGTTGCGGTTGAAACAAGCTGCATTGCTGTCTGATGAGCCTACTCTGAATTAGTGGATTGCGGTATCTCAAAACCCATTTAACTTTTACTCCATGAATTCAGATATGTTTCTAGTTATCTGATCATCAATTCCACAAAATCGTGTATCCCATCTTGTTGTCTGAAGAAATTTTCTTCTCAGGAAAACATGAGGGGCAAACTTGAAATTTGACAGTAATCTGACAACTAAAGGCATCTCATTCTTGGAAAATTAATTTTCTTTCATTCTCCCCCTCTTTTTACAGATACAGTGAGGATAGTACGCCTTGATCATCCCCATTCCTAATCCTAGTTAAGTCATACATCTTCATGTACTGTTCTAACTGTAAATCCCAGCAGTTTTTTTTACCTTCGTCCTAAACAAACCAACCACCGCACCAAGTGTTTGACTTTCTCCTGAACTAACTTTGCTTCTCTTTCCTTTCACTCGTATCCTTTCTTGACTTCAATTAGCTCTAGGCCTCATGTTCTAATTATATATGCGTTTTGGCTATCGAGGGTCCTCATGTTCTGCATACTTGTGACAGATATTAATGAGTGCCTGAATTCAACAATTTGTGTGCCGCAAGCCACCTGCAAGAATATAACTCCTGGTTTTAAATGTGTTTGTCCAGCGGGAAGCTCAGGCGATGGTCTTATTCATGGATCTGGGTGTACAAAAAGCTTCCCGACTTTCAAAGTGGTTTTGGGTGAGTATGATGCATAGATCTCTTGTTTTCCGTTTTTGCATTAGTTTTCTCTTGTTTTAGTTCCTGTGGCCTTAATCAGATCGAATATTCTCCTAATGACCATCGACTCGATTGCCAATGTAGGTGTTGGTTTTAGCATTTTGATTCTGCTCGTGGGTGGTTGGTGGCTGTATTGGGCACAGAAGAAGAGAAGACTCATCAAGCTCAAAATGAAATTCTTTGAAGAAAATGGTGGTCTCCTTTTGCAATCTAAATTACCCACTCAAGATGGAAAAGGAACCGACTCTACCAGAATATTTTCTTCAGAAGAGCTTGAAAAAGCTACAGATAACTATGACGAGTGTAGGATCATTGGCAGGGGAGGACATGGAACAGTCTACAAAGGTATTCTTGAAGATCAAAGAGAAGTTGCAATTAAAAAATCCAAATTAATGGATAAAAACCAAATTGCAGAATTCATTAATGAGGTTGTTATCTTGACCCAAATCAATCATCGGAATGTGGTGAAGCTCTTGGGCAGTTGCTTAGAGACTGAGGTTCCATTGCTGGTCTATGAGTTTGTTCAAAATGGCACACTGCATCACCTCATCCATACTGATGATACCTATGGCAAGAGAATGACTTGGAAAGATCGGTTGAGGATTGCTACAGAAGTTGCAGAAGCACTGGCCTACTTGCACTCTTCTGCTTCCATGCCCATTTTTCATCGAGACGTGAAGTCTTCCAACATTCTACTGGATGACAAATACACTGCCAAAGTGTCTGATTTTGGACTATCCAGGCTTGTCAAGTTGGATCAAAATGAAATAACAACAATGGTGAAGGGAACGCTTGGCTATTTGGATCCAGAGTATTTCTACACAAGCCAACTAACTGCAAAGAGCGATGTTTATAGCTTTGGAGTGGTTTTAGTTGAGCTTCTAACAGGGCAAAAGCCAATCTCATTTGATAGATCAAGCGAAGGTACTAACCTTGTTGTATACTTCCTTTCTTCAATGAAAATGAAGAAATTAGCAGAAATTTTAGAAGGTCATATTGTAAAGGAGGACAGCATGGATGAAGTTAAAGCAGTGGCACAGCTTTGCTATGAAGTGCTTACAATCAAAGGGCGAGAAAAGACCTACTATGAAGGAAGTAGCACAGGAGCTTGCGTTGCTTAAAGATTTCAAACCACAAAATCAAGAGGATTTTGAACAGCAAAGTTAGGATATGATCTTCTGGGGTGATGCTAGACCATCTGATGAAGGGGATTGGGCTGCAGATAGTGAAGTTTTTAATTCAAAAATTGGACGATGACGAATTGCGTTGAGTTTCTGTCGATGCGGTATTCTCTGGTGTTGTAAATTACTTGTAGTTATCACAATACAAACCAACGATCCACTTGAAAATTTTTCTTTGATAATTTTTCACCATGAACATGATTACTCCTTAAGGGCACCCTTGGGATTTCTTTTTTCCTGTGTACTTCACGACGTTAATAACCCAGAGAGCTGCCCAAACATTTATGTGTGTTAAATCCAAACCACTGTGATAACTGGTAAATCCAACATTGGGTTTAGAGGTTATTATTTGTTATTGTGATTTCTTTGCTAATTCATGGGCGACTTGATGACTCCATAGGCATGATTTTGCTGAGCATAATCTGCACATTAAGACAACAACATGAGGTGCTGTCTTCTGAATGGATCGTATTGGTGCCGGGAATTTTCAAAAATAAAATGGATTTTTTTTATGCACATACCACAGTTGTAAAATCATGATGCTAATTTTTCTTTGGGACCGATTTGCAAACTAAAGATATTATAATAATAGATTGCATAAGTTATGCATGGATTATCCTGGAGAATGAATGCATTGCTTTTAATGCATTCAACGTGGCAATTTGATGCATGTGGTATTTTTTTTTTTGTTTTTTGAGAGCAACTTTCATTTTGTGACGTGGCTAGGCTATGGCCTGGTCAAATGTGACATGCTGCATTCATATGGTATTTTGACCGACTTAGTTGCTTGCCAATTGAAACGCATATTGCAATTGCCTAATAGCCTATTTATACTACGTGGCTCAGCGTTTTTGGTTTGCTTGAGTACCCAGCTGTCGAAGTATTTTCTCCATACGTTCTTCGCTTTTTCTTTTGGTTCCAAAGCGTTCTTAGAGTGATTCTTCTAAGCAATTAAAGACTACGTTTTTTCGGCATCAACCGTCGTGTCTAGGGATGATGCTGTTTTTCGTTCTAAATTGGTTTTTTCTTTTTTTTTTTCTTTTTTTTGTATATTGGGGCAAGTTATTATAACCTTAAAATAGCAATGAGAGGGCGAATATTACCTTAAGGAAAATAATTCTGCAACATGACTGGAGAAGATATCAATTTCTCTAATTTGCATATTTTCTACCTTCCTTAATTTTTTCCTTCTTTCCAAGTACCTACATCAACAATTGGCCAATAGCTGCTTTGCTGTGGTCCTAGATTTGATTATAAAATATCCAAACAGTAGCATTGGAGGATCCTTTTCTATGAGGTAATAGGTAAAACCTTATTTCCCTCTCATCTACCATCATTCTCTAGTTTAATTTTTATGAAACACAGTATACTTCTATTTTTATAAGAAAAATAATTTTTTTTTAAAATAACCAATATATTGTTGAACAAATGGATGCTCTAAAAATACTTTATTTATAAAATATTACAACAAAAAATTGCACCCAAAATAATTTGGACACCCACACTTTACAACTTCTAAAACTCTCTACTAATAATACTAGCACTACCCACACATTACCCCTCACTCTTCACTTAACACTCTCTCTACTCACCCAAACACCACCACACTCAACCCAACTCCAAGCTCACTACCTAAGCACACACCCACTTTGCTCACACTGCTGGAATGCATGAAATGGGATGAATTACCATTAGGGGTGCAACTTGGGCCAGGTTGAGCTTGAACCCGGCCTGCCAAGCTCGATTTCCAACGGTGTTAAAACTCGATCTTCTGCAACTCAAACCCGGTGAACCCGAATTTTAAATATGATAGGATTAGGATTCAAGTGAACTCGAACCCGAGCCTGATTTCTATTTTATATTTATTATAAAATATATTTTATATATAATATCTAAACAATATTCCTTTATATTTTGTGTATTTTATGTTATTTATATTTATGTTTAAATACATGTTTGACATATTGTAATTATATTATAAATAAAGTATATTATTTTTATTCATATTTATTTTTTATTTATATAATCTTCTTCATT
Organism: Annona cherimola; assembly: GCA_030490835.1. NCBI lineage: Eukaryota > Viridiplantae > Streptophyta > Magnoliopsida > Magnoliales > Annonaceae > Annona > Annona cherimola. The sequence goes on from CM059972.1 coordinate 49,350,618, forward strand.
TATCTTATTTTTTATGTTAAATTTTTCTGAAGATATTCTATATAGATGAATGATCCCATTAGCCCGGGCTAAGTAAATGCCCCAATCAGCTCACTTCAAATTCTCATTTATAATAATTTTTTTATTTTTTCTTCATACATTTGTTTATCTAAGTGTATTTAATGTATAAATCAAGTTTTACTATTTTTGGATATGTGTATATATATATTTTTAGATTTTTAAAGATAAGAGTATTTTAAATACATATATACACATATATGTTTAAAAATCTCAAAAAATATATAAACATATCCAAAAATAGTAAAACTTGGTTTATATGTTAAATATACTTAGATAAACAAGTGTATGAAGAAAAAAATTTAAAAAAATCAAATAAATCATTTTTTTTTTGGTAAATCAACCAAGGGCTATAGTGATAGTGATCCTCCTATTCAATTCAACTACTTCAACCATTTGTTGTAAATGAGTTTTTTGAAGTGGGCTAAGCGGCATTTGTTGGAAACAACTGTTAAAATCAAATGCAAAATACCCAAAGCATATGTTTTGATGATTAACAACTCAATTTGAGTATGCTTTAGCTACTAATATGTTTTGTGTATTGTTTAAGGATATAAAAATAAAAAATATAAAGCATGGCAGGCCAAGTCGATCCCTAAGTCGACTCAGGCATTGACTTAGGCCAAGTCAATACCCAAGTCGACTCCAACAGAGACTTCAAGCATCAATTTTTGTCCAGCGTTGAAATTGGGGAGCAAAGCTACCAAAGTCGCACATGAAGTCGACTCCATATGCGACTTGGGCGAAGTCGCAGGCCAAGTCAACTCCAGATTCAACTTCAGATTGAAAGTACAGAACTTCAAGAGCGAAGTCGCAGGCCAAGTCGACTAGATGCCAGACTTGAGTGAAGTTGAAGACCAAGTCGACTCAAACACTCGACTTGGATCAAAGGAAGATCAAATGAAGACTAAAGGCAAGCAAGTTGCATGAATCCATCCATTTAAATCAAAGACTATAAATTGGGCATGTTCATGCATACCAAGACTCAAGTTTTCAAGATTCCAAGACATGAAGCTAGAGGATTTCTTATGCAAAGTAAATATACTAAATTTCAAATGATGCAAATCAAAGGAAGAATACTTATGTTGAAGAAACAACAAACAAAAACATTTCACAAGAGTTTTAAGTTCACTTGGAAAGATAAGGAGGTCAAGTCACAAACGAAGTCGACTTCACCTGCGACTTGGGTCAAGTCCAAGGCCAAGTCAACCCGAGGAAGAACTTGAACAGGCTGAGCACGGCCGAAGTCGCGCCCGAAGTCGACTCCATCTGCGACTTGGGGTCATAACGTTCGAATTTTTAAACGTTGGCGCATTTATTACGCGTCAACCAACTTCATAACGTTCAAAATTCTCCCTCCTCTATATATAGACACTCAAGTAAACGTGAAAATGCATAAGATAGAGCAGAAAAAGAGGAAATAAGAGCTACTAAGAGTTATATTCTACTTTATTCTACATTTGAATGATCTATACACTTTCAAAGGAAGAACAAGCTTCAAAGTTGCTGTTTGCTTCAACGCAGAACGATTCGTCGCTTCTACGAATTCTTCCTCAAGCTGAAACGTGCTACACAAATCTGTAAAGTGTAGATTTCTTTCATTTCATCTTGTTATTTGGTTTTTGGTGCTTGGTTTGATTTAGGTATTTCAAACCGAGTTATAGCAAAGTAGCGTTGTGACTGGAGTTGGAACTCGTTACCTCTTGTGTTGTGTATTGTATACGCCCCCTAGAGCTAGAATCTAGAAGAGAGCGGAGGCTTTGGTTATATACGCCCCCTAGAGCTAGAATCTAGAAGAGAGCGGAGGCTCTGGTCGTATACACCTCCTAGAGCTAGAATCTAGAAGAGAGCAGAGGCTCTGGTTGTATATGCCCCCTAGATCTGGAATCTAGAAGAGAGCAGAGGCTCTAGTTGTATTCGCGGAATACATAGTGGAACCCAAGTCACAAGGAGTGTGAGCTTGGAAGAGTGGAGTCGGGAAGGTTGCCTGAACTACTATAAATCTTGTCTATTGTTTTTCATTTCCGCTTTCATTATCTTATTACTTTCTATTTGTCTTATTAAAGGGGATTAAACTAAATCGGGGTAAAGTTTTTAATTGAAGTTTAAAATTTTTAAATACTCAATTCACCCCTCCCCTCTTGGGTAATTGCCATTAACTCGGGACCAACAACATTTGGTTAGCCCGAGCTAACAGGATCACTCATCTTCTTTATATTGTTATATTTTTTAAAAATATGTGGTTTGACTGTATATTATTATATTTACTTATATGATTTGTTATTATTATATATTCATATAAAATTTTAAACTTATCACTCTTAAATAAAATGTGAATTTATTAACCTAAATTCCAAACTGAACCTGATTTTCAAAAATATGGTTAGAGTTTAGGTTTTACACATAGGGTTAGGATTAATATTTTATAAATAGGGTTAGGGTTAGGGTTGAGGTAAACCCGAGTTTCATGAGCTCGAGTTGCACCCTTAATTACCATCCTTATATAGCTTTCATGTGCCGACCTTTCATTAATAAGGTTGATAGTCCGCAGCCGCAAATTTGGACAATTCCATCTAAGCAGCCGTAAATTTTGAAAATTTCAACCATCTTTTAGTTGGTGTTTTTTGTTTACATTTGGATCTAGAAAATTCCAGATATGCAAATGACGGTGTTGGTTTTTAATTCTCCCCCTTTGCACCGAGTTTCTTCTTTAGCTCTATTCTTTTGGTCACGCCAATTTGACTTCTGAATTTTTCAAACTTTGCTCTAGTCCGCCCCTTGGTAAATATATCAGCAACTTGATCTTCTGTTTTGATACATTCCATCTCTATTTCTCCGCGTAGCACCTTCTCTTGAATGAAGTGATAATGCATTTCCACATGCTTGGTTCTTGTGTGGAATACCAGGTTCTCTGCTATGCATATAGCAGATTCATTGTCGTAGTATAGGAGCATTGAATAATCAGCAGACTGGTGAAGATCCATCATAAGCTGCATTAGCCACTTGGTTTCCTATGTTGTCATAGCTGGTGCTCTATACTCGACTTCACTAGTTGATAGAGACACAATCGGTTGTCTCTTGCTGGATCATTAAACTGCTACTAATCCAAGATCAAATATATATCCAATAGTTGATCTCCTTGGGTCATGGTATCCAGCATAATCAGCATCATAGTACCCTACTACCCATCTAGTATATTCTTCTTATATAAGAGATCAAAGTCGATAGTTCCTTTTATATATCTCAAGATACGCCGAACTGCATCCAAATGTGACTTCCTTGGCTTCTTCATATAGCGACTTGCTACGCTAACAGTGAATGCTATATCCAGTCATGTAAGAGTTAGGTAGATTAAACTACCTATTAGCTATCTATACATCGTTAAATCCTTCAACTCCTGGCCTTCCAGAGAGCATAGCTTGACATTGGGCTCTATAGGTCTAGAGATGGCTTGCAATCGAGCATTCCATACTTGTCTAGCAAATTTTAAGCGTACCTCTGCTGACATAGGAATAACCTTTCTTTTGTATGTTCAACTTCTAGCCCAAGAAAATGCTTTAACTCTCTAAGGTTTTTCATTAGAAAGCGACCAGAGAGATTGAGCTTGGTTTGGCTGATCTTCTTTTCATCGTCTCTAGTAACGATGAGATCATCCACATATACTAGCACTATTGTCAGCTTTCCATTTTTATTTTTCACAAATAAACTTGAGTCGACTGGTGTATTAGAATAACAACTTTGTAGTAAGTATTTGGCTATTAGCTTTCCATTTTTATTTTTCACTAACAAGCTTGAGTTGGCTGGTGCAATATAATAACCACTTTGTAGTAAGAATTTAGCTATCTTATTGTACCATGCTCTCGGCATTTGTTATAGTCCATATAAGGCCTTTTTTTAGCTTATAGACATATTCTAGATGAGCCGTGCTCTCAAACCTTTTAGGCTGCATCATATATATTTCTTGATCTAGCTCGCCATGGAGAAATGCATTTTTAACGTCCATTTGTTAGAGCTTCCATGACTAGCTGACCGCAAGTGCTAATAATACACGAACTGTCGTGATTTTTGCTACTGGGCTAAATGTTTCATCATAATCTAACCCATATTTTTGAGAAAACCCACGAGCTACTAGCCGAGCTTTATATCTTTCAATTGATCCATCGGGCTACAACTTTAGCTTGTACACCCATTTGCATAATATGGTTGTACATTTCTCAATTCTGGTAATAGGTCCCATGTCTTATTTTGCTTTAGGGCTTGAGTTTCTTCTTCCATAGCCTTTCTCCATTTGAGACTCTACAATGCTTCCTCGTATGCGTCTAGTTCCACCGCTTCAGTTGTTTCTAGGACTTCTACATTAGCATATTTTAGATTTAGCTTCCGTTGTCAACTTGATCACCGTATAATAGGTCTTGCTTCTTCTTGCTCATCGAATTCTTTGATCTAGCTCTATCTTTCTTCTTCAATACTCACGTGATGCACCACAGTTTGGTACGAGTTTTTTGGCTTTTTCGGTAACTTGGGTCTGGACTCCTCTCTACCTGGTGAGAATTCGTCCTCCTCAATTTTCTCCTCTGTTGGCTGAGTTTGGCCTAGCTCAAGCCGCTCCTCCATTTCGTTGGAGTCAGGTAATAAGACCGCCTTTGATGACCACAAAGACGACGCCTTATCAAAAATCACATTTCGTGAGATAGAGCATCTGCCTGTATTTGGATCACAACATCTCTAACCTTTTCTTTGGCTATCATAGCAACAAATATGAAATGAATGGCCTTTTTGTCGAATTTACTACGCAGGTAGTCAGGAATCAATACACAGTAGACGCCTCCAAACACATGAAAGTGACTTACCGTTGGTTTGATACTCCGCAACTTCTCAAATGGAGAAATATACCCATGTTTGGGTTGAGGAAGCTTGTTTATAACATGGGTAGTAGTCTTCATTCATTCAGCTTAAAATTTAGGTGGCACATATTTGGCATGTAGAAAGCTTCTGCATATCTCTGCCAAGTGCCGATTATTTTTTTTTTTGCCACTCCATTTTGTTGTGGCGTGTTTGGGCAAGTCAGCTGTCAGCATATCTTAAACCTTTGTAAACACTCTGAAAATTCAACAGATGTATACTCTCCCCCGTTATCTATGAGTAGGCACTATATTTTTCTGCCTACTTCACTTTCCACAATTTCCTTGAATTCTTTAAATTTATTTAATGCCTCAAATTTTTCTTTCATAAAATCAACCTAGATGTACCTTGAAAGTCGTCGATAAAAGTTACTATATACTGGTGGAACTAATAGATGACTGCTTCACTCGTCCAAATACGTTTGAGTGGACCAACTTGATAGGTGCCTTGGTTTGGAATTTTGATTCTTCATATGGCAGTTGATGTGCCTTACCGAACTGGCATCCAACGCACATCGTATATTGTTGAACTTCTAGCCAGGAAGACCTCTAAGCATAGACTTTTTCATCATTTACTTTAGCTTGTGATAACTCACGTGCCCAAGCCATGCGTGCCACAGATCTGCAATTTCATTCCTCATTGTCCTGTCTACGTATGCTGTCTGTGCACACATTACATCAACGGACTCAAGTCAATGCCCTTCCATGATTGGCTCATTTATTATCTTCAATTTGGGATATACCCTTACATCATTTGGGCCAAACACTACATAATTGCCAAAGGCTATAGTTATGAGATAGATAATAAATTTTTTCTCAAACCTAGTAAATGGAAATTGTACCTTCCGTGAGCTAAACCGAGGGATAATCATAGCTTTGCCGATGTGGGTTATGGATAACTTGGAGTTATTAGCCATCACAACTTCTCGTCCTCTTCTATACTCGGAAGTACTGGTCGGCTTCTCATAGTCTCTTGTCATGTGATTGGAATATCCAAAATCGACAATCCAATCATCACTATAGTTGATTAACTTTTCACTTACTAATACGAGAGTCGACTCTTCTTCTGTCTTAGTGATACGAGAGGTCGCTATCTCTTGAGGCTCTTCTACTGCAAGAGATGCTTGAAGATCCCATTTTTCTTCATGTGGGTAGAGGTCGCAGCATTACCCTCTACCTGCTTGAACCAGCAATCTCTGGCGAAGTGGCCTCTTTTGCCACAATTGTAACACTGATCCTTCTACCGTCGGGATCTCTTCTTTTCTTTGTCCCCACCTTGGCGAGCTCTCCCTTACTTCGAGCTTCATCCTTGCTGCTTTCTCTGTTAGCCTCCCTCTTGCTTTCTTGTGTTGCCTCCATTCGGCCTAGCAGCTGCTTGATCTCTGCTTTGAAATTCTCTCTTTTTACTAAAGAGAGTGTTTTCCTCCTGCTTTAGTGAAACTTTAGACATTTCCTTGTCTAAAGCTTCTTTTTTTGCGAAAATATTTTCCAACTTGGTTAAAGTTGGTTGTTTGGCCCATCCACATAGAGTAAAGATAATCCCATGGTACTCTGGCTTTAAGCCATGGATGATAATCCTTCTCATCCTAGTCTCAGAAATTGAATTTTCTGGATCTAATTTTGAAATTTCTCCACAAAGAAATTTAAAATATTCACTCATCGTCATATTTTGCTGTGAGACGGATAGCAACTCATTTTCTAGCTATTAGAGCTTTGCATCATTTTTCCTTATGTATAGTGCTGTGAGGGTTTCCCACGCCTCCTGGGGTGTTTTATCATCTTTAATCTTCTGCAGTAACTCATCTTCAATGGTTATTGCCAATACGTACATAGCTTTGCGAGCTTCTATTTTCCACCTTTTCAATTCTTCGCCATCTATGGGTGGCGCATTACTATTGCCACCAACTATATCCCACAGATCTTCACCAAGCGAATAAAACTATATACATGAACATCAAGTATTATAGTTGTTATAATTTAACTTCTCAATGGTGTTTACCGCGGTAGAAATATCCGCCATCGTGACTTGGTATGCCCAGCGCTCTTTCAAGTAAGCTTAGTCCCAGATCAATCGGCTTCACAATCTGTGATACCAAGAACATTTGATATCCATACATGTAATTTAGGCATTTAATTATGATAATTGTATGATTCAATTGAATGATTGGGATTAAAGCAATTGATTAAGTAAGGCGATTTAATTAATCACCTTAGCTCAGTGTGGGTTAATGTATAGATAAAAAAAATAAGGTGTAGAAAATGATGACTTGGCGTGGTTAATTATTTTCCTAATTAAGGTTAAGTTGATGATAATTATGGAATTAATGAGTGTATTACCTGAAATTTCATAATTTGATGCCCATAAGGCAGATTGACGTGAAATTTGAAAGATAAGTACATGTTGACGTGCTCTACCTCATTAATGGAATGAATTATGTCCATCATGATTAAATTATGATGATAATGATTTAATTTTATCAAACTCCATATGATATTTTCAAATGCTCATATCTTGCATTAGAAAGGTCATTTTGAGATGAAATTTTTTATGAAAATAGGATGACTTATCATATGATTAGATTTGATTAAGCCAAATCCTATGGGAAATTATGAAATCACTTATGGACAAAACCATTTGACTTTTTGCTTCAAAAAAGTTGCTTATCATTAATGCAAAATTCAATGCCTTTAGGAGAGCAAAGGAGGTGTCTTAAGGAGGGATTTTTGGGGCATTTTTGCAATTTTAAAAATTCAGAAATTATATGAAAAAGCTGATGCTGATCAAGGGCGTTGAATGGCCTAGATTTTGGGCTGATTTTGATGCCACAAAAAGACAAAAATGATGGACAACTTGGATGTGATCAAGTGGACAACAAAAATGGGTAGTTTTTGTGTCTACAAAATGTGTAAAACATGGAATTTACATGGATGAAAATATGACAGCCCAAATGGGGGATAAACATGAAATTTATCAACCTCAAAATGAGGTGCAAATTATGAGGATTAAAGGCATTAATATAAAAGGAGAGGAGAGGGCAATTTTACGTTCCTTTAATGGACAACCCTTAAAGAAAAAAAAAGCTAAGGGTCCAGCAGCCGGACGTCCCAAGTAAAGGCAAGGAGAGGAAGAAAAAGAAGAAGAAAAGAGGAGGAAAAGGAAGGAAAAAAAGTAGAAACAAGCTAGGCAAGGTGGAAGCAAAACCTAACAACTCTAAGTAGGTATTAAACCAAGTTTGGTTTTGATAGTTGCTCCATTTTCTAGCTCAATCAGTGAGTCATAAATTTGATTCATTATGAATGTTAAGTGATAATTTTGGAAGCCTTTGATAGGGTTATTAAATGCCAAATGAATTAAAAGATGTAATTCAAGCATTCAAGAAGGCTACGTATGAATTTAGGGTTGTTTATAATAAGTGCACCATGCTGAAATTTTATTAATTTTAGATTTAATGTTGCTGTTTTGAGAATATGTTATGTATGGATTATTTGAAATGTTCCCATGTTTAATTTATTTTAAACCAAGCATGTTTGATGGACCTTAGAATGGTGAAACTTGGAATTGACAACTTGATGCAAATTCTATCCATTTAGTGTGGAATTGGTGCATGAACTTAAGCAACACGATATGTGGGAAATTATGAGGGCAAAATACCCTAAATATGAAGCAAGATGGGATGTCGAAGGGGTGGAATGTAAAAATCAAAAATCTGTTTTATAAGGCACTAATGATGGGGACGTTCAAGGTGGAAATTTATGAAGGAAAGTTTCTATTTTGAGCAATTTAATTGACGAATTTTAGTTTCATGATTATACCTTAATTAATCTGCAAATGAGTGCTTAAACTAAGCCAATATGGAAAGAAAAAATTCTGTTTAATATAAACTTGATTAACGGATAACGTATGTGTGACTAAGAGAGTGCACGTGAAGGGTATGGATGACAAGGAAGGGGAATGAACATGTATGCATAGCTAATGTGCAAAAATGACAAGGAGAGATGGTAAAATGAAAAAATAGAGGGCTGTTTTAAGAAAATTATAAAATCTCAAAAAATTGGTATTAAACTTAGTAACCCCAACTCATAAATAGAGCCCTTGAATGAGCACCAATGTGAAAATGTAAAGAATGGGTGTTAAATGATAAATGGAAGGTGTACAACTTATATATGTTGAGTTAAATTAATGGTTACAATAAATGTGAAAGCTTACCCTAAATAAGGGTATTAAAATTAAAAAAAATGGTCCCTATGGAAGCACAAGCACACCAATGTGTGAATTGGAAAATTGACACTCAACCTGAAAGAAAGTGGGTTAAGTAAGTTGATGTAATTTGAGTGGGTTGGAAAACTTTATGATGTGCAAGCATATGGAATTTAATGTGTATAAATGAAATATCATTTTCATGTGTCTCAGCAAAGGCAAAGAAAAAGTTGAAGAAAGGGATAAAAGTGACTACAGGCAAGCAAGCAAACTTTTGAAAAAACTTAATTTCCCAAAATGTTGACAATATGTTGCAAATTAATATTTAAACGCTTTCAAATATATCTTGTGAATGGATGTTTAAATTCATTTGAAGTTATTTAAGGACGATCATTCCTATAACTCTTCCAAAATGACTCGAATACTGTTTCATTGAAATGATATTGAGAAATTATGGTTTATATGGTTATTCATGAAAATCATGCTAGCATGTTTATGTTTATGAAGCACAAGGTACTAGGTCCACTTTAGAGGTGTAAGCGGACCAGTTATCCCCCTCTAGTGTAACCAAGTCGTTAAAATAGGCCAAAGGCCGGTGGTGCCCTCCTTGAGATGGGAGCAAAATGTGGGATGGTCGCCTAGCTAGCGTATCATCATGTGATATTCATATTATATTGATAACAATGCATTTGCATTATTCATGATATACCCATGTTGGGTATGATGTTGGCTATTCAAAAATGTTTATACAAAGAAAACTTAACCTGAAAATTATTGACTGAAAACTATGCAGCTTGCTTACTGAGTTAATACTCATGATTTTTTTCCAAATACTAAGACAGGTACATTGCAGCTACAAAGGATAAGCACAAGTTAAATGAAGAAGTATAACTCCTGTATTCCTTCGTATGCATCTATATGAAGGGTGATGTTTTATGGAATGAATGTTTACAAACTTGTTGCATCAATATAAGATTACACAGAGTTGATGTGTGATGTGGATTGGAATATATTAAATTGTTGAAAAAAATGATGATGGGTGATGTATGTATATTTTAACATGATATGAATGTTATATGATGGAAATGATGGGTAGAAAATAAATGTCAAATGTGTAAATCAGGGCTTGATGATGGCCAAAATGAGAAATTTGGTGAATAAAAGATTAAATATTATGAGATAAACTCCTATGGAGGGAATGATTAATGCATGTGCATGTTAAAAACCCGTCGTGTTACAGGGCAACAATCTTGTTCACGCTTATCAACCAATAAACGATCTCAGAGTAAGGCTCATGTTATGAAGCTCGGATTGGGGCACCACAGAGCTTGCTTTCAGAGCATGGATTGGTAAATTGGCGTGGAAGACGTAATAATTATGGAGAATAGTTTGAAATTGATGAAACATATATGATTATGTGTTGATTGATATGCTATGTGAAGATGATTTGTGTTGCTATGATTATAAAATATAGCTAACTTGCTATATTTTAAAATGTAGATGGCGGACAAAGGGAAAGCTATAATGAGTCCCGAGAAGATAAGGAGGGAGATATAGGAGGAAGAAAAAAAGCGTAGAATAGAAGAGAATATCCATAGATCATGGGCATCACAGCGAGGTGAATCTTATAGCACTACTATCCCACCACATATACCCTCCACTGCCCATAATGAAGCAAAATGACATTGAACCCTATCTCCACCACCTGCAGACTGGATTCCATCTAGGAGAGTCAACTAGTAGGGCTCCTAGAGCTGAGGTCATACTAGCCCCTCTGTCTGACACACGGCCATTTCCACCTGTACCAATAGATAAAGTTAATGCTAGAGAGCTTCAAGCTTTTTGGGATCAGATACATACTCCTACTCCCCAAGATCACAGGCCATGGTACCGATTTCTCGATGGCTACGTTTAATTCCGACTTGCAATGAGCTGGGAGCGCATAGACTAGAAAGAAGAGAAGCTGTGAGAGAAAGGGAGCGGTACCACGCTCAAGGTAAGCATGTAACAGAGGGGTCTCTCTCACCTAGCCCCGATGAGCATATACTAAGGGTGGTAGAAAGTGATGGTGGATCCATAGATATGGGAAGTGAAAATGATAGCAATGACCCTGTGGAGGAGTTCATCAAACCTGAAAGTGAAAGTAATAATGATAGTGATAATGAAAACCTCCCCGACTGGTCTGATACTAGCAATATTACCGATGAGCCTACACAGGTACCACGCAGCTGTAGGCATTATTTGAGGGGAAGAGGGAGATAGATGGGCTTAATGAGGGCCCTTTTCTTCCTTTTATGATGTGTATATGTATTTATTGTGGTGTGGTAAAACTTTTATTTACAAGGTGGAGTGCATGCCTATATGAATGTATGATATTAGAATGTGTGGATGTTTTAATGTATATAAGAGTTATTATGTTTGAAAATCATGTATTTGTGAAAAAGAAAAAGAATGGCTATCAATGCTTATGTTGATATGAATGATCGATCATGACATGACTTGTATTGCACTATGATAAATGAAGTAGCTATGATGAATTAATTAAATGATGATGGTATTTGTATTGTGTGATTAAACTCTAATGATAAATGAAAACTATGTTAACGTGTTTTTGAATATAGCAAAAGCACCATGGTTAATACAAGAGCAAGAATTAGGCAAAACAAAGGAAAGACAATAGCCAATGATGAAGACATAAGTCAACATGAAGCCGGAGAAACTAGTAATAGGTCTAAGCGACCTAGACCCGAACCCCGAGGACCAAACCTAAGGACTCGTCAACGACAAGAACGCATAAGCCCAGAGCCAAATATTGAAAGTGAAAATGAAATGAGACAGGCAAGAATGATCGAGGAAAGGGTAGCTCCGGCCGTAAAGGAGGTTATGCAGCAAGCTACTAGAGAATAGGTGACTCAAACTACGGACATAATCCAGGGTTTATATGAGAAAGGACCTAACAAGCACAGTTAGGATGTAATGAGAGAGAAAGGCCCACACAAGCGACTAACCCTGCTCCTACACCGGCACCAGTGGGAGATGAGAATCATATATTAGAGGCAGACAGAAGGGCCATCTATGCCTTTTTGCCTCAACGTTCTCCTAAATTCTTAGGCGAACTTGACCATATGCAGGCTAAACAATGGATGACGGAGATCAAGATGTTATTTAGAATATCTCTGTGCAACGACAAGCAGAAGGTCTTATGTGCCACTCATTTGTTAACTAAGGATGCTCATAAGTGGTGGGAGACCCTGTCAATCACTATGCCACACCCAGAGGAAGTGACTTGGCAGACCTTCATCAAGGATTACAATAAAGAATACCATTCCGTAGGACTTCAAACTTAGAAAGTAATTGAGTTTCAACGACTATACCAAGGAAGGATGTCAGTCACGAAATATGCGACCAAATTCAATGTCTTGGTAAGATATGTGTTATGGATTGCTAATGTGACAGAAAATAAGGCACAAAGGTTTCAACAAGGACTGAGGCCATATCTAAGGGAGAGCCTTGCACCTTTACTATTTAAAGATTATGCATCGAGTCTCGAAAGGGCAAGGACATTAGAGGTGGAGTCATTGAGAACTCAAGAGCTAAGATAGGAGCATAAATTTTTCAGCCAGGGTGTTAAGGAAATAGACATGGGGAAAGAAAAGAGTAAGAAAGGAGGAATAAAAAAGGGAAAAGGTACCCCCAAGAAGAAAAGCTCTCCACTGTGCAAAAAGTGCTAAAAACACCACTTAGGGAAATGTTTGAAAGGATTAAACAAATACTTTAAGTTTGGGCAGATGGGTCATATAACTAAGGAGTGTGGAACAGGGGAAGTAAATGTTATCAAGTGTTTTGTTTGTGACCAAGTAGGGCATATTGCCTCGAATTGTCCAAATAAAGCACAAACGACACAAGGGCGAGGAAGACTAGTTCAACCAACGCTAACCACAATTGATAACCGCATGTACTTCTACAAACTTGGTGCACGTGCATGCGTTGACTCATACTGAGTCAAAGGAGTAAGAAGAAAAGGTGGTTACAGGTATGATTTATATTCTAGGAAATTTGCGGTAGCTTTGTTTGATTCTGTTGCTACCCACTCATTTATAGCCAACTAATATGTAACCACACATGCACTGCCTGTAGAGAAAACAAATAATATAATTCATGTAGAATCCTCTATGTACAGGTTAGCTAGTACTAGCTAAGTACGTAAGGCATGTACGATTAGGATAGAGTCTATGATATTAGAAGCAGACCTAGTGCTGTTGCTAATGATGAAGTTTGATGTGATTTTAGGAATGGATTGCCTAAGACAATGGGGAGCCGCCATTGATTGCAAGAACAAAAAGGTGCAATTCAAAGCAGTTCCAGATAGGGATATCACTATCGGCAGATTAAGGCAGCCTGAGAATTCCACCATACTGATATCATCGATGAAGGCAGTTAAGATGGTCCGCCAACAATGTCAAGCTTATTTAGTATCAGTTGGTATAAAGGAAGGAAAAGAAATAGAAATAGATCAAATTCCAGTGGTTAAAGAGTTTTTAGATGTTTTTCCAAGGGAATTAACCAAGCTACATTTGGAAAGGGAGATGGACATGGTGATTGTTGTTATACCGAGTACAGCCCCGGTATCTAAGACTCCTTATCAAATGACTCCAGCTTAAATGACTGAGTTAAGGACCCAAATTCAAGAGCTCCTAGATAAAGGTTTCATTAAGCCTAGCGTGTCACTTGGGGGAGCTTCAGTATTGTTTGTAAGGAAGAATGATGAAAGTTTAAGGCTCTTTATACATTACAAAGAACTAAATAAGGTCACTGTGAAGAATCGATCCCCTTTGCCACAAATTGATGATCTATTTGATCAACTAAAATGAGCAACAACTTTCTCCAAGATAGATCTACAGTCAAGGTATTATCAATTGAGAATAAGTCCTATTGATGTTCATAAGACAGCATTTCGGACTAGACATGGGTATTATGAATTTTTGGTAATGCCATTTGGACTTACAAATGCCCCTTCTGTATTTATGGATATGATGAACAGAGTGTCTTGGGATTATTTAGATCAGTTCGTTGTGGTTTTTATCAATGACATCCTAATTTACTCAAGATCGAAGGAAGAGCATGAAGTTCATCTTCGAAGGGTGTTGGAAAGACTAAAGAAAAAAAAACTTATATGCCAAGTTGAAGAAATGTAAATTTTGATTGAAATAAGTAGCATTTCTAGGGCATATAATATCTGAAAAGGAAATTCAAGTTGACCCTCAAAAGATTGAAGCAGTGCTTAAGTGGTTAAAACCAACAACTATTATGGAGATTCCAAGTTTTCTAGGGTTGGCAGGCTACTACCGAAGATTCATTGAGGGATTTTCGCAACTATCAGCGCCACTGACTCAATTGATGGGAAAAGGTGCAAAATATGTATAGTTTGATGAATGTGAAAGTAGTTTACAAAAGTTGAAGCAATGATTGATAGAGGCACCTATTCTAACCCTACCTAAAGGAAATGAAGGGTTTGTGATTTATAGTGATGCCTCAAGGAAAGGATTGGGGTTCATGCTTATGCAAAGAGGAAAGATAATAGCCTATGCATCTCGGCAACTGAAGCCCAATGAGGTAAGCTACCCCACTCATGATTTAGAATTGGCGGCACTAGTGTTTGCCTTGAAAATTTAGAGACATTACCTGTATGGTGCTAAGTGTGAAATATACACAAATCATAATAGCCTCAAGTATATTTTCACTTAAAAGGAGCTCAATATGAGGCAAAGACGATGACTTAAATTATTAAAGGATTACGATCTTAATATATTATACCATCTAGGTAAGGCAAGCATGGTAGCCGATGCATTGAGCAGAAATGCCAGCGCACCTAATCACAAAAGAGGAAGGATTGCTTCGAGAAATTACACAATTGGAGTTGATTGTATGGAGTGCAGATAAAATTATCACAGATGTAGATACAATCCTCCTTATTTGAACAAATTAGGACTGCACAGTAAAATGATTCAGACCTACAAAAGCATGTGGAGAAAATGAAATAGAGTTACTATTGATGAATAGGGTATGTATCGGTACAAAGGTCACCTTTGCATACCCAATTTAGCTGAATTGAAGCAGATATTAAAGGAAGCACATTTTCTCTATTTTCTATACATCCAGGAAGCACCAAGATGTACCAGGATCTCAAGAAAGGATATTGGTGGAGCAATATAAAGAGAAAAATTACTGAATATGTAGCCAAGTGTTTGACATATCAAAAGGTAAAAGCAAATCATCAGCAAACACCTGGAAAACTACAATCGCTTGAAGTTCCTGAGTGGAAAAGGGATAATATTATAATAGATTTCATTGAAGGATTACCTAAAAGTCAGATTGGAAATGACTTTATATGGGTAATAGTGGATTGATTATTGAAGGTTGCACATTTCTTACTCATAAAGAAAAAAAATTTTGCGGAAAGGCTAGCCGAGGTGTACTATAAGGAGATTATACGTCTCCATGGAGTGCCAAAGTCAATAGTGTCCGATCGAGATACGACTTTCACCTCTCGATTTTGGAAATGTTTGCACCAAACTTTAAGCATACTACTTAAGTTTAGTATTGCAGTTCATCCCTAGACTAATTGGCAAATGGAGCGAGTAAACCAAATTATCGATGATATGCTCTGAATGTGCATATTAGAGTTCGGAGGAGCATGGAATGAATATGTATCGATGACTGAGTTTGCCTACAACAATAGTTATCAAGCAAGTATTCGAATGACCCGTTTTAAAGCGTTATATGGGCGAAGATTTCGAACTCCATTGAACTGGAATGAAGTTAAAGAAAAAAAATTAGATCCAGACTTGTCTAAACGAATGGCAAACAAAGTGCAAATGATACGCCAGTGTATACTCATAGCCTAGAGTTGGCAAAAGAGTTACACAGACTGTAAGAGAAAGGATTTGAATATCCAAGTTGGCGAGCATGTGTAAAGGTAATGCCATTCAAAGGAGTTACAATGTTTGGAAAAAGGAGTAAACTGAATCCCAGATATATAGGGCCATTTGAAGTACTTGAGAAAATTGGAAAATTGGCATACAGGATAGCTTTAGACTCGGCCTTAGCCCTAGTACATAATGTGTTTCATATTTCAATGCTCAGAAAATATATCATAGACCCCACCCATATCCTAATAGCAGAAAATTTGTCAATTCAAGATCACTTGAATTATGAGGAAGGACTGATCAAGATCTTAGATCATAAAGTGCAAAAACTTCGGAATCGAGAAATCGAGTATGTCAAAGTTTAATAGAATCAATATTCCGAAAATGAAGCCACCTGAAAATTACAAGAGGAGGTTAAAAGTAAATAACCCCAATTATTTGAAAAGTAGACGGTTTCAGGACGAAATCTTTTATAAGTGGAGAGGATTGTGATACCAAGAACATTTGAAATCCATACATGTAATTTAGGCATTAATTATGGTTAATTATATGATTCAATTGAATGATTAGGATTAAACTAATTGATTATATTTATGGAACCCCAAATTTTAAGGTCATGTATGAAACCCTGGGGTCATAAACCCTAGGTAATGTATTGATTTCTGTAATATATAGATTTGAAGGATCAAATAATTAATTATGAAATATAATTTGAAATGAATAGTAAAACGTGAATAGTAATCATGTGGTTAGGATAAAGTCTTAATCATAAAAGATGCAAAAGGAGGCTCCACACAACCGGACAAAATAGGAATAGAGACAAAAGGAGACTTAATTGGAATTTACAAAAGTTACATTCGAGATTTATAAGGAAATGGACGGTAATTTATGACTTTATAAAGATTAGATATAAAAATGAATTTTCACAAATAATTCGGGAAGGAATTTCAAAATTCCGAATTATACAAATTGAAACCATTTAAATTTACGAACCTTATGGAAAAATAAAAATAAATGAAAAATTTTATCCAATTAGGGATCCTAATTAAGGGTTTATATTCACCCATACTATTCTCATTATATCTAAGCATGTATAACTCGGATTGACATGAGAATTTGATAGGAAGTATTAAATTGTATGCTCTTTAATCTAGACGGAATAGATTATGAAAAATAATTGACATCCAGTGCATATTTTATTTTTTTGCATAATTGATTAGTTAATTTAAATAAAACAAAAGATTTTTTCAAAATTCCAAATCATAGATTTTGTGGGCAATTATGTATATATTAATGGAAAAAAATTCATAATATATAAGTGTGTATGTAGTTATGAATTAATTAATTAATGCAGGATTAAAAAAATGCATGAAAAAAATTCTCTAGCAGCAATATGGCAGCCGGTGCATGTAATTTCGTGGATGCTAAGCCAATGCATGAATACATGCAATGAGGTTGCAACGGCTAGATCTAATACATGGTGCATAACGTGTCTAATGGATGGATAATAGGAGGAGCTGGAAATCCAGTTTCTGATGGACGTGGCAAGATATATAAGCAAGGATGAAATGGATGATCTAGATAAAGC
The DNA here is from genome assembly GCA_030490835.1 of Annona cherimola. Classification (NCBI taxonomy): domain Eukaryota; kingdom Viridiplantae; phylum Streptophyta; class Magnoliopsida; order Magnoliales; family Annonaceae; genus Annona; species Annona cherimola. The sequence continues at coordinate 49,368,288 of CM059972.1, forward strand.
GGTGAGACCAGGATCAACGGTCCCTGATTTAACAGTCATTGTGCTAATTAAAAATCCTAAGATTTATCAGCATCACAAGTGTCAGATAAGTATAGCTTTTAGAAAACTATAAATAGGATAGGCCATATACATAAATCTCGTTGAAATCTTACAGAGGAGAAGAGTGGACGATCAAAAATAAAAGGACGGGCAGCAGTACTTACGTAGCAGAGACGTCCAGCAATTCAAGCATTCATCCAGGTTCATTTTTATGTACTTCACGCATGAATGAGTGATTATCATTTTTATATAATTAACGTCCCAAATAGGTTTCGATTCTGATTAAAATAGCCTGTTGATCGTTAATAAATTTCTGGATGCATGCTTTAGCAAAAAGGTTTTTTATGATTTTGATACAGTTAAATTTATAGGTATATGATTATAGATGTATATACAGCATCCAGATAGATATTATTATTTTTTTCATCAGTTATTCGGTTCTGATTTCATGTAATTAAGTTCAGAAATTATAAGACTGATTTTTATTTCTAATTTGCTGAATATGTACCATTCAGATATCGTTCAGCAAAATTTGATATTTCAGTATGGTTTAATACTTTAATTTTACCGTTAATTGATGATTTGACAAATCACATAAGATGAAAATTTTCTCCAGCTGCTTTCATCATTAAATTAATGCCTAAACAGATTTTACATTATGTTAAAATCATGTTTAATCTATGGCTGGAAAATGATGGGTATAATTAATGTTAAATAAGATTTTTATTTCCTTATAATCATGTTTAAAACATGATTTATAAATAATGAAGCAATAGTTTAATCTAGAATTGTTGTGTCAAATATGGACTTATGTAATAGTTGAAACAAAAATATGAACGAGATAGTAAACGAAGGAATTTTTCCATGAAACGTTGTGTATAAGATCATTACATGATGATTAAGTAACTAACCAATTTTTAGCATAAAATATTAAGCAGGTTGCAAATTAACAATCCGAGAAGATTAACTTAAATAGGGTTAAACGGGTGACAGGATCAGCTGTAGTAAATGATTTTTAATCATTTTCGTAGATGGATTTTTGATCTGAAATTTTGATATCATGTATAAGATATCATGAATATGATTCAACCAAAATCAAATATGATTTTTGGATGACATAATTATGGTTTAAAATTTATGTGATTAAGGCTATTCCTGATTTCGCAACACGGTCCAGCATAGTGAAAATGCCAAAATAAATATATAATGTTAATATTTCTTTCTGAAATTTTTGTGAGGATAACTCATTTAGTTATTGATTTATGATAGAAATTTCAGAATTAAGTACCTTGATTTGATTACAAATCAAGATTTAAAGAAATCAGTATGCTCGATTTCAGCAAATGAGGATAGTTTGAGAAATAATCAAAAAGAAATATGAAAACTAAGTGAAAGTGATCCAAATTGATATGTATGTTCTTCAAGAGTGTAATAAAGGATTAGGGATAGAAAATTGATGCTATTATGTCAATATGGAATTAATGGATAAATAAGAAGATGGAACATAGTGAAAATAAGAAGAGAAGGGCTGTTTTGGAATTTAATAATAAGTTCCAGAAATTTTAAATGAGATATTATAAGAAAATGATCCTTTCTTATTTATATAGGAAAAGAAAAATAAAAGGAGGAGGGTACAAGCAAATTCACAGGTAAGCAAGTTATATTTTGAAAATTTGTTATTTTTCTTCTTGTATTGCAAATGTGTATTAAATAATTTGGTTTGGATATTTTTAAATCTTGTTTAAGGATGGCCATTCCTATAATCTTTAAATTGCAAAGGATACTTCTAATTATTGAAAAATTTTTGCAAATTATTTGTGCAAAATTATTTATACGTGAAGTGGCATGCCAACATGAGAAAGAATGTACATGGTGCACAAGGATGAGGTCATGAGAGAGGTGTAATTGGACCGGTTGTCCTCCTCTAGCATGACCGAGTCGCTAATACAGGTTGAGGCCGGCGGCGCCCTCCTTGAAATAGGAGCAGGATCAAGTGATGGACGCCTGGCTAGCGTTCCATCGTGAGAAATGTCATATATGCTTGAATGCATTGCATTTTTATATTTATGAAATGCACAGAAAGGAAATAGAAAATGTTTATTTACAAAATGAAAGGACTTGCTTACTGAGTATTAGTACTCATGTGATGTTTTTCAAAATTTATAGACAGGTACGAGACATACATCGAAGTGATGCTCAGGGTTACATAAGTTACTACCTTTCTTGTATAAATCTATGGAAGGATGAATTTTGTAAAGGCAGCCTTGACTGACTAGGAAACCTCTGTTGTAACTAAATAACTGATGAATGTGTTATGAATGTACAAAAAAAGACAAGTTCTAGTTACCACATGTGGAATCAAATAGAAATGGTTTGGTTATCTCATCCTTTCATAGGTCATGGGTATTATGTATGAATATAAAAAAATCCCGCCGCGTGAACAAAGCAATAATCCTATTCACATTTACCAATCAGAAAGCGATCCCGGAGTAAGGCTCTCCAATGCCCCGGTCGGGGGTGCCACAAAGCGTGGTATCAGAGCAATGATTGGTAAATAGGAGTGGAAAAAGGAAATTATAAAATTTAATTTATTATAGAACATATATTGTCTCATGTATTTATGAACTTGGATGTTTTGCTATGATTTTCTTTTTAGAAGTATAGCCGAATTGCTATATTTAAAATGTAGATGACTGGCAAAGGCAAGGCAGTTCTAGACCCCGAGATGTTAAGGAGGGAGATGGAGGAGGCCCAGGAAAGGTAAAGGGTAAAAGACAACATAAGCCTATGGTGGGCTTCCAAGCAGGACCTAGGGTTTAGGCCCCCATACCAGAAGAATTTTTCCATTCACACCCTTCTCTACACATCAGGAGAGAGGAGACCACCAATTCTCACCCTTATGTTCTCCAGGAGAGACCCAACTATGGAAGATCTACTGGTAGAGCTTCCTCACCACAGTATATCCCACGACTTCAACCATACCCACCCTTGGTTACCGAGGAGATCAATGCTACGGAGTTACAGGAGTATTGGGATAGGATCTCCGCCCAGGTTCCACCAGATGAGGGACCCTGGTACCACCTTGCAGGAGGATTTGTGCAGTTCCGCTTTGGGATCAGGGGGGAACAATTAGATAGGGAGGAAAGGAAGCACCATAGACTCCAAGAGGAGGCCCGTGCCCGAGGGGAGGACGTGATGGAGCAGGCTCCTAACAAACTACCCGGTGAACGTATACTACGAGCCGTAGATCGTGAAGAAGAACTTGCAAAGGAGGAAAGCAAAAATGATGACGATGACCCTATGGAAGGGACCATCGAAAATGAGAGTGAGGAGGAGGAAGAGAAACATGTAGATGAGAACCCAGAGCCCCCAGCATGGTCTGACACTAGTAATATTACTGAGGAACCTACGCAAGTGCCCCCTAGCCATAGGAGGTATATAAAGGGACCAAGGGGTTATGCAAATAGGCACAGATAAATAATAAGGAGAGTGGGTTTTCTTTTATTCTGTATAGTTGTGTATGTATATATGTGAAATGACTTTCTGTATATTTTAGTTTATGTATGCTGTGACTGTAAAAATGTTGATATATAATATAAACCAGTATGTGTATGTATGTTTATAATATGACTCCTTATATGTATAAATTGACCATGAGGCTATTATAAATTACCTAATGATTGCTAATGTTATTTCATGTGTGTAAAAAAACCAGTATGCCAATTACTAGAGCACGAGCTAGAATGAATAAGGGAAAGGCTGTGGCTGACGAACCTGTAAGTCACCATGAAGAAGGGGAATCGAGTAAGAGGTCAAAAAGTTTAGGACCAAGTGAGCAAAATCTCAGGACTTTTCAACAATTAGAAAATATAAGTCCCGATTTAAATATGGGGAGTGAGGCTGACTTAAGTCAAGCAAGACAGATAAGGGAAGGAGTGGTTGCGGCCGTAAAAGAAGCCATGCAACAAGCTACTCAGGAATGGGCAACCCAAACAACCAATATAATCCAAGGATTATGGGAAAGAACTTAGCAAGCACAGTTAGGAAAAGGAAGACCAGGTCAAGCAGTAGTTCCTAAACCCGCATCAGCTCCGATAGGGAATGAGGTTAGTATCTTAGAAGCTGACCGAAGGGCCATCAATGCCTTCCTAGCTCAATGTCCCCCAGATTTGCAAGAGAACCTAATCCTGTTCTAGCAGAACAATGGATGACCGAGATGAAGAAGTTATTCAGGATTTCACCCTGCAACGAGAATCAAAAGGTCCTGTGTACCACCCATTTGCTAATAAAAGATGCACACGAATGGTGGGAAACCCTGATGATGACCATGTCCCAGCCAAAACAAGTTACTTGGCAAACATTTGTGGAGGAATTCAACAAGGAGTACCTTCCAGTAGGGCTCTAAAGCCAAAAAGTCATTGAGTTTGAAAAACTCTATCAAGGCAGGATGTCTGTAACAGAGTATGCGACTAAATTCAATGCCCTGGTATGATATGTACCATGGGTAGCCATTGTGCCAGAGAATAAAGCACAGAGGTTCCAACAAGGGCTAAGGCCCTATTCACGAGAAATTTTAGCACTGCTTCTAATAAGAGACTACGCCTCCAGTATTAAAAGAGCAAGAGCATTGGAAGTGGAGGCATTGAGAACACAAGAGTTAAGACAGGGGCATAAGCAATTCTTTTCTGGCATCAAGGAAAATGATGCTAAGAAAGGAAATAATAGGAAAGCACCATTGGGGAAAAAGAAATCCAATTTTAAAACCAAGAGTGCCCCAGTTTGTCAAACTTGTCAAAAAAGGCACTATGGTGAATGTCTACAGGGTTCAAGCAAGTGCTATAAATGTGGCCAAGCAGGCCACATGGTAAGAGATTGTGGGACAGCTGACGCAAGAATTGTAAAGTGCTTTATTTGCAGCCAAGTAGGACACATATCGCCCAATTGTCCGAATAAACCGCAAGGAGCACCAGCACGTGGGAGGACCGCGCAGCAAAGGACACCCGCAATCGCCACTCGACAAGGCACTGCAGCAAACCCGGTGCATGCTCAGGCCTTGACTCGTACCGAATCTCAAGAGCATGAAGAGAAGGTGATTACAGGTATGATTTATATTTTTAGAAATTCAACTGTAGCATTATTTGATTCAAGTGCTACACATTCCTTTATATCATACTAATACGTAACCACACATGCACTGCAAGTAAAAGAAATAAGTAACATAATCCATGTAGAATCACTTGTCTATAGGTTAGCAAGTATCAATCAAAATGTAAGTCATGCCCTATTAGAATAGGATCAAAGATATTAGAGGCCGACCTGATCCTACTACCCATGACTGAGTTTGATGTGATACTGGGAATGGATTGGCTAAGCAGATGGGGAGCTACAATAAATTGTAAAAGTAAGAAAGTACAATTTGAGGCAGCCCCAGGTGAAGTAATAATGATTAGCAAGCTAAGGCAACCTAAAACTACTACGATTTTGGTGTCAGCTATGAAAGCGATGAAAATGATTCGTCGACAATGTCAGGCATACCTTATTTCAGTCAGTACCACTGAAGGAATGGAAGTGCGAATTGAGCAAATTCCTGTGGTAAAAGAATTTTTGGATGTTTTTCCAAAAGAATTGGCTAGTTTACCACCAGAGAGAGAAATGAACATGGAAATTGACATTTTGCCAGGGACAGCCCCAATCTCTAAAGCCCCTTATCGTATGGCTCCAGCAGAAATGGCTGAACTGAAAACCCAAATTCAAGACTTGTTGGACAAGGGTTTTATTAGACCCAACATGTCACCATGGGGAGCCCCGGTGCTATTCGTGAGAAAGAAGGATGGAAGCTTAAGACGCTGTATTGATTACAGAGAATTAAATTGGGTTACTAGAAAAAACAGATACCCCCTTCCTAGAATAGATGATCTATTTGATCAGCTGAAAGGAGCATCTACCTTTTCAAAGATCGATTTACAATCTGGTTATCACCAGTTGAGGATCAGTCCAAGTGATGTCTATAAAACGGCTTTCCGAACTAGATACGGGCACTATAAATTTTTTGTTATGCCATTTGGATTGACTAATGCCTCGGCTGTATTTATGGATATGATGAATAGAATTTTTCGAGAATATTTGGATCAGTTCGTAGTAGTATTTATTGATGATATCTTGATATATTCGAAAACAGAAGAAGAACACCAAGGTCATCTCAGAATGGTGTTGGAAAAACTCAGGAGTGAAAAATTATATGCCAAGTTGAAAAAGTGTGAATTTTGGCTAAAGCAGGTAGCTTTCTTAGGGCACATAATCTCGGAAAAAGGAATCCAAGTCGACCCACAAAAAATCAATGCAATAACCAAATGGCCTCAACCAACAAACATTACAGAAATCAGAAGCTTCTTGGGATTAGCTGGCTATTATAGGAGGTTCGTTGAAGGATTTTCGCAATTATCAGCACCACTTACCAAATTAACACGGAAAGGAATTAGGTATATATGGTCAGCAAAGTGTGAAAATAGTTTCCAAGATCTAAAATGAAGATTGATAGAAGCACCCATTTTAACCTTACCCACAGAAGGCGAAGGCTTTGTGATATATAGTGACGCTTCAAGGAAGGGTTTAGGTTGTGTGTTGATGCAAGGATGAAAAGTTATAGCTTACGCGTCTCGACAACTCAAGCCGAATGAGGTAAATTACCCAACCCATGATCTGGAATTAGCTGCAGTAATGTTTGCTCTAAAAATTTGGAGACATTACTTGTATGGTGCTAAATGTGACATTTATATTGACCATAAGAGCCTCAAATATATTTTTACTCAAAAGGAGATTAATATGAGGCAAAGACGGTGGCTCAAATTGTTAAAGGATTATGATCTCAATATACTATATCATCCAAGCAAGGCAAACGTTGTTGCAGATGCGTTGAGTAGGAACACCAGTCTAGCACATTTAGTCACCAAGGAAGATGGATTGCTTCAAGAATTGAGGCAAATGGAGATGATTGTATGTCCATCATGAGTGCAAGTGAGATTATCTCAAATGCAAATCCAATCTACCTTATTCGAGAAAATCAAGAAGGCACAACAACAGGATGAGAATTTAAAGGAATATATAGAGAAAATGAGGCAGAAAAGTCCAGTTGAGTATACTATTGATGATCAGGGTTTATATCGATTCCAAAATCGGTTGTGCATACCAGACCAAAGTGGATTGAAAAATCAGATATTACAAGAAGAGCATTTCTCTCCTTTTTCAATACATCCCGGTAGTACAAAAATATATCAGGACATCAAAAAGATATATTAGTGGAACAATATGAAGAGAGAAATTGCTGAGTATGTGGCTAAGTGTTTGACCTTTCAAAAAGTGAAAGCAGACCATCAACGGACTTCAGGAAAGTTACAATCATTAGAAATTCCAGAATGGAAATGGGATGACATCACAATGGATTTTGTCGAAGAATTACCCCGGACTCAACATGGAAGTGATTCCATTTGGGTAATAGTAGATAGGTTGTCCAAGGTAGCTCACTTTCTATCGGTAGAGAAAAATTTTTCAGCTGAAAGATTAGCTAAGATATATTATAAGGAGATTGTGCGACTCCATGGAGTACCTAAATCCATAGTTTCGTATCGAGATACAAGTTTTACCTCTCGATTTTGGAAGAGTTTACATCAGACCCTAGGTACTCAACTAAAATTTAGCACTACATTTCATCCTCAAACTGATGGACAAACTGAACGAGTAAATCAAATTGTCAAGGATATGCTTCGTATGTGCACTTTGGAGTTTGGAACATCATGGGATGAATATTTACCAATAGCTGAATTTGCATATAATAATAACTATCAAGCAAGCATACAAATGGCCCCATTTGAAGCTCTATATGGATGAAAATGTCGAACCCCACTAAATTGGGACGAGATAGGAGAAAGAAAGCTAGCCCCAGACCTATCAAGAAGAATGACGAAAAAAGTACAGGTGATCTGTCAATGCATACTCATGGCTCAAAGTCGACAGAAAAGTTATACTGACTGCAAAAGAAGAGATTTAAATATTCAAGTCGGAGACCACGTATTTGTAAAAGTAACGTCATTTAAAGGGGTCACAAGATTTGGGAAGAGAAGTAAATTAAATCCAAGATATATAAGGTCGTTTGAAGTATTGGAGAAAATTTGCAATTTGGCCTATAGGGTAGCCCTACCCCCAGCCCTAGCATCAATTCATAATGTTTTTCACATTTCGATGCTCAGGAAGTATGTAGCTGACCTTACCCACATCCTAGTTGTGGAAAATTTTCCAATTCATGACCACCTAAATTATGAAGAGAGACCAATTAGAATTTTGGACCACTAAGTAAAGAAGCTTCGGAATCGAGAAATTGAGTATGCCAAAATCCAGTGGAATCGATATGCAGAAACCGAAGCTACTTGGTAACTTCGAGAAGAAGTCGAGAGAAAATACCCCTATTTGTTCGAAGTATAGCCGGTTTCGGGATGAAACCTATTATAATGGAGGGAGGATTGTGGAACCCCAAATTTTAAGGTCATATATGAAACCCTAGGGTCATAAACCCTAGGTAATGTATTGACTTCTTTATGAAATAAATATATGATTTCTGTAATATATGGAGTTGAAGGATCAAATAATTAATTATGAAATATAATTTCAAATGAATAGTAAAACATGAATAGTAATCATGTGGTTAGGATAAAGTTTTAATCACAAAAGACGCAAAAGGAGGCTCCACACAACAGGATAAAATAAGAATAGAGACAAAATGAGACTTAATTAGAATTTACAAAAGTTACATGTGAGATTTATAAGGAAATTGAGGGTAATTTATGATTTTATAAAGATTAGATATGAAAATGAATTTTTACAAATAATTTGGGAAGGAATTTCAAAATTCTGAATTATACAAATTGAAACCTTTTAAATTTACGGACCTTATGGAAAAATAAAAATAAATGGAAAATTTTGTCCAATTAGGGATCCTAATTCAGGGTTTATATTCACTCATACTATTCTCATTAAATCCAAGCATGTATAACTCGGATTGACATGAGAATTTGATAGGAAGTATTAAATTGTATGCTCTTTAATCTAGACGGAATAAATTATGAAAAATAATTTACATCCAGTGGATGTTTTATTATTTTTGCATAATTGATTAGTTAATTTAAATAAAACAAAAGATTTTTTCAAAATTCCGAATCATAGATTTTGTGGGCAATTATGCATATATTAATGGAAAAAAATTCATAATATATATGTTTGTATATAGTTATGAATTAATTAATTAATGCAGGATTAAAAAAAATGCATGAAAAAAATTTGCTAGCAGCAATATGGCAGCCGATGCATGTAATTTCGTGGACGCTAAGCCAATGCATGAATACATGCAATGAGGTTGCAACAGCTGGATCTAATACATGGTGCATAACGTGTCTAATGGATGGATAATAGGGGCAGGAAATCCAGTTTCTGATGGACGTGGCAAGATATATAAGCAAGGACGGAATGGATGATCTAGTTGAAGCGGTGAGGCCAGGATCAACGGTCCCTGTTTTAACAGTCATTGTGCTAATTAAAAATCCTAAGATTTACCAGCATCACAAGTGTCGGATAGGTATAGCTTTCTGAAAACTATAAATAGGACAGGCCATATACATAAATCTCGTTGAAATCTAACAAAGGAGAAGAGTGGACGATCAAAAATAAAAGGATGGGCAGCAGCACTTACGTAGCAGAGATGTCTAGCAATTCAAGCATTCATCCAGGTTCATTTTTATGCACTTCACGCATGAATGAGTGATTATCATTTTTATTTAATTAACGTCCCAAATAGGTTTCGATTCTGATTAAAATAGCCTGTTGATCGTTAATAAATTTCTGGATGCATGCTTTAGCAAAAAGGTTTTTCATGATTTTGATACCGTTAAATTTATAGGTATATGATTATAGATGTATATATAGCATCCAAATAGATATTATTATTTTTTTCATCAGTTATTCGGTTCTGATTTCATGTAATTAAGTTCAGAAATTATAAGACTGATTTTTATTTTTAATTTACTGAATATATACCGTTCAGATATCGTTCAGCAAAATTTGATATTTCAGTATGGTTTAATACTTTAATTTTACCGTTAATTGATGATTTGACAAATCACATAAGATGAAAATTTTCTCCAGTTGCTTTCATCATTAAATTAACGCCTAAACAGATTTTACTTTATGTTAAAATCATGTTTAATCTATGGCTAGAAAATGCTGGGTATAAGTAATGTTAAAGCATATTTTTATTTCCTTATAATCATGTTTACAACATGATTTATAAATAATGAAGCAATAGGTTAATCTAGAATTGTTGTTTCAAATCTGGAGTTATATAATATTTGAAACAAAAATATGAACGAGATAATAAATGAAGGAATTTTTCCATGAAAATTTGTGTACAAGATAATTACATTATTATTAAGTAACAAACGAATTTTTATCATAAACTATTAAGCAGGTTGCAAATTAAAAATCCGAGAAGATTAACCCTAACAGGGTAAAACAGGTGACAGGATCAGCTGTAGTAAATGATTTTTAATAATTTTCTTAGTTAGATTTTTGATATGAAATTTTGATATGAGGTATAAGATATCATGATTATCATTAGACCAAAATCAAATATGATTTTTGAATGACATAATTATGGTTTAAAATTTACGTGATTAAGGCTATTCCTAATTTCCCAACACGGTCCAGCATAGTGAAAATGCCAAAATAAATATATAATGTTAATATTTATTTCTGAAATTTTTATGAGGATTAATTCATGTAGTTATTGATGTATTATAGAACTTTCAGAATTAAGTACATTGATTTGATTACAAATCAAGATTTAAATAAATTAGTACCCCTGATTTCAGCAAATGAGGATAGTTTGAGAAATAATAAAAACGAAATATGAAAACTAAGTGAAAGTGATCCAAATTGATATGTATGTTAGGCAAGAGTGTAATAAAGGATTAGGGACAGAAAATTGATGCTATTATATGTATATGGAATTAATGGATAAATAAGAAGATGGAACATAGTGAAAATAAGAAGAGAAGGGCTGTTTTGGAATTTAATAACAAGTTCCAAAAATTTTAAATGAGATATTATAAGCAAATGGTCCTTTCTTATTTATATAGGAAAAGAAAAAGAAAAGGTGGAGGGTACAAGCTAATTCACTGGTAAGCAAGTTATATTTTGAAAATTTGTTATTTTTCTTCTTGTATTGCAAATGTGTATAAATAATTTGGTTTGGATATTTTTAAATCCTGTTTAAGGATGACCATTCCTATAATCTTTAAATTGCAAAGAATACTTCTAATTATTGAAAATTGTTTGCAAATTATTTGTGCAAAATTATTTATACATGAAGTGGCATCCCAACATGAGAATGAATGTACATGGTGCACGAAGATTAGGTCATGAGAGAGGTGTAATTGGACCAGTTGTCCTCCTCTAGCATGACCGAGCTGCTAATACAGGCTGAGGCCGGCGGCACCCTCCCTGAAATGGGAGCAGGATCAAGTGATGGACGCCTGGCTAGCGTTCAATCGTGAGAAATGTCATATCTGCTTGAATGCATTGCATTTTTATATTTATGATATGCACAAAAAGGAAATGGAAAATGTTTATTTGCAAAATGAAAGGACTTGCTTATTGAGTATTAGTACTCATGTGATGTTTTTCAAAATTTATAAACAGGTACGAGACAGACACCAAAGTGAAGTACAGGGTTACATAAGTTACTGCCTTTCTTGTATAAATCTATGGAAGGATGAATTTCATAAAGGCAGCCTTGACTAACTAGGAAACCTCTGTTGTAATTAAATAACTGATGAATGTGTTATGAATGTACAAAAAAAGACAAGTTCTAATTACCACATGTGGAATCAAATAGAAATGGTTTGGTTATCTCATCCTTTCACAGGTTATGGGTATTATGTATGAATATAAAAAAAAATTCCTGCCGCATGACCAGGGCAACAATCCTGTTTACATTTACCAATCAGAAAGCGATCCCGGAGTAAGGCTCTCCAGCGCCCCGGTCGGGGGCACCACAATATTAAATCACATTACCTCAATGTGGGTTAATGTATACATAAAGACAAAACAAGGTATAGGAAATGATGACTTGGCATGTTTAATTATTCTCCTAATTAAGGTTAAGTCGATGATAATTATGGAATTAATGAGGGTATTACCTAAAAATTCATAACTCAATGTCCATAAGGCGGATTGATGTGAAATTTGAAAGGTTAGTACATGTTGATATGCTCTACCTCATGAATGGAATAGATTATGTCAATCATGATTAAATTATGATGATAATGGTTTAATTTTATCAAACTCCATATAATATTTTCAAATGCTCATATCTTGCATTAGCAAGGTCATTTTAAAATGAAATTTTTTATGGATGACTAAAATAGGATGGCTTATCATATTATTGGATTTGATTAAGCCAAATCCTATGGGAAATTGCTAAATCACTTATGGACAAAACCATTTGACTTTTTGCTTAAAAAAAGTGGCTTATCATTAATGCGAAAGTCAATGCCTTTAAGGGAGCAAAGGAGGTGTCTTAAGGAGGGATTTTTGGGGCATTTTTGCAATTTCAAAAATTCAAAAATTATATCCAAAAGCTGCTACTGATCAAGGGCGTTAAATGGCCTGAATTTTGGGTTGATTTTGATGCCATAAAAAGACAAAAATGATGGACAGCTTGGAAGTGATCAAGTGGATAACAAAAATGGGCAATTTTTGTGTTTACAAAATGCGTAAAAAATGGAATTCACATGGATGAAAATGTGACAGCTCAAATGGGGGATAAACATTAAATTTATTAACCTCAAAATGAGGTGCAAATTAGGAGGATTAAAGGCCTTAATATAAAAGGAGAGGAGAGGGCAGTTGCACGTTCCCTTAGTGGACAGTCCTTAAAGAAAAAGAAAATGAAGGGTCCAGCAGTTGGACGTCCCAAGCAAGGGCAAGGATAGGAAGACAAAGAAGAAGAAAAGAGGAGGAAAAGAAAGGAAAGAAAGGGGGAAACAAGCTAGGCAAAGTGGAAGCAAAACCTAACAATTCTAAGTAGATATTAAACCAAGTTTGGTTTTGATAGTTGCTTCATTTTCTAGCTTAATCAATGAGTCATAAATTTGATTCATTATGAATATTAAGTGATGATTTATGAAGCCCTTGATAGGATTATTAAATGGAAAATGAATTAGAATATGCATTTCAAGCAATCAAGAAGGTTATGTATGAATTTAGGGTTGTTTACAATAAGTGCACCATGTTAGAATTTTATTATTTCAGATTTAATGTTGCTCATATGTTATGTATGGATTATGTGAAATGTTTCCATGTTTAATTTATGTTAAACCAAGCATGTTTGATGGACCTTAGAAGAGTGAAACTTGGAATTGACAACTTGATGCAAATTCTATTCATTTAGGGTAGACATGGTGCATGAACTTAAGCAACATGATATGTGAGAATTTATGAGGGTAAAATACCCTAAATATGGAGCAAGATGGGACGTCTAAGGGGTGGAATGTAAAAATTAAAAATTAGTTTTATATGGCACCAATGATGGGGACGTTCATGGTGGAAATTTATGAAGGGAAGTTGCTCTTTTGAGAAATTTAATTGATGAATTTTAGTTTCATGATTATACCCTAATTAATGTGCAAATGAGTTCTTAAACTAAGCCAATATGGAAAGAAAAAATTCTGTTTAATATAAACTTCATTAACACATAATGTATGTGTGACTAAGAGAGTTCACATGAAGGGTATTGATGGCATGGAAGGGAAATGAACATGTATGCATAGCTAATGTGCAAAAATGAGAAGGAGAGATGGTAAAATGAGAAAAGAGATAGCTTTTTTGAGAAAATTATAAAATCTCAAAAATTTGATATTAAAATTAGTATCCCTAACTCATAAATAGAGGTCTTGAATGAGCACCAATGTGAAAATGTATAGAATGAGTGTTAAATGATAAATGGGAGGTGTAACACTTCCATATGTTGAGTTAAATTAATGGTTGTAACGAATTTGAAAACTTACCCTAAATAAGGGTATTAAAATGAAAAGAGTGGTCGCTATGGAAGCACAAGTTACACCAATGTGTGAATTAGAAAATTGACACCCTACTTGAAAGAAAGTAGGTTAAGTAAGTTGATGTAATTTAAGTGGGTTGAAAAACTTTATGATATGCAAGCATATGGAATTTTATGTGTATAAAGGAAATATCATTTTCATGTGTCTAGGTAAAGGCAAAGAAAAAGTTAAAGAAAGGGATTAAAGTGACTACAGATAAGCAAGCAAACTTTTGAAAAAACTTGCTTTCTCAAAATGTTGTTAATATGTTGCAAATTGATATTTAAATGCTTTGAAATATATCTTGCAAATGGATGTTTAAATGTTTTTAGAATTATTTAAGGATGACCATTCCTATAATTCTTGCAAAATGACTTGAATACTATTTCATTGAAATGATGTTGAGAAATTATGGTTTATATGGTTATTTATAAAAATCATGTCTATATGATGTTCATATAATATTGATAAGCATGCATTTACATTATTCATGACATACTCTCTGAATCCATGTGTGTGTAAATTCTACCTGTAGACCGAGTAGAGTGCGAGGTCTTCTCCCTCAACACTTCTCCTTGTGATACTAGCGGTAGATGGGAACCACTTGTGATGTATGTGTGAGAGAGGGACCCAGACTCCTCTATATATAGAGCCCTTACCATCATGACTCTTAGTAGAAGAATAATTCTACCTGGACTCGGATTGCATATGTATCTCAGATACGCTGGGCTATCTTTAAATCCAAAGACTTCTTATTTAATTAGGACACCTTTATAGGAGTTTAATTCTAACATTCTCCCACTTGGCTTAATTAAAATAAAATTAAGAAAGAAAAGAAAAATTATACTTAAAATACAATCCTTGGATTTAACATTTGAAAAATTACCGGACGAGTGCACTCATTTGAAAAATATGCACAGTTATTACATACACAATCCAACTTTAATACTTAAGTTAAGAAAAATTTGTCTATATGGATCATGGCGGTTATATGCAATATGTAACATACTTCCTTCCATGCACCACGATATTAACAAACTTGCTTAACTAAGTTCTTAATGGCAGATTTACAATTATGTGATTTTAATGTCCCACATTAATATCAAATAGATAAAATATTTTGTTTCCAAAATCACATAAAATTGTCAACAAAATACCATAATGAAACAAAAGAAAATAATCATCCAATATGAGATCTCAAAATGTATCGATTACACCAATAATTGTCCCATGTAACAAGACCCATATTTCTTACATGTCCAGAGAAGACCTTAGGCGTCAAGGCCATAGTCATGGGATCAGGAATCATGTCAGCAGTACCAACAAAACTAATCGATATCAGATGATCATTAATCCTTTCTTGTACTGACATAAACTTAGCATCAATATGCTTGTTGGCGCCAGTAATTCTTCTATAATTGGAGAAGCTAATCGCTGATGAATTGTCACAACTGATTCTCAGAGGCCTAGAGATAGAATCCATAATTTTAAGCTCTGAGATAAATTTCCTCAACCGAAGTGCATGTGAGGATGCTTCATGACAGCCGACAAATTCAGCTTCCATGGTAGAGTCAACTACACAATTTTGTCTCCCACTCTTTTATGAAACTGCTCAACTGGCAAATAAGAAAATATAGCCTAATGTGGATCTTCTGCTGTCTTTATAACCAGCACAATTTGAATCTGTGTAACCGATCACTTCTAATTGATCAGTTTTTGCATACGTGAGCTCATAATCTTTAGTTCCTTGGAGATATCTCATCACATTCTTTACTGCTTTCCAATGTTTCATTCCTGGATTGCTTTGATATCTTCCAAGTAATCCCATTGCATAACTGATGTCAGGACGTGTGTAAACTTGCACATACATCATGCTCCCAAGAGCAGAAGCATATGGGATGGACCTCATTTCCTGTTTCTCAATCTCATTTTGTGGACACTGATGTAGACCATATTTTTGACCCTTAAAGATTGGCACTTCACATGATGAGCAGTTGGACATTTGGAATCTTTCTAAAATTTTATTGATATACGCCCTCTATGATAACCGTAAAAGTCTTTTAGGCCTATTTCGATGGACCTCAATTCATATAACACATGATGCCTCACCCATATCTTTCATATCACTGTTCAGAAAGGAAACTTTTAGTATTTTGCAAAAGACCTAAATCATTAGTAGCAAGCAAAATATCATCTACATATAGAATCAAAAATATAAACTTGCTCCCACTCAACTTTAGATATATACATTAGTCACTAATATTTTCTGTAAATCCAAAGAAAGTGATAACTTTGTTGAACTTTAAATACCACTGTCGGGAAGCTTGTTTAAGTCCATATATAGATTTCTTTAATTTGCATACTAATATGTCCTTTCCTTCCATTTCAAATCCTTCAAGTTGCATCATGTATACCTCCTCTTCTAAATCCTCATTCAGGAATGTCGTCTTTACATCCATTTGATGTAACTCTAAGTCAAAGTAAGTCATTAATGTCATAATGATTTTGAATGAGTCTTTTCTAGAGACTGGTGAAAATGTCTCCTTATAATCAATGCCTTCTATTTGTTTGAATCCTTTGGCAACAAGTCTGACCTTATACCTTTCTACATTACCCTTAGGGTCCTGTTTGGTTTTGAATATCCATTTACAACCAATAGGTTTGCTCTCTTTAGGCAACGTAACAAGATCCCAAACTTTATTTTGAAACATGGATTCCAATTCATCTTTCATAGCATTGATCCATAATTCAGACTTTTCACTATTAATAGCTTCTTTGAATGTCAATGGATCATTTTCAATACAAGGATCATCAATACATTCTTCCAAATATATAATGTAGTCATCTGAAATAGCAAGTCTCCTTATTCTATTAGACCTTCTTGGCTCATTAATATGTTCTACATTATCATATTGATGAATGTCATTTAGAATTGAGATTGATTCATTATTAGTCTCTTCCGTGGGTTGCACAACAATTTCTGGTTGTTGATCTATCATGTTATGATCAACAATCTCAGTTCTTGCATCTATTAGTGATGAACCAGAGGAAGGATCTCTGATCTCCTCAAATTCCACATTTCGTGGAGTTATGCTCCCACTATTTTTGCTATTCTCAATGAACCGAGCTGTTTCGGTCTCAATGATCCTAGTATTATGAGACGGACTGTAAAATCTATACCCTTTAGACCATTCTGGATACACAATAAAGAAACAACTAATAGTCTTTGGGTCCAATTTCTTTTCCTGTGGGTTGAGTATCCTTGCTTCTGCTTGACAACCCCAAATATGCATATGCCTCAAACTGGGTTTCCTGCCTGACCATAACTCAAAAGGAGTTTTAGGAACAGTTTTACTGGAAACTCTATTGAGGATATACATAGCAGTTTTCAAGGCTTCACTCCATAAGAATAAGGGTAAGGATGAGTTGCTAATCATACTTCTCACCATATCTATGAGAGTACGATTTCTCCTTTCAGCAACACCATTTTGTTGGGGAGTTCCAGGCATCGTATATTAAGGTTCAATACCATTCTCTTCTAGAAATTTAGCAAATGGGCCAGGGATTCGACCAATTGACCATGTTTACCATAATATTCATCGCCTCTGTCAGATCTCACAACTTTAATTTTCCTATCCAATTTCTTTTCTACTAACTCTTTGAATATTTTAAAAGCATTCAAAGAATCAGACTTTTCATTTAATAGGAAAATATTACCATAACGTGAGAAATCATCAATTAACATGATAAAGTACTTTTCGCCTCCAATACATGATAAGAATGGACCACAAATATCGGTGTGGATCAATTCTAAAAGTCCATTGCATTTTGTGACACTCTTTTTTCTGAGTTTTGATTTATTTTTCTTTAATACAATCGATACATATGCTAAATCAGTAAAATCTAGAGTAGGTAATACCCCATCTTTTACTAATCTTAGCATCCTTTCTTTTGATATGTGACTCAATCTTTTATGCCACAACATGGAGGAATTTTCATCAATCATACCATGTTTAGTACCAGTACATACATTTAAGGTAGATGAACAATTAATAAATGAGCAATCTGCACTTATTTGATATAAACCATTAAACAATGTTTCAGTTCCAACTAAAATAGAATCTTTAAATAAAGAAAATTTTGAGTTTGCAAAACTGAAAGAATAATCCATTACATCAAGTTTTGGAAAAGAAATTAGATTTTTAGAAATGGACGGAACATAGAAAACATCATGTAGTTCCAAAAAATGCCCTGTGTCAAGGCGAAACCTGTAATTTCTTACTACTTTGACTTTAGACTTAGTCAGATTGCCCATTAAGATTGATGACTCATGCGGTTTTGGGTTGCGGGTTGAATGGAATGTCTGCAAAGAGTTTGAAACATGGATAGCAGCAGCAGAGTCAATACACCATAAATTAGAGGATACATTTATGAAATTGGTTTCAAGACAAACATGTACATAATTGTTACCTTTCTTTTCGAACAAACTCTTCTGCTTGAGACAATCTTTCTTAAAATGTTCTTTTTTTTTTACAAAAATGACACTTCTCAGCGGACTTTTTTGATCCATCCTCTAAGCCTTTCTTTAATGAGAATTTATTCTTCCCTTTTCCTTTCTTTGACTTGTACTGCTTAGAAGTCGATGTAAAATAGATAGTCATTAATCCATCCTGCTTTAATCTCTCTTCCTCTTGTACACACATGGATATTAATTTATTTAAAGTCCATTTTTCCTTGTGTGTGTTATAGGAGATTTTGAAATGTGAAAACTGAGATGGAAGAGAGTTTAAGACAAATATGACTAGGAAGGAGTCAGAGATTTTCATCCCTAGTTCATTAAGTTTCCCAGCTATATTTGACATTTCCATTATGTGCTTTCGTACTCCACAAATGCCATCATATTTCATTGAAGTTAATTTGTTAGTGAGCATTCTAGCCAATGCTTTATCTGACCCACTAAATTTTTCCTTAATGGAGTCAAGATAAGTTTTTGCACTTTCATTTTCAGGGTCAGAAATAGTGCCCTTGTGTGAAACCCTGATTTTAGAAACGTGTATGAAACCCTAGGCTTATAAACCCTGGGTAATATAATGATATTTTGCAATATATGGCATTGGAAGATTAAATAGCTAATTATGGAATGTTAATTCGGATGAATAGTTAAACGTGAATAGTAAACATGGGATTAAGAAATACGTTAAGTTAATCACTTTGGATTAACTTAATCATAAAAGACAAAAAATGAAGCTTCCCACTAAAGAACAAAAGAGGAGTAGACATTGCTTTTGGATTTTTTTTATGATTTTCGGATTTTAATGGATTTTGAGGAGAAAATATAGAAAAATTCATATCTTACCATCCGGAAGTCGGATTAAGGTGAAATTTTGTATGGATGGCTAAAATATTATGCCGAATATGATGGATGGATTGGATTAAGACAAATATTATGGAAAATGTGTTTCTTGGAGAGCAAGTAAGTGAGGCTTAATTTTTCCAAAGCAAGTCATTAATTCTACTTTTTACTTTTTGAAAAAGTAGCTTAAGATATGATATTTTAATGAAATAAAATATACAAAAATATCCCAAATTCCACCATGGGAAAATGTGAGCTAGCATGGGAATTTGTGCCAAAAATTCAATGGTCGAGATGAGCTCAATCAAGGATAATCAACAGTTGAGATTAATCACGTCTTTTGATGAAAATCAAGCAATTAATGGATGGATCAGCAATGGAAACTTATGTCCAGCAATTTTCCACCTAGAATAATAAGAAATTGCTTAGAAATGAGGTGGAAATGACTTAAGTAAAGATATTTATAATTTAGCCCAAATTTCAAGGGGGTAGAATGCAATTTCATGAAATTTGGAGCACTATATAAAGAGGAGGGTTCCTTGAACGAATTTAACACCCATCCCAAGCATTCTTAGCTTGAGAAATTCATTCCCCACTTTTTTGAAGCAAGAGAGAAAGAGAGAAAGAAGGAAAGAGAGAAAAAGAGCCGAGTAGGAGGGGAGTTCTCCACTTGAGGTAAAGGAATTCTTTCCAAATTTCTTTTGGATATTAAGTAGGGTAAAATTATGCGTAGATAATACCTAAGCATGAGAAAATAAGTATGGTTATAATGCCAAAGTCGAATTATGCTAAAACATTGAAAATTTGCAGTGAAGATAGAGCATTCGGGAAAATCATGTATGATATGTGCAAATAATGCTCCAAATTTGATAAATGATAATTTGGGATGTATGAATATGATAAATATGATGTTGGAATGATGATATATTAATTTCATGATTTTTGGAATTAAGGATTATGCTTAAGTGAATTTATGTTGATTTTTAGTATATGGAAAAAATGATTTATTTAGCCAAGTAAATGATGATAAATTCAAAATGTATGAAATTTCACATTATATACTAAGCATAAGCTATGTCATGGTATTTTTTATTTTTGGAACTCATGAACAGTAACCCACGTTACCGTGAATAGTATTCTCGGGTGAACAGTAAACGTGAACAGTATCATGAACAGTGATCGTGAACAATGATGATGAACAGTAATTTGCTACAGTACTATCAATAGTAAACAACGTGATTTTGGAGAAAATTTTAGATTAATATTTAAATATATGGATGAAATTTTTAAAGGATTTATGGATAAAAATCCATATAATGAGGTAATGATCAAGTGTATTTATAAGATTAACCTCTATAGAAATGAGGTAATTGATGATTATAAAGCATGTATGGGAAGTAAACTAAGATATGAAATGATATAGATAAAATATCATTTTTCCTTGTATAGGAAAAGGAAAGGAAAATGTGGAGGACACGGACTAAGGAGGTAAGCAAGCAAACTTTTTTTAAAAATGTGATTTTATTGCTTCATTGTAAGCAAGAATAGCTTTGAAAATGTGATTTTATTCTCAAGTATACATGAAATGTGTTTAAGGGTGGTCATTCCTATAATGTTTTGAAATGATGAATGTTTATGAGTTTTTATGAAAAGTCATGCTGGCATGTTGATATCATGTGATGTTCATAGACATGTGCACATGTATGATGTATAATGAAGAGGCTTTGGTGGAGGTAGAAAGCGGATAAGAGGGTCCCCCTTCACTATTGCCGAGTCGTATGGGCTGTGTGCCGACGGAGTCCTCTCTAGAGGTGGAGACAAAGGAATGTTATGTGTGAATGAATGCATTGCATTTTCATACATGGATTGAAAAGGAAAGCATGAATTTGAAATGATATTTTTAAGGGATGGTGTAAATAATTCTCTACATGAGAATGATAAGTCACCTGGCGTAAGAGGTATATAATGCCGAGAAAATCAAAAGTCATGCATATAGGAACCATGTAGGCGTCAAGAGGAAGAGAGGTTCCCCTTGATGAGGCCAAGTCGAAGAAAACCGGCGTATTGGACCATGCTATGTGAGATGTTCCCTGGGCTAGCGTACCCGCACACGAAGGTTTATATCAGGAGTGGAAAGAAAGCATTTACACATCCAATGTTTATGAAAAG
This sequence comes from Annona cherimola, assembly GCA_030490835.1. Taxonomy (NCBI): domain Eukaryota; kingdom Viridiplantae; phylum Streptophyta; class Magnoliopsida; order Magnoliales; family Annonaceae; genus Annona; species Annona cherimola. The sequence continues at coordinate 49,389,993 of CM059972.1, forward strand.
GTTTCTATTCCATTAATAGTTGATCACTTGCTAAGTGTCTCCTATCGAATGGAGAGAAATGCATTTACGAATGGTTTACATGAATGGTTTTCATGAATGGTTTATGAAAGGTTTCCAAAAATGGTTTACGAAAAGGTTTATATTTCGTTGGTAGTTGATCACTCGGTAAGTGTCTTCTACCAAATGGAGAGGAATGCTTTAAAATGAAAAATGCTTGCTTATTGAGTTTCGACTCATGTTTTATTTTTCTAACCTCAGACAGGTGTAGGGAAAGCCAAGAGATGAAGGGCATGTGTTGCTAAAGGAAAAGAGGAATCTACAAAGGTTAGTAGATTTTTGTATAAATAGATTCCCTAATGGGATATGATGAAAAAAGACATAGGTTGTATGGAATTATGAAGTTATGAATAATATGAGAAGTTGATGATTTATGATGATATGGGTAAATCCATTATGAATAATGATGAGTATATGTTTATGTGATGAAAGAAAAGAAAAAGAAAGAAATGAAAAAAAATTTGGACGAGATCCAATTAAGAACTCGTCGTGTGATCAGGGCAACAATCCTGAGTCACGTTTACCAATCGACAAGATCTTGGAGTAAGGACTATGTGGACGCCGCGGTTCGGGGCGCCACACCCTGATATTGCTTTCGATTGTACTCTTTATAATCATAAGAGACAATCTATTGGAACGCTCCCATTTATCAAATTGAAACTTCTGACTATCAGTACTTTCAGGCGTTAAGTCACTAGATTTTGCAACATGAAGGGCTAAATCCATATCCAAACATCCTAAGGTAATAAGTAATTGCTCATGCCAATCAGAATAATTTGATCCATTCAGTGTCGAGATATTAGACAGATGAGATTGAAAAACAGGAGCTATAGCTGTAACAAAAAATGATTAAGCTCACGTTACCATTATGATTCAGATAAACTATTATGTAACAATTCCATTAACAATAATTAATCATAGCTAAATTTGAAAATTAATCGTACAAGCAATAATGCATGATTATATTTAATAAAGCTATCATAAACAATAATATTCAATAATTAATTATGAATACACAAAGTCAAGAAATCCCCACCTTCGGGTAGAAAACTTCCTGTGTTTATGCAGTTCTAGTTAATTATTGACAAAATATTAGATTATAGCTACCTTCGGGCAGAACTATAATATAATATTCTTTAATAACGCAATTTCTATGATGAGAGAAAAAATCATATTATTCTCTCTTTGTTTAACAAATTTGATTAACAAAACATCTTAGACCCTTTGGGCAACCAAAAACATAAAGATGAACAATATTTATTAAACATAAATTGCATAATGACAATTAATTGCAATTTCCATTAGGAGAAAAAAATAAACAATAATATTCTCTCCATTTATTTAATAATTTTTGAAAATGTATTTTAGACCCTTTGGGGCAACTAGAAATACACAATCAAAATTATTAATATAAATTACAAAGTATAATATAAATATGAATAATTAAATAATAATGATTATTAAATTCATTATGTGCGATTAAATTCCATATTATTTCTTTTGGTCAGCCAGGTAAGTGAGGTGGGGCGTGGGAGGCTCCCCCTGCATAGCAGGTGTTGGAAACAATGTTCAAAACAAAACAAATTGACCAAAGCATAAGTTTTGATGATTAAACAAAGACTAATTTGAGTATATAAAGTGTACTAATGAGTTTGCCAAGTGTTTAAGGAAAACAAAGAAGTCAAGTCGATCACCAAGTCGACTTGGACTTCGACTTGGGGTGAAGTCGATACCTAAGTCGACTTCACAAGCGACTTCAAATGGCAAAAGGTGGATAGCATTGAAAATAGAAAACAAGCAAATGAAGTCGCAGGCCAAGTCGACTCCAGGTGCGACTTAGGAAACCAAGTCGCAGACGAAGTCGACTCCAGCATCGACTTCAGGCATCCAGAGTTGAAAAGTGGAAAACGAACATGACGAAGTCGCAGACGAGGTCGACTCCAACTTCGACTTAAGGAGTTCAGACTTGAAGATTGAAGTTTCAAAGCTTATTTCAAGAATCCATTTGGAATTTATCAAATCCAAAAAGAATGCAAAGTTCATTCTCAAAAAGCAACTAAAGTTTCTTGAAGATCAAAAGTTAAGATTCATATTCAAAGTTCAAATCAAGTCTATCAAGTCCAAAGCTAATCTTCAAGCTTATTCCAAATGAAGCAATACCCAAGTCATGAAGACCAATTTTACGAAGTTCAAGAGAGTTCAAGAGGATCAAGGTGTTTTCGCAAAAGACCAAGCCAAGTCGCAACCCAAGTCGACTCCAGGATCGACTTGAGTTGAAGACTGAAGGCCAAGTTGACCCAGACTCGGACTTGGAAATCTGAAGAACTGGAGTCGCACACGAGGTCGACTCCAGGTGCGACTTGGAAGCCAAGTCGCAGGCCAAGTCGACTCCACATGCGACTTGGGTCACAACGGTCGAAATTTATTTGAACGTTGGCGCATTAAATGCGCGCCACCTACCCTCTAACGTTCGGATTCCCTCCAAAATTATAAATAGCATTCAAGATGGACGAGGGAAGTAGCTGAGAATCATTAAGTGTGCTTAACTACTACATTCAAGAGCTCAAAAGAGATCAAGCCACTCAAAGAAGAAGAACTCTACTTCAAACTGCAAGAGCTTCATTTCAGAATCTTCAAAGCCAACTCTTCAAGTTCTTCTCTGCGCCTAATTGCTGCTACACATCTGTAAAGTGTAATTTTCCTATTCTTTCTGTTGTATGTGTTAAACTTGATTTAGTTTGAGGAACTAAGATCAAGTATAAGCAAAGTAGTGTGTGATTGGAGTGTGACTCATCACCTACTTGTGCTGTGTTTTGTTGATGCCACCTAGAGCTGGAATCTAGAAGAGAGCAGTGACTCTAATTGTATTGAGAGAATACAATAGTGGAACCCAAGTCACAAGGAGTGTGAGCTTGGAAGAGTGGAGTAGGGAGGTTGCTCGAACCACTATAAAAATCCTGTGTGTTTGATTTATTTATCTGCTCTTTACATTATATTGCTTTCCATTACGATTCTTCATTAAGGGGACTGGATTAATCCGGGGTTAAGTTTCTGTTTAAGTTATAAATTTTTAAATACCCAATTCACCCCTCCCCTCTTGGGTTTTGCCATTAACTCGGGACCAACAAGTGGTATCAGAGCGGTTCTTTGAGTTTACCAAAGAGATCTGATTAATATGGCATCCCAATCTACTTCCGTTCCCGCATTTGCTGAAGGCCAATCCTTTACAAGGTCACCGTTGTTTGATGGGAGCAATTTTGGATATTGGAAGCTTCGTATGAAGCAACTCATCATGGCTACCGATATGGACTCTTGGATTGCTATCCAAGATGGTGTAACACTGCCCATAGATGACAAAGCTTCCAAATGGACCGAAGAGGAAGTAAGAACTGTGAAGAGCAATGCTAAGGCAGTGAACTCACTATTTTGTGCTCTTACAGCTTCTGAGTATGATAGAGTATCCTCTTGCCTAACCGCTAAAGAGATATGGGATACTTTAACATCTATTTATGAAGGAACCTCCCAAGTCCAAGGGACTAGGAGAAATATTTTGATTGGAGAACTGGAAAACTTTAGAATGCTAGAAAGAGAAAACATCTCTGAAATGTTTGCTAGATTCTCTAAAATTACTAATGCTCTAAAAGGTCTCGGAAAGGCTATATCTGAATCTGAGTAGGTCATGAAGATCTTAAGAGCTCTACCCGAATCATGGACTCCAAAGATCACTGCAATAGAAGAAGCCAAGGACCTTAACACTCTAAAGCTTGAAGACTTAATTAGCTCACTCATGTCACATGAGCTAATCAAGAGAAGAAATGAAGATCAACACAGGAGCAAAAGAGCAATTGCTTTGAAAGCCGCGCAAGACACAGATGACTCCTCTTCTTCTCAAAACGACGATGAAATCGCCCTACTCACAAAACGTTTCAGAAAATTTGTGAGGAAAGGCAAAAATTTCAGAAGCTTCAAGGATAGAACTCCCAGAGAAAAGAAGAAAGAATCAACCAAATCCTATCGATGCGGCGGTTCGGGACATATGCAATCTCAATGTCCAACTCCCGAAGAAAGCAAAGTAAAAGAACAAAGAAAAGATCGAGGGGACAATAAGAGATTCCAAAGATACAAAGGAAGAGGCATGTACGTGAATGACGAGAAATCTACAATGAGTAACTCCTCAACCGATGAAATCGAAGTAGAAGAATGTGCAAGAATCTGCTGTATGGCACAAATCGAGTAAGAAGAACAAACTACCTCAACAAAATGCACAAGTAATGAAGAGGTAAGTTCCAAACTCTCCCATTCTAAGTCAAGTTATTCTTCTTTTCAAGATTGCCTCAAATGTACTAAATTAGAAGAACTTCAAACTGCATATGATTCATTGTATGAAGAAATGAAGAAATTAGGAAGCAAGTTTACAATTAAGAAAAGACAATGTGATGCAACAATAATTGTAAATGGTAAACTTGCAGAAAGATTAGACAAATTGAAAGATGAAAATGATTTGCTAAAAAAGGAGAACAAATCATTAAATGAATCATTAGCTAAGTTCTCTAATCCAGGAGAAAATGTTAGAATGTTTCTGAATATGACCTCCCAAATACATAAAAGAGGTCTTGGATATCATACATTTGAGCAAGGAGAAAGTAGCAAAACAAATGTGCAAATACTTGAGAAATATCAAACTAAAACTGCATCTATATACAAGCCACAAAAGAAAAATTTTAAGTGGATTAGAAGACCAACTGTTGAACCATTGCATACTTGGAGGCCTACTCCAAGATTACCTATGGCTTGTAATTTCTGCAATAAATTAGGTCATAAGACTTACAAATGTAATTTTAAGAAATTATATGACCGTGGTGCAAAATTAGTTTGGGTTCCAAGGAACACAAGATTTGGGCTTTCCAAGTTAGAACAACAAAGATTAATATATATTACTAACCCAAATGGACCCATAAAATGGGTACCAAGGAGATAAGATTTACTTGCTTATTTTTTTCAGACATGTTTTAAGGCAAAGGCAAATAATGAATGATTCATGGATAGCGGTTGGTCAAGGCATATGACCGGTGAAAGAAGTTTGTTTCACAAACTCAAGCCTTGTAATGATGGAATGGTTGCCTTTGGCAATAATGAAAAAGGTAAAATTAAAGGTAAAGGAAATATACATAGTGTTTCAAATGCATGCATGGAAGATGTTTTGTTTGTTGAAGGACTCAAACACAATTTAATGAGCATTAGCCAATTATGTGATAAAGGATACAAAGTTGTGTTTGAATCATCTATATGTAATGTATTTGATGGAGAGCATATCATGTTTAGTGGTAAAAGACATGGAAATGTATATTTGGTTTCACTTGATGAATTGAATGGTCAATGTCTAATGGCCATTGATAATGATCCATGGGTTTGGCATAAAAGGCTTGGACATATAAACATGGGAAACATAAAAACCCTATGGAAAAAGAGTTTGGTAGAAGGATTACCAAGATTAAAATATGACAAGGACAAGATTTGTAAGGCATGTCAATTATCAAAACAACCCAATATGCCTTTCTCTACCAAAAAGGAAATTTCCACCACCAAGCCACTTGAATTGCTACATATGGATCTATACGGGCCATCCGACATTCTAACCATTAGTGGAAAGAAATATGTATTTGTCATAGTTGATGATTTTTCAAGATTCACATGGATAATTCTCTTAGCTAGTAAAGATGAAGCCTTCTCTATGTTTGCAACTTTTGTAAATTTGGTGAAAAATGAAAAACAAAGTACTATTGTGACCATAAGAAGCGATCATGGTGGCGAATTCGAAAACAAACGATTCATGGAATTTTGCAATGAAAAAGGAATTCACCACACATTTTCTGCACCAAGAACTCCACAACAAAATGGAGTAGTAGAAAGGAAAAATAGAACAATACAAGAGATGGCTAGAACTATGCTAAATGAGAGCAATCTATCCAAGAAATTTTGGGGTGAAGCTGTAAGTACAGCTTGTCATGTATTGAATCGTGTCACCATTCGAGCAATCTTGAAAAAGACCCCATATGAACTATGGAAAGGAAGAAAACCAAATATTTCTTATTTTCATGCTTTTGGATGTACATGTTATGTTTTGAACAATGGAAAAACTAACTTGGGTAAGTTAGATGCTAAAAGTGATGAGGCTATATTCCTTGGATATTCATCAAATAGCAAAGCATATAGAGTTTTCAATAAACGAAACCAAGTTGTTGAAGAATCCATACATGTTGTATTTGATGAAATTAACCAAACTCCGAGAAAGGAGGATGAACTAAGTGATACAGATAATACAAAAGGCAAAGAACAACCAAAGGAACTCGAGCTCAAGCCAGAAAATCTCATGGAGGAAGAGGTAAGTGAAGGTAATGATTCTTATAAACCTCTAACTGATTTAAAGTTCAAAAATGCCCATCCAATTGAGCAAGTTATTGGAAATGTATATGAAGGAGTGAAAACTAGAAGATCAAAACAAAACGTTTATGGTCAATATGCCTTTGTATCTAAAATTGAACCAAATACCATTGAACAAGCTCTCAATGATGAAAATTGGGTTATTGCAATGCAAGAAGAGCTAAACCAATTCGAAAGGAACAATGTATGGCACTTAGTTCCTAGACCAAATAATCACACTATCATTGGTACCAAATGGGTATTTAGGAACAAATTAGATGAAAGCGGACTTGTAATTAGAAACAAGGTCAGATTAGTAGCCAAAGGGTATTCTCAAGAAGAAGGAATCGATTTTGAAGAATCATATGCACCCGTGGCTAGATTAGAAGCTATACGAATTCTACTAGCATTCGCTTCTTATATGAATTTCAAATTGTTCCAAATGAATGTAAAAAGCGCATTTTTGAATGGCTATTTGAATGAAGAAGTATATGTTGAACAACCCCCTAGTTTTGAAGAAATGAATCAATCAAAGTATGTTTATAAATTGACCAAAGCACTATATGGATTAAAGCAAGCTCCAAGAGCTTGGTATGAAAGGTTGAACAAATTTTTGATTGATCATGAGTTTCTAAGAGGGAAAGTAGATACTACTTTGTTCATCAAATACAAAAACAAAGATATTTTAATTGTACAGATTTATGTAGATGACATAATTTTCGGTGCTACTAATGAAAATCTTTGTCAAGAATTTTCTAAGATTATGCAGAGCGAATTCGAAATGAGCATGATGGGAGAATTAAATTTCTTCCTTGGACTGCAAATTAAGCAACAAAGTGAAGGGATATTCTTGAACCAGTCTAAGTACGTCAAGGAAATGCTAAAGAAATTTGGATTGCAGAATAGCAAAGGGGCAAACACTCCAATGAGCTCTACAATCAAGATCGACACGGACGAAAACGGTAAAAATATCGATCAAAAGCTTTATAGAAGCATGATAGGATCCTTGCTATATTTAACTGCTTCTAGACCCGATATCCTATTCAGTGTCTGTATGTGCTCTAGATTTCAAGCATGCCCAAAAGAATCACATCTCCTTGCTGTAAAAAGAATTTTTAAATATTTGATAAAAACTACCAATCTTGGACTATGGTATCCAAAGGGGTCAACCTTTGATCTAATCGGCTATTCGGATGCAGATTTTGCCGGATATAAGGTAGATAGAAAAAGTACCAGTGGAATTTGTCAGTTTCTTGGACATATGTTGGTTTCATGGTATTCAAGAAAACAAACAAGTGTTGCTCTATCTACCGCGGAAGCCGAATACATAGCCGCTGGTAGTTGTTGTGCCCAATTACTTGTGATGAAACAACAATTGAAAGATTATGGTATTGATTATGTTGATATTCCTATTAGATGTGATAATACAAGTGCAATTTGTCTAACTAAAAACCTGTACTGCATTCAAGAACCAAGCATATTGATGTGAGACACCATTTTATTCGTGAACATGTTGAAAATCATGATGTATGTTTAGAATATGTAAAAACAGAAGACCAAATTGCTTATATCTTTACCAAACCATTAGCCAAAGAATCATTTTATAAAATTAGGAATGATATGGGTATGATAGAACTAAATTAGGAAAAATTAAATAAGAAAATTACAATTGAAAAATGTCAAGTCGATGAGTCAAGTCGACTCCAAGGGCGTCAAGTCGACTCCACTTTATAAGCGAAGTCGACTCCGCCTCCAGGCGAAGTCGACTCCAAGGGACCGAAGTCGACTTCGCCTAGGGCAAGTCGACTCCGCGCGCGACCGTCCGGATTCCCTCTCTTTCCTCTTTTTCTTCTCTTCTCCTTCTTTCCTTCCTCATTTCCCTCCGGCCTCTCCATTTTTTTTATTTTTTTTTCTCCTCTCCGGCGACTTTGCCTCCCTTCGTTTTCCTCTCTCTCTCCCTCAGTTTCTTTCTCTTTCTCTCTCTTTCACTCTATCTCTCACTCCCTCTCTCACTCCCTCTCTCATTTTTTCTCTCACTCTCCCTCTGTTTCTATCCCTCTCAAACTCTCTCTCTCTCACTAACATTCCCTCTCAGATTCCCTAAACTCCAAGCTCCAAATGGCACCAAAGAAAGTCGTATCAAAACCATACCCCAAACGGGTTCCCACACAACCACAACCTTCATCTCACCCGAAAGAAGTTCCTAGAAGAACTAGGACTCCATCAAAAAGAGCTAGAGAGGAACCATCAACTTCGACGGGTAAAAGGGTACGATTCCAAACCACTACTCAATCATCTGATCAAGCACCCAGGTCGGAAAGTCAACAATAAACCTCACAGAGCACACAATCCGGGACAAGCAAAAGGGGCACTGCAGCTGGGAAAGCCCAAGTATTGAAGATGCCCACTACCTACTTCAAAACCGAGCTCCAACATAGCCGTTTTTACAAAAAATTCTACGAACGGAAGGTATTCATACCCAAGATTATAGATTTTAATTTCTTGAAAGAATATGGATCCGACATAGAAGATCTATTGGATTTTCAAGGATGGACCAATTTGCTAAAGGAAGACGAAAGGGTCTATCCAGATCTTACTCGAATGTTTTATTATCTATGGGATGAAGAATACTTTGGAACCTTCATCAAAGGAGTAGAAATGGATCTTGGAATCGGGATAGTTGCAGGTCCGACTGAAGTAATGAGTCATTTAGGACACATACTTGGAGTCCCGTATGAGGATGAGCCTATTCCAGAAGACCTCACTTTGGATCAAATGTATAATCAGCTCACCCGGAGCAACAAGTACCATCCAGGAATCAAATTCCTTCGGTACATGGATTTTCACCCAGGCTACGAGTGCTTAGACTTCTCATTGCCCACTGCATCTACCCAAAGGGCGGTGGAAGAAATCAATTAAACCCACAAGAAGCGGGGATACTATGGAAAGTGGCCAACAGGGTCAAGGTGAGCTTACCAAAGTTATTTCTTGAAGCCTTGGCATCTAGAAAGGATAACCCACGAGGAGTCCTCCCTTATGGCACATGGATCACAAAGATTCTTGAATTCTTCAAAGTGGATATTGAAGGCGAGCCTTTCGAAGTGCTCAAATCCACAAATGCCATAGAGCTATAAATAAAGCTCTAATCCAAAGAATGAAGATCAATCTGCTTAAACTAAGGCATAAAGCTTCAGAAGAAGAGCAAGAAGACAATGCACAAGCTGAGGGGGAGCAACCTCCCGCGGCACCACCTGCTCAAGAGGAGCCAGCATCTCCCATATCGCACGGATCCTATTCTCCACAAGGATCTGCTGCACGGGAACGGGTGCCTCCAACCTCATCTGAGGAGGTCACTCTAAAAGTTTTGAAAGATGAAATCGTTGCCGTCCGTGAAGAAATGGGTCACCAAGAAGACCGGCTGACGAGTCTTGTGACCGAAGTGTTGGCAGCAATCAATAATATGCATTCCCGACAAGATCGAATCGATCGGGAATTGCGTACCATCCGATATCATCTTGCCTCCGGTCATCACAAGAAACGACCCATGCCTGAACTTGATCCCTTCGAATCGGGATCAGTTCATCGCGAGCCTTCTCCTGCACCCGTTTCATCCTACTACTCATCCGCCCATGTCCGTCCCATCAAACCAACTCAATCTCTCTATCCCATTTCCCAATTTCAATTTACCAAGTCTTTGGTAATTGACAAATTTTTTTGAGTGATTGACAAAAAGGGGGAGAAAAGATAGGCTTGAGCGTTTTCTTTTTGGGTTGGGTAATTTGTATAGGTTTCATTTTTGTTTTACATTGTATTTTGAAACTTGATACATATATGAAAGTTGTGTTATGCTTACAATGATTAATATGCTTGAATGATATGAATGATATGAAAGTAATGCTCTGAATACATTTTTTCTATGAAAATGGTTTGAAAAGCTCTGAACTATATGTTTGAAAGTACCTAGGACAATGCTTTGTTTTTCAAAAATTATATATGAACATGATTAATGTTTTGAAAGGTATCAACTCAAATGTAGTTTTGTCAATCATCAAAAAGGGGGAGATTGTTGGAAACAATGTTCCAAACAAAACAAATTGACCAAAGCATAAGTTTTGATGATTAAACAAAGACTAATTTGAGTATATAAAGTGTACTAATGAGTTTGCCAAGTGTTTAAGGAAAACAAAGAAGTCAAGTCGATCACCAAGTCGACTTGGACTTCGACTTGGGGTGAAGTCGATACCTAAGTCGACTTCATAAGCGACTTCAAATGGCAAAAGGTGGATAGCATTGAAAATAGAAAACAAGAAAATGAAGTCGCAGGCCAAGTCGACTCCAGGTGCGACTTAGGAAACCAAGTCGCAGACGAAGTCGACTCCAGCATCGACTTCAGGCATCCAGAGTTGAAAAGTGGAAAACGAACATGACGAAGTCGCAGACGAGGTCGACTCCAACTTCGACTTAAGGAGTTCAGACTTGAAGATTGAAGTTTCAAAGCTTATTTCAAGAATCCATTTGGAATTTATCAAATCCAAAAAGAATGCAAAGTTCATTCTCAAAAAGCAACTAAAGTTTCTTGAAGATCAAAAGTTAAGATTCATATTCAAAGTTCAAATCAAGTCTATCAAGTCCAAAGCTAATCTTCAAGCTTATTCCAAATGAAGCAATACCCAAGTCATGAAGACCAATTTTACGAAGTTCAAGAGAGTTCAAGAGGATCAAGGTGTTTTCGCAAAAGACCAAGCCAAGTCGCAACCCAAGTCGACTCCAGGATCGACTTGAGTTGAAGACTGAAGGCCAAGTTGACCCAGACTCGGACTTGGAAATCTGAAGAACTGGAGTCGCACACGAGGTCGACTCCAGGTGCGACTTGCAAGCCAAGTCGCAGGCCAAGTCGACTCCACATGCGACTTGGGTCACAACGGTCGGAATTTATTTGAACGTTGGCGCATTAAATGCTCGCCACCTACCCTCTAACGTTCGGATTCCCTCCAAAATTATAAATAGCATTCAAGATGGACGAGGGAAGTAGCTGAGAATCATTAAGTGTGCTTAACTACTACATTCAAGAGCTCAAAAGAGATCAAGCCACTCAAAGAAGAAGAACTCTACTTCAAACTGCAAGAGCTTCATTTCAGAATCTTCAAAGCCAACTCTTCAAGTTCTTCTCTGCGCCTAATTGCTGCTACACATCTGTAAAGTGTAGTTTTCCTATTCTTTCTGTTGTATGTGTTAAACTTGATTTAGTTTGAGGAACTAAGATCAAGTATAAGCAAAGTAGTGTGTGATGGAGTGTGACTCATCACCTACTTGTGCTGTGTTTTGTTGATGCCACCTAGAGCTGGAATCTAGAAGAGAGCAGTGACTCTAATTGTATTGAGAGAATACAATAGTGGAACCCAAGTCACAAGGAGTGTGAGCTTGGAAGAGTGGAGTAGGGAGGTTGCCCGAACCACTACAAAAATCCTGTGTGTTTGATTTATTTATCTGCTCTTTACATTATATTGCTTTCCATTACGATTCTTCATTAAGGGGACTGGATTAATCCGGGGTTAAGTTTCTGTTTAAGTTATAAATTTTTAAATACCCAATTCACCCCTCCCCTCTTGGGTTTTGCCATTAACTCGGGACCAACAGCAGGGACCTAATTAAATAACCACATGATCCTCTTTAATACCTCTTGCCTAGACACCAACCTCTAGTCATACCATAGAATATAATCTCACCATAAAATTTAATAATCATAACTTATATAATTATTCATATATATTGCATGCTGAATTAAATAGAAATCAATAAATCATAAATAAATTGCTAATACATGAATTAATTGCACATATAATTCAAAAATTTGCACGTATTTGCATAAATATCCAAAAGGTCAGATTTATTGACCTATTTAGCTTAATCAGACCCTTCCATTAGATCCAGAATGTCTAAAAATATTGAAAACCACTATTAGATCGTTCAATTTGGATAAGAGGATCAAGAATTATGTTAATTTATGTATGAACGGTTCATAATGGGCCACGTGCTCTTTCTGTCATAATGGGTTTTGGGCCTGGATAGTTATGAGCTAAAATGGGCTGCCCCATGGGCCTGTAAAGCTGAGCCTGAGAAGTTGGCCCACCCAAGTGCAATAAACTGAAATGGGCTTCCTGGATATAGGCCAACCTCATGGGCTAATTGGGCGGGCTCGAAAATGCCCAAGCCCCATTCAAAAGGAAAGAACCATTTTGTAAAATAAAAAAATTGTCAAGGGGTTTATCTGTAAATTTCTGTTTAGGGGTGTTTTTTTTATTATTATTATAGTTAAGCATTTAATGCATGGACAACTGTCATATATGCTAAACAGAAGGAAAAATTCAAGCAAAAAAAATTATCATATTTGATAATTCTGTTTCTAATATTTTATATCAAATATGTACTTGCAATAAATTTCAATTCCGTTCGGTACATGATTTTACATGCTATTTTAATATTCGTATACACCGAACAGAAAAAAAATCTATGACATTAATTCCATATTTGGCCGTAATTCCAGATTTGGCCATGAATTCTAGATTAAAATAATAATAATAATAAAATCCATGCCTACGAAATTTGAACGGATAATAAATTCCATTAAAATAAAATATGAACGACATAGCCGGACACATTTTTTTATTATTAATTCCAATCCATTGGTTGTGTACGTAGCGAAAATTTGTGACCCAATATCTTTTTAAATATGTCTCCGATCATCCAATTGTAAACATATTATATTATATGTGCGTTTCGCTTCTATCAGAGTTTTTTTTTTGTGTAATTCTATCTGGATATTAATGAAAAATCCGCTTCTCTTATCGGATTTAAAATCATTAATTTAACTGCAAAACTAAATTTTGTCAAAATAAAAAAAAATTTAATATGCATGAAAATTGTCTTACAAAAATATTATGTGGACGAGACACATAACCGGGCAAGGGTTTACAGTAGACGAACAAAAGTGAACCTCAGCGAAGAACATGCATGATGACCGAAACATTATTATTGTTACGGAAACATTATATTTTTAAGGCGAGGTGCATGCATATGATAAACATTGTTACTGGCTGGGGGAATTTTTTTTAAAAAAAGTTCAACATACATGGAGCATGACAGAAAGAAATTGTTGTGCATTCAAAAGCTTTATTTGTGGTCTTTAAAAAATTAAACGTACATCAATTCCATAGCACGATTTATATATACGGTCCAGCAACAGGCATGATTTTAGATATATCGATTACATATATCTAAAATCATTAATTTTTTTATTATTGCATAAAAAAATTATGGGTGGAATCTATTATATCCAAAATCGAAACGTGCTCAGATACCACATGTTGGAAATCATGTGATGCGGAAGCGTACCTGAATCCATATGTGTGTAAATTCCACTTGTAGACCGAGTAGAGTACGAGGTCTTCTCCCTCAACACTTCTCCCTGTGATACTAGCTGTAGATGGGAACCAGTTGTGATGTATGTGTGAGAGAGGGACCCAGACTCCTCTATATATAGAGTCCTTCCCATCATGATTCTTAGTAGAAGTATAGTTCTACCTGGACTCGGATTGCATACGTATCTCAGATACGCTGGGCTATCTTTAAATCCAAAGACTTCTTATTTAATTAGGACACCTTTATAGGAGTTTAATTCTAACATTCTCCCACTTGGCCTAATTAAAATAAAATTAAGAAAGAAAAGAAAAATTATACTTAAAATACAATCCTTGGATTTAACATTTGAAAAAATTACCAGACGAGTGCACTCATTTGAAAAATATGTCCAGTTATTACATATGCAATCCAACTTTAATACTTACGTTGAGAAAATTTTATCAATATGGATCATGGCGGTTATATGCAATACCACCTGTGCAAAGTTCGAGAGGAAAATGTTCTCTTTCAATTTCAAATGTCTTGGGGAGAGAACAGGATTAAAAGTTTGTATCTAAGATTAAGACATGGGTAAAAGCAATTTGGTATGAGCCTTTTCAAATGAGCCTTAAATCCCGCAGATGACTTTTGGGCCCATGAAAATACTATCTTGCTTGATGCTTTGAGAACTTCAATGAGCAAGCAAAGTAGAAAAATATTGCTTGTTTGGAAGAGGAAGAAAAATGAAAATCTTACCTTGACATCCATGAAGGATATAGGGATTTCCCTCATACCCAGGGAGGCAACTGCACAGATAGCCAGGGCCATTTGTGGAATCAGAACAATTAGTGTTGATGCCACAGGCAAAACCAGTTGAATTCTTTCGAGCTTGTTCACAGGTCTGATTCCCCACAGCCCAGTCAAGCACCAGTGGAACAGCATCTATTGTCATATTGACAAAATCCTTGTCCATGAGTTGAGCAACAGAGAAGCTGAACTTGCTACTGTCAGCCAAGAAAGCGTAGCTGCAAGGATTGAAATCCCCACTCTGCGAGTGGTTGTTTATGCTTCCCACCTGTAATTCAAACCTCTTAAGACCCCTTGGAATGTCTGTCTGGCAACAACCAATGCCACTGCAGGATCCATTGATGACACTCTCAGTGCTGGCGCAGAAAGAGATGCAGCCGCTTGTGAAATTGACATCCTTGGATCCTTGGAACAAGGCCAAGGAGTCACATCCCAGGACTGTGAATCTGTTTCTAGTGTAGGAGAAAGTATAAGGTGTGCCATACAAAAGGATGTCATTCTGAGCAGTATGCTCTCCTCAGTCCTCCCACATTGACGAGGCCTATAAAGAGCGTGTGTTTGACCATTGGAGCCCGATCGTATGCACCCGGGTGCATTCAGCCTCAGTGCACCCGGGTGCACTGCACCTATTTTTTTTATTTTTTTTTGAAAATTTTTTCATGAAGCTATTAATATAAGTTTATTTAACATATGTATCAATTTTTACTATTTTTGGAGATTTTTACATATTTTTTTAAATTTTTAAAAATCAGTGGCATTTTCCGTAATTTAAAATTATCGAAAATGCCACTGATTTTTGAAAATCTAAAAAAAATATCTAAAAGTCTCCAAAAATAGTAAAAATTGATACATATGTTAAATAAACCTAGATTAACCATTGTCTGAAAAAATTTTCAAAAAAAAATAAAAAAAATAGGTGCACTGCACCCAGGTGCACTGAGGCTGAATGCACCCGGGTGCATACTATTGGGTTCCTTGACCATTACAGTTCTTTGACTGGGCTAACTTAAAACGCGAAAAGGAAACAATATTAATTTCATTAATCATACATATATTTGGCAAACATTTCTAATTGACATTTACGGTTGTATCACTTTCTTCTAGTTTAATTTTCTTCTTAAACCATTCAAAGGAATTTTCTTATTTTTAAAATTTTTTTAGCTTTTGGACAGAGAAAGGAACCATTTTAGTTGCTATAATTTTCGATATGAACGGCACAGCTAAACAAGCCCTTAATCAGTTTTAAAAGATTCGACATTGTTTGATCCTAAGAGTTTTCTATTTTTAAAAAATATATATTTAAAAAAATACCCCAACATATTTGTCAGCCGCTTACCCAAAGTTGATAAAATAATAATAATAATAATAATAATAAATTTCACCTTTTATAAAATCACAAAGAACAAGTGGTTCATTTATAAATAGAAAAATTTTCATTGCTGCCTTGAAAATCTAAAGTACTGCATGTTCATTAATTTGATTCTATTTTTAGCTGAGTAACAACAGTTATGATGATTACTAGCCAGGAATTGAAGAAAACTAAAAAGATACCGGATCGAGCTAGAAAGATTAAAAACTGAGGCTTCCTGGGCACCGCAATTGACGTGGATTTGTCAGATCTACGTTTGGACTGAGTACGACTGTATGCGAAATTAGAGACTTCCATGGATTTGTCAAACCTATGTTTTGTGGACTGAGTACGACTATGTGCGAAATTAGAGACTTCATGCTTTTTTTTTTCTTTTTTTTTCTTTTTTTTTGCCTCTAGAACTTCTAGGGGTATGTTTGAAAAGTGATGAAAATTTTAAAGAATATATTGTTGACATAAAAGTTTTTGAAAGGAAATAAAATAATGTGATAAGATAAAAATAACAATGAGTAATAAAGAGAATAAAGTTAAAATAAATAAATTAATCATATGAATAGTTGTGTAGAAATGTTTGAAAAGTATGGTAGTTTATATAACAAGATGTGAAGAAATAGTTTAAAAAATATAGTAGCTATAGAGAGTAAAAATTTTAGATTGAAAAGTTTTAGCTGAATATTTTTTTAAAAAATAAACATATATTCTTCATGATTACTTTAATTCATAATTATTTCTTCACATATCCATAGATAATTACCTTAATTTTTAATTATTTTTATATAATTATCCATATAACTAATATATTAGTTTTAACTTTATTTTCTTTATTTCTCATAATTATCCTTGTCATATCACATCTAAGAATGTTAATATATCGGGTTGGGCATGTAGGAGCCTAATCCTAATCCTAACTCATTTAAAATATCTCAACTTTAATCTATTTATTAACCCATTAAAAAAATTTCAACTCTAACCCATATAATAAACGGGTTGGAAAGTTGTTAACGGGTTACATAACAAATGACTTGAAAGCCTAGACTCCGATAAATGATGCTTTTGTAGAGAGATTACAAACACATACGCAAACACACACACACACATATTGTGATACTCAGAATAATTCGAGACCCCTACATGTAATTTAGGAATTTAATTAATATTAATTGTATGATTCAAGCGGATGATTGAGATTAGGGCAAATGATTAAGTGTGGTGGTTAAGTTAATCGCCTTAGCTCAATGTCGATTAATGTGCACAAAAGACAAAATGAGGTATGAAAATGATGATATGATATGGTTAATTATTCCACTAATTATGATTAAGTTGATGATAATGAAGGAATTAATAAGGTTATTGTTTGAAAATTTATAATTTGACGCCCATAAGGCGGATTGACGTGAAATTTGAAAGGTAAGCACATGCTCTACCCCATGAATGAAATGGATTATGTTAATTATGATTGAGTTATGATGATAATGATTAGAGTGACAATGATTTAATTTTATCAGATTCCACATGATATTTTCAAATGCTCATATCTTGCATTAGAATAATCGTTTTGAGATTGAATTTTTTATGAACGGCAAAAACAAAGTGTTCTATCATATGAATGGATTTGATTAGCTAAATATTATGAAAAAAATGCTTAATCACTTAGGGTTAAAACTGTTTGATTTTTGCTTATGAAAAGTGACATGTAATTAATGAAAGAAAAGCGATAATTGACACATGTCAGTGTAGGATTAGTGGAGTAAGATTAAGGTCAACCAAACAAATGAAAAGTTGACTTTTGAAAAGCAAACGGGACATGTGTTAAATAAGGATTTGTTGAGAGAAATGAAAGGTGCTAAATTTGACTTTTGCAACCTCCACTCAAAGTGCAACAAGGCTAAGTGATTGGCAGATTTTTAATTAATAAAAATGCATGAAATTAGCATGAAAAAGGGGCTGAAAAAGGGACGTTCCCAATACGTATACTTGGGTAGAAAGTTAGTGAATAATTTATTTATTTAAGACCTAAATATGAGGTGGCATGGTAGGATTGAATTCAACCCTTTTAAAAGGCAAATGGAGATTGTTTGGGGACATTTTGGGGCATTAGCACAAGCTGGAAAAAAAATTCCAGCAAGGTGTCGTCCCAAGCAAGAAGGAAAAAGAGGAAGAAAAGGAGATGAAAAGAGGAGGAAAGAAAGGAAGAAAGGAAGGGAAGAAAGAGGAGAAACTAAGCTAGGCAAGGAGTAACAAAAACCTAACAACATCAAGTAGGTGTTAAACCAAGTTTTAGTTTGTTAATTTCCAAATTTCTAGCCCAAATAATGGTTTATAAACTTTAACCATTATGAATATTTCTTGATAATTTATGAAGCCCTTGATAGGGTTATTAAATGTTAAATGAAAGGAGAGATTCAATTCAAGCATCAAGGAAATGATATGCATGACTTAGAGTTGTTTTCCACAAGTGCACCATGCTGAAATTTTATTAATTTCATATTTAATGTTTCTATTTTAATCAAATATTATGTATTGATTATATGAGATGTTTCCACGTTTAATATATGTTAAACCAAGCTTGTTTGATGAACCTTAGTGGGGTGAAGCTTTGGTATAACAACTAGGTGAAATATCCATTCATTTAGGTTGGAAAAGAGGCATGACCTAAACAGCACGATATGCGGGTGATTATGCGGGTAAAATACCCTACATATGGTGTATTATGGACGTCCAAATGGTCTGAAAAAGAAATTTAAAAATCTGTTTATATGACCGTGATGATTGGGATGTTCAAGGTGGAGAAAAGAGGGAGAAAAGTTGCTGTTTTGGAAAAATTAATTGGGGAACTTTGATTACATGATTATACCCTAACTAATGTGGAAAAAGGTGCTTAAACTAAGCCAAAATTGAGAGGAAAAATTCTCTTTTGTATGAACTTGATTTACACATGATGTATGTGTAATTAAAAGAGTGCACATAAAGGGTATGGATGACAAGAATGGGATATGAGTAAGTACGATTAGCTGAAATGCAAAATGAAAGGAAAATATGACAAAATGAGAAAAGTGGGGCCTGTTTTGAGAAAATTATGAAATCTCAAAAATTTGAGATTTAAACTAGTAGTCCTAACTCAGAAATAGGTGCCTTGAATGATAACTAATGTGAGAATACAATGTATAGATGATAAATGATAAATGGGAAGTATTAGACTTCCATATGATTGAGTTAAACTTAAAGGCTATAATGGATTTGAAAAACTTACCCAAAATAAGGGTGTTAAAATGAAAGGAATGGTCACAAATGAACCATAAGTTACACCAATGGGTGAATTAGAAAAGTTGATAGCAAACTTGAAAGAAAAATTCTTTAAGATAGTTTAATGTAAATTCATGTAGGTTGGAAAACCCTATGGGATGCAAGCATTTTAAATTCTATGTATATAAATGAAATATCATTTTCATTCATTTAGGCAACGACAAAGAAAAGGATAAAAAAGGGGATTGAAGCTATCATAGGTAAGCAAGCAAACTTTTCAAAATATTGATTTCATCCAAAGTGCTGAAATGATTGAAAGTGTTTATATCAATGCTTTTAAAAATTTCTTACAAGTGAGCAAGCATATGTCTTGAAAACTATGACTTTAATAAAATACCTCAAGAATTGCTTCATGGGAAGCAAGAAACACTTTTTAAAATATTTATTTTATCTCAAGTGTTTCTATGATTGAAAATGTTTTACATTGATGATTTTAAGAATTGCTTACAAGTAAGCACATTCTTTAAGATGCTATTTTCAAAGGTTTATATGAAGAAAAAGGGAGTTTTGACCTTTATACAAAGAAATATTGCAAATAAGTTTTGAGTTTACGCCCATAGGATTTTGTGAAAAGTAAGTGTGTTTATGAAAGAAAAGAAAAAAAAATTTGATTTATACAAAGAAATTGTCTACTTCTTGACATGACACCTCAAATAAATGATGGTTTGGACATGGTCCATTGGTTTGAAATGATATTAGAAAAGTTTTAATTTTCTTTAAATATGAAATAGTTTGAAACTGTCTTGAAAATGTTTTTACGGATGTTTCTAAAGATGGTTTAAAGGTGGCCAACCCGATAAGTTAATTTCACAAAATGAATTGATTTCGGCGAGGTAAAATAGCATACAAAGGGCTATGCAAGCTCTTCCTTACATAATAATGACAAGAATGATAGGTGGACAAGTATCTGATATTAGGGTGGATAAAGGAAGATCATGCAATTACATATCTTTTGTGTATGAAAGGCTTTGAAATGGAAATAAATAACATGTTAGTGAGAGAAGCTTTCTTTTCTCAAAAATTAAAAAGCTTTGACATTTCTTTATCATGATGATTTTAAAATTTATTGCAAGCAACATTTTTAGAAACTCTGTTTTCTCAAATGTTATAAATGCTTACCAAAATATTTTATTCAAATATTTCTAAAAGTATTAAGGGTGGTCATCCTAAAACTAGATTTCAAATATGTTAAAGTGGGTGCGCGCCCACTTTACGAGTTGCTAAAAAGATACAGACTGCGGTCTGTGATGTTTTATGAGACATGCTAGTATATGGACATATATGATGATGTATAGTGCACCAGAACAATGGATATGTCAATTGTAGAGACGGTTGCAGATGAACCGGGGCCCACTCTACATATGACCAAGTTGCTAAGGGAAGGCAGGAGGCCAGCGGTGCCCTCCCCGAGATGAGAGCAGGTTGCAGGAACGGCCGCCTAGCTAGCATGTTGTTATATGATGGATTCTCTTCTAAAAGGTAGAATAATCACTTGGTAAGTGTCACTACTGGATGGGAAAAAATGCATTTTCATATGTTTTGCTTTTGAAAAACCCAGATACTGGGATATGTAATTATTTATGCAAAAAGATTACCCTAAATGGGGTATCTGAGCTTATACGAAAAAGTTTACCTTAAAAACAGGGTGTTTTATATAAAAAGTGTAAATATTGAGGTTGATATGAAAATATTTCTATGCAAATGCATTCATGAAAAAAGATTACATGCATATGCCTTGTTGTTTTGAACAAGCCACAAAATGCATTTATGAAAAATGATTTACTGAAAAAATATTTTAGGACATAAAAATATCTATTGCCAAATAGAGTATATGTGGAAAATATTTTTAGGATATAAAAATGTCCATTAGCAAAAGGGGTTTATGTGAAAAATATTTTAGGACATAAAAATTTCTATTGCAATAGGATTTATGTGAAAAATGTCTGGGGGCATAAATATGTCCATTTAAGAACAAAGCGAATTACCTAAAATGGTTTATACGCATAATGCATCGCCTTTGAAAAGCCCAGATGTGCCATATAAAAGGTTTATATGAAAAGATGTTTACAGGAAAATGCTTGCCTGAAGATAAAATGCATGCTTATTGTATTCCTACTCACGTTTTGTTTTCCCAAACCTTAGATAGGTACAGGGAAGCTCAAGAGGTAAAGTACCAAAGCATTTGAGGAAAGGTATGAGATGGTATTCACGTGTGTACTAAAATGATTAGCTACGATGTATGGAATGGTATGACTAGAATGTTTATGGTATGTTAATGTATGTGAACTTACTGAAAGTTCTAAATTCTATGTGAAATGATGGCTGAATGTCTGTATACAAGTATGTATGTTGAATATTTGATGATGAATGTGTTGGAAACAATGTCTAAAACAAAACAAAATTGACCAAAGCATGAGTTTTGATGATTAACAAAGTTAAATTTCAGTATAAAGTGATTACTAATGATTATGTTGAATGTCTTAAGGAATAAAATCAGCCAAGTCGATTCCCAAGTCGACTTGGACTTCGACTTAGGGTGAAGTCGATCCCAAAGTCGACTCCATCCTCGACTCCAAAATGAACCTCACGACCAGATTTGAAAATGGAAGGAAAGCAGGTGAAGTCGCAGGCCAAGTCGACTCCACTTGCGACTTGGAAAGCCAAGTCGCAGATGAAGTCGACTCCAGCATCGACTTGAGATGTCAAAATCACTCCAGAGTTGATTTTGGGGCAGAAAAATACCGAAGTCGCAGACGAAGTCGACTCCAACATCGACTTGAGGTCTTCAAAGTTCAAGACTCAGTTTCAAGCTCATTTCAAGATTAACTTGAGTTTTCTCAAGACCAAATCAAATGTGCAAGCTCATTGTCAACTTAAGTTTCTCAAGTCCAAGGCAAAGCTTCAAGCATATTTCAAGATGAAATTCAAGATATGAAGACTAATATCAAAAGAAAGCAAGGTGCATGAATCAAAGGCAAATCAACCATACAAGTTTTCAAGATCTCCAAGACTCACAAGGTATATAAAATATGAAGCCAATCCAAAATGAAAATGATTGAAGGAAAGAAGCTAAGCAAGATAGAAGAAAATCAAACATGATCAAAATGTTTTTGGCACAAAGAAATTGGTCAAGTCGCAACCCAAGTCGACTCCAAGATCGACTTGAGTTCAAGTCTGAAACCAAGTTGACCCAGACTCAGACTTGGAAACTACAGAAGTGAAGTCGCACACGAAGTCGACGCCACTTGCGACTTGGGAAGCCAAGTCGCAGACGAAGTCGACTCCACCTGCGACTTGGGGAAGTAACGTTCGAATTTTTGAACGTTGGAACATTTATTGCGCGCCAACCACTTCTATAACGTTCAAATCTTCCCCCTTCTATAAATAGACACTCAAGCAAACGTGGAAACATACACTACATAGCCTAAAGAGAGGAAAGAAGTGCAAACAAGAGCTCCCATTTGCTTTTCTCTAAATTTGAGTGATCTATACACTTTCAAAGGAAGAACAAGCTTCAAGTTGCAAGTAGCTTCAACGATATACAACCGGTTGCTTCTACAGATTCTTCCTCAAGCTGAAACTTGCCTACACAACTCAGTAAAGTGTAAATCTTTCTTATTTTCATTATTCTTTGTTCTTGGTGCTTGGTTTGAGTTTGTTGTAACAAACCAAGACGTTGCAAGTAGAGTCGTGATTGGAGTTAAACTCATCATCTACTTGTATCAATTGTATAAGCCCCCTAGAGCTAGAATCTAGAAGAGAGCGGAGACTCTAAGTGTATTCGCGGAATACATAGTGGAACCCAAGTCACAACGGTGTGTGAGCTTGGAAGAGTGGAGTAGGGAGAGGTTGCCCGAACCACTATAAATCTTGCCTACTATTTTACTTTATTGTTTTCATTACTTCATTGCTCTGTATTTGTTTCAATCAAGGGGATTAAGCTTTCAAGGGGTTAAGTTTTCATTTACCGAAGAATTTTATAAGAACCCAATTCACCCTCCCCTCTTGGGTTTTACCTTTAACTCGGGACCAACAAGTGGTATCAGAGCGGGTCTTTGAGCTTACCAAAGAGATCTTATTGACATCGCATCCCAATCTACTTCCGTTCCCGCATTTGCCGAAGGCCAATCCTTTACTAGGCCACCATTGTTTGATGGGAACAATTTTGGATATTGGAAGCTAAGAATGAAACAACTCATCATGGCTACCGATATGGACTCTTGGATTGCGATTCAAGATGGTGTGACCTTGCCCATTGATGAAAAAGCTTCCAAATGGACCGATGAGGAAGTAAGAATCGTGAAGAGCAATGCCAAAGCTATGAATTCACTGTTTTGTGCTCTCACAGCATCTGAATATGATAGAGTATCCTCTTGTCTAACTGCCAAAGAGATATGGGATAGATTAACCTCCATCTATGAAGGAACTTATCAAGTCCAAGGGGCGAGAAGAAATATTTTGATTGGAGAATTAGAAAATTTTAGAATGTTAGAAACAGAAAATATTTCTGAAATGTTTGCTAGATTCTCAAAAATTACTAATGCTTTGAAAGGTCTTGGAAAGGCTATATCTGAATCTGAACAGGTTATGGAGATTTTAAGGGCTCTACCGAAATCTTGGACTCCAAAGATTATTGCAATAGAAGAAGCTAAGGACCTCAACACATTGAAGCTAGAAGACCTAATTAGCTCATTAATGTCACATGAGCTAATTAAAAAAAGAAATGAAGATCATCACAAAGGCAAAAGAGCAATTGCTTTAAAAGCCGCACAAGATTCAGACGATACTTCATCTTCACAAAATGACGATGAGATTGCCCTACTCACAAAACGATTCAGAAAATTTGTGAGAAAAGGCAGAAATTTCAGAAATTTTAAAGAAAGAAACTCCAAAGAGAAAAAGAAAGAAACAACTAAATTTTATCGATGCGGCGGTTCGGGACACATGCAAGCCCAATGTCCAACGCCCGAAGAAAACAAGGCAAAGGAACAAAGAAAAGATCGAGGCGACAATAAAAGATTTCAAAGTAACAAAGGAAGGGGCATGTACGTAAATGAAGAAGAATCTATAACGAAAAGCTCCTCAAGTGAAGAATGCGAAGCAGATTGTGCAAGAATCTGTTGCATAGCAAACACCGACATATGCTTTGCAGCCATGGAAACCTTGGAGGATCAAGCCACTTCAATGGACTGCACGAGTAGTCAAGAGGTAACCTCCAAACAGAAATCCTTTTCAAATTTCTCTACAAATGAATGTCTTAAATGTGCTGAATTAGAGGAACTTCAACAAGCTTGTGATTCACTATATGAAGAAATAAAGAAATTAGGAAACAAGTTTACAATTAAGAAAAGACAATGTGATGCAGTAATAATTGTAAATGGTAAACTTGCTGAAAAATTAGACAAGTTAAAAGATGAAAAGAATACCTTAGAAAATGAGTTAGAAAAACTTAAAAATGAGAATGAATCATTAAATGAATCCCTTGCCAAGTTCTCTAATCCAGGAGAAAATGTGAAAATGTTCTTGAAAATGACAACTCAAACATGCAAGAAAGGACTTGGATATAATACATTTGAACAATCAAAGTCTAATACTCCAAGAAATAATATCAAATCCATTTATACTAAACCAAAGATAAATCGAACAGTTTGGACCAAAAGACCAACCAATGAACAAATTACCAAATGACTCCCTATTTCTAGACTTCCGGGAGCTTGTAACTTTTGCAACAAGCTTAGACATAAGATCTATCAATGTAAACTAAGAAAACTGCAAAACCTAGGTGCTAAATTGGTTTGGATGCCAAAATGCATTGGTTTTATGGGATCAAAGATGGATCAACTCAAACTTCAAAGGTTAACTAACCCAAACGGACCCATAAAATGGGTACCAAAAGGATGAGCTCTACTCAACTCAACTTTTGCAGGTTTGCCTTAAAGCTAAGGCCAATAATGTATGGTTTATGGATAGCGGTTGCTCAAGACATATGACAGGAGAAAAAGGACTATTTCATAAGATCAACCCATGTAATAAAGGAACAGTAGCTTTCGGAAATAACGAGAAAGGTAAAATAAAAGGTAAAGGAAACGTCTATGGTATTTCAAATGCATGTATTGAAAATGTTCTATTTGTTGAAGGACTCAAACACAATCTAATGAGTATTAGTCAACTGTGTGATAAAGGATATAAAGTTGTATTTGAATCCTCTATATGTAATGTTATTGATGATGACGAGCGCATAATTTTTAGTGGCAAAAGATATGGAAATGTATATTTAGTTTGCCTTGATGACTTAGAAGGAAAATGTCTAATAGCCATAGAAAATGATCCATGGAAATGGCATGCAAGGCTTGGACATATAAATATGTCAAATATCAAAACCTTATGGAAAAAGAATTTGGTACAAGGCTTACCAAAACTCAAATATGACAAAGATAAGATTTGTAAAGCCTGCCAACTATCTAAACAACCGAAAATGCCATTTTCTACCAAACAGGAAATCTCAACAACTAGACCACTTGAATTACTACATATGGATCTTTATGGGCAATCAGACATTTTAACTCTTGGTGGGAAAAAGTATGTATATGTAATTGTGGATGACTTTTCTAGATTTACTTGGATCATACTCTTAGCTAGCAAAGATGAAGCATTTTCAATGTTTGTCTCGTTTTCAAATTTGGTGCAAAATGAAAAACAAAGCTCAATTATCTCCATTAGAAGTGACTATGGTGGTGAATTTGAAAATAGCTGATTCATAGAATTTTGCAATGAAAAGGGAATTCACCATACATTCTCTGCACCAAGAACTCCTCAACAAAATGGAGTTGTTGAAAGGAAAAACCGGACAATACAGGAAATGGCTAGAACCATGCTAAATGAGAGTAAACTATCCAAGAGATTTTGGGGTGAAGCTGTAAGTACAGCTTGTCGTGTATTGAACCGAGTTACCATTAGAGTTATATTGAAAAAGACCCCATATGAACTTTGGAAGGGCAGAAAACTAAACATATCATATTTCCATACCTTTGGATGTATTTGTTATGTGCTAAATAATGGAAAAACAAATCTGGGAAAATTAGATGCCAAAAGCGATGAAGCTATTTTCTTGGGTTATTCGTCAAATAGCAAAGCATATAGAATTTTCAACAAAAGACATCAAACAATAGAAGAGTCAATACATGTTGTCTTTGATGAATTTAACCAAACTCCGAGAAAGGAGGATGAATTAAGTGATGCAGATGAAACAAAAGGAAAAGAACAACCAAAGGAAATCGAGATCAAGGTAGAAAACTCCATGGAGAAAGAGGTAAGTGAAGGTAATGATTCTTACAACCCTCCAACTGATTTAAAGTTCAAAAATGCTCATCCAATTGAGCAAATCATTGGAAATGTGTATGAAGGAGTGAAAACTAGAAGATCAAAGCAAAACATTTGTGGACAATATGCTTTTGTGTCCAAGATCGAACCAACTACTATTGAACAAGCTCTTAATGATGAAAGCTGGGTTATTGCAATGCAAGAAGAGCTAAATCAATTTGAAAGAAATTATGTATGACATTTAGTTCCTAGACCAAATGGTTATACCATTATTGGTACCAAATGGATATTTAGGAACAAATTGGACGAAAGCGGACTTGTAATTAGAAACAAGGCTAGATTAGTAGCCAAAGGGTATTCCCAGGAAGAAGGGATTGATTTTGAAGAATCATATGCACCTATGGCTAGATTAGAAGACATACGCATCTTACTAGCATTTGCTTCTCACATGAATTTCAAATTGTTTCAAATGGATGTAAAAAGCGCATTTCTGAACGGATATTTGAATGAAGAAGTATATGTTGAGCAACCCCCAGGATTTGAAGAAAAGGATCAATCAAAATATGTTTATAAATTGACCAAAGAGTTATATGGACTAAAACAAGCCCCAAGAGCTTGGTATGAAAGGTTAAACAGATTTTTGATCGATCATGAGTTTCAAAGAGGGAAAGTTGATACTACTTTGTTCATTAAATATAAAAGTAAAAATATTTTAATTGTACAAATTTATGTAGATGATATAATATTTGGAGCTACTGATGAAACTTTATGCTAAGAATTTTTTAAGATCATGCAGAGCGAATTTGAAATGAGCATGATGGGAGAACTGAATTTCTTTCTCGGACTACAAATCAAGCAACAAAAGGAAGGAATATTCTTAGATCAGTCCAAGTATGTCAAAGAAATGCTCAAGAAATTTGGAATGCAAAATGGTAAAGGGGCAAATACTCCAATGAGTTCTACAATCAAGATCAACACGGACAAAAACGGTAAATGTATCGATCAAAAGCTTTACAGAAGCATGATAGGATCATTGTTATATTTAACTGCCTCTAGACCAGATATTTTATTTAGTGTTTGTATGTGCTCTAGATTTCAAGCATGTCCTAAAGAATCACATCTATTGGCTGTAAAAAGAATTTTTAAATATTTGATAAATACTATTAATCTTGGACTATGGTATCCAAATGGGTCAACATTTGATTTAATCGGCTATTCGGATGCGGATTTTGCCGGCTACAAAGTAGATAGAAAAAGTACTAGTGGAACCTGTCAATTTCATGGAAATATGTTGGTTTCATGGTACTCAAGGAAACAAACCAGTGTTGCCCTATCTACTGCGGAAGCCGAATATATAGCCGCCGGAAGTTGTTGTGCCCAACTACTTTGGATGAAACAACAATTGAAAGATTATGGCATTGATTATTTCAATATTCCTATTAGATGTGACAATACAAGTGCTATATGTTTGACTAAGAATCCTGTATTGTATTCAAGAACCAAGCATATAGATGTAAGACATCACTTTATTAGAGAACATGTTGAGAATCATGATATTTGTTTAGAATATGTGAAAACTGAAGATCAAATTGCTGATATCTTTACCAAACCACTAGCGAATGAATCATTTTATAAAATTAGAAATGATATGGGGATGATAGAATTAAACTAGGAAGAATTACACAAGAAAATCTGATCTAAAAGGAGCCAAGTCGATGAGTCAAGTCGACTCCAGTGAAGTCGACTCTGCCTTTGAGGCGAAGTCGACTCCGAGGGGTCGAAGTTGACTTCGCCTAGTGCAAAGTCGACTCCGCGTGCAACGGATCGTCTTCCTCATCTCTTCCCTTTTTCTTCTTTCTTCTTCCTTTCTTCTCCATTTTTCCCGCCAGCAGCCTTCTCCTCTCAGGCAATTTTTCTCCGATTTTCTTCCTTCTCCATTTCTCCGGCCAGTCTCTCTCTCTCTCCCTCTCTCTCTCTCTTTCTCCGGCGACTGCCATCTTTCTTCTTCTTTCCTTCCGGCATTCCCTCTCTGTTTTCCGGCATTCACCTATCTGTTTCCAACCACCTTCTCCGCGCGACTGCCTCCTCTCCGTTTCTTCTCTCTGTTTCCGGCAACTCCAGCACTTTTGTCTCAATCTAGCTCACTCTCTCATTTGCCTATCTTCTTCATTTCATCTCAGTCACTTCCTTTTTCTTAAACCCAACTAAATGGCCCCAAAATCAAGACTCCCCAAGCTAGCAGTTTCCAAACCTACACAAAGACCTGTGCCTAGACCTTCGAGATCGAATACAGAGGAAGAAATTCCCAGAAGGCAAAGAACGTCTGCAAAACGAGCCAGAGAAGAACCTTCAACTTCAACAGGTCGAAGGGTCAGATTTCAAACCACAACCCAATCCTCAGATCGAGCTCAGAGATCAGAAAGTCAACCCCGAAGCTCAAACACTGGAGAAAGAAGGATTCCAATCACAAAAGGGCAAATCCTGAAAATGCTCACAACCTATTTCCAAACAGAGCTTCAGCATAGTCGATTCTACAAGCATTTCTATGAAAGAAAGGTATTCATCCCAAAGATCATCGACTTTAAATTTCTCAAAGATTATGAGTTCAACATAGAAGAACTACTAGATTATCAGGGATGGATAAGTTTGCTGAAGACAGATGAAAGAGTATATCCTGATCTGACAAGGTTATTTTACTATCTGTGGGATGATAACAAATTTTCAACCTTTGTCAAAGGCACAGAAATGTTTTTGGGAACAATGGCTAACCCAGATCAAGAAGAAGCAATAAAGAGAATAGGAAGAATTCTCGAAGTTCCATCCGAAGAAGAGTCACTTCCCCGAGATCTTACATTAGAAAGAGTGTATAATGAGCTGACAAGAAGCAACAAGTATCATCTAGGAACTAAGTTCCTGCATTACATGGACCTCTCTCCACTCCTTAGAGTCCTCAGATTACTCATCGCTCACTGAGGGGGAGCAGCCTCCAGAAGCCCAACCAGCTCCACCCCAGGACATTCCTGAGGGGCCCGCATCTCCTATGACACATGGATCCTACTCTCCATAAGGATCTGCCGTACCAGATCAGACGCCTCAACCTCCATCACAAGAGGTCACGTTACAGAGCATCCGAGATGAGATAGCTGCTCTTCGAGAAGAAATGGGTCACCAAGAGGATAGAATCACCAGCCTAGTCTCCGAGGTTCTCACAGCTATCAATGATATGCATTCCCGACATAACCGTATCGATCGGGAAATGCGTACCATTAGATATCATCTCGCATCAGGGCGACACCAAAATCGGCCCATACCTGAACTTGATCCATTCAATTCCGGATCAGTTCATCGAGATCCGACTCCCGCTCCAGTCTCTTCATTTTACTCATCAGCTCATGTTCGACCCATCAAACCCATTCAATCGTCATATCCCATTTTCAAATTTCAATTCACCAAATCTTTGGTAATTGAGCCGTTTTTGAAGGATTGACAAAAAGGGGGAGATAGGATAGAGTTTGTTGAGTACATAGAATAGGCTTTAGAACGTTTTGGGTTGGGTAGCTTGTATTTAGGTTTTACTTTTGCTTTACATCTGTATGAATCATGATAATATGAAACTTGTTTTATGTTCAAATATGTGTTTCATGCCTGCTATACTCTGTTTGAAAGTTATTATGATGAAACTATATGATTGTGTTTCTCTTGAAAGGTACAAACTCAAATTAGTTTTGTCAATCATCAAAAAGAGGGAGATTGTTGGAAACAATGTCTAAAACAAAACAAAATTGACCAAAGCATGAGTTTTGATGATTAACAAAGTTAAATTTGAGTATAAAGTGATTACTAATGATTATGTTGAATGTCTTAAGGAATGAAATCAGCCAAGTCGATTCCCAAGTCGACTTGGACTTCGACTTAGGGTGAAGTCGATCCCAAAGTCGACTCCATCCTCGACTCCAAAATGAACCTCACGACCATATTTGAAAATGGAAGGAAAGAAGGTGAAGTCGCAGGCCAAGTCGACTCCACTTGCGACTTGGGAAGCCAAGTCGCAGATGAAGTCGACTCCAGCATCAACTTGAGATGGCAAAATCACTCCAGAGTTGAATTTGGGGCAGAAAAATACCGAAGTCGCAGACGAAGTCGACTCCGGTTTGCGACTTGGGTGAAGTCGCAGACGAAGTCGACTCCAACATCAACTTGAGGTCTTCAAAGTTCAAGGCTCAGTTTCAAGCTCATTTCAAGATTAACTTGAGTTTTCTCAAGACCAAATCAAAGGTGCAAGCTCATTGTCAACTCAAGTTTCTCAAGTCCAAGGCAAAACTTCAAGCATATTTCAAGATGAAATTCAAGATATGAAGACTAATATCAAAAGAAAGCAAGGTGCATGAATCAAAGGCAAATCAACCATACAAGTTTTCAAGATCTCCAAGACTCACAAGGTATATAAAATATGAAGCCAATCCAAAATGAAAATTATTGAAGGAAAGAAGCTAAGAAAGATAGAAGAAAATCAAACATGATCAAAATGTTTTTGGCACAAAGAAATTGGTCAAGTCGCAACCCAAGTCGACTCCAAGATCGACTTGAGTTCAAGTCTGAAACCAAGTTGACCCAGACTCAGACTTGGAAACTACAGAAGTGAAGTCGCACACGAAGTCGACGCCACTTGCGACTTGGGAAGCCAAATCGCAGACGAAGTCAACTCCACCTGCGACTTGGGGAAGTAACATTCGAATTTTTGAACGTTAGAACATTTATTGCGTGCCAACCACTTCTATAACGTTCAAATCTTCCCCCTTCTATAAATAGACACTCAAGCAAACGTGGAAACATACACTACATAGCCTAAAGAGAGGAAAGGAGTGCAAACAAGAGCTCCCATTTGCTTTTCTCTAAATTTGAGTGATCTATACACTTTCAAAGGAAGAACAAGCTTCAAGTTGCAAGTAGCTTCAACGATATACAACCGGTTGCTTCTACAGATTCTTCCTCAAGCTGAAACTTGCCTACACAACTCAGTAAAGTGTAAATCTTTCTTATTTTCATTATTCTTTGTTCTTGGTGCTTGGTTTGAGTTTGTTGTAACAAACCAAGACGTTGCAAGTAGAGTCGTGATTGGAGTTAAACTCATCATCTACTTGTATCAATTGTATAAGCCCTCTAGAGCTAGAATCTAGAAGAAAGCATAGGCTCTGATTGTGTATGCCCCCTAGAGCTAGAATCTAGAAGAGAGCGGAGACTCTAAGTGTATTCGCGGAATACATAGTGGAACCCAAGTCACAACGGTGTGTGAGCTTGGAAGAGTGGAGTAGGGAGAGGTTGCCCGAACCACTATAAATCTTGCCTACTGTTTTATTTTATTGCTTTCATTACTTCATTGCTCTCTATTTGTTTCAATCAAGGGGATTAAGCTTTCAAGGGGTTAAGTTTTAATTTACCGAAGAATTTTATAACAACCCAATTCACCCCTCCCCTCTTGGGTTTTACCATTAACTCGGGACCAACAGAATGCATTTTACATAATTATGGCATAGCCAAGTTGATAAAACCAATGATGCTAGTGAACAAGAAGAAATTTTATGAATGATATGTGTAGTTGATGATAACTACCAGGAGATGAGATGAGATGATGAAAATGTATATAAGGAAAGGGAACCAAGTAGCATTTTGAAAATGCAATGTATAATGAAATACAAGTGTATCATTGCTTGTAAAATGAATGAAGTGGAATGTAAAGACGTGATGTGATGAAGGGAAAATGAATGAAACGAAAGAAATTTTTTTTTGGACGAGATCTAATTTAAGAACCCGCTGCGTAATCAAGACAACAATCCTGATTCACATTTACCAATCAATAATGGTCCTGGAGTAAAGCTTTATGTGACGCCTCGAGTTGGGGGGGCCACACATATATTAGACTTTCATGGGATAAACTAGTTAAATAGGTTTAACGAATTAAATGGGTTATTAAATGAGTTGATGGGTTATAAAATCTCAATCTCAATCTATTTATTTAATTAAATAGTTGAATGAGTTGGCAAATCATAATGCATTTATTCAAAATTTCCAACCTAAACTCATTTATAGATGGGTTTGACGAGCGGCAATCACGTGACCTAAGCGCACTGATTTAGAAGCTTTGTCATTAGGTTTAGTTTGCTATTTGGGAAAAGTGAAAAAATAAAATTTATTTTTCTGCACGCTTTTATATAATTTGGGGCAAATGCTACATATACTTATAAATTTTACTCCTAATTTCCCTTATACCTATGAATTTTAAAATTTTTCAATGTATCCATGTATTTTGCCTAAATTCCACTTACATTTACACAAATTAGATCCATTAAAGGATCCATTAGCACTCATGTAAAATGACAAATATTCTCAAGCTTTAATCTAATTTAAGATTAGTTTCCTCAAAGCTAATAATTAACATTTAAATAATATATATTTTATAATTGTAAAAGTGCTAAACATTCATTTGAATGTGAATTTTTAGCTATCAATTCATAATGAGGGATTGACATTTTATCTTTTTGTGGGGGGTAATAATGACCTTTTAATGGGTCCTTAATAAGTATAAGTGAAATTTTAGGTAAAATACATGGGTATATTAGAAATTTTTAAAAATTGGTCGGTGTAAGTATGATTAGAGATAAAATTCATGGGTATACATGGAATTGACATTTAAGTACCTAGATACCCTTTTTTCTATAAGTAGCTATTGAATAAGATATAAATGGTAAAAATGGAATAGATATGATAGGGGTAAAGTGAAAATAAAGTAAAAATAAATAATGTTGTTGTTTGAAAAAATATGAAAAAATATCTAAAATATCAAGGTAAAAACGGAAAAAAATTTTGTAGTTGGATAATTAATAAGGTTGATATTTTGCATTCCCCTTATTTCCATTTCATTCTCAACTTCTCCAGTAGTCCCTAATTACAATTAGAATAAATTTTATAAAAACAAAGTAGTGCACAAATACGTGAGAAAGAAAAGCAAAACGAACATGGATTTACGTTAAAAACATCCAAAGAAGAGAAAAATTATGAATAAAGGATGATAAAATCTATTATTAAAAGGCTACATGAGATGAAGAACTTTTTTTTTAAATTCATAAAACCCAATAACCACCAAACTTCATACTCAAGTATACAATAAAGCTTCAAAAAATCACCCCATACCTTAAAGAAATATGAGGCCCCTGAATTTTTATATTATTTTTCATTATAATTACGATTCAATCAGTTGTGAGAAAATTAGAGAGATCATTTAGAACAATTTTCATGATTTCAAGTTAGTTATAATAATCAATTTTGTAAAAAATATAAGCAAGTGGTAATTAACTAGTAGTGTGTTAGGACCAACCCCACTACAACCTGGGTGTGAGAGGGAGTTGGCTTCTAATCTCTTCTTTTCTACTTTGCCCTTTCAGTTCTTCCATTTCTTCTTTTACTAGATTTAGACTTCTTTCTAAACATGGTTTAAGTTTTTAAAAATCATTGTTTAACATCAAAAAGCTTATTAATGGACCACAAGGTTCTCTTTTTATAACAATAAGATTTTTTTTGAAAGAGTTTACTATTATTTATAACAAAATAATTCAATTACAATAATTTAATTTAAAATTTTCATTAGATTTATATTATTTTTAATTATATATAATATATTAAAATGATGAGATAATATCTAATAAGGTTAAGTAAAAAAATTGCCCTTCGACTTGGAGAGTTGTTAATACCATAATGTCATCAGTACACTTCCCTAAGTAAGTTGAAGCTCTCATATCTAGCCACTCTCGAGGATACCCTCATATATGAAAATTGAGCCATAATGTCATCAGTGCACTCCCCTAAGTAAGTTGAAGCTCTCATAGCTAGCCACTCTCGAGGATACCCTCATATATGAAATTTGAGCCGTAATGTCATCAGTACACTCCCCTAAGTAAGTTGAAGCTCTCATGTCTAGCCACTCTCGAGGATACCCTCATATATGAAAATTGAGCCCTCTCTATGTAATAACAAGAAGCTCATAATTAATTTTATAGACCTCAAACATAATATAACACCCAACATTTATGGTGATTCTAACGGCTTTAAAGGCAAAGTCAGCTTATCAATCATAAGCTGTCCACAGCAAGTCTCGTTCCGTACTCAGCTAATTATAGATGGACATATCATCCCTTATGAGAGATCTAATAAAGATGGTTGTAGATCTTCCACTTACACTAGACGTGTGCTAACTTAATCCGAGCTAAGTATAAAAGCAACACTATATCCCCTTTGAAAAGGCCTTTCTAAGGAGGGGGTTAAATGGAGAAAGTTGCTAATATTCCATCCAAAGGTTCAACTTGGCTACTCTTCTAGAAGGAACTCCTTCTTGTAAAAGAAAGGAGGTTCTAGCAAGGAAAAATCACCAGCCTTCTATTTTCTACTCTATGTATTTAAAACTCTTAATAGTGGACTTTGAGGGTCATTGATCTTATAGTTTTTAAGTAACCTTGTATATTTTTATAACACTGGGTCATAGAATAAGTATTTAAAGTAAACATATTTAATAATATAAATTATAATATTTAATTTATAAGCTTATTAAATTCTAGTTTTTTATATTAAATAAAAATGAAAACTTTTATTATTTAAATTTATTAAAATTTTTTTTTTGAATGAAACAAATGTTTCTAACGAACATATATTAATGTTTTGTCAAATGTTTGTGAAGTATCACACTATTGGATGCTTCTAAGCACTATTTGAGATTGTCCTTTGAAGCGCTTGTATTCCGACCCCTCACTATCTCGTAAGTTATATTTGAAATATTATTTTTATTTTTAGTATCAAGATTAATTATGTAATATTTTCGAATACGTAGTATTAAAATTTTAAAATGATTTGCGAAGTAGAATAAATTAAAGTTTTATATGTTAAAAAATAAAAATATCAATAATATTTAAAATTTCAATACTACGTAATAAATATATCTTTTATAATTTTTTAAGATTTAAAATTTACTTAGTTAATATATTTTTTTACTTAATTTCAAAGTCATTACAAAAGGAGAGTTGAGGAAGGAAGAGAGAAAATACAAGCTAGTGGAGGAGATTTGAGGAAGAGGAAAACTTTCAAGAAATATTTTTTTAGGATTTTTTTATTGAGAGAAAATAAAATATAATTTATACATTTATTTGTTTTCTCTTAGTCACACATCCATTGGGACTTTCTATATTTTAGTATCTTATTATATACAATCTAACCACCATCATTTAGTTAGTGACAACTCCAAATGAAATTAGTATGTTAATTTTATTTTTTGTTTTACTAGTAATCACTTATATTTCTATGTTTGCATGCATAATATTAAATGTTGGTCCCGAATTTGTAGCAAAACCCAAGAGGAGAGGAGTAAATTGGGTTCTTGAAAATTCTTTCATAATTAGAAGCTTAACCCCTTGAGAGTTTAGTCCCCTTGAATGAAAAACGTGAAATATAAAAGCAAGTGAAAATAAAAATAAACTCAAAAAATTTATAGTGGTTTGGGAGAACCTTCCCTACTCCACTCCTAAAAGAACACACCCTAGTGTCTTGGGTTCCACTAAGAAAAATGGTAATACAGTTAGAGCACTTGCTCTCTCCTAGATTCCATATCTAAGGGGCCTTTACAGATTCAGCACAAGTAGGTGGCAAGTTGCACTCCAGTCACACGCTACTCTGCCTTCACTTGGTCTTAGTCTCCAATACCAAACCAAGTGGAAACACAAATGAATAATAAAGAGAAAATGATACTACACTTTAGAGGTGTATAGATGTGGAACCCTGACCGTATACGAGTTGTTTCGACTGTATACGTGTCATTTCGACATTTGTAATTTTGTAATTATTTTATGAATAAATGAAAATTCATGAATTATATTGATGGATATGTGTATTGGAGATTGAAATAATGCAATTAGGAATTTAACCCCGTGAATAGTGCACGTGAATAGTGTATGTGAATAGTAACCAAGGACTAAGACCCGTGATTAAAAGTTAATCACTTGGATTAACTTAATCGCAAAAAGACAAAATAGAGATTTAATCACTACAAGACAAAATAGCAATTCTTTTGGATATTTTAATCCAAGTTTGGATTTTTGTGGAAAAATAGAAAAAAATTCATAAATTGCAATCCGGGCGTCGGAATTCGATGAAATTTTTTATGGATGGTTAAAAATTCATGATGGACATGATGAATTGGTTAAGATGTGATGAAAATCACAAATCAAAGGTCAAGATGAAACGTCAAAATAAGATCAAAAAGTAGCTAACTTTTTAATAAAAGCTACTTTTGACTTTTAAAATAAAGTAAATAAATAAAAATTAAAAAATTAAATGAATGGCTGCTGCTACAGGGATGTTGCAGGGGGAGCAGCTGGAAAAGTTGACCAAAATCAATGGTCAAAATTCATCCTAATCAAAGATCAATGGCTATGATTAATTTAGCTTAATTTAATTAATTTTAAAAATAAAAAAATAGGTAGAAAATTAGGGCTGATATAGGGGGGCTGGATCAGGCCAAGGTTAGCTGCTCTTGGCTCAAGGCATCTTTGGAAATTATAAAAAAACACATTTTGCAATTTTACACCTTGAGCTAGAAGGGGTAAAATGCAAATTCATGAAATTTGAAGCACTATAAATAGGGGAGCATGCCTTGGACGAATTCACAGCCATTCCAAGCTCAAAAATCACTTGAGAAACTTCATTTTCCATCCCCACACGTTTTAGCCTTAAGGAAAGAAGAGAATCGAAGGTTGGAGTGAGAAAAGGCGAGTAGAAGAGGCATAACTTCGCTTGAGGTAAGTGGATTCCCCTCAAACTTGTTTTGAATGTTAGATGAAGTAAAACCATGTTTAGATAATTCCCAAGCATGAGAAAATAAGTATAGATATAATGTTTAAATGGAATTATGCCAAAACATCAAAAATTTGGAGCGAATATAGGGTATTCGGCAAGATAGCATATGATATGTGAAAATAATGCTCCAAAATTGATAAATGATGATTTGGGATGTATGATTATGATGAATATGATGTTGGAATAATGATATATTAATTTCATGATTTTTGGAATTAAGGATTATGCTTAAGTGAATTTATGGTGATTTTTAGTATATGGAGAAAATGATTTTTTTGGCCAAGTAAATGATGATAAATTCAAAATATAACAAATTTCCAATGATATACTAGGCATAAGGTATGTCATGGTATTTTTTATTTTTGGAAAAAATATCAATTTTTGAAACCCATGAACAGTAACCACGTCGCTGTGAACAGTAACCACGGATGAACAGTGATCTGCTACAGTATTTTGCTACATTGATCTGCTTCAGTAATTTGCTACAGTGAACAGCGTGATTTTGGAGAAAATTTGGAAATTAATATTTGAATATAAGTATGGAATTTTTGAAGAATTTATGGACAAAAATATCTATGTAAAGAAATAATGCCCAAATATTATAAAGCATACATGGGAAGCAGCTTAAATAAAGGAAATGAAATATCCCTTGTCCTTGAATAGGGAAAGGAAAAGAGAAGGTCGAAGACACCTCCTAAGAAGGTAAGCAAGTTATATGTTTTGCAAATTAATTTCAAAATGCTTGAAATTGTTTGTAAATTGCTTTATGAAATTTATTTAAGGTTGGCCATACCTATAACTGCTTTACATGAACTGAAGTTTGTTTTGTTAAATTATTTATTAAATGTTTTTATGAAAGTGTTTATGATTTGCAAATATCATGCCGGCATGTGTATGAGAATGAGCATGTGCACGAGGAATAGGCCTTAGTCGAGGTAGTAAGCGGACCGGATGTCCCCCTCGCTATTGCCAAGTCGCTTAATAGGCCCAGGCCGGCGGCGACCTCCCTGAAATGGGAGCATGTATGGGATGGGCGCCTAGCTAGCGTTGCATCCAAAGGAATGTCATGAATGCTATGTATGCATTGCATTTGCATTTTATGAAATGCATGAAAATGATTGAAAAATTATGTATAGCTTGCTTACTGAGTATTATTACGCACCCATGCTTTTTCAACAACAGACAGGAAATGATGATGAAGGCAGCATGCCGAGTGTTATGTAGTTTTTGATATAAATGATATTTATGTAAACTTTATGTAAAGACAACGATGATAATTTTGAGATGAAAAGGGAATATTTTTATTCCAATGAAAATGTTTATGGAATAGTTTTTGATCATAACTGTGTTATGTGAAATATATTTCAAATTGGATGAATGATGGAAATTTTCCATGTATTGATGAAAGAAAAAAAAATCCTGCCGTGTGATCAGGGCAACAATCATGAGTCACGTTTACCAATCAAAACGATCCCGGAGTAAGGCTTCTAGGCACCTCGGTTCGGGGCGCCACAATAGAGAACAAGTTTCTACGCAGAGAAGAACTTGTAAAATAAGTTGTTGATGGAGCAGTTCAGGACTTGCAATTTTTTGCTTAGTTCTCCTTGAAAACTTTCTTTTAAGATCACATAAATGCTTGAGAATAAAGAGGTTGAACTCAACCAATGCTTTTTCCTCTTTCTCTCCCTTTCATTTGAAGTGTCTTAAATAGGGAAGGAGTAATTTCGAACGTTTGGAGATAGGTGGCGCACATTTAATGCGCCAACGTTCGAATTTTTTCAACCGTTGCAATTCAAGTCGCACTTGGAGTCAACCTTGCATGTGACTTCACCCAAGTTGCAGACTGGAGTTGACTTCGAATGCAGCTTAATCCAAGTTACAGACTGAGTCGACTTGGGTTGCAACTTCGGTCTTCTATACTTCAGTCAAGTTCTACTCTTGAGTCGACTTGGTCTCAGACTTGATTCAAGTCGTAGGTGAAGTCGAATAGGATTACGACTTCACTTACTATTGGATTTCTTGGAACTTTGACATAATGTGATCTTAATTTGCTTGTATGTTTTTCTTTGTTTCTTCATGATTCATCCTTATAACTCTATATTTGTGTTTGAGGTCTATTCAATCTTCTTAAAAATTGAACTTGGTCAATCTCTTTCAAGCACTTGATGAAAGCTTAATATTTCTTTGGTTCAAGCTTGTCATTTTTGAGCTTAAGACTCCATGACTTGGACTTGATCTGTTTGAATTTAGCGTTGGGGTCAACTTGATTTACCACTCCATTCAAGTTGCATGTCTGAGTCGACTTCATGTGCGACTCACCCAAGTCACATGTTGGGGTCGATTTGGATTGCGACTTGACTTTGTCAATTTTAATTCTGGACCCTGAAGATATTCCAAGTCGCTGACGGAGTCGACTTAAGGTTGCAACTTTACCTAAGTCACATGTGAAGTTGACTTCGGTTGTAACTTCATTTGCTCAAGTGCCCACATTTCGCTGTCGAAAAATGTTGCTATGAAGTCGATGCTAAAGTCGACTTCGATATCAACTTCACCTAAGTCGATGCCTGAGTCGACTTGGCATGCAACTTGACCTGCCAAGTTTTTTATTCTTGAATTTCAAAAGCCTTAAAACCACTTAACAATTTCGTTAGTACCTTGAAATTACTCAAATTGAGTTGTTAATCATCAAAATATAGATTTTGCTTAATTTTCCATATGTTTTACAACACTAACCGCTAATTGTGCTTAATTAACCATTGGATTCATAAGCAAAGATCCCTTTGGTGTCTTTTTTAATTAATATTACTATTCACATAAAGTATACTAATGGTCTGTTTGAAAGTAAAAAAATATATATAAGAAGAAATCTCAGGAAAAATAGTCAAAATAACAAAAATAAAAGATCATATAAAAACTAAAAAATAAGAAATTTAAAATATAAATAAGAGATAAAAATTGAGATATAAAGTGTAGAAAATAAAAATATGAAGTGATAAAAAGTTGAAAACTTGAAAGATCAAAAACATTTTAAAAAGGTAAAAAGATAAAACATATATATAGTGATAAAAAATCTAATATCTAAAAAGGTTTTAAGAAAACTAAAACCAAAAATAAAAAACAAACAAAGATGATTTAGAAAGTTTAGTATCATTAAATTTTATATGTAAAAGTGAGGTTTAATTTAATGCCTAAAGAAATAATTACTCAATTACCTCAAAGTTCAATACTCACTAGATCCCAATCACATTTACCATACATGGCTAAAACATCTCAAAATAAGAAAAAACATCCTCAAGTCACTTAAGTATGACAAACTTCACCAACATGGCACAACAAGTGGATATATTAGAATGAATGATATTTGATGCATTAGATAGGTTAAGAACATTATATCTAACTAAAAGGCAAGAGGATAATGGGGTAAGTGCTTTAGCTAACAATGAAAAGAAGAAGAAAAGGATATGGATTATTTTGAAGAAGGAGAATTAGTCATGAAATAAACCATTGATAAAAGTAAAATCCATGTGGTAAGGAAACACTTAAAATAATTAGAAGATAAATTTCATTATCAGAATAGAGAAGCATTGTCGTCATCAATAATAGAAGACGTATTACCATTTTCTAACATTAGTCTACCTGATACACTTGAGTTACCTTCTTTGCCTAGTTATGAAGAAAACTCTTATCCTAGAGCTCATCTAAAGACTTATTGTGAATTTTATATCTTGTCGTTGAGAAGGTGGAAGTTTTAATATTCTTATTCTAATATAGTATAAAGAAAGATGCTCTAGAGTGGTACACCTCACTAGATTA
This sequence comes from Annona cherimola, assembly GCA_030490835.1. Taxonomy (NCBI): domain Eukaryota; kingdom Viridiplantae; phylum Streptophyta; class Magnoliopsida; order Magnoliales; family Annonaceae; genus Annona; species Annona cherimola. The sequence goes on from CM059972.1 coordinate 49,431,373, forward strand.
TAGACAAAATAAAATTTGAGAGGAATTATCCTTTGACTTGACGTGTGAATCCAATTGATGTGTCTGGAAAAGAAAAATAGAATGAAATTAAGATATGATTTAAGAAGTTTACTCGATTGGTATATTTCTATACTAACATCTTCAATATATTGATTAAGAAAAACATATTCACCTATTACAACTTAGATTACTACTCAATCCCTTTCTAAGGAACTATAAAGAAGATGAGTATTATGCATATCACCAAGGTAGAGTTGCCATAATATGGAACGATGCTTTCCGCTGAAACATCTAATCCAAAATCTCATTAATGAAGATAGGGTTAAGGTAGTGATGAGCGACATATATGCCATATCTAGTAATATAAAGTAAGTAAAGTGTCAATTCCACGAGGAGAGAGAGTTAAATGCAACATGACCAAAAAATCCATTTGCCAGTTATGAATTAATCGATTGAATGAATTTTATAATGTAAGGTTGTTGAGTAATAACAAAATAAATTAACAACTACTAAGTAAAGTGGAACGAGTGGATTTCTATGAGGAGATGTGGAGCCCCCAACCCGAGGCGTCACAATGCCGAGGCTTACTCCGAGATCGTTATCAATTGATAAATGTGAAACAGGATTATTGCCTTGATCACGCGGCAGGTTCTTCATTGGATTTCGTCCAAAAATTTTTTTGTTTCATTCTTTTATCCATCATCATTTCATTTCTTTGCATTTCACTCCATTCGTCTTGTAAGCAACGATATACTTGCAATTTGTTGCACATAGCATTTTAAAACACTACTTGGTTCCCTTCCTTACACACTTTTTCATGAACTCATCTCTTGGAAGTTGTCATCAACTGTACATATCATTCATAAAATTTTCATCTTGTTCTCTTACATCTTTAGTTTTATCAACCTGGTCATGCCACAGCCATACCAAATCCGTTCATTATCAAATATTCAACACCCATATTTATATACATACATTCAATCATCAATTCACATAGAATTTAGAACTTTCAACAAGTACATATACATTGTCATACCTTAAAAATTCTAGTCATACCATTCCATGCACATAGCTAATCATTTAGCACACAAATGAATATCATTTCATACCTTTTCTCAAATGCTCAGGTTCTCTACCTCTTGAGCTTCCTTGTACCTGTCTAAGGTTTGAGAAAACAAATCTTGAGTGATAACTCAGTAAGCAAGCATTTTGTAATTTCTTATAAATGCATTTTTCGTTGTTCGGTAGGAGACGCTTATAAGTGATTAACTACCAACAGAAAGAAACCTTTCATGAAAACATTTCATAAAACCTTTCATAAAACATTTTATATAAACCCTTCACAAAACCTTTTTTTATGAGGTTGTCATATAAACATTTAATCATGAGGACAAGTATATGTCCTAAAACTTTTTCACACAAACCGCTTATTAGAGGACAATTATATGTCCTAAAATATTATCATATAAACATTTGCTCATGAGGACAATCTTATGTCCTAAAATATTTTCGTATAAACCCTGTTATTCATAAGGACAATTTTATGTCCTAAATCATTTGTATATAAACCTCTTTGTATGAGGACATTTGTATGTCCTCAAACAATTTTGTATAAACCCTTTTTCATATCCCAATTTTTAGGCTTTTCAAAAACAACGTAGATGCATATAAACCTTTTTATCTGTGTGGACATTTTTATGTCCTAAAATATGTTTGTGTAAACCTTATTTCCTGTGGACATAATCATGTCCTAAAATATTTGAGTAAACATTATTTTCTGTGGACATTGTTATGTCCTGAAATATCTACATTATTTCTTATGGATATCATCATGTCCAAAAAAATTCTCATGTCCCCATTTTGGGGCTTTTAAAACAAAACATATGCATATACGTCTCTATCCTCTGGTAGGTGACACTTACCAAATGATCATTCTTCCATAGGAAAGAATCATCCATGTGACAGCACCGCTAGCTAGGCGGTCGTCCATGATCCTGCTTCGATTTTAGGGAGGGTGCTGTCGGCCACCAGCCTTCCCTTAGCGACTTGGCCATAGGTAGAGGTTCGCCTTGGTGTGCAACCGTATCGGTCTGAAACTGCCTCCACCATGGACCTAGTACATGATCCTCATGCACACTCATTTGTATTTGCATCGTCATGCTAGCATGATTTCATAAAATCATCACAGTCCTCAGACCATACCATTTTTCAAGAAAAAACTTGAAAGAATATAATCAAGCTCAGTCTGTAGACCATGCCCTTTTCAAATTGAGAACTGGGCATCATCATTTTAAAAATAAAATATTTTCATAAACCGTCCTTAAATAATAATGTTAGGATGACCGCTCTTAAGAATTTTGAAAATATTTTAGTAAATCAATTTTACAAAACATTTATAATACTTGAGAAAACAATATTTTCAAGAGTATTTCTTGTTTGTTGGTAAACAATTTTAGAATCATCTCGATAAACCAATTTCAAAATATTTCAATAATTGAAAAGAACAAGTTTTTCTTATAAACATTTTTATTCCCATTTCTAGGCTTTTTTATGAGCAAAGGATAGGCAAACACATTTGCTTCCATTTTATTGACATTATATGCCTTGTCCACACACCATCATTGCCACACTTATTTAGAGAAATGTTTGTACTATCTTTTGAACATCATTTAAACAAAGCAGTTATAAAATCAATTTATCGAGTTGGTCATCCTTAAAACTCTTTTGAAAACATGTATACCAGACATTTTCAAAGTATTTCAGTCTTCAAAGAAACTGAAAATATTTTAATAGACCATTTCAAAGCATTGAAATAAACCATTTAAAGAGATTCAATTAAACCATTTCAAAAGCCCTCTTTATTTACAAATATCATTATATGAAGAATCATATATTTTTTCTCAAAAATCCTTAGGAATAGAATTCCCAAAGTTCAAATATCATCTTGTAAGAGAATCGAAACTCTCTTATCATAAAATGCTTTTGAAATAGCATTTCTAAGAACTTGCTTAACATGAAACCATCTTGAAAAATGTCAACATTCAAGAATAAAATCATACTTTCAAGAATTGAGCTTGCTTACCATGAAGCAATGCTGAGGCCTTTCATTAAAGTCATATTTCAAGAATTGAATTTGCTTACTCTGTAAGCAATTCTAAAATCATTAATATAAATTGTAAAATATTGAAAAATAATAATAATAATAATAATTAATTTTTGCATTTTTGCCTCTCCAGCATGTGGGCCCCACAGGATAAGATAGGATGAGATAAGAACTCTCCTAGATAGGGTGGTTAAGATAGAATTTAATTTTGAAACAAATCTTATCTCCACGGGATAAGATATGATGAGATAAGATTTGTTAAGGTAAAATCTAATTTTAAAATAAATTTTATCTTATTCCTATCTTCCTATCCCTTAGAAGCTACGAGACTTCTATAAATTGGGGTGGGAACTTGATAGATGGGGATGTTCGTAAGAAGGTTTGGGAGGTAAAGTGGCGGAAGGAGAAAATTTATTTTCTTCAAAGGCAAGTGGAATTTTATTGGAAATTGATTTTAGTTCAATGCTATGATTATTTTTATACAATTTTTATGTATAAAGCATGTATATTATACATATTATAATTTTTAGACTATGCTTTATATATTTAAATTTTATAATCCTAAATTTTTAGGATATAAATTTTGCAGATAAATATGTTGAAATTTTATACTTGAAATTATATGCATTGAGATTTTTGAATTTTATTATGCATTTTATTTTTATAAATGCACTGATATGTAATAAACATATGGATATTGGAATTATATTAATGATGTGGGTTAATTACTTGATATATATGGTGAAAATATAATCATATCCAGAGTAAATTTCTACGCAGAAAAGGAGTCATCGTCCAGCATGAATATTCGGATGGAAGAAAATTTGAACGGAAGAAATTCCGTCAGTGGAATTGCGTCTAAAGCATGAGAATCTTCTTTTAGCAACGAAATTTTTTTCGTTGCTTTTGATATTTAAATGTATTTAATAACTTTGATGCTTTTGATGTTCAAATATTCTTGGAAATTGATGTGTAGCCTATTACAGCAATAAGGATAAGAGAGAGAGAGGTGTAGGTGGGACCCATATGCAGGAAAAGTAATGATTATGTGGCTTAATATAGGCCGTTCATTCTATTTTGTTATGATTTATTTATTTGAACTCCGATTTGAATGATCAAATAGTCTATTTCTATGTTTTTGATGCTTCTGTACTCAATGGAAGGGTTTGATTTTGCATTTGAGGTCTAATTTTTAAGATATTAAATTAAATGATTATTTTATCATTTAATTAAGTTTTATTTGGGCCATTATCCATTTTCAAATAATTTTCTACTTGCTAGTCATGATGAGACTAACCCATTATTTTTACAGGTGTACCAAATCAAGTGGGACACTAGCGTTTTGGGATTTACAGGAGATTTTCAAGAATAATTATTTCTATTTATTTATTTTAAAGGCATGTATTGAGAATGATAGACTTGTAAAATTTCTTTTTCTTTGTGCCTTGATGTAATACTGGGAACATGACTAGTGGAAGTGGAATTTTGAAATTTTTATGAAGTTATAATAATTAATTTCTCCATAAATGTGTGATTGATCTTGGGAAATAGCATTAAATACACAGTCGGGATCACTTTTCTGGACCGGTATGTTACAAATAGTATCAGAGCGGTCACACATATAAAATATGGCTTATTAATTATTATATTAATTTTTTTTAAAAAAAAATTTGAAATGGATTTGCAAATCTAACCCTATGTTTTCTTTTTGAGTCCAGAAAATGGTCAGTTCGGGTGCATCGGTATACCCTACTCCTAAAACCCAAGGAAAGACTCTCCTTACTACCCATGAAAGGTTAAGTGCCCTAGAAAAACAGGTTTTAACCTGTAGAAAGGAATCCTATTTACAGTACCAAGCCCTAAATAAAAAGCTGGATAGGATTCTAGAGGCTGTGGATGCTGCCACCCCACCTATACTTGTTAAACCTCGGGTTAGAAATCTGAACAGGGAGAAAGGTAAGAAACTAGTGACCCAATTAATGACAAACTCAGAAATTGATCTAGATAATGAAACCCTGGCTGATAAAAGTAAAAGGTCGCGTACCAAAAAACCCATAGAGGATGAGAAGCCTAAGAAAAGAAAAGCTGAAACTCAGGCTGTACCTATATCTAAGAAGGTTGTACCCCTACCTCAGATGACCGGAACCCTAAAACAGGATGGTCCTTCAACTTTAAGGAAACCTTCTATACGGACTAAGGTTGCTGTTTCAAAGCCTAAGATATCACATATTAACGTACCCAAAGCCCTGGATGAGCCCAAAACTGCTGATATACCCAATGTCGTGGATGAGTTCAAAGCCGCTAATGTACCCAAAGCTAAAGATGTGCCCAAAGTTATGGATGATTTTGAAGTTGCTAATGTACCCAAGGCTGTGGATGTACCCAACGCTGTGGATGTTCCCAAAGTGGTGGATATACCTAAGGCTGCTAATATACCTAAGGCTATGGGTGAGTTCCTTGCTATACCCAAGCCAAAGGTAACAGTTGAACCTAGTCCAGAGCTGCAGAAGGAAGTTTTCCCTGTTCAAGGACCCAGCCCAGATCCTGTCTATACTGAGGTAGAGACCCAGGAAATACCTTCTCAGGCTATTCACAAGTTACCCTCTATGCGGCCACAGGGTCAAGACGTGCAGACTAGAGTTAAGTCTAAGGAAGCCTACGCCAGGAAGGAACCAGGGAATTTTTATAACCAACGACCCATTTTAACTGAGTTAGTGTGTTATTTTTGTGGTACCAATGGACATACAGCTAAGGCATGTCCATATGGTAGCCGAGTTTGTTTCCCGTGTCATTCCTCTGATCACCTCAAGGAAAATTGTCCTTTTAGCAAATATGCAAATTAGGTTGTAACATTTTTTTAAATAAAAAGTTACGATTGTTCCTATTTGCTTAAGAATATTTATTGAGACTATATTTCTCTTCTATGCCAGAATGGAAAGTAATTCTGATGATCTGAATGCCCAAACTGGTCACCCAGAGCAATATCCTAGTAAAAACCCGCGAAAGAAGCAGGCTAAGGACCAACCAGAAGCTAAGCCTAGAAAAAGGCCCAGTAGAAGGAAGGATAAAGCTCTAGTTGAATCTCCAACCAGAACTAACATGCTTGAGCAGCGTCTGAATGAACAAGAGAAACCTTTGCGGTGTTTCAAACAGAGACTTTTTGTCAGTGGGAACGGATGCAAGCACAGCTAGAACAGATTGTTCAACAGCAATCATCAGCAGTGCTAAGAAACCAAGAGCACCGTCACCACGGGCATGATGAACATCAATCGACTGCTAGTATGCATGGGAATCAGAGAGAAGGGCAAGATCAAAACCCTGATGCTCAGGTTTTAGAAGGAAAATCAGAATTTGGTAGGCCGGAAGAAATGGAGGTCTCGAACCAGGCAAAAAAGGAGCTAGTGATAAAGCTCAAGGGACAGTTGTAGAAAGTCTGAGTGTTGCAACTACGGGTTGTCCCGAACAGTGAGAAATGGATCGGCGAGATGCTGATGCATTCCATCGTCAAAAACCCTCATCCTTTACTGGTGGTGATTGTCTAGCTGCCAAACATTGGATCGAGGCGATGGAAAAGATTTTTGACTTTCTGGGTTGTGATGACCGACAAAAAGTTTTATTTGCTCCGTTCAAACTTAGTGGAGAGGCCTATCGATGGTGAAAGACACAGCAACGTGTCTTCAACAGTAGAAAAGAAAATGTAACTTGGGATAAATTTAAGGAATCCTTTTTTGCCAAGTTCTTTCCATCTTCTGTTCGAATTTCGAAGGCCCGAGAGTTTGCTGAATTGAAGCAAGGCACTATGACGGTGGCCGAGTATGAAACAAAGTTCAACTCTCTGCTTCGATTTGCTCCAAGCTCAGAATGGGAAGAATATAGTCGGATCCGCAAGTTTGAGGATGGTCTTGCTGAGGGTATACGCGGTCGAGTAATACTTTGCCGTAATAAAACCTATGGTGATGCAGTCGATAATGCTCTCTTAGTTGAGAGTGATACCGCTGAACTTGATCGGCGTTATCTAAAATGGGAACGATCACCAGTAAAAGATCATTAGGAAAAGAAGCAGATCGGACAGTCTTCTTCGGGGCAAACTAGAGTCGAGAGAAGTGGAAAGAATGGAAGATTTCAAAAGAAGAAAAAAGTCCCCAAGTGCAACAAATGTGGAAAGTTTCATACCGGACTTTGCAAATGCTTCAAGTGCGGAAAGACCAGTCATCGACCATCAAATTGTGTCGTGGGCTTCGTGTGCTACAACTGCGGACAGCCTGGTCATATCATTAAGGATTGTCCAATAGCCATAAATGTTGGACAACCACAACAGCAGGGGCAAAATCGTCCAGTTGGTAGACCAGCAGGACAACAGTACCAAGGCGGTGGTAGATGACAGCCAATTTTATCAGCTCAAGCATAAGTCCGTGCCCTAATACCCAAGCAAACCCAAGCACCGGCGGAGACAGTGGTAGGTATTATTCGTCTCTGTGGTGTTTTTGCTCGAGTATTATTTGACACAGGTGCGGATAGTTCTTTTATATCCTAAGAGTTCGTGCAAGAGTATAAATTGAAAGTCACTAAGTTAACTTGGGATGTCCGAGTCACATCACCTGTTGGGGGTAGTCTATTGATTAAACATGCTTGTATGGCTTGTACCCTAGAAATTGAAAGTTTGACCATCCCAGTAGATCTTTTAATCATACCTATGAAAGATCTAGATGTCATTTTGGGAATGAATTGGTTAGCTGAGTGGGTACATGGAATTTACCCTCGTGAGCGTCGTGTAAGCTTAAGAGGATCCGATAAACAAAGTATTGATTTCAAGGGAAGTCAATTGGTAGTACCCCACCTCATATCAGCTTTTCAAGCTACAAAACTTATTAGATAGGGTTGGCAAGGATGTCTTGTTTCAGTTCTAGCAATAGAAGATAAAGAGGTTAAGTTGGAAGACATTCCGGTTGTTCATGAATTTCCGGATGTGTTTCCAAAAGAATTACCGGGAGTACCCTCAGAAAGAGAAATTGATTTCATCATAGAATTGATGCCCGGTACTACTCCAATTTCAAAAGCTCCTTATCGAGTGGCTCCTGCAGAGTTGAAAGAATTAAAAATACAGTTGCAAGAATTAAAAATACAGTTGCAAGAGCTTCTCGATTTAGGGTTTATTCGACCTAGTAAGTCACCTTGGGGAGCACCTGTGCTTTTTGTGAAGAAAAAAGATGGCAGTATGAGGCTGTGCATCGATTACAGAGAGCTGAATAAAGTAACAATCAAGAACAAATATCCACTTCCCCGAGTTGATGATCTCTTTGATCAACTGCAAGGTGCATCGGTCTTCTCCAAAATAGATTTACGGTCAGGATATCATCAGTTGAAAGTTCGGGGCGAAGATATACCTAAGACATCTTTTAGAACCCGGTATGGTCATTACGAATTTTTAGTGATGTCATTCGGAGTAACCAATGCTTCGGCTGCATTTATGGACCTTATGAATAGGGTATTTCGACAATTCTTAGACAAGTGTGTTGTGGTATTTATTGATGATATTTAAGTGTATTCCAGAGAAGAGGCAGAACATGTTGGTCACCTAAGAGAAGTGCTACAGACCCTAAGAGAACACAAGTTGTATGTCAAACTCAAGAAATGTGAGTTTTGGATGGATAGTGTGACCTTCTTACGTCATGTGGTTAGCAATGATGGTGTATCAGTAGACCCAAAGAAGATAGAAGCTATAACCAATTGGGGTAGACCGACTACTGTAACTGAGGTTAGAAGTTTTCTTGGTATGGCAGGGTATTATCGAAAATTCGTGGAAAATTTCTCAAGCATAGCAGTACCATTCACTAGGTTAACCCACAAAAATACTAAATTTATCTGGTCAGATGCTTGTGAGAAAAGTTTCAAAGAATTGAAGAGTCGCTTAACTTCAGCGCCGATTTTAGCCTTGCTGATCACTTGCGAAAACTATGTGGTGTACAACGATGCATCTAGAAAAGGCCTCGATTGTGTACTCATGCAACAAGGTAGGGTAATTGCCTATGCATCTAGGCAGTTAAGACCCTATGAACAAAATTACCCTACCCATGACCTGGAATTAGCCGCAGTGGTGTTTGCTTTAAAAATATGGCGACACTACTTGTATGGTGAGAAAATCAAAATCTTTACAGACCATAAGAGCCTGAAGTACATTTTCTCTCAAAAAGAATTGAACCTTCGACAGAGAAGATGGTTGGAGTTACTAAAAGACTATGACATTAGTATTCGATATCACCCCGGTAAAGCAAATATGGTAGCTGATGCTCTAAGTCGTAAATTTTGTATTGCAGCTTGGATTACTCAACAATTGCCTCTAATAAGAGAAATTCAATCATTGCAGTTAGAAGTAGTAACTCCACAAGAAATTCGAAGAATAAGTGTTTTACAAATTCAGTCAACACTGATTGATCGGATAAAGCAAGCTTAGAAATAAGATAAACTTATTCTTCGTGTTTTAAAGAAGTTAAAGAATGGAGATCCCTCGAATTTCGGTTGCAGTCCTGATGGCACACTACTTTTTCGGGGAAGGTTAGTTGTGCCCAGAGATGATAAGCTACGACGAGAAATTTTAGAGGATGCCCATCAGTCTAAATTTTCTGTGCACCCTGGTAGTACCAAGATGTACAAAGATTTGAGATAAAATTTCTGGTGGAAAAGGCTGCGTGTCGAGTGTGCCAAATTTGTGTCTTAGTGCTTAGTATGTCAGCAGGTCAAAGCTGAACGAAAAAGACAAGCCGGATTGTTGCAACCTTTAGAAATACCAGAGTGGAAATGGGAGCATATTACCATGGACTTTGTGACGGCTCTCCCTAGGACGCAAGCTCGTTGTGATGCTGTATGGGTAGTGGTGGACATACTTACTAAATCTGCTCACTTCTTGCCCTATCGCATGACCTTTAGAATGGATCAAATGGCAGATCTGTATTTGCGGGAGATTGTTCATTTACATGGTGTCCATGTTTCCATTGTGTCAGACAGAGATCGATGGTTTATTTCTGATTTCTGGAAAAAATTACAAAAATGTATGGGAACAGAGTTACGGTTAAGCACCGCGTATCACCCGCAGACGGATGGTTAGTCTGAAAGAACTATTCAAATTTTAGAAGATTTATTGAGAGCTTGTGCCTTAGATTTTTCTGGTTCATGGGATGAGCATTTGTCTTTGGTTGAATTTGCCTATAACAATAGTTATCAGGCTAGTATTGGTATGGCTCCATTTGAAGCTCTGTATGGAAAAAGGTGTCGAACACTTGTCTATTGGGAAGAAATTGGTACGCGACAACTTTTAGCTCCAGCCTTGGTTCAGCAAGCTGCTGATGTGGTTCAAATTATTAGACGACGATTAGAAGCAGCGCAAGATCGCTCGAAAAAGTATGCTGATGGCAGACGAAGAGACCTACAATTTTCAGTAGGCGACTTAGTCTTCTTAAAAGTCTCTCCCACTAAAGGTGTGACTCGTTTCAGAGTGAAAGACAAATTATCTCCTCGATATATCGGACCTTTTGAGATATTGAAAATTATATGCAGTGTTGCCTATCGGCTAGCATTGCCTCCTTCGCTAGCAAATGTTCATAATGTCTTCCATATCTCACAGTTAAGAAAGTATGTAACCGATTCGACGCATCTTTTGTCAACCGAACAATATGAGATCGAGGAAGATTTAACTCATCCAGAACATCCTGTTCGAATCTTGGATAGTCGCGAGAAGCAGTTAAAGAGGAGGACAATTCGGCATGTTCTAGTGCAATAGAGCAACCACGGTGAGCGGAAAGCAACTTGGGAGCTAGAGGACGATATTCGTAGAATCTGCCCCGAATTATTCCAAAATCTATCATGACTATTGCAAGTTTCGAGGACGAAACTTTATAAGGTGGGAAAAATGTAAAATATTGAAAAATAATAATAATAATTAATTTTTGTATTTTTGCCTCTCCAGACATGTGGGCCCCATAGGATAAGATAGGATGAGATAAGAACTCTCCTAGATAGGGTGGTTAAGATAGAATTTAATTTTGAAACAAATCTTATCTCCACGGGATAAGATATGATGAGATAAGAATTATCATAGATAAGATTTGTTAAGGTAAAATCTAATTTTAAAATAAATTTTATCTTATTCCTATCTTCCTATCCCTTAGAAGCTATGAGACTTCTATAAATTGGGGCGGGGACTTGATAGATGGGGATGTTCGTAAGAAGGTTTGGGAGGTAAAGTGGCGGAAGGAGAAAATTTATTTTCTTCAAAGGCAAGTGGAATTTTATTGGAAATTGATTTTAGTTCAATGCTATGATTATTTTTATACAATTTTTATGTATAAAGCATGTATATTATACATATTATAATTTTTAGACTATGCTTTATATATTTAAATTTTATAATCCTAAATTTTTAGGATATAAATTTTGCAGATAAATATGTTGAAATTTTATACTTGAAATTATATGCATTGAGATTTTTGAATTTTATTATGCATTTTATTTTTATAAATGCATTGATTTGTAATAAACATATGGATATTGGAATTATATTAATGATGTGGGTTAATTACTTGATATATATGGTGAAAATATAATCATATCCAGAGTAAATTTCTACGCAGAAAAGGAGTCATCGTCCAGCATGAATATTCGGATGGAAGAAAATTTGAACGGAAGAAATTCCGTCAGTGGAATTGCGCCTAAAGCATGAGAATCTTCTTTTACCAACGAAAGTTTTTTCGTTGCTTTTGATATTTAAATGTATTTAATAACTTTGATGCTTTTGATGTTCAAATATTCTTGGAAATTGATGTGTAGCCTTTTACAGCAATAAGGATAAGAGAGAGAGAGGTATAGGTGGGACCCATATGCAGGAAAAGTAATGATTATGTGGCTTAATATAGGCCGTTCATTCTATTTTGTTATGATTTATTTATTTGAACTCCGATTTGAATGATCAAATAGTCTATTTCTATGTTTTTGATGCTTCTGTACTCATTGGAAGGGTTTGATTTTGCATTTGAGGTCTAATTTTTAAGATATTAAATTAAATGATTATTTTATCATTTAATTAAGTTTTATTTGGGCCATTATCCATTTTCAAATAATTTTCTACTTGCTAGTCATGATGAGACTAACCCATTATTTTTACAGGTGTACCAAATCAAGTGGGACACTAGCGTTTTGGGATTTACAGGAGATTTTCAAGAATAATTATTTCTATTTATTTATTTTAAAGGCATGTATTGAGAATGATAGACTTGTAAAATTTCTTTTTCTTTGTGCCTTGATGTAATAATGGGAACATGAATAGTGGAAGTGGAATTTTGAAATTTTTATGAAGTTATAATAATTAATTTCTCCATAAATGTGTGATTGATCTTGGAAAATTGCATTAAATACACAGTCGGGATCACTTTTCTGGACCGGTATGTTACATAAATACCTTAAACAAAATCAATATTAGTGAAGGTTTGCTTGCTTACCTTGTAAGCAATCTTGAAATTCTTGATAAAGTAAGTTCAAATCATTTCAATATTTTTCAATAAAATGGCATTTAGAAATGCTTAATAAAGCATCATTGTAAAGCACTTGCAATCATTTCAACATTTGAAATGAAATCAATACTTTCAAAAGGTTGCTTGCTTACCTGAATTCACTTTTGTTTCCTTCGTCAATCTTTTCTTTGCCCCTGCCTATACATAAGAATGACATTGCATACATAATCATAATTCCATATGTTTGCACATCATATGGTTTTTCAACCTACATGAGTTCTATTAACTTACTTAACCTACTTGCCTTTCAAGTTGGGTGTCCATTTTTCAATTCTCACATTGGTATGACTTGTGCTTCCATAGCACCCATTCATTTCAAATCCACCTTTAATAGGTCAAACCCTCATAATCACTTATGATACTTATTTATATCCCATTTTAAGTCAAATTCCGTCCCAAAAATCTAGAATTTAATATTTATTTTGATTTATTCCTCAATCTACTTATAATGCTGAATCAGACACACTGATCTCTCAAAATTTTGAATTATGATCAAATCAAGGAATTTAAATATGAAATTTCTACAATAACTTTATAACTACATTAATTAACCAAAATAATTAACTACATATAAAATATTAAGTATTTATATTATTTTAGTATTTTTACTCTGCTAGACAGCATCATCTATTTTCAGACGGTTCAAATCACGTTAATTATTAGGTATATTTATAACCTTCAAAAAAACTTTTATTTTGGTTGAGTGATATTCAAAGATGTCTTATATATCATATAAAAGTTTCAGCTCAAATTTATTTGTATAAAAATTATTAAAAATCATTTGGTGCAGCTGATCCTGACACCCATTCAACCCTGTTCAGGTTGATGTTCCCAGATTTTTAATTTGCAACGTGATTAACCTTTTCAGCGGAAAATTGGGTAGTTTCTTAATCATAATATCATTAGTTCTAAAAAAAAAATTTATACTAAAAATCATTCATTTACTATTTATTTCATATTTGTCTTTTCTATTCCAGATTCACTACATATGAGTATAGGTTAGATAGCATGGGCTGATTAATAACCAAATAAAAATTTATAAATGAACCGGTTTAATTGGGCATATTTTAAATTTAGAACATGTTAAGAAACCACTACATACCTAGATTTTGGGAGAGGAATTACCCCCCTTGAAGTCATCAAGCTGCCCTTCTTTCTTTTCTCTCTCTCTCCTTCTTTGTTGGACGTCCCAGCTGCTCTTGCAGCCCCTTTTCTTCTTTTTTAAGAAACCCTCTTGACTTTCCTTTATATAATTTTTTAAAAATACTAACAAATCTATCCCTAATTTGCCCCTTGGTCACATTCACATGGGCTGCCTCTTTTGGCATTTTGTGAGGACAAAATTGTCCAAATATTGTTACCCTTGAACGTCCCTACATGTAGCCTTATTTCCATGCATTTTTCAAAATTTTGAAATTGCAAAAATTTGCTCAAAAATCCCTCTTTTTGACACCTTAATTGCACCCTTAATTGCATTCACTTTTGCATTAATTCAAAACCACTTTTTGAAGAAAAAGTTAAAGAGTTTTGTCCATATGTGATTATGAATTTTTTCAAGTAATTTAGCTTAATCAAATTCATCCGTATGATAGAGCACTTTGTTTTAGCCGTTCATAACAATTTTCATACCGAAACAACCTTTCTAATATAAGATATGATCATTTAAAATTATGTCATGAAAATTCATGAAATTAAATTATCATCACCATAATCCAAACCATACATGAGATAGAGTACATCAACATGTGCTTACCTTTCAAATTGCCCGTCAATCCGCCTTATGGGCGTCAAGTTATGAATTTTTCAAATAATACCCTAATTTGTTCTATCATTATCATCAACTTAATCATGAAACCATATTGGGTTAAAGTGATTAACTTAACCACCTTTCTTATTCATTCGCCCTAATCTCATTCATCCATTTCAATTATATAATTAACAATAATTACATGCCTAGATTGCATGTATGAGTCACATTTGTTCTGGGTATCACAAGAGATAATGAATAAATGATAGTTACAAGTCCCTTAACTTAAGGTTATACTAGGATTGTTCTATTTTGGTGAATTGTGCAATGATTTACAAATCTAGTGTCAAGAATATTCATGTCTTCTAACACATGTAAACCTAACCAAATTTCATTCACCTACTATGTTCCCATTTAAATGAATGAAATAAAGTTGATTTGCATATGACCTAACTATGATCACATAAGGTTAACAAGTATATTCCTATCCATATTAATATTCCGTCATCACACCTATTATAGCTATGGAACTTGTGCCTTACATATAAATCACTTCTCAATTTCACTTTTTTCAAGCATAGATCTAAATATTACATCAATCTACAAGGTGTCCAAGCTTGTAGAAATATTAAACATAATATGTAAAGGAAAATCTTATACAAACAAAATAAAACAAGATCTATAGCTTTCATTCATATCAAATAAAAACAATCTAGCATAATCTCAAGTTCAAGTTCATCACAACTCTCAACACAAGATTTAGCCCATGAATATTGAAAAGATTCCTATCAAAGCCATGTTCAATTACATATCAAGTGTAGAGAATGAAAATATAAAGAGAAGAAAGAGAAAGAGGAGATAAAACTATGTTGGATTCCTCCTTTAAAGTGATCTTCTACTTAATCTCCTCCCCTTGTCTTTAAGCTCATCTTTTCTCCCCAAGAATCCCCACTTCGTGCCCTTTAGCTCTTTTGCTTCAAATCCTAAAAATGGTATTTATATGGTAGCTTCATTTAGCTTCACACTTGTGTTCAATATTCTCACACAAGGGCTTGGGTCACAGCACCAGTCTTGTTGATTTCTATTGAAATTAATTTTTGTAGAGGCGGTGGAGCTAGGATCAAGGTGCCAGAAGTTAAGGCTGTAGGCCCAGCCTTACTAACTCCAAAACTTATTCTTTAATTACTGCTGGAATTTTTCTTCTCAAACCATTTATTTATGCATTCAATTAATGAGTGAGTGACCTTCCTTTTCCTACAAAAATGAAGCAAAAATAAGTAAATGTATTCCATCATGAACTAATGAATCAAAAGGAGCTAAAATGCCATGGGATAAAATTAAACATAGCTTAAAGTTTATGAAAGCTAGAAAGATCATGAAGACTACATGAATGCCACTAATTTATGCAATTCTTATGCAAATTTACATGTTAATAACAAGCTAGTATTCACATTGGTCTCATAATTTACAATGATAACTTTATGTTCGTAGTTTATCACTCCCTCAAACTTAAAACTTTGCTAGTCCTCAAGCAACACACAAATAACACCAATGCAACTAACATGTGAACAATAAAGCTTGTAACCAATCCTTAGTCATGCAATCGTATCACTCAACTTAATATTGCAAAAGATAATAATAGAGTAAGATAAATCATAAAAAACTTGCTAAAAACTTGTCAAAATATGCATTATTCTCTCAAACACAATGTTTTATTCAAAATTGTCAAGTTCGCATGTGAACATCATCAATAATTAGTCAAAGTCTGTAAGTTATTCTTGCCAACAAGTTTTCTTGATCGTAAAAGATGGATGTAATAGATAGATGAAAGAATCAACAAATACATTATCTCAAAAATACACAGCATTCATTCATGAAATTTACTTGGCCTAAACTTGGATAATTGCAAACTTAACTCCTAAAACTTATTGCTTTGTCTTTCTTCACCATATTTTAGGATATTTAGAAAGTTTTTTTTTGCCATTTTTTGGTCTCCCCTCACCATTTTTTAGGATATGTTGGAAATTTTTTTTTATTAAATTGCTATTACTGTGACCTCCCCTTGCCTTTTATGTTAGCCTTAACATTTATTAATGACAAGTCCTGGTTACTTAGCTTGGATAAGCCACCCCCATTTTTATTTTTTATTATTTTTTAAGGGGAATATATTCATATATATGATGTACATATGTTATCCAACCCTAAGTCTCATGCAAAAGTTGAATTACACTATGCATTAGTGAGACGATGTATTTTCCTTATAGTGTAGGGTTGGCACAAAAAAATATATATCAAAAGGCTCAAAATGGGAGAGAAATGTTTGTAATAAATTCTATATTAAATGCACTAATGGGCACAGGTATTTATGTTACATAAAGAAAAATTTTTTAATCATTACATTTAAACACATTAGTAAGAATAAATGTTGCAAAATTTGACTAACATTCAATTCAATCATTAACATGCTACTTAACAATACAACTCAAACCAAGTAGATGCACACATGATATTCATTATTCATGAATTATCTATCCTTTCAAGCCTTTGTTTTGCAATACAAGTATTTATAAATATAGATTGTGCACTAATGGATTATCTCAGGCCAAAATTGTTAATTCTGGCATGCACTACAACCTAAAACATGATGCAAATTAAAAATTCACATCTAAATGAGAATAAAGCACCTCTTAAACTTGAGAAATGTATTGTCCTCAATGCATCAAGACAAAAAACAAAATAAAAATGTAAAATTACATGAAAATGCAAAAGGAAAATAAAGAAAAGAAAAGGAACCAGTGACTCTCCTAGTTGTTGTGATGGACGCATTGTTCATCTTCCTCATTCTCAATCAGCGTCATGCTTGAAGGAATGCTTGAACAAATTTGATTTCATCATAGTTTATGGCTTCTATACCTTCTTTTGCTTAGAGGAAGACACCATGAGAATAATATAATATAGCACAACAAGCAAATCAAATCTCAAGCAATGTGCTCAAATAGAACAATGCAAGCACTAATAAACTTCAACAATATAACCAACTTTAAAGTTACAAAATTTTAGCACCAATGAAACTGCTTCCCAATCAGCTCCTCATTCCATAAGCATGTCCAACACATCAATTTCAACCAACGCTTAAAGAAAAATTTCAAGCCTCCATTCACAATTCAAGGTCATTTTATTCAAGATACCAAGTTGTATTGCAATGAATGAGGCAAGAGCAGCTGTTACCCAAAATGATAATTGATTCCTTGATGTGGATGTTCTAACACTTTAATCTTCAAAATGTCGAAACTACAGCAAGAAATGGAAGGTGGAAGAAGAAGAATAGAAGAGAAAGAGAGGTGAAAAGTGGGGGAGGTTTTGGTTAAATTGTGTAATAGAAAAAGAAGAAAAAAGGGGAGAAGGAAAGACTGGTAGATAAGGAACAAGCTATATATATAATTATTTTTTTGTTGTACTGTTAGTTGCCATTGTGGTGGCGTTGCGGTGATGAGACTTGAGGTCGCGACCATGATGTAACTGGTTGGCCTAATTTTTCTATTTTATCATGGCAGTGCAGTGATGGAAGTTGGTGGCCACGACTTTGCAACATTTCCTTTGGTAGTACCACAGTGCTAGATTTTGGGATCATGGCCTTGGTGCTACTACTTTGCTTTTATCATCTGCTCAATTGTCCTTTTACACATTTGGCATTGGGGCCTCATTATTTGAGGCAATGACCTCACAATACTACATTTTCTCTCCTCTTGAATCATACCAAGAACAGTATGAGCTCTTGATTCCATGATTTTGATACTTCAACATCAATTGAAATTCAGCAACTTTACATGCTTTTTGAGCTTGATATAATACTTGTTCTCAAATTCTTAAAGAGTTGATGATCTTGAGAAAAAATTTAATGATTTCTTGGTGGACAATCACATACAAATGAGTGAAACATATGAAGAACTATAAACTCAAGATCGCAAGTAAGAATTATCAAAGATAGTTGCCAATTCTGAATCTTAGACTCTCCAACACATGTAAGCTTTCAAAAATGATCTTCTTGTGATTTTTCTTTGAGGCACTAAAGATTGAGCTTTAATTCATGATTTGCATAAAAATATCCACCAAAAAGAGTTCAACGGGTTGCTTCCCATTTAGCACCAAGTTTAATGGTGCTAGCCCCACTACTTTATGAATCATCTGATTCCAGCTTTGTTAGAATTTCCTCCAAGTGTAGGATTAAGTAATGCATGTTTAGATTCATCTTTAGCCTCCTCAAATGCATCTATTAACCTCTTCTTTTATACTTCATAGAAGCTAAAGAAGAGCTCTTCAGGGTCTTGTATTGTTCGCTTCCATGAATTGCATTCTGAGGATGACCATTGATTGTCCAAGTCTTGTTGCTCTTGGATTCCTGAAAGGCATATTAGAGATGTATTAGTGTGATAATTCTCCATTACAACTACCTCTATCCCTTTCTTGATCTCTTTCTCACTTTCTTTGCTTTCCATTGCTTTGGCCACTTGTTGAGGTGTAGATTGTTCTATCACATCATTTGACATATTCTCATTCATTCCCATTATGACTTCGTTGCCCTGTTCCTACACATCTTCCTTTGAGTCTTCTTCAATATCAATGGAAGAAGCCTCTTGATGCCAATCATTGATTACAATGGTAATTTATTTCAACTGATTTTCAAGCTTTGAATTGAACTCCATTTAGCAATACATGAATTGCATGAACATACCTTCTAGAGATGGGCTATATGTAGGAGGCGATGTCTCCTCTACTGATGTGCTTAAAAATCACGAGCCTGCATAATTTTCCCATGTAATAGCTGATTTTAATAATTAATAATATATTTTGTGGGCATTTTATACTCATTTGGTGTGTAATTATTTAAGTTTGATGTGAAATTTATTTTAAAATATGTTTTGGCAACATTTGGGGATTAAATATTAATTTCAAGTGATTTAAATAATCTTGGTGATCTTTTCGCTTGAAATTATATTTTTATTTATTGCCATAAAATCAAATGTGTTTGATATTAAAAATAATTACTGCAATAATTGAGTTTCAAATAATTTTAATATATTAATTACTTGTTTGTCAATTTGATGGATTTATAATTTGAATGCATATATATTTTTGTAGGTTTGTAACAAACAGCAGTGGGGCCCACAAGGTTGACCGTCCAAAATTTTGCGTCAGGCAATTTCAGCAGTCCAAAACTTGCACGCAGAAAATCAGTACCACCTTCAGCAGAAAAATCTCAGTCGTCCATTTAATCCAGCAGCATCTCAGCCATCCAACAATATCATGTCCACATGTGTAGCAGCAATATTTCTGTCCTCTAAAATCATCAAAAGCAAAATCCAATTTAGCGGTCCATTCCATGTAACACCACCCAAGCAAGTTTTAAGCCATGCAAATTATCCAATTACGTCCAACAGGTGAATATTCAAATCAACTTCAACTTTAGCAAATTAAGCACCGTCCAAAAATTCAGCAACATCAGCCATCCGTTTACATGCAAGCTATCCAGAAAAATCCAAACAACGCAACTTTTCCATTCCATGCATGCACAACGGCTTGAGATTTCAGAAGCATTCCACAGTCCAAACAGTGAGCCCCACAAGCAAGTAAATGTTAAAAAAATCAGCACATCAAAGCAGCAAGTGCAGTTCATGCACAAATAGCAATCCTCAATCAAACACAACTAGGATGCGTGGTGACCTTACAAAGCAAACCGGCTAGTCTCACTTAGATTTTACGCAATTTCACAAGTTATAAAGGGGTAGCCAGAGAGATTTTATGGACGCAGGGAATCACGACAGAAATTAGAGAGGATTTGAAAGAAAATTCAAGGGTTTGAAGGGAGGTAAAGAGCACGAGACAAGAGGCAGTGAGGCAAGTTGCGAGAAACAGTTGACGCACCATCGGAGCTTCAAACTAATAAGCTTTTCTTTCTTTTTTCTCTTTAGTTTAATTATCTTGTTTAAGAATTTGAGTTTTAAATTTATTTTGAGCTTGGATTTGAACTTAAAGATGCTCGCCTAAGTTCTAAATCTCGGGTTTAGGATGCAACATGCACACAATGTAGCGGAATGTGCGACGTTGATTTATTTATGATGAATATTGTTGTTAATTCATATCTTGTGTTTTTAATACTTATTTTGTACATGGGCCAGTATAAAGGCATGATTCTATATATTAGATAATGGAACTGAGAGGTAAATATCTAATATACAATAATTAATATGTTAAACTCAGAATTCTAAGACCACGAGAATAGGCACGATAACCTTGAAGAATCCATGAATAGCCACAGAACTTAGTGGATTATAATTAACTTAATTCTATAATAATAGATGGTTAAGAAGATTAGGTTACGCTTTGTAGATTTTGAGAGAAGTTGCAATGATAAATTAGGTTTTTTTCTCCTTTAACAAACAATATCCAAATTAAATAATCATACCACATATTCCATTGCAAAAATCGCATATGAAACCATAGACCCTAGATACTCACATCCCTACTTTTTAATGTCGATCTATGTTCTAAATTCTATTTTCTCTTTTTAATTTTCTAATTTTTTATTCACTTTACTCTCTTTATCTTCAAAATCAAAGTGTTTTAAAAAAATTTATAGTTCTAAATTCTTTGTGGGAATGATATTTATATATTATAATCTATGACCCATTCACTTGCAGTGAGATTAAGAATAATAGTTGGATAATCAAATAGCTTAAGTTGGTTGAGTACATATGTGGATCATTCTAATCAAAACTGAAGCTTCCATATCACTTACTAATGTGGGTTATATGAGCATTGATCTAGTGTGTCCTACTACTCAGCACCAATTGCAGCTAATTGAATGAGAATTAACCATACTTTGCATTTGATTCTCAAAAGTTGCAACTTGAGCTGGAGGTGTCCTTGTAGTATCAAATTCATGGATATCCGTCGTGCTTGGTGTGAAAAATTCTGTATACGGCAATTGGAAAGAATTAAAGCCATTGAGTTGTGGATAAATAAGACCCCAAAAATATTTTTATCAAAACAAACAAAGACAAATAAAAGACTATAAAAGATATATATAAAAATTCTGTAAATGAAAAATGAAAACTTTGTTATGTTGTGATTTGCCTTGTATCCCTAGCAACAACGCTAAAAACTCGATGAACGATATATATGTCTAATAGAATGGTTCACTTTAAACGCAAGTATACATGTCAGATTAAGTAATATAGAGTAAGTAGAGTGTCGATCTTATGATGAGGGAGAGTTAAACATAACACAACCAAAAATCCATTTGCCACTTACCAATTGATTGATAGAATGAATTTTTCATATAAATTTATTGAGTGAAAATAAACTAAACTAAAAACTACTAAGTAGAATGAAATGAGTAGATTTCTTTGAGGGGATAATAAATAAAAGAAAGTTATAAATCCCTAAACTTAAGATTATGTTAGGATAGTTCCATTTTGGTGAATTGTCTAGTGATTTACTGATCTAGGCTCAAGAATATTGTGACGGTTGCGTAGAATTAGGTAAATTAATCCCTGATTTTTTTCTAGTTTTCAAAATTTTTAATAATGAGTATTATTGTCAAAAAATTTAATTTAAATTCATGATTAAAAATATATTTATTTTAAAATATATACTTAATCAAAATGGGAAGATATGAATATGAATATTTTGATAAAGTATTACAAATAAATTAAGGAATACATAATATAATAACAATAAATAGTAAAATAAATAAAATAATAATAATAATAGTAACCATTGAGCATAAGTTGACAAAATTTTAAAAATTTATTTAATTTTTTTATTAATGTTATACAACTATTATACAATATATATGCGAATATATAACATGCTGTTAAAAAAAGGATGGCATTGAATGGTAATTTTGAAAAGAGTAGAGATAAAAAAAGGTTCATTTTGAAATTTATAAAAGGGGTAAAATATAATTTTAGAAAAGCAAAGTATGAAAATGAATTTTGATAAATTTTTTGAGAAGGAATTTGAAAATTCTAAAACACGCCAAATGAAACTATTTAAATTCACAGATCTTTTGGAAAAATAAAAATAAATTAAAAAATTTATACCAATTAAGAGTCTCGATTAGTGGTTTATATTCATTTAGACTGTTTTCCCTAAATCTTAGAATGCATAACTCTGATTTATATAAGAATTCATGAGGTAGTATTAATCAATATACTCTTTAATCTAGACGGATTAGATTATGGAAAACAATTGAATAAAAAGCTTAAATAAGTACAGTTAAGTTTGCATTGAAAAAATGTATCATGCCATGCATGGACGTCCAGGTGCATTCACGCCGATCTTTTTTCTATATGTATATATAGTAAAGTAATTATTAAATTATATCTTAACATATACAAGATTTTCTTACATGGAGTTTCATAGGTAAGTATTTTTTAACATGCTCTACATTATGGATGGATTAGATTATAAAAATTATGTTTAGAAAAATTTTAAACAACTACAATTGAATGAATATCATGAATTAATTTTGAATGTTTATATTTTAACCCATACAAACTTTTTTGATATGAAAATTGATTTGAACGGCTAATTAAGTGTGTTTTAAAATATAGATGAGTTAGATTATGAAGAACATCTTTAGGAAAATTTTAAATGAACAGTTTTGATCTATACGAAGCAAAAAATATATTTCTTTAAAAAAATGCAATTTGATTGGACCAAATTTTGGTCCATTTTAAAAAAAAAACACACCACATGCATGGACGAGTTTACACCGGAATACTTTTAAAAAAAAAACATGAAAAGGACACAGGTTTTGATGTGTTTAAACATGAGGAGAGGTTGAATTGTAGAAGGCAAGAGTCTGGCATTCATTTCTTCGCCCAGGGTAAGGTCCAATTACAAGTAGTAAATAGGTATATATTTACCACAAATTACCAACACCTGCTGGCCCCATAAATAGCTGCACGGTGAAATATATATAAAAAATATATAATAATATATAGAAAGAAGGACGGAAGAAGGAAGGAGTGAGAAGTGATTTTTAAAGCAGCAGCCAGAGCGTCCGTTAGGTAACATTTATGTTTTTCTTTAAAAAAAATGATATTAGTACATTTTGATCTTTCTAATTGAAAAATCAATTACAACACCATTGAAAAGAGTAAGAAGTTAATAATATAACAACAACAATAATGGGTATAAGTAATTAGTAAAATTTATTAATAGTATATATATATATTCAATATAATGAAATAAATAAGCAGTATAATATAGGAAATATTTTCATGAATAATAGAGATGTTTAATGGAGAGACGATTGAGAACTTGAGTTAACTGATTTTCCATTTATTGAAATAGTTAGTGGGAATACATTTATAGAGCAAACTATTATATAAAAGCTAATTTTACCAGAAATTGACTTCTCCGGAAACGTGACCATGCCTATTTTCACTTAATGTATTGCTTAATCCTTATAATAAATACAAATAAATAATTTTAATTGCATGAAGAGAGGCGCTAAAACACTACAATATATATGTATTAAATTAAACATAATATTGCATTCAGATGATAGTTGAGGTAGGACATAATATTTAAAAAAAATGGTTCAATTAGTGAAATAATTCACAGGGAACTCTCAATTAATGAATCAATGATAGTGATTAAAGACTTAGATCTTAAGCCATACGTCATAGGTTCAAAACACCGTGCCCATCATTTTATTTCAAACATTCATTCTGTCTTAAATATGTAAGTACAGTATTAAAACCCTTCTACACGTGCTTGTTCCACTGTAGTGGTGAAGTATTTTAACTTAAGTCCATATGACTTGCGTTCAAATCATATCTAGACCTCTTTTCAATATGTAATTTTTAGTATAAAATTTTTTAATACATAAATATATACGAAATTATAAAATAAAATAAAATAACAAAATAATAAATAAAAAGAAAATTGTATAATAATAACAATACAAACATATATCTAAGGGTTTAATGAAAATTCTAAATAAATACTTTATTTTTATCTAGAAATATATGTGTAATACAACGATAGTGGAAATAATAAACTTAACAAATATTTATGCCCCTATTGTAGGAAGGAGGTAAGGAAAAGAAACTCTAGACAAGAATTTTACTCTCTAATCATTGTGAAAGGTAAGTAGGCTATGCTTTTTATTTTGAAATGATTTTTAAAATTATTTCTCAATGATTTATGACCTCTTGCAAATGTTTGATATGTGTTTAAATTTTCGTCCAAATATGAAAATTTTTAATTTATTTTATGATGACATGTATATTTTCTTGTAATGATCATGAATCATGATATGTGTGAACATTAAGTAACCCAGTAGGGTTGAGACAAGAGGTGATGTTTCTGAGAAAATTGAGCCCAATCACCTAATAAAGAGCTCTTATGGGTGGTGCCAAAAGAGTTTAAAGTACCCTCTAGATTAAGCAGAATCTCTATAGTTCATGCAATGTATTATTAAATTTTAAAGTTGCGAGCATGTAAGATTTATTTAAATTATTTTTATATGCTTACTTACTGAGTAATGTACTCATATCTTTCAAAATTTTAAAATATAGTCATGCAGGCCACAGATAACGAGGCACGTTCGAGTGCAATTGGAGGAGAAACCTATCTCCACTATTTAGTTTCTTAAATGCAAATTGTATTTAGGCAAGGGTTGTAATAATTTAGATAATTTTCATTATACTTATGATATAAAATGCTTGTATGAATTTACGTTATAAAATATAAAAAAATTATGGTGAAATTTTATAATTTACCATGAATCAATTCCTAGAGTAAGATAATTCTCATAGTACCTTGCATTTGGGGCATTACAAATATTCATATGTGTCTTCCATAATATATAAACCTAACCAAATTTCCTTCACCTACTATGTTCCGATTTAAATGAATGAAATAAAGTTAATTTACACATAGCTTAACTATGATTGCACATGATTAATAGGTATATTCCTATCCGTATAAATAGTCCATTACCACACCTATTGCAATAATGAAACATGAGCTTTACATATAGATCTCCTCCAAATCTCGTTTTGCTAAGCATAGATCTAGATATTACATCAATCCACAAGGTGACTAAGCTTTTAAAAGCATTAAATACAATATGTAAAAGCAAAACTCACGCAAACACAATAAAATCAAATCTATAGCTTTCATTCATATGAAATAGAAACCATCTACCATAATCTCAAGTTCAAGTTCACACTCAACACAAGATTTAGCCCATGAACATTGAGAAGCTTCCCATAAACCATGTTCAAATATATATCAAGTGTAGATAATGAAAATAAAAAGAAGAAAGAGAAAGAAGAGATAAAACAATGTTAGATTCCTCCTTCAAAGTAATCTTTTTCTTAATCTCCTCCTCTTGTCTTGAAGCTCTTCTCTTCTCCCCAAGAATCTCCACTTTGTTCCCTCTAGCTTCTTTACTTCAAACTTTAAAAATGGTATTTGTAAGGTTGCTTCATTTAGCCTCGCACATGTTTAGAATTCTCTTTCACAAGGGTTGAGGTCATAGCACCAGCCTTAATGACTTCTACTCAAATTGATTTTGTGCAAAGGCAGTGGAGCCAGAGCTAGGGTGCTAGAAGTTGGGGCTGACTAAAAAATATGTTCTTTAATTGCTGCTAGATTTTTTCTTCTCAAACAATCCATTTAAGCATTCAATTAATGAGTGAGTCACCTTCCTTTCCTATAAAGCAAGGCAAAAATAAGTAAATATATTCAAAGATGAACTAATGAATCAAAAGGAGGTAAAATGCGATGGAAAGAAATCAAGCGTAGGTTAAAATGTATAGAAGCAAGAAAGATAATGAAGACTACAGGGATGTCACTAATTTATGCAATTTTAATCAAATTTACGTGTTACTAATGAGTTAGTATTCACATTGGACTCAAAATTAGCAATGATAACTCCATTTTTATAGAGTTATTAGGTAGACCATGCAACACCTAATTAAAATATAATAAACAATTCCTTACCTGCTCATGACTGTGATGCGTCAGGAAGAGTGAATCTTATAGCTGAAAAATATTGAAGAGAATTTAGGATTCACGAGATTACCATGATAAGAATAGTAGAACTTGAATTGGTAAGAAAAGCAACATGTTAAAAGAGTTACAACACTATAACTCAAATAGCTTAGAGATTTTAATCCTCAACACACTTGAAAAATCTAAAAGTGATGAATAAGAGTTAAATAACTTTGCCAGCTAGGCCTAAAGTTACATACGATCCTCATCAGGTATCTTGGAGGAAATGTTTTGAAGTAGAAAACATACAACCAAATGAAAGAACCCATAGAAGAGATACATATAGAAATACACCCATTTTAGAAGAGGAGAAAATCTAGCCTATGATGATTAAGTAACACAACTCAAGTCCTTCCTAGCTCAAATTTTCATATGGAAATTTCCATGTACCTCCACTATACATCATGAATCTTCTATAAGATATTAAACAAAAGTTACATTTCAAAAGAGGTCGAACTTGAGACAATTGCACAAATAGTAATAGAAAACATGACCTTGAATGTCATCACTTTCATAGACAATGAGTTACAGCCCAAAGGACAATGTTGCACTCACCCTTTGAATATTATGATTAAGTACAAAGACTTTAAAGTTCCCCTAGTCACTATAAACAATGGGTCTAGCCCAACATTTGCCCTCTAAGCATTGTTAAAAGACTAAGGATCCGAATGGATAGCATTCGCCCCAACAACATCTACATATAAGCATTTGATAATGCTACAAGATCAACCCTAAGAGAATCAGATGTAAGCCTAATAATAGGACTTGAAGCTATGACCATACCATTTCAAGTCTTATATATCATAAACTCTTTCAATATATTACTAGGTAGACCGTGGTTACATGAGGCCAAGGCACTCCAATTATCTTTACATCAAAAGATCAAGTTTATAGCTAATGGGAGGTTGGAGGTAATTTGAGCCGATATAGGGATCATTATACCATTAGAAGGAGATAGGGTCATAACGTTCCTTTAATGGATGCATATACATCACTTGATTCGCTTCTTTTTGTAGAAACTCTAGTAGAGGGGAAAATTTTTATTCCTTCTAACCCATGATGTTAGTGAGTTAACTATGTTATCACGCCCAATGAAAGGCAAGTGGCTCATTATCGAATTAGATCTAAGGGGAAGACCGATCTAATCAATGTCAGGGAGAAGAAAATGTGGCGCCCCAACCCGAGGCGCCAAAGCCTTACTCCAAGATCGTTTATTGATTAGTAAATGTGAACAGGATTGTTGCCTTGATCACGTGGAGGGTTTTTTTTTCAATTTATCTCATAAACATACATTGATGATTCATTCCATAAGAATTTTACATTACGACAACATGTTCATTTTTACCCCAAAATTTGCCCACATTCGCTATCAACATGCACTGATACCAGATTCATACATACAAACAACCATTTAGTCCTTTCATGTCATAGTCAATCCAAATCACATATACCACATCAAAGATATTCATACGCAACAGGTAATCGGATCCACAAACATCACTTCTAAAGGATTTAGCCATTCATGTAGATGCATACAAAGGAATATAAGAACCGTGATTCCTCAGTTGTTTAACCTATCCATTACCTTGGGAATCTTCTTGTACCTCTCTTGGGTTTGGAAAATAAAACATGAGTACTAACTCAATAAGCAAGCATCATCATTTTTAGGCAAACTTTTCATATAAACATTTTCAAGTAGCCAAATTCATTCCCAATATGGGCATTTCATAAATAATGTCAATGAATTATTATCAACATGACATGAACATCCTAGTGATGATACGCTAGCTAGGCAACTATCGCATCATCCTGCTCCCATTTTAAGAAAAGCATCGCCAACTATTAGCCTATGTTAGCGACTTGGTCACACTAGAGGAAGACAATCGGTTCGCTTACACCTCTAAAGTGGACGTAGTTCCTTGTGCACCATGATCATCGACATGCTAGCATGCTTTTCAAGGATAGCAGAATTAAACAACTATTTTGAACACAATTATAATGAATCAAATATTCAAGTCAATTTCCAAGAGTTATAGGAGTGGTCATCCTTAAATAATTTCAAAAGCATTTAAATAAAGTAAGTTGCAATCTATTTTCAATATTTGAGAAAGCAACTTTTCAAAAGTTTTGCTTGCTTACTTGTAATAGCTTTAACTCTTTTCTTCCACTTTCTCCTTGCCTTTGCGTAGATAAGCGAAAATGATAGCTTATGCATATACATAAAATTACAAATGCTTGCACACCTTAGGGTTTTCCGACCCAAATGAGTTTATATCATGCTAACATTAAAACACTCTTTTTTTAAGTTTGGTGCCGTCTTTTCCAATCCATCTATTGGTGTAAATTATGATTCCAATCGTAACCATTCTTTTCATTTTGATACCCTTGTTTAGGGTCAATTTTTCAAGTTTATTTACAACACTTAAGTTTAAACTCAACATATTGTAATTTAACACTTCACTTTTATCATTAAACACCCATATTTTGCATTCCCACCTTGGGTATTCATTCAAAGCATTCGTTTATAAGTTAAGGCCACTAATTTTAATTTCAAATTTCTGAAATTGATAATTTTCGTTAAAATAGCCTTATACTTTCTTATTTTACTATATTTCTCTTTTATTTTTACAATTCAGCTAAGTATACATGCAACACTATAGTGAACCATTACTTTTATCATTAATACCCTTTATTTTCACCCTTTAGTTACACATATATCATATGATGATCAAGTTGGCATTAAACGCAAATTTTCCCTCAAATCTTGCTTAGTATAGACATTCATTTTCACATTAATTAGAGGAATAACCAAGTAATTGAAGTCCCTTAAATTAATTTGTTTAAAACAGAATTTTTTCCACCTACTGTTGGACGTCCCATCGATACATATATAAAACAAAATTTTATTTTCACCCTACACAGTTTGGGCGTGCTTTAATCATTCCATAGGTGATGTATTTCATACTTATAATTACCCGCATACATTCTTATTTAATTAAGTATCATTTCCACCTAAAATGGATGAAAATTTACCAAGTTGTCAATCTATAATTCCACCAATCTATGGATCACTATGTAAGCTTGGAATTATATCAATTAATCACCAAAACAATTCAACTAATCAATACATAATCATGTCCATAATAGATATATATCTGAAATTAAATTTAATTTTAGCATAGGTACCTTATTTAATGCAACCCTAAATCATTCATATCACTTCCTTGATACTTGAAGTAAAGTTTCCTACTCATTTCACATTTATTGAACATATTATGGGCTGTGTAACCATCCATTTAACTTCCGTAAATGAATCAAATTTGTGAGACATCACTTGAGTAAAGAAAACATCATATTTAAAAAAATCAAAGCACGCATAGGGCACCTACTTATGATGTTGCTACCCCCTCCTTTCCCTTACTAAATTTCCTTCTTCTCCCCTTTTCTTTTCCTTTCTTCTTCCTTGGTTGGATGCCCTTGCGGGAATTTTTTTTCCAAATGTTGCTGTCCAAAACAAAAACATCCAAACTGCCCCTCTTTACGCTTTTTATATTGCTGACATTAACTCCTAATTTCCACCTCATTTTTATGCTCAAAATTTGCAATGCTTATCCTAATATGTACTTTCACATTTTCACCCACATATTGCTATTTTAATATTTTTTTTTATACATCTGGCCCAAAAACTACACCCATCCCCATGAAATCACGTCCATACATTAGCTGCCCCCTCTTTTTTTTCAACGTGGAAAGCTACCCAATTTCCCCCTATTTAATGCCCATTAATGCGGCTGCATTTTCATGTATTTTATTATATTTTTATTAATTAAAAAATTTCCCAAAAATACCTCCATAAGACACCTCACATTGAGCCGTTAATTGCATTAACTTTTCATTAATTATAAGCCACTTTTTAAAAGTAAAAAGTCAATGGTTATTAGTCATAACTGGTTTAGCATTTTCCAATGAGATTTGACTTAATCAAATCCACTCATATTGTAAAACACCTTGTTTTAACCATCCATAAAAAAATTCACCTCAAAATGATCATCCTAGACCAAGATATAAACATTTGAAAATATTTCATGAAATTTCATGAAATTTAATTATCATCACAATATTCTAATCATGATTATCATAATCCACACCATTCATTAGGTAGAGCACTTCAACATATGCTTGCCCTTCAAATTTTATTCTAATCTGCCTTTTACACTTCAAGTTAGGAATTTATCAAGCAATAACCTAACTTATTAACAAAATAACATGGATAATGGAATTAAATAAACATGCCAACTCATCATTTCCTACACCATATTTGTCTTTCTTATGCACACTAATTCAAATTGAGCAAGAGTGATTAACTTGATCACCTTGCTTACTCATTTGCCCTAATCTCATTCATCTAATTCAAGGCATGTAATTAATCATTATACAATTTCTAATTTACATTCATTAGTCTCAAAATATCATGGGTTTCACAAAAGACAAGCTTGAATTATGATAAAACCCACATGATGGTTCTTTCTATATGAATTAGAAAAAGAAAAGAAACCTAAGTTCAAAGAAGTTCTAATGAGTCAAGCTACATGCTCTAATAGCCATGGAAAAAACATCATTAGAAATAACATCAATACAAGTGAGGAAATATGGTGCATGTTACTAACATGTTTGATTTCACAATCACCATAATACAAATTTGTTATTCAAAATTTCAAAAGAAAAAAAAACCTTACTAAGGAGGAGCTTTGAGCCAGTATTTACTATGCCCAAAGCATAGTAGAAAACTTAAAAATAATCATAAAGGAGAGCATGATGAGGAATAACATAATAAAATAGAGAAAAGAAATAAGGGTGCAACAATCTCGAAGGATTTTGAGATCCTTAACTAGGAATTGAAGATAATCTTAAACAATAAGAATAGGGAAACACCTAAAAAAGGAGGAGATACCATGATAAACATGATAAAACCGAAGTTAATAAATTTCAACTTTTCATATATTGAAATTCCTGGATTAGATGAAAACCTCATCACCTATAAACTCATTTGATAAATCGTTCCTTTCTATTTGGGTTGCACTAGTAAGAAAAAAACATCTTTCATCACCTTATAGCGAACCTTTGCTATAAAGTCATGCTCTTTGGGTTGAAAATACTGGAGCTACTATCAACAAGAAATGACCATTATTTTCTACGACATAATAGGTAAAGAAGGAGAGGTCTACATAGATGATATGATTGGTGTATTCCCATTAGTTTTCTCACCAATTAGAAGACTTAGGAAAGCTATTTGATAGGATGCAAAAGTTTCAACTCATGCTCAAACTAATTAAGTGTGTTATTATAGCTCGGAAACGATGAATATTGGGATTCATTATGAGTAAAAATGGGATATAGGAAATTGATAACAAAGTTAAAGCTATCTTAGAAATGCCACCACCAAGAACTAAAAAAGAGATTCAATGATTTTTAAGTATATTACAATATATTAGTAGATTTATTTCTCAACTAACTTCAACTTGCAAAACTCATTTTCAAGCTTCTAAGAAAAGATTACACAAAAGATTGCCAGCTACCTTTTAACAAAGTTAACACTTCCTTTCTAATTCACCCATATTGACACTTTTTATTTATGAACGATCCTTTGATTTTATATTTATTAGTTACATAATAGGCCATGTGTGGCACGTTAGGATAATATGATGTTGTTGAAAAAAAAGCTACCTATATATCATTTCAATAGAAAATTCACCCTTACTAAAATAAAATACCCAGAATTTGAAAAACCTAGCTTGGCCCTAATCATGGCTACTAAGAAGCTAAGGCAATATATTTTCTCTATAACACTTCTCCTAATTTCTAAGTAAGATCCCCTAAGGTATTTTCGTAAAAAGACTACCCATATTGGAAGACTAGCCAGTTGTTATTTGGGATGCCCCCTTGCGTAGACATCCCTAAATTGCCCCATCCATGACTGCAAGAGTGATATTCATTCCATGTACATTATAATAGTATACCGATCAAGGTTCTACTACAATTTCTAGAACAACGAATCAACTACTTACTTGGATCGAGATTCTCCCCCAAAATTGGCAACCCTAACTTGAATCTCCAAGATTTCAAGCTCCCTTTGGATGAACCTACGATCCTCAAAGTGATTTGAAGGCTTTCACAAAGGGTTAAGATTGGGTCAAGGGCTGGAACAAGAAGGAAGAAGAAGAACAATTAGAGAAGATAGGGGTGACAGAGAAGGGCTAGAGAATGCAATCGGGTCTTCGCCCCACTTTAATATCATGCTGACGTGGGCCAAGCCCAAGCATGGGTTGGGCCAAACTAATATTTAAACATTGCAGAGTAGGTTGAATCTTGTACCTACTCTGCGAAGTTTAAGATAGTCATAGCACCTCAAACACCGTATCAATCGTATACCTTTAAATCAATAATCAATAATAATGCTAGGACCAAGTGGGTGTAATCGTACAAATATGCGAATGCACTACTCATATCTAACATAACATATGTTTAGAATATGCGAAAATAGAAGACAAAATTGTATATATATTCAACAAATCATTGCAAATTAAATCATTTTATAAAATTAGAATAAAAAAGAGAATGATAGACTTAGATGGATAGAGAATAACTTGATAAATTATCTTGAATATGTTGCATAGGATTTGTGATATGATTTGATGTGTTTGATAAATGAAATTACAAATGATTGTGGGAAGGGTTTAAAATGTGAAATTAAAATTAAATCTGCTCAGGTAGGTCAAATCGATCTCGCATAGCCCAAGTCGACTTAGTCAGGGCAAAGTTGTCTTTGAACCCAACTCTAGGGTTTGGAGTCCACTTCGCAGCATGACGGTTGGACTATTTAGCCTATTCCTCATCCCACTCAAGTTTTCCCTCTTATGGGCCTCCAAATCTTTGAATCCTCATTGTCCCCCGTCAAAATCACAACAAATCATCGCCATCTACATTCCAATCATCTCATTCTCTTATGGAACCAAAGAAAGTAGTTAGCAAACCCTCCGAACTCCCTATTTCCCATCTATCTCACTCCAACAAAGAAGGAGGGGTGCCAAGAAGGCAGAGGATGCTTGCAAAACAACCAAGGGAGGAGACTACTTTCTGGCGGAGGGATAGGTTTCAAGAAGGAAACACGTCTTCTACTCAACCTAGAGATAGTAGTGAGG
Source organism: Annona cherimola (assembly GCA_030490835.1). NCBI lineage: Eukaryota > Viridiplantae > Streptophyta > Magnoliopsida > Magnoliales > Annonaceae > Annona > Annona cherimola. The sequence continues at coordinate 49,465,060 of CM059972.1, forward strand.
AAGAAATGGAAATTCGTAAAAAAAGAGCATTCCCACTAAATGAGCAATGGTTATTGAGATGCCCGTTGAATACTTTAGAACCTTCACCCAACATAGAGGATTTTACAAGTATTTTTATGAGAGAAAGTTATTCCCACAAAAAATTTTAATTTTGACTTTCTTAGAGACTATAAATTTGAAATAGAAGAATTACTAGATTACCAAGAATGAAAAAATCTCTTGAAGGAGAAAGGAAGAATATATCCTGATATGACCCGAAAATTCTACTACGCTTGGAGTGTAGATGATTTGAACACTTTTGTCATGGGCAAAGAAATCAATATTAGATGCACACATTGCTTGCCAAGAAGCTATACAAGATAATATTTTCCCCACATCTTAAAAATTCTTTGTGATCAAGAAGCCCTACTAGAGGGTCTCACTCAAGTAGTAATGTCAAATGGCCTCACAAGAAGTAACAAGTACGTGAAGGGCATGATATTTCTATCCTATATGGATCTCCCTCCATAGCTTATAGTTCTAAAGCTACTCATTGCATGCTGCATTTATCTAATAGGGGGAGGAAGAAACCAACTCAACCCTCAAGAGGCTAAGATCCTGTGGAAACTAGAAAGCAAAAGGAAAATATGTTTACTAAGACTGATCATGGAAGCCCTAGAAGTAAAGAAAGATAATCCACAAGGCATTATTCCATATGGTATGTGGATTAAAAAGGTTTTGGAATACTATGATGTAGATTTGGAAGATGAACCTTTTGAAGTCCTCAAGCCAACAAATGCCATAAAGCCCTTTTGACAAGAATGAAGATAAACATAGAAAGATTTAGGGTAGTGCAAGTCGAAGCAAGGCTTGGTCATCCCATTAGAGAAGATGTGGAACCCTGACCGTAAACGCGTCATTTCGACAATTGTAACCCTAGATTCTTTTGTAATTATTTTTATGATAAATAAAAATTCATGAATTATATTGGTGGATATGTGTATTGGAGATTGAAATAATGCAATTAGGAATTTAACCCCGTGAATAGTGCTCGTGAATAGTAAATGTGAATAGTAATCGGGGATTAAGACACGTGATTAAGAGTTAATCACTTGGATTAACCTAATCACAAAAAGACAAAATAGAGATTTAATCACTACAGGAAAAAATAGCATTACTTTTGGATATTTTAATACCGTTTTGGATTTTTGTGAAAAAATAAAGAAAAATTCATAATTTGCAATCCGGGCGTCGAATTTCGATGAAATTTTTTATGGATGGTTAAAAATTCATAATGGACATGATGGATGGGTTAAGATGTGATGAAAATCACAAATCAAGGGTCAAGATGACACGTCAAATGATGATCAAAAAGTAACTTCTCTTTTTCATTAAATAGCTTTTGACTTTTTATTTAAATAAATAATTAAAATTAAATAAAATGGCTGCTGCAGTAGGGGGCGTGACCAGGGGGCAGTTGGAGGTTTGACCAAGATCAATGGTCATTAATCATCATCATCTTTAATCAATGGCTAAGATTAATTTAGCCTAATTTAATTAATTTTAAAAATAAAAAAATAGGTAGAAAATAGGGCTAAATAGGGTGGCTGGAGCAGGCCTAGGGTGGGCAGCACATGGGTCAAAGCGTTTTCAAAATTAAAGAGAAATACCAATTTATAATTAAATACCTCAAAGCTAGGGGGTAAATTCCAAATTCTTGAAAAATGCAACACTATAAATATGGAAGCAGGGTGAACGTCCAAGGCCATCAAAAGCCAGCTCCATTTGAGCCATTCCAAGTCCCCAAACCATCCCCCACGTCCAAGGAAAGAAAGAAGTAAGTTGGAGAGAGAAAGTGTGAGAAAAAAGGCGTATCTCCACTTCGGGTAAGTGATTTCTACCTAAATTTCTTTTGGATGTTAAGTAGGGTAAAAAAATGCTTATATAATACCTAAGCATGATAAAATAAGTATAGATATAATGTTCAAATGGAATTATGTCAAAACATCAAAAATTTGAAGCGAAGATAGGATATTCGGAAAGATAGCATATGATATGTGAAAATAATGCTCTAAAATTGATAAATGATGATTTGGGATGTATGATTATGATAAATATGATGTTGGAATGATGATATATTAATTTCATGATTTTTGGAATTAAGGATTATGTTTAAGTAAATTTATGTTGATTTTTAGTATACGGAGAAAATGATTTTTTTCGCCAGGTAAATGATTATAAATTCAAAATGTATGAAATTTTCTATGATATGCTAAGCACAAGCTATGTCATGTTATTTTTTATTTTTGGAACCCATGAACAGTAACCACGTCTCTGTGAACAGTATTTGCTACAGTGATTTGCTACAGTAAACAACGTGATTTTGGAGAAAATTTGAGATTAATATTCCAATATAATGATGGAAATTTTGAGGAACCTATGGATAAAAATATCCATATAAATAAATAATGCCCAAATATTATAGAACATGCATGGGAAGCTGCTTGAATAGAAGAAATGAAAATATCATTTTTCCTTGAATAGGAAAAGGAAAAAAAAAGTCGAGGACACCAACTGACAAGGTAAGCAAGTTATATCTTTTGCAAATTATTTTCAAAATGTTTGCAAATTGTTGTAAATTGCTTTATGAAATTTATTTAAGGTTGACCATACCTCTAACTGCTTTACATGAACTGAAGTTCATTTTGTTAAATTATTTATTAAAGGTTTTTTATGAAATTATTTATGATTTACAAATATCATGCCGGCATGTGTATGTGAATGAGCATGTGCACGAGGAAAAGACCTTAGTTGAGCTAGTAAGCGGATGGGACGTCCCCCTCACTATTGCCAAGTCGCTTATATAGGCCCAGGCCGGCGATGACCTCCCTGAGATGGGAGCAGGTATGGGATGGGCACCTAGCTTGCGTCGCATCTAAAGAAATATCATGAATGCATACTCATTTTACAAGAAAAGATATACTTGTAACTCGTTACAAATAACATTTTCAAAATACTAATTGATTTCTCTTTTATTCTTATACATGTATATAATATAACATTGTAGAATTTGTCATCAACTACACATATCATTCATAAACTTAGTCTTGTTCCCTTACATCATTAGTTTTATCAACCTGGCCATGTCATAATCATGTAAAATACATATATCATTAAATATTCAACATTATACTTGTATACATACATTCAATCATCAATTCACATAGAATTTAGAACTATCAATAAGTTCACATACATTAACATCCTTTAAAAATTTCAATCATACCATTTCATACATCGTAGCTAATAATTTTAGCACACATGTAGCGCCCCGACGGAAGGGTACTACGAGAATTACCTTACACTAGGAATTGATTTATGACAAATTGCAAAATTTCACCTTAATTTTTTTAAACTCTAAGTTCATACAAGCATTTTATATCACAAGTATAAGAAAAATTATCTTAAATTATCACAACCATTGCGTAAATACATTTTATATTTATGAAACTAAATAATGGAGATAAGTTTTTCCTTTCGTCTGTGAAACCCCGATCTTAGACACATGTATGAAACCCTAGAGTTGTAAACCCTAGGTAATATATTAATAAAATATATATTCATGAGTATGGAAATATGTGAAATTAGAGGTTCAAGAATTATTTATGGAATGTTAATTCGGATGAATACTAAATATGAATAGTAAAATGTGAATACTGATTATGTGATTAAAGGAAGTGTAAGTTAATCACTTTGGATTAATTTAATCATAAAAGACGAAAAAGGAAGCTTCCCACTAAAAGACAAAAGAGGAATGGTGATGCTTTTTGAATTTTTTAATGATTTTCGGATTTAAGGGTGATTTTGAAGAAAAAATGAAGAAAAATTCATAATTTGCCATCCGAACATCGGATTGAGGTGAAATTTTTATGGATGGCCAAAATCTTATGATGAACATGATGAATGATGTAAGATGTGATGAAAATCATGGATTAAGGGTCAAGATTTAACGTCATTTGAGGATCAAAAAGCAAATTTACTTTATCATTAAATTAGGTTGACTTTTAGTTAAATTTAATTAATTAAATAATAAAAAATTAAATGCACAAATGCCAAGGAGGGCAGGGGCATGCAAGGGGGTGGAAAATGGAGCCAAAATCAATGGCTCATATTTAATCTCATCAAGAATCAACGGTTGAGATTTAATTAGCTTCAAAATATGATTTTTAATAAATCAAAAATTATTAATTAAATAGGCTAGCTAGGGTGGAGTGAACAGTAGCTAGGGGGGCTGCAAATTTTTCAAGGGTTGCTTGGAAATTGCTTGGAAAATTCCTTGGAAAAAATATTTATAATTTAGTCCAAATTCAAGGGGGTAAATTATAAAATCATGAAAAATCAAATCCTATAAAAGAGGAGCACCCTTGGACGTCCAAGCACACCTCCCACACCCTCCCAAGCTTGAGTAAGCTCACTCCCACGTTTTGAAGCAAGAGAGAAAGAGAAAGAAGAGGAAAGAGAGAGAAAAAGAAAAGGAGGAGAGGAGTTCTCCACTTGAGGTAAGGGAATTCTTCCCAAATTTCTTTTGGGTATTAAGTAGCGTAAAAACATGCTAAGATAATTCCTAATCATGAGAAAATAAGTATAGTTATGCTGCTTAATTAGAATTATGCCAAAATATCGAAAATTTGGAGCGAAGATAGAGCATTCGGGAAAATAACGTATGATATGTGTAAATATTGCTCCAAAATTGCTACATGATGGATAATAATGATGTTTATGATGTTAGAATGATGATATATTAATCTCATAATTTTTGGATTTAAGGGTTATGCTTAAGTGAAATTATGTTGATTTTTAGTATATGGAGAAAATGATTTAATTAGCCAAGTTAATGATGATAAATTCAAAATTCATGAATTTTTCCATAATATACTAAACATAAGCTATGTCATGGTATTTTTTATTTTTGGAAAAAATGTCAATTTTTGGAACCCATGAACAGTAACCCACGTTTCTATGAACAGTAACTCATGAACAGTGATTATGAACAGTACCATGAACAGTAAAAAGCGTAGATTGGGTAGAAAAAAATGACATTAGTATTTATATCTTAAAGAATATATAGATTGAATTTTTAAAGGGATTTATGGATAAAAAAATCCATATAAGGATGTAATGACCAAGTATCTTTATAAGATTAACCTCTATAGGAATGATGTAATGAATGATTATAAAGCATGCATGGGAAGCAATCTAAAATATGGAATGATATAGATAAAATATTATTTTTCCTTGTATAGGGAAAAAGGAAGGAAAATGTTGAGGACACCGACTGAGGAGATAAGCAAGCAAACCCTTTTGAAAATATATTTTATTCTCAAGTATTTATGAAATGTGTTTAAGAGTGGTCATTCCTATAATGTTTTGAAATGATGAATCATTATGAGTTTTTATGAAAAGTCATGCCGGCATATTGATATCATGTGATGATCATGGACATGTGCACATGTATGATGCATAATAAAGAGGCTTTGGTAGAGGTAGAAAGAGGATCAGAGGGTCCCCCTTCACTATTGCTTAGTCATATGGGCTGTGTGCCGGCGGCATCCTCCCAAGAGGTGCAGGCAAAGGAATGTTATGTGTGAATGAATGCATTGCATTTTCATACATGAATTGAAAAGAAAAGCATGAATTTGAAATGATGTTTTAAAGAGATGGTGCAAATAATTCTCTACATGAGAATGACAAGTCAACTGGTATAAGAGGCATATAATGCCGGGAGAATCAAAAGTCATACATGTAGGAGACCAGGTAAGCTAATCAGAGTAAAGGACGCGAGGTCCCCTGACGAGGCCAAGTCGGATAAGCCGGCATAATGGACCATGCTATGTGAGATGTTTCCCAAGCTAGTGTACCCACACACGAAGGTTTATGTTATGAATGGAAAGGAAGCATTTGCACATCCAATGTTTATGAAATATGTGGAAAATAAGCCAAGTCTATGTTTTGATGATTAACAAATCAATTTGAGTAAGTTTTGGTTACTAATATGTTTGTGGAAATGATTTAAGGTTATAATTTTGAAGAATATAAAGCATGACAAGTCAAGTCGATTTCCAAGTCGACTCAGGCATCGACTTAGGCCAAGTCGATCCCCAAGTCGACTCCAGCAGCGACTTCAAGACGTCATTTTCTTCCAGAGCTGAAATCAAGAATGAGAGGTGCCAAAGTCACATCCCAAGTCGACTCCGCTTGCGAGTTGAGGTGAAGTCGCAAACCAAGTTGACTCCAGTAACGACTTGGAGGCGTCATTTCTGTCCAGAGTTGAAACCGAGAACAAGGGTTACCAAAGTCGCATCCCAAGTCGACTCCGCATGCGACTTGGGTGAAGTCGCAGATCAAGTCGACTCCGACTTCGACTTCAATACGGAAACATGCAGATCAAGATAACTCAATGATAGATTCAAGAGATTCAAAAGAAAATGAAGATCAAATGAGGATCAAGTGAAGACCAAGCAAAGCTGCATATTTCTCATGGAGAATCGAGATCATGCATTTGGATTTCTCTTATGCACTCCAAGACTCAAGACTCAAGACATGGAGTCAAATGTGTTTAAGATAAAAAAAATCATAAGGAGTCTTAAAGGAAGAACAACCAAACTTGAAGAAACTCAAGCAAGCAAAGCATTCCAAGGATTTCAAGTTCATCAAGCAAGCTGTCGAGGTGAAGTCGCACCCGAAGTCGACTCCACCTGCGACTTGGGTCAAGTCGAGGACCAAGTCGACCCAGACTGGAACTTGAAGTTGTTGCGAACAGGCGAAGTCGCACCCGAAGTCGACTCCATCTGCGACTTGGGCGAAGTCGCATCCGAAGTCGACTCCACCTACGACTTAGGTCGCAACGGCCGGAAAATTTTCGAACGTTGGCGCATTAAATGTGCGCCACCTACCTCCAAACGTTCGGATTCCCTCCACAATTATAAAAGGCATTCAATATGAACGAGGAGGGTAGCTGAGAATTCATTAAGTGTGCATAACTCCCATCTTCAAGAGCATTAAGTGATCAAGCCACCATAAAGAAGAAAAACTCCGAGTTCAAACTGGCAAGAGCTTCTTATTGAATCATCAACACTGCTGTACAAGTTCTTCTCTGTGCCAAATCTGTCTCTACACAACAGTAACGTGTAGAAACTTTCTTTTATTTTTACTTGTTGTATTGAACTTGATTTAGTTTGGGTAACTAAGATCAAGTGTAACCAAAGTAGTGTGTGACTGGAGTGGAACTCGTCACCTACTTGTGCTGTGAATTGTTGATGCCCCCTAGAGCTGGAATCTAGAAGAGAGCAGAGACTCTAGTTGTATTTGTGAAATACAATAGTGGAACCCAAGTCACAAGAGGTGTGAGCTTGGAAGAGTGTGTTGGTCCCGAGTTAATGGCAAAACCCAATAGGGGAGGGGTGAATTGGGTTCTTATAAAATTCTTTGGTAAATTAAAAACTTAACCCCTTGAAAGTTTAATCCCCTTGATTGATGAAATGAAATGGAAAGCAATATAATACAGAGAGCAGAAATATAAATCAAGCACACAAGATTTTTATAGTGGTTCGGGCAACCTCCCTACTCCACTCTTCCATGCTCACACTCCTTGTGACTTGTGTTCCACTATTGTATTCCTCAAATACAATTACAGCCACTGCTCTCTTCTAGATTCCAGCTTAGGAGGCTTCAACAAATCTTAGCACAAGTAGGTGATGAGTTCCACTCCAATCACACACTACTTTGCTTACACTTGATCTTAGTTCCTCAAACTAAATCAAGTTTAATACAAACAAATGAAATAATAAAGAAATCTACACGTTACAGTTGTGTAGAAGCAGTTTGGCGCAGAGAAGAACTCGTAGAATTGGCTTTGAAGATTTAGAAGTTGAGCTCTAGCAGTTTGAAGCAAAGTTCTTCTTCTTTGGATTTGCTTGATCTCTTTAATGCTCTTGAAGATGGGAGTTATGCACACTTAATGATTTTCAGCTACCTCCCTCGTTCACAATGAATGCTTTTTATAATTGTAGAGGGAATCCGAACGTTTGAAGGTAGGTGGCGCACATTTAATGCGCCAACGTTCGAATATTTTCCGACCGTTGCGACCCAAGTCGCAGGTGGAGTCGACTTCGGGTGCGACTTCGCCCAAGTCGCAGATGGAGTCGACTTCGGGTGCGACTTCGCCTGTCCGTAGCAACTTCAAGTTCCTTGCTGGGTCGACTTGGTCATCGACTTGACCCAAGTCGCAGGTGGAGTCGACTTCAGTATGCGACTTCACCTCGTCAGTTAGCTTGACGAACTTGAAATCTTTGGGATGCTTTTGTTTTGCTTAGATTTCTTCATGCCTTGTTGTTCTTTTGCATTTTTCATTTCTTTTTGAATCATTGTGTCTTCACTTTAGCTTGCTTTCATTAGCTCCATGTTTTGCAAGCCTTGAATCCATGAGTCTTGAATCATGTAATCTTGAACAAGTTCTTGGTTGATTTTATGCATCTTGCTTGTACTTGGATTAGTCTTCATATGTTTCGGTTTGAGCATCTAGGTTGGCTTGATCTTCATCTTCATACAAGTTTGTCTTGAAATCAGTTAATCTTAGCTTGTCTTCTGAAATATCCCCTCTGCCTGCTCGAAGTCGATGCCGGAGTCGACTTCGTCTGCGACTTCACCTCAAGTCGCAAGTGGAGTCGACTTGGGGTGCGACTTCGGCACTTCGGGGTCTGGACTTCAACTCTGGAAGGTTTTGTCATGTTGAAGTCAATACTGGAGTCGACTTAGTCTGCGACTTCGACCCAAGTCGCATGCGAAGTCGACTTCGTTTGCGACTTCGGTAGTTCAGCTCTCCATTTTCAACTCTGGAAGGTTTTGGCGCATTGAAGTTGATGTTAGAGTCGACTTGGGGACCAACTTGGCCTTAAGTCGATGCCTAAGTCAACTTGGGAATCGACTTATCCTTCCATGATCTATTTTCTTCAAATGTATGTCCCTTAAACACTTCCACAAACATGTTAGTAGTCAAGACTTACTCAAATTGATTTGTTAATCATCAAAACATAGATTTAGCTTATTTTCCACATATTTCCAACAGAGTGGAGTAGGGAGGTTGCCTGAACCATTATAAAAACCTTGCTTGTTGATGTTTATTTCTGATCTCTACACTATATTGCTTTCCACTTCGTTTCTTCATAAAGGGGACTAGATTAATCCGGGCAAAAGTTTCTGTTTAAGTTGAAAATTTTAAATACCCAATTCACCCCTCCCCTCTTAGGTAATAGCCATTAACTCGGGACCAACACACACCTCTTGTGACTTGGGTTCCACTATGTATTTCACAAATACAACTAGAGCAACTGCTCTCTTCTAGATTCCAGCTCTAGGAGGCATTAACAATTCATAGCACAAGTAGGTGATGAGTTCCACTCCAATCACACACTACTTTGCTTACACTTCATCTTAGTTACCCAACCTAAATCAAGTTCAATACAACAAGAAAAAGTAAAAGAAAGTTTCTACACGTTACTGATGTGTAGAGGCAGATTTGGCGCAGAGAAGAACTTATACAGTAGTATTAATGATTCAGCAAGCAGCTCTTTGCAGTTTGAAAGCAGATTTCTTCTTCTATATGATGGCTTGATCACTTAATACTCTTAGAGACGGGAGTTGTTCACAATCAATGAATTCTCAGCTACCCTCCACGTTCATATTGAATGTCTTTTATAAATGTTGAGGGAATCCGGACGTTTGGAAGTAGGTGGCGTGCATTTAATGAGCCAACGTTTGAAAAATTTCCAATCGTTCCGACCCAAGTCGCAGGTGGAGTCAACTTCGGGTGCGACTTCGCCCAAGTCGCAGATGGAGTCGACTTCGGGTGTGACTTCGACTGTCCGTAACTTCTTCAAGTTCCAGTCTAGGTCGACTTGGTCCTCGACTTGACCCAAGTCGCAGGTGAAGTCGACATCGGGTGCGACTTCACTTCCTCAGCTTGCTAGTTGAACTTGAAATTCTTTGGAATGACTTGCTTGCTTGAATTTCTTCATGTTTGATTATTCTTCCACCATTTTATATTACTTAAGACTCTTTATGATTCTTCTATCTTAAAAGAAAAATATTTGATTCCATGTCTTGAGTCTTGAGTCTTGGAATGCATGGAAGATGTCCGAGTATGTGTTCATAATCCAACATAATGGATTCATGCAACCCTGCTTGCTTTGGTCTTCATTTGATCTTCATTTGATCCAAGTCGAGTGTTTGAGTCGATGTGGCCTTCATCTTCACTCGAGTCTAGCATTGAGTCGACTTGTTCTGCAAGTTCTGCACTGAAGTCGAAGCTGGAGTCGACTTGGTCTGCGACTTCACCCAAGTCGAATGCGGAGTCGACTTGGGATGCGACTTTGGCAGCTCTCGTTCTCGATTTCAACTCTGGACAGAAAATCATGGTTGAAGTCGATGTTAGAGTTGACTTGGTCTGCGACTTCACCCAAGTCACATGCGGAGTCGACTTCGTTTGCAACTTCGGTAGCTTTGCTCCCCGATTTCAATGCTGGACGAAAAATGTCACTTGTAGTCGCTGCTGGAGTCGACTTGGGAATCAACTTGGCCTAAGTCGATGCCTGAGTCGACTTGGAAATCGACTTAACCTGTCATGCTTCATTTTCTTCATTTGTATATCCTTTAATCATCTTCACAAACATGTTAGTAACCAAAACTTACTCAAATTGATTTGTTAATCATCAAAACATAGACTTGGCTTATTTTCCATATGTTTCCAACAGGCGCCACGTCATCGAACTTGGACCTGCCTCACCTGTGGCCTGCATAGCTATATTTTAAAATTTTTGAAAGGAATGAGTATGTTACTCAGTAAGTAGGTATATAAAATTTCAAATGATTTAAAGAAAATCTTACATGCTTTCATCTTAAAAACTTTACTTGTTTAACAATGCATTGCATGAATCATATACATCATGCTTAACCCAAAGGGTACTTGAAATAACCCCACAGGGTTACTTAATGCATTTCATACGCACCAATTATCATGATCATTGCGAGGAAATATGCATGTTATCGTAAAATAATTAAAAATTTTCATCACATGATGCATAATTTAAAGTTAGAACCTTAATCAAAGAAAAGAAATAATAATAAGAATGAAATCTGTCTAAAATGTAACGACAATATGTGTGTATATATATATATATGAGAGTTGTTTCTGTGCAGCATAACTACACCGGAACAACAGTACATTTGCCCAAAATGGGCCCCACACATATTAGAATGTAATGAAACTTTATACAATCATTTATCCATATATAAATTTTATAGCAAATGATTTAAATGTTGAAAAAACCACTTTAAAGTTGTTATTTACATCAAACTATTTTATTACATTGAATTGATGACTTTAATTGCAATTGATTTAATTGTATTTCTATTTTTCCCAAACATACTTTGAATTCAAGCTGTCTCATTTCTTTAATTATTCCTTCTTGCTGAGTAACTGAGGTTGCTAGTTTTACCTTTCTACTTAATGCATCTGCAGCCACATTTGCTTTACTTGAATAGTATTGAATAGTAAGATCATAATCTTTCAATAACTTCAACCATCTTCTCTGTCTCATATTCAATTCTTTCTCAGTGAATATATACTTTAGACTTTTATGATCTATGTAGACTTCATACTTGGCACCATATAAATAATGTCACCATTTTTGTAATGCAAAAACCAATGTTACCAATTCTAGGTCATGAGTATGATAATTTAGCTCATTCGGCTTGAGTTGTCAAGAACCATAAGATATTACTTTTCCATTTTACATTAACACACATCCCAAACCTTTGTAAGATGCATCATTGTAAATTACATATCCTTCATTTCCTTCTGTCAGAGTCAAAACTAGGGCTTCCACTAATCTTTTCTTAAGTTCTTGAAAACTACGCTCACAATTAGCACTTCATTCATATTTCACTGCTTTTCTGGTTAATTTTATAAGTGGTGCAGACAACTGTGAGAATCCTTCCACAAATTTACGATAATACCCAGTCAATCCCAAGAAACTTCTAATTTCAGTAATATTCGTTGGCCTTGGCCAATTAACTATTGGTTCAAACCACATGCCCCAAGAAGTATATCTGATTTAACCAAAACTCAGGTTTTTTTTAATTTATTATAAAGTTTCTTTTCCTTTAATCTGTCTAATACCAACTATAAATGTCTTTGATACTCCTCTTTATTTCGAGAATATATTAAAATATCATCAATAAATACGACTACAAATTGGTCTTTGTATTCTCGAAAAATTCTATGCATCAAATCCATGAATGCAGCTGGTGCATTAGTTAATCCAAAAGGCATCACAAGGAATTCATGGTGCCTATATCTAATTCTGAATGCAGTTTTCTTAACGTCAGCACGACTGACTTTTAACTAATGATATCCTGATTATAAATCTATCTTGGAGAATATTGTTGCCCCTTTTAATTTATCAAATAAATCATCTATTCGAGGTAGTGGATATTTATTTTTTATGGTAACTTTGTTCAATTCTCTATAATCAATACATAACCATAAACTACCATCTTTCTTTCAAACAAATAATATTGGCACACCCCAGGGTGATGCGCTAGGTTGTATAAAACTTTTATTTAGTAATTCATGTATTTGAGTTTTCAATTCTAACATCTCCACTGGTGCCATTCTATAAGGTGCCCTTGATATTAGAGCAGTTCCTAGAAATACTTCTATAATAAAATTAATTTCTCTATCTGGTGGTAATCCTGGTAATTCTGAAGAAAAAATATCTGAAAATTCTTTTACCACTGGTATCTGAGATAATTTTCCTTTCTTCTCAACATCAACAGTCACTGCCACCAAATATGCTTCACATCCTTTTCTAATCAAACCTATGGCCTTCATAGCTGAAATTATTCTAATATTGTTCTAGTCTTGCATTTCCATGATAATTATTTCTTTTCTTGGTTCCGATAAAAATCAAATTTTTTTATTTCTACATTCTATTACTGCATCCCATTATTGTAACCAGTCTATTCCTAAAATAATATCAAAATCATTCATGGGCAACACTATTATTTCTGCATCCATAATTCTTCCATCTATATTTATCGAATAGTTTCTACATATCTGATTGGTACTGGCTAATCGATATACTGGTGATTCTAAATGCATAATTACTGATGAATCTTCAACTTAAAGATTTAGCTTTTTAAGAAATTTCTGGGCTATAAAAGAATGTGATGCACCAGAATCAAATAAGGCAATAGCAGGGCCGTTTTGTGTTGGAAACAATGCTTCAAAACAAAATAAAATTGACCAAAGATTGAGTTTTGATGATTAACAACAACTAACTTGAGTATATTTAAAGGACTAATGAGTTTGTCATTTGTTTTAAGGAACTTAAGTAGCCAAGTCGATCCCCAAGTCGACTTGGACTTCGACTTAGGGTGAAGTCAATCCCAAAGTCGACTCAACTATCGACTTGAGAAAGAACCTCAAAGGCAAAATCAACTTGCAGGTGAAGTCGCATCCCAAGTCGACTTCACATGCGACTTGGGAAGCCAAGTCGCAAACGAAGTCGACCTCACTATCGACTTCAATCGTGAAAAACTGTCCAGAGCTGAATTTTGGGGCACGAAGCTGCCCAAGTCGCAGGCCAAGTCGACTCCAGGTGCGACTTGGGTGAAGTCGCAGACAAAGTCGACTTCATCCGCGACTTGAGAAGTTCAGACTTCAAAGATGCAGTTTCAAAGTCTATTCAAAGAATCTCTCACTCAAGTTCAAAGCAAAGATTCAAGATGGAGATCAAATCAAGTTTATCAAGTCCAAGGATTCAAAGATAAAGGTCAAATGAGTTCAATTCAAAGAAAAGATTCATGTTCAACTTCAAATCAAGTCTATCAAGTCTTAAAGACCAACTGAGTCAAATGCAAAGCAAGGCGCATGATTCAACCAAGCAGGACTCAAGCTCTCCTAAGAATCACAAGATTCAAGACAATCCAAGATAAACCAAAGACAAGGACTTCAAGATCAACAAGATCTACAAGTATAAGGGATTATTTCAGAATGAAAATGATTAAAGGAAACAAGCCAAGCAAGATAGAGGAAGATCAAATGAAGAACAAAGCATATTTTGCAAAGACCAAGTCAAGTCGCAACCCAAGTCGACTCCATGATCGACTTGAGTTGAAGTCGGAACCCAAAGTCGACTCAATACTCAGACTTGGAAACTGACAAGGTGAAGTCGCACCCGAAGTCGACTTCACCTGCGACTTGGGTCAAGTTGATGCCCAAGTCGACCCTGACTGAAACTTGAAGTTGCGACGGAGAAGCGAAGTCGCACCCGAAGTCGACTCCATCTGCGACTTGGGCGAAGTCGCATCCGAAGTCAACTCCACATGCGACTTGGGTCGCAACGGTCGGAATTTATTCGAACGTTGGCGCATTAAATGCGCGCCACCTACCCTCTAACGTTCGGATTCCCTCCAAAATTATAAAAGTCATTCATGGTGGATGAGGGAAGTAGCTGAGAATCATTAAGTGTGCATAACTACCATCTACAAGAGCTTTAAAGAGATCAAGCCAATTAAAGAGGAAGAACTTTGCTTCAAACTGCAAGAGCTCAACTACTGATCATTCAAAGCCAATTCAATAAGTTCTTCTCTGCGCCAAACTGTTTCTACACAACTGTAAAGTGTAGTTTTCTTATTGTTTCTTTTGTATGTGTTGAACTTGATTTAGTTTGAGGAACTAAGATCAAGTGTAAGCAAAGTAGTGTGTGATTGGAGTGTAACTCATCACCTACTTGTGTTGTGATTTGTTGATGCCCCCTAGAGCTGGAATCTAGAAGAGAGCAGTGGCTCTAATTGTATTGAGAGAATACAATAGTGGAACCCAAGTCACAAGGAGTGTAAGCTTGGAAGAGTGGAGTAGGGAGGTTGCCAGAACCACTACAAAAATTCTGTGTGCTTGATTTATATTCCTGCTTTCTACATTATATTTTTTTCCATTTCATTTCTTCATTAAGGGGACTAGATTAATCCGGGGTTAAGTTTCTGTTATAAATTTTAAATACCCAATTCACCCCTCCCCTCTTGGGTTTTGCCATCAACTCGGGACCAACAAGTGGTATCAGAGCAGGTCTTTGAGTTTACCAAAGAGATCTTATAGACATGGCATCCCAATCTACTTCCGTTCCCGCATTTGCTGAAGGCCAATCCTTTACAAGGCCACCATTGTTTGATGGGAACAATTTTGGATATTGGAAGCTTCGTATGAAGCAACTCATCATGGCTACCGACATGGACTCTTGGATTGCTATCCAAGATGGAGTAACCTTGCCTACCGATGAAAGAGCTTCCAAATAGACCGATGAGGAAGTAAGAATTGTTAAGAGCAACGCCAAAGCTATGAACTCTTTATTTTGTGCTCTTACTGCTTCTGAATATGATAGAGTATCCTCTTGCTTAACCGCCAAAGAGATATGGGATACGCTAACCTCTATCTATGAAGGAACTTGTCAAGTCCAAGGGACGAGAAGAAATATTTTGATTAGAGAACTGGAAAACTTTAGAATGCTAGAAAGATAAAATATTTCTGAAATGTTTGCTAGATTCTCGAAAATTACTAATGCTCTAAAAGGTCTTGGAAAGGCTATATCTGAATCTGAGCAGGTCATGAAGATTTTAAGAGCTCTACCCGAATCATGGACTCCAAAGATCACTGCAATAGAAGAAGCCAAGGACCTTAACACGCTAAAACTTGAAGACTTAATTAGCTCACTTATGTCACATGAGCTAATTAAGAAAAGAAATGAGGATCAACACAGAGGCAAAAGAGCAATTTCTTTGAAAGCCGCACAAGACACAGATGACTCCTCTTCTTCTCAAAACGACGACGAAATCGCCCTACTCACAAAATGTTTCAGAAAATTTGTGAGGAAAGGCAAAAATTTCAGAAGCTTCAAGGAAAGAACTCCCAGAGAGAAGAAGAAAGAATCAACCAAATGCTACTGATGCGGCGGTTCGGGACATATGCAAGCTCAATGTCCAACTCCCGAAGAAAGCAAGGTAAAAGAACAAAGAAAGGATCGAGGGGACAATAAAAGATTCCAAAGATACAAAGGAAGAGGCATGTACGTGAATGACGAGGAATCTACAACGAGTAACTCCTCAACCGACGAAATCGAAGTGGAAGAATGTGCAAGAATTTGCTGCATGGCACAAATCGAGCAAGAAGAACAAACTACCTCAACAAAATGCACAAGTAATGAAGAGGTAAGTTCCAAACTCTCCCATTTTAAATCAAGTTATTCTTCTTTTCAAGAATGCCTCAAATGTACTGAATTAGAAGAACTACAAACTGCATATGATTCATTATATGAAGAAATGAAGAAATTAGGAAGCAAGTTTACAATTAAGAAGAAACAATGTGATGCAGTAATAATTGTAAATGGTAAACTTGTAGAGAAATTAGACAAAATGAAAGAAGAAAATGATATGCTGAAAAAGGAGAACGAATCATTAAATGAATCATTAGCTAAGTTCTCTAATCCAGGAGAAAGTGTTAAAATGTTTCTGAATATGACCTCCCAAACACATAAAAGAGGTCTTGGATATCATACATTTGAGCAAGGAGAAAGTAGCAAATCAAATGTGCAAATACTTGAGAAATATCAAACTAAAACTGCATCTATATACAAGCCACAAAAGAAAAATTTTAAGTGGATTAGAAGACCAACGATTGAACCATTACATACTTGGAGGCCTACTCCAAGATTACCTATGGCTTGTAATTTCTGCAATAAATTGGGTCATAAAACTTCCAAATGTAATTTTAAGAAATTATATGACCATGGTGCAAAATTAGGTTGGGTTCCAAGGAACACAAGATTTGGGCTTTCCAAGTTAGAACAACAAAGATTGATTTATATTACTAACCCAAATGGACCCATAAAATGGGTACCAAGGAGATAAGATTTACTTGCTTATTTTTTCAGACATGTTTTAAGGCAAAGGCAAATAATGAATGGTTCATGGATAGCGGTTGCTCAAGGCATATGACCGGTGAAAGAAGCTTATTTCATAAACTTAAGCCTCGCAACGATGGAATGGTTGCCTTTGGCAATAATGAAAAAGGTAAAATTAAAGGTAAAGGAAATATACATAGTATTTCAAATGCATGCATGGAAGATGTTTTGTTTGTTGAAGGACTCAAACATAATTTAATGAGCATTAGCCAATTATGTGATAAAGGATACAAAGTTGTGTTTGAATCATCTATATGTAATGTATTTGATGGAGAACATATCATGTTTAGTGGTAAAAGATATGGAAATGTATATTTGGTTTCACTTGATGAATTAAATGATCAATGTCTAATGGCCATTGATAATGATCCATGGGTTTGGCATAAAAGGCTTGGACATATAAACATGGGAAATATAAAGACCCTATGGAAAAAGGGTTTCGTAGAAGGATTACCAAGATTGAAATATGACAAGGACAAGATTTGTAAGGCATGTCAATTATCAAAACAACCCAAGATGCCTTTCTCTACCAAAAAGGAAATTTCCACCACTAAGCCACTTGAATTGCTACACATGGATCTATACGGGCCATCCGACATTCTAACTATTGGCGGAAAGAAATATGTATTTGTGATTGTTGATGATTTTTCAAGATTCACATGGATAATTCTCTTAGCTAGCAAAGATGAAGCTTTCTCTATGTTTTCAACTTTTGTAAATTTGGTGCAAAATGAAAAACAAAGTACTATTATGACTATAAGAAGTGATCATGGTGGTGAATTTGAAAACAAACGATTCATTGAGTTATGTAATGAAAAAGGAATTCATCACACATTTTCTGCACCAAGAACTCCACAACAAAATGGAGTAGTTGAAAGAAAAAATAGAACTATACAAGAGATGGCTAGAACAATGCTAAATGAGAGCAAATTATCCAAGAAATTTTGGGGTGAAGCTGTAAGTACAGCTTGTCATGTTTTGAATCGAGTCACCATTAGAGCAATCTTGAAAAAGACCCCATATGAGCTATGGAAAGGAAGAAAACCAAATATCTCTTATTTTCATGCTTTTGGATGCACATGCTATGTTTTGAACAATGGAAAAACCAAATTGGGAAAACTGGATGCTAAAAGTGATGAGGCAATATTCCTTGGTTACTCATCAAATAGCAAAGCATATAGAGTATTCAATAAACGAAACCAAGTTGTAGAAGAATCCATACATGTTGTATTTGATGAATTTAACCAAACTCCGAGAAAGGAGGATGAACTAAGTGATGTAGATGAGACAAAAAGAAAAGAACAACCAAAGGAACTCGAGCTCAAGCCAGAAAATCTCATGGAGGAAGAGGTAAGTGAAGGTAATGATACTTACAAACCTCCAACTGATTTAAAGTTCAAAAATGCCCATCCAATTGAGCAAGTTATTGGTAATGTATATGAAGGAGTGAAAACTAGAAGATCAAAACAAAACATTTGTGGTCAATATGCTTTTGTATCAAAAATTGAACCACATACCATTGAACAAGCTCTCAATGATGAAAACTGGGTCATTGCAATGCAAGAAGAGCTAAACCAATTTGAAAGGAACAATGTATGACATTTAGTTCCTAGACCAAATAATCATACAATCATTGGTACCAAATGGGTATTTAGGAACAAATTAGACGAAAGCGGTCTTGTAATAAGAAACAAGGCCAGATTAGTAGCCAAAGGGTATTCCCAAGAAGAAGGAATTGATTTTGAAGAATCTTATGCACCCGTGGCTAGATTAGAAGCCATACGTATTTTACTAGCATTTGCTTCTCATATGAATTTCAAATTGTTCCAAATGGATGTAAAAAGTGCATTTCTGAACGAATATTTGAATGAAGAAGTGTATGTTGAACAACCCCCAGGATTTGAAGAAAAGGATCAATCGAAATATGTTTATAAATTGACCAAAGCATTATATGGATTAAAACAAGCTCCAAGAGCTTGGTATGAAAGGTTGAATAAATTTTTGATTGATCATGAGTTTCAAAAAGGAAAAGTTGATACTACGTTGTTCATTAAATATAAAGATAAAAATATTTTAATTGTACAAATTTACGTGGACGATATAATATTTGGTGCTACTGATGAAAATCTATGCCAAGAATTTTCTAAGATTATGCAGAGCGAATTCGAAATGAGCATGATGGGAGAATTAAATTTCTTTCTTGGACTGCAAATCAAGCAACAAAGTGAAGGGATATTTCTAAACCAGTCCAAGTATGTCAAAGATATGCTCAAAAAATTTGGTATGCAAAACAGCAAAGGGGCAAATACTCCAATGAGCTCTACAATTAAGATCGACACGGATGAAAACGGTAAATGTATCGATCAAAAGCTTTATAGAAGCATGATAACTTCTTTGTTATATTTAACTGCTTCTAGACCCGATATTCTCTTCAGTGTTTGTATGTGCTCTAGATTTCAAGCATGTCCTAAAGAATCACATCTACTTGCTGTAAAAAAGATTTTTAAATATTTGATAAAAACTACCAATCTTGGACTATGGTATCCAAAGGGGTCAACCTTTGATTTAATCGGCTATTCGGATGCAGATTTTGCCGGCTATAAAGTAGATAGAAAGAGTACTAGTGGAACTTGTCAGTTTCTTGGACATATGTTGGTTTCATGGTACTCAAGAAAACAAACAAGTGTTGCTCTATCTACTGCGGAAGCCGAATACATAGCCGCCGGTAGTTGTTGTGCCCAATTGCTTTGGATGAAACAGCAATTGAAAGATTATGGTATTGATTATTTCGATATTCCTATTAGATGTGATAATACAAGTGCAATTTGTCTGACTAAGAATCCTGTACTGCATTCAAGAACTAAGCATATTGATGTAAGACACCATTTCATTAGAGAACATGTTGAAAACCATGATATTTGTTTAGAATATGTGAAAACAGAAGACCAAATTGCTAATATCTTTACTAAACCACTAGCCAAGAAATCATTTTGTAAAATCAGGAATGATATGGGGATGATAGAGCTAAATTAGGAAAAATTAAACAAGAAACTAAAATCTGAAAAGGTCAAGTCGATGGATCAAGTCGACTCCATGGGAGCCAAGTCGACTCAGGCCAAGTCGACTTGGGAAAGTGAAGTCGACTCCGCCTCAACAGCGAAGTCGACTCCACAGGGTCGAAGTCGACTTCACCTAGGGCAAAGTCGACTCCGCGCGTGCGACGTTTCGCATTTCCTTTTCTTCTCCTTTTCTCTTTTTCTTCCCCATTTCCCGCCTTGCTACTCTGTTTTTTTTCTCTCCTCCGGCGACAGAGCTCTCTCCCCGCCGGCGATTCTCTCGGTTTCTCCCTCCTCCGGCAGTGCCTTTTTCTGTCCGGCTGCCTCTCAGAGCTTCAATCTCCATTTCTCTCTTTCCCGGCAACCGATTCCTTCTTTCTTCCGGCAATTCCTTTCCCCGTTCCGGCAAGCTTTCTCTTAGTTTCCAAACCATCTAAATGGCACCAAAGAAAGCCATATCAAAACCATACCCCAAACGGGCTCCCACACAAACAGAAAAGGATATTCCTAAGAGAGCTAGGACACCCGCTAAGAGAGCAAGGGAGGAACCCTCTACATCGACGGGTAGATGGGTTCGATTCCAAACCACTACTCAATCATCCGATCGAGCTCCAAGGTCTGAAAGCCAACCTGAAAGCTCATACTCCTCAAGAATTCCGATCAAGAAGGGGCAAGTCTTGAAAATGCCCACAACATACTTCAAGACCGAGCAGCAACATAGTCGCTTCTACAAACACTTCTATGACCGAAAGGTATTCATTCCTAAGATCATAGACTTCAAATTTCTTAGCGACTATGAGTTCGACATAGAAGAGCTGTTAGACTTCCAAGGTTGGACACAACTGTTCAAATCCGACGAAAGGATCTATCCTGATCTCACAAGACTCTTCTACTATCTATGGGACGACACCAAGTTTTGCGCCTACGTCAAAGGCAGTGAAATGTATTTGAGTTCTATGAATTACCCAAATCAAAATGAAGCCTTAAGGAGAATCGGGAACATTCTCCAAGTACCCTATGAAGAAGAAAGGCTTCCCAAAGATCTGACGATGGACAAAATTTACAACGAGTTGACAAAGAGCAACAAGTACCATGCAGGCACCAAATTCTTGTATTACATGGATCTTCCTCCCAGACTCAGGGTCATCCGTCTGCTAATCGCCCACTGTATCTTGCCAAAAGGAGACAAAAGAAATCAACTCAATCCACAGGAAGCAATGATCTTATGGAAACTGGTCAATAAGGTAAAGATCAGTCTTCCTAGACTCTTCCTCGAAGCCTTGGCATGTAAAAAGGATAACCCACGAGGCGTGCTACCTTATGGATCCTGGATCACTAAGATCCTTGAGCGGTGCGAGGTAGACATTGAAGGGGAACCATTTGAAGTTCCCAAGACGACAAACGCCATCAACAAGGCTTTGCTCCAACGTATGAAGATCAATCTGGAGCAGTTCAGGGATGATCGAATAAGGGAGAAGCTAGGCGAGCTAGTCCGAGAACCAGAGGACGAAGCACAAGCTGAGGGGGAGCAACCTCCAGAGGCATCGCCTGCATGGCACGCATCTCCTGTATCGCACGGATCCTATACACCTCACAGATCCGTTGCACCCGATAGAGCGCCTCCTACTTCATCACAAGAGGCGACGCTCCAGAGCATAAAGGCAGAAATCTCGGCTCTACGGGAAGAAATGGGTCACCAAGAAGACCGAATGACGAGTCTTGTGACCGAGGTGTTGACGGCGATCAACGACATGCATTCCCGACAAGATCGAATCGATCGGGAAATGCGAACCACCCGATATCACCTCGCCTCAGGCCGTCACAAGAAGAGGCCCATGCCTGAACTTGATCCTTACAAATCGGGTTCAGTTCATAAAGCAGCAACTACCGATCACGCTTCTTCTATCTACTCATCTGCCCAAAATCGTCCTATCAAACCTATCTTATATCAGATCTCTCAATTTCAATTCACAAAATCATTAAGAATTGATAGATTTTTGATAGATTGACAAAAAGGGGGAGATAGAATAGGAATTGAGTAGAATTTTTTGAATTTTGGGTCGGGTAATTTGTATTTAGGAGTTTCATTTCTTTTGCTTTCATCATAAATTGAAAACATGAATGATATGAAACTTGTTTATGATTGAAATGTGCTTATATGAATTGAATGTTTGCTAATAATCTGTTTTGAAAGTTATGCAATGATTGCTTATACTCTGTTTTCGAAGATTATATAAATGCATTTATCTTGAAAGGTATAAGCTCAATTTAGTTTTGTCAATCATCAAAAAGGGGGAGATTGTTGGAAACAATGCTTCAAAACAAAATAAAATTGACCAAAGATTGAGTTTTGATGATTAACAACAACTAACTTGAGTATATTTAAAGGACTAATGAGTTTGTCATTTGTTTTAAGGAACTTAAGCAGCCAAGTCGATCCCCAAGTCGACTTGGACTTCGACTTAGGGTGAAGTCAATCCCAAAGTCGACTCAACTATCGACTTGAGAAAGAACCTCAAAGGCAAAATCAACTTGCAGGTGAAGTCGCATCCCAAGTCGACATCACATGCGACTTGGGAAGCCAAGTCGCAAACGAAGTCGACCTCACTATCGACTTCAATCGTGAAAAACTGTCCAGAGCTGAATTTTGGGGCACGAAGCTGCCCAAGTTGCAGGCCAAGTCGACTCCAGGTGCGACTTGGGTGAAGTCGCAGACAAAGTCGACTTCATCCGCGACTTGAGAAGTTCAGACTTCAAAGATGCAGTTTCAAAGCCTATTCAAAGAATCTCTCACTCAAGTTCAAAGCAAAGATTCAAGATGGAGATCAAATCAAGTTTATCAAGTCCAAGGATTCAAAGATAAAGGTCAAATGAGTTCAATTCAAAGAAAAGATTCATGTTCAACTTCAAATCAAGTCTATCAAGTCTTAAAGACCAACTGAGTCAAATGCAAAGCAAGGCGCATGATTCAACCAAGCAGGACTCAAGCTCTCCTAAGAATCACAAGATTCAAGACAATCCAAGATAAAACCAAAGACAAGGACTTCAAGATCAACAAGATCTACAAGTATAAGGGATTATTTCAGAATGAAAATGATTAAAGGAAACAAGCCAAGCAAGATAGAGGAAGATCAAATGAAGAACAAAGCATATTTTGCAAAGGCCAAGTCAACCCAAGTCGACTCCATGATCGACTTGAGTTGAAGTCGGAACCCAAAGTCGACTCAATACTCAGACTTGGAAACTGACAAGGTGAAGTCGCACCCGAAGTCGACTTCACCTGCGACTTGGGTCAAGTTGATGCCCAAGTCGACCCTGACTGAAACTTGAAGTTGCGACGGAGAAGCGAAGTCGCACCCGAAGTCGACTCCATCTGCGACTTGGACGAAGTCGCATCCGAAGTCAACTCCACATGCGACTTGGGTCGCAACGGTCGAAATTTATTCGAACGTTGGCGCATAAATGCGCGCCACCTACCCTCTAACGTTCGGATTCCCTCCAAAATTATAAAAGGCATTCATGGTGGACGAGGGAAGTAGCTGAGAATCATTAAGTGTGCATAACTACCATCTACAAGAGCTTTAAAGAGATCAAGCCAATTAAAGAGGAAGAACTTTGCTTCAAACTGCAAGAGCTCAACTACTGATCATTCAAAGCCAATTCAATAAGTTCTTCTCTGCGCCAAACTGTTTCTACACAACTGTAAAGTGTAGTTTTCTTATTGTTTCTTTTGTATGTGTTGAACTTGATTTAGTTTGAGGAACTAAGATCAAGTGTAAGCAAAGTAGTGTGTGATTGGAGTGTAACTCATCACCTACTTGTGCTGTGATTTGTTGATGCCCCCTAGAGCTGGAATCTAGAAGAGAGCAGTGGCTCTAATTGTATTGAGAGAATACAATAGTGGAACCCAAGTCACAAGGAGTGTAAGCTTGGAAGAGTGGAGTAGGGAGGTTGCCCGAACCACTATAAAAATCCTGTGTGCTTGATTTATATTCCTGCTCTCTACATTATATTGTTTTCCATTTCATTTCTTCATTAAGGGGACTAGATTAATCCGGGGTTAAGTTTCTGTTATAAATTTTAAATACCCAATTCACCCCTCCCCTCTTGGGTTTTGCCATCAACTCGGGACCGAACATAAGTTGTACCTACAGTAGTATCTCCTTTCTTTTGTTATTGTTCTTCTTGGGTTAAAGCATGGAGTCGAGTGGTTTGCACCGGTTGTGTTGCTTCTACTTTCGATTGTGAAGGCCACCCTTTTCTGTTTCTTTCTGTGCAACTTTTTATCGGACATTCATTGGCTTTATGTCCCACTTGGTCACAAATAAAACATTTAATGATAGGAATGAGTTCTTTTTGTGCTTGCAATTCCATGCTATATATCCGGCTTTTCCACATTTATAACATTTATCAGTCTCTAGAAGACATTCCCCAATATGTCTTCTCTGGCATTTGGCACAAACATAAATTTCTCTAGCCTTTGGTTTTGAGAAGTCTTACCTTATTTTCTATCTTCTATTTTGAAATTCTAGTTTCTCAGGTAAAGCTCTTCTTTGTTTTCTTTTTTGAAATAACACCTGATTTCGATTTTCTTATATCTCTGCTATTCTGGCTTTTTCCACAACTTTATTATATGCGTTTAAAGAAAACAAGGCAATAGATTGTCGAATTCGTGGTCGTAATCGTTCCCGAAAATAGTGAGCCTTTACAGTGGGATTATTAGCAATCCACGGTACATACCGTACTAACTCATTGAAACAATTTGCATATTTGGTCACTGTCATTCTGTGTAATGCCCCAGGCCTAACAGTAAGGTATTGTCCGCTTTGGGCCTTGGCCCGCACGGTTTTGCCCCTCTGGGTTCACGTGCATCCCGTCCTTCCCCAAAAGGCGCCTCACTGAGATACCTGGTGGCCTACACTTATAACCACAGGCTCCCCCCCATCCTAACCGATGTGGGATATCACATTCACCCCCCCTTGGGGCTCCAGCGTCCCCGCTGGACACCATCGGCCAGAGGTCGGGAGTCGGCTCTAATACCATTTGTAACACCCCAGGCCTAACAGTAAGGTATTGTCCGCTTTGGGCCTTAGCCCGCACGATTTTGCCCCTCTAGGTTCACGCGCATCCCGTCCTTCCCCAAAAGGCGCCTCACTGAGGTACCTGACGGCCTCCACTTATAACCCCAGGCTCCCCCCTCATCCTAACCGATGTGGGATATCACATTCCGACATGATATATCTGTTCAAATTCTATCATTTTTTTTGTTTTGGATGCTAATTGGAATATACTTCCTATTGAATTCTTCCAAAAACTTTTCCTAAGTAATTTCCTGTTCTTCTAAGATTGTAATTTTCAAAGTTTTCTATCATTCATTGGCGTGACTGACTAGCAAATGGGTAGCACACTTTACCTTCTATTGTTAAGTACAGGAAAAAATTTTGAATAGTTTCTTTATTTCTTGTATCCAAACTTCAGCCATATGTGGGTCGGGGCTACCAACAAATTTTGGAGGTTGTCTTGCCAAAACTATACTAATTACCTCTCTTTCTGCTGCTAAAGCATCCACATGCTGACCTGCCATTGTTGTTCTATATGATTAATTATTGGAAGTTTGATTTTGTTCTGTATTTCTGGCGCTGTCCATAGCTAGAACCTGCACAACTACCACAGCCACATGTTCTTCTATTGAAAGAGATTCCCCAGTGTTAGGTTCAAGTTGTGCATTATGAGTGGATTCTTCTCTTTCTATTCTAATAGAAGATTCTAGTATCACCTGCTTTTCTTTTCTTTGATTTGAAGAGCATGTATTCACCATCTACAATTGATAAGGAAAATTCAGAACGATCATAAACACACTATTATTTATTTATATACTATACATTATTTATAAGTAACATACATACAAAGGACTCACACATTACAGGACCCTTGACTCTCTCTCTCTCATTTTATCTATCATCTGTAGAACTCATTTCACATATCTCCATTTCTCTGTCCTCTTCCTCAGATGAGTCACTTATGTCTATAATTTCCAGTATTATAATATCACTGTCTTCTAGAGTTTCATCTTTCAGATACCTAAAAGGTACCTCAAGTCCCATTTCTCTCCTTTGTTCTTGTTCCTAGGAAATCTTTTATTCATGTTGTTGGATAGTAGTTATACTAGTACTATAGTAGAATCGATAAATTCCATTGTACATGCGGTACCAGGTATATTTATGAGATGTCGAGCAAGGAATTAACCTCCAAAGATTTTGTGTTTACTTGTTTAGTTTAAGTTTCATGGACCGAGGCCCCCGAACTGGAATGATAATGAATCGCCCTTAACGATAGTGTCCAACAAAGGGTGTCATTTCTCTCTCATCCTATATTACTATAAACTTAACATTCTCAGTCATCTACAAGAAGGGCTATAAATATTAATTTTTTATACATATACTTTTATAATACACATAGTTTGCTCACAAAAAGGAAAACATACAAATAAAAGAAAAACACAAATTTTTTATTTATCTACATATTATTTATAACTTTTGCCTTTGCCTTGATCTAAATATTCTACAACTTTATTGCAAACATTACTTATGATTAGCGACCATCAGATCATCCTTTTTTATTTCTTCAAGTATTTTTTTGATCCCATTATTTCTACATTTTGCCTAGGTTCTCATGAAAATTTACCGGAAGACCCCACTAAGGTGGCCTTAGTTGGGGGTGATAAGTCCTAGTTTTCTTAGCCGGAGGGTAGTCCAATTCTAACTTCCTCTTTTTCTCCATCTGTAAAATTCTAAAATTAGCTATTTATTTTAAAATTTTATTTATAAAATTTTACAATTTACTATAATCATTGCTCTGATACCTTCTACTTTGTAGTGCCCCGAACGCAGGGTACTACAAGAATTTCCTTACTCTAGAATCAATTTATGGCAAATTGCAAAATTTCATCTTAAATTTTTTTATATCGCAAGTTCATACAAGCATTTTAATTTTATATTACAAGTATAAGGAAAATTATCTTAAATTATTAAAACCCTTACCTAATTACATTTTATATTTACGAAACTAAATAATGGAGATAAGTTTTTCCTTTCGTCGCACTTGGACCTGCCTCACCTGTGGCCTACATAGCTATATTTTAAAATTTTTGAAAGGAATGAGTATGTTACTCAGTAAGTAGGCATATAAAATTTCAAACAATTTAAAGAAAATCTTACTTGCTTGCAGCTTAAAAACTTTACATGCTTAACAATGCATTGCATGAATCATATACATCATGCTTAACCCAGAGGGTACTTGAAACACCTCTAGCGCCACCCTTAAGACCCAAGGTTAAGTGACTAGGCTCAGTTTCCTCGGAAACATCACTTCTTGGCTCACCCCACAAGGTTACTTAATGCATTTCATATACACCATGGATCATGATCATTGCGAGGAAATATGCATGTCATCTAAAATAATTAAAAATTTTCATCACATGATACATAATTTAAATACATATCAAATATTTGTACAATTTCATAAAAAAACAATTCCAAAATAACATTTTTGAAAATGGAAAGCATAGCCTACATAGCCTACTTAGCTTTCACAATAATTAGAGAGTAAAACTCTCTTCTAAAATTTGTTTTCTTTTCGTTTTTCCTACAATTTAGAATATGAACATTAATATATATATATGTATATATATATATCAGCTGTATATTATATCATATTGTTGACCTATGTATACTATCATTATTATTTAAAATAAAAAACTTGCAATTTTCATTAAAAATCTTAACTATTTTACGATTACTACTATTATTATTATTCATTTATGTATTAATTAATATAAGAATTTATGATATACAAAAATTTCGTACGTGTGGAAGAGGGTTGGACATGAGTTGAACTCAACTGATATGGAAAAGAGTCACCGTTCCTTACCATTGGGGTGGAACAAGTACATGTATAAAATCTTTGATTTTATATTTACATATTTGAAATAAAGAGAGATTTGAAATAAAAATGAGGGCATAGTGCTTTGAAGTTATGACATATGGTTTGTAGTCTAAATCCCTAGCCATTACGGTTAACTTATTTGTTGAGTGATCCTTGAGAATATTATATTATTTAAAGCATTTTTGAATTATTTCATCATTCATGAGGTGGGCATAATCAATGATTTATTTATATTTCGTTTAATATTCATATACACACTAATATCTTATTGTATATTTTATCACAAAAATAATATATATTTTTTAATTTAAGTTAGAACCTTAATCAAAGAAAAGAAATAATAATAAGAATGAAATCTGTCTAAAATGTAATGACGGTATGTGTGTATATATATATATATTCTTCATATATTAGTTCGGTCATATCATATAACTATTTTGTAATTTGTTTTAACAACTAATTTCATAAAAAAATTCTTTTAATTCAAAATCTATATAAAATTCAAAAACTTACCTTGAATGCCTTCAAATTTCCGGCCCTTTGTCTTCTCCTATATGTATATATTCTGCTGGTTTCTAATCTACTTTCTTTCTCTATTTTGTTGTTGTTGTTGGCCCGAATTCTCTTCAGAGTTTCACCTATCCTAGCCCCTTTATATAATAATAGTTATAGGCAGTTTTTCAAATTTTATTTTATTTATTATTATTATTATTTTACCACAATCTTATTTTTTTTTACCGCAATACGCAATTTGCCTATTGTTTCGCCCAACCAAACTATTACATCTGCTGGCTTCTCCTTTTCCTACCATGTTGATTCAGCTCATGTATATAAATATATAAATTCTCACCGCAACAATAGATTTGCCTGTCGTTGGGTCAAATCAAAATTTTACACGTGCTGGTTTTTCTTGATTCAGCCCTTGCTATACATTTATTCTTTTTTTTTCATTTTCAATTGGACCGGCCGTCGGTCCAATTGCAGTTTTTTTTAACGAACTGCATGTAATCTAAAATGATTTATTTAAAACTTTCAAAAAATGTTTTTTTCAAAATCTAATCCATCCACATTTTAAAGCACTCTACATTTATCGTTCATATTAAATTTTATATCAAAATGATTAATATAGGTTAAGATATAAATATTCAAAACTAACTAATGAAACTCATTCAATTTCAGTTGTTTAAAATTTTTCTGTACATAATTTTCATAATCTAATCTATTCATAATGTAAAGTATATTAAAATACACTTACCCATGAAATTTTATGCAAAATGAACCTATATAATTTACAATATATATTTAAACGTAGTATCCGACATTATTTTTTTAAAATCTAACTGGACCGTCCTTTGGTCTAGTTGGAGTTTTTTTTGTTTTGTTTTGTTTTGTTTTGGTCTTTTTTTAACTCTAACTAGACCGTCCTCTAGTCTAGTTGAGGTTTTAAAAAAAAAAAACACTTCAAATGAATATAAGCCGCTAATTGGAACTCCTAATTAGTATAATTTTTTTGATTTAGTTTTATTTTTCCAAAAGGTCCATGAATTTAAATAATTTTATTTGATGTATTTCAAAATTTCCCAATTCTTTCTTGAAAATTCATAAAAATTTATTTTCACACTTTATTGTTGTATTATATATATATATACAATCATGCCTAATTGTACTACTCATTATAAATTTTGAAAATCAAGGATTAATTTACCTGATTCTATGCAGCCATCACAACACACATGCATACCATCTCATACTCATCCTCAAATGCTCAAATTTTTTACCTCTTGACCTTCCCCGTACTTGTCTAAGGTTTGGGAAAACAAAACGTAAGTGGGAACTCAATAAGCAAGCATTTTATCATCAAATAAGAATTTTCTTATAAAATATTTTCATAAACATCTTTTTCATATAAACCTTTTATATCCAAATGTCTGGGCTTTTCAAAGGCAATGCATATGCATGTATACCTTTTTAGGTAGTTCCCTTTGGTTCTTGTGTCAACATTTTTACATCCCAAGACATTTTTACATAAACTCATTTTGCCAATGGACTTTTTTAGCCCTAAAAACATTTTCCACATAAACCTTATTTTGCAATGGACATTTTTATGTCTTAAAATTCTTTCTACATAAACCCTTTTTGGCAATGAACATTTTTTTATGTCCTAAAATATTTTTCTTGTAATTCATTTTTCGTTACCCCATTTTGGGGCTTGTTTGAAACAAACAAGGGATATGCATGCAATCTTTTTCATGAATGCATTTGCATAGAAATCTTTTCATGTCAACCTTGATATTTACACTTTTCGTGTAAAACACCCTGTGTAAAACACCTTGTTTTTAGGGTGAACTTTTTCATTTAAGTTCATATACCCCATTTAAGATAATCTTTTTGCATAAATAATTTTATATTCCAACTTGTAGGTTTTTCAAAAGCAAAACATATGCAAATGCATTTCTCATTATCCAATAGGGACACTTACCAAATAATCATTCTACCTTTTGGAAGAGAATCCATCATATAACAACACGCTAGCCAGGCGGCTATTCCTGGAACTTGCTCCCATCTCAGGAAGGGTGCCGCTGGCCTCTGCCTTCCCTTAGCGACTTGGCCATATATAGAGTAGGCTTAGTCTATCAGCGACCGTCTCTACAATTGACCTATCCATTGTTCTGGTGCACCATACTGTTGGAAATATGTGGAAAATAAGCCAAGTCTATGTTTTGATGATTAACAAATCAATTTGAATAAATTTTGCTTACTAACATGTTTGTGGAAATGACTTAAGGTTATAAATTATAAGAATATGAAGCATGGCAAGTCAAGTCGATTTCCAAGTCGACTCGGGCTTCGATTTAGGCCAAGTCGATCCCCAAGTCGACTCAAGAAGCGACTTCAAGATGTCATGCCCTTCCAGAGTTGAAATCGAGAATGAGAGGTGCCGAAGTTGCATCCCAAGTCGACTCCGCTTGCGACTTGGGTGAAGTCGCAGACCAAGTCGACTCTAGCATCGACTTCGAAATGTCATTTCCTTCCAGAGTTGAAATCAAGAACGAGAACTGCCGAAGTCGCATCCCAAGTCGACTCCGCTTGCGACTTGAGGTGAAGTTGCAGACCAAGTCAACTCCAGTCACGACTTGGAGGCATCGTTTCTGTCCAGAGTTGAAATCAAGGAGCAGAGCTGCCGAAGTCGGAGACGAAGTCGACTCCGCATGCGACTTGGGTGAAGTTGCAGACCAAGTCGACTCCAGTATCGACTTCAGTTGGGCAGGGCAGAAACTTCAGAAGCCAAATCGGGGATTAGATCGATTTCAAGGTAGAACTTGAGTCAAGTTGAAGATCAAGTCGACTTCGATGTTCGACTTGGAACATATGAAGACTAATCCCAGTCCAAAGAAAGCAAGATTCATGAATTCAACTATTCTAATCAAAATATGTTGGACTTGTTCATGAATACAAAAGATTCAAGACTCAAGGACTCAAGGTTTGCAAATCATGGAGCTAAAGGACATCAAGCTAGAATGATAACACAGTGGTCCAAAGAGATATAAATCAAGGAAGAAACAACCAAACATGAAGAAACTCAAGCAAGCAAAGCATTCCAAGGATTTCAAGTTCGTCAAGCAAGCTGCCGAGGTGAAGTCGCACCCGAAGTCGACTCCACTTGCGACTTGGGTCAAGTCGAGGACTAAGTCGACCCAGACTAGAACTTAAAGAAGTTGCGAACAGGTGAAGTCGCACCCAAAGTCGACTCCATCTGCGACTTGGGCGAAGTCGCACCCGAAGTCGACTACACCTGCGACTTGGGTCGCAACGGTCGAAAAATTTTCGAACGTTGGCGCATTAAATACGCGCCACCTACCTCCAAACGTTCGGATTCCCTCCATAATTATAAAAGGCATTCAATATGAACGAGGAGGGTAGCTGAGAATTCATTAAGTGAGCATAACTCCCATCTTTAAGAGCTTCGGTGATCAAGCCAATTTTTAGAAGAAGAACCTTGCTTCAAACTGGCAAGAGCTGCTTGCTGAATCTCTAAGCCTACACTACAAGTTCTTCTCTGCGCCAAATCTGCGTCTACACAACAGTAACGTGTAGAAACTTTCTTTTGTTATTTCTTGTTGTATTGAACTTGATTTAGTTTGGGTAACTAAGATCAAGTGTAAGCAAAGTAGTGTGTGATTAGAGTGGAACTCGTCACCTACTTGTGTTGTGGTTGTATATGCCCCCTAGAGCTAGAATCTAGAAGAGAGCAGAGGCTCTAGTTGTATATGCCCCCTAGAGCTAGAATCTAGAAGAGAGTGGAAACTCTAATTGTATTCGCAGAATACATAGTGGAACCCAAGTCACAAGGGATGTGAGCTTGGAAGAGTGGAGTAGGGAGGTTGCCCGAACCACTATAAAATCTTGTGTGTTCATTTTTGTTTCTGCTCTTTACATTATTGCTCTCAATTTGTTTCTTCATAAAGGGGACTAGATTAATCCGGGGTAAAGTTTCTATTTAAGTTGTAAATTTGTAAATACCCAATTCACCCCTCCCCTCTTGGGTAATTGTCATTAACTCGGGACCAACAAGTGGTATCAGAGCAGGTCTTTGAGTTATACCAAAGAGATCTTTTGATATGGCATCCCAATCGACTTCCGTTCCCGCATTTGCCGAAGGCGAATCTTTTACTAGGCCACCATTGTTTGATGGGAACAATTTCGGCTATCGGAAGCTTCGTATGAAGCAACTCATCATGGCTACAGATATGGATTCTTGGATTGCAATCCAAGACGGCGTAACTTTGTCTATTGATGAAAGAGCTTCCAAATGGACCGATGAGGAAGTAAAAACTGTTAAGATCAATGCTAAAGCTATGAACTCTCTATTTTGTGCTCTTACGGCTTCCGAATATGTTAAAGTATCCTGTTGTTTAACTGCCAAAGAGATATGAGATACAGTAACATCTATTTATGAAGGAACTTCTCAAGTCCAAGGGACAAGGAGAAATATTTTGATTGGAGAATTGGAAAACTTTAGAATGCTAGAAACAGAAAATATTTCTGAAATGTTTACTAGATTCTCTAAAATTACTATTCTGAATCTGAACAGGTTATGAAGATTCTAAGGGCGCTACCCGATTCATGGACTCCAAAAATTACTGCAATAGAAGAAGCCAAAGACCTAAACATATTGAAGCTAGAAGATCTTATTAGCTCATTAATGTCACATGAGCTAATCAAGAAAAGAAACGAGGATCAACACAAAGGCAAGAGAACCATTGCATTGAAAGCAACACATAACTCGGATGAGTCAACCTCCTCATCTCATAACGACGATGAAGACATTGCATTGTTGACTCGGAAATTTCGAAAGTTCGTAAGGAGAGAAAAGAACTTCAAGGATCTCCAAGAGAGACCTCAAAAAGAGAAGAAGAAGGAGGCTACAAAGTGCTATAGATGCGGCGGTATGGGACATATGCAAGCTCAATGTCCTACACCCGAAGAGAAATCAAAGGATCAACAAGAAAGGAGGGAAAGACATGAAAGCAGAAAATTCCAAAGGCCAAAGGGAAGAGGAGTGTACGTGAACGAAGAAACTTCATCAACAAGTAGCTCCTCAACCGATGATTTTGATACGGCAAATTATGCAAGAATATGCTGCATGGCGCGGTTTGAGCAAGAAGAAGATTTGTTGTGTTTGAACATAACAGAAGTTTTGGAAAAACAAACTACTTCAACAAAGTGCATAAGTAATGAAGAGGTAACTTTCAAATTTTTCCATTCTCAATCTAGTTTTCTTCTTTTCAAGAATGTCTCAAATGTGCTGAATTAGAAGAATTACAACATGCATATGATTCATTATATGAGGAAATCAAAAAACTAGGAAATAAGTTATTATTAAAGAGATAACAATGCAATTCCATTATTATTGTAAATAGAAAACTAGCTGAAAGTACATCAAAACTGAAAGATAAAAATGAATTGCTTTTGAAAGAAGTAGAGAAATTGAAAAAGTAGAATGAATCCTTAAATGAATCATTAGCTAAATTCTCTAATTCAGGAGAAAATGTAAAAATATTACTGAACATGACCTCTCAAACAAATAAAAGAGGTCTTGGATACTCCACATTTGAGCAAAGAGAAAGTGGCAAATCGAATGTGCCAATACTTGGGAAAAATCAAACCAAAACTGCACCTATCTACAAGCCTAAAGGGAAATACACACGTGGACTAGAAGGCCAATTGTTGAATCAATACATACTTAGAGGCCTACTCCTAGATTACCAATGGCTTGCAATTTTTGCAATAAGATGGGTCGTAAAGTCTATAAGTGTAACTTTAAGAAATTATATGATCATGGTGCAAAATTAGTTTGGGTTCCAAGAAACACAAGATTTGGGCTTTCAAAGATAGAACAACAAAGATTAAATCAGTTTACTAACCCAAATGGACCCATAAAATGGGTACCAAAGAGATAAGATTTATTTGTTCATTTTTTAGATATGTTTCAAGGCAAAGGCAAGCAACATTTGGTTCATGGATAGTGGTTGCTCAAGGCATATGACTGGTGAAAGAAGTTTATTTCATAAACTCAAGCCTTGCAACGATGGAACTGTTGCCTTTGGAAATAATGAAAAAGGTAAAATCAAAGGTAAAGGAAATATTCATAGTATTTCAAATGCGTGTATGGAAGATTTTTTATTTGTTGAAGGACTCAATCATAATTTAATGAGTATTAGCCAATTATGTGACAAAGGATACAAGATTGTGTTTGAATCATCTATATGTAACGTATTTGATGGAGAACATATCATGTTTAGCGGAAAAAGACATGAAAATGTATATTTGGTTTCACTTGATGAACTAGATGGTGAATGTCTAATGGCCATTGACAATGATCCATGGGTTTGGCATAAGAGGCTTGGATATGTAAATATGTCAAACATTAAAACCCTATGGAAAAAGAATTTGGTAGAAGGATTACCAAAATTGAAATACGACAAAGATAAAATTTGCAAGGCATGTCAATTGTCAAAACAACCTAAAATGCCTTTCTCTACCAAAAAGGAGATTTCCACTACTAGGCCACTTGAATTGCTACACATGGATCTATATGGGTCATCCGATATTTTAACCATTGGTGGAAAGTAATATGTGTTTGTAATAGTTGATGATTTTTTAGGATTCACATGGGTAATTCTCTTAGCTAGCAAAGGTGAAGCCTTCTCTATGTTTGCAACTTTTGTCAATTTGGTACAAAATGAAAAACAAAGTACTATTATGACCATAAGAAGTGATCATGATGGTGAATTTGAAAATAAACGATTCATAGAATTATGCAATGAAAAAGGAATTCATCACACATTTTCTGCACCAAGAACTCCACAACAAAATGGAGTGGTTGAAAGGAAAAATAAAACCATACAAGAGATGGCTAAAACAATGCTAAATGAGAGTAAATTATCCAAGAAATTCTAGGGTGAAGCTGTAAGTACAGCTTGCCATGTGTTGAACCGAGTTACCATTAGAGAAATTTTGAAAAAGACCCCATATGAGCTATGGAAAGGTAGAAAACCAAATATTTCATATTTTCATGCTTTTGGTTGCACATGTTATGTTTTGAATAATGAAAAAACCAACTTGGGAAAACTAGATGCTAAGAGTGATGAGGCAATATTCTTTGGTTACTCATCAAATAGCAAAGCATATAGAGTCTTCAACAAAAGAAACCAAGTTGTAGAAGAATCAATACATGTTGTCTTTGATGAAACTAATCTTTGCTTCAAAAGAAAAGATGATTTAAGTAATGCAGATGATATAACAAGTAGCCTTGAAAAACTGCATGTGAAAAAGCAAGAAGATTCCATGGAGGAAAGGGTAAGTAAAGGTAATAATTCCTATAAATCTACAACTAACTTAAAGTTCAAACATGCCCATCCAATTGAGCAAGTTATAGGGAATGTCTATGAAGGTGTAAAGACTAAAAGGTCAAAACAAAATGTTTGTGGACAATACGCCTTTGTATCCAAAATTGAACCAACCACTATTGATCAAGCTCTTGATGATGAAAATTGGATCATAGCAATGCAAGAAGAGCTAAATCGATTTGAAAGAAACCAAGTTTGGCATCTTGTTCCAAGACCAAAAGATTGTACTATCATTGGCACAAAGTGGGTCTTTAGGAACAAATTAGATGAAAGTGGACTTGTAGTGAGAAACAAAGCTAGACTTGTGGTAAAGAGATACTCACAAGAAAAAGGAATAGATTTTGAGGAATCCTATGCCCCGGTTGCTAGATTAGAAGTTATTCGCATCTTACTAGCTTTTGCATCTCACATGAACTTTAAATTATTTCAAATGGATGTTAAAAGTGCATTTTTGAATGGATATATAAATGAAGAGGTGTATGTTGAACAACCACCTGGATTTGAGGAGAAAGATCAATCTAAATTTGTATACAAATTAACCAAAGCATTATATGGATTAAAACAAGCTCCAAGGGCTTGGTATGAAAGATTAAGTAAATTTTTGATTGATCATGACTTCTAAAAGGGAAAGGTAGACACCACTTTGTTTATCAAATATAAAGAAAAAGATATCTTGATTATTCAAATTTATGTTGATGACATTATTTTTGGTGCTACTAATGAGATTCTTTGTCAAGAATTTTCTGAGCTTATGCAGAAAGAATTTGAGATGAGTATAATGGGGGAGCTTAATTTCTTCCTTGGACTACAAATCAAGCAACTAAATGAAGGAATTTTCATCAACTAGTCCAAGTATATCAAAGAAATGTTGAAGAAGTTTGGCATGGAAAATAGCAAAGGGCAAACACGCCTATGAGCTCAACAATTAAAATTGACAAAGATGAGAAAGGAAAAACAATTGATTTAAAATTATATAGAAGCATGATAGGTTCTTTATTATATTTAACTGCTTCTAGGCCTGATATATTGTTTAGTGTGTGTATGTGCTCTAGATTTCAATCATGTCCAAAAGAATCACACTTGGTAGCTGTAAAAAGTATTTTCAGATATTTGGTAAACACTATCAACATAGGACTTTGGTATCCAAAGGGCTCTAATTTTGATCTAATCGGCTACTCGGATGCGGATTTTGCCGGTTACAAAGTAGATAGAAAAAGCACTAGTGGAACATGTCAATTTCTTGGGAACATGTTGGTTTCATAGTTTTCAAGAAAACAAACTAGTATTGCTCTATCTACGGCGGAAGCCGAATACATTGCCGCCAGGAGCTGTTGTGCCCAATTGCTTTGGATGAAACAACAACTTAGGGATTATGGCATGGATTTTAAAGATATACCTATTAAATGTGATAATACAAGTTCATATGTTTAACTAAAATTCCAGTATTGCATTCTAGAACCAAACATATAGACCTTAGACATCATTTTATTAGAGAACATATAGAAAATCATGACATATGTTTGGAATATGTAAGAACAGAAGATCAAATTGCAGATATATTCACTAAACCTCTAGCAAAAGAACCATTTTATAAAATTAGAAATGATATAGGAATGCTTGAATTAACTTAGCAAAGCACAAACTGAGGGGGAGCACAGGTTCAGGAGGAGCAACCCCACCATTCTCATAAAATTTTACCCACTCTATCTCAATTTTTTGATACATTGACAAAAAGGGGGAGAAGAGATCGTGATTTGAGTCTAAGTTTTTATGACTGATTTTAAGTTTTTTGTTTGAATGTTTTTTGATTGTTTGCATGAGTATGTTAAAAACTTCAAAATGCAAAATTGGCATGTTTTTAAGACATTGAAAGGTATACACTCAAATCAATTTTGTCAATCATCAAAAAGGGGGAGATTGTTGGAAATATGTGGAAAATAAGCCAAGTCTATGTTTTGATGATTAACAAATCAATTTGAGTAAGTTTTCGTTACTAACATGTTTGTGGAAATAACTTAAGGTTATAAATTTGAAGAATATGAAGCATGGCAAGTCAAGTCGCTTTCCAAGTCGACTCAGGCTTCGACTTAGGCCAAGTCGATCCCCAAGTCGACTCAAGAAGTGACTTCAAGATGTCATTCCCTTCCAGAGTCGAAATCGAGAATGAGAGGTGCCGAAGTCGCATCCCAAGTCGACTCCGCTTGCGACTTGGCTGAAGTCGCAGACCAAGTCGACTCCAGCATCGACTTCGAAACGTCATTTCCTTCCAGAGTTGAAATCGAGAACGAGAACTGCCGAAGTCGCATCCCAAGTCGACTCCTCTTGCGACTTGAGGTGAAGTTGCAAACCAAGTCGACTCCAGTCTTGACTTGGAGGCGTTATTTCTATCCAGAGTTGAAATCAAGGAGCAGAGCTGCCGAAGTCGGAGACGAAGTCGACTCCGCATGCGACTTGGGTGAAGTTACAGACCAAGTCGACTCCAGTATCGACTTCAGTTGGACAAGGCAGAAACTTCAGAAGCCAAATCGGGGATTAGATCGATTTCAAGGTAGAACTTGAGTCAAGTTGAAGATCAAGTCGACTTCGATGTTCGACTTGGAACATATGAAGACTAATCCAAGTCCAAAGAAAGCAAGATGGATGAATTCAACTATTCTAATCAAAATATATTGGACTTGTTCATGAATACAAAAGATTCAAGACTCAAGGACTCAAGGTTTGCAAATCATGGAGCTAAAGGACATCAAGCTAGAATGATAACACAGTGGTCCAAAGAGATATAATTCAAGGAAGAAACAACCAAACATGAAGAAACTCAAGCAAGCAAAGCATTCCAAGGATTTCAAGTTCGTCAAGCAAGCTGCCGAGGTGAAGTCGCACCCGAAGTCGACTCCACTTGCGACTTGGGTCAAGTCGAGGACTAAGTCGACCCAGACTAGAACTTGAAGAAGTTGCGAACAGGCGAAGTCGCACCCAAAGTCGACTCCATCTGCGACTTGGGCGAAGTCGCACCCGAAGTCGACTACACCTGCGACTTGGGTCGAACCGGTCGAAAAATTTTCGAACGTTGGCGCATTAAATACGCGCCACCTACCTCCAAACGTTCGGATTCCCTCCATAATTATAAAAGGCATTCAATATGAACGAGGAGGGTAGCTGAGAATTCATTAAGTGAGCATAACTCCCATCTTTAAGAGCTTCGGTGATCAAGCCAATTTTTAGAAGAAGAACCTTGCTTCAAACTGGCAAGAGCTGCTTGCTGAATCTCTAAGCCTACACTACAAGTTATTCTCTATGCCAAATCTGCGTCTACACAACAGTAACGTGTAGAAACTTTCTTTTGTTATTTCTTGTTGTATTGAACTTGATTTAGTTTAGGTAACTAAGATCAAGTGTAAGCAGAGTAGTGTGTGATTGGAGTGGAACTCGTCACCTACTTGTGCTGTGGTTGTATATGCCCCCTAGAGCTAGAATCTAGAAGAGAGCGGAGGCTCTGGTTGTATTTGCCCCCTAGAGCTAGAATCTAGAAGAAAGTGGAGACTCTAGTTGTATTTGCGGAATACATAGTGGAACCCAAGTCACAAGGGGGTGTGAGCTTGGAAGAGTGGAGTAGGGAGGTTGCCCGAACCACTATAAAATCTTGTGTGTTCATTTTTGTTTCTGCTCTTTACATCATTGCTCTCATTTTGTTTCTTCATAAAGGGGACTAGATTAATCCGGGGTAAAGTTTCTGTTTAAGTTGTAAATTTTTAAATACCCAATTCACCCCTCCCCTCTTGGGTAATTGCCATTAACTCGGGACCAACACATACATCCTCATATATATCCATATGCTAGTATGATTTCATGAAATATCACAAATCACAGTCTGTGTCCTTTTAAGCAATCTTGAAAAGTGGGCACACCCACTTTAAAAATATTCTCATAAACATCATTTGAAAACTAGTTTTAGGATGACCACCCTTAAAACTTTTAAAAAATATTCAAATAAAATATTTTGGTAAGAATTTGTAACATTTGAGAAAACGATTCTTCTAAAAGTGTTGCTTATAATAAATCTTAAAATCATCATGATAAAGAAATTTACAAGCTTTTAAATTTCCAAGACGAAATTTTTTTTCTCATTAACACTTACTTTATTTCCATTTCGGGGCTTTTTGTACACAAAGAATATACATCATCTTCCTTTAACCACCCTAGTATCTTATGCTTGTCCACCCATTATCCTCGTCCTTTTAATGTAAGGAAGAGCTTGCATATTCTTTGAATACTATTTTAGCAAACAAAATCAATTTATTTTGTACAGATAACTTATCGGGTTGGCCACCCTTAAATCCTTTTTAGAAACATTCGTACAAACATTTTCAAGGCTTTTCAAAGTATTTTCCTATTTAAAGGAAATCAAAACTTTTCTAATAACCGTTTCAACCTATGGACCATTTTCAAATCATCGTTTATTTTAAGTGTCATGTCAAAGAGTAAATTTTTTTTTTATAAATCAAACCCCGTTTTCTTTTTCTTTCATAAATGCACTTGCTTTTCACAATCCTATGAGAGTAAAACTCAAAACTTATTTGCAAGTATTTCTTTGTGGAAAGGTCAAAATCCCCTTTTTCTTATAAAATCTTTTAGAAATAGCATCTTAATGAACGTGCTTACTTGTAATCAAATTCTCAATGTAAAGCATTTCCAAACTTTGCAACATTTGAGATAAAATACATGTTTTAAGGACTGTTGTTTGCTTACAATGAAGTAATTCTAGGGCATTTCATTAAAGTCATAGTTTTCAAGACTTGTGATTGCTCACTTGTAAGAAATTCTTAAAAGCATCAATATAAATACTTTCAATCATTCGAACACTTTGGATGAAATCAATATCTTGAAAAGTTTGCTTGCTTACCTGTGATAACTTCAATCCCTTTCTTTCGCCTTCTCTTTGTTTTAGCCTAGGCATATGAAAATGACATTTCATTTATATGCATAAAATTTCAAATGCTTGCATCCCTTAGGGTTTTCCAACCTACATGAATTTATATTGAACAATCTTAAACTACTTTCTTTCAAGTTTGGTGTCAACTTTTCAATTCACACATTGGTGTGATGTGAGCTTCCATTGTGACCCTTCTTTTCATTTTATTACCCTTATTTAGGGTAAGCTTTCAAATTCATTATACCATTAAGTTTAACTCAACCATATGGAAGTCTAATACCTCCCATTTATCATTTCACACCCATACTTTGCATTTTCACATTGGTGCTCATTATATTTACGAGCTAGGGCTACTAATTTAAATCTTAATTTTTTTAGATTTTATAATTTTCTCAAAACAACCCTATCTTTTCTCATTTTACCATATTTTCCTTTCATTTTTGCACTTTAGCTAGTTATGCATGTTCATTCCCCTACCTTGTCATCCATGCCCTTCATGTACACCTTCTAATTACACATTCATTATGTGTTAATCAACTCAACATGAAACAGAATTTTTCTTTCAATGATTACTTAACTTAGTCACTTATTTGCACATTAATTAGGGTATAATCATGAAATCAAAACCCCTCAATTAAATGGTTCAAAACAGCAACTTTCCCTCATGAATTTCCTCCTTGGTCGTCCCCATCATCAAGGCTATACAAAACAGCTTTTTGATTTTTATGTTTCAACCCTTGGATGTCCCATCTTGCTCCATATTTAGGGTATTTTACCCTTATAATTTCCCACATATCATATTGCTTGAGTCATGCATCAATTCCATCCTAAATGAATGGAATTTTCACCTAGTTGTCAAACTTAAGTTTCACCCAACTAAGGTTCATCAAACAAGCTTGGTTTAACATAAATTAAACATGAAAATAATTCACAAAATCAATACATGATAAATGATTAAAACAGCAACATGTAACTGAAATTAATCAAAATTTTAGCATTGCTATCATGTTCATATCAACCCTAAATCACACATATCCTTTCTTGAAATCTTGAATTAAACCTACTAACTCATTTATCATTTAATAACTCTAATAAGGGCTGCATAAACCATCAATAAATATTCATAATTTCATCAAATTTATGAAACCCTACTTGATCTAGAAAACTTGAAAATTGTCAAACCAAACTTGGTTTAAACACATACTTGGAGTTGTTAGATTTCACTTGCCCCTTAC
Source organism: Annona cherimola (assembly GCA_030490835.1). Lineage (NCBI taxonomy): Eukaryota > Viridiplantae > Streptophyta > Magnoliopsida > Magnoliales > Annonaceae > Annona > Annona cherimola. The sequence goes on from CM059972.1 coordinate 49,507,189, forward strand.
TAGCTTGAAACCTCCTTTTTCTTCTCTTCTTTTCGTCCTCTTTTTTTCTCATTTTCTTCCTCCTTTTTTCTTCTTGCTTGGACGTTACGTTGCTACTAGACTTTTTTTTTCCTCCTCAACGCTGTCCAAAAGAGGACATTGCAAGCTGCCCATCTTACTGCTTTTATAAGGGTGCATTTTCCTCCTCATTTGGGAATTAATAATTCCCATAATTATCCTTTAAATGAGCTGTCATATTTATCCCTTGAATTTTCTGTTTTAGATATATATATATATATTTACAAAAATTCTGCCCAAATCTACCCCCTTGATCACGTCCAGCTGTTCACCCCTTTTATGTCATTTTGTGGACATCAAAATTTGTCCACTTGCTGCTCATTCAACGTCCCGGCATACAGCCCCTTTTCCATGCACTTTCAAATTTTAAAAATTGCGAAAATTGCATAAAATTCACTCCTTTCGACACCTCAATTATACCATTAATTACATTGACTTTTGCTAATTAATCCACTTTTTCAAAAGCAAAAAGTCAAAGGGTTTTAACCATAAGTGATTAAGAATTTTTCTATGATATTTAGCTTAGTCAAATCCATCCAAATGATAGAACACTTTGTTTTTGCATTTCATAAAAACTTTCATCCCAAAACGATCATTCTAGTGCAAGATATGAGCATTTGAAATTGTCCAATAAAATTTAATGAAAGTAAATCATTATCATCATAATATAATCATGATTATCATAATCCATACCATTCATGAGGTAGAACACGTCAACATCTGCTTACTTTTCAAATTTCACGTCAATCCGCCTTAGGTGCGTCAAGTTATGAATTTTCCAACAATAACCTAATTTATTTCATCATTTCATCAACTTAATCATAATTAGTGGAATAATTAACCATGCTACGTCATCATTCCCTACACCATTTTTTGTCTTTATGTGTACATTAACCCACATTGAGCTAAGGTAATTAACTTAACTACCTCACCTGGCCATTTGCCCTAATCTCAATCATCCAATTGAGTCATACAATTAATATTAATTAAATATCTAAATTACATGTAGGGGTCTCAAATTGTTTTGGGTGTCACAAGGTGTGTCCTAGGGCCTTTTTTATAAGTGGTGGGGGTACCCTTATAGAAGTTGAAAATCTGATGTGGGATTTCTCCTATGACTTGAGCTGCTGTCTCTTTGTTGTTGTGGCTGGTGGGTTTCAATTTTTGAAAGGGAAGCAGCCGGTGTCATTTCCACAGATACTCAATTGGAATGTTGCTGTTTTTTTTGGATAGCACCGAAATAACATGGTGGCCGCTCTGCTGCGATGGAGAAGATTAAGTCGTCGGTTAGGTTCAGCTTCGTGCTCATTTTCGGTGAGTTAAAATGGCTTCAATTGCAGCTAGCTTGGCCATGGTTGAAACAAGGATGGGTGCCGACTAGTTCTATTTTGTGGCTGGCCAGTTTTAGGATGTTTTTCTACCATGGTTGCTAGAGGGCATAGTTGCTGAAAATGTTTTGAAGAGGATGTTGCGATCTGTTGGTTGGGTTTTCTCATAATGTGTTGTTGCAAGATTTCTGCTGCAATTTTATCGTCGGCAGTTGGAAGCTTGGACATTTTGCTAGTGGTCATGATCAGCATAAAATGGGGGTACCAAAAATTTCTTAGGGCGGAATCCGAAGTGCTGTTTCAGGGGCATTAATTAATGAGATTGGCCAGCAATCGTGGCTGTAGAATGGTTGTCGATATGTCCGGTTCTGATCGGTTGGTGATTTTTGGAAGTTACTGTGATTGGATCTTCGGTCAGCTATGACTTGGGGATAGCCGAAATCTTGCTGTTGCTGGTAGATGCTGAAAAATGGGCACTGCAAAATGGCATAGCTGCTGCCTTTTTGAATAGGCAGAGATTGTAGCTGAAATTTGTTCATTTCCAGGCTGCTGACATTTTTCTGGCTGAATTCTTACAGCCATGTCCGTTGCTACTAGTGCTCGAACTGGTGCTTGTGGAATTTTCCCGCCCGTGGTTAGTTTGGAAAAAAAAAATAATAATAATGGTGTTGATATTTTGCTTCAATTTGGGGATGGTGGAGTACTAAAACTTGGTGTTCCGGCGGTTCACTTACATCTGTGTTGCATCATTAAAATATCGTATACTTAAGTTTTAATCATTTGAGTAGCTAATAAATTTACTTATGTCATTTTAAATCTTCAAATTTTATTTTTAAACAATTAAAATCACTTTATACTATTTTCTACTATCAAAGATGCATATATGAATATATGTTGATTACCCTGAGTAGTGTACCTAATGCATTAAAATTTCAATGCATCAGGGTACTGCAATTACCTGATTATCACAGGCAAGATTTTAATTGTTATGCAACCTAAAACACATGTATAATATAGCTATCTTAATGCAATGAATGGCTAGAAACACAATAGAACAAAGGATTCAAATGAATGGGGATTGGCATCGTGGCGCTGAATGACCGACGCCTGGGCACCAACTCGCTAACTAAAAAATGCAATCTTGTGCTTCTTGTGGCGCCGGAGTGCCACTGTCTCTAATCCCAATTTTCTGCAACATGTTCTTTTGCAAAAACTTAGCCTTTCCATATCCCCACATAATTCTATAGCTACTATGTTCTTCCCAAAAAGAGTGAGAGATGATTGTTTGATAAAATTAACTTCTTGAATTATGTTGAGCTGCACTTTCCAATATCACAGCACATGTATTTTTAGAAAATTGGCCAAGTAATGAATCAAACTCTCTTTTGTATGTCAGTTTTCAAAAATGGTGGCCTTTATTTGGTTCATTTGCTTCAAGACACATATGATGGATCTTCTAACCATGCCTTGGATCAAAAATCAGAAAGTGTAATGGGTTGCCTTCCATTCAGCGCTAAGTTTATCGTCTTCAGCCCGATGTCCCATTTATGATTAACCAATTCCCACTCTATCAAACTTCCTTCCATGCGGATTGTGCACTGGAAGTTCAGATCTCTCCTTAACCTCCTCAAATGGATTTATTAGTCTCTTCTCTTGAATTTCATAGAGGCTAAAGAAGAGTACTTCAGGGTCTTGACTAGGTAATGGCTTCAATGTCCCATTCTCCAAGAATATGTATTCATTGATCAAATATTGCAACTCTTGGATTTTAGAAAGGCAAATTAGAGGTGTGTTGATATGATAATTTTCAACTTTCTCTACTGCATTAGCCTCTATTTCTTCGTCGGTTTCTTCTTCCATTTCTTGATTTCTATTGGCTCGACCAAATGTTTAAGCACGAATTGAGGGGCAATTTGTGCTATCACATCAGTAAATATCTCTTCATAATAGCTTGAAGTGACTTCACAACCCTCCTGCAACACAATTTCTTTTGAGTCCTCCTCAACATAAACAGAAGACTCATGATGCCTGCTTTGGATTGCAGTAGCTAATTACTTCACCTACTTTTGCATGTTCATGTTGAACTCCATTTGACTCTTCATGAATTGCATGAACATTCCTTCAAAGATAACCTGCTTTCAGGTGGTGATAGCTCCCCTAGTTGATATGCTTGAAATTCTTTTGACATCATATTTTCTGATTGCAGGTCTCAATAGTTGTCTCATACATCATTTGAATGATCAAGATAGCCCATGGATGCTAAGTAATACATACATTGATTTGATAAATTCCCTCGCCTTCGCAAAATTCGCAATAAGTTGAATAAAAATTATTCATTCCCTGCATTTGATGACTTGCAAATTAAGCTGGGAGTGCCCATGTATTGCTAAACTTTGGAAACCCGAAGTGCTTGGTGTTGCAAATTCTGCATTTTGCCAATGGTAAGCATTTGAAGCCATTAAAAATTACAATAAAAAGATCCCTGAAATAAAATTTTATCAAAATCCAAGAATTAAAAGAAAAACTATGTATAATACATACACATTCACAAAAGACAAAAGAAATTATTGAGTACTAAGTTTAAAGCACCAATCCTCGGTAATGGCGCCAAAAACTTGACGAGTTGCGTATATGTCTAATTAAAATGCTCATTTTAATGCAAGTATACGTGCCGATCAAATAATAAAGAGTGAGTAGATTATTTCTATGAGGATTGACTTAAACGGATTATTACCTTAAATTTCAATTGTCGAAAGTGAATTGATAAATTAAATAGAATTTGTTTTCGAAGAATTGAATTAAACTGAACTAAGCAAAGTAGTAAATGACAAGGTGGAGTTGATATTGCTGAGATTTCTTTGAGATGATTAAGATAGGTAGGGATATGAATTCATTGATTCATAATTGTGTCATTTTGATCCCATTTAAGTTAGTTGTGCAGAGATTACTAATTTAGGTTCATTTATATTCATATGTGTCTTCCAATATATACAAACCTAACCAAGTTTTAGTTAGTTGTTATGTTCTAATGCAACCAAGTTAAACAAGGCTGATAACCACATAAACTAATTAAGATTATACAGTGTTAATAAGTATATTCCTATCCATATTAACATCCAACGCAAACAAGAGATGAAAAACCTGTGCCTTATATACAGATCTCATTCAAATCCCACTTTTCCATGTGTAAGTCTGAATATTTAATCATCTCCAAGGTTGAAGGCTTGTAAATGCATTAAACATAATATATAAGGGTAATCTCAAACAACATAAGCTACAACACAACTATATTATCACTTTAAGCATAAGGAAACCAAATAACATAGTCTATAATATAAAATCCTACATATCTCTTATCATAAAAAGATTCAGCCCATAAACATGATATTAAATCCCTTCAACATTAGGTTTACAATCATTCCAAGCAAGGAGAATAACAAATATGAAAAGAGAGATGAAAAGAGGAGATGAAACTCAATGGATTTATAGTGACAGCTTATGTCTCCACTTGCTCTTCTCTCCTAGCTTGAAGCCTTGATTTTTCTCCCCCTTTCTCAGCAGCCACTACCCATCTCTCTTTTTCTTTTCGAACCCTAAGTGTTCTATTTATACCCACCTTCACAGAGCACAAAACACGTGTTAAACTTCACTCGTGTGGGTGCCGACTCTCTGAACGCTTGCCGACTTAAGGTTTCTCAAGCTTTCTTCAAAGGCGGTGATCTGGTGCCTAGGTGCCGAAAATAGACGCCGGGGCGCCACTCTTGCTGGAAGGAAAATCATCTATAACTTTCAATTCACTTTCTTCTCTCCTTCCCTCCACTTTTGCATATGGTCCAAGAGCTGAATCACCTCATTTTGCCTACAACAAAAGATAAAACAAAAAAAGGCAATCCTAAATACTCCGATGTGATTACTACAACCTAAAATGCGATGAATTATGTTAATTTTAACTCGAAATGAATGAATTTCTACAAACTATGCATGGAATGTCAAAATGATGATAACTAATGCAAAACCTATGTGAATTCACATGATTCTCTTGAACTAGGATTCAAAATTAGTCCAAAATGAGTCGTGATAACTCACATTTTTCATAGTTATCAAGTACAAAACTCTATTTTTTAATATATTTTTTGAAAATATTTTTATAAAACTTTTAATCTAAATGTATTTAATCTATAAACCAAAATTCACCATTTTTGAATATGTGTATATATTTTTTTTGATTTTTAAAATAGGGGAGGTTTTAGTCATTTTTAAATGACTAAAATACCCTTGTTTTTAAAAAAATTTAAAATATATTTATACATCACTAAAAATAGTAAAACTTAATACGTAAGTTAAATACAACTAAGTTACCAATTTTATAAAAGGATTTTCAAAACATATTTTGAAAAATGGAGTTTTGTACCCCTGCTGCATTAAAACATTACTCGGTCACCCAATATAAGAATTAAATTAATTTTCTCCACCTATGTTAATAGGCTAATAAATATTTTTATGTCATTATTATCTTAAACACATTTAATTCTCCTTATATATAATTTCATTTTTTTATGATGAACTATCTTAAAATATTACATACTAGTACATGTGTAATCAATTTAAGCCTTTGTAATTTTACCCTTAAATCATTTAGATAGCTAGCAAATATTCTAAGTTATTTTTGAGCTTCCTTAATTTTAATATCTGTAGTTTTCTTTTATCATTAGATCATAATATTTTATATTTAAAAAAGTTAATACAAAATGGTCATTTGTACTCAAATTAAAGATTTTCATGTGTGATTTACCTCATTAAAATTTTAATAAATTTAACTCAAATAGGCATATAAATATTTTTAATCATTTTTAGCCCATTTAATTTCTTTTTACATTTCAACTGTAATTAAGTAATGTAAAGTGACCTATTTTATAGCAAATATAGAGGTGTTATTTTTCTAAAATTTTGTACAAAATGTGCGTTTAATTAGCACTTTTCATAATTAATGGTGTGTGACGAGCTGCGTATATGTCAACTAAAATGCTCGCTATTTACGCGAGTATACGTGCCGTGTCAAGTAATAAAGAGTGAGTAAAGTATTGTTCCCACGACGAATTGTTAACCGGAATTATTAATTAGTTAAACTCCTTTCGATGGGTGGAAAATTCTGGGTTTATGATTTAACTAAACTAACAATTGCAATGAGAAATCAGAGTAGAGATTACGAGACTACTGGATACTAGAAACGGATTTACTGATTAGGGATGACAGATGGATAGCTCGGAATCCTTGAATCTAAACTATATTGCTTTGGTTCTTTTTAATTGGAATGCGTATGAATTTACTAGCCCAAGTTCATGTATCTTTATATATGTCTTCCAACATAATATAAAGCTAATTGCACCCTATTTAATTGCTATGTTCCCATGCCATTAAATAAAGTAAAATTGGTAAGTTCATAATCTGTATAATGACTACACAGGATTTAACGGTATATTCTTATCCGTTAAACAACTCCCCTTACACAAAGGTAGAAACCTATGCTTTGCACATGGATCTGACAGAGATTTTCCTCTTCCAAGGATAAATCAAGCAATTAAATCATATTACAAGGTAACTAATCTTGTAAAAAGCAGCATTAAATCCACACATGCAAAGGTAAATCATACACAATCATATATAAAATCAAATATTCATTCCTGAATATTCTAAGAACCAAGAATCAATATAGTGTAGAATTCAAATCATCCTAACTATCCATCTAATGAAAGTTTAGTTCAAAGACATGATTTCAACATCCATTACATCCATGTAAAAAGTATCCATGAAAGTAGAGAAAGAAAAGTGAAAAGAAATAGAAAAAACTGTTTTCCAGCGGTTTCCACCAACGGGGTTGAATCCTCTCTTCAATCCGGACTTTGATCTTGATTTCCTCTTTCTCTTGCTCTCTAGTTCGTCTCTGGTCTCTCTCCTCTCTCTTTCGCGCGCGAACCCCTTTAGAACTATTTATTTAGTCCCTTTGCGCAGCTTACGCACTGAAATTTGTGCGTACGGATGTGTATTGGCGCCTGGGCGCCAACTCTCTGTGTGCTAGGCAACTTGGACACATTCTGTAAACCCTAGGAGTCCATGCTTGGCACCTAGGCGCCCCTGGCTAGTGCCTAGGTGCCAACTCCCTGGACTTTCATGGCTTGGGGCTTCTCCTTGACACAATGTGGTTGATCATGCCTGGCGCCTAGGCGCCAACTCCCTAGAAGCAATGGCTTCAAAAACTTCTGAAATTTGCCTGAAAATGGCCAAGGCACGTAGGGTGGCGCCTGGGCGCCAAACACCTGCTTCTGACTTGTCTCAATCTGCATTCGACTCGCCCGCTTTTCCTTCATATGTCCTGTCCTTCCTTCAAAAGATGAAAAAACTAAGTAAATGAAATAAAAATGCCTAAAAACTAAATAATGTTCCTACAATGCAAAATGAGTGAAAATTAAGCTAAATGGATGCAAATTGAACCTAATCTCTCGAACTAACGCACAGAATAAGTCTGAAATGGGCCATAAAAATACGAGTTATCGGTGTGAATTTGCTATATAAATATATGAAATTTTGTGACTTATTACCGAGACACAAGGGGGTGTGCTTAAAAGAGTAGAATAGGAGTGTTGTCCAAACTAGGGGTGGGAATTGGAGCGGGTCGATCAGTGACCTGCCCCTAACTTGACCCATTTTTGACCGATAAAATAAATATTTTTTGACTCGGTATAAGGATGGGTTAAAAATTTTGACTGAAATTCAAAAATAGGGTCAGGGTAGAATTACCATGTACCAACCAACCCCACATATATTGATTTATTAAAAATTATAAACTTATGTTTAAATCTTAGGGTATGTTTGGTTGGAGGTAAAACTTTTTCATAAAACGTTTTTGAGGTAAAAGTTGTCAAATTGATAGAAAATGATTTGATACAATATGGGTAATGATGAGGTGTAAAAAAATAAGGTTAAAATAGATAGGTGAGTTTGTGGAAATAATTGAAAGTAGAGTAGTTTTTGTTGTAAAATGTAAAAAAAAAGGGCATTTATGGACAGTGAAAAGTTGTGGTTGACATTTTTTTAACCTAATGAAACCTGCCCTTATTATTATTTTCTTTTAATATTTTCATATTTTTATAATTAACAATATCAACAATAGAAGAATTGATTTATCTAGAAAATAATATAAAAATCAATAAGAGGAATTTGCACATATACACATAACTCTTATGCATAATTATATATTAACTTGTTGTAATGAAGTTATACTATATTTTCTCATATTTGTGTCTTTAATAATTAGTAAAATATTGAAACATATAAAATTTAAATTTAGCATAGTTGCATCTTTATATTTGAAAGGTAATATAAATTCTTAAAATTATCTTATTTGACCTGCATTTTTACTTGACCGCTGTCTCGAAATCAGTTCATTACTAACCCGTAGATTATCCTGGGACCTATTAAAAAAAAGTGAAGGTTAAACCAACTTTATCTCGACCCGGTATAAAAATAGGGTCAAATAAAATTTTTAAAAAGTAAGATCAGGGTTAGGCAAGTGCTAACCCAGTACTCTCCCACCCCCCTCCCCCCGATTCCTGCCCCTAGTTCGAACCACTATAAGTCTTTATGTTCTTTTGTGTGCTTGATTTGATTATCTTGCTCTCTCTCTCTCTATACATATATATACATATGTATATATATATATATATCATTAACTCTACTTATTTCATTCAAGGGTACTTGACTAAACTAGGGTTAAATTTTAATTAATAATTTTTTAAAAAAATCCAATTTAGCCCTCCACTCTTGGGTTAAGCTGACAATGTGGGACCAATAGTGGAAACATATATTCCCTCTTATTCATTTTATTTTATTTAACATAGATACATGAATTTAACTTTCTTTACACATTTTATGTAGATAAGCTTGGGCCAACACATTATATATACCGGAAGATAGCCTTCAAAGTTCAAACCTAAATCCAATGCTACAAATTTTGTTTTTGAAACTAGAATATTACATTTTTTTTAAATTCTCTTTCTTCCTAGAATATTACATTTTTCAAATTCTCTTTCTCGTAGTAAGTATTTGTACAAGCTAGCTAGTGTGGTTGTTTGTTGATAGTTTTGCTTAGCTATGATTTAGATATTTCTCTATAATCTATGTATCTTGAATTCTTCTTCAATGAATCAAATTTTTTTTTGAACTGTCCTTAAGGAGTGGCTCTATCATAAAGACTGGATTAAGGAGCGGCTATAACCGAACAATTGTGAATTTCACCATCGTTCATTACAAGAGGGTGTGGAGCTATGAGAAGAGGATATTAAAATTGGAATCCTATAATTTTCAAGATCAAATGAAGAGCCATGAGAATTTCTATATAGTATTGAAAGCAATTGGACGTCGCACGTCAAAAATTTTCCAGGGGAAAATGGGTACGAGTTCATACGGCTACTAATGGTGGTGGCAAAATCTGGCGCTATATGCTAATGGGTAATCCTCAAAAAGGTGACTTTGATAAAATGCCGAGGGAGCAACACTGGGAGGCAAGTCCATGATGAAGAACAGTGAAGATGCCCCATGGGAGAAGAGCATTCGCACTCGCTTGGCTGCAACAGAAAATAAAGTTATCAGTAGATCATCATGGAAGTTTTGATAAGCTGCTTCAGTTGACAGCAGCCACAACGGATTTAGGACCTCACCAACAGAACTACAACATGAACCAATCTAATTGCAAGTTTATCCAAATCAATGATTGCAGAAGACCCCTATATCTATATATTCACAATCAACTCAATAAAATATTTAAAAATTCACACGAGTAAGGACTTACTCATGTAACAAAAATAGATGAAGCGTGTAATGAGTTACCTTCCACAGAAGGCTCATCCCGAGGATTCATAGCTGGACATATACCTCCTATACCACCAAATACAAAATTATATAACAAATAAAATTATAGATCTCATAAGATTTATATTTTAGTGGGTGGAAGAAAGCCTTGATATTTTAGGGACCCAGGTGTGTTTAACTCATTTTTCATTTTTCTGAAAATTGTTATACAACTGTTAATTTTGGTATATTTAGCATTTGTATCAATTCTCAATCCCCAACCACCAATTGGAGGCAAACCAAACTCCAAAACTATGCAAAATGTTTCATTTAGAGCTATTTCCTCATTATCACCTGATTTTTTATCCTTGCATAAAGAAGTTCCCCAATCATCATCGTCGTCATTAACATTATTGGGTTAATACTGTTTGTTAATGAAAAGTATATAAGTAGCATCTAAAAATGATACCTTTAGCTATTCAGCAAAACGTTCTCGATCATTCAGTTCTATACAGTTCTATATATGCATTATAAACCTAAAAATAATCAAGGAAGCAATTAAGCCAGATTTTCTTAAAAAGGAAAAAGGAAAAAGAAAGCAAGAAAAAAGGACTCCTTATAAAACCTAACTACAGACCATTGTATACCTCATGCTTGTTTACAAATAGCTCAAAATGCTCTATCAGGCCAAGTTTGGATCTATGCCACTTAGCTAATGGGCTCATTATCTATGGATGATTTATGATAATAGTAGGATTTACACAAGTCTCCTCTAAGTAATGTCTTACAAACCAACTGGTGAATGATTTGTAACACAATTTCAAACAATAGAGAATACTATTTTGATCGGTTTCGGCAACTCCCACTTAGAGGAGAGAACACGTCTTGATCTTTTCAAGAACATACAATGGAAGAATAGCTGTAGCGCCCCGCCGGCCATCTCCCCAGACCAATGGTCACTACGGTAGAGATCCGGCAGTATTTCCCTAGGATCTGCCATAATTTCAAAAGTACAGGACCATATTTGTATAAAAATCCACCTATGGCAACCCTAGATATCCACAACTAATTTATCAATTATACATGTAGCAATAAAAACCAATTGAATTATAATTATTTTCATTGCTTACATCTCAATGGAAGTAAAATACACATTCACAATTTCCAAATAAATCAATAAGACCTCAATAGGCCATACGTCCATGACTCATTTTTTATATACAAATACCTCTCACAACTAATCATATGGTTTGCATCATATCTCACAGATATATGAGCCTCAAGTAATTATAATTCAAAGCTAACATGATTTATACCTAGAACATTCCACATCAGCTTGAGAACAGAGCTTATAGCTAAGTGCCTACAGTATTAGTCCTAATAAAAATGTTAAACATAAACACATGAGTTGGGCAAACTCAGTAAGTAGATGGGTTTGGTAAAAACAACGACAAATCTATGCCAAATTCATCGTATGTCATGCCATCACATGCAATGCAAACACCAGACTCTAACTATCCCTACACAATCATGTCATGCCACAAACACACATATCAAATAAACTAACCTCATGTCCATCAAGGGCCATGAATAACCCTATCTTTATGTCAATAAAGGGCCATGAACAACCTTATGCAAACCATGCATATGCACCACTCATGTCATATGCATTATGCTCATGCTAAAATCATACCTCATGCTCATTTCAAACCATGCACCATCAGTTTATTAAAATCGTACACAAATACATAGTCAACAATACCAACCCATTTTCAAAGGGCCTAGCCCCAAATCAACAACTGGTACAAGTCAACTTAGTACTCGTCCATACAAAGGAACCTAGCTAATGGATCACCCATTCATTAGCGTCTCATTCATCATTCAAACCAAGCCTCTATTTCCTATTTCAAATAGGAATTAAATAATTTTAACATTCATCCAACTATCCTCAAGCACAAGTTCAAATCCAATTTCAATTCATACAACTCATATTCACCATAGTCATCACAAGTTCGATTCCAAATAATTTAACATCTCATATGCCTCTAATCATTTGCAGCACATTATTCACATGATTAAGGTATTACACATTTATTTATACATGATTTCTAGGCATTAACCCTCACTTAGGTATTTCAACAAACACCTTATAGGCAACTAATGACAATCAAACTAAACTCACTCAAAATTCATGGGATTCCACCCAACACAAAATAATATCATACAAACCACTTCTAAACACTTCCATTTCATCCCTTACATGTATCTCCATCAAATTTCAACAAACATCTAATAATATCTTCAAGCACAAAGTTCAAGTCCCATCTCAATTCATACAACCTATATTCATCAAGCCCATCATAAGTTCCAATCTAAGTAATTCAGCATCACATATGCCCATAAGCATTTGAAACACATTATTCACATTATTAAGATTCTAACATTCATTTATACATGGGTTCTAAGCATTAAGCCTCATGTGATGTGGCGCCCCCAACCCGACGTGTCAAAAGCCTTACTCCGGGATCGTTATTGATTGGTAAATGTGAGTCGAGATTATTGCCCTGATCACGTGGCGGGTTTTTAAATTGGATCTCTTCCAAATTTTTTTCATTTCATTCCTTTTTACTTTATCATTCAATTTCTTTACATTTCACTTATAATTTGTCGCACATGGCATTTTCAAAATACTAATTGGTTCCTCTTCCTTATATATATATTTTCATAATCTCACCACCTGGTACTTGTCATCAAACACACATAACATTCATAAACTTTTATCTTGTTCTCTTACATCCTTGGTTTTATCAACCTGGCCATGCCATAATCATATAAAATACATTTATAGAAAAGTATTCGACATACATACTTGTGTACACATATTCAACCATCAATTCATATAACACTTAGAACTATCGGCAAGTTCACATACCTTGGCATTCCTTAAAATCCCAGTCATACACTCTATACAAGATAGCTAACCATTTTATCACGTAGATGAATACTATATCATACCTTTCCTTAAATGCTTAGGTTCTTTACCTCTTAAGCTTCCCTATACCTATCTAAGGTTTGGAAAAATAAAACATGAGTGAGAACTTAATAAGGAAGCATTTTATCGTTAGGCTAGCATTTTTCTGTTAGATATTTTCATAAACATCTTTTTTATATAAACCTTTATATCCCACGTCTGGGCTTTTCAAAGATGATGCATATGCATACAACCCTTTTTAGGCAATTCTCTTTGTTCTTAAATGGACTTTTTTTGTCCCAAGACATTTTTTCCTGTAAATCATTTTTCATGTCCCCATTTTGGGGCTTATTTAAAATAAACAAGGCATATGCATGTAATCCTTTTTCATGAATGCATTTGCATAGAAATTTTTTTGTCTCAACCTTGATATATACACCTTTCATGTAAATACTTTTAGGACCCTGTTTAGGGTAAACTTTTTCGTATAAACTCTTATAATCCCTATCTAGGGTGATCTTTTCATATAAATGATTTCATATCTTAGTTTCTAGGTTTTCAAAAGCAAAACATATGCAAATACATTTCTCCCATTCAGTAGTGACACTTACCAAGTGATCATCTACCTTTTGAATGAAAATCCATCATATAAAAGCATGCTAGCCAGGCGGTCGTTCCTTGAACCTGCTCCCATCTTAGGGAGGGCACCGCAGGCCTCCTGCCTTCCCTTAGCGACTTGGCTATATGTAGAGTGGGCCCCGGTCTGTCTACAACTATTTCTACAATTGACCTATCTATTGTTCTAGTGCACCATACATCATCATATATGTTCGTATGCTAGCATGATTTCATGAAACATCACAGACCGCAGTCCGTATCTTTTTAGCAACTTGAAAAGTGGGCACACCTACTTTAAACATAGTTTCATAAACATCATTTGAATTATAGTTTTAGGATGACCACTCTTAAATAATTTTAAAATATCTAAGTAAAGCATTTTAAATTTAATGTTGGAGAAATCATTCTTTCTAAAAGTGTTACTTGAAATGAATCTTAAAATCATCATGATAAAGAAATTTCAAAGCTTTTAAATTTTCAAGAAGAGAAAGCTTATTTCACTAACATTTTCTTTGTTTCCATTTCGGAGCCTTTTGTATAAAAAAAATATACAATTGTATCATCTTCCTTTATCCACCCTGGTATTATATACTTGTCCACCCATCATCATTGTCCTTTTTATGCAATGAGGAGCTTGCATACTCTTTGAATACTATTTTAACAACAAAAATCAACTTATTTTTGTTGGCCGCCCTGGTCTATTTTGTACAGTTAACTTATTAGGTTGGCCGCCCTTAACTTCTCTTTGGAAACATCTGTATAAACATTTTCAAGACATTTTCAAAGTATTTTCATTTTCAAAAGCATCAAAACTTTTCTAATGTATCATATCAAACAAATGGACCATTTTCAAATCATCGTTTATCTCCAAGTGTTATGTCAAGAGGCAAACAATTTGTTTCTATAAATCTAACCCTTTTTTCTTTTCTTTTATAATTGTACTTGTTTTCACAAAATCTTGTAGAAGTAAAATTCAAAAAACTTGTTTGCAAATATTACCTTATGGAAATGTCAAAATCACCCCCCCCCCTTTTTCATAAAATCCTTTAGAATGACATCTTAAAGAGCTTGCTTACTTGTAAGCAATTCTTAAAATCATTAATGTAAAGCATTTTCAATCTTTGCAACACTTGAGATAAAATAAAATTTTTTAAAAGGGTTGCTTGCTTGCAACGAAGCAATTCCGAAGCATTTCATTAAAGCCATAAGTTTCAAGACTTGTGCTTGCTCACTTGTAAGAAATTTTTTAGAAGCATCAATATAAAATGTTTTCCATCATTTCAACATATGGGATGAAATCGATATTTTCAAAAGTTTGCTTGCTTACCTATGATAGTTTCAATCCCTTTCTTCTACCCTTTTCTTTGCCTTTGCCAAGATAAATGAAAATGAAATTTCATTTATATACATAAAATTTTATATGCTTGCATATCTTATAGTTGTCCAACCCACTTAAATTTTTATCAACTTACTTAACCCACTTTTTTTCAAGTTAGGTGTTAAATTTTCAATTCACACATTGGTGTGATTATGGTTCCATAGAGACCATTCATAAGTTTTCAAATTCATTACAATCATTAATTTGACTCAACATTTGGAGATTCGACCTCTCCTATTTATCATTTAACACCCATACTTTGCATTTTCACATTGGTGCTCATTTAAGGTATTTACTTATGAGTTAGGGCTACTAATTTAAATCTTAAAATTTCAAGATTTTATAATTTTTTAAAAAACAGCCCTAACTTTTCTCATTTTACCATATTTCCTTCTCATTTTTGCACATTAGTTAAGTATACATGTTCATTCCCCTTCCTTTCCATCCATACCCTTAATGTCCACTCTTTTAATCATACATATATTATGTGTTAAGTAAGTTCATATAAAACAGAATTTTCCTCTCAATTTTAGCTTAGTTTAAGCACTTTTTTGCACATTAATTAGGGTATAATCATGAAATCAAAATCCCTCAATTAAATTATTCAAAACAACAACTTTTCCTCCCACTTTTCTCCACCTTGGACGTCCCCATCATATGAGTCATATAAAATAGATTTTTTGTAATTTTATTTTCATCATTTGGACATCCCTTCTTGCTCCAAAAATGGGGTATTTTATCCATTTAAATATCCATATAACTTTTTGTTTAGGTCATGCCTCATTTCCGCCCTAATTGAATAAAAATTTTACCTAGTTGTTAAACCAAAGTTTCACCCAACTGAGGTTCATTAAACAAGCTTGGTTTAACATAAATTAAACATGGAAACATTTCACATAATGCATACATGATACATGATTAAAACAACAACATATAACTGAAATTAAGTTAAATTTTAGCATGGTTATCATATTCATAATAACTCTAAATCACACATATCCTTTTCTTGATGCTTGAATGGAGCCTTCCAACTCATTTATCATTTAATAACCCTATCAAGGGCTTCGTAAATCATCAATAAATATTTATAAATAAATCAATTTATGAATCATTATTTGCGCTAGAAACTTTCAATTTAACAAACCCAAAACTTGGTTTTGAACACCTACTTGTGATGTGTGGTTTACCTTCTCTTGCTCATCTTGGTTTCTCCCTTTTCTCCTCTTCTTTTCCTCTTCTTTTCTGCTTCTTTTCTTCTTCTGCTTGGACGTCCACCTTACTCGAATTTTTTTCTGGCCTGTGCTATTGCCCTAAAAACATCCTAAGCAACCCCCATTTACCCTTTTATAAGGGCTGAATTCAATCCTATCATGCCACTTCATATTTAGGTTTTAAATAAATAAATTATTTACTAACTTGCTGCCCAATTATATCTGTTGGAATGTCCCTTTTTCAGCCCACTTTCATGTTGATTTCTTGCATTTTTATTAATTAAAAATCTGCCCAAATCGCTTAGCCTTTCTACATGTTGACTGGAGGTTGCAAAAGCCAAATTTGGCACCTTTTTGCTCAACTTTAATTTCTCTCAATAAATCCTTATTTGACACATGTCCCATTTGCTTTTTACAAGTCAACTTTTTGTTTATTTGGTTGACCTTAATCTTGCTCAATTAACCCTACATTGACATGTGCCAATTATCACTTTTGTTTCATTAATTACATGTCACTTTTCATAAGCAAAAGTGAAACGGTTCTAACCCTAAGTGATTAAATATTTTTCCATGATATTTTTCTTAATCAAATCCATCCATATGATAAAACGCCTTCTTTTAGCCGTTCATTAAAAATTTGATCCCAAATTGGCCTTCCTAATGCAAGATATGATCATTTGAAAATATCTTATGGAATTTGATAAAATTA
This sequence comes from Annona cherimola, assembly GCA_030490835.1. NCBI lineage: Eukaryota > Viridiplantae > Streptophyta > Magnoliopsida > Magnoliales > Annonaceae > Annona > Annona cherimola. Next base: position 49,524,305 of record CM059972.1, read on the forward strand.
AATCATTATTATCATAATTTAATCATGATTATCATAATCTATACTATTCATGAGGTAGAGCATATCAATATGTACTTGCCTTTCAAATTTCAGGCTAATCCACTTTATGTGCCTCAAATTATAAATTTTCAAACAATAACCTAATTTATCCCATCATTATCATTAACTTAATCATAATTAGTGGAATATTTGACCATTCCGCATCATCAACTTCATACCTTATTTTGTCTTTTTGAGTACATTAATCCACATTGGGCAAAGTGATTAACTTAACCACCTTACTTATTCATTTGCCCTAATCTCATTCATTCAATTCAAAGCACACATTAATAACTTTTAAATACCTAAATTACATTTATTGCTCTCAAATGTTCTAGGTATCACAATTGGGCATTTCAATAAGCATCTTAAACATACGAAAATCAAACCAAATTCACTCAAAATTCATGAGATTCCATCTAACGCATAATAATATTATACAAAACCACTTCTAAACACTTCCATTTCATCCCTTACATGTATTTCCATCAAAATTCTCAATTTCCAACCTCCCTACAACCTCTACACAAGCCCCAACAATTCATCCAAATCACAAAAGATACAAGATGCCCACAAACAATCACAAAAACAAGCCCAAAAATCTTCAAGATCTCCTAAACTCCAAGTTCTCTCCTTGATCCAAGAAGCTCTCTTGATGTAAAAACAATGCGAATCCAAGCAATTTTAAGTGGTTTTTCATAGGGTTAGAGAGATAGGGTCATGGGAGGAAGAAGAGAAAAAATGACATGAAATGGGGAGGGTATAAACCCCCCCTCCCATGTTTAAAATAGCAAGCAACACGGCCTGCGCCATGTTGTCCCCGTTTGGGCCGTGTGGGCCCATAGATGGTTTGTTTTCAACTATGTTATACCATTTTACATATAAATTTCTGTAAAAAAATCCGATTGAGACGATTCTCTTTGTATTGGATTCCTAACTTCAAGTATTATCTCTCCACAAAATTTCATCTCAAAATTCCATTATCACAAAGTTGAGTACGCATTTTACTACACAACTTTATCAACAACTTTCACCCCTTCACAAAATAAGTGATCATAACATACTAGAACATTCTCAACACCAAATAAATTATTCACACATCTTTTATTATCATAATATCACATTTATATCCTCTATTTGCTCAAAATATGTCTTATACAAAGTTTGGCCCATCAACTCAACTCTTTAGCCGTTTTGCCTCTACGACGGGTCTCATTTACCGAAACCACATATATTACCTTTCAGGCCTTCAAAATTATTTGTTACACATCAGAAACACATCTACAAATATTATCCATGCTAGAAGCCATTATGTTCTTTGTCATTTTCAAAATTTTCACATCAAGTTCATTACCTAACGAATTTTCACTATTAGACTCAAATGTTTCCATTATCAAAATTATCATACCAAATTCATTCCCAAGTATCATGAATACATTTTAATCATGTCTAGAATCATTCTCATAAAAATCATGGTTGTCATTAATGATCCTCGTTCATTTTCGTTGTCACGATTCTTTTGGGCTTAACTATACAATTAGGTCCATTTCCATCATTCATCCAAATCTACCAGTCAAATCTCACCTACAACAATCTTTTACATAGTTGCTAGTAGTCGGGGTATTACAATAGCCGATCGTCCTTGTTTACAATCTCTCTTTTGTATCTTTCTTGTTACAATCGACTCACCCGTCAGAGCCTCCCTTAATATAGTTGTCATTGCCCTATCCTACATCCACCTGTGCACTCCCCACTTCTGCCGTATCATTCTCGCCTGCTTAAAGTGATAACCATATGAAAGTAGAGTTATCATTACTCATTTTGCACTTAGTTTAGATGCTAGTTCAAGAGAAACATGTAAATTTGCATAGGTTTTGCATTAGTTTTCATCATTTGTGTGTTCCTTGCATCATTTGTAGTTTTCATGCATTTCTAGTTAAATTCAGTGTAAATCATTTCATTTTAAATCAGTTTGATTTACTAGATTATATAGGATTGCATTTACTTATTTTTATGTTGCTTTTATTGTAGGAATGTTGATAACTTATGTGAAAATTGAGAGAACAAAAAAGTGGATGAGAAAGAAAGTGTTTGAAGTTGGCAAAATGCAAATCTAGCTCCAGCATGCTTGTACAGTTTCATCTTTTCTTCTTCTTTCTCTTCTTATTTTTGTTATTCTCCTACCTTAGGATAATTGTAAACTTGATTTTCATGAAATTCGAAATCATATTTATGGGCATGGATGATTTGAGCTCATAGACTGTTATTTGGGTTTCCTTTGTGCTAAATTATCATACGATTGTGTTATGACTTTAGGTTCTTGAGAATACCCTTATATATCATGCTTAATGCGTTTACAAGCTTTGCAACCTTATAGATTGATTTAATATCTAAATATATGCTTGGAAGAGTGAGTTTTGGATAAGATCCATATATAACGTACAAGTTTCTATCTACTCGTGTTGGTTGGATGTTAATATATATAGGAATATACCTATTAACCCTGTGTAATATTGATTAGGTTATGTGGTTATTAACCTTGTTTTACTTAGATATGGGAACATAGAAAATAACTAAAATATGGTTAAGTTTGTATGTCTTAAAAGACATATATAAATATAAATAAACTTAGATTAGTAATCTCTATATAATTAACTTAAAAAGAAACTAATTTAACATATGTATGAGTCAATAAATTCATACTCTTATTCGTCTTAATTATCTCAAGGCAAACTCAACAGTAGCTATACTACATTTAATCATTTACTGCTTTGCTTAGTTTAGTTAGAATTTATTTCTTTGAATACAATTCTCATTTAATTTACCAATTTACTTTAAACAATTGAATTTTAAGGTATTAATCTGTTTAATACAATCCTTGTGGGAACGATACTCTACTTGCTCTTTATTGCTTGATTGACACGTATACTTATGTTAAAATGAGCACTTTAATTAGACATATATGCAGTTCGTCATTAAGAACCTGGTCCTCCAGGTTAACTACCCATAAGCATAGCCCATTGCCTTGATTTATGATATTGAAAACCCACCTCTGTACATGGTTCTCATCACCTGCTTGAGGAAGACCGATGCTGCTTCATTGCAACACCCCATGTCAGATGCTGGTCACATGTGGAAGACAAAAACCACGTTGTGGATGGTTTGGAATTACCTAGTTAGACTACGCCGCACGTGGATTCTGTGCTTTCTGTCCAACAAGTGGACTGCTTGCTATTCCACTCGTCATTTGAAACCACATGTGGTCTTCGCATAAGTGCAAGTTGCTGTGGAAAACTCACTCGCCCATACTGCAACTGATGCATGCATCTTCGCCGCCCCCTACGGCATTTGCGGGCAACATTATTTCAATCGTCGGGCCGCATGCATGGCTGTTGGAAGTCACCTGTAACAACAAGCGACCGCTGTCAACAACATAATTTGCTGGAATTCATGGCCAGTAGGAGCTCTATCTGCTTCCAAGCAACACGCACCATCTCGATGCAATCCCTACTGAATAGCCTCTTCCTCAAAATCTTTGGGAAACAAGGCTGATAATTCTGGGATCTATGGTCGGACCCAGATGGGTCGCTATCGTCGAATAGCGCGTCTGGCAAGTTAATTTTAGTGGAGACACCAATAGGTTGGCCGCCTGATTCCCCACCTAGGTCGAAAGGAAGAAAGACACCCCTGCGTCTTTAATCCGTGCGCACCAAGTCCCGTCTTGTGCATTCAAGTTTCTGGTGTGGCCATTACCCATCGTCTTCAATCCTTGGAGTAGTGCAACCCACATAGACTCCCCTTGAATCATCCTTTGTTGGAATTTGGAGGCAGATAATCTTACGTCCTCCTAGATCCCATGGTCTTCGTGAGCTTCAGAATCCAATCGTATCTAGGACCTCTCCGCCAAGGTCCCAAGTAGGCATGACCGGTCCTACTTGATCAGCCTCTCATAATCTCATCGCACCACTTGCTCGCTAGAGTTTCCCAGGAAAACTCCAATACATGACGGGCGAGTCACTTGAGCTATGTGTAAGTGCTCCGCCTTCAAACTCACTTCAGATGCAACATCTGACCTGCAGCTATTGATGTAAAGAAAAGAAGGGAAACTCAACCTGGTTTGAGCATGCTTGGTTACCAGTGACAGTTGTTGCTCGATTCTTGCCTCCCACCCTGTTTGCAAGCGAAGACTATGCGAGAAAAAGTGACAAGGGAGATGTTGAATTGAGGCTTCCCTGTCTGCAATGGGCTCTACGAAATTCAGTTCAAAGGTGCCTGTCGTTGCTTCTTGATGTGGATTGACGAGAATAATGTCTGTGAGTTCATAACAGCACACCTCCTCTTCCGATCCAACGCGCTAGTTACCTAACGCCAAGAGCAAAAGGACTAGACCCTTCACCATCTCAACTGTATTTTCTTGCTCTTGATTGAATTCCTCCTTTTTTGCTTCTCTTTCTAGATGATTCGGGAATGCATTTTTCTTCTAATTATCTTCTCAGCACCGATTTTTCAGCAACATCTTCTTTGCTGCTCCCCTTGTTGGAATTTTTAACACACATATATATTAATTATATGTATACGCTATCATAAACAGCGGCCCAAATTATAAAGTGATCTTATAAGGTTTTATGGGCCTAAATCATTTAATAAAGTATGGATCTCCTATGCGTAGAAACCCTGCAGCCTAATTTCTAATTTCTATTTTTATGATGGGCTAAATTAGAAATACAAAAGATAGGCTCCCTATATAAACGGTTGTAGTCCTCGGGTTATGCACCTATCAGGGTTCTTTTCAAACATCCCATCAGTTGAAAAGCGGAGCCACCTTCTCCAGAAAACCCTAAGGCATTAACTTGAAAGACCCAAGAACCACAGTATTCAAGAACAACTACATCGATGGATTCAGGTACGCTTCCGTTTATATTTTTTTATTTTCTTAGTGATTTAGCATGGAGGATCCTGGGTGATTATGGATTTAATCAATATGGTTTTCCCAACAAGTGGTATCAGAGCCCTCTTCATCTTGAATTGTTAAGAAATATCAAGATTTTGGTTTATGCAAATTCAGAACAATCGGATGAATAATTCCGTTTTACCATTATTGTTCTTCCACTTTTCATGCTGCTCGTTAAACATAATGCATGCCAATGGATTCAGACGGACCGCATGAATATGACAAAGTTTCTAGTTTGTTATATCTATAATTCAAAATTCGGCATCGTGCTTGTGTCGTGAATGTGTTGTTTTTCTATTTGCCCATGGATTAAATTTTGGTTTAATGAAAGGTTCACGACATAAAATTAATGAACGGCTTCCACAATTTGGGTTGTGGAAATTTCTTCCCTTTTGAATTGGATTCAGGGCATATGGATTTAAGCCGTTCACAGAAATTCTTGCAATTCGTCTCTGCCTGACGTTTAGATATGGGCTTGTGAATTTGGCAACCGTTTGATTTTTTTGGTTTCAATCCGTTTGGAAAAACAGATTTAATTTCGTAAATTCAAGTTAAAAATCGGAAACCAGAAAATAATCAATGGTTCAAAAATCATCTGGATTTAGTCCATCCTATTTTTTTAAAAAAAGGGGATTCAAGAACCCATCCGGGACAGTGGTGGCTGGATGGTGATGGGGAGATTGCTGCCGTTTTTGTTTTAAAAAAATGGGGGCAAGTTGCGGGTTGCTTGGATGCCGCTGTCGTGCATGGCCAGATGATGGTCACTTGCGGGTTGCTTGTTCGCCGGGTTTCCATTTTGAGCTGCTAGACGGCGACTGGACGGGCTGCTGCGATCTGCCACCGTTGATGCTACTGCTGGGCGACAGCGATGGAGGCGGGTGCGGCAGGATGATCTGCCAGAACGTCTGGTGTGGATGCTATTGCGAGAAGTCGTTCCGTGCCGGAGAAGCCGGAGCCTGGTAAGACGCTGCTGTAGGCAGTGGGCGGATGCCGGAGAAGACACTGCGGCAGGCGGCGGCGGCGGCGAGCGGGCAGTAGCAGCATGGCGATGGGAGGCAGCGGTCGGCGGTGCAACGGCATGCCGGGCGGGCAGCGATTTGGCTGTGGCGGCTTCGGCGAGCGGCAGCATGGGCAGTGTAGTGGGCAACTAGGGTTAGGGTTTTAAGGAAGAAGGTGGACATTTGCACATCAACCCTTCTTTAAAATAATTTTGCAGAAAAACCCCTTGGCAAAAATTTACAAACCAGCCCCAGCATCTTTTCGGTTTGGGCCATATCCTGAGCCCAGTCCATCAGGCCCATAGCTAAACTCCTTTTGCACCTGGCGGGTCCGTGAAACAGGCCCAAGTGGAAGCAGCCCAGTTCCTAAGTCGGCCCAGCTGTAGCCCAAGTCAAGCCAAGCCCACTCAATTCTCAACTTACCTTGGTTGGGCTTACCTCAAACCTGTATGCAGGCCAAATAGTTAGGCCCATTTTTGCAAGCCCAGGCGGGATCCAATCTAGCTAAGCCCAGTCCTCTGAAACTTGACACCAGTGGACACGTGGCATGCTTATAACCGTCCAAATTGAATTTAACATATTTTATGATCCCGTTATTCGATTTGGAAGATCAAATAGTGGTTTTCTATATTTTGGATATTCTGGATCAAATGGAAGGGTCTGATTAAGCCAAATAGGTCCAAAAATATTAATTTTTTACGAAATTTATGTAAATGCGTGCAATTTTTGAATTATATGCGCATCGTTAATTTAAAGGAATTTAGAAAGCAATTTGTGAATAATTTTCATGCTTCTGTGAGTTGTTGCTTTCTATTAAAATCTTAAATTAACTTGTTGTTGCGTAAAATTCAATTTTGGATTTTTTGGATGTTTAAATTCAAATTGACCCGTTATTATGCAAAATTTTTATGTTTGGAATTTAGAAATAAGTTCGATATTTTGAACTTTTTATTAAATTCAAATAATGGTAAAAGTATTTTTTTATGGACGTCTAATGTTTTAAAATAAATTGACTGAAACAACATGCTACCAAAGTAGCCTCTCTTGTGTAGGTTAATTTATTTTTAAGACATTAAGATATTTGTATGTATGTAATTCGTGCGAATATTCATCGGCCCAAAGGAAGATTAATATTTGGCCGAATTGCGTACACACTTGTGGTAATAAATATGCAACAATTATTTGGTACTACATGTGAATAACAAGTTGGTCCAAAGAAAGGCTTGTCATTTGACAGGATTTTATTGTTAATATTTGATTACTATACCAAAATGTTGTGGATATATAATTAATGCGGATATTGATTAGCCCAAAGGAAGGTTAATATTTGGCCGGATTACATAGACACATGCGGTGATAAATATGTGATAATTATTAGGCATTCTATGTGAACAATAGTCGGTCCAAAGAAAGGTTTATTGTTTTATAGAACTTTATTATCAATATTTGATTACTGCACCAAGAGTACCACTTACAAATTAATACTTTTGTCCAAAGACTAAATATTAATGTTGTGCTAGGTATCTTATGATGGGCCCTACCATTATTTGAATTGCTAAAGTTCTATATAAAAGTTATGCGAACATATTGTTTTGTTCAATTCTTGGTTAATTTATTTGCTTGTGCTATATCTGCCAACATTTATTCTATTTTCATGTTGCAGTAATGAAAATAAAATATTATAATCATTCTTGCCATTATGAATATAAACCATGCACTAAGGAATGAACAATTCACTGCTCTTATGGTTAAAAATTCCAATGAGGAAAAATAGAAACTTTGAGAAGTGAGATTGTTAAAATTGCATGAGTTTTATGATTATAAAGTATAAAATTTTAGAAACTTTCAAGGGGTTATCATTTCTGAAAAGGTAATTAATGCCAAAATTTATATTAAGAAAATTCTAAAGTATTGCTAAAAGTAATATAGCTGAAACGAGTACGATTCGGTCGAACTTGATTTCAATAAGGTATTAGGTTAAAGGAAATATAAGGGAGTACTTGTCTCTTCTTACTTTGAAGCTGAAGGCACTAAGGTTTAAAGCGGATTTTCTTGTGCATTTAGTTTTGATTCTTCTAAATATAATTTGGTCAGTTTAAAGTTATTTATGACTGACAAAAGCATAAATGATCTCTTTAAAAGCTCATTTTTTATTGTGCTCATAAGGAGAATAAGTTGAAGTAAAAAAAAAAAGACTAAAGTAATTAGTTGGAAAGTACCTATAAGGACATGGAAAATTATAAGAAAACTACGGGTGGTCCAATACAAAAGAAACCAAATAAGAAATTTGGCTATTACTTTTGACAGACTATTACTTTTGACAGGCTCTTGGACACATAAAGGAGAATTGTACTAATAAGGGTACATTTTTTGTTTGTTTAGTGGTTAATTTAGCCTTAGACCCAAGACACATTTTTTATGAATAGATTTGATGTTGCTTTTCATGTAAGGGTGTCGATGCGAGGTTGCTTGAGTTGCTAAAAAGCCAAATGATGATGAAAGATTCATCGATGGAGGCGATAGCAAATCAGATACTATTAAGGCTATATGAATATTTAAGTTGTTATTATTAAAAACTCAGTTTTATTTGAATTTAAAAAAGACATCTGATACCATTTTTAATGGAATTTGATTTTTATTTCTGTATTGAATAAATTTGGTCATTCTTATTCATTTAGAAATAGTTAATTTAGTCTTTTTTAAATTCGAATATTATTAGATATGCTGAACAATCTCAAGATATAAATTCTATGATCCCACATTTAGTTCTTTTAAGAAAAATAAAAAGTCAATTCTTTGAGGATATTGAGCTTGAGGGAGAGATATGGTTAGGGACTATGTCTTTAAAGAGAAATCTATAAGACATCGTTGACAAACAGGTTATTCCTGGTGATCAAGCTCAACACCCTCAAGAATGGATGTCATTGAAGTGATCTACTAGAGAAAGGAGAATGCGGTTTCTGATAGTTATATCAGATTTCTCCAATACATCAGGATGACATTGAATTTGTGAAAGGTGATTTCATCAAACAGTACAAAGTAAAACACTCTCAAAAGTAGATTGATGCCATAAATACGTGATAAAGTTCGTGAAAGACAATGACGATTTGGTAGCCTGTTCTATTACCTAAAGTATAAAACTGATTGGTTATAAATGGATATTTAAAACAAAAAAGGAAGGTAATGTGAAAAGGCATAAGGCTTGTCTTGTCTTAATGAACTTTACTCAAAAGGAAGGCATAGTTTACAAAGAAATTTTCTCTACGATTTTATTGAAAATTTCTTTCAAGATAAATGACTTTATAATGAATTTTAACCTTGAGATATAGTAAATGAATGTAAGGATAACATCCATAATAGACTTTCAGTTTTTAAAAATAAAAATCAATCTAAGAGCTCAAGCAAGTTTTCTAATAATGGTATTGCAAATTTCATCAAATTATCATTTCATTCGGTTTTGAAATAAATTCAGTTGATGATTGCATATACTATAAGTTCAGTGGGAGTAATCATAGTTTCAGTGGTAGTAAAACACAAATATATTGTTTCCCAACATCGATAGAAGTTTATTGCATAAAATTAAGATATTTTTGTCAAAAAATTTTAAAACGAAATATCTTGAAAATATGTCTTTTATATTAGGAATTCAGATATATCAGGATTATTCTTGATGTATTCTTAGATTATTACAAAAGACCTATATTAAGAAAATACTTAAGATACTTGGTATGCAGGATTGCAAATTAGATAATACCTCCTTGCTAAGGGAGACAAAATTAATTTTGTCTAAATCAGTGTCCCAAGAATGATTTTAAATCTAAGAAAATGCAAAAGTCTCCCTATGCTTTAGCAATGGGAAGATTGATTTATGCTCAGGTTTTGAATTTCAGGATGTGTGCATTCAGTTACTGCGTACATTATTGGGATGTTAGGCAGATATTTAAGTAATTCAGGAATGGATCTTTAAGAAGTAGCCAAATAGTTTTTTAAAGCATTTTTAGAAAACAAAGCATTATATGTTCACATACAGAAAGTCAGATAAGCTAGAGATCATTTGGTATTCAGATATTGACTTTATTGGATGCAAATATAGTTTTAGATCCACTTCAGGCTATATTTATCTTCTTGTTGGAAAAGCTATATCAGAAAAAGTGCTAAGTAGGCACTTATAGCTTTTCGACCATGACGACAGAGTTTATATCATATTATGAGGCATCTAATTATGGAATATGACTATAAAATTTTGTCACAGGGCTGCAAAATGTAGATAATATTGAAAGACCACTTAAGTTATTTCGTGACAATAAATTAGTAGTCTAATATTCCAACAACAACAGGAGTTCAGCAATGTTCCTGGTTGTTAAGGGAAGAATTCAGGAAATAAAGTGCCTATAAAGCATATTGTGACAAACTCCAAGGTTGCGGATCCGCTTACTAAGGGTAACACCTCAAGGTCTTTCATGAGCGTACTGCTCATGTGGGTGTTGTATCATTTAATGATATGTTAGTTAAGTGAGAGTTTATATTTATTTACTTTTCTAGTTTGGACACTTTACTATAGTTATGGATATTTTCTGCAGAAATAAAGTATTCGGTATTTTGGTTATTCAGTATTTTTGGTTTTGGTTTGATCTCACCATATAAGGTAGACCAGTTGGAAATAGGCATATTAGATCACATTACATGTAATTTCCATCCTACGCATCCATACTTGATCTATATCATTTAGTTATGTTTGATATATGTGATCATGGATGGGTCTAGTTACGATAAATGTGACAAAGGTCGCCTTGGTCCTATGTTGGCATAACTGATGGACGAGATTGTTCGGAGATGATTTTGGTATGATATCAAAAGGTTTTGAGCTCATAAGGTTATATATATAATTATAAAATATATGTAGTCCAAGTGGAAGATTGTTAGAATTTTAGATACACATATATATTAATTATATGTATACGCTATCATAAATAGCGGCCCAAATTATAAAGTGATCTTATAAGGTTTTATGGGCCTAAATCATTTAATAAAGTATGGATCTCCTATGCGTAGAAACCCTACAGCCTAATTTCTAATTTCTATTTTTATGATGGGCTAAATTAGAAATATGAAAGATAGGCTCCCTACATAAACGGTTGTGGTCCCCGGGTTATGCACCTATCAAGGTTCTTTTCAAACATCCCATCGGTTGAAAAGTGGAGCCACCTTCTCTAGAAAACCCTAAGGCATTAACTTGGAAGACCCAAAAACCACAGTATTCAAGAACAACTACATCCATGGATTCAGGTACGCTTCCTTTTATGTTTTTTTATTTTCTTAGTGATTTAACATGGAGGATCTTGGGTGATTATGGATTTAATCAATATGGTTTTCCCAACACCCCTCTTTGTCATATCTTGATCTGTCATCACCTTCGCAAGGTGCTTCCGATCATGATCAGTGCTGCCACATCAGACCTCATTCTTCCACCACAATAGGGCTTGGGTGATGTTGTTAACATTGCAATTGATGTCATTGGATTGAGTCCATGGTTAACGAACAAAGCAGATGACGGATCATCAAATTGGTGACGTCTGAAGCTTCGCTTCATGCTACCCCCGTCGATCTTTCTCCTTCATGGGATCACGCTTTTGCCTCTTCATGTGATCCAGAAAATAACTCATATCCCTTTCGAGATCTCTTACCTGATGTTTCATATTCACCATTCTCTGTTCAGGAATGATGATCGTGTGCTTCTCCTTGCATCTCTTGGATTTGCTCAATGCTTCCGATCTCTAAGCTTCCACCCCCACATAATAGGAATCAATCGTCACTGACAGCACCATCGCCATGGCTGGCACCTAAATCTTTCTATGAGCATGTCTTCCTCAATAAACCAGGATTTGTGAATCTGAGCTTTAATACCATTTGTTATGAACCAATCGAAGAATGATTTCTAGCTCGATTTCAGACAATAGAGAATATTATTTCGATTGGTTTTGGTAACCCAACCACTTCCCACTAAGAACAGGGAACATGTCCTGATCTTTTTCAAGAACATACTATGAAAGAATAGCTACCTGTCCTTGTTTATAATCTCCCTATTATATTTATCTTGTTACAACCGACTCACCCATCGGAGCCTCCTTTAGTATGGCTATCACTACCTTGTCCCATATCGACGTGTGCATTACCCATTCCTACCATATCAATATGTTCCACTAACTACCATCCAATTATAGCAAAAAATGCAGTTACAATATAGTAACTACAAAGACATAACATGGGTAGAATCTAAAAAATAAGAGGAAATAAACGGTTAAATCTAGAAATAAGAAAATATAAAATAATTACAAGCTAGCAACTCATCATCATTAGTTGTTTCCTGCTTTTGCTGTGTCAACCACTTAGATCTTTTTGCGTAATTATTATGATCATAAGTTATGTTTCCATCAATCACTACAATCTTCATATCTCATTTAATTACTTTTATCAAAAATTTTAAAGTCTCCCTCTCATTATGTTACTTCTTTCTATTTGAGTAGATTCAACTCCCTTAACCGATGTTATTTTCAACCTTTGAAAATATGCAATTATAATCTAGTAACTAAGAAGATATTATAACATAGTTGTAATCTAGAAACTAGAAGAAATAGTGGGGCAAATGCTTATAAATAGAGGTAATATCGTAATGTAAATAGTCAAAACATTTTCCACATGAAATTGGCCCCCCCTTTACATTAATATAACATAACAAAGGCATCAATAGAAGTAATTAATATAGTTACAATATTATAATTAGCATCGAATCACAGTCGAAAACATAGTTATAATATAGCAACTACAAATAGGTTACACGGTAATTAATTTCAAATCTAACATCAAACTCAAGCTGACTAATTGGCTGGCTCTCTTAAGCGACCCTTGCTTCCCTGACATCATAATCACTCACTTAAGCAGAGGAAAAATTCTTTAAAAAAGGAATATTGATTGGATACGTGGCAAACTAAAGTAGCTTATGGGAGGATAATGTCTACATGAAGTGACAAAATATTTTAGTTTATGCTTGTAATTTCTATCAGATCTTACTTCCTAAAGAAGCACAAAATGGAACAACAATTATGGACATGGTTTCTAACCATGGCAACAATTAGTTGGATAACATAAAGATGGTGATATGTAATTAGAACCTAAAGGCAAACGTATGACCATTACTAATCGTTACCTTGTACAAAAATCTTGATGTAGTTTGAGGAGTGCATTTAACATCAATTTTTGTGCATGCATCCAATAGACATGCATTGCTTCTTGACTGCTAAGATGCTTGGGTATGCTGAGATTAGCTGCCTTCTCTAAGTCTTCTATCATGTCAATCCTTCTACACTAATCAATGATAACTCGTGAAAATGTGAGTTATCACGGTTCATTTTAAACTAGTTTTGCATGTTAGTCCAAGAGAATATAGTGAAATTGCATTAATTTAGCTTAGTTTTCATGCATTATGAATTTTAGGTGCAATATGTAGTTTTAATGCATTTTTAGTATAAAAGAGGTATTTATAGTTCATTTATTTGGTTTTAGTCGATTTTGTACGAAGGACAGGCGACTAACCATTTGTAAGTGTGTTGGGTTGAAGAAATGCACGAAATGAAGCTGGCTGGCTGGCGCCCCGGTGTCGACCAGCGACGCCTAGGCGCCATCCCACCGCTTCACAAGAAAAATCCAAAATCCTTAAGTCGGCAAAGCTTCCAGAGAGTTGGCACCTAGGCGCCGGCGAAGGGGGGCCACGGCGCCGACCCCTACACATGTGAAATTTTGCACGTGTCTTGGGCTGTAATACCTTGACCCAAGTAGGACTCATATAAGTGCATTTAAGGTATAATTATGATTTATGTATGAATTGATTGATTTATGGATGATTTCATGAATTGATGAATTTTGCAATTAGGATTTGCAATTACGAATGGTGATTAAGATTGATTGTCAAAGCCCAATGTGAGTCAAGATTACTAAAGAGGTTTAATGAGGATTAGATATGCTAATATGGCATGGATATTTATCATAATTTTCATGATTTAATTAATGAAAATTAAAAGAAAAATTATGGAATTATGTTGAAAATCATAGAAAATTCATAACTTGACGCCTATAAGGCGAAATAAGATGAAATTTGAAAGGTAAGCTCATTATTTTGGACTCAATCTTATGAGTGGATTGGATTAAGGAAAATTTGATGAAATTAAGGTAATAATTATTTATTTTTAATCTCACACTCTAAGGTTATTTTCAAAGGATCATAACTTGACGTAGAAAAGTCGGTTTGAAACGAAACTTAAAACGATTGAATAAAATTATGAAATCTATGGTATGAAAGGATTGGATTAAGATAATTATCATGGGAAAGTTCTTAATCGGAAAGAGGTACCTAGCATTGACTTTGTGCACCCTAGACTATCATAGCATTTATGTTAAAGTGAGTGGATTAAATGACTTGGTTTAAATGCTATGAGAGGTGTCAAATGGAGGTGAATGGAGCTGGATTGTTTGGATTTGTTTGAGGGTCAAATCCATGGAAAATTGAGGATTTAAATGCATGGGATTAATGGACTAAGTGTAGCTCGAATGGAGCATAGGTGTGGTGTCACACCAAGGGATGTCCAAGGGAAAATATGGCATGGAATTTGGATTTTTAAAAATCCTAAAATGCATACCTAAATAGCCTAACACCCAGGTGAAATAAATGGACAATTAAATGTGTAGAATTTGAGGCATAAAAATGTCAAAAAGCAAGCCTAAGAGGTGACTCCCATAATGGACAGCTTGGTTGCACATAAATGTGTGGATTTTGATGATTTTTGTTAATTATTAAATGGGTATTTTACTTATATATAAAATTTCCAAGTCAACAAGGGATAAGTTAGAATTAAAATACCCTCATGACATGTGGCAAAGTGGGTCCCAGGGGCTGGTAAAAAAATATAAAAGGGGCCTTATCTAAGGGGGACGTCCACATGAGAAGGGGAAGAAAACTCTCTCAACAATTTTCTAAGTGAAGCAAGCTTGGGCACGTCCAAACCAGAAAGGAAGAAGGGGAAAAGAGGAGAAAAAGAGAAGGAAAAAAGGAAAGAAAGAGGAGGAACCAAGCCAAGGAAGTTGGATTCAAGTGGGATTCAATTCAAGTAAGTGAAACTTAGGTTTTGAATCATTTAAATCAAGATTTCCTCTATCAAATCATGAGCCATGAATATGGTTCATAATGAAATCTTAAAGGATGAGTCATGATGCCTTGATGAAGGTATTGAATGATTTTTGAAAGGTATAAATGAAATCAAGAGTTCAAGAGAGTTAAAAGGGATGTTAGGGTTGATTTTTTAGAAGAAATGTATCTTGAAATGTGTTAAAACCCTAAATTATGTTGTTGTTTGGTTTGAGAATGATGATTAGGATTTAATTCATGTTCTTTTGGCTTACATATGTTGATTTGGTCAATTGTTAATGATTTTAGCAAAAACGGAACTTAGGGTTTCAAGTATTACCCGATTTTTTCATTTTTATGTTAAAAATGATGCAAAGAGGAGCTTAAATGGTTTATGGATGAATTATTGGGTAAAGTACCCTAAATTAAGGACCCTTTAGACATCCTAAGTGGGTTATATGAGAAAGCCCTAAATCTGATTTTTTAGGGTATAAGTATGGAACGTCCAAATGGGGGCCAAAATGGGTACCTTATATGTGATTTTTGTTGCTGTTTGCAAATAAATAATTTGTTAATGTTATGGAGGATAAATTACCCTAAGATTAGGGTACTTTGAATTTTCAAAAGGGCTTGAAAAGATTTGCCTTAAATCTGATTGTTAAAGATATACGTATGGACACGTCAAAACTGGTCAAAATGGATACCCTACATACCTAAGTTGTTGCTGTTTTGGAAGCAAATAAATTGTGAATTTTAAATATTTGACAATACCCTAAATTTGGGTTAAGAAAAGCATGTTTAGTTGCTGAAAATTATGACTTAAAAATTTGTTAAGATTTAAGTATTGAAAGAGGCGTTGAAGGGTTGAAAAATGGGTCCTAACATGGCTGTTTTGGAACCCAGTGATAAATGGATTAAAAATCCAAAATTAGACTCTAAATTATATGTTAATTAAAGGGTTTAATGATGTTGAAAATGGATGTAAGTTTCTGTGTTAAGAAATTTTAAGAAACACATAATATATGTGTTGTATGTTGAACGTATGTATGAATGGATGATATATGACTTATGTGAAGTTGCTAAAATGAAAAAATACATGAATATGTGATGAAATGCATAAATATGTTACTGTATGAATGGTTTTTAGTTATCTCAAATGTTGAAATTTAATTATGAAGCTTAAAACGTTGCTTATGTGCTTAAAATGAGCATTGACGTAGGAAAAGTGAACAATGGATGAAAAAATGTTAAATGGGATGAATAAATCCCCATAAGTTGAATCATGAATGATTATTATGTGTTTAACCTAAATATGGGTTTAAAACATGATATGGAATGGATGTTATGATACACAAGTGAATGTGTGTATGTATGTTCAACTTGAAATTCAAGTTGGTTATGTATGTAATGGATTATGGGATTGAAAAACTAAGTGAATGCAAGCAAATGGATTGTTATGAATACAATGCTATTTTTATGTATAGGAAAAGGCAAAGAGATAAGTGATACGGAAAGTTAAGCGAACAAGGTAAGCAAGCAATTTCCCAAATGCTTTTGATTTATCAAAATATGATCAAATGCTTACAAATGATATTCTAAATGTTTGAATTATTTAACAAATGTATGTCTTAAATCCTTTCTAAGTTATTTAAGGATGGTCATTCCTTTATATAAATGTGTATTGAAATGATAAATGAATTTCTTACTGTTTTGTAATTATTTATGACAAATGGTGAATCATGGATTTATGAATGAAAATCATGCTAGCATGTCAAAGTTCATGTTTATAAAAGGAAACATGTGCACAAAGCACGAGGTCCACCTTAAAGGTGTAAGCGGACCGAATGTCCCCCTTTGGTGTGGCCAAGTCGCTAAGATAAGCCTAGGGCCGACGGCGCCTCCCTAGAATGGGAGAGAGGATGAATGTGGATGGTTGCCTAGCTAGTTTCTATCGAAAGGAATGTCATGGTTTTAAATAATGCATCGCATTGTTTATGATATACCTTAGACGGGGTATAAGAAGCATGTTTTTATGATATACCCTAGAGTGGGTATAAGATGGTTTTCCAAGTTATTTTAAATGAAAACGAATTATCTGAAAACCTTATAGTTTGCTTATCGAGTTTTGACTAACGATTTTGTTTTCTAAATCTTAAAAACAGGTGAAAGGAAGCACCATGTATGGAGCACAGGTGGAGATTTAAGACAATATGAATTTCTATAAAAATTACCAGTGTATTATATCAGATATAAACATAAAAATTTATAACATGTTCAACATCCATTAATACTTGTTCATAAAACACAAGTCATATAATATATCACATATGATCATCAAATACCATGTCATTTTACAAACATTCTCCATAAATGACATTGATAAGAAATCATCTGGTTTTTCATTCTTCTATGTCCAAATTTTGCTCCTTTGTCCTTCTCTTCAATCCTTCACCTGTTTATGGGTTTGGAAAACAAAACATAAGTTATAAACTCAATAAGCAAGTCATATATTTTTCATAATTCACATATTGTGCTGATTCTTAAGCACTTAGTTAATGTCATAACCCTCATATATTAATATCGAATTTTGAGATTATTCAAACAGCAACATAATCCACGTGTTTCAATCATATTTTTATGCATTTTTTCATTTTAACAGTTCACGTAAACCATTTATCATCTATTCATGCTTATCTATCCATACATGTACATTTCTTAACACATAATTCATGTGTTTCTTAAAAATTTTCAAATCAGCAACTTGTCTTCTAATTCAGCATGATTATACACCTTAATTAACACTTCACTTAGTGTATTTTTTTTATAATTTTAATCCACTAATCATAGGGTTCCAAAACAGCAACTTTGGAACCCGTTTTATACACTTTCAGTGTCCCTTTTGATACTTATATCAAAACAGATTTTTAATCTTTAAATTCCAGCAACTAACACACTTTTCTTAACCCAAATTTAGGTTAATAACACATATTTAAAATCCATAATTTGATTCACTTCAAAACACCACCTTCCATGTATATTTTGGATACCCTTTTCACTCCACTTTGCACGTTTCTACACATGCCCTAAAAATCCAGATTTAAGGAAAACTTAATCAACTTATTTTGGACATCTAAAACACCTTAGATTTAGAGTATTTTTCTCTCTAAATCATTCATAAATTATTTAAGCAAATTTATGTAACATATACATCACAAAATCATGAAAATCAGGTCATATACACAACCCTAAATCCCATCCTTCCAAAAATTCATAATTTATGCTTAAATCAATATATGTGTTTCAATAAATCGTGATTCATAGCCTAATCATGGTATTATTTCTAAACAGAAACTTTTTGCATGGATTTAAGAAGTTTTAAGATAGATTATTAACCCATGTCTCTTTCTATCATTCACTTCAACTTCTTAAATCATAAAAATTCATTCATACCATTTTAATACCCATTCAATATCCTAATTAAGGGTGTCATAACTTTTCCATTAAGGGTTAATTATCAACCATATCCGTGTCTCAAAATTGGAAGTAGAAAACTTAGAATTAAGGAACCTAATATATCATGTCCCTTGCTGCCTTGATTCAAGCTATCCAAGCTTGGTTCTCATCCTTTCTTTCTCCTTTTTCTCTCTTTTTTTTCCTTCTCCTTTTCTTCCCTTCTTCCTCTTTCCTTGCTGGAAAATATGGATGTCCCTTGCTGCCCTCTTTTCGGGTATGTTTCCTTTGTTTTTTTCCACTTCAAATGGGCGTCCCATGTGTGCTTCCACATATATTCATAATACAGATTTTTGGGCCCACATTTAGCACATGATTTGAGGTCATTTTAATATATGTCTATCCCTTGTTGTGTTGTCACCATATTACCCTAATAAATTATGTAATTATCTGTAACACCCCGAACTAAGACGTCACTTCCTTACCTCAAGATCCTATCAATTGGTAAATGTGAATCAGGATTGTTGCCCTGATCACGCGGCGGGTTCTTAATTGGAATACGTCCAAATTTTTTTTCTTTTATTCATCTGTCATCATTCATAACTTGACATGACAATTATCACACATTGTGACACTTCACTTGTAATAGAATTCATCATTTCATTCATAGCATCCTTTCGTGTCTGTCATTATTCACTCAGTCATTGTACACATCATACTTGCATATATTTAGTCATTGACTCACATGAAACTTAGAATTCTAACTAAGTTCATATACACATAAACATGGAACTTAGAATTCTAACAAGTTCATATACACAATTAGCTTACCATAGCATATTCATGCTTTTCCATTCCTCATAGCCTTCAAGGCTATCATCACGTACCTTCCTCCACGTCTTGTTAGAAACAATGTTCAAAACAAAACAAATTGACCAAAGCATAAGTTTTGATGATTAACAAAGACTAATTTGAGTATATAAAGTGTACTAATGAGTTTGCCAAGTGTTTAAGGAAAGCAAAGAAGTCAAGTCGATTACCAAGTCGACTTGGACTTCGACTTGGGGTGAAGTCGTTACCTAAGTTGACTTCACAAGAGACTTCAAATGGCAAAAGGTGGATAGCATTGAAAATAAAAATCAAGCAAGTGAAGTCGCAGGCCAAGTCGACTCCACGTGCGACTTGGGAAGCCAAGTCTCAGACGAAGTCTACTCCAGCATCGACTTCAAACGTCAAAAAGTGTCCAGAGTTGAAAATGTGGAAATGGACATGACGAAGTCGCAGGCGAAGTCGACTCCAGGCGCGACTTGGGGGAAGTCGCAGACAAGGTAGACTCCAACTTCGACTTGAGGAGTTCAGACTTGAAGATTGAAGTTTCAAGCTTATTCCAAGGATCCATTTAGACTTTATCAAATCCAAATAAGATGCAAAGTCCATTCTCAAAGAGCAACTGAAGTTTCTTGAAGATCAAAGCTAAGATTCATGTTCAAAGTTCAAATCAAGTCTATCAAGTCCAAAGCTAATCTTCAAGCTTATTCCAAATGAAGCAATACCCAAGTCATGAAGACCAAGTAAGTCCAATACAAAGCAAGGAACATGCATATATCATGCAAGGACTCAAAGCTTTCCAAAGTTTTGAAAGGTTCAAGCCAATTCAAGAAGATCAAGGCCAAGCTCTTCATAAACCACAAGATCTACACATAAGAAGAGCCACTCAACACTTAAAAGCACAAGAGGAAGAAAGACAAGCAAGTTAGAAGCAAATCAAGTGAGGATCAAGGCGTTTTTGCAAAAGACCACGCCAAGTCGCAACCCAAGTCGACTCCAGGATCGACTTGAGTTGAAGTCTGAAAGCCAAGTCGACCCAAGTCTCAGACTCGGATTTCTGAAGAAACCAAGTCGCAGGCCAAGTCGACTCCATGTGTGACTTGGAAGCCAAGTCGCAGGCCAAGTCGACTTCATCTTCGACTTGGAGAATAATGTTCAAATTTTTGAACGTTGGAGTTCATTTATTGCGCACCAACCACTTCTACAACGTTCATATTCTCCTCAATCTATATAAGGACCCTCAAATGAACGTGAATACAACACAAGAACATTACAAGACACTACTATATACTCTACAAAGTCCAAAGAGAGAAAAAAAATGCTAGAAAGGAATCCTATTTGCTTTTCTCCATTTTTGAGTGGTCCATATACATTCTAAGGAAGAAGAGAGCTTCAGGTTGCAAGCTGCTTCATCGAGAATCATCCAAGCTGCTTCTGAATTCTTCCTCGAGCTCAAACTTGTCTACGCATCATTGTAAAGTGTAGTTTTTCTTTTTCAAAGTCTTGTTGTATAAATCTTGATTTAGCTTGGGTAGCTAAGATCAAGTGTATGCAAAGTAGGGTGTGATTGGAGTGAGACTCATCACCTACTTGTGTAAGTGTTTGTTTATGCCCCCTAGAGCTGGAATCTAGAAGAGAGCGGTGACTCTAAGTGTATTCAAGGAATACATAGTGGAACCCAAGTCACAACGGAGTGTGAGCTTGGAAGAGTGGAGTAGGGAAGGTTTGCCCGAACCACTATAAATGTTGTGTTCTATTTATTTTTACTGCTTTATCTTATTTGCTCTCCATTTGCTTTCAAAGGGGATTAAATTTTCAAGGGGTTAAGAGTTTTTGATTTACCAAAGAAGATTTTTTAAAGAACCCAATTCACCCCTCCCCTCTTGGGTTTAGCCATCAACTCGGGACCAACAAGTGGTATTAGAGCAGGTCTTTGAGTTTACCAAAGAGATCTTATTAATATGGCATCCCAATCTACTTCCGTTCCCGCATTTGCTGAAGGCCAATCCTTTACAAAGCCATCTTTGTTTGATGGGAACAATTTTGGATATTGGAAGCTTCGTATGAAGCAACTCATCATGGCTACCGACATGGATTCTTGGATTGCTATCCAAGATGGAGTAATCTTGCCTACCGATGAAAGAGCTTCCAAATGGACCGATGAGGAAGTAAGAATTGTTAAGAGCAACGCCAAAGCTATGAACTCTTTATTTTGTGCTCTTACTACTTCTGAATATGATAGAGTATCCTCTTGCTTAACCGCCAAAGAGATATGGGATACGCTAACCTCTATCTATGAAGGAACTTCTCAAGTCCAAGGGACGAGAAGAAATATTTTGATTGGAGAACTGGAAAACTTTAGAATGCTAGAAAGAGAAAATATTTCTAAAATGTTTGCTAGGTTCTCGAAAATTACTAATGCTCTAAAAGGTCTTGGAAAGGATATATCTGAATCTGAGCAGGTCATGAAGATTTTAAAAGCTCTACCCGAATCATGGACTCCAAAGATCATCGCAATAAAAGAAGCCAAGGACCTTAACACGCTAAAACTTGAAGACTTAATTAGCTCACTCATGTCACATGAGCTAATTAAGAAAAGAAATGAGGATCAACACAGAGGCAAAAGAGCAATTGCTTTGAAAGCCGCACAAAACACAGATGACTCCTCTTCTTCTCAAAACGACGACGAAATCGCCCTACTCACAAAACGTTTCAGAAAATTTGTGAGGAAAGGCAAAAATTTCAGAAGCTTCAAGGAAAGAACTCCCAGAGAGAAGAAGAAAGAATCAACCAAATGCTACCGATGCGGCGGTTCGGGACATATGCAAGCTCAATGTCCAACTCCCGAAGAAAGCAAGGTAAAAGAACAAAGAAAGGATCGAGGGGACAATAAAAGATTCCAAAGATACAAAGGAAGAGGCATGTACGTGAATGACGAGGAATCTACAACAAGTAACTCCTTAACCGACGAAATCGAAGTGGAAGAATGTGCAAGAATTTGCTGCATGGCACAAATCGAGCAAGAAGAACAAACTACCTCAACAAAATGCACAAGTAATGAAGAGGTAAGTTCCAAACTCTCCCATTCTAAATCAAGTTATTCTTCTTTTCAAGAATGCCTCAAATGTACTGAATTAGAAGAACTACAAACTGCATATGATTCATTGTATGAAGAAATGAAGAAATTAGAAAGCAAGTTTACAATTAAGAAGAAACAATGTGATGCAGTAATAATTGTAAATGGTAAACTTGCAGAGAAATTAGACAAAATGAAAGAAGAAAATGATATGCTGAAAAAGGAGAACGAATCATTAAATGAATCATTAGCTAAGTTCTCTAATCCAGGAGAAAGTGTTAAAATGTTTCTGAATATGACCTCCCAAACACATAAAAGAGGTCTTGGATATCATACATTTGAGCAAGGAGAAAGTAGCAAATCAAATGTGCAAATACTTGAGAAATATCAAACTAAAACTGCATCTATATACAAGCCACAAAAGAAAAATTTTAAGTGGATTAAAAGACCAACGATTGAACCATTGCATACTTGGAGGCCTACTCCAAGATTACCTATGGCTTGTAATTTCTGCAATAAACTGGGTCATAAAACTTACAAATGTAATTTTAAGAAATTATATGACCATGGTGCAAAATTAGTTTAGGTTCCAAGAAACACAAGATTTGGGCTTTCCAAGTTAGAACAACAAAGACTGATTTATATTACTAACCCAAATGGACCCATAAAATGGGTACCAAGGAGATAATATTTACTTGCTTATTTTTTCAGACATGTTTTAAGGCAAAGGCAAATAATGAATGGTTCATGGATAGCGGTTGCTCAAGGCATATGACTGGTGAAAGAAGCTTATTTCATAAACTTAAGCCTTGCAACGATGGAATGGTTGCCTTTGGCAATAATGAAAAAGGTAAAATTAAAGGTAAAGGAAATATACATAGTATTTCAAATGCATGCATGGAAGATGTTTTGTTTGTTGAAGGACTCAAACACAATTTAATGAGCATTAGCCAATTATGTGATAAAGGATGCAAAGTTGTGTTTGAATCATCTATAAGTAATGTATTTGATGGAGAACATATCATGTTTAGTGGTAAAAGACATGGAAATGTATATTTGGTTTCACTTGATGAATTAAATGGTCAATGTATAATGGCCATTGATAATGATCCATGGGTTTGGCATAAAAGGCTTGGACACATAAACATGGGAAATATAAAGACCCTATGGAAAAAGAGTTTGGTAGAAGGATTACCAAGATTGAAATATGACAAGGACAAGATTTGTAAGGTATGTCAATTATCAAAACAACCCAAGACGCCTTTCTCTACCAAAAAGGAAATTTCCACCACTAGGCCACTTGAATTGCTACACATGGATCTATACGGGCCATCCGACATTTTAACCATTGGTGGAAAGAAATATGTATTTGTCATAGTTGATGATTTTTCAAGATTCAAATGGATAATTCTCTTAGCTAGTAAAGACGAAGCCTTCTCTATGTTTGCAACTTTTGTAAATTTGGTACAAAATGAAAAACAAAGTACTATTGTGACCATAAGAAGCGATCATGGTGGCGAATTCGAAAACAAATGATTCATAGAATTTTGCAATGAAAAAGGAATTCAACACACATTTTCTGCACCAAGAACTCCACAACAAAATGGAGTAGTTGAAAGGAAAAATAGAACTATACAAGAGATGGCTAGAACTATGCTAAATGAGAGCAATCTATCCAAGAAATTTTGGGGTGAAGTTGTAAGTACAGCTTGTCATGTATTGAACCGTGTCACCATTCGAGCAATCTTGAAAAAGACCCCATATGAACTATGGAAAGGAAGAAAATCAAATATTTCTTATTTTCATGTTTTTGGATGTACATGTTATGTTTTGAACAATGGAAAAACTAACTTGGGAAAGTTAGATGCTAAAAGCGATGAGGCTATATTCCTTGGATATTCATCAAATAGCAAAGCATATAGAGTTTTCAATAAACGAAATCAAGTTGTTGAAGAATCCATACACGTTGTATTTGATGAAATTAACCAAACTCCGAGAAAGGAGGATGAACTAAGTGATGTAGATGAGACAAAGGGCAAAGAACAACCAAAGGAACTCGAGCTCAAGCCAGAAAATCTCATGGAGGAAGAGGTAAGTGAAGGTAATGATTCTTACAAACCTCCAACTGATTTAAAGTTCAAAAATGCCCATCCAATTGAGCAAGTTATTGGAAATGTATATGAAGGAGTGAAAACTAGAAGATCAAAACAAAACGTTTATGGTCAATATGCTTTTGTATCTAAAATTGAACCAAATACCATTGAACAAGCTCTCAATGATGAAAATTGGGTTATTGCAATGCAAGAAGAGCTAAACCAATTCGAAAGAAACAATGTATGGCATTTAGTTCCTAGACCAAATAATCACACTATCATTGGTACCAAATGGGTATTTAGGAACAAAATAGATGAAAGCGGACTTGTAATTAGAAACAAGGCCAGATTAGTAGCCAAAGGGTATTCTCAAGAAGAAGGAATTGATTTTGAAGAATCATATGCACCCGTGGCTAGATTAGAAGTCATACGTATTTTACTAGCATTTGCTTCTCATATGAATTTCAAACTGTTCCAAATGGATGTAAAAAGTGCATTTTTGAATGGCTATTTGAATGAAGAAGTATATGTTGAACAACCTCCTTCTTTTGAAGAAAAGAATCAATCAAAGTATGTTTATAAATTGACCAAAGCATTATATGGACTAAAACAAGCTCCAAGAGCTTGGTATGAAAGGTTGAACAAATTTCTGATTGATCATGAGTTTCAAAGAGGGAAAGTAGACACTACTTTGTTCATCAAATACAAAAATAAAAATATTTTAATTATACAGATTTATGTAGATGACATAATATTTGGTGCTACTGACGAAAATCTTTGTCAAGAGTTTTCTAAGATAATGCAGAGCGAATTCGAAATGAGCATGATGGGAGAATTAAATTTCTTCCTTGGACTGCAAATCAAGCAACAAAGTGAAGGAATATTTCTAAATCAGTCCAAATATGTCAAAGAGATGCTCAAGAAATTTGGAATGCAGAATAGCAAAGGGACAAACACTCCAATGAGCTCTACAATCAAGATCGACACGGATGAAAACGGTAAATGTATCAATCAAAAGCTTTATAGAAGCATGATAGGTTCTTTGTTATATTTAACTGCTTCTAGACCCGATATTCTCTTCAGTGTTTGTATGTGCTCTAGATTTAAAGCATGTCCTAAAGAATCACATCTACTTGCTGTAAAAAGGATTTTTAAATATTTGATAAAAACTACCAATCTTGGACTATGGTATCCAAAGGGGTCAACCTTTGATTTAATCGGCTATTCAGATGCAGATTTTTCCGGCTATAAAGTAGATAGAAAGAGTACTAATGGAACTTGTCAGTTTCTTGGACATATGTTGGTTTCATGGTACTCAAGAAAACAAACAAGCGTTGCTCTATCTACTGCAGAAGCCGAATACATAGCCGCCGGTAGCTGTTGTGCCCAATTGCTTTGGATGAAACAGCAATTGAAAGATTATGGTATTGATTATGTTGACATTCCTATTAGATGTGATAATACAAGTGCAATTTGTCTAACTAAAAATCCTGTACTGCATTCAAGAACCAAGCATATTGATGTGAGACATCACTTTATTCGTGAACATGTTGAAAATCATGATGTATGTTTAGAATATGTGAAAACTGAAGACCAAATTGCTGATATCTTTACCAAACCACTAGTCGAGGAATCATTTTATAAAATTAAAAATGATATGGGGATGATAGAGCTAAATTAAGAAAAATTAAAACAAGAAACTGAAATTTGAAAAAGTCAAGTCGACTTGGGAAAGTGAAGTCGACTCCGCTTCAACAGCGAAGTCGACTCCACAGGGTCGAAGTCGACTCCGCTCGAAGGCGAAGTCGACTTCGCCTAGGGCAAAGTCGACTCCACGCGCGCGACCGTCCGATTTCTCTCCCTCTTCTCTACTTCTCTTCTTTCTCTCTTCTTCTTTCTCATTTTCCCGCTTTTTCTCCCTTTCCTACTTCCGGCAACCCTGTTTTCCTTCTCGGCTCCGGCGATTTCTTCTCCGGCCAACTCTTTCCATTTCCGGAAATCTCCTCATCTCTCTCTTTCTTTTCCAAACCCCAACTTTCTCAACTTCTCTCACATATCTCTCTCCCTCAACTACTCTCTCCGTCTCTAAAACTCCCAAATCCCAAATCCTATACTCTAAACTCTCATCCAAATGGCACCAAAGAAAGCCGTATCAAAACCATACCCCAAACGGGTTCCCACACAACCTTCATCTCATACAGAAAAAGGAGTTCCTAGGAAAGCTAGGACACCCGCTAAGAGGGCAAGGGAGGAACCCTCTACATCAACGGGCAGAAGAGTTCGATTCCAAGAAGGAACTCCATCCAACACTGCGGGTCGTGAGGAACAAGCCCAAACCTCACAGAGCACACCGTCTGGGGCAAGCAGAAGGGGCACTGCGGCCGGGAAAACCCAAGTGTTGAAAATGCCCACGACCTACTTCAAAACCGAGCTCGAGCACGGCCGGTTTTACAAACATTTCTATGAGCGGAAGGTATTCATACCTAAAATCATAGATTTTAAATTTTTGGAAGATTATGGGTCCGACATAGAAGACCTATTAGATTTTCAAAGATGGACCAAATTGTTAAAGGAGGATGAACGAGTCTATCCAGATCTTACCCGACTATTTTATTATCTATGGGACGAAGAATATTATGGAACATTTGTCAAAGGAATAGAAATAGACATTGGAATCGAGATAACTCCAAGTCAGACTGGAGAAATGATTCATTTAGGACAAATACTTGGAGTCCCTTATGTAGAAGAGCCTTTTCCTGAAGATCTCACAATGGATCAGATATACAATCAGCTCACCCGGAGTAACAAGTATCACCCGGAATCAAATTTCTTCGGTACATGGATCTATCACCCAGGTTACGGGTCCTAAGACTTCTCATTGCCCATTGTATCTACCCAAAGGGCGGTGGGAGAAATCAATTGAACCCACAAGAAGCTGGGATTTTATGGAAAGTAGCCAATAGAGTCAAGGTGAGCCTCCCAAGATTGTTTCTTGAAGCCTTGGCATCTAGAAAGGACAACCCACGAGGAATTCTCCCTTATGGCACTTGGATCACAAAGATCCTCGAATTCCTTGGAGTGGACATTGAAGGCGAGCCTTTTGAAGTGCTTAAGTCCACCAACGCCATCAATAAAGCACTGATCCAGAGGATGAAAATCAATGTGCTTGAACTCAAGCCAGAAGCTCCAGAAGAAGAGCATGAAGATAATGCACAAGCTGAGGGGGAGCAACCTCCCGAGGCACCGGCCGCTCCAGCAGAGCCTCCTTCACCCATCTCGCATGGATCCTATTCACCACAAGGATCCGCTGCACCAAAACGGGCGCCTCCAACCTCATCTGAGGAGGTGACCTTGAAGGATCTTCGAGATGAGATCGTTGCCATCCATGAAGAAATGGGGCAACAAGAGAACCGGATGACAAGTCTTGTCACCGGTGTTCTCAATTCACTCGAAGACATGCATTCCCGACAGGATCGGATTGATCGGGAATTGCGGACTATCAGATATCATATTGCTTCGAGTCGACATCAAAATCAACCAATATCCGAACTTGACCCATTCGATACCGGGTCAGTTCGCCGTGACCCGACACCCGCACCTAGTTCCTCATACTACTCATCCGCCCATGCTCGTCCCATCAAACCCACTTCATATCCCATCTCTCACTTCCAATTCACAAAATCTTTGCGAATTGACAAATTTTTGAGTGATTGACAAAAAGGGGGAGAAGATAGGTTAGGTTTGAGGTTTGAGAAGATAGGTTAGGATAGGTTTTTGAGTATTTTTCCTTTTGGGTTGGGTAGTTTGTATCTAGGTTTCATTTATGCTTTATTTTTGTTTTACATTGTAATCTGTAAAAATGAAACTTGATATATATATGAAAGATGTTGTGATTGCTTGAAATGATTGATATGTTATGTTTGATTGAAAGGTATGAATATTATGAATTGAAAGTTATGAATGCTATGATTTGCTTGAAAGGCACTCTATGCCAAAATGACTAATGTTCTGAGAATGCTTTCTATGATAATGGTTTGAATTCAAAATTTTAAACTATATGTTTGAAGGTACCTATGACAGTGCTCTGTTTTTAAACCATGTTTAATACTTTGAAAGGTATCAACTCAAATGTAGTTTTGTCAATCATCAAAAAGGGAGAGATTGTTAGAAACAATGTTCAAAACAAAACAAATTGACCAAAGCATAAGTTTTGATGATTAACAAAGACTAATTTGAGTATATAAAGTATACTAATGAGTTTGTCAAGTGTTTAAGGAAAGCAAAGAAGTCAAGTCGATTACCAAGTCGACTTGGACTTCGACTTGGGGTGAAGTCGTTACCTAAGTCGACTTCACAAGCGACTTCAAATGGCAAAAGGTGGATAGCATTGAAAATAGAAAACAAGCAAGTGAAGTCGCAGGCCAAGTCGACTCCACGTGCGACTTGGGAAGCCAAGTCTCAGACGAAGTCGACTCCAGCATCGACTTCAAACGTCAAAAAGTGTCCAGAGTTGAAAATGTGGAAATGGACATGACGAAGTCGCAGGCGAAGTCGACTCCAGGTGCGACTTGGGGGAAGTCGCAGACAAGGTCGACTCCAACTTCGACTTGAGGAGTTCAGACTTGAAGATTGAAGTTTCAAGCTTATTCCAAGGATCCATTTAGACTTTATCAAATCCAAATAAGATGCAAAGTCCATTCTCAAAGAGAAACTGAAGTTTCTTGAAGATCAAAGCTAAGATTCATGTTCAAAGTTCAAATCAAGTCTATCAAGTCCAAAGCTAATCTTCAAGCTTATTCCAAATGAAGCAATACCCAAGTCATGAAGACCAAGTAAGTCCAATACAAAGCAAGGAACATGCATATATCATGCAAGGACTCAAAGCTTTCCAAAGTTTTGCAAGGTTCAAGCCAATTCAAGAAGATCAAGGCCAAGCTCTTCATAAACCACAAGATCTACACATAAGAAGAGCCACTCAACACTTAAAAGCACAAGAGGAAGAAAGACAAGCAAGTTAGAAGCAGATCAAGTGAGGATCAAGGCATTTTTGCAAAAGACCACGCCAAGTCGCAACCCAGTCGACTCCAGGATCGACTTGAGTTGAAGTCTGAAAGCCAAGTCGACCCAAGTCTCAGACTCGGATTTCTGAAGAAACCAAGTCGCAGGCCAAGTCGACTCCATGTGTGACTTGGAAGCCAAGTCGCAGGCCAAGTCGACTTCATCTTCGACTTGGAGAATAATGTTCAAATTTTTGAACGTTGGAGTTCATTTATTGCGCACCAACCACTTCTACAACGTTCATATTCTCCTCAATCTATATAAGGACCCTCAAATGAACGTGAATACAACACAAGAACATTACAAGACACTACTATATACTCTACAAAGTACAAAGAGAGAAAAGAAGTGCTAGAAAGGAATCCTATTTGCTTTTCTCCATTTTTGAGTGGTCCATATACATTCTAAGGAAGAAGAGAGCTTCAGGTTGCAAGCTGCTTCTGAATTCTTCCTTGAGCTCAAACTTGTCTACGCATCATTGTAAAGTGTAGTTTTTCTTTTTCAAAGTCTTGTAGTATAAATCTTGATTTAGCTTGGGTAGCTAAGATCAAGTGTATGCAAAGTAGGGTGTGATTGGAGTGAGACTCATCACCTACTTGTGTAAGTGTTTGTTTATGCCCCCTAGAGCTGGAATTTAGAAGAGAGCGGTGACTCTAAGTGTATTCAAGGAATACATAGTGGAACCCAAGTCACAACGGAGTGTGAGCTTGGAAGAGTGGAGTAGGGAAGGTTTGCCCGAACCACTATAAATGTTGTGTTCTATTTATTTTTATTGCTTTATCTTATTTGCTCTCCATTTGCTTTCAAAGGGGATTAAATTTTCAAGGGGTTAAGAGTTTTTGATTTACCAAAGAAGATTTTTTAAAGAACCCAATTCACCCCTCCCCTCTTGGGTTTAGCCATCAACTCGAGACCAACACGTCTTAGGTTCGCAACCTTCTGAGTTTTCTTGGTGCCTGTCTAAGGGTTGGGAAAACAAAACGTGAGTGACAACTCAGTAAGCAAGCAGTTTATCTTTAGGGCAAGGCTTCCTTGAAAACCTTTTTCATAAACATCGGGAATACCTTTTTTCCTGAGGACATGTATATGTCCTAAAATATCATCGTGAAATCCTTTGTTTATGAGGACAATTCCATGTCCTTGAATGTTTTCATAAAGCATTCATTCTGTGGGCCTGTTAAGGTAAAACATACACGTTTTACCTTTGATGATTAAATCCCTTTAATTCTTATATGAACATTTTTAATGTTCATAGACATTTTATGAAATCATCGTTTGCCAGTGGACATTTTACGTCCAAAACAACATAAATCCTTAGGCAACGGAGGACATACTCATGTCCTAAAACATTATTCACATAAGCCATCATAAAATCCTTTAGCCAAGAGACATTTTATGTCTCAAAACATTTTTCATATAGCTTCCTTTGGCAATGGACATTCATATGTCCTAAAACACTTTTTATTTCCAACACATTAACATTGGACATTCTCATGTCCATAAACTCTTATCATTTAGGCTCTTTAGAAAAGGACATTCTTATGTCCAATCCAAGTTTCATATAAATCTTTTTCATAATCCCCGTCTTGGGGCTTGTTTATAGCAAACAAGGCAAATAAAATACATAATCCATTTTCATAACTGCATTTACATAAAAACGTTCCTTTTATTCTCGTTATTTATACTTTTGTGTAAAACACCCTCTCTTTTAGGGTAACTTATGCATATTAGCTCATAAAAATCCCTTTTAGGATAACTTTTTGTATAGATGCTTTTATATCCCAATCTTTGGGCTTTTGAAAAGCAAAACGTATGCAAATGCATTTCTCCCCATCCAGTAGTGACACTTTAGCAAGTGATCATGATACCTTTTGGAAGAAAATCCTTAATAATACGCTAGCCTAGCGGTTGTTTATTTATCTTGCTCCCATCTCAAGGAGGGCGCCGCTGGCACTCCTGCCATTCCTTAGAGACTTGGCCTTATGTAGAGTGGGCCCCGATCATCCCAACCGTGCTCTATAACTTATCTATTACCTGTACTAGTGCACCGTACATTATTATGACAGACAGCAGTCCGTTTGATTTGAAGAACCACAGACCGCAACCCCATGTCCTTTTAAACCGGGATCATAGACCGCAGCCTGCATCAATATGCACAAAAATCTTAGACCGAAGTTTATATTTAAGAATAATTTTTAAAAACACATCACAGACCGCAGTCTGTGTCAACTTGTAAGTGAGCGCACCCACTTTAACAAGTTGTTATTTGAAATCTAGTTTTAGGATGACCTTCCTTAAATTCCTTTAGAAACATTTTGAGTAAAATATTTGATAAACATTTGAAATGTTTGAGAACCAATACATCTTAAAATTCTTTCAATAAAAGAATTTCAAATCCTTTGGATTTTCATAAATAAATCATATTTTTCTCTAATATTTGCTTGGTTTCTATTTCAGGACCTTTTGTTTACAAAAGTTTTGCAATTATGTTATCCCCTATCCATAACCTAAAAAATTAATAATTGTCCACATATCAATCATTTTTACATAAAGGGAAATTGCACAGTCTTTTGCAGGTCATTAAGCAACCTGAAATTAAACCATTTTATGAAATCAATCATAGGAGGTTGGTCATCCATAAATCCCTTTTTAACACATCCGTATAAACATTTTTAACATAGATTTCCTTGTCTAAAGGAAATCAAAACTTTTCGAACATCATTTCATACATATGGACTATGTCCAAAACATCATTTATTATTTAATTATCTTGACCTAGCAAAATAAATCTTTTTCATCATTGTTTATCGCGAGTTATTGTAGAAATAACTCAAAACTCATTTACAAATAATATTTTGTGAAAAAGGGTAAAATTCTCTTTTTCTTATAAAATGCTATTGAAACAATATCATATAGAACTTGCTTGCTTAAAAGCAAATTCTTAAAACCATCAGTATCAAACATGAAATCCTTAGGAAACATTAACATGGAGAACTTGCTTACTTATAAGCAAAATTTCTCAATTCCGTTAACATGAAGCATTCCCATCCTTGGCAACACTTAGGATAAATTATTTATCTTAAGAAGTGTCGCTTGCTTCCCATGAAGTAAACCTTAAAACTTTTCATTAAAGTCATCATTTTTCCAAAACTTATGGCTTTGCATTAAAGCCGTCATATTCAAAACTTGTGCTTGCCTATTCGTTAAAACATAAACATAAACAATTCAATCATTTCAATCACATAGAAAGAAAATGACAATTTAGAAAGTTTGCTTGCTTATCTGAGATCGCCATAATCCATTTTCGTTCCATTCTTTTCCTTGCCTATACGCATAAAAATGACATTGCATTTATACATATAATCTCATATGCTTGCACATAATTTAGTTTTCCAACCCATATATTTTCATTGACTATATGACTCACTTGTTTTACAAGTCGGAGGTTTATACATAACAACGCAACTTGTGCATCATATTATCTATTCTTTTCATTCTTAGTATCATTACTTAAGATAGTTTTCAAGCATATCATGATCTTTCATTTATCTCAATGAAGTTTCATTATCCTTCATTTATCATTTATTTATCCATTTTTCACATTTCTTTCATTAGTGCTTACTTTAAGCACATGTTTAAGAGTTTAAGCTTCATATATCAATCCCAAATTTTGAGATTAACAAATACTATCAAAACAGCACCTTGTTTACATGTTTCAATATATTTCCATCCATTTTTTATTTTAGCAAATCACATTAACTCATTACCCCTTTCCATCATTCATATCCTGCACTTAAACTCTCTTAAAGACACATATAATATGTGTTATGGAAATTTTTTCTAAACAGCAATATATTCACAAAATATATCATATTTTCATGCATTTTTGCACAAAACCAAATTTCACAAGTCATTCATCACCCTTGCATATCTATTCCTTCTCATATGCCCATTTAGCAACATATACATAATGGATTTCATAAAATTTCTAAGTCAGAAATATAATCCATATTTCAGCATGATATCAACCCTTAATTATCACTTTATTTAGGGTATTTTTATGGAGTTTAAATCCACTTTCCATAGGTTTCCAAAAGAGCAAGTTTGGAACCCGTTTTCACGTGTCTTTGACACATAACCTTAAGCAGTTATATTATTCCAAATTTTCAGCATATAATCCCACTTTTCTTAACCCATATTTATTTTATTAATATATATATCAATTTGGATCATTTCTACATAGGTTTCATATTTCTTTTTGATTTTTTTCTCAAACTATCCACATATGTTGAAATCAGGCGTACTGAAATCTCAAAATCTTGAATTGATATCAAATCAAGTATTTTTGATCTGAAATTTATATCCTAACTTAATAACTACATTCATTAATCAAAATAAATATTTCCAGCATAAAAAATTAAGAATTTATATTTATTTTGGCATTTTTACTTTGCTGGACAGCAGCATCCATTTTCAGTCAGGCTTTTCACGTAAATTATTTTGTATATTTATACCCATAAAAACCTAATTTTTAATTTTTTAGTGTGATCCTCAATATGTATTATATGTCCTTTAATTTTTTCATCCCAAAATACCTTATATAAAAATTATTAAAAATAATTTTCTACAGCTGATCCTGTCACCCGTTTTACCCTGTTTGGGTTAATCTTCTCGGATTTTTAATTTGAAACATAATTATCCTTTTAAGCTAAAAATTGGGAATTTACTTAATAATACCATAATTATTATTCAAAAAAAGTTTCATACTAAAATTAATTTATTTACTATTCCGTCCATAATTTAATTTATAACATCATATATCATTCAAAACTTCACTTTTCATCATCTAAATCATGGAATTTCATACATGCAAGCTAATACCCATTCCATATTCATTCAAAAGCATGTTGAATCATCACTTTAAAGCATGTTTAAACATCCTTTTCATGTTTGAATTTTGGAGTTCAAGAAGTCAAGAAAAATCAATCAAAATAACACATCTACTTACTTGGATTGATGCTCTCCAAACCCTAATCACTTGGAAGAGTTTTCCTCCACAAATTCCCTTCTTTTTTTCTTGCTCTTCTTCTTCTTTTCCCTTCATTTTCCTCTGCTTGGCACGTTCAAGGGGCTGGCTAGGGCTGGACGTGAGGGCTGCTCTTGGGGAGATGGAATTTCCAACCATCAACCATGTGAACGTGCACTCCTTGTGGGGCTGGATTTTCTCCAGCTGTGGGCCCCACTTTTGCTGGGTTTTCCACAGCAATTTAATGCATGTCTATCCCCCTTATGTGCTGGTAAACTCACAGCCATATAAATTATTTTTTTCATATTTTCTTAATTGCAAAAATCTGCATGCATCAAGACCGTCCAAACTGCCCATAGATTACGTCCATTTCTGCTTTCATTTATCCAGATTTTTTTCATTTTTTGATAATCCCCATTTAAGGGTAAATCATACACCTAATTATCCTTTAATTCATGCATTAATTTGGCATTAATAATTTTAGAAAAATGGCTGCAATCAACCCATCATTTGGACTTCATTTGCATGAGACAAAGATGTCCACTTTTGCATTTTTCAATGGGCAGCTGATAATCACGAATTTTCAGCGAATTTTCCACATGATTAATTGTGAAACCCCGATCGTATGCGCGTCATTTCGACCGTATACGCGTCATTTCGATATTTGTAATTTTGTAATTATTTTATGAATAAATGAAAATTCATGAATTATATTGATGGATATGTATATTGGAGATTGAAATAATGCAATTACGAATTTAACCCGTGAATAGTAACTGGGGACTAAGACACGTGATTAAGAGTTAATCACTTGGATTAACTTAATCACAAAAAGACGAAATGGAGATTTAATCACTACAAGACAAAATAGCAATTCTTTTGTATATTTTAATCCAAGTTTGGATTTTTGTGGAATAATAGAAAAAAATTCAAAAATTGCAATCCGGGCGTCGAAATTCGATGAAAAATTCATAAATTGCACCCTGACTTGCAGTACTTGCCACAAGCGCCATTCAGGCGAATGTTTACAGGGAACGGGAAAATGCTACAAATGTGGCCAAACGGGTCATGTGGCCCGGGATTGCGGGACCGATGAAGCCAAGATATTAAAGTGCTTCGACTGTGGTCAAGTCAGACACATTTCGCCCAACTGTCCGAATAAGCCACAAGAAACACAAGCTTGAGGGAGGCCGGCCCAGCAAAAAGTCCCCGCCATCGCTAATCGACCCGGTACTGTTACCAACCTAGTGCGTGTCCAAGCCCTCACCCGAACGGAGTCACAAGAGATGGAGGAAAAAGTGATTACAGGTATGATTTACATTTTGAGAAATTCTGCAGTAGCTTTATTTGATTCTGGAGCTACGCATTCATTTATATCATACCAATTCGTAATCACACACGCACTACGGGTAGAGGAAACCAGTAGTACTATACATGTAGAATCCCCAGTATATAGATTGGCAAGTATAAATCAAATCTGCAAAGCATGTCCTATCAGGATAGGAACAAAAATATTGAAAGCTGATCTCATCCTATTACCCATGACAGAGTTTGATGTCATATTAGGGATGGATTGGCTAAGTCAATGGGGTGCAACAATTGATTGTAGAAATAAAAAGGTGCAATTTGAAGCACCAAAAGATGAAATAGAGATCAGTAAAATAAGATAGCCAGAAAACACAATAAGGATGGTATCAGCTATGAAAGCAGCTAAGCTGATGCGGCAACAATGTACAGCTTATCTGATCTCTATAAACACAATAAGAGATGGGGTACCTATGGAACAAATTCCAGTGGTAAAGGAATTTCCAGATATTTTTCCAAAAGAGCTATGTAATTTACCACCAGAAAGAGAGATGGATATGGAGATAGAAATTATTCCAGGAACAGCCCCAATATCTAAGGCCCCATATAGGATGGCACCAGCCGAATTGGCTGAGTTGAAAGTACAAATTCAAGATTTATTAGATAAGGGGTTTACTAGACCCAGTGCATCACCTTGGGGAGCTCCAGTATTATTTGTAAGGAAAAAGGATGGGAGTTTGAGACTCTGTATTGATTACAGAGAATTGAACAAAGTAACAGTAAAAAATAAGTACCCACTCCCAAGAATAGATGATCTTTTTGATCAGTTAAAAGGAGCTTCTACATTTTCAAAAATTGATTTACAGTCAGATTACCACCAGTTGAGGATATGTCCAAAGGACATCCATAAAACAGCATTCAGAACAAGATATGGGCATTATGAATTCTTAGTCATGCCATTTGGACTAACGAATGCTCCAGCTGTGTTTATGGATATGATGAACAGAATTTTTCGAGAATTTTTGGATCAATTTGTGGTGGTATTCATTGATGATTTATTGATTTATTCAAAGACAGAAGAAGAACATGAGAAGCATTTAAGGATAGTGTTGGAAATTCTTCGAAGGGAGAAATTATATGCTAAATTCAAAAAATGTGAGTTTTGGTTGAAACAGGTAGCCTTTCTCGGCCACATTATATCCGAGAAAGGAGTACAAGTAGATCCTCAAAAGATTGAGGCAATAACAAAGTGGCCACAACCAACAAATATCACGGAAATAAGAAGTTTCCTAGGGTTAGCTGGCTACTATAAAAGATTTGTGGAAGGATTCTCACAATTGTCAGCTCCACTCACAAAGCTGACAAGGAAAGGAGTTAGGTATGAATGGACACAGAAATGTGAGAATAACTTCCAAGAATTAAAGAAAAGACTGGTAAAATCTCCAATTCTAACACTACCTACGGAGAAGGAAGGGTTTGTGATCTATAGTGATGCCTCAAAGAAAGGATTAGGATGTGTACTGATGCAAAATGGAAAAGTTATATCATACGCATCCCGACAACTCAAGCCAAACGAGGTAAACTATCCAACCCATGATTTAGAACTGGCAGCAGTAGTCTTTGCCCTGAAAATTTGGAGACATTATTTATATGGAGTTAAATGTGAGGTCTATACTGATCATAAGATCCTCAAATATATTTTTACTCAAAAGGAGTTAAATATGAGGCAAAGAAGATGGCTCGAGTTACTAAATGATTATGACCTCGACATTTTATATCATCCAGGCAAAGCCAATATAGTAGTCGATGCGCTAAGTAGAAATGTTAGCTTAGCATATCTCATCACAAAGGAAGAAGGGCTACTACAAGAATTGAGACAATTAGAGCTAATTGTAATCCTACCTAGGGTACAAGTCAGATTGTCTCAACTACAAATCCAGTCAAATTTATTTAAGCAAATTAAAATGACTCAACAAGAAAATGGGGATTTCAAGAATTATGTGGAGAAAATGATCAAGAAAAATCCCAGTGAATACATACAAGATGAACATGGGATGTACAGATATAGGAATCGTCTATGTATACCCAATCAAGAGGAAGTAAAGGAACAGATATTGAAAGAAGCACATTTCTCTCCATTTTCGATGCATCCAGGTAGCACCAAGATGTATCAAGACATCAAAAAGATGTATTGGCGGAATAATATGAAAAGAGAAATTGCTGAATATGTGGCTAAGTGCCTAACATGTCGAAGGGTTAAGGCTGATCATCAAAGAACCCCTGCAAAATTACAGTCGCTAGAAATTCCAGAATGGAAATGGGATGATATTACTATGGATTTTATTGAAGGGTTTCCAAGAACCTATAATGGAAATGATGTTATATGGGTCATAGTAGATAGATTATCAAAGGTGGCTCATTTCCTAGCCATCAAGAAAATTTTTACTGCTGCGCGACTGGCTAAAATTTATTATAAGGAGATAGTGAGACTGCATGGAGTACCTAAGTCAATAGTTTCCGATCGAGATTCCAGTTTTACATCTCGATTTTGGAAAAGTTTACATCAAACCTTAGGTACGCAACTAAAATTCAGCACAGCATTTCATCCTCAAACTGATGGGCAGACAGAAAGGGTAAATCAAATAGTAGAGGATATGCTGAGAATGTGCACAGTAGAATTTGGAGGATCATGGGATGAATATTTGGCTATGGCAGAATTTTCTTATAACAACAGTTATCAAACAAGTATTCAAATGGCTCCATTTGAAGCTTTATATGGACGAAAATGCATAACTCCTCTAAACTGGGATGAAGTGGGAGAAAGAAAATTGGCTCCAGACCTCTCAAAGAGAATGGCAGAAAAAGTTCAAGTGATTCACCAGTGTATACTCACAGCCCAGAGCAGGCAAAAGGGTTACACCGATTGCAAAAGAAGGGATTTAAATATCCAAGTTGGGGATCACGTATTTGTTAAGGTAACGCCATTCAAAGGAGTCACCCGGTTTGGAAAAAGGGGAAAATTAAACCCAAGATATATTGGGCCCTTTGAAGTTTTAGAAAAGATAGGCAACCTAGCCTATAGAATAGCTCTGCCACCAGCCCTCAGTGCCATCCACAATGTGTTTCACATCTCCATGCTAAGGAAATATGTTTCCGATCCCACCCATGTGTTGATAGCAGATAATTTGTCAATCCAAGAACATTTAAACTATGAGGAAAGACTAATTAAAATATTGGATTTCAAGATCAAGAAGCTTCGAAACAGAGAGATCGAATATGTGAAGGTACAATGGAATCGATATTCAGAATCCGAAGCTACTTGGGAGTTACGAGAGGAAGTTGAAAGAAAATATCCTCAATTATTTAATGAAAGATAGGTTTCGGGACGAAACCTATTGTAAGGGGGGAGAATTGTGAAACCCCGACCGTATGCGCGTCATTTCGACCGTATACGCGTCATTTCGATATTTGTAATTTTGTAATTATTTTATGAATAAATGAAAATTCATGAATTATATTGATGGATATGTATATTGGAGATTGAAATAATGCAATTACGAATTTAACCCGTGAATAGTGACGTGAATAGTAACTGGGGACTAAAACACATGATTAAGAGTTAATCACTTGGATTAACTTAATCACAAAAAGACGAAATGGAGATTTAATCACTACAAGACAAAATAGCAATTCTTTTGGATATTTTAATCCAAGTTTGGATTTTTGTGGAAAAATAGAAAAAAATTCATAAATTGCAATCCGGGCGTCGAAAATTTTGAAGAAAATTTGAAGATTAATATTTAATTATAAGGATGAAAATTTTGAAGAACCTATGGATAAAAAAATATCCACATAAAGAGATAATGCCCAAATAATATAGAGCATACATGGGAAGCAGCTTGAATAGAAGAAATGAAAATATCATTTCTCCTTGAATAGGAAAAGGAAAAGAGAAGGTCGAAGACACCTCCTAAGAAGGTAAGCAAGTTATATGTTTTGCAAATTACTTCTAAAATGCTTGCAATTGTTTGTGAATTGCTTTATAAAATTTATTTAAGGTTGGCCATACCTATAACTGCTTTACATGAACTGAAGTTTGTTTTGTGAAATTGTTTATTAAATTCCTTTTATGAAATTGTTTATGATTTGCAAATATCATGCCGGCATGTGTATGAGAATGAGCATGTGCACGAGGAATAGGCCTTAGTCGAGGTAGTAAGCAGACCGGATGTCCCCCTCGCTATTGCCAAGTCACTTAATAGGCCCAGGCCGGCGGCGACCTCCCTGAAATGGGATCATGTATGGGATGGGTGCCTAGCTAGCGTCGCATCCAAAGGAATGTCATGAATTCTATGTATGCATTGCATTTGCATTTTATGAAATGCATGAAAATGATTGAAAAATTATGCATAACTTGCTTATTGAGTATTATTACTCACCCATGCTTTTTCAACAACAGACAGGAAATGACGATGAAGGCAACATGCCAAGTGTTATGTAGTTTTTGATATAAATGATGTTTATGTAAACTTTATGTAAAGTCAACGATGATAATTTTGAGATGAAAAGGGAATATTTTTATTCCAATGAAAATGTTTATGGAATAGTTTTTGATCATAACTGTGTTATGTGAAATATATTTCAAATTGGATGAATGATGAGAATTTTCCATGTATTGATGGAAAAAAAAAATCCTGCCGTGTGATCAGGGCAACAATCCTGAGTCATGTTTACCAATCAAAACGATCCCGGAGTAAGGCTTCTAGGCACCTCGGTTTGGGGCGCCACATTAATGGCCCATTACTTACCCTAGGTGTTTAGGTATTTTAGATACATATTTGGAATTTTTTTAAAAAAATTCAAAAACCATACTTTATCACCCGTGGGTGTCCCTTGTGTTGACACACATACATGCCTATTGAAGCTACTCCCTTAGCCATTTAAAACCCTGCATTTAAACTACTGATTTTCCATGGATTTTAGCATTTTTGTTAATTTATAAAATCCTCTTGGAATTTCCTCCCTTTGACACCTCTTATATGCCATTGAATAATGCATTTAATCCATGTACTCTAGCCATTAATGCATGGTACTCTTGGGTGTAAAAGTCAACTATGTGCACCTTTTTCAATGCAGGTATTTTTCTAAAATTTCATGCTTATTCTAATCCATCCAAAATAAACATCTCATAATTCCATTCAACCGTTTCAAATCTCATCTCAATCCGAGTTTCCTAGCTCCCGTTATAACCGTTTAAAGTTAACGGTTGAAATTGAAATATGATTAATAAATCATAACTATAATTTCATCAAGGATTTTCATAATCCAATAATCCCATAATACCAAGTCCAATATCATCAACTTTCATTTCAAATTTCACTTGAATCTGCCTTACAGGCATTGAGTTATGAATTTTTTAGTATTTTCCAACATAATTCCACAATTTTCATTTTTATCTCCATTAATTAAATCATGAAAATTAAACTAAACATTCATGCCACATTAGCATGTTTTAATCCTCATTATGCTCCTTTAGTCACCTTGACTCATATTGGGCTCCGGCGATTAAATTTTTAATCACCCTTCTTAATTAAACCCTAATTGCAACATATCATAAAATCCTAAAATCATCCAAAAATTCCATTTAATCATATATAAGTCACATGTACATGTTCAATGCATACATTAAATCTTACTTAGGTTGGGGTTTCACATTATCATAATTCAAAATTTACAAAATCAACTCAATTGAATGCCCATGTTGTTGTCCATCTAAGCACGTCCACTTTCAGCTGCTTTTTTGCCATTTTTTCACAAAATTTGCAGCCTTAATTAATGGGTATTTATACACCCTAACTAATAGACTACTTAGATATACATTTAGCATCTAAAAAAAATCAAAAAAATCTAAACAACCAGCCTTTGGACGTTCCTTATTGCAGCTCACCTTGCTGTCCATATTTCAACGTCCCCCTTCAGCTGCCATTTTGCATTTTTTCCACCATTTGCAGCTTTAATTAATGGCCATTTAATCACCCTAGCAATTAGCTCAATTAGGGGTCAATTTAGCATAAACAAAAATCACAAAAAATCCAAAAGCCTGACATGACCGTCCACTTCTCTCTTGCTCCATATTGCTGTCCACTTTTCATCATATTAATATGCTACTGATTTTGACATTTCTTGCTGAAATTTTCCACACCAATTTATGGTTATTTATTTACCTTAGTTTCCTAGCTAACTTAGGTGCTCATTTTATATAAAAAAAATCACAAAAGTCCAAGTTAAAGCTGCCTTAGACGTCCCATGTGTGCCACCTATCCATCCTCTCTTGAGCTAGTGTATTAGCTCCTTAAAACAGCATTTATTCATGAGATGTTTTCATGAATTTTTCTATTTTTAGTAATTCATAAAATACCCTGCAGTTTACCCCCTTTTGACACATATTTTGTGCCATTAATCATTTGATTATCTTATTTAACTTTAACATAAATGCTACTTATTTTAAGGTGAAAAAAGTCAAAGCTGCTCCACCTTTTTCGTGCAAGCATAATTTCCAAATCACTTAGCTTAATCCAAGCCTCTCATTGTATTGATCTCATAATTTTAACCGTTCATTTCAAATTTCACCTCAATCCGACTTTTCTATCTTTAGTTATGATCATTTGAAGTCATCCTTGGATTTTGGATGGTAATACTCGATTTTCACCCTAATGTCATCAATATTTTCATAGTATAACCTTTTCATAAGGTTAAGCACAAAATTTTGTGCTTCTCTTTCAATTTTCATCTTAATCCGCCTTACATGCGTCAAGTTGTGAATTTTCTAACATTTTCCAACTTAACTCTATATTTAGCCTCTTAATTTTCATTAATCTCATCATGGAATTAAATTAATTTTTCATGGCACACTAATACTTTTTAATCCTCATTAGGCCACTTTAAACACGTTGATCCATATTGACTTATAATAATTGTTTTAATCATCATTCATAACCATCGACCTAATTGCCCTTATTCGTTAAAATTGCAAAGAATTCATTCATAATTAAATAAAATCATACATGAATCCTTCAAATGCATATACATGAATCCTATGTGAGTTAGGGTTTCACAATCTTCCCCCCTTATAATAGGTTTCGTCCCGAAACCATCTATCCCTTAAATAATTGGGGGCATTTCCTTTCTACTTCTTCTTTTAACTCTCATGTAGCTTCGCTTTCGGAATACCGATTCCATTGAATCTTTACATATTCAATTTCTCTATTCTGAAGCTTCTACACCTTATGATCCAAGATCCTAATGGGTCTTTCCTCATAATTCAAATGACCTTGGATCGGTAGATTTTCTGCTACCAATACATGGGTTGGATCCGAAATATATTTCCTAAGCATAGATATATGGAAGACATTGTGTACTAAGGCTAGTGCCGGAGGTAAAACTATTCTGTAAGCCAACTTTCCAATCTTCTCAAACACTTCAAATGGTCCGATATACCTGGGATTCAACTTACCCCTTTTTCCAAATCTTGTAACTCCCTTTAATGGCGTGACTTTTACGAACACATGTTCGCCAACTTGGATATTCAAATCTTTTCTTTTGCAATCTGTGTAACTCTTCTGCTGACTCTAGGCTATGAGTATACACTGGCGAATAACTTATACTCTGTCTGCCATTCGTTGAGATAAATCTAGGGCTAGCTTCTTTTCTCCAACTTCATCTCAATTCAATGGCATTCGACACTGCCGTCCATACAATACTTCAAATGGAGCCATTTGAATACTAGCCTGGTAGCTGTTATTGTATGCAAACTCAGCTATAGATATATATTCATCCCATGAACCTCCAAACTCCAATGTACACATCCAGAGCATGTCCTCGATGATTTGATTTACTCGCTCCGTCTGTCCATCTATTTGCGGATGAAAAGTTGTACTAAACTTGAGTTGGGT
This sequence comes from Annona cherimola, assembly GCA_030490835.1. NCBI lineage: Eukaryota > Viridiplantae > Streptophyta > Magnoliopsida > Magnoliales > Annonaceae > Annona > Annona cherimola. Next base: position 49,568,256 of record CM059972.1, read on the forward strand.
GCCTAGAGTTTTGTCTAAATTTTTCCAAAATCGAGATGTAAATGTCGTATCTCGATCGAAAACTATTGACTTAGGCACTCCATGTAATCTTACTATTTCTTTATAGTATACCTTGGCTAACCTTTCTGCTGTGTAGGTCCTCTTTATGAGTATAAAGTGAGCTACCTTAGATAATCGATCTACTATTACCCATATAGAGTCGTTTCCAGCCTGAGTCTTGGGTAATCCTTCGATGAAATCTATTGTAATATCATCTCACTTTTATTCAGGAACTTCCAAAGATCGTAACTTTTCAGAGATCCGTTGGTGATTAGCTTTCATCTTTTGACAAGTTAAGCACTTGGCTACGTATTCAGTGATATCTCTTTTCATGTTATTCCACCAATATGTTTTCTTGAGATCCTGATACATCTTAGTGCTTCCCGGATGAATGGAAAATGGTGAAAACTCTTTTCATGTTATTCCACCAATATGCTTTCTTGAGATCCCGATACATCTTAGTGCTTCCCGGATAAATGAAAAATGGTGAAAATGCACTTCTTTAAGTATCTGTTCCTTCAACTCAACTGTATTAGGTATGCAAAGACGACCTTTATACCTGTACATACCTTGTTCATCAACAGTAAATTTTATCAACCCCTTTTTCTTCATCTTTTCCACATGAGCATGTAGGTCTGTATCATTTTGCTGCGTAGTCCTGATCTGCTCAAATAAGGAAGATTGTATGTACATTTGTGATAACCTTGTTTGAACTCTAGGTAGACATACAATCAATTCTAATTTCCCTATTTCTTGAAGCAACCCTTCCTCTTTTGTGATAAGGTGCGCAATGCTGGAGTTTCTGCTCAATGCATCAGCTACCACATTTGTCTTACCTGGATGGTATAGTATCTCCAAATCATAATCCTTTAACAATTTGAGTCATCTTTTTTGCCTCATGTTCAGCTCCTTTTGAATGAAAATATATTTAAGGCTCTTGTGATCTGTATAGATTTCACATCTAGTACCATACAGATAATGTCTCCATATTTTCAAGGCAAACACCACGATGCTAACTCTAAATCATGAGTGGGGTAGTTTACCTCATTGGGCTTCAACTTTCACGATGCGTAAGCTATCACGTTTCCTCTCTGCATCAGTACACATCCCAATCCCCTTTTTGATGCCTCGCTATAAACACAAAACCTTCATTTCCTTCAGGTAGGGTCAGGATAGGTGCTTTTACCAACCGTTGCTTCAACTCTTGAAAACTACGCTTGCATTATTCAGACCATAAATACTTGACTATTTTATGGGTCAATCTTGTTAACAGGGCTGATCACTGTGAAAACCCTTCAATAAATCTTCTGTAATATTCTGCCAATCCTAGAAAACTTCGGATTTCTGTAATGGTCATCGGTCTTTTCCATTTCAAAATTGCCTCAATCTTTTGAGGGTCGACCTGAACATCTTTTTCTGATATTATGTGTCCCAAAAATCCTACTTGTTTTAACCAAAATTCACACTTCTTTAACTTGGCATATAATTTTTCTTTTCTCAGTCTCTCCAGTACCTTTCGTAAATGAAGTTCATGTTCTTTCTCCATTTTGGAGTAAATCAGGACATCATCGATAAATACCACTACAAATTGATCCAGATAGTCCCGAAATACCATATTCATCATATCCATGAATACAGCATGGGCATTAGTGAGCCTGAAAGGCATCACTAAAAACTCCTAATGTCCATACCTAGTTCAAAAAGTTATTTTGTGAACATCGGTAGGACTTATTCTCAACTGATGATACCCTGACTATAAATCAATCTTAGAGAAAGTTGTAGTTCCTTGCAACTGATGGAATGAATCATTGATCCTGTGCGATGGATACTTATACTTCACCATGACTTTATTTAATTCTTTGTAGTCCATACATAACCTCAAACTCTCATTTTTTTTCCTTACAAACAATACGGAGCTTCCCAAGGTGATACACTGGGTCTGATAAAACCTTTGTCTAATAGCTCCTTTATTTGAGTCCTTAGCTCATTCATTTCCGCCGGTGTCATTCTGTATGGAGTCTTGGATATCAGAGTTGTACCTGGTATAATGTCTATGGTCATATCCATTTCTCTTTGTAGAGGTAATGTGGTCAGTTCCTTTGGAAACACATCAGGAAATTCTCTCACCACCAGAATTTGGTTTATTTCTATCTCCATGCCTTTCTCCACATTAACAGATACCAGATAAGCTTGGCACATTTGGCGGATCATCTTGACCGCTTTCATGGACGATATCAATATAGTCGAGTTTTCAAGTTGTCTTAACTTCTCAATGGTTATTTCTTTTTCTGGAGCCATTTCAAATTGTACCTTCTTATTCTTGCAATCAATCGTAGCACTCCATTGACTTAACCAGTCCTACCCAATATCACATCAAATTCAGTCATAGGTAATAGGATCAAGTCAGCTTCTAGAATTAATGATCCTATTCTAATCGGGCATGCTTTGCATACTTGGCTAGAACTAGCTAACTTATAAACAGGGGATTCTACGTGGATTATCTTATTGGTCTCCTCTACCGGTAGTGCATGGGTGGCCACATATTGGCATGCTATGAACGAGTGACTAGCACCTGAATCAAACAAAGTAACAACCGAATTTTCTAAAATGTAAATCATACCTGTGACCACCTTTTCTTCTTGCTCTTGTGACTCTGTCTGAGTCAAGACATGCACATGTACCGGATTTGTAGAGGTTCTCTGCTTATTTGCTGCTCTGGGTATCTTGATTTGAGCAAGTTTTCCACGTCCTTGTGACGTTTGGGCCTTATTTAGACAATTCGGAGCAATGTGTCCTGTTTGGTCATAAATATAACATTTAATGACCCTTGCTCCACCTGTCCTGCACTCCTTGGCTATATGGCCAGTTTGCCCACATTTATAGCACCAATTTGAGCCTTTCAAGCAGTCGTCTGTATGTCGCTTCTGACATTTTCTTCATAAAGGCGAGATTTTCTTCTTTGGGGGTTCCTTTTCCTCTTTTCACATTTCCTTTCCTAGCCTTTTTTTTCCTCGGTTTAGCTTCCTTTGTTCTAGAATTGAACATCCTTGACCCTAGTCTTAATTCTTGTGTTCTCAATGCCTCAATTTCTAATGCTTTCACCCTCTCGAAACTTGAAGCATAATCCTTGATTAGCAAAGGGGCGAGGCTTTCCCTGAGGTATAGCCTCAGTACCTGTTGGAATCTTTGTGCCTTATTTTCTGGCACGTTGGCAATCTAAGGCACAAACCTGACTAAGGCATTGAACTTCGTGGCGTATTCTGTGACAGACATGCTCCCTTGATAAAGTCTTTCAAATACTATTACCTTCTGACTTTGTAATCCAACGGGGAGGTATTCCTTATTGAATTTCTCAACAAAAGTCTGCCAAGACACCTCTTCTGGTTGCGGCATTGTGACCAACATTGTTTCCCATCATTCATGGGCATCTTTAATCAGGATTGTTGCCTTGTCACACGGCGGGATTTAATAGATGTTTATCCAGTTAACCATTATTCCTTAAGCATTAATTTTTATGCTATTTTCCATCCAAAGCTCATTCAAGCCATCTTTGCCCTAATATACACATTTTATATCAGATATAAACATAAAAATTTATAACATGTTCAACATCCATTAATACTTGTTCATAAAACATTAGTCATATAATATATCACATATGATCATAAAATACCATGTCATTTTACAAACATTCTCCATAAATGACATTTATAAGAAATCATCAAGTTTTTCATTCTTCTATGCCCGAATTTTGCTCCTTTGTCCTTCTCTTTAATCCTTCACCTGTTTATGGGTTTGAAAAACAAAATGTGAGTTGTAAACTCAATAAGCAAGTTGTATATTTTTCATAATTCATATATTGTGCTCATTCTTAAGCACTTAGTTAATGTCATAACTCTCATATATTAATCTCAAATTTTGGGATTATTCAAACAGCAACATAATCCACGTGTTGCAATCATATTTTTATGCATTTTTGTATTTTAAGAATTCACATAAATCATTTATCATTTATTCATGCTTATCTATCCATACATGTCCATTTCTTAACACATAATTCATATGTTTCTTAAAAATTTTCAAATCAGCAACTTGTCTTCTAATTCAACGTGATTATACATCTTAATTAACACTTCACTTAGTGTATTTTTCTGGAATTTTAATCCACTAATCATAGGGTTCCAAAACAGCAACTTTGGGACCCATTTTATATACTTTCAATGTCCCTTTTGATACTTATATCAAAGCAGACTTTTAATCTTTAAATTATAGCAACTAATCATACTTTTCTTAACCCAAATTTAGGGTATTAACACAAATTTAAAATTCATAATTTTATTCACTTCAAAACAGAACCTTCCATATATATTTTGGATACCCTTTTCACTCCACTTTGCATGTTTCTACACATGCCCTAAAATTCCAGATTTAAGGAAAACTTAATCAACTTATTTCGGACGTCTAAAACACCTTAGATTTAGAGAAGTTTACTTTCTAAATCATTCATAAATTATTTAAGAAAATTTATGTAACATATACATCAAAAAATCATGAAAATGATGGTCATATACACAACCCTAAATCCCATCCTTCCTAAAATTCATAATTTATGCTTAAATCAATATATGTATTTCATTAAATCATGATTCATAGCCTAATCATGGTATTATTTCTAAATAGTAACTTATTGCATGAATTTAAGAAGTTTCAAGATAGATTATTAACCCATGTCTCTTTCTATCATTCACTTCAACTTCTTAAATCATAAAAATCCATTCATACCATTTAATACCCATTCAATATCCTAATTAAGTGTGTCATAAATTTTCCATTAAGGGTTCATTATGAACCATATCCATGTCTCAAAATTTGAAGTAGAAAACTTGGAATTAAGGAACCTAATATATCATGTATACTTACATGATTGTTGTCAACCTTGATTCAAGCTATCCAAGCTTGGTTCTCCTCCTTTATTTATCCTTTTTCTCCTTTTTTCCTTCTCCTTGTCTTCCCTTCTTTCTCTTTCCTTGCTGGAAAATATGGATGTCCCTTGTTGCCCTCTTTTTGGGTATGTTTCCTTTGTTTTTTCCACTTCAAAGGAGCGTCCCATGTGTGCTTCCACATATATTCATAATACAGATTTTTGGGCCCACATTTAGCACATGATTTGAGGTCATTTTAATACATGTCTATCCCTTGTTGTGTTTTCACCATATTACCCTAGTAAATTATGTAATTATCATAATTCAAAATTTACAAAATCAGCTCAATAGAATGCCCATGTTACGGTCCATCTGAGCACATCCACTTTCAGCTGCTTTTTTGCCATTTTTCCACAAAACTTGCAGCCTTAATTAATGGGTATTTATACACCCTAACTAATAGACTACTTAGATATATGTTTAGCATCTAAAAAAATAAAAAAAATCTAAACAGCCAGCCTTTGGACGTTCCCTAGTGCAGCTCACCTTGCTGTCCATATTTCGACGTCCCCTTTCAGCTGTCATTTTGCATTTTTTTCCACCATTTGCAGCTTTAATTAATGACTATTTAATCACCCTAGCGATTAGCTCAATTAGGGGTCAATTTAGCATAAATAAAAAATTACAAAAAATCCAAAAGCTTGCCATGACCGTCCACTTCTCTCTTTCTCCATATTGCTGTCCACTTTTCATCATATTAATATGCTACTGATTTTGACATTTCTTGCTGAAATTTTTCACACCAATTTATGGTTATTTATTTACCTTAAATCCCTGGCTAACTGAGGTGCTCATTTTATATGAAAAAAAATCACAAAAGTCCAAGTTAAAGCTGCCTTGGACGTCCCATGTGGCACCTATCTATTCTCTCTTGAGCTAGTGTATTAGCTCCTTAAATCAGCATTTATTCTTGAGATATTTTCATGGATTTTTTTATTTTTAGTAATTAATAAAATACCCTGCAATTTACCCCCTTTTGACACATATTTTGTGCCATTAATCATTTGATTATCTTATTTAACTTTAATATAAGTGCTACTTACTTTAGGTGAAAAAAGTCAAAGGTGCTCCACCATTTTCGTACAAGCATAATTTCTAAATCACTTAGCTTAATCCAAACCTCTCATTGCATTGATCTCATAATTTTAACCGTTCATTTGAAATTTCGTCTCAATCCGACTTTTTTAGCTCAAGTTATGATCATTTGAAGTCATCCTTGGATTTTGGATGGTAATACTCGATTTTCACCCTAATGTCATCAATATTTTCATACTATAGCCTTTCCATAAGGTTAAGCACGAAATTATGTGCTTCTCTTTCAATTTTCATCTTAATCCACCTTACATGCGTCAAGTTGTGAATTTTCTAACATTTTCCAACTTAACTCTATATTTGGCCTCTTAATTTCCATTAATCTCATCATGGAATTAAATTAATTTTTCATGGCACACTAATAATTTTTAATCCTCATTAGGCCACTTTAAACACACTGATCCATATTGACTTATAATGATTATTTTAATCATCATTCATAACCATTGACCTAATTGCCATAATTCATCAAAATTGCAAAGAATTCATTCATAATTAAATAAAATCATACACGAATCATTCAAATGCATATACATGAATCCTATGTGGGTTAGGGTTTCATAGTAGGTGAAAGCCTAAAACTAAATAGAGAACAGGAGCAAAGGCAAGCTCAAATAATTGAGGACAGAGTAGCTACGACGGTAAAGGAAGCTATGCAGCAAGCTACTCATAATTGGGCAACACAAGCCGTAGACATTATTCAAGGCTTGTGGGAGAGGACCCAATAGGCCCAACTAGGAAGTGTTGAAAAGGATGGACACATTCCTATGGCTAACCCGATTCCCCCTACAGCGCCCGCAACAGATGAGAACTAGTTGATGGAAGCAGACAGGAGGGCAATAAACGCATTTCTTACACAGCAGCCTCCTAAGTTCAGAAACCCGACCCCCTCCAAGCTGAATAATGGATGAGGGAGATTAGAAAACTGTTCAGAATATCTTCGTGCAATTATAAGCAAAAGATGTTGTGCGCCACTCATCTCTTGGTAAAGGATGCACATGAGTGGTGGGAGACGATGTTGATTACCATGCCACACCCAGAGGAGGTGACTTGGCAAACATTTGTGAAGGAATTCAACAAGGAGTATCTCCCGGTAGGATCGCAGAGCCAGAAAGTCATTGAGTTTGATAGGCTCTACCAAGGGAGAATGACTATGATGGAATATGCCACAAAGTTCAATGCTTTGGTAAGGTACGTACCATGGATAGCCAATGTGCCAGAGAACAAGGCACAGAGATTTCAGCAGGGGCTGAGGCCATACCTGAGAGAAAGCTTAGCCCCTCTACTGATCAAGGATTATGCGTCAAGTGTAGAAAGGGCTAGAGCCTTGGAGATTGAGGCAATGAGAACTCAAGAACTAAGGCTAGGATCCAAAATGTTCAGCTTAGGGATGAAAGAAGTTGAAACAGGGAAGGAAAAGATAAAGAAAGGAGGTACAAGGAAGGGAAAAGGAGCCCTAAAGAAGAAAATGCCACCTGTTTGCAATAAATGTTGAAGGTGCCATTCAGGCTAATGTTTGAAAGGATCAAACAAGTGTTTCAGGTGTAGGCAAATGGGTCACATAGCCAAGAAATGTGGCAAGGGAGAGGTAAAAATGATGAAATGCTATGTTTGTGACCAGGTTGGATACATAACTCTAAATTGTTGAAACAAAGCACAAACATCGCAAGGACACGGAAAGATCGCGCAGCCGAGGCTAACCGGAGCAACTAACAGACAGGGAATCTCTACGAATCTTGTTTAGGTGCATGCTCTGACTCAAACGGAATCTCAAGAGCAAGAGGAGAAAGTTGTTACAGGTATGGTTTATATTTCAAGAAATTTGGGTATAGCTTTGTTTGATTCGGGTGCTAGTCATTCATTCATTGCTTGCCAATATGTAACTACGCATGCACTACCAGTAGAGGAAACTAATAAAGTAATCCATGTAGATTCCCTGTCTATAGGTTAGCCAGCTCTAGCCAAGTATGTAAGGCACGTCCAATCAGGATAGGATCAATGATTTTAGAAGTTGACCTGATCCTATTACCCATGACCGAGTTTGACGTAATACTAAGAATGGATCGGTTAAGCCAATGGGGAGCTACAATTGATTGTAAAAGTAAGAAAGTGCAATTTGAAGCAACCCCAGAAAAGGATGTAGCTATTGGAAGGCTAAGGCAGCCTGACAATTCAATGATACTGATATCCTCAATGAAAGCTGCTAAAATGATCCGCCAACACTGCCAAGCATATCTGATATCAGTAAGTGTGAAGAAAGAAAAGGAGGTAAAAATAAATCAAATTCTAGTGGTTAAGGAATTTTCGGATGTTTTTCCAAAGGAATTGAGTACATTACCTCCAAAAAGGGAAATGGATATGACGATTGACATTATGTTAGACACAGCTCCAATATCTAAGGCCCCATACCGAATGGCACCAGCAGAGATGAATGAGTTGAGAACTTAAATACATGAGCTATTAGATAAAGGTTTTATCAGACCCAGTGTATCACCCTAGGGAGCTCTGGTGCTGTTTGTGAGGAAAAAAGATGGGAGTCTTAGATTATGTATTGACTACAGGGAGTTGAACAGGGTTACAGTGAAGAATAAGTACTCATTGCCAATGATTGATGATTTGTTTGATCAGTTGAAAGGAGCTACAACGTTTTCGAAGATTGATTTGCTGTCAGGGTACCATCAGTTAAGGATAAGTCCTACCGATGTTGATAAGACAGCATTTCGAACATGGTATGGACATTATGAGTTTCTAGTAATGCCTTTTGGACTCACTAATGCCCCTATTGTATTTATGGATATGATGAATAGGGTATTTCAGGATTATTTGGACCAATTTGTGGTCGTATTTATTGATGATATCCTGATTTACTCCAAGTCAGAAGAGGAGCATGAGATTCATTTAAGAAGAGTACTAGAAGGTTAAGGAAGGAGAAACTATATGCCAAGCTAAAGAAACGTGAGTTTTGGTTAAAACAAACAACATTTCTTGGGCATAAAATGTCAGAGAAGGGTGTACAAGTTGATCCTCAGAAGATTAAGGCAGTATTAAAGTGGCCAAGACCAACGACCATTACAGAAATCAGGAGTTTTCTGGGATTGGCCGGCTACTACAGGAGATTTGTTGAAGGTTTTTCACAATTATCAACCCCACTGATGAGGTTGACTCGTAAGGGAGTCAACTATATATGGTCTGAAGAATGCGACCGCAGTTTCCAAGAATTGAAACAACGATTAGTAAAAGCGCCCATCTTAACCCTACCTGAAGAAAGTGAAAGATTTGTAGTTTATAGTGATGCTTCAAGGAAGGGATTGGGATGCATGTTAATTCAGAAAGGAAAGGTGATAGCTTATGCGTCAAGGCAGTTGAAGCCCAATGAGGTAAGCTACCCCACTCACGATTTAGAACTAGCTGCAGTGGTATTTGCCTTGAAAATTTAGAGACACTACCTGTATGGTGCTAAATGCGAGATTTATACCGATCACAAGAGCCTTAAGTACATTTTCACTCAGAATGAATTGAATATGAGACAACGGAGATGGCTCGAGTTACTTAAGGATTATGATTTGGAGATTCTATACCATCCAAGTAAGGAAAATGTGGTAGATGATGCATTGAGCAGAAATGGCAACATAGCGCGCCTTATCACTAAGGAGGAAGGATTGCTTCGAGAAATAAGACAATTAGAACTGATTGTATGTCTCTCTGGAGTTCAGGTAAGATTATCACAAATGCACTTACAATCATTCTTATTTGAATAGATCAAGACTGCACAGCAAGAGGACACAGATCTACATACATATGTGGAAAAGATGAAGAAAAAGGGGTTGAATGAATTCATTGTGGATGAGCGAGGTATGTATCGATACAAAGGTCGCTTATGCATACCAAATTTAGGAGAATTAAATGAACAAATTCTCAAAGAAACTCATTTTTTCGCCATTTTCTATGCATCCAGGAAGCACGAAGATGTATCAGGATCTCAAGAAAGCATATTGGTGGAATAACATGAAAAGAGAGATCGCTGAATACATATCAAAATGTTTAACTTGTCAAAGGGTGAAGGCAGATCACCAACGGATGCCGGGAAAGCTACAATCCTTAGAAGTTCCCGAATGGAAATGAGATGATAATAATGGATTTTATCGAAGGATTACCCAGAACACAGGCAGGAAATGACTCTATATGGGTAATAGTGGATCGATTATCCAAAGTTGCTCATTTTATACCCATAAAGAGAACTTTTACAGCTGAAAGGTTTGCTAAGGTATATTACAAGGATATTGTACGACTCCATGGAGTGCCTAAGTTGATAGTATCCGATTGAGATACAACGTTCACATCTCGATTTTGGAAGAGTTTACATGGAACCTTAGGCAACCAACTAAACTTCAACACGACATTTCATTCCCAGACCGATGGACAGAGGGAGCGAGTAAACTATATTATCGAGGATATGCTCCGTATGTGTACATTGGAATTCAAAGGATGATGGGATGAGTATGTGTCGATAGCGGAGTTCACGTAGTATTCAAATGGCACCATTTGAAGCATTATATGGCGACGATGTTGAACACCACTAAACTGGGATGAAGTTGAAGAGAAAAAGCTAGCCCTAAACTTGTCTCAACGAATGGCAGACAAAGTACAGGTTATTTGCCAATGTATACTCACAGTCCAGAGTTACAAAAGAGTTACACAGAGTGCAAGAGAAGGGATTTGAATATCCAAGTTGACGAACGTATTTTTATAAAGGTCACGACATTCAAAGGAGTTACAAGATTTGGAAAAAGAAGCAAGTCAAATCCCAGGTTTATTGGGCCATTTGAAGTGTTGGAGAAATTGGGAAGTTAGCTTATAGAATAGCATTAACTCCAACCCTAGCTTTAGTCCATAATGTTTTTCATATTTCAATGTTAAGAAAATATGTTCCGGATCCAATACATGTGTTAATAGCAAAGAACTTACCAATTCAAGACCATTTGAATTATGAGGAAAGGCCTCTTAGGATCTTGGATCATAAGGCACAGAAGCTTCGGAATAGGGAGATTGAATATGTTAAAGTTCAATGGAATAGGTATTCCGAAAGCGAGACTATTTAGGAACTGAAGGAAGAGGTAAAAAGAAAGTATCCCCAATTATTTCAAAAGCAGACGGTTTCAGGACGAAACCTATTATAAAGGGAGGAGGATTATAATACCCAGACCCAAGTAGGACTCATATAAATGCATTTAAGATGTAATTATGATTTATGTATGAATTGATTAATTTATGGATGATTTTCATAAATTAATGAATTTTGCAATTAGGATTTGCAATTAAGAATGGTGATTAAGATTGATCCCCAAAGCCCAATATGAGTCAAGATGACTAAAGAGGTATAATGAGGATTAGAATATGCAAATTTGGCATGAATATTTATCATAATTTTCATGATTTAATTAATGAAAATTAAAAGACAAATTATGGAATTATGTTGAAAATCGTAGAAAATTCATAACTTAACGCCTATAAGGTGAAATGAGATGAAATTTGAAGGGTAAGCTCATTATTTTGGACTCAACCTTATGAGTGATTGGATTAAGTCAAATGTGATGAGATTAAGGTGATAATTATTTATTTTTAATCTCACACTCTAAGGTTATTTTCAAAGGATCATAACTTGACGTAGAAAAGTCGGTTTGAGACAAAACTTGAAACGATTGAATAAAATTATGAAATCTATGGTATGGAAGGATTGAATTAAGATAATTACCATGGGAAAGTGCTTAATCAAAAAAGTTACCTAGCATTAACTTTGTGCACCCTAGACTGCCATAGCATTTATGTTAAAGCAAGTGGATTAAACGACTTCGTTTAAATGCTACGAGAGGTGTCAAATGGAGGTAAATGGAGCTGGATTTTTTGGATTTGTTTAAGGGTCAAATCCATGAAAAATTGAGGGTTAGATAATCAAATTTTTCTGCAAGTTTTTCATTCACAATAATTACTGTATCACATTGTCTTTTCTTTATTGTGAATTTGTTTCCCAACTTCTTTATTTCCTCATATAATGAATCATACGCTTGTTGTAGTTCTTCTAATTCAGCACATTTGAGATAAAAAAGAGTTTTTAGCTTAGAGGTTACCTCTTGACTACTTGTGCAGTTTGTCGAGGTGGTTTGATCCTCTAAAATTTCTGTTGCGGCAAAACGTAGGTTGGAATCTTCCTCCATTGTAGCCATGCAGCAGATTCTTGCACAATTTACAGCCTCATTTTCTTCATTTGATGAGTTGCAAGTTATAGATGTCTCCCCGTTGACGTACATGCCTCTTCCTTTTTCCTTTTGGAATTTTCTGTTTTTGCCTCGGTCCTTCTTTTCTCTTTGTTCCCTTGTCTTGTTTTCTTCAGGTGTAGGACATTGGGCTTGCATATGCCCCATCCTCCACACCGGTAGTACTTTGTAGCTTCCTTCTTTTTCTCCTTTGAACTCCTTTATTTGAAAGTCTTAAAGTTCTTTCCTTTCCTTACAAACTTTCTGAATCTTCTAGTGAGTAGAGCTATCTCCTCATCATCATTTTGAGAAGATGAGGTGGACTCATCTGAAATTTGTGCCGCTTTTAAGGCTATAGCTCTTTTGTCTTTATGTTGCTCCTCGTTTCTCCTCTTTATCAACTCATGTGACATGAGTGAGCTGATAAGATCTTCAAGCCTTAGTGTGTTGATGTCTTTTGCTTCTTCAATGGTCATGATCTTAGGAGTCCATGATTCAGATTCAGAAATATCTTTCCCGAGACCTTTTAAAGCATTAGTAATTTTTTAGAATCTAGCAAGCATTTCAAAAATATTCTCGGTCTCAAGTATTTTAAAGCTTTCTAGCTCTCTAATCAAATTATTTCTTCTCGTCCCTTAGACTTGAGAAGTTCCCTCATAAATAGATGTAAGTGTGTCTCATATTTCTTTGGCAGTTTGGCAAGATGATACCCTATCATATTTAGATGTCGTTAAAGCATAAAGGAGAGAATTCATGGCTTTGGCGTTGATTTTAACAGTTCTAACCTCCTCCTCAGACCATGTGGAGGCTCTTTCATTAATGGGTAATACAACACCATCTTGGATAGCAATCTAAGAGTCTATATCCGTAGATATGATAAGTTGTTTCATTCTTAACTTTCAATAACTGAAGTTACTCCCATCAAATAGAGGTGGCCTTGTAAATGATTGACCTTCGATGAATGCAGGGATGAAAGTTTATTGGGATGCCATTTGTAAGATCTCATTGGTTTAAACTCAAAGACATACCACTTGTTAGTCCCGAGTTTATGGCAACAACCCAAGAGAGGAGGGTGAATTAGGTATTTTAAAATTTTACTCAAACAAAAGTTTTCCCCCTTTTTAATTTAATCCCCTTAATGAAACAAGCAGAGAATATGGAGAGAAATAAAGCAATAAAAGCAATCGAGCAAGCCACAGTAATCGACACAATTTTTATAGTGGTTTGGAAAACCTTCCCTACTCCACTCTTCCAAGCTTACACCCATTGTGACTTGGGTTCCACTATTGGATTGTCAAATACAACTAGAGCAGTAGCTCTCTTCTAGATTCCAGCTCTATGGGGCTTGTAGAAATACAGCACAAGTAGGTGATGAGCCAAAATCAAGTCACAACACTACTTTGCCTTCACTTGGTTTTGATTTCCAAAATCAAACCAAGTGATAAATACAAATAATGAATCAAACAGAAGAAACTACACTTTACAAGTTTGTGTAGGCAGTTTTCAGCTCGTGGAAGAACTTGTTGAGAGAATGGAATGATCAGTAATGACGCTTTCAGCAAGTTGGAGCAAAGTTCTTCACTTGAAGTTGGTGTAGATCACTTTAATGCTAGAGAGAGTGAAAGGTGAACTTAATGAATACTTCTCTAACCTCTAGCAAGTCCTTTTGAATGCTCTTTTATAATGGTGGAATAAATTCGAACATTTGGTAGTAGGTAACAAGCATTTAATGCGGCAATATTCGAATTTTTCCGACCATTGCAAACCAAGTCGCATGTGGAGTCGACTTCGGATGCGACTTCACCCAAGTCGCAAACTGGAGTCGACTTCGGTTGCAACTTCGGTCTTCAAGTTCCATCTCAAGTCGACTTGGTCTTGGACCTGACCTAAGTCGCAGGTGGAGTCGACTTCGGGTGTGACTTCACCATCTATGTGCATATCTTGGAACTTGGATTTCTTGAAAGTGATCCTTGATACTTCATTTTTCTCTCATATCTTGTTCTTCAATTTATATTCTTGATTTTCAATGTTTGGTCTTGAGACTTGGCATATTCTTCTCTTCTTGAATAGTTTATCCTTGTGGCCTTGATCTAGAATGATTTGCCTTCCTTGAATTTAATGTCCAAAGATGTATTTCATAGTTTTCCCTTTAATAATATTCCATCTTGAATAGTTCTTTCATGGCCAATTGCTTGCTTGGGCTGTCTTGGTCTTCAGCTTGACTCAAGTCACATGCTTGGGTCGACTTGAGGTTCAACTTCACTCAAGTTATATTGGGGAGTCAACTTGGGAATGCGACTTTACCCAAGTCGCAGGTGGAGTCGACTTCAGGTGCGACTTCACCTGTCTCCGAGCCCAAATTCAACGCTGGAAGGTTTTGAACTTCTGGAGTCGATTGTGGAGTTGACTTGGGTTTGCGACTTCACCTAAGTCACAAGTGGAGTCGACTTCGATTGCGACTTCGCCTATCCTTGTGCCCAAAATCAGCGCTGGAAGATTTTTATCATCTGAAATCGATATTTGGGTCGACTTGCGTATTGACTTTGTGGCGCCCCTGACCCGAGGCCTCCGCAAGACATACTCCATGACCGTTTCAATTGGTAAATGTGATCAGGATTGTTGCCCTAATCACGCGGCGGGTTCTTAATTTGATCTCGTCCAAAAAAAAATTTTCTTTCATCATATAAGCGTACACTTGTCATCATTCATAGTGGACTTATCCATATCATCATAAAATTTATCGTACAAGTATCTTTACTTTCATATTGTAGGCAACATATGTATTCATAAATAAAAGTTCACATAGAATGTTATACATAGTCACTTATCTATTTACACCATACATAATCAAACCCATTTCATTATAAGCAATGCATTCATCCATTCATTCTTCAAATATACTAATACCTTTTAGCTTTTCTCCTTTCCTCGACCTTAAACCTGTCTAAGGTTGGGAAAACACAACATGAGTGATAAACTCAGTAAGCAAGCATCATTTTTTTCATTTAAATGCATCCCTTGCCCATTCGGTAGGAGACACTTATCAAGTGATTAACTACCAATAGGAAGAAACCTTTTATAGAAATCTTCCTTATAATAAACCCATAAAACTTTGTGCATGTTCCCATTTCGAGGTTTTTCAAAGGTGATGTCTATCATCTAAACCATTTTTCATGGAGACAATTTTTTTGTCCCAAAATATTTTTCATCTATCATGAGGACATGTCTATGTCCAAAAATATTTTCATATGGCATGAGGACAATTGTATGTCCTAAAATATCTTTCTTATAACCTTTTTCCCCATGAGGACATTTACATGTCCCAAAACACCATTTATTTAAATTTCTTTATAACCCAACTCAGGATTATTCAAAAGCAATGCATGTGCATAAAAATCTTTTATCTATGCGGACATTCTCATGTCCAAAAATATTTTTCCATATAAATCTCTTTTAACCCACGTATAAGATACCAAACCCTTTTTAAACCAATATGGCAGATATATTCATGTCCTAAAATATTTTTTGGTATCTTTTGAAAACTAAACATAAATCCATTTGAAACCAACACAAATCCATTTAAAACTAAATAGAGTAGGTGCCCATTTTGGGACTTTTAAAACATAGGGAACATATGTATGTTCCAAAAATATATGGATCTGTGTGTCTGACCCTCAGGTAGGTGACACTTAACAAGTGATCATCCTCCTCTAGGAAAGAAACCTTTCATGAGACAGCACAGGAGCCAGCGTCTGCTCATGAGCTTCCTCCCATTTCAGAGAGGGCGGCCTCCGGCCTTCCCTGAGCGACTCGGCTACAGGTAGAGGTGAGCTCTGGTTTACGACCATTTTGGTCCGTAACCGCCTCCACCATGAGCCTAGTACATCATTTTGCGCACACTTGTATGCTAGAAATAATTTTCACAAAACTTAGCTCAGTCATTTGACTGTGCCCTTTTTCAAGTCTCAGCTTGATATGTATAAAGCCAACTTAGTCCGCAGACTATGCCCTTCTCGAATTGAGAACTGGGCATGATTGTTTTGAAAATAAAATATTTTAAACCACTCAGTCCGCAGACTATGCCCTTCTCGAATTGAGAACTGGGTGTGGTTGTTTTGAAAATAAAATATTTTTGTAAACTATTTCCAAATCCTGATGTTAGGATGACCGCCCTTAAAGAGTTTAGCAATATTTTAATAAATCCATTTTACCAAACATTTGAAATATTTGAGAAGACAATATTTTGTAAAACTTTAATGATTTGCTAAACAACTTTTGAAATTCTCATTTTAAGAAGCTTTTGAACTAATTCAAAACTCGCGAAGACAAAACTTTTCTTAATAATATTTTTATGAGCAAAACATATGCAACTCTGTTCCATTTACTGTAATGGCATTATCTGTCTTGTCCACGTCACTTTCTTGTTACTCTTATATATATAGAGGAGTTTGCATAATCTTTTGATCATCGTTTAAACATAAAATCCGCCAAATCATTTTGTAGGACTGGTCACCCTTAAATCTTTTTGGAACATTAGAGTAAAGCATCTTGAAAGTGTTACAACTCTAAGAGTTGTAAAGCACCTTGATACATTATTTCAAAACAACTACATAAATCTCAAAACACGTACATAAATTCAATTTATGACATTTAATGGAAACCATTTCAAAACATCTATCTATTTCTAGAAACCATTTTGTAAAGAATTACATTTTTCAATAAAACTCCTTGGAAATAGAATTTCCATGGTTTGTTTTCGAATATCATTTTATGAAAGAGTCAAACTTTTTCAAGATAAAACTCTTTGTAAATCACACTTGTATGAACTTGCTTATATTAAAACCATCTTAAAACCCACATCATAATTTCAAGAACTGAGCTTGCTTACTCTATAAGCAATTCTCCACATCATTAATATAAACATGATCAAGTAATTTTAATACTTGAATATAAACATTATGCTTGAAAATTCACTTACTTATCTTGTAAGCAACTATGAAACCAACTTATTAAAGCAAGTTCATAAATTTCATAAAATTCCTTTGAAACAATATTTTGGAAAGTTCGCTTGCTTACCTGTCTCACGTTAGCTTTTTGAATCCGCCTTTTCTTTGCTCTTGCCTACATGAGAATAATATAATATTTCATATATTCTTTTTGCTTGCATCCCACTTAGTTTTCAAATCCATTTTTATTAACATACATCATCCATTTGACTTCTCAAGTCGTTATGCATAAATAGCACATATTCTCACATTTCATCGGTTCATACACAACATATTCAATCCCATAATTAGGGTAACTATTTAATCACATAATAATCATCCAATCATTATTGTTTAAAAGTTCATCACCTTCCATTCACCATTTTTCACTTATTTTCCAAAATTTACGTATTGGTGCTCATTTTAAGCACACGTTGTCGCCTTAAACCTCATTAATTAATTCTAAAATTTTGAAATTAAAATCGTGCAGTCTAAACAGATATATAATCATGAAATTCACCATATTTTCATGCATTTTTGTACAAAATTAAATTACATAAGTCGTTTATCACCTATACATGTCTATCCTTTCACATATGCTCATTTGGCAACACATATAAGAGGCATTTCATAAAATTTTCCAAGTCAAAAACTTCGTCCATTTTTCAGCTTGATATTCATCCTTAATTATCACTTTATTTAGGATATTTTTATGAAATTTAAATCCACTAATCATAGAATTCCAAAACAGCCCTTGTCTTCTTATTTTCACTAAGTTCCATCTTCTTATTTACCCATTAATTCCATATGCATATAATAACATCAATTATCAATCACCTTTGCTGTACTTAATACTTTATTACACTCTTTTCTAACATATATATCAATTTGGATCATTTATACATAGGTTTCACACTTCGTTTTGATTTTTTCTCAAACTATCCACATATGCTGAAATCAGGCGTATTGATATCTCTAAATCTTGATTTATAATCAAATCAAGATATTTAATTCTGAAATTTCTATAATACATCAATAAATACATGAATTAACCATCATAAATATTTCATCACGAAATATTAACATTACATATTTATTTTGTCATCTTCACTATGCTAGAAAGTGTTGTGAGTTTAGCGTCAGCCCTAATCACGTGAATTATAACCCATACTAATATCACCCAAAAATAAATTTTAATTTTTTTTGATTTATATTCATGATGTCTTATACATCATATAAAAATTTCATATAAAAAATCCTTCTAAAAAAATTATTAAAAATTATTTACTACAACTGATCCTGTCCCCCGTTCTACCCTGTTTAGGTTGATCTTCTCGGATTTTTAATTTGAAACTTGCTTAATATTTCAATCTGAAATTTTGGTCATCCCTTAATCATCATATAATGAGCTTGTAAACAAATTTTCATTGAGAAAATCCTTCGTTTACTACTTCGTTCATATTTTGATTTAAAACATCCTATAACTTCTAGATTTGAAGTGTAAAATTAAAATTAACATATACTTACTTGATTAATTGGTAATCCTTCTTTTTCCCCTTTATTTTTCCTTATTTCTTCTTCTATTTTCTTCCTACTTGCTGTCCCTAGGGTGGAACGTGAGCTGCTACCTTGGGGAGATGGAGTTTGAGCACTTAGAAAAATTTCACAAAGCTCTCTCTCTTACATGGACGTGCCCCCTTTATGGAGCTGGATTTGCTCCAGCTGTGGGCCCCACTTGGGACTGATTTTCCACAGCCATAATTGTTTATTTATCCCCCTAGATGTGCTATGCAATTTATAGCCAAGTAAATTAATTTTTACCATTTTTCTTAATAAAAAAATCTACTTAAAATCACAACCCTACAACTGTCCACTTTGATCACGTCCTTGCTGCCTCATTTCCAGATTTTTCCCCACTTTTATTAACCTTAATTTGAGGGTAAATTATATACCTAATTAAAATTTAATTTATCCATTAACTTGGCATAAAAAATTAGCAAAAATGGCAGCAACAGCACATCAATCCATTGCACGTCCACATGCATAAACAAGTTGTCCACATTTGCATTCGTCAATGGCAACTCCTATTCATGGATTTTTTTCACATAAATAAATGCCCATTCATTTGTCCCTACATGTCATCTATATATATGCATAATTTATAAAATAAAAAATTGAAAAAATCCGGCAGCAACAGCACCATGGAACGTCCATGCATTGCCACACTTGCTATGCTAGTTTTGTTGGTCCCGAGTTAGTGGCAAAATCCAAGAGGGGAGGGGTGAATTAGGTTCTTTAAAATTCTTTGGTAAATAAAAGACTTAACCCCTTGAGTAATTAATCCCCTTTAGAAAAGAGCTAGAAAGCAATAAAGATAAAGCAGTAAAAAGAAATATAACACAAGATTTATAGTGGTTCGGGCAAACCTTTCCTACTCCACTCTTCCAAGCTCACACTCTGTTGTGACTTGGGTTCCACTATGTATTCCACGAATACACTTAGAGTCACTGCTCTCTTCTAGATTCCAGCTCTAGGGAGCATATACAACTAGAGCCACTTGCTCTCTTCTAGATTCTAGCTCTAGGGGGCATAAACAACTCGCATGCAAAAGTAGGTGATGAGTCTCACTCCAATCACACCCTACTTTGCATATACTTGATCTTAGCTACCCAAGCTAAATCAAGATTTATACAACAAGACAATGAAATAAATGAAACTACACTTTACAGATTTGTGTAGGCAGATTTAGCATGAGGAAGAAGTTGTAGAAGCAGCTTTGGATGAATATTGATGAAGGCGCTAGCAACTTGAAGCTTTCTTCTTCCTTAGAATGTATACGGACCACACAACAATGGAGAAAAGCAAATAGGAAACCTTTCTTTTATTTCTTTTCTCTCTTTGAACTTTGTAGTAGTGTCTTGTGATATCTTGTTGTGTTTTCTCGTTCATTTGAGGGTCCTTTTATAGAGGGAAGAAAATATGAACGTTGTGGAGGTTGTTGGCGCGCAATAAATGAGCTCCAACGTTCGAAAATTTGAACGTTATACCCAAGTCGAAGGTGGAGTCGACTTGGGATGCGACTTGGCTACCCAAGTCGCATCTGGAGTCGACTTCGTCTGCGACTCCAGTTCTTCGGATTCCTAAGTCTTAGGCTTGGTCGACTTGACTTCAGACTTCGACCCAAGTCGATCCTGAAGTCGACTTGGCCTGCGACTTGGCTCGGGTTTTGCTGAACCTGCTTTGATCTTCAAGTTGTGTTCTTCTATCTTGGATTGGCTTGATTCTTATGAGTCTTGTGAAAGCTTGATTCTTGCTTAGATGATTCATGCATATTTGACTTATGTAGTCTTGATAGACATTGTTTGAATCATACTTGTATCTTTGTCTTTGAGCTTGATAGACTTGATTTGATGTAGAACATGAATCTTGACTTTGAATTTGACTCATTTATTTTTCATCTTGATTCCTTGGACTTGAGTGATAAATCCTCTTGAATAGCTTGAAAACTGCATCTTTGAAGTTTGAACTTCTCAAGTCGTGGATGGAGTCGACCTGGCCTGCGACTTCACCCAAGTCGCACCTGGAGTCGACTTCGTTTGCGACTTCGTTATGTTCGTTTCCACTTTTCAACTCTGGATACTCCAAGTCAATGCTGGAGTAGACTTCGTCTGCGACTTGACTTCCCAAGTCGCAAGTGGAGTCGACTTGACCTGCGACTTCAACTGTTGCCTTTTGGGATTCATTCTCAAGTCGATATTTGAGTCGACTTTGGGATCGACTTCACCCAAGTCGAAGTCCAAGTCGACTTGGAAATTGACTTGACCTCTTTGCTTTCCTTAAACATTTAGCAAACACATTAGTACCTTTTATATACTCAAATTAGTTCTTGTTAATCATCAAAACTCAAGATTTGGTCAATTTTTATTGTTTTAAACATTGTTTCCAACAATCTCCCCCTTTTTGATGATTGACAAAACTTCATTTGAGTTGATACCTTTCAAGCATTAATCATGTTCATATGTCTTTTGAGAAACAGAGCATTTGTCTTATAGGTCAGAGCTTTTTGAAATTTCAACCATTATATCATTTTGGCATATTGGATACCTTTCAAGTAAATCATGTTGAATACTTTATTAATCAAGCATATATTAAGCAAACATAACATTCATCAAAAGCATATATATATATCAAGTTTCATTTTTGCAAAATGCAATACAAAACAAAAATGAAACCTAGATACAAAACTACCCAACCCAAAAGAAAATTTTACTCAACTCACCTATTCTATCTCCCCCTTTTTGTCAAACTATCAAAAATCTATCAAAAATCGATCAACTCTTAATGATTTTGTGAATTGAAATTGAGAGATCGGATATAAGATTGGTTCGATAGGACAATGATGGGCCGATGAGTAAACAAGAGAGGCGTGATCTGGGGTTGCTTCTTTATGAACTGATCCTGATTCGTAAGGATCGAGTTCAGGCATGGGTTTCTTCTTATGTCGGCCTGAGGCAAGATGATAGCGGATAGTCCGCATTTCCCGCTCAATTCTGTCTTGCCGGGAGTGCATATCCTCGAGGGCATTGTGAACGCCGGTGATAAGACTTGTCATCCGGTCTTCTTGATAACCCATTTCTGCCCTCATAGCAACAATTTCATCTTTTAAATCCTTTAGGGTGACCTCCTCAGAAGAGGTTGGAGGCACCCGTTCTCTTGCAGCGGACCCTTGTGGAGAATAGGATCCGTGCGATATGGGAGATGCTGGCTCCTCTTGAGCAGGTGGTGCCGCGGGAGGTTGCTCCCCCTCAGTCTGTGCATTGTCTTCTTGCTCTTCTTCTGAAGCTTCATGCCTTAGTTCAAGCAGATTGATCTTCATTCTTTGTATGAGAGCTTTATTTATGGCATTTGTGGATTTGAGCACTTCGAAAGGCTCGCCTTCAATATCCACTTTGAAGAATTCAAGGATCTTTGTGATCCACGTGCCATAAGGGAGGACTCCTCGTGGGTTATCCTTTCGAGATGCCAAGGCTTCAAGAAATAGTTTTGGTAAGCTCACCTTGACCCTGTTGGCCACTTTCCATAGTATCCCTGCTTCTTGTGGATTTAATTGGTTTCTTCCACCGCCCTTTGGGTAGATGCAGTGGGCAATGAGAAGTCGGAGTACTCGTAGCCTGGGTGAAAGATCCACGTACCGAAGGAATTTGATTCCCGGATGGTACTTGTTGCTCCGGGTGAGCTGATTATACATTTGATCCAAAGTGAGGTCTTCTGGGATAGGCTCATCCTCATACGGGACTCCAAGTATGTGTCCTAAATGACTCATTACTTCAGTCGGTCCTGCAACTATCCCGATTCCAAGATCCATTTCGACTCCTTTGACGAAGGTTCCAAAGTATTCTTCATCCCAAAGATAATAAAACATTCGAGTAAGATCTGGATAGACCCTTTCGTCTTCCTTTAGCAAATTGGTCCATCCTTGAAAATCCAATAGATCTTCTATGTCGGATCCATATTCTTTCAAGAAATTAAAATCTATAATCTTGGGTATGAATACCTTCCGTTCGTAGAACTTTTTGTAAAAACGGCTATGTTGGAGCTCGGTTTTGAAGTAGGTAGTGGGCATCTTCAATACTTGTGCTTTCCCAGCCGCAGTGCCTCTTTTGCTTGTCCCGGATTGTGTGCTCTGTGAGGTTTGTTGTTGACTTTCAGTCCTGGGTGCTTGATCAGATGATTGAGTAGTGGTTTGGAATCGAACCCGTTTACCCGTCAAAGTTGATGGTTCCTCTCTGGCTCTTTTTGATGGAGTCCTAGTTTTTCTAGTAACTTCTTTTGGTTGAGATGAAGGTTGTAGTTGTGTGGGAACCCGTTTGGGGTATGGTTTTGATACGGCTTTCTTTGGTGTCATTTGGAGCTTGGGATTTATGGAATCTGTGAGGGAATGCTAGTGAAAGAGAGAAAGTTTGAGAGATAGTGTGAAAGAGAGAAAAAGAAGAGAGTTGAGAGAGAGAGACAAAGGAGAGAGGCAGTGAGAGAAAGACGGTGTGAGAGAGAAGGAGTCGCCGGAGAGGGAAAGGATTCCCGGAGAGAAAAGGGGAATCGCCGGAGGAGAAGAGGAAAACAGGGAGGCCGGAAAAATGAGGAAGAAAGAAGAGAGGAGAGAAGAAAAAGAGAGGAGAGTCGGCCGAATGCGAAACGTCGCGCGCGGAGTCGACTTTGCCCTAGGCGAAGTCGACTTCGGTCCCTTGGAGTCGACTTCGCCTGGGGGCGGAGTCGACTTCGACTCTGGGCGGAGTCGACTTCGCTTATAAAGTGGAGTCGACTTGACGCCCTTGGAGTCGACTTGACTCATCGACTTGACATTTTTCAATTGTAATTTTCTTATATAATTTTTCTTAATTTAGCTCTATCATACCCATATCATTCCTAATCTTATAGAATGATTCTTTAGCTAGTGGTTTGGTAAAGATATCAGCAATTTGGTCTTCCGTTTTCACATATTCTAAGCATACATCATGATTTTCAACATGTTCACGAATAAAATGATGTCTCACATCAATGTGCTTGGTTCTTGAATGCAGTATAGGATTTTTAGTCAAACATATTGCACTTGTATTATCACATCTAATAGGAATATCAACATAATCAATACCATAATCTTTCAATTGTTGTTTCATCCAAAGCAATTGGGCACAACAACTACCGGCGGCTATGTATTCGGCTTCCGCAGTAGATAGAGCCACACTTGTTTGTTTTCTTGAGTACCATGAAACTAGCATATGTCCAAGAAACTGACAAGTTCCACTGGTACTTTTTCTATCTACCTTATATCTGGCAAAATCTGCATCCGAATAGCCGATTAGATCAAAGGTTGACCCCTTTGGATACCATAGTCCAAGATTTGTAGTTTCTAATAAATATTTAAAAATTCTTTTTACAGCAAGTAGATGTGATTCTTTTGGACATGCTTGGAATCTAGAGTACATACAAACACTAAATAGGATATCGGGTCTAGAAGCAGTTAAGTATAGCAAGGATCCTATCATGCTTCTATAAAGTGTTTGATCGATACTTTTATCATTTTCGTCCGCATCGATCTTGATTGTAGAGCTCATTGGAGTGTTTGCTCCTTTGCTATTTTCATTCCAAACTTCTTGAGCATCTCTCTGGCGTATTTGGACTGATTTAGAAATATTCATTCACTTTGTTGCTTGATTTGCAGTCCAAGGAAGAAATTTAATTCTCCCATCATACTCATTTCGAATTCGCTCTGCATTATCTTAGAAAACTCTTGACAAAGTTTTTCGTCAGTAGCACCAAATATTATGTCATCAACATAAATCTGCATAATTAAAATGTTTTTATTTTTATATTTAATGAACAGAGTAGTATCTACTTTCCCTTTTTGAAACTCATGGTCAATCAAAAATTTATTCAATCTTTCATACCAAGCTCTTGGAGCTTGTTTTAGTCCATATAATGCTTTGGTCCATTTATAGACATACTTTGATTGATTCTTTTCTCCAAAGCCAGGGGGTTGTTCAACATATACTTCTTCATTCAGATAGCCATTCAAAAATGCACTTTTTACATCCATTTGAAACAATTTGAAATTCATATAAGAAGCGAATGCTAGTAGAATACGTATGGCTTCTAATCTAGCCACGGGTGCATATGATTCTTCAAAATCGATTCCTTCTTCTTGAGAATACCCTTTGGCTACTAATCTGGCCTTGTTTCTAATTACAAGTCCGCTTTCATCTAATTTGTTCCTAAATACCCATTTGGTACCAATGATAGTGTGATTATTTGGTCTAGGAACTAAGTGTCATACATTATTCCTTTCGAATTGGTTTAGCTCTTCTTGCATTGCAATCACCCAATTTTCATCATTGAGAGCTTGTTCAATGGTATTTGGTTCAATTTTAGATACAAAGGCATATTGACCATAAACGTTTTGTTTTGATCTTCTAGTTTTCACTCCTTCATATACATTTCCAATAACTTGCTCAATTGGATGGGCATTTTTGAACTTTAAATCAGTTGGAGGTTTATAAGAATCATTACCTTCACTTACCTCTTCCTCCATGAGATTTTCTGGCTTGAGCTCGAGTTCCTTTGGTTGTTCTTTGCCTTTTGTCTCATCTGCATCACTTAGTTCATCCTCCTTTCTCGGAGTTTGGTTAATTTCATCAAATACAACTTGTATGGATTCTTCAACAACTTGGTTTCGTTTATTAAAAACTCTATATGCTTTGCTATTTGATGAATATCCAAGAAATATAGCCTCATCACTTTTAGCATCTAACTTTCCCAAGTTAGTTTTTCCATTATTCAAAACATAACATGTACATCTAAAAGCACGAAAATAAGAAATATTTGGTTTTCTTCCTTTCCATAGTTCATATGGGGTCTTTTTCAAGATTGCTCGAATGGTAACACAGTTCAATACATGACAAGCTGTACTTACAGCTTCACCCCAAAATTTCTTGGATAGATTGCTCTCATTTAGCATAGTTCTAGCCATCTCTTGTATGGTTCTATTTTTCCTTTCTACTACTCCATTTTGTTGTGGAGTTCTTGGTGCAGAAAATGTGTGGTGAATTCCTTTTTCATTGCAAAATTCCATGAATCGTTTGTTTTCGAATTCGCCACCATGATCGCTTCTTATGGTCACAATAGTACTTTGTTTTTCATTTTGCACCAAATTTACAAAAGTTGCAAACATAGAGAAGGCTTCATCTTTACTAGCTAAGAGAATTATCCATGTGAATCTTGAAAAATCATCAACTATGACAAATACATATTTCTTTCCACCAATGGTTAGAATGTCGGATGGCCCGTATAGATCCATGTGTAGCAATTCAAGTGGCTTGGTGGTGGAAATTTCCTTTTTGGTAGAGAAAGGCATCTTAGGTTGTTTTGATAATTGACATGCCTTACAAATCTTGTCCTTGTCATATTTCAATCTTGGTAATCCTTCTACCAAACTCTTTTTCCATAGGGTTTTTATGTTTCCCATGTTTATATGTCCAAGCCTTTTATGCCAAACCCATGGATCATTATCAATGGCCATTAGACATTGACCATTCAATTCATCAAGTGAAACCAAATATACATTTCCATGTCTTTTACCACTAAATATGATATGCTCTCCATCAAATACATTACATATAGATGATTCAAACACAACTTTGTATCCTTTATCACATAATTGGCTAATGCTCATTAAATTGTGTTTGAGTCCTTCAACAAACAAAACATCTTCCATGCATGCATTTGAAATACTATGTATATTTCCTTTACCTTTAATTTTACCTTTTTCATTATTGCCAAAGGCAACCATTCCATCATTACAAGGCTTAAGTTTGTGAAACAAACTTCTTTCACCGGTCATATGCCTTGAGCAACCGCTATCCATAAACCATTCATTGTTTGCCTTTGCCTTAAGACATGTCTGAAAAATAAGCAAATAAATCTTATCTCCTTGGTACCCATT
This sequence comes from Annona cherimola, assembly GCA_030490835.1. Lineage (NCBI taxonomy): Eukaryota > Viridiplantae > Streptophyta > Magnoliopsida > Magnoliales > Annonaceae > Annona > Annona cherimola. The sequence continues at coordinate 49,595,101 of CM059972.1, forward strand.
TTATGGGTCCATTTGGGTTAGTAATATAAATCAATTTTTGTTGTTCTAACTTTGAAAGCCCAAATCTTGTGTTTCTTGGAACCCAAACTAATTTTGCACCATGGTCATATAATTTCTTAAAATTACATTTGTAAGTTTTATGTCCCATTTTATTGCAGAAATTACAAGCCATAGGTAATCTTGGAGTAGGCCTCCAAGTATGCAATGGTTCAAATGTTGGTCTTCTAGTCCACTTAAAATTTTTCTTTTGTGGCTTGTACATAGATGCATTTTTAGTTTGATGTTTCTCAAGTATTTGTACATTTGATTTGCTACTTTCTCCTTGCTCAAATGTATGATACCCAAGACCTCTTTTATGTGTTTGGGAGGTCATATTCAAAAACATTTTGACACTTTCTCCTGGATTAGAGAACTTAGCTAATGATTCATTTAATTATTTGTTCTCCTTTTTCAGCAGATCATTTTCATCTTTCAATTTGTCTAATCTTTCTGCAAGTTTACCATTTACAATTATAGTTGCATCGCATTGTCTTTTCTTAATTGTAAACTTGCTTCCTAATTTCTTCATTTCTTCATACAATGAATCATATGCAGTTTGAAGTTCTTCTAATTCAGTACATTTGAGGCAATCTTGAAAAGAAGAATAACTTGACTTAGAATGGGAGAGTTTGGAACTTACCTCTTCATCGCTTGTGCATTTTGTTGAGGTAATTCGTTCTTCTTGTTCGATTTGTGCCATGCAGCAAATTCTCGCACATTCTTCCGCCTCGTTTTCGTCGGTTGAGGAGTTACTCGTTGTAGATTCCTCATCGTTTACGTACATGCCTCTACCTTTGTATTTTTGGAATCTTTTGTTGTCCCCTCGATCCTTTCTTTGTTCTTTTGCCTTGCTCTCTTCGGGAGTTGGACATTGAGCTTGCATATGTCCCGAACCGCCGCATCGGTAACATTTGGTCGATTCTTTCTTCTTCTCTTTGGGAGTTCTTTCTTTGAAACCTCTGAAATTTTTGCCTTTTCTCACAAATTTTCTGAAACATTTTGTGAGTAGGGCAATCTCGTCGTCGTTTTAAGAGGAGGAGGTATCGTCAGTGTCTTGTGCGGCTTTCAAGGCGATTGCTCTTTTGCTCCTATGTTGATCTTCATTTCTTCTCTTAATTAGCTCATGTGACATGAGTGAGCTAATTAAGTCTTCAAGCTTTAATGTGTTAAGATCCTTGGCTTCTTCTATCGCAGTGATCTTTGGAGTCCATGACTCGGGAAGAGCTCTCAAAATTTTCATAACCTGCTCAGATTCAGATATAGCCTTTCCAAGACCTTTTAAAGCGTTAGAAATTTTTGAGAATCTAGCAAACATTTCAGAAATATTTTCTGTTTCTAGCATTCTAAAATTTTCTAGTTCTCCAATCAAAATATTTCTTCTCGTCCCTTGGACTTGAGAAGTTCCTTCATAGATAGAGGTTAGCGTATCCCATATTTCTTTGGCGGTCAAGCAAGAGGATACTCTATCATATTCAGAAGCAGTAAGAGCACAAAATAAAGAGTTCATAGCTTTGGCGTTACTCTTAACAATTCTTACTTCCTCATCGGTCCATTTGGAATCTCTTTCATCGGTAGGCAAGGTTACTCCATCTTGGATAGCAATCCAAGAGTCCATGTCGGTAGCCATGATGAGTTGCTTCATACGAAGCTTCCAATATCCAAAATTGTTCCCATCAAACAATGGTGGCCTTGTAAAGGATTGGCCTTCAGCAAAAGTGGGAACGGAAGTAGATTGGGATGCCATTTTGATAAGATCTCTTTGGAAAACTCAAAGACCTGCTCTGATACCACTTGTTGGTCCCGAGTTAGTGGCAAAACCCAAGAGGGGAGGGGTGAATTGGGTTCTTTAAAATTCTTTGGTAAATAAAAGACTTAACCCCTAGAGTAATTAATCCCCTATAGAAAAGAGCTAGAAAGCAATAAAGATAAAGCAGTAAAAAGAAATATAACACAAGATTTATAGTGGTTCGGGCAAACCTTCCCTACTCCACTCTTCCAAGCTCACACTCTGTTGTGACTTGGGTTCCACTATGTATTCCACGAATACACTTAGAGTCACTGCTCTCTTCTAGATTCCAGCTCTAGGGGGCATATACAACTAGAGCCACTTGCTCTCTTCTAGATTCTAGCTCTAGGGGGCATAAACAACTCACATGCAAAAGTAGGTGATGAGTCTCACTCCAATCACACCCTACTTTGCATATACTTGATCTTAGCTACCCAAGCTAAATCAAGATTTATACAACAAGACAATGAAATAAATGAAACTACACTTTACAGATTTGTGTAGGCAGATTTAGCATGAGGAAGAAGTTGTAGAAGCAGCTTTGGATGAATATTGATGAAGGCGCTAGCAACTTGAAGCTTTCTTCTTCCTTAGAATGTATACGGACCACACAACAATGGAGAAAAGCAAATAGGAAACCTTTCTTTTACTTCTTTTCTCTCTTTGAACTTTGTAGTAGTGTCTTGTGATATCTTGTTGTGTTTTCTCGTTCATTTGAGGGTCCTTTTATAGAGGGAAGAAAATATGAACGTTGTGGAGGTTGTTGGCGCGCAATAAATGAGCTCCAACGTTCGAAAATTTGAACGTTATACCCAAGTCGAAGGTGGAGTCAACTTGGGATGCGACTTGGCTACCCAAGTCGCATCTGGAGTCGACTTCGTCTGCGACTCCAGTTCTTCGGATTCCTAAGTCTTAGGCTTGGTCGACTTGACTTCAGACTTCGACCCAAGTCGATCCTGAAGTCGACTTGGCCTGCGACTTGGCTCGGGTTTTGCTGAACCTGCTTTGATCTTCAAGTTGTGTTCTTCTATCTTGGATTGGCTTGATTCTTATGAGTCTTGTGAAAGCTTGAATCTTGCTTAGATGATTCATGCATATTTGACTTATGTAGTCTTGATAGACATTGTTTGAATCATACTTGTATCTTTGTCTTTGAGCTTGATAGACTTGATTTGATGTAGAACATGAATCTTGACTTTGAATTTGACTCATTTATTTTTCATCTTGATTCCTTGGACTTGAGTGATAAATCCTCTTGAATAGCTTGAAAACTGCATCTTTGAAGTTTGAACTTCTCAAGTCGTGGATGGAGTCGACCTGGCCTGCGACTTCACCCAAGTCGCACCTGGAGTCGACTTCGTTTGCGACTTCGTTATGTTCGTTTCCACTTTTCAACTCTGGATACTCCAAGTCGATGCTGGAGTCGACTTCGTCTGCGACTTGACTTCCCAAGTCGCAAGTGGAGTCGACTTGACCTGCGACTTCAACTGTTTCCTTTTGGGATTCATTCTCAAGTCGATATTTGAGTCGACTTTGGGATCGACTTCACCCAAGTCGAAGTCCAAGTCGACTTGGAAATCGACTTGACCTCTTTGCTTTCCTTAAACATTTAGCAAACACATTAGTACCTTTTATATACTCAAATTAGTTCTTGTTAATCATCAAAACTCAAGATTTGGTCAATTTTTATTGTTTTAAACATTGTTTCCAACAAGTTTGAGCTCTTTCCTTAGCTCATTAATTCCAGAAGAATATCCAAAGAATTTCCACACACATTAATGCATAAAATACCCTACATTTCTTCTGCATTTGACACATATTTGAGTCATTAAAAATTACATTTAAGCCATGTACTCTAGCCTTTAATGCATGGTATTTTTGAGGTGCAAAAGTCAACTATGCACACCTTTTCCAATTCAGGTATTTTCGCATCATAATATTCTTGATATAAACCTTCCAAAATGTTAATCTCATAATTTCATTCTACCGTTTCGAATTTCATCTCAATCCGATTTTCCTAGCTCAAGTTATAGCCGTTTGAAGCTAATGGTTAAATTTGAACTATGATCAATAAATCATCACACTAATTTCATCAAGTATTTTCATAATACAATAATCCCATAAGATCAAGCCCATCATTACCAACTTCCCTTTCAAATTTCACTTAAATCCGCCTTACAGGCGTTGAGTTATGAATTTTCTAGTATTTTTCTACTTAACTTGATAATTACCCTTTAAATTTTCATAATTCATATTAAATAATTTAAAACAATTATCCATGATGTATTGGTGTATTTTAATCACCAACAATTTACTTTAGTCCCATTGTCTCATATTAGCTCATAATGATCACTCGAATCATCATTGCTAATGCTTAGCCCTAATTACCATAGTTTAGCAAAATCACAAAATCATTCATAATTCAATAAATTCACATATAATCTCATGTAAATGTTCAATGCATACATTGAATCTTACTTAGGTTGGGGTTTCACAGACTTCACCTAAGTCGATGGCTAAGTCGACTTGGGATTGTGACTTGGTCTACTATATTCTGAAACTTAAGTTTTTATCCTTTAACAAAACTTAGCAAACCACATTAGTACCCAAAACATTCTCAAATTTAGTTGTTAATCATCAAAACATGGATTGTGCTTAATTTTCTTTTAATTCTAACACCACTAATCAAAGGCCTCCTCCTCCATTTCCTTAAAAACTTACGAAGAACAAACAGGAGGGCCAGTTCAAAAAGTTCTTGGAGGTATTGAAACAACTACATATAAATATACTTCTTGTTGAAGCCTTGGAGCAGATGTCGAGTTATGTCAAATTCATGAAGGACATTCTGTCAAAAAAAAGGTGGTTGACAAAATTTAAAATGATGGCATTAACAGAGGAAACTAGTCCGATGGTGCAGAGAAAGTTGCCGCCCAAGCTCAATGATCCAAGGAGCTTTACTATTCCGTGCACAATCAGAAACCAGTACTTTGGGAGAGCTCTCTGTGACTTGGGAGCCAGTATAAATCTAGTACCTAAATCGATATTCAGAAAGCTGGGTATTGGGGAAGGTTGACCTACAATAGTCATGTTGCAACTGGCGGATCAGTCTATGACATATCCGGAGGGTATAATTGAAGATGTTCTGGTCAAAGTAGACAAGTTCATCTTTTCAGAAGATTTTATCATTTTGGATTATGAAGAAGACCGGGACGTGCCAATTATCCTAGGTCAGCCTTTTCTTGCAACAGGCAAGGCTATAATTGATGTACAAGCTGGAGAGCTAACCATGCGGATGCAGAACGACCAAGTCACATTTAGCGTGTTCAAGGCGATGCAACTACCGAATGATCTAGAGGAGTGCCTTATGATCGATATGGTGGATTCAACGGTTCAAGCTAAATTCCAAGTCACCTCTTACAAGGATATTCTGGAAGCATCGTTAGTTGGAGAAATCAACAAATCTGACAAAGAATCAACAGAGACGATCTATTGCCTGCAACAATCTCCAACTTTTACATGATATCCGTAGAAGTTCGAGTCGCTAGAGCTCAAACCAGAATCATTTAAACACTTCAAGCCATCAATTGAAGAGCTGCCTGTTCTGGAGCTGAAACCTCTGCCAAATCATCTAAGATATGTCTACCTAGGAGCTGAATCTTCACTCCCAGTTATCATTTCTTATGCATTAGATCTCATTCAAGAAGAAAAACTGCTCAGAGTGCTTAAGAACCACAAAAAGGCTATAGGATGGACCATCGCAGATATCAGAGGAATTAGCCCATCCTTCTGCATGCATAAAATTCAACTGGAGGAGAATTCCAAGCCGTCCGTTGAAGCGCAGAGAAGACCGAATCCCATTATGAAAGAAGTGGTCAAAAAGGAGGTTATCAAATGGCTAGACGCAGGCGTTATATATCCAATCTCCGACAGTTCTTGGGTCAGCCCGGTGTACTGTGTCCCAAAGAAAGGTGGAATGACAGTAGTTTTCAACGAGAACAATGAATTGATTCCAACTAGGATAGTTATTAGTTGGAGAGTTTGTATGGACTATCGGAACCTGAACAAAGCCACCAGGAAAGATCACTTTCCGCTCCCATTCATTAACCAGATGCTTGATAGGTTGGCGGGTTGGGAGTTTTATTATTTTTTGGATGGTTATTTAGGCTACCACCAGATCATTACAGCACCTGAAGACCAAGAGAAAACCACGTTCACATGTCCATAGGCACATTCGCATCCAGGCGAATGCCATTTGGCCTATGCAACGCACCAGCAACATTCCAGCATTGTATGACGGTCATTTTCATTGATATGGTGGAAGACTTTCTGGAGGTATTCATGGATGATTTCTCCATATTTGAGAATTCCTATGACGATGTCTCGTAAATCTATCAAAAATGCTTCAGCATTGCAAGGACACGAACCTAGTTCTCAACTGGAAAAAATGTCACTTTATGGTGTAACCTCGTACTCGGGCACCGGGTTTCCAAACAGGGAATTGAAGTCGATAAATCCAAAATCGAGACTATCAAGAAACTTCCTCCTCCCACATCAATCAAAGGCATTCACAGCTTTCTGGGGCATGTAGGGTTCTACAGAAGATTCATTAAAGACTTCTCAAAGATCGCCAAGCCGCTATGTATGTTGCTAGAAAAGGACGGCCATTCGAGGTTGATAATGAATGCATGCAATCGTTCAATGATCTGAAAAAGAGATTGGTATCAGCGCCAATCATTATCTCAGAATGGAACCTCCCTTTCGAATTAATGTGCGATGCAAGTGATTATGCAGTGGGAGCAATGTTGGGTCATAGAAAGAACAAAGTATTTCACTCCATCTATTATGTCAGCAAAACTTTGAATGAGGTGCAGCTGAATTACACGACTATAGAGAATGAGTTATTGGCAGTGGTATTTGCATTTGACAAGTTTCGAGCTTATCTGGTGGTAACCAAGGTGATCGTGTATACAGACCATTCTGCTATTAAGTATCTGATTGAGAAGAAAGAAAAAAGTCACAATTGATCTGGTGGGTCTTATCGCTACAAGAGTTCGACCTTGAAATTAAAGACCGGAAGGGAGTTGAAAATCAAGTCGCCGACCACTTATCCTGCCTCGAGAGAAACTAGCCGTTCCAAGACTTGGAGCAAATCAAAGAAGTGTTCTCGGATGAGCAGTTATTTTCAATCTCCCAAGGCAGTCCACCATGGTATGTGTTCGCAATCTCACTGCAAGTGCACGGGTCGTAGATTATAGTATAAAAATTATCGATCCACAGGGAATTCAGGACTATGAATTTTGCTTTTAAACGCTTTTGTGTTGGATATGGAGAGAATATAGCGAATAAAATAGAAAAGCGGAAAGAGAATTTAGTAAATAAAATGGAAAAGAAATAGAAAATTGGGGAAAAGAAAATTACAAATTAGAATGAGTAGAGAAAACGAGAGTGCGAGTACCTAGGGTCTAGGATTTCACATGCGTCTTTTACAACGGGTAGTGATATAATTATTTAATTTGGATATTGTTTGTTAAAGGAGAACAAACTCTAATTTATCCTTGCACCTTTTTCGAAACCTACAAGGCGTACCCTAATTTTTCTTAACCACATATTCTCTTGGGATTAAGTTAATTAGAATTCATTAAGTTCTGTAGTTTGTTCATGAAATTCCTCAAGATCATCATGCCTATTCTCATGGTCTTAGAATTCCAGTTTAATATCTTGATTATCGTATATTAGGTTTCCACCTCTCGGTTCCATCACATAATATATGGAATTATGCTAAAGTACGGGCCAATGTACAAAGCAAGTATTAAAATCACAAGATATTAAATTAACAACAATATCCATCATAAATAAATTAAAAACTCATACAACGCTATATTGTACGCACGCTATATCCTAAACCCTAGATTTAGGGTTTAGCCAAGCATGTTTACGTCAAAAATAAAATTAAAATCCAAATTCATCTTAAACAAGTCAATTCAATTTAAAAAGGGAAAAGATAGGAAAGCTTATTGGTTTGAAGTCCCGATGGTGTGTGGGCCGCACCACGCAACTCGTCAGTCCGCCTCTTGCCCGTGCTTTCCACCTCCTTGCTCTCTCTCTTTCTCCCTCAAATTTCTCTCCCAAATTCTGCTCTCTACTTTGTTGATTTTTTTCTCTGCTGGAATTGTTCCTCCTGCTAGTTGCTCGTTGGATTTCTCTCCTTTTATAGCTGCTGAAGTTTGCGCACAAGTGGGCCCCATATTTCTAACGCAATCCCAATTGCGTTAAAATAGGTTGGAATCCCAATTGCGTAAAATCAGATTGCGCAAATCAGCTGGATGGTGGGCCCCGCAAATTTGAATATACGTTGATAGGCTGCATGGTTGCAATGGTGCAAGGTCATCCAAATTACGCACAGCCGTCCATATAATTTTCTAAGTTCAACAATTCAACTAATTGTGGGAATTAAAAGTAACAGCTTTTAAAATTCATCCGCCCATATTTAACGACTGGAATTTACTGGATGATTTAAAGATACGATGGAAGGTTTGGATTATCTTGGGCAGCTTGGTTTTTCTGATTGGCCTGGAGGGATTGGATGGCTTAAATTAGTGATTTTCTGGTGGGCCTCTCATCTGGACGACTGGAATTTATGCAATCAATGGATGGTTGGATTAGAAAGGCATGGCTGGATGCATGATCTGGACGGTGGATTAATATGGGCAGCAGGTCACGTGACTTGATGGGGGCTAGAAATTAGACGGAGGTGATTCAATTGACAGAAATTTGGACGCTTTCTAATGGTAAAAAATATCAACGGCTGGAATTTATAAAATCTGGACAGCTGGATGGCTGATTTGTGGATCGCTGCATGGCTCAAAATTCTGGATATTGGATGACTAGTTTGGATGCATCTAAAATGGACGGCTGGATTTTGGGCTGCTGCATTTTTGGACGGCCAGCTTTGCTCATTGGACGTTCAGATGCATGATTTGGGCGGTGAATAATTGTGGACGGTCTGGATCATTTAGCGGTGGACAGCTCTGATTTATGGACATTCCATGGCTAGTTAAATGGTGGCCATGAGGATTATTTGAGATGCTGAATTTTCTGAAATTGAATGGACGGCTAGATGGATGGGCGGTGATGGCTGCTGATCAAATCATGGCCGTTAATTAGAAGGGCTGAAATGGACGGTTGGGATTTGATTTTCTGCCACTGAAATTCTGGTGGGCCCCACTTCTGGACGAAATTTGAATTTGCGTTAAAATCTATTTGCGCAGATTACATCTTGATGTGAAGCTTGGACGTGATCTTATGGGGCCCACTCGTTGTAATTTATTTTCCTGCATAAAAAAATATTTAAATTATTAATTTGTCAAAATCATTAGTGGGTTATTATTATAAAAATTATTTCAAGCCCATTTAATTTCATGGCAACGAATAAAATGTAATTTTAAGCCAAAAGATTATAAAAACTATTTAAATAACTTGAAATTAATATTTAAAAACCAATTAATGCAAAACACATATTTTAAATCAAATTTCACATTAAACTCAATTAATTACCCACCAAATTGGTATAAAATGCTCACAAAATATATTATCAATTTCCAATTATCAGTATGCAAATTTTGTAAATTATATTGTCAGTGGATTATTGCCTCTGGAGATGAATTCACATCAAATGAAGAAATTTCTCCATGACGTGAAATATTATTTCTTGGATGAACCATTTTTGTTTAAACAATGCCCAGATCAACTATGTAGGAGATGTATTCCAGAATGTGAAAGGGAATCCATACTGCAAAGTTGTCATTCATCGCCATATGGGGGGTCACTTCCAAGGAGACAAAACTGCAGCAAAAGTACTCTAATCGGGGTTTTATTGGCCATCGTTATTCAAAGATGCCCATCTACATGTCCAAAGGTGCGATTAATGCCAGTGTACAGGTAATATCTCAAAGAGACATGAAATGCTGCTCACCAATGTCATCGAAGTAGAAATATTTGATGTATGAGGTATAGATTTCATGGGACCCTTCATCCCTTCTTTTGGCAATGAATACATTTTGGTAACAGTGGATTCGTATCTAAATGGGTCGAAGCAATACCTACTCTAGCGGGCGATACTAAAACGGTTCTCAAGTTCGTGAAGAAGAATATCTTTACGCGTTTCGGCACTCTGCGGGTGATTATTAGTGACAGAGGTTCACACTTTTGTAATCGGCAGTTCATGGCGATCTTGAACAAATATGAAGTACGCCATAGGGTGACCACAACATATCATCCACAAGCTAATGGACGATTTGAGTTGGCCAATAGAGAACTGAAACAAATTCTGGAGAAAACGATTGGGTCATCTCGCAAGGATTGGTCTATCAAGTTGGATGACGCGTTATGGGCATATCGAACTGCATATAAAACTCAATTTGGAATATCTCCTTACCAGCTGGTTTACAGAAAAGCTTGTCATCTGCCACTTGAGTTGGAACATAACTCCTATTGGGCAATCAAGAAGCTAAACCTGGACATGCAACAAGTTGGGGAGCGTCGAGTGCTGCAGCTTAATGAGTTGGATGAATTCAGAATGCAGGCTTATGAAAGTGCCAAGCTTTACAAGGAGAAAGTGAAAAAATGGCATAACAGAAAAATCCTGCCAAGGAAATTTGAGCCAGGCCAAAAAAGTCCTGCTTTTCAATTCCAGATTGAAGCTGTTTCTAGGGAAATTCAAGTCGCAATGGTCTGGACCATTTATTGTGTTAAAAACAACTGAGCACGGGGCGGTGGAAGTGCTCAATGAGACGTTCGGTAGCAATTTTCTTGTGAATGGGCAATGCTTAAAGGATTATATGGGGGACGATCTGCAGCGCTGCAAGGAGGTGGTGATATTGAAAAATCCATAAACAGTGGGAACATCGGGCTGAGGACGTTAAACTTAGTGCTGAATGGGAGGCAACCCATTACTCATTTCTAATTCTTTTGATATGTAGGATTTCTCTTTGGAGCTAAAGATCATGGATGTCACGCAAGAAAGAAGTTTGGGGGCCAATTTCAAAAAGGTAACTGAAGAGCAAGATCCCGGAATTTACAGAGCTTGTCAATGGCGCCTAGGCGCCGCAGCATCGGCGCCCCAGCGCTGAGTCATGGATAGTGTGACCCGGACGAGTTCTAAAAGTGCGGATTAGGGTTAAAACCCTAACCCTAAACCCCGGCGCTGTCTTTCTCCTCCCTCTTCCTCTCCAAGCCTAAATGATAACTCGTAAAAATGCGAGTTATCATGGCCCATTTCAAACTATATTTGCGTGTTAGTCCAAGAGATTAGACTTAGTTTGCATCTATTTAGCTTAATTTTCACTTGCATTTTAGGAGCATTATATAGTTTATATGCATTTTTTGTATAAATTAGGCATTTTTAGTTTATTTATTTAGTTCATGTAATTTTTGCAGGAAGGACGGGAAAATTACAGGCATGTGGGTGAAGCGGATGCAGATCAAAACCAAGTCAAGAGGCATGTGGATTGGTGCCCAGGCGCCACCCTATAGGCCTCTGCCAAAATCTCCAACACCTCACATAGCAGAAGGCTTCTAGAGAGTTGGCGCCTAGGCGCCACTTCACCAACATTCAGACAAGTCCAAAAGGGTGTTGAGGTCACAAGACACAAGAGCTTCTAGGGAGTTGGTGCCTAGGCGCCATGGCATGATCGTACAAGTATTTCGGAGAGTTTCCAAGTCATAAAACATCTAGGGAGTTGGCGCCTAGGCGCCAAGGCATGAATTCCTAGGGCATCCAGAAATGTTTCTAAGTTATACCCAGCACAGAGAGTTGGCGCCACTATGCATCTGTACGCGTGGATTTTTGTAGTGCGCTGCGCAAATCAAAATTATAAATAGGAACCTAGGGGTCGCGATAGGGAGAGAGCCCGGAGACAAAATAGACAGCCAGAGAAGGAACAAACTCGATCAAAACGCGGATTGAAGAGAAGATTCAACCCCGTTGGTGGAAACTGCCGGAGAATCAGTTTTCTCTTCATATTTCTATTTTTCTTTCTCTGTTTCTCTAGATACTTTTATAATTGATGTAAAGGATTTTTATATCATGTCTGTGAACTAAACTTCCTTTAGATAGATAGTTAGGATGAATTGATATATAACTATATTGTATTGGTTCTTTGAGATTCAGGAATGAATATTTGATTTTTCTATATGATTGTGTGTGATTTACCCTCGCACATGTGGTTTAATGCTTTTTACAAGAGTAGCTACCTTGTAAGATGATTTAATTGCTTAATTAATCCTTAGAAAAGAAAAATCTCTGCTAGATCCATGTGTAGGCCATAGGTTTTCTCTTTGTTATGGGGAGTTGTTTAATGGATAGGAATATACCGTTAAACCTTATGTAGTCAATGAACAAGTTATTAACTTATCAATTCCACTTTATTTAATGGCATGGGAATATAGCAATTGAATAGGGTATAATTAGCTTTATATGCGTTGGAAGACATATATAAAGATTATTGAACTTGGACTAGTAAATCCCTGCACAATCTAATGAAAAGGAACCAATGCGATATAGTTTAGATTCAAGGATTCCTAGCTATCCATTTGCCATCCCCAATTGATAAACTCGTTTCTAGTATTCCAGTTATTCCGCGGACTCTATTCTGATTTCTTATTGCGTTTGATAGTTTTAGTTTTATGTTCAAAATTCAGAATTTTCTACTCACCGAAAGCAATTAAACTGATTAATAATTTCAGTTAGACAATTCCTCGTGGGAACGATACTCTACTCACTCTCTATTACTTGATTCGGCACGTATACTTGCGTAAAAAGTGAGCAATTAATTAACATATACGCAGCTCGTCACTAAGCAAGCATACTCTACTCCATTCCTACTCTATTAATCTCCCATTTCTTCCCCAATCTCATCTCCATTTCATCATCTTCTTTTTCCATTCCATTTCCATCTCTTCCCCATTTCTAGATTCCACTCAAATCCACCCAAAATCAAGCATTTCCATCTCCAATCCTAAGCCCCATTCCTACCATCCATTTCCTCTTCATTTCCCCTTCATTTTCCTCCCATTTCATCTCCCATTCTCTTCTTTATTTTCGGCCGGTGCTAGATTTTTGAAGACAGTGGATCAGTGCCGAGCCCCGGCGCCAGTGCAGACAGCCTACAAGACTCCAAGTTTCCAAGCAAGCTAGTGTAACGCCTCTTGATCTTTGGTTGCCTTGCTATTATTGATATTTTGGATGCCTTGTGTTGGTTGAATGCAACTTTGGTGCTTTGGGATTGAGATTTGGTGATTAGAAGGGTGATTTGAAGTTTGGTGTGGAGTTGGTGGGGTGATTGATTGACTTTGGTTGTGGATTGCCGTCTTGGTGGATTGTTTGATCATATTGGAGATATGGCCTCTGCATCTTTGGCTAAAAGGAAGAAAATCCAAGACCCTGTCGATTTTGACGCAAACCGCTTCATTTCAGCTCAGGCTTTTAAGCGGTATACGGACTCCCTGCAGAAACAACATTGGGGATAAAAATCAACTCGTTCTCCGATGCTTTCATCAATGACCTCAATGCTCGGGGTTGGCAAAAGTTTATGGCTCAACCATAGCCAGCTATTGTACCTGTGGTGAAGGAGTTCTACGTTAATGCGGTGGAGCATGACGAGGGTAGGGTCAAAGTCCGTGGCAAGATAGTCCCGTTTCACCCTAAAGTGATCAATGCTTTCTACGAGATGCCTAATTTCGATCACCCAGATCAATATGAGGCATTATTGGAGGGAGAGGAAAGGGATATCAATGCTATCACCGGGGTCTACTGTGAATGACCACCTACGTGGAAGTCGATAGGAGGGCAACTAACATCCTTCAAGCGCGGGGATCTACTTTATCATGGGAAGATGTTGTTCTACTTTGTATCGGCCAGACTTATGCCGTTGACCCATGTGAGCGAGGTCACTATGGATAGGGCGCTTCTCCTGCACGCTATCTACTATGGGTTGTCTATCGATGTGCGGAGGCTTCTATACCACTAGATATGCACCAATGTGAAGGCACCCCGAGGCAGTTACTGGTTCCCTTCACTTATTACTAGGCTTTGCAAACAAGCGGGAGTCCGATGGGAGGCAACACAGGAAGTGCTGAACTGCCAGGCCATTGTGGATGATTTATCATTCCGCACATAGCCCCGAGTCCGAACAGCCACCACTCGTCCAACGGCACAACCACCTGTAGCTTCCTCATCTCAACAACCATCGACTAGTGCGAGGCTGACCAACCTGGAGAACTTAATGGCAGCCCAAGCCCGATTTCTGCAGCATTCTAATCGGGCTATGGAGGCACATTTTTGCCTACTTATGGAGGAGCGACACATCAATACGACGGCCTTACCTCAATTCCCGTCAACACCTACTGAGCTTTGGGCCTGCTTCGGTCAATCCTCATAGTAGCCGGGTGCAGAAAGTGAGCAGGATGACGACGACTCAACCGCATCCGATACCTAGGAGAGTTCCGATCCTATCCATTTTGTTGTCCATTTTGCTTTTCTTTGTTAGTTTATAATCATGTAGGTTTCATGCATTGAGGACAATCCATCCCTCAAGTTTTGGGGGTGTATACTTCTCATTTATAAGTTTGTGTTTCATGTTTTGATTATATGTGTTAGATTGCATGTTATGTCAAACTCTGCCGATGAATATTATCTTATTTCAATCCATTTTGATGAAAATGTGCAAGGTTGAGAAAAATTTTAACTTGAAATTGATTTCATGAGAAATTGGCAATTCATGCTAAGGACTATGTGTAAAGGAAAGTTACAAGTGATATGTGAATGAATCGAGAGAATTTCATAGAGAACAATTTCATGCTAATCTTTTTAATTGAAATGATAAGAACCGAGTTAAATGAATGTTAACCACGTGCTTTGAGGGAATTAATGGTCTCAAAAATGGTAAAATGTCACAAATTTTTCTAATGGGATCTAAAATGGGTTAACTTGCATGTTCAGTACCCCTACCAAATTATCAGAATAATAAAAGGGGGTGACTGACCTAAGCTGAGTAACCGAAACTTAGCATCAACAAATGTCAAGGTTCGCGTAAAAAGGCAAAGAAAAGTCACAGTAATAACGCTTTTAAAAGAAAACTATCCCCAGATACCCTAAAATATGGTGAGGGGAGCAAAAAAAATCAAATAAAAGATAAAAACAGCTCTCTAGATATCCTGGAATATGGTAAGGAGAGTCATGTAATAAGTTTGGGGGGAGAAAGAATGTGCAGTTAGGAAAAACAGGATCCAGTGAATTACTATCATGTTCTTTGACTAGAAAATTGTGCTTAAACCTTGGTTCACCTGTTTTGTATTGATTTTCTAACCAGTTTCTTTTGATCAAGAGGAAGATTAGCAGGATTGAATTATTACTTTGAACTAGAAATACTGTCATTTGCATGTAACTTGATTCGAGAATGAAAAATGAAAAATGCATGTCCTATTTTGGGAAATGGATGATTTTTATGCAATATTTTAAGTTAAGGTTATTCTTGATCTTGTTGAGTAGAGAAATGTGATTGTTAGAAATATAATGGGAATTAGGTTGAGTTGACAGAGTCCAATTCATTTATTCATTTATTCATTCATTCATTATGTTTGCATGTGTTGCTCGAGGACTAGCAACATTTAAGTTTGGGAATGTGATAACTTGCGAAAATGCAAGTTATCATGGCCCATTTCAGGCTAATTTTGCATGTTAGTCTAAGAGAATGTGATTAGTTTGCACTCATTTAGCTTAGTTTTCACTCACTTTGCATTTTAAGAGCAATATGTAGTTTTTATGCATTTTTAATATAAAATAGGCATTTATAGTTCATTTATTTAGTTTTAGTTGATTTTGCAGGAAGGACGGACAACTATAGGTGTGCGAGTGAGTCGAATAAAGAACCGAGCAAAGTAAAGAAGCAAGCAGGCTGGCGCCCAGGCGCCTACCAGCGGCGCCTAGGCACTAACCTACAGCCTTAACTAGATGTTCCAGCACCTCACACGATGAAAAGCCTCCATTGAGATGGTGCCCAGGCACCACTTCACTATTATGCAGAGACATCTCAAAAAGTTTCCAAGTCAAGCAGCCTCCAGGGAGTTGGTGCCCAAGTGCCGACTTGGGGTGCCTAGGCGCCACAGCGAATCCGCACACGTGCGTGTCTGCACGTGTGTCATATGGACTAAGCACAACTTAAATAGCTACCTAGGGATTCGTGTCGGGAGAGTGAGAACTGATGGAGCGGCGACAAAGAGAAGGAAAAGGACTTTCATTTCTAGCACATCCGAAGAAGAGATTCGATCTTGTTGGTGGAAGCTCACGAGATTCAGTTTTTCTTTTTCTCATTCTCTTTCCTTTTCTCTGTTTCTGGAAATACTTTCACTTTGGATGTAATGGGTGTTGATGCCATGTCTTTGAGCTAAACTCCCATAGATGGGAAGTTGAGATGAATTGAGATCTAACTATATTGTTTTGGTTATTTATGATTCAGAAATGAATATTTGAATTGCTATATGATTGCGTTGTGTGGATTTACCCTTGCATATGTCGATTAATGCTTTTTACAAGATTAGCTACCTTGTAAGATGATTTAATTGCAAGATTATCCTTGGAAAAGGAAAATCCATGCCAGATTCATGTGTAGGGCATAGGTTTCTTCCTTTATGAAAAGAAAACTATTTAATGGATAGGAATATATCGTTAAACCCTATATAGTCATGAACAGGTTATGTATCTATCAATTTCATTTCATTTAATTGCATGAGAACATAGCAATTAGGTGTTTTGTAATTAGCTTTATATATGCTGGAAGATATATATAAAGATCATTGAACTTGGACTACGAAACTCCTACATAATCTAAAAGAAAGGAACTAATTCAATATAGTTTAGATTCAAGGATTCCCAACTATCCCATCTGTCATCCCAATTTGATAATTCCTTTTTGGTATTCCAGCTATTCCGTTAAACTCTCCTCTATTTCTTTTACGTATTTTGTATTTTCAACTTCATTTGCGAAATCCTTTTTTACTCACTGAAAGCAACTGAACTAATCAATAACACTAGTTGGACCATATCCTCGTGGGAATGATACTTCACTCACTGTTTATTACTTGATCGGCACGTATACTTGCGTTAAAACGAGCATTTTAATTAGACATATACGCAGCTCGTCAGTACATTGCACCAGGATCATGATTTGGTTCATTGTAGAGGCGGTAGAAGACCGGAGCCCCCTCTACATGTGGTCAAGTAGCTAAGGAAAAGGCAGGAGGTCGGCGGCGCCTTCCCTGAAATGGGAGAGGTTGAATGGATTGCTGCCTAGCTAGCATACGTTCACATGAAATGTTTCTTCTCCATAGGTGGAATGATCACTTGGTAAGTATCATTGTCGAATGGGAAGAAATGAATGCATTTGCGTATGGTTCGCTCATGAGTAGCCCAAAATTTGGGACATGAGCATTTATATGAAATGTTTTTGCAAATGCATCATTTAAGAAAACGTTTAAGAAAACAAAAAGATAAAAAATACTTGCTTATTGAGTATTCCTACTCACGTTTTATTTTCCCAACCCTAAACAGGTACAAAGTTCAGGTAGAAGTGGAAGTGGCCTTTGAGAAAACCTCAAGGTATAATTGATTGCAGGATAGGTATGAATGAATGTGTGCAGTGATCATGACATTTTTAGGTTATGGATATGTATGATGCGAACAGATAAGTGATTATGTTGATAATTTTATGAGAATTTGATTTATAAAGTTAAATGATTTAAGTGATCAATTTGACAGTTTGTAAATAACATGTAAAGTTAATTACAAGTATATGTTTCTTGTAATAGATGAAGGGAATGAAAAGAAAAAAAAAATTGCTAAACAAAATGGATTCAAAAATCCCGGCGCGTGAACAGGGCAACAATCATGTATCACATTTACCAATTGAAAATGATCCCAGAATAAGGTTTCAGTGCCTCGGGTGGAGGGTGCCACACCCAGCCTCTCTATCTAACAACCCCTACTCCAATAAATTTTTGCAGCCCCATGCTTTGTTTGGCAAATCCTGCTCCTCTTTGTCTAACATCCTAGCCTCTTGGTCTGATAACCCCTACTCCAATAAATTTTTGCAACCCACGCTCCATCTGGTAGCCCTTACTCTTCATCCAAGCCTCTCCTAACCTCTTGGCCTCAAGTCATCTTCTACTTGCAGGTTTGCAGTGATAAATTTTTTCTTATGTTTAAAAAATGTAAGTTTGTAACTCTGCAATTTCCATGCATTTAAAAAATGCAAGTCTATTACTTTGCAATCTACCCGTGTTTTTTAAAAATGCCGAGTCTAAGATTCTATAATCTACATGCTTTTAATAAAAATGCAAGTCTTCTAAATGCTCACATGGGTTCAAAAAAAGGGGCACTACATTATATCTATTGCATACTTTATTTATATGATGCATGTGTTTTTTATTATGGATTTTAGAAAATTCTATAAATTACATGATTTATAATGATGAACTTGTGGAATTTTAAATTTTTATATTTGTTAAGCACATGCGTTGTTCATATATTATTAAGAATGATTTAATTATTCAATACTTCAACCATTATTGATTTGTTTTAATTCTAATTGTGTTACATGTGTTTGAAAAAATGCAATTTATAAACGCATCAAGATAAAAAAGGAGAATTCAAGAGTTGAGGTTATTGCACACTTCAGGTTAGTTAATTTAGTTAATTTTTTCAAATTTAATATATTATATTTGTGCTTTGTTAATTAATTTTTATAAATGTTCAATTAATTTTGCCTGCATGGTTTGTTATGATGATCAAAGTCTAGCATAAATATTTAAAAGGGATGAATATATAATTAATTAAAAATAACTAATCACTTATGATATCATAAATATGTCATGTTGACATCATCAGTTCAAACCGGTTTGTTTGACTGATCGAACTGGTTCAAACCAGACCATTTCCATTACTGATTCAATCACTAGTTCGGTTCTTACAGTATTGGTTCTAGCCAGAATCCATGGTAGCTTCCAATTGAATAAGGCAGCCACAACAACTCCTAAGATGAAATCTCACATCGATAGGGTAAAAATCATATGCCCTTGCAGAGGATCCCTAGCCTTATGGGACATAACCCCTACACAAAAAAAGCAATAAGGGGCCCCATTATGGAGATTTGCTCTTCGCTTTGGATGATATAAATTTCTTATTACTTTGTAGTTCATTTTTAAATATTTTTAGTTATTAATTTTAAATTTGTAGTTTTAATTCTTGGTTTAGATTTACTACTTTATTTCCTGCTTTGTAATTTTATATTAAATTTAATGCATTTTCCTTTTCTATTTTCGTGATTAAATTTTATTTTTGTAATCTTTTAACTATTTTCTTAGTTTAGATTTAATTTATGTTGTTATTAATTAGTTGCACTTTTCTTTCTTTTTCTCTCTATCATTCTCTTCTTTTCCTTTCGTCTTTTCTTTCTCTCTCTACCTTTTCTCTTTTCCCTCTCCTCTGTTCTTTCTCTCTAGCTCCTCTGTTTTCCTCTTTTCTTTCTCTCTCTAGCTCTTTTCTTCTCTTCTTTCTCTCTAATCTCTCTCCTATTTGTCCCTCTTCTTCTCTCTCCTCCTCTTTCTCTTGCTTCTCTTTTTAATTTCTCTTTCTTCCCCTCTCTTCCTTCTCTCCATTCTCTTTTAAAACATATTAATTTAAATAATTCAAAACTTTATCGCTTCTCTATGTATTTGACCCAACTCATTATTATTCTACGTTATCTTCCACATAATGTTAGCTTTAATGTGTTTTTGTTAATTTAATTAAATTGATGATCATAGTGCTCTTAAGACGAGTACTTGATTTACATCAATCAATATATATAATAAAGGCCCTATATATACTTTGTATTTTTTAGTGACCAATCTATCTAAGAGTGCAACTTGCGTTGGGTTATACTGAGTTTTAGTAAACCCTAATTCTAGCTTTAATTATGTGTACCAAGATAGAATCAAATTTAACATGGGTTCATGTGTGTTTCGGACTTGGTTTTGAGTAGAGAATTTACGTTGAATTTTGGATTTGTAGTTGGGTTGTACTTTAAATTTTATATTATTTTGTTTTTAAAATATAGTTGCTTCATAATTAAATAAAACAAAATAGTATATTTTTGAAGTAAGGTTTATGCTTCTATGAAACTCCTTTTTTATATAACGTCCTTCATTTTTTGATATTTAAATATACAATACGACGTCCAGATATTACACTGAAGCACGTTCACACCCTCACACCATGGAGGAAAATTTTTTTCTGAACCCCCACCATAGGGGGGAAATTATGAACTCCCACAACAGGGGAGAAATTGTAAAAACTTCCATAACAAGAGGACTAAATTGTATAATACCAACAAGCGCACTTGCCGCACACGGGATTCGAAGCCACGACCTATCATTTGCGGAGCAAGTGTGTTACCACAACGCCTCAGGCGTTGTGGCAATTTCCTTCATTTTTAATATCGTGATGATTAATGAAAATCTACATCATCTATTATATTTAGCATCATTTATATTATCCTGGAAACCCTTTCATTTATTTAATATCATTGTATATGATCTCCACCTTTAAATGTTTAAAATCGACATAACAAAATGATTTAATACTAAAAATTTTTTTTAAGTATTTTCAACATGTAAACTATCTTCTATATGGATAAATAATTCTATAAGTATTATTACATTATAATTCATATATAAATTGATCTAAATATTTTTTCTAATTTACACGTAAACGTATCTATTTTGAGCAAATATGGCCCATACACATTTTTTTATTGGTATATTGTATATCCATCCCAACTGATACTACAATCAACATCTGAGATATTCTTACAAATTTCTAATATGAAGACCTCATATTCCACCTCTTAACTTGGGAGACCCACTTACTCCCACCAACAGTCGACCCTCACAATGAAGGGAATATTTATAATGCTCTCACAAAGGGGGACTAGAACCTTAAACGATTTTATTTAAATAAAACTTAACCTCCTACCTAAATAAATGATTTAAAGTACAATAAATTGATTAAATTTTATATAAATCATCAATATTTTAAAAATAAAAAGTGTTTTGTGAAATCACTTCTATGTGAATAATAATTATTTATTAAAAATGAAAAAAAGTATTTTAGTACATTAAATTTTAATAAACAAAATTAAAAGAAATTACTATTTACAAGTTTAGTGAAAGTAAATGAATTAGCATATGCCCAACATTTTAAATATATAAATAGTATTATAAATAATTGTGAATTCATCTTTAATGAAAGTATTTAAATAATGAAAAAATAAAGAAAATTATTGCATTGGTCAGTGAAGATTATTAAAAATAAATAACATATATTAAATATTTTTAATATTTTTATTGTGTCTATATTACAACAATTCATCTTGGATATTACAATCAAATCCAAGGAAGACAACAAGCTTCCATTTACCATGTAGGGGGACAATAAAGTCCAACTTATCCACTAATGGAGACAACGAGCTCCAATGTAATATACGAATACCTACACACAAGGTGCAACGTTCGAACACAAGTAGATGGGCACACCGCCATCGCCCCCGACCAACGCCGTAAATGGTGCATTGGCAATATTTTTAATGACTAATATACATATCAATTGAAAATATATTTTGAGAGCATATTTAAACCCATAAGAATGCAAATATATGTGATTGCATGAAAGAATATATATATAATAACATCATGTTAGATTTGGTAACATGTTCAGCTTTTTCTGAGTCAGATTAGAGCGGGTTGGAGTTAACCAAGCCCAAGTTGAACTCCATCCTAAGTTGCACCCCTACGTCTATCTTTATATACAAGCCGATCAGGGTCTTAATTTCTACGCCTCTAATCAATATGGAAGCGGATTAGAGCAGCAACTTGATTGTTCTCGCTAGATAATTAGGAATATTTTGTTGCATGCTAAACCGGATGGCTTGCTAAATAATGTTTCTCTTGTACGTGATGATGAATACTCTAATTAGTTAAGCACGCTACCGAACGTGGGCACAAAAGATTCCTGGAACACGTGTCTACTTGACGTTTCCGACTATCCAACTAGAACACTGAAAACTGTTCTATTCCTGTCAATATGCAATACTTGGATTACTGTTGAATTTTTTCTTTTCTCCTTTTTTTTTTATTTTTTTTTATTTTTTTATACCAAGTAGGTTTCAATCCGCTGGCCCCGTTTACTTAAATAAACAATTAGTGGGCTGATTGTTTCCAACCCATAAACTCGGTAGTGACCCATTTAATCCACCCAAGTGACGAACACAAGAACATTATAATTTTTGTGTGTGTTATCATGGGCAAGGCCAGATACACTATAAATTATATTTTTAAACAGTCCCATTTTTATGAAACTTATTTTCTATGTAACATCTTCTATTTTTAAAATCCTAATAATTTATGCAAAATCCACTCTATCAATTATATTTAACATTATTTTTAATATGTTGAAAATTCTTTTATTTGTCCAATATTACTGTAGACTGGCCTCATTAAAAATCAACATAACGAAATGATTTAATATTAAATATCAATTTTGAAGTTGTATTTTCAACATCTAAACCGTCTAAAATATCATTTATATATGGATACATATTCTTATAAAGTATTATTACTTTCTAATACATATGTGAATGAATCTAAACATTTTTCATAATTTATACATGAATATACTTATTTTTCAATAAACGTGACCCATAAACATAATTGATTAAGATGACACTTAGTCTCCTAAATAAAAAATAACATTAGATATAATGAATTGATTAGATCTTTTTTGTCAATGATCAAGATCTTAAATTTTAGAAGAATTACACAGAAGCAGAGCCCTTTTTGAATTAGTTAAACTGGAACCCGCACAACCCAATCCCTCAATTCCCTAGATGAGCAGTAGACCTCTTAGCTCGCTCGTGTATGTCGTAGTGCCGAAATATTCTGGGCTTCCACATGGGCCTGATGTCTTGTTCATCGGTCATTCGGCTTGACTCGTCTGGAACACTGCTGCCTCATTTGTTAAATTCAAAGGGGTGCTGATGACTTGGACCATTTAATTTTTGCCGACTTGTTTAGGCCTTATATTTTGTATACATGCAAATTGGACGTTGTAAATTTGCTCTTTTTGTGAATAAACTAGTTGAAAGTTGGACGTTTAGGTTCTGGTTTGCAAAATTGCAAACTTAGAAGGTTTAATTTGCAGTCAGTAATCTTATAAGGTCTAATTTACAAAAATACCAAAAAATTCTCTAGGGGAGATATTTAATTAATTTCAAACTTTTATTTTATTATTGCATGCAATTAATCAAAGTTAAAATGTAGTACTTTTAGTCTTTTATATAATTAAAACTGATATTTTCACGTAAATTGCTTTTATACTTATAATTTGAAACTTATCTCAAATATACCTAATTTTTTTTTAAAATTTTCCAATTATCTTTATTAATGTTATCAAAACCGAATCAGCTATCGAAACAATAAAAGAACTAATCTTATTTGAACTAGTTCAAACCGATTTGACCGGTTAAGTAAGCTGGTTTGAACAGGTGACATCAACAAGACATATTTACGATATCAAAATATTTAATTAATTATATATTGGTAAAATTATATATTTATGACTCCTAAATCTATATGTCAAACTCTAACCATCACAACAAAAATGCAAAAAAAAAAATATTAGAAAATTTTAATAATTCATAAACTAAGTACAAATATAGCATATTGAATGAGACTTGACATGTGTAATAAGTCTTGACTCTTAACACTTGACTTTTAAATCCTCCCTATTTATCTTGATGCTTTTATGAATTGTACTTTTGTAAATATATCTAATACAATAAAAGATAAAATAAATTAGCAATGGTTGAACTGTTGAATAATTAAATAATTCATAATAATATAAAAATTAAGAAAAAATCATGTGCTCAACAAATATGAAATTTTGAAAGTTTAAAAATTGATCATTCTAATCAAACATAAAACTTTAGAAGTCTACAAACCCATTATTCTCGTTAAATGTAAAATTTTAGAAGCCTACAAATTCATCATTCCTATTAAACATAAAATTTTAAAAATCTACAAATCCACCATTTGCATCATTGCAAAAAAATAAAAAATTAGATTGGATTTGAGTCATATGGGCTAAATAGACAAGCCCTAGACCAACTTGTATGTCACAAGTGCCCAATATTGTAAAATGAATAAGAAAATCAAGCACAATCCATATTTTAATGATTAATAATTCAATCTGAAAATTTCTAAGGTACTAACATGTGTGTGAGATGACTTAAGGTTCATAGTTTTCAAGTTCAAAGCATGACAGGTCAAGTCGCAAGCCAAGTCGATTTAGGCATCGACTTAGGTTAAGTCAATACTCAAGTCGACTTTGGTAGCGACTTCAACAGGCAATTTTTGGACAGTGCTGAAAATGGGGATGCATGAGCAGGCAAAGTCACACCCAAAGTTGACTTTGCATGCAACTTGGGCCAAGTTGCAACCCAAATTTACTCCGTCAGCAACTTCAGTGAACTTTAAGATTCCAAAGCTAAGTTTGATGAAGTCAAGTCGCAACTCAAATCAATTCCAACATGTGACTTAGATGAAGTCCCAACTGAAGTTGACTCAGCCATGTGACTTCAATGAAACTGCATTCCAAGTCGATCCAAGCAATTAACTTGAGCACAAGAAGGTTCAAATAAGAAGATTCAAGATCAAGAATGACATGAATAACTCAAACATCCTTACATTACTACAATTCAAGATCTAGGTCACAAGTTTATAAATGGAGCTTCAAATGGACGAAGCGAGGACTGGTTCAAGAAAAACAAAAGTCTACTTGTAACAATGAAAGTAATCGAGGTCAAGAAAGGAAGAAACAAGGAATATATATCATGAGACTAAGCTTGTGGAGTATCAACAGTTCCAATGAGCAAAATGCATTGTGAAGTCGCAACCCAAGTCGACTTTACCTGCGACTTGGGTCAAGTTTAAGATCAAGTTGACCCCAAATGGAACTTGAAGCTTGAAGTCCGAAGTGCTGAAGGACAAAGTCGCAACCCAAGTCAACTCCAATTTGTAAATTGGGTGAAGTCGCACCCGAAGTCAACTCCGAGTGTAACTTGAGTCATGACGGTTGGAAAATTTCAAACGTTAGTGCATTAAATGCGCGCACCTACCATCTAACTTTCTAATTTACTCCTCTCTATTTAATACTCGTCAAATGGAATAGAGAGGGTTAGCTAGAGCATTGATTAAGGTTCCACATTCCAACTTACAAGCATTCAAGTGATCATTAAGTGCTCTACAAGAAGAACAATACCGGTTATTGAAGGTGCTGAAAAGATCGTCTCCAAACTCACTTCATACGTTCTTCCTCAAACTAAAATTGGTTCTACACAATTTGTAAAGTGTACATTTTTTTTCAATTCATTTTTTGTGATTCCACTTGACTTAGTATCGGAGACCAAGATCAAGTGAAAACAAGTAGTGTGTGGTTGAAGTGTGACTCACCACCTGCATATGTGAAAATTGTAAAGGCCCCTTAGAGGTGGAATCTAGAAAAGAGCAAGGGTTCTAATTGTATTTACATTGATATAGTGGAACTCAAGACATAAATGTGTGATCTTAGAGGAGTGGAGTAAGGAGGGTTGTTCCGAACCACTATAATCTTGTGTGTCTAATATTCTTAGTCTATTTGCATTTTCATTCTCCACATTTCTCATTCAAAGGGATCTGGTTTACAAGGGGTCATATTTAATGTACTGAAAGAATTTCAAAAAAATCCAATTCACCCCTCCTCTTGGGTTTTGTCATGAATTTAAGACCAACACCCAAATCTCACAATTCACGAATGGGTAAACGGCAACACCTTTTGCACCCGTAATCAATTATTATCTCATGATTTTTTCAACCACAAAATAAACCACACAGTCAAGTATGAAGAAGAATTGGAGAAAGTCATATATCCCTGTAATCATCAAATACCTGACAACTTTGTATCAAAATATTTTGAAATAATTATCCCAAGAATCATGCATGTAGTAAGCCATGCAAGACTAGATATATTTCAGAAGAAGCTCATGAGAAATATTATTGAAGCCAATCTACAACCTCTAATTAATTAAGTTAGCTATCCTAATACTGTTGAGGAATATGACTTTTGTTTAATTCCCAGTTCATGAACCATAAAAGAAGAGTTATGAAAGATCAGACTTGCAAATCCTATAACCACTCGTAATCAACACATACTAAATACATGGCTACTACTCTCGTAGCTTTTAGGTCTCATGCTATCCTAACCACCACAGCTGTGAAGCTACTTGCTTGCATAGAATAGCAAAATGCAAATGGTAAATGATGACTACATGAATCACAAAAATAAGAGAAAAAATCTATTTTTCTCCTCTTGTTTTGATCTTCTTCAAATCTATCACAGTTGCCATTACCGATCCAAAAAAAGGATGATGAAACCATAAAACGAAGAAGAGAAAATCTTCGAGCTACCTCAAAGAAGAGCCTCGTATTGTTGCTGCTGCGGCTGCTCGCCAGGACTGCAAAGGCTTCACCAGGACACGGGGAATAATGGATGCCACAACCGGCAAGGACTTGGGCACCGGGTTGCTGAAGGCAGTTTAATCCATCAGGACTGATGCCGATCGCGATTCGTGGGGCTGCTGCTGTTGTTGTTGGGAAGAGCTCGTTGGCGATCGAAGGATGGCGAAGAAACGGCCAGCAAGGACTAGAGGTGAGAGATAGGGTTCGGGTGGGCAGGACTAATTTGATTTTTGGGAGTAATCTAGAAAGTCGAAAACTGTGCTCTATTTTTATTATGTGCGTGTTTCAGAAGTGAATTTTTGAATAAAAAGTTTTTTATATAAATTTTTTTAAAATAATATAAAATAATGTGATATAATAGGGGTAATGATTGAGAGTAATAAAAATAAAGTTAAAATAGAAAGGTTAGTTGTATAGATAGTTGTGTAAAAATGATTGAAAAATAAGGTAGTTGTGTAGGAAGATGTGAAGAAATGATTAAAAAATAAAGTAGTTGTGGAGAGAAAAAAATTTTAAATTGAAAAATTTTAATTTGAGAAGTTTTATGGCTATCCAAATGCACCCTCCATACCTAACTGCCGAACCAGTCGAATTCAATTCAATTATGACAGGCCATTCAACCGTTGGTTCTACGGTTTGATTGGTCTAAAGCAATTGAACTGAACCTCAATTAATCAAACTAGACACTGGACCAATTCCCAGTTAGATTAATATGACTGGCTGGTCCAATCCAATTCTTAAACAATGATGCTTATGGCAAGTGCCAACCTCTTGAATTTTTTTGAAAAAAATAGGATACATTTTTTGATAAACCCAAATCACTTATTATATTTATTAATATAAATTTATTTAATATACCAAATATTGCCTTGATTAAATACTTTGATAAGCCCAATGCCCAAATAAATTTTAAATGATTATGACTCACCAAGCTATGCAATCAAAATAATTGTAGTATATAATGTGAATTTATATCCATAAACACAATGGGTGGTTTGGATTTGTTAAAAAACATCCTGATTTTTTTGTGAATAAAGCATCTTGACTTTTAATCACAATTACTTTTACTTTTTTTTTATCGTATATAAAAGTATTTTAAGAATATCCTCGGTATTCTCATAATATTTTTCATATATAAATAATTACTAATAAACTAATTTTAATTTTTCTTTCACATAAAATTCACATCTTTTTTGGTAATTTTACCTTTTCATTTATTTAAATGAGGTTATAAATATTGCAATCACTTTCTAAGTCTAAAATTTATCTAATTTCATGTCATTAAGAATTCTATTGTATGTAACACTGCATCCCCATCAAACTCTATATTCATAAAAATCCTTTTACATATTAAACATATGAGTAAATCTAATTATTTATAAGTAGAAAATGAGCGTTCAAAATTTATGATGAATAAAGATCAAAACGTTTATTATTTATATTTAAAATTTTATTTTTCTATTATATTTTGATATTTTATATACTAGACCATCTAACTTTTCTAATTTCAGATTACGCCTTTTACATAGTATATTGTGAATTAAAACTATTCATAAATTTATATTTTTTGAAAATTGTTAAGGATGGGTCTGTTTTGCAGAATACAAAACTTACAACAGAGAGGGAACGGGTTGGATATTTTGGATTCATTTCTTGACAGTCGTGCGATTTTCTTTTGGAAACATACCATACATGATGCAGGGCACATGGCCCATCGTAGTACATGCATGGGCCATGGTCCATGGACCTGTCCAATCAAGAGAATTCAAGCATCCAAAATACGAGAAAGTCCCCAAGGGCCGACGCCCAAAAGCCGTTCTATGTCTTTCTCGAATTTTTACTGTTATTGTTGTTGGTGAGAGTTTCTTTTTAGAATTTATTGCCGAAAACTCACATATATTGCAAAAATTCTCCAAAGTGGAGGTTTGTGAAAAAAAAACCTGTCTCTTCAGCATTGTTACGTCGTCTGCGAACAACTGTGCCTACAGCTTGTACAAGTCATGGCAAGGCCATAGGAAATTTTCCATTATGCGGACAAACTTAAATAAACCCCGTTCAAATTTGCGACAAAACAAGCTGGCAAAAGTACATCCTAAGTTTCCCACCTATTAATGGTCATTTCCAGCCCATGTTGACTAGGCGGCATTAATGTGGAGATGCATTAAAATGAAAAAAATATATTGAAATTTTTTTAAAAATTATCTTAGAAATGAGAATACATATTCTATTAAGGATGTGTTTGTTTAGTTATAAAACTCTTCAACCAAATGTTTTCAATCTTCTTATGTTTTAATTAAAATGTGTGTTTGTTTATACCTAAAACTTTTCACTCTCCACACATATCCTATTTTTAAATTATTTTTTACATCTTTCTATACAACTATCGTATTTTTTAATCATTTCCATACAACTACTCATGCAATTAACCAATCTATTTTAACTTTATTCTCTTTACTTACTTATCATTATTCATATTATATCATATAATTTTATCTCATTTCGAAAAAAAAATTCTTAAAAGTTTTATTACTTTCTAAACATGCTTTAAAAATAAAAATAATTTTTTTTCCCCCCCACTTCTTCCATATAGCCTTTGTTTTCTTTTTGTTTCTATGCTTCTTCAGAATCTCGTACATTAGCGGGTGTAGTTTACTTAAAAGCATGGGAATACTGCGGCATTGTGTAGGGTTTGCTTTTGATTGAAGGGCGTTTCTGCATTCAAGCAAAGCAAAGTACAGGTAGCGTACAAGAGAGTGAAGAAACGTCCGTCTCACTTTCACTGCATACCAACAAGCTTGATTTTCACAGCTATATTATCCTATCTATTCTATAGATAAACGGACCCCGATTCAGTGCTCCCGGGAGCATACATATATTTTTTTTTACTTTTTTTGAAAATATTTTCATAAACATGTTAGCCCAAGTGTATTTAATCTGTGGGTAAATTTTTACCATTTTTGGAGTATTTTAGGTATTTATTTTTTATTTTTGAAAATCAGTGGCATTTTACGTAATTTAAAATTACGTAAAATGCCACTGATTTTCAAAAATAAAAAATAAATATCTAAAAATCTCCAAAAATGGTAAAAATTGATATATATGTTAAATACACTTTGGCTAACATTTTTATGAAAATATTTTCAAAAAAAAATAAAAAAAAATATATGTATGCGCCCGGGAGCATGCAGCACTGCACGCTCCCGGGAGCACTGAATCGGAGTCCTAGATAAACACGACAATTTCTTCCAAAAAACCGTCGAGGAATGGCATTGGGTTATCCAACAACTTTTTTTCTCATCACATATTTGCAACTCATTTGAAAATATATTTTTCTTTTTGACTGAAGAGATTTTAACATAGGATTTCACTATAGTAGGAGATGACACTCATGATTAAGGATGTCAATGGTTGTAGTCAACCGCTCGCATATCTCAACTTATAAATGAGTTTATGTTGAAATTTTTAAATAAATAGTTTATATTCGCTAACCCAATTAACCGTTTAAATAAATAAATGGTTAAGGTTAATATTTTTACAACTCGTCAACCTGTTCAATGACCATTTTAATGCATCAACCTATTTACTACCCATTAAGAAGGGGTATATATTTCCTAAACCCTAAATCTATTTCTCTCATTTTGATTTCCTTTTTTCCTCCCTCCATCTACCACTCAACGGCATCTTCCTTGTTGTCATATTGTGATGTTGCTATCATCATCTCTACTGCTGCCTATGAGTGTCACTTGTAAGATTTTCTTTCCTTTTTGCCCTCTCTCCTTATTTCTCTCCCTCTCTGTTTCTGATAATCCATTTCTCCATTGCTTTCTCCTTTTTTACCTTTCTATATATCCTTTCCTCCATCTCTAATCATTCCTCTCTCTGTCTTTATTATTATTTTTCCTTCTTTATCCTCTCTATCTAATCTAGTCATTGTCCTTCTTTATAGTGTTGCGTAGAATATACACCTCCTCCCGATGAAGATCTAACTATGTCATGTATCACCTTGATCTGACTATGCCATATATCGCATCAATCTAAATTAGTTCACCATGATAATTATAAACAACACATGCTCAACTTTAAATTAGCTTGGTTTTGACTTGTTTGCAGCATATATACATAATTTATTCACAACCCCCCAAACTAAATGAGTTGTAAATATGTTAAGGTTGAGATTTTTTAAGCGGGTTAATAAACGGATTAGAGTTAAGATTTTTTAATGGATTGAGATTAAGATTAGACTCCAACGCATCCAATTTGTTCCGTTAACACCGTTACTCATAATACAAATGGCATATTGTGATCTAAGCTAATTCCAAATCAAGCAACATGGCGTCCTCCTTCTCTTGAGCTCTCAAAGAGAAGCTACTAGCCTTCTGGCCAATAGCCCTTTTTATAGGTCTTGCATCTTACAACCAAATGACCCTCCTATGGCCCACTTAGCTTACACATGTGCAACTACCCACCCACTTGTTCCTGCTAATCTACATTGTAACATTTTTGCTTGCTTTGAGCACCTGGTCCTCCAGTTTGAATCTGTTAATGGGGATGCACACAACTGACTACCCACATGAGTGACCCACTTGCCATGACTTGTTATGCCAAAATCCCACACTCCCATACATGTAATTCTTGATCATAACCTTGAGGGTCATGTTGGTGACTATAAAGAACTAATGATGTGCATGATGCCTACCATGAGCACAAAATTTCTCTCTACTTCTAAGAATGCCTCGTACCAAATGTTGCTCGCTCTTGTGAAACCATATGTAGACTTGGTTGTCTTTGCATCGAAGATTGCAATTTTGCCTCTATAGTGTCTAGACTAGAGATCACTAGTGCCCATTATCGCAACACATGCACATCGCATAGGCGCCAATTGCTTTTGATAGCCCGATCTTCACATTGCAATCCACATTGCAATTGAAACATGTGTCATCACCTTTCATGCTTTTGTGGTCGGGTCTATTGCCATCCTCTTACTACACCTTTGCTAGATGTCCTTCATGTAGTGAAAATTTTTGATGGTTTCAGATGAGGTAGGAACTTAGTACTCCACTATTCCAAAAACTCACCCCTTATGTCTTAAGTTTCATATCACTCAATAAATACAACTTAGAACCTCTACTTTCTTCTAACTATAGCTCTAGGGAGCCTTTACAATCATACATGAGTAGTTGGTGATTACCACTTCAATCAAACGTTGCTTATTTTTATATCTGAGCCTTAATCTCCAATACCAAGTCAATTGTCAAATTACAATAAGAGATATCAAATAAAACAATCTATACTTTACAATTTGAGTAGATCCTTTTACCACAGCAACTCTGAGAGAAATGAAAGAGGTGGTTGATCTTTGAAGCTTTTGTAGTAGATTTGAAAGCTTGACTTGAGAACAATTAAGTGGAACTTCGAATGCCTGAGATTTGGAAGGTAAGAGAATAATCAATATTCTATTTAACCCCAATAACTCTACTTGACAAATTATTATAGATTTGAAGAATTTTTTAATGTTTTAGGATAGACGGCGTGCATTTAATGTGCTAATGTTCAAAAAATTTTGAACTATTGCAATTGAAGTCATAGCTGAGGTCGACTTAGCCTATGACTTCACGCAAGTCATAAGTGAGGTCAACCTAGCTATTGACTTTAGCATGACATTTTTTTAATGAGTTTTCCTTCAAGTCATTGGCTTTCAAGTTACATGTGGAGTCGATTTAAAAGCTTTCGTAGTAGATTTGAAATCTTGATTTAAGAACACTTAAGTAGAACTTTGAAAGCTTGAGATCTGAAAGGTGAGAGCACAATCAATGTTCTAGCTAACCCCAAGTAGCTTGACTTGATTAATTATTTATAGCTTTGATAAATTTTTGAACATTTTAAGGCAGGTGGTTAATGCACCTAAAGTCATAGCTGAGGTCGACTTAGCCTGCGACTTTACCTAAGTCACAAGTGAGGTCAACCTAAATATCAACTTCAATATGGCATTTTTCCTAATGAGTTTTCCTTCAAGTCCCAACCTTCAAGTTGATTGCAAATTCGACTTTGTGGTAGGATTTCACCCAAGTGGAGGATGAAGTCAACTTCGGTATGTTCTAAGAACTTCTACTCCTTGGCCTTCCTTCCATCTTTCTATGTCTTTCTTCAAGTTGACTTCGAGTTAGACCTCACTCAGGTCGTAGGTGAAGTCGACTTAGGGTGGGGCTTCAATCTTCATTTTTGACACAAAAATTTGAGTGTTAACTTGTTCTTTCAAGTCACTAACTGGGGTCGACTTCAGCTTTGACTTCATCTAAGTCACAATTGAAGTTGACTTTAGGTACAACATTAAATGTCATTTTTGAGATAGAAAGTTCCAGCTACCTTCGAGTCTTCCAAGTCGCAAGTTGAGGTCAACTTCAACTTTCACTAACTTAAGTAGCAAGTGATGTTGACTTAGGATGTAACTTTATTTATCCATCATTCTTCCAAAAATATTTACTTTTAAAAATTCATTTGAAGTCAATTATAGAGTCAACTTGCACTACAAATTTACCTAAGTCACAATTGGAGTTTGTTGGAAACAACTGTTAAAATCAAATGCAAAATACCCAAAGCATATGTTTTGATGATTAACAACTCAATTTGAGTATGCTTTAGCTACTAATATGTTTTGTGTAATAAAAATGAAAAATATAAAGCATGGCAGGCCAAGTCGATCCCCAAGTCGACTCAGGCATCGACTTAGGCCAAGTCGGTACCCAAGTCGACTCCAGCAGAGACTTTAAGCATCAATTTTTGTCCAGCGTTGAAATTGGGGAGCAAAGCTGCCGAAGTCACACATAAAGTAGACTCCATATGCGACTTGGGCGAAGTCGCAAGCCAAGTCAACTCCAGATTGAAAGTACATAACTTCAAGAGCTAAGTCGCAGGCCAAGTCGACTTGATGCCAGACTTGAGTGAAGTTGAAGACCAAATCGACTCAAACACTCGACTTGGATCGAATGAAGATCAAATGAAGACCAAAGGCAAGCAAGTTGCATGAATCCATCCATTTAAATCAAAGACTATAAATTGGGCATGTTCATGCATAACAAGACTCAAGTTTTCAAGATTTCGAGACATGAAGCTAGAGGATTTCTTATGCAAAGTAAATATACTAAATTTCAAATGACGCAAATCAAAGGAAGAACACTTATGTTGAAGAAGTTAAGCAAGCAAAAAAATTTCACAAGAGTTTTAAGTTCACTTGGCAAGATAAGGAGGTCAAGTCACAAACGAAGTCAACTCCAGCATCGACTTAGGTCAAGTCCCAGACCAAGTCGACCTAAAAGACAGACTTGGAAGTTGGAACAATCCGAAGTCGTACCCGAAGTCAACTCCACCCGCGACTTGGGTCAAGTCCAAGGCCAAGTCGACCCAAGGAAGAACTTGAACAGCCTGAGCACAGCCGAAGTCGCACCCGAAGTCGACTCCAGCATGCGACTTGAGGACATAACGTTCGAATTTTTGAACGTTGGCGCATTTATTATGCGCCAACCAACTTCATAACGTTCAAATTTTTGGTGCTTGGTTTGATTTTGGTGTTTTAAACTAAGTTATAGCAAAGTAGCGTTGTGAATGGAGTTGGAACTCGTTACCTACTTGTGCTGTGTGTTGTATATGCCCCCTAGAGCTAGAATCTAGAAGAGAGTGGAGGCTCTGGTTGTATATGCCCCCTAGAGCTGGAATCTAGAAGAGAGCGAAGGCTCTAGTTGTATTCGCGGAATACATAGTGGAACCCAAGTCACAAGGAGTGTGAGCTTGAAAGAGTGGAGTAGGGAAGGTTGCCCGAACCACTATAAATCTTGTCTATTGTTTTTCATTTATGCTTTCATTATCTTATTGATTTCCATTTATCTTATTAAAGGGGATTAAACTAAACTGGGGTAAAGTTTCTAATTGAAGTTTAAAATTTTTAAATACCCAATTCACCCCTCGCCTCTTGGGTAATGGCCATTAACTCGGGACCAACAGAGTTGACTTGAACATGCAAGTTCAATTATCTACACTTGAATTTTGAATCTTTTTCTTTCATACACATACCCTAAATTTTTTTAGTAACCTTAAAAATTTTCAAATTGGTTACTAATCATCAAAACTTAAAGTTTGATTTGCAATTTGCATTTGTTGAGTTCACATTCACATCTTGCCCCTGAAGTTTCCATAACATAGCATAAATCATCAGAACAACAAGCAATGGCCGTTCTACTCAATTGTTGCACAATGCAAAGTGTGCTTCGCAACATCATCGATTTTGCCGTACCACCATGCCTTCCATTGACCTTCCATGGCTCTGATTGCCTCTTTGTTCATCTCTAGCAAATGAGTAACACAATTCTCGAGTTGTTCATAAGGATCTAGTGCTACTAATGGCTGAATCCTTCATACCACCTACATATTTCAGTTAGAGTACATAACCTACTATCTAGGCAGTCCACCCTGATCCCACATTTAACCTAATCGAGCTACATCAACTAGCTCCACCCTTTCACTTGAATCCCAGGCTAAAATCTGTAACCTCATGTGTTTGAAACCTACGATTTATGAATTAGCAATATGTGGCTAGCCAAGTTGCTGTCGAGAAGAATTTCTTCTCAAACCACCAACTTGATTGTTGGCCATCTACCATCTTTTTCCTATGGATAAATATTGTTTGCAGCCATTGACAATCCAAAATTATTTTCAAGCAATAAATTGTCAACCTAATATACAGGGTCTTCGACTCCCTTTTTAAAAGAAAAGAGGTGGAAAAGGATGGGTGCATTATATATCTGGCAGTTAGATGTCACAATGTCTTTTCCTACCTCGCTGTTTTATTGCTGATGGTGGCAACTAGTTGTATGATGAATGGATCTACTAGTAGTGGAAGAGTTGGAGTCACTTTGCCTTGTTCTTAGCCTGCTGTAAATGACTTTTCTCCATCTTCCAGATCCAAGGCCTCCTCCCCTTCTTTGCTCGCATGGTCGTGCACCCAACATCTTCAAGGGCTTAGTTTCTCCAACATTACTGATTCTAAAGTTCCTACTATCTTGCAACCAACATCGACGAGATCACCCACGACTAGTTACCAAGATTAGCTCTCCACATCTCAATTGCTCAAGAAGAAGTCTATGCCTAACTGTAGCATCCAAACCTATTCTACGCATGCTCACAATGTCGACTTCACGAAGCCACTGATCTGGGTTGTCCCTAACCTTCTCAATAGTAATCTTATCGAGTGCATTCATTACCATTGTCAATGATCCAGTGTATTGTTCTTGTCTACCAATCAAGTTAGAACTAGAGCTGTGATATCAATTGTTACGATCTAGGTCAATTACTGGATCAAGTAACACGATGTCCTCCTTTTCTTAAGCCCTCAAAAAGAAGAAAATTCTCTTTCGAAGGGAAATCTATGTCATTTGCATTGAATTAAAAGAATACAATCAAACAAGCTACCAAGCTTCTGGCCACGAGCCCTTTTATAGGTTTTATCTCCTACAACAGAATACCCCTCTTATGGCCCATTTAGCTTACACATGTGCAACTGCCCACCACTTTCTCTTGTTGATCTACACTGTAACAGACATGCACTAAAATGGGAGGTAGAAGCTCCTCCTTCCTACGTTTGATACCTAGTCAGTCGAGACATGCCCAAGATGAGCACCAGTGGCGTTAATGCCTTAGGCTTGAGTTATCCAACATTTGTGTGAGGAGTTAGGTATTTAGTTTAGAGGACCCTCATGCACTAAAGTGCACTGGACTTTCAATGCACCATTCAATATACCCGAGTGTATAATCCATTTTTTATATTTTTATTTTTATTTTTATAAAACTATTCATTTGTGTGTATTTAATATATAAATTAAGTTTTACTATTTTCACAAATATGTATATATTTTTTATTTTTAAAAATAAAAGTATTTTAGTTTTTTTATGGTTGACATTTAACCCAGAACAAACACAAAGGGACAGCAAGTCTCGCCTCCCAAATACGACAGAAGAAATAAGCCCCTCAAAAAACATAGAGATCTTAGCCCTTACATGCAGCTTCCAAAAAACTCGAAGGAAATCCATGCCACCACACACATGGCTCATTCCCTCGCTCTAGCACAAAATTTGCAATGGAATGAGCCACCCTGTTACTAGCCTTATTTACATGGTGAAACTTACATGATATATACAGATTACTTTCCTCCATGATACTCTTAATTATATGTCCAATGCTCGATAGGATATTACCCTCTTCTTTGATCATATTTAGAAAATCCAGATAATCCAATTCACATTCTACCTACTCTTTATGAATTTTTCTTAGCCATCGAATTCCCAATAGCATTGCCATAGCTTCCATTTTTAGGGGGTCTTCTTTTCCCTGCCAGGGCCAGCACCTGGCTGCAAGAATGACTCCATGACAGTCCTTAACCATAGCACCCACAGCTATTCGTCCCCTTTGCCTTCAATATCCAACACTCACATTGATCTTAATTGAACCAACCATTGGGGGCCTTCACCAAACGTAATCATCACCTGCCGTATGCTTGTCATGGGACAACAACCTAGTAGATTGGTCAAGAATGGCAGAGAAATCCGGTTGCATTCCCTCTTGTAAAAATTTGTTACGGTTATATCACATTAGCCAACAGGTAACAATGTATTTGCTGAGAAGTGTTATTGCATTAGGGCAAGAAACGTCAGTAATAAAATCTTCAACCTCTCTATTGCATTTGTTTCAAATTTGCTCATCAATTGACCCCACCACCTTCTTGCATTTTGTGGCGCCCCAGCCCGAGCGTCACAACCTTATTCCAAGATCTATCGATTGGTAAACGTGATCAGGATTTTTGCCCTGTCACACGGCGGGCTTATTGGATATTTATCTACTTAATCCTAACTTCTTAGGAGTTTATATTATTTTATACATTCAATTTCCATCAAATTCCTTTTTAGGTCATTAACCCAATTTTGAGTACGCATATGATACCATAAAACTCATACTTAGTCACATCATAATAAATCATTATTAACATTTGACCATAAAATTTTGTTCGCTATTTATAGTCATAATCACCACATAAATTCTTATACAATATTAAACCACAATTTAATGTCGTCATTCATACAATCACACAATTCATAAATTCCATACACAGGTAATTTTTATAGAAATTCATATTGTCTTGAATCTCCACCCGTGCTCCATGCATGGTGCTTTCTTTCACCTGTCTTTAGGGTTTGGAAAACAAAATCGTGAGTCGAAACTCAATAAGCAAGCTATACAGTTTACAGGCAATTCATTTTCATTTAAAATAACTTGGAAAGACATATTATACCTACTGGAGGGTATATCTTAAAACATGCTTCTTATACCCGTCTAGGGTATATCATAAACAATGCGATGCATTATTTAAAACCATGACATTCCTTTGGATAGAAGCTAGCTAGGCAATCATTCACTTTCATCCTCTCTCCCATACCAGGGAGGCACCACCGGCCCAAGGCCTATCTTAGCGACTTGGCCGCACAAAAGGAGGACATTCGGTTCGCTTACACCTTTAAGGTAGACCTCATGCTTTGTGCACATGCTTCCTTTCATAAACATGAACTTTGACATACTAGCATGATTTTTCATTCACAAATCCATGATTCATCATTTGTCATAAATAATTGCAAAACAGTAAGCAATTCATTTATCATTTCAATACACATTTATATAAAGGAATGCTCATCCTTAAACATCTTAGAAAGAATTGAAAATATAGATTTGCTAAACCATTGAAACAGTTAGAACATCATTTATAAGCATTTGATCATATTTTGATAAACCAAAAGCATTTGGAAAATTGCTTACTTATCTTGTTCGCTTAGCTTTCCGTATCACTTATCTCTTTGTTTTTGCCTATACATAAACATAGCATTGCATTCATAATAATCCATTTGCTTGCATTCACTTAGTTTTCTAATTCCATAATCCATTTCATACATAACCAACTTGGATTTTCAAGTCGATCATACATACATAACATGCATTTGTGCATCATACCATTCATTCCATATGTCATTTTAAACTCATATTTTAGGGTAACACATAATAATCATTCATGATTCAATATATGAGAATTTATATCTCCCATTAACTATTTTTCATCTATTTTCCATTTTTCCTACATCATTGCTCATTCTAGGCATATAAGTGACAATTTTAAACTTCATAATTAAATCTTAAAATTTGAGATAATCTGTGATACCCAGACCCAAGTAGGACTGATATGAAGGCATTAGGTATGTAATTATGATACATGTATGTCTTGAATAATTTATGGATGATTTTATAATTTTATGATATTTTGTAATTAGGGTTCAATTAAGAATGGTGATTAAAAATTTAATCGCCGGAGCCCAAAGTGAGTCGGTATGACCCGAGGGGCTTAACGAGGATTGAAAGGTGAAAATGTGTCATGAATAATCATGTTAAATACCATGATTTAATTTATGGAGATTAAAGTGTAATTATGAAATTAAGATGAAAAATGATAGAAAATTCATAACTTTACGCCTACAAGGCGGATTTCGATGAAATTTGAAAGGTAAGCTCACGATGGTGGGCCCAATCTTATGAACGGATTGGATTAAGGGAATCATGATAGGATTAGGGTGATAATTAATTATTTTTATCCCCAAATCCAAAAGATAAATTCAAGTAGTCATAAGTGGAGTTAGAAAACTCGGTTTGAGACGAAACTTGAGAGAGATGGTGTGGCGCCCCAAACCGAGACGTCACTTCCTTACCTCAAGACCTTATCGATTGGTAAATGTGAATCAGAATTGTTGACCTGATCACGCGGTGATTCTTAATTGGATCTCATCCAATTTTTTTTTTCGATTTCTTCATCAATCATTTCTTTACAATCAACATCATACATCATACAAGCGGCGATACACTTGTAATAAAATTTCATATTCTATTTCATAACATCTCATCATGCTTTTCTATAATGACATTTACATTTCATACATACATCCATACAAGCATTGGACCACATAGAACTTATAATTCTACATAAGTTCACGTTCACATTAACATACCTTAGAGCTTTAATTCATGCTATCTCATTTCTTATAGCTCACTTGGCTACCATCACGTACCTTTCTTCATTGCTTAGGTTCACATCTCCTTGAGTTTTCCGGTACCTATCTAAGGTTTGGGAAAACAAAACGTAAGTAACAACTCAGTAAGCAAGCATTTTCTTATTAGGGCAAGACTTCCTTGAAAACCATTTTCATAAATATCTTGAATACCTTTTTCATGAGGACATTTATATGTCCAGAAATATTATCATGAAATCCTTTGTTCATGAGGACAATTCTATGTCCTTGAACATTATCATAAAATATTTATTCTTAAAATCATTTACAATCCACATCTAGGCTTGTTAAGGCAAAACATATATGTTTTACCTTTCTTAATAAATTTCCTTTGATCTTAGATGAACATTTCTAACGTTCAAAGACCTTTACATAAAACCATCTTTTGCCAATGGACGTTTTACGTCCAAAACATTTTTCTCATAAATCCTTTGGCAAGGGAGGACATTCTCATGTCCTAAAACATTATTTACAAAAGCCTTTCTCGGCAAAGGACATTTTTGTGTCCAAAAATATTTTTCATCATAAAATCCTTTAGCCAAGAGATATTTAATGTCTCAAAATATTTTTTCACATAGCTTCTTTTGGCAATGGACATTCATATGTCCTAAAACACCTTTTATTAAAACACTTTGGCATTGGACATTCTCATGTCCAACCATTTTTTCCACATAAACCTTTTGGAAATGGACATTCTTATGTCCAAAACATTTTCCAACATAAATCTTTTTTCATAATCCCCATCTTGGGGCTTGTTTATAGCAAACAAGTCATAAATCCTTTTCATGAAAACTTTTGCATAGAAACTATTTCTTTTTATTCTTAATATTTACACATTTTGTGTAAAATACCCTGCTTTTAAGGTAACTTATGCATAATGGCTCATAAAAATCCAATTTAGGAAACTTTTTGTATAAATGCTTTTATATCCCAATCTTTGGGCTTTTGGAAAGCAAAACATATGCAAACATATTTCTCTCCATCTAGTAGTGACACTTAGCAAGTGATCATGCTACCTTTTGGAAGAGAATCCTTAACAGTACGCTAGCCAGGCGGCTGTTTATTTATCCTTCTTCCATCTCAGGGAGGGCGCCGC
The DNA here is from genome assembly GCA_030490835.1 of Annona cherimola. NCBI lineage: Eukaryota > Viridiplantae > Streptophyta > Magnoliopsida > Magnoliales > Annonaceae > Annona > Annona cherimola. Next base: position 49,635,810 of record CM059972.1, read on the forward strand.
TAGCACTCCTACTATCCCTTAGCGACTTGGCCTTATGTAGAGTGGGCCCCGGTCATCCCAACCGTGCTCTACAACATGCCTGTTTTTGGTACTGGTGCACCGTGCATTATTATGACGGACTGCAGCCCGTTTGGTTTAAAGAACCACAGACCGCAGCCTATGTCCTTTTAAACCGAGATCACAGACCTCTGTCTGCATCCATAACACACAAAAAATCTTAGACTGAAGTCTATATCTTTAAAAATTATTTTTAAAAATACATCACAGACCGCAGTCCATGTCAACTTGTAAGTGAGTGCACCCACTTTAACAAGTTGTTATTTGAAATCAATTTTTAGGATGACCTTCCTTAAATTCTTTTAGAAACATTTTGAGTAAAATATTTTGATAAACATTTGAAATGTTTGAAAAATAATACATCTTAAAATCAAAGAATTTCAAAACCTTTGAATTTTCAAAATTAAAACATTTTATGAAATCAACATAGGAGGTTGGTCATCCTTAAATTCCATTTAACAACACTCGTGTAAATATTTTCCAAAATATTTTCAACATAGATTTCCTTATCTAAAAGAAATCAAAACTTTTTTAATATCATTTCAAAACATATGAACTATGTTCAAATCATCATTTATTATTTAATTATCAAAATCTAGCAAAACAAATCTTTTTCATAAATCAAATCCCTTTTTTTTATAACATGATTATTTATCATTAATCATCATAAGAGCAATTCAAAACTTATTTACAATTGTTGCTTTGTGAAAAAGGGAAAATTTTCATTTTTCTTATAAAATACTTTTGAAACAACATTGTAAAAAACTTGCTTACTTAAAAGCAAATTCTTTAAAAAAAAAACCATCGACAAAAAACGTGAAATCCTTTGAAAACATTATCGTGGAGAACTTGCTTACTCATAAGCAAAATTCTCGAATTCTATTAACATAAAGCATTGCCAATCTAAGGCAACCCCTGTGATAAAATTCTTATCTTAAAACGTATTTTTTGCTTCCTATGAAGCAAACCTTGAGGCTTTTCCTTAAAGTCATTCTTTTCCAAAACTTACGACTTTTCATTAAATCTGTCATTTTCCAAAACTTGTGGCTTTGCATTAAAGCCATTATTTTCAAAACTTGTGCTTGCCCATTCGTTTAAACATAATCATAAACAATTTTAATCACATATCATCACATAGAAAGAAAATATTATTTTAGAAAGTTCGCTTGCTTACCTGAGATCGCTATAATCCTTTTCTTCCATTCTTCTCCTTGCCTTTGCCTAGATAATTGAAAATAACATTTCATTTATTTGCATCATCTTAAAATACTTATATTCCTTAGATTTTCCAACCTATATAAATCCATTTGGACTTATACTATACTAACTTAGCCCACTTGTCTTTCAAGTCGGGTGTTCATTAATAATATTTCATTAAATCATTATTTGGAAGTTCATTACCTCCATTTATCATTTTTAACATATTTTTCATTTTTCACACATCGTTGCTCATTTTAAGCACTCGTTGTTACCTTAAGCCTCATTAATTAATCCCAAAGTTTGAGATAAACATTATGTAATTATAAACAGAAATATATTCACAAAATTTATCATATTTTTATGCATTTTTCACAAAATTACATTACATAAGTTATTTATCACCTATGCATGTTTATCCTTTCACAAATGCCCATTTAGCAACACATATATGAGGCATTTCATAAAATTTCTCAAGTCAGAAATTTGGTCACTAATTCAGCATGATAATTATCCCTAATTACCACTTTTTTTAGGGTATTTTTATGGGATTTAAATCCACTAATCATAGGTTTCCAAAACAGAAACTTTGGAACCCATTTTTCACACGTTGAACGTGTTTCTCAACACATAGCCCTAAACAGTTTTATAAATCCGAATTTTCAGCAATTAATCCATCTTTTCCTAACCCAAATTTAGGCTATTAACATATATATCAATTTGGATCATTTCTACAGAGGTTTCATATTTCTTTTTGATTTTTTTCTCCAACTATCCACATATGCTGAAATCAGGCGTATTGAAATCTCAAAATCTTGAATAAATATCAAATAAAGTATTTTTTATCTAAAATTTCTACCATAACTTAATAACTACATTAACTAAAATAAATATTTTCAGCATAAAAATTAAGCATTTATATTTACTTTGGTATTTTTACCTTGCTGGACAGCAGCATCCATTTTCAGTCAGCCTTAATCACGTAAATTATTGGGTATATTTATGCCCATAAAAACCTAATTTTTAATTTTTTTTCGTGTGATACCCAATATGTCTTATATATCCTGTAAAATTTTCTACCCAAAATTTCTTGTACCAAAATTATTAAAAATCATTTGGTGAAGATGATCCTGACACCCGTTCAACCCTGTTCAGGTTGATTTTCTCGGATTTTTAATTTCCAACAGACATATTATTTTATGCTGAAATTTTTATTGTTATTTAACCGTCATATAATGAGATTTTAGAAAAAGTTTCATGATAAAAATCCTTCATTTACTATTTCTTTCATATTTTTCCTTATAACATCACATAACTTCAAAATTTGAAGTATAAAATCAAAACTAACATATACTTACTTGATTAATTGATAATCCCTCCTTTGAGCACTTTAAATCCCCTTATTTTCTTCATGTTTTCTTCCCTTAGATCGTTCCAGCCACTGCACCTTTCATTTTTATTTTTTGTTTTCTCCCAAACAAAAATCTAGAACGTCCACACTGCCTGCTCATATAAGCATTTATTTTTCAATTTTTCCTTTATAATTTCGACCCAAAATGGAGAGTAAAGTTTTAAAATTTACCCTATAGTTTACTTAAAAATTTTCAGCCACATATTTAATCATTTAATATTTTTTTCCACAGCCATATCCAGCTTTTAAATAAAGCTGTCCACTTGGGTGGGGTCCACTTGCAGCAGCTCTTTGCATGATTTTTTCACACCATTTTGCTTTAATTAATGGATAATTAACTACCCTAGGTAACTATCTTAATTAGGGGTCAATTTAGCTATTAAAAAAATTATTAAAAAAATCCAAAAAGCTGCCTCTACCGTGACCTCTCTATTGCTCCATAATGCTGTCCATATGGTGGGGTCCACTTATCATGGATTTTTTGGCATTTTCTTGCCGAAAACGTTAGCTGAAATCTCGTCCATTATTCACCCTAGCTTCCTGGGTAATTAAAATGCACATTTCCATTTTTTTAAAATTCAAAAATCCCATGCAATAGCTCCTTGATCGTCCATGTGTGGGCCACTTACATTGTCTCACTTGAGCTAGCTCATTAGCTCCTTAATTATATCATTAATTACTTGATTTTATCATCATTAGCTTAATCCAAGTCTCTCATTGCATAGATCTTATAATTTTAATACATGGGCTAATACATGGATTTCATCCAACTTTGAAATTCTAAAAGTTGCTGTTTTGGAACCCTATAATACATGGATTAAAATTTCAGAAATGAACCCTAAATTATATGCTAATTAAGGAATTTAATTATGCTGAATTAAGGTTCAAGTTGCTATTTTGAGAAATTTTAAGAAACACATAAGTATGTGTTGAAAAATGAACTTGTATGGAAGGATGGATATGAATGAATGATAAATGGGGTATGTAAATTCCAAAAATGCAAAAATGCATGGAATTATGGTAAAAAGAGATGACTAAGTTGTTGTGATTGTTATATGCATGTAAGTTTACCCTACATAAGGGTATTAAAAATTAATGGATGATTTGATATATATAGGCTATGTCGATACGTATGAATACCCGACTTGAAAGACAAGAGGGTTAAGCTAGATGAACTTATGTAGGTTGGAAAACCTAAGGAATATAAGTATTTAAGGGTGATGCAAATAAATGAAATGTTATTTTCATTTATCTAGGCAAAGACAAGGAAAAGAATGGAAGAAAAGGATTATGGCAATCTCAGGTAAGCAAGCGAACTTTCTAAAATGGTATTTTTTTCTATGTAATGATATGTGATTAAAAATGTTTATAATTATGTTTAAACGAATGGGCAAGCACAAGTTTTGAAAATAATGGCTTTAACGAAAAGCCACAAGATTTGAAAATGACGGCTTTAATGCAAAGCTACAAGTTTTGAAAAATGATGGCTTTAAGAAAAAGCCTCAAAGTTTGCTTCATGGGAAGAAAGCGACATGTTTTTAAGATAAAGAATTTATCACAAGTGTTGCCATGGGTTGGCAATGCTTTATATTAATAGAAATGAGAAATTTGCTTATGAGTAAGCAAGTTCTCCATGATGATAATTTTAGAGAATTTTATGTTTTATGCTAACGGCTTTAAGAATTTTTTTTTCAGTAAGCAAGTTCTTTATAATGTTGTTTCAAAAGTATTTAATAAGAAAAAAGAAATTTTGCCCTTTTTCACAAAGCAACAAATGTAAATAAGTTTTGAATTTCTTTTATGATGTTTTATGATAAATAATTATGTTTATGAAAGAAAAAGAAAATGGGAATTGATGTATTGATATTTAAATATAAACAATGATTTGGACATAGTCCATATGTTTTGAAATGATATTCGAAAATTTTTTGATTTCCTTTAGATAAGGAAATCTATGATGAAAATGTCTTCAAAGATGTTTATACGAATGTTGTTGAATGGGATTTAAGGGTGACCAACCTAATAGGTAATTTTATAAAATGGTTTAATTTCAGGTTGCTAAATGGTATGCAAAAGACTGTGCAATTCCCCTTTATGTAAAAATAGTATAATAGATATGTGGACAATAATTTAATTTTTAGGATATTGAGAAGGGGATGGTATAATTGCATAACTTTTGTAAGCAAAAGGCCCTGAAATGGAAACCAAGAAAATGTTAGAGAAATATATGGTTTATTTTTAGAAATCCAAAAGTATTGAAATTCTTTTATTATAAGGGTTTTTAAGATGTATTGTTTCTCAAATATTTCAAATGTTTATCAAAATATGTTACTCAAAATAGTTTTAAAAGAATTTAAGGAAGGTCATCCTAAAACTAAATTTCAAATGACAACTTGTTTAAGGTGGGTACGCTCGCTTTACAAGTTGACACGGATTGCGGTCTGTGATGTGTTTTTGAAAATAATTTTTAAAGATATAGACTTCGGTCTATGACGTTTGTGAGTATGGTTATGAGCTGCGGTTTGTGATCCCGATTTAAAAGGTCATGGGCTGCGGTCTGTGATATTTTAAACCAAACAGACTGCGGTTTGTCAGAATAATGTATGGTGCACCAGTACACGGAATAGGCTGGTTGTAGAGCACGGTTGGGATGACCGAGGCCCACTCTACATAAGGCCAAGTCGCTAAGGGATGGCAGGAGTGCCAGCGGCGCCCTCCCTGAGATGGGAGTAGGATGAATGAACAGTCGTTTAGCTAGTGTGCTGTTAAGGATTCTCTTGCAAAAAGTAGCATGATCACTTGCTAAGTGTCACTACTGGATAGAGAGAAATGCATTTGCTTATGTTTTATTTTTGAAAAATCCAAAGATTGGGACATGAAAGTATGTTTTTATGAAAGTTATCCTAAAGGAATTTTTATGAAATGATTACCCTAAAATAGGGTGTTTTACACAAAAGTCTAAATAACAGGAATGAAAGGAAATATTTTTATGCAAATGCATTTATGAAATGATTTATATATCTTATATGCCTTTTTTGTTATAAACAAGCCCCAAGACGGGGATTATGAAAAAGAATTTATGTCAAACTTATTTTTGGACATAAGAATGTCTATTATTAAAGAGCCTAAATGAAAAGTGTTTATGGACATGAAAATGTCCAATACCAAAGTGTTTTAATGAAAGGTGTTTTAGGACATATGAATGTCTATTGCCAAAGGAAGCTATGTGAAAAATATTTTGAGACATTAAATGTCTCTTGGCTAAAAGATTTTATGATGAAAAATATTTTTGGACACAAAAATGTCCTTTGCCGAGAAAGGCTTATGTGAATGATGTTTTAGGACATGAGAATGTTCTCCTTTGCCAAAGGAATTATGAAAAAAATATTTTGGACATAAGACGTCCACTGACAAAAGATGGTTTTATGTAAAGGTCTTGAAACATTAGAAATGTTCACCCAAGACAAAAAGGAATTAATTATAAAGGGTAAAACATGTATGTTTTGCTTTAACAAGCTCGAACGTGGCTTGTAAATGATTTTAAGAATGAATGTTTTATGAAAATGTTCAAGGACGTAGAATTGTCCTCATGAACAAAGGATTTCATGATAATATTTTGGGACATATAAATGTCCTCAGGAAAAAGGTGTTCAAGATGTTTATGGAAAAGGTTTTTAAGGAAGTCTTGCCCTAATGATAAAATGCTTGCTTACTGAATTGTTACTCACGTTTTATTTTCCAAACCTTAGACAGGTATTGGAAGACTCAAGCGGTCGAGGACCTACGAAATGAAGAAAAGGTACGAGATAGTACCATGTGGGGTAAAAGGATTAGTCATGGTAAGTGGAATGATATGAATGAAAGTATTCAGGTATGTTGACGTATATGAATTTATTTAAAGCTCTAAGTTCTAGGAGAACTAATGAATGAATGAATGAATGAATGTATGGATGAATGTATGTCTGGAATGGCAATGTCATTATTAGGTCAAGAGGGCCTATGATGTATAACAGCATGTTATAATGGTTTAAAGGATATGTATAAATGTACAATTTCTTATGTTATAAATGAAATGATGATGAATGAAGAAAAAAAAAATTTTGGACGAGTTTCAATTAAGAATCCTCCGCGTGATCAGGGCAACAATCCTGATTCACATTTACCAATTAATAAGATCTTGAGGTAAGGAAGTGACGTCTCGGTTTGGGGTGTCACATAATCAAACATCTTTCATACAGAAACATGCTTATGCATTTCATCACATATTTATGCATTTTTTCATTTTAGCAATTCCGCATAAGTCTTTCATCATCCATTCATACATACGTTCTACATACGTTCAACTTACAACACATATATTATGTGTTTCTTAAAATTTCTAAACACAGAAACTTACATCCATTATCAACATCATTAAACCCTTTAATTATCATACAATTTAAGGTCTAAATCCAGAATTTTAATCCCTTTATCACTGGGTTCCAAAACAGCCATGTTAGAACCCGTTTTTCATCTCTTCAATGCCTCTTTCAAGACTTAAATCTTAACAGATTTTTAAGTCATAATTTTCAGCAACTAAACATGATTTTCTTTACCCAAATTTAGGATATTATCACATATTTAAAATCCATAAGTTAGTTGCTTCCAAAACAGCAACATCTTAAGCATGTAGGGCATCCATTTTGACCCGTTTTGGCGTGTCCATACGTATATCCTTAACAATCAGATTTAGGGAAAGTCTTTCCAAGCCCTTTTGGACATTCAAATTACCTTAATCCTAGGTTAATTTACCCTCCATAACATTCATAAATTATTTATTTGCAAACAACAACAAAAATTACATATAAGGTACCCGTTTTGGCCCCCGTTTGGACGTTCCATACATATACCCTAAAAAATTAGATTTAGGGCAAAATCATTCGGCCCACTTAGGATGTCCAAAGGGTCCTTAATTTAGGGTAATTTTCCCTACTATTCATCCATAAACGATTTAAGCTCCTCTTTGCACCATTTTTAACATAAAAATGAAAAAATTGGGTATTTCCTGAAACCCTAAGATCCATTTTTGCTAAAATCATTAAAAAATGACCAAATCTTCATATTTAATCCAAAATAAAATGAATTATATCATAATCATCATGCTCAAACCAAACAGCAACACAATTTAGGGCTTTAAGACATTTCAAGATAGATTTCATCTCAAAATCAACCCTAACAGCCCTTTTTAACTATCTCGAACTCTTGATTTCATTTATACCTTTCAAAAATCATCAATACCTTCATCAAGGCATCATAATTCATCCATTAAGAGTTCATTATGAACCATATTCATGGCTCATGATTTGAGAGATGAAATCTTGATTTAAATGATTCAAAACTTAGGTTTCACTTAGTTGAATTAAATCCAACTTCCTTAGCTTGGTTCCTCTTCTCTTTCTTCCTTTCTTCCTTTTATTTTTCTACTCTTTTCTCCTTCTTCCTCTTGATGGTTTGGATTTGCACCACTTGCTCACAACTTAGAATTTTTTTGAGATTTTTCTCTCCCCCTTTCAAGTGGACGTCCTCATGGTTATCCTCCCCTTTTTATAATTTTTAACCAGCCCATGGGACCCACTTTGCCACATGTCATAAGGGTAATTTAATTCTAACTTATCCCTTGTTGACATGGAAATTTTATATCCAAGTAAAATACCCATTTAATAATTAACAAAAATCATCAAAAATCACACATTTAAGGGGTGCATTGCTGTCCACTCGGGGCATCACCACTTAGCCTTGCTTTTTGACATTTTTAAGCCTCAATTTCCACACATTTAAGTGTGCATTTACTTCACCTAGGTTTTAGGCTATTTAGATATGCATTTTAGGATTTTTAAAAATCCAAATTCCATGTCATATTTGCCCATGGACGTCCCTTGGTGTGACACCACACCTATGCTCCATTTGAGCAACACTTAGTCCACTAATCCCATGCATTTAAACCCTCACCTTTCCATGAATTTGACCTTTAAAAAATCCAAAAAATCCAGCTCCATTCACCTCCATTTGACACCTCTCATAGCATTTAAACCAAGTCATTTAATCCACTTGCTTTAGCATAAATGCTATGGTAGTCTAGGGTGCACAAAGTCAATGCTAGGTACCTTTTTCCGATTAAGAAATTTTCCATAGTACTTAACTTAATCCAATCCTTCCATACCATATATTTCATAATTTTATTCAATCGTTTCAAATTTCATCTCAAATCGACTTTTCTACTTCAAGTTATGATCCTTTGAAAATAATCTTGGAGTGTGACATTAATAAAAAATAATTATCACCTTAATCTCATCACATTTACCTTCATCCAATCCACTCATAAGGTTGAGCCCAAAATCATGAGCTTACCTTTCAAATTTCATCTCATTTCGCCTTATAGGCGTCAAGTTATGAATTTTCTACGATTTTCAATATAATTCCAAAATTTTCATTTTAATCTCCATTAATTAAATCATGAAAATTAATATATATTCATGTCATATTAGCATATTCTAATCCTCATTAATCCCCTTTAGTCATCTTGACTCATATTGGGCTTTGGCGATTAATCTTAATCACCATTCTTAATTGCAAACCGTAATTGTAAAATTCATCAATTCATGAAAATCATTCATAAATCAATCAATTCATATATAAATCATAATTATACTTTAAATGAAATTATATGAGTCCTACTTGGGTCTGGATATTACACATTTCTAAAAGATGTGAAACTGATCTTCAGGAGAACAATGATAGAACTTGCAAGTTGTCTCGATCTAAATTCCCTTTTTTTTCTAAGTTTGCTAAGGTTGGTAATGCATGCTTCAATACTCTCCAAGAAAAAATTCAGATCTTAGGGGGAATTCTCAGTCTCCACAGCCCCTTGGAAATCACCCTAACCTTTTTCTCTTCCGGACTTAGTTGGTCACCATCCACCACTACCACCATCTCATTTGCGAAATGATATGCGGATTTAGGATGTGTTTGGGAAGTTGTAAAACTTTTGATGAAATGTTTTTTATGTAAAAGTTGTCAAATTAGTAAAAAATGATGTGATATTGTAGGGGTAATTATGAGGAATAAAGAGAATAAATTTAAAATAAATAGGTTAGTTGTATTGGTAGTTGTGTATAAATGATTAAAAATAGGGTTGTTGTATAGAAAGATGTGTGAAAAATAATTTAAAAAAGAGTAGTTATGGAGAGTGACAAGTTTTAAATTGAAAAATTTTAACTTGACAACTTTTGCAAATTGGCAAACACACCCTTAACCTTGAAATTTTCATCCTTCTCTGCTTTCCAAAAAAGAACATCTTCCGTCTCAAATTTAGGTATTGTGATTTCCCTTATCATTGCCCATCCTTCCAAACCCACCGCTGAACGTATGATTTATTCCTTCCAAGTTCTGCTACTCTAATCAATAAGCTCACCTACTCTGGTATCTTCTAAACTTCCTTTTGGCAGAGGTCCAACCTTTCTCAACTGATCTAGAGTCCAAGAATCTGTTGAGAATTTTATGTTCTTGCCGTCCCCAAACCTCCAGTAGTATCCCTTCTTAAGCAACTCCCTAGCTTTAAGGATCCCTCTCCAAATGTATGATGCCTGTTGTCTAGCTTTGTAGGACCAAAATTGATCATTGGGAAAATATTTTGCTTTGAGAATTCTATAACATAGCGAATCCCTCCCAATTGCTAGCTTCTAGGCCGTCTTTGCTATAAAGGCTCTATTAAAAGCCTCTATGTTTCTGAATCTCATACCTCCCACCCCTTTTGACAAACACATATTCTCTCAAGATACCCAACTAATATTCCTTTGGCCCTGTTTATCTCCCCATCAGAATCTGCTAGATAAAGCATTTATTTTATTGCAAACCTTCTCGGGGAATAGAAACAAACCCATTGCATAGGATGGGATAGATTGAACAATATATTTGCTCAAAATTTCCTTCCCTCCTGCCAAAAGCCATATGTTTTGCCACCCTTGAATTTTCTCCCAAACTCTTTTGTTCAGACATTGAAAGACTAGACTTTTTGCTCTTCTTATCCAAGTTGTGAGACCTAAATAGGTTTGGAGATTCTTACCCCAACTCCAAATAACTGCTCCACATTAATTTTAACATGGCTTCTAGTGTTTCTATTAAAATACAAGGACGTCTTATCCATGTTAACTCGTTACCCCCGTTCCCTCACTACAAACTTGAAGGATTTTGATAGCTCTTTCCATTTCCCTCCTATTTGCTTGTAGGAACAGCAGGAAGTCATCAGCAAATAGCAAATGGGTTAATTTAGGACCTCTTTTGTAAAGCTTTATACTGCTAATTCTATTGTTTCTCCGCTCCTCCCAAAATAGTGCAGTTAATCCTTCCACACATAGAAGAAAAAGATATGGGGACAAGGTGTAAAACCCCAATTTTAGGAACGTGTATGAAACCCTAGGATTATAAACCCTAGGTAATATAATGATATTTATATGAAATATATATTAATGATATTTTGCAATATATGATATTGGAAGATTAAATAGCTAATTATGGAATGTTAATTTGGATGAATAATAAACGTGAATAGCGAAACGTGAATAGTAAATGTGGGATTAAGAAATATGTTAAGTTAATCACTTTGGATTAACTTAATCATAAAAGACGAAAAAGGAAGATTCCCACTAAAGGACAAAAGTGCTTTTTGGATTAAAATAATATTTTTAGATTTTTAGTGGATTTTTTAGAGAAAATGAAGAAAAATTCATAACTTGCAATCCGGATGTCGGATTAAGATGAAATTTTTTATGGATGGTCAAAAAATTATGATGAACACGATGAATGGTTTAGGATGTGATAAAAATCATGAATTAAAGGTTAATATTAAATGTCATTTGGAGATCAAAAAGTAGCTTTACTTTTTCATTTATTATAATTTGACTTTTGGGTTATTTTTAATTAATTAAAAATCAAAAAAATTAAATGCATATTGCAAGGAGCAGTTGGGATGTGGACATGCATGGACTTTTGGGGCCAAAATCCAATAGCCTAAAATCATCCTCATCAAGAATCATTGGTTAAGATTTAATTAGCTTAAAAATATGATTTTTAATAAATCAAAAAAACTATTTATTAAATAGGCTAGCTAGGGTGTCATGAACAGTAACTAGGGGGCTGCACATTGCTCAAGGGTTGCTTGGAAATTGCTTGGAAATTTCCTTGACAAAAATATTTATAATTTAGTCTAAATTCAAGGGGATAAATTGTAAATTCATGAAAAAATCAAATCCTATAAATAGGGGCATGGGGTGAATGACCAAAGCACACAAACCCAGCTTATTTGAGCATTTCCAACCCCCACCCACACGTTCAAGCCTTGAGGAGGAGAGGAGAGAAGGATAGAGAGAGAAAGTGAGAAGAGAAGGATGATATCTTCACTTAAGGTGAGTGAATTCTTCTCGAATTTCTTTTGGGTGTTAAGTAGGGTAAAATCATTCTTAGATAATGCCTAAGCATGAGAAAATAAGTGTAGTTACCATGCTGATGAGGTATATTTTGAATCATAAGACCACTACAATTATATGATTTCAGTCTATGAAATTATATGATTTTTCATGTGTAACAAAAAAGAGAGAGAAAAATTACAACAAAAAGAAAATTGCAAATGGCCAAAAATTATATAGCCGAGATTTTATTTATTTATTTATTATTTTAATATAAACGAAAAAAAAGTGGGGTTGGCCGGCCAAACGAGATGACCAAACCATACAAAAATATACATATATATATATATATTAAAGTTACTCGGTGCCGGGAATGTCAGTAGCAAAAATAAAGAAAAAGAGGTCACGGGATTCCATGAGCCACCGAAATGCATGCAGAAAGTCTCAGAGCCAGCAAAGTTATGCCCATGGATTCTCACTCGCGGCACTTGTGGGCAACCAATTTAATTAGAAGAAGAAGAAGAAGAAGAAATATATATATATATATCATAGTAATAATGATAAAATTTTGTTTGCAAAAAGATCGACATCTTGAGCATTATAGCAACTGGTTATCTATGTGGCCATCTGAATGCATTATATATGTATATATGTAAAAAGAAGATGATGCATGTGCGAAGCGTAGCACACGAATGAGGTGACGACCATAATGCTGTAGAGTTCGTACTCCAAAACTTGACGGAGATGAATAAATTCTGGGTCGCATGCAGCATCAGAGTCTTGACCGGGAAAAAGAAAAAAAATGGAAAGGAAGGAGGAGTTTCCGTTGGAATTTTATGGGGAGAAAGAATAATAAAACAATGAGTTGTGCTCCGGAACTTGTAATTAGTCAGAGATGCAAGAGCCGAGCATTGATACCGACAAGCTCAGTTACGAGATTTTCTCAATCCTCAAAACCGCGGCAGAAAACATCGCAGATCTTTCTTCTTCGATTTCATATTATTTCAATCCGCTGCCCAAACCAGAATAGCCATTTTCTGGGATCTGGACAACAAACCAACCAATTACTTCCCTCCCTATGACGCCGTCATCCGCCTCAAGCTCACCGCTTCCTCCTTCGGTGCCGCCCACAACACCATCGCCCACGCCAATCCTCACGCCTTCCGCTACGTTCCACCTGCCGTCCAAGAATAGCGGAAAGAACACAAGGTGTTGGACCGCTTGGAAGCCAATGACCTGATCAAACCCTTGAAAAAGTATTTGGGTCGCATTTGCGAGCAAAGGTTCCACACCAAGCTCAAACTCATCAACCACTTCAAGCAGCTGCATGAACTGGGGTCGGCGAAGGGGAGACGGTGGGTGCAGCTAGTGGCTAGATATGCGAGGAAGATGGAGAAACACAAGAACGCCGCCCACGGTTGTTGACTCCAAAGGTGGGCTATGTTCTGGCGGATAAACTGAAGAGGGCAAGGTTTTGGGTGTGGACGTGGCAGATAAACCGCAGGTGATGGACATCGCACTGAGGAATCATTTGGTGGAGATGATGGACCGGAGGCAAGCTGACTGCTTCGTTCACACGGTTCCTATTTCGTGGGTGTTGTGACGGAGGCAAGGTTGAGGTGTCTGAGGATGGTTGTGGTGGGAGGCTGTGTTCGTGGGGAGTTGAAGAGATGACTAATGAGGAAGACGGCGGAGGTTGATGTTGAATCGAAGCAAATATGCCCCTAAGACCCAGCTGGCAGCTTTGAGATTGGGCAGGTTACGTATAAGTTCTACCGTTTGAAATCAAGACAGCCACAAAGAATACTCTGCACATTGCAATACCCAAAGAGATAGCGGGCGCTGGCTTGACGGGATTGGAAAAGTTGAGCCGGCAGCAGCGATTGCAGGCAATGCTTAAACGACATGGGGGTTCGAGCCAGCAGAACTTAGTTTCGCACGCATAAATTACTGTCCCGCGGAATCTCTAATACGCGGAACCGCACGACCAGCTCAATCCGCGGAACCGAGTACTCCAGACCATTAGCGCCTATAAATAGGACCCTCTGCCTCTAAAAAACGACGAGGGGACACGACGGGAAAAGAGAGGAGACAAAGCTCCGAAGACAAACATTCCCATCTCTTTCTTCCAATAGAGAACGTAAGTTCTCAAGATTTTTTTTAGGTAAAAAAAAAGTTTCTTTCTTATTAAAAATATATATATACATGTATATGAATTATTTTTTAAAAAAATACTTTTCCCAACGTGGATACTCCCCGATTGGGGGGTTGAAGTGACACGCGGGTTAAGTATATATATATATTTTATATATGTGCTATAAAAAAATATAGGATTCTGTTCCGGTGCAGCGTCACTGCACCGGAACAGCGGTGCAGTGGGCCCAAAATGGGCCCCACATGATCATGAAATCATGATCTACTCCACCCATTGTATTTAGAATAATGTATTCTATTACCATACCAATTTTCATCCCAATCAGATACTTTAAAGTTGTTATTTACATCAAACTATTTTATTACATTGGATTTATACCATTTTCAGATTGGGCCCATATACATATCTGATTGGGATGAAAATTGGTGTGGTAATAGAATACATTATTCTAAATACAATGGGTGGAGTAGATCATGATTTCATGATCATGTTGGGCCCATTTTGGGCCCACTGTATCGCTGTTCCGATGCAGCGTCACTGCACCGGAACAGCTCTCAAAAATATATGTATATACATATATATTATTTTCAAAAACTACTTTTCCCAATGTAGATACTCCCTGACTAGCGGGTTGAATTGACACATGGGTTAAGTATATATTTTTTAATATATATGTGTTACTAAAAAAATATATATATATACATATATATATATATATCATTTTAAAAAAAACTACTTTTCCTAACGTGGATACTCCCTGACTGGAGGGTTGAATTGACACGCGGGTTAAGTATTTTTCTCCTTCAAAAAAAATATTTTTTTCTATATATATATACATATATATATTTACGATAAAAAAGATAATAATATATATAAAGGCCCGGGATCCCACCGGGCGCGCCATGTATATATATAAAAAGCTAAGTACTTTTCTAAATGAAACATAATAATAATGATATATATAGAGGCTCGGGATCCCGGGGTCACACCGGGTGTGCCATATATATATATATATGTTAAGTACTTTTTATGATAAAAAATATATAATGATAATATATATATTTAGAGAGGCCCGGGATCCCACCGGGCGCGCCATATATATATATAAAGCAAAGTACTTTTTTATGATATATAAAAAAACAATAATATATATAAATGCCCGGGGTCCCGGGATCTCACCGGGCGCGCCATATACATATATATATAAAGCTAAGTACTTTTTATGATATAAAAATTAAAATAATATATATATATATAAAGACATGGGGCATCCCGAGATAAGCGCGCTCTCTCTCTAAAAAAAAAAAGAGGCGGAGAACGTAAGTTCTCAACCCTTTTTTTAAGTATATTTGTTTTTATTATTATATTTAATAAAAAGGGCCTCAAAAATATATATATTATCTTCCAAAATATATATGTAGACATATTTTGAAAGGCCCAAAAATATATGTGGTATTTTCTAAAATATATGTATGTGTCCCGTGGGCATCCAAAAAAATATTTTGTTTTCTAAATGTACATATACATGTCCCGCGGGCCTCCAAAAATGAATATTTTGTTTTCTAATATATATATATACATGTCCCGCGGGCCTCCAAAAATGAATATTTTATTTTCTAAAATATATATATTCGTCCCGCGGGCGTCCAAAAAAAGTATTTTGTTTTCTAATATATATATACATGTCCCGCGGGCATCCAAAAAAGAATATTTTGTTTTCTAAAATGTATATATGTGTCCCTCGGGCGTCCAAAAATGAATATTTTATTTTCTAAAATATATATGTGTGTCCCGCGGGCGTCCAAAAAAATATTTTATTTGCTAAAATATATATATATACGTCCCGCAGGCATCCAAAAAAATATTTTGTTTTCTAAATATATATATATATATATACATGTCCCGCGGGCCTCCAAAAATGAATATTTTGTTTTCTAATATATACATATATGTCCCGCGGGCCTTCAAAAATGAATATTTTGTTTTCTAAAATATATATATGTGTCCCGCGGACGTCCAAAAAAATATTTTATTTTCTAATATATATATATGTCCCGCGGGCGTCTAAAAATGAATATTTTATTTTCTAAAAAAAATATATATGTGTCTCGCGGGCGTCCAAAAAAATATTTTATTTTCTAAAATATATATATACATGTCCCGCAGGCCTCTGAAAATGAATAATTTGCTTTCTAAAATATATATGTGTGTCCCGCGGGTGTCCAAAAATGAATATTTTATTTTCTAAAAAATATATATGTGTCCCGCGGGCGTCCAAAAAAATATTTTGTTTTCTTAAATATATATATAAATGTCTCACGGGCCTCCAAAAATGAATATTTTATTTTCTAAAATATATATGTGTCCCGCAGGCCTTAAAAAAATATTTTGTCCCGCAGGCCCCCCAAAAAAAATATTTTATTTTAAAATACACACATATATCTTAGAGACCTTCAAAAAATATATATGTATATTATTAAAAAAAATTTATATATGCTTCTCCCCAAGTAAATACTCCTCAGGTTGTGGGTTAAGTTGATACACGGGTCTAAGTACCTTTCTATTATATATATACATATATATATATGAAAAAAATAACCTCTTTGCTCAACCTGAGCCTTAATGTCCGAGCAAGCCCACTTGGGCCCAAGACCCTCCAACAACCCGCTTAGGCCCAAAACTTCCAACAAGCTCAGGATGGGCCCAGAACTCTTCAACGAGCCCACTAGGGTCCAAAACTCCTCAAGAAACCCACTTGGGCCCAAAAATCTTCCAATAAGACCAAGATGGCCCAAAACTCTTCAACAAGCCCAAGATGGCCCGAAACTCTTCAACAAGCCCACTCGGGCCCAGAACTCTTCAATAGGCCCAAGACAGTTGGGCCCAAAATCCCCCAACAAGCCCAGTTAGGCCCAAACCTCTTTAGATGGTCCAAGTTGACCCAAACATATTTTTAAAATTCGGTTAAATCTATTTCTCGGTAAAACCACCCAATTATTCAATCCAAAGATTGAATACGCTGGCTTATTAAGCTGAAAGCAGGAGACGCTGGTCTACTGTGAAAATTCAGAAGCTGAGAGCATACTTAGCTTGCTATGTAGGGTCACTAGTGTAGCCAACGGGCCTCTCACTATGCCCAAACCGAGTCATCGCCGGTCGACGGGCTAAGCGTAAACTCACATTTAAGTCATGGCGCGTGGCGTCATGTACCACACATTTAAAGTCATTGCGCGTGGCATCATGTACCACACATTTGAGTTATGGCGCGTGGCGTCATGTACCACACGTTCGAGTCACGGCGCGGGGCGAAGTGTACTCATTTATCTTTGTTATTTTCGTGAGACACGATTTTTTGTGCACTTGTAAAGTTGTAGAAAAAATCTTCTACGCATTTCATCGTCATTTCAATAAAATAATCATTTTTTAGACTATTGTATTCAGCTCTTTTAATCAAGGGTTTTCTCGTTGGAGATGTAAAATCAGAATGTGGAATACAATGCAAAATATTTCTGTGATATACTTTTCGGACTCGGTTAAAGAATTAAATGCTTTAAAATTTTGTTGGGGAATTAATTAAGCATTTATTTTCAAAACCTGCATAGAAAAATAATTTTTCACGAGGCCGGAACACATGCCAAATTGGAATTATGCCTAAACATCGAAAATTTAGAGCGAAAATAGAGCATTCGGGAAAATAACATATGATATGTGTAAATAATGCTCCAAAATTGCTACATGATGATTTGGGATGAATAATAATGATTATTATGATGTTGGAATGATGATATATTAATCTCATAATTTTTGGATTTAAGGATTATGCTTAAGTGAAATTACGATGAATTTTAGTATATGGAAAAAATGATTTAATTAGACAAGTTAATAATGATAAATTCAAAATGCTTGAATTTTTCCATGATATACTAAACATAAGCTATGTCATAGTATTTTTATTTTTGGAAAAAATGTTAATTTTTGGAACCCGTGAGCAGTAACCCACGTTGCTGTGAACAGTAACCTTGGGTAGAAAAAATGAGATTAGTATTTATATCTTAAAGAATATATAAATGGAATTTTTAAAGGGATTTATGGATAAAAAATCTATATAAGGACGTAATGACCAAGTATCTTTATAAGATTAACCTTTATAGGAATGAGGTAATGAATGATCATAAAGCATGCATGGGAAGCAATCTAAGACATGGAACGGTATGCATAAAATATCCTTTTCACTTGTATAGGAAAAAGATAGAGGATTCAGACTGAAGTAAAACAAAAGGTAAGCAAGCAAACTTTTTGAAAATAATTTTATATGTTTTTTATATTGCAACCATGAAAAATGTCGAAATTACTTTATCATAAGCAAATCCTTATGAATATGAGGAGAAATGTAGAAATGGTTGCATTATGAAGGAGAAAGGAAAATTTTGATTTTCAAAATAATATTTGGTTTTATCGAACGAATTTGAAATGATTTATTAAAATGTTTTGAAAGAGATTTAAGGAAGGCCAACCGATAATCAATTTGAATGACAACTTTTTTAAAAAAGTAATGACCAACGGATCATACAAGCTTACCTTCATATAAAAGTAACCCATGTGGCATGTGGACAAAGAATATAATATTGTATGAAAAATAAATTATGTGTTTGTATATCCTTTGTTCATAGAAAACCTAGAAATGGGAAGGAAAATGTTTACAAAGTCTTTTATTTTCAAATATTAAAATATTTTTCGAAATTATTTTACCGCTCAAAAATTATTTAAAAACATTCTAGCAAAATTTTGAAATTATTATTTCTCAAACATTTCCTTCAAATATTTTAAATGATTTAGAAATGTGTTATTTAAATGTTTTCAAAATTATTTAAGGTTGATCATCCTTACAAAATGTTTTTATTAACTTGTTAACTTGGGTTGTGCCAAGTTTTCAAGTTATAAAAGGGAATACAGGCCAATGTCTGTACTATTTTGAAATGACATGCTAGCATCAAGTTTTGAAAAGGAAAAGTCACGGACTAGGGTCTGTGGAGTTTTATAAAAAGCATGCTAGCATAAGAATGTGGAGAAAGAAATGTGCACATGAGTTATGTACTAGGTCTACTGTAGAGGATATGAAGACCGGACGCGGTTGCAAGATGGGCCCCCTCTACATAGGCCAAATCGCTTGAAAAGGCGAAATGCTGGCGGCACCCTCCCTGAAATGGGAGAAGGAACGGATAGCCGCCCAGCTAGTAGGCTATCTAATGAAAGGGTTTCTCTCCTAAGGAGGAAAGGGTGATCATTTGATAAGTGTCGCCTACCAGACAGACAGAAACGTAATGCATGATGCATATGTTTGTTTTGAAAAAGTTTTATGGAAAATATTTTGTTTTTCTCCTAAGGAGGAAAGGGTGATCACTTGGTAAGTGTCACCTACCAGACGGACAGAAACGTAATGCATGATGCATATGCTTGTTTTGAAAAGGTTTTATGAAAAATGTTTTAAGGACCTGAGAATGTCCTTGGAGAAAGGAAGTTTTATGAAAAATATTTTTATGTCCATGAAAAAGAGGTTTACATGTTATGTTTGCAAGCATATGTTTTATGAAAAGGTTTCCAAGAATGGTTTACGAAAAGGTTTCTATTCCATTGATATTTGATCACTTGGTAAGTGTCTTCTATCGAATGGAGATAAATGCATTTAAATGAAAGAAAAATGCTTGCTTATTGAGTTTCGACTCATGTTTTGTTTTCCCAACCTTAGACAGGTTTAGGGAAAATCCAAGAT
The DNA here is from genome assembly GCA_030490835.1 of Annona cherimola. Classification (NCBI taxonomy): domain Eukaryota; kingdom Viridiplantae; phylum Streptophyta; class Magnoliopsida; order Magnoliales; family Annonaceae; genus Annona; species Annona cherimola. Next base: position 49,655,840 of record CM059972.1, read on the forward strand.
ATAAAAGGCGTGTATTACTAAAGAAAAAGACAAATCTACAAAGGTTAGTAGATTTTTGTATGAATAAATGTCCTAATGGGATATGGCGAAAAAGACATAGGTTGTATGAAATTATAAAGTTATGAATAATATGAGAAGTTGATGATTTATGATGATATGGATAAGTTCATTATGAATGTTGATGAGTATATGTTTATGTGAGGAAAGAAAAGAAAAAGAAAAAAAAATTTGGACGAGATCCAATTAAGAACCCGCCGTGTGATCAGGGCAACAATCCTGAGTCACGTTTACCAATCAAAAATGGTCCCAGAGTAAGGCTTCTAGGCGCTCCGGTTCGGGGCGCCACACAAGGGGTACCCTTGTCTGATTCCCTTTAACGCATTAAAAGCATCCGATCTGAATCCATTGAGAATTACCCTAAAAGAGACAGTTGATATACATGTCATTATCCATCCTATCCATCTTTTAGTAAACCTCATAGCCCTCATAATCTTTTCCAATGAACTCCATTCAATTCTGTCATATGCCTTTAACATATCCAATTTGATTACCACTTCTTCTCTTCTTCCTGTCATTCTTTTTCTTAATCCATGGATAGCCTCAAAGGTAATGATCATGTTGTCCCCAATTTGTCTTCTCAAGACGAAAGCACTTTGGTTCTCAGAGATAACTTTTGAAAGATACCTTTCTAGTCTATTTGCAAGCACTTTTGCTAATATTTTATAACTGGTGTCACATAGGCTAATCGGTCTATAATCTATTAACCTGTTTTCCTCCTTTTTAGGAACTAGAATGATCTTAGTGTGATTTAGCATTCACATTTATTGCGGCACCCCAACCCGAGATGTCACATCTTGATCCTTACTCCAAGATCTTATCGATTGGTAAATGTGAATCAGGATTGTTGCCCTGATCACATGGCAGATTCTTAATTGGATCTCCTCCAAATTTTTTTCTCATTTCATTTCTTTACATTTTACTCCATTCATCTTACAAGCTACAATACACTTGTAATCAATTGTACATATCATTCATAACATCTCAACTTGCCCTTCTACATTAAAGATCCTTTTGACCTGATCATGATATTTTCATTCTATACATACATACATACATACATTCATCAGTTCTTAGCATACAAGCACTTATCAATTAAGGCATTCCTTATCTCAGTCATATCATATCTATACAAGGCATTTACAATCTAATCTTTTACTTTCTCAATCATAAAGTATACCAAGCTCTATGGTATCATATTCGCCTTTCATGGTGTAAGGTTGTTTTTCCTTACACATTCAGATTATATGTACGCAACTTGTCATTTTATCATAACCATAAACCCTAGATCACAATAGGGCATTTACTCATATTTCACATACAAAGGATTACGAACCTTTAAAAATTTCTTTTTCCTTTTCTCAGGGAGAACATGCTTTCCGTCACTTGATTTCCTTGCACCTGTCTAAGGGGGGAAAACAAAACATGAGTCGAAACTCAATAAGCAAACATCTTTCATTCTCATTTAAATGCATTTCTCTCCATTCGATAGGAGACACTTAGCAAGTGATCAACTACCAATGGAACAGAAACTTTTTCATAAACCATTCATGGAAACCATTCATAAACTATTTATGAAAATCATTCATGCAAACCATTCATGTAAACCATTCGTAAATTCCAATTTTTTGGGCATTTCATAAATATTAGATGTGCAAATGCATCATTTACATTCATGACATAATCCTTCATGTGAGGGTAGGCTAGCTCAGGGAATCATCCTTTCATAACATGATCTTTTCCATCCTTGGCACCGACCTTCTGACTTGGCAACGTCAAGGGCGGACTCCTCGTCCTACTTCTGCCTTGACTAGCCTACTTGATTTTCATTCCATGCATGACTTTTAGTCATCCCGACATTACATACCTCTTACACATGGTAACTTGTTATTCTCATGTAGAGAATTCTTTGCACCATCCAGTTGAATCATATCGATGAAATATTATTCAAATTCATGCTGGCATGCCATTTCCAAATAGAGAAGAATTTATTCAATCATTTCATTAAAAGCAGTAATCAATTCGCAACAAAGAGATGAAGGGATGTCCATTCTTAAATAACTTTAGAAACATTCAAGTAAAATCACTTGAAAACATTTTTAGCATTTGAGAATAAAATATCATTTTCAAAAATCCCACTTGCTTATTTGTGGCGATCTTTTTTGCGCCTTCCATCCTTTCCTTGCCTTTTCTTAGATAAGTAAACATGATTACCTTATACATTTTTATCATATATTGTGCTTGTATGCCTTGTCTTTTTCTTCAATTCACATATACGTGTCATATAAGTTTAATCTCATATGGTCCATAACACATTAACTTTAAATCATTCTTTCTTTGGAATGCATATCCATCTTCACCCTTTTCAATGGTCACACATATATATATGACTTACTCATAAGTCTTTTGACAGCCACATAACTACGTAATCTTAGTTAGTGGTTCATTTCTTCATTCCATTCATATATCTCAATAACATAGACATATATATATCATAGGGTTTTCAACTTGCATTTAATCTCCTTTTAATCATTCAAAAAAATTGGGTAACCCTCACTTTAGACTTCACCAATCAAGTTCAAGCAAGGTTTCTCAAATTCATTTTTCTTAAGTCATATGTATATCCCATATGATTTCTATTAGCTTACATAACCCACTTGTATTTCAAGTTAGGTGTTCATACATGGCAACATAGCTTATATATAGCATATCATCCACTCATTCATTTTTAATACCCTTATGGAAGGTAAACATTTAAATACATTATAACTCTTTCATTAAATCATTATATGGAGGTTTATTACCTCCCATTTATCATTTGTCACATATTTCATACGTCGGTGCTCACTTTAGGCACATATATGATGTCTTAAACTTCATATATAAATCTCAATTTTTAAGATTATACTTAATCATCAAATCAGCAACATAATCCTGAATTTTACCATTATTCCATGCATTTTTGCATTTTAGGAATTCATATAATCATTCACCACTTATCCATGCTTAGCCTTCCACATACACTCAACTTATAACTCATAACTTATGTGTTTCTTAAAATCTTTCAACACAGCAACTTGTATCTTATTTTAGCATGATTAAACCCCTTAATTAACATGTAATTTAGGGTTTAATTACGGAATTTTAATCATTCATCATAGGGTTCCAAAACGGAAATGTTAGGACCCGTTTTACATCCTTTCAACGCCTCTTTTGATACTTTAATCAAACAGATTTATAATCCATAAATTCCAACAACTAATCATGTTTTTCTAACCCAAATTTAGGGTAATATCATATGTTCAAAATTCATATATTGATTGCTTCCAAAACAGCAACATCTCAAGCATGTAGGGTATCTCGTTTTACTGTTTGGACGTCCTTATCTATATGTCCCAAAAAATCAGATTTAGGGCAAATCTTTCCAAGCCATTTTGAACATCCAAAGTAATCTTAATTTAGGGTACTTTACCCTCTAATTCATTCATAAATTATTTAAACTAATTCATGCATCATATATATCATAAAAACATGAAAATCGGATTATATACATAACCCTAAGTCTCATCCTTTTTAAAATCCATAGATTATGTCCAAATCAATATATATAATTCATTAAATTATGATTCATAATCTAATCATGATATTACTTGAAAACAGCAACTTAACATGAGAAATTAAGAAAATTCCAGCTAGGTTTAGGCATCATATTCAAGCCTAGTGTCCAATTTAACCCCTTTAAACCATTGAATTCATTCTTTCCATTCAATCCTTATTCAATACTCTAATCAAGGGCATCATGAATCATCCTTTAAGAGTTCATTATGAATCAAATTCATGACCCATAATTTGAGGTGAAAAACTTAAGATTAAAGAATCCAAAACTCAATCATGCTTCCTTGAATTCTAGAAAACTTTGAATCCAATCTTTCCTATCTTGAATCCCTTTCTTTCCTCCCCTTTTTCTCTCTTTTTCTCCTCTTTTCCTTGCTGTTTTGGGTCGTGCAAGCTGCCTTGCTTGGAGGATTTTGCTCCTCAAAATTTTCTCTCTCTAACCCTCTTGGAATGTCCCCATGAAAGCTTCTTTTATACCCTTCATTTTTCAGATTTTTGGGTCCACTTGCCACATCATTTGGAGGATAATTTAATGTCCTCTTATCCCTTTGATGACATGGCCCATTCATGACCAAGTAAAATGGGTAATTATCTCATTTTTGAATTTCCAAATCTAAGCTCATAAATGAGCTACTTAGCTCCCTCAAGTGGACGTCCACATGGCTGCATGGAATAACTTTCTTGGTCACCAAGTCACTCCCATTTATGTGCATTTACATGCCCTTGCTTCCTTATCATAGCTAGATTTTGACTTAGGAAATTAAAAAATCAAAAATCAATGTAGAGATCCCCTTTGGACGTCCCTTCTTCATGCCACATATGTGGCCACCCATGGCTACTCCCTTAGCCATTTAATTCATGCATTTAACTCCTTGATTTTCTAAGGATTTTAGCCCTTGACTTAATCCAAAAAATCTAGCTCAAAGCACCTCCTTTAGACACCTCTCATGGGTATTAAACCAAACCATTAAACCACTTGCTTTTTAATAAATATTATGGTCCTTTATGATGCACAAAGTCAAAGTTATGCGCCTTTTTCTGATTAAGTGTATTCCCATGATAATTAGCTTAATCCAATCCTTCCATAACATTAATCTTATAATTTTATCTACCTGTTTCAATTTTCATCTCAATACGACTTTTTTAAGTCAAGTTATGATCATTTGAAATTATCCTTTAGGTGTGAGATGAAAATAAATAATTATCATCTTAATCCCATCATATTTTCCTTAATCCAATTCATCCATAAGATTGAGCCCAAATTCATTTTCTCATCTTTCAAATTTCATCTCAATCCACCTTATAGGCGTCAAGTTATGAATTTTCTAACATTTTTCTCCTTAAATCCATAATTATCATCATAATTTTCATAAATCAAATCATGATAATTAAAATAATTATTCATGACACCTTAGCATTTTTAATCCTCATTAAGCCCCTTTAGTCATATTGACTCACATTGGGCTATGACAATTAATTTTAATCACTATTCTTAATCATAACCCTAATTGCAAAATATCATTGAATCATAAAAATCATAAATCATGTAAATAACACATGTATCATATTTATATGCCTACTTGAGTCTGGGTGTCACATTTATTTTTTCATCTCTTACTGGGATCCTGATTCCAAGAGATTCCTGCACGCCCTAAAGACTGCCTCTCCCACCACCTCCCATGGGTGTTAGTAGAAACCTGCAGATAATCTGTCTGGGCTAGGGGATTTTTCTGAGTTCATATTTTTAACTACCTCCTACAGTTCTTCTCTACATAATGGAGCAGTCAGCACCTCATTTTCTCTGTTAGAAATTTCTTTTTTAACCACACCTGTGATGAGATCCACACCCATTGTCCCCTCCGATTTGAAAAGTTGAGAGTAGAACAAAACTGCCATCTGCTCCTTTTTCCGCTATTCCACATGGTTTCTTCCCTCATCATCCACCAACTCGACAATTTGGTTCCTTCTTCTTCTTTCTGTGGCTGTTTTGTGAAAGAAACTAGTATTTTTGCCTCCACATTTCAGCCACTGAATCCTGAATCTTTGCTTCTATAGAATCTCCTCATCCTGTAGCAGGTTGTTTGCTCTTTATTCTTGCTCCTTGATTCTGTCATCCCTGATGTCAGAAGACTGCTCAACTTTGATGTGGTGTAATCGATCTTGTTGCAGCTTGATTTATTTTTGCAAGTTACCAAGCTCTTCCTTATTCCACCATTGAAGAGTAGCTCTATATCTATTTAGTCTTTGAACTAAAGTTTCTACTTATTCTCCTTAGGTCACCCTTTGTTCTCTCTAGCAACTCGTGATAATGTCCTTTGCTCTTCTGTCATGACCCCAAAATAATTCACATCTAAATTCTCTTGGGGGGCGTCTCATACCACTATTATAGTTCAGCTTCACCACAATAGGTGAGTGTTTAGAAACTGCAGCAGATAGGTGCATTGTCCTTGAAAATAGGAAACAATCCATTCAATCTAAAGTAGCCACAGCCCTATCGAGCCGAGCTTCAACGCTTTCTTCTCCACGCCTATTGTTTCTCCAAGTAAATTCGTAACTAGTGAACCCCAAATCGATCAGCTGACAATCATCCAATACTTCCCTAAATTTCACCATTTGAGCTTCAACCCTTGAGTGGGCACTGAGAACTTCCAAAATTTCAATAACTTCATTGAATTCACCAACCACCAGCCAAGTTGATGAGCTCGAATCTTTTAAATGTTGCGTTAGTCTCCAAGCTTCAATTCTCTACCGAACTTCGTGCTCTCCATAAAAGCATGTTATTCTCCACACTTTCTTTCCTGCATCCAAAATTTCAACATCAATATGGTGAGCTGAAAAAGATTTTATAGCGAGGTTTAGGCTTTTGTTCCATATAATCGCAAATCCCCCTCTTCTCTCCAGGCAACTTATGGCAAAACAACAGTCAAAATGCATTCTTCGCCTAATACTTTTTATTTCTTCTGATTTCCTTTTTATTTCAAAGAGAAACACGAAAATAGGAGCTTTTCTCTTTATTAAGTCAAGAAGGTTTCGAATTGTTCGTGGGTTCCCAAGCCCCTGACAATTCTATGCCAAAATCAACATTTATTTGTGGCAGGTCTGGGGGACTATCCCAACATTCGCTAAATCCTATTGCTCAACCATTTCCGTAACAACAACCTCAATCCTTCTCTTCTTGTCATCAATAGAGATCTCTTTTTCCTCATGTTCCTACTATTCCCATTGCCTTTTCATCTAACCCCTTTCCTCTGTATAGATTTTACCACTCTATCTGTCTCCATCATTGTCTCCCCAGGTTTCCTTCTCTATTTTCCTCTTGTCCCTATCCCTACTCACCTTTTCTTCCCTTCTCTCTACCCTGCTCGGTGGTCCAGCTGTGTTATGATAGGTGAGTTGGGTGGATATTTACCTTTCCCACTACAATCGACCTCCTACTAGTATTTATCAAGGATTCCACCTCTACAGGGACATTACTTATTCTTTCCCCCACGTGATTCCCCTTCCCCTTCTAATGATTTTGGTATTCCTCTTTCAGTTCTTTTTCCCCTCCACTATTTTTTCTATGCTTCCTGTCAGTTTCGAGCCCCCTATGACTTTCCTCACTTCTTTTTCCTTCCTTCCATGTGAGCCCTTCTCTCTCTATAGCTTCCATACTTGGTACATATACTAAATACATTTAGATTAAAAAATTTTAAAATTTTTTTTTAAAAAAAGTTATACACCAAAGTATGTTGAGAAGCCAATAACCAGGTGCACTCAATTGGAATCCTTAGTTACATGAGTGACAAAAAAGCCACAGTTTTTTTTATTATTATGAAAAAAGCCACAGTTTTAATGCTAGCTTTTGACGTTGAAAAGAACCATAAGCATATTTTGGGCCATTACGTACAATCGCAACCGTCCACTCAGGCTTTAGGTGTTCATGCTAATTATGGATGAATGATCAATCATAAGCAATTAAGGATGGAAATCCGTCTGTCGGACATTTAGTTGTCCTAAGAAAACGACTCGACCGCCGCCTGAAAGGCTGATACTTACGTTCTGGAATGCCAACAAGACGTTACATGCCCACATGCCTCTCGCGCTCGCAGCGGTGTTTATCCAACAAAATCCTTTTTCTTTGTACGTCATTGTATTTCTGCACGCGCGACATGGACACGATGGGGATAGCTCACGACTCAAATTCGCAACCATGTCCTAATCAAATGCATAAATAAAATACTTTTTTCAGAGCCTCATTCATTCTTAAATTACATAGGCCCTACATATATAAATCCGTGGAAGTCTCACTCACAGAAAGTAATATTTTTAAAAACTAATTTATTTCCAAATTTTGGACATGCTCAAACATACTGCTTATTAATAATCTTGGGCTGCTGGATGTTAAGAATATAAAAAGTTGTATGCGATTTTTAAAAAAGAATTAATTATTTTTATAAGAAAAAAATAATTATTTTTTAAGAATACAAAAAGCATTTATGAGAGAGATGTAATTGTCCGATCCAAGTTGGGTTAGAAAATGCAGAAACTTGGTGCCGAGTGCTGAAGCAGGCAGCAGCTCTGAATCTGATTGGTTAAAACTTTAAAAAACATAAGACGCCAATTCGATTCGACGAAGACAGACGTCTCTTTCCTTCTTTTATTATGTCTTTCTTTTTTAACCCTTTTCCTAATTTTCGTTATCTTTTCCTGCCTTTGCAGAGAAGAAAAGCTACTTTGGGGATTGGGATTGCTTTTCTGGGCGTTAAGAGTTGGAATCACGACTGGTTAGCCTCCACTGGACCCTTTTGTGGTCTGAGGCTCTGAGCCAGCAAAAATTTTGATTGCCCCGAGGGTTGGCCTGAGCCTTTACAAGCGTTAATCTCGCTTGCTTTGGTAGAAAATGACTTGAAGATAGCATAGAAGTCATGCTTTTGCGGCGCAAAAGCCTATGGTACTATAGTTTTTATAAAAACGCAAAATTACTAGTGTATTAGCTGTGTGTGGTTTCTCGTAAAAAAAAAAAAAACTGTATTTGGGTAGTAATAAAATTTTTGAATAAAAAAATTTTTGATGTAAACATTTTTAAGGTGTATTTGTTAAAAGAGAAAACTTTTCATTTAAAACTTTTCACTATTTATAAGTATACTGTTTTTTAATTATTTTTTTCACATCTTTTTATACAAACTACCCTACTTTTGAATCATTTCTATACAACCACCTATACAACTAATCTATTGATTTTAGCTTTATCATCTTTATTTCTTATAGTTACCTACATCGTATCACATCATCTTCTCTTACTTCAAAAAATGTCACACAACAAATTTTTCAATGAAAGTTTTATCACTTTCCAAACACAATCTAAAATGAGAAAAAATATGTGATAGGATAGGAGTAATGATAACAAATAAAAATAATAAGGTTAAAATAGATAGTTATTTCTATAAGTAATAGTTTATAAATAATTGAAAATTAGGATAATGTACCGAAAAATGTGAAAAAATAATTTAAAATGTAGAGTAATTGTGGAGATGGAAAAGTTTTAGATTAAGGGCGTATTTGGTAATGAATAAAACTTTTGGTGAAAATTTTTGGAAAGTAAAAGTTGTCAAATGATGTGATATGATAGGGGCAATGATGAGTAGTAAAGAGGATAAAGTTAAAATAGATAGGTTAGTTGTGTGGATAGTTGTGTAGAAATGATTGAAAATTAAAGTAGTTGTATAGGAAAATGTGAAAAATGATTAAAAAATATGATAGTTGTGGAGAATGAAAAGTTTTAGATTGAAAAGTTTTAACTTGACATATTTTATTAATTGCCAAACACACCCTAAAAAGTTTTAATTTAGGGCATGTTCAATAAACCCTAAAACTTTTCAATTTAAAACCTTTTGCTTTCTATAACTACAATTTTTAAAAAAAATTTACATCTTCCTATATAATTATCCTACTTTTTAATCATTTTTATACAACTACCTATATAACTTACCTATCTATTTTAACTTTATTCTCTCTACTCATCATCATAACGCATATCATATCACATTTTTTTACCCATTCTGAAACTTTTACATCAAAAATATTATCACTTCCTAAACACACCCTTAAAAAGTTTTAAGTTTTAACAAATGCACCTTAGTAAATAGATTGTGGATATGAGGTAACAAAGACACAATCAAACGACATATAAAATTTATTAAATTAATAATTAAACTATTACAAAAATTTTAACAAAAAATTAATTTGATAAAAGAAAATTTTTTAAATCCATAAAATCATATTAAATCATATGTTTTTACGCAGATAATAAATAGATATAAGACAAACATAAAATATTATAACTAAATACATTAATTCTTGATATGGTCATACATATTGCGGACACAATACAAGCAGATTGATTTTTTTTTAAATTGAAAATGTGCGGGCCTTACCTAAATTTTTGTTTCTACAGAATTTGACGATTATTTGAATTTCTTAGTATTTTATTTTAATTTTTGAAAATTATATGCATTTTATTAATATTTAAAAGTCAAAATAAATTCACAAACTAGTGAAATTTCACATAGAAAGATCTAGTGGGTCGATACATTTATAAAAAAAAAAATTCAGTCACCCGTATCACAAAGAAATTGTAGTAGATAATGAAGCTAATTTTTTTTATTATGCTCCCTTCATTTTTCCATCAATTTTATAATTTATAATTCTTAAATTCTTAAAAAACCCAAAGTCAATAATATAGAATTTTTAAAAGTTCACAAGTGTAATTATAGTAGAATTTGACACTTTAAAATATGATAATATTGGTATATATTTTTCAAATTTGACATTACCAAATTTAGTAATTTATCCCTAACATAAAATTATTTATTTTTAATGTTCTCTTTCTTATTATCTTTTAATAAACAAACACTACTATAGTGGGGGACAAATGGTCTCAAATAGGACACGAACCCCAGACCTCTAGCATGTGCACCACGAATGTGAACCAATTGGGCTAAGCCAGTCGTCACACATAAAATTATTACTATATAAGAATTTTAGAAAAACTAAATATAATTATTTCATCAAGCTTTGATATGTTTATAATTACAATTACTTAGACTACAAGTAAGCTTAAAATATGAAGACTAAATTAGAACTACATAGTAAACCTAGCAAGACTAGTGCAACTATGACTTGTCAAATATTAGCATTTGTACTTATCAATACCATACAATAAAATATACAATCTACTAATAATAGAAGATACAATAAGATACAAGCTAATTTCCAGTACTCCTCTTAAGTTGGAGGATGGAAGTACATTATACTTAACTTGCGCAAGAGGAACTCAAAGTGTTGTTTACCTAGAGCTTTGATAAAGATACCGGTTAACTGATTATGCATAGGCAAACAAGAAGTGGTGATGTCTCCTTTCACTAAGTGTTCGTAAATGAAGTGGAGATTTGTGGAAATCAATCTCCATATGTTTAGTTTTTTTCTAAAATACTAGATTGAAAGTTATATGAAGTGTAGTTTGACTGTCACAAAAAAGATGCGTAAGCTATGTATAGGAGATTCTTGAAAGGTAAGGAAAGATTGAAGTCAAGGAAACTAACTGATAGTAGCAATCATTGAACAATATTCTACCTTAGCAGAGGATCTAAACACTGTAATTGCTTCTTAGTCTTCTAAAAATATGATAATTCCTAATATAGTAACAAATTCTGCAAGTAACCTTCATGTCAAAGGATATGCCACTTAATTAGAATCTCAATAACCATGTAATTGAAAGTCACAAGTATAACTAAGTAATAATCCTTGTCCAAGATGATCCTTTAAATATTTAAGAACTTTGATAGCTGCATCATAATGTCCCTGTTTCAATGACTACCTGAATTGAGATAGAATATGGACTGAATAAGACCACTTAGGATGAGTTACATAGTTAAATAAATTAAATGATCCACGAAAAAATCCCCCCACTCACTGGATCTAACATGTGATTTGGCTCCATAAAAAAATTTATAGATTTTGACCTAAGCATTTCACATTTAGTCAAAATATTGAGAACATACTTATGTTGACATAAGAAGAAACTTTCTAGGCTTTGTATCTCAATCCCTACAAGATATTTCAAATTTGAAAAATAGTTGCTAAATATTTCTTAAAGGAAACATAAGTAGCAGAGTTATTCCCAACAAAAGCCAAATCATTGACATGTACAAGCACGCCAAAAAATTTTCATCCTTACAATAAGTAAATAAAGAGTAAACGGCAAAAGATTGAACAAATCCAAAGTCTTGTAATGTAGTAAGGTTGGCAAACCAATGCCTAGAAGCTTATTTGAAACCATATAAAAACTTACAAAATCAACATATTTGGTCGATGCATGCATCCGAAAATCTAAGAGGGCGATTGAATATAAACTTCTTCATCTAAATTTTTGTGAAGGAGAATATTATTAATGAAAATTTAGATAAACATTATTAATGTCCATTTAGTGAAGCCTTCATTATTTAGCGATGACTACTACAAGAAAACAACGGATGCTAACCATCTTCACCAATGGAGAAAAGTTTCACGAAAATTGATCTCTTTAACTTATGTAATCCTCTTTGCCACTAATTTAGCTTTTAAGCATTCAATTGTTCCATCGACCTGATATTTAATTTTATAGACCCACTTAAGCCTATAAGATGCCTTTCTAGTGGCAAATTTTCTCATGTCTAAATTCTGTTTGCCTCTAATGTGGCCACCTCCTTTACCATTACTTCATACTAACATGGGTCCTTTATCACCTTCTGACAAGACATGGGTTCATGCTCATTAACTAGTATGGTTGAAAATTGTTGATTATAAGAAAAGATTGTTATAGGCAACTTAAGTAGTTCTTAAATATAGAGCAACACCTAAGGCACCTTTATGAAATGATAACGCTAGTATGGGTTTAAAAGAGTAAACTAAGTAATATATATAGTTTTTCATTATATAGAAGGTTGCTTTAATTTGTGTATATCCCAAATTGGGTATTGAAGGCTTCTGTATTGGTACTAGTTCATCCACAATTTTGGGCACCATTTATCTCACTTCATGCTCCCCCTTACTCCTATACCTAGTATACTCACTATTTATTTCTTCTACACTCTTCTTTCCTCTATGGCACCAAAATGACTATCCTAGGTGCTAATTAAGCTAAACTTATCCTTAAAATTATCAACATGCACCCGGAGGAGAAGTATCAATTTATTGAAAAGAGAGGAGTTTTCATGGAAAACAATCTCTCTTAATACAAATATTTCTCCTTTTTCTGAGTCATTGACCTTCTATTCCTTCTTATTAAATGGGTAATCAACAGAGTATGTCGCATAGCACCCGTTGGCTAAAGCTCTGGATCAACAGTCACCACGATTGAAATCTGGTAGCATCTCCTTATAATCGAAGATAGTTTAGGAGGTAAAAGATCATCTATTGAGAACACATGCACAAGCCCTGATATAGTGCACTCAGGTGCACTTAGCTTCGGTGCACCTATGTGCTTTATCCATTTTTTATTTTTTTCAAAAATTTTATATAACTATTAATATAAGTGTATGTAATATGTGTATCAAGTTTTACTATTTTTGGATATTTTTAGTTTTTTTTTTTTTGAAAATCAGTGACATTTTAGTAATAAATTTTCGAAAAATTAAAAAAGGAGTTAAATGAATCCACGACTAATGCATCAACTATATGATAATTGACCTAACTCAATCCATAATAACTACAATAGAACCTCAACAGACTATACTTTAATAAATCATAATCCCATCATACAAATACATCTTACTCATCATATCATACAAATACATTTTTGTATACAATTAACTAGATTAAATCAAATCAAATCTATTACAATCTTATACTTGTCATGATCCATCTAAGCTTGAAATAATGCAACCCATCCCACAACTAGGTATTTATAATTATGTCCTCTAAAACAATCGATAATAAACATTTAAATTTGGGCAAGCTCACTAAGTAGGATAATAATCTTAAAATTCAAAATCTCGATTAAAACATTCGATCAAACTTGGCTTCTCATAAGCCAAAATAAAATACATCCTAGCTTGTCTATTTGGTTTTAATTCTCTCTTATCCATAACAATTCCTGTATTTGTACACCATAATTCTTTCTTAATCATAGCAGTAGTTTACAATCTCTATTCATGGCTCATCCTTAACCACAAGCTAATGGAGAGCACAATTATTGATTTTTCTCAAGCAAAACATAATTTGTCATCTCATTATTTCCCATAAAAGTCATGGTCATGTCTTGGCCATCAATCCTCAATCTACCCACTAACCATAATACAATTTTTGACTCAACCTGAATCACATATCAAACTAATTAAATTGTGGCTTATTAGTAGCCATGCGACTCACATATCATCCATGTGCTCCTAAGTCCATCCTTAGCAATGAAATTTAACTAACTCATGCATATGCAAATGTCAATGTCATATCATGTCATGTCGCATCCAAACCCAACATGCAATTCAAATTCTGGCTTTGACTAGCTTGAACAATCATGTCATAAACACACATGCAACTAAACTATACAACTCTATCCTCATGTCAACTAAGGGCCATAAATAACTCTTATCACCATGTCGATCAAAAGCCATGAATAACCCAATCTCATTACAATTAAGGATAACGAATAATCTTATTCTTATGTCAATCAAGGGTTATGAACATCTCTATCTTCATGTAATTCAAGCATCATGAACAATCTTATGCAAATAATATGTATGCACCAATCACGCTATATGTTACATGTTCATCTCAAGACCATGCATAATCCATACACCATATAGTTTCACAAAACCTCCAAATCATCAAAGTCAACATACGACATAAAAATTTTAAAATCCAAATCATTTAGGAAACATCCAAATACACATACCATATTAATAAATAAGCCAATCTATTGGCCTTACAACATGTATCCAATCCAAGCTTTCATTTCCATCTCAACATAAAATTTACACACCTCTATTATTGATCCAACCACAATATAAACAACCAAGTTTAAATATAATTTTCCATCATACGTATCAAGCATTATAAGCCCTATTCCATATAATATACAATCCCACATCCTAAAGCATGTGCACAAATTATTCATATCATCAAAATTCTATGTACTCATTTATATATAGTTTCCATACATTAAGCTCCATTTAGACATTTTTACCATACTAGGCATAAAATTCATTATCTATATCATATGTGGTATCCATGAAAATAATTGTGGATAGGAAAAGTTACTGAACTATCACAAAAGGATAATCCATGGAGCCTAGTAAGTCAAGGTCATCACTTAACACTCAGATGCTTGGGTGTATTGGCAAGCATCTCAGACGTGGCACCACAGCCTTCTTTTAGGCTTTCTTCTTGGGACAGTCCATGGATTGTTGTAATCTATATCACATGAAAATCTCTTATTTTCTCGAACTTCTAGTCTCTACCCTATATTCATCTTAAGAAATTTCACCTAAAATTCTTTTCACATTTTCATTTAATTGCAATATACTAACATTTATATAGGTATTTAAACAAACATATGATATGCAAGATTAAGAAAACATAGAAATCTCACTTAAATTAATAAGATTCAACATTAAACATTTACTAAAGTATAGAAATTAGAATTTCCAGGGCATCTAATACATGTGTCTCTATCAAAAGTTCTAAAATTCTATAAACTCAAAAAATTTTAATTTTAAGTTTTTTATGAAAATCACTCCAAAGTTTATTTCTAACACAGTGTCTATATGCAAGTTACTTTCAAATATATAAGAAAATCCAAAGAAAAAACATCTTACATACCATCAATGAAATTCTTTTGCCAAATGCTCTACATTTTATTTGTTCAAAGCTATCATAGCATTTCAATTTCAAAATAATCAATTAATCAAAATAACCATGTTATTCATTTATATCTATACACAAATACATACCCGTAACCACTCCTATTAAAACCTTAGCCCATTTCCAATTCCTAATATTACCATGTCATGCATATATAACACTTCGCTGACCAGATCACAACTCTATGCCATGAACTAATAGTGCACTTTTCATGACTCAATTTGACTTCAATCAACCTATATCCAAGATTACTTTTTAGAAATTCATCATTCCAACAATGTCATTCCAACATATCGCTTGCATCATTAAGATTTTAAGTTTGTATTTTCATTTAAAAATATGTTTGATCACTTCTCTTAGACATTTCACTAAACAATTGATGGACATTATTTAGAAATCATACAACTCTTACATGAAATCAACCAAGATCTACCAAATACATTATAAATACATTAAAAATACTTTTACATCATCTATGTAATAAATTTTTATGAAAACTCTCAATTTCAACAAACCCCAATCTTTATAACACTTTTGAATCAATAAAAATCATGTAAATCTTCAATATCATGTGTAATACTTATATGGATAGATTAAACAACATACATGCACCCTAAATATATAATTTATTTAAAGAGAAAATGAGCCACTTACTTGGAATCCTAATTTTTTCCAAATTTCTTCTAAACTCTTTGCTTGAAACTCAAGATCTCTTTGTGCTTAATGTTTCTTAATGTTAAACAATGATTTTTGAAAAGCTTAAACAAATTTCAGAAGTAGTTGAAGTTTAAAATTGTCGAAGAAAAAACAAAAGATGAAAACGGTAAAGAAGAAAAAATGGGAGACCAGCTCCCTCTTACATTTATTTATCCCTTTTTCTTGGAAAATTTGCAAATTGTCTCTTTGCTCATATATTAATAAAATCTCTTGTTACATCCATCTTGAAATTATGAAATCCCTTATCAATGGTCTCTCTAATTTTATCACAAGTGTATCATATCTTAATTACACATGAAAATTAATATAAAATTTTGATGCCTCACATGTTGATTATGCTCTTCAAACTTATTTTTATCGCTTAGACGATTACGAACATAACAAAATGAACCAAAGACTCTTAATTGGGAAATTAGGCTTCTGGGGAAAGAGAATTTCATATAATGTTTTATTAAGAGAAGAAGAGTAGGGGTAAGATTAAGAAGATAGGATACAATAAGGACATAATCATCCCTAAAAGGTAATGCATAAGTGGCTTGAAATACAAGGGCTTTGACAATATTCGCAATGTGTCAGTGTCGTCTTTCTACTCTTCTATTTTGCTAGGGGAGTTTCAACCTATTTGTTCTGTATGGCATGAAAAAAAATTTCTTGGCCAAGCCTACATGAGGCTTTTTTTTCAAGCACTAACGGGGCAATTTTGTAAGAGTACAAAATCCATTAATTGACTTTTCATCCTCAACCTCATATATCTCAATGAATGAGATCAAAACATGATTATGCTTTTTTATTACTAAAATAAAATTGGGTATGCATTTGTTTTACTTGGTAACGTATATCACAAAAATCTATATTATGTCTTCATAAAAAATTATTCCTTACTACTTGGAAAGTAAAGATATTTTTTTAATAAAATGGTGCCCCAATGCTAGTGGCAAAGCTTATGATTAACTTCACCATCCAATTTCAATGCGACTTGGAATGTTACCATACGATAATAGTACACTACTTCCTATAGGCCATTCACTCCAATTAGCCCTCTTAAAAGACCAAAATAAATCTTATCAGTGAATGTTACTAAATAATTTAACTCTTTAATTTCGGTCCTAAGTACATGTCATGCTTAGTAGTAAAGATCTTCAAAGCCCAAAAATGGCTAATGCCAACTCACTTATATTAGAAAGTATTAAGGGTGTGTTTGGTAATAAATAAAAGTTGTCAAGTTAAAACTTTTCAATTTAAAACTTTTCACTCTCACAACTACCCTATTTTTTAATCATTTCTTCACATTTTTCTATACAATTATCCTACTTTTCAATCATTTCTACACAACTACCAACACTACTAACTTATTTATTTCAACTTTATCCTATTTATTCCTCATCATTATCCCTATCATATCACATCATTTGACAACTTCTACTATCTACAACTTTTCATCAAAAGTTTTATACATTCCCAAACTTACCCTAAATCTTTTGCCATATGGTACGAGGCATTTGTATCAAACATCCAAACCGACTGTTTACCTAATAGATTTTCAAAATAAAGCTTGGAGGACTCGATGAAAGATGATAAGTGTTTTTTGATTGGAGAATATTTTACATCATATCTCAATTCATATTATATTCAAACCCTGAGACAATTCTAACAAGCTTACAACGGAAGACGACAACAAGCTTCTACATATCAAATGGGGAGACCACTAGCTCCCATCTAAGTATAAAGGGAGACCAAATGCCCCCACCTCAAATATGGTTCGAAATCCCCGTGGGATTCGAACACCCACCGGCTGGAAACGGGAATCCCGTTCCGCAGCCATTGACCAGACAAGCGGTGCTCGTTTGGCAAAGATGATGAGTGTTGAATCAGCTTTATAGCCCAGAAATTTCATGTACGGTTGTAATGACTCTTTGTCCTTGAGTTCTATTTGTAGCATCAACCCCGCATATTGCTATGACACGACTAATAGTAAGTGTTGCGACAATCTCATAGTTTTCACCATAGAACATGCAAGTAGTAATCATAGCTTTGAGGTATAAGTTTAGTTGACTTATCTGAAGACAAAATGAATTTATACTGCTAAGACATAAAAAGAATCAATGTCTTCCACATTAGACTATCCTAGACAAATAATGAGCAATTACGAAATAAGATAAATATGAAGCAGTGCCTTCCAAATTGACTGTAATAGACAAATAATGAATGAGTACAACACCTTTAGTGTTGGACAGCACTGGATAAATGACGACCAACCACAAAGAAAAATTATTTAGGGAATTTTTTCACCTACTTTGATACAAATATATGAAACTTAGAAAAACTCAATACAATTCTTTCATTGAGCTTTGCCATATTTATAATTATAATTACTTAGGCTGCAAGTAAGCCCAAAATAATATGAAACCTAAATTAATATTATACAATAAAGCTAGTAAAGTCCACATAGTTATGACTTGTCTAATATTAGCATCTATACCTACAACTATTATACAATAAAAGATACAGTCTGCTAATAACAGAAGATGCAATAAGACATAATCTAATTTTCAATAAAAAGTACTTTTTAAGCAATATAGTCAAACATTTACAAAACTTTTGTAATAACACTTTTTATAAAACTCCATCATTAACGAACTTTTCTCCATCATTAAATTTGCTCGCTAGGACAAACATTATCTAATTTTATTTTTATTTACTTATAGTAGTTTCTTAAACGTTGGGTTAAGGTTGGACTAATTTATCATTGTCTCATGTAATTAACATTTAGGGTTTGGTAAAAAGTATTTCATGTGGAATTAGGATTGGGATGTTACGATAAAATTATCTTAAGAGGGATTGGCTATTAATTAAGATGTTATTAGTATGCTATTGGTAGAGTTGTGGGTAAGCCGTGATATAATTCTGAAAAATAAAGAGGCGAACTATACAATTATATGGAAAAAAGTAATTCATTTGGCTTGATTGGAACAAAAAATCACTTAGTAATTTATTTAATTAAATATTTATAATTAATTAATTAATCATTTTATTTAACCGTTAATCGTGGGATGTGTATTATGATTATAAGAAGATCTATCTTAGTTATTCAATAAAATTTGTTCACATCGGATTTTCTACAATATGTATGGCATTCCCAATGAGATTGTGATGGTTTCTTTTTTTTCCTTTATGTAAGGAACTCAAGATCTGGCAATTAGAACCAGCGAGAACGTGAAAGGATCCGAGTAAGATAGGCGTCCGAAGAAGAACCGCTGTTCACGGAACCCTTGTGACTGGCATATCTGTCAGCGCTGGTGTTAGTGAGATGGCAAACCACATAAAGAATCTCTACCAGGTAAATAGAAAGATCTAGATTCGACATAGCCTAAACGCAGAGTGAGCTTGTTACTAAGGCTATGAGCGGTTCGAGAAAACCAAAGAGATTCGACTACAAGCCCATCTCACTAATGGCAGGACGAGCAGTTCTTGAGCTGACAAGGCTATGTAAGGAACGGAAGTAGGGGTTTGAATCCTCAAAGAAAATATTTTCCTATAATTTATAATTATTTAAATTGTATTTTTTAACATCTAAAATTTACAAATATACTTGTTCTTTAGTATGAAATTCTTTTATAATAAATAAAGGTGTCTCATCAAAAAACCATTTCTCTTATTCTAATATAGAATGAAAGAAATGGTAAAATAGTGCGCCTATATTTCATTCATTTAACAATATTCAATGCGTACAAAGTTGTTCAACAATATAATTCAATAGCCTTCCCCATCAAATATATCTAATTTCCATAATAAAGGGTGAAAAATCTGGGAGCTGATTAGGTGCACCCGGGAGCATTGAGCTTCAATGCTCCTGGGTGCATACACCTTTTTTTTATTTTTTAAAAAAAAATTTACACAAATGTTAATCTAATTGTATTTAACATGTATATCATTTTTTACCATTTTTGGAGATTTTTAGATATTTATTTCGTATTTTTAAAAATCAATGGCATTTTAATAATTTTAAATTACTAAAATGCCACTAATTTTTAAAATTCCGAAATAAATATCTAAAATTCTCTAAAAATGGTAAAAATTTATACATATGTTAAATACGCTTAGATTAACAAGTTTATGAAACAATTTTGAAAAAAATTTTAAAAAATAGGTGTATGTGCCCAGGAGCATTGAGGCTCAATGCTCCCAGGTACACCTAATCAGCTCCCGAAATATCTACTATGACATGAGCTACTTAATTGCTAATGAGTAGCACATATAGAAAAAACACCTGGCCTAATTTTGAAAAAAAGAATTGAATCTCTCATATAAGCATTTCTACATTGGACAACAGTATGCTTCCTCTATCAGCAAATTAGTGAGCATTATAAAATCCCTCTATACTTTCACATCTGCACATTGTATTGTTGAAAGTAATTTGATTTTGAATAAAATAGAACTTGCTTCCATCACCAAGAAAACTAAAGTTCTTCACCCAGAAAGACATGTTGTTATAATAAAATTGTCATGGCATCCTTAATAACTACACCAAATCATATTACCTGTTCATTAACCTTGTGCCTTGCATCAACATTTATCTTTATTTGCCCAATTTCTGGTCTTATCCACCATGTTGAACTCTCCTTCATCTGAATATTCATATTAATAGGAAGTTACTATTTTTATATTGGTACCAAAAATCCAAATGCCACATAAGTACATCTATAAATAGTGGTTACAGCCCTTCCACATAAAATTTATTCCTCAACTGCCATTTACGCCAAAAGTCAATCCATAGTAGATAGATCCCTCAAGATTTTCTTTACATCAATAATGAGTCCCTCTTGATAGATAGAATTCAGCATTGATGCCCTTAAAGTTCTGCTTGTTCTTTTCAGCTTCAAAAAACATGGGAACTATCTTCTTCATTTTTGCAAAATGGATAAAACAGGATCAATTGAAATATCTCTTTTCAGCAAGTTTATTTTTGTAAGAAGAGAGTTATTAGACGTTCTTCATCTAAATGACAAGACTCTCTTTAATAAATTATTTTTCCAAATGGCTCAAAAAACACCATATCGTTATTCTAAATATTCTAGTTAATTTCACTTCCCAAAAAATTTGTCTTCTTCTTACATTATTAGTAACAGAACCATCTCTCTTCTCTTTCTACCACTAGAACTTCTACTTTCCTCCACTCTAGTTCAATGCACCCGGGAGCATTGAGCCTCAATGATCCTGGGTGTATTGAATTCATTTTTTTTGAAAGATATTTTATAAAAATGTTAATGTAAGTGTATTTAACATGTGTATAAATTTTTACCAATTTTGGAAATGTTTAGATATTTATTTCGTATTTTTTAAAATCAGTGGCATTTTAGTAATTTAAAAAATACGAAATAAATATCTAAAAATCTCCAAAATTGGTAAAAATTTATACACATGTTAAATACACTTAGATTAACAAGTTCATCAAAAAATTTTGAAAAAAAAATATAGGTATATGCGCCTGGGAGCATTGAGGCTCAATGCTCCCAGGTGCATTGAACCAGAACCCCCCTAAAATCCCCATCAATAAAGTGAGCCACCCTGCACGTTGTTTGGTATATATGCTGGCAATGATCTTACTATCTTTATCATTTGGGTTACCCATCTATCATGAAAGATTCTTATTTTTTCATTATCAACCCCCTACCTAAATTTTCTTCTAACAATATCTCTTGCCTTGAGAATACTCCTTCAAGTATAAATGAGTAGCATGTTGATAATCAGTAATTATAATATATTTCGTGGGTATATTTATACAAATTTGGTGGGTAAATTAATTTAGTTTAATATGAAGTTTGATTCAAAATATGTTTTTGCAATACTTGGGTATTAAACATTAATTTTAAGTGATTTAAACAATCTTAATCTTTTTGTTTGAAATTACATTTTTTATTTGTTGCCATAAAATCAAATGAGTTTGAAATCATTTTTATATTGGTAACCCTTTAATAAATTAGATGGGTTTAAGATTTAAATATTTTTTATTCAGATTAATAAATTCAAGCCGTCGCCTGGGCCACCAAGAAATTTACAATTTCAGCAAAAATCCAAGTCGTTCATCACAAGTCATGGAAAATAAAGCAGATCAAGCCGTCCAATGGCATTCCACCATCCTTAACCGTCCAAGCAAGCCACCGATCAGCAGCAAATCAACGCCTGAAATTCAGCAACTGACGCCACCCAAAAATAATTCCCAGCCGTCCATTGTTTAAAGCTCCAACTGAATTAATCCTAACCGTCCATCATCCAAGCTAATTCAGCAGTCCATCTCCACACTCCAAAGATGTCCGAAAAAATCACATTTTTCATCCAAGCCGTCCAATTTATACCCGTGCAAAAATTTAACGACCAGAAAATCATCAGCTGTTCATCCATTTTCCAAAAGCAATCCTAGCCATCCAAGGGAATAAAAATTCAACGGTTGGAATAGAAATCATGCAGCTTACGTCAAGCCCTTGGAAAAATTCCAACCGTCCAATTTTCAATCCAGGCCGTCCAAAACAATCATCAAGTTATTTGGACTGTCCTGTTAACCCAAGCTTCAAATTAAATCAGCATACCTGGCCGTCCAAGCCATGCACCAAATCTGAGCCGTTTAATTAATCCATGCATATCAAGACTTTCAGCATCCGTTACTCAAGTCCAGATTTTATGCATGAATCCAAGCTGTCCAATGTAGTCGCTGTACAATACACTGCTCAAGCTTTACGCAATTCAAGTCCAGATTTGCGTCGTCCAATATTTACGTGAACAGGAACAAATCTCAGCCATCCACCATGTAATCCCACGTCCATGCAAATCTGCAGGATGCAGCCATGTGCTAAGCAATTTCACCAATAAAGGAAAGCAGTTGGTTTCAACGCAAAAATCATACTTATAAATAGACAGCGTGGCAAGATAAAAAAAGACAAACAAAAATTAGAAGTAGAATTTGGAGAGAGGGCGGAAAGCAACTGGCAAGAGGCAAGACGGCCAGTTGGGAGGAGTAGCTGACACACTATCAGGGCTTCCAACTAATAAGCTTTTCTTTCTTCTTTCCTCTTTATTTTTAATTGTCTATTTAAGATGGATTTGAGTTTTAATTTTATTTTGGACTTAGTCCTAAATCTAGAGTTTAGAGTGTAGCATGCGTATAATGTAGTGTAGTGTGGTTTTGATTATTTATGATAGATATTATTGTTAATTTAATATCTTGTGATTTAATGTTTGCCTAGTGTTTGCGCTCTCGCTTTGACAATGATTCTCATATATTAGGTGATGTAACCGAGAAGTGAAAATCTAATATATCATAATCAAGATATTAAACCTGAAAATCTAAGACCATGAGAATAGTCGTGATGACCTTGAGGAATCCACAAACGGCCACAGAACTCTATGAATCTTAATTGACTTAATCCTATAAGAATAGTGGTTAAGAATAAATTAGGGTTACGTCTTGTAAGTTTTGAAAGAAAATGCAAAGATAAATTAGGGTTTATTCTCCTTTAGTAAATAATATTTGGATTGAAATAGTCATAACACTACTCGTTGCAAAAGACGTATGTGAAACCCTAGATCCTAAGTACTCTCATCCCTTCTTTCTAATATTCAATTCTAAATTCTATTTTCTCTTTTCACTTTTCTACTTTTCTATTTCACTTTATTCTCTTGATATTTGATACGAAAGAATTTAAAATAAATTTTTAAGTCCCGAATTCCCTTTGGATCGGTATTTTATATACTATAATCCACGACTCGTGCGCTTGAGGTGATATTGCGAACATACGTTTCTCATAAGTCAAAAAACTTAGCTTGAAGAACCTTGTGATAGTGGGAATCAGTATTTGTCTACCAAATTTTATTAGACCAGTCAACTTCCTCATGCAAGGTTGTATTTTTATCATGGCATGAAGTGGCAACTTCTCAATAAGGAAGTTGACTTTCCATCTCTTTTTTAATTTTTGATAGTCACAGTATCTAACATGTATACTATCTATAATACCACCACTCATGCCTCTTATGGGCTACAAATATATCAATATCCATCACTACTAATTATATCAGTTGATACTATAATATATATATATATTTATTATTTCAAAACCTAAGATCTCATAATGGCCTTTAGAGAGCTTATGTAGATTAACACACTACGTGGAACAACTTTAAGTACATAAGGCCATTCAATTCGCCACTTATAGTCAACCTCCAACATTGCCATTGCTAAAGAGCATCTCGTGATACCCAGACCCAAGTAGAGGTCATATATATGCATTTGGCATATAAATATGAATTATGTATGATTTGGTTGATTTATGGATGATTTTATGATTTAATGATATTTTACAATTAGGGTTATAATTAAGAATGGTAATTAAGATAAATCGCCAAAGCCCAATGTGAGTGAAGATGACCAAAGGGGCTTAATGAGGATTAGAACATGCTAATGTGGCATGAATATTTATTTTAATTTCTATGATATATTTAATGGAGATTAAAATGAAAATTATGGAATTATGTTGAAAATTGTAGAAAATTCATAACTTGACGCCTATAAGGCGAAATGAGATAAAATTTGAAATGTAAGCTCATAAATTTGGGCTCAACCTTATGTGAGGATAGGATTAAGGTAAAAGTGAGGAGATTAAGATGATAATTATTTGATTCTAATCTCACACTCCAAGAAAATTTCAAATGTTCATAACTTGACGTAGAAACGTCGGTTTGAGATGAAATTTTAAACGATGGAATAAAATTATGAAATCTATGGTATGGATGGATTGGATTAAGATAATTATCATAAGAAAGTACTTAATCAGAAAAAGGTGAGTAGCATTGACTTTATGCACCTAAAAGTACCATAACATTTATTAAAAAGCAAGTGGTTTAATGACTTAATTAAATACTCCATATGAGGTGTCAAAAGGTGGTTTTTTGAGCTTTATTTTGTGATCACAAAATCCATGATAAATCGCATGCATTAATGCTTGAATTAAAGGGCTAATGAGCTAGCCTCATGGAGGCTTGAAAGGTTTCTCATCAAAAAAAAAAAGGAGGCTTGAAAGGTGGCACATGGTGGACGTCCAAGGGGTCATGCACTTGGATTTTTTGTGATTTTTTAAACCCAAGTCAAAACATAGCTATGCTAAGGGAGAGAAGGCAGCCATGTGGACGTCCACTTGGGGAGGAGCTAAGTAGCTCATTTAAGTGCTTTGATTTGGTGATTTTTATATAAGATAAATGTCTATTTTACTTGGTTATTAGTTAACCAACACATCAAGGGATAAGATACCCATTAATTACCCTCCAAATGAGGTGGCAAAGTAGGCCCAAAAACCTAGAAAATGAAGGGTATATAAGGGGCATATGGACGTTCCACTTAGAGAGGTTAGAGAGAGAAAAATCTCAAGGAGAAACCCCCCAAAACAAGGCAGCCCTTGAACGTGCCAAGTCCAGCAAGGAAAGAGGGGGAAAAGAGGAGAAAAAGAGAAGGAAAAAGGGGAGGAAAGAAAGGAATCCAAGTCGGGAAAGTTTGGATTCAAGATTGATTCGATTCAAGTAAGTGTATTTCAAGTTTAGAATGCTTTAATCCTAAGTTTATTCTCTCAAATCATGATCCATGAATATGGTTCATAAAGAAATCTTAAAGGATGAGTTATAATGCCTTGATATGGATATTGAATGATTTTTGAAAGATTTAAAAGAAATCAAGAGTTCAAGAGAGTGAAAATAGAAGTTTAGGATGGATTTTGATATGAAAGTTAACTTGGAAAATCTTAAAATCCTAAAATAAGTTGCTGTATGATTTAAGAATGTTGATTTGGATGTAATTCATGTTCTTTTGAATTTCATATGATGATTTAAGCATTGGTTGATGATTTTAGCAAATATGAAACCCTAAGTTTCAAGAAATGACCGATTTCTCCATTTTGGGGTTAAAAATGATACAAGGGATCGATTAAATTTTTTATGAATGAATTTTAGGGTAAATTACCCTAAATTAAGGATCCTTGGGATGGCCAAAGTGGGATGGATGAGTTTGTCTTAAATCTGATTTTTTAGGGTATGTATATGAGACGTCCAAATGGGGGCCAAAATGGATGATTTTCACATGATTTTTGTTTCTGATTGTAATGAAATGATTTATGAATGTTATGGAGGATAAAATACCCTATGTTTAAGGTACCTTGAGTGTCCAAAATTTTTTGGAAAGATTTGCCCCAAATCTGATTTTATAGACATAAGTTTGGACACGTCAAAACAAGTCAAAAGGATACCCTATATGCATGAATATGTTGCTGTTATGGAAGCCAAAGAATTATGGATTTCAAATATATGATAATACCTAAATTTGGGTTAAGAAAAGTATGCTTAATTTCTAGAATTTAATGATTATAAATTTGTTAAGATTTAAGTATTGAAAGAGGCGTTGAAAGGATGAAAAGGGGTCCTAACGTTGCTGTTTTGGAAATCAGTGATAAATGGATTAAAAATCTGAAATTAAACCCTAAATTATACTTTAATTAAGGGGTTTAATGATGATGAAAATAGGTGGAGGTTGATGTGTTACGAAAATTTAAGAAACACATAATATATGTGTTGTATGTTGGACATATGTGGAGCATATGTGTGAATGGAAGATATGTGATTTATGTGAACTTGTTAAAATGCAAAATATGCATGAGTATGTGATAAAATGCATGAGGAAGTTTCTGTATGAATAAGGATTGATTATCTCAAATTTTGAGATTTAAGTATTAAGCCTAAGACGTCGAATATGTGCTTAGAATGAGCACCGACGCATGAAATGTGAAAAATAGATAAAAATGATAAATTGAAGGTAATGAACCTCCATATGATGATTTATGGATGGTTGTTATGTTTATGAATGAATACCCTACCTATGGGTTGGGGACATGATGAGGAATGGATGGTATGATGCACAAGTGAGTGCGATGTATGTATACCCGACTTGGAATTCAAGTTGGTTATGAATGTTAATGGATTATGGGTTGAAAAACTGAGTTGAATGCAAGCAAAAGAAAGTATATGAATGCTATGTCATTCTTATATGTATAGGAAAAGGAAAAGAGATAAGCGATAAGGAAAGCTAAGGCGAAGCAGGTAAGCAAGCAGCTTTCTAAATGAGTTTTGTATTAAATATTTTCTAAGTTGTTTAAGGATGGTCATTCCTTGTCTATATGCGTTTTGAAATGTTATTTCTATTGAAATAAATGATTGCTTACTGTTTCATAATTATGCATGAAATGTGATGAAACATGAATTTATACAATGTTTCATTGAAATGATGTTTAAAAAGGGATGGTGCAAAGAATTCTCTACATGAGAATAACGAGTTCCATGTGTAAGGGGTATATAATGCCGGGGTGACTAAAAGTCATGTATGGAATGGAAATCAAGTAGGCTAATCAAGGCAGAAAGCAGGACAAGGAGTCCGCCCTTGACGTTGCCAAGTCGGAAGGTCCGGCGCCTAAGATGAGAAGGATCATGCCATGAAAGGATGTTCCCCGTGCTAGCGTACCGTCACATGAAGGATAATGTCATGAATGGAAATGATGAATTTGCACATCCAATGTTTATGAAATGCCCAAAAACTGGGATTTACGAATGGTTTACGTGAATGGTTTTTCATGAATGATTTTCATGAAATGTTTATGAAAAAGTTTCTGCTCCGCAGGTAGTTGATCACTTGCTAAGTGTCTCTCCTGAATGGAGGGAAATGTTTTTAAAGAATGTTGTTTTTGAAATAAATTGCCTGAAAACCATAGCTTGCTTATTGAGTTTCAACTCACGTTTTGTTTTCCAAATCCAAAGACAGGTAAAAGAAGGGAGGCAAGGAGCACAGGTGGAGATTCAAAGATGAACAAATTTCCATGAGTACCTGAGTATGAACCTAAGGGTTGAATGATTATATGAATGTTAACAATTAAATTATTATTCAATGTTGTAAAGGGATTATGTTATGTTTTATGCCTGATTGGCGAAAATTTTTTATGGGTAAGTGCTAAGGCATGAAATATCATGATATGATTAAGTATGAAGATTATAAGATGAGATGTGAAATTCTCAAATGAGACAATGGCCTAAAATGGCATTTGCTGGAAATTGAATGTATGACATGA
Organism: Annona cherimola; assembly: GCA_030490835.1. Classification (NCBI taxonomy): domain Eukaryota; kingdom Viridiplantae; phylum Streptophyta; class Magnoliopsida; order Magnoliales; family Annonaceae; genus Annona; species Annona cherimola. The sequence goes on from CM059972.1 coordinate 49,684,255, forward strand.
TATAAAATCCTAAGGAGTTAGGATTAAGTGGATAAATATCCAATAAGAGCCCGCCGCGTGATCAGGGTAACAATCCTGATTTATATTTACCAATCGATAGATCTTGAGGTAAGGATGTGACGATCGGGCTGGGGTGCTACACATCAGCAGCTATACAATTGTTATACAATACCTCTAATATTCTGACAATACTATCTCTTATCTTGAGAATATCCAATCTCATGATAAGATCCACCTCATATTCTACACTCACAGGTCTCAATCAGACCATACATATCAATAACTATATAAGGAGTACTTAGAAGAGGAGGAGTTGAATTCTGGAATTCAAAAGCTTCAATAGTGTCCTTACGGCATCCTTATCTTTCCTTTCTTTTACAGGTTGTAAGATTACAATCTTTTTCTACAATAGCATCCTCTGAGAATATCTTATACAAATTTTTACCAAATGGTGAAACCTTATCCATTTTTATGATTTTTTGAGAAAGTATTAAATCTTTAAAGACAATATTTTTAAAATCCCTTTAGCATCATCTCCCTATACATAGTAAATCCTTAAGTTGCCCATATTATTATCTCTAAACCAACATGTGGAGAGGATGGTGTAAAACCCCAACCTAAATAAGATGCAATGTGTGCATTGAACAGGTACATGTGACTTATATATGATTAAATGGAATTTTTGGATGATTTTAGGATTTTATGATATTTTGCAATTAGGGTTCCACTAAGAATGGTGATTAAAAATTTAATCGCCGGAGCCCATTATGAGCCAAGGTGACTAAAGGGGCATAATGAGGATTAAAAAATTCTAATGTAGCATGAATGTTTAGTTTAATTTCCATGATTTAATTAATGGAGATTAAAATGGAAATTGTGGAATTAAGTGGAAAAACACTAGAAAAATCATAACTCAACGCCTGTAAGGCGGATTCAAGTGAAATTTGAAATGAAAGTTGATGATGTTGGGCTTGGTGTTATGGGATTATTGGATTATAAAAATTCTTGATGAAATGAGAATTATGATTTATTTATCATATTTCAATTTCAACCGTTAACTTCAAACGGCTATAATGGGAGCTAGGAAAATCGGATTGAGATGAAATTCGAAACGGTTGAATGAAATTATGAGATGTACATTTTAGAAGGTTTAGATTAAGTAAATTATATGGGAAAAATGCCTGCATTAGAAAAGGTGAGCATGGTTGACTAATGCACCTCAAAAGTACCTTTCCATTAATGCTAGAGTACAATGCATAATGGCTTGGTTTTAATGGGAGATAAGGTGTCAAATGCAGCACATTTCTAAGTTTTTTTATGCATTAATATAAAATGCAAATATCCAATAAAATTTCAGCAATGAACGTCCATAATTGATGAAGCTATGAGTGCTCAAGTGAGCATAGGTGAGGTGTCCAAGGCAAGCACGTTCATGGGCTGGTTGCTGCATATTTTTTGAATTTTTTATTTTATAAAATATGTATATATATATAGCTGCCATGTTGGGATGTATAAATAATTATTTAATTATGTGAAAAAAATTCAAGAAAATTCGTGAACAATAGCTGCCATTGAAGGTGCAAAAATGGACAGCTTGGTCTTATGCAAATGACATGCAATGATATGCTAAGTTGCTGCAGTTTTTGTTAAAATTATTTACACCAAATTAATATATGAATTAAGGGATAATTAGGTGTATAAATTTCCCACATTTTGGGATTTTTAAAAATTGGAAAAAAATATGAAAACAGGCAGCAATGGTGGACGTGATTTGGTGGACAGATGTAGGGCCTGGATTAATGCAGATTTGTGGATTTTTAAAAAGTGATAAAATGCATTTTACTTGGCTGTGAGTTCACCAGAACATAAGGGGAGATAAGCATGGATTCAATGGTCTGGAAAATGGGCAGCAACAAGTGGGGCCCACAGCTGGAAAATCCAGCACTACAAGAGCATGCACGTTCACATGGATTGGTTTTTGGAAATTATTCTAAGTGCTGAAATCCCATCTCCCCAAGGCAGTGCTCACGTCCCAGCCCTAGGCCACCAAGGAGGAAGAAAAGAAAAGGAAAAGAAAGGGGAAAAGGAGAGATCACTCATTTAATCAAGTAAGTATATGATTATTTTGATTTTATGCTTCAAATCTGGAAATTATATGATGTTGTAAACTAAAATATGAACGGAATAGTAAATGGATGAATTTTAGCATGAAAAAGTTTTTAAAGAATAATTATGAGGTTATTAAGGAAATACCCAATTTTCAGCTTAAAATTACAATTACTTTGCAAATTAAAAATCCGAGAAGATTAACCCAAACAGGCTAAAATGGGTGACAGGATCATCTGTAGAAAATGATTTTTAATAATTTTTATACAAGCAATTTTGATCTTAATATTTTACAAGATATATAATAAATATTTATTATCACATAAAAAAATTAAAAATTAGGTTTTGATGGGTATAAATATACTCAATAATTTACGTGATTAAGGCTGACTGAAAATTGATGCTGTTGTCCAGCAAGGTAAAAATTCCAAAATAAATATAAATAATTAATTTTTTATTCTGAAATATTTATTTTGGTTACTTCATGTAGTTATTAAGGTATGATATAAAGTTTAGATCAAAAATACTTGATTTGATATTAATTCAAGATTTTGATATTTCAGTACGCCTGATTTCAGCATATGTGGATAGTTTGAGAAAAAATCAAAAATAAATATGAAACCTACCTAGAAATGATCCAAATTGATATATGTGTTAAATTATTAAATATGGATTAATAAAAGTGTGATTATATGCTGAAATTTAGGATTTATATAATTGCCTATGGTTATGTGTCAAAAGACACGTTAAACGGGTGAAAAAATGAGTTCCAAACTAGCTGTTTTGGAAACCTATGGCAAGTGGATTTAAACCCTATAAAAATAACCTAAATTCAGTGGTAATTAAGGGTAATTAAACCGCTGAAATATGGATTAAACCTCTGCCTTAGAAAATTTTATGAAATCCATTATGTATATGTTGCCAAATGGGCATATGAGAAGGAATAGATATGCAAGGGTGATGAATGACTTGTGAAATTTAGTTTTGTGCAAAAATGCATGAAAATATGATATATTTTGTGAATATATTTCTGTTTAGGAAAATTTTCCATAACACATATTATATGTGTCTTCAAGAGAGTTTAAGTGCAGGATATGAATGATGGAAAGGGGTAATGAGTTAATGTGATTTGCGAAAATGCAAAATGGATGGAAATATGTTGAAACATGTAAAAAAGGTGCTGTTTTGATAATATTTGTTAATCTCAAAATTTGGGATTGATATATGAAGCTTAAACTCTTAAACATGTGCTTAAAGTAAGCACTAATGAAAGAAATGTGAAAAATGGATAAGTAAATGATAAATGAAGGATAATGAAACTTCATTGAGATAAATGAAAGATCATGATATGCTTGAAAACTATCCTAAGTAAGGATACTAAGAATGAAAAGAATAGATAATATGATGCACAAGTTGCGTTGTTATGTATAAACCTCCGACTTGTAAAACAAGTGGGTCATAGTCAATGAAAATATATGGGTTGGAAAACTAAATTACGTGCAAGCATATGAGATTATATGTATAAATGCAATGTCATTTTTATGTGTATAGGCAAGGAAAAGAATGGAAGGAAAAAGAGATTATAGCGATCTCAAGTAAGCAAGCGAACTTTCTAAAATGACATTTTCTTTCCATGGGATTGATATGATTGAAATGTTTATGTTTGTATTTGAAATGTTTATGTTTATATTTTATTGAATGGGCAAGCACAAGTTTTGAATATGACGGCTTTAATGCAAAGCCATAAGTTTTGAAAAATGATGACTTTAATGAAAAGTCTTAAGGTTTGCTTCATGGGAAGCAAGCGACACTTCTTAAGATAAATAATTTATCCTAAGTGTTGCCAAGGATGGCAATGCTTCATGTCAATGGAATTGAGAAATTTTGCTTATGAGTAAACAAGTTCTCCATGCTAAAGTTTTCTAAGGATTTCATGTTTGATACCGATGGTTTTAAGAATTTGCTTTTAAGCAAGCAAGTTCTATATGATATTGTTCAACAGCATTTTATAAGAAAAAGGAAATTTTACCCTTTTTCACAAAATATTATTTGTAAATGAGTTTTGAGTTATTTCTACAATAACTCGTGAAAAACAATGATGAAAAAGATTTGTTTTGCTAGGTCAAGATAATTAAATAATAAATGATGTTTTGGACATAGTCCATATGTATTGAAATGATGTTCGAAAAGTTTTGATTTTCTTTAGACAAGAAAATTTATGTTAAAAATGTTTATACGGATGTGTTAAAAAGGGATTTATGGATGGCCAACCTCCTATGATTGATTTCATAAAATGGTTTGATTTCAGGTTACTTAATGGCATGCAAAAGACTGTGCAATTTCCCTTTATGTAAAAATGATTGATATGTGGACAATTATTAAATTTTTAGGTTATGGACAAGGGGATAGCATAATTGCATAACTTTTGTAAACAAAAGGTCTTGAAATGAAAATCAAGCAAATATTAGAGAAAAATATGATTTATTTATGGAAATCCAAAGAATTTGAAATTCTTTTATTAAAAGGATTTTAAGATGTATTGTTTCCCAAACATTTCAAATGTTTATCAAAATATTTTACTCAAAACGTTTCTAAAGGAACTTAAGGAAGGTCATCCTAAAACTGGATTTCAAATAACAACTTGTTAAAGTGGATGCGCTCGCTTACAAGTTGACACGGACTGCGGTCTATGATGTGTTTTTGAAAATTATTTTTAAATATAGACTTCAGTCTAAGATTTTTGTGCATATGGATGCAGCCTGCGGTCTGTGATCTCGGTTTAAAAGGACATGGACTGCGGTCTGTGGTTCTTTAAATCAAATGGACTGCGGTCCGTCATAATAACGTACGGTACACCAATACAAGTAATAGATAAGTTGTAGAGCACGGTTGGGATGACCGGGGCCCACTCTACATAAGGCTAAGTCGCTAAGGGATGGCAGGAGTGTCAGCGGCGCCCTCCCTAAGATGGGAGTAGAATATATAAACAGCCGCTAGGCTAGCTTGTTGTTAAGGATTCTCTTCCAAAAGGTAGCATGATCACTTGCTAAGTGTCACTACTGGATGGGGAGAAACGCATTTGCATACGTTTTGCTTTTCAAAAGCCTAAAGATTGGGATATAAAAGCATCTATCCAAAAAGTTATCCTAAAAGGGATTTTTATGAGCTAATATGCATAAGTTACCTTAAAAGAGAGGGTGTTTTACACAAAAGTGTAAATAACAGGAATAAAAGGAAATGCTTTTATGCCAATGCATTAATGAAAACGATTTATGTATTTTGTTTACCTTGTTTGCTATAAACAAGCCCCAAGACAGGGATTATAAAAAAGATTTATGTGAAACTTGGATTGGACATAAGAATGTCCTTTTCTAAAGAGCCTAAATGATAAGGGTTTATGGACATGAGAATGTCCAATGTTAATGTGTTGGAAATAAAAAGTGTTTTAGGATATATGAATGTCCATTGCCAAAGGAAGCTATATGAAAAATGTTTTGAGACATAAAATGTCTCTTGGCTAAAGGATTTTATGATGGTTTATGTTAATGATGTTTTAAGACATGAGATGTCTCCTTTGCCTAAGGATTTATAAGAAAAATGATTTGGACGTAAAACTTCTATTGGCAAACGATGATTTCATGTAATGTCTATGAACATTGAAAATGTTCATATAAGAATTAAAGGGATTCCATCAGAGAAGGTAAAACGTGTATGTTTTGCAACAGGCCTACACGTGGCTTGTAACTAGTTTTATGAATGAACGCTTAATGGAAAAGATTTCATGATGATATTTCAGGACATATACATGTCCTCAGGAAAAAAAAAGGTATTCCCGATGTTTATGAAAAGGTTTTCAAGGAAGCCTTGCCCTAAAGATAAAATACTTGCTTACTGAGTTATCACTCACGTTTTGTTTTCCCAACCCTTAGACAGGTACCGAGAAAACTCAGAAGGTTGCGAACCTAAGACGTGAAGAAAGGTACTTGATGATAGCCCGTGGGCTATGAGGAATGGAAAAGCATGAATGTGCTAAGGTAAGCTAATGTATATGTGAACTTAATTAGAATTTTAAGTTCTATATGATTCAAAGATTGAATATATGGATGTAAAATGTGATGCTTAAGTCAAGGAAACTTTCACTGTAGAAAGGCATGAAAAGATGTTATGTGTTTGTGTATATGAACTTAGTTAGAATTCTAAGTTCTATGTGAGTCAATGACTGAATGTATGCAATTATGATGTGTACAATGATTGAATACATAATGACAGGCATGTAAAGATGCTATGAATGAAATGATGAATTTTATTACAAGTGAAATTCACAATGTGTAATGATTGTTATGTCAAGATTATGAATGATGACAGATGAATAAACGAAAAAAAGTTTGGATGTATTCCAATTAAGAACCCGCCACGTGATCAGGATAACAATCCTGATTCACATTTACCAATCGATAGGATCTTGAGGTAAGGAAGTGACGTCTCGGTTCGGGGCGCCACAGATGGTGTGTGATTGTTTTAATCATTATGATCATTTTTCATACATTTTTATTTATATTCGTCTTAGGCTCTAGATTAGATATATCATATATATGGTATATTAGAGAAATAATCCTGTTTGCCCAGTCCAAGTAAATGTCTTGCTTAGCCCACTTCAAAAAACCTATTTACAACAACTTTTTTTTGTTTTTTTTTCTTCACACACTTTTTTATCTAAGTGTATTTAATATATAAACTAAGTTTTACCATTTTTGGATATATGGATATATTTTTCTAGATTTTTATAAATAAGGGTATTTTAAATACATATACATATAGATGTTTAAAAATCTCAAAAAAATAGATAAACATATTCAAAAATGGTAAATTTTGGTTTATATATTAAAAAAACTTCGATAAACAAGTATACGAAGAAAAAAATAAAAAAATATTATTGTAAAGAGGTTTTTTGAGGTAAGTTAAGTGGAGCATTTACTTAGCCCGAGTTAACAAGATCACTTTTCTATAATTATTAGGTTATTTAAAATTTTAATACATATATAATTTTTAGTATTATCATATAACCCATGATATCATAAATATAATTCAAAATAGTTTGAATGAGTAGTTTAACCAATTTGAACTAAATCAAATGATTCCTCGGCTCAATTACAACTTTCGGCTAACTTGAGCTCACACTCGAAAAAAATACTGTGCTAGGATTTGCCTTTTGAGCATTCAAGCCTCAAGAATTCAAACCCAAAAACTTGATTTGTAAATAATTTTAAGGTCAAGCAAACTTGAACTCAAGGAACCTGAGCTTGATTTTTTTATATTTAATATAAAATACATAATCTACATACTTGATAAAGCTAAATTTTGTTAAGGGTTAGCCTGAGTCAAACCAAGCTCAAGCTCTAATTCGCAATTTTAAGAAGTAGATCAGGTTCATCATATGAGATTTATATGGAAAAGGTCAACTTAATAATATGGTTGATCTAAAAAACTATCGAAGGAGGGTCAAAGGTCTCAAGGAATTTTTTCTATTAAAGTCTTTATTTTTTATAGCAAGGAAGTATTTGTTTTTGCTTAATCCCAAACAAGCCAGCTCTCTCCTACCAAGGGTCCATTTAGGGTAGGAAGAACTCCTCCAAAATATGTGTACACTAGAAGATGAATGGAACCAGAGCTCCTCTCTTCTCTTTTTCTTCCTTCCTTCTCCTGTTTCCTCCTTTTATAGTGTGAGAGCTCAGTGATATTTATATGGTGCTCAACATTGATAAGATGTGTCTTACATTAGATGAGATATTCGGTGATCATTTTTCATAGATTTCTTTTAACCAATGTGTCTGCCTTAAGGGTACACCTTCGATTGGATAGGTTCGGTTCAGGGTAAAACCTATCTTTACCATATTTTCAAAAGCTTCTACCTTGCTTTATTTATTATTAGGTTGATTTGAGGCCTATCCTACCTTTTTTTAAGGTCGAGTTGGTTTCAATTTTTGTTCTAAATCGGTTCTTTAAAATATTATCTCTATTACAAATCTTACTTAATAACTATAATCAATATGATAACAATATAATTTTATAATGCATTGATTAAGTATACTAAATGATAGATAAATTAAACAAGTTTTATATTTATAAAAGATATATTTTATATCTTCAAATATATAATATATTATATAAAAGTTATATTTGAATATACATATTAATTTGAAAACATACCCTACCCTAATTTAGGAAGTGTTTTTTATTTGGAACCTATCTTCCCCTATGGGTAGAAAAATAATAACATACTTTACTCATTTTAAGGTACATAACAGGCTGATCTATAATTACTTTACCTAAGTTCCACCCCTCATTTTCATGTAGTTGGCCATACTAGGATGTTATCTTCTTCTTGATCATTTCAAGATGATTGAATTGACCTTGATCTATAAAGACATGCCATCTTTATTAATGTGAGTTAGTTACCTTCAGCTCAAGGGTAGATACGTTTGTGTCCTAGGCGCTTCAACATGTCATCAACATCCCATAAGCCTTGGGCAAGGGAGTCAATAAATCGCCCTTTTGAGGCTTTTTTGACCTTGGGAGAGCTTTTTGTGTGACTTCTCGGTGATGGATAGGCTTTGGCGAGCCCTTCTTTTCTTGAGAGAAACCTTGTTGGGCCTTTTTCCAGTTGGTTATTGGACCAGTTTCAGTCCAACCCTATTAATGCTCTCTAAATAATATTTTTATATATTTTATATAATTTATATTTATATTTAAATGTATTTTTGTTATATTGAAATTATATTATAAGAAACTAATATTTTTATTTTTATTTACATCTATCTTTATATTTATAGTATTTTTATTGGAGTTTATCAATTTTCTTTTTTAATCCTATTTTGAAAGATTAAATTTTCTTTAAGAAATAGTTTATATATTATTATATTTTAAAATAAGATAAGTTATGTATTATTATTTTTCTTGTGTAATTTGCTCTTATTGTATATTTATATAAAAATTTAAACTTATTCTTAAATCAAATGAAAATAAAAATTCAAGTAGCAACTTAATTTGAACATGATTTTTACAAATAAAGTTGAAGTTTAAATTTTATAAATAGAAGTAGGGTTGAATTTTATAAATTGGTTTAGGATTAAGATTGAGGCCAACCCAAATATCAAAGCCCAAATATTGCACCCCTATATTGACTAAACATACTAGATCTATGCTTATGTATTTTTGGGCTTTCCTACGTATTACGAAATTAGGTACAATTAACAACCCTTGGGTTTTTCATTTTAATATTTTTTTCTAAATTCAAACCATGCATCGTATTCCCTTTTATAAATATTTACATAATCTGAAGAAATTTTTAATTAGATTTATATATAACAGGTGAAAATGCATGAGATTCTCTATAATTATATTTTAATATTATAAAATTTTCAAAAAATTTTATTTTTCACATTTTGGCCTAAAAATAGTTTTTATCATAATGTATATCTTGGATGTAAAATAAAAGAAAAAATCGAAAAAACTGAAATGGGTGCAGGATAGCATCAAAACCCCATTATTTCTAGGGCATGTTTGGATACCACAAAATTTTTTAAAATAAAAAAATTTTAATCTAAAACTTTTTACTCTTCACAATTGCCTTATTTTTAATTTTTTTTTACACTTTTTATATAATTATCCTACTTTTCTATCACTTCTATACAATTAGTCTATCTATTTTAACTTTATTATCTTTACTCTTCATCATTACCCTTATCATATCACATCATTTTCTACCTGTTCAAAAAATTTTATCTAAAAGTTTTATCACATCTGAAACACAAGCCTAGTTTCTTAGGCCACATTTGATAATCTTATGTAAAATTTTCTCATGGTATTCTTCTTCTTCTCACAGATTCTCCCATGAACGATTTTATATTTTTTATGGAAAAATGATTTTATATCTTAATTATTTAACAACTTTATTTTTCTTAACTTTACTCCTACACTCTAATCATTTTTATTTATAACTATCCTATTTATTTCGATTTTACCCTCACCATATCATATCATTTACACAATTTTAAAGATGTTTTCTTTCTCACTTCTGCACCCCACCATCCCATCATATTGCACATTACCAAACATCATTCTATTTATTGTTGATTTAAGCCTCCATTTAGCAAAGGTTATTTTGGACACTTATGGGTTTTACGAGAATATGGTACCATAAACTATGAATTTTCTTAACAAAATTGGGTAGACTTTTCAAGGTTTTCACAATAAATTTTTTTTGAAGTCTAATGTTGGTATCATAGACAAAAAGAAACCAAAGATCTCCTCCCTCCATTAGACCTTCTTTTAATTTGAGCTAAGGGAGCAAGGAGCTCCCTACTTACGTCATTACAATGTTTTCTGGTGGGACTCTACCACCAACACTTGTTTTGACCACGTTCTCTAATTGTAGTCTTTATTAGAGCAGGAGCCACTTGGTTCTTACTTCTTAAAACATGTTGGGAGGACACATGATCAAAAAAGAAACATAATCTCCTTATCTCTTAACTACTACTCTTCACAGAGGAGTCAATATTCTCCCCCTCTTTCAGAATATTGATGAAAGAAAGGGAATTAATTTTCAGCTTAATTTTTTTCATGTCCATTTCCATTACCAATTAAGACCAAAACAAGCTGCCTTTGCTTCCATCCATGGTGGTTCCAACATCCCCTTGTCTGCCCAACATTTGGCCATAATAAAATTTTCATCCCCTCTCTTACCATCTCTATGCTCTTTTCTACCTTTTTAGTCCCTTACAAGTATTTCCTAGGTTTGACCTTCTTCTCGTACACTATTCCCCTTTCAATCTACTTGTTTTGAACCCCACTCTCAACTGGTTCCTATATGAAAGTTTTATCTCCATTTTCCTTTCTCTTCTTTCATGATGTATGGGCAATCTTTGTCTTATCACCTAATAGCAAAACACTAAAAGCTTTTTGTATTGAAAATTTAATTACTTTCTCTTCTGCATTTCACCCATGACAAAAATTCCTTTCCTTGAAGGCTTCCGCACACCCACTATGACTTTGATTCTAAGGCATCGATCTGTTATTTTTATCTTTCCTTCATTTTTAAAGGAATTCTCAATCAGTTTATCCAAGTAGCTTTATTAATGAGTGGGAGGGGAAGTTTTGGATATGAATCCACATAGGGGTTTTAAATAGTGCAATGTTTCAGGTAGAAATGGGTCTATCCCAATCCAAAAATATACCATTTGTTGATCATAAAGCTATGGCCAACTTCTCAGAATCTTTTTGTCTTTCTCCATTTCAAATTGTATCATGTATAGGTTATCCTCTAGCTCTATGATAAATCTTACCTTTCATCTTCTAAATTTTCCTCATTGTTGTTTTGAAGAGTCCCATTATTGCATTTCTTCATCATCCATAAAGTGCAAAGTTTAGAGGGTCATCCACCTAGGTCGATTTTTTTGCTAAGCTCTTCTCCCACCTCTAGAGTTTGGAGTTCCATTGCTAATAGCTTTGCTTCCTTTAAGATCATATTGTATTGACTTGAAATTTGATGTAAGCCCTCAATGAAATCCCTAACTTTCTCTTGAGAAAATCATGAAAACTGGTCTCGATCTATGAAAGAAATTGCCTCTTTGTGCCCTCTGGGGGAACCCTCTAGGTTTTTTGTCCCCAGATGAAAGCTCTAGGAGCCTTGCCCATGTTAAACACAAAAGAAATTATAGTTTTTATAGAAAATGCTAATGGATTGTCTGAGGAAGAGTAGTAACCGTACTCATGCCTAAAAATATACGTTTGTTTAGGTTAATATGTTGTTGCTATGGTTGCAACAATCAATAGTTTAATAGCAGGTGGCCCTTAAGAAGATGAAAACCATGTTGGGTCATGTAAAATATTGCCAAAATAATAATAATAATTTAAGTTGACAGGTCAAAATCCACGTAGGACACCCTATGTGGTAAGGGTAGACTTTTTGACCAACTGGGTCAAATGAGTAATAATAGGCCGCGACCAATTATTATTTAAATATGCCCAGAGTTATATTTTTATTTTTATTTTTAAATGTTATTTCAGCAACCCGTGTAGCTCGGTTGGCATACAGGTAATCCAAGTGGTCTCAGAGGTTTAGGGTTCAAGTAGGGGGTTCCATAGAAACATAATTACTTTTTTGCACTTTTGCCTCCCCAGGCATGTGGGCCCCACAGGATAAGACAGGATATGATAAGATAAATGTCCCGGCGGATAAGATGATATTAAAATTGAAATTTAAGTTAAAGTGATAATATTTCATCTTTTGTTCCTTTCTTAGAATTTTAGGAAACATATGAGAACCCTTTTATAAATTGGGTTTTAGGGAATTGGTGGAGGGAGGCATCTGTAAGAAAGGTTTGGGAGATAGAATTATGGAAGGACAAAAGCTACATAAGGCAAGTGGGATTTTAATTGGAAATTGATTTTAGTTTAATAATTATGTAATTTATGTGTTGGAATTATTTTTATATAATTGTTATGTATAAAGCATTACATTATATGATTTTTAGGTTATATTTGATATAATTAAATTTTATAATCCTAAGTTTTTAAAAGGCTGTGTACCCAAAAACCCATAGAGAATGAGAAGTCTAAGAAAAAAAAAGTTGAAACTCAAGTTGTACCTACATCTAAGAAGGTTGTACCCCTACCTTAGATGGTTGGAACCCTAAAACATGACGATCTTTCAACTTTAAGGAAACCCTCTATACGGACTAAGGTTGCTGTTTCAAAGCCTAAGATATCACCTATTAACGTACCCAGAGCCTGGATGAGTTCAAAACTGTTGATATACCCAAAGTCGTTGATGAGTTCAAAGCCGCTAATGTACCCAAAGCTATGGATGAGTTTGAAGCTGCTAATGTACCCAAGGTTGTGGATATGCCCAAGGTAGTGGATGTACCCAAGGCTGTGGATGTGCCCAAAGTGGTGAATATACCTAAGGTTGTTGATATACCTAAGGCTATGGGTGAGTTCCTTCCTATATTCAAGCCAAAGGTAACGGTTGAACCTAGTCCATAGCTGCAAAAGGAAGTTTTCCCTGTTCAAGGACCCAACCCAGATCTTGTCTATACTGAGGTGGAGACTCAAGAAATACCTTCTCAAGGTAATAACAAGCTACCCTCTATGCAGTCACAAGGTCAAGATGTACAGACTAGAGTCGAGTCTAAGGAAGCCTACGTCAGGAAGGCACCAAGGACTTTTTATAACCAACGACCCATTGTAACTGAGTTAGTGTGTTATTTTTGTGGTACCAATGGACATACAGCTAAGGCATGTCCATATGGTAGTTGAATTTGTTTCCTGTGTCATTCCTCTGATCACCTTAAGGAAAATTGTCCTTTTAGCAAATATGCAAATTAGGTTGTAATATTTTTTATATAAAAGTTACAATTGTTCCTGTTTGCTTAAGAATATTTATTGAGACCATATTTCTCTTTTATGCCAGAATGAAAAGTAATTCCAATGATCTGATTGCCTAAACTGGTCACTCAGATCAATATCCTAGTAAAAAGCCGCGAAAGAAGCAGGCTAAGGACCAACCAGAAGCCGAGCCTATAAAAAGGCCCAGTAGAAGGAAGGATAAAGCTCTTGTTGAATCTCCGACCAGAACTAACATGCTTGAACAGCGTCTAAATGAACAAGAGCAAACCTTTGCAGTGTTTCAGACAGAGGCTTTTCGTTAGTGGGAACGGATGCAAGCACAGCTAGAACAGATTATTCAATAATAATCATCAGCAGTGCTAAGAAACCAAGGGCACCGTTACCACGGGCATGATGAACATCAGTCGAATGCTAGTATGCATGGGAGTCAGAGAGAAGGGCCAGATCAGAACCCCGATGCTAGGGTTTTAGAAGAAAAATCAGAATTTGGTAGGTAGGAAGAAAGGGAGGTCTCGAACCAAGTAAACAGAAGGGCTAGTGATAAAGCTCAAGGAAAAGTTGTAGAAAGTTTGAGTGTTGCGACCACGGGTTGTCCCAAACAGCGAGAAATGGATCAGCGAGATGTTGATGCATTCCATCGTCAAAAAACCTCATCCTTTTTCGGTGGTGATTGTTTAGCTGCCGAGCATTGGATCTAGGCGATGGAAAAGATTTTTGACTTTCTGGGTTGTGACGATCGAGAGAAAGTTTTATTTGCTCTGTTAAAACTCAGTGGAGAGGCCTATCGATGGTGGAAGACGCAGCAACATATCTTCAACAGTAGGAAAGAAAATGTAACTTGGGATAATTTAAATAATCTTTCTTCACCAAGTTATTTCCATCTTCTGTTAGAATATTGAAGGCTCGAGAGTTTGCCAAATTGAAGCAAGGCACTATGACGGTGGCAAAGTATGAAACAAAATTTAACTCTCTACTTCGGTTTGCTCCAAGCTCGGAATGGGAAGAAGATAGTCGGATTCGTAAGTTTGAGGATGGTCTGACTGAGGGTATACACAGCCGAGTAATACTTTGCCGCAATAAAACCTATGGTGATGCAGTCGATAATGCTCTCTTAGTTGAGAGTGATATTGCTAAACTTGATCGGTGTTACCTGAAAAGGAAATGATCACCAGTAAAAGATCATTTGGGAAAAAAAAAACAGATCGGACAGTCTTCTTCGGGGCAAACTAGAGTTGAGGGAAGTACAAAGAATGAAGGATTTCAAAAGAAGAAAAAAGTCCCCAAGTGCAACAGATGTGGAAAGTTTCATACCGGACTTTGCAAATACTTCAAGTGCGGAAAGACTGGTCATCGACCATTAAATTGTGTCATGGGCTTCATGTGCTACAACTATGGACAACCCAGTCACATCATTAAGGATTGTCCAACAGCCAGAAATGTCGGACAACCACAACAGCGGGGGAAAAATCATCCAATTAGTAGACCAGTAGGGCAACAGTACCAGGGTGGTGGTAGACGACAACCAGTTTTACCAGCTCAAACACAAGTTCGTGCCCGAATACCCGAGCAAACATAAACACCAATAGAGACAGTGGCAGGTATTATTCGTCTCTGTGGTATTTTTGCTCGAGTACTATTTGACATAGGTGCAGATAGCTCTTTTATATCCGAAGAGTTCGTGCGAGAGCAAAGGTTGGAAGTCACTAAGTTGACTTGGGATGTCCAGGTCACATCACCTATTGGGGGTAGTTTATTGGTCAGACATGCTTGTATGGCTTGTACCTTAGAAATCGAAAGTTTAGCTATCCCAGTGAATCTTTTAATCATACCTATGAAAGATCTAGATATTATTTTAGGAATGAATTGGTTAGCTAAGTGGGTACATGGAATTTACCCTTGTGAGCGTCGTGTCAGCTTAAGAGGATCCGATGAACAAAGTATTGATTTCAAAGGAAGTCAATTGGTAGTACCCCACCTCATATCAACTTTTCAAGCTAGAAAACTTCTTAGAAAGGGTTGGAAATGATGTCTTATTTCAGTTTTAGCAATAGAAGAAAAAGAGGTTAAGTTGGAAGACATTTCGGTTGTTCACGAATTTCCGGATGTGTTTCCAAAAGAGTTGCTCGGAGTACCCCCAGAAAGAGAAACTGATTTCATCATAGAATTGATGTCCGGCACTACTCCAATTTCAAAAGCTTCTTATCGAATGGCTCCTGCAAAGTTGAAAGAATTAAATATGCAAGAGCTTCTCGATTTAAGGTTTATTCGACCTAGTAAGTCACCTTGGGGAGCACCTGTGCTTTTGTAAAGAAAAAAGATGGCAGTATGAGACTGTGCATCAATTATAAAGAACTGAATAAGGTAACAATCAAAAATAAATATCCACTTCCCCTAGTTGATGATCTCTTTGATCAACTACAAGGTGCATCGGTCTTCTCTAAAATAAATCTACGATCAGGATATCATTGGTTAAAAGTTCGGAACGAAGATATACCTAAGACAACTTTTAGAATTCGGTATGGTCATTACAAATTTTTAGTGATGTCATTCAGAGTAACTAATGCCCTGGCCGCATTTATGGACCTTATGAATAGAGTATTTCGACAGTTCTTAGACAAGTGTATTGTAGTATTTATTGATGATATTCTAGTGTATTCCAAAGAAGAGGCAGAACATATTGGTCACCTAAGGGAAGTACTACAGACCCTAAGAGAACATAAGTTATATGCCAAACTCAAGAAATGTGAGTTTTGGATGGATAGTGTGACATTCTTAGGTCATGGGGTTAGCAAGAATGGTGTATCAGTAGACCCAAAGAAGATAGAAGCTATAACCAATTAGGGTAGACCGACTACTGTAAATGAGGTTAGAAGTTTTCTCGTTATGGTAGGGTATTATCGAAAATTCGTGGAAAGGTTGTCAAGCATAGCAGTACCGCTTACTAGGTTAACCCACAAGAATGCTAAATTTATCTGGCCAGATGCTTATGAGAAAAGTTTCCAAGAACTGAAGAGTCGCTTAACTTCAGCTCCGATTTTAGCCTTGCCGATTACTGGAAAAAACTATGTGGTGTACAGTGATGCATCTAGGAAAGGCTTCGGCTATGTACTCATGCAGTAAGATAGGGTAATTGCCTATGCGTCTAGACAGTTAAGACCCTATAAACAAAATTACCCTACCCATGACTTGGAATTAGCCGCAGTGGTGTTTGCTTTGAAAATATGACGACACTACTTGTATGGTGAGAAAATAGAAATTTTTACGGACCATAAGAGCCTAAAGTACATTTTCTCTAAAAAAGAGTTGAACCTTTGACAGAGAAGATGGTTGGAGTTACTAAAAGACTATGACATTATGTTAGGCCCGTATGAAACTGATAAAAAGAAAAGAATAATAGCACAAAGAATGATCTAAGAAGGAACAGGATAAATTTCACATACCACAAAAATAATCCAAAGAAGACACCGCAAATTATAGTGATTCGGTTAACACACCTACTCCACTCTCCAAGTCAACGCCTTGACTCGGGTTTCCACTAGTCAACTTAGAACTCAAGTTACAGTTGTACGATTTCAATCGGCTTCTGGATTATACAAACGACTCCAAGTGGCACGTGAAGCTTTCCACAAATCACAATGAAAGCTTTTGTCTTAAATTAGACAGTCTCTAATTCAAGATAAAATAAATAAAAATAAACTAAAGCTTACAACTAATTTAATAGCACAGAAGCTCGAAAATGAAGCTTTTAGTAGGATGATCACAACGATCTTCAATATGTTGCTTCTGACAGATGGACAGAGGATCACAGAGAACTCCTTGAGACAGATCTACACTTTTGAAAATATTTTCTCTGAATTGAATTTTCAATTGAAATTCATTGTCTATTTATAGCTTTTAACTTTCAATCGCCAAGAGAGATTTTCTCCACTAAATCCGCAACCAATCGGATTTTTCTCAACAGCCTATAACAACTTAACAAACAGAAACTGCCAAGAGAGATTTTCTCCACCAAATCCGCAACCAATTGGATTTTTCTCAACAACCTGTAACAACCCAGGACAACTCCTCAAACTAGCCACGTCATCATCCAATCACCTATCCATTGATCTTGCTAAATAAACTGTTAAAGTTTCAACCCCAAAACAGTTGAAGTTTCAAACCAAAACAGTTGAAGTTTGACACTAAATCGATTGAAGTTACAAACCAGCACTGCTGAAGTTTTATAGCAAAACCTCGACAGATTCATAACACAATTCAATGTTAACTTGTTACAACCATTCATCACGAATCAAATACAAGCTACACATTTCAAGCATTAAATTCTTAATTTGTCTATCATCAAAATAGTATAAGTCAACAAGTCTCCCCCTTTTTTGATGATGACAAATCGCAAGTGACATATTAATTGAATGGATTTGAGAGATGATTTTTTTTGTGTAATGGAGCAAATGGTGGAAAGAGGGAGGGGGGGAGAGAGAGAGAGAATTTTGATTTTCAAAAATCAATTTGTTGAAACTTGGTTAGGAAGTTAGGGATTTGATTTTCAAAAATCAAAATACCCAGACTATAGAGGCTAAAAAAATTCCATAAAAAGTGGATGAGAATTTTGGGGCTGCTTATTGCTGGTTAATGAATGGTAGAGAGAAGAGAAGTGATGTGAATGGGAGAGAAGAGAAGACGTGAGTTCATGGGAGAGAGAAGTTGCCGCACAAGTAAGTTACCTACTCGAATACGTTGCTTTTGGTTTGGTTTGCTGCTCTCCTTTTGCCGTTCCTTTTCGTTTTTGTTTTTTTATACTCTCTATTTGCCGTTCTTTGCTTTGGTTTTTTTTGGTTTGAACGGCCTTTGCCATTCCTTTTTTTTTATTTTATCTGTTTGTCGTTCTTTGCTCTGGCTTTTTTTTTAGTTTGAACGGCCTTTGCCGTTCCTTTTTGTTTTTTTGTTTGTTTTTTTTATTCTCTCTATTTACCATTCTTTCCTTTGGCCTTCTTATTGACTTGGCCCATTCCCTTTTTCTTGTTTTGTTTTTTTTTTTTAAAAAAAAAAGATGGATGCATGAGTTTTGCCCGTTCCTTTTTTTTATATTATTATTATTTTTTTAAACAGATGCATGCATGAGTTTTGCCCGTTCCTTTTTTTTTGTTTTGGTTTTTTTTTTAAAAAAAAAACGGATGCATGCTAATTCAAAGCCCATTCCTTTTTTTTAAAATGCATGTGTGAGTTGCGTTTAGCCTGTTCTCCCTTTTGTGTTTCTTTTTTTTATTTTTGTTTTGTTTGAACGGCCTTTTGTTGCTTTTTTTAATTTTACAGATTTTTTTTAAACTCTTATTAAATATTTGACCTTGGTTTGCCATTGTTTTTTTTTAACAATTTTATTGCTGTTTTTTTACAGATTTTTTTAAAACTCTTATTAAATATTTTACCTTGGTTTGCCATTGTTTTTTTCTTGAATGGTTTTTTTTTAAAAAAAACTTTCGAATCTTTTTTTAACAAAAACAACCATATTTAAAAAATAAAACTAAAATTGGCAGATAAATATATAATTTTAAAATTATCAACCACATGATATAATATTTACATAAATGCATGTGTTATGAAAAAGGATCAATTACACCCAATTCCATTCTTTTGTGAAGAAATTTTTCAGAGGGAAGTGGTTTTGTAAAAATATCTGCCAGTTGATCTTCCGTGGGAATAAATTCAATAGAAATTTCGTTTCGTGATGCATGATCCCTTAAAAAATGATATCTTACCTCAATATGTTTAGTGCATGAATGTTATACAGGATTTTTAGACAAAATTATTGCACTTGTGTTGTCACATATAATTGGAACTTTTATATATGACAACCCGTAATCACACAATTGTTGTTTCATCCACAAAATTTGGGCACAACAACTAGCACAAGCAATATATTCAGCCTCTGCAGTTGATAACACAACTGAGCTTTGTTTCCTAGAGTGTCATGATATAATCATACCACCCAGAAATTGACAAGTACCGCTTGTACTTTTTCTATCCACTTTATAACCTGCAAAATCTGCATCTGAATATCTAACTAAGATAAAAGTGGATTCTCTAGGATACCAAATGCCCAAGGTGGGTGAATCACCAAGGTATTTAAATATACGTTTAATAGCACTCATGTGTGATTCCTTTGGATTTGACTGAAAACGTGCACACATACAAACACTAAACAAAATATCAGGTCGACTGCCAATTAAATACAAAAGTAAACCGATCATGCTCATATATAACTTTTGATCTACTGGCTTACCTGATTCATCTTTATCCATTTTTATGCTTGCACTCATGGGGGTTGACATATGCTTTGCATTTTTTATTTCGAACTTTTTCAACATTTCTTTGTCATATTTTGTTCGAGAGATAAAAATATCTTCTTTTGTTTGTTTTACTTGAAGTCCCAGAAAGAAAGTAAGCTCACCCATTATGCTCATTTCGAACTCACTCTGCATCAATTTTTCAAAATCCTTGCAATACAACTCATTAGTAGACCCAAAAATTATGTCATCCACATAAATCTGTACAATCAAAATGTCTTTGTGAATATTTTTTATAAATAAAGTAGTATCAACCTTGCCTCTTTTGAATTTTTTCTCTAGCAAAAACTCACTAAGGGTCTGTTTGTGATGGCATAAAACTTTCCCATTTTATTAAAACTTTTCAATGTTAGGGTCGTCAGTGCAAAATGCGTCATTTCACCCGTCATTGCAGATTTTCAAACGGGCTTTTCTGTCATTTCAAAATGTGAAAATCCATCTGCGTGCTGACACTTGTCCGTGAGCAGCAACCAGCCTTCAGAACCGACGCTAATGAAGAAAAAAGAGGAGCAACACGTACAGCTATTATGCCGACTGTTGTACTTGAGCCAAATCTAAAAAACGTCAAATAGTTTTGGCTATTACCAAACAAACCCTAAGTCTATCATACCAAGCTCTTGGAGCTTGTCTTAATCCACAGAGAGCTTTTGAGAGTTTGAACACATAATCAGGGTGTTCAGGATCTTCGAAATTTGGTGGTTGTTTGAAATAAACTTCTTCATTTATCAAACCATTCAAGAATGCACTTTTTACATCCATTTGAAAAAGTATAAATTTTCTGAATGATGCAAATGCAAGTAACATTCTAATGGCTTCAAGTTTAGCTACAGGTGCAAAAGTCTCATCAAAATCAATACCCTCTTCTTGAGAGTAATCTTGTGCAACTAGACGTATTTTATTTCTAACAATGATCCCAGACTCGTCAAGTTTGTTTCTAAAAATTCATTTTGTACCAGTAACTAGATGATCATCAGGTTTAGGTATAACTGTCCACACATTGTTTCTTTTAAATTGATCCAGTTCCTCTTGCAAAGCAATTATCTAATTTTCATCAGATATTGCTTCATCAACTTTTTTAGGTCCAATGTGAGAAATAAAAGCATAATGACCCAAGACATTTTGAAGTGAATTTCGAATTTTGACTTTGTCATAAACATCGCCAATAACCTGATTAAGTGGATGATTTTTATGTATTTGCAGATTTAGAAGTTTTCTTAGAATATTACCTGCACTTACCATTTCTTTATTTCTTGATGTTTTCTGTATGTCAAGAATGTTTTCTTCTTCATCTGAAAAGACAACCTTTCCCGGCCTGGTGTTAGATTCATCAAAGGTGACATGTATTGACTCTTCAACTGTGCAAGTTCGCTTATTATAGACTCTGTATGCTTTGTTGGAAGCAGAATAACCAAAAAAAATGTCTTCATCACTTTTATAATCAAATTTACCTAGATCATCTTTTCTATTATTTAGTATAAAGCATTTACAACTAAAAGTATAAAAATATGCAATGTTTGGCTTGCGACCTTTCCACAATTCATATGGAGTTTTCTTTAATATTGGACGAATATAAACACGATTTATGATAAAACATGCAGTGTTTACTGCTTTAGCCCAATAGCTATGTGACAAATCAACATCAATCAACATTTTTCTAGCCATTTCAATCAATGTTCTATTCTTTCGTTCAACAACTCCATTTTGTTGTGGTGTTCTAGGAGCTGAGAAGTTATGATTTATTCCAAAATTGTCATAAAATTATTCAAATGATGATTGTCAAATTCTCTTCCATGATCACTTCGAATTGCAAATATTTTCAATCCACGTTCATTTTGAATTTTGCGATAAAATTTTTGAAATAAATTAAAACATTCATCTTTGCTTCCTAAGAACAATACCAATGTATATCTTGAAAAATTATTGACAATAACATAGGTATAATATTTTCCAGCTAAACTTCTAGTCCGTGTAGGTCCAAATAAATCCATATGCAGTAACTGCAGATGTTCTGTTGTTAACACAATATCTTTTAATTTGAAAGAAACCTTCTTTTGTTTACCAAATTGAAAAATATCACTAATATATTTTAAATTAATTTTTGAGTTTGGTAAACCATCAACAAGATTAAACTTTTGCAGTTTCTTTAATGTGTGAAGGTTTGCATGTCCTAATCTTCTATGCCAAATCAGAATCTCATCATCTACTGCAGATAAGCACTTTATATGGTCTACACTAAGATCTAGAATATACACATTTCCATTCTTTTTTCCACAACAAATATTATTGCCCATATTATCATGAATTATACACATATCAGACTTAAACACAACTTCAAGGCCTTTATCACAGAATTTACTAATGCTTAAGAGATTATGTTTAAGCCTTTCTACATAAAACACATCATTTATTTCAATGCCTCCGCAACTTACCATACCCATACCTCTTATGAAACCTTTATTGTTGTCTTCAAAAGTAACCTTACCTTTATTTTGCATTTCCAAGAACTTGAATGCATTTTTATTTATGGTCATATGATGTGAACAACCACTATCCATATACCATCTTATTTGGCAAATTGACTTCATGCATTACTGCAAAATTAAAAAAAACTTTACTGTTTTGGTACCCATTTCATGGGTCCAAACTGGTTAGTATCTTTATTATATATTTTAGGTTTCCAAAATAATTTTGCTCCAAACGTTTGCAGTTTTCTAATTGGGCAAATATATGAAAAATGTCCAAAATTACAACAAAAATTGCAAATTCCATTTTGATTTTTAAAATTTTTATTAGACTTTCTAATATTTACTTTTTATTTTCTCTTATTTGATTTTTCAAATTTTCATTTTCCTCAGCAAGAGATTTTATTTGCATTTGCAAATTCATATCTTTTTCTTTTTCACATCTGAGATCAATTTTTAATTTTATATATTTATTTGACAAAGTGATAAATTCTCCAACTAGTTCAGCATATTTTTGTTCTAATTGATCAACTGTATAACTTACCTCAGAATATTCAGATTCATCTTCGTGATCTGCCATAAATCCTAAATGTGATGCAAGATTCACTTGATCATCATCAGATCCTGAAATGACTGATGGTGAAGTATCACCATCACATCATGCCCCATAGCTTTGATTTTTTCTTTTGTTGAAATCTTTCTTTTCAACAGGAGATGAACATGCATTCTTAAGGTGTCCAAAACCTTGACAGTTATAGCAACTTATTTTATCTCCTTTTCTTTTCTCAAAAACATTCCTCTGGTCCTTCTGTTCTCTTTTCTTTTCAGGTCATCGTTGTATCCTTCTAGCGGATGCATTCCTGTTGTTATTGTTATTTCCTCGATTTCGAGTGATGAACCGTCTTATCTTTTTTGTCAACATAGCAATGTCTTCATCTTCATCACCTTCATTATCATCAGAATGATCAGAGGAAACTTTGAGACTAATTATCTTCTTATCTTTTGGATCATTATCATCATTTTTCTTCATAATAATCTCATGTGTCATAAGGGAGCCTATTAATTGATCTACAGACATGGTTATTAAATCCTTGGCCTCCTCTATGGTTGTAATCTTTGCAGTCCAAGAAGAAGGTAGTGATCTCAATATCTTCTTTACCTGTTCCTTTGCCTCAATAGACTTACCAAGTGCTTTCAAGGCATTAACTATGTTGGTGAATCTGTAAAACATCTTGGTAATAGATTCATTAGATTTTATCATAAAAAGTTCATAATCATGCATCAACATATTTATCTTGGACTCCTTAACTTGAGAAGTACCTTCATATGTTACCATGAGTGTATCCCAAACCTCTTTGGCCGTGGCACAAGCAGATACCCAATTAAATTCATATGTGCAAAGTGCATAATATAAAATATTTAAAGCTCTATCATTTAAATGCACTTGATCATTTTGTTGTTCATTAGGTTCGGTTATATCATCTCCAGGTAAAATAACACCTTTATGAATAGCATTCTAAGTTTTAAATCCTAACCCATGATAAAGATCTGCAATCTGCGTTTCCAATATCCATAATTTGTGCCATCAAAATATAGTGGTCTGGTTATGGAATGACCTTCACCATATCCAATCTCCACTTTCTTCTCAGTTGTCATGATCTCTTTGGAGTAATTCAAAGACCGCTCTGATACCAATTGTTAGGCCCGTATGAAACTGATAAAAGAAAGAAATAATAGCACAAAGAATGATCTAAGAAGGAATAGGATAAATTTCACACACCACAAAAATAAACCAAAGAAGACACCGCAAATTATAGTGGTTTGGTTAACACACCTAATCCACTCTCTAAGTCAACGCTTTGACTCGGGTTTCCACTAGTCAACTTAGAACTCAAGTTACAGTAGTACGATCTCAATCGTCTTCTGGATTACACAAACGGCTCTAGGCGGCACGTGAAGCTTTCCACAAATCACAATGAAAGTTTTCCTCTTAAATTAAACAGTCTCTAATTCAAGGTAAAATAAATAAAAATGAAATAAAGCTTACAACCAATTTGATAGCACAGAAGCACGGAGATGAAATTTTTAGTAGGATGATCACGACGATCTTCAATATGTTGCTTTTGACAGATGGACAGAGGATCACGGAGAACTCCTTGAGATAGATTTGCACCACTTTTGAAAGTATTCTCTCTAAATTGAATTTTTAGTTGAAATTCATTGTCTATTTATAGCTTTTAACTTCCAATCGCCAAGAGAGATTTTCTCCCCTAAATCCGCAACCAATCGGATTTTTTTCAACAACCTGTAACAACTTAATAAACAGAAACCACCAAGAGAGATTTTCTCTACCAAATCCGTAACCAATCGGATTTTTCTCAACAACCTGTAACAACTTAATAAACAGAAACCGTCAAGAGAGATTTTCTCTGCCAAATTTGCAACAAATCGGATTTTTCTCAAGAACCTATAACAACTTAATAAACAGAAACCACCAAGAGAGATTTTTTCTACAAAATCCGCAACCAATCGGATTTTTCTCAACAACCTATAACAATCCAGGACAACTCCTCAAACTAGCCACGTCATCATCCAATCACCTATCCATTGATCTTATTAAAGAAATTGTTAAAGTTTCAACCCAAAAACTGTTGAAGTTTCAAACCAAAACAGTTGAAGTTTGAAACTAAATCGATTGAAGTTGCAAACCAAAACTGTTGAAGATTTATAGCAAAACCTCGATAGATTGATAACACAATTCAATGCTAACTTGTTACAACTGTTTATCACGAATCAAATACAAGCTACACATTTCAAGCATTAAATTCTTAACTCGTCTATCATCAAAATTCTCAACACATTAGTATTCAATATCACCCCAGTAAAGCAATTGTGGTAGCCGATGCTCTAAGTCATAAATTTTACGCTACAGTTTGGATTACTCAACAGTTGCCTTTGGTACGAGAAATTCAATCCTTGCAGTTAGAAGTAGTAACTCTAAGAGAAATTCGAAGAATAAGTACCTTACAAATTCAATCAACACTGATTGATCGGATAAAGCAAGCTCAGAAGCAAGACACACTTGTTCTTTATATTTTAGAAAAGTTGAGGAATGGAGATCCCTCAGATTTCGGTTGCAGTTCTGATGGTACACTACTTTTCCGGGGATGGTTAGTTGTGCTTAGAGATGACATGCTACGACGAGAAATTTAAGAGGAAGCCCATCAGTCTAAATTTTCTATGCACTCTGGTAGTACCAAGATGTACAAAGATCTAAAACAAAATTTCTAGTGGAAAAGGCTGCGTGTCGAGGGTACCAAATTTGTGTCTCAGTTCTTAGTATGTCGGCATGTCAAAGCTGAACGAAAAAGACAAGCCGGATTGTTGCAACCATTAGAAATACCAGAGTGGAAATGGGAGCACATTACCATGGACTTTGTAATTGCTCTCCTTATTGTTGGAAATAGGTGGAAAACAAGCTAAAACTATGTTTTGATGATTAACAAATCAATTTGAGAAAGTCTTGGCTACGAGCATGTTTGTAGAAATGTTTAAGGTATATACATTTGAAGAAAATAAAGCATGGAAGGCCAAGTCGATCCCCAAGTCGACTCCAACATCGACTTCAAAATGACGTTTCCTTCCAGAGTTGAAGTCAAGACCCCGAAGTGCCGAAGTCGCACCCCAAGTCGACTCCACTTGCGACTTGAGGTGAAGTCGCAGGCCAAGTCGACTCCAGTAGCGACTTGGAGGCGTCGTTTTCCGTCCAGAGTTGAAACCAAGATCTGGGGGCACCGAAGTCGCAGACCAAGTCGACTCCAGCATGCGACTTGGGCGAAGTCGCAGACCAAGTCGACTCCAGCATCGACTTCGATCGGACAGAGGAGAAATTTCAGAAGACAAGTTGGGATTAACTGATTTCAAGACAAACATATGAAGATTAATCCAAGTCCAAGCAAGATGCATAAACTCAACCATTCAAATCAAAGAACTTGCTCATGAATGCAAGAATCAAGACTCATGGATTCAAGGCTTGCAAAACATGGAGCCAAAAGAAACAAGCTAAAGTGAAGACAATGACTCAAAGAAGAACTCAATCAGGGAAGAACAACAAGGCATGAAGAAAACAAGAGCATCCCAAAGATTTCAAGTTCATCAAGATAACTTACGAGGTGAAGTCGCATACCGAAGTCGACTCCACCTGCGACTTGGGTCAAGTCGATACCCAAGTCGACCCGACCTGGAACTTGAAGTAGCTACGTAAGGCGAAGTCGCACCCGAAGTCGACTCCATCTGCGACTTGGGTGAAGTCGCATCCGAAGTCGACTTCACCTGCGACTTGGGTCGCAACGGTCGAAAAATATTCGAACGTTGGTGCATTAAATGCGCGCCACCTACTTTCAAACGTTCGGATTCCCTCCACAATTATAAAAGGCATTCATTGTGGACGAGGGAAGAAGCTGAAATCATTAAGTGTGCATAACTCCTACCTTCAAGAGCATTAAAGAGATCAAGTCAATCCAAAGAAGAAGAACTTCGCTTCAAACTGCAAGAGCTTAACTTCTGAATCTTCAAAGCCTACATTACGAGTTCTTCTCTGCGCCAAACTGCTTCTACACAACTGTAACTTGTAGATTCTTTTGTTATTTCATTTTATTGTATTGAACTTGATTTAGTTTGAGGAACTAAGATCAAGTGTAAGCAAAGTAGTGTGTGATTGGAGTGGAACTCATCACCTACTTGTGCTGTGATTTGTTGATGCTCCCTAGAGCTGGAATCTAGAAGAGAGCAGTGGCTCAAATTGTATTTGGGAAATACAATAGTGGAACCCAAGTCAGAAGGAGTGTGAGCTTGGAAGAGTGGAGTAGGGAGGTTGCCCGAACCACTATAAAAATCTTGTCTGCTTGATTTATATTTCTGCTCTCTACATTATATTGCTTTCCATTTCATTTCTTCATTAAGGGGACAAGAGTAATCCGGGGTAAAGTTTCTGTTTAAATTATAAATTTTTAAATACCCAATTCACCCCTCCCCTCTTGGGCAATCGCCATTAACTCGAGACCAACAAGTGGTATCAGAGCAGGTCTTTGAGTTAAACCAAAGAGATCTAATCATATGGCATCCCAATCTACTTTCGTTCCCGCTTTTGTCGAGGGCCAATCATTTACTAGGCCACCATTGTTTTATGGGAACAATTTCGGCTATTGGAAGCTTCGAATGAAGCAACTCATTATGGCTACCGATATGGACTCTTGGATTGCAATCCAAGACGGTGTAATCTTGCCAATTGATGAAAGAGCTTCCAAATGGACCGAAGAGGAAGTAAGAACTGTAAAGAGCAATGCTAAAGCTATGAACTCACTATTTTGTGCTCTTACAGCTTCCGAATATGATAGAGTATCATCTTGTCAAACCGCTAAAGAAATATGGGATACTCTAACATCCATTTATGAAGGAACCTCTCAAGTCCAAGGGACTAGGAGAAATATTTTGATAGGAGAATTGGAAAGCTTTAGAATGTTAGAAACAGAAAATATTTCTGAGATGTTTGCAAGGTTTTCTAAAATTACTAACGCATTAAAAGGTCTTGGAAAGGCTATTTCTGAATCTGAACAGGTCATGAAGATACTAAGAGCTCTACCGGAATCTTGGACTCCAAAAATTACTGCAATAGAAGAAGTCAAAGACCTAAATACACTAAAGCTAGAAGATCTAATTAGCTCATTAATGTCACACGAGCTAATTAAGAGAAGAAACGAAGACAATCATAAAGGGAAGAAAGCCATTGCACTAAAGGTCACCCACAACTCAGAAGAATCTACCTCCTCATCCCACAACGACAATGAAGACATAGCACTACTCACTCGCAAATTCCGAAAATTTGTGAGAAAAGAAAGGAACTTCAAAGATCTCAAAGAAAGATCCCGAAGAGAGAAGAAGAAGGAGCTAACAAAGTGCTATAGGTGCGGAGGTGTGGGACATATGCAAGCCCAATGTCCTACACCGAAAGAGAGGAAGGAAGGACATGAAGGCAGAAAATACCAAAGAACAAAGGAAAGAGGCATGTACGTAAATGAAGAGACTTCATCAACAAGCAGCTCTTCAACCGACGATAACGATGCAGCAAACTGCGCTAGAATATGCTGCATGGCACGGATCGAACAAGAGGAAGATCTGTTATGTTTGAACACAACGGAAGTTTTGGAAGAACAAACCATCTCAACAAGATGCACGAGCAATGAAGAGGTAACTTCCAAACCTTGCTATTCTCAATCAAATTATTCTTCTTTTCAAGAATGCCTCAAATGTGCTGAGTTAGAAGAACTACAAATTGCTTATGATTCATTATATGAGGAAATCAAAAAGCTAGGAAACAAGTTAACATTGAAGAGACAACAATGTAACTTCGTTATTATTGAAAATGGAAAACTAGCTGAAAAATCAACAAAACTGAAAGAAGAAAATGAATCATTGTTGAAAGAGATAGAAAAATTGAAAAAGGAGAACGAATCATTAAATGAGTCATTAGCAAAGTTCTCTAATCCCGGAGAAAATGTGAAGATATTTTTGAATATGACTGCTCAAACAAATAAAAGAGGTCTTGGATATTATACTTTTGAGCAAAAAGAAAGTGGAAAATCAAATGTACCGACACTTGGGAAATATCAAACCAAAACTGCACCTATATACAAGCCACAAAGGAAAAATGTTATGTGGACTAGAAGGCCAACATTTGAACCAAAATATACTTGGAGGCCAACTCCAAGATTACCAATGGCTTGCAATTTCTGCAACAAAATGGGTCATAAAGCCCACAAGTGTAATTTTAAGAAATTATATGACCATGGTGCAAAATTAGTTTGGGTTCCAAGAAACATAAGATTTAGGCTTTCTAAGTTAGAGCAACAAAGTTTGAATCATATCACTAACCCAAATGGACCCATAAAATGGGTACCAAAGAGATAAGAACTACTTGTTTATTTTTCAGATATGTTTTAAAGCAAAGGCAAACAATGTATGGTTCATGGACAGCGGTTGTTCAAGGCATATGACCGGAGAAAGAAGTTTATTTCACAAACTTAAGCCTTGCAATGATGGAAAGGTTGCCTTTGGAAATAATGAGAAAGGTAAAATTAAAGGTAAATGAAACATATATAGTATCTCAAATGCATGCATGGAAGATGTTTTGTTTGTCGAAGGACTCAAGCAAAACCTAATGAGCATTAGTCAATTATGTGACAAAGGATACAAGGTTGTGTTTGAATCATCTATATGTAATGTATTTGATGGAGAACATATCATGTTTAGTGGAAAAAGACATGGAAATGTATATTTGGTTTCACTTGATGAATTAGATGGTCAATGTCTAATGGCCATTGATAATGATCCATAGGTTTGGCACAAAAGATTTGGACATATAAACATGGGAAATATTAAGACCCTATGGAAGAAGAGTTTGGTAGAAGGCTTGCCAAAGTTGAAATATGATAAGGACAAAATTTGCAAGGCATGTCAATTATCTAAACAACCTAAGATGTCTTTCTCTACCAAAAAGGAAATATCCACCACTAGGCCACTTGAATTGCTACACATGGATCTATATGGGCCATCCGATATTTTAACCATTGGTGGAAAGAAATATGTATTTGTTATTGTTGATGATTTTTCAAGATTCACATGGATAATTCTCTTAGCTAGCAAAGATGAAGCCTTCCCTATGTTTTCAACTTTTGTAAATTGGGTGCAAAATGAAAAACAAAGTACTATTATGACTATAAGAAGTGATCATGGTGGTGAATTTGAAAACAAACGATTCATAGAGTTATGTAAGGAAAAAGGAATTCATCACACATTTTCTGCACCAAGAACTCCACAACAAAATGGAGTAGTTGAAAGGAAAAACAGAACTATACAAGAGATGGCTAGAACAATGCTAAATGAGAGCAAATTATCCAAGAAATTTTGGGGTGAAGCTGTGAGTACAGCTTGTCATGTTTTGAATCGAGTTACCATTGGAGCAATCTTGAAAAAGATCCCATATGAGTTATGGAAAGGAAGAAAGCCAAATATTTCTTATTTTCATGCTTTTGGATGCACATGTTATGTTTTGAACAATGGAAAAACCAACTTGGGAAAATTAGATGTCAAAAGTGATGAGGCAATATTCCTTGGGTACTCATCAAATAGCAAAGCATATAGAGTATTCAGTAAACGAAACCAAGTTGTAGAAGAGTCAATACATGTTGTTTTTTATGAAACTAACCCTTGCTTGAAAAGAAAAGATGATTTTAGTGATGCAGATGATATAACAAGTAGTCTTGAAAAACTGCATATGGAAAAGCAAGAAGATTCCATGGAAGAAAGGGTAAGTGAAGGTAATAATTCCTACAAACCTCCAATAGATTTGAAATTCAAACATGCCCATCCAATTGAACAAGTTATAGGGAATGTATATGAAGGTGTAAAAACTAGAAGGTCAAAGCAAAATGTTTGTGGATAATACGCCTTTGTATCTAAGATTGAACCATCCAATATTGATCAAGCTCTTGATGATGAAAACTGGATTATAGCAATGCAAGAAGAGCTAAATCAATTTGAAAGAAATGAAGTTTGACACCTTGTTCCAAGACCAAAAGATTGTACTATTATTGGCACCAAATGGGTCTTTAGGAACAAATTAGATGAAAGTGGACTTGTAGTGAGAAACAAAGCTAGACTTGTGGCAAAAGGATACTCACAAGAAGAAGGAATAGACTTTGAGGAATCCTATGCCCCGGTTGCTAGATTGGAAGCAATACGCATCTTACTAGCTTTTGCATCTCACATGAACTTTAAATTATTTCAAATGGATGTTAAAAATGCATTTTTGAATGGATATATAAATGAAGAGGTGTATATAGAACAACCACCTGGATTTGAAGAAAAAGATCAATCTAAATTTGTGTACAAGTTAACCAAAGCATTATATGGATTAAAACAAGCTCCAAGGCTTGGTATGATAGATTAAGCAAATTTCTGATTGATCATGACTTTCAAAAAGGAAAGGTAGACACCACTTTGTTTATCAAGTATAAAGAAAAGGATATATTGATCATTCAAATTTATGTTGATGATATCATTTTCGGTGCCACTAATGAGACTCTTTGTCAAGAATTTTCTGAGCTTATGCAGAAAGAATTTGAGATGAGCATGATGGGAGAGCTGAATTTCTTCCTTGGACTGCAAATCAAGCAACTTAATGAAGGAATCTTCATTAATCAGTCCAAGTATATCAAAGAAATGCTAAAGAAGTTTGGCATGGAGAATAGCAAAGGAGCAAATACGCCCATGAGCTCAACAATCAAAATCGACAAAGATGAGAAAGGAAAAACAGTTGATTTAAAATTGTATAGAAGCATGATAGGTTCTTTATTATATTTAACTGCTTCTAGGCCTGATATATTGTTTAGTGTGTGTATGTGCTCTAGATTTCAATGTGAGGACCAGGTATTTTATTCTATTTTTATTATAACTTTTCTCTATTTATGAGGTAACTTATGAACATGCTAGTAAGAATTTTACGATATTAATGGATACATAACATACATGGACACGACATTTAGGAGATGTATAGTGCATATGTGCATGTATGATTAGCGTTCCATTGATGGGCACTATGACTATTGTTTCATCCCGCACCCGGCTATCTTCCTTCTTCTTCTCTTTCCGTTCTCTGCGTCTTCTCTTCTTTCCCCACCATTCAGTTCGGGCTAGCCACGGATTCATTCAAGGAAGCTCTACCGACTGTTTGAGGATCATCGACTCGAATCGTGGAAGTTCCGAATCTCTCCGTCTAAGTCTGGAGCACTGTTTTTGGGGGAAATTTCGATTCAAGTAAGTAGATGTCGCCCCTTCTCGATTTAGTGATGAAATTTTATGTTAAACGCGATGCGAGGCTAGAGGGAATGTATAGCTTCTAACGACTCCATGGTATTAGGCGTAGAGTTCGTAACAGTTAGGGTTTATGGTGAATTTACTTTGAATGCGTGATTTCTATGATGTAAAAGACTTCTTAGCAGTTGTTATATTGTTGGAATGTGACGTGAATTGATTTGCCCCAATCGAGAGTATGAATTGAAGGTTCTTTCATTTCGCACCTATCATGTGTTTGATAAAATGCTTGTGTGACAGATCTATGTGTTGTATCTGAATTGTGTTGATGTTGTATGCGTGGTTTGCGATGTGTTTCATTGTCTGTTATGTATGATGCGTTATCTCAAATAGTTGGTTGTAAGGGTTGTTCATGGCCCCTAATTGACATGAGGAGAGGGTTGTTCATGGCCCTTGATGGACATGAGTAGATGATTGGTTGTGTTGGTCAATTTGTGTGTATGGTTATATGTATAAGATCTTGGGAGTGGGTATTGGACCCATGTGTATTAGCTTCATCACTTATGAGTATCCATCATTATGCTTATTTGCACTTTGTGCTAACCACTATCTACTTACTGGGTCTATTTAGACTCATATCATTGTTATTGTGCTTTTAGATCGCAGGTCAGAAGGGGAACTTAAGGATGGGACAAGTTGAAGATCAAACATGAGAGACCCTAGCACAATATGTTGATTTCAGTTCTTTTAGACTTGTGCTCTTTTGATAATCATATATGTAGACAATTACTTAGGCGGATTCGTTTTGACAACTATAATGTATTTGGTATTTCAGATTGGATTATAATCCTTGTTGATGCACATATGCATGACTATTATATCTGTTTGTTGTGTAAGGAAAATATGTAATGATTTCCTTCTATATGAATGTTCTTATTATATGAAGATTCAAGTATATAAATAGGATTGAATGTTACAGATGGAAATGTAATGAATATCAGGTCATGTATTCCATATTACCCCTTGTATGTTATGGGGAGATGCTGCCGAATTTTTCTTAGATTGTGTAGCGCCGTTGATTAGTTATTGAGTATTTTTATGAATGGGGCGTTACATTCAATCATGTCCAAAAGAATCACACTTGGTAGCTGTGAAAAGAATTTTCAGATACTTAGTAGACACTACCAATTTAGGACTTTGGTATCCAAAGGGCTCTAATTTTGATCTAATCGGCTACTCGGATGCGGATTTTGCCGGTTACAAAGTAGATAGAAAAAGCACTAGTGGAACATGTCAATTTCTTGGGAACATGTTAGTTTCATGGTTTTCAAGAAAACAAACTAGTGTTGCTTTATCTACGGCGGAAGCCGAATACATTGCCGCCAGGAGCTGTTGTGCCCAATTACTTTGGATGAAACAGCAACTTAGGGACTATGGCATGGATTTTAAAGATATACCCATTAATGTGATAATACTAGTGTCATATGTTTAACTAAAAATCCAGTCTTGCATTCTAGGACCAAACATATAGACCTTAGACACCATTTCATTAGAGAACATGTAGAAAATCATGACATATGTTTGGTATATGTAAGAACAGAGGATCAAGTTGCAGACATATTCACAAAGCCTCTAGCAAAAGAAGCATTTTACAAGATTAGAAATGATATGGGAATGCTTGAGTTAACTTAGCACAAACTCAGGGGGAGCACATCCACTTGTCTCTTTCATTACCCTCTAATTTTTGATATATTGACAAAAAGGGGGAGAAGAGTAGGATTTGATATAAGTCTTTATGATTGTATTTGACATGAATGTTCTCAACTTGACTGTTTGTATAAATATGATAAAATTTCAAAAATGCAAACTTAGCTTGTCTTTAAGCAATTGAAAGGTATATACTCAAATCGGTTTTGTCAATCATCAAAAAGGGGGAGATTGTTGGAAATAGGTGGAAAACAAGCTAAAACTATGTTTTGATGATTAACAAATCAATTTGAGAAAGTCTTGGCTACTAGCATGTTTGTAGAAATGTTTAAGGTATATACATTTGAAGAAAATAAAGCATGGAAGGCCAAGTCGATCCCCAAGTCGACTCCAACATCGACTTCAAAATGACGTTTCCTTCCAGAGTTGAAGTCAAGACCCCGAAGTGCCGAAGTCGCACCCCAAGTCGACTCCACTTGCGACTTGAGGTGAAGTCGCAGGCCAAGTCGACTCCAGTAGCGACTTGGAGGCGTCGTTTTCCGTCCAGAGTTGAAACCAAGATCTGGGGGCACCGAAGTCGCAGACCAAGTCGACTCCAGCATGCGACTTGGGCGAAGTCGCAGACCAAGTCGACTCCGGCATCGACTTCGATCGGACAGAGGAGAAATTTCAAAAGACAAGTTGGGATTAACTGATTTCAAGACAAACATATGAAGATTAATCCAAGTCCAAGCAAGATGCATAAACTCAACCATTCAAATCAAAGAACTTGCTCATGAATGCAAGAATCAAGACTCATGGATTCAAGGCTTGCAAAACATGGAGCCAAAAGAAACAAGCTAAAGTGAAGACAATGACTCAAAGAAGAACTCAATCAGGGAAGAACAACAAGGCATGAAGAAAACAAGAGCATCCCAAAGATTTCAAGTTCATCAAGATAACTTACGAGGTGAAGTCGCATACCGAAGTCGACTCCACCTGCGACTTGGGTCAAGTCGATACCCAAGTCGACCCGACCTGGAACTTGAAGTAGCTACGTAAGGCGAAGTCGCACCCGAAGTCGACTCCATCTGCGACTTGGGTGAAGTCGCATCCGAAGTCGACTTCACCTGCGACTTGGGTCGCAACGGTCGGAAAATATTCGAACGTTGGTGCATTAAATGCGCGCCACCTACTTTCAAACGTTCGGATTCCCTCCACAATTATAAAAGGCATTCATTGTGGACGAGGGAAGAAGCTGAAATCATTAAGTGTGCATAACTCCTACCTTCAAGAGCATTAAAGAGATCAAGTCAATCCAAAGAAGAAGAACTTCGCTTCAAACTGCAAGAGCTTAACTTCTGAATCTTCAAAGCCTACATTACGAGTTCTTCTCTGCGCCAAACTGCTTCTACACAACTGTAACTTGTAGATTCTTTTGTTATTTCATTTTATTGTATTGAACTTGATTTAGTTTGAGGAACTAAGATCAAGTGTAAGCAAAGTAGTGTGTGATTGGAGTGGAACTCATCACCTACTTGTGCTGTGATTTGGTGATGCCCCCTAGAGCTGGAATCTAGAAGAGAGCAGTGGCTCAAATTGTATTTGGGAAATACAATAGTGGAACCCAAGTCAGAAGGAGTGTGAGCTTGGAAGAGTGGAGTAGGGAGGTTGCCCGAACCACTATAAAAATCTTGTCTGCTTGATTTATATTTCTGCTCTCTACATTATATTGCTTTCCATTTCATTTCTTCATTAAGGGGACAAGAGTAATCCGGGGTAAAGTTTCTGTTTAAATTATAAATTTTTAAATACCCAATTCACCCCTCCCCTCTTGGGCAATCGCCATTAACTCGAGACCAACACTTATGACACAAGCTTGTTGTGATACTATATGCGTAGTGGTAGATAAACTTATCAAATCCGCTCACTTCTTACCATATCTCATGACCTTTAAAATAGATCAGATTACAGACTTGTACCCGTGAGAGATTGTTCGTTTACATGGTGTTCCTGTTTCCATTATGTCAAACAAAGCTCAACGGTTTATTTCAGATTTCTGGCAAAAATTACAAAAATGTATGAGAACAGAGTTGCGGTTGAGCACCGCGTATCACCCGCAGACAGATGATCAGTGTGAAACAACAATTCAAATTCTAGAGGATCTATTGAGAGCTTTTGCCTTGGATTTTTCTAGTTCATGGGATGAGCACTTGTCCTTGGTTGAATTTGCCTATAACAATAGTTACCAGGCTAGTATTGGTATGGCTCCGTTTGAAGCTCTGTATGGAAAAAGATGTTGAATGTCTGTCTATTGGGAAGAAATAGGTACATGACAACTTTTAACTCCAGCCCTAGTTCAGCAAGTTGCTGATGTGGTTCAAGTTATTAGGCTACGATTGGAAGCAGCACAAGATCGCCAGAAAAAGTATGCTGATGGCAGACGAAGAGACCTACAATTTACAGTAGGCGAGTTAGTCTTCTTAAAAGTTTCTCTCACCAAAGGTGTGACTCATTTCGGGATGAAAGGCAAAGTAACTCCTCGATATATCGGACCTTTTGAGATATTAAAAATTATTGGCAGTGTTGCCTATAGCCTAGCATTGCCTCATTCGCTAGCAAGTGTTCATAATGTATTCCATATCTCACAGTTAAAAAAGTATGTGGCCGATTCGACGCATATTTTGTCAGCCGAACAATATGTGATCGAGGAAGATTTAACTCATCCGTGTTGGAAACAATGTTCCAAACAAAACAAATTGACCAAAGCATAAGTTTTGATGATTAAACAAAGACTAATTTGAGTATATAAGGTGTACTAATGAGTTTGCCAAGTGTTTAAGGAAAACAAAGAAGTCAAGTCGATTCCCAAGTCGACTTGGACTTCGACTTGGGGTGAAGTCGATACCTAAGTCGACTTCACAAGCGACTTCAAATGGAAAAAGGTGGATAGCATTGAAAATAGAAAACAAGCAAGTGAAGTCGCAGGCGAAGTCGACTCCAGGTGCGACTTGGGCGAAGTCGCAGACGAGGTCGACTCCAACTTCGACTTGAGGAGTTCAGACTTGAAGATTGTAGTTTCAAGCTTATTTCAAGGATCCATTTGGAATTTATCAAATCCAAATAGGATGCAAAGTTCATTCTCAAAAAGCAACTAAAGTTTCTTGAAGATCAAAAGTTAAGATTCATATTCAAAGTTCAAATCAAGTCTATCAAGTCCAAAGCTAAGTTTCAAGCTTATTCCAAATAAAGCAATACCCAAGTCATGAAGACCAATTTTACAAAATTCAAGACAGTTCAAGAGGATCAAGGTGTTTTTGCAAAAGACCAAGCCAAGTAGCAACCCAAGTCGACTCCAGGATCGACTTGAGTTGAAGACTGAAGGCCAAGTTGACCCAGACTCGGACTTGGAAATCTGAAGAACTGGAGTCGCACACGAGGTCGACTCCAGGTGCGACTTGGAAGCCAAGTCGCAGGCCAAGTCGACTCCACATGCGACTTGAGTCACAACGGTCGGAATTTATTTGAACGTTGGCGCATTAAATGCGCGCCACCTATCCTCTAACGTTCGGATTCCCTCCAAAATTATAAATAGCATTCAAGATGGACGAGGAAAGCAGCTGAGAATCATTAAGTGTGCTTAACTACTACATTCAAGAGCTCAAAAGAGATCAAGCCACTCAAAGAAGAAGAACTCTACTTCAAACTGCAAGAGCTTCATTTCAAAATCTTCAAAGCCAACTCTTCAAGTTCTTCTCTGCGCCTAATTGCTGCTACACATCTGTAAAGTGTAGATTTCCTTGTGTTTCATTTATTTGTGATTGAACTTGATCTAGTTTGAGGAACTAGGATCAAGTGTATGCTAAGTAGTGTGTGATTGGAGTGTGACTCATCACCTACTTGAGCATGTGTTAATGCCCCCTGGAGCTAGAATCTAGAAGAGAGCAGTGGCTCTAATTGTATTGAGAGAATACAATAGTGGAACCCAAGTCACAAGGAGTGTGAGCTTGGAAGAGTGGAGTAGGGAGGTTGCCCGAACCACTATAAAAATCTTGTGTGTTTGATTTATTTATCTGCTCTCTACATTATATTGCTTTCCATTTCGATTCTTCATTAAGGGGACTGGATTAATCCGAGGTTAAGTTTCTATTTAAGTTACAAATTTTTAAATACCCTATTCACCCCTCCCCTCTTGGGTTTTGCCATTAACTCGGGACCAACAAGTGGTATCAGAGCGGTTCTTTGAGTTTACCAAAGAGATCTTATTAATATGGCATCCCAATCTACTTCCGTTCCCGCATTTGCTGAAGGCCAATCCTTTACAAGGCCACCGTTGTTTGATGGGAGCAATTTTGGATATTGGAAGCTTCGTATGAAGCAACTCATCATGGCTACCGATATGGACTCTTGGATTGCTATCCAAGATGGTGTAACACTGCCCATAGATGACAAAGCTTCCAAATGGACCGAAGAGGAAGTAAGAACTGTGAAGAGCAATGCTCAGGCAATGAACTCACTATTTTGTGCTCTTACAGCTTCTGAGTATGATAGAGTATCCTCTTGCCTAGCCGCTAAAGAGATATGGGATACTTTAACATCTATTTATGAAGGAACCTCCCAAGTCCAAGGGACTAGGAGAAATATTTAGATTGGAGAACTGGAAAACTTTAGAATGCTAGAAAGAGAAAACATCTCTGAAATGTTTGCTAGATTCTCTAAAATTACTAATGCTCTAAAAGGTCTCGGAAAGGCTATATCTGAATCTGAGCAGGTCATGAAGATCTTAAGAGCTCTACCCGAATCATGGACTCCAAAGATCACTGCAATAGAGAAGCCAAGGACCTTAACACTCTAAAGCTTGAAGACTTAATTAGCTCACTCATGTCACATGAGCTAATCAAGAGAAGAAATGAAGATCAACACAGGGGCAAAAGAGCAATTGCTTTGAAAGCCGCGCAAGACATAGATGACTCCTCTTCTTCTCAAAACAACGATGAAATCGCCCTACTCACAAAACGTTTCAGAAAATTTGTGAGGAAAGGCAAAAATTTCAGAAGCTTCAAGGATAGAACTCTCAGAGAAAAGAAGAAAGAATCAACCAAATGCTATCGATGCGGCGGTTCGGGACATATGCAAGCTCAATGTCCAACTCCCGAAGAAAGCAAAGTAAAAGAACAAAGAAAAGATCGAGGGGACAATAGGAGATTACAAAGATACAAAGGAAGAGGCATGTACGTGAATGACGAGGAATCTACAACGAGTAACTACTCAACCGATGAAATCGAAGTAGAAGAATGTGCAAGAATCTGCTGTATGGCACAAATCGAGCAAGAAGAACAAACTACCTCAACAAAATGCACAAGTAATGAAGAGGTAAGTTCCAAACTCTCTCATTCTAAGTCAAGTTATTCTTCTTTTCAAGATTGCCTCAAATGTACTGAATTAGAAGAACTTCAAACTGCATATGATTCATTGTATGAAGAAATGAAGAAATTAGGAAGCAAGTTTACAATTAAGAAAAGACAATGTGATGCTACAATAATTGTAAATAGTAAACTTGCAGAAAGATTAGACAAATTGAAAGATGAAAATGATTTGCTAAAAAAGGAGAACAAATCATTAAATGAATCATTAGCTAAGTTCTCTAATCCAGGAGAAAATGTTAGAATGTTTCTGAATATGACCTCC
Source organism: Annona cherimola (assembly GCA_030490835.1). Classification (NCBI taxonomy): domain Eukaryota; kingdom Viridiplantae; phylum Streptophyta; class Magnoliopsida; order Magnoliales; family Annonaceae; genus Annona; species Annona cherimola. The sequence goes on from CM059972.1 coordinate 49,723,814, forward strand.
CAAACACATAAAAGAGGTCTTGGATATCATACATTTGAGCAAGGAGAAAGTAGCAAAACAAATGTGCAAATACTTGAGAAATATCAAACTAAAACTGCATCTATATACAAGCCACAAAAGAAAAATTTTAAGTGGATTAGAAGACCAACTATTGAACCATTGCATACTTGGAGGCCTACTCCAAGATTACCTATGGCTTGTAATTTCTGCAATAAATTGGGTCATAAGACTTACAAATGTAATTTTAAGAAATTATATGACCGTGGTGCAAAATTAGTTTGGGTTCCAAGGAACACAAGATTTGGGCTTTCCAAGTTAGAACAACAAAGATTAATATATATTACTAACCCAAATGGACCCATAAAATGGGTACCAAGGAGATAAGATTTACTTGCTTATTTTTTTTCAGACATGTTTTAAGGCAAAGGCAAATAATGAATGGTTCATGGATAGCGGTTGCTCAAGGCATATGACCGGTGAAAGAAGTTTGTTTCACAAACTCAAGCCTTGTAATGATGGAATGGTTGCCTTTGGCAATAATGAAAAAGGTAAAATTAAAGGTAAAGGAAATATACATAGTATTTCAAATGCATGCATGGAAGATGTTTTGTTTGTTGAAGGACTCAAACACAATTTAATGAGCATTAGCCAATTATGCGATAAAGGATACAAAGTTGTGTTTGAATCATCTATATGTAATGTATTTGATGGAGAGCATATCATGTTTAGTGGTAAAAGATATGGGAATGTATATTTGGTTTCACTTGATGAATTGAATGGTCAATGTCTAATGGCCATTGATAATGATCCATGGGTTTGGCATAAAAGGCTTGGACATATAAACATGGGAAACATAAAAATCCTATGGAAAAAGAGTTTGGTAGAAGGATTACCAAGACTGAAATATGACAAGGACAAGATTTGTAAGGCATGTCAATTATCAAAACAACCCAAGATGCCTTTCTCTACCAAAAAGGAAATTTCCACCACCAAGCCACTTGAATTGCTACACATGGATCTATACGGGCCATCCGACATTCTAACCATTGGTGGAAAGAAATATGTATTTGTCATAGTTGATGATTTTTCAAGATTCACATGGATAATTCTCTTAGCTAGTAAAGATGAAGCCTTCTCTATGTTTGCAACTTTTGTAAATTTGGTGCAAAATAAAAAACAAAGTACTATTGTGACCATAAGAAGCGATCATGGTGGCGAATTCGAAAACAAACGATTCATGGAATTTTGCAATGAAAAAGGAATTCACCACACATTTTCTGCACCAAGAACTCCACAACAAAATGGAGTAGTAGAAAGGAAAAATAGAACTATACAAGAGATGGCTAGAACTATGCTAAATGAAAGCAATCTATCCAAGAAATTTTGGGGTGAAGCTGTAAGTACAGCTTGTCATGTATTGAATCGTGTCACCATTCGAGCAATCTTGAAAAAGACCCCATATGAACTATGGAAAGGAAGAAAACCAAATATCTCTTATTTTCATGCTTTTGGATGTACATGTTATGTTTTGAACAATGGAAAAACTAACTTGGGAAAGTTAGATGCCAAAAGTGATGAGGCTATATTTCTTGGATATTCATCAAATAGCAAAGCATATAGAGTTTTCAATAAACGAAACCAAGTTGTTGAAGAATCCATACACGTTGTATTTGATGAAATTAACCAAACTCTGAGAAAGGAGGATGAACTAAGTGATGCAGATGAGACAAAAGGCAAAGAACAACCAAAGGAACTCGAACTCAAGCCAGAAAATCTCATGGAGGAAGAGGTAAGTGAAGGTAATGATTCTTATAAACCTCCAACTGATTTAAAGTTCAAAAATGCCCATCCAATCGAGCAAGTTATTGGAAATATATATGAAGGAGTGAAAACTAGAAGATCAAAACAAAACGTCTATGGTCAATATGCCTTTGTATCTAAAATTGAACCAAATACCATTGAACAAGCTCTCAATGATGAAAATTGGATTATTGCAATGCAAGAAGAGCTAAACCAATTCGAAAGGAACAATGTATGGCACTTAGTTCCTAGACCAAATAATCACACTATCATTGGTACCAAATGGGTATTTAGGAACAAATTAGATGAAAGCGGGCTTGTAATTAGAAACAAGGCCAGATTAGTAGCCAAAGGGTATTCTCAAGAAGAAGGAATCGATTTTGAAGAATCATATGCACCCGTGGCTAGAATAGAAGCCATACGTATTCTACTAGCATTCGCTTCTTATATGAATTTCAAATTGTTCCAAATGGATGTAAAAAGCGCATTTTTGAATGGCTATTTGAATGAAGAAGTATATGTTGAACAACCCCCTGGTTTTGAAGAAATGAATCAATCAAAGTATATTTATAAATTGACCAAAGCACTATATGGATTAAAGCAAGCTCCAAGAGCTTGGTATGAAAGGTTGAACAAATTTTTGATTGATCATGAGTTTCTAAGAGGGAAAGTCGATACTACTTTGTTCATCAAATACAAAAACAAAGATATTTTAATTGTACAGATTTATGTAGATGACATAATTTTCGGTGCTACTAATGAAAATCTTTGTCAAGAATTTTCTAAGATTATGCAGAGCGAATTCGAAATGAGCATGATGGGAGAATTAAATTTCTTCCTTGGACTGCAAATTAAGCAACAAAGTGAAGGGATATTCTTGAACCAGTCCAAGTATGTCAAGGAAATGCTCAAGAAATTTGGATTGCAGAATAGCAAAGGGGCAAACACTCCAATGAGCTCTACAATCAAGATCGACACGGATGAAAACGGTAAAAGTATCGATCAAAAGCTTTATAGAAGCATAATAGGATCCTTGTTATATTTAACTGCTTCTAGACCCGATATTCTATTCAGTGTTTGTATGTGCTCTAGATTTCAAGCATGCCCAAAAGAATCACATCTCCTTGCTGTAAAAAGAATTTTTAAATATTTGATAAAAACTACCAATCTTGGACTATGGTATCCAAAGGGGTCAACCTTTGATCTAATCGGCTATTCGGATGCAGATTTTGCCGGATATAAGGTAGATAGAAAAAGTACCAGTGGAACTTGTCAGTTTCTTGGACATATGTTAGTTTCATGGTATTCAAGAAAACAAACAAGTGTTGCTCTATCTACCGCGGAAGTCGAATACATAGCCGCCGGTAGTTGTTGTGCCCAATTGCTTTGGATGAAACAACAATTGAAAGATTATGGTATTGATTATGTTGATATTCCTATTAGGTGTGATAATACAAGTGCAATTTGTTTGACTAAAAATCCTGTACTGCATTCAAGAACCAAGCATATTGATGTGAGACACCATTTTATTCGTGAACATGTTGAAAATCATGATGTATGTTTAGAATATGTGAAAACAGAAGACCAAATTGCTGATATCTTTACCAAACCATTAGCCAAAGAATCATTTTATAAAATTAGGAATGATATGGGTATGATAGAGCTAAATTAGGGAAAATTAAATAAGAAAATTTCAATTAAAAAATGTCAAGTCGATGAGTCAAGTCGACTCCACCTCAGAAGCGAAGTCGACTCCGCCCCCAGGCGAAGTCGACTCCGAGGGACCGAAGTCGACTTCGCCTAGGGCAAAGTCGACTCCGCGCGCGACGTTTCGCATTCGGCCGTCTCTCTTTCTTTTTCTTCTCTTCTCCTTCTTTCCTTCCTCATTTCCCTCCGGCCTCTCAATTTTTTTTTCTCCTCTCCGGCGACTTTGCCTCCCTCCGTTTTCCTCAATCTCCCTCTGTTTCTTTCTCTCTCTCCCTCAGTTTCTTTCTCTTACTCTCTCTCTCCATCAGTTTGTTTCTCTTTCTCTCTCTTTCACTCTATCTCTCACTCCCTCTCTCACTCCCTCTCTCATTTTTTTTCTCTCACGCTCCCTCTGTTTCTATCCCTCTCAAACTCTCTCTCTCTCTCACTAACATTCACTCTCAGATTCCCTAAACTCCAAGCTCCAAATGGCACCAAAGAAAGCCGTATCAAAACCATACCCCAAACGAGTTCCCACACAACCACAACCTTCATCTCACCCAAAAGAAGTTCCTAGAAGATCTAGGACTCCATCAAAAAGAGCTAGAGAGGAACCATCAACTTCGACGGGTAAAAGGGTACGATTCCAAACCACTACTCAATCATCTGATCAAGCACCCAGGTCGGAAAGTCAACAACAAACCTCACAGAGCACACAATCCGAGACAAGCAAAAGGGGCACTGCAGCTGGGAAAGCCCAAGTATTGAAGATGCCCACTACCTACTTCAAAACTGAGCTCCAACATAGCCGTTTTTACAAAAAGTTCTACGAACGGAAGGTATTCATACCCAAGATTATAGATTTTAATTTCTTGAAAGAATATGGATCCGACATAGAAGATCTATTGGATTTTCAAGGATGGACCAATTTGCTAAAAGAAGACGAAAGGGTCTATCCAGATCTTACTCGAATGTTTTATTATCGATGGGATGAAGAATACTTTGGAACCTTCGTCAAAGGAGTAGAAATGGATCTTGGAATCGGGATAGTTGCAGGTCCGACTGAAGTAATGAGTCATTTAGGACACATACTTGGAGTCCCGTATGAGGATGAGCCTATTCCAGAAGACCTCACTTTGGATCAAATGTATAATCAGCTCACCCGGAGCAACAAGTACCATCCAGGAATCAAATTCCTTCGGTACATGGATCTTTCACCCAGGCTACGAGTGCTCAGACTTCTCATTGCCCACTGCATCTACCCAAAGGGCGGTGGAAGAAATCAATTAAACCCACAAGAAGCGGGGATACTATGGAAAGTGGCCAACAGGGTCAAGGTGAGCTTACCAAAGTTATTTCTTGAAGCCTTGGCATCTAGAAAGGATAACCCACGAGGAGTCCTCCCTTATGGTACATGGATCACAAAGATTCTTGAATTCTTCAAAGTGGATATTGAAGCGAGCCTTTCGAAGTGCTCAAATCCACAAATGCCATAAATAAAGCACTAATCCAAAGGATGAAGATCAATCTGCTTGAACTAAGGCATGAAGCTTCAGAAGAAGAACAAGAAGACAATGCACAAGCTGAGGGGGAGCAACCTCCCGCGGCACCACCTGCACAAGAGGTGCCAGCATCTCCCATATCGCACGGATCCTATTCTCCACAAGGATCTGCTGCACGTGAACGGGTGCCCCCAACCTCATTTGAGGAAGTCAGTCTAAAAGTTTTGAAAGATGAAATCGTTGCCGTCCGTGAAGAAATGGGTCACCAAGAAGATCGGCTAACGAGTCTTGTGACCGAAGTGTTGGCAGCAATCAATAATATGCATTCCCGACAAGATCGAATCGATCGGGAACTGCGTACCATACGATATCATCTCGCCTCCGGCCATCACAAGAAGCGACCCATGTCTGAACTTGATCCCTTCGAATCGGGTTCAGTTCATCGCGAGCCTTCTCCTGCACCTGTTTCCTCCTACTACTCATCCGCCCATGTCCGTCCCATCAAACCAACTCAATCTATCTATCCCATTTCCCAATTTTAATTTACCAAGTCTTTGGTAATTGACAAATTTTTTGAGTGATTGACAAAAAGGGGGAGAAAAGATAGGTTTGAGCGTTTTCTTTTTGGGTTGGGTAATTTGTATAGGTTTAATTTTTGTTTTACATTGTATTTTGAAACTTGATACATATATGAAAGTTGTGTTTGCAATGATTAATATGTTTAAATGATATGAATGATATGAAACCAATGCTCTGTTTTTCAAATAAATATATATGAACATGATTAATGTGTTGAAAGGTATCAACTCAAATGTAGTTTTGTCAATCATCAAAAAGGGGGAGATTGTTGGAAACAATGTTCCAAACAAAACAAATTGACCAAAGCATAAGTTTTGATGATTAAACAAAGACTAATTTGAGTATATAAGGTGTACTAATGAGTTTGCCAAGTGTTTAAGGAAAACAAAGAAGTCAAGTCGATTCCCAAGTCGACTTGGACTTCGACTTGGGGTGAAGTCGATACCTAAGTCGACTTCACAAGCGACTTCAAATGGAAAAAGGTGGATAGCATTGAAAATAGAAAACAAGCAAGTGAAGTCGCAGGCCAAGTCGACTCCAGGTGCGACTTAGGAAATCAAGTCGAAAACGAAGTCGACTCCAGCATCGACTTGGAGTATCCAGAGTTGAAAAGTGGAAACGAACATAACGAAGTCGCAGGCGAAGTCGACTCCAGGTGCGACTTGGGCGAAGTCGCAGACGAGGTCGACTCCAACTTCGACTTGAGGAGTTCAGACTTGAAGATTGTAGTTTCAAGCTTATTTCAAGGATCCATTTGGAATTTATCAAATCCAAATAGGATGCAAAGTTCATTCTCAAAAAGCAACTAAAGTTTCTTGAAGATCAAAAGTTAAGATTCATATTCAAAGTTCAAATCAAGTCTATCAAGTCCAAAGCTAAGTTTCAAGCTTATTCCAAATAAAGCAATACCCAAGTCATGAAGACTAATTTTACAAAATTCAAGACAGTTCAAGAGGATCAAGGTGTTTTTGCAAAAGACCAAGCCAAGTCGCAACCCAAGTCGACTCCAGGATCGACTTGAGTTGAAGACTGAAGGCCAAGTTGACCCAGACTCGGACTTGGAAATCTGAAGAACTGGAGTCGCACACGAGGTCGACTCCAGGTGCGACTTGGAAGCCAAGTCGCAGGCCAAGTCGACTCCACATGCGACTTGGGTCACAACGGTCGGAATTTATTTGAACGTTGGCGCATTAAATGCGCGCCACCTACCCTCTAACGTTCGGATTCCCTCCAAAATTATAAATAGCATTCAAGATGGACGAGGGAAGCAGCTGAGAATCATTAAGTGTGCTTAACTACTACATTCAAGAGCTCAAAAGAGATCAAGCCACTCAAAGAAGAAGAACTCTACTTCAAACTGCAAGAGCTTCATTTCAGAATCTTCAAAGCCAACTCTTCAAGTTCTTCTCTGCGCCTAATTGCTGCTACACATCTGTAAAGTGTAGATTTCCTTGTGTTTCATTTATTTGTGATTGAACTTGATCTAGTTTGAGGAACTAGGATCAAGTGTATGCTAAGTAGTGTGTGATTGGAGTGTGACTCATCACCTACTTGAGCAGTGTGTTATATGCCCCCTAGAGCTAGAATCTAGAAGAGAGCAGTGGCTCTAATTGTATTGAGAGAATACAATAGTGGAACCCAAGTCACAAGGAGTGTGAGCTTGGAAGAGTGGAGTAGGGAGGTTGCCCGAACCACTATAAAAATCTTGTGTGTTTGATTTATTTATCTGCTCTCTACATTATATTGCTTTCCATTTCGATTCTTCATTAAGGGGACTGGATTAATCTGAGGTTAAGTTTCTGTTTAAGTTACAAATTTTTAAATACCCAATTCACCCCTCCCCTCTTGGGTTTTACCATTAACTAGGGACCAACAATCCGGAACGTCTTATTCGAATCTTGGATAGACGCAAGAAGCAGTTAAAGAGGTGGACAATTCAGCATGTTCTAGTGCAATGGATCAACCACAGTGAGCGGGAAGCTACATAGGAGCTAGAGGATGATATTCGTAGAATCAGCCCCGAATTGTTCCAAAATCTATCATAATTATTGCAAGTTTCGAGGACAAAACTTTATAAGGTGGGGAGAATGGAAAATATTGACAAAATAATAATAATAATAATAATAATTTAAGTTGACGGGTCAAAATCCACGTAGGACACCCTATGTGGCAAGGGTAGACTTTTTGACCAACAGGGCCAAATGAGTAATAATGGGTCGTGACCAATTATTATTTAAATATGTCACGGGTTATATTTTTATTTTTATTTTTGAATGTTATTTCAGCAACCCGTGTAGCTCGGTTGGCATACAGGTAGTCCAAGTGGTCTCAGAGGTCTAAGGTTCGAGTAGGGGGTTCCGCAGAAAAAATAATTATTTTTTTGCACTTTTGCCTCCCTAGGCATGTGGGCCCCACCGGATAAGACAGGATATGATAAGATAAATATCCCAGCGGATAAGATGATATTAAAATTGAAATTTAAGTTAAAGTGATAATATTTTATCTTTTATTCCTTTCCTAGAATTTTAGGAAACTTACAAAAATCCTTTTATAAATTGGGTTTTAGGGAGTTGGTGGAGGGAGACATCCGTAAGAAAGGTTTGAGAGATAGAATTGTTGGAGGACAGAAAGCTACGTAAGGCAAGTGGGATTTTAATTGGAAATTGATTTTAGTTCAATAATTATGTAATTTATGTGTTGAAATTATTTTTATATAATTGTTATGTATAAAGCATTACATTATATGATTTTAGGCTATATTTGATATAATTAAATTTTATAATCCTAAGTTTTTAGGATATAAAATTTTGCAGGTAAATATGTTGAATTTTATGCTTGAAATTATATGTATTGAGATTTTTGAGTTTTACTATGCATTTTATTTTTATATAAATGCATTGGTATGCTGTATATATATATATTGTGGCGCCCCAGCCCGAGCATCACATCCTTACCTCAAGATCTATCGATTGGTAAATGTGAATCAAGATTGTTGCCTTAATCACGCGGCGGGTTCTTATTGGATATTCATCCACTTAATCCTAATTCCTTAGAATTTTATATCATTTATACATTCAATTTCCATCAAATGTCATTTTAGGCCATTATATCATTTGAGAATTACACATCTCATCTCATAATCTTCATACTTAATCATATCATGATATTTCATGCCTTAGCATTTAACCATAAAAAAATTTCGCCTTCTATGGTCACAAAACTATAACATAATTCATATACAACATTAAATAATTATTTAATGTCATCATTCATATGACCATATAATCCATAATTTCATACACATGTAACTTATAGAAATTCATATATTCTTGAATCTCCACCTATGCTCCTTGTCTCATTCCTTTCACCTGTCATGGGTTTGGAAAACAAAACGTGAGTTGAAATTCAACTCAATAAGCAAACTGTATATTTTTCAAGCAATTCATTTTTAAAGCAACATTCTTTAAAAACATTTCTCTCCATTCAGTATAGACACTTAGCAAGTGATCAATTACCTGCGGAGCAGAAACTTTTTCATAAACCTTTCATAAACTATTCATGAAAATCATTCATAATATCCCAGTTTTTGGGAATTTCATAAACATTGGATGTGCAAATGCATCATTTCCATTCATGACATTCTCCTTCATGTGACGGTACGCTAGCACAGGGAACATTCTTTCATAGCATGATCCTTTCCATTCTTAGCGCCGGACCTTCCGACTTGGCAACATCAAGGGAGAATCCTTGTCCACTTACTACCTCGACTAGCCTACCTCGCCGGACCTTCCGACTTGGCAACATCAAGGGGGACTCCTTGTCCACTTACTATTTCGACTAGCCTGCTTGATTTCCATTTCATGCATGACTTTTAGTCACCCCAACATTATATGCCTCTTACACATGATATCTTATCATTCTCATGTAGAGAATTCTTTGCATCATCCCTTTTTAAACATTGCTTCAAAGAAACATCGTATAAATTCATATTTTATCATCTTTCATAAACATTTGCGAAACGGTAAGCAAATCACTTATTTCAATAGAAATAACATTTCAATACACATTTAGACAAGGAATGGCCATCCTTAAATACCTTGTAATGAAAACTAAAATCATTTAGAAGATTTGCTTGCTTACCTTGCTTGCTTAGCTTTCCGTGTCGCTTATCTCTTTGCCTTTGCCTATACATATAAGAATGACATAGCATTCATATACTTTCCATTTGCTTGCACTCAACTTAGTTTTCCAACCATTTTCATTAACATTCATAACCCACTTGAATTCCAAGTCAGGTGTACGTGCACATCATAACTTATGCATCATACCATTCATTTCACCATATGTTTAATACCCATATTTAGGGTGTCATTCATATATATCATTACACATTCATTAGTCATTCATTAGACATCATATGGAATAATAGACTTTCACTTATCATTTTTCATATATTTTTCACATTTCACACATTGTGCTCATTCTTAAGCACTTAGTGGATATCCTAAACTTCAAATATTAATCTCAAATTTTGAGATTATCATTATTGATCAAAACAGTAACATAATCCATATTTTCATCACGTTTTCATGTATTTTTTCATTTTAACAATTTACATAAACCATTCATCATTTATTCATACTTATCTCTTCATATATGTCCATTTCGCAACACATAATTCATGTGTTTCTTAAAATATTTCAACACAGAAACTTGTGTCCTTAATCAGCATGATTAAACCCCTTAATTAACACATAATCTAGGATTTAATTTTTGAATTTTAATCCATTCATCATAGGGTTCCAAAACAGCAACATTAGAACCCATTTTTCATCCTTTCAATGCCTGTTTTGACACTTAATTCAAAATAGATTTCTAATCACTTAATTCCAACAATTAATCATGCTTTTCTTAACCCAAATTTAGGTTATTAACACATATTCAAATTCTAAAATTCGTTTGCTTGTGAAATAGCAACTTCCATACACATTTTGGATATCCATTTGACCCATTTTGACGTGTCCAATCATATGCCCATAAAATCAGATTTAGGGCTAATCTTTTCAAACCCTTTTGGACACTCAAAGTACCTTAAACATGGGGTATTTTACCCTCCATAATATCCATAAATCGTTTGGGCTCATTCACATATCATTTTTAACATAAAACATAGAAATCAGGTCATATGTGTAACTCTAATTCATATCCTTTCTAAAATTCATAACTTAAGCCCAAATCAACATATGTAATTCATTAAATCATGAATCATCATGTAATCATGATTAATCATCAAAACAGCAACATCATATGGGGGGTTTAAGGAAATTTCATTCATGATTATCAATCCATAATCAAGGGGTATACTTACATGTATTGGATCAAACTTGAACCCAATTTCCATGGCTTGGTTCCTCTTATTTCCTCCCATTTTTCCTTCTCCTTTTCTCCCTTTTTTTCTCCCCCTCAAGCTGCTAGAAAATGAGAACGTGCAGCTACTCCTTTGAAAAATTTTCCATTTTCTAACCCCTTATCACATGTGGACGTGCACCTCTTGTATGGCTGGATTTTCCAGCTTTGTGGGCCTCATCTGCTACATCATTTAGCAGCTAATTAAAGTGTATTTATCCCCTTTTGCTGACATGGAAAAATATGGACCATTTAAATTTGATAATTATCTTAAGAAAAATTATCAAAAATCCATGTATTTATGGGCAAAATCTGCCCATATCATGGAAGTCCACTTTTGCAGCAGCTTTGCCCATTTTTTCACACCTAATTTACTTTAATTAATGGATAATTAACCACCTTAGGTAATAGCTTATTTAGGGGTCCACTTAGCTTATTAAAAAAATCATAAAAATCACATTTCCAGCCATGAACGTCCACATTACCAAAGTTATCCATTTAATGTCCATGCATTCAACGTCAAATGCAGCAGCTCTTTTGCATATTTTCCGCACATTTGCAACTTTTAATTAATTGTCACTTAATTACCCTAGTAATTAGCTTTCTTAGCTGTCCATTTAGCCTTTAAAAAAATCATAAAAAATTCAAAACAGCAGCTTGACCTGCACCTCTCTTGGCTTCCATGTTGCTGTCCACTTGGTGGGGTCCACTTACCATTGACTTTTTGGCATTTTCTTGCCACAAAATTAACCCCAAATCACATCCACTAACCACCCTAGCTGCGTAGGTCATTTAAATACACATTTTGCATTTTTTAAAAATCAAAAATATCATATAAACAGCCCTTTGGACGTCCATAGGTTGCCCCATCTTCAAGCTCCTTTGAGCTAATCCATTAGCCATTAAATCATGTCATTAATCACTTGATTTTATCATGGATTTTGTCAATTAAAGTAATTCATAAAATCCATGTGTCCATAAAACATGGATTTATGTCATTAAAAATATAATTAATCACCTGTGGCGCCGCGAACCGAGGCGTCCACATAGTCCTTACTCCGGGATCTTGTCGATTGGTAAACGTGAGTCGGGATTGTTGCCCTGATCACACGGCGGGTACTTAATTGGATCTGGTCCAAAAAAAAAATTCTTTTTATTCATCACTTAAGCATACACTTTATTCATAATAGACTCATCCATATCATCATAAAATCATTCATATCTTCTTTAATTGAAATAATTCACATAAATACAATCATGTTTATAATATCCATAAAACATGTCTTCAACATGAATATCATACATTTGTCCCTTTGGACGCATACATAGAATTAAATTTGCAGGTCATCAGCTCCATAGCCTGTTTTGACATTTTGAAAACACATATGAGTAATAATACTCAGTAAGAAAGCCTTTTTCTTTGACAAGTAAACATTTTTCTTTCATTCAAATGCATTTCTCCCCATTTGGTAGGAGACACTTACCAAGTGATTAATTACCAATGGGACAGAAACCTTTTCATGCATTTCATGAGAATGCAATGCATTCATTCATTCATGACTTTTCTTGTGCCTCCAACCTCTGGGAGGACGCCGCCGGCACACAGCCCTTGCGACTTGGCAATAGTGAAGGGGGACCCTCTGATCTGCTTACTACCTCCACCAAAGTCTCTTCCTTGTGCACCATGTTCATACATACATATGTCGGCATGACATGAATCATAAACTTCATAAATCATTTAGAATGTAATTTAATAAACAGTTAGCAATCATTTCATGTAAAGCATTATAGGAATGGTCATCGTTAAATATAATTCATAAAACATGTGAGCAAACAATTCGCAATCATTTAGAAACATTTTCAAAAGTATATAGCTTGCTTACCTTCTCAATCCGTGTCTTCCTCATTTTCCTTTCCTTTTTCTATACATGGAAAAATGATATTTTATCTATATCATTCCATGTCGTAGTTTACTTCCCATGCATGCTTTATAATTATCTATTACCTCATTTTTATAGAGGTTAATCATATAAATATACTTGGTCATTACCTCCTTATATGGATTTTATCCATAAATTCTTTAAAAATTTCATCCATATATCCTCATAAATATATAAAAATAAATCTCAATTTTTCTTAAAATACGCTGTTCACTGTAGCAAAATCACTGTAGCAGATTACTGTAGCAATTTACTGTTCACCCGAGGTTACTCTTCACAGCAACGTGGGTTATTGTTCATGGGTTCCAAAACTTGATATTTTTCTCAAAAATAAAAAATACCATGACATAACTTATGCTTAGTATATCATGAAAAATTACATACATTTTGAATTTATCACCATTTACTTGGCTAAATAAATCATTTTCTCCATATACTAAAAATCAACATAAATTCACTTAAGCATAATCCTTAATTCCAAAAATCATTGAATCAATATATCATCATTCCAACATCATATTTATCATAATCATACATCCCAAATCATCATTTATCATTTTTGGAGCATTATTTACATATATCATATGCTATCTTCCCGAATGCTCTATCTTTGCTTCAAATTTTTTATGTTTTGACTTAATTCCAATTAAGCATTTTAACTATACTTATTTTCTCATGCTTAAACATTATCTAAGCATGGTTTTATCCTAATTAACATCCAAAAGAAATTTGGAAAGAATTCACTTACCTTAAGTGAAGATATCCCTCTTCCCTTCTCACTTTCTCTCTCCAACTTTCTCTTCTTCCTTTTCTCAAGGCTTTGAACGAATTTGGGGGTGGGAATTGAGTTTGCTCAAGTTTGGGAGCTGGATTTGGTGCCTCTTGGATGTCCCCCCATGCCCCCTATTTATACCCTTTCATTTTTCACATTTTTATAATTTACCCCCTTGCTCCATGTATTAAATTATAATTAATTTTTTCCAAAATCCATACAATTTTCTTGAGCCAAGAGCCAGCTCCAGCTGTCCTTCCACGTTCTCCCCTTGCTGCATTTCATTTATTATTTTTATTTTATTTAAAAATAATTTTTTAAGCTAATTTCATCTCATCCGTTGATTTCATGATAAGGTTCATTTTGGGTCATTGATCTAGGCCCCAAATCCCATGCAAATCCCATGCCCCTGCCCTCCTTGACTTTGGTGCAGATTTGCATTTAATTTTTGGATATTTAATTAATTAAAATTAATCAAAAGTCAATCTTCATTTAATGAAAAAGCAAGTTTACTTTTTTATCTTCAATTGACGCCTCATCTTGATCTTTGATTCATGATTTTTGTCAAATCCTAAACCATTCATCATATTCATCATGAATTTTTAACCATCCATAAAAAATTTCATCGAAATCCGACTCCCGGATTGCAAATTATGAATTTTTCTTTAATTTTCCACTAAAATCCAAAATTTCATTAAAATATCAAAAAGTATTGCTATTTCATCTTGTAGTGATTAAATCTCCTTTTTCTTCATTTTGTGATTAAATTAATCCAAGTGATTAACTCTTAATCACGTGTCTTAATCCTCAGTTACTATTCACGTGCACTATTCACATGCACTATTCACGTGCACTATTCATCCGAATTTCATAAATAATTATTTTAACCTCTATTTCCACATAATTTCATACTTATAAATGTACACTTTCCAAATATATTACCCGGGGTTTACAAACCTAGGATTTTATACACGTGTCTTAAATCGGGGTTTCACATCACCTTACTTTAACATAAATACAAACTTACTTTTTGATGCACAAAAATCAATAATTATACACCCATTTTTGTGCAACCATGATCCCATCATCATTAGCTTAATCCAAGCCTCTCATTGCATGGATCTCATAATTTTAACCGTTCATTTCAAATTTCGTCTCAATCTGACTTTTCTAGCTCAAGTTATGACAATTTAAAATTATCTTTAAATTTTGATGGTGATGATCGATTTTCACCCTAATTTCATTAATATTTTCATAATCCAATCTTTCCATATGATTAAGCACAAAATTATGTGATTACCTTTCAATTTTCATCTTAATCCGCTTTCCCGGCGTCGAATTATGAATTTTCTAGCATTTGCTACCTTAAATCCATAATTATCAACATAATCTTCATTAATTAAACCATAATATATGAGGTAATTATCCTCAATATATTCACATTTCCTAATCTTTATTAAGCCTCTTTAATCACATTATCCCATATCGGCTTATATTGATCATTCATAATCACTTGCCCCAAATTGCAATAAATCATCAATATTGCTTTGGAAAATCATTCATAATTCATCTAAATCATGTATGATTCATATGTATATGCCAAATGCATATACATAAGCCTTACTTGGGTCCGGATATCACATATATATTGAAATTATTTATTAATGATGTAGGTTAATTATAGTATATGTAATAATATTTATATATAATATTAACCTGCGTAAAATTAAATTACATAGCCCAAAATCTCGGATGTTCAGGATTAAAATTCGTCCGGGAAGAATTTTCTTCAAAAATGGAATCGTCGGAGAGAAAAGCGATTCGTCAAGGAGAGAGGATTCGTCGGAGAGAAAAGCGATTCGTCAAGGAGAGAATTCCACCAGATATTATGACCTTCTATTTGCAACGAAAATTTTTTTGTTGCATTTGACATTTTAATGCATTTAATAAATTTGATGCTTTTAATGTCTAGGTATTTTTGAAAATTAACATGTAATTCATTACAGCAATAGAGGCTAAGTAAGAGAGGCCTTGATGGGTAGCCACATGCGGTAAAAACCATTATGATGTGGCTTAATATGGGTTGTTCATTCCATTTTATTATGATTTATTCATTTGAACTCCGATTTAAATAATCAAATAGTCCATTTCTATGTTTTTTATGCTTCTGGGCTCAATGGAAGGGTTTGATTTTGCATTTGAGGTCTAATTTTTAAGATATTAAATTAAATAATTATTTTATCATTTGATTAAGTTTTATTTGAGTCATTATACATTTTCAAATAATTTTCTACTTGCTAGTCATGTTGAGACTAACCCATTATTTTTACAGGTGTACTAAATCAAGTGGGACACTAGCGTTTTGGATTTACAAGAAGATTTTCAAGAATAATTATTTTTATTTATTTATTTTAAAGGCATGTATTGAGAATGATAGACTTGTAAAAAAAAATTTCTTTATGCCTTGATGTAATAATGGAAACATGACTAGTGGAAGTGGAATTTTGAAATTTTTATGAAATTATAATAATTAATTTTGCCATAAATGTGTGATTGATCTTGGAAAATTGTATTAAATACACGGCCCGGGATCACTTTTCTAGATCGGTATGTTACAGGTCGATTTGTTAAATAGAAATGGGGAATGAGGAATTGAATGGAGATGACAGAAGTAAAGTGAAAATAGATGGATTATTTGTAAAGAAAAATATGAGAAATGATTAAATTTAGGAGTAAAATGAAAAAGTAGGATAATCGTGTAATTAATATGTTAAATTTTTGCATTTTCCAATCCTCGTTCTCATTCTCATATTGTTAATACACTCTTAGTTTAATTATATACCTAAGTGACTTAGAGTTGTTTAGCCGTGCATCCTAAGCAGGAAATAGTGCTTTTAAAAATTTAAATATTTGTCTACATCCAAAATTATATTATCTTCCAAAAAATTCATATTTTAATAAAAGTTTTCACTTCTATGGGAAATTAGTCCTAAATATTTCCTACATTCATTTTTGAATGTTGAATTTATTGCTTATTTAAGCCTCCATTTGACAGAGGTTATTTTAGGAACTCATGGGTTTTACAAAAATATGACGCTATAAACTACAAATTTGTTTGACAAAATTGGGTCAACTTTTGTGGTTTTTTATGACAAATTTTAATAAGGAAATATGCTAAACACAAAAGCTCGAAAATCTAATTTTTAGAAAATATGATGAGGGATAATCTGAGTAGAAGCAACAACAGCACTCACGTCCAAAAAGTCCGAAGATCGTTTCAGACCGGTCTAAATATATATATATATTTATTTATTTGAATTTTTTATAAATATGTTAATCTAGTTGTATTTAATTTATAAACTAAGTTTTACAATTTTTGGATATGTATATATATTTATTTTGGATTTTTAAAACAGTGATATTTAAGTCATTTTAAATTATTTGTAATGACCTAAATTCCTCTGATTTTAAAATCCAAAATAAATATATATACATATCTAAAAATGGTAAAATTTAGTTTATAGATTAAATACAATTAGATTAACATATTTATAAAAAAATTCAAAAAAATAAAAAAATGCATTTGGACCGGTCTGAAATTGCCGTTTGAAAATATCCGGACTCGCCCAAAAATACATTCAAGTTACGACCTCATGTATGGCTGCTGTGGTTGCGAGAATCAATAGTCCAAGATAGGTAGCTTTTGGGAAGATGAAAACCATGTCAGGGTTCCGTTGTTAATGTGAAAATAGAAATGGGCAACCGGGAATGGAATAGATAAAACAGGTCTGAAGTGAAATTAAAATAAAAAATAGCCAGAGTACTTTCGGAGAAAAATATGAAAAAATGATTAAAATGTAAGGAAAAATAAAAAGTAGACAATTAGGTAATTAATATATTGACTTTGTGCATTTTTCAATCTTTTTTTTCATTATCATATTATCAAAAACACACTTAAACGTATGTACCTTGGCCGTGCTGTTTAAGTATATACCTCAGTGACTAGCGGCTTGTTTGGCGGCCGTGTATCATGGGCAGCAAACAGGGCTTTTGAAAAATTTTGACATACTTGACTACATCCCAAGACATGTTATCTACTAAACAATCCTCATTTTTTAAATTATTCAGACTTGAGAATTAGCTTTCCCAAGTATTGCGGCTGATGAAATTGAATCCGGTCCCGAGTTCAGTGCTGCGCAAGATGCCGGGGCGCATTTCCGCAGAGTCCACGTGAAACGAATGCGTGTACCTGCGAAATTGTTGTCATTATTCTTGCGCCTCGGTTGGTCTATGCTTGCCTAGTTGGTTGTAATCCAATGCACGATGATAATAGCGCCGACATTTCCCGTCCACATAACGTGTTCTTTTCAAACATCATTCATTATTACTATGTTACTATGCATGATTCGTGGACGCAGCAGCCACCCAATTTTTTATATCTGCTAATCATGATTGATAGATATATGCCGCTGAGCGTGTCCTCATCAAGTGAAGTAAAAATTATGCAACTGCAGCTGCGGAGGTGATTTTTTGTTAGATAGATAATCATGTCTGTTTAGTACATAACCAAGCAACCTGCGGAGGTGATTGAAGAAAATTTTTAGACCGTGCGCAGCTCGCTGGACGGACCCGATGATGAGAACAACGGCTGATTTTGACTACTCGAGTCAAAAGCCAAGACCACCACCGCCCCCTTTCCTCACCCTCCCCATCCAATAAACAAAAAGTTATTCCACTTGTACGAGTGTGCAAGTTATAGATCATCCGCCGTTGATCCAAAGTCTTTTCTTCCTTTCTTCTGGTATAACATTTGTTTTCATTGGATATTTTTATCGCTAAAGATAAAGAAAGGTTTAAAATACATTTTGGGTTGTTTGATCCTAATTAATTAAAATGGCTCGTTCTGTGGGTCCCACTGGTCTTGGGACCTTTCTGTGTAATAAGATCCAGCCACGAAATTGACAGCTAGCGTATGCCACGGTGTAATAATATTTTTTTCTTTTTTCTTTTTTCTGAGTTTGAAGAGAGAGAATTCCGTCAGTTCCACTTGGATACTACTGTTTTTCTTGCTTTGCTTTGAGTTGAGGGAGTTTTTCGCAGGTTCAGGACTTGAGGTCAAGCGCAATATCTTTCTCACAACAAACAAATCCTCTCTCACCTTTTGTGTTTTTCTGCCTTTCGCTGCTGCTTAGGGCTTCTCATTCTCATCGTCGTCTCCTGCTTCGTGGTTTTCTTTTTCCCAAATGTTTGCTTCTTCCTTACAAGCGACGGAAGAAATTCGAAGGCATCTTAACAGTCGAGGTTTCTAGAATTTCTGTGAGATTTCGAAGGAATTTTCGCTTTTTTTGGTGCCACCGTGTTTTTATAGCTTTGCATTGCCGGCTTGAATTCTCCTCGCCGATCCCTGCAAGTACTCTTCTCCAAACCAAGGTTCGGGTCGTCAAGATCTGGTTTTTGTCGCTTTCTCTGAATTATTTTCTGCTCCTTGTGTTCCTCCGGCATTTCCTTGTCCCGCTTTTTTTTTTTTTTTTTTTTTGTTTAGCAGCGGAGAATTAAGCTTTCTGTCTTTATTTGGACCTTTGAGAATTTCTAGAACTTTTTAATATCTTTTTGTTCTTTTAAAATTTACTGCGGTTTTCATTTTTATTCGGAGGCGTTCTTCTTCTTTCCCGTTTCTGCTTGTGATTGTTGTGATCATGTGTGCAGCATTTACTAATGATAACGATGGAAAACTGAAAACGATTGCTTTATGAGTCGTTGATGTCAACAGAAATCAAAATTGAGTGCTTATCAACATTTCGGTGTCCGTTGTAGTTTTGTATTCTTGTTGTCCATATAAAAAAATCCAGCATGAAACTCGCGTTATTCAAATGGTGTGCAAGTCTTCTGGAATGTGGTGAATATTAGTAGCGAGCTGGCTATTTGATAGCCGGTCATTCTATGGAAGTGAAATGGGGAGCTGAGCTCTTTAAAACGGTCAGAATCAGATGGCACCTATCATCTGCCAATCTGGAGTTATGAATTCCATGTTTGTGGATTTTCTTACTCTCATACAATCTTCTTCTCTTTCCTCACTATCAGGATGTTCATGATTGGTTCGGAATCTTGATATTCGTAATAGCATATTTTCATGTACCTAACAGGACCATGTGCATACGTTTTCTCTGTTGGACCCTGAGCCTAGAT
Source organism: Annona cherimola (assembly GCA_030490835.1). Taxonomy (NCBI): domain Eukaryota; kingdom Viridiplantae; phylum Streptophyta; class Magnoliopsida; order Magnoliales; family Annonaceae; genus Annona; species Annona cherimola. The sequence continues at coordinate 49,743,685 of CM059972.1, forward strand.
GGTGTATCCTCGTCTGTTTATTAGAACTCTTACTAGTTTAAGTAACAGCATGTCTTAGAAACTATATTTTACGAGATAGATAGTGCACAACCCCATAAGCAAGATCGTTGGATTTTAGAATTGTCTCATTATTGAAAAGAAAACAATGGTACATAATCACAAAAAGGTTTCTATTGAATGAACTGCATACTGGCGTTTCTTCTTTAGGTTTACCAAGTATATTTTAAAAGCTTGAAAATATAACTTTTGGGGATGTATAGTAATCACAATTTCAGGGATATTCTTTATGAATGCCACTTTGGTTTTGGATGATTTGTTGCGCTCTGTTTCTCTTACTAAGCATGGTGGTTCTGCATAGTTTGTGTTCATAAGATAACAAAATAATTAGATTGTTCAGGCACAAGAACCTTTGATGCTTTCCACCTTTTTCAACATGTGATCCCCCCCCCCCCCCCCCCCCCCCTCCCTCTCTCTCTCTATGTGTGTGTGTGTGTGCATGCGTGTGTGCATGCGTGCACGCGTGTTGTTTTTGTTCAATTGGCAATTTGTTTATCTTGGTTTCAGGACAAGACTGGAAAATGAATAATCAGAGCATGATTAGGATCACGAGATTTTGTACAAGTGATGCAAACTTGAAATTCTTTGTGCTAGTCTTTACAAGCTTAATGGTGACTTTTTCAGCACAATTTTCACAAGGATTCACCTCTGAACAAGATGGTGAGTTCAAAATTTCTGCTACATTTACTGCATATTCCTGTGTTGACTGTTGCTAGCCTGATTCATGTATTTCTTCTTCTGATACTCTGTAAACACCACTGAGTACTTTTATGTCTTCTCTTTCCCATTCTGGAATTTTGAAGTGCCACTGTTCTTTTTATATCAGCTTCAACAGAGAACCTGTAAAAGCATCTCATCTTTAACCATGGATAGATTTTGCAAATTGTTGTCGATGATTCTTTTGATTTGTATCTAAGTGTAGCCGGAAAACTTGGATATCTAATTGTTTGTCTTTCTATTCAATAAATTTTTTAATCATAAACACAGTACATGTACAAAATGACTCTCGTGTTTTCTCACTTTTGAATTTCTAATTTCCTTGCTATTTTTCTAAGAAAATCCTCAAATCATTCTTTTTCTTCTATGAAGCAGTTCTTTTTAACTTGTAACTGGTCTTTTTCTTCTTCTTCTTCTTATTATTATTATTATTATTATTATTATTATTTATGTTATAGATTTCTAAGTTCAAAATATCTGCTGCTTTTATTCCTGTGTTGACTGTTGCTAGGATGTTGTGATTAGGAGTGTAACTCGGGCTCATGAAACTCGGGTTCGCCTCAACCCTAACCCTATTGTTAAAACTTCAACCGTAACCCTATTTTTAAACCTAAACCTAACCGTATTTTTAAAATTCGGGCACGGGTTGAGTTTCGGGCTGGAATTCGGGTTCAAATTATTCTATATATTTGTTATCTATCTTATATTTATTCAACTTTAAATCTATTATTAAATAAAAAATAAAAAATGATATTTTTCTATTTTCAAACAAAAATTCAAGAGTGTTTACGGATGTAAAGAAGAAAAATCTCATTTAAACATTCTCTTTATATTAAGTAGACTAATATTCATTTCTCAAAAAAAAAAAAAAAAAGAGTAGACTAGTAGTCTGTTTTAGAAAATGAAAATGTGCATCATTTTCATATTATGCAATTTAATATTAATATCATGAACATATACATAAACATTAATATCTAATTATAAGAAAAACCTTCTAATGTCAATCATAATAAAAACTATTCAACAATCATAGTATTAAGTCAAATAAATTACTACAAATTCATTTTAAGTAGAATAAACATCTAACTACTAATATCATATTGAAACGACCATATGATAATATTCTACATAAGTAGTTAAGTTAAAACACCAGATAAAACATCTCAAGTTCTAAAAATAGTTTTCATTTTTTTGTTTTGAAACTACAACTAAACCAAACTTTTTTTTCTTAAAAGAAAATATAAAATATTATATAATATAATTGAACTTAAGGAAGAATAATGTTTATATATGGTATAAAATAAATATAATATATATGAGGGGAATAGAACTAGATTTATATGAAGTATAAAATAAATATAAAATAGATGTGTTATATATAATTCGGGTTTGGGTTTAGCTCAACCCGGGTTCAAGTTCTTTTCAATTCAGGTTCGGGTTGAATCTGGAAAATCGGACTTGGGTTCTATAGCGAGTGGTTTGAACACTGTTTCAACTTGGGTTCGGGTTGAGCCCGGCCCAAGTTGCACCCTTAGTTGTGATTCATGTATTTCTTCTTTTCATACTCTGTGAACAACACTGAGTACTTTTATGTCTTCTCTTTCCCATTCTGGAATTTTGAAGTGCCACTGTTCTTTTTATATCAGCTTCAACAGAGAACCTGTAAAAGCATCTCATCTTTAACCATGGATAGATTCTGCAAATTGTTGTTGATGATTCTTTTGATTTGTATCTAAGTGTAGTTGGAAAACTTGGATATCTAATTGTTGGTCTTTCTATTCAATAGATTTTTTAATCATAAACACAGTACATGTACTAAATGACTCTTGTTTTTCTCACTTTCAATTTCTAATTTCCTTGCCTTTTTTTTTTTCAAGGAAGTCCTCAAATCATTCTTTTTCTTATATGAAGCAGTTTTTTAAACTAGTAACTGGTTTATTATTATTATTATTATTATTATTATTACTATTACTATTACTATTATTATTTATGTTATAGATGGCTTGTATTTAATGATTGTTAGATTTTATCAATGGAATTGTGAAGAGTTTTATCTTAAAACAGCTATTGCAGTTAGGATGCAGTGTTTAGTTGCCTTTATATTTTTATTTATTCAATACATTGTACAATCTCAAGCGCACAGAATTTTGCAATAAATAGTTGACTTTTTTTGTTGGGATTCACAATCTCCAGCACACAGAATTTTGCAATAAATAATTGACTTTTTTCGTTGGGATTCTTTCTATCTACAGTTTCTGCAATAAATAATTTCTATGTTTCGTTGGGTTCTCCTGCTCTTCCTGGATGGATATCTGTTGGTGGTGACCCTTGTGGAGAGAGCTGGCAAGGCGTCCAATGTGATAACTCAAATATAACAGGAATGTATGGTGGATTTTCTTGAACCGGCATGCATGCCATCACATCTTTCTGATTGAGGTCAATATTTATGTAATTACGTCCTTTTTTTTCACAGAGTTCTTAATGCAGCAAATTTAGGAGGAGAATTAGGTGACAAATTAGACCAGTTTTCAGCCATCATGACAATGTAAGTTACCTGTTGTTTTCATAAGAATTTTCATCTACCATAAGTCCACAACCCCATCCCAAGCAGGCTCATGTGGGGTCTGTTCTTGGTCCTGTCAAAGCAAACATTGTTGTATACTATGAGATTAGAGACCTGGCAAGGCCTGAAGAAAAAATATGGTATCTTATTGGCTTTACTAATGACCATCCTAATTGTGAAATGTAAGAACATCTATGACCAAAATATGATCTGACAAGATATACATAACTGTTTGTTGGCCTATTGGACAATTATTTGGACCAACCCTAAGAATCTTGTTTGCATTATAGCTTTGGGTGGCGGTGGCATTAGAAAAATAACTGAATCTGTCAATGAAGGTTCGGGAGAGACGAAGAGACATGAGCACAGATTTTGAACATAAAACATTTTAATATAAAATTGCTGCAAGTCCAATCATAGGAGATCTATATAATGGTGTTGCAAATGGATTTCAATGTAGTACAGGTATATCAGCTCCCCTCAGGCAAGATAATGTAGATCAGAATAGTTGCAGCCATTTTTAGTGATCTATCTGTAGAATAAAACTTATATTTCTTCAAAGAAGGAAACTAGGTTTGATTTATGGTGCCTTTTTTAAATTGCAAGGGTCCATTGCAAATGATATATAGAAATGAATACCATTTTAGACAAAAATATTTAGTGTGTAAAACTACTAAAATGAAAAACCCGGAGAATTGGAAAAATGATGCAAAATATTGATCAGCATTTAATCATTTAATCTTCGTTTGGTATGAGGTTAAAAAAGTGGGGCAAAAATTGCGAGAAAAATTTGAAAAGAGTGAGTGTTATATGATATAATAGGGGTAATGATTAGAATTAAAATGAATAAAGGTAAAATAGTAGGGTAGTAGTGTGAAAACATGTGAAAACTTTAGAAAGTAAAGGTAATGATAGAAAAAGTAGGGTGGGTAGGTAGTTATGATGTTGTGCGAATTTTTTTTTTTCCTCTTTTACCAAATGGGTCTTGCCAAGTATATAACTTTATATTGGTTAATTGCTCTGACCAAACCAAGCTGTGAGTCAAGTGTGTGATTACTGGAGTTGTTGGTTGAAAATCACTCTAGAGTCATGCTATTTGATTTTGTGGACCTGAAGTTTCTAGCGAATTTGGTGAAATGGACCAATTCCTTGGTATATCATCTAGATGCATACAAAACATAGAAACTTGCTAAGGGAACAAGCTGGGTTTTGTTACCTTAGTTGAAACATTCAACCTTAACCCATGCCAAGAAGTCTGCTGAACTGTATAGATGGTTTCGACCATTGACTGAAAAACATTAACAAGTTTGGTTGAGAAGCTATGCGCCAAAAAGCCAAGCAAACCTGAACCAAGTCATGCTGCCTGCATTCGCCTGGGTCGATCTGACTGTATAAGCCCCAGTTAGCTGCACAGTTTGACTATTCTTTTTTGGGTGTATTGGATTTGAACATTATTTATATTGTGATGGATTATTCATGTGCCTACTATTATGCTCAATTTGTTCATGCCTTCATGGTGCATTTTTTAACTACTACATGCACTAAGCTGGACCCAGTTTAACCTGAACTCTGTCCATCCAGATGAGGTTGATTCTAGAAAGATTTTCCAACCATGACCTTGGGTTGGTCTGTGTTTGGGAATTGTAGCTCCAGCCTTGGAGATGAGTTGGCATATGGGTTGAGCTGTCTAGTTCACCAACTTGCTTTGGTTGTAGCCTTACTCATCTTATCCTGTTGTATAGCTCAATTTTCAAAAGATATATCAAGGACATTGTACATATATCTGACACTGGGCTTTCCCATTGCCTGGTGGAGGTACTGGTTTTTGTTTATCATTTAATGTTTGGCCTTCCATACTCTCCTATCCAATCTGTGCAGGTACTGGTCATTGTATCGGTTGCTGTTTGGCCCTTCCTTTCATATTCTCCTCCTATCATCACCACACATGCATATGCACATGCACAATCCATGAGTATTACCATTGTGTTATTTAATATCTGGGTCTTTCTTCAGTAATTTTTCTGTTCTTTTGTTTCAAGGCAGAGATTTGAGCAACAATCATATTGGAGGAAGTATTCCATCTAATCTCCCAGTTACCATAAAGACATTGTATGTATTACATTTCGACTGTCTCTTATTTCAATCGGACATTTTGGCATTTGGCTCTTATTTATTTATTTATTTATTAAATTTAGATGTCTCATTTACATAAAGCTGTGCAGCCACTTTGCTCACTAACTCATGTAAAAAATTTACTGTTTCATAGTTTCCTCTCAGCTAATGAGTTCACAGGGAGCATACCAAGTTCGTTATCAACACTAACTCTTTTGACTGATATGTGAGTGGATTCTCTTCTCTTTTACTGTCATTGCCATCTCTTAACTGGTAGTATTACTGTTTTTTTTTTGTTGTTGTTTTTTTTTTGTCTCTTTAAGGTTTTCAGCCATTCATTTCTGCCAGGTCGCTCAACAACAACTTTTTGACTGGAGAATTACCTGATGCATTTTTATTTCTCACTGGGTTGATTAATCTGTAAGACTTGACTGTACTTCATGAAGGAAAAATGAAAAAAGCCATTTTAATAGATTCAGCTAGATACAATTCGATACTTCTTAATGCAGGGATCTGTCATCTAACAATTTGAGTGGAAAATTACCACCATCTTTTGGGAATTTGTTATCTATAACCACGCTGTAAGTGATTATTAGTTTCATATATACATTAATCATTTGTGTAAAATATGTTCTTGGATACCTTGTGACTCTTTTCATACATGTTGCTTAACAGTCACTTGCAGAATAATCAACTGACTGGATCACTTGATGTTTTACAAAATCTCCCACTAAAGGATTTGTACGTACTTTGACCACTTCATTTTGTTGCTTTTTTTTAACCCATAGTTTTCATATTCTTTTGGTTACATTGACCAAATAAGGTGCCATGTCCTAGTTTTTATCTTAATGCAAGTATGTAGTACTAGATGTTAATTTCTATGATTCAAAACTGAATTGTGCTCTTGAAACAGGAATATAGAGAATAATCTTTTTTGGGGACCTGTGCCAGAGAAGATGCTAAGCATTCCAAATTTCAAGTGAGCATTAATTTATCTTCGATCAAACACTCCAGTTCTTCAAATTTGAAAATTCCTAACTTGTGAATGCTGTACATTATTCTTTGGAGACTCTATAATCCAAGATGCTAATATCTGCGTATTTATGTTGGAAGAATGATCCTGTTAGCTTGGGTTAAGCAAATGTCTAGCTTAGCCTACCTCAAAAAACTCATTTACAACACTTTTTTTTTTTTTTTTGCTTTTTTCTTATACACTTGTTTATCTAAATGTATTTAAATATAAACCAAGTTTTACTATTTTTGGATATGTGTATATATATTTTTAAGATTTTTAAACATCTATGTATATATGTATTGAAAATACCTATATCTTTAAAAATTTCAAAAAAATATATACACATCCAAAAATGGTAAAATTTGGTTTATATGTTAAATACACTTGTTTAATACACTTAGATAAACAAGTGTATTGAAAAAAGCAAAAAAAAATTGTTGTAAATCAGTTTTTTGAGTTGGGCTAGGCGAAGCATTTGCTTAGTCCTGGCTAACAGGATCTTTTCTCATTATGTTATATATATATTTTCAAAGCATGGAATTATTGGAATTATGGTATCAACGAGTCTATGATGCAACCTACATTATGCAAGTTCTGTAGTGGAACCTTAGAAAAGGTGCAAGCGCTGGGTGCAATGACTTGCCAATGTAGTTGGTTGGGCTGAAACCATTCCCACAAAATGCTATGTTCTTCCAATTTTGATAATCCACGGTTCAATAAGTCAATATGCGACGTGAATAACGTACTCATTCAATGGATCTTGCTAGCCCAGGTTAAGCAGATGCATATATACACATAGATAGGGCTATTATATCATGGATATATATATATATATATATTTGTGATTTTTAAAGATAAGGGTATTTTAAATACATAATACATAGATGTTTTAAAATCTCAAAAAAAATATACACATCCAAAAGTAGTAAAACTTGGTTTATATGTTAGATACACTTTAGATAAACAAGTGTATGAAGAAAAAAATAAAAAAAAGTATTATAAGTGGGTATTTTGAGGTGGGCTAAGCGATACATTTGCTTAGTCTGGGCTAACAGGATCAATCCTTTGTAAATATATGCAAATTAATGTTTATGTTTGTGCCAATTTTTTCCGATATTGTTTTTTGAGTTCTTTTATGCTAATTGTTCCACAGTATTGTGTTTGCGAGTGCTCCTAGTGAATTTGCCCACAAATAACTTTGTGGATAATGATAATCTAGTGAAAAGATCAAATATGAAAATTATGGATCAGTTTCAAAGGTTGCAACTTCATTCTTCTATTAAAATAGTTACTTATCAAACTTATTATGCTGGAGAAAAGAACATAGATTTCATTTAGTTGAGGTAAATTGTACATACTGCTATATTTTTTTTGTAAAATAGAGTCCTATAATTTTGCCTAATTGCAAATTAGTCTCTGTGATTTGAGTATTTGCGAAATAAGGTATCTAAATTTCAGAATGTTGCAAAATAAATCTTGGAACTGATGTGTGAGATAAGTTTAAGTATGAAATGGGTCATTGGTTCCAAGAGTATTTCATTTAACACATTTCATATCTAAAACTATCTCACGTTGATGTTGTGATTCATTTTGCAACATTTTTAAACTTAGATGATTGATTTTGTAAATATGCAAACCATAAGGAGCAATTTACAACTAAGCAAAGTTATCGTCTTGACCCTATAATATAACATGGGAATTCATGCAAATAACTTGGATTTTCTTCTGCAGAAAGGATGGAAATCCGTTCAATACCAGCAATGCTCCTTCGCCTGCACTGTCACCCCCTCCACCATCTCATTCTGAGGGACTAACTCCTGACGCACCCGCTCGAAACTCAGCATCTTCTCCATCTTCTCAAGAAGGCAGTCAAAATAAAAAAACTGGAAAGTCTCGCAAAACTGTCAAAATAGTTTTATATGCATTCATTGGAGTGATATTGTTCCTAGCGTTGATTCTAGCACTCGTGCTTTTAATAAGATATTGTAGAAAACGGTCAGATATGGGCAAATTTTCCAAGAGGCAGGCAATTAGTATATACGAGAGGCCTAAAGAAAGGCCTAAAAACAATGAGCCTGTGATTCAATCAACTGATCCATCAAAGAAAAGTGAGTTCATCTTGTTTTGCACACCATTTTGTAATTTACCGTATGATGCTGCTCCTACTCTCATTTGTTTCCTTGAAATGTTGCACACAGTTCCAATTCCAAAGGAGATTGCTCATAAGCCTGCAGAGGAACATCAAATAGATATGCCCAAACAAGGAGTGATTTTGTTACCTCCACCTGCTGAAAAAGTCATTGCAGAACCAATCATCCTTTCTAAATTGCCAAAAGACGTAGCTTCTTTGGCAGTAACTTCTTTCACTGTTGCATCTCTTCAGCAATACACAAACAGCTTTGGACAGGAAAACCTTATTGGAGTGGGTATGTTAGGAAGTGTTTACCGCACTGAGCTTCCTGATGGAAAGGTATTGCTTCTTCATTGTAATTGTTAGGACTATAATATGTTGAATTTTAGAAATTTTATTTCTTTGATTATTTTCTGTATCACATATTTTTGACTGTTTTCTCAATGAACCATGGGCCATTTATGCAGATTAAAAAAGTTCCCATGCATTGAAGTTTCTTTGTCAAAGATTTGGTTGATCCTACTGTTTAATTCTTTTGAGTTGTTAATTTTAGTGAGATGTATTGTTCAATTTAGGGGAATGATTACCTACAAACATTTGCATGGAGCATTGTATATAAATGTTTGTTTTTCCTTTTTTTTTAAAGTTGTTTGTTTACATCTAAACCATATAAAATATGAGTTAATATATTTATGATGCCAAAAATCACTTTAATTGGCAACTTATATGTTATATATTGGGTAATGATCATACACAACCCAAGTAGGTCGTTACTTAACTAACAACCCTTGATTTTTATATTAAAAAATGTTTTTGTTAGATCTTAACCATTTACAATGTTTTCCTATATGCATATATCATGCCAAAATTCACTTTGATTGGAAACTTATAGGCGTAAATACTTGAGGGCTCCACTTCTATATAACTAGGTTACATGGATGTGATTTCGTATAACCTGCTCTATTTTTAAAAAGTTGATGATTAATGCAAAATTCAATCCATTCATTATATTTAACATCATTTGTTTAATTAGGAGACCAAGTTCCATCCAAATCAAATATGTGTACGCTACATTTTCTCAGAAATAGATATTCTCTTGTGTAACTTAGGAAAAATCTTAAATTCATTTAAATATGTATTAGAATGTAATAATACTTTATAACATCATTTCTCCACAGAGTATTGATATTTTATATGATTTAGATGTCGAAAATACATTTTATTACAATGATTTCATACATTTATAGACGAGGCTCACATACAATGATATTAAACAAATGAGAGGGTTTCCATGATTATTAATGATATTAAGTAAAATAGATTGGAGTGAATTTTCCATTGACTATCAAGATATTATAAATGAAGAAGGTTACATAGAAGTGGAGCCCTATATTTAATCGAGAATGCTTATATGAAATGCTTCTGCTAGGCTACCCTTATCATTTTTAATATCTTAATAATTGATGGAAAATTCTCTCCATCTGTTGTATTTAGCATCATTTATATCACCATGATAACCCTTTTATTTGTTTAGTATCACCGAATAGACCTCGTCTGTAAATGTTTAAAATCAACTTAATAAAATAATTTAATACTAAAAATCAAAATTTAATTAGTATTTTCAACATCTAAATAATCTAAAATATCACTACTAAGTGGATAAATAGTTCTATAAAGTATTATTGTATTTTAGTATATATGGGAATGAATCTAAGCATTTTTCATAATTTAGACATGAATATATGTATTTTTGAGCAAATGTGCCCATGTACATATTTGATTAGGATGAAATTTGATCTCCTAGATAAATAAATAATGTTAAATATAATGAATGGATTGAATTTTATATCAATCATCGAGATAGAAAAAATTGTGGGGTTGTATGGAATCGCTTCCATGTAACCTGGTTACATAAAAGCGGGCCTGATATTTAATATCATTTTAAAGTGGATATAAAGCTGTTAAAATTGGGACATTTCAATGCACCCGGTGCACTTAACTTCAGTGCACCTTGGTGTATTGAACCTATTTTTCTTTATTATTTTTTGAAAATTTTTTATGCAACTGTTAATCTATGTGTATTTAACATATATATCAATTTTTATCAATTTAAGAAATTCTTATATTTTTTTGGATTTTTCAAAATCAGTGGCAATTTCATAATTCACAAATTATGAAACTTCCACTGATTTTAAAAAATCCAAAAAAAATCTACAAATATCCAAAAATTAGTAAAAATTGATTTACATGCTAAATAAACTTAGATTAACACTTGCATAAAACCATTTAAAAAAAAAATATAAAATAGGTTTTTGCACGCCGGTGCACTAGATCAGTACCCGTTAAAATTGAGACTTTTTATACATAAATTTCCAATCAAAGTTTATTTTGGCATCATAAATACATATAGAAGAATATTAAAAAACATTTTTTAAATATAAAGAGGAAGAGAGAAATGACCCGGTTGTATATGATCAATACTCTATAATTATTTAACTTCACTTGAAGGTGAATATGAAACTGTTAAAGTTTCACAATGAGTATATAATATATGAAAGTTTTCAAGATATTTGATTTTTAGCATCATAACTAAATAAATTTGGATGAATATAGTGAAAAGTTTGGATTTTCAAAAATCATATGGGAAGTGAAAGAAAGCGACCTTTTGTATCCATCATTCCATGTAAATGTTGGTAGGGATACTCTTCAATTTAATGCAATCGATGGTCAATTAATAATGCTGATTTTTCTTGAATGACCTTGATAATTATAATTTTAAAAGGTTAAAGAGTATTTTGTGTATAGATATATTATGGACCATTGGTTAAGCTTATTTGTATTACATTACTATTATGTTGGTAAACCTTTTATTTTTAGTTAGGAAAGGTTTTTGTACTATAGTTTTATTCTGAACTGGACTATTATTATTAGTGAATTCTACAAATGGTTTTCATAGGCTGGGTTCTTTAACGCAAGTGAATGGTTCTCATAGGATTGAAGCCTAGATGTAAGTGCACTTCTTAGGATCTGTTGTTGTTCTTGTTAAATTATCCATAAAATCTGTTTCATGATTGACACTCCCATCCTTTCAGTCTTATGCTCGCTTGTGGATTTTTTTCAGTCTTCAAATTGCCCCTCTCATAACAGGCAAACAAATTGTTTTCAAGGAGTCATTTTGTTTGTTAAAGACGCTAGTTCTAGAACTTGTTTGGTCTGCTTCAAGGCTGATGTGCATTTGTTTGTTTCAGCCAATCAGTGATCTGTGTGAGTTCTGTTATTTTATGTCTTTTGAGGGATCCAGTTTGTCTTTTGCCTTGGGTAATTAGATCCGCTCAAGGACCTACTGGTTTGGGTAAATATCCAATTCCAACAGCCTGGACTCGGCTCATTGGATCACTGGAATACTTCGTATCAACAGATATTGAGTATATCAATATCGATTAGATCCAAGATCTGTTATTGTGAATGAGCATTCTCAATATTATGCCTTGAAGAGGACTCGAACCTCCACGCTCTTTAGCACGAGATTTTGAGTCTTGCGTGTCTACCATTTCACCATCAGGGCATCTTGAAAGTGAATCGTATTCCATGAATATGATATCTGTTGAAGTTATTATAATGATAGTCATTTGTGTTACACCTTCCACAATTGTGATCCAAGGGTCTAGCTGAAAATACTAGAACAGTGTCAAAGAAAGAGGATGCATGCTACATCTGTGGATTTGGTCTCACTTCTCTTATTATAGTGGTGCTCGTTTGTATTACATCTTCCACAGTTTTAATCCAAGGGTCCAGCTGAAAAACTGGAACAGTGTCAAAAGTTTCACAAATTACATCTGTGGATTTGGTCTCACTTCTCTTGCTGTTTAATTTTAATTGTGTATGGTCACTCATCAGAGGAATTGACGATGATTATTTCCTCCACATTTTTCTACAGGTATTAGCTGTTAAGAAGCTGGACTACAAATCTTCCATGCTGCAGACAGATGAAGATTTTCTGGATTTGGTGACAAGCATCTCTATGCTTAAGCATTCTAACATCATTGAGTTGGTGGGTTACTGTCTGGAGCATGGACAACGGCTGCTTGTCTATGAGTACTGCAGTAATGGAACACTCAATGATGTCCTTCACTCTGGTGATGAGTTCTATAGGGAACTATCGTGGAATGCACGCATTCGGATTGCCCTCGGAGCCGCAAGAGCTCTTGAGTAAGTAATGTTTTGATATGTTCTGCAATTGTAGCCATTGCTACGATAGAACAGTACACTGGGCATATGGTAGAAAATAATAATAATAAAAATAAAAGCTGGGACTGTTTTTCTGGCTAAGGTTTCACGCGATCATATTTTGCTTTATTTTTTATTTTTTATTTTTTTTCAGCTTTGCTGTGGTTTTAACACCCGTGTTATGTGTTTCATTTTCTGTCTTTTAAAGATGAAACAGCAAGCTGCTTGGTATAAAAAAAAACTTTTATAAAATGTTTAGCATGGTATGTGGAAGTTGTCGTCTGACAGCCACTGCATAATTGGAAAATTATTGTCTTACATGTTTCCAGGTGTGAAATGGTCTATTCTAACTGTAAAAGCTCACAGCAGGCTTCACAACCCCATCTATTGGAATCATTTTTTGCATGATGTTTTTCATGGAAAAAGGCCTTGCATAGATTGTTGTCGATTGGCAGAGGTCATTATTCATGCAATTAAGACTTTCTAATGCTGTTCTTAAAAAAAAGGACTTTCTAATGCTCAATATCTGATCGTTAATGACTTATTGATGAGCTGTCAAGTCTGTTGAAAAAATAATGAATAAAGGGCCAATCGTTGCTATAAGATTTTCTAGGTTCTTCCGTACTTGGCTTAGTCTATTGCAAATAAACTAATTGTCTCTTTTCATGATATGCAAAAAGAGAAAAGTAGAATAAAAGGCAAGAAATGATCATAGGATAGGGGATGATGATTGAAAATAAAGTGAATAAAGATAAATAGCTAGGCTTACTGGATCAAAATTGATAGGAGGTAATGATTGAAAATATAAGTAATAATAAGAAAAAGTGAAAGTCATTAGAATGGGAGAAAGGAAGCCAAATAGATTTTCTTATTGTTTTTCCCATTATCGAAATGGTGCTTGAGTAGGGCTAAATCAATTTTCTTTCTTTCCGTATTTTGTACCATGGTGTAGGTATTTGCATGAAGTCTGTCAACCACCTATTGTGCATAGAAATGTCAAGTCTGCCAATCTTCTTCTGGATGACAAGTTGGGCGTACGTGTCTCTGACTGTGGTTTGGCTCCATTAATTATAACTGGATCTGTAAGACAAGTAAGTGCATTTTTGAGAATGTCATGAAGATGTGTATTCCACTTTTCGATATTCTTTATATTTTTGGTATTCAACATGGGCTTATTTTCCTTCCAGTTGTCTGGAAATATTCTGAACTCGCTTGGATATGGAGCACCAGAATTTGTCCAGTCAGGAACATATATGTGCCAGAGTGATGTTTATAGCTTTGGAGTGGTAATGTTAGAACTTCTAACTGGTCGAAAATCATATGACAGGTACAACATCTTTGGTTGGTTCTTATAATGATTCTTTTTAGTGAGGCGAAATTAACGTCTAATCATCATTTTTGTAGTTCAAGACCACGGGGAGAGCAACATCTTGCAAGATGGGCAAGCAATCAACTTCATGACATTGCCTCACTATCAAGAATGGTGGATCCTTCTCTTACTGGAAAGTATCCTGAGAAATCTTTATCTCAGTTTGCAGACATCATTTCCAAATGTGTGCAGGTGAATTTCTAATAATCTTTGTTTTTTATTTTTATGCTTTTCCTTGTTATATTTTGGTGAATTTCTTTTTATTTTTGTTGGCAACTTCTACTCATGCATGGTTGTGCATTTGGAACAGGGTCCACAATGTTCCTATGTTTTATTTTTGTTAGTTTGGTTATCTATTTATGTATAATATCAACCAGTTTAACCATAGATGGTGCAGCTGTAATAGGTCGTTTGGACTTTGCTTATGTTGTGTTGGTCATCATTGTAAAATTAGATTCAATTACACTACACCTTGTTTTCAAGGTTCCACCTTCTAAGCCTTAAGCATACCATGTAGGATGTTCCATTTTCTAAACTAGCTTGGTTTTAGAGCTGATGATCTGTTGGGTTGGTACAAGGTACAAAAACCAGCTGATGATGGATTTACAGATGCTTGGTGTCTGTTTATAACTTTTTGTCTGAATTTCAAATGTCTCCATTGTGGCTATCGCGATAATGAAGGTTGTGATTACTGTAGCTAGCGAGTGAGAGATTGATTTATAGCCTTTGATTCTTGCAGGCTGAGCCAGAGTTCCGTCCCCCTATGTCTGAGATTGTGCAAGAACTGTTGCGTATGGTGCCGAGGGAGGCTTCTAGCAGTAAACCAAACACTGAATCCAATTCAGGTTAGGAGATAAAGGCGAAAGACATCATTGGCTGAAGATGATGTTTAAGAGAAATCTGTTTCTCAAAACTGGAAGTCAGATTATTGAGAGACTGGAGCTGTTGGGTAGTCTCCATATTTGGACGTTCTGTGATTAGTGGACTCCCGCGCCAAAGTCGTCCTGTAAAATGGCTTATTCATGCCTTCCATTCTTTCACTATGCTGTCAATAGCTGCTCTCGTTTTTGATTGACGTAGGATGCATAGATAGATTGATAGGGTTCAACACGTAAAAGTACTAATTTAATTATTTAATATTATTATTTGTGTGGCTCGTTCTTTTGATTCCTTCTTTCTTTCTTTGTTTAAAAATCAAAATTCAAGCTTTTTAACCGTACTTTGTTGTAATTTTTGTGATTAAGGAATATGTGGTGACGTTTCATCTCCACGCATTTTTTTATGCAAGAAAATTTCATGAATATGAGCAACAGGACTGGAAGGGTTCACATTCAGGTAATGATTCAATAATTACTTCAATGCTTACCCTGGTCCCTTTTTTTATTTAAAAAAAAAAAAAGAACGCTTGGTCTTTAATTATAAGATATTTTAAAAAATCTAAACCATTTATTATGTTTATTGATGAGAGGTCCTGTTAGCCGGGGCTAAGTAAATGTCTTGCTTAGCTCACATTAAAAAAACCCATCTATGACTTTTTTCTGCTTTTTGCTTTATACATTTGTGTTTTTTTAAGTGTATTTAACATATAAATCAAATTACATGTGCATACGTTTTTTTTTTTGTGATTTTTAAAAGTATGATTATTTTCAATACATATATATACAATTACACATGTTTAAAAATCTTTAAAAAATATATATATATATATATTCAAAAATGGTAAAACTTAGTTTATATATTAAATATATTTAGATAAACAAGTCTACGAAGAAAAAAGTAAAAAAAAATATTGTAAATTATTTTTATCTGAGGTGGGCAAAGGAATGCATTTGCTTAGCTTGAGCTAACAGGATGACTTTTCATATTTATTCACATGTGTTTATTTATGATAAGCATTTATATACTACATTTATATTACGCATTTCTCAAAATCTTTACATTCACTCTCAAAAGATACTATTTTTTATGAAATATAAACTTTATTATTTTTAGTAGTATTATTCAAACAAGATGTATTAAACATGATTAACAAGTCACATTTAAAAGAATATACTTAAAAATTTAAAACTAAGGATAAGCATGATGGCTTCAATGCTTACGTAAGTACTGAATATTTTTTAAAATACGCTAAAATTTACATAGAAAATACTTTAGTTCTAAAAGAGAAAAGACTATGGGAAAGAAATACAAATCCATTATGATAAATATGTTACATAAATATAAATTAGGATAACTCACTTGTTCTTATTCTCTGAATATCTCGTACACACCCTAAGTAAGATATTGTGATAACTCATCTTACGCGTGAGGGACACCTTGAGCTTAATTTAACACTACCTTATACCTTATAAATAGGACTCGATGCGTATTTATATAAAACTAATATACTTTCTTGTGTATTCGTCATTTACTCTTACATGTGAACCATTACACAAATTAGTCATATGTATAATATAAGACACAACCTTAATACTATATTTTATAGTGGTAAAGATTTTTTTTCCATCTTCATCCATAATTTTGAAAATTTTCATTCTTAACTTAAACATTATGCTATGAGAATCATTACTTAAAAGTGTTTCCCACCAAATGCAAATATAAAAGTTCTAAATAGTTGTCATTTTCAATGGAGCTAGCTATGCATGAATAGAATTCAAGCAGACAATGTATACTTGAGTAATTAGTGTTTTAGTACATTTGAATGCATTGAAATTTTGAAATTTTAATACACCGGATGTAAAATTCATTTTTTAAAATTTATAAAACGATTAATTTAGATGTATTTAATCTATAAATTAAGTTTTACCATTTTTCATGAATGTATATATATTTATGATTTTTAAAATATGAGGGTTTTAGTCATTTTTAAATGACTAAAATGCCCTTTTTTCATTTTTTTTTTTTTAAATTGTCTTTGCATTGGAGCGCATTAAAATTTAAATGCATCTAGACGTATTAAAAATGACTTTGTACACATCACCAAGCAAATTAGGGAAGTGAATCAATGCACTCGGGAGCAAAATCCATTTTAAAATTTTTTTAAAAATATTTGTATAGAACTGTTAATTTAGACGGTGACAAGCCGGCCCGCCCTTCTGAGCCTGAGTCGCGACATAATCACATAAAAACCCATTCGCCGGTCGCAACGGATAAAATTAGATAGTAGGCCGAAAAGGCAAGAGTAGCGCGGTGAGGCGATTTCCGAGCAATCGCAATAGAATAGCAATCACGGGGTAGGGTAGGACTAAGACGGATATTATAGAGAAGAGAGGAGAATAGAAGAGAAGAAGAGAAAGAAAAAGCTTTTCGTTTCCGTCGATGCGAAGCGAAGAAAAAGCAATAAAATATTTAATCCGTTCCGTCCGTGACTTCGTTTTTATTATTCGTTTGCCTGCTTCCCCTTTATTATTCCCCCCTGGCTTTTTAGCTCGGAAAGACAAGAACAAGAAGTGAAGCCGTCGTAACGTCTGTAACAGAAGAGATAAATATAGGGATAGATAGAGAGAATTAAAATACAAATCATATCCTACCCTCGCCTTGAAAAAGTTGAAGCCTCTACCAACAAGTAATAAACAAAGAAAGAATTCATAGGTTGGTTGGTGGGTGGGATGGGGGGAAGGCGGGAGGCGGTGGTGAGAATGAGATGGGGGACGTGGGAGGAGCTGGTGCTTGGAGGAGCGGTGCTGAAGCATGGGACCGAAGCCTGGGAAACCGTAGCTTCGGAAGTCCGAGCCAGGAGTTATGCCCTTACCCTGCCTTTCACTCCTAAGGTAACAACCTCTCTTACCTGCGTTTTTTCTCTCTTACGTTGCCTTTTTCATTTCAATTTTTCCTTCTCCATTCCTTAATCCTTTATTGATTTTTATTATTTTTCCTCAATAATAATAAATTATTTAACTCAAAACAACTGCAATCTCCATTCGCCTTTCCATTGATTTCGTACTTGTGCCCGGCCAACCAATTTCCATTCCCTTCTTCGTTTTCCTTCCCTAGTTTGTTTCTTTTTTTGTTTTTACAGCGACGGAGGATTGACTCCAGAACTCCATTCCATTCACTTTATTTTCTTCCGCTTCTGTTACGTTTCGCCCATCTCAATTCTGTGTATTCCGAAGTGAAAATTTGTAGAAGTTTTTGAAATGCGAAAAAACACGTGGTAATATAGGAGTAATGATGAATATTACAAAAATTAAGTTAAAAAATAAGTTAAATATATAAGTAATTGTATAAAATAATTGAAAAGTAGGTTAATTGTAGAGGAAAGAAATAATTAAATAATAGAATAGTTATAAATAAGAAAACATTTTAAATTGAAAAGTTTTAATTAAAAATTATTGGTATTTAACAAACACCCACTTATTCTAATATTATTCAAAAATAACAACAACAAAAAATAATAAATATTTTATTATCAGAAATAATAATAGTTGTAGTAGCAACAATGGAAGATCTGACTGGGTCGCACATCCATTGGTCTTGTCAGACATGTTTTGGACCTTTCTTTAGCATTTTTGCAAGCTAACACCTTGGGTCTTAGCCACTTTTTTTTTCTCTTAAAAAAATTGTTTCCTAGTTACCTAAATGCCCCAATATTTATTTGTTTAAGGTATTAGATTCTTAGATTGAATTTGTAATGAGATAAAAATGCAGTTATATGTATTAGGAATGAGTAAAGTTGTATTGGAAATGGGTAGAACTGTATTGAAAATTGAAAAAATTATCTTAAAAATTGAAAAGTTGTATTAAAAATGGTAATACAAATTTAATCTAAGAATTTTGTATAGTTTGAAATATGCCCTTGCTGATTTAATTAGAATGGGCTACATGGTCAACTTTATGGAAGATTCATGAGTTCCGATTCCACGTGATATTATTAAAATATAAAGGTAACAATAACAACAGAAAAAATGAATTAGTCAATGAAATCAATTTTGAAAAAAGAAATAGTTTGAAATCTATTTTGTCTAAATGAATTATGAACCCTCCAATGCATTTGATAATTATGTTTTAGGACAGAGCGGAAAAAAATAAACTTTAGGGTGAGTTTAGCCTATGAATTTTGAATTTAGAAAGAAAATTTGGGTGGGGGTGGGGGTGGGGGTGGGTGGGTGGGACAGCTGAACCCTCTCGTGTTTGATTGAAAGTTTTTTTTTTTTTTTTTTTTTTTTTTGATAAAAGTGTTTGATCGAAAGTTAAAAACGTCGTAGGCGCGAATTATTCCACCCGTGCACGGTGCATTTCCATTCCCACGCTCGATCTGCTCACATGGAGGATTTCTTATTCCTTTTTTTTTTTTTTTTTTTGAAAAAAAACAGAATAGCCGTTACGTGCTTCCCGATGCGCATGACCATTGACCAAACTGGAATGGAACGTAGACGTCAGGCTCTCGTTAAGAAACGTATTCTGGAAGCTTCTATGATGATGATTATGATAAAAATTAAATAAATTTGAGGCAGTCACCACACGGTCCACGTCGACACGTCCCACAAGGCACTAGTGGCAAATAAGGCATACCCACATGTTCCAGTTCTTTCTACCGTGCTTCAGCATGGCCCGTGTCACCACATCATTTGCATATACTGTCGGATCGGGTCCACCCTCAACTATTTATATAATTGTTTCTCTTCTTCGGTAAGAGGGGGGGAAAATTAACCCTCAACTATTTATATAATTGTTTCTCTTCTTCGGTAAGAGGGGGGGGAAAATTAACCCTCAACTATTTATATAATTGTTTCTCTTCTTCGGTAAGAGGGGGGGAAAATTTGTAATGAGACTTTTTTTTATATGTGATGTGTTTGTAAAGTGATAAACTTTTTACATAAAAAGTTTTTAACGTAAAAGTATTTAAAATGAAAAAAAATGCTATGATATAATAAGACTAATAATGAGAGATAAAAAGAATAAAGTTAAAATAAGCTGGTTAGTTATATAGAGAGTTGTGTAAAAATGATTGAAAAATAAGATAGTTGTATAGGAATATTTCAAGAAATAATTTAAAAATAAGATAATTGTGAAGAATGAAAACGTGCCCACTATTTAATATTTAATAAGAACATTTTTAAATGTATCTAGTTACACAGCTTCGGTGCACTAGGAAGTATTTAACTTATTTTGTTTTATTTTTTTGAAATTTTTTTTATACAATTGTTAATGTAAGTGTATTTAACATATGTATGAAGTTTTACTTTTAGAGATTCGTAGATTTTTTAAAATCAGTGATATTTTCGTAATTTAAAAAATCCAAAAAATATCAACAAATTTCTAAAAATGACAAAACTTGATGCACATGTTAAATACATTTAGATTAATAGTTGTATAAATTTTTTTTATAAAAAATATTAAAAATGAGTATTTTACACTTGGTGTGCATTGAAGCTAAGTGCACTCGGGTACACTAGATCGCAACTCTATTTAATTATTTATTAATTTTGTGTGAGTGAGTGAGATCCCATATCGAATCTAGATAAGAGCATTGTCTCCTTGTAATATAATAAAAAATATTTAACTATTTGACTACTTTATGTCTTTTATTATTATACCGATCTTATAATTATATTTCGTATATTTTTATACAATTATCTTATTATTTTATCTTTATTTTCTTTAATTCTAATCACATCATTTTATTAAATTTTAAAAAATTTCCATCATGTAAACAGAATGAGAATGAGATGAAATTTCTTATTTTTAAAATTTTTTCCATTTTCAGAATATATCTTCCCATTTCAATATTATTTTTTTTATTTTCAATATAATTTTTTATTTTCCAATAACAACAACAACTTTTCATCCAAAAACTTATCCATTCCATCTAATTAGAAGATCTTGAAGAGGCCTTAAGAGTAATTAATGTATGGAGTGTTTGGAAAATGATAAAACTTTTCAATGAAAAGTTTTTGGTGTAAAAATTTTTGATGTGTAAGAAAATACTATAATAGAATAAGGGTAGCGATAAGGAGTAGAGAGAATAAAATTAAAATAGCCAGATTAGATGTATAAGTAATTATACAGTAATAGTTGTAAAATAGGATAGTTATATATAAAGAAGTGAAAAAATTATTAAAAAATATAATAGTTATAGAGTGGGAAAAATTTTTGATTAAAAAGATTCGGTGTGAAAAGTTTTTGGTTTTAGCAAACAAACCCGAAATTTAAAGGAAAGTTTAATGTTGTTAGACAGATGGCGAGGAACAGTCAATAATACAGATTATGCTGGTTTATGCGACTGCAGGAATGCGAAGCCAAGTACGAGGATTTACAGGAGCGTTACTGCGGCTGCACCTGCACGTGGGTATTCATTTATCCTCAACCCATGCTATTGTTATGATACACCAGAAAAAGGATTTTTTTTTTTAAAATATGAAATCGATTTTTATTTTTAAAAGATTATTATGTTACCCACATTTGATGGACAACAGAAGTCTACTTTAGGGAAGGAATAAACTAGATAAATGCTTTAATTCAACTTCAAACCATGGACCTCCAAAGCTTCCTACGCACTCATATCACACACACGTACATGTAAGTATTAAAGATGAGTGGATGGGTAAAGGATGAGATGAGATGAGATGTTTTATTTCCAAAAGAAAATTTTCCATTTTTATACTTTTTCAATTTTTTCAATATTAATTTCTCATCTCTGGCATAATTTCTCAGGGTACTGAAACAATGCACCCCGTGCGCTACCCTATTATTATTTTTTATATTTTTGTGTAGTATTATATGTGCCAAAGTATAGTATTTTCACATATGTACTTGTTTACATTTTTTATGCTTTTAAATATTTTATTTAGAATTCAGAAACATTAAATTTTTTTATTTTTAAAATTTTAGATAAAATATTTAAAAGCATAAAAGTATAAAAGGCTGAATGTAAGAGCAATACTTTGGACCCACATATAAAATTGAAAACATTCAAAAATTTTAAAAAATGTAGTGCTGCATTGGGTGCAATGGATCATTATGCAATTTCTCATATGTTATACAAGGCAACATTTTTGAAACTTTTCATGCCATTTCACAATCCTATCTCCATCCCATTCAATACTGGAGGCAAAATAAATTAAGTGCCAGATCTAAGGTTCAAATATTGGGCATAGGCAGTGACTTGGTTATCTTACCCATTGAATATACTTCCATTAGGTGTCTAATCATTCAAGGTGGATGAGACAATTTACAAAAAAAGTCATGCAGTATATTTAGAATTATTTGTTTAGCTTAAGGGTGTGTTTGTTGGAAACTGATCCTGTACTCGAGTGCAAATGCCTATTTTTTATATATTTTTTTTGAAATTTTTTTTACAAAATTATTAATGTAAGATGTATTTAACATGTATATCAATTTTTACTATTTTTGAAGATTTTTAGATATTTATTTTAAATTTTTAAAAATCAGTGCCATTTTAGTAAATTTAATTTACTAAAATGGCACTGATTTTTAAAAATTCAAAATAAATATAAAAAATTTCAAAAAATGTAAAAATTGATACACATGTTAAATACATCTAGATTAATAGTTGTGTAAAAAAAGTTTCAAAAAATAATATTAAAAAATGGCTATTTGCACATGGACGTATTGAAGCTAAGTGCACATGGGTGCATAGAATTAAAATCCGTATTTATTTACACCTAAAACTTTTTAAAGTTTTTTTTTCAATGTAAAAATTTTTACTCTTCACAACTACCATAATTTTAAATTATTTTTCATATATTCCTATATAATTATCATACTTTTTAATCATTTTTACACAACTATCCATACAATTAACCTATTTATTTTAATTCTATTTTTTTTAATATTCATCATTATCTCTATTATATTATATCATTTTCTTTCATTTTTAAAATTTTTACAAAATTTTTTTTATCACTTCCCAAGCACACCATAAATATAAAAAATCAACTTTGTTAAAATCTATAGCATTAAAAATATAATTTTGAAAAGTACATGCATTTGCGCTTGTTGTGGATTATAAATAAATCTAATTGAAATGATTTTTCATGAGATATAAATATTCATAAGAAAATATAATGCATGACTTTTTAGAAGATGAAAAATCCTTTCATAGAAGAAAACCCATGAAAAGAATTTATTATCATCCTCCCCAGAAGAAGTCATCAGAATTCATACATTCACACGTACCTACCAAATACCAATCTATGATTTCGGGATAAACAGCTTCATTAATTATTATATGGGCATCAAATCACGTGCGGCACAGGTTTCAGTCCTATTGTTTGTGGCATCAACCAAGCACTGATTTGTGCCAACCCTTTCTTTATTACAAGTAGGACAATATCTAGAACGTGCCGCTGCCGCCCAACATTTCTTCGGTTAGGGTTGGTTCATGTCAATTCCAGCGATTCCGCTAAGCATGCACCACCGAAGCAGATTACGACAGTGTTAACACTGTCCTTCTGCGACGGTACCCAGAAGAAAATTCACCACGTCATTGCTACAACGAGAGAGGCATGGCAACACACCAGACGGGTGTGTGTGAGAGAGGTGATGTGGTGCAATCAGCACCCAGGACTGACTTTTGCAGAGGGACCATGTTAACACTGTTCTTCACGCACCACAACCAAGTAGGCCCGCCAGCTTCACAAGATCTTTTACTTAAAAAAATATAATTGTAAAAATTGGGCGTGGGTGGTCTCACTTTGTATGTACGGTGTATGAAGTTGATTCTCGAATTCGTCTTCGGTAGTAGTTGTTGTTGTTATTATTTGAAATTTTGTATGTATGATTTTGCCTTAACAAATATCGGTCCCGCTTTTATATAACCGAGTCACATAAAAACAGACTCACGTAATTCCTTCAAAATCTAAGATTTTGATTTTTAATGAAAAATTTAATCTATTCATTGTATTTAACATCATTTGTTTATCTATAAAATCAAATTTCATCTTAATCAATAGATCACATTTATTAAATATATATATATATATTCATGTGTAAATTATGAAAAACATTTAAATTTATTTAAACATGTATTAGAATATAATAATACTTTACAGAATCATTCATTCACTTAAAAATGATATTTTGAACGGTTTAGAGGTCGAAAATACTACTTTAAAATTAATATTTTAGTATTTTTCATAATTTAGACATGAATATATACATTTTCTAACAGATGTGGCATATAAACATACTTGATTGGGATGAAACTTGATCCCCTAGATAAACAAATGATGTTAAATAAAATGAATGTATTGGATTTTCTATCAAAGATTAAAATTTTAGATTTGAAAGGGTTACATGAGTCCACTAATACTTAAAAATTTTTTATTTGATTTATTAATCTTAAAATATAAAATTAAAGAATAAGAATTATTATTATTATTTTTATTATGAATACCTTGCAATTGATGAGTTTTATAGTAACACAGGTGCTAAAGAATTTTATTTCCAAGGAATGATGTCGAATTAATCTCTGTGTATCCTGTTATTCCATGTATCAATTTTACAGTAGTTCCATATAGTCAATTTTTTGTGATTATTTTTAAGCATAAATTAGATTTTATAATAACGTATAAAATACATTTGGTTGACCAACCTTTAATCCGCACCAATCCCCTTTCCAAATTGGATTGGTTTAGACTTGGGTTGTGCAATTTGTTTTTTTTTTCCCAACTAAGATGCCTAATCCAATATTATTATAAATCGTAGGTTAGTCGGATTTGGGTTAAAAATTAAAACCGACATTAATCAGCAAAACTACCCTCCTAATTTGTTGACAAAATCGCTCCATTTCATCATTTTAAGTAGTCCCAAGATGAGATTTCCTTCAAACCTCACGTCCAGACTATTCCCTCTCCATGTTTCATCCGTCGAGACCTGGACCATTTCCCCAAGTCGCGGACGAGAAATTTCTGTGTTTTTAGGGAGAGGGAGGTCCACTGCAGGTTGGCATCACACTTTATTAAATTCATTGGATATTATTGGCATTGAAAAACAAGGGCCTGCAAATGGATGAGGCCATGTCGGATTTCATTTGCATTCCCTAGCTGCTGTGGCTATTTAGTTGTACTTGGATCTTTTAGGCATGGCATGGCAACCTGCATTGGATTCTGCCTGTCCAATGTTCTCTTTTGATCACATTTGGGCACCTTTGGTATATGATCCATGACATCATGAAAATTCGTTAGCCAATCTAAACTATATATATTTTTCTCGTAAAAAAAAAAAAAAATCCTGTTTTGCAGGACATGGTTTGAAAAGCTTCGAAAGCAACGAGTTGCTGAGCTGAAAATGGAGCTGAAGAGATCAGAGGAGTCAATTGGGTGAGTGCTACTATCATCCTTTCCCAATCATGCCTGGCCAAGGACTCATATAGCATATATTAAGATAATTGAAATGGTCTGTGATTGCACAGCAATTCAGGATGTATCAATGATGGATGTTGTTGTATCTGTTGTCACCCTGGTTATTATTTCATGGAAATTATCCAACAACGCATGTGGTTACCATCTGTATTACACTGGTGTGGTAGAATTGGGTTGATATATCTAGTCTTGCTTGATTGGTACGAGGGTTGGATAGTGATGATATAAGCTAGAAATATATGAGCAACTCTTCACCTTGAGGATTGTTGAAGTAAATGAAGAATATGAAGTGTGCATGCCTGCATACATTTCAGTAAAATAGTGCCTTTCTATGGCAATTAGGTTTTAGGTGGTTTTTTCTTCTGAACATAGAAAACAGGGACAGGTAGGACTATGGAATTTGATGTCTGTGATGTTGTCGTATGCATTGGTTTGCTGATAAAAATTTCTTTTGGAACATCACTCATTTTTCTGCAGATTATCAAGATTATAGTCCCAAGATTGTTGTTGTATCTGAGGAAGATTTTATTGTTGGCCGTTTTTCTTTTATTTATTTTGTTGCTTAATATGCTATTTCATACAATTGGTAGCATATTGTCCACTTCGTTTCTCTGTCCTACTCCTTTACCATTGATCTGAGTGACAATCTGAACAGACAAGCTGGTTGGAAGGCTACAAGAATCCAGTCATTATCCTTCTAGCATCTGTTTATGGTTGATAAAGCTATTTTATACTTAAAGAGTCCGTTTCCTGAGTCATGATAAAGGGCTTTAGTTTTCTACATGGATAGTTCTGGGGGTATATGCCATACTATCATGGTCCATAGTACCCCCAGTCTGTCTTAGATCAGGGTTAGAATTTATTTTATTTTATTTTTTATTACACGGATCAGGGCTAGAAATTGCATAATTTAAATGTATCGATAAAATTTCAATCTCAATATGTTTTCTGATTTAAAGAACATTTTAATTCAGGTCTCTTCAGTCGAAGTTAGAGAGCTTGATTAGCGAGAGGGAGGGCAAAAATAACACTGACTGTGATGTGGACCAAACTCCCACTCAAAATGTTGAAGTTGAATGCCCTGGAAAGCAAATTTCAAAAGATAGGCTATCCGCTGGCAGTTTCACTGAAGATACAATGAGGGACTGTTCTGTGCCAATAGCCCAAGTTCCAGAGAAGAGGCAAATGGAAGAAAATGAAAAGAAGGTGGCAGCTACGCATTTGGATAGAGAGAAAGCAGCTCCACACAATATGGAGGTTGGACGGTTGAGTGTGAAGAAAAGAAGGGGAAAGAGGAAGAGGAAGGACTGTGAGGATCAAAAAGAAGGGAGTGAGAGTGACGTTTTGAGTTCTGCAAATGCAGACAAGGAGAAGGAAGCATCTTCAGAAGGCTGTAATGAAGCTGTTACCAATTCTCAACAAAGGTCTGGTTCGTGTGATGGGAAGGAAGTTTTAGATTTGGCTGGGATCATGACTTCATTCGTCACTTGCAAGGATCTATCAATCTTCCAGGGACGATTAGAAAGCCAGGTAATTCTATATATTTTCGTCTGTTCCGTGGATTGCACCGCTGTGTGCTGTTTCTGCCGTTGATAATTTGTTGGCACAGACTAAAAAGATTTTTGCACTGGTTGCTGCACCCTACCAATTACCATTAGAATTTGGAGCTGGTTCAATGCACTGGGTGTACTTCACCTGTTTTTTTATTTTTTATTTTTTTTGAAACTTTTTTCTATGAAAATGTTAACCGAAGTGTATTTAACATCTGTATAAATTTTTACCATTTTTGGAGATTTTTGGATATTTTTTTCGGATTTTTTAAAATCAGTAGCATTTTTTTCCGAAAAAAATATCTAAAAATCTCCAAAAATGGTAAAAATTTATACAGATGTTAAATACAATTAGATTAACAGTCGTGTAAAAAAAATTTCAAAAAAAAAAAAAAAAAAAAAAAACAGGTGAAGTACACCCGCGTGCATTAAACCAGCGTCCTTAGAATTTTGGGTCATTAATGTCATCGGAATGTAGCCTGCTTAATACTTCCACGATTCTACGAGTCTTATAACAAAAAGACTGCTGGAGGATCTTTCTTTCAAGCCTGTTTCAGCAAAAGTCATTGCATGTGTGTAACATTTCCTTTCTTTTGGATGCCATCTTCCAGAAGAGGGTCAGATACAAAAAATTGATTCGGCGACATGTGGACTTTAGCACGATAGAATCAGGCATTGATGATGGTACAATCTCTACAACAAGAGAACTGTACCGAGATCTTCTACTCCTCTCTAACAATGCGCTTCTTTTCTACCCCAAGAATTCTTCTGAATATAAAGCTGCCCTCAAAATCCGCGATGCAGCCACCCGGCGATTTCACCATGCATCACCAAAAGACCCCAGTCATGATTCTGCCACCAGCATCCCTAGTGCGAATCGAGATTCCAGCTGCAGCAGCAGCGCTGCTCGAGAGCCTGATAGCCTCAACAAGGGAGTCCTTGATGTTGCTAAAGCCATGCAGAATCCAGTAATGAAGCCTAGGAACATGCGGCCATGCAACAACGAGGACTCCGGGAAGGCAGTTCCAAAAGCAGCCAGAAGCTCAAGGATGCCCAGTACTGGAAATAGAAACAATGGCAAGTCTTCAGGGGGAGGCTCTATGGTGAAGTTGGCCATGTTGGCTGCTGAGTCCATAGCAGCAGCGGCAGCAGCAGCGATGAAGGGCGTTGGACCGCCTGCAAAGCGGGGTCGGGAAGCTGCTCGGAAGACACCTGCTGTTCCTGTAAAGGGGAGAATCAGAGCTTGTAGAAGATAACTATAATAAGGACGGTTTCATTTTGTTTCTTCTTCCCTTTGTTGTAAATTTGATTTCTTCCACTTCTGAACTCTGACAAAACGTCTTCACACCACCATCATCAATGATGATGACTTCAGAACATCATCGTCATCGATGACGATGTCATACAAAGATTATCGCGGCTGTAACTCATTGTAGCATTTCAGACTAGCTAACTGGCAACTGTTAGGAGAATGAATTGTAAACTATACTTTCCTAATGCGTCCACGGGATTCAGATTGATGGTAGAATTAAAACCTACTCTTACATTGTTCAAGATCATTTATTTTGTCAAGAAATTAAATATCATCTTGATTAAGAGGTGTGGGTGGGTTACATCTACTTTAAAATATTTTTTCATGTGCAAATTAGAGTTGATTTCGAGCATAATGATCCTACACGCCTAATTGGTACTTAGTTAAATAACAAATTCGTGTATTTCTTTAATTTTTATGTGGGTTAAATTGTATTTATTTAGGGGGTGTTTGGCAATGACAAAAACTTTTCACCTAAAACTTTTCAATCTAAAACTTGTCATTCTCTACGACTCTTCTATTTTTTAATTATTTTTTTACATCTTCCAACACAAATCACCCTACTTTTCAATCATTTCTACACAATTACCTATACAACTAACCTATCTATTTTAACTTTATCCTCTTTACTCCTCATTATTACCCCTATCATATCACGTCATTTGACAACTTTTATTCTTCAAAATTCTTCACCAAAAGTTTTATTCATTCCCAAACACACCTGTAGGTTAGTTGTATAGGTAATTGTGTAGAAATGATTGAAAAGTAGGGTGATTTGTGTTGGAAGATGTAAAAAAATAATTAAAAAATAGAAGAGTTGTAGAGAATGAAAAGTTTTAGATTGAAAAGTTTTAGGTGAAAAGTTTTTGTCATTGCCAAACATCCCATTATTAAATTCTTCTATTATTTTATTCTTGTATATGTTTTTCACAAAGGGTGTGTTTGTTAATGAGTAAAAATTGTCGAAGTTAAAATTTTTCAATCTAAAACTTTTCACTCTCCACAACTATCTTATTTTTTAATCATTTTTTTCCTTTTTCTATACAACTATCCTATTTTTCAATCATTTCTACGTAACTACCTACACAATTAATCTATCTATTTTTACTTTATCCTATTTACTTTTCATCATTACTCCTATCACATCATATCATTTGATAACTTCTACTATCTACAACTTTTCATCAAAAGTTTTATTCATTCCCAAACACACGCAAAATTTCAAGAATTTTTTTTAAATTTTTACTTATCTCACTCTCCCGTACACATGATAACAGACAAATGGGTCTGAAAAATCAGTAGCCGATCTTGAAATATTGGGGTCATAATTAGACAAGTCCAAGAGACCAAGAGTAGGTAATGGAAAAGTAGCATGGATAGTGAGTGGGGGTGTTAATTGTAACGGTCAATCATTAACTCGCCGTTCAACTCGTTTATTAATAAATTTGGGTTGAGATTTCTGAATAAATGGTTTATGATTTGTCAATCAATTCCACCGTTTAATTAAATAAATAGATCAGAGTTGGGTTTTACAACTCATCAACCCGTTTATATAAAATGTTGAATCCGTTGAACGCGTATAACCTAGTGTAATATATGTAATAAATATCTTTAACTTTTCATCCTTTGTTGCCATTCCAGCTTCGGCGACAGTCCCGCTCGAGGCCCAACCCAGGGGAAGCACTTCCCTTGAGAAAAAAAAGGAAGCTGGGCATTGTGGTAATTTTACAGCGAGAGTATACTTGTTTAAAAACGTGAGTACGTTTGGTTTTTTGGTAAAATTTGTGTTATATATATACAAAATCTCAATCTATTCCATTCATTTGCTAGATCAAGTATTAAAATGTATGTAGACATAATTTTTCATTATTTGACAATTTCTAAAAATATTTGTGTACGAAAAATTATTTTTTAATAAGATTTCATTATAATTGGTAAAGTTGAAAAATATAATTTTCATTAGGAGTTATTTTATATTATTTAAAGTTAATGTAATTAAGGTACTCTCAAAAATAACAAAATCTTTTATTTTTTTCGAATTTTTGAAAATTTATTAATATTTTTTTATTTTCTGAATATAATCAGATCTAACGGCATCTAACAGCATCTAACAGCATCTAACGACATCTAACAGCATCTAACCGTATCTAACCGCATCTAATTTTTGTAATTAATGAATTAATCCTAATTTAACACCTGTAATATGATCCTAGGCCCCTTATAACGTCATTTAGACCTTAATTACGGAATTTGAAACCCATATAATAGGATTTAATGAAATTACCATAATCTAACAGCGTCTAATCGGATCTAACGACATCTAACAGCATCTAACGACATCTAACAGCATCTAACCGTATCTAACCGCATCTAATTTTTGTAATTAATGAATTAATCCTAATTTAACACCTGTAATATGATCCTAGGCCCCTTATAACGTCATTTAGACCTTAATTACGGAATTTGAAACCCATATAATAAGATTTAATGAAATTACCATAATCTAACAGCGTCTAATCGGATCTAACGACATCTAACAGCATCTAACGGCATCTAACAGCATTTAACAGCATCTAACGACATCTAACGGCATCTAACCGCATCTAATTTTTGTAATTAATGAATTAATCCTAATTTAACACCTGTAATATGATCCTAGGCCCCTTATAACATCATTTAGACCTTAATTACGGAATTTGAAACCCATATAATATGATTTAATGAAATCATTATAATCTAACAGCGTCTAATCGAATCTAACGGCATCTAACAGCATTTAACCGCATCTAATTTTTGTAATTAATGAATTAATCATAATTTAACACCTGTAATATGATCCTAGGCCCTTTATAACATAATTTAGACCTTAATTACGGAATTTGAAACTCATATAATATGATTTAATGAAATCACCATAATCTAACAGCGTCTAATTGGATCTAACGGCATCTAACAGCATCTAACGACATCTAACCGCATCTAATTTTTGTAATTAATGAATTAATCCTAATTTAACACCTGTAATATGATTCTAGGGCCCTTATAACATCATTTAGACCTTAATTACGGAATTTGAAACCCATATAATATGATTTAATGAAATCACCATAATCTAACAGCGTCTAATCGGATCTAACGGCATCTAACAGCATCTAACGACATCTAAAGTATCTAACCGCATCTAACCGCATCTAATTTTTGTAATTAATGAATTAATATATAATTTATATTTAATATATAAATATATGTTTCTTTTTGGGATTGGTTAAATAATCAATTTAGTAAATAACTACATTTAATAGAAATTTCTTAATAAAATTTATTAAGATTATATAAAAATATTATTACAGTTTATATTACAAAAATATAATAATTGTAATTTTTTGTTACCATTATTAATTAAATTAAACAAGAAATACAAATTTATTTACTCCAAATGAACTAAATGTGGACAAATAATTTAATTAAAATTTACGTTGAATATAAAATTTATAGAAAATTTTATGTACCCTTGTGTTATATGTCCCGTAAATTTTCTATTCAAAACAAAATATTTTTAGAAAATAGTATATTTATTTTTTGAGGCCCGTGGGACACAGATATTTTTAGAAAACAAAAAATTCATTTTTGGAGGCTCGCGGGACACACATATATTTTTTAGAAAACAAAATATTCATTTTTGGAGGCCCGCGGGACGCATATCTATTTTTAGAAAATAAAATATTTATTTTTAGAGGCCCACGGGACGTATATCTATTTTTTAGAAAACAAAATATTCATTTTTGGACACCCGCGGGACACGTATATATTTTTATAAAAACAAAATATTCATTTTTTGAGGCCCGTGGGACATTTATATATTTAAAAAAAAAACAAAATATTCATTTACTCCAAATGAACTTAATGTGGCTAATAAAATTTATACAAAATTTTATGTTATATAACACCTCTAAAAATGTACCCTTGTGTTATATCTCCTGTAAATTTTCTATAGAAATTTGTTTATTTCATAATTTATCAAAAATAGATATGTTTGTGCAAAATATTACATTCATAAGTCCTTTTTTAAAAGCTAGGCATCCGATCTTACATTTGGACGATTCCGAGATGTCAGTTCACAAATAGTGAACTTTTGCATTTTCGGTCAAAATTGGTGCTTTATTTTGACCGAAAAAACAAGTTCCATCATGTATCTGTGTATGCTCTAATCTAATGCGGCAAATGACTTAATTAATCCTAAATTCACTTTCGCGCACACATTTGCGTTTCTTATTTATTGTATATTAGGCCAATACTTTTTCTTTCTGTATATCCAGCCAAATTAGGTAATTAATGCCAAAAAATACACAAATCAGAAAAGACCAAAATTTTTTATTAAATGGTTAATTCAAAAATATGAATAATTCCAAAAACTTAACTGGCATGCCTACGGAGGGATTTATCGAAACAGATTTGAGAGATATACGTGTACAAAAATTTTGCACCGAAGATATTTTATTTCGCATACCGCCAGATACATAAACGGTGTTTTATTTGCAAATGGTATTTTTGGTTTCTTCCATCCATTCATTCGTTTAACTTTAAGGGTTCGTCACTTGCTCCAAGCCTCCAACTGCGTATATGAACTTCAAATTTACTTGTGGACATACTTTTGGGATCGTTATTTAATATAGATTTGCTCATTTTTATTTAAATTTGGATCTTTCAAATTACAGAGTTTCAGGAAAAAGTGGACCTGAATTATATTAGTTTACAAATCTAATCGAATATTTAATATAATAGCCTAAAAAATTAAAATAACTTAATTGGCAAACCCACTGAGGCATTTACTGGAACAGATCTAGTAAATGTATGTATATCATAATTTTTCCAAAAGATTTTAGAATGGTGCATTATATAAACTGGTATGAAATTTTAAAAATATATAGTAAATGTAATGCACCATTCTAAAATCTTTTGAAGATGTACTTCAAACTTTTGTGATCAGTATATACTTCACATCGTCCGCCATATAAGTAGTGCCTCCATATTTTCAGTGCAAAGATCACTGTAGCTAACTCCAAGTCATGAGTTGGATAATTCACCTCATGTGGTCTCAATTGTCTCGATGCATAGGCTATCACCCTAACATGTTGCATAAGGACACATCCAAATCCCTTCTTTGATGCATCACTATATATCACAAATCCACCATTTCCTGAAGGTACAGTTAACACAGGTGCTTCTACTAACTGTCTCTTCAACTCTTGAAATGCTTCTTCACACTTGTCTGTCCATTCGAACTTTACCCCTTTGTGCGTGAGCTTCGTCATCGGAGTGGCAATGGTAGAGAATCCTTCCACAAATCGCCTATAGTACCCTGCTAAACCCAAAAAGCTTCTCACCTCAGTAACACTGGATGGCCTAGGCCAGTTTACCACGGCCTCTATCTTATGCGGGTCCACAGATATTCCATCTTTAGAAACAACATGATCCAAAAAACCCACATTGTTCATCCAAAAATCACACTTCTTAAGCTTTCCATAAAGCTTTTCTTCCCTTAGCTTTTGTAAAATCAATCTCAAGTGTCCTTCATGCTCTTCACTGCTCTTGGAATATACCAAAATGTCATCGATAAACACAACCACAAATTGATCCAAATATGGCCGAAATACCCTATTCATTAAGTCCATGAATGTTGCAGGGGCATTTGTTAAACCAAAAGGCATGACTAGGAACTCATAATGTCCATACCGAGTCCTAAATGCTGTTTTCTGTATATCTGACTCTTTAACTCTCATTTGATGATACCCAGATTGTAGGTCAATCTTTGAAAACTTACTTGCTCCTTGCAGCTGGTCTAACAAATCATCAATACGAGGCAATGGGTACTTATTCTTAATAGTCACTTTATTGAGCTCGCGATAATCAATGCATAACCTCAAACTCCCATCTTTCTTTTTCACAAATAAAACTGGGGCTCCCCATGGTGATACACTGGGCCGAATAAATCTTTTATCTAATAGATCCTGCAAATGAGTCTTCAATTCAGTCATCTCTACTGGTGCCATGCGATAAGGAGCTCTTGAAATTGGCTCCACTCCAGGCTGCAAATCTATTCCAAATTCCACTTCCCGTTCGGGTGGCAAACTAGGCAAATCTGCAGGAAACACATCAGGGAACTCACGTACCACAGGGATCTCATCCAACTGTTTGTCCACTATGTTGATATCTACTACTGAGGCAAGATAAGCAAGACAACCTTTTCGAACCAAACTCATTGCTCCTAAGGCTGACACCAATTTGGGTAACCCACCTGTAGGTAATCCTCTGCATATGAATTCCATATCATTATGTAGCTTAAGGATAACTTGCTTTGATCGGCAACCTACATTAGCATCATACTTAGCTAACCAATCCATGCCCAAGATAATGTACAATCCCTCCATCTCCAATACTATCAAATCTGCTAGGAACTGTCTATCCTCAATCATCACAGGAACACATCTACACATTTCAGTTGCTATACTAACTGCTCTCAAGGGGGTAGACACCCTCATTAGCTCATGCATGGGATGTTTAATCAACTTGGCTTTCTTCACAAAAGCTATTGACACAAATGATCGTGATGCACCAGGATCAAACAATACAAAGGCCATGCATCCACTAACAAGAAGGTTACCTGTAACCACATTCTCTGCGGATTGTGCCTCTTGTGCATTTGCAGCTTGAACCACTGCCATCACTTGTGGTCTTCTATCGACCTGAGGGTGAGCCTGCTGAGGATAGGGTCCTCTCCCAACCTGCATCCCACCAGGAGGAATATTATGAACTGGTAATTGTTGTTGTACCTGAGCTACCCCTACTCCTCCTCCACCTAAGAGTATAGGGCAATCCCTCCTAATGTGCCCTTGTTGACGACAGTAGAAGCAAACAATTTGTCGTCCTGTCCTCTGTCTTTGAACCTGTGGCTGTTATGGTTGTTGCTCCCTAACATGGGCTTGTGCTTGTCCCCTGGTTTGCTCTTCCCCTTGACCTACCAACTGCGGGCATGTTGTTTTTTTATGACCCAATTGACCACATTGGAAACAGGCTGACTTAAATGTAAAAGTTCCACCCTCAATAGTCCTCTGCTTCTTGTGCCCTTGTACTTCTCCTCTTGGCCTTTTCTCTTTTCCTTAATCCTCTCTTGCTCTTCTTCTTCCCGTTCTATCATGCGGGCTCGATCAAGTATTTCTCCATAATCACGTAACATGAAGGGCGCCAAGCCCCTTCGAATAGAGAATTTCAGTCCCTCTTGAAATTTACATGCCCTTTCTTGTGGATTGGTTCTTATCCACGGAACAAATCTAGAAAGGGACCGAAATTTAACATCATACTCTTTCACGGTCATTTTCCCTTGTACTAAGTGCATGAATTCTGATGCTCGACGTGTTTTCTCACTATCAGGCACATAGTGGGCATGAAATCTTTCCAGGAATTCGGGCCATCGTAGTCTTCCACCCCCATCTGGTAACACGGCCTTCTCAGCATCCCACCACTGTTCTGCATCCCCCTCCATCACATAAAGAGCATACTTGACCTTTTGTTCTTCTGTGCATTCCATATAGCTGAAAATCTCTTTCTCCTTGAAATATAGGAGGCTTCATCTCCTGGAATGCTTTGATGTCTAACTTCTTCTCTTGAGGCCTTCTTCCTTCTTGCTCTTGTCTTCTTGCTCCCATCCTTGGACCTGCACGGTTTGTGTCACCTGAAGTCCTTTGTTGTTCTCTTTGAGTGTCCAGGCTTGCCGCCATTCTCTCCATCTGAGCTTGCATAAATTCTTGAAAATTCTGCATCATACCTCTCATCATTCCCATCATAGCCTCCACACCTGCTTGTGCCCCAGTATTTACCTCTGGTCCTATAGGAATCTCACCACTACTGGTTCCTACTCCTCCTTGACTGTGTAACCCATGATAACCCCTGCTAGGATTCTCCCAGTATGCATCATCATCTGCGTTCTCCTCGTCTTCTTGAAGTGGGGACCTCTCCCGCGGAATTTGCCCTTGTTGTTGGCCTTCAATAGCAAGTGGCATTCCTTGAGGTGGGACTATTATTTCACTTAGTCCACCCTCTTCCATAATGCCCTTTTCCTTATTAAGCCTTGTCCTTGGTGCCATCCTCTGTGCAACATCCATAAACAACTAAGATTAAGCAACATAAACTTGAACAATGTACACAGACTAATTAACACAGAGATATTCCAAATCCCATCTCAAGAACCTAGACTGCATCCCTGATAATATACTATGTACTTAACATGTTGTTCTAGCCACTCACCT
This sequence comes from Annona cherimola, assembly GCA_030490835.1. Classification (NCBI taxonomy): domain Eukaryota; kingdom Viridiplantae; phylum Streptophyta; class Magnoliopsida; order Magnoliales; family Annonaceae; genus Annona; species Annona cherimola. The sequence goes on from CM059972.1 coordinate 49,780,365, forward strand.
AATCGGTCTCTTTCACTAACTTAATAATTTAAAACATTTTCATGCTCTGATACTACTTTCTGTAACACCCCATTCCAAGAATTACTCAAGAACTAGTCAATGAGTACTACACAATCTAAGAAAAATTCGGCAGCATCTCCCCATAACATACAAGGGGTAATATGGAATACATGACCTGATATTCATAACATTTCAATCTGTAACATTCAATCCTATTTATATACTTGCATCTTCATATAATAAGAACATTCATATAGAATGAAATCATTAAATATTTTCCTTACACGTCAAACAGATATAATAGTCATGCATATGTGCATCAACAAGGATTATAATCCAATCTGAAATACCAAATACATTATAGTTGTCAAAGCGAATCCGCCTAAATAATTGTCTACATATATGATTATCAAAAAGAGCACAAATCTAAAAGAACTGAAATTAACATATTGTGCTATGGTCTCTCATGTTTGATCTTCAACTTGTCCCATCCTTAAGTTCCCCTTCTGACCTGCGACCTAAAAGCACAATAACAAACGATATGAGTCTAAATAGACCCAGTAAGTAGATAGTGGTTAGCACAAAGTGGAAATAAGTATAATGATGGATACTCATATAGTGGTGAAGCTAATACATATGGGTCCAATACCCACTCCCAAGATCGTATGCATATAACCATACACACAAATTGAACAACACAACCAATCATCTACTCATGTCCATCAAGGGCCATGAACAACCCTCTCCTCATGTCAATCAGGGGCCATGAACAACCCTTACAACCAACTATTTGAGATAACACATCATACATAACAGACAATGAAACATGTCGCAAACCACGCATACAACATCAACACAATTCAGATTCAACACCTAGATCTGTCACACAAGCATTTTATCAAACACATGATAGGTGCGAAATGAAAGAACCTTCAATTCATACTCTCGATTGGGGCAAATCAATTCACGTCACATTCCAACAATATAAAAAACTGCTAAGAAGTCTTTTACATCATAGAAATCGCACATTCAAAGTAAATTCCTCATGAACCCTAACTGTTACGAACCCTACGCCTAATACCATGGAGTCGTCAGGAGCTATACATTCCCTCTAGCCTCACATCGTGTTTAACATAAAATTTTATCACTAAATCGATAAGGGGCGACATCTACTTACCTTGACCGTGATTCCTCCCAAGACAGCGACCCTAGATGTGGACTGCAGAAATTCGGAGCCTTGGAGCTTCTTGGACTCGGATCTATGACCTTCAAGGTCATTGGTATAGTTTCCCTCAAGAGATCACGGGTGGTTCGAACTGAGTGGAAGAGAAAGTAGAAGAGGAGCGAAGAACCAGAAGAGGAGAAGAAGAAAACGCGGTCGGGCGCGAAATGGGAAATGAAGCCCTAGAGCGCGGGCCGCTTATGTTAATAGAATCCATTGAGTCGGGTCGGGGCATGGGTCGGGTCCAGTCGCAATTAGTAATTTAATTTCCCGCTCCTATAACTTAATAATTAAAAATTTCTCCGGGGGCGCTGCCCCCTTGACCCCCACGACTTGACCGGTCAGGTCGAACCCCGTACCTACCCTGCACAGGGGAAAAATAGTTATAGTGCTTAACAATGACACACTAATCATACACATTTAAATTTATACTCAGTGTGCTAAGATCATAATACATGCATATATGCACTATATGTTCCCTAGATACTATATTCATATATGTTATGCATCCATTAACATTATAAACTCCTAGTGGCATGTTCATAAGTTATCTCATAAATAGAAAAGGGTTATAATGAAAATAAAATAAAATAAAATACCTGATCCTTACACCATTACAGTAATTAGAACCAAAAATTACTACTAATATTACACATTAAAAGATCTAGAGTCGTACAGATTTATATTTCGGAGTCTTCTCAGGTATAAATGAGAACATATTGCACAACATATGCACACCACAGTCAACCCTGTCAAGTAATCCAAACAATGTTTACTGCAGATAGAAACATTGTTCACTACCATATGGACTATAGTTTAACAATCACCATACCCGTTAGTTTGGTGTGGCAATCCGTTTGCCTGCCTAACATTCCACAATTTAACTGCCTTTGTCTCACCGATATAGTGATAATAATCCTCTATCGTGGGTGCCTGCATGTGTTTACATAGAGCATGCTCTGTGAATCTAGTATGCAATTATCACAAAATAAGGTTATGGTGATTGCATTAAACCTACCACTTCATTCTTAATAACCTTTGTCCCATAATCTCCACCCGCTGACATTGAGTCTAACAAAAAAATTTCTTCGCAAACCGTGTCAATGGCACAAGCGAACCAATGACCTCCTCTGCATATTGGTACAAAAATCTGCATTAATGTGGATAACATGTCATTAGGAAACATTTCAAGTGTAAAGAAACATAGACGCACAATTAGACCAATCGTAAAACACAAACTTTACCCATCCTGCATCTCCCACATGACATTTTATCCGCTCAGGATCATATATATAATTGGGAGCAACTGGATCACGCATGAGATATAGCTGCATATCACAAATAAGAACAATGGAATTAGTTATACAGGCAACCAATGAGAATTCATTTAATAACAATGAAATTATCATAAAAAACTTACTGAGAATATAGAGTCAAAGTAAAATCTAACCACGCCAGTTGTTGTTTGAAGTTGTTGCATGTTGTATAACATCGTTAGAGTGTCAACAATCTGCATGCACATTCAAAAGATGACAAGTGCAATCCTATTAAATAGATCGTGTCAATGAGGAACCAGCATATCTAACTTTCTACTTACGGGCGCTTGCACTCTCTCTCCTGGAGCAAGCGACAGGAACATCTCCCTCGTTAAGGTCAAGCCTTCGCATTGGAACAAAATTTCACTGCACAAATAAACATACAAGTCATGACACACCTCATCAAATGTAAGGCACTATAATATCTAGCTATGTAAAGTCGAAGAGGAGATAGCCTTATAGAAACAAATGTGGTTAGCCAACTCACTCCTTCGGTAGGGATCTATTAAATGCAAATGTGACGATTGCGTCTTCAATGTCTGTCAATCGCCTCATCTCAAATTTGACATCTTGACGATTCCAACATTTTCCTGGATTCTATGATATGCAAGAGAAATTTCACAAGTATACTTTCACTTAAAACCTCGTTCACTGATACAGTAATTGAACAAAACATAAATGAATTTGATCCATCAAGTAGCGTAGCACAATGATTATATAGCATGCAAGTTCATGGTGCAGCCATGGAAAACCATAAAGGAATAAAATGCTAGAAAAACTATTTCCCAATCGCTCTAGCTTCAGAAGCAGTAACCGACAGTCGAGTATGCCGTCTAAGTGTGATTGGCTTCCCCCACCTAGATGTTGTTTCATAAGGTGACTTCAGCACTCTAGAGGTCTTAATATTACGGCTCCCTCGCCTAACAGTAGCAGCCATGTCTGCGGGTTCCACAATCTGCGTCTCCGCATCATCGGGAGTAGTGGTATCTTTCTGAACACCTCCACTCGATCTTATAGGTTGAAGGCTCCCTTGTACATTTGCTTAAACCAACTCAGGTCCTTCTGCACCAACCTATTATCGAAATTTGAAAGTTCGTTGGCGTACAATGCTACTTCTAACATGTGTTTAAAGTAGTTATTGAAGTGTGAAAACTAATAACAATTACCGTTAAATCTGTGATGGTCCCATAAGTCGCGCCATGCATCTCTCTGCGTTCTAATTTCTGGACAGTTCTCTCGAGTGCCTAGACAAATATTTATTCATCTAATTATCAATCAAGTAAGTGGCTGAAACCGTTAAAAATTCAGAGGAATTATGGAGAAATAGATGCCTGCATATTATTCCAGTAGATTCGAACCGCATACAACTACACCTCCCACAATTCTTTACACGATTGAACTGAACCACCCAGGAAGCTTGTACGTCCCTTGCTTTTGTAATATGGAATATTGCTTCGTCACCGACAGCATCAATAGACTCAACTTTGAATGCATTGGTCTCCCACATTTCTTGTTGAGTATCTGTGAAGTTGCAATCGGTGTATGCTTTGAAGAAGGCTTCCTCAGCCTGGAATGAGGTCTTCCTTTGCAAGATCGCTAGCGAGGTGTGTTTTTCTGCATCCATTTCATCCTCACGTCATCGACTTGTTGCCCGTGCAATGTGATTTATAAATTCAAGCAAACTTGTCTTTCGATTGACAAATTGATCCAGAAATGAATGAAAAATTTCACTGCGTTGGTTTGTGCACATTCCGTGGAATCTGTAGCGCTTGTGGAACACTGGTACCCACTTCGATCGCTTACTGTATAATAGTTGCAGCCACTCGTGATCCAAGAGACCATATTCCTCCAGAAAACTGCTCCATTGCGCTTCGAATGTTTGTGGGCTGACATCGTTGTACAACAGTTGATTGAAGGCCTCTTGGAAATCATCCATTTGGTTACCCCTCCTCCCCAATTTCTCCGGGACTTTCCTCATAATATGCCATATACAGTACTTATGGATAGACGTGGGAAAGACTTGCTATACAGCAGACTCAATCGCAGCATCTTGGTCGGTAATAATGCATAACGGCATCTGGCCGAACATTGCATCTTTGAACTGTTGGAAGAGCCACACGAAGGAGTCAATCGTCTCATCCACTACCAAACCGGAGCCGAAAAGTATGGTTTGTCTGTGATGATTTATTCCGACGAATGGTGCAAAAGGCATGTTGTATTTGTTGGTTTTGTATGTAGTGTCAAAGCATAATACGTCTCCGAAGGCTTTGAAATCTAACCTCGACCAACCATCGGACCAAAATAATGAACTCAATTCACCCTTATTATTTTTGCGAACTGCGAAGTACATGTCTTGACCGGCATCATGCTGCCTTTGGAGGTGATTGATTGCAAGGTCTGCATCTCGTGCTAGCAAATGACCACGAGATCTTGATTTGAAATTTCGAACATCTTGGCGAGTGAAGCAAATTTCAGATGGACTGCATAACTCTCGGACAAGATTATAGGTTACAGAAGGACCAATGCCGACCTCATTGCATGCTTTCAAAATAGAGGCAGATTCATCATCAATTTTGGGATGCATTTTCAAGCGTTGTGCCTGTCCTTTATCTACCAGTTGATGATTGTGGTCGTCCCAAAAGCGAGTAACTACCCATCGCCCTTCTTGCTTCCTTGAAATCTCTAACCGAGCCATGCAGTTGCACCGTATGGACACTCTTTTTCTTCTAATCTTTTTGGCGAAATCAGCACTGCCTTCATCATTTGTCATTGGCGTATGCATGCCTTCACAAGAGCATGTCATACGCCTCCATGTAATCGCCGAGGTAGAGCTTAGTCTGCGAACTTGTTTGAGTTTGACACTAAACCCAACGGACTTCGCATAGCCTTTGTAGAATTCACATGCTTCAAGTTCATCTTTAAATTCTTGTCCAACAAATGGTTGCTCGATGTTACCAGACAAGTCGCATATAGGCTGAGTACTTGCGACTTCTTCCACACATTTGTCGTGAGCTATCTCCGTTTCCATTTTCAACTGATCAATGTTCATTGGATCAAAAGCTGAAGCATCAACGTGTTAGGGAAACATCATAAAAGTGAGCCGAGACAGTTAAAGGTATATTCACCATTAACGCATAATTGTATACAAAAAGATATAATGTAACACGGTCGACATATTTCCCTATGGCAAGTTGTATTCAGTAAAACAATAGGGGGTGAGCTAAAAAAAATGAAAACGCTTCCTCGACAGGACCAGAGGTGCACTTATTGCTTAGAAGAGTTAGTAGCAATGTAAAACCTGCATTTCCCTATAAGAACAACACATGCTAAACAATTTAAACCATTCTTCCGATTATTGTTTACATCCTAAGGTCAACTAACTCATTTGGTTCATTTTTAATGCAAGTCGTATTCATTGATACCATCGGGGAGGGCGAACTCAACAAAATGTACTGTGGGAAAGACCAAGTGCCTTTAGGTCACGTGTGGATTATCTTCATAGCAGGTTCCTCGACAGAGCCACAGGTGCACTTGTTGCTTAGAAGCCTTAGCAGCCAAGTAAGGGAAGCATTTCCCTATAAGGACAACATATGCTAAACGATTTAAATCATTTTTCTGATTATTGTTTACATCCTAAAGTCAACTAAGGGTGCGTTTGGGAAACTAGAAAACTTTTTGACGTGTTTAATGTTTTAAAACCCGTCACAATTGGCCGTTGCGTACATCGAACTGAGGTTGATGCCTGTACATCATTAATGCGCCTGCACGGTTAATGAGGGTCATTGCATGCGTGGAAAATCCCATCAACGGCTTCTGCGCAACAAGGGAGAAGCAAATGCGTTGAAAATCTCTTGTACGCCCTGAACGTGGGCACAAGAGAATGCGGACTCTGCACCTCTTCATACGGACAGCAGGCCAACAGACATTGCGCAGGAGTGACAAGACAGTTTTTTGCCTGCTCACCACCGCGTTTTGAAAACTTTTACATGATATGACATGTTTTTTCTTTTACCAAACAGACCCTAACTCATTTGGGTCATTTTTAATGCAAGTCGTATTCATTGACACCATAGGGGAATGAACTTTGTAAAATGTACTGTGGGAATGATTAATTATTTCTATACAATTACTATATTTAACTTTATTCATCTTATTTATAATTATTGACTTTAACATATTACATTTTTTTCTAGGATATTTTTCTTTTCACTTTAACTTTTACATCTTCCTTAATAAACATTTTACTGTTCAAATTGGTATAATTGGATGAGAATGAACTAAGAGGATTTGAATATAAGAATTACTATTTATTGAAATGGGAAAAGTTATGTTGATATCGAGAAAAATAGTATCAGAAAATTAAAAACAGGTTATTATGTGTAAAAAATGAACGAACAGCAAAATAGAAAAATCTTTTTAGAAATGATGAATCTTATAAACTGTTTGACAACTTCTTTTTACACAGATGGAACTAATTCAATTTTACTACCATACAGATCAAACAGTTATTCCATTCATACAGATCAAACAATTATTAAGAAACAATTATTAAAAAACAGATGATTAAGTCTTTATTTGGGGGCAGGTCTCTAAACTGCTTTTGCTTCTAATATTATCAATCAACACTTATGTAAGAAGCAAGAGTTTACGGCTTCATTGTTCAGCAATTTTACAACTAAAATTAGATGTAAAAATAACCCAAACCATACAAGCTGATACTGCCATCCCAAATAAGATTCTAAATTATTATGTTGAGTTTCTCAAGGGCATATAACCACCATCCGAAAGATTAACCAAATGCAGCCTAAACCAGATTGATTCAGCCAGTGGGTATTAGTTGATAGCTCATAAGAAACTAATGATGATAAGGTACTCAAAACAAATAACCAGAAAATGTTTGATATACAAGAACTAAATGACTTAGAACTGTCAAGAGGCATTTCAACTTTGAAGTAGCTGAAGTACAAATATTATGGTCTATTTGGAAAGATGTAAGGAAAAATTGATAAAAAGATCAATGGTAGGATGGATGAGAACTAAGAACTATATTTAAAATGTCCGTGCCATGTACGAATGGACTATGGATTCCTTAAAAGAGATGGGCTGATGTTATATTTTTCCTGGCAAAGATATATAATCCCCCCAAAAATATACCCTAAGTCTCATATGACATAGGCAGGAGTCATGAAGAGGGAGTGTAACATAGAATCTAGGGTTCATACCAGAATCAACGGCAAATTAAGGGGGAAGGAGGAAGATAAACAGAAATCAAATCTAAGTAGAATATCTGCATAGTGGAATGCATATTATGGGTAGGCGTGCTTCTTCAAATAGCTCATATTATAATTAATTACCATACAAAGGATAACAGAACAAGCATTTTTTAGAGATTTCTCAAAACGCACACCGATTGCTCAATACGTTGGTTATACTATTTTATTAAGTAATTTGAGAAGCAACAATGAGAAAACTCTTTAAAACCTCAGAACAACGTTGCAAGTAACTCTTTAAAGTCTCAATCTGATGCATAAATCTAGGCTTCAATAAGTGCATCACCCACCAAGTAAAAACTGATTCCTTTTTGTCAATTTTCTTTCATAATAGTTGCGCTTGGAATTGGTTCATGAGATTTTTTTCCTAGCAGTCGGCAACATGTTGTTTTTTCCTATGGGACTCCGCAGACACTGCTTCCTTCCTTGCCAATGATGTCGAAACATGGACTGATTGATGAATTTAATGAGGTATAAATCTGATAGAAACATTAAGTTACTGAAAGTAATTCATAATTAATTTCCCTGCATAGTTGTTCAGTTGACTGTTATGAAATATCTATGCACGGGATGTTCTTGTTTTCCTTTGGAATGAAAGTAAAAAAAATAATAGTAATATCAGCAATTCGCCTGCAATTTGCACTTGCAATGATAAATCTTTCATGTGGGCATGGAATTGACTGAAACAGCAATTAAAATAACAATCTTTTAATCCGTAGAAAAATGATAGAGAAATCAATCAACGTTTTCGTTGCAAGCTTTAGCAGAAAAAATAACATAACTGGTAGGTAGTTGAAGGATATTCAATATTTTTCAATAAATTTTCATTGAATGAGAAAACTGATAGGCAGTTGAGGGATAAGCAATAGTTTTCAGTAAACGTTCACTAAATGAGAAAAGTCACGCATATTCAAGATGAATATTCAAGATTCTTGCATTCTCGTTGCTTTGTGATACTATTATTGAGCCCTCAATAACTTGGTCTTACTCTAACTCTATGAGATCGTAGAGGTAGATCAATGTCTGGTGAAGAATAACAACTTTCACAAAACCATTTATTTTATAAAAATACAAAATGTACAAGGGTGAAATAAACAAAATTAGATGGCTAAACCCAATTGATTGGCATCATTCAGAAACACGAATCACGTTAATCATGACATGTTTTCATGATAGGACTACCAAGATTTTGAAAATGGTGATCATTTCAAACTAGCCCAAGAATACATATGAGCTAAATAAGCCTATCAAAGCTTGTGCTTGTTTTAGTAAGTAAAGGGGAGGGCTTTTAAGCATTCCATCTTTAATTAACAAGACTTGTTCCTAGTATGGTATAACTCAACTATTTTTCACTGTCAAACCTATCCTTTTCATCATCATCTTTTTTCTTTTCCCATTAAACCCATGTTTTTTCTCCTATTATTTCATTATTGTTGTTTCAATTTCTGTTAGCGAAATTTCCTCTTAATGTCTTCAAACCCTCCTTTATTACCCCTCATCAAAGGCCATCCGTAATTGATTAAGAGACAAAACATAGTAATATCAAACAATATATTAGAACCCAATCACGGAAGTGACCATTGGAAGTGATTACAAGGACTTTGAAAAAAAAATTGTTGCCAATGTGTCGGAGCTTCCTCAGTTCAAGTTGAGAGAACAAGTGTGTCATTGATTTTGGTTTCTTTCCCACATAAACATCTTGTGAGGGAATCTGGTGTGGAAAGAGCAGATGGTTGCTGTTTGAAACTGTAGCAGGTCCTCTAAACTCAACATCAAACCAGAGAGTGAACTTAGTAAAGGATGCTGCCAGAGGAAAAACTATTACATAATAATGTGTATATATGATTACTAAATGTACTTCATATACTTAAATTGGGTAGCATGCCACCAGATTACTAATGTAGAAAACCTTCAATTAATACAAAAGCTGAACAAAAAATGGAATGTGCAGGCAGAAAACCATCAATTAATACAAAAGCTTAACAAAAAATGAAATGTTGCCTTTACATTAAAACAATGATTCACATTAATTCACAGCCTTTTTGAACTTTTGCTTCATTCTTTTTTCTATTTTCTTTGTCCTTAATGGAGATAAGACACATCCTTTGTGCTTAAAACATACATAAAAAATGCAAAATCCTTTCCTACTTTTTTTTTTATAAAAAAATTACTGAAATAGGCAAAGAAAACTTAACATAGAGAATATGCAACTTTCAAATTTGTATTACAGGGACATAACCCACTACCTTAATATTATGAATGGCATTGTCATCCCAAAAACAGAACTTATAATGTGTTTTGCACATGAAAAAAAATAGCTACTATGGTTTCTGTTCAAATCCCAAAACATTCATGATAGTCCATAATCTTCACCCAATCACAGGAAAACAGTCATACACCATGAACGTCTTCCACTTGAAGTTCTGGAAATTGAAGAGAAGCCATGTATTTATACATGTTTGTCAATATCAGGCCACTAGCTGGGCCCATCATGCTAAGCCCTTGGAGTTCTAAGCAATCTGAAGTTTCAGCCGCCACAACTTTATCAGCAAAGAATCAATTCAAGTTGTAACACCATTATGAACTTGGAAAAAATCAAACTTCGATTGCATGTTTTACCTCTCATCATTGACTTAAATGTGTATCTCATCGTAAAAGGTTCAAGCTCATGAGCAGTAATAGTATAAGATTCAATCCACATGCTCCACCTATTCATGCAGCATTCTTAAGTTTTCAGGATCACAGTTAGCTATTAAACAGATCGACTTTAGATTAGAATGGATCATGGTGATGATGCCAGTAGCTATGGTAAATATCCATTCATCATGCAGCCTTCTCAACTATTTATGATGTTCAATCATATTTTTCATTGACATGTATGTTGTTGCTGTATAAATCACAAATCTATTGTGATTGCCTACAGCGATTGCCTACAGCTACACTGACAGGAACATATGGGCACACAAGCTCTCGCATGGATGTGCTATCTCGTACAACAAATTATGCCCCATAGGCACATTTCACAATCATTATTTCACAATATCATTATTTAGCAATCAAATGCCACATAACCTGTGTGGCATATAAAAATTTAACAATGAAACAAACAACACAAACAGTTTAATGCCCAAACAATCCCATACTCAGCACAACCTGTTTGGCATGTAAAAACCTTATAAGCTATTCAAAAAATGTCAAGCAGAGATGAGAGATTGGGAAGGTTACCCACTCGAGTGTCGATTTGCGTTGCCGGCTCTGTTGATGGTTCTACTTCATCCTGCGGTGCTGCTAGCTGGAGCCTAGAAGGAAGGAGGCGTTGCCAGTTGGGGTTGCCGATTGCAGGGAAGAAGAAGACGTCGGATGGGGGTTTCTGAGAAGGCGGCTAGGGAAGACACGATTCGGGGCTGCCGGAATAATGGCAGCAGATAGAGGCCAAGGAGGGAGACCAAATTTGTGAGAAGAGTAGAGAGGCAAGGACACCGTGCAGAGGACGATGATTGACGACAAGGAGCCAAAGGGAAGAAGCTGTTGCCAGTTGGGGCTGCCGATTACAGGGAAGAAGAAGACATCGGATGGGGGTTTCTGAAAAGGCTGCTAGAGAAGACGCGATTCGGGGCTGCCGAAATGACGGCAGCAGATAAAGGGCAAGGAGAGAGACCAGATCTGTGAGAAGAGTCGAGAGGCAAGGAGACCGTGCAGAGGACGATGATTGACGGCAAGGAGCCAGAGGGAAGAAGCTGTTGCCAGTTGGGGCTGCCGATTATAGGGAAGAAGAAGATGTTGGATGAGGGTTTGTGAGAAAGCTGCTAGAGAAGACGTGAATCGGGGCGCCGGAATGATGGCAGCAGATAGAGGGCAAGGAGGGAGACCCGATCTGTGAGACGAATTGAGAGGCAGGCAAGGACACCAATGCAGAGGACAAATCTCGATGGCAAGGAGGCAGACGAACTTTCGAAACCCTAACCCAAACAAAGAAGAGGCCGATGCGAGTGAGGAGGTCTTGGCAACGCCTTACTCCCCAAAATTTTATGCCAAATCTGCCCTTTTCATTCTCGGCCGTAGATTAAAGATAGACGGTAGATGAACGGCTGAGATGAGGCTTCCTACGAGAAAAATGTAGGAAGCGCTTCCTATGGGTTAGGCCTCTTCTGAATGATACTGATTCTGTCGAGGCCCAACCCAGGGGAAGCACTTCCTTTGAGAAAAAAAAGGAAGCTGGGCATTGTGGTAATTTTACAGCGAGAGTATATTTGTTTAAAAATGTGAGTATGTTTGGTTTTTTGATAAAATTTGTATTATATATATACAAAATCTCAATCTATTCCATTCATTTGCTAGATCAAGTATTAAAATGTATGTAGACATAATTTTTCATTATTTGACAATTTCTAAAAATATTTGTGTGCAAAAAATTATTTTTTAATAAGATTTCATTATAATTGGTAAAGTTGGAAAATATAATTTTTATTAGGACTTATTTTATATTATTTAAAGTTAATGTAATTAAGGTACTCTAAAAAATAACAACTTCTTTTATTTTTCTCGAATTTTTGAAAATTTATTAATATTTTTTTATTTTCTGAATATAATCGGATCTAACGGCATCTAACGGCATCTAACGACATCTAACCGCATCTAATCAAATCTAACAGCATCTAACCACATCTAACCGCATCTAATTTTTGAAATTAATAAGTTAATCCTAATTTAACACCTGTAATATGATCCTGGACCCCTTATAACGTCATTTAGACCTTAATTACGGAATTTGAAACCCATATAATATGATTTAATGAAATCACCATAATCTAACAGTGTCTAATCGCATCTAACGGCATTTAACAGCATCTAACGACATCTAACAGCATCTAACCGCATCTAACTGCATCTAACTGCATCTAACTGCATCTAATTTTTGAAATTAATAAGTTAATCCTAATTTAACACCTGTAATATGATCCTATGCCCCTTATAACGTCGTTTAGACCTTAATTACGGAATTTGAAACTCATATAATATGATTTAATGAAATCACCATAATCTAACAGCGTCTAATCGCATCTAAGGCATTTAACAGCATCTAACGGCATCTAACAGCATCTAACAGCATCTAACCGCATCTAATTTTTGAAATTAATAAGATAATCCTAATTTAACACCTGTAATATGATCCTAGGCCCCTTATAACATCATTTACACCTTAATTACAAAATTTGAAACCCAGATAATATGATTTAATGAAATCCACCTTAATCTAACAGCGTCTAATCGCATCTAACGGCATCTAACAGCATCTAACGACATCTAACAGCATCTAACTGCATCTAACAGCATCTAACCGCATCTAATTTTTGAAATTAATAAGTTAGTCCTAATTTAACACCTGTAATATGATCCTAGACCCCTTATAACATCATTTAGACATTAATTACGGAATTTGAAATTCATATAATATGATTTAATGAAATCATCATAATCTAACAGCATCTAATCGCATCTAACGGCATCTAACAGCATCTAACAGCATCTAACCCATCTAACCGCATCTAATTTTTGAAATTAATATGTTAATCTTAATTTAACACCTGTAATATGATCCTAAGCCCCTTATAACGTCATTTACACCTTAATTACGGAATTTGAAACCCAGATAATATGATTTAATGAAATCCATCTTAATCTAACAGCGTCTAATCGCATCTAACAGCATCTAACAGCATCTAACAGCATCTAACCGCATCTAACAGCATCTAACCGCATCTAATTTTTGAAATTAATAAGTTAATCCTAATTTAACAGCTGTAATATGATCCTAGGCCACTTATAAGGTCATTTACACCTTAATTATGGAGTTTGAAACCCAGATAATATGATTTAATGAAATCCAACTTAATCTATTAGCGTCTAACAACATCTAACTGCATCTAACAGCATCTAATCGCATCTAGCTGCATCTAACAGCATCTAATCGCATCTAACTGCATCTAACAGCATCTAACCGCATCTAATTTATAATATTTTATAAATATTTTACCTAATTTATGTATTTTGCAAAAGATATATAATTAATAATTCATTTCATAACTATGCAAACCTTTAAATAATTTTAAAACTAAATAAATATATGAATTTATAATTAAAAATATTAACTAATTTAAATTAAATAAAATCATAATTTACGTAAATATATAAAATTGTAAAAATTATTATATATGACGCTATAAAACTAAAATTGTAATAAATTATATATAACTGTAATTTATATTTAATATATAAATATATGTTTCTTTTTGTGATTGGTTAAATAATCAATTTAGTAAATAACTACATTTAATAGAAATTTTATAATAAAATTTATTAAAATTATATAATAATATTATTACAGTTTATATTAAAAAAATATAATAATTGTAATTTTTTGTTACCATTATTAATTAAATTAAACTAGAAATACAAATTTATTTACTCCAAATGAACTCAATGTGGACAAATAATTTAATTAAAATTTACGTTGAATATAAAATTTATAGAAAATTTTATGTTATATAACACCTCTAAAAATGTACCCTTGTGTTATATCTTCTGTAAATTTTTTATACAAAACAAAATATTTTTAGAAAATAGCATATTCATTTTTGGAGGCCCGCGGGACACATATATATTTTTATAAAATAAAAAATTTATTTTTGGAGGCCCGCGAGACACATATATATATTTAGAAAACAAAACATTCATTTTTGGAGGCCCGCGGGACACATATATATATTTAGAAAACTAAATATTCATTTTTGGAGGCCCGCAGGACACATATATATATTTTAGAAAACAAAATATTCATTTTTGGACGCCCGCGGGACACATATATATTTTTCGAAAATAAAATATTCATTTTTGGACGCCGGGGGGACACATATATATTTTAGAAAAACAAAACATTCATTTTTGGAGGCCCGCGGGACACATATATATATTTAGAAAATAAAATATTCATTTTTGGAGGCCCGCGGGACACATATATATTTTTAGAAAATAAAATATTTATTTTTGGAGGCCCGCGGGACACATATATATTTTTAGAAAATAAAATATTCATTTTTGGAGGCCCGCGGGACACATATATATTTTTAGAAAATAAAATATTCATTTTTGGAGGCCTGCGGGACACATATATATATTTTAGAAAACAAAATATTCATTTTTGGAGGCCTGCGGGAACATATATATATTTTAGAAAACAAAATATTCATTTTTGGAGGCCTGTGGGACACATATATATTTAGAAAACAAAATATTCATTTTTGGAGTCCCGTGAGACACATATATATATTTTAGAAAAACAAAATATTCATTTTTAGAGGCCCGCAAGATACATATATATATTTTTGAAAACAAAATATTCATTTTTAGACACCCGCGGGACACATATATATTTTAGAAAAATAAAATATTCATTTTTTGGACGCCCGCGGGACATGTATATATTTTAGAAAACAATATATTCATTTTTGGAGGCCTGCGGGACACATATATATATTTAGATAATTTTAATTGTAACATTTTTTCAAGATAAAGAGTTAAATATGCGGTAACCCTTAGGATTCACTCATCTCTTCAGTTGCTCATTTCAATTTGAAATTAATAAATTTTTAAAAATACATATTAATTATAATTGCATTAAATCAATACAAAATTATGTATTAAATTAATATTTGTATTAAATAGAAATCTTATAAATTAATTTGAAATGAAGATCACTACAATGTAGTCCACTTATCACAAAAGTACAAAATAATTTGGTTCACCGGATTCAATCAAATAATTTAGACCTTATGAATTAATACTAGAACATTTTTACAGAAAAATCATATAGTGTTTGAGTTTATAATTAAATATTATATATATATATTAGTTAATAATATTTTAAATTTCTTACCTGTAGGCGTTAAATTTAAACAAAAGATATTTACATTTTTAATAGTAAAAATTATATCGCTCATCCTCTTTTGTTGTAAAATTTTTGCAAATCAAAATAAAGTTTATATCAACATTAATTTTTTTATCTTTGATTATAATTCAGGTTAAAATAATAAATTTTAAACAACAATAGGTATTAATTTAAACAAATTAAATCAATATTCAATTATTAATTTAACAAAAATTTGTATTGAATAGAAACTTTATAAAAATTGCAACACATGTAGTTATTTTGTATCATTTTTCACACCGTGTTTAAGTGAAATTACATTGAAATTGTATATAAATAAAAAATATTCAAATTATTTTAATAATATCAATTTTATACTACTTGTGCTGTTTTAATTATATGATTACAATTAAGAAAGAGCTCTCATGGGATATAATTTCATGTTAATGCTCATACACAAGGGTGCGTTATCACATTGGCATCTACTAGTACACAATCTTTGCTTTTTAGTTGTAACATCTATGTACCTTAAAGTTGAAGTTAAATTTAGTAAAAATAAGTTAAAAACATATACCAATTTTAACTAAAAGACATATACTAATTTTAATTAAAATTAAAATGTTGAATTCTCGTATATCGTTCAAATTATTTTGAATTGAATTAAAATAAAAAAATTATTATATATCAAAAAAATCATTTTTGCATGATTAAATACTTCAAAAATTTTAAAATACTTTTTAACTCATAGTTGGAGCACCAATTTTGGTTATTTGTCAGCCCCAAATCATCTCCTATGGTTGCCTATGTCAACACCACTTATGGCCAATAATTAAGCCAATAAAAATAATCCTAAAAATTATTTTTAATCTGAAAAATACATTAAATAAAAATTTTGTAAACAAATTTGAAATGAAGATTATAAAAGTACTAAAATGTTTAAGTATTTTAAATTAAGTATGCTCACTATTCATTATAGAGTAATTTGGTGGTGAGTGCATTGGTATTACTTAAATATATATATATATGGAACGATTGGGAGGAAAATTGATAAAATTAAATAAGTTTGAAATAAGTTATACCCATTTTTACAAAAAAATGCTTCAATTTATATTAAGCTATTTTGTAGAGTCCAAGGACATTAATTATATTGTGCTCCAAATGTACTTTGAATTAGCTAATTTCTTATCCTTTCTGGTGAATAAGTTGTCACATTTCTAGATTATAAATTAGAAAATATTAAAATTATCTTAAATAATTTATTCTATATTTTTATTAAATAAAATTTGAAAATATATTAATGATTAAAACTTATTTTTTAAAAATTAATAACAATTATTATATCATGTAAATGTATATAAAGTCATAAATTCAATGCTTACACGAGTGGATGAAGTCTCTTGGCCCATTTAGTTGATTAAAGACCAAATGGAGGCATGAAGTCTGTCGGCCCATAGTTTCAAAATATTTTGGCAATGCCCGCCCACGGATTAAAGAATATTAGATTTTTGGTTCTATAATTTAATAAGTATATTTTATCTTTAAATTTATTTTATTCAAATTGAGGAAGCAATTTTAATTTTTGGGTTGTTTGAAACTTCACATTATTTTAAGCAATGCTATCAAAACTAACCTGTAAATTGAACCGTTGCTAACTCTTGTTCAGGTTTAGCTGGCCTAACTGTTTGTTCAAACCGTAGTGAACTTTGGCAAAGTTTGTTATAATTATATATATATATCATTTTTAATTTATTAAATTTAAAAGATATATTGCTTATAATATTTTACATAATTTGTTGCTATTAATATAAATAATGATATTTTGAATCAAAATTTACTTAGAATAGGATGAGAAGAAAGATTGAGGTGTCAATTGCATCAAAATTTACTCAGTTAAAATTACAAATAGAGAATTAGAACAATTTCATTAGACAAAAAGAATTTTTGTTAATGAATTTTATGTCAACATTAAATTTCATTTAATGATAAAAAAATATTAAATTTTATTTTTGATCAAAATCCAAGCTAAAATAATAAAATTTAAATAAAAATAAATTTTACTTTAAATAAAATAAACATATAATAAAATTCAGGCCAAGATGGGCGTCACTTGGGCCTGATGGCCCGGACTGTATAGTATTGAAGCTTGCCAGGCTTTGGACATAGGCCTAAACCCGGTGGAGAAGAGATGCAGGCTGGGGGCTACTTTGCAAAATTTTCTAGCCTGACCCCATTTGCGAAATGTCTTCGGCCATGGGGTTTTCTGTAAATTTCACTAAAGTCCATCTTCTTCCCCCAAACCTGCGAAACCCTTGCTGCCAACCACCGTGACCCATCACCACCCGCCAGCCTTTGCACGGCCGACATCATGGCTCCATATCCGACATCCAAACCGTCACCGACAGCCATGGTCACGACAATGGCAGCAGCCATCCATGCCCCATTCGAAATCGGGTTTGAAAAACCCATCCGAATCAATGTAAATCATGCCATCGTATTCATCGAATTGAAAAAAATGGAAATTAAAACTGCAGTGCTGAAAAAATAATCTCTCTAGTCTCCTTCCTCATCATTGGTCATCCTCACCCTCTTCGAAGCCTTTTCCACGACTACACCGATATCATCTCCCCTTCTCCTCTTCGGGTCTGTCAATCCGTCTCCTTTCTCCGCTACCTCCAACTCCCTTCTTCCTTCTCTTTGCCAATGACAACTACTGTTGTTGATTCTCTTGTCCTTGCCTCCGACCACCCATTCATGGACTCTCTGTTCTCAGCCTCTACATCGATCAACTTGCATCAAGCCATCGACGTGAAGTCTCGAACTGCCAACCCCTGCAACCATTAGCAATCCATACCAAATTCGAAAGCCGGGTTTGAAATACCCATCTGAATCAAGCTAAATCATGCCATCATATTCAACTAGTTGCAAAAAAAAATGGAAACTAAAATTTCAGTACTGAAAAAATAAAAAATCCATGATAATCCATATGGACAGCCAAGCAAAAATCGGATGACCTTAATCATAAGATGGTAGGAAGTAATCCGAACGGCGGAAGAAAATGTAATCTGAATAGGGAGGACACCTAGCGTGAAGAGGGAGGAAGAAGAATGGAATGAGAGGACAGGTACGAGTAAACAGCAAGAGTCTGTGCGTTCCCTTCGATTTTTTGACTACCCAAAATACCCAAACAAATCGTAGCCGTCTAGCTCAAACGAACGGCAGAGGAGGCCCAACCCATAGGAAGCGCTTCCTACATTTTTTTCATAGGAAGCCTCATCTCAGCCATTCATTTCCGTTGAATGGTTGTGATGATTTTGGGTATATTTGGAAATAGAAAAGTCTATCGAATGGGTTTGGATTTAGGTAGGCTTACTCGCGCCTACGAGCTTCCATCTCTCTCACCTGGATTTCATCTGCTGGATGCATCTGCGTACTTTTTGACAATGCCGGCTGCCATGGTGATTGGAATGGGTGATTTATATCAATGATTTTGCTTATGCAGCTGAATTTTATTTAGATAAGTTGCAACTTTGATTTGAGATTCAACAATGGATGAGTGTAAATCAATTACTGCAAATGGAATAGTCATGTGCAGATCATGGATTTACCATAGGTGTATACAGTCATTATAGAGACAAATTGCAGGCACTGAGATGCGTGGTCCTTTTTGCTAGTCAAAGAAGAAATCGGTACCGGTCTACATGGTTTTTTATTGCTAACTATTTGATTGGTTCTGATCATGCTTTTTTTGCCATTCGCATCGGATCTAGGTGATGGGTTTGTCCGCCATGCCTGCCTTTGCGTTGAAGATGATGGAGCACTGAACCTGCAGTGCTCTAGCAGTACAAATGAACTTGTACACATGCAGCACCAATCTAAGTATGAAATCGGTGGTTTTTTCTCTCTCCGCTGGCTCACGAATGCATTAAATGCATGTCAGCAAGAGCCTAATTTTCAGCAGAGGCAGCGGCGGGCATTTAGATGTCATCCAACGGCTCACATGAAACTGCGTAAATGGATCTGCTGGAATATCGCATACTTATACGAGATGCGACATATCACATAAAATAGGCCTCAATTAATGCTGCGAACATGGCTGGAAATATACTTTTACTAATATAAAATACTTAATTATTAAATCAGTCCCAAAAATCATATATATTTAGTTTATTTAAATTTAAATTATAATTTTATGTCATAAAATATATATGTGTCCTGCGGGCCTCCAAAAATGAATGTTTTATTTTTTAAAAATATATAAATGTCCCATGGGCCTCAAAAAATGAATATTTTATTTTTATAAAAATATATGTGTCCCGCGGGCGTCTAAAAATGAATATTTTGTTGTATAAAAATATATATATGTCTCGCGGGCCTATAAAAATGAATGTTTTGTTTTAAAAAAATATATAAATGTCCCATGGGACCAAAAAATGAATATTTTATTTTTATAAAAATATATATGTCCCGCGGGCGTCCAAAAATGAATATTTTATTTTATAAAAATATATATGTGTCCCACAGGCCTCCAAAAATGAATGTTTTGTTTTTTAAAATATATAAATGTCCCACGGGCCTTAAAAAATGAATATTTTGTTTTTATAAAAATATATATGTGTCCCGCGGGAGTCCAAAAATGAATATTTTATTTTCTAAAAATATATATGTGTCTCGCAGGTCTCCAAAAATGAATGTTTTGTTTTTTTAAATATATATGTGTCCCACGAGCCTCAAAAAATGAATATTTAGTTTCTATAAAAATATATACGTGTCCCGCAGGCCTCCAAAAATGAATGTTTTGTTTTTTTAAAATATATAAATGTCCCACGGGCCTCAAAAAATGAATATTTGTTTTATATAAAATTATATATGTGTCCCGCGGGGTCCAAAAATGAATATTTTATTTTCTAAAATATATATATGTGTCCCGCGGACCTCTGAAAATGAATATTTTATTTTCTAAAGATATATGTGTGTCCCGCGGGACTCTAAAATATATATATATCCCACGGGCCTCCGAAAATGAATGTTTTATTTTTTTAGAATATATAAATGTCCCACGAGCCTCAAAAAATCATAGATTTATTTAATAAAAATATATATGTGTCCCGCGGGCCTCAAAAAATGAATATTATATTTTTATAAAAATATCTATGTGTCCCACGGCCGTCCAAAAATGAATATTTTGTTTTATAAAAATATATATGTCCCGCGGGCCTCTAAAAATGAATGTTTTGTTTTTTTAAAATATATAAATGTCCCATGGGCCTCAAAAAATGAATATTTTTCCAAAAATGAATATTTTGTTTTCTAAAAATATATATGTGTCCCGCAGGTCTCCAAAAATGAATGTTTTGTTTTTTTAAATATATATGTGTCCCACGAGCCTCAAAAAATGAATATTTAGTTTCTATAAAAATATATACGTGTCCCGCAGGCCTCCAAAAATGAATGTTTTGTTTTTTTAAAATATATAAATGTCCCACGGGCCTCAAAAAATGAATATTTGTTTTATATAAAATTATATATGTGTCCCGCGGGGGTCCAAAAATGAATATTTTGTTTTCTAAAATATATATATGTGTCCCGCGGACCTCTGAAAATGAATATTTTATTTTCTAAAGATATATGTGTGTCCCGCGGGACTCTAAAATATATATATATATATATCCCACGGGCCTCCGAAAATGAATATTTTATTTTTTTAGAATATATAAATGTCCCACGAGCCTCAAAAAATCATAGATTTATTTAATAAAAATATATATGTGTCCCGCGGGCCTCAAAAAATGAATATTATATTTTTATAAAAATATCTATGTGTCCCGCGGGCGTCCAAAAATGAATATTTTGTTTTATAAAAATATATATGTCCCGCGGGCCTCTAAAAATAAATGTTTTGTTTTTTAAAAATATATAAATGTCCCATGGGCCTCAAAAAATGAATATTTTATTTTTATAAAAATATATATGTGTCCCGCGGGCCTCTAAAAATGAATGTTTTATTTTTTTAAAATATATAAATGTCCCACGGGCCTCAAAAAATGAATATTTTGTTTTATATAACCGGACGACATCACGTCACACCGGTACAGAGACATTTACTAGGCATTTTAAAAAATTTTCATACCAGTTGATATAATGCACCATTCTAAAATCATTTGAAAATTTTATGATATGCATACAGAGCCCCAACCCATGGGAAGCATTTCCACCATTTTTTCCAGGGGAAGTTGCATCTCTGCCGTTCGTTTGAGCTAGACGGCTACGATTTGTTTGGGTATTTTAGGTAGTCAAAAAATCGAAGGGAACGCACGGACTCTTGCTGTTTACTCGCACCTGTCCTCTCATTCCATTCTTCTTCCTCCCTCTTCACGCTAGGTCTCCTCCCTATTCAGATTACATTTTCTTCTGCCGTTCGGATTACTTCCTACCATCTTATGATTAAGGTCATCCGATTTTTGCTTGGCTGTCCATATGGATTATCATGGATTTTTTATTTTTTCAGTACTGAAATTTTAGTTTCCATTTTTTTTTGCAACTAGTTGAATATGATGGCATGATTTAGCTTGATTCAGATGGGTATTTCAAACCCGGCTTTCGAATTTGGTATGGATTGCTAATGGTTGCAGGGGTTGGCAGTTCGAGACTTCACGTCGATGGCTTGATGCAAGTTGATCGATGTAGAGGCTGAGAACAGAGAGTCCATGAATGGGTGGTCGGAGGCAAGGACAAGAGAATCAACAACAGTAGTTGTCATTGGCAAAGAGAAGGAAGAAGGGAGTTGGAGGTAGCGGAGAAAGGAGACGGATTGACAGACCCGAAGAGGAGAAGGGGAGATGATATCGGTGTAGTCGTGGAAAAGGCTTCGAAGAGGGTGAGGATGACCAATGATGAGGAAGGAGACTAGAGAGATTATTTTTTCAGCACTGCAGTTTTAATATCCATTTTTTTCAATTCGATGAATACGATGGCATGATTTACATTGATTCGGATGGGTTTTTCAAACCCGATTTCGAATGGGGCATGGATGGCTGCTGCCATTGTCGTGACCATGGCTGTCGGTGACGGTTTGGATGTCGTATATGGAGCCATGATGTCGGCCGTGCAAAGGCTGGCGGGTGGTGATGGGTCATGGTGGTTGGCAGCAAGGGTTTCGCAGGTTTGGGGGAAGAAGATGGACTTTAGTGAAATTTACAGAAAACCCCATGGCCGAAGACATTTCGCAAATGGGGTCAGGCTAGAAAATTTTGCAAAGTAGCCCCCAGCCTGCATCTCTTCTCCACCGGGTTTAGGCCTATGTCCAAAGCCTGGCAAGCTCCAGCACTGTACAGTCCGGGCCATCAGGCCCAAGTGACGCCCATCTTGGCCTGAATTTTATTATATGTTTATTTTATTTAAAGTAAAATTTATTTTTATTTAAATTTTATTATTTTAGCTTGGATTTTGATCAAAAATAAAATTTAATATTTTTTATCATTAAATGAAATTTAATGTTGACATAAAATTCATTAACAAAAATTCTTTTTGTCTAATGAAATTGTTCTAATTCTCTATTTGTAATTTTAACTGAGTAAATTTTGATGCAATTGACACCTCAATCTTTCTTCTCATCCTATTCTAAGTAAATTTTGATTCAAAATATTATTATTTATATTAATAGCAACAAATTATGTAAAATATTATAAGCAATATATCTTTTAAATTTAATAAATTAAAAATGATATATATATATAATTATAACAAACTTTGCCAAAGTTCACTACGGTTTGAACAAACAGTTAGGCCAGATAAACCTGAACAAGAGTTAGCAACGGTTCAATTTACAAGTTAGTTTTGATAGCATTGCTTAAAATAATGTGAAGTTTCAAGCAACCCAAAAATTAAAATTGCTTCCTCAATTTGAATAAAATAAATTTAAAGATAAAATATACTTATTAAATTATAGAACCAAAAATCTAATATTCTTTAATCCGTGGGCGGGCATTGCCAAAATATTTTGAAACTATGGGCCGACAGACTTCATGCCTCCATTTGGTCTTTAATCAACTAAACGGGCCAAGAGACTTCATCCACTCGTGTAAGCATTGAATTTATGACTTTATATACATTTTAATTATACATTTACATGATATAATAATTGTTATTAATTTTTAAAAAATAAGTTTTAATCATTAATATATTTTCAAATTTTATTTAATAAAAATATATAATAAATTATTTAAGATAATTTTAATATTTTCTAATTTATAATATAGAAATGTGACAACTTATTCACCAGAAAGGATAAGAAATTAGCTAATTCAAAGTACATTTGGAGCACAATATAATTAATGTCCTTGGACTCTACAAAATAGCTTAATATAAATTGAAGCATTTTTTTGTAAAAATGGGTATAACTTATTTCAAACTTATTTAATTTTATCAATTTTCCTCCCAATCGTTCCATATATGTATATTTAAGTAATACCAATGCACCTACCACCAAATTACTCTATAATGAATAGTGAGCATACTTAATTTAAAATACTTAAACATTTTAGTACTTTTATAATCTTCATTTCAAATTAGTTTACAAAATTTTTATTTAATGTATTTTTCAGATTAAAAATAATTTTTAGGATTATTTTTATTGGCTTAATTATTGGCCATAAGTGGTGTTGACATAGGCAACCATAGGAGATGATTTGGGGCTGACAAATAACCAAAATTGGTGCTCCAATTATGAGTTAAAAAGTATTTTAAAATTTTTGAAGTATTTAATCATGCAAAAATGATTTTTTTGATATATAATAATTTTTTTTATTTTAATTCAATTCAAAATAATTTGAACGATATACGAGAATTCAACATTTTAATTTTAATTAAAATTGGTATATGTCTTTTAGTTAAAATTGGTATATGTTTTTAACTTATTTTTACTAAATTTACCTTCAACTTTAAGGTACATAGATGTTAGAACTAAAAAGCAAAGATTGTGTACTAGTAGATGGTAACGTGATAACGCACCCTTGTGTATGAGCATTAACATGAAATTATATCCCATGGGAGCTCTTTCTTAATTGTAATCATATAATTAAAAAAGCACAAGTAGTATAAATTTGATATTATTAAAATAATTTGAACATTTTTTATTTATATACAATTTCAATGTAATTTCACTTAAACACTGTGTGAAAAATGATACAAAATAACTACATGTGTTGCAATTTTTATAAAGTTTCTATTCAATACAAATTTTTGTTAAATTAATAATTGAATATTGATTTAATTTGTTTAAATTAATACCTATTGTTGTTTAAAATTTATTATTTTAACTTGAATTATAATCAAAGATAAAAAAAATTAATGTTGATATAAACTTTATTTTGATTTGCAAAAATTTTACAACAAAAGAGGATGAGCGATATAATTTTTACTATTAAAAATGTAAATATCGTTTGTTTAAATTTAACACCTACAGGTAAGAAATTTAAAATATTATTAACTAATATATATATATGATATTTAATTATAAACTCAAACACTATATGATTTTTCTGTAAAAATGTTCTAGTATTAATTCATAAGGTCTAAATTATTTGATTGAATCCGGTGAACCAAATTATTTCGTACTTTTGTGATAAGTGGACTACATTGTAGTGATCTTCATTTCAAATTAATTTATAAGATTTCTATTTAATACAAATATTAATTTAATACATAATTTTGTCTTGATTTAATGCAATTATAATTAATATGTATTTTTAAAAATTTATTAATTTCAAATTGAAATCAGCAACTGAAGAGATGAGTGAATCCTAAGGGTTACCGCATATTTAACTCTTTATCTTGAAAAAATATTACAATTAAAATTATTTAGACATCAAATAAATTATTAAGTATATATATTTTGCAAAATACACAGATTAAGTAAAATATTCAAAAATTATAAAAAATTAGATGTTGTTTGATTATAAAAAATTATAAAAAATTATTTGAAATAAATAATTTATCATCATTAAAAAATATTTATTTTGCAAAATATATATTTTAATTAATACTTTTCATATGGATTTAAATTAATTTTTAATTTTATTTAAATGAATGTTTTGTTTCTCTAAAATATATATGTGTCCCGCGGGCCTCCAAAAATGAATATTTTATTTTTCTAAAATATATATGTGTCCCGCGGGCGTCCAAAAATGAATATTTTGTTTTCTAAAATATATATATGTGTCCCGCGGGTCTTCAAAAATGAATATTTAGTTTTCTAAAATATATATATGTCCCGCGGGCCTCCAAAAATGAATATATTATTTTCTAAAAATATATATGTATCCCGCGGGCCTCCAAAAATGAATATTTTATTTTCTAAAAATATATATGTGTCCTGTGGGCCTCCAAAAATGAATATTTTGTTTTATAAAAATATATATGTGTCCTGCGGGCCTCCAAAAATGAATGTTTTGTTTTCTAAATGTATATATGTGTCCCGCGGGCGTCCAAAAATGAATATTTTGTTTTCTAAAAATATATGTGTCCCGCGGGCCTCCAAAAATGAATGTTTTATTTTTTTAAAATATATAAATGTCTCACGGGCCTCAAAAAATGAATATTTTGTTTTATATAAAAATATATATGTGTCCCGCGGGCCTCCAAAAATGAATATTTTATTTTTCTAAAATATATATGTGTCCCGCGGGCGTCCAAAAATGAATATTTTGTTTTCTAAAATATATATATGTGTCCCGTGGGTCTTCAAAAATGAATATTTAGTTTTCTAAAATATATATATATGTCCCGCGGGCCTCCAAAAATGAATGTTTTATTTTTTCGAAATATATAAATGTCTCACGGGCCTCAAAAAATGAATATTTTGTTTTATATAAAAATATATATGTGGCCCGCGGGCGTCCAAAAATGAATATTTTGTTTTTTAAAAATATATATGTGTCCCACGGGCCTCCAAAAATGAATGTTTTATTTTTTAAATATATAAATGTCCCACGGGCCTCAAAAAATGAATATTTTGTTTTATATAAAAATATATATGTGTCCCGCAGGCCTCCAAAAATGAATATTTTATTTTTCTAAAATATATATGTGTCCCGCGGGTCTTCAAAAATGAATATTTAGTTTTCTAAAATATATATATATGTCCCGCGGGCCTCCAAAAATGAATATATTATTTTCTAAAAATATATATGTATCACGCGGGCCTCCAAAAATGAATGTTTTATTTTTTTAAATATATAAATGTCCCACGGGCCTCAAAAAATGAATATTTTATTTTTATAAAAATATATATGTGTCCCGCGGGCCTCCAAAAATGAATATATTATTTTCTAAAAATATATATGTATCCCGCGGGCCTCCAAAAATGAATATTTTATTTTCTAAAAATATATATGTGTCCTGCGGGCCCTCGAAAATGAATATTTTGTTTTATAAAAATATATATGTGTCCTGCGGGCCTCCAAAAATGAATGTTTTGTTTTCTAAATATATATATGTGTCCCGCGGGCGTGCAAAAATGAATATTTTGTTTTCTATAAATATATGTGTGTCCCGCGGGCCTCCAAAAATGAATGTTTTGTTTTTTTAAAATATATAAATGTCCCACGGGCCTCAAAAAATGAATATTTTGTTTTATATAAAAATATATGTGTCCCGCGGGCCTCCAAAAATGAATGTTTTATTTTTTTAAATATATAAATGTCCCGCGCGCTCCAAAAATGAATATAATGTTTTATAAAAATTTAAATGTGTCCCGCGGGCCTCAAAAAATGAATGTATTGTTTTTTATAAAATAAATAAACGTCCCACGGCTCTCGAAAAATGAATATTTTGTTTTTATAAAAATATATACGTATCCCGTGGGCGTCCAAAAATGAATATAATGTTTCATAAAAATTTAAATGTGTCCCGCGGGCCTCGAAAAATGAATGTATTGTTTTTTATAAAATATATAAACGTCCCACGGCTCTCGAAAAATGAATATTTTGTTTTTATAAAAATATATACGTATCCCGTGGGCGTCCAAAAATGAATATAATGTTTCATAAAAATTTAAATGTGTCCCGCGGGCCTCAAAAAATGAATGTATTATTTTTTATAAAATATATAAACGTCCCACGGCTCTCGAAAAATGAATATTTTATTTTTATAAAAATATATACGTATCCCGTGGGACACCAAAAATGAATATAATATTTTATAAAAATTTAAATGTGTCCCGCGGGCTTCAAAAAATGAATGTATTGTTTTTATAAAATATATAAATGTCCCACGGATCTCAAAAAATGAATATCTTATTTTTATAAAATTGTATACGTGTCCCGTGGGCGTCCAAAAATGAATATAATATTTTATAAAAATTTAAATGTGTCCCGCGGGTCTCCAAAAATGAATGTATTGTTTTTTTAAAATATATAAATGTCCCACGGGCCTCAAAAAATGAATATTTTGCTTTTATAAAAATATATACGTGTCCTGTGGGCGTCCAAAAATGAATATAATGTTTTATAAAAATATATACGTATCCCGCGGGTGTCCAAAAATGAATATATTATTTTTCTAAAATATATAAATGTCCCACAGGCCTAAAAAAATGAATATTTTGTTTTTATAAAAAAATATACGTGTCCCGCGGGCGTCCAAAAATGAATATATTATTTTTTAAAAATATATAAATGTCCCACGGGCCTCAAAACTCATTTTGTTTTTAGAAAAATATATACGTGTCCCGCGGGCGTCCAAAATTGAATATAATGTTTTATAAAAATTTAAATGTGTCCCGCGGGCCTCAAAAAATGAATGTATTATTTTTTTAAAATATATAAATGTCCCACGGGCCTCAAAAAATGAATATTTTGCTTTTATAAAAATATATACGTGTCCTGTGGGCGTCCAAAAATGAATACAATGTTTTATAAAAATATATACGTATCCCGCGGGCGTCCAAAAATGAATATATTGTTTTTTTAAAATATATAAATGTCCCACGGGCCTAAAAAAATGAATATTTTGTTTTTATAAAAAAATATACGTGTCCCGCGGGCGTCCAAAAATGAATATATTATTTTTTAAAAATATATAAATGTCCCACGGGCCTCAAAAAATGTGTATTTTGTTTTTATATAAATATATACATGTCCCATGGGCATCCAAAAATGAATATAATATTTTATAAAAATATCTACGTGTCCCGCGGGCGTCCAAAAATAAATATATTATTTTTTAAAAATATATAAACGTCCCACGGGCCTCAAAAAATGAGTATTTTGTTTTTATAAAAATATATACGTGTCCTGCGGGCGTCCAAAATTGAATATAATATTTTATAAAAATTTAAATGTGTCCCACGGGCCTCCAAAAATAAATGTATTGTTTTTTAAAAATATATAAACGTCCCACGGGCCTCAAAAAATGAGTATTTTGTTTTTATAAAAATATATACGTGTCCCGCGGGCGTCCAAAATTGAATATAATGTTTTATAAAAATTTAAATGTGTCCCACGGGCCTCCAAAAATAAATGTATTGTTTTTTAAAAATATATAAATGTCCTACGAGCCTTAACAAATGAATATTTTTTTTACAAAAATAATCATGTGTCCCGCGGGCATCCAAAATATATATAATATTTTTTACTATTTTATTTCTTTATATAAATTTTTATTTCATTAAATCAAGTGGAGTTAATATTTTTAATTATAATTAAATATATTTATTTGGGTTCCAAATTTGGTTTTGAAGACATATATGATCTTAAAAGGGCCTTAAGATTATATTAGAGGTGTTAAATTACGATTAACTTATTAATTTCAAAAATTAGATGATGTTAGATGCTATTAGATGATGTTAGATGCGGTTAGATGCTGTTAGATGCCGTTAGATGCTGTTAGATGCGGTTAGATGCTGTTAGATGCGGTTAGATGCTGTTAGATTCCGTTAGATGCTGTTAGATGCTGTTAGATGCCGTTAGATGCCGTTAGACGCTGTTAGATTAAGTTGGATTTCTTTAAATCATATTAACTGGGTTTCAAATTCAGAAATTAAGGTCTAAATGACCTTATAAGGGGCCTACGATCATATTACAGGTGTTAAATTAGGATTAACTTATTAATTTCAAAAATTAGATGTTGTTAGATGCTGTTAGATGCAGTTAGATGCTGTTAGATGCTGTTAGATGCTGTTAGATGCCGTTAGATGCCATTAGATGCCGTTAGATGCTGTTAGATGCCATTAGATGCCGTTAGACGCTGTTAGATTAAGTTGGATTTCTTTAAATCATATTAACTGGGTTTCAAATTCAGAAATTAAGGTCTAAATGACCTTATAAGGGGCCTACGATCATATTACAAGTGTTAAATTAGGATTAACTTATTAATTTCAAAAATTAGATGCTGTTAGATGCTGTTAGATGTCGTTAGATGCTGTTAGATGCTGTTAGATGCCATTAGATGCTGTTAGATGCTGTTAGATGCCATTAGACGCTGTTAGATTAAGTTGAATTTCTTTAAATCATATTATATGGGTTTAAAATTCCGTAATTAAGGTCTAAATGACCTTATAAGGGGCCTAGAATCATATTACAGGTGTTAAATTAGGATTAACTTATTAATTTCAAAAATTAGATGCTGTTAGATGCGGTTAGATGCTGTTAGATTCTGTTAGATGCTGTTAGATGCTGTTAGATGCGTTAGATGTTGTTAGATTCCGTTAGATGCTGTTAGATGCCGTTAGATGCCGTTAGACGCTGTTAGATTAAGTTGGATTTCTTTAAATCATATTAACTGGGTTTCAAATTCCGTAATTAAGATCTAAATGACCTTATAAGGGGCCTAGGATCATCTTACAGGTGTTTAATTAAGATTAACTTATTAATTTCAAAAATTAGATGCTGTTAGATGCTGTTAGATGCCGTTAGATGCTGTTAGATTCCGTTAGATGCTGTTAGATGCTGTTAGATGCCGTTAGATGCCGTTAGATGCCGTTAGACGCTGTTAGATTCCGTTAGATGCTGTTAGATGCTGTTAGATGCCGTTAGATGCCGTTAGATGCCGTTAGACGCTGTTAGATTAAGTTGGATTTCTTTAAATCATATTAACTGGGTTTCAAATTCAGAAATTAAGGTCTAAATGACCTTATAAGGGGCCTAGGATCATATTACAGGTGTTAAATTATGATTAACTTATTAATTTCAAAAATTAGATGCTGTTAGACGCTGTTAGACGCTGTTAGACGCTGTTAGATTATGATGATTTTATTAAATCATATAATATGAGTTTCAAATTCTGAATTTATGGTCTAAATGACATTATAAGGGATCTAGGATTATATTACAGGTGTTAAATTAGGATTAACTTATTAATTTTAAAAATTAGATGCTGTTAGATGCTGTTAGATGCTGTTAGATGCTGTTAGATGCTATTAGATGCTGTTAGATGCTGTTAGATGCCGTTAGATGCCGTTAGATGCCGTTAGATCCGATTTTATTCAGAAAATAATAAAATATTAATGAATTTTCAAAAATTCGAGAAAAATAAAAGAACTTGTTATTTTTGAGAGTACCATGATTACATTAACTTTAAATAATTTGAAATAACTTCTAATAAAATTTATATTTTCTAACTTTACTAATTATAATGAAATCTTTTTAAAAAATAATTTTTTGTACAAAAAATTTTTTAGAAATTTTCAAATGATGAGAAATTATGTCCACATACATTTTAATATTTCATCTAGCAAATGAATGGAATAGATTGAGATTTTGTATATATATAATACAAATTTTATCAAAAAACCAAACATACTCACGTTTTTAAGTTATTATACTCTCGCTGTAAAATTACCAAAATGCCCAGCTTCCTTTTTTTTACCCAAG
This sequence comes from Annona cherimola, assembly GCA_030490835.1. Taxonomy (NCBI): domain Eukaryota; kingdom Viridiplantae; phylum Streptophyta; class Magnoliopsida; order Magnoliales; family Annonaceae; genus Annona; species Annona cherimola. Next base: position 49,811,963 of record CM059972.1, read on the forward strand.
GGAAGTGCTTCCTATGGGTTGGGACTCATGCATACATCTCCCAGATCTGTTCCGGTAAATGCCTAAGTGGGCATGCCAATTAAGTTAATTTAATTTTTTGGGCTATTTTATTAAATATTCGATTAGATTTGTAAACTTATGTAATTCGTACACTTTTTCCTAAAACTCTGTAATTTGAAAATCCAAATTTAATTAAAATTCAGCTTGCCTATATTAAATAACGATCCCAAAAATGTGTCCACAAGTAAATTTGAAGTTTATGTACGCAGTTGGAGCCTTGGAGCAAGCGACGAACTCTTGAAGTGAAACGAATGAACGGACGGAAAAAAAACAAACAAACCATTTGCAACTAAAACACCGGCTATGTATCTGGTTGTACGCGAAAGAAGACATCTTCGGTGCAATCTTCTGCGTATAAGTATATTTATCAAATCTGTTTCGATAGATCCCTCCATAGGCATGCCAGCTAAGTTTTTGTGAATTAATCATATTTTTTTAATAACCCTTTAATTGAAATTTCTGGTCTTTTCTGATTTGTGTATTTTGGGCATTAATTACCTAATTTGGCTAGATATACAGAAAGAAAAGTATTGCCTAATATACAATAAATAAAAAACGGAAATGTGTGTGCAAAAGTGAGTTTAGGATTCATTAAGTCATTTGCCGCATCAGAGTAAACTATACACAGATACATGACGGGGGTTGTTTCCTTGGTCAAAATTGAAGCTCCAATTTTGACCGAATTGCTCAAATTCGTTGAAATGGCAGTTCGGCTGCATTGCTTTTAAAAAACCACTTATGAATGTAATGTTTTGCACTACCGTATCTATTTCTAGCAAATTATGAAATAAACAAATGTCAATCGAAATTTTACATGAGGTATAACACAATGGTACATTTTTAGAGGTGTTATATAACATAAAATTTTGTATAAATTTTATATTCAACGAAAATTTTAATTAGATTATTTGTCCACATTGAGTTCATTTGGAGTAAATAAATTTGTATTACTAGTTTAATTTAATAGATTATGGTAACCGAAAATTACAATTATTATATTCTTTGTAATATAAACTGTAATAACATTATTATATAATTTGGACAAATTTTATTATTATATGTGTCCCGCGGGCCTTAAAAAATCTCATATTTTATTTTCTAAAATATGTATATGCCTCCCACGGGCCTCAAAAAATGACAATTTTAATTTCTATATGTGCCCGCGGGGTCCAAACAATCAATATTTTGTTTTTCTGAAATATATATGTCCCACAGGCCTCAAAAAATGAATGTTTTGCTTTATAAAAATATATATGTGTGTCCCGCGAGCCTAAAAAAATGAATATTATATTTTTATAAAAATATATGTGTCCGGCGGCTTCTAAAAATGAATATTTTATTTTCTTAAAATATATATGTATCCCACGGGCCACCAAAAGTGAATGTTTTGTTTTTTTAGAATATATAAATGTTCCACGGGCCTCAAAAAATGAATGTTTTATTTTATAAAAATATATATGTGTCCCGCAGGCATCAAAAATTAAATATTTTATTTTTAAAAGAATATATATGTGTCCCGCGGGCTTCCAAAAATGAATATTTTATTTTCTAAAAATATATGTCTGTCCACCGAGCATCCAAACAATGAATATTTTGTTTTGTGAAAATATATATCTAACTTACGGGCGTCCTAAAAATGAAATTTTTTTTTTTCTGAAAATATATATGTCCCACGGGCATTCATAAATGATTTGTTTTATTTTCTAAAATAAATCCGCGGGTTTAAATCAAAAACGAATATTTGATTTCTACAAATATTTTGTTTTTTAAAGAAAATTTACATGAGATATAACACAAGCCATCATTTTTAGAGGTGTTAACATAAAATTTTGTATAAATTTCATATTCAACGTAAATTTTAGATAAATTATTAGTCCACATTAAGTTCATTTGGAGTAAATAAATTTGGATTTTTTGTTTAATTTAATTAATAATAGTAACAAAAAATTACAATTATTATATCTTTATAATATAATTTGTAATAATATTATTATAGAATTTAAATAATTTTCATTATAAAATTTATATTAAACGTAGTTATTTACTAAATTGATTATTTAACCAATCCCAAAAAGAAACATATATTTATATATTAAATATAAATTACAGTTATATATAATTTCTTACAATTTTAGTTTTATAGCGGCATAAATAATAATTTTTACAATTTTATATATTTACGTAAATTTTGATTTTATTTAATTCAAATTAGTTAATATTTTTAATTATTATTTATTTAGTTTTAAAATTATTGAAAGGTTTCCATAGTTATGAAATGAATTATTAATTATATATCTAGTGCAAAATACACAAATTAGGTAAAATATTTATAAAATTTTAATAATTAGATGCGGTTAGATGCTGTTAGATGCAGTTAGATTCTGTTAGATTTTGTTAGATGCTGTTAGATGCTGTTAGATGTCGTTAGATGCTGTTAGACGCTCTTAGATTAAGTTGGATTTCTTTAAATCAAATTATATGGGTTTCAAATTCCGTAATTAAGGTCTAAATGACCTTATAAGGGGCCTAGGATCATATTACAGGTGTTAAATTATGATTAACTTATTAATTTCAAAAATTAGATGCTGTTAGATGCTGTTAGATGCTGTTAGATGCCGTTAGATGCCGTTAGACGCTGTTAGATGCCGTTAGATGCCGTTAGACGCTGTTAGATTAAGTTGAATTTGTATAAATCATATTATATGGGTTTCAAATTCCGTAATTAAGGTCTAAATGACCTTATAAGGGGCCTAGGATCATATTACAGGTGCTAAGTTAGGATTAACTTATTAATTTCAAAAATTAGATGTTGTTAGATGCTGTTAGACGCTGTTAGATGCCGTTAGACGCTGTTAGATGCCGTTAGACGCTGTTAGATGCTGTTAGACGTTGTTAGATTAAGTTGAATTTGTATAAATCATATTATATGGGTTTCAAATTCCGTAATTAAGGTCTAAATGACCTTATAAGGGGCCTAGGATCATATTACAGGTGTTAATTTAGGATTAACTTATTAATTTCAAAAATTAGATGCTGTTAGATGCTGTTAGATGCGGTTAAATGCGGTTAGATGCTGTTAGATGCTGTTAGATGCCGTTAGATGCCGTTAGATTAAGTTCGATTTCTTTAAATCATATTAACTGGGTTTTAAATTCAGAAATTAAGGTCTAAATGACCTTATAAGGGGCCTAGGATCATATTACAGGCTTTAAATTATGATTAACTTATTAATTTCAAAAATTAGATGCTGTTAGATGCAGTTAGATGCGGTTAGATGCAGTTAGATGCTGTTAGATGCTGTTAGATGCTGTTAGACGCCGTTAGATTATGATGATTTTATTAAATCATATAATATGAGTTTCAAATTCTGAATTTAAGGTCTAAATGACATTATAAGGGACCTAGGATTATATTACAGGTGTTAAATTAGGATTAACTTATTAATTTTAAAAATTAGATGCTGTTAGATGCCGTTAGATCCGATTTTATTCAGAAAATAATAAAATATTAATAAATTTTCAAAAATTCGAGAAAAATAAAAGAACTTGTTATTTTTGAGAGTATCATGATTACATTAACTTTAAATAATATAAAATGACTTCTAATAAAATTTATATTTTCTAACTTTACTAATTATAATGAAATCTTTTTAAAAAATAATTTTTTGTACAAAATTTTTTTTAGAAATTTTCAAATGATGAGAAATTATGTCCACATACATTTTAATATTTCATCTAGCAAATGAATGAAATAGATTGAGATTTTGTATATATATAATATAAATTTTATCAAAAACCAAACATACTCACGTTTTTAAGTTATTATACTCTCGCTGTAAAATTATCAAAATGCTCAGCTTCCTTTTTTTTACCTAAGGAAAAGTGCTTCTTATGGGTTGGGACTCTGGGCAGAGATGCAACTTCCCAGGAAAAAATGGGTCGGGGCTCGTCCCGCTCCCGCGCCCAAAATATCATTTCCGCCCCTTCGCGCCTGGTCTCTCTCCTTTTCGGCTTTGCCCTGTCATGCCCTAACCCCTAAAATTGGTGCAGCTGCCTTCTTCTTCCCCCCATAAAAATTTTGGCCGCCCTTTTCTCGCGCTCGCAGCCTCTTTTTCCTTCGACAATTCAACCTTGCTTGTTGTAATTCCCGCCACCTCTATCTGGCTTCTGACTCCCAAGCCCCTGGTCTCCTTCCTCCACATTCCTTTACTAGTGTCTGATGCCTGCTCTCCTTACCCTTCCTCTCTCTTACCCTCAACCTGCTGTAACTGCGACGAGCAGACAAGCCTCTTGCCTCGTCGCTGCTCTTTTCTTGTGCCCTCCCTGTCCGACCAACGTATCGTCAATCTTACCATGTGTGGTTGTTGCTATCTGCTGCTAAACAAGTCTCCTGACTCACAGTCCTACCCCTCTCTTCTTACACCGCATCTTCTCCCATTGTTATAGTTCCAGAAATTTCCCCCTAAATATTTTCCCCAGTGTCCGTTATCCTCTTCTATTTTCAAAAGGCCCAAAAATACCAAGACCAGTTGACATCGATCCCGCGATTGTCTGCCACGGCTAGCTTCATTTTTTCCCTTGCTTAAGGTTTTCGCCTCCTATTCCATTTTTCCTGGGGCAACGAAAGCACCTATCTAGATGGCTGACCCTGCGATCGACTGTCACGATCTGCCGTATCCTCGTTTCCTCATGCCTGATTCCTCCCACACTGTTGCCGCTGAGGCACTGGTCATCTTCAACACCCGCTGCAACTGACGACCTGGTGAGTTTTCTATACAATCTCTTAAGTTAATTAGATTATATTAAGCAACCTATTTAACTTATAGAACAATACATAACCCGTCAACTCATTTATTAAATGGGTTAGGGTTGAAATTTTTTAAATGGGTTAAAATAGATTAGGATTGAGATTTTTTAAATGGATTAAGATTAGGATTAAGCCCCAACCCGTACAACCTGATCTGTTAACACCCCTAAATTAGTGAGGAGTGAAGGAATTGAGTAATGGGAGAAAGGGATTATGGGTATAACTGTGATGTGACAGGGGCTGAATGGAACGAGGTAGAAACAACAGTTTATTTATTTATTTATTTATGGGTCCTGTTTCTATGGAACCCAGTTACATTGAAGTGGTTATATGTAACCCCCTCAAATTTTAAAATTTTGATTTTTGATAGAAAATTCAATCATTCATTGTATTTAAGGTCATTTGTTTATATAAGAAATTAAGTTTCGTCCAAATCCAATATGTACGTGGGTTACATTTGCTCAAAAAAGGTGCATTCATATGTAAATTAGGGAAAATGCTTAGATCCATTCGCATATGTATTGGAATGTAGTAATATTTTATAGAATTATTTATCCACGTATAATGATATATTAGATGGTATGATGTTAACAATATTACTTAAAAATTAATATTTAGCATTAAATTATTTTATTAAATTGATTTTACATATTTATAGATAAGGCCTATATATAGTGATATTAGACAAATAAAAGGGTTTCCATAATAATATAAGTGATGCTAAACATAATAGATGTAGTGGATTTTTCATTAACCATCTAAATGTTAAAAATGGAAGGGATAACATAGAAAGGAGTTTCATAGAAACATACCCGTTTATCTATTTCGATAATTAAACTTTCATAATTTATAGATAAACAGAGTGTGGGGAGACAACATATAATATTACAGAAATTCATGTCCTTTTGGAGAATTTCTCAGACACATCTAGGAGGATCCTTCATCCACCATCTCTTAATTGCGCTTTCTTGAAGAGCATTCTTAGCCAATTTATGAGTAACCTCATTCCCCTTTCCCACTACATATGAAAACTTAATCTATGCAAAGCTATTAGAAAAATATTTGATCTCCTCAATTACATACTTCAAAAAGTTAAGAGTAGTGTCATTTCCCAACAAAAGATTTTTAATACGTGTATAAATTTTTAACATTTTTGGAAATTTTTAGATTTTTTTTTAAATTTTAAAAATCAGAAAAAATATCTAAAAATTTCCAAAAATGGTAAAAATTTATACACATGTTAAATACACTTAGATTAACAATTGTGCCAAAAACTTTTCAAAAAAATAAAAAAATGGATGAAGTACACCCGGGTGCATTGAACCGTGTTCCTAAAAAAAGAGCCTTAGTTTCCAACCATAAAGGCTCACTATAGCCTGCCTTTGACTACGATTTTGCTACTACAAAGTTACCTTTCCAATCATAGAGAGCAGCTTCAAACCCCAAAATATTGTTTGTAGAATTCATACTGCATCCACAATAAGCTTCATTGTTCCATCCCTAGGTCTTTTCTACCATGCTACACTTTACCATAAATTTAGTCGCCCTTGTTGAATAATGCTTGAGGCTTGAAAATGATGGATATATGCATTGCACCACCTTTGAATTTTCTTACCTTCTAACTGATCAAGATGGGAAGTTAAGCAATTTTTGAGATACCAAAGCCTCTAACATATGGAAATGTAGAACAATAGCGGAAACTTATCCTTTTGCCTTGCAAGTGTATGAATTACCCCAGCTATATCATTTTTATTCTACTGCTTCACTAGGGAAGGAATAGGAGTGTGGACAATATCTTTTTTAATTGGTATTATATACACTGTGACATCTGATATTACAATCAAACCCTTTCATAACCGTCATCATGGAAGGATTTCCTGTAAATATCCCTACTTAGAAGGACATTTTGTAAATATCCTCATATATAGAGAAAACTACAAATATGTTTTATCTGCATCCAGCAGGATTCGATCCCCTGTTGGCCACTAAGCGGGTGAATAGTGATACTGCCAATGCATTGCCTCGATGGACAATATCTTGAATATATCTGCAACTTCAGAAAATGTGATAAGTATTCCTCCTTATATCAACTTGCAACTTCAGAAAATGTGATAAGTATTCCTCCTTATATCAACTTGCAACTCCAGGGCACATAGGATCTGCATTATTCCCTTATTCACTAAGTTCTTATGTGCTGGAGGGCCATTTACTATCACTTTCCAAGGAAAAAAATGTAATTTTCCTAAGCATTTCGAGCTTCCATACTGATTTTAGAGATTATATTAATTTCTCGTTTGAAGCAATAAGATGTAGATCCTCCTCTCTCATTGTCATGCAATGTAATGCTAGTATGTCGACTTGACAGTGAACTATCCATTATTCATTTACCTCCAGAACATGCCATCCCCTTCTGCATATCTAAGAATCAGAATATCTTTGATATTGCTCCACCCTTCTTCTCCCATGGCCAATCTAATCAAGTCTTTATTCCAACATCTGCTCTCTTTTTTTGTGAAACCCCAACCTATGTAGGACTCGATTGTATGCATTGAATATATACATGTGATTTAATTGAATTTTAGGATGATTTTGTGATTTTGGTAAATTATTACAATTAGGGCCAAGGATTAGAAATAGTGATTCAAGTAATCATTATAAGCCGATATGGGTCAATATGATTAAAGTAGTTTGATGGTAATTGAAACTTATCAATATATCATAAATAATTATCTTAAATTATATGGTTTGATTTATGAGAATTTAAAGGATAATTATCAAGTTAAGTAGAAAAATACTGGAAAATTCATCACGTAACGCCTGTAGGGCGGATTGAAGTGAAATTTGAAAGGCAAGTAGATAATGATGAACTTAACCTTATGAGATTATTGGATTATGAAAATTATGATGAAATTCGTGCGATAATTAATTGTTTATATTCAAAATTCAACTGTTAACTTCAAGTGGCTATAACTTGAGTTAGAAAAGTCGGATTGAGATAAAATTTGAAACGGTTAAATAAAATCATGAGATTAACATTTTAGAAGGATTAGATTAAGCAAATCATGCTGCGAAAATGCTTGAATAGAAAAAGGTACACATTTGTCTTCTTTTCTTATCATCTCTGCGTTGTGGGTTCTTCCAGCTCTTTCCTCTACTACTTCTCATTACTTCTTTTTTTGTGAATTTGGAACCTAGGTTGACTAGAGATTGGATAAGAGCTGTAGTTTAATAATTGCCTTTCAACTCTTAAGTCTCAACAAAAGGCCTTTAGCTGCATGTCTGGTTCTGAAGAGGTTGTGGCTGAAATTCCATTCCCAAAAGAAAGAAAGAAACAGCACGACAAAAGGGAAGAGGAAGATATGGGCAGGATAATTGTTGCAGGGATAGTGGTGATGCTGGCTGTCCCACTTTCAATCTTGGTCAATCACATTGTTCCAGAGCCTTACATGGTAGTTGAGCTTCTCCCTCCCATTCATTCCCCTCTTCCTCCTCACCTGCCTAACCTGCAGCTCACTGTTTTGCAGGATGAGATATTCCACATACCACAGGCCCAACAGTACTGTAGTGGCAATTTCAGAGCATGGGATCCTATGATCACTACCCCACCTGGCCTGTATGCACTCTTTCCTTACAACCCTTTTCCTCCCCCTCCCCCCCGATAAGTTTTCCTGCTCTCTTATATTCTTGAATTCTGTGTATTCTTTTGATCTACATGCATTGTTTGTAACAACTACTTAAGTTTGACACATTGTTTGGGATGTGTGTGAAAATGGGTTCTTTGTAAGGGTGATTTTTTAAGGATTTTCTTTGGTTTTGGATGTTGAAGCTATTCTCTATGTTAAGCTATGTGTGTGACAAAGTCAGGTTTCTCTTTTGTGTTTTGAGATGAGCGGTGGGACTTATTCACTTTCTCAATTGTTCCAATTCAAAATGGGGGAAGGGAAGTAGCATTGAAGTACCTTTTGTTTTTTCCCTTTCTAAAAATAGAGTGTGGTGTGGTGGTCCTTAAAGACATTGCTTTGAAGAAGAATGAGTTCAGACAAAACCCTCTATGAAGGATGTGCCAAATGGCGGTTACCTGCAGAATTTAGATGTAAGGGCATAAAGTGGACTACGCTGAGCTTGGTTTGGAATGTGAAAACAAAACTAGTGAGTTTCTCTTTGTTATGACAAACTTGTGGTTGAGCTCAAGCTCAAATGTCAAAGCTCGAGTTTTGCTTAAAAATAGAGCTTGAGCATGACCTGAGCCAAGTCAAAGTTATTCAGCGTGTTTGTTTAGCATATTATCTTGTGAATAATGGACTATGCTTCTATGCAACCACGCCATTTTTACACCCTTGATGATTGATGGGAAATCCTCTTCATCCATTTTATTTAGCATCATTTATAATATTGTGGAAACCCCTTCATCTATTTACCATTTACAATTATATAAAATCAACACAATAAAATGGTTTAATACTAAATATCAATTTTAAAGTTGTATTTTCAACATCTAAACCATCTAGAGAATTCTTATGTGGACAAATGATTTTACAAAGTATTGTTACATTCTAATATATGTTTTGATGAATCTAAGAATTTTTCATAGTTTATACACATTTTTAAGCAAATATGTCCTATGCACATCTTTGATTTTGACGAGACTTGGTCTTTTAGCTAAGCAAATAATGCTAAATACAATGAATATAGTAGTTTTTTTATTTTTTATTTTTATCAATTATCAAGATATTCAAAATGGAGGGAGTCACATGGAACCACTTTTATTCAACCTGGTTACATAGAAGTGGAGCCCATGAATAATAATTAGTGCGTCAATCATAAAGTTAAAGCATATAAAAGCCGAGTTTGAGTTCCTCACCATGCCATATCAAGTTGAGCCATGTCCAAGTACATGAGGCTCCTACCAATGTCAATTTTGGGGAGAGCAAGATTCTTGCAGCCATACCATCATTTCTGAGACCAGTTTAATGTTTGAAATTGGACTCAGGTGAAGAGCCTTACCATTACCTCAGCTTAGCTTGTTCACCAATGAGCCTACATTTGTTTGGCTTGAAATTGAGAAAAGGCTCAAATTTTGTAAAGCTTGGCTTACTACCACGTTTTCAGATGAGTAATTTGCACAAGTAGATTGCATAATCATTTGATTGAAACTATTGGTGGAATTTGTATTTCCTTCCCAACCAATGCGAAGAGTTTTCATTATCTCCATTGGTATACCTCAACGCAATTATTGCATGAGCTGTATGCATTGCAAATGGTTGTTTCTGGTTCTTTTGGATGTGGACCTTTTATGTTCTACTCATGAGTCCACGTCAATGAGTTCTTTGCTGTTGTTATTTAATCAAGTATTGCAGGTGAATATGTACAAATATTCTCAAAGTTGGATGATTTGTTTTCGTTATGAATGTAAACAATTTGGTACCTTAGTTTCTGTTGGGTGCTGTGATAGGTGTGATTCATGCATTTTTATATGGTTCTGCAGGTACTACCTTTCACTTGTCTATATTGGTTCTTTGTTTCCAGTCACAAAATTGACAACAGCAGTGTCATCGTTTTATGATCTTTGTTCTGTTACTGTTCTTCGTTCTGCAAATATCATTCTGGCTGTCATATGCAGTATCATTATTTACGATATAGTAATTTGCTTAAGACCCAGTCTGGCTGAAAGAAGAGCAACTATCTGTACTGTTGTTCTATCTGCATACCCCCTTCATTGGTTCTTTACTTTTCTATACTACACGGATGTTGCATCAACAACAGCAGTTCTCTCTATGTATCTAGCCTGTTTGAAGAGGCACTACTGGTTTAGTGCTTTGGTAAGTGGACTGGCTCACATACTTTGCATTTCTTTGTTTTGTCTTTTGTAGACTTGGCAGTTCTTGTTTACATGTATGGTTTATGCCATTTGTTCCTTTTTTTATTTGATGGACTTCTCCTTATCAAATAAAGCATCAAATGTCGGATTCTCTGTTGTCTGGTATCAGTACCATTAGGATGCTAGGATTCATTGCGAATATACAAATGAATGCATGGTGATTAGGTGCACTTATTTTTGATGGATGTCAGACCTAATTAGTTGTAAGTCTGTTTCTTTTCATGATTCTAGATGATGCTTGGTGTTGTCTAGTATGGCAGTAAGGTTCTTCAACTGCATCCCTGGTGTGTATTCACGTCCTGGAAAATAGCTTTTCAAAAATAAAGGTTGGCCTTTATGTGTCTCACTCACCCTAGACCTCGAAAATAAAGGTTTGCTTTATGTTTCTCACTCTCCCTAGATATCGCATTTGCAGGAGCCTCATGCAGTGGGTAGTGGATGCACCCTTAAGGTGTTGCTTTCTGTTGGGGGTGGGGGGTGGGGGGGTTGGTGTGGGGGTGGTGAGATCCATCTTCTTAAACATGGTACTTTTGTTTTGTTGCATCTAAATCTGCAGTTGTCATTTGTAATGCAATCCCAAATGTGGCCTATTATGTCGGAGATTCAACTCGTGCAGTCTGTCTATAGATAAACAAATTTTTAGGTGTCACTGAACCAATCACATAACTTAAACCTAACCTAATGACCAAGAGACTTGCTGAACCCAGACAATGCTAGTAGTACCAAACAGCTTGGGAATATGGCATGGGTGTGGCACATGAAAGCTTGCCTTGGATTCTAAGAGATATCCTTGGCCAACATGTGGGAATTATTGTTTTCATGGATCCTAGAGTGACTAGGAAATGGAGAAAGCGAAAATCGCAAAACTGAATGTTTGGCTATGTGTTGCAATTGAGAATAAGCAATGTGGTTGGGTTTATGTCATACTTGTCAATGTTGTGCACTGTACTTCTTACAATGCTTAACTTGAAAGTTGGAGATTATGTTCCCTTTTCAATTGTTTTTTTATATTTTTTTTATTATTTTAAACAAAGTATCAAAATGGTTGGATGGCCTCACCATGCCCAGTCATCAAAATTTCCCTGTGTAGATGACAGAAAGGTTAAGATTTTAGGTCCAACTTCTACGTACTGATAATGTCATTGATGAAAATAGAAAAGACTTTCAAATCTGTATATTCTAGCTGCAAGAATTTTGTAAAGGGGAAATAATCCTAAAATATCTTAGAAAGATTTTATTTTGCTATTTTTTGAAAGATATTAGAAGATTCCTTGGATATTTTAGAATTTGTTTAAAATAAGCATGTATCTATTTTAGGTTTACTTAAGAAGTTTACTTAAAATATACAATTTCCTTTTCTAGAAAGATTTAATCTTTAATAATTGTTAAGATTAGGTGGTATGTTCACCTATAAATATAGCCATTGTAAGCTCTAGAGGGGATCGGTTTTGAGAATTATAAAGAAGAGTTTCTTTGGTTTTTCCCTTCTACTCCTCTTTTCTTTATCTTTCTCCTTGTTCTTCTACTCCTTCTACCTTCCTTCTTCTATTCTCATCTCTTTAGAGGTTCTTTCCTCTTTCTTCTATTTTCTTCTCTTCTCTTCCTACATCAATTGGTATCAGAGTCAAACCTGGTACTACTTTCACCTAATTTCTATTGCTATTTGCTATCTACGAACTGCTGCTGTCCACAAATCACTGCTGTCCATTCTATTGTTGTTTGCTGTCCACGAACTGGTGCTATTATTGTTGTCCATTCTGTAGCTGTTTGATGCTGCCTACTGCTGCAATTACGACAACCTGTTGGTCATCGCAAAGATACTGCTAAGAAGTTGCTGAAATCACTTTCAAGTTGTCTTTTGCTAAACTTGGTAAGATTGGACCTCGACAGGTACATTTTCTCTAGTTGAAAGTACTTAATTCATATCTGTTTCAATCAAGTTCTTTGCTTTTGAACCACTAAAAAAAAAGAATAAAAATTCATTCTTAGTAGTAAGTCTTTTCTATATCAGCATAAGTTGAATTTTGAGTAACCATGCCTACTAATGCTGAATTGAATGCCGAACTCGAAGCTTTATCCAATTCTATTGATAATCGATTTGAATCTTTAACAACCCTTTGTGATACCTTGACCCAAAAGCAAGAAGATTTCCAAAAAGAAACAACCTCTTCCATTTGATCTCTCATTTCCTCGGTAAATAGGTTGACTGAAATTGTTGGAAAATGTCATATGACTGAGACAGGACATTCATTTCGAAATGGTCAATCACACAATACTCATGCTTCTAGTAGCTATCCTATCATAACTGGCCTTGTCCCAAATCCAAACGTGCATGCTAGAGGTCATCATAACCCAGAGCATTCACATATTCCATAAATTCATACAAATTCGGAAAATCATGAAGATGACAATAATTTTTATAAAATTGGTTTTGCAAACAATCTTAAACATGGGAACCATTAGAGAAATTATTACATACCTTTTCCACAACAACAATGGTGTGCAACTGACAATTCTTGGGTGGCAAAACAAGTCAAGGTAGATGTTCTTAGTTATGACGGTCATCTAGACCCTAATGCTTTCTTAGATTGGTTGGCAGACATGGAAGATTTTTTTTGTTGATATGATATGGATGATGCTTAACGATTGAGATTTACAAAAATGAAACTTGTTGGGTTTGCCCAACGCTATTGGCAAGGGGTTCTAGATGAAAGCCAACGCGTAGGAGTACCTATCACTACATGGGCTGAAATGAAAGCTAAATTGAAAGAGAAGTACCTTCCTGAATATCATCAGACTCAACTATTGGAACAACTGGTTAACTTGAGACAAAGATCATTAAGTGTAACTGACTATCTTAATAAGTTTGAAGATTTAAAAATGAAATATGGAATAAAGGAAGATCCTTGGGTTACACGAACAAAGTTTATCAATGGCCTGAAACCAAAGATTAAAACTTTGTTGAAATTGCATTCAGTTGTTTCTGTGGAAGACGCATATTATAAAGCTCTAGAATTGAAAAATTTTCAAAAATCTTTCACTAATAAACGTTTGATTCCACAAACTGCAGAGAAGAAGGTATCCAAATTAAATTCTAATCTAACGTCTTTTCAAGGAACAACTGAACCATTGCCTGAACAATACTCAAGTAGTAAAAAGAGTAATTCAGTTTCTCGATTTGATGCCACTGGTAAGCGGGTTAATGGTCCATGTTTTCGTTGTGGGGGTAAAGATCATATTGCATCACAATGTCGTCAGCACACACTCACAATTAATCATTTAGAGGATCATGAAGATGTGACCACTGATCAAGTTGTTGAAACTTTTGAGGAACCATCAGATTGTGAACTTGATGGAGACTATAGCTATAATGAGGACTCACAATTAAATGTTGTGCGTTGCATTTTGACTACTTTTTCAAATAGTGATTGGAGACGTACAAATATATTTTATTAATTTTTTAAATGCGGGAATACAGTGTGCAAGATTGTTATAGATGGAGGTAGTTCCATGAATGTGATTGCCAAATCAGCTATAGCCAGATTGAATTTGAAAACTGAACCACATCCTCATCCATATCGTGTAGCATGGGTAGACAAAACTATACTTCCTGTTAATGAAAGATGTTTGGTTCCTATATCGATGAGTGATTATTCTGATCATATTTGGTGTAATGTGCTACCCATGGATGTGGCTCGTATTCTTCTTGGTCGTCCATGATTATATGACTTAAAAGTAATCCATTATGGGCAACCGAACACCTATATTATCAAGCATAATGGAAAATCTATCCTTTTGAAGTCTGCTAAACCTAAAGAAAGTGATAGATCTCACAAAGAATCTCCAGTTAATTCATCTGAAAAATGACCTTTGCATTTTTTTACAAGAAAACAATTTCAAAAAGAATGACAAGATTCAGGAATCATTCTAGCTATAGTAGCCAAAGAGGATACAAATACTGTTCTTCATGAGACTAATGTAGCATTACCTGAAATCCAAGCATTAATGAAAGAATTCAAAGATGTGATTCTTGATGAATTACCAAATGAGCTTCCACCTATGAGGGATATTCAACATGCTATTGATCTTATACTAGGATCTCAATTACCAAATTTGTCTCATTTTCGTATGAATCCTAATGAGCGTGCTGAATTAAAAAGGCAGGTAACTGAACTGTTTGATAAGGGGTTTATTCATGAAAGTCTTAGCCCATGTGTTTTACCAGCTCTATTAACCCTTAAGAAAGATGGATCTTGGAGAATGTGTGTTATAGTCGTGCGATCAACAAAATTACCGTAAAGTATAGATTTCCTTTACCAAGACTTGATGATATGTTAGATCTTTTGACTGGAGCACAATGATTCACTAAGATAGATCTTAGAAGCAGATACCCTCAAATTCGAATTAAAACGGGGGACGAATGGAAAACTGCCTTTAAAACTCAAGATGGATTGTTTGAATGGTTGGTTATGCCTTTTGGACTATC
The DNA here is from genome assembly GCA_030490835.1 of Annona cherimola. NCBI lineage: Eukaryota > Viridiplantae > Streptophyta > Magnoliopsida > Magnoliales > Annonaceae > Annona > Annona cherimola. Next base: position 49,827,193 of record CM059972.1, read on the forward strand.
AAATGCCCCCAGTGCATTTATGAGAATCATGAACCAAGTATTTCAACCTTTCATTGGAAAGTTTGTGGTAGTTTATTTTGATGATATTCTCATTTATAGCCGTTCTAAGGAAGAACACTTGCAACATTTAAAAATTGTTCTTGAGACGCTTCGATCTGAAAAGTTCTTTGTAAACCTCAAGAAATGTTATTTTTTGACAAATCAAGTGATTTTCTTAGGATTTGTGGTATCAGCTAATGAAATTTCTATGGATCCCTCAAAGGTCAAAGTCATTAGGGAATGGCCAGAACCCACTTCAATTTCTGTGGTGCGAATTTTTCATGTTTTAGCTGCATTTTATAGGCGCTTCATTAAAGGGTTTAGCACAATCATGACAACTATCATAGATTGATTGAAAAATAAAGAATTTCAATGGTCAACTTCTACATTTAGAACATTTAAGGAGATTAAAAAGAAAATGACTGAGACACCTGTATTGCAACTTCCTGATTTTACTAAAGTTTTTTAAATTGCTTGTGATGCATCAAGAGTTGAGATTGGGGGTGTTTTGAGCCAGGAAGGTCATCCAATTACGTACTTTTCTCAAAAACTCAACGAAGCTAAACAAAAATATTCAACATATGATCGAGAATTTTATGCTGTTGTGCAAGCACTTAAATTTTGGAGGCATTATTTGCTACCTCATGAATTTGTATTGTATTCAGATCATATCGCTTTGAGGTATTTGCAATCACAAAAACGATTAAGTACTAGACATACGAAGTGGATCGAGTTTTTGCAAGAGTACACATTTGTTCTCAAACATCAAGCTGGAATTGAGAACAAACCTGTAGATGCTCTCAATCGTGTCTCACTCATTCTTCATACTATGAATGTTAAAGTTGTTGGATTTGATAGGTTGAAAAGTGAATATCCACCATGCATTGATTTTGGAATTATTTTTCATGAAGCACAAAATGAAAATCGTAATGATTATGTGATTCGTGATGGATATTTATTTAAAGGAACAAAGCTATGTATTCCCAATACATCACTTCGAGACTTTTTAATTCGGGAATTACATGCTAGGGGTATTGCTGGTCATTTTGGTAGGTATAAAACCATTTCAGTAGTTGAGGATAAATTTTATTGACCTACATTGAAAAGAGACGTGTCAAGAATTGTTTCACAGTGTTGCACATGTCAACTTGCTAAAGCTCAAAAGAGAAACGATAGACTATACCCTCCTTTGCTTGTACCACATATTCCTTGGCAAGACATTAGTATGGACTTTATTTTTAGATTGCCTAAAGCCTCTCGAGGATTTGATTCAATTCTCTTATGGTAGTTGATAGATTTTCGAAAATGGCTCGTTTTTTCCTATGTACTAAATCTGCTGATACTTCATATATTGCAAAATTATTCTTTAGAAAAATTGTTAAGCTTCACGGTTTACCAACTTCCATCGTTTTTAATCGGGTTATTAAATTTGTAAGCTATTTTTGGAAAACATTGTGGAAACTTTTGGGTACCAAATTGAAATTTTTATCTGCTTTTCATCCACCAACTGATGGCCAAATTGAGGTAGTCAATCGGAGTTCGGGAAATTTGCTTAGGACTTTGGTGGGAAAACATAGGATCCCGTATTGGCTATTGCCGAATTTGAATACAACAATTCAGTCAATCGTTCTACTGGGAAATCTCCTTTTGAAATTGTTATGGTTATATTCCTCGAGCTCCCATCGATTTAATTCCTTCACCCATTGATACCCGTTCATCTGCTACTGCTGAATCTTTTGCTCAACACATTCGAGATGTTCATGCTGATATTAGGAGAAAGATTACTCTAAGCAATGAAAATTATAAGCTTGCTGCAATGTTCATAGAAGAAAACAAGAGTTTGATGTTGGGGATTATGTCATGGTTCGTGTGCATCCAGAAAGATATCCTAAATTTTTTTTTAAAAAAGTTGCATGCACGAGCTAGTGGTTCCTTTTGTGTTTTAAAAAAATCGGGATCCAATGCATGTGAACTTGATTTGCCTTCAGATATAGGAATTAGTTCTACTTTCAATATAGAGGATTTGTTTCCTTACCGAGGTACTTTTGAGCCTCCAAATTTGTCTGCAGGAATTTCAACAGATAACAGTTCAACATCACCACATGTGCTTATACTTCCACGAGCACCATCTACTTTTTCAGATCAGCTAGAGAATATCCTACAAGATGAACTTGTCACTATTGGATCGGGCATTACGCACAGATTTCTTGTCAAGTGGACAAACAAGCTTGATTCTGATGCTACATGGGTTACTGAAGATGACCTACGCCACTTGGATCCTCATATTCTTGAGCAGTATCAAAGGCAAAACTCTCCAGTGGCAAGTTTTTCGAAGCCGGAGAATATTGATGAAAATAGAAAGCAATATTTCAAATCTATCTATTCTAGGCGCAAGAATCTTATAAAGGGGAAATAATCCTAGAATATCTTAGAAAGATTTTATTTTGCTATTTTTTGAAAGATATTAGAAGATTCCTATAATATTTTAGAATTTGTTTAAAATAAGCATGTATTTTAGGTTTACTTCTTTAAGAAGTTTACTTAAAATATACAATTGCCTTTTCTAGAAAGATTTAATTTTTAATAATTACTAAGATTAGGTGGTATGTTCACCTATAAATACAACCATTGTAAGCTCTAGACGGGATCCGTTTTGAGAATTATGAAGAAGTGTTTCTTTGGTTTTTTCCTTCTACTCTTTTTTTATCTTTCTCCTTGTTCTTCTACTCCTACCTTCCTTCTTCTATTCTCATCTCTTTAGAGGTTCATTCCTCTTTCTTCTATTTTCTTCTCTACCCATCCTACATTAGTCATGCTACTGTCTAAATTTCCATCTTGAACAAGGCATGATTGCTCTTATTTTCTTTTTCTGTCAGTGTAACGTTTTTGCACAGTCAAAATTGTAGTCCCTCTCTCATAAATTGCACTTACGTCTATATCTTATTGATTTTCTCCTTCACTACAGCTGGGTGCTTTGGCAATATTTATTCGTCAAACAAATGTCATATGGATGCTGTTTGTTGCATGCACTGGAGCCATGAAATATGCAGAAGTCCTAACTAAAAAACATGATTCACAAGCAGGTGGTCATGTAAAATCAATCAAAGAAAATGATGCTTTAGTTCAACCTAAGGGCGTGCCAGTTTTATCAAATTTGAGGAAGAGGAAGACTGCTGATTCTGTGAGTGCAACTGGTTACTCTGCTAGTGAAAGCATTGTCTGCTCAACTTCTCGTTCTTCAGGTTCTTTTAGTATTTTACCTGAAACCAACACTGGCTTTTTGTATCTTTCCTGCATTCATGTTTGCAATTATTTGTTTTTTGTATAAAAATATTTGTCGTTATGGCGGACACGATGATTTTGATGGAAAATTTACATGTAGAATATGCTATTAGCTGATGTGCTGATATTTCTTAAATGCCACCGATCTTTACTTGATAAGGTTATGGATGTTCATCTGAAGGGAATTGAGACAACACCTTGTGATGCTTTGAGAACTATAGAACTAGCAGAAGGCCTGATATAGTAAAGAACTGAATCTCATATAGAAAAGGGTAGAGAGTTCCTGGTGGTTTTAGATATGGTTTTTAAGTTAAACATGGTGTGACATGTTTTAAAATAGTACGGTTGAGTTGCCAGGTTAAAACGGATAATATCATGTTATGGGACCTAGGGCCCTAGGCTGTTACCTGGGTTTGGTCTGAGTCAGATATTTGACCTAGGTTAAATGGGGTTGAGCTGTTACAGATAGTTGGTGGGCCGGTGATGCCTTGAGAACTATATAGTAGGCAGAAGGCCTGATATAATAGAGAATCGAATCTCACATTGAATAGAGGAGGGAGTTCCTAGTCTTTTAAGTTAAAGTTAAACATAGTTCGATGTGCTTTAAAACTGTGCAGTTGAGTTGTCAAACTAAAACTGATAATATCACATTGTGGGACCTAGCACCCCCTGGCTGTTGTCCTGGTTTGACCCAAGTCAGAGATTTGACTTGAGTTAGACAGGACTGGGCTGTGACATACTCTATTGATGAAACATAAGAAATTTCACTGAATGGATTTTCTAGGATAATGTCCAGTGCATCTTCCATGGGATGTATAAAGGAATTTTACATGACAATGATAGTCTTCTTCTTGGAGCATTTATGCTAGTCTTTTGTTTAAAATCCTACATACTCTTCAGGAACTCCTTGTCTGTTATATGATACTGCCCTTAAGGATTCATGTGCAAGTGTGCAAGTGAAACTTGTATTAGATCCCAACCTCTTCAAAAGGTGCTTTATGTGGATATGCTCTTCCATTGAATCAGCCTTGCATATGTATCGAGTTGGTCATTCTTTCATAAAAGGAAAATGGACAGCATTTTCTTTAATAACCATTTCTACGTTGTGTACTTATTGAAAAGCCCATGAATTTTCTGTTTGGTTCATTTCTTGTTACGTTGGCCAATGCATGTTGGAGCCCATACCATACTATCACTGAGGCACCGATGAGTCATACAATACCGTGGCTAGTATTGTATTCTTCAATTCCATGATGCTCTTAATATGAGGGAGGAGTCTGATGCAGTTTAATAAATTTGTGCTGTAGGTTTTCTTGATGAGTTTCTGGACCTTCTGTTAAAGTTTTGGTGTTTGAAGTGGGAGATTTTTGTATCTTTCTTCCCATTTGCTATAGTATTGGTAGCATTTGTTGCTTTCGTAATCTGGAATGGAAGCATAGTTCTTGGTAAGAAACACCCTTATTCCCATTCTTGAATCTTCCTATTAGAGGGTTCAATAGTTGCTCCATCTTTTAGGTTCCATCCACCTTTCGTGTCATTGATTATCTGCAGAATGCTGTATCCACTGCTTGTCAAAGGATTTTAAATGGGGCTGGTACTGATGGACTTGATTGAATCAATCAATGAAATTTTTATCACATCTGAAGGATCTCTCAAATTCCATCTCCCATGAAATTGCAGGTGCCAAAGATGCCCATGCGGTTTCTCTGCACTTTGCGCAGATAATGTATTTTGGCCTGGTTTCTGCTGCTGCCGTTGCTCCAGTTCATTTCAGTGTAGACCACACGACAACTTTGTGGCATTCATTCAGGAAGAACATATTACTTGGTCTCTTTCAATTGTTTACGTGTCTTACTGCTGGCTTGATTTCTGTGCATTTCTTCAGGTTGGTATATCCACTGCCTTCACCATCTCCTTTGATCTGTTTGGTTTCAATTGCTCTTGTTGCAGTGCTGATATGTCTGAATTTAGTTCTTCTCAAAACTAATGAAGGAAGGGGAGTTTGAATCCCTGGATTGGGAGATCCTAATGCTCCATCAGTGGGCTTCTTTAGCATCCAAATTATTGATGTACACAGATGATACAGAGCAGTGCTGATGGAATGACTGGATCTTTCAAACTTAAGAGAAGTGGCTCAACTATGAAAGTCTCTCAAATTAAATGGATTCCTCTGTTTGTATAAAATAGTCTTTCTCAGAGGAGAAAATATACTTTGCTGAGAATTTCCTGTCTTTTAATGTTTTTTATTATTCATATGACTTGGACCTTTGTTGGGTGCAGTGTAGCCCATCCCTATCTTCTTGCTGACAACCGGCATTACACATTTTATATATGGCGGAAGGTTATTAAAGCCCACTGGTCAATGAAATATCTGCTGGTCCCACTTTACATCTACTCGTGGCTCTCCATATTCAGCATCCTAGGTTGGTGATTACTCTTTTAATCGAGGCGTGCAGGCATATTGTAGTAGGATCTCCAGTCCAGTTCCCTCATTTGCCAACGCGGCCCGACTGTGGTGCATACTCTTTATTGGATTGACCTCTTCATAATGTTCTATATATGAAGCTCAACCTGGTCATGATATTGGCTGAGGGATCCATCTTCAATGTGCATCCCCATCTCGTCGCCATGTGATTCTTCTGACAGCATTGATATCCAGTGGTTGAGCAGCACTGATGGTCTTAGATTCTTTTTCCTTTTGAGTATGTTTGGTAGTGAGTTAAAAAAAAGAAGCGGGGAAAATTTTTAAAAAATCGAGAGTATGATATGATGTGACGGGAGTAACGACTAAGAGTAGAGAGAATAAGGGTCTGTTTGGCAAAGAGTAAAAAATGTCAAGCTAAAACATTTCAATCTAAAGCTTCTCATTTTCCGTAGTTATTTTATTTTTTAATTATTCTTTCACATCTTTATATATAACTATCCTATTTTTCAATTATTTTTACACAATTACTCACACAACTAACCTATCTATTTTGACTTTATTCTTTTTACTCATTATTATTACTACCATATCATATCATTTTCTTTTAATTTAACAACCTTGATATAAAAAAAATTTTCATCCGAAAGTTTTATAATTTCCCAAACACACCCTAAAGTTAAAATAGATATTATAATTTTACGGAAAAATGTAAAAAAAAATAAAAATCTAAAGATAGTAATAGAAAAACGGGTTGGTTAAGTAGTTAAAATGTTAAATCATATCAAAGGTTGTGTAAAAAGGGGTGGGGAAAAGTATATAGTTTTTACCAAATGCTAAATGGACCCTCATTTCTAATTTATTTGTGAGTAATGGTTTTTAATACATCCAGATGCATTGAAATTTCAATGAATTTGGTTGCAAAACCTTTTTTTTTCTGAAATTTTTTTCCATATAAAATTGTTAATCTAGGGGTATTTAATTTATAAACTAAGTTTTATCATTTTCATAGATGTTTTTATATATATTATTTTTTAAAAACAGGGAGTTTTAGTCATTTAAAAAATGACTAACTCCGCTTGTTTTTAAAAATAAAAAATATATACACATCTCCAAAAACGGTAAAGTTAGGGCGTGTTTGGGAAAATGATAAAACTTTTAATGAAAAGTTTTTGGTGTAAGAGTTTTTGAAATGAGAGAAAATAATGTGATATGATAAGAGTAATGATGAGGAATAAAGAGAATAAAGATAAAATAGATAGGTTAGACGTATGAGTAGTTATGTAGAAATGATTGAAAAATGGGGTAGTTTAATAGGAAGAAGTGAGAAATAATTAAAAAATAGGGAAGTTGTGGAAAGTGAAATGTTTTAGATTGAAAAGTTTGTCGTGTAAACAAACGCCCCCTTAAAATATACATACATTAACAGTTTTATCAAAAAAAGGATTTTGCACCTTGGTGGGATGCATTTAAACACGACTCTTTGTTTTGTTGGTTTGCTTGCTTTTTTTTCCTTTTTTTTTTTTTGGAATAGAAAATGTGACTCTTTGTTTGTTGTCTATGACTTCATACTAAGAATTTCATTTGTTCCAGGTAAAACTCATAAGAAACTCTGGATCTTAGTATTTTTCTTGGCTTGTGTGGCTGTGCTGGTTCCTGCCCCTCTGGTTGAGTTCAGATATTATACAATACCATTCTACTTCGTCATTCTTCATTCTCAGGTAGAAGATTGTGGAATTTGGTTCCTTATAGGGGCCTCATACACAGCTATAAATGTGTTCGCAATGACAATGTTCCTGTTTCGACCATTCGAATGGAGTCATGAGCCTGGGATCCAGAGATTCATATGGTAGAGTCCATGTGTTTGCTTCAGTACATACGTTGGCTGCTGTCAAGAGCTTTAACAAAATCACTCTCAAGATGGAGGCCCTTGCATCTTCTTTGACTAACTGTCATCAGCTGATAACTCATATTGAATGTTGCCCTTTGTGGGTTTTCTTTTTGAGGAAGGTTTTGGGTAAAAAGGAATAGAAATAATGGGTCTGCCGCCTAACCGGGACCAATGGCTGTATTTTGATGATCCAAGCCCAAATGATTAGCTACTAATTTCTAGATTTGATATGAAACTTAGCTTCCAGTTTCAATGAAATCCTCAGAGCATACAGTTCAAATTCTACCATCCAAGTATGTCAGCTTTTACATACTCAAATCTTCTGTGCACCCCTTGCATGTTTGGCTTTCCTAGGACCCTAATCTGGTGAAAACGAGATCATCAAGGGTGTGTTTGGTAATGAATAAAACTTTTGATGAAAAGTTTTAGAGAGTAAAAGTTGTCAAGTGATGTGATATGATAGGGGTAATGATGAGTAGTAAAGAGGATAAAGTTAAAATAGATAGGTTAGTTGTGTGGATAGTTGTGTAGAAATGATTGAAAAGTAGGGTAGTTGTATAGGAAAATGTGAAAAAATGATTAAAAAATATGATAGTTATGGAGTGTGAAAAGTTTTAGATTGAAAAGTTTTAAGTTGACATTTTTTATGGATTGCCAAACGCACCCCAAATTGAGTGTTGGTGCTCAGCTGATCCCTCTTCTCAATTTCATGCTACGCTTGTAACGTATATGGTACTGGTATCAAATACCACAAGTGAACGCATGCCAGAAGCTATTTTGTCGTGGGCCAATCTACCAGCAAACGTGTTTGATGTCTGTTGCTAATTTTTTTTGGTCTCAAGTGAAAAGTCTCTTGGGTTGTAGAGTGCTCAGGCGCCAACATACGGGAACTACTGATGCCCCAGTTCATAAACGAAAACTGTCGTGCAGCTTCAGAAACTCTGCAGCAAATGTGTTTTTAGCAACAAATAGCAGAGACATGGTAGGCTGATTTTTCAAACTTAGCAAATGGGTTGTCAGCTGCTTCCGTTGAGAGTCGAATCCGAATCTGCCCTCCTTGGTAAGGGGCTCTGGTTCTTGCATGAGTCCTCTTTTGCATGCTCTTAAAATAGGTCTTTGGTGTAGTTTCATTGTCTCTGGCTTCCGTATGGTTTTCTCCACCCGAACTTCTGAATTGGACATCCTTTTTGATCTTAACCCTCGATAGATTTTAAGAGTTACAAGCGATCTAAACATATTTCCTTTGATCCCAATGCACGCTGGCAGAAGCTTCCAAATCATTTCATTGCACGGGTGATTCTCTACAAGGTCGTTCTCCCTCTTCGTCGAGTAGCTGGCCACTGTCGAACAGTTGCAGCATCCTCTCGCATGTCTTTCGCACGTTCTCACTCCGGTTGAATCCGCACACCATGCAAATGCCATTTTTCGAAAGCAAGAATGAAAAATTCCTGTTATTAGAAAAACCAAAAGAATGAAACCAAAAAATTTCATCAACGTACTGAAATTTTCCAAGCTCTTGTAAGACTACCTGTCAGTCACTGCGGCACTCGCGCGCTGTGCTTTTTGGTCCGTGGGTTGGAAGGTGTTCGAGCAGTAGCAGAGCGTGGTAAGTTTCCCTTCAACTCTTTTCTTTCGAATTTCGTCAACCTGATGAGAAATAAATAAGATGGGCAAGACAGAAAATCTCTCAGATCGATCTTTGCTGTGTGCAGCAGGCTATCACTTGATGCGAGGAATCTATGATTCTCCAATAGTCATCGATTCCAAAAGTAGCCCGTTTTCATTAAAAAAGAAAGAAAGAAAAAAAGGAGCCCACCATATCAATTTCCTCGTCCCATCATCGCCCTTCAAGTCATCCATATACGTGTACACCCTTTCCAATTAACCTTTCAAGAGGAGGGCATGTATAAGAGAATCCTTCGATAAATCTATAATAATATCCTTCAAGACCAACGATTGCGCATTTCTATCACATTCGTTGGTTTTTGGCCAATTTACCTGTGAAACCCCAGTCTTAGACACGTGTATAAAATCTTAGGGTTTATAACCCTAGGTAATGTATTAATGAAATATATATTCATGAGTATGAAAATATGTGTATTAGAGGTTAAAGAAATGCAATTGTGGGATTAAACCACGTGAATAGTGCACGTGAATAGTAACCGAGGTGATTAAGAGTTAATCATGTAGATTAACCTAATCACAAAATGACAAAAAGGAGATTTAATCACTACAGGACGAAATAACAATACTTTTTGATATTTTAATGGAATTTTGGATTTTAGAGGAAAATTAAAGAAAAATTCATAAGTTGCAATCCGTGCGTCGGATTTTGATGAATTTTTTTATGAATGGTTAAAAATTCATCATGAACATGATGAATGGAGATGTGATGAAAATCACAAATCAAGGGTCAAGATGACACGTCAAATAATGATAAAAAAGTAACTTCTCTTTTTTATTAAATAGCTTTTGACTTTTTATTTAAATAAATAATTAAAAATAAAAAAATTAAATGAAATGGCTACTGCAGCAGGGGGGCAGTTGGAGGATTGACCAAAATCAATGGTCCATGATCAACCTCATCTTTAATCAACGGCTAAGATTTATTTAGCCTAAATTAAATAATTTTAAAAATAAAAAAATAGGTAAAAAATAGGGCTGCATAGGAGGGCTGGAGCAGGCCTAGGGTGGGCAGCACATGGCTCAAAGCATTTTTTAAAATTAAAAAGAAATACCAATTTATAATTAAATACCTCAAAGCTAGGGGGTAAATTCTAAATTCTTGAAAAGTTCAACACTATAAATAGGGCAGCAGGGAGAACGTCCAAGGCCAAGAAATCCCAGCTCCATTTGAGCCATTCCAAGCCCCCAAACCATCCCACACGTCTAAGGAAAGAAAGGAGTAAGTTAGAGAGAGGAAGTGTGAGAAAAAGAGGCATATCTTCACTTTGGGTAAGTGAATTCTATCCAAATTTCTTTTGGATGTTAAGTAGGGTAAAACCATGTTTAGATAATGCCTAAGTATTAGAAAATAAGTAAATTTACAATGTTTAATTGGAATTATGCCAAAACATCGAAAATTTGAAGCGAAGATAGAGCATTCAGGAAAATCATATATGATATGTGTAAATAATGCTCCAAAATTGATAAATGATGATTTGGGATGAATGAATATGATAAATATGATGTTGAAATGATGATATATTAATTTCATGATTTTTGGAATTAAGGATTATGCTTAAGTGAATTTATGTTGATTTTTAATATATGGAGAAAATGATTTATTTAGCCAAGTTAATAATGATAAATTCAAAATGTATAAAATTTTCCATGATATACTAAGCATAAGCTATGTCATGGTATTTTTTATTTTTGAAAAAAATGTCAATTTTTGGAACCCATGAACAGTAACCCACGTTGCTGTGAACAGTAAACTCAGATAAACAGTAAACGTGAACAGTAATCTAATATAGTGATTTGCTACAGTGACATGAACAGTAATTATGAATAGTAATTATGAACAGTAACAGCGTAATTTTGGGAAAAAATGAGATTTACTTTTATATTTTTTGAGGATATATGGATGGAATTTTTAAAAGGATTTATGGATAAAAATCCATATAAAGAGGTAATGACCAAGTGTATTTATAAGATTAACCTCTATAGAAATGAGGTAATGGATGATTATAAAACATGCATGAGAAGTAAACTAAGACATGAAATGATATAGATAAAATATCATTTTTCCTTTTATAGGAAAAGGAAAGAAAAAGGTGGAGGACACAGACTGAGGAGGTAAGTAAGCTATATGCTTTCTAAAATATTTTAAAATGATTACAAATTGTTTGCTCACATGTTTTACGAATTATATTTAAGGGTGGTCATTCCTATAATATTTTGAAATGATGAATGTTTATGAGTTTTTATGAAAAGTCATGCCGGCATATTGATATCATGTGATGTTCATAGACATGTGCACATGTACGATGTATAACGAAGAGGCTTTGGTAGAGGTAGAAAGCGGATCAGAGGGTCCCCCTTCACTATTGCCGAGTTGTATGGGCTGTGTGCCGGTGGCGTCCTCCCCAGAGGTGGAGGCAAAGGAATGTTATGTGTGAATGAATGCATTGCATTTTCATACATGGATTAAAAATGAAATCATGGATTTTAAATAATATTTTTAAGGGATGGTGCAAATAATTCTCTACATGAGAATGACAAGTCACTTGGTATAAAAGGTATATAATGCCGGGAAAATCAAAAGTCATGCATGTAGGAACCATGTAGGCGTCAAGAGGAAGAGAGGTTCCCCTTGATGAGGCCAAGTCGGAGACAGCCGGCATATTGGACCATGCTATGTGAGATGTTCCCTGAGCTAGCGTACCCACACACGAAAATTCATGCCAGGAATGGAAATGAAGCATTTGCACATCCAATGTTTATGAAATGATTTTTATGAAAATGTTTCTATTCCATTGATAGTTGATCATTTGCTAAGTGTCTCCTATCGAATGGAGAGAAACACATTTATGAATGGTTTACATGAATGATTTTCATGAATGGTTTATGAAAGGTTTCCAAAAATAGTTTACGAAAATGTTTCTATTCCGTTGGTAGTTGATCATTTGGTAAGTGTCTTCTATCGAATGGAGTGAAATGCATTTAAATGAAAGAAAAATGCTTGCTTATTGAGTTTTGACTCATGTTTTGTTTTCCCAACCTCAGGCAGGTGTAGGGAAAGCCAAGAGATGAAGGGCATGTGTTGCTAAAGGAAAAGAAGAATCTACAAAGGTTAGTAGATTTTTGTATGAATAGATTCCCTAATGGGATATGATGAAAAAGGACATAGATTGTATGAAATTATGAAGTTATGAATAATATGAGAAGTTGATGATTTATGATGTTATGAATGAGTCCATTATGAATGATGATGAATATATGTTTATATGATGAAAGAAAAAGAAATGAAAAAAAAAATTGGACGAGATCCAATTAAGAACCCGCTATGTGATCAGGACAATAATCCTGAGTCACGTTTACCAATCGACAAGATCTTGGAGTAAGGACTATGTGGACGCCTCGGTTCGGGACGCCACATTACTCTTGCTTCTACTTTAGTAGGGTATACTAAAATAAGCCATGATCCGGTTAGGTCGGCCTAAGTAAAGGCTTACTTAGGTAGGCCTAAAAAACATATTTCGAAGCATTTTTTTTATTTTTTCATAAATATGTTAAGATAGGAGTATTGAATATATAAACCAAGTTATATATATATATATATATGAGAGTTGTTCCGGTGCTGCACAGGAACAGGGGTACATTTGATCAAAAGTAAGCCCCACACATATTAGAATGCAATGAAACTTTACACAATCATTTATTCATATATAAATTGTATAGCAAATGGTTTACATGTTGAAAAAACCACTTTAAAGTTGTTATTTACATCAAACTGTTTTATTACGTTGAATTTGTACCATTTTCAGATAAGGCCCATATACATATCTGATTGGGATGAAAATTGGTATGGTAATAGAATATATTATTCTAAATATAATGGGTGGAGTAGATTATGATTGATGATCATGTGGGGCTCATTTCAACGATGCTGCACCTGAATATTTTTGATATATATATGGTAAAACTTATTTTATATATTCAATATACCTAGCTTAACGTATTTATGAAAAAATAAAAAAGAAGCCTCAAAAATGTTTTTAGGCTGGCCTAAGTAAATCTTTACTTGGGTTGGCCTAACTGGATCTTATCTCTACTAAAACACCCTTAGTTGTGACCATATGCCCTAAGATACATTGTACAACTAAAACTCATATTTCTTTAGCTTGCATATAATTTATTCTCTCGTAAGGTTTGCAAAGCTATTTGAGGTGTTCAACATGATCTACATTTATTTTTGAATAGATAAGGATGTCATCTACAAATATAATAACCAATTTACCCATGTATAGTTTGAACACCCTTTGCATTAAATCTACTAAAGCAGCTGGTGCATTTATTAACCCAAATGATATTATCAAAAATTCATAACATGCATGCCAAGTCTAAAAGACAATTTTTTGTATATCCTTTTTCCTTAACCCTCAATTGCTAATACCTTGCTTGCAAATCAACATTTTTTCAAAAAAAAAGTGACCTATTGTAATTAATCAAACAAATCATGTATTCGAGGTAAGGAGTACTTATTTCTTGATTGATTTTGTTTAACTCTCTTAATCAATACATAGTTTTAAATGTGACCCTTCTTTACAAATAAAAAATCAGCGCACTCCAAGGTGACACACTTGACTTGATAAAAACTTTATCCAATAATCTTGTAGTTATATCATTAATTCTTTCATTTTTCTTGGAGTCATTTTGTACAATTGCTCAAAAATTGGGATTTCCTTAGGTAATATATCTTGCAAATTCTATCTATTTTTGAGGGGGTGATTTGTGCAACTCAATAGGAAAGATATCAAAAAATTCCTTAACTATCAATATCTCATTAGGAGATGGTATTTCTTTATTTTTGCCAAGTATTGATGCTTAGTGCGCCTGGCACTCTTTATTTCTTGACTTTATGTCCTTCATGATAGAGGCGATTTCAATTTACAGAGATTTATTCACTACCTCCTCTACTGGCCTTGTCATTTCGAAAACTATTTTTTGATTACTATAATCTATTAGTACCTTCCACTTGGATAACTAATGTTTTTCCAAGATCATTTTTAAGATCATATTAAAATCATGCATAAGCAACAATATCATGTTTACGTCTAAGTTTATTTCTTTGATTTTGAATAGGCCTATCTTATCCATCCTGTGTACCTGCTTGCCATTCACTAGAGATTCCGTATTTACAATTATATTTATACTTTCAAAGAGTGTTGTACACAAAATATATTTGAATTGTACTCATCACTAAATCCCTCATCTATTGCTAAACATCAGTGCTCGTCTTCTCAGGCTTTTTGAGTTTTTTTTCTCAATTCTCATTATGACCATTCTTGAGTCAAAATGTTCTTCACTAGCCATCATTATAACGTAAAATCATTGCCCATTAAATGGCTCCACCTTGAAACTAGTGATCTTTATAATTGCTTACATTGACAATTGACTGGATTTATTCTGCACAGTTTCCTAACTTGAACTGCTCACCATTGCTGTTCTTGATTGGCACTACATCCTCCTTTTTTTGCCAATCATTAACTAAATGAAATAAAATAAGCACCATCCGACCAATTTAAACAATCCACGTGATTTAGAACACTACAAAAAGTAAAAATAAACTCTTGAATCACCTAAATCGATCTCCGAGGTCACCAAATCTACACAATAAAATTTGCCACATTTGGGTTGAAAGTTCTGTTCATCGCGATAGACGACAATTCGTTTCTCGCCTTCTACAGCATATATATGAACCCTAACCACCACATTAACTGCCACCTCTTGCAACACCGGCCATCCACCACATTACCTGCCTCCTCTTGCAACACCGGCCATCTTTCAAACTATTCAGCACCTGCCAATAGAATCCTCACCTGATTTTGACGCCGACAATAGGTTTCCCACACCGAATCTCCACTCTAGTCATCAGAATCCGCGGTAAGAAACAATGCTACTATTATCGATGTATCATTACCTCTTCACCAAACCATAATCCTACACCAACAAGGAAATTCAATCCTCTCCAAATCATTTGTTGCTGCGAATTTGCAGCCCACGTCTGGCCGTCACACCTGTTTCACTGTTGCCGATTCGATATCCGTCTTATCTCTACCGTCACAAATCCTGGCCGATCCGCTTAGAACTGCACCATCGATCAACATTTTTTATTTTGCAATCTCTTATCTCAATCTGCTTCAAAATTTTCCAATCAGGAAACTACCTAGAACTTCTAAGGTTGAGAAAGCAATGCAAGCACTAAAACACACGAAATTTATGGGATTCACCTAGATACTTACTTTACCAAAGAAAAGAATAATTTACTAATAAAAAAAACAATCATAATTTTTTCACTTAGAGACAATAAACTGCCTTTCTCATTATCTCATTTCAGGATTCTAGCTTTTTATTATCTGCAATGCTAAATTTTATAGACTATATGTCTATTTATAACTCTTATATATGTATGTTTACATCATAATCTTAGATGTACATTGTGTGCAAACTTATCTACATAACAACCATGCAGGACGCAAGATACATTCGAACACACATAGACCCAAAAAATTATTAGTTGGGGTTGCACAAGTTTGGCTAAACCCAACCAAAGTTGCTCCACTCTTTAATGCTAAAAAAAAACTTTGCAACACACTTATAGTCCCGCAACCAGCATTGAGGCTTGGTGGTTTGTATGTCCTAGTGCTTAGGGGTCATAAGTTGGACCCTTCCCTCCCCCTAGTGGTGGGGGTATAAAAATGTCCTCCTACTGTTGGGGGGTTTCTTCATTTTGTAAGGATTATGTATGTACTAGATTGTAATATCAAATGACCTAATGCATATATAAATCAATGAAAAGAAAATCAATCCAATTTATCCTAACCCAACCCAACCCAATTCTAACCCTTTCCATCCCAACCCAACTATGGACACACTTTTCAACCTAGATTATCATAATTACAAATAAATTCAAAAAATAGTAAAAATCCCAATAAAAATTGATAAAAAAACTTTGTTTTTTAAATGATGTGCTAATTATTTTTATTTTTCAACTCCTAGTTTCTTTTTTAACTATACAAAATTCAAATAGTTTTTAAATTTTCGAACCTGTTATCATTCAATAAAATAATGTACATTAGTGATGCTAGCATAAATAACTTTGAATAATTGCTAACCTATCCAAAATAATTGGCAGTAACATTTGTAAATAATTATTATTTTTAATTTAATTTTAAATATAAGCATTTTTTTATACCATCTTCCGTTAGAATACATTCATTAAGACGTTAACGAGAGAATGAAAATTTATCATTTCTATAATTTTACGGAATAAATGTTTTTGTCTTATTTATTTTGATTGGTTCGGCTGTTTGAAAATGGCAATGGTGAGAAATGAACCGTGCTTCAGCTGATAATCTCAATGAAAACAGATCTCTAAGGCATCCCACTTCCTGCTTCCCTAACACGTCGATCGAAAAGATGACTACTAAAACGGGTTGATGCAATCCAACTTTGCTAACCTTACTTCAACTCAAGTTAAAGATGGGTTGAACCCAACTCTATTTTTTCAAGTCATTTTTCAACTCAATTCAACCCTAAGTTACTATAAATAAGTTAGATTAAACGGGTTACTGGTTGAACTCAACCCACTTGCACCCTCAAGTTCGTTTCTGGACTATCATCGTTGCTAAAATTATTTAGTAACAAATTTTAACAGCTAGCATTCTGTTCGAGGAGCATTTGTCATGTTTGCGAATGATGCTGTTATCCATGCTTAATTAATTATACAGAGAATTTATTTTATGATGTTCCAACTGGATTAATTTTAGTAAGTTGGAATCCGAGTCACACTTCAATTATTTACAGACGGGTGCCTATGCCCTTCATAATCCGTTTTTTTTTTTTTGAATTTTTGGACCACCGTTCAACCCAGTATTGGTTTTGGATTCTGTATCCTCGGATGACGAAATGGGCATTATAATTTAGCCACCGCTCGCCATTTGGATGTTGGAAGGAGAGACGTTAATTGCCTTGTGATTTGACATCAATTATGTAGTGCCCCAATGCCCATCATGTGTCGCTGCAGATAGACACGTCTTTTTAATTAATTTGCATTCATGCTGTGAAATCCGAACGACTCACTAGAAAATTTTGACTTTTGACAACCAAAATTACACACAAAAAAAAAAAAAAAAAAAAAAACAAAAAAACACTGAAATTTTAGTTTGAGGCAGCAGTTCGTTGCATATATCTTTTGCTGCAACCAAAAAATATTTTTCGTTGCTCAAGATATCGATTGCCAAATCCAAAAGAACTTTCATCTTGCGTTTGTCCCGAAAAAGTAAAGGCCAAAAATTTAAACTGAACTCTGTATGTACAAACTGCACAGATGATATACAGATGTTGTAGACATTTAATGAAGTCCATTATTTTCTGTATTGTCTTGAATTTCTTATAATTGATTTACGCAGAATCTATTACATGCATAAAACAATATAGAAAAGTTTATATCTAATAGAGTTCTGATTATCTGCATTTTAGACTCTTTAAATTTGTATATTTATATGTTAGACTCCCAGATTTTCATATGTGTCTTTTAGACCCTGGGCGGCACTATAGCATTCTTAGATGCAACAAATGAAAATATTTTATGACTTAATATGCAAATAGGAAAACCTCAGGATTCAATTTGCAATTAACAATTTCACAATCATCATCATCATCAGCTATTTCCCACCAAGGTGACTGCAAGGATTCTGTTGCGCCATTCTTGGCGATTTAAGACTAAATTTCTGTAACTTGTATATTTTTAAATCTTGTTTAATTACTTTCATCTATGTTTCTTTTGGTCTTCTTCTCATTCTCCTACCACCTTCTACTTGGGTAGACTCTGTTTTCCTGACTGGTGCTACTTCAGGCCTCCTTTTAACATGACCAAATCATCTTAATCTATTTTCTCTCATTTTATCACAAATTGGCCTCACTTTTAAGTTTTCTTGAATTATTTCATTCCTAATTTTATCTTTTCTTTTTTTACCATTCATCCACGTTGACATTCTCATTCTCATCCACCTTAACAATTCCACAGTCTGAAATACAAAAAATCAAACTATATTATTTAAAATTAAATAAAAATTAATGCCCGGAACATGTTAAAGTTAAGAATACTTTAATTTTTAAATAAATCAAGAAGACTAATTTTCAATATCATTTTAACAAGAATTTCCAAAATAAGAAAGACATCGAAAATGATTTATAAATAAGAAAGACACCAAAAATGATTTATTTCCAAAATCTAAAAGAAAGAATGATTTGTCTAATTGAAGGAATGGTTAGATTAAAATTTTTATATTCTTTAGGTATTTTCTTATATAATATAAGAATTAAATTTTAATACTACTTATTATGATAGTTTTAAAATGTACCAAATTAATTTAGTTAATGAGAAGATTATTTTTATCATTCAAAGATATTTTCTTATACCTATTAATACAAGAAAAATTAAGTTTTAATATTACTCAATATGAGAATTTACAAAATTGAAAAGAAACCAAACTGATTTATTTAATACAAGGAATATTCTCAACAAATAATTTTTTAGTATTTTGAAGATATTTTATATTTTATTTTATAACAGAACATAAAAAGTTATGCTATTGATTTAGTTAACGCAAGAAATATCATTAGCAATAAATTTGTTGATATTTTAAAATTTTCTATTTTTATCATGTAAGAATTAAATTTTACTTGTCAATTAAGAAAATTTGGAAATTCTAAAAGGAAAATTTGATTTATTTGATGTTTGAAAATTTTTGAAAATATTCTTTATAGTATAAAGATATTTTCTTGTGATTTTCTTTTACTACAAAAAGAAAATGAATTTTTAATATAAATGTATTACAGAATTTGCAAAAATGTAAATGATATCAAATTCTTTTGTGCAACTGATATTTACATAGATATTATATGTTAAGGTATTTTTATATGTAAAACTGAATTCTTTTACATTTTAAACCCTATATTTTAATAATTACAAATTAAATCATGGGGTTTTTATTATTGCATTAAGAAGGTTATACTGTTATAGGATCTAAAACATAAATAACTACGATAATATTATTCTAAAATATAAATGTGAAAACTTAGAGAGTTTGGATAATACAATAAAATTGCTTCTTTGTTTTAGACTACAGCATAATCCAATAATATCACATTGTGTGCATGTGTAAGATCTTGGTATTGAATCCAGATGGAAATGTTCTCTTTTTTGATTAAAATGCCATTGCGGTCATCTTGTTGCCTCGAGCCATCACTAACGATTCCCCATTTATAAATGCAATATATTGCTAGCCAAATATCCACTACTTATATCAATATGCAACTAATTCTATAATATACGCACCCATAAAAAAAATTTAATAATATATGCAGTAAATTTGTTTGCTGCTGCGTAAGCTAACTTTTCTGTAGTGTTTCTCAATCCAATTGTCCATGCCCCATGAACATGGAATCGGCCCTTTTTTTTTTTTTTTCTTAGAGTTGGGATTGGAGGTGTTGCTGGTGAGGGTGTTAATGGTGATAGTCAACTCATTAACCCGCTTATTTAATCTATTTATAAATGAGTTTGGGTTGAGATTTTTGAATAAATAAGTTATGATCCACCCATCTATTAAATAAGCTATAATTTTTTTTTTTTTTATAAGATGGAACTGTATTGGTTAAAGGCATGCTACAGCAAAGTCCACAAAAAGTGGATGTACCAGGAAGGTAGGAGGGTTTCTCCACCATGATTTACAAAAATCTACATTTTTGGCCACCGATTCGGGAGTCCGATCTTATGGTCTCGGGAGCATGCAGTGTTGCATGCTTCTAGGCGCATACACATATTTTTTTTTAATTTTTTTTGAAATTTTTTTCATAAACTTGTTAGCCAAGTGTATTTAATGTGTGTGTAAATTTTTACCATTTTTGGAGTATTTTAGATATTTATTTTTGATTTTTGAAAATTAATGGCATTTTAGGTAAATTTAAATTACTAAAATGCCACTGATTTTCAAAAATAAAAAATAAATATCTAAAAATCTCCAAAAATGGTAAAAATTGATACATAGGTTAAATACACTTGGGCTAACAAGTTTATGAAAAAATTTTCAAAAAAAAAATTAAAAACATACGTGTATGCGCCCAAGAGCATGCTCTATCGATTCGGCCATGATGTAGGCACCCCAGTTGCCTATCCTGAAAGTATGTAGGAATCTAATATATTGAAACTGCAGCAATGTTCTAGATTTCATTTATTAGGATGCCCACAATTGCCAAAATGGGACATCATTCATTTAACAGGACGCAGTTTGTATGCAACGGGGGTGCCATGTTGCATTTATAGATTAATGTTCGTTAACATTATCTAAATGGACGTCATGCCAACGGAAAAAATATACTTTAAATATTTATTTGATGTGATATTTTTCACATTCAACATTTCCAAAAGCATTTGCTTAAAGTTGCGATTAGATTTTTTTCCAATTGGATATTTTAGAATCATTCTTTGATAAGGTTTATCCTTTGTAGAGTTCTGCCTTTCAAGAGAATTTGCTGAAGCTTATCTCCGTTGTTGAAAGATATTGTATTTTCCTATTGAAGTTACAAATGTTCTTTTATATGAAATGATTTTGATTACCAATAAAAATGTTAATTTCTATTTTTACTATAATATAATAAAATTATATATACGAAATTCTTATATGGTGTTTGGCTTATATGTTATCCATTAGTCTATTTATAAATGTTCTTTTAGCTACTTGATCTTGAATTCAAAGGTCGTGTTAAATCATGAAATTAAATATCTTAAAATTACGGGAAAATTCCTCATATACCCACAACATTTGGCCATTATTTCCATTATGCCCACACCATTTCAAGAATTCCTCATGCACCCATAAAATTTCACCCCTAACTCCTCCCACGTAATGTTCCATCAAAATTCATGTTTTCATTTTCCTAGATTCCAAAAATGCCCAGACCTTAACCTGCTGCTTGTTTTTTACACCCGTATGAATCTGTCAGGCTGACACCCACATGGCATCCATTGCTACCAGGCAGTACGCCTACTTGGCCTCCACGCTAGGTTACACCTATGACATGCAGCCAACATGGTGCATAAGGCATGACTCACCGACAATCTATAAAATTAGAGTTGTCATATCTCATTCTGTGCTTATTTTAAATGCTAGTTTAAGAGAAATGTGCGAATTTGCATGATTTTTGCATTAGTTTTCATTATTATTGCATTTCATGCATTGTAGCTAGATTTATGTTTTTTGAGTTTAATTTAATGTAAACAATGTCATTTAGGATTTTAGTAATCTCATCTCATATTTTAGGAGTGCATTTACTTATTTTGGCTTTTGTTTCAGATAAAGAGAGGTGATTCTATATTTTGGAGTATATGCTCAGTGATGGAATGGAGAGGAACACATGCATGAGAGCTAAAGAGTGGTAGTCACCCCGATGCCACCAAACCGCCATTGCAGAAAATTCCAAAAACTTAATTTGGCAATGTACGTAGAGTGATTGGCACCCCGACGTCGATTCCCATGCATACGAACTTTTGCACATGTCTTGTGTTAGCTCTGGAGGGTATAAATATAACACTTAGGGTTTGAAAAAAAAGAGAGCTAGAGTTCGGGGGAGGCATCTCAAGAGGAGAAAAGAAAGGATTTCATGCTCAAGGAGATTTTGAAGCAGAGAATCTAGCTTGTGTGGTGGAAACTAGTAAGTTTCATCTTCTCTTGCTTATTCTCTACTTATTTTTCTTCTTTTCCTTTGTTTGGCTGTATTTAAACATGGATGATATGGGATTTGATCTTATGTTTTTGGGTAAAAACTTTAAGTGATGGGAGATTGAAATGATTTGACTCTTAAACTATATTAATTTAGTTCTTTTTGATTGAATATGGATATCTAGTTGCTATAGACTTGTGTTGTGTGGATTTACTTGTATATTTGGTATTTAATGCTTTTTGCAAGAGTAGCTATCTTGTAAGATGATTTAATATCTAAATTCATGCTTGGAAAAGATGGACTTAGATGAGATTCACATATATGGCACATGTTTTAACTCTTGTAGGGTTGAAGGTAAATAAGGATAGGAATATACCTATTATCCCTGTGTAATCTTGAGTAGGTTATGAGCTAATTGATCTCACCATACTTGTTTGCATGGGAATATATCAAAAAAGGATAGTGAGATTAGATTTATATACATTGGAAGGTGTATATAAATATATATGAACCTATGTGAGTAAATCTCTACACAGTTAATTGAAATGGAACTAAATTGATATAGTTTAGGGCCAAGGATTCCTGATTTTCCATCCACAACAGTTAATGTTGAGAATTCCGATTCGTTCCTGCACAGCCACTAGCTCTTCAATCATTTAATTTCTTGTTAAATTTTAATTCTTGTTCAATCATCTCTAAATTTTCTACATAGCAAAGGCAATTGAATTTTGAGGTATTAATTAGTTTAACCTAATCCTCGTGGGACAATACTTACCTCACACTTTATTATTTGAATGACACATATACTTGCATTAAAATGATCATTTTAATCAAACATAGCCGTAACTCGTCATGTTTTTGACATCATTTTTGGGGATTAGGTGCTAAACTTATGTCTTTAATTTCTTTTATCTTTTGTATAAATTCGTTAATATATTCAATTTGTGATACTTTAATTTCCTATTTGTCATTTTATTGTAGTTGGATTATTCTTTGCAGGGTGTATTGGTCTTGCATGCGATGGGATCATGAAGACAGATAGAATATATTGCTATTTGATTCTGAGCTTGAAAGAACATTCTTAAGAAGGCATCATAGAAACAGAGAAGCTCAAGCGCACAATATTCAAATGGAGCATGCAGAAGGTCAAAGAGAAAACAAAAGTAAGAACCAAACAGGTCAAGGTCCTTTAAGCTCCATAACAAGATGAGTTGCACTAGCCTATATGGGATCTCATTGCTATGGGACAAGATGCAATGCAAACCAGTATTCAACCTCCTCTTATCAATACTAATAGTTTTGAGATCAAGCCCGTGGTATTCCAAATGCTACAATCTATAAGCCAGTTTGGATGTTTGCCTTTTGAAGATCCGTACTGCCATCTCCATAATTTTCTGCAAATAATGAATACATTTAAGTAGCATGGAATTTTAGATAAGGCAATGAGGCTGAGAACTTTTCCATTTTCCTTGAGAGACAGAGCTTCAGAGTGGCTAGACTCTTTGCCGCTTAACTCAATCAACATTTGGAACAACTTGGCGCAAACGTTCCTTGAAAAATATTTTTCTCTCACTAAGCTAGCCAAACTCAGGATGGATATTGTCTCATTTAAGCAGTATGGTGATGAAACTCTATCTGAGGCGTGAGATCCCTTTAAGGACTTGCTTCGTAGATGCCCTCATCATGGGATACAATCATGGGTGCAGACCCAAATATTCTACAATGGTCTCTAGGAATCTATACGCCATATGGTGGATTCATCGTCAAATGGATCATTGCTAAGGAAAAGTTATAGAGAATCCTATGCTTTTCTGGAGAACATGACGACTAACACTTATTAGTTGCCTTCAGAGAGAAGTACTAGTGGGGATCTATTTCAGCTCGATGCGGTTTCATCTATCAAAGCTGTGAAACCCTGACCCACATAGGATTCATGTATATGCAATTGAATGATTCATGTATGATTTGATTGAATTATGAATGAATTCTTTGCAATTTTGATAATTTATGGCAATTAGGTCAATGGTTATGAATGATGATTAAATCAATCATTATAAGTTGATATGGGTCAATATGATTAAAGTAGCCTAATGAGGATTAAAAAGTATTAGTGTGTCATGAAAAATTAATTTAATTTCCATGATGTGATTAATGAAAATTAAGAGGCTAATTATAGAGTTAAGTTGGAAAATGTTAGAAAATTCACAACTTGACGCCTGTAAGGCGGATTAAGATGAAAATTGGAAGAAAAGCACATAATTTCATGCTTAACCTTATGGAAAGGTTAGATTATGAAAATTGTGATGGAATTAGGGTGATAATTGATCATTTCCATCCAAATCCAAAGATGACTTCAAATGATCATAACTTGACGTAAAAAAGTCCGATTGAGACGAAATTTGAAATGGACGGTTAAAATTATGAGAATAATGATATGAAAGGATTCGATCAAGCTAATGATGATGGGATTATTCTTGCACGAAAATGGGTTTACATCTTTGACTTTTTGCACTCTTAAAGTAGCTTGCATTTATGTTAAAGTTAAAGTAATTAATTATATAATTAATGGAAAAAATGAGGTGTCAAAAGGAGGTAAATTTTAGGGTATTTTATGAATTTCCTAAAATGATAAAATTCATGAAAAATCCCCTGCATTAATGTTGGAATTAAGGAGCTAATGGCTAGCTTAAGGGAGGTGTCATAGAATGGACGATCATGAGCTCCAAAAGGTGGATTTTTTTGATTTTTGATTTATAAAATCCACACCTAAGATAGTTAGGGAATTGAGGTTAATAAATGAGTAATTAAATAGATTAGAAAATTGTGGTCAAAGATGTCAAATCATGGCCATATGGACGTGATCATCAAGTGGACAGCAATGGAGCAAGGAAGAGAGGTGGACGTCCAAGGCTGATATTTTGGATTTTTGGATTTTTTTAATATTGCTAAATGGACCCCTAAGTAAGCTATTATCTAGGGTAATTAAATGTCCATTAATTAAAGCTGCATTTTGTGGAAAAAATGCAAAAAGGTTGCTGAAAGTGGACGTTAATGTGTTGACAGATTTGTGATCATCAATGCTATGGATATTTGATGGATTTTACATGGATAATTATCAAATTCACTTGGAGCATATTATGCCATCTCATCAAAGGGGATAAACATGTATTTAATTACCTCTAATTGATGTGGCAAGTGGGGCCCACAAAGTTGGAAAATCTAGCCCTACATAAGGGTGGATGTCCACATATGTATAAGGTGTTTGAGAAAAAAATTTCAAGGAGCAAAGCCCCCTAACTCCAGCAGATGTTCACGTCCATTTTCTAGCAAGAAAAGGGTGAGAAAAAGGAGAGAAAAAGAGAAAGAAAAAAGGGAAAGGAAGCAAGGGAAACAAGCTAAAGAAATTGAGTTCAAGTGTGATTCAATACAAGTAAGTTTCTCTTGAGTTTGAATCATTTAAATTTAGTTTTTCTACCTCAATTTATGAGTCATGAATATGATTCATAATGAACCCTTAAAGGATGATTAATGATGCCCTCGATTAGGGTATTGAATGAGAATTTAATGACAAGAATGAAATCAAGAGTTCAAGAGGAAGAAAATGGTGATTAGGGTTGCAATGGTTTGATAAACCTAGCTGAAATTTGTTTAAACTCATATGTGATGTTGATGTTTTAATTTGTTATCATGATTATATTATGATTCATGATTTAATAGATTATATATGTTGATTTTGGCATAAGTTATGAATTTTAGAAAGGATGAGAATTAGGATTACACACATGACCCGATTTCCATGTTTCTATGTTAAAAATGATACATGGATTAGTTTAAATGAATTATGGATGATTTAGAGGGCGAAATACTCTAAATCTAGGGTAATTTGGACGTTCAAAATGGTGTAGAAAAGATTGCCATAAATCTGATTTTTAAGGGCATACATAGGGACGTCCAAAGTGGTTCAAGAAGGGTACCCTACATGCATGAGAAGATGCTATTTTGGAAGAAACTAATATATGGACTTTAAACATGTGATAATACCCTAAATTTGGGTTAATAAAAGTGAGATTAGTTGTTAAAATTTAGATATTAAAAATCTATTTTGATATAAGTATCAAAAGGGACATTGAAAGTGTATAAAACAGGTCCCAAAGTTGCTGTTTTGGAACCCTATGATTAGTAGATTAAAATTTCCTAAAAATACACTAAGTGAAGTGTTAATTAAGGAGTTCAATCATGCTGAATTAGAAAGCAAGTTTCTGATTTAAAATTTTTTAAGAAACACATGATCTATGTGTTGTGAAATGAATATGTATGAAAAGATAGGCATGAGTAAATGATAAATGGTTTATATAAGTTGTTAAAATGAAAAAATGCATGAAAATATGATGAAATGTGTGAATCATGTTGCTGATTTAGTAAATAATGATAATATCAAATTTTGAGATTAATATATGAGGTTTAGGACATCAACTAAGTGCTTAAGAATGAACACAATGTGTGAATTGTAAAAAATATGTGAAAGATGATAAGTGGGAGTAATAAACCTCCATATGGTGTCTAATGAATGACTAATAAATGTGTTATGATATATATATAAATGTTACCCTAAGTATGGGTGTTGAACATTTGGTGTAATGAATGGTATGATGCATAAGTATGCTGTATATGTACACCCGACTTGGAATTCAAGCGGGTTATGAACGTTAATGAAAATGGGTTGAAAAACTAAGTTGAATGTAAGCAAATAGAAATTTTATGAATGCTATGTCATTCTTATATGTATGGGCAAAGACAAAGAAAAGGTTGACCCGGAAAGCTCATATGACCAAGGTAAGCAAGCAAATTTCTAAATGATTTTTGTTTCTTAAATTATTCTAAAATAATTGCAAATGATATTCTAACTGCTTCTATTGGTTAAGAAAATGATATTTAAATTTATTTCTAAGATATTTAAGGATGGCCATTCCTTAGTTTAACACGTATTTGCTAATTGAGTTACATAACTGCTTTGTTAAATATTTATGAAAATACTGTCTTATGAATTAATGCAAGAAAAATCATGCTAACATGTCAAGAATGGTTCATGAGCACAAAACATGAGGTCCACCTGAAAGGTGTAAGCGGACCGATTGTCCCCCTTTGGTGTGGCCAAGTCGCTAATATAGGTTAAGGGCCGGCGGCACCTCCCTGAGATGGGAGAAGATGGAGACGGATGGTCGCCTAACTAGCTTCCATCCTATGATTTCATGATGCATTGCATTGCATTGTCATGATATACCCATGACGGGTATAAGGATCATGTTTTCATGACATACCCTCGAGAGGGTATAATGTTGCTTTCCAAGATGTTTTAAATGAAAAAGGTTTCTACTCCGTAGGTAGTTGATCACTTGTTAAGTATCTCCTACCATATGGAGAGAAATGCTTTTAAACAATATGCCTTAAAAATGAATTGCCTGAAAAATTAAACAGCTTGCTTATTGAGTTTACAACTCACATTTTATTTTCCAAACCCATAGACAGGTGAAAGATTGAAGAGAACAAAGGAGCAAAAATTGGAGCAAGGAGGAATGTAAAAACTTGATGAATTTAATATGTGCCGCTTATGGAAAATGGTTGTAAAATGACATGGTATTTGATGATCATATGTGATCTATTATATGACTTGTGTTTTATGAACAAGTATTAATGGATGTTGAGCATGTTATGAATTTTTATGATTATATCTGATATAAAATGTATATATCAGGGCAAAGATGGCTTAAATGAACACTTGATAGAAAATAGCATAAAAATTAATGCTTAAGGAATAATGGTTAAATGGATAAATATCCATTAAATCTCGCTGTGTGACAGGGCAACAATCCTGATCACGTTTACCAGTCAATAACGATCCCGGAGTAAGGCTAAGGATGTGACACTCGGGTTGGGGGCGCCATAAAAGCCCACATTGATGCTCTATCGCAGCAAATTCAAAATTTATCAGTGTTTGCCAATGTCAATGCAGTTGGGTCTCTATCTTCATCATCTACTGAATATTGCATGTGGTGTGGCGAATTTGGCCACCTCAGCGAGCAGCGTGACTCTAATCAGGAGTCACTTGGGTTGGAGAAATCATCCGAACTTTTCATGGAGCAATCAAGCTACATCGCATCAAGCCAGACCATGCCACCCACCAGGATTCTCACAACGACCACAACAACAGGCATCGCGTCCAGCTCTTTCCGCTCCACCACCAAAAGAAGAAAAGAAATCAAACCTGGAAGATATGTTCATGCAGTTCATGCAATCACAAATCACCACAAATAAAAACTTGGAAGCACAGGTCGGTCAACTCACATTTCCAATCCATAGTTGCCCTCAAGGAGCATTGCCTGACAAAACTGAACGTAACCTAAAGAATGGAGGCAAGGAGTAAGTTCAAGCCATCACTTTAAGAAGTGACAAGAAGCTGCATGTTAATACCCTTCCAAGGAAGACAATTACAACTGCAGCATTCCTCAATGAAAAGAGCTAGATGCTTCTCCTATCATTCAAAGACTGCCGTCGCCATTCCCCCAAAGGTTAAAGAAGCAAAAGAAGAATGACCAATTTAAGAAATTCCTAGAGGTGTTGAAACAATTACATATTAATATACCTCTAGTTAAGGTTCTTGAACAAACGCCAATTTATGCAAAATTTATGAAGGGCATCCTAACAAAGAAATGACGTTTGGTGAAGTTTGAAATGGTGGCGCTATCTCAGGAGTGCAATGCCATAGTACAGAGGAAGCTACTGCCAAGGCTAAAGGATCCGAGGAGCTTTACCATACCTTGCACAATTAGAAATTATCATTTTGAAAAAGCTCTATGTGATCTAGGTGCAAGCATTAATCTAATGCCAAAATTAGTTTTTAGAAAGCTTGGTGCTAGCAAAGCAAGACTAACCACAATTACTCTCTAATTGGTAAACAGGAGCCTTACGTATCCCAAAGGCATCCTTTAAAATGTATTGGTCAAGGTCAATAGATTTATCTTCCCTGTAGATTTCATGGTTATGGATTATGAGGAGGATGCGAACATATCTATTATTTCTGGAAGACCATGTCTAGCTACTACAGAAGCTATCATTTATTCGAAGTAGGAAAATTAACTCAAAGTGTGGGTGATGAAACAGAAAGTTTTAGCATATATTATGCTATGAATGATGATGATTCAAACTTACAATGTATGCTAATCAATGCAATTGATCAGCCCCAAGCTTGACAGGTAGTTTAAAGGCACACTTATTAGCATGAGGGCAACCGATTGAGGACTTGCAGTTTCAAGTTAGTTTGGCCATGAATGTGCTACCTTCTTTTGATGAAAAGAAATTTCAACAGTTGAAAAATGAAAATGATAAACAAAGCATAATGCAGGATGCAGTTGATAAATGTGTTGGGTTCGGGTAATCCAATCGTCACGTTGGGCTGACGATAAACTTAGCATTGAATAAGAGGCAACCCATTATCCTTTTTGATTTTTGTTCCAAGACATGCTTTGAAATTTTAACATATGTGTCTTGAAGCAAAGAAAAGATCATCTATTTTGAAAGCGTACAAGCCAAGGGAAGTTTAATGCTGCATTGGGTAAATTCTCATTAATTTGCTTGGTGATCTTCAACAAATGAGTTTAAAAATGAATCCCATCATCTTGGAGTTAGCCTATGTCCACAACAATTTAAATTCTTCTATTTCAAGTGAAATACCTCATAGATGAAGTGAAACGAGGAGTATGAAATCAAAGCAAGTCATCTACTTTGCAAGGTTGCAATTTCAGTTTATATGTTCAAATACAGGGGCATATGATTTAAAAAGCAGTTTTTGATGAATGGTAATGGAATATTTAAAGCCTTTTGAAATTCAAGGGAAGTTTAAATTTTTGAGGTAGAAACGAATCCACAAGCCATTTTTTCCCTTTAGTTGGTGAAGGTCAACATCAATGTGCTCAAGTCATGAAAAGCAATTCAAGTTGTGACTGAATGGTGTAGAATGTAAAGATTGCAATCTTTATTGACTTTTAAGGAAGTCCATCTTAAGTGATGCAATTTGTCAACATCATGATCTAGGTGACATTCAACCACATTTTCAAATCTTAAATGATCAATCCAAGGTGCGGTGAACATTGCAAGGTATGCTAATGCAATTCAACACAAAAAGGTTAAGGGTTTGGCTTCAGTTTGTGGAGCTCTAGCGTAAAATTCTGTTACAAATGGAATCAAGTAGTTTTGCAGTCAACAAGGTTGTGCCCCGGTGCCAAACTAGTGGCGCCTTGGCGATAATTCATGGATAACCTGACGCGAACGGACTATAAAATCAAAACTTAGGGTTTTTCAAATCCTAACCCCTCTCATCTAGCACCCCTTTCTCCTCCCCCTTCTAAAACCCTAAGAAAACCCTAGCCCCAAGTTCCCAAAACCTCCATTAATCCCTCCATTTTCTTCCCTTTTCTTCCCCATCTTCTTCCCCCCCTCTACCTCTCCATTCCCTCTCTCATTTCCCCATTGAGTCTCCCATTTCTCTCTCAAATCTCCTTAAATTATAACTAATCTGAGTTTTTACCATCCCCTTTTTGTTTCCCCTTCCATTTCCTTCGTTTTCCCCCTCCATCCATCTGTTTTCCCCTTTTCTTTCTTCCCCCCTTCTCTTCTTCCCTTTCGGTCGGCCGTCCAAGTTTGCTGTCGGTTTCATTGGTGTCACGACACTGATTTCTTCATGCCGGAGTGCCAGCCATAGGACACGTGTGAGTTAAGTAGCTGGAAGCTAGACTTGTTCAAATCTTTTGGGGGCGACTTCTTTACATGAATTGAGAGTTTTTTCCAAGTGTAAAAAGCAGCTTGAATTGATTGAAATTATTATGTTATGGATTGAGAAGATCAATGTTGTTTAACGAAGTCGTTATGCTTAAACATTGAATGATGTGAAAGTTGGAATATTTGTATCAGAAATGTGGGTTGTAAGGCTTGGTCGCTGTGATGGATCCATAATGATTGCCATTTTAGGGTTTGTTGATTTGGGGTTGCTTATGAGCATTTGCTTAGTGGAGTTGGCTTCTATTTATGCTTGTTTAACTTTGATGTGAAGGGGGTCTCTTTGCTTTGGAGTTAGAGATGAATTCGAAGGGATTGCAGTTCCATTGTTTGCGTTGTGAGGCTCTACAACCAAGGGGCAGTGTGTTTGATATTGAAATTGCATTGCCACGCAGATTGAAGAATTGTTGTTGTTGTTTATTTTGATTAGAGTATATTATCCCTTTGAATATACTTATAATGGCTTCAACTTCCTTTAAGCATAAGAAAATGCATGAGCCTACTAAGTTTAACTTGGCTAGATTTGTCTCTTTATAAGATTTTAAGCACTACAAAAGAGAGATCTTATACCAGAGAGGGATTAAATGTGGACTTATTATTAGATGATTTCATTAATTCTTTTTAAGAATCACCAAATATTGATTACCCTGATCAATATGAACAGTTTTTAGAAAGTGAAGAAAAGGACATCACTGAGATCACTAGGCTATTTTGTCAATACCCACTAGAGTGGAAGACAATGGGTGGGCAATGAATGTCTTTCAAGTGAAGTACTCTTGAATGTCATGGAAAAACATGGTTTTATTTCATTTAACCCAGATTGATGCCATCCACACATCTTATTGATGTCACATTGGATAGGGCGTTTCTCCTTCATGCGATGTATGCCAACATGTCTTTGGATTTGGGGACATTCTTGTTCAATTAGATCTATACTAATGCAAGGGCCGCTCGAGGGAGTTATTAGTTCCCATTAATGATCACAGTATTATGTAAACGAGTCAGAGTTAGATGGGCATCCACAGAAGAGGTCTTAAATTGCTAGACCATTCTGAATGATCAATGTTTTTCATATGAGTAGCGAGAACGCACTGCTTCTGTCATTGCTTGAGGTCATTCACAGTCAGCTCCTTCACAGCCTTCACTCCCAACCCCATTTCAGCCTTAGGCATCCCAACCATCCTTCTCGCGTACTCTCCTTGCAGATATCAATGAATGGCTTACTAAAATGGAGAATTTGATGGCGGTGCAAGCAAGGTATTGTCATTAGACCAATCGTGCGACTGAAGCATATTTGAAGAGATTACCATTGGAAACAATTATTGAAATCAAAAGCAAAATATCCAAAGCATGTGTTTTGATGATTAACAACATAATTTGAGTAAAGTCTTAGCTACTAATATGTTTTGTACAATGTTTAAGGTTATAAAAGTGAAAAATACAAAATAGAACAGGTCGAGTCGCAACTCACGTCGACTCAGACATCGACTTGGGCCAAGTCGATTTCTCAAGTCGACTCCATCTCCGACTTCAATAGACGTCCTCTGTCCAGCGTTGAAATTAGGAGCAAGAATTCTCGAAGTCGCAGACGAAGTCGACTCCACTTGCGACTTGTGCGAAGTCGCAGACCAAGTCGACTCTAGTATCGACTTCACATAACATTTTCCTTCCAGTGTTGAAATTAGAAAGCACAGCTGCCGAAGTCGCACATAAAGTCGACTCCACTTGCAACTTGGGTGAAGTCGCAGGCAAAGTCGACTCCAGCATCAACTTCAAATGGGCAGTGCAGATTTTCAGAATTTCAAGTCGAAGGCCAAGCCGACTTCAAGATAGACTTGAGTCAAATTCAAGATGAAGTCGACTCAAATTTTTCAACTTGAATATATGATGACCAATCCAAGTTTAAGCAAGCAAGAGACACTTCAACAAAGATCAAACTGACTTGGCGAAAGAAAGAAGCCAAGTCGCACCCGAAGTCAACTCCAAGATCGACTTGAAGACAAGTCTCAGACCAAGTCGACCCAGAGGACAGACTTGGAAACTGAAGAACAGCTGAAGTCGCACACGAAGTCGACTCCACATGCGACTTGGAGGCGTAACGTTCGAATTTTTGAATGTTGGAACATTTATTACACGCTAACCAACTCTATAACGTTCAAAATTCTCCCTCCTCTATATATAGACACTCAAGCAAACGTGGAAAGACACAAGATAGAGCTGAAAAAGAGGAAAGAAGTGCTACTAAGAGTTTCAATTCACTTTTCTCTACAATTAAGTGATCTATACACTTTCAAAAGAAGAACAAGCTTCAAAGTTGTTGTTTGCTTCAACGCAATACTATTCGTTGCTTCTACAGATTCTTCCTCGAGCTGAAACTTGCTACACAAATCAGTAAAGTGTAGATTTCTTCTATTTCATCTTGTTATTTGATTTTGGTGCTTGGTTTGAGTTTGGTATTTCAAACCAAGATATAGCAAGTAGGGTTGTGATTGGAGTGTAACTCATCACCTACTTGTGTTGCTTGTTATACATGCCCCCTAGAGCTAGAATCTAGAAGAGAGCGGAGACTCTAGTTGTAAATGCCCCCTAGAGCTAGAATCTAGAAGAGAGCGGAGACTCTAGTTGTATTCGCGGAATACATAGTGGAACCCAAGTCACAAGGGAGTGTGAGCTTGGAAGAGTGGAGTAGGGAAAGGTTGCCCGAACCACTATAAATCTTGTCTACTATTTTTTTTATTTTCGCTTTCATTATCTTATTGCTTTCTATTTATTTCATTAAAGGGTTTTAAACTAAACCAGGGTAAAATCTCAAATTAGAGTTTTAAATTTTTAAATACTCAATTCACCCCTCCCCTCTTGGGTAATTGCCATCAACTCGAGACCAACAAGTGGTATCAGAGCAGGTCTTTGAGTTTTACCAAAGAGATCTTTTTGATATGGCATCCCAATCCACTTCTGTTCCCGCATTTACCGAAGGCCAATCGTTTACTAGGCCACCATTGTTTGATGGGAACAATTTTGGATATTGGAAGCTACGTATGAAACAACTCATCATGGCTACAGATATGGACTCTTGGATTGCAATCCAAGACGGTGTGACTTTGCCTATTGATGAAAGAGCTTCCAAATGGACCGATGTGGAAGTGAAAATTGTAAAGAGCAATGCCAAGGCTATGAATTCATTATTTTGTGCTCTTACGGCTTCCGAATATGATAGAGTATCCTCTTGTTTAACTGTCAAAGAGATATGGGATACACTAACATCCATCTATGAATGAACTTCTCAAGTCCAAGGGACAAGGAGAAATATTTTGATTGGAGAATTGGAAAACTTTAGAATGCTAGAAACAGAAAATATTTCTGAAATATTTGCTAGATTTTTCAAGATTACTAATGCCTTGAAAGGGTTAGGAAAAGCAATTTCTGAATCTGAACAGGTCATGAAGATTCTAAGGGCACTACCCGAATCATGGATTCCAAAAATGACGGCAATAGAAGAAGCCAAGGACCTAAACACATTGAAGTTGGAAGACCTTATTAACTCGTTAATGTCACATGAGCTAATCAAGAAAAGAAACGAGGATCACCACAAAGGAAAAAGAGCCATCGCCTTGAAATCCGCACAAGACTCGGATGACACCACCTCATCATCACAAAATGATGATGAAATTGCCTTACTTACAAAACGGTTTAGAAAATTTGTAAGGAAAGGTAGAAATTTCAGAAACTTTAAAGAAAGAATTTCTAAAGAGAAAAAGAAAGAATCAACAAAATGTTACCGGTGTGGTGGTTCGGGGCACATGCAAGCCCAATGCCTAACGCCCAAAGAAAATAAAGCAAAGGAGCAAAAAAAAGATCGAGGCGACAACAGAAAATTTCAAAGAAACAAAGGAAGAGGCATGTACGTAAATGAAGAGGAATCTACAACATGTAGCTCTTCAAGTGAAGAATGTGAAGCAGATTGTGCAAGAATTTGTTGCATAGCAAATTCCGACATATGTTTTGCAGCCACGGAAATCTTGGAGGATCAAGCTACTTCAACGAACTGCACAAGTAGTCAAGAGGTAACCTCCGAACAAAAATCTTTTTCAATTTTCTCTTCTACAAATGAATGCCTCAAATGTGCTGAATTAGAAGAACTTCAACAAGCCTATGATTCATTATATGAGGAAATAAAGAAATTAGGAAACAAGTTTACAATAAAGAAAAGACAATGTGATGCAGTAATAATTGTGAATGGTAAATTTGCTGAAAAGATAAATAAATTAAAAAGTGAAAAGAATATCTTGGAAATCGAGTTAGAGAAACTCAAAAGGGAAAATGAATCATTGAATGAATCGCTTGTCAAGTTTTCTAACTCAAACTTGTAAGAAAGGATTTGCGTATAATACATTTGAGCAAGAGAAATCTAATGCTCCGAGAAACAACGCCAAACCCATTTATACTAAACCTAAGATAAATCAAGTAGTTTGGACCAAAAGACCAACCGAGGAACAAATTACCAAATGGCTTCCTGTTTCTAGACTTCCGGGAGCTTGTAAATTTTGCAACAAGTTAGGACACAAGGTTTATCAATGCAAATTGAGAAAATTGCAAAACCTTGATGCAAAATTGGTTTGGATGCCGAAAAGCATTGGATTTATGGCTTCAAAGGTAGACCAACATAGACTCCAAAGGATAACTAACCCAAATGGACCCATAAAATGGGTACCAAAAGGTTGAGCTCCACTTGACTTAATTTTTGTAGGTTTGTCTTAGAGCTAAGGCCAATAACATATGGTTTATGGATAGTGCTTACTCAAGACATATGACAGGAGAAAAAGGATGTTCCATAAGATCAACCCATGCAATGAAGGAACAGTAGCTTTCGAAAATAATGAAAAAGGTAAAATAAAGGGTAAAGGAAATGTTTATGGTATTTCAAATGCAACTATTGAAGATGTACTATTTGTTGAAGGACTCAAACACAACCTAATGAGTATTAGTCAATTTTGTGATAAAGGATATAAAGTTGTATTTGAATCCTCTATATGTAATGTTTTTGATGATGAACACATAGTATTTAGTGGCAAAAGACATGGAAATGTATATTTGGTTTGCCTTGATGAACTAGAGGGGAAATGTCTAATAGCAATAGAAAATGATCCATGGATATGGCATATAAGGCTTGGACATATAAATATGTCAAATATTAAAATATTGTGGAAAAAGAATCTAGTACAAGGGTTACCAAAGCTCAAATATGACAAGGATAAGATTTGTAAAGCTTGTCAATTATCTAAACAACCCAAAATGCCATTTTCCACCAAAAAGGAAATTTCAACAACCAGACCACTTGAGTTGTTACATATGGATCTTTATGTGCCATCAGACATTTTAACTCTTGGTGGAAAAAAGTACGTGTATGTAATTGTTGATGATTTTTCATGATTTACTTGGATTATACTCTTAGCTAGCAAAGATGAAGCATTTTCTATGTTTGTCATGTTTTCAAATTTGGTGCAAAATGAAAAACAAAGTTCAATCATTTCCATTAGAAGTGATCATGGTGGTGAATTTGAAAATAATCGATTTATAGAATTTTGCAATGAAAAAGGAATTCACCATACATTTTCTGCACCAAGAACTCCTCAACAAAATGGAGTTGTTGAAAGGAAAAACCGGATAATACAAGAAATGGCTAGAACCATGCTAAATGAGAGTAAATTGTCCAAAAGATTTTGGGGTGAAGCTGTAAGTACGGCTTGTCATGTATTAAACCGAGTTACCATTAGAGCAATATTGAGTTACCATTAGAGCAATATTGAAAAAGACCCCATATGAACTTTGAAAAGGCAAAAAACCGAACATATCATATTTCCATACTTTTGGATGTACTTGTTATGTGTTAAATAATGGAAAAACAAATTTGGTAAAATTAGAGGCCAAAAGTGATGAAGCTATTTTCTTAGGTTATTCATCAAATAGCAAAGCATATAAGATTTTCAACAAAAGAAATCAAATAGTAGAAGAATCAATAAATGTTGTTTTTGATGAATTTAACCAAACTCCGAGAAAGGAGGATGAACTAAGTGATGCAAATGATACAAAAGCAAAACAACAAGAACAACAAAAGAAAACCGAGCTCAAGCCAGAAAACCCCATGGATGAAAAGGTAAGTAAAGGTAATGACTCCTACAAACCTCCAATTGATTTGAAATTCAAAAATGCCCATCCAATGGAGCAAGTCATTGGAAATATTTATGAAGGAGTAAAAACTAGGAGATCAAAACAAAATATTTGTGGACAATATGCATTTGTGTCAAAAATTGAACCAACCACTATTGAACAAGCTCTTAATGATGAAAACTGGGTTATTGCAGTGCAAGAAGAGCAAAATCAATTTGAAAGAAATAATGTATGACATTTAGTTCCTAGACCAAATGATTATACCATTATTGGTACCAAATGG
This sequence comes from Annona cherimola, assembly GCA_030490835.1. NCBI lineage: Eukaryota > Viridiplantae > Streptophyta > Magnoliopsida > Magnoliales > Annonaceae > Annona > Annona cherimola. The sequence continues at coordinate 49,864,555 of CM059972.1, forward strand.
GTATTTAGGACCAAATTGGACGAAAGCGGACTTGTAATAAGAAACGAAGTTAGACTAGTAGCCAAAGGGTATTCCCAGGAAGAAGGGATTGATTTTGAAGAATCATATGCACCCATGGCTAGATTAGAAGCTATACGCATTTTACTAGCATTTGATTCTCACATGAATTTCAAATTGTTTCAAATGGATGTGAAAAGCGTATTTTTGAATGGGTACTTGAATGAAGAAGTATATGTTGAACAACCCCCTGGATTTGAAGAAAAGGATCAATCAAAATATGTTTATAAGCTGACCAAAGCATTATACGGACTAAAACAAGCCCCACGAGCTTGGTATGAAAGGTTAAATAAATTTTTGATTGATCATGAATTTCAAAGAGGAAAAGTTGATACTACTTTATTCATCAAGTATAAAAGTAAAAATATTTTAATTGTGCAAATTTATGTAGATGATATAATATTTGGTGCTACTGATGAAACTCTGTGCCAAGAATTTTCTAAGATTATGCAGAGCAAATTTGAAATGAGCATGATGGGAGAATTAAATTTCTTCCTTGGACTGCAAATCAAGCAACAAGCTGAAGGAATATTCATAAATCAGTCCAAGTACATCAAAGAAATGCTAAAGAAATTTGGAATGCAAACTAGCAAAGGAGCAAATATTCCAATGAGTTCAACAATCAAGATCGACACGGACGAAAACGGTAAATGTATCGATCAAAAGCTTTATAGACATATGATAGGATCATTGTTGTATTTAACTACTTCTAGACCAGATATTCTTTTCAGTGTATGTATGTGTTCTAGATTCCAAGCATTTCCTAAAGAATCATATTTATTGGCTGTAAAAATAGTTTTTAAATATTTGATAAATACCACTAATCTTGGACTATGGTATCCAAAGGGGTCAATATTTGATTTAATCGGTTACTCGGGTGCGGATTTTGCCGATTACAAAGTAGATAGAAAAAGTACTAGTGGAACATGTCAATTCCTTGGAAATATGTTGGTTTCATGGTATTCAAGGAAACAAACTAGTGTTGCTCTATCTACAGCAGAAGCCGAATATATAGCCGCCGGAAGCTGTTGTGCCCAATTATTTTGGATGAAACAACAATTAAAAGACTATGGTATTGATTATTATAATATTCCTATCAGATGTGATAATACAAGTGCAATCTGTTTGACTAAAAATCCTGTATTGCATTTGTGAAACCCCAATCTTAGACACGTATAAAATCCTAGGGTTGTAAACCCTAGGTAATGTATTCATGAAATATGAAATTATGAGGGAGTAGATGTTAAAATAATTAATTATGAAATTCCGATGAATAGTGCACGTGAATAGTGAAACGTGGATAGTAAATGTGGGATTAAAGAATATGTTAAGTTAATCACTTTGGATTAACTTAATCACAAAAAGACAAAAAAGGAAGCTTCCCACAAAAGGACAAAATAGCCACTTTTTGATTTATTTAGTATTTTCGGATTTTAGTGGATTTTTGAGAGAAAATAAAGAAAAATTCATATCTTGCAATCCGGACATCGGATTGAGATGAAATTTTTTATGGATGGCCAAAATATGATGATGAACATGATGAGTGGTCCAAGATTGATCAAAAATCATGAATTAAGGGTCAAGATTAAACGTCATTTGAAGATCAAAAAGTAGCTTTACTTTTTCATTAATTAGCATTTGACTTTGGATTGATTTTAATTAATTAAATGGATAAATAATTAATGAAAAGCTGCTATGGCTTCTGGAGCTTGGACTTTTGGGACCAAATCCAATGGCCCAAAATCAATCTTATCAAAAATCAACGGTTGAGATGAAATAGCTTTAAAATAATTAATTTTAATAAATAAAAAATCATAAATAAATAGGGGCTAGCTTGGGGACAGGAGTTGCTGATTAGGGTGGCTGCACAAGGCTCAAAATATTACATGGGATTTGGGAAAAAATATTTAGAATTAAATACCTTGAGCAAGGGGGTAAATTGTAAATATGTGAAAAATGAAACACTATAAATAGGGGAGCATGGTGAACGACAAATGCACACCCATTCCAGCTCCATTGATCATTTCCAACCCCCAAAAATTCGTTTTTGGCCTTAGAGAGAAAAGGAGAGAAAGTTAGAGAGAGAAAGGGCAAGTTGGAGGAGAGATTTTCTACTTCAGGTAAGGGGATTCTTCCCAAATTTCTTTTGGGTGTTAATTAAGGAAAAACCATGCTTAGATAATGCTTAATCATGAGAAAATAAGTAAATTTATAATGCTTAATTGGAATCATGCCGAAACATCGAAAATTTGGAGCAAAGATGGAGCATTCAGGAAGATAGCATATGATATGTGAAAATAATGCTCCAAAATTGATAAATGATAATTTGTGATATATGAATATGATAAATATGATGTTGGAATGATGATATATTAATTTCATGATTTTTGGAATTAAGGATTATGCTTAAGTGAATTTATGATGAATTTTAGTAGATGAAAAAAATGATTTTTTTCATCGAGTAAATGATGATAAAATCAAAATGCATGAAAAGTCCTATGATATACTAGACATAAGGTATGTCATGGTATTTTTTATTTTTGGAACCCATGAACAGTAACCACGTCTCTGTGAACAGTAACCTCGGATCTACAGTAATTGCTACAGTAACCATGAACAATAAACAGCGTGATTTTGGGAAAAAGTTGAGATTTATTTTTATATTTTATGAGGATATATGGATAAAAATCCATATAAATGAGTAATGACTAAGTATCTTTATACTATTAACCTCTATGGAAATGAGGTAATGGATAATTATAAAGCATGCATGGGAAGTACACTAAGACATGATATGATATAGATAAAATATCATTTTTCCTTGTATAGGAAAAGGAAAGGAAATGGTGGAGGACACAGACTGAGGAGGTAAGCACGCAAACCCTTTTGAAAATATGATTTTATTCCCAAGTATTTATGAAATGTGTTTAAGGATGGCTGTTCCTATAATGTTTTGAAATGATGAATGTTTATGAGTTTTTATGAAAAGTCATGCCGGCATATTGATATCATGTGATGTTCATGGACATGTGCACATGTACGATGTATAAGGAAGAAGCTTTGGTGGAGGTAGAAAGCGGATCAGAGGGTCCCCCTTCACTATTGCCGAGTCGTATGGGCTGTGTGCCGACGGCGTCCTCCCCAGAGGTGGAGGCAAATGAATGTTATGTGTAAATGAATGCATTGCATTTTCATGCATGGATTGAAAAGAAAAGCATGGATTTGAAATGATGTTTTTAAATGAACGGTGCAAATAATTCTCTACATAAGAATGACAAGTCACCTGGTATAAGAGGTATATAATGCCGGGAAAATCAAAAGTCATGCATGTAGGAACCATGTAGGCGTCAAGAGGAAGAGAGGTTCCCCTTGATGAGGCCAAGTCGGAGACAGCCGGCGTATTGGACCATGCTATGTGAGATGTTCCCTGGCTAGCGTACCCACACATGAAGGTTTATGTCAGGAATGGAAAGAAAGTTTTGCACACATGGATTTGAAAAGATATTTTTAATGGATGATGCAAATAATTCTCTACATGAGAATGACAAGCCACCTGGTGTAAGAGGTATATAATGCCGGGAAAATCAAAAGTCATGCATGTAGGAACCATGTAGGCGTCAAGAGGAAGAGAGGTTCCCTTGATGAGGCCAAGTCGGAGACAGCCGGCGTATTGGACCATGCTATGTGAGATGTTCCCTGGGCTAGCGTACCCGCGCACAAAGGTTTATGTCAGGAGTGGAAAGGAAGCATTTGCACATCCTATGTTTATGAAAAGGTTTCTATTCCATTGATAGTTGATCACTTGCAAAGTGTCTCCTATCGAATGGAGAGAAATGCATTTACGAATGATTTACATGAATGGTTTATGAAAGGTTTCGAAATATGGTTTACGAAAAGGTTTCTATTCCGTTGGTAGTTGATCACTTGGTAAGTGTCTTCTATCGAATGGAGAGGAATGCATTTAAAATGAAAAATGCTTGCTTATTGAGTTTCGACTCATGTTTTGTTTTCCCAACCTTAGACAGGTGTAGGGAAAGACAAGAAATGAAGGGCACGAGTTGCTAAAGGAAAAGAAGAATATACAAAGGTTAGTAGATTTTTGTATGAACAGATTCCCTAATGGGATATGATGAGAAAGGACATAGATTGTATGAAATTATGAAGTTATGAATAATATGAGAAGTTGATGATTTATGATGTTATGGATAAGTCCATCATGAATGATGATGAGTATATGTTTATGTGATGAAAGAAAAGAAAAAGAAAAAAAGAAAAATTGGACGAGATCCAATTAAGAACCCGCCGCGTGATCAGGGCAACAATCCTGATTCACGTTTACCAATCGACAAGATCCCGGAGTAAGGACAAATGTGACGCCTCGGTTCGGGGCGCCACAGCATTCTAGAACCAAACATATAGATGTAAGACATCACTTTATTCGTGAACATGTTGAAAATCATGATGTTTGTTTGGAATATGTGAAAACTGAGGATCAAATTGCAGATATTTTTACCAAACCTTTATCAAAGGAATCATTTTGTAAAATTAGAAATGATATGGGGATGATTGAGTTAAATTAGGAATAGTTAGATGGGAAAAGTGGACTTATAAAAGCCCAAGTCGATAAGTCAAGTCGACTCCGAGGAAGCCAAGTCGACTCCACTGAAGTCGACTTGGGGATAGTGAAGTCGACTCCGTTAGGGTGAAGTCGACTTCGCCTAGGGCAACGTCGACTCCAGCGTGCGACCGTCGGGTTTCCCCTTCCCGTTTCTTCTTCTTCTTCTTCTTTTCTTCTTTCTTCCTCCTCTCTCCTTCCCGCTCGATCTGTCTTCCCACTTCCAGACCCTCCAACATCCCTATTTTTCTCTTTTCTTTCCCATTTCTCTTCTCTCACCGACAGCTTCTCTCTCTCTTTTCTCCTCTATCTCCTATTTTTCTCTCCCGTTGCTTACTCTCTCTGTGATTCTTCGAAATCTGTTCTCAGCATTCCAGCAATCCCTTTTTCATTTCTTGACTCCGGCAATCTCTCTCTATCTCTTATCTCTCGCTCTGCCTTTGTCTCTGTCTCTAATTCTCTCAAAATTCTTTCTCATTTTGCCTCTCTTAACATCTCAACTGTCTATCCTTTTTACTGATCCTTCATTTCTCTCAAAGCTCCATTCGAATATTCCATTTCAATGGCAACTAAAGCTCGATTGCTAAAAATGGCAGTGTCCAAACCATCATTGAAACCAATTCCCAGACAAACCAACTCCCAAACTGAGGAGGACATACCTAGAAGACAATGGACCCCCTCAAAGCGAGCGGGGGAAGAACCATCCACTTCCACAGGCCGCAGAGTCCGTTTCCAAGCTGGGACTCCATCAACAACGGCTGCTCGAGAGGAACAACCTCAGACCTCGCAGAGCACACAATCTGGGGCCAGAAAGAAAGGCAATACAGCTGCTAAAGCTCAAGTATTGAAGATGTCGACTACATACTTCAAAACAGAATTGCAGCACAGTCGGTTTTACAAATCTTTTTATGAGCGGAAGGTATTCATTCCAAAAATCATCGACTTTAAATTTTTAAGGGATTATGAGTCCGACATTGAGCAGTTACTAGATTTCCAAGGATGGACTAACCTTCTAAGAGCAGATGAAAGAGTATATCATGATCTAACTCGTATTTTCTATTACCTATGGGATGATGAGTACTTTGGAACTTTTATCAAAGGAACTGATATGTTCTTTGGAATCGGAGTAACCCCAAGATTAGAGGAAGCAATCATGAGTGTGGGGCAAATCTTAGAGGTACCCTATGAGGATGAGCCGTTGCCTGGAAATCTCACTCTCTCAGATATCTACAATCAGCTCACTAGGAGCAATAAGTATCATCCGGGGATCAAATTTCTACATTACATGGACTTATCCCTGATGCTCAGGGTCCTCAGATTATTGGTTGCACATTGCATCTACCCCAAAGGTGGGGGTAGAAATCAGTTAAACCCGCTGGAGGCAGGAATTCTGTGGAAAATAGTGAACCGGGTCAAAGTCAGCCTTCCTCGGTTGTTTATAGAAGCCCTAAGTTCTAGGAAAGACAACCCACGAGGGGTTTTGCCTTATGGTACTTGGATCATGAAGATCCTAGAACATTTTGGAGTTGATATCAATGGAGAACCATTCGAGGTGTTAAAACCGACGAACGCAATCAACAAAGCATTGATCCAAAGAATGAAGATCAATGTAAATCAACTCCGGGTTGAAGCAGAAGTGGGCGCACCGACACCAGAAGAAGCCGGGGATGCACAGGTTGAGGGGGAGCAACCCCCACCATCACCAGAATCTCAACTCGCTCCACCACAAGATGCACCCGAGGAGCCTGCATTGCCGCTATCACATGGGTCTTGCTCTCCTAGAGGATCTAAAATTCCAGACCTAGCACCACGGCCATCTCGGGATACTTCAGTTTAGGGCCTTCGAGAGCATCTCGAGCAGTTAGAGGACCGGATGACCAGTCAGATTGCCGAGGTCCTACATGCCATCACGGATATGCATTCTCGACAGGATTGCATGGATAGGGAGCTCCGGACCATCCGTTATCACTTAGCATCTGGAAGCCATCGTCATCGATCTATCCCCGAGCTTGATCCTTTTGACACTAGATCATTTCATCGAGATCCCACACCTGCTCCAGTCTCATCTTTTTACTCCTCGGCCCAAATTCGACCCGTTTGCCCGATTCCATATCATATCTCTACATTCCAGTTCACTAAATCTCTTCGAGTCGACCCCTATTTGCTCGATTAACAAAAAGGGGGAGAAGAGTTGAGTTTTGTGTTTAGATTTTTAGGATTTTGGGTTGGGTGCCTTGTATATAGGTTTCATTTGCATTTGAAACTTGTATGAAATTTTTTGATCATATATATGAAAAGGTTGCTTATGAAAAAGTTTGTTTGTGTTCTGATTACTTTTGCAAAGTTTATTATCACTTGAATTATGTTCTGATTACAAATGCTCTATGCTCTGATTTATTATGTTTGCTCTAATCATTAATGTTCTATTTTTTTTTCAAAAGGTAAATGACTTATGATTATCCTAAAAATGTCAAAACAAGATATTGGAAGGCATAAACTCAAATTGGTTTTGTCAATCATCAAAAAGGGGGAGATTGTTGGAAACAATTGTTGAAATCAAATGCAAAATATCCAAAGCATGTGTTTTGATGATTAACAAGATAATTAGAGTAAAGTCTTAGCCACTAATATGTTTTGTGCAATGTTTAAGGTTATAAAAGTGAAAAATACAAAACAGAACAGGTCAAGTCGCAACTCACGTTGACTCAGACATCGACTTGGGCCAAGTCGATTTCTCAAGTCGACTCCATCTTCGACTTCAATAGACGTCCTCTGTCCAGCGTTGAAATTAAGAGCAAGAATTCTCGAAGTCGCAGACGAAGTCGACTCCACTTGCGACTTGTGCGAAGTCGCAGACCAAGTCGACTCCAGTATCGACTTCACATAACATTTTCCTTCCAGCGTTGAAATTAGAAAGCACAGCTGCCAAAGTCGCACATGAAGTCGACTCCACTTGTGACTTGGGTGAAGTCGCAAGCAAAGTCGACTCCAGCATCAACTTCAAATGGGCAGTGCAGATTTTCAAAATTTCAAGTCGAAGGCCAAGCCGACTTCAAGATAGACTTGAGTCAAATTGAAGATGAAGTCGACTCAAAATTTTCAACTTGAATATATGAAGACTAATCTAAGTTTTAAGCAAGCAAGAGACACTTCAACAAAGATCAAACTGACTTGGCAAAAGAAAGAAGCTAAGTCGCACCCGAAGTCGACTCCAAGATCGACTTGAAGACAAGTCTCAGATCAAGTCGACCCAGAGGACAGACTTGGAAATTGAAGAACAGCTGAAGTCGCACACGAAGTCGACTCCAGCATGCGACTTGGGTGAAGTCGCACACAAAGTCGACTCCACATGCGACTTGGAGGCGTAACGTTCGAATTTTTTAACGTTGGAACATTTATTACGCGCCAACCAACTCTATAACGTTCAAAATTCTCCCTCCTCTATATATAGACACTCAAGAAAACATGAATAGACACAAGATAGAGCTGAAAAAGAGGAAAGAAGTGCTACTAAGAGTTTCAATTCACTTTTCTCTACAATTAAGTGATCTATACACTTTCAAAGGAAGAACAAGCTTCAAAGTTGCTATTTGCTTCAACGCAATACGATTCGTTGCTTCTACAGATTCTTCCTCGAGTTGAAACTTGCTACACAAATCAGTAAAGTGTAGATTTCTTCTATTTCATCTTGTTATTTGATTTTGGTGCTTGGTTTGAGTTCAGTGTTTCAAACCAAGATATAGCAAGTAGGGTTGTGATTGGAGTGTAACTCATCACCTACTTGTGTTGCTTGTTATACATGCCCCCTAGAGCTAGAATCTAGAACAGAGCGGAGGCTCTGGTTGTAAATGCCCCCTAGAGCTAGAATCTAGAAGAGAGCGGAGACTCTAGTTGTATTCGCGGAATACATAGTGGAACCCAAGTCACAAGGGAGTGTGAGCTTGGAAGAGTGGAGTAGGGAAAGGTTGCCCGAACCACTATAAATCTTGTCTACTATTTTTTATTTTCGCTTTCATTATCTTATTGCTTTCTATTTGTTTCATTAAAGGGGTTTAAACTAAACTAGGGTAAAATCTCAAATTAGAGTTTTAAATTTTTAAATACCCAATTCACCCCTCCCCTCTTGGGTAATTGCTATCAACTCGGGACCAACAATTACTTGATGAGAGATAGATAGACATGAGGTCCTTACCGCAAGAATTTTGTGAATGGTTGGGACAACCAACATCTCAGGTCGAAGAAGAGGGAGATGACGAGGAGTATTCTTCATCACATCATGAAGGCTAGGGAAGTCACCTGTCTTTGCCTCTTTTCTTTGCAGTATTTGCCATCTCATATTTGCATGATCATATCATTGTCATTTATATCTCTGTTTAGCTTTCATGCATTGAGGACAATGCATTCCTCAAGTTTGGGGGGTTTCATGGTTCTATTTTGTGTTCATTCATGCATTTCATGTAGGTAGTCGTGTACATATATGTTTTAGGTTGCATAACATGTTAAATCTTGTATGTGATAATTAGTTAGTTGTAAGCTATTTTGAGGAAAAACTTACAATGTTCAAGGAAACTTCAACTTGAAACCGAATTCATGAAAAGCTTGAAATTTTTTGCTAAGATTACACATTGAATGTGGCACCCCGAACCAGGGTGCCTAGAAGCCTTACTCCGGGACCGTTTTTGATTGGTAAACGTGACTCAGGATTGTTGCCCTGATCACACAGCAGGATTTTTTTATTTATAATATAATCATCCATACATGGAAAATTGTCACCATTCATCCAATCTTGAAACATATTTCACATATCACATTTATAATCAAAGTATAAACATTATCATTGAAAGGATATCTTTCCGTCTCAAAATTATCAACATTGTCTTTACATAAAACTTACATATACACATTTATATACAAAATTGCATGTCATTTTGCATGCGGCCTTCATCATCATTTCCTATCTGTCGTTGGAAAAGCATGGGTGAGTCATAATACTCAGTAAGCAAGCCATACATAATTTTTCAATCTTTTTCATGCATTTCATAAAATGTAAATGCAATGCATTTATAGCATACATGACATTCCTTTAGATGCGACGCTAGCTAGGCGCCCATCCCATACATGCTCTCATTTCAGGGAGGTCGCCGCCAGCCTGAGCCTGTATAAGCGACTTGGCAATAGCGATGGGGACATCCAGCCCGTTTACTACCTCCACTATGGCCTATTCCTCGTGCTCATGCTCATTTACATACACATGCCGGCATGATATTTGTAAATCATAAATAAATTCATAAAAGTATTTAATAAATAATTTAATAAACGTACTTCAGTTCATGTAAAGCAGTTATAGGTATGGCCAACTTTAAATAAATTTCATAAAGCAATTGACAAACAATTTCAAGAATTTTGGAAATAATTTGCAAAATATATAACTTGCTTACCTCCTCAGTTGGTGTCATCGACTTTTTCTTTTTCTTTTCCTTTTCCTATTCAAGGAAAAAGGATATTTCATTTCTTCTATTCAAGCTGCTTCCCATGCATGCTTTATAATATTCGGGCATTATTTCTTTATACAAATTTTTCAATCCATAGGTTCTTCAAAAATTCCATCCTTATATTTAAATATTAATCTCAAATTTTCTCCAAAATCACACTATTTACTGTTCATGGTTACTGTAGCAATCACTGTTCATCCGAGGTTACTGTTCACACGTGTTGGTTACTGTTCATGGGTTCCAAAAATTGACATTTTTTCCAAAAATAAAAAATTTCATAACATAGCTTATGCTTTGTATATTATGAAAAAATTCATAAATTTTGAATTCATCATCATTAACTTGGATAAATAAATTATTTTCTCAATATACTAAAAATCAATATAAATTCACTTAAGCATAATCCTTAATTCCAAAAATCATGAAATTAATATATCATCATTCCAACATTATATTTATCATATTAATTCATCCCAAATCATCATTTATCAAATTTGGAACATTATTTACACATATCATATGCTATCTTCCCGAATGCTCTATCTTTGCTCCAAATTTTTGATGTTTTGGCATAATTTCGATTAAGCATTATAACTATACTTATTTTCTCATGATTAGACATTATCTAAGCATGGTTTTACCCTACTTAACATCCAAAAGAAATTTGGATAATAATTTCTTACCCGAAATGGAGATATCCCTCTTCTTCTCACACTTTTTCTCTCTAACTTTCTCTCCTCCTCTTCTTTGGCTTGGCAAGGAATTTTTTTCTGCTCAAAATGGAGCTGGGTTGTGCCTTTGGACGTTCACCCCTGCCTCCTATTTATAGTTTTTGATTTTTTATCAAATTGGAATTTACCCCCTTGCTTGAGGTATTAAATTGTAAATAGATTTTTTTGTAATTTTAAAAAGGTGCATGGAGCCATGTGCACCCCACCCTACAGCTGCTCCAGCCCCCTATGGCAGCCCTATTTTTTTAGATTTTTAATTTATTAAAATTTATTTATTTTAAGCTAATTAAATCCTAGTCGTTGATCTTTGATGATGATGAATGTGGACAATCGATTTTGGTCAAAAATCCAACCACCCCCTGCTCATGCCCCTGCCATTGCTGCTTTTCATTTAATTTTTTAATTTTTTAATTATTTATATTTTATAAAAAGTCAAAAGTAAAATTAATGAAAAGTTAAGTTACTTTTTGATCTTCATTTGACATTTCATCTTGACCCTTAATTTGTGATTTTCATCACATCTTAAACCATTCATTATGTTCATCATGAATTTTTAACCATCCATAAAAAATTTCATCTAAATCCGACGTCCAGATTGCAAATTACGAATTTTTCTTTAATTTTCCACTAAAATAAAAAATTGTATTAAAATATAAAAAAGAATTGCTATTTTACCCTATAGTGATTAAATCTCCTTTTTGTCTTTTTGTGATTAGGTTAATCCAAGTGATTAACTCTTAATCACGTGCTTTAATCCTCGGTTATTATTCACGTGCACTATTCACGTGGGTTAATTTCTTAATTGCATTATTTTAATCTCCAATACACATATCCATAAATAAAATTATTACAAAAATTTAGGGTTTACAATGCGTATATTGCCTAAGAAAGCTAACATTGAATAAACTTTAAGGTCTTGATTTTTTCAAAAAATTTCAAATGACTTGTGAAAGATATGAATAATATAGTGGTCAAAATTTATAGCACATTTCCATTCTAACTTATTCAACTAAAGTGATTAAGGCAATTTTGTTGAGTAATATGAGTATTTATGTAATTATGTTGCAGTGATATATCTTTTGCATCATTATTTTCCAATTTTGAGTTAGTATATATATCTTTTTGCTGTTAACCTTGTGCTTTAAATTAAATGCATTATCTCATTAGTTCATAGTGTCATTCATCTTTTCACTTAAGACTTAAGGTTGGATAGTATGTGTATGCTATGTATCAGCTTATATATATATATTTCTGATAAGTGGAAATTAATAACATATTTTGTCGACATTTTATACCAATTTAGTGAGTAACTAATTGAGTTTAATGTGAAATTTGATTTAAAATATGTTTTTTGCAACAATTAGGTATTAAATATTAATTTCAAGTTATTTAAATAATTTTTATAATCTTTTGGCTTGAAATTACATTTTGTTTGTTGCTATGAAATTAAATGGGCTTGAAATAATTTTTATAGTGATAATCCACTAAAAAGTTTGATGAATTAATGATTAAAATATTTTTTATGCAGGTTTGTAAGTTCAAGTGGGCCCCACGAGGTCATCTTCCCATATGGACTGTTAAAGCATCAGCTCAAAACATCATCGTCCATCACCAAGCTACCCAGCCTCTGCAATCCAACCGTCCATTTCCGTGATCAGCAGCAAAAATCAAGCCATCCAGAAATTGACGACCAGAGATCATGCAAGCTGTCCATTTAAGGACAAAAATTCACAGGCATGCAGGCGAGTTGAAGGTAGAACGGAACAAAGTGAAGAAGCAGGTAAGCTAGCGCCTAGGCGCCACCCTACATGCCTTAGCCAAAGTTTCCAGCACCTCACACAGTAGAATTGCTTTCAGTAAATTAGCGCCCAGGCGCCGACTTGGGGCGCTTAGGCACCATGACATGAGCATACAGGAATTCCAGACGAGTTTTAAGTCATAAAACTTTCAGGGAGTTGGCGCCTAGGCGCCACGACACAAGTAAGCAGGGCATCCCGATGAAGTTTCTAAGTTACACAGCACACCGAGAGTAGGCGCCACTCCGAATCTGTACGCGCGAATTTCTGCATGTGTGCTGCACAGGCTGATTAGTTTAAATATAAACCTAGGGATTCGTGTGTAGGGGAGAGCAGAGAGTCTACGACAGAATTTTGAGAGAGAAAGAGAGAGAGAGAGAGAGCAAGGAGGAGGAGAGCACAGGCAAGAGGAGGACCGGCGAGTTGCGTGGAGCAGCCGACACACCATCGGAGGCTTCAAACCAATAAGCTTTCCTATCTTATCCATTTTTAATTTTTACTGTCTTGTTTAAGATGGATTTTGATTTTAATTTTATGTTGATCTTAAACATGCTCGGCTAAGCCCTAAATCTAGGGTTTAGGATGTAGCATGCGTACAATGTAGCGTTGTGATACCCAGACCCAAGTAAGGTTTATTTATATGCAATTGGCATATAAATATGGATTATGAATGATTTAGTGGAATTATGAATGATTTTCATTGCAATATTGACGATTTAATTGCAATTAGGACAAATGATTATGAATGATCAATATAAGCCGATATGGGTCAATGTGATTAAAGAGGCTTAATGATGATTAGGAAATGTGATTATATTGAAGATAATTACCTCATATATTTATGGCTTAATTAATGGAGATTAAGTTGATAATTATGGGCTTAAGGTGGCAAATGCTAGAAAATGCATAACTCTACGCCGAGAAGGCGGATTAAGATGAAAATCAAAAGGTAAGCACATAATTTTGTGCTTAATCATATGGAAAGGTTGGATTATGAAAATTATGATAAAATTAAGGTGAAAATCGATCATCACCATCAAAATTCAAGGATGATTTCAAATGATCATAACTTGAGCTAGAAAAGTCGGAATGAGACGAAATTTGAAATGAACGGATAAAATTATGAGATCCATGCAGTGAGAGGATTGGATTAAGAAAATGATGATGGGATATTGGTTGAACGAAAATAGGTGTATAATTATTGATTTTTGTGCACCAAAAATTTAAGCTTGTGTTTATGTTAAAGAGAGGTGATTAATTATATTTTTAATGGCAAAAATGAGGTGTCAAAAGGAGATAATTACACATGGATTTTATGAATTAATTAAAATGAAAAAATCCATGATATTATCCAGTGATTAATGAATTAATTTAAGGAGCTAAATAAATTAGCTCAAAGGAGCTTGAAAAGGTGGCCCACATATGGACGTGAAAGGGGGCTGTTTGCATAGAATTTTGATTTTTAAAAATTACAAAATATGTAATTAAGCCAGCTACATGACAAAAATGGTTAATGACCTTGATTTGGGATGGATTATGTGGCACAAAATGACAAAAATCCAATGCATAGGTGACATTGAAATAATGGACAACAATATGGGAGCAATGGAAAGGTCAAGTCCAAGTTGCTTTTTGTGATCTTTTATTAATTTTTTTAATTGCTAATTTGACCCCTAAATGTGCTCCTAGTTAGGGTAGTTAAATACTCATTAATTAAATTAAATTGGGTGTGGTTAAAACATGCAAAGCTGCTGCATAAAGGACGTTGAATGTGTGGTCAATAAAGTGGACAGCAAGTGCACATCAGGAGATGTGGATGGTTAGGCTGCTGTATTTGATTTTTTTTAATTTTTTTAATAAGGTAAGTGGACCCCTAAGTAGCCTATTAGCTAGGGTGGTTAATTATCCATTAATTAAAGTCAAATTCGTTGTGGAAAAAATGGTAAAGTTCCTGCAAAGTGGACGTCCAAACAGGGGGCAGATTTGTGTCCATTAATGTATGGATTTTTGATGAATTTTTTAAAGATAATTACTTAATTTAAATGGACCAAATTTTTCCATGTCAGTAATATGGGATAATTATACTTTAATTAGATGCTAAATGATGTGGCAAATGGGTCCCACAAAGCTGAAAAATCCATCTACACTAAGGGTGGTCGTCCATATGGGTAGGAGAGAAAGAGAAAAATCAAATGGGAAGAAAATTCCCAAAGCAAGGCAGTGCACACCCCCATTTTCCAGCAGCTTGAGGAGGAGAAAAAGAGGAGGAAAAGAGAAGGAAAAATGAAGAAAAAGAATGGGATGCAAGCTATGGAAATTTGGTTCAAGTTTGATCCAATACATGTAATTATACCCCTTGATTATGGGTTGAAAATCATAACTGAAATTTTC
Source organism: Annona cherimola (assembly GCA_030490835.1). Classification (NCBI taxonomy): domain Eukaryota; kingdom Viridiplantae; phylum Streptophyta; class Magnoliopsida; order Magnoliales; family Annonaceae; genus Annona; species Annona cherimola. The sequence continues at coordinate 49,879,637 of CM059972.1, forward strand.
TTAAACCCTATGTGATGTTACTGATTTGATGTTTAATCATGATTATATGATGATTCATGATTATATGAATTATATAAGTTGATTTGGGCTTAAGTTATGAATTTTGGAAAGTATGAAACTTAGGGTTGCAAGCATGACCCGATTTTCATATTTATATGTTAAAAATGATATATGAATTAGGCCAAATTATTTAAGGATGATTAAGAGGGTAAAATAACCTAGATTTATAGCATGTTGGATGTTCAAAATTAGTGGAAATGATTTTCCCTAAATCTGATTTTATGAGCATATGTTTGGACATGTCAAAATGGGTGCAAAGGGTACCCAAAATGTGCATGGAAGTTGCTGTTATGCAAGTGAACGAATTTTAGGTTTTAAATATGTATTAATACCCTAAATTTGGGTTAATAAAATCATGATTAATTTTTGGAATTTATGTATTAGAAAACTATTTTGAATTAAGTGTCAAAACATGCGTTGAAATGATGAAAAACGGGTTCTAATGTTGTTATTTTGGAACCCTATGATGAATGGATTAAAATCTAAAAATTAAACCCTAAATTATATTTTAATTAATTATTTTAATCATTCTGATTAAGGACTAAAGTTTCTGTGTTGAAAAATTTTAAGAAACACATGATCTATGTATTGAGAAATGGACGTATATGAAGAGACAAGTATGAATAAATGGTATATAGATTATGTGAGTTGTTAAAATGAAAAAATGCATGAAAAAGTGATTAAATATGTGTATTAGGTTACTGTTTTGATAAATAATGATAATCTCAAAATTTGAGATTATTATATGATGTCAAAGTTAGCAACTAAGTGCTTAAAATGAGCACCATTGTATGAAAAGTGAAAAATATGTTAAAAATGATAAATGGAGGTAATGAACCTCCAAATAATTATTTAATGAAAGATTATTACATATATGTAAGTTTACCCAACATAAGGGTATTAAAATGAATGAATGGATGATTGATATGTATAGGCTATGTGCTAAGTTTGAATACCCGACTTGAAGGACAAGTGGGTTAAGCTAAGTTCAAATGAATTTATGTAGGTTGGAAAACCTAAGAGATATATGCATTTGAAGATAATGTGAATAAATGAAATGTTATTTTCATTTATTTAGGCAAAGGCAAGGAAAAGAATGAGAGAAAAGGGATTAAGGCGAACTCAGGTAAGCAAGTGAACTTTTCAAATTATGAATTTTTCTCTATATGTTGAAATGATGATTATGTCAATATTTTTATGATTATGTTTTAACGAATGGGCAAGCACAAGTTTTGAAAATGTCGGCTTTAATGAAAGGTCGTAAATCTGGAACAGGATGACTTTAATGAAAAGCCTTGAGGTTTGCTTCATGGGAAGCAAGCGACAATTTTTAAGATAAATAATTTATCACAAGTATTGCCAACATTGGGAATGCTTTATGTTAATGGAATTGAGAAATTTTCTTATGAGTAAGAAAGTTCTCCATGCCGATTGTTTTAAAGGATTTTATCGATTTATGCCGATGGTTTTAGGAATTTGCTTTTAAGTAAGCAAGTTCTTTATGATGTTGTTTCAAAAGTATTTTATAAGAAAAAGAGAATTTTTCCCTTTTTCACAAAGTAATTTTTTAGTAGATAAGATTTGGTATTCTCTTATGATGTTTTATGATAGATAGCTAAGTTTATGAAAGAAAAAGAAAAAGTGATTTAATTTATGGAAAAAGATTATTATTTTTTTGTTATGATAATTAAGTATAAATGATGATTTGGACAGAGTCCATACGTTTTGAAATGATATTCGAAAAGTTTTGATTTCTTTTAGATAAGAAAATTTATGATGAAAATGTTTTCAAAAATGTTTATACGAATGTTGTTGAATGGGATTTAAGGATGACCAACATAATAAGTGATTTCATAAAATGGTTTAATTTCAGGTTGCTAAATGGCATGCGAAAGACTGTGCAATTCCCCTTTATGTAAAAATAGTATAATAGATATGTGGATAATAATTTAATTTTTAGGTTGGGGAGAAGGGGATGGTATAATTGCATAACTGTTGTAAGCAAAAGACACTGAAATGGAAATCAAGAAAATATTAAAGAAATATACGATTTATTTTTTGAAATCCGAAAGTCTTGAATTTCTTTTATTATAAGGGTTTTAAAGATGTATTGTTTCTCAAACATTTCAAATGTTTATCAAAATTTTTTACTCAAAATATTTTTGAAAGAATTTAAGGAAGGTCATCCTAAAATTAGATTTCAAATGACAACTTGTTTAAAGTGGGTGGTGCGCTCTCTTTACAAGTTGACACGGACTGCGGTTTGTGATGCGTTTTCAAAAATAATTTTTAAAGATATAGACATCGGTCTATGATGTTTTGTGATTATGGATGCAGGCTGCGGTCTGTGATCCCTGTTTAAAAGGTCATGGGTTGCGGTCTGTGATACTTTAAACCAAAAGGACTGCGATCTGTCAGGATGATGTATGGCGCACCAGTACAAGGAATAGGCCAGTTGTAGAGCACGGTCGAGATGGCCGGAGCCCACTCTACATATGGCTAAGTCGCTAAGGGATGGCAGGAGGCCAGCGGTGCCCTCCTTGAGATGGGAGCAGGATGAAAGAATAACCGCTTGGTTAGCGTGCTGTTAAGTATGGATTCTCTTCCAAAAGGTAGAGTGATCAGTTGCTAAGTGTCACTGCTGGATGGAGAGAAATGCATTTGCTTATGTTTTGCTTTGGAAAATCTCAAAGATTGGGACATGAAAGTATATTTTTATGAAAGTTATCCTAAAGGAATTTTTATGTAATGATTACCCTAAAAATGGGATGTTTTACACAAAAGTGTAAATAACAGGAATGAAAGGAAATATTTTTAAGCAAATGCATTTATGAAAATGAATTATGTATTTTATATGCCTTGTTTGTTATAAACAAGCCCCAAGACGAGGATTATGAAAAGGATTTATGTGAAACTTGGTTTTGGACATAAGAATATCCATTTCAAAGGATTTAAATGGTAAATGTTTATGGACATGAGAATGTCCAATGCTCAAGTATTTTAATGGAATGTGTTTTAGGACATATGAATGTCCATTGTCAAGAAGTTATGTCAAAAATGTTTTGAGATATCAAATGTCTCTTGGCTAAAGGAGTTTAAGATGAAAAATATTTTTGGACATAGAAATGTCCTTTGCCTAGAAAGGCTTATGTGTATGATGTTTTTAGGACATGATAATGTCCTTCTCTAAAAAGGGGTTATGAGGAAAATGTTTTAGACGTAAAATGTCCACTAATGAAAGGTAATTTTATGTAAATGTCTTTGAACATTAGAAATGTTCATATAAGACTAAAGAAATTAATTAAAGAGGGTAAAACACACATATTTTGCCTTAACAAGCCCAGATGTGGCTTGTAAATGATTTTAAGAATGATGTTTATGAAAATGTTCAAGGACATGGAACTGTTCTTATGAATAAGGATTTCATGATAATGTTTTAGGACATATAAATGTCCTCAAGTAAAAAGGTGTTCAAGATGTTTAAGAAAAATGATTTAAGGGAAGTCTTGCCCTAAAAGATAAAATGCTTGCTTACCGAGTTGTCACTCACGTTTTGTTTTCCCAAACCTTAGACAGGTACCGGGAAACTCTAGAGGATGCAAATCTAAGCAATAAAGGAAAAGTACGTGATGGTAGCCATGTGGGCTATAAGGAATGAAATGTGATAGCCTGATTAAATATCTAAGGTATGTTGATGTATATGTGAACTTATTTAGAATTATAAGTTCTGTGTGATTCAATGATTGAATGTATGTATGTAAGGAATGTAAATGCTATTGTAGAATAGTATGAAGAGATGCTATGAATGAAATTATGAAATTTTATTACAAGTGTAATGGTGCTTGTATGATGAAAGATGTAGTGAGGAATGAAATGCATGATGATAGATAAAAGGAATGAATTGAAAAAAAAAATGGACGAGTTCCAATTAAGAACCCGCTGCATGATCTGGGCAACAATCCTGATTCACATTTACCAATCAATAAGGTCTTGAGGTAAGTGACGTCTCAGTTTGGGGCACCACAAGCGTGGTGTGGGTTTTCAATTTATTCATGATGGATATTGTTGTTAATTTAATATCTTGTGATTTTCAATGCTTGCTTTGTGCATGGGCCTGTACTTTGGCATGATTCCATATATTAGGTGATGGAACCGAGAGGTGGAAATCTAATATACGACAATCAAGATATTAAACCTGGAAATCTAAGACCATGAGAATAGACATGATGACCTTGAGGAATTCCATGAACAAACCACAGAACTTAATGGATTCTAATTAACTTAATCCCATAAGAATAGGTGGTTAAGAAAATTCGGATACGCCTTGTAGGTTTTGAGAGAAGGTGCAAGGATAAATTAGGGTTTGTTCTCCTTTAACAAACAATATCCAGATTAAATCATTATACCACTGCCCGTTGCAAAAGAAGCATGTCAAATCCTAGACCCTAGGTGCTCGCACTCTCGTTTTCTCTGCTCATTATAATTTTCAATTTTCTCTTCCTATTTTTTATTTCTTTTCCATTTTATTTGCTATATTCTCTTTCCACTTTTCTATTTTATTTGCTATATTCTCTCCATATTTGACACGAAAGCATTTAAAAGCAAAGTTTATAGTCCCGAATTGACTGTGGATCGATAATTTATATACTACAATCTACGACCCATGCACTTGTGGTGAGATTGCAAACAAGTATTTTGGCGCCGTTGTCGGGAAATTCGGCGTTACTTTAAATTTTTTTTTCAGATACTTTGTTTGTTATTTTCTTTCTCTATTATTTTTTTATTCTTTTTCTCTTTCTACTTTATGCTTTTTGTCTATATCTATTTTTTTGTTTTTTTTCCATCTCTCGTTCTTATTTGTTTTTATTTTTTTCTGAACTAACTAGTTAATCTTTGTATGCACCCACATACTCGAAACTTTGCAAAATAACTAGCTGAAAAACTCTTTATTGCTGACCTTGAGATTGAACGTTCTTTTAGGAGAAGAATTTGTGAGTACAAGCAGCAGCAATCTTCTCAAGACACCATGGCGGAACGCAACAATCCAAACTCGCCACATCGAGAGCAGGAGGAAGGTCAGGCTGAGAACAATGCTTGTGATACCCAGACCCAAGTAAGGCTTATGTATATGCAATTGGCATATAAATATGCATCATCTATGAGTTAGTTGAATTATGAATGATTTCCATTGCAATATTGACGATTTAATTGCAATTAGGACGAATGATTATGAATGATGAATATAAGCCGATATGGGTCAATGTGATTAAAGAAGCTTAATGAGAATTAAGGAATGTTTATATATTGAAGATAATTAACTCATATATTATGGCTTAATTTATGGAGATTAAGTTGATAATTATGGGTTTAAGGTGGCAAATGCTAGAAAATGCATAACTCGACGCCGGAAAGGCGGATCAAGATGAAAATTGAAAGGTAAGCACATAATTTAGTGCTTAACCTTATGAAAATGATGAATTATGAAATTATGATGAAATTAAAGTGAAAATCGATCATCACCATCAAAATCTAAAGATGGTTTCAAATGAGCATAAATTGAGCTAGAAAAGTCGGATTGAGATGAAATTTGAAATGAACGGTTAAAATAATGAGATCTATGCAATGAGAGGCATGAATTAAGATAATGATGATAAAATCAAGTGATTAATGACATGATTTAGTGGCTAATGGATTAGCTCAAAGGAACATGAAAGAGGTGGCATTAAATGAACGTCCAAATGGGTTGTTTACATGGAATTTTTTATTTTTAAAAATTACAAAATATGTAATTAAGTGAGCTACATGAAAAGGGTGGTTAATGGCATTAATTTGGGATGAATTGTATGGCACAAAATGCCAAAACACCAAGGCATATGGACATGGACAGCAACATGAGCAAGAATGATGTGCACGTTCAAAGCAGCTTTTGGAAATTTTAATAAATTTTTTTAATAGCTAAATTGACCGCTAATTAATCTATTTACCTAGGGTGATTAAACACCTATTAATTAAAGTGAAAATTAAGTGGAAAAATCGTTCAAAAGCTTCTGCAAGTGGACCCCACCCAAGTGGACAGCTACATGAAGGAAGAGAGGTGCACATTCAAAGGCTGCTGTATTTGATTTTTTTGATTTTTTTAAAATAAGCTAAATGGTCCCCTAATTAGACTAATACCTAGGGTAGTTAATTAGCCATAAATTAAAGTAAAAAATTCGAGGAAAAAAATGGAAAACAGAAGCTGAAATGGACATTGCATCTTGTGGACAGATTTTGTCCATTAATGACATGGATTTTGATGGATTTTTCAAAAATAATTATCTAATTTATTTGGATGATATTTTGCCATGTCAGAAATAGGGGATAAGCATGTATTAATCATGCTTTAAGTAAAGTAAAAAGTGGGGCCCACAAGCTGGAAAATCCAGCTTTTGCCCCAAGTACACGTCCATTTGATGAAGGGTCGAGGAGAGAGAAAATGCTAAGGAGCAAACCCATTTTCCAGCAGCCCTTCACGTCCCCATTTTTCAGCAGCTTGAGGGGGAGAAAAATAGGAGGAAAAAGAGAAGGAAAAATGGGAAGAAAGAAGAGGAACCAAGCTAGGAAAAATGGAGTCCAAGATGATTCAATTTTAAGTAAGTATACCCTTGATTTTGAGTTGAAAATCATAACTGAAATTTTCTTAAATCCAATGTGATGTTGCTGTTTTGATGTTTAATCATGATTATATGATTATTCATGATTATATGAATTATATAAGTTGATTTATAAAGTTTAATTTGGGGATTAATCAACCCATATTATCTAATGTACACTTATGTGTAGGAAATCTGGACCTGGAAAGGAAAATAGGAAAGAAATATTTAATGAATGAATTTTATCATGAAAATTTGTGGAAAGACTAATTATATTATTATTAAGGAAATCAACCATTTTCAGCTCAAAATGGTAAGTCCGTTGGAAATTACAAATCCGAGAAAATCAACCTGAATAGGGTTGAACGGGTGTCAGGATCAGCGGCACCAAATGATTTTTAATACTTTTTATACAAGAAATTTTGGGCTGAAAATTTTACAGGATATATAATACATATTAAGTATCATACAAAAAAAATACAAATTAGGTTTTGATATGTGTAAATATACCCCATAATTCACGTGATTAGGGCTGACCCTAAACTCACAACACTGTCCAGCACAGTGAAAATGCCAAATAAATATATAATGTTAATATTTCTTGATAAAATATTTATGAAGGTTAACTCATGTATTTATTGATGTATGATAGAAATTTCAGAATTAAATACCTTGATTTGATTGTAAATCAAGATTTAGAGAAATCAGTGTGCCTGAATTCAGCATTATGTACAGCCTAAATCAAGATAAATGTTAAATTCCAGATTTTTGAGATAGAATTTAAATTAAAATGGGATATAAATAAGTATCATAAGTGATTATAAGGATTTAACTTATTAGAGATGGGTTTTAGAAAGGATGGAACTTAGGGTTACGTATAAGACCCGATTTCCATGTTTTGATGATGAAAATGATAAATGGATTATGTGAAGTGTTAAAATGCGAAAATGCATGAATATATGATGGAAAACGTGGATTAGGTTACTTTTTTGATAAATAATGATAATCTCAAAATTTGAGATTATTATATGATGCCTATGTTATTAATTAAGTGCTTAAAATGAGCACCGATGTGTGAAGAACGAAAAATATGTTAAAAATGATAAATGGAGGTAACGAACCTCCAAATAATGATTTAATGAAATATTATTATATTTATGTATTTACGAAGGTTGGAAAACCTAAGGGATTTATGTATTTGAAGTTGATATGAATAAATGAAATATTATTTTCATTTATCTAGGCAAAGGCAAGGAAAAGAATGGAAGAAAAGGATTATGACTATCTCAGGTAAGCAAGCGAACTTTTCAAATCATTTATTTCTTCTTATGTGCTGAAATGATTTATGATGTTATGTTGATATTTTTATAATTATGTTTTAAACGAACGAGCAAGCACAAATTTTAGAAATTGATGGCTTTAATGAAAAGCCACATGTTTTGAAAAAGGATGGCTTAAGGAAAAGCCTCAAGGTTTGCTTCATGGGAAGCAAACAACATTTTTTTTTAAAGATAAATGTTTATTACAAGTCTTGCCATGGATTGACAATGCTTTATGTTAATGGAATTGAGAAATTTGCTTATGAGTAAGCAAGTTCTCCATGGTGTTAATTTTAACGGATTTTATATTTTATGCCGATGATTTTAAGGATTTGCTTTCAAGTAAGAAAATTCTTTATGATGTAGTTTTCAAAAGGACTTTATAAGAAAAAGGAAATTTTGCCCTTTTTCATAAAGAAATATTATTAGATAAGTTTTGAGTTTTCTTATGATGTTTATGATAAATGATGAAGCTTATAAAAGAAAAAGGTTAATTTTCTATGTCAGGATATTTAATTATAAATGATAATTGGAACATAGCCGTGTGTTTTGAAATGATATTCAAAAAGTTTTGATTTCCTTTAGATAAGGAATTCTATGCTGAAAATATTTTGAAAAATATTTATACGGATGTGTTGAAGGGAATTTAAGGATGACCAACCTCCTATGTTGATTTCATAAAATGGTTTAATTTCTGGCTACTAAATGGCATGCAAAAGACTCTGCAATTCCCCTTTTATGTAAAAATAGTGTAATAGATATGTGGACAATAATCTAATTTTTAGGTTGTAGAGAAGGGGATGGTATAATTGCATAAATTTTGTAAGCAAAAGGCCCTGAAATGGAAACCAAGAAAATATTAAAGAAACATATGGTTTATTTTTGGAAATCCAAAAGTTTTGAATTTCTTTTATTATAAGGGTTTTTAAGATGTATTTTTTCTCAAACATTTCAAATGTTTATCAAAATGTTTTACTTAAAATATTTCTAAAAGAATTTTAGGAAGGTCTTCCTAAAATTAGATTTCAAATGACAACTTGTTTAAAGTGGGTGTGCTTGCTTTACAAGTTGACACAGACTGCGGTCTGTGATGTGTTTTTGAAAACAATTTTAAAGATATAGACTTCGGTCTAATATTTTTGTAATTAGGGATGCAGGCTGCGGTCTGTGATCCCGGTTTAAAAGGACATGAGCTGCGGTCTGTGGTTCTTTAAACCAAACGGATTGCAGTCCGTCAGGATAATGTATAGTGCACCAGTACAAGGAATAGGTCGGTTGTAGAGTACGGTTGGGATGACCGGGGCCCACTCTACATAAGGCCAAGTCGCTAAGGGATGGCAGGAGTGCCAGCGGCGCCCTCCCTGAGATGGGAACAGGATAAAGGAACAGCCGCCTGGCTAGCGTGCTTTTAAGGATTCTCTTCCAAAAGGTAGCATGATCACTAGCTAAGTGTCACTACTGGATGGAGAGAAATGCATTTGCTTATGTTTTGCTTTTGAAAAGCCCAAAGATTGGGACATGAAAATATGTTTTTATGAAAGTTATCCTAAAGGGATTTTTATGAAATGATTACCCTAAAAATAGGGTGTTTTACACAAAAGTGTAAATAACAGGAATGAAAGGAAATGCCTTTATGCAAATGCATTTATGAAAATGATTTATGTATTCTATTTGCCTTGTTTGTTATAAACAAGCCCCAAGACAGGAATTATGAAAAGAATTTATGTCAAACTTGTTTTTGGACATAAGAATGTCCATTATTAAAGAGCCTAAACGAAAAGTGTTTATGGACATGAGAATGTTCAATGCCGAAGTGTTTTAATGAAAGGTGTTTTAGGATATATGAATGTCCATTGCCAAAGGAAGCTATGTGAAAAATGTTTTGAGACATTAAATGTCTCTTGGCTAAAGGATTTTATGATGAAAAATATTTTTGGACATAAAAATGTCCTTTGCCGAGAAAGGCTTATGTAAATAATGTTTTAGGACATGAGAATGTCCTACTTTGCCAAAGGATTTATGAGAAAAAATTTTTGGACGTAAAACGTCGACTGGAAAAAGATGGTTTTATGTAAAGGTCTTTGAACATTAGAAATGTTCATTTATGATCAAAGGAAAATTAATTAAGGAGGGTAAAACGTATATGTTTTGCCTTAACAAGCCTAGACGTGGCTTGTAAATGATTTTAAGAATAAATATTTTATGATAATGTTCAAGGACATAGAATTGTCCTCATGAACAAATGATTTCATGATAATGTTTTAGGACATATAAATGTCCTTAAGAAAAAGGTGTTCAAGATGTTTAATGAAATGATTTTCAAGGAAGTCTTGCCCTAAAAGATAAAATGCTTGCTTAGTGAGTTGTCACTCATGATTTATTTTCTCAAACCTTAGACAGGTAGCGGAAAATTCAAGAGGCTACAAATCTAAGTCATGATGAAAGGTACGTGATTGTAGCCATGCGGGCTATAAGAAATGAGATAGCATGAATTAAAGCTCTAAGGTATGTTGATGTGTATGTGGACTTGTTTAGAAATTTAAGTCCTATGTAATTCAATGAATGAATGTATATATATATGATGTGTACAATGATTGAATGTATGTAAGTATGGAATGTAAATGTCGTTATAGAAAAGCATGATGAGATGCTATGAAATAGAATATGAAATTTTATTACAAGTGTAATACCGCTTGTATGATGAATGATGTTGACTGTAAAGAAATGATTGATGAATAAATCAAAAAAAATTTGGACGAGTTTCGATTAAGAAACCGCCGTGTGATCAGGGCAACAATCCTGATTTACATTTACCAATCAATAAGTTCTGAGGTAAGGAAGTGACGTCTCAGTTTGGGGCACCACAGAGCTTGGTATCAGAGCAAGGATTGGTAAACAGGCGTAAGAAGGAGAAAATAAAGGATGATAAAAGGATAGGTCTGATGCCACAGAAGTTGGTATCAGAATATGGATTGGTAAATAGGCGTGGAAAGAAAAGACTTGATATCACAAAGATGATATCTTAGCAAGGATTGATAGATAGGCATAGGGGAAAAATGGAAAATGATGAAAGAGATAGATTGAGATTATAAGACATATACGATATGTATTGTCTTATATTGTGCGTCATTATGACACAAGAATATGGTTACTTAAGGAAATAAAGCTGGTTTGCTATATTTCATGGTGTAGATAGTATATGATAAAAAATATGATACGCAATGATATGGCTAATTAAGAAAATGTAGCTAATTTGCTATATTTCATAGTATAGATGGTAGAAGAAGAAAAAAGAGAGACATGAGGTCAGATGAAATGAAAAAGGAAATAGGAGAATCTAAGAAAAGACAAAAGATAGAAGGGAATAAGAACAGCTGATGGGTTAAATAATAGAACCCTACATAGAGACCACCCTTACCTAAGGTAAACTATACCTCACTTAAGATAGCACAAGACTGTGCTATATAATGAATATGTTTATGGTGAAACGCCATGGCGGTCATATGATAGGCACTAAGGCACTAGCCTTCTAAGTAATTGTTGGTTTAGAATTTATGGTTATAATAAAATGACAGATTATATAGGTATAATCTGTATGTGTAAGAAAAAGCAACCTTACACTATGAAAAGCAAAGATAGAAATGAGAAAGGTAGGAAAAAGGGAGTTTCCTTTTAACTCCTAATGTATGATGTTTGATGTTATAAAAATATGAATGCATTTGATTTTATTCAAATGCTAGGTCTATATGAAAAATGAAAGATCATTGATCTTTCTAGAAGATATAATTGACTATGCATGATGATTCATGATAAGAGATGATCATATTGACTATGTATGATGCGAATAATTTTGTGATAAGAAATGATATTGATATAATTTTATATGTTGCATTCTACAACATACTAACACCTTAGTTTTTGAGCAAGGGAAAGACAGTTGCAGATTTGAGTCAACAAGAAAGAAGAGAAGCCAGTAGCAAGTCTAAACAACCAAGGGCAGTGAGGATAAGTGAGTCTAAGGGCTCGTCGACGACGGGCAAATATAAATCCTGAGTTAAAAAATTAGAGGGGTTACCGCTATAAGAATACCTCACAGATAGAAAGAGTAGAGGAAAGGATAACTGCAGCTTTAGAAGGAGCTATGTAGTGGGCCACTCGAGATTGAGCGACCCAGACAGTAGAGGTGATACGAAGTCTTTGGGAAGATACCCAACGTGACCAATTAGATGATGGTGGAAATGATGGACCGGTACAAGTAATAATTTTTTTACCTAGTACCCAAATCTTTAAGGGTTGATTATGGTAAGATAGAAATGAATGAAAAGGTTATTTATTCCTTTCTAGCTCAGTATCCACCTAAGTTCTCAGGTGAATGAGATCTTATTTAAGCTGAGCAGTGGATGACTGAACCCAAGAACATGTTCAAGGATTGAACATGTAGTATTATGTAAGGTCCAAGCATTGATTGACAATGCTTATGAGTAATAGGAAACCCTAAATGGCTGTTATGCCATAATCAAATAAGGTAATCTGGAATAATTAATAAGAAATATATTCCAATAGGACACCAGGATGCAATACATGTTGGTATTGAACATGTACAATTGGGGCAAGAATAACTCACCACTTGTGGTGCCCCAAACTCGTGCGTCACATCCTGATCCTTACCTCGGGATCGTATTGATTGGTAAACGTGATCAGGATTGTTGCCCTGTCACACGGCGGGTTTTAACAGATATTTATCCCATTAATTATGATCATATAGAAGTTCACTTAACAGTTCAATTCCCCATATTTTCAAATCATGCATAACTAAGTCATTTCAATCCATTCAACACATTTACACAGCATGATGTTCAAGCGACATGTCAGTATTTGCCTAAATCAGATGTCACTGCATGTATGATCCATAGTCATCACATAAAACATTCAAATAATTACAATCATTTAACATGAATTTTTCATAACATAGAAGTGCTATAGTTTTTCCATGACTTTCTCAAACTGGAACTTGCTCCTTCGCCATTTCCTGTCTTTCACCTATCTTTGGGTTTGGAAAACAAAATCGTGAGTCGAAACTCAATAAGCAAGAAATTTGCATTTTATAGGCAAATCATTTCAGGCAACATTTTGCATTTAAAATCATATTGGAAAGCAACTTATACCTTATCAAAAGGTATATCTCGAAAAACATAAATCGTGTACCCATCACGAGTACGATATGCATAATGCCATATAAAAACATGAACATAATCATCATAATTCCCTTAGGATGGAAGCTAGTCAGGCGACCATCCGTCCACGTCATCTCTCATTTCAGAGAAGGCGCCGCCGGCCTTGGGCTTGTTTTAAGCGACTTGGCCACACCAAGGGGGGACAATTGGTCCGCTTATACCCTTCAAGTGGACCTAGTACCCTGTGCACACAAACTTTTTTATAAATTCATCATTAACATGCTAGCGTGATTTTCAATCATAAACTTGGAATCACAACATTTTTCATAGTATTTATCAAAGGAGATTTCTCAAAGTCACATTGAAGTAAAAACATCATTTCAACACAATTTAACTAAGGAATGACCATCCTTAAACATATTAGAAATAATTTCCACAATTTCACCAAATAAGTTAGAGCAAAAATTGCATTTATGTAAACAATTTAGAAATCCAAAATTCATTTAGAAAATTTTGCTTGCTTACCAGTGTCTCTTAGCTTTCCGACTCCGCTTTTTCTTTATCGTTGCCTACATGAGAATAATATATTTTTTTCATATATTTCTTTTCCGACTTCGCTCCTTTTATGCACACATCATCACTTCATACTCCATAAATAAATTCTAAAATTTGAAATTAGTCATTATACACTCTAAACATATGTGTAATCATGAAATATATCATATTTTTATGCATTTTTGCACAAAATCACATTTCGCAAGTCATTCATCACCCTTGCATATCTACTACTTCACATATGCCCATTTGGCAACATATACGTAATGTATTTCATAAAATTTTCTAAGTCAAAAATTTAATCCATATTTCAGTGTTTTAATTACCCTTAATTACCACTGCATTTAGGGTATTTTTATGGGATTTAAATCCACTTCCCATAAGTTTCCAAAACAGCAACTTTGGAACCCGTTTTTCACCCATTTAACGTGTCTTTTGACACTTAACCCTAAGCAGTTTAACAAATCCGAATTTTCAGAAAATAATTCCATTTTTCATAATCCAAATTTAGGGCATTACCACATGTTTAACATTCATAAACAAATTTATCTCAAAACAGCAAGTTGCTTAACCGTTTCAGTCCCGTTTCCACTCTGTTTAGCCATCGTTTCATAAACCCATAAAAAAACAGATTTGAGTTTATTTTCCCAAATCCTTTTGAGAATCAATAATAACTTAACCCTAGGATATTTTACCCCACATAGCATTCACAAAGCATGCAAACCCATTTCCATATGATTTTTAGCATAGAAACAAAGAAATCGGGTCATATTTACAACTTTGCATTTCATATTTTCAAAAATTCATCATTTAAGCACGAACTAACATATGTTTTGCATTAATACATGATTCATAACCTAATCACATAATCAATCCAAAATAGCAACTTGACAGGGAGATTTAGGGTTTATCAACTTGAGTTTTCAACTCATATGTCATTCAAATCGTCACTTTCATCATCTACAACATATAAATTCATACATGTAACCTAATACCAATTCCATATTTATTCAAAGATATGTTAAATCATCATTTTAAGGATTCTTTAAGCATCCCTTTCATATTCAAATTTGAGAGTTTAAAACTCAAGTTAAACAACTCAAAACAACACATATACTTACTTGGTTAGTGCACTCCAAACACTAAACACTTGGAGATGATTTCCTCCACCAAACTTCACTTCTTTTTCCCTTGATTTTCCTTCTATTTTTCCTCTTCTTTGCTGGCTCTAAAAGGGACGTGAGTTTCTGGCCTTGAGGGAGAGTTTGCAACACTTAGAAATTTTTTCCAAAGTCCATTCCCTAAGAACGTGCATGGCTTTATAGGGCTGGATCCAATCCAGCTGTGGACCCCACATTTTGCTGCATTTTATGCATCACTTAATGATTCCTTATCCCCCTCATGTATTGGCAAATTCTTAGCCAAGTAAAATTGCATTTTACCAATTTTTAAAAATCCAAAAACTGCTTTAAACCAAGACCGTGCAAACTGTCCAGCCATCACGTCAATTGCTGTCCATCTTTCCAGCAATTTTTCATTTTTTTTCCACCCTAATTTACGGTTAAATTATACATCTCATTACCCTTTAATTTATTTATTAATTTGGTGTTAAAAAAATTAACAAAATGGCAGCAAAACAGCATATTTCTGCACGTCAATTGCCCCTCCTATTGTCCACGTTTTCTCTCTCCCATTCAGCTATATTTTATGATTTTTATTGCTGGAAATTTTCATTATTGAATGCATATTTTGTGTCCCTACATTTCAGCAACATAAGTACATATTTTTAAAAATAAAAAAATCAAAATATGCAGCAATATAACCCCTTGGACGTCCCTATAGTGCCACATTACCTATGTCTCTTGTGTGCACTTTGTAGCTTCATCATGATAAACCTTTATTGCTGGGATTATATTTGAATTTTAGAATTTCACAATAATACATAAAATACCTTAGAAATGGGCTGCATTTGACACCTTAACTCTCATTAAAATCATGCAATTATAACATTAATTGAAAGGTACTTTTGAGGTGCATTTGTCAACATGCTCACCTTTTTAAATGCAGGTATTGTCCAATATTTTAAGCTTAATCCAAACCTTCCAAAATAAACATTTCATAATTTCATTCAACTGTTTCAGATTTCATCGCAATCCGATTTTCCTAGCTCCCGTGATAGCCGTTTAAACTTAACGGTTGAAATTGAAATATAATCAACAAATCATTATACTCATTTGATAAAGAATTTTCATAACCCAATAATTCCATAATACCAACCCCAACATCATTAAATTTCATTTCAAATTTCACTTGAATCCGCCTTACAGGCGCTGAGTTATGAATTTTCCAGTGTTTTTCCACTTAGCTTAACAATTATCACACCAATGCTCATTATTCATTTTAAATGAATTAAAATGATTTTCCATGATGTATTTGCACATTTAAATCAAAAACAATTTACTCCAATCTCATTGTCTCATAGTAGCTCAAACTGATTAATCACACCATTATTGCTAATCCTTAACCCTAATTGCAATAATTAGCAAAATCACATAAATCATTCATAATTCAATAATTCACATATAAATATCATATACATGATTAATGCATACATATGGGTTCTACATTGGTTAGGGTTTCACAATTCGCACCCCTTATAGCAGGTTTCGTACCGAAACCGTCTATTCTTTAAATAGCTGGGGGTATTTCCGTTCCACCTCTTCTTTTTACTCCTAAGTGGCTTCATTTTCGGAATACCGGTTCCATTGTACCTTCACGTACTCGATTTCCAGATTCTGAAATGGGAACAGGAAACAGGAAATAGTAGAGACAAGTGATAGGTCTATTGGACCAAGGCTAAAATTGCCACTAAGACAGAGTAGCGCAGTGGAATCGTAGTGAGACATTGAAGTATTGGAGAAAGATAATAAGATTAGCTATTTTATATAAGTTATACCCCCGATATTTGAAATGTAATAGGTTTCGGGACGAAACCTGTTATAAGGAGGGGAGGATTGTGATACCCAGACCCAAGTAAGGCTTATGTATATGCAATTGGCATATAAATATGGATCATGTATGAGTTAGTTGAATTATGAATGATTTCCATTACAATATAGACGATTTAATTGCAATTAGGACAAATGATTATGAATGATGAATATAAGCCGATATGGGTCAATGTGATTAAAGAGGCATAATGAGAATTAAGGAATGTTTATATATTGAAGATAATTACCTCATATATTATGGCTTAATTTATGGAGATTAAGTTGATAATTATGGGTTTATGGTAGCAAATTCTAGAAAATGCATAACTCGACGCCGGAAAGGCGGATCAAGATGAAAATTGAAAGTTAAGCACATAATTTTGTGCTTAAACTTATTGAAATGATGAATTATGAAAATTATGATGAAATTAAGGTGAAAATCGATCATCACCATCAAAAGCTAAAGATGATTTCAAATGAGCATAAATTGAGCTAGAAAAGTCGGATTGAGATGAAATTTGAAATGAACGGTTAAAATTATGAGATATATGCAATGAGAATCATGGATTAAGCTAAATATGATAAAATCAATTGATTAATGACATGATTTAGTGGCTAATGGATTAGCTCAAAGGAACATGAAAGAGGTGGCATGAAATGGACGTCCAAATGGGTTGTTTACATGGAATTTTTTATTTTTAAAAATTACAAAATATGTAATTAATTGAGCTACATGAAAAGGGTGGTTAATGGAATTAATTTGGGATGAATTTTATGGCACAAAATGCCAAAACATCAAGGCATATGGACGTGGACAGCAACATGAGCAAGAATGATGTGCACGTTCAAAGCAGCTTTCGGAAATTTTAATAATTTTTTTAATGGTTAAATTGACCCCTAATTAAGATATTTACCTAGGGTGATTAAACACCCATTAATTAAAGTGAAAATTAGGTGGAAAAATCGTTCAAAATCTGTTGCAAGTGGACCCCACCCAAGTGGACAGCTACACGAAGGAAGAGAGGTGCACGTTCAAAGGCTGCTGTATTTGATTTTTTTGATTTTTTTAAATAAGCTAAATGGTCCCATAATTATGATAATACCTAAGGTAGTTAATTATCCATAAATTAAAGTAAAAAATTCATGGAAAAAAATGGCAAACAGCAGCTGAAATGGACGTTGCATCTTATGGACAGATTTTGTCCATTAATGACATGGATTTTGATGGATTTTTCAAAAATAATTATCTAATTTATTTGGATGATATTTTACCATGTCAGAAATAGGGGATAAGAATGTATTAATCATGCTTTAAGTAAAGTAAAAAGTGGGGCCGACAAGCTGGAAAATCTAGCTTTTGCCCCAAGTACACGTCCATTTGATGAAGGGTTGAGGAGAGAGAAAATGCTAAGGAGCGAACCCATTTTCCAGCAGCCCTTCACGTCCCCATTTTTCAGCAGCTTGAGGGGGAGAAAAATAGGAGGAAAAAGAGAAGGAAAAATGGGAAGAAAGAAGAGGAACCAAGCTAGGAAAAATGGAGTCCAAGATGATTCAATTTCTAGTAAGTATACCCTTGATTTTGAGTTGAAAATCATAACTGAAATTTTCTTAAATCCTATGTGATGTTACTGTTTTGATGTTTAGTAATTATTATATGATGATTAATGATTATATTAATTATATAATTTGACTTATAAAGTTTAATTTGGGGATTAATCAACCCATATCATCTAATCTACACTTATGTGTAGTAAATCTGGACCTGGAAAGGAAAATAGGAAAGAAATAGTTAATGAACGAATTTTATCATAAAAATTTGTGAGAATACTCATTATATGATGTTTAAGGAACAAAAAAAGTTTCAGCTCAAAATGGTAAGTCTGTTGGAAATTAAAAATCCGAGAAAATCAACCTAAACAGGGTTGAACGGGTGTCAGGATCAGCGGCACCAAATGATTTTTAATAATTTTTATACAAGTAATTTTGGGCTGAAAATTTTACAAGATATATAATACATATTGAGTATTCTAGAAAAAAAATAAAAATTCGGTTTTTATGGGTATAAATATACCCCATAATTCACGTGATTAGGGATAACCCTAAACTCACAACACCGTCCAAAAAGATGGTGAAACTCTATACGATATGTGGGAGAGAATGAAAGATTTGTAGCGCAAGTGTCTATATCATGGCATCTTGCAGGGTGATTTTATTTAAAATTTCTTCAATGGACTCGATCTACCTAGCCGAAGTGCCGTCAATTCAGCCACTGGTGGCCGATTCATGTGACTCACTGACGAGGAGGCTCTCGAACTCCTCGATGACTTGGCTCTTTATGATTCTCAATATAGCGACATTCGAGGACCCTCTCGGCGAGGTAATGTATATGATATCGAATCTATAAATTCTCTTCATGCTAAACTTGATCAACTTTTGCAGCAAAAGAAGCAGGAACCCACGAACCAAAATGCATCTTCTTCTCGATAAATTTCATGTGAGATCTGTGGAGCTTCACACAACACGTCTGAGTGTAGTTTTGCTAGCCAGGACACTAGAAGCGAGCAAGCCAATGCATTCAACAACTAGTATGATACTCGCACTTATGGTAACTCTTACTCAAATACTTACAACCCTGGATGGAGGAACCACCCCAATTTCTCTTGGGCAAACAAGTCAAATACCCAAAATTATGCTCAAAACAATAAGTCATCTGGTTTCCTAAGAAGACCACTGAGTCCTCCCTCATACCAAACTTAGCCCGCGCTACCTGCACCACCTTAAGCACAATCCTCTGATCCCTTGATTGATAAACTACTTGAAGAAATGAGTCAAATGAAAATCCACATTAAACTGCTTGAAAATCAAATTGCCCAACATACCACTATCTCATCCCATAGAGACTAGGGTAAACTCCCTAGACAACCTGAAGTAAACCTTAGGGAACAAGTGCAGACAATCACTTTGCGGAGTGGAAAACAACTCGACTAACCTCAACCACCTCAAATTGACACTAAAAAGGAGGCCAAGTAGGAACAAAAGCAAGAAGATGAGCCACAACTCGAACCAGTGGCGGAGAAGCTGTATGTCCCACCACCTCCTTACAAGCCTCCTCTTCCCTTCCCTCAAAGGCAAAGACAGGCAAAACTTCTAAAGCAGTTTGAGAAATTTATTTCAACACTCAAGAACCTATCAATCAGCGTGTCATTTCTTGACATGATCTCTCAGATGACAACTTATGTAAAATTCCTAAAGGAGATGCTATCCAAAAAAAGAAAGCTCGAGGAATACGGAACCATTGCACTCACTGAGGAGTGCAGTGCCATGTTGCAGAACAAGCTACCTAAAAAGCTAAAAAATCCTGGGAGCTTCTCTATTCCTTGTTCTCTTGGGAATGTCCAAATTAGCAAGGCATTATATGATCACAGAGCCAGTGTAAGTTTGATCCTTCTCTCCATCTGTAAAAAGCTGAACATGGGAGATCCAAAACTAACTTCTATGTCTCTCCAACTGGCCGGTCGATCAATCAAATTCCTGGTTGGCATTAGTCCTCGACATGGAGGAGGACCGCCAAATTCCAATCATTCTTGGATGACCTTTCTTAGCCACTGCTAGAGCTATCATAGACGTCAAGAATGGTCGACTTTCTCTGACACTTGGAGATGAAAAAATGGAATTCAACCTCTTCTCAGCCATGAAAAGCCTCTCTCTCGATAACTCTTGTTTACGGGTTGACGTGGTCAATGAGTCAACAGACAAAGGAATTTCAAGTAATCTAACTCGGACATCCGTAAGTAAAGGAGAAGCTATGGAAGACTTGAATCAACAAATTGCTAAATCAGTGGCAACATCTGAAAGCAGGAGATCGAAACAACAGAAATCTGGTGAACAAAAGAGAAAAGATGACAAACTGGTAACTATTCATTGTCCTTCTTGTCGTTCTTTTAAAACTAATTGCAGCGGTTCATTGGAAGGAAAAGTTCTCAAGCAAATATGGAGGTCAATTCAAAGAACAACGAATGCGAGAAAATCTGGAGGCAAGAAAAAGAATCAGGGAAATGAGAAAGTTGGAGTTGGTTGACATAAGATGATCAAACTGAAGTCAGGCTGACGACTTTAAACCAAGCGCTTCTCGGGAGGCAACCCGAACTTTTCCTTTTTCTTTCAAGGAAGTTTTAATTTTAGTTTTCCTTTTAGTTTATTTTATTTTAGAATTTTGATATTTTTTAATTTGGAACTTTATTGGTTACTTTTCAGAGCTTACTTGGAAGGAAGCACCATGGATTAAAATTCTGTTCAACTCGCCAAAACAAGGAAGTTAACATCTCACACTTTTTACAATTACTTCATTTATTTTGATGACATGATTTACATTGAGGACAATGTCAATTTCAAGTGTGGGGGTGAATGTGTTACATTAATTTTTTCTAAATATTTCTTTCACTACCTTATTTTTGTCATGATTATAATTTTTGCCACATTTCGAAATTTTTTTTTTGAAAACTTTGGGTAATTCTTGCATAAAATGTGGTATTAGACCCCACTTTGAACTCTTGTATGTCTTGTAAGCAAACCATACTTAGAATTTCAAAATCTTTGAGTTAGGAAAAGTTGAACCTTAATGAGATGTTAAATGTGTTTTTGAGCATGTACTTGTTGAAAATACTTGGATTTTTGTCCTAAATCACTTGATAAAACTGATATACCAAGGAACTAATTTTCTTTTCTTTCAAAATCAGAGTAATCCTCTCTAATTTATCAAAGGTTTTTCTAATACACACAATTATCATCTAAGAAGATAGTTTTTTCCCATTTACATGAAAAATCTCATTTTGGTTGAAGATTTTTCAAAGCCAAAACTCTATTTAACCAATTCATGGACATGATTAAGGCATTTTTTTGATGAGCCTATCTTTGAAAGTATAACAGTTGTTTACCCCCATTGAGCCTGGACTTAAATTTTTTTTAAAATCTCAATTCGCACTTAGTTGAACCAACTTTGAAATTGAATTCTGAGCTAAAAAATGAAATGGGAATAAGGTCTGATCTCCTGACTGTGCAAATAATGAAAACGACTTCCTAGATACCCTGAAATATGGTGAGGAAAATTATTGCCGGACTTGGTTAAAAAAAAAACTAAACCAAGGGTAAGAACAGGCTTGAAAGAGAATGAAAGCACTAAGTGTGGGGGTAATTTTATTTCTTGTTGCAAAACAAGGCTCATGTTATTTGGAGTCGGTTCAATTTTTGAAAATTTTTGAAATTTTATTTCTTGTACCAAACCTAACCGTTGTCCTACTGAGTCCTGATGATCCTATGAATTGGCTAATTGAGTTGGTAGAGAAAATTAAAAATGTAAAAATTTGATTAGACGTATATGAGGTAATTTGACTGATATTTTCTGCATTACTACCATTATTTGAATTATTGAATGTGTGTATTGAATAACCAAATAAATGGGGATGATATCTGATAATTAGGAGTTTATTGCGGGAGTTTTCAAACTCTTAATGATTGAAAGCAAAGGAGGTAACAGGGTGTACAATAGTAGTCATGTGAGAAGGGACTGTTGACTGAGATTTTCAAAGAGTGTCATGTTTCAAAATTTTTAGTTTAATACTCTCATTAGTGTTTGATGGTTGGCTAAACATTTATTTTCAGTTTGTGCTCAAAGTCTTGAAATTTTGTAATATGTTCTTGAAGTCTTTTATATTTGTTTGAGGATAAGCAAAAGTTCAAGTGTGGGGGTATTTGATAAGTGGAAATTAATAACATATTTTGTGGACATTTTATACCAATTTGGTGGGTAACTAATTGAGTTTAATGTGAAATTTGATTTAAAATATATTTTTTGCAACAATTGGGTATTAAATATTAATTTCAAGTTATTTAAATAATTTTTATAATCTTTTGGCTTGAAATTACATTTTGTTTGTTGCTATGAAATTAAATGGGCTTGAAATAATTTTTATAGTGATAATCCACTAAAATTTTTGATAAATTAATGATTTAAATATTTTTTATGCAGGTTTGTAAGTTCAAGTGGGCCCCACAAGGTCATCTGCCCATCTGGACCATTAAAACATCAGCTCAAAACCATCACCGTCCATCACCAAGTGCCCAGCCTCTGCAATCCAACCATCCATTTCTGTGATCAGCAGCAAAAATCAAGCCATCCAGAAATTAACGACCAGAGATCATGCAAGTTGTCCATTTAAGGACAGAAATTCACAGGCATGCGGGCGAGTCGAAGGTAGAACGGAGCAAAGTGAAGAAGCAGATAGGTTGGCGCCCAGGCGCCAACAAGTAGCATCTAGGTGCCACCCTACATGACTTAGCCAAAGTTTCCAGCACTTCACACGGCAGAATTGTTGCCAGTAAATTGGCGCCCAGGCGCCGACTTGGAGCGCCTAGGCATCATGGCATGAGCATATAGGAATTCCAGACAAGTTTTAAGTCATAAAACTTCTAGGGAGTTGACGCCCAAGCACCGACTTGGGGCATCTAGGTGCCACAGCACAAGTAAGCAGGCATCGCGATGAAGTTTCTAAGTTACACAGCACATAGGGAGTTGGCGCCCTGGTGCCAGCTAGGGGCGCCTAGGCACCACTACGAATCCGTACGTGTGGGTTTTTGCATGTGTGCTGCACAGGCTGATTAGTTTAAATAAAAACTTAGGGATTCGT
Organism: Annona cherimola; assembly: GCA_030490835.1. Classification (NCBI taxonomy): domain Eukaryota; kingdom Viridiplantae; phylum Streptophyta; class Magnoliopsida; order Magnoliales; family Annonaceae; genus Annona; species Annona cherimola. The sequence goes on from CM059972.1 coordinate 49,903,050, forward strand.
GCGTGGTGGAGAGCAGAGAGTTCACGGTAGAATTTTGAGAGAGAGAGAGAGAGCAAGGAGGAGGAGAGCACGGGCAAGAGGGAGACCGGCGAGTTGCGTGGAGCGGCTGACACACCATCGGAGGCTTCAAACCAATAAGCTTTCCAATCTTTTCTGTTTTTAATTTTTATTATCTTGTTTAAGATGGATTTTGATTTTAATTTTTTTTGAACTTAAACATGCTTGGTTAAGCCCTAAATCTAGGGTTTAAGATGTAGCATGTGTACAATGTAGCGTGGTATGGGTTTTTAATTTATTCATGATGGATATTGTTGTTAATTTAATATCTTGTGATTTTTAATGCCTACTTTGTGCTTGGGCCCGTACTTTGGCATGATTCCATATATTAGGTGATGGAACCGAGAGGTGGAAATCTAATATACGACAATCAAGATATTAAACCTAAAAATCTAAGGCCATGAGAATAGGCATGATGACCTTGAGGAATTCCATGAACAAACCACAGAACTTAATAGATTCTAATTAACTTAATCCCATAAGAATAGGTGGTTAAGAAAATTGGGGTACGCCTTGTAGGTTTGGAGAGAAGGTGCAAGGATAAATTAGGGTCTGTTCTCCTTTAACAAACAATATCTAGATTAAATCATTATACCACTACCCATTGCAAAAGACGCATGTGAAATCCTAGACCCTAGGTGTTCGCACTCTTCTTTTCTATGTTCGTTATAATTTTTAATTTTCTCTTCCTATTTTTTAATTCTTTTCCATTTTATTTACTATATTCTCTTCCCGCTTTTCTATTTTATTTGCTATATTCTCTCCATATCCGACACGAAATCGTTTAAAAGCAAAGTTTATAGTCTCGAATTCCATATGGATCGATAATTTATATACTACAATCTACGACCCGTGCACTTGCGGTGAGATTGCGAACAATTTCTCCTATTAGAATTTTTGCTAACTAATAAAGGGGTGGCTAATCTAAGCTGAGTAACCGGAACTTGGCATGAACAAATGTTAAGGTTCAAGTAAAAAGACCAGGGAAGGCTATGGTAAGAGCACTTTATAGAAAAATTTCTCTCCAGGTACCATGAAATATGGTGAGGGGAGCTGTAAAAAAAAGTAAAATTTTGTATTATGGTTTATCTCTATACTAACTTGCTCAACTGAAGTGATTAATGCAATTTTGTTGAGTAATATGTCTATTTATGTAATTATGCTACAATGATATGTATTTTTCCATCCTTGTTTCCCAATTTGGAGCCAGTATAGATATCTTTTTGCTGTTATCCTTGTGCTTTAATTCATATTTTCACTTAAGACTTAGGGTTAGATAGTACGAGTTGAGTAACTGGGACTTGGCATCAACAAATTCAAGGTTTGCGTAAAAAGGCGAGGGAAGGCTATAGTAAGAGTGTTTCATACAAAAATTTCTCTCAATATACGCTAAAATATGGTGAGGGGAGCTGTAAAAAAAAACTCTCCACATACCCGAAAATACAGTGAGAACCAAAGCAATAAGTTTGGGGGAACGAATGTGCAGTTTTGTTGGATCTAAGCTAAGTAGATTAGATGAATAGAGGCTATGTCTTTTGAGATGATAATTTTATTTTAATCTTACTAATCTATTTTTCACTTATCATAAAAAGTCCTTTTGATTACGAGAACAATTAATAGGTGTTGAGATATTAATTTTAACCACTTATATTTGCATTTATATATAACTTGATCATTGTATGGGATGCATATCTTATTTTGATGCTTGAGCTTATCAGGTTTTCATGAATTATTTCAATTTAGAGTGACCTTTTACATTGTTTAGTTGAGAAATGTGGTTTCTTTGCTAATGATTAGAAACAAGCTTGGTTTGACATGTAGTAGTCACATGCATGTATTTCATATGTTTCTCGAGGACTAGTAACGTTTAAGTTTGTAGGTGTGACAACTTTATAAAATTAGAGTTGTCATAGTTCATTCTGTGCTTATTTTAAATGCGAGTTCAAGAGAAATGTATGAATTTGCATGGTTTTTGCATTAGTTTTCATTATTATTGCATTTTATACATTGTAGCTAGATTTTATGCTTTTTGAGTTTAATTCAATGTAAACAATGTCATTTAGGGTTTTAGTAATCTCATCTCCTCATTTAGGAGTGCATGTACTTATTTTATTTTTTGTTGCAGACAGAGATGTGATTCTATACTTTGGAGTATATGTTAAGCGATGGGATGGAGAGGAACACATGCCTGAGAGCTAAAGATGAGTTTTGGTCTAGAGTGGTAGGCACCCCGACCTCAATTCTTGGTGCCCCGGTGCCACCAAACTGCCATTGCAGAAAATTCTAGAAACTTAAGTCGCCAATGCATCTAGAATGATCGGCACCCCCGGCATCAGATTGTTGGTGTCGTAGCGTCGATTCCCGTATGTGCGACTTTTTGCACATGTCTTATGCTAGTTCTGAGGGGAGTATAAATATAACACTTAGGGTTTGAGAAAAGGAGAGCTACTGTGGAACCCTGATCTTTGAGACGTGTACAAAACCCTAGGATTGTAAACCCTAGGTAATATATTTGAGAAATATATATTGATGGATATGAAATATATGGAAATGAAGGTTAAAATACTTATGCAGGAAATTCGGATGAATAGTGCACGTGAATAGTAAACGTGGGATTATGGAAATATGTTAAGTTAATCACTTTGGATTAACTTAATCATAAAAGATGAAAAAGGAAGCTTCCCACTACAGGACAAAAATGTTTTTTTTGATTAAAATATGAATTTTCGGATTTTTAATTGATTTTTGAAGAAAATGAAGAAAAATTCATATCTTGCAATCCGGACATCGGATCAAGATGAAATTTTTTATGGGTGGCCAAGATATGATGATGGATATGATGAATGGTCCAAGATTAATCAAAGATCATGAATTAAGGGTCAAGATTAAATGTCATTTGAAAATGAAAAAAGTAACTTTACTTTTTCATTAATGGCATTTGACTTTGATTAATTTTAATTAAATAAAATTAATGCAAAGCCTGCAATTGCTGCTGGAGCATGAAATTTTGGGGCTTGATCCAATGGCCCATGATCATCCTCATCAAAGATCAATGGCTAGAATTAATTTAGCCTAAATTAATTAATTTAAAAAAAATAAAAAAATAGGTAAAAATAGGGCTGCAATAGGGCTGCTGGAGCAGGCCTATGGGGGGCTGCACAATGCTCCATGTACCTTTTAAAATTAGAAAAAAACACATTTGCAAATTTACACCTCAAGCAAGAGAGGGTAAATTGCAAATATGTGAAAAATTAAAAAGTATAAATAGGGGGCAGGGGTGGACGTCCAAAGGCACTCCAAGCTTGAGAAATTCAAGCATTCCCACCCCCAAAACACGTTTTGTCCATAGAGAGAGAAGGAGAGAAGGAAGGAAAGAGAAAATGGGAAGGAAATGAGAAGTTCTCCACTTGAGGTAAGAAATTTCTTCCCAAATTTATTTTGGATGTTAAGTAGGGTAAAATCATGCTTAGATAATTCTTAATCATGATAAAATAAGTAAAGTTATAATGCTTAATTGGAATCATACCGAAATATCGAAAATTTGGAGCAAAGATAGAGCATTCGGGGAAATCATGTATGATATGTGGAAATAATGCTCCAAATTTGATAAATGATGATTTGGGATGTATGAATATGATAAATATGATGTTGGAATGATGATATATTAATTTCATGATTTTTGGAATTAAGGATTATGCTTAAGTGAATTTATGATGATTTTTAGTAGATGGAAAAAATGATTTTTTTCGTCGAGTAAATGATGATAAAATCAAAATGTATGAAATTTCCTATGATATACTAGGCATAAGGTATGTCATGGTATTTTTTATTTTTGGAAAAAAATATCAATTTTTGGAACCCATGAACAGTAACCACGTCTCTGTGAACAGTAACCTCGGATGAAGTGCCATGAACAGTAATTATGAACAGTAAACACGTGATTTGGGGAAAAAATTGAGATTTATTTTTATATTTTATGAGGATATATGGATGGAATTTTTAAAGAATTTATGGATAAAAATCCATATAAATGAGTAATGACCAAGTATCTTTATAAGATTAACCTCTATGGGAATGAGGTAATGAATAGTTATAAAGCAAGCATGAAAAGTAAACTAAGACATAGAATGGATGGATAAAATATCCATTTTTCTTGTATAGGGAAAAAGGAAGGAGAATGTTGAGGACACGGACTGAGGAGGTAAGCAAGCAAAACTTTCTAAAATGTTTTAAATGATTGCAAATTGTTTGCTCACATGTTTTATGAAATGTGTTTAAGGGTGACCATTCCTATAATGTTTTGAAATGATGAATATTTATGAGTTTTTATGAAAGTTATGCCGGCATATTGATATCATGTTAGTTTATGGACATGTGCACATGTGTGTTGTATGATGAGAAAGAGGCTTTAGTGGAGGAAGTAGGATCGGGGATCCCTCTTCACTATTGCCGAGTCGTATGGGTTGTGTGCCGACGGCGTCCTCCCAAGAGGTGGAGGCAAAGGAAGGTTATGTGTGAATGAATGTTATGTGTGAATGAACGCATTGCATTTTCATACATGGATTGGAAATGAAAGCATGAATTTAAAATGATGATTTTAAGGGATGGTGCAAATAATTCTCTACATGAGAATGACGAGTTACCTAGTATAAGAGGTATATAATGCTGGGAAATCAAAAGTCATGCATGTAGGAACCATGTAGGCGTCAAGAGGAAGAGAGGTTCCCTTGATGAGGCCAAGTCGGAGACAGCCGGCGCATTGGACCATGCTATGTGAGATGTTCCCTGGGCTAGTGTACCCGCACACAAAGGTTTATGTCAGGAGTGGAAAGAAAGCATTTGCACATCCAATGGTTATGAAAAGGTTTCTGTGCATTTGATAGTTGATCACTTGGTAAGTGTCTTCTATCGAATGTAGAGGAATGCATTTAAAATGAAAAATGCTTGCTTATTGAGTTTCGACTCATGTTTTTCCCCCTTAGACAGGTGCAGGAAAAATTCAAGTGATGAAAGACGTGTTGCTAAAGGAAAAGAGAAATCTACAAAGGTTAGTAGATTTATGTATGAATGAATGCCCTAATGGCATATGATGAAAAAGGATATAGGTTGTATGAAATTATAAAGTTATGAATAATATGAAAAATTGATGATTCATGATGATATATGAATGATGATGAGTATATGTTTATGTGACAAAAGAAAAGAAAAAAAATTTGGACGAGATCCAATTAAGAACCCGCCGCGTGATCAGGGCAACAATCCTAAGTCACATTTACCAATCGACAAGATCCCGGAGTAAGGTCAAATGTGACGCCTCGGTTCGGGGCGCCACAGCTACAGTTCTAGGGAAGCAGCTCAAGGAAAGAAAAAAAAAGGGTTTCAAGCTCAAGGAGATTTTGAAGCGACGAATCCGACTTATGTGGTAGAAACTAGCAAGTTTTATCTCCTCTTTCTTATTCTCTACTTATTTTTCTTCTTCTCCTTTATTGGGATATATGTAAACATGGATATCATGGGATTTGATTGACGAGCTGTGTATATGTCTAATTAAATGCTTGTTTTCACGCAAGTATACACGCCAATCAAGTAATATAAAGTGAGTAGAGTATCGTTCCCACAACGATATTGTCTAAACTAATTATGTCAATTAATTCAATTGTCTTTCGTGATTGGAAAGAATTATCACAAATGTAATTGAATGTGTGGCGCCCCCAACCTGAGACGTTACATCCTTACTCCAAGACCTTATCGATTAGTAAACGTGATCAGGATTGTTGCTCTGTCACACGGTGGGATTTATTGGATATTTATTCACTTAATCATAGATCCTTAAGAATTAATGTCATTAGACATATTCTAATTTCCATCGTGTGTCCATTTAGGCCATTACTAAACCTTGATATACACATGTTATATCATGAAATTCATATTCATTCATAACATCCATCGGTGCTTGCTTCTGCGTACATATCATTGCCTTAGCTTCATAAATCAAATTCTAAATTTTTGAATTAATATCATACCATCTCAAACAGATACATAAACATGGGATTCATCTCAATTTCATGCATTTTTGCATAAAATCACTTTTCATAAGTCATTCACACCTATTCACTTTTATCCCGTCACATAAGCTCATTTAGCACATAATCATAATGCATTTCATAAAATTTATAAACTCATAAATTTAATCCATTTTTCAGCAGGTTAATTACCCTTAATTAACACTGCATTTAGGGTATTTTTACGGGATTTAAATCCATTCACCCATAGGTTTCCAAAACAGCAAGTTTGGAACCCATTTTTCACCTGTTTTACGCGTCTTTCGACACTTAACCCTATGCAGTCATATAATTTCGAATTTCCAGCAATAAAATCTCTTTTTCCTCATCCATATTTAGGGATTTAACACACAATTAACATCCATGCATCATCATTTCTCAAAACAGCAAGTTACCCTCACGTTTTGAGACCCGTTTCATGTCGGTTTGACGTTCTTTCATAAAATTCATAAAAATCAGTTCTAGGGTTTATTTTCCCCAATATTTTGGGGCATCCCTAATACCTTAAATTTAGGATATTTTACCCTACATAACATGCTTAAATCATGCAAGTCCATTTCCATAACATTTTCAACATAGAAACTACGAAATTAAGTCAAAATCACCGTTTTGCCTTTCATAACTTCAAAATTCCATCACTTAAGCATAAACTCTCATATTTTTGGCATAAATACATGATTCATAGCTTAATAAAAACAGAAACATGTCTTGGAGATTTAGGGTTTAACAATTGAATTTTCCATTTAATACACACGCTTATCTTCATTTCCATCAATCTTAACTTAAAAATTCATACTTAAAACTTAATACCCAATCTATATTCATGAAAAGGCATATTGAAACATCATTTTACAGATTCTTTAAGCATGTTTTTCATTTCCAAGTTTTGAGTTTAAGAACTCAAGTTAAACAACTTAAAATCATCACATACTTACTTGATTTTGAGCCAACTCAAACTCCAATCCTTGAGATGCTTTTCCTCCAAAATTTTCTTTCTTTTTCCCTTGATTTTCTTCCTCTTTTGCTGGGTATTAGGGGACGTGAGTTTCTGGGTTGGTTTGGGTGAAAAACCAACTTTTGGAGATTTTCCAAATCCTTCTCCAAGTGATCGTGCATGGGATATAAGAGCTGGATTTTTTTCCAGCTGTGGGGCCCAATTTTTGCTGCAATTCCACACCCCTTAAATGCACCCTTATCTACCATATGAGGTGGGTAATTCTCAGACAAGTAAAATTGCATTTTACCATTTACCAAAAATCACAAATCTGCATCATCTTTGACTGTCCAATGCATCTCCATTTCACGTCCAGCTTTGCATTCATTTTTCCATTTTTATTTTATGAAAAAACGTGGGTAATTTATACCTCTAATTACCCTTTAATTCATGCATTAATTTTATGCAAATAAATTTAACGAATATTGCAGCAACTTAACACCAAAAATCACATTTTTCTCCACCATAAGCTGTCCACGTTTTCAGCAGTATATACCTACCTTTTTCCATTTTTTAATTGCTGAAAATATCCATTAATGTATGCACATATCATGTACTTAAATACCTGCAACATTTATGCATTTTTAAGAAATTTAAAAAATCAAAAATTGGCCACCTAGCAGCCCTTGGACGTCCCTCATGGCCACCTTGGCTACCTCCACCTAGCTTCATCATTCCATGCATTGATTGAATGGATAATTCCCATATTTATGCTTTTTTAATAATTACATAAAATATCCAAAGAATGGCCTGAAATTTGCCACCTCAAATTCCCTTTCCATCAAGCATTTATGTATGGTACTCTAGCATTAATGCCATGGTACTTTTGTGGAGCATAGGTCAAACTTGCTCACCTTTTTCAATGCAGGAATTTTCCCAATATTCCATGCATAATTCAAGCCATCCAAAATAAATATCTCACCATTCCATTCAACCGTTTCAAATTTCAACTCAATCCAAGTTTTCTAGCTCCCGATATAGCCGTTTAAAGTTAACGGTTGAAATGAACATATACTTTAAAATTCATAATTCTCATTTCATTAAGGATTTTCATAATCCATTAATTCCATAATACCAAGCCCATCATTAACAATTTTCATTTCAAATTTCACTTGAATCCGCCTTATAGGCGTTGAGTTATGAATTTTTCAATATTTTTCATCAAACTTGTCAATTTCCATAATTCATTTTAAATAATGGAAAATGATTTTTCATGATATATTTGCACATTTAAATTATAAATAATTCATTCTAAACCCATGGTCTTATTTAGGCTCAAAATGCCTAATCACATCATTAATGCTAACCCATAACCCTAATTGCAATAATTAGCAAAAATCATAAAATACCTTCATAATTCCATAATTCATAAATAATCATCATATACATGTTCAATACATACATATGGGTCCTACATGGGTTAGGGTTTCACATAATTTAATCAATCATTTGCTAAACAATTCCAAGTAGTTAGAACATCATTGACAAACATTTTATCATATTTTGATAAAAAAAAAATTAGCAGGTCTCTTGCTTACCTATTCCGCCTTAGCTTTCCGAGTCTACTTTTTCTTTGCCTTTGCCTATACACATAAGAATGACATTGCATTCATAAAATTTTCATTTTCTTGCATACACTTAGTTTTCCAACCCATAATTCAGTAACATACACAACCCACTTGAATTCCAAGTCGGGTACACATTCATGGCACGTACTTGTGTTTCAAACCATCCATTCCATGTCATGTTCTAAACCCATATGTTGGGTATACATTCATACACATAATAACCATTCATTTATCATCATACGGGGGTTCATCCCTCCCATTTATCATTTTTCACTTATTTTTCACATTTCATATGTCGGTGCTCATTTTAAGCACATATTCGACGTCTTAGGCTTCATATATTAATCTTAAAATTTGAGCTTATCATTAATCATCAAAACAGTAACATAAACATGAATTTTATCATAATTTTATGCATTTTTATATTTTGGCAAATAACAAAAGTCATTTGTCACTTATCCATACATATCCTTCCATATACACCTATCTTACAACACATATCTTATGTGTTTCTTAAAATTTTTCAAAATAGAAACTTGCATCCTAATTCAGAATGATTAAACCCCTTAATTAACACATAATTTATTTTTAATTTATGGAATTTTAATCGATTTATCATAGGGTTCCAAAACAGCAACTTTAGGACCCGTTTACACACTTTCAATGTCTCTTTTGATACTTAAATCAAAACAGATTTTTAATCCATAAATTCCATAAATGAATCATGCTTTTATTAACCTAAATTTAGGTTAATATCACATATTTAAAATTCATAAATTGGTTGCTTTCATACGCGTTTTGGGTACCTTTTTCACCCCTCTTTGGACGTCCCTATGCATACCCTTAAAAATTAGATTTAGGGAAAACCTTCCCAACCTATTTTGGAGATCCAAAGTACCCTAAATATAGGATATTTTACCCTCTAAAACATCCATAATTTAGTTGTTTACAAAACAGCAACATCTCATGCATGTAGGGTACCCCTTTTCACCCCATTTGGATGTGCCATGTATGTGCCCAAAAATCAGATTTAGGGTAATATTTTCTACCCCATGTAGGATGTCCAAAAGTCCCTTAAGTTAGGATACTTTACCCGATAAATTATCCATATATCATTTAGGCTAATTTATGCATCATACTTAACATAAAAAGTGAAAAATCGGGTCAAATACGTAACCCTAAGTTCCATCTTTTCCAAAATCCATACCTTATGCCCAAATCAATATATATAATTCATAAGAACATGAATCATATTCTAATCATGGTATTTAATCAAAACAGCAACTTATCATGTGGATTTAAGAAAGTTCAAGATAGGTTATTCACCCATAATCAACCCTAGCCTTCAATTTAACCCTCTTGAACCCTTGATTTCATTCATACCATTCAATCCTCATTCAGTACCCTAATTAAGGGCATCATAAATCATCCTTTAAGGATTCTTTATGAATCATATTCATGACCCATAATTAGAGGGAAGAAACTTGGGTTTCGAGAATCCAAAACTTGAAATATACTTACTTGAATCTAAGCAAACTTGATTCCAACTTTTCCTACTTGATTTACCTCCTTTCTTCCTTACTTTTCTCCTCTTCTTTTTTCTCTTTTTTCTTCTTCCTTTCCCTTCCTTGGACGTGCTCAAGGCTGTCCTCTTTGGTGATTTTTTTCTCCTTTGAATTCTCACTAAATGGACGTCGACATGCTTGCTCCCATATTTTACATTTTTACATTTTGTGGGGCCCACTTTCCACATCATGGATAGGAAAATTTATGGCTCACTTATCCATTGATGAGTTGGCACAATTTTACCCAAGTAAAAATGGCCAATTATCATATATGTAAATATCCAAATCTTAGCTCATAATGAGCAAAATGGCTACCCTCCCTTGGAACATCCACATGTGGCACCCCTTTTTGGCATTTTATGCCTTGAAATAAACTCAATTTAAGAACATTTACATACCCCATTCATATAGTTTACCTAGTTTTTGACTTTAGCATATAAAAAAATCAAAATATCTATGTGAAGAGCCCTTGGACAGCACCACATGAAGCCACATATATGACCTCTTGAGCTAGCCTTCTTAGCCTCCTTATCCATGCATTAACTATGGGATATTATCATAGATTTTGTGATTTAAAGAAATTCATAAAATTAGGCCAAAATCACCCTTGTTTGACACCTCTCATGTGCCATAACTCATGCCATTAAGCCTCTTGCTTTTTCATAAATGCATGGTTACTTTATGGAGCAAAAGTCAAAGCTACTTTGTCCTTTTGTGATTAAGCATGTTCTCATGGTAATTAGCTTAATCAAATCCTTCCACAATATTTACCATATCATTTTATCTCTTCATTTCAAATTTTATCTCAAAATAACTTTTTGTTGGTCCCGAGTTAATGGCAATTACCCAAGAGGGGAGGGGTGAATTGGGTATTTAAAAGTTTATAACTTAAACAGAAACTTTACCCCGGATTAATCTATTCCCCTTTATGAAGAAACAAAATGGAAAGCAATATAATGTAAAGAGCAGAAATATAAATCAAGCACACAAGATTTTTATAATGGATTGAGCAACCTCCCTACTCCACTCTTCCAAGCTCACACTCCTTGTGACTTGGGTTCCACTATTGTATTCCTCAAATACAATTAGAGCCACTGCTCTCTTCTAGATTCCAGCTCTAGGGGGCTTCAACAAATCTCAGCACAAGTAGGTGATGAGTTCCACTCCAATCACACACTACTTGTCTTCACTTGATCTTAGTTCCTCAAACTAAATCAAGTTCAATACAGACAAATGAAATAACAAAAGAATCTACACTTTACAGATGTGTAGTAGCAATTTGGCGCAGAGAAGAACTCGTAGTATTGGCCTTGAAGATTCAGAAGTTGGGCTCTTGCAGTTTTGAAGTGAAGTTCTTCTTCTTTGAATGGCTTGATCTCTTTAAAGCTCTTGTAGATGGCAGTTAAGTACACTTAATGATTCTCAGCTGGTTCCCTCGTCCACAATGAATGTCTTTTATAATTGTGGAGGGAATCCGAACGTTTGAAGGTAGGTGGCGCGCATTTAATGCGCCAACGTTCGAATATTTTCCGACCGTTGCGACCCAAGTCGCAGGTGGAGTCGACTTCGGATGCGACTTCGCCCAAGTCGCAGATGGAGTCGACTTCGGGTGCGACTTCTCCTTCCGTAGCGACTTCAAATTCCAGGTCGGGTCGACTTGAGTATCGACTTGACCCAAGTCGCAAGTGGAGTCGACTTCGGTGTGCGACTTCACTTCGGCAGGAAGCTTGATGATCTTGAAAACTTGGAATGCTTGGTTCCTTCATTTCCCTTTGGATCATTATCTTCTTCTTAGCTTGCTTGGCTTCTTTCTTTGATCATTTTATTCTGGAATGGCTTCACATATTTGTAGTCTTCTTGAAGAACTTGTTTTTGATTCATCCTTCTTGCTTTCGATACTAGTCTTCATGTCTTGAGTTTCTTCACCTTAAAATGTACTTGAAGCTTTTGTTTGGACTTGATAAACTTGATCTTGATAATGAACTTGTATCCTTGATTTGGTCTTGAGAGATCTTAAGTTGATCTTGGAAATGAGCTTGAATCTGCATTTTGGACTTTGAAGAACGTCAAGTCGAACTCGGGGTCGACTTCGTCTGCGACTTCACCTCAAGTCGCAAGTGGAGTCAACTTAGGGTGCGACTTCGGCACTTCGAGGTCTTGATTTCAACTCTGGAAGGTTTCGTCGTTTTGAAGTCGATGCTGGAGTCGACTTGGTCTGCGACTTCGCCCCAAGTCGCATGCGAAGTCGACTTTGCTTGCGACTTCGGCAGCTCTGCTCCCATTTTCAGCTCTGGAAGGAATTGACCCCTCGAAGTCGATGTTGGAGTCGACTTGGGGATCGACTTGGCCTTAAGTCGATGCTTGAGTCGACTTGGAAATCGACTTATCCTTCCTTGCTTCATTTTCTTCAAATGTATATTCCTTAAACACTTCCACAAACATGTTAGTAGCCAAGACTTACTCAAATTGATTTGTTAATCATCAAAACATAGATTTAGCTTGTTTTCCACATATTTCCAACAATCTCCCCCTTTTTGATGATTGACAAAATTGATTTGAGTGTATACCTTTCAATTGCTTAAAAAATAACATGCTCATTTTGTATTGTGAAATTTTATCATTCTTATGCTCATGCAACTCTTCTTCCCAAACATATCCTACTCTTCTCCCCCTCAAATCCTACTCTTCTCCCCCTTTTTGTCAATATATCAAAAAGTTAGAGGGTAAAGAAAGAGATAGGGGGGGTGTGCTCCCCCTAAAACAGGTGCTCCCCCTTATTTTGTGATAGGTTAAATTAATCATTCCCATGTCATTTCTAATCTTATAAAATGCTTCTTTTGCTAGGGGCTTTGTGAATATATCTGCAATTTGATCCTCAGTTCTTACATATACTAGACATATATCATGATTTTCCACATGTTCTCTAATAAAATGATGTCTAAGGTCTATATGTTTGGTCCTAGAATACAAGACTGGATTTTTAGTTAAACATATGACACTAGTATTATCACATTTAATGGGTATATCTTTAAAATCCATGTCATAGTCCCTAAGTTGCGGTTTCATCCAAAGTAATTGGGCACAACAGCTCCCGGCGGCAATGTATTCGGCTTCCGCCGTAGATAGAGCAACACTAGTTTGTTTTCTTGAAAACCATGAAACCAACATGTTTCCAAGAAATTGACATGTTCCACTAGTGCTTTTTCTATCTACTTTGTAACCGGCAAAATCCGCATCCGAGTAGCCGGTTAGATCAAAATTAGAGCCCTTTGGATACCAAAGTTCTAAGTTGGTAGTATCAACTAGGTATCTGAAAATTCTTTTCACAGCTGCCAAGTGTGATTCTTTTGGACATGATTGAAATCTAGAGCACATACACACACTAAACAATATATCAGGCCTAGAAGCAGTTAAATACAACAAAGATCCTATCATGCTTCTATACAATTTTAAATCAACCATTTTTCCTTTTTCATCTTTGTCGATTTTGATTGTTGAGCTCATTGGCGTGTTTGCTCCTTTGCTATTTTCCATGCCAAACTTCTTCAACATTTCTTTGATATACTTGGACTGGTTGATGAAGATTCCTTCATTTAATTGCTTGATTTGCAGTCCAAGGAAGAAGTTTAGTTCTCCCATCATGCTCATTTCAAATTCTTTCTGCATAAGCTCAAAAAATTCTTGACAAAGAGTTTCATTAGTAGCACTGAAAATGATATCATCAACATAAATTTGAATAATCAATATGTCCTTTTCTTTATACTTGATAAACAAAGTGGTGTCTACCTTTCCTTTTTGAAAATCATGATCAATCAAAAATTTGCTTAATCTATCATACCAAGCCCTTGGAGCTTGTTTTAATTCATATAATGCTTTGGTTAACTTGTACACAATTTTAGATTGATCTTTTTCTTCAAATTCAGGTGGTTGTTCAACATACACCTCTTCATTTATATATCCATTCAAAAATGCACTTTTGACATCCATTTGAAACAATTTAAAGTTCATGTGAGATGCAAAAGCTAGTAAAATACGAATTGTTTCTAATCTAGCAACCAGGGCATAGGATTCCTCAAAATCTATTCCTTCTTCTTGTGAGTATCCTTTTGCCACAAGTCTATCTTTGTTTCTCACTACAAGTCCACTTTCATCTAATTTGTTCTTAAAGACCCATTTTGTGCCAATAACAGTACAATCTTTTGGTCTAGGAACAAGATGCCAAACTTGGTTTCTTTCAAATTGATTTAGCTCTTCTTGCATTGCTGTAATCCAATTTTCATCATCAAGAGCTTGATCAATATTGGATGGTTCAATTTTGGATACAAAAGCATATTGTCCACAAACATTTTGTTTTGATCTTCTAGTTTTCACACCTTCATATACATTCCCTATAACTTGTTCAATTGGATGGGCATGTTTGAATTTCAAATCTGTTGGAGGTTTGTAGGAATTATTACCTTCACTTACCCTTTCCTCCATGGAATCTTCTTGCTTTTCCATATGCAGTTTTTCAAGACTACTTGTTATATCATCTGCATCACTTAAATCATCTTTTCTTTTGAAGCAAGGGTTAGTTTCATCAAAAACAACATGTATTGACTCTTCTACAACTTGGTTTCGTTTATTGAATACTCTATATGCTTTGCTATTTGATGAGTAACCAAGAAATATTACCTCATCACTTTTGGCATCTAGTTTTCCCAAGTTGGTTTTTCCATTGTTCAAAACATAGCATGTGCATCCAAAAGCATGAAAATAAGAGATATTTGGTTTTCTTCCTTTCCATAGCTCATATGGGGTCTTTTTCAAGATTTCTCTAATGGTAACTCGATTCAAAACATGACAAGCTGTATTTACAGCTTCACTCCAAAATTTCTTGGATAGTTTGCTCTCATTTAGCATTGTTCTAGCCATCTCTTATATAGTTCTGTTTTTCCTTTCAACTACTCCATTTTGTTGTGGAGTTCTTGGTGCAGAAAATGTGTGATGAATTCCTTTTTCATTACATAGTTCTATGAATCGTTTGTTTTCAAATTCACCACCATGATCACTTCTTATAGTTATTATAGTACTTTGTTTTTCATTTTGCACCAAATTTACAAAAGTTGCAAACATAGAGAAGGCTTCATCTTTGCTAGCTAAGAGAATTATCTATGTGAATCTTGAAAAATCATCAACAATTACAAACACATATTTCTTTCCACCAATGGTTAAAATGTCGGATGGCCCATATAGATCCATGTGTAGCAATTCAAGTGGCCTAGTGGTGGAGATTTCCTTTTTGGTAGAGAAAGGCATCTTAGGTTGTTTAGATAATTGACATGCCTTACAAATTTTGTCTTTGTCATATTTCAACTTTGGCAAGCCTTCTACCAAACTTTTCTTCCATAGGGTCTTTATATTTCTCATGTTTATATGCCTAAGCCTTTTATGCCAAACCCATGGATCATTATCAATGGCCATTAGACATTGACCATCTAATTCATCAAGTGAAACCAAATATACATTTCCATGTCTTTTTCCACTAAACATGATATGTTCTCCATCAAATACATTACATATAGATGTTTCAAACACAACCTTGTATCCTTTGTCACATAATTGACTAATACTCATTAGATTGTGCTTGAGTCCTTCAACAAACAAAACATCTTCCATGCATGCATTTGAAATACTATAAATGTTTCCTTTACCTTTAATTTTACCTTTCTCATTATTACCAAAGGCAATCGTTCCGTCGTTGCAAGGCTTAAGTTTGTGAAATAGACTTCTTTCTCCGGTGATATGCCTTGAACAACTGCTGTCCATGAACCATACATTGTTTGCCTTTGCCTTGAAACAAATCTGAAAAATAAACAAGTAAATCTTATCTCTTTGGTACCCATTTTATGGGTCCATTTGGGTTAGTAATATAATTCAATCTTTGTTGCTCCAACTTAGAAAGCCCAAATCTTGTGTTCCTTGGAACCCAAACTAGTTTTGCACCATAATCATATAATTTTTTAAAGTTACACTTGTAGGCTTTATGACCCATTTTGTTGCAGAAATTGCAAACCATTGGTAATCTAGGAGTAGGCCTCCAAGTATATTTTGGTTCAAATGTTGGCCTTCTAGTCCACATAACATTTTTCCTTTGTGGCTTGTATATTGGTGCAGTTTTGGTTTGATATTTCTCAAGTATTGGCACATTCGATTTGTCACTTTCTTTTTGCTCAAATGTATAATATCCAAGGCCTCTTTTATTTGTTTGAGCAGTCATATTCAAAAACATTTTTACATTTTCTCCAGGATTAGAGAACTTTGCTAATGATTCATTTAATGATTCGTTCTCCTTTTTCAATTTTTCTATCTCATTTATCAATGATTCATTTTCTTCTTTCAGTTTTGTTGATTTTTCAGCTAGTTTTCCATTTTCAATAATAACGAAGTTACATTGTTTTCTCTTTAATGACAACTTGTTTCCTAGATTTTTGATTTCCTCATATAATGAATCATAAGCAATTTGTAGTTCTTCTAATTCAGCACATTTGAGGCATTCATGAAAAGAAGAATAATTTGATTGAGAATAGCAAGGTTTGGAAGTTACCTCTTCATTGCTTGTGCATTTTGTTGAGATGGTTTGTTCTTCCAAAACTTCCGTTGGGTTCAAACATAACAAGTTTTCTTCTTGTTCGATCCGTGCCATGCAGCAAATTCTAGCACAATTTGCCGCCTCAAATTTGTTGGTTGAGGAGCTGCTTGTTGATGAAGTCTCTTCATTGACGTACATGCCTCTTCCCTTTGGCCTTTGGTATTTTCTGCCTTCATGTCCTTCCTTCCTCTCTGGATACTCTTTTGATTTCTCTTCCGGCGTAGGACATTGAGCTTGTATGTGTCCTATCCCGCCGCATTTGTAGCACTTCGTTGGCTCCTTCTTCTTCTCTCTTCTTGTTCTTTCTTTGAAGTCCTTGAAGTTCCTTTCTTTTCTCACAAATTTTCAAAATTTGCGAGTGAGAAGTGCAATATCTTCATTATCATTATGCGAAGAGGAGGTAGACTCTTCTGAGTTGTGTGCCGCTTTTAACGCAATAGCTTTCTTCCCTTTGTGATTGTCTTCGTTTCTTCTCTTAATTAGCTCATGTGACATTAATGAGCTAATTAGATCTTCTAGCTTTAGTGTATTTAGGTCTTTGGATTCTTCAATCGCCGTAATCTTTGGAGTCCAAGATTCCGTTAGAGCTCTTAGTATCTTCATGACCTGTTCGGATTCAGAGATAGCCTTTCCAAGACCTTTCAAAGCGTTAGTAATCTTAGAAAATCTAGCAAACATTTCAGAAATATTTTCTGTTTCTAGCATTCTAAAGCTTTCCAACTCTCCTATCAGAATATTTCTCCTAGTCCCTTGGACTTGAGAAGTTCCTTCATAAATAGATGTTAAAGTATCCCATATTTCTTTAGCGGTTAGGCAAGAGGATACTCTATCATATTCAGAAGCCGTAAGAGCACAAAATAAAGAGTTCATAGCCTTAGCATTGCTCTTGACGGTTCTTACTTCCTCTTCGGTCCACTTGGAAGCTCTTTCATTTATAGGCAATGTTACACCATCTTGGATTGCAATCCAAGAATCCATGTCGGTAGCCATGATGAGTTGTTTCATTCGAAGCTTCCAATAGCCGAAATTGTTCCCATCAAACAATGGTGGCCTAGTAAATGATTGGCCCTCAGCAAAAGTGGGAACGGAAGTAGATTGGGATGCCATGTGATTGGATCTCTTTGGTTTAACTCAAAGACCTACTCTGATACTACTTGTTGGTCCCGAGTTAATGACAATTACCCAAGAGGGGAGGGGTGAATTGGGTATTTAAAAGTTATAACTTAAACAAAAACTTTACCTCGGATTAATCTATTCCCCTTTATGAAGAAACAAAATGGAAAGCAATATAATGTAAAGAGCAGAAATATAAATCAAGCACACAAGATTTTTATAGTGGTTCGGGCAACCTCCCTACTCCACTCTTCCAAGCTCACACTCCTTGTGACTTGGGTTCCACTATTGTATTCCTCAAATACAATTAGAGCCACTGCTCTCTTCTAGATTCCAGCTCTAGGGGGCTTCAACAAATCTCAGCACAAGTAGGTGATGAGTTCCACTCCAATCACACACTACTTGTCTTCACTTGATCTTAGTTCCTCAAACTAAATCAAGTTCAATACAAACAAATGAAATAACAAAAGAATCTACACTTTACAGATGTGTAGTAGCAATTTGGCGCAGAGAAGAACTCGTAGTATTGGCCTTGAAGATTCAGAAGTTGGGCTCTTGCAGTTTTGAAGTGAAGTTCTTCTTCTTTGAATGGCTTGATCTCTTTAAAGCTCTTGTAGATGGCAGTTAAGTACACTTAATGATTCTCAGCTGGTTCCCTCGTCCACAATGAATGTCTTTTATAATTGTGGAGGGAATCCGAACGTTTGAAGGTAGGTGGCGCGCATTTAATGCGCCAACGTTCGAATATTTTCCGACCGTTGCGACCCAAGTCGCAGGTGGAGTCGACTTCGGATGCGACTTCGCCCAAGTCGCAGATGGAGTCGACTTCGGGTGCGACTTCTCCTTCCGTAGCGACTTCAAATTCCAGGTCGGGTCGACTTGAGTATCGACTTGACCCAAGTCGCAAGTGGAGTCGACTTCGGTGTGCGACTTCACTTCGGCAGGAAGCTTGATGATCTTGAAAACTTGGAATGCTTGGTTCCTTCATTTCCCTTTGGATCATTATCTTCTTCTTAGCTTGCTTGGCTTCTTTCTTTGATCATTTTATTCTGGAATGGCTTCACATATTTGTAGTCTTCTTGAAGAACTTGTTTTTGATTCATCCTTCTTGCTTTCGATACTAGTCTTCATGTCTTGAGTTTCTTCACCTTAAAATGTACTTGAAGCTTTTGTTTGGACTTGATAAACTTGATCTTGATAATGAACTTGTATCCTTGATTTGGTCTTGAGAGATCTTAAGTTGATCTTGGAAATGAGCTTGAATCTGCATTTTGGACTTTGAAGAACGTCAAGTCGAACTCGGGGTCGACTTCGTCTGCGACTTCACCTCAAGTCGCAAGTGGAGTCAACTTAGGGTGCGACTTCGGCACTTCGAGGTCTTGATTTCAACTCTAGAAGGTTTCGTCGTTTTGAAGTCGATGCTGGAGTCGACTTGGTCTGCGACTTCGCCCCAAGTCGCATGCGAAGTCGACTTTGCTTGCGACTTCGGCAGCTCTGCTCCCATTTTCAGCTCTGGAAGGAATTGACCCCTCGAAGTCGATGTTGGAGTCGACTTGGGGATCGACTTGGCCTTAAGTCGATGCCTGAGTCGACTTGGAAATCGACTTATCCTTCCTTGCTTCATTTTCTTCAAATGTATATTCCTTAAAAACTTCCACAAACATGTTAGTAGCCAAGACTTACTCAAATTGATTTGTTAATCATCAAAACATAGATTTAGCTTGTTTTCCATATATTTCCAACACTTTTCTATCTTGAGTTATAGTAATTTGAAATTAACTTTTGGATTTGGGATGAAAATAAATAATTATCACCTGAATCCCATCACAATGTCCATAATCTAATATATACATAATATTGGGCACAAAATCATGTACTTACCTTTCAAATTTCATCTCAATCCGCTTTATAGGCGTCAATTTATGAATTTTCTAGCATTTTTCTCCTTAATTTCATAATTATCATCATAACCTCTATTAATTAAATCATAATAAATAAATTAATTATTCATTACCCATTGACATCTTCTAATTCTTATTAAGCCACCTTGGTCACATTAACCCACATTGGGCCTTGGCGATTAATTTAATCACCATCTTTAATCATTAGCCCTAATTGCAATAATTCATCAATTCAATAAAATCATTCTCAAATCAACCAATAATTACATAATTCATGTTTACATGCCAAATTCACATGTATGAGCCCTACTTGGGTTTGGGTATTACACCCCTTCTCGACATGAACCCTCAGTGTATATTTTTACCCCCTTCAACTTAGCACGAGACACATGCCGAAATGCACATGTGGGGGTCAGCGCCGATTGTGCGGTGCCGACTCTCCAGAAGCCTACCGACTGAAGGGTTTCTGGTGAGTTCCTGTATGGCGGTGAAGTGGCGCCTTGGCGCCATAGGTCAACACCGGGGTGCTAGCAAGCCCGCTTTCTCCATTTGCTCAATTCTTCGTCCCATCATATTCCAAAGCGGTTAGCCACCCATCTTTCCTGCAAAACCAACTAACATTCAATAAATGTATTTATAAATGATGAGGTGTTAGTGCTACAACCTGAAGTTCACGAGGTTTGCCTTGGTTTATACTAAAAATACATAAAAACTACGTATTGTACCTAAAATGCAAAGTGCATAAAAACTAAGCTAAATGGGTGCAATTTAACCACATTCTCTTGGACTAACATGCAAAACTAGTTTGAAACGAGCCATGATAACTCGCATTTTCATGAGTTACCATAACCCCCAAACTTAAATGTTGCTAGTCCTCGAGCAACTCATGAAAGCAAAATGAATGAATGTATGAAGACTTTGCCAATTCAGACTTGATTCCAATTATTTTTCTAACAATCACATTTCTCCACTCAACAGGTCAAGGACAACCTCAACTTGAAACAATTCATAAAAAATCATCACCAATTAGCCAAAATAGGACATGCATTTTCATTCTTAGAGCAAGCTACATGTAAATGACAATGTTAATAGTCAAGAGTGATAACTCAATCCTGCTATTCGTCCTCCTGATCAAAAGAAACTGATTAACGAAAGCAACACAAAACAGGTGAACCAATGTTTAAGAATATATTTCTTATCAAGGAACATTACGTTAATTCACCTAATTCACTTAACCTCATTTGGCCCAAATGCGCAATCGTTCCCCTAAACTTATTGCTTGACTCTCCTCACCATATTTCAGGGTATATGGAGAGAATTTTCTATCCTTTTTTTGGCTCCCTCACCATATTTCAGGGTATCTGGGGAGAATTTTCTTTTAAAAGCGTTATTACTGTGACTTCCCTTTGCCTTCTAAGGCGAACCTTGACATTTGTTGATGTCAAGTCCTGGTTACTCAGCTTACGTCAATCACCCCCTTTTATTATTCTGACAATCTAGTACCCCTTCTATTATTCTGAAAATCTAGTAGGCGTACTAAAATATGCAAGTTAACCCATTTTAAGTCCCACAGAAAGAAGTGAAACTTTATGCATTACTGAGACCATTTATTTCTTTAAAGCACATGGTTATCAAAAATTTAACTCAGTTCTTGTCATTTTAGTTGAACAAATTAGCATGAAATGGAATTATGACAATGTACTATGAAATTTATTCCAATTATTCACATGTTGCTTGCAAACTTCCTTAACACCTAATCCTTGGCATAATCATTCTAATTTTTCATGAAATCGATTTCAAGTTAAAGTTTTCCTAAACCTTGCAAATTTTCATCAAAATGGATTACAATAAAATAATTTCACAGGCAGAATTTGACATGTTATGCAATCTACACATATATACATGATTTTCTGATTATATGCATGCAAACATACCAAAAGGAATTATACATCTCCCCAAACTTAAGGGATTCATTGTCCTCAATGCATGGAACTAAATGAAACCTAAATAATAATGGTATGAGAAATGAAATAGAAAAGATAGGTACTCCCCTAGGTGTCTAATGAGGCGGAATCGTCATCGTGCTCGCTCTCTCAGCCAGTCTGATGTGAAGGCTGGCCAAAGCAGACTCGAAATTCCGGAGGTGTCACGAAAATGGTGGTAAAGCCATCATATCGATCTGCCGGTCCTCCATGAGCCTTTTAAAATGTGCTTCCATAGCCCGATTGGACTGCTGTAGAAATCGGGCCTAGGCTTCCATTAAGTTTTCCAGATTGGTCAGCCTAACACTGGTTGGGAGCGATTGAGATGAGGAAGCCGCTGGTGGTTGTGATGTTGGACGAGTTGTGGCAATCCAGACTCGGGGTGGTGCATAGAAAGATAGATCATCTACGATGGCTTGGCAATTCAGCACCTCTGCTGTGGCCTCCCAACGCACTCTAGCTGTTTTGCATAACCCAGTGATTAGCGATGAGAACCAATAACTGCCTCTAGATGT
Source organism: Annona cherimola (assembly GCA_030490835.1). Taxonomy (NCBI): domain Eukaryota; kingdom Viridiplantae; phylum Streptophyta; class Magnoliopsida; order Magnoliales; family Annonaceae; genus Annona; species Annona cherimola. Next base: position 49,925,438 of record CM059972.1, read on the forward strand.
CCGAGCATTGGCACATATTTGATTGAATAATAGTCTCCTCACATCTATAGATAAGTCCAAGTAGATAGCATGGAGGAGAAGCGCCCGTTCCATTGTAATATCACTGAAGTGGGTTGATAGCATCATCCAGGCGGAGATGAAATAGAACATCATCTTTCCATGAAATAGGAGAGCACCACGCTTGAAAGACGTTAACTGTCCACCTGTCAATTTCCACTCTGGTGGCACTTCACAATAAGCTCGAGTGATTGTTGTGATATCCCTCTCATCCCCCTCCAAACTTTCCTCATATTGATCTGGGTAATCAATATTAGATAGCTCGTATAATGCATTGATGGCTTCAGGATGAAAGGAAATAATTTTCCCTCGGACCTTAACCCTCCCCTGATCATGCTCGACGACATTGGCGTAGAATTCCTTCACTACAGAGATAATGGCTGGCTATGGCTGCGCCATGAACTTCTGTTATCTCCGTGCATGGATTGAGTTTATGAAAGCATCTGAGAATGAATCAATCTTAGTCCCCCGCTCAGGTATGAGGTGCCTTTTCTATAGTGAATCCGTATATCGCTTAAATGATTGTGCCAATACGAAGCGAGTTGCATCAAAGTCAATTGGGTCTTGGGATTTCTTCCGTTTGGCAGAAGAGGATGAAGTCATTTCTTAAATATGTGCACTACCACTGAATATCAACCAACCTCGTAGTATCTTAACAATCCGTTCCGATACACCCAAATATAATCCCAATACGAATACCTCCTGTCAATATCAAACTCTCATGCGAATCCAACTACCAACTCCTCCAAAAGATTTTCTTAATGCCAATCCAAACCAATCGCAAATAGGTGCCCCACAACTCTAAACAACATTCCCAAATTCAAACAATCAATTCCAAGTCACCGTACCACTTTCAACCACACATTGATACACTTGTATAATCCAATAGCAATTAAATTAGGCCAAGCCAAAGTGGAGGAAATTACCCTTTGATCATGTCACGACACGTTGAAAGAGGAGTAGGTTCTACACTGGCGCTACGACGCGGCCTATATGGCGCCTAGGCGTCGCTTGACTAACAACACAGGTTGGTGTCGGTCGGAGGTGGAGAAGAAGATAGGGAAGGTGCGGTAGGGGGAAATGGGGAGAAAATGGTAGCAATCACGAGGGAAATGAGGCATAGAGAAAATGATTGATTTAGGAAGAATGGGGATAGATCTAGAGATGGAGAAAGGAAGAAATGAAATGGAAGAAAAGGGATGATGAGATGGAGGAGAGATTTGGGGAGGAAAAGAGATGAATGAGAGGAGGAAAGGAGGAGAGGAAGAAGATGGGGAATGACGGCGTCGCAGCTGGGGTTAGGATTTTAACCCTAACCTGAGCTTTTAAGTGTGTCCGAATCGAGATGCCCACGCAGCAGCGCCGGAGCTCCGATGGTGCGACACTTAGGCACCAACTTTCTATCCTTCTGGTGCGTCGCGCTGCATCATACGACGCTGGGGTGCCAGTTCTCTTTTTCTCTCAGTTGTCCTAGCCATAAATATGAACAATTGCTTCCCCTTAATTTGATTAATTAGTGCTTGGAGTGAATTCACATGCCTTTTTTGCTTGGATATACTTAAATTGCCATCTTTTTAGTTTATATTAGGATAACCCATTGCATGCATTGCGGTTGCAATTCAAGTGTGAGGCTCCTTGCCTGATTGATCTGAACTACCATGATCTTGAGCTTCTCTACTTATAGAGTTCACCTTTGTACTCCAAAAAATCATGAGAATTATTCAACCAATTTAATAAGAATTGCATACTGGTTGGTCTGATTGCTTTCTAGGTTTCCCTGCTTCAAGTGTGATTCCCAAACCCAAGTAGGTCTATAAATATGATACATGTATTATTTAAATAAATTATGAATGATTTATGATTTTTATAATTGAATGAGATTTTGCACTTAGGGTTACGATTAAGAATGATGATTAAGACTAATCGCCATAGCCCAATGTGAGTCAATATGACTAAAGGGGCTTAATGAGGATTAAAAAATGCTAACGTGGCATGAATATTTATTTTAATTATCATGGTTTAATTTATGAAAATTGAAATGAGAATTATGGAATTATGTTGAAAAATGTAGAAAATTCATAACTTGACACCTATGAGGCAAATGAGATGAAATTTGAAAGATGAGCACATGAATTTGGGCTCAACCTTATGGGTGGATTGGATTAAAGAAAATATGATGGGATTAAGATGATAATTATTTTTTTTTAATCTCACACCCTAACGTAAATTTTAAAGGATCATAACTTGACGTAGAAAAGTCGGTTTGAGACGAAACTTGAAACGATTGAATAAAATTATGAAATCCATGCTATGAAAGGATTGATTAAACTAATTACCATGGGAATATTCTTAATTAGAAAAAGGTGCGTAGCTTTGACTTTGTGCACTCTAGAGTACCATAGCATTTATGTGAAAGCAAGTGGATTAAATGCATTATTTAATGGCACATATGAGGTGTCAAAGGGAGGCAATTCCAAGCGGATTTTATGAATTAACAAAAATTCTAAAATTCATGGAAAATCAAGAGCTTAAATGCTTGGATTTAAATGTCTAATGTGTAGCTAAGGTGTCGTCCAAAGGGGATGCCCATGGGGATAAAAGCATGGTTTTTGGATTTTTTGAAAATTCCAAATATGCATCTAAAATACCTAAGCACCTAGGGTAAGTAATGAGCCATTAATCTAGTGAAATTTCATGACACAAAATGCCAAAAATGGAAGCTACATGGACGATTCCAATAGTGGACTGCAAGGTAGGCTCTAAATGAGCTAAGATTTGATATTTTTTATATAAGATAATTGCATATTTTACTTGGTTATGAGTTAGTCAACACATCAAGGGATAAGATAGCATTAAAATACCCTATATATGAAGTGTCAAAGAGGGCCCTAAAAATCAGGGTGTAATCTGTTGCACCCGGGAGCAGGCAGCGTTGCATGCTCCCGGGCGCATACACCTATTGTTTTTTTGAAAATGTTTTCATAAACTTGTTAGCCCAAGTGTATGTAACGTATGTATCAATTTTTACCATTTTTGGAGATTTTTAGATATTTATTTTTAATTTTTGAAAATCAGTGGCATTTTAGGTAATTTTAAATTACTAAAATGCCACTGATTTTTAAAAATAAAAAATAAATATCTAAAAATCTCCAAAAATGGTAAAAATTGATACACATGTTAAATACACCTATATTAATAGTCTTATATAAAAAAAATTTAAAAAAAAATAGGTGTGTGCACTCGGGAGCGGGCAACGTTGCCTGCACCCGGGTGCAGGAGATCGAAGTCCTTAAAAATCAGCAATATATAAAAATAGGGAGCATGTATATGGACGTCCCATTTGGATGAAAATTAAAGGAGAAGAAATCTCCTAAAGTGGCAGCAAGTGGGACGTCCCAAATTCAGCAAGGAAGGAAGAGAAAAGAGGAGAAAAGGAGAAGGAAAAGAGGAAGAAAAGAAGGGAATCCAAGTTGGGAAAGTTAGAATCAAGTTTGCTTAAGATCAAGTAAGTATATTTCAAGTTTTGGATTCTTGAAACCTAAATTTCTTCCCTCAAATTATTAGTCATGAATATGATTCATAACGAACTCTTAAAGAATGAGTTATGATGCCTTGATGAAGGTATTGAATGATATTTGAATGGTATAATGAAATAAAGAGTTCAAGAGGGTTAAATGGGATGTTAGGATTGACTTTTGAGATGAAACCTATCTTGAAATTTGTTAAAACCCTAAGTCAAGTTGCTATTTGGTTTGAGTATGATTATTAGGACATGATTCATGTTCTTATGAAGTACATATGTTGATTTGGTCATATGTTAATGATTTTAGCAAAAATGGAACTTAGGGTTTCATGTATTACACGCTTTTTCCATTTTTTATATTAAATATTATACAAAGAGGAGATTAAATGGTTTATGGACGAATTTTAGGGTAAAGTACCCTAAATTAAGGACCCTTTGGACGTCCTATGTGTGAAACCCCCTATCCGAGACACGTGTATAAAACCCTAGGATTGTAAACCCTAGGTAATATATTTGAAAAATATAAATTCATAAGTATGAAAATATGTGGGAATAGAGGTTAAAATAATTATGAAATTCGGATGAATAGTGCATGTGAATAGTGCACATGAATAGTAACCCTGGGATTAAGACACGTGATTAAGAGTTAATCACTTGGATTAACCTAATCACAAAAATATGAACAAAAAGGAGATTTAATCACTACAGGAAGAAATAGCAATACTTTTTGATATTTTAATGGAATTTTGGATTTTAGTGAGAAAATAGAAAAAATTCATAAACTGCAATCCGGATGTCGGATTGAAGTGACATTTTTATGGATGGTTAAAAATCCATGATGAACATGATGAAGGGTTTAAGATGTGATAAAAATCACAAATTAAGGGTCAAGATGAAATGTCAATTGGAGATTAAAAAGTAGCTTATCTTTTTCATTAATTTCCTTTTGACTTTTTATTAAATTTAAATAATTAAAAAATAAAAATAATAAATGAAAATCAGAAAATGGCAGGGGCATGCAAGGTAGGTGGAGAATTTTGACCAATATCCAATGGTCCAAATTCATCATCATCAAAAATCAATGGCTAAGATTGAATTATCCTAAAATAATTAATTTTAATAAATCAAAAAATCATAAAAATTAGGGCTGCCATAGGGGAGTGTGAGCAGGGTAGGGGGCTGGACAAGGCTCAATACGACTGCAAAAGTTTTTCTCTTGCTAAAATGATATTTTATTTGCTCCTCTGCTGAGTCTCTTCATTCACCTGTCTATGGGTTTGGAAAATAAAAACGTGAGTTGTATACTCAATAAGCAAACATTTATATATATTTCCAAGCAAATCATTTTCAACAAAAAGGTTTCTCTCCATTTAGTAGAGACACTTATCAAGTGATCAGCTACCTGCGGAGCAGAAATCTTTTATTTAAAATTATCATGGAAAGCAACATTATACCCCCTCGGGGATATATAATGACACTATAGTGAATGGATCATGATCCCTTAGGATGGAGGCTAGCTAGGCGACCATCCGTCTTCATCTCCTTTCACACAAGGAGACGTCGCTGGCCCTTGGCCTATATTAGCGACTCGGTAACACAAAAGGGGGACAATCGGTCCGCTTATTCCTTTAAGGTGAACCTTATGCATTGTGCACATGAATTTATCCATGACATGCTAGCATGATTTTTTTCACACATAACATCATAGGACAACAATTTTCATTTATCATAAAGCAGTTATTTAAATCAATTTAAAATACCTAGTGAACTAAGGAATGACCATCCTTAAAAATTTGGAAATAAATTTCAAATAACATTTGTTAAATCAAGGAAAGTAGTTAAAACATCATTTATAATTATTTCAAAGAAATTTTAATAAATAGAAATTCATTTAGAAAATTTGCTTGCTTACCTTGTTCGTGAGAGCTTCCCGGATCAACCTTTTCCTTTCCTTTGCCTATGACAAAATAGCATAATATCCATGTAAATTCTATTTCCTTGCATTTATTTAGTTTTCCAACCCATTTCCATAAATATTCATAACCCGTTTAATTTCCAAGTCGGGTATGCGTACTTTACACTTACGTATCTCAATTATTCATTATGTCACATATTTAATTCCCAAAATTTAAGATTAATAATTCAGCAATGCATTTTTTCCATCATATTTTAGCATATTTTTGCGTTTTAATATTTTACATAAGACATTTATCATCTTATCATGTGCATTGCTTCACATATGTGCGTTTAACCGCGTCTAATTCATACTTTTCTTAAAATTTTTCAAATCAACAACTTGTTTTCCAATTCAGCAAGTTAATATACTTTATTTAACACCTATTTAGTGCATTTTTACAAATTTTTAATCCACAATTTTCAAAATTTCAAAACAGCCACTTTGACGTCCCATTTCTACACTTTATACGCCTCTTTTGATACTCCAACATAAACAGATTTTTATCTGTTTAATTTCATAAATATATCCAAAATTTCCTACCCTAAATCCAATGCATTTTCACAAATTTAAAATCCATATATAAATTATTTGTAAAACAGCAACATTTTCCACATGTATAGGGTACCCGTTTACACCATTTGGACGTCCACTTTTCACTTCTGTTAAAATCCGAATTTAGGCAGTTTATGTAATGTCCTTTTTCACATCCAAAGTGTCCAATATTTAGGATATTTTACCCTATATTTCATCCATAATTTATTTAAATCATTTCATATATCATTTTCATCATTTAGAAGTGAATTTCGGGTCTTAGATGTTACCTTAACTAGTTTACCTTCTATACTTCACAACACATTCACAACACATGCTAAATTTCAGATATAATCAATACTAAGTCATGAATTATCATTTAATTACATTAACTAATTCAAACAACAACTTAGAACACAATTTCAGCATGATTAAGCTAGAGTAAAAGCTTATACATCACACCAAACACTCTCTATTCACACCTAGCTCTTCATTGTACTTATTCCAAATAAATTCCCATTAAATTCTCTAATTAAAAACATCCAAATTCTTCATTAAAAGTTCCATTATGAAACATATTCATATCTCATAGATTAAATTAGAAAAACTAAATTAAAATCACTCAAACTCAAGTCATTTACTTATTTGTATTGAGTGCTACTTCACTTCCTCTTCTCAAGCAAGCTTCTTCACTTTAATTCTTCCTTTTCTTCTTCTTTTTCTTCACTTGTTTTGGGGTATAAAAAATGATGAAAGGGGGGTCGTGAGCTGCTGTTGAAATGGGAGCTCAAAATTTTCAGAAATTTTCTAAGTACTTACACATGCTTGGACGTCCCCTTGCTTATATGCAACTAGCTGGAAATTTCCAGCTCATGGGCCCCACATGCCACCTCATCCATGAAAATTCCAATGCATTCTTATCCTCTTGGCTGACATGGCAGCTTGTGGGCCATTAAAATTATTTTTTTCTTAATTATAAATTCACTAATTATCCATTGCATTAAACTATCACAAAGCTGTTCATCTGTTGCACGTCCACCATCAGCTGCTACTCTCTAATTTTTCAACTAATTTTTGCAACTAATAAATGCAAATTTACATCCCCTATTACCTAAGCTAATTATCCAAGCATTTTTCAATTTTTTAAAAAATACAAAAAATCCCATTTTTGACACTTGCACGGTCAAAGTTTGCTGCCCCAATTTCTGTTGCCTGCACACGATCCACTTTTGCAGCTGCTTATCTTATCAAAATTAATTTTTTCCCAGATTTAATTAATCCATAATTTAATTATCTAGTATTTTAGGGCATTTAGGGTCAATTTAGGTTAATAAAAAAATTATAAAGTATGCATTGAGCTGCCAAAACCATCCACATCTCCCTTGGATTATGCTGCTGTCCACTTTTGCTTTTCCCATTCAATGGTCCAGATCAGCTCCTAATAAATCCGAATTTCACTTTAATTTAATGAAAAATTATCTACATTAATTCATAATTAACTTTAGGTGTCCATTATATTATAAAAATATTTAATAAAATGCCAATATATGGCTGTTTGCACGTGCATGCTGCCACCCCCCTCCATTTTCCTTTTTGACCCATTTAATTATGCATTTAATTAGGAGAAAATTGCAGGGATTTTCTCAATTTTAGTAATTTACATAATACCCTACAAATTACCCTCTCTTGACACCTCAAATTTGTCTTCTTTCATTTATTTATTTTATACAATTTCATCATAAATGCTATTTACTTTATGATTTGAAAAGTCAAATTTCTCATCCTAATTTCGTGCAAGATTAATCCCTTAGTCATTTGCATGATCAGATCCTTCCAAAACCTTGATTTCATAATTTTAGCCGTTCATTTCAAATTTCATCTTAATCCGATCATTCTAGCCCAAGTTATGATCATTTTAAGCTTTGAACGGCGATGAATAATTTTCATCAAAATTTTCATAATCTAATTTTTTCCATGAGATTAAGCACAAAATTATGTGCTTCCCCCTCAATTTTCTCCTTAATCCGACTTACGGTCTCCAAGTTATGAATTTTTCAATATTATCTCAACTTGGTTCTATAATTAACCTCCTAATCTTCATTAATCACTTATGAGATATAATTAGACTTTTTATAGCATGCTAATATTTATCCATCTTTAATATGATATTTCCATCATAATAAACCACGTTACCTTTACTTAGTAAATTTAAACAATATTCACACAGATGACCTAACTGCAAAAATCTTAAAAATTGCAAATACTTCAAATATGAATACATCATTCATACATAGTTCATTCAATATTATTTACATGATTTCTATACAAACTAGGGTTTCACAGTAATGAACCTCCATATGATGATTTATGGATAGTTGTTATGTGTATGAATGAATACCCTATCTACGAGTTTAGAACATGTTATGAAATGGATGGTATGATGCACAAGTGAGTGCAATGTATGTATACCTGACTTGGAATTCAAGTTGGTTATGTATGTTAATGGATTATGGGTTGAAAAAATGAGTAAGAAAATGAAAATGTTATGAATGCAATGCCATTCTTATGTGTATAGGCAAAGATAAAGAGAAAATTGATACAGAAAGCTAAGGCGAAGCAAGTAAGCAAGCAACTTTCTAAATGACTTTTGTTTTATAAAATTAAAATAAAATGTTTCCAATGATGTTCTAACTACTTGAATTGTTTAACAAATGATTGATTAAATTATTTCCAAGTTTTTTATGGATAACCATTCCTTTAGTTCAATATGTGTTGAGATGTTACTTCAAGTATGATAAATGTTTTATGTTATTCTTTATCCAATGTTGATGAAAAATGATGCTTTAAGAGTTTATGAAGGAAAAATCATGCTAGCATGTCAAGGACCAAGTTATGTCAAGGTTCATGCTTATGAAAAGTTCATGTGCACAAGCATGAGGTCCACCTCAAAGGTGTAAAGGGACCGATAGTTCCCCTTTGATGCGGCCAAGTCGCTAAGAGAGGCCTCGAGCCGGCGGCGCCTCCCTGGATTGGGAGAGACGTTGGAGATAGATAGTTTCCTAGCTAGCTTCCATCCTATGATGTCATGATGCATTGCATGGTTATGATATACCATGACAGGTATAAGAAGCATGTTTTCATAATATACCCTCGAATGGGTATAATGTTGCTTTCCATGAATGGTTTATGAAAAGGTTTCTATTCCATTGATAGTTGATCACTTGCTAAGTGTCTTCTACTGAATGGAGAGAAATGCATTTAAACAATGTTGCCTTTAAAATGAATTTCCTGAAAACCTATAGCTTGCTTATTGAGTTTCGACTCACATTTTGTTTTCTAAACCCAAAGACAGGTGAAAGGAAGAAGGAGACAAGGATCACAGGTGGAGATTCAAGGATGAATGAATTTTTATGAATACCTGTATATGACTTTATGTATGAATGGTTGTATGATGTTCCTAAAGGATTATTTTGAAGTTGTGTAAGAATTATGTTATGTTTTTATGACTATGGATGGTGGAGAAATTTTATGGACAAATGTTAAGGTATGAATTATCATGTTATGATTAAGTAAAAATTTTATGGGATAACATGTGTATTTCTCTAATGGTATAATGTCCTAGAAGGGCATTTGATAGAAATTTAAATGAATGAAATGTTATAAACTCTTATGGAGTTAAGTTTAAGTGGATAAATATCTAATAAAACCCGCCGTGTGACAGGGCAACAATACTGATCATGTTTACCAATCGATAAGGTCTTGTAGTAAGGTTGTGACGCTCGAGCTGAGGCGCCACATCAAGGCACATAAGATAGACCATAATGCCATGCCTTGGGACAAAAATCAAAATGAATAATGGGTTGCCTCCCATTCAGTGCTAAGTTGATCGTCCTCGGCCCGACGTTCCATTCTTCTATGGATTTTCCAACAGCACTACCTCCTTGCAGCGCTACAGATCTTCCCCCATATAATGTTTCAATCTTTGCCCGTTCACCACAAAACTTCCATTTGATTTTTCATTGAACACTTCCACCGCCCAATGATTAGTTGCTTTCAACACAGTAAATGGACCTGACCATCGCGACTTGAATTTTCCAGAAAAAGCTTCAATCTGGAATTGAAGAGCAGGACTTTTTGTCCTGGCTCGAATCGCCTAGGCATGATCATTTTGTCATGCCATTTCTTCACTTTCTCTTTGTAAATCTTGGTATTTTCATAAGCCAGCATTCTGAATTCATCCAGTTCGTATAAAATCCAGATTGAAAAGTGCTTTTGCTGTAGTTTTGTCCCCCTAGAAGTGACCCCCATATGGTGATGAATAGCAGCCTTGCAGAATTGATTCTATCTCACATTCAGGAATACATCTCTTATATAACTGATCCGGGCATTGTTTGAACAAAAATGGAAAATCCCAAAAGTAAAACTTGACATCATGAAGAAATTTCTTCCTTTGGTGAGTAGTCATCTCTGGAGGCAATATACCACTGACTATATAGTTTACAAAGTCTGCATACCACAGTGGACTGCCTTGGGATATTAAAAATTGCTGCTCATCCGGGAACACTTCTCGAATTTGTTCCATGTCTTGTAACTGCTGGCTTCTTTCTAGGTGGGATAGGTGGTCAACTACCTGAATTTCTGCTCCTTTTCAGTCTTTAATCTTAAGATTGAATTCTTCTAGCAACAAGACCTACCGGATCAAACGTGGTTTTGCATCTTTCTTTTCAATTAGGTATTTGATTGCAGAATGATCTGTATAAATAATCACCTTGGTTTCCACCAGATAGGCTCTGAATTTGTCTAACGCAAACACCACCACCAGTAACTCCTTTTTTGTAGTGGTGTAATTTAGTTGCGCCTCATTCAAGGTTTTCCTGGAATAATAAATTGAATGAAATATCTTATTTATCCTCTTGCCCAACACTGCCCCAACTGCGAAGTCACTAGCGTCACACATTAATTCAAAAGAAAGGTTTCAATCAGGAGAAATGATACTTGGCGCTGATACCAATCTCTTTTTCAATTCTTGGAACGACTGCACACATCCCTTATCAAAATCGAATGACTCATCCTTTTCTAATAGGGAACATAGCGGCTTAGCAATCTTTGAGAAGTCCTTGATGAATCTTATATAAAATCATGCATGTCCCAAAAAACTACGAATGCCCTTTACTGCGTAGGAGGAGGAAGTTTTTCAATTGGTTCAATTTTTTCCTTGTCGAATTTAATTCCTTGTTTGGAAACCCGGCGCCTGAGTACTATACCCTCTTGCACCATGAAATGACATTTCTCCTAGTTAAGAACCAGGTTTGTGTCTTCACAACGTTGAAGCATTTTGGAAAGATTGATAAGACACTAATCAAACAAATTCTCGAATATAGAGAAGTCATCCATAAATATTTTCAGAAAATCTTCGACCATATTAGTAAAGATTGCCATCATACAATGCTAGAATGTGGCTGGCGTGTTGCACAAGCTAAATAGCATTCGAATGAATGCGAATGTGTCATACGTGTGGTGCCCCAACCCGAGCGTCACATCCTGAGCCTTACCTCGGGATCGTTATTGACTGGTAAACGTGATCAGGATTGTTGCCCTGTCACACGGCGGGTTTTTAATGGATATTTATCCAATTAAATATATTTTCATAGGAGTTTATTTCCTCATAATTACATCTCATGCATAACTGGGTCATTTCCAACCATTCAACATACAGCAAAACATGATGTTCTAGAGACATTTCAACATTCTCCTAAATCAGATGTCACTGGATGTATTAAACATAGTCGTCAACACAAAACATCAACATAATTACATTCATTCAACATGAGTTTTTCTATATCATAAAACTGTTAATATTTTTCCCTCGCTTTAATGATATTGCCTTTACTCCTTTGCCGAGTCTCTTCTTTCACCTGTCTATGAGTTAGGAAAATGAAAATGTGAGTTGTACACTCAATAAGCAAGCTTTATAAAATTTTCAAGCAAAACATTTCAAAAGTAACCTTTTTCAACAAAAACGTTTCTCTCCATTTAGTAGAGACACTTATCAAGTGATCAACTACCTGCGGAGCAGAAATCTTTTATTTATAATCATTATGGGAAGCAACATTATACCCCCTCAGGGATATATAATGATAATGTGATGAATGCATTTGATCCCTTAGGATGGAGGCTAGCTAGGTGACCATCCGTCCTCATCTTCCCCCATTCAGGGAGGCGCCGCCGGCCCTTGGCCTATTTTAGTGACTCAGCTACACCAAAGGGGGACAATCGGTCCACTTATTCCTTTAAGGTGAACCTTATGCATTATGCACATGAATTTATCCATGTCATGCTAGCATGATTTTTCACACATAATATCATAGGACAGAAATTTTCATCAATCAAAAAGCAGTTATATAAATCAATTTTCAATACATAGTGAACTAAGGAATGACCATCCTTAAAAAATTAGAAATAAATTTCAAACAATATTTGCTAAATCAATAAAAGTAGTTAAAACATCATTTACAATTATTTCAAAGAAATTTAAAAAATAAAAATTCATTTAGAAAATTGGCTTGCTTACCTTGTTCGTGAGAGCTTTCCGGATTGACTTTTTCTTTTCCTTTGCCTATGAAAGAATAACATAATATTCACATAAATTTCATTTGCTTGCATTTATTTATTTTTCCAACCCATTTTCATAAATAGTCATAACCCGCTTAACTTCCAAGTCGGGTGTACATACATCATATACTTATGTATATCAATCCTTCATTATACCACGTATTTAATTCCCATAGATTAATCTCAAATTTTGAGATTATCAAATCAGCAATATATTACACATTTTTCCATCTTATTTTTATGAATTTTTGCATATTAGCCCTTCACATAACTTAGTTATCATTTTATCAATTTCCTTATTTCACATATGTCCATTTCTTACACCTAATTCATGTTTTCCTTAAAATTTTTCAAATCAGCAACTTGGCTTCCAATTCAGCATGATTATACACCTTAATTAACACTTATTTAGTGCATTTCTACGAATTTTTAATCCACTAATTTCAAACTTCCAAAAACAGCAACTTTGATATCCGATTTCCACCCTTTAAACATCTCTTTTAATACTCAATTCTAAACAAATTTTTAACCATTTGATTCCAGCAATTAATCTCACTTTTGATAACCTAAATTCAAGGTATTTTCACATATTAAAATTCCATATATAATTTGTTTGCAAACAACAACGTTTTATGTATGTAGGGTACCCATTTACACCACTTTGGACGTCCACCATTAAACCCTCACAATTCTGATTTTGGGCAGTCCATGCATGGTCCCTTTTCATGTGCAAAGTGCCCTACATTTAGGACATTTTACCCTTCAATTTATCCATAATTTATTTGAATCACTTCATATATCATTTTCAACAATTAAACGTGAATTTCGAGTCTTAAGAGTAACCCTAACTAACCTTTCTTCTACACTTCATAAATAATGATAAATTTCACATATATTCAACATCAAAACATGAATTATCATGTGATTATATCAGTTTAATAAAACAGCAACATTAAACACAAATTTCAGCAAGTTTAGGCTAGTGTAAAAGCTCATACATCACACTAATCACTTCCTTCTTACATCTAACTCCTAGTTGCATTACTTGTTATTATATTTTCATTAAATACCCTAATTAAAAGTATCATAAATCTTCATTAAAGGATTCATTATGAATCATATTCACATCCCATAAATTTAGTTTGAAACAATAGATTAAAATCATTCAACACAAACATACACTTGTATAGTGTAGCACTCAACTCCACTTCTCAAGCAAGCTTCCTCAACTTAAATCTTTCTTGTCTTTTCCCTTTTTCTTCTCTTGTTTTTGGGACGTGTGCTGCTGCTGGAAATGGGAGCTCAAAATGCTAAAAATTTTCTAAGTCCCCATCTATGCATATGGACGTTCCTCCTTTCTTAAACAACAGCTGGAAATTTCCAGCTAGTGGACCCCACTTGCCATCTCATCTATGCTCATTCCAATGAAATTTTATCCCCTTAGTTGACATGGCAACTTGTGGACCATTTAAATTATTTTTTTCTTAATTAATAATTTGTTAATTATCCAATGCATTTAAGCATCTCAAATCTGTCCACCAGATCACGTCCACAATAGCTGTTATTTTTCATATTTTTTTCAACAAAATTTGCAGCTTTTTTATGCATATTTATATACACTACTACCTAGGATAATTATTCATGCATTTATCAATTTTTAAAAATTAAAAAAATCACATTTCTAGCTGCTTGAACGGTCCACATTTTTCTGCTCCATTTTTGCTGCCTGTACATATCCCTGTTTTCAGTAGCTTATCTTATCATTATTTATTATGGTGCAGCTTTATTTAATTATTAATTTAATTACCTAGTATTGTAGGTCATTTAGGTTCATTTTAGCATAATTTAAAAAATTATAAATATGCATAAGGCTGCTAAACCGTCCACATCATCCAAGAGATATGTTGCTGTCCATTTTTCCTTTTTCTCTCAACGGTCCAGATCTGACCCTTTTTAATCAGAATTTTCACTTTAATTTAATGCATATGTATCCTCATTAACTCATAGTTGACTTTGGGTATTTATTTTAGAAAAAAAATATTTCAAAAAATGCCATTATATGGGCTGTTTGGACGTTCCCAACTACCACATCACCCATGCTCCATTAAACTGTTTCATTGAGCATTTAATTATGAGATAATTGCAGGGATTTTTCCATTATTAGTAATTCACAAAATAACCTACAAATTACCTCCCTTTGACACCTCAAATTTGTCTTTATTCATTTGATTATTTTACTCATTTTCAACATAAATGCTAATCACATTTTTGGGTTGAAAAATCAAAACCACTAATCCCAATTTTGTGCAAGATTATTTCCATCATCGTTTGCATGATCAAATACTGCTATAACCTTAATCTCATAATTTTAACCGTCCATTTCAAATTTCATCTCAATCCGATCTTCCTAGCTCAAGTTATGATCATTTTAAGTTTTGAATGGTGATGATCGATTTTCATCAAAATTTTCATAATCTAATTTCCTCATGTGATTAAGTACAAAATTATGTGCTTCCACTTAAAGTTTCACCTCAATCCGACTTAAGGGCATCAAGTATGAATTTTTCAATATTTTCTTAACTTGGCTCCATGATTAGCCTCCTTATCTCCATTTGTTTCATTATGGAATTTAATAATTTTTTTTCATGGCATACTAACATTTATCCATCCTCATTATATTACTTCAATCATATTATCCCACGTTGTCTGGAATGGATATATTTAAACAACATTCATAACAAATGACCTAACTGCAACAAGTCATAAAATTTGCAAGTAATTCATTTTTAAATATTATTCATACATGAATCAATCAATTGCATATACATGATTTCTACTCCGATTAGGGTTTCACAATCCTCCTCCCTTATAATAGGTTTCGTCCAAAAACCTTCTATTCTTTAAATAACCGAGGGTATTTCCTTTCTACTTCTTCTCTTAGTTCCCATGTAGCTTCACCTTCAGAATATCGGTTCCATTGAATCTTTACATATTCTATTTCTCTATTCCGAAGCTTCTGTATCTTGTGATCTAAGATTCTAATGGGTCTTTTTCGTAATTCAGATGATCTTGGATCGGTATATTTTCTACTACCAGTACATGGGTTGGATCTGGTACATATTTCTTAAGCATGGAATTATGAAAAACATTATGTAATAAAGCTAGTGCTGGAGGTAAAGCAATCCTATAAGCCAGCTTTCCAATCTTCTCCGACATTTCAAATGGACCAATATAGCTGGGATTCAGCTTCCCCATTTTTCCAAATCTTGTAACTCCTTTGAATGGCGTGACTTTTATAAACACATGCTCGCCAACTTCAATATTCAGATCTTTTCTTTTGCAATCTGTGTAACTCTTTTGCCGACTCTGGGCTGTGAGTATACACTAGCGAATAACTTATATTTTGTCTGTCATTCTTTGAGACAAATCTGGGGCTAATTTCTTTTTTCCGACTTCATCCCAGTTCACTGGCGTTCGACATCGTTGTCCATACAATGCCTCAAATGGAGTCATTTGAATACTCGCTTGATAGTTATTATTATATGCAAACTCAACTATAGATACATATTCATCCCACGAACCACCAAATTCTAAAGTACACATACGAAGCATGTCCTCGATGATCTGATTTACTCGCTCCATTTGTCCATCCAGTTGGGGATGAAAAGCAGTGCTGAACTTGAGTTGGGTGCCTAGGGTTTCATGCAATCTTTTCCAAAATCAAGATGTGAATGTTGTGTCTCGATCGGAAACTATTGATTTAGGCACTCCATGAAGTCGTACTATCTCCTTATAGTAGACTTTGGCTAATCTTTCTGCTGTGTATGTTCTCTTTATGGGTATAAAATGAGCAACTTTAGATAATCGATCCACTATTATCCATATAGAATCATTTCCAGTTTGAGTCTTAGGTAGCCCTTCAATAAAATCCATGGTAATATCATCCCACTTCCACTCGGGAATTTTCAAGGATTGTAATTTTCCAAACATCCTTTGGTGATCAACTTTCACTTTTTGATAAGTTAGGCACTTGGCTACATATTCAGCGATCTCTCTCTTCATATTATTCCACCAATATGCTTTCTTGAGATCCTGATACATCTTAGTGCCTCCTAGATGAATAGAAAATGGTGAAAAATGCGCCTCCTTAAGAATTTGCTCCTTCAACTCAGTTGTATTAGGTATGCATAAACGACCTTTGTACCGATACATACCTTGCTCATCAACAGAAAATTCAGTCAATCCCTTCCTCTTCATTTTTTCTACATGGGCATGTAAGTCTGTATCATTTTGCTGTGTAGTTTTAATCTGCTCAAATAGTGATGATTGTATGCACATTTGTGATAACCTCATTTGAACTCCAGGGGGACATACAATCAATTCTAATTGCCTTATTTCCTGAAGCAATCCTTCTTGTTTGGTGATAAGGTACGCTATGCTGACATTTCTGCTCAATGCATCAGCTACTACGTTTGCCTTACCTGGATGATATAGTATTTCCAAATCATAATCTTTTAATAACTCGAGTCATCTCCTTTGTCTCATGTTCAACTCCTTTTGAGTAAAAATATACTTAAGGCTCTTATGATCTGTGTAAATTTCACACCTAGTGTCATACAGGTAATGTCTCCATATTTTTAAGGCAAATACCACTACTGCTAATTCTAAATCATGAGTGGGGTAGCTTACCTCATTAGGTTTAGCTGTCGCGACGCATAAGCTATCACCTTTCCTCTCTGCATCAGTACACAACCCAAACCCTTTCTTGAAGCATCACTATATATCACAAAACCATCATTTCCTTCGGGTAGGGTTAGAATAGGTGCTTCTACTAGCCGCTACTTTAATTCCTGAAAACTGCACTCACATTCCTCAGACCATACATACTTGACTCCTTTACGAGTCAATCTTGTTAATGAGGCTGATAACTGAGAAAATCCTTCAACAAACCTTCTGTAATAAGCTGCTAAACCAAGAAAACTTTGAATTTCTGTAATGGCCGTCGGCCTTTGCCACTTCAAAATTGCCTCAATCTTTTGAAGATCAACTTGAATTCCTTTTTCTGATATTATATGACCTAGAAATCCTACTTGTTTCAAACAAAATTCACATTTCTTTAGCTTAGCATACAATTTCTCTTGTCTCAGTCTTTCCAATACCTTTTGCAAATGAGATTCATGTTCTTTCTCTATTTTAGAGTAAATCAAGACATCATCAATAAATACTACCATAAATTGATCAAGATAGTCCCGAAATACCCTATTCATCATATCCATGAATACAGCAAGGGCATTAGTGAGCCCGAATGGCATCACTAAAAATTCATAATGTCCATACTTAGTTCGAAAATATGTTTTGTGAACATCGGTAGGACATATTCTTAACTGATGATACCCTGACTGTAAATCAATCTTAGAGAAAGTGGTAGCTCCTTGTAATTGATGAAACAAATCTCCGATCCTGGGCAGTGGGTATTTATTTTTCACTGTGACCTTATTTAATTCCCTATAATCAATGCACAGCCTCAAACTACCATCCTTTTTCCTTACAAATAATATTGGAGCTCCCTAGGGTGATACACTGGGTTTGATAAAACCTATATCTAACAACTCCTGTATTTGAGTTTTCAGCTCATTCATTTTCGCTGGTGCCATCCTGTATGGAGCCTTCGATATCGGAGCTATACCTAGTATGATATCAATAGCCATATCCATTTCTCTTTGTGGAGGTAACGTGGTCAATTCCTTTGGAAATACATCAAGAAATTCTCTAATCACAGGAATTTGATTTATTTCTATCTCCACACCTTTCTCTACATTAACTGATACCAGATAAGCTTGGCACCTTTGGCGGATCATTTTGACCGCCTTCGTGGACGATATTAATATCGTAGAATTTTCAGGTTGTCTTAGCTTTCCAATGACTATCTCTTTTTCTGGGGCTATTTCCAATTGTACCTTCTTATTTTTACAATCAATCGTAGCTCCCCACTGACTCAGCCAATCAATACCCAATATCACATCAAATTTCGTCATAGGTAATAGGATTAAGTCGGCTTCTAAAATCAATGATTCCATCCTAATTGGACATGCTTTACATGTTGGAAATATAGCTAAATCCATATTTTGATGATTAACAAATCAATTTGAGTATGTCTTGGCTACTAACAAATTTGTGAAATGTTTAAGGAATAACCATTTAAAGAAAAACAAGTATGGAAGGCCAAGTCGTTCCCCAAGTCGACTCCAAGATCGACTTCAAACATGCAGAACTGTCCAGAGCTGAAAAGGGGAGAAGAACAAGTGAAGTCGCAGGCCAAGTCGACTCCAGGTGCGACTTAGGAAACCAAGTCGCAGACGAAGTCGACTCCTGCATCGACTTCAAGCATCCAGAGTTGAATTCGAAATAGCAGAATGCCGAAGTCGCACCCCAAGTCGACTCCACGTGCGACTTGAGGTGAAGTCCCAGCCGAAGTCGACTCAGACATCGACTTCGCTCAGGCGGACGGAAAACTTCAAATGACAAGTTCTGGATTACTTGATTTCAAGCCAAACTAAATGAAGATGAAGATCAAGGCAACATAGATACTCAAGCTGAAACATTTGAAGACAAATCCAAGTACAAGCAAGAAGCATAAACTCAATCATTCAAATCAAGAAGATATCTAAGATTACATGAATTCAAGATAAATCAAAGTCAAGATTTTCAAGATTCACAAATGTTCAAGAACATCATGACAGTGAAGTCGCAAGGCCAAGTCGACCCCATCTGAGACTTGAGTGAAGTCGCAAAGCCAAGTCGACTTCATGATCGACTTCAGAACGGGCGAAACCTTCCAGCGTTGAAACACAAGACCAAAGTTCGCGAAGTCGCACCCGAAGTCGACTTCATCTGCGACTTGGGTGAAGTCGCACCCGAAGTCGACTCCACCTGCGACTTGGGTCGCAACGGTCGGAATTAATTCGAACGTTGGCGCATTAAATGCGCGCCACCTACCTTCTAACGTTCGGATTCCCTCCAAAATTATAAATAGCATTCATGGTGGACGAGGGAAGTAGTTGAAAAACATTAAGTGAGCATAACTCCTATCTACAAGAGCATTAAAGTGATCAAGCCAATCAAGAGAGGAAGAATTGTGCTTCAAGTTGCAAGAGCTACATTCAGAAACTTCAAAGCCATCATCTACAAGTTCTTCCCTGCGCTAAATCGTTTCTACACACCTGTAAAGTGTAGTTTACTTTTATTGTTTACTTGTTTGTGTTAAACTTGATTTAGCTTGCGTAGCTAAGATCAAGAGGTAGCAAAGTAGTGTGTGATTGGAGTGTGACTCATCACCTACTTGTGCTAAGTGTTTGATGCCCCCTAGAGCTAGAATCTAGAAGAGAGCAAGAGGCTCTGGTTGTATATGCCCCCTAGAGCTAGAATCTAGAAGAGAGCAAGAGGCTCTAGTTGTATTCGCGGAATACAATAGTGGAACCCAAGTCACAAGGAGCGTGAGCTTGGAACAGTGGAGTAGGGAGGTTGCCCGAACCACTATAAAATCCTTGTCTACTTGCTTTTATTTCTGCTCTCTTTATTACTTTGCTTTCCATTCAGTTTCTTCATTCAAGGGGAATAATTCTACAAGGGGTTAAGTTTTTAAGTTACCAAAGAAATTTTTAAGAACCCAATTCACCCCTCCCCTCTTGGGTTTTGCCATCTATTCGGGACCCAACAAGTGGTATCAGAGCAGGCCTTTGAATTGAATCAAAGAGATCTATTATCATGGCATCCCAATCTACTTCGGTTCCCGCTTTTGCCGAGGGCCAATCTTTTACAAGGCCACCATTGTTTGATGGGAACAACTTTGGTTATTGGAAGCTTCGTATGAAGCAACTCATTATGGCTACCGATATGGACTCTTGGATTGCAATCCAAGACGGTGTCATCTTGCCTATAGATGAAAGAGCTTCCAAGTGGACCGAAGAGGAAGTTAGAACCGTCAAGAGCAATGCCAAGGCAATGAATTCTTTATTTTGTGCTCTTACGGCTTCGGAGTATGATAGAGTATCTTCTTGTTTGACTGCAAAAGAGATATGGGATACTCTAACATCCATTTATGAAGGAACCTCCCAAGTCCAAGGGACTAGGAGAAACATTTTGATTGGAGAGTTTGAAAATTTCAGAATGCTAGACACTGAAAATATTTCTGAAATGTTTGCAAGATTTTCTAAGATTACTAATGCTCTCAAAGGTCTTGGAAAAGCTATCTCTGAATCCGAACAGGTGATGAAGATACTAAGAGCTCTACCGGATTCATGAACTCCAAAGATTACAGCTATTGAAGAAGCAAAAGACCTCAACACCCTAAAGCTAGAAGATCTAATTAGCTCACTAATGTCACATGAGCTAATTAAGAGAAGAAACGAAGAGAATCATAAAGGGAAGAAAATCATTGCATTAAAAGCGGCACGCAACTCAGATGAGTCTACCTCCTCGTCTAACAATGGTGATGAAGATATTGCACTTCTTACTCACAAGTTTCGAAAATTTGTGAGAAAAGAAAAGAACCTTAAAGACTTCAAAGAAAGACCACAAAAAGAAAAGAAGAAGGAGGTCACAAAATGCTACCGATGCGGGGGCGTAGGACATATGCAAGCTCAATGTCCTACACCGGAAGAAAGGCCAAAGGAGAATCATGAAAGAAGAAAATACCAAAGGCCAAGAGGAAGAGGCATGTTCGTCAACGAGGAAACTTCATCAACATGCAGCTCTTCAACCGACGAAAATGATGCAGCCAACTGTGCAAGAATATGTTGCATGGCACGAATCGAGCAAGAAGAGGACTTGCTATGCTTAAACACGACTGAAGTTTTGGAAGAACAATCCACCTCAACCAAATGTACAAGCAATGATGAGGTAACTTCCAAACCTTGCTATTCTCAATCAAGTTATTCTTCTTTTCAAAATTGCATCAAATGTGCTGAATTAGAAGAACTACAAACTGCCTATGATTCATTATATGAGGAAATCAAAAAGCTAGGAAACAAGCTGTCCTCAAAGAAACAACAATGTAACTTTGTTATTATTGAAAATGGAAATCTAGCTGAAAGAACAACAAAAATGAAAGAAGAAAATGAATTGTTATTGAAAGAAGTAGAGAAACTGAAAAAGGAGAACAAATCCTTAAATGAATCATTAGCAAAGTTCTCTAATCCAGGAGAAAGTGTAAAGATGTTTCTGAACATGACTGCTCAAACAAACAAAAAAGGTCTTGGATACAATACATTTGAGCAAGGAGAAAGTGGCAAATCAAATGTGCCTACACTTGGGAAATATCAAACCAAAATTGCACCTATATACAAGCCACAAAGGAGAAATGTTATGTGGACTAAAAGGCCAACATTTGAACCAAAATATACTTGGAGGCCTACTCCTAGATTACCAATGGCTTGCAATTTCTGCAACAAGATGGGTCATAAAGCCTACAAATGTAATTTTAAGAAATTGTATGACCATGGTGCAAGACTAGTTTGGGTTCCAAGAAACACAAGATTTGGGCTTTCTAAGATAGAGCAACAAAGGTTGAATAATATTACTAACCCAAATGGACCCATAAAATGGGTACCAAAGAGATAAGAATTATTTGATTATTTTTCAGATTTGTTTAAAGGCAAAGGCAAACAATGTATGGTTCATGGATAGCGGTTGTTCAAGGCACATGACCGGAGAAAGGAGTTTATTCCATAAACTTAAGCCTTGCAACGATGGAACGGTTGCCTTTGGAAATAATGAGAAAGGTAAAATCAAAGGTAAAGGAAATATTTACAGTAGCTCAAATGCATGCATGGAGGATGTTTTGTTTGTTGAAGGACTCAAGCATAACTTAATGAGCATTAGTCAATTATGTGATAAAGGATATAAGGTTGTGTTTGAATCATCTATATGCAATGTATTTGATGGTGAACATATCATGTTTAACGGAAAAAGACATGGAAATGTATATTTGGTTTCACTTGATGAACTAGATGGTCAATGTCTAATGGCCATTGATAATGATCCATGGGTTTGGCATAAAAGGCTTGGACACATAAACATGAGAAATATAAAAACCCTATGGAAAAAGAGTTTGGTAGAAGGCTTGCCTAAGTTGAAATATGATAAAAATAAATTATGTAAGGCATGTCAATTATCTAAACAACCAAAGATGTCTTTTTCTACCAAAAAGGAGATTTCCACCACTAGGCCACTTGAATTGCTACACATGGATCTATATGGGCCATCCGACATCTTAACCATTGGTGGAAAGAAATATGTATTTGTGATTGTTGATGACTTTTCAAGATTTACATGGGTAATTCTCTTAGCTAGCAAAGATGAAGCTTTCTCTATGTTTTCAACTTTTGTAAACTTGGTGGAAAATGAAAAACAGAATACCATTTTGTGTATAAGGAGTGACCATGGTGGTGAATTTGAGAACAAACGATTCACAGAATTATGTAATGAAAAAGGAATTCATCACACTTTTTCTGCACCAAGGACTCCACAACAAAATGGAGTAGTTGAAAGGAAAAACAGAACTATACAAGAGATGGCTAGAACATTGCTAAATGAGAGCAAATTATCTAAGAAATTTTGGGGTGAAGCTGTAAGCACAACTTGTCATGTTTTAAATCGAGTTACCATTAGAGCAATCTTGAAAAAGACCCCATATGAGCTATGGAAAGGAAGGAAACCAAACATATCTTATTTTCATGCTTTTGGATGCACATGTTATGTTCTGAACAATGGAAAAACCAACTTGGGAAAACTTGATGCTAAAAGTGATGAAGCAATATTCCTTGGATATTCATCAAATAGCAAAGCATATAGAGTTTTCAATAAACGAAACCAAGTTGTAGAAGAATCCATACATGTTATTTTTGATGAAACTAATACATGCTTTAAAAGAAAAGATGATCTAAGTGATGCAGATGACATAACAAGCAATCTTGAAAAATTGCATATGGAAAAGCAAGAAGAATCCATGGAGGAAAGGGTAAGTGAAGGTAACAATTCCTATAAACCTCCAGCTGATTTAAAATTCAATCATGCACATCCAATTGAGCAAGTTATAGGAAATGTGTATGAAGGTGTAAAAACTAGAAGGTCAAAGCAAAATGTGTGTGGACAATATGCTTTTGTATCCAAGATTGAACCTTCTAATATTGAACAAGCTCTTGATGATGAAAACTGGATTATAGCAATGCAAGAAGAGCTAAATCAATTTGAAAGAAATAAAGTTTGGCACCTTGTTCCTAGACCAAATGATTGTACTATTATTGGCACCAAGTTGGTCTTTAGGAACAAATTAGATGAAAGTGGACTAGTAGTGAGAAACAAAGCTAGACTTGTGGCAAAGGGGTACTCACAAGAAGAAGGAATCGATTTTGAAGAATCCTATGCCCCGGTTGCTAGATTAGAGGCAATTCGCATCTTACTAGCTTTTGCATCTCACATAAACTTTAAATTGTTTCAAATGGATGTCAAAAGTGCATTTTTGAATGGTTATATAAATGAAGAGGTGTATGTTGAGCAACCACCTGGATTTGAAGAAAAATATCAATCAAAGTATGTTTACAAATTAACCAAAGCATTATATGGACTAAAACAAGCTCCAAGGGCTTGGTATGATAGACTAAGCAAGTTTTTGATTGATCATAACTTTCAAAAGGGAAATGTAGACACCACTTTGTTTATCAAGTACAATGGAAAGGATATATTGATCATTCAGATTTATGTAGATGATATTATTTTTGGTGCTACTAATAAAACTCTTTGCCAAGAATTTTCTGAGCTTATGCAGAAAGAGTTTGAGATGAGCATGATGGGAGAGCTAAACTTCTTCCTTGGACTGCAAATCAAGCAACTAAATGAAGGAATCTTCATAAACCAGTCCAAATACATCAAGGAGATGCTCAAGAAGTTTGGCATGGAGAACAGCAAAGGATCAAACACGCCCATGAGCTCCACAATCAAAATGGACAAAGATGAAAAAGGAAAATTAGTTGATATGAAAGTGTATAGAAGCATGATAGGTTCCTTATTGTATCTAACTGCTTCTAGGCCAGATATTTTGTTTAGTGTGTGTATGTGCTCTAGATTTCAATCATGCCCAAAAGAATCACACTTGGTAGCTGTGAAAAGAATTTTTAGATATCTAGTAGACACTACCAATTTAGGACTATGGTATCCAAAGGGCTAAAATTTTGATCTAATCGGCTACTCGGATGCGGATTTTGCTGGTTACAAAGTAGATAAAAAAAGCACTAGTGGAACATGTCAGTTTCTTGGAAGCATGTTGGTTTCATGGTTTTCAAGAAAACAAACTAGTGTTGCTCTATCTACGGCGGAAGCCGAATATATTGCCGCCGGGAGCTGTTGTGCTCAATTACTTTGGATGAAACAGCAACTTAGGGACTATGGCATGGATTTCAAAGATATACCTATCAAATGTGATAATACCAGTGCCATATGTCTAACCAAGAATCCAGTCTTGCATTCTAGGACCAAACATATAGACCTTAGACATCATTTCATTAGAGAACATGTAGAAAATTATGACATATGTTTGATATATGTAAGAACAGAGGATCAAGTTGCAGATATATTCACTAAGCCCCTAGCAAAAGAAGCATTTTATAAGCTTAGAAATGACATAGGAATGCTTGAACTAACTTAAAGCATAAACTTAGGGGGAGCACCCATTTAGGGGGAGCTAACCCACCTATCTCTTTGATTACCCTCTAATCTTTTTGATATATTGACAAAAAGGGGGAGAGATTTAAGGAGAAGAAGAGTATTTGAGTTGAAAAATTGAGTAGAAGTCTTAATGATTAAAAGGGAGAGAGATGTAAGAAGAGAAGAGTAAGAATGGGGAGGAGAGTTGGATATGCTTACATGATATTTATATGTGAATGTTCTGTTTGCATGAGCATAAGCATGATTTTAAAATGCAATATGAGCATATTATTTTTAATGAAAAGTATCCACTCAAATCGGTTTTGTCAATCATCAAAAAGGGGGAGATTGTTGGAAATATAGCTAAATCCATATTTTGATGATTAACAAATCAATTTGAGTATGTCTTGGCTACTAACAAATTTGTGAAATGTTTAAGGAATAACCATTTAAAGAAAAACAAGTATGGAAGGCCAAGTCGTTCCCCAAGTCGACTCCAAGATCGACTTCAAACATGCAGAACTGTCCAGAGCTGAAAAGGGGAGAAGAACAAGTGAAGTCGCAGGCCAAGTCGACTCCAGGTGCGACTTAGGAAACCAAGTCGCAGACGAAGTCGACTCCTGCATCGACTTCAAGCATCCAGAGTTGAATTCGAAACAGCAGAATGCCGAAGTCGCACCCCAAGTCGACTCCACGTGCGACTTGAGGTGAAGTCCCAGCCGAAGTCGACTCAGACATCGACTTCGCTCAGGCGGACGGAAAACTTCAAATGACAAGTTCTGGATTACTTGATTTCAAGCCAAACTAAATGAAGATGAAGATCAAGGCAACATAGATACTCAAGCTGAAACATTTGAAGACAAATCCAAGTACAAGCAAGAAGCATAAACTCAATCATTCAAATCAAGAAGATATCTAAGATTACATGAATTCAAGATAAATCAAAGTCAAGATTTTCAAGATTCACAAATGTTCAAGAACATCATGACAGTGAAGTCGCAAGGCCAAGTCGACCCCATCTGAGACTTGAGTGAAGTCGCAAAGCCAAGTCGACTTCATGATCGACTTCAGAACGGGCGAAACCTTCCAGCGTTGAAACACAAGACCGAAGTTCGCGAAGTCGCACCCGAAGTCGACTTCATCTGCGACTTGGGTGAAGTCGCACCCGAAGTCGACTCCACCTGCGACTTGGGTCGCAACGGTCGGAATTAATTCGAACGTTGGCGCATTAAATGCGCGCCACCTACCTTCTAACGTTCGGATTCCCTCCAAAATTATAAATAGCATTCATGGTGGACGAGGGAAGTAGTTGAAAAACATTAAGTGAGCATAACTCCTATCTACAAGAGCATTAAAGTGATCAAGCCAATCAAGAGAGGAAGAATTGTGCTTCAAGTTGCAAGAGCTACATTCAGAAACTTCAAAGCCATCATCTACAAGTTCTTCCCTGCGCTAAATCGTTTCTACACACCTGTAAAGTGTAGTTTACTTTTATTGTTTACTTGTTTGTGTTAAACTTGATTTAGCTTGCGTAGCTAAGATCAAGAGGTAGAAAAGTAGTGTGTGATTGGAGTGTGACTCATCACCTACTTGTGCTAAGTGTTTGATGCCCCCTAGAGCTAGAATCTAGAAGAGAGCAAGAGGCTCTGGTTGTATATGCCCCCTAGAGCTAGAATCTAGAAGAGAGCAAGAGGCTCTAGTTGTATTCGCGGAATACAATAGTGGAACCCAAGTCACAAGGAGCGTGAGCTTGGAACAGTGGAGTAGGGAGGTTGCCCGAACCACTATAAAATCCTTGTCTACTTGCTTTTATTTCTGCTCTCTTTATTACTTTGCTTTCCATTCAGTTTCTTCATTCAAGGGGAATAATTCTACAAGGGGTTAAGTTTTTAAGTTACCAAAGAAATTTTTAAGAACCCAATTCACCCCTCCCCTCTAGGGTTTTGCCATCTATTCGGGACCCAACCTTACATACTTGGTCAGTACTGGCTAATCTATACACAGGAGATTCTACATGGATTATCTCATTGGTTTCCACTATCGGTAGTGCATGGGTGACCACATATTGACATGCTATAAAGGAGTGACTAGCACCAAAATCAAACAAAGCAACTGCCGAATTTCCTAAAATGTAAACCATACCTGTGACCACCTTCTCTTCTTATTCTTGAGACTTAGTCCGAGTCAAAGCATGCACATGTACCGGATTCATGGTAGTTCCCTACTTATTCATTGTTCCAGGTATCTTCAGCTGCGCGGGTATTCCACTACCTTATGAAGTTTGTGCCTTATTAGGATAATTCGGAACAATATGTCCTGTTTGATCACAAAGATAACATTTAATGAACTTTACTTCACTCATTCTTCATTCCTTGGCTATATGGCCTGCTTGCCCACATTTATAGCACCAATTTGATCCTTTTAAACACTCGCTTGCATGTCGTTTTTGACATTTTCTGCAGAAAGGCGGGAGTTTCTTCTTTGGGGCTCCTTTCCCTTTCTTCATATTTCCTTTCTTACCCCTTTCTTTTCCCAATTCAGTTTTCTTTGTTCCAAAACTGAACGTTTTTGACCCAAGTCTTAGTTCCTGTGTTCTTAACGCCTCAATTTCCAATGCTCTTGCCCTCTCAAGACATGAAGCATAATACTTAATTAACAAAGGTGCGAGGCTTTCTATGAGGTATGACCTTAGTCCCTGCTGGAACCTTTGTGCCTTATTGTCTGGCACATTAGCAATCCAAGACACATATCGAACTAAGACATTGAACTTAGTAGCGTATTTGGTAACAGACATTCTTCCCTGATAAAGCCTTTCAAATTCTATCACTTTCTGGCTTTGTAAACCAACAGGAAGGTATTCTTTGTTGAATTCCTCAACAAATGTCGGCCAAGACACCTCTTCTGGTCGTGGCATTGTGACCAACATTGTTTCCCACCATTCATGTGCGTCTTTGATCAATAAATGTGTGGCGCACAATACCTTTTATAGATCATTACGCGAGAAAATTCTAAATAATTTCTTAATCTCTATTATCCATTGCTCAGCCTGTATCGGATCGGGTTCTCCTAAAAATTTTGGGGGTCGCTGAGCCAAGAATGCATTAATCGCCTTTCTATCAGCTTCCATTGGCTGATTTTCATCTTCTGTGGGTACTGTCGTGGAAGTCGGGCCAGCCGTTGGAATAGCTCTATCTCTTTCAGTACTGCCCAACTGAGCCTGCTGTGTTCTTTCCCACAAACCTTCAATAATGTCTGTGGTCTGTGCTGCCCAATCACGAGTAGCCTGCTGCATTGCTTCCTTTACTGCGGCAGCTATCCTTTCTTCTATGAGTCGAGCCTGTCTTGACTCATATCCTTCTCCTATATTTTGTTCTGGACTTACATTTTCTTGTCTTTGTCGAGTTCTTGAACTTTCACTACTGGATTCAGGTTCTGGCCTTTTTGGTCTACTAGTCTCTCCAACCTCATGTTAGCTGGGAACCTCTTGAGCAACTTCCTTTCCTTTATTTGTTCTCCTTCCTCATCTTGTTTCCACCATAATGTTTTTCTAAATATATAAAAGTACATAATCTTTCATTTATAATTGGGGTTAGATCGTCATATACGTATTATCAGCACAAAATTAAAAATCAATTTGCACATTCATCATCATAAACATTCATAACCATTCATTCATTTCATATTATTTACATTAATAAACATCTATTATCATACATTCCATAAACCACAATTTTCTAACGTCACACCATATGTTACATACATCACACTTATATATATATGTACATCATATCATAGCAAAGTCTCCTGGTCTCATAATTATACATATTGAAGTTCATAAAAACAAAGAAAACTCATCGTCTACCCACTCTCCTTTTGAAGTAATGATGACGCCTATGCCTAGGCGACATTTCGCTAGGTTCCTCCGTGATAGTACTAGTATCTGACCAGGCATGATTGTTCTCTCCTCCACCATCATTATTATCATTACTACTATCACTGCTGCTTTCATTTTCATTATCATCTTCTTCCTCATTTACCTTTGGTTCAAGATATCGTAATGGTGCTCCAAGCGAAAACAAATTACCCGTGCTTTTATCTACGTGAATCATAACCTCACCAAGACGAGGAATAGGTTCAGGTGGCTCTATAAACCCTCAAGAAAAACCCTCTTCTATAAAAGGAACCATTTCTTTCTCTCTCTGTCGAATACTTTCCCAGCTCTTTCCATATCGAAATTGAAGATATCCACCTTCAAATTTATACCAAGGTCCTAAATTAGGAGGTTTTGGTGCTGGAGTATTTTCCCAAAACTGCCGCAGATCCTGAGGAGATATATAGTCTGTGGGAGTTCGAAGAAACCCTAAAAATCCAGAGCGATAGGTCGGTAGAACCTCAGCTCTAGGAGCCCTGTTGCTAGACTCCACAATAATTGGCCTTCGCTGGTACCTGTCCTGCAGATGAAGTGGAAGATTCCTAGGAGAGAAACCTGGAGGTATAGGTGGAAAAGGATCTGCATCCTGTTGTGACTCTAACCACTTTTTAACACTTTCTTTGATTTTTCATTTCTTTTCTTCTTCCATCTCCTTCTTTAACTCTTCTGCACTCATAACTCATTTTCCCTTATCGGCCATCTATTCACATATATAACTAAATTAGTTATACACTAGAAATAGCACCTTGCAAATCATTTTGCAATACATTATCATATATCATTCATACATGATAATGACCTTTACAATCCACATAAAATCATATATATCATGTCCAATCCTCAAACTTAGACTTTTTCACGCCTATTTACCAGTCCATGCTCTGATACCAAGCTCTGTGGCGCCCCAACCCGAGCGTCACATCCTGAGCCTTACCTCGGGATCGTTATTAACTGGTAAACGTGATCAGGATTGTTGCCCTGTCACACGGCGGGTTTTTAATGGATATTTATCCAATTAAATATATTTTCATAGGAGTTTATTTCCTCATAATTACATCTCATGCATAACTGGGTCATTTCCAACCATTCAACATACAGCAAAACATGATGTTCTAGAGACATTTCAACATTCTCCTAAATCAGATGTCACTGGATGTATTAAACATAGTCGTCAACACAAAACATCAACATAATTACATTCATTCAACATGAGTTTTTCTATATCATAAAACTGTTAATATTTTTCCCTCGCTTTAATGATATTGCCTTTACTCCTTTGCCGAGTCTCTTCTCTCACCTGTCTATGAGTTAGGAAAATGAAAATGTGAGTTGTACACTCAATAAGCAAGCTTTATAAAATTTTCAAGCAAAACATTTCAAAAGTAACCTTTTTCAACAAAAACGTTTCTCTCCATTTAGTAGAGACACTTATCAAGTGATCAACTACCTACGGAGTAGAAATATTTTATTTATAATCATTATGGGAAGCAACATTATACCCCCTCGAGGATATATAATGATAATGTGATGAATGCATTTGGTCCCTTAGGATGGAGGCTAGCTAGGCGACCATCCGCCCTCATCTTCTCCCATTCAGGGAGGCGCCGCCAGCCCTTGGCCTATTTTAGCGACTCGGCTACACCAAAGGGGGACAATCGGTCCACTTATTCCTTTAAGGTGAACCTTATGCATTATGCACATGAATTTATCCATGTCATGCTAGTATGATTTTTCACACATAATATCATAAGACAAAAAATTTCATCAATCAAAAAGCAGTTATATAAATCAATTTTCAATACATAGTGAACTAAGGAATGACCATCCTTAAAATTTAGAAATAAATTTCAAATAACATTTGCTAAATCAATAAAAGTAGTTAAAACATCATTTACAATTATTTCAAAGAAATTTAAAAAATAAAAATTCATTTAGAAAATTGGCTTGCTTACCTTGTTCGTGAGAGCTTTCCGGATTGACTTTTTCTTTTCCTTTGCCTATGAAAGAATAACATAATATTCACATAAATTTCATTTGCTTGCATTTATTTAGTTTTCCAACCCATTTTCATAAATAGTCATAACCCGTTTAACTTCCAAGTCGGGTGTACATACATCATATACTTATGTATATCAATCCTTCATTATACCACGTATTTAATTCCCATAGATTGAGCTCAAATTTTGAGATTATCAAATCAGCAATATATTACAAATTTTTCCATCTTACTTTTATGCATTTTTGCAAATTAACCCTTCACATAACTTAGTTATCATTTTATCAATTTCCTTATTTCACATATGTCCATTTCTTACACCTAATTCATGTTTTCCTTAAAATTTTTCAAATCAGAAACTTGGCTTCCAATTCAGCATGATTATACACCTTAATTAACACTTATTTAGTGCATTTCTACGAATTTTTAATCCACTAATTTCAAACTTCCAAAAACAGCAACTTTGATATCCGATTTCCACCCTTTAAACGTCTCTTTTAATACTCCATTCTAAAAAAACATTTAACCATTTGATTCCAGAAATTAATCCCACTTTTGATAACCTAAATTCAAGGTATTTTCACATATTAAAATTTCATATATAAGTTGTTTGCAAACAACAACGTTTTATGTATGTAGGGTACCCATTTACACCACTTTGGACGTCCACCATTAAACCCTCAAAATTCTGATTTTGGTCAGTCCATGCATGGTCCCTTTTCACATCCAAAGTGCCCTACATTTAGGAAATTTTACCCTACAATTTATCCATAATTTATTTGAATCACTTCATATATCATTTTCAACAGTTAAACGTGAATTTCGAGTCTTAAGAGTAACCCTAACTAACCTTTCTTCTACACTTCATAAATCATGCTAAATTTCACATATATTCAACATCAAAACATTAATTATCATGTGATTATATCAATTTAATAAAACAGCAAAATTAAACACAAATTTCAGCAAGTTTAGGCTAGTGCAAAAGCTCATACATCACACTAATCACTTCCTTCTTGCATCTAACTCCTAGTTGCATTACTTGTTATTATAATTTCATTAAATACCCTAATTAAAAGTATCATAAATCTTCATTAAAGGATTCATTATGAATCATATTCACATCCCATAAATTTAGTTTGAAACAATAGATTAAAATCATTCAACACAAACATACACTTAATTGTATAGTGTAGCACTCAACTCCACTTCTCAAGCATGCTTCCTCAACTTAAATCCTTCTTGTCTTTCCCCTTTTTCTTCTCTTGTTTTTGGGTTTGAAAGGTGGTGGAAGAGGGGACGTGTGCTGCTGCTGGAAATGGGAGCTCAAAATGCTAAAAATTTTCTAAGTCCCCATCTATGCATATGGACGTTCCTCCTTTCTTAAACAACAGCTGGAAATTTCCAGCTAGTGGACCCCACTTGCCATCTCATCTATGCTCATTCCAATGAAATTTTATCCCCTTAGTTGACATGGAAACTTTTGGACCATTTAAATTATTTTTTTCTTAATTAATAATTTGTTAATTATCCAATGCATTTAAGAATCCCAAATCTGTCCACCAGATCACGTCCACAATAGCTGCTGTTTTTCATATTTTTTTCAACAAATTTTGTAGCTTTTTTATGCATATTTATATACCCTACTACCTAGGCTAATTATTCATGCATTTATCAATTTTTAAAAATTAAAAAAATCACATTTCTAACTGCTTGAACGGTCCTCATTTGTTTGCTCCATTTTTGCTGCCTGTACACGTCCCTGTTTTCAGCAGGTTATCTTATCATTATTTATTATGGTGCAGCTTTATTTAATTATTAATTTAATTATATAGTAGTGTAGGTCATTTAGGGTCATTGTAGCATAATTTAAAAAATTATAAAATATGCATAAGGCTGCTAAACCGTCCACATCATCCAAGAGATATGTTGCTGTCCATTTTTCCTTTTTCTCTCAACGGTCCAGATCTGCCCCTTTTTAATCAGAATTTACACTTTAATTTAATGCATATTTATCCTCATTAACTCATAGTTTACTTTGGGTATTGATTTTATAAAAAAAATATTTCACAAAATGCCATTATATGGGCTATTTGGATGTTCCCAACTGCCACATCACCCATGCTCCATTAAACTGTTTAATTGAGCATTTAATTATGAGATAATTGCAGGGATTTTTCCATTATTAGTAATTCACAAAATACCCTACAAATTACCTCCTTTTGACACCTCAAATTTGTCTTTATTCATTTGATTATTTTACTCATTTTCAACATAAATGCTAATCACTTTTTGGGTTGAAAAATCAAAACCACTAATCCCAATTTCGTACAAGCTTATTTCCATCATCATTTGGATGATCAAATCCTCCCATAACCTTAATCTCATAATTTTAACCGTCAATTTCAAATTTCATCTCAATCCGATCTTCCTAGCTCAAGTTATGATCATTTTAAGTTTTGAATGGTGATGATCGATTTTCATCAAAATTTTCATAATCTAGTTTCCTCATGTGATTAAGCACAAAATTATGTGTTTCCACTTAAAATTTTACCTCAATCCGACTTAAGGGCATCAAGTATGAATTTTCCAATATTTTCTTAACTTGGCTCCAAGATTAGCCTCCTTATCTCCATTTGTTTTATTATGGAATTTAATAATATTTTTTTCATGGCATACTAACATTTATCCATCCTCATTATATTACTTCAATCATATTATCCCACATTGGCTGGAATGGATATATTTAAACAACATTCATAACAAATGACCTAGCTGCAACAAGTCATAAAATTTGCAAATAATTCATTTTTAAATATTATTCATACATGAATCAATCAATTGTATATACATGATTTCTACTCCGATTAGGGTTTCACAATACGAACATGTGAAAGTAGTCTTTTCTTGGTCATCGGGTGCTATCATAATTTGGTGGTAGCCTGAATAACCATCCAAAAACCAATAGAACTCTCGACCAACCAACCTGCCTAGCATCTGGTCGACGAATAGGAGCGGAAAGTGATCCTTCATAGTGGCTTCGTTCATCTTCCGGTAGTCCATACATACTCTCCAACTCATAACTGTTCGTGTTGGAACCAATTCATTATTCTCATTGGATAATAACGTCATTCCACCCTTTTTAGGAACACATTGCACCGAACTAACTCAAGAATTTTCAGAGATGGGATATATAACACCTGCGTCAAGCCATTTGATAATCTCTTTTTTAACCACTTCCTTCATAATAGGATTTAACCTTCTCTGGGCTTCAATGGACGACCTTGAATTCTCTTATAATGGAATTTTGTGCATACAGAAAGAAGGGATAATTCCTCTGATGTCCGCAATGGTCCAACCTATAGCCCTCTTGTGGTTCCTGAGCACTCTAAGTAATTTTTCTTCTTGTAAAAAATCCAATGCTGAAAAAATGTTAACTGGGAGTGATGATTTAGCTCCCAGATACACTTATCTTAAATAGGTTGGCAGAGGTTTCAACTCCAAAAAGGGCGGCTCCTCAATTGATGGCTTTAAATGTTTAAATGAATCCGGATTGAGCTCCAGCGACTCAAATTTCTACGGTTAGTGTGTAAAAGTCGGAGATTGCTGCAAATAACATATCATCTCAGTTAATTCTTCATCAGCTTCATTCACTTCTCCAACCAATGATGCTTCTAAAATGTCCTTGTGAGAGGTAACCTGAAATTCAGCTTGGATCGCTGAGTCCACCATATCAACCATAAAACATTCATCTGGATCATTCGAAAACTGCATCGCCTTTGTGGCGCCCCGAACTGAGCGTCACAACCATACTCCAAGATCTATCGATTGGTAAATGTGAATCAGGATTGTTGCCCTGATCACGCAGCGGGTTCTAAATTGGATCTTGTCCAAATTTTTTTCATTTCTTTTTCTTTTCTTTTATCACATAAACATATACTCATCATCATTCATAATGGATTTATCCATATCATCGTAAATCATCAACTTCTCATATTATTCATGACTTCATAATTTCATACATCCTATGTCTTTTTCGCCATATCCCATTAGGGCATTTATTCATGCTTCCACATACAAAGGATTACAAACCTTTGGAAATTTCTTTTTCCTTTCTCAGCAAGAACATGCCTTTCATCACTTGAATTTTCCCTGCACCTGTCTAAGGGGGGAAAATAAAGCATGAGTCGAAACTCAATAAGCAAGCATTTTTCTTTCATTTAAATGTATTTCTCTCCATTCGATAGAAGTCACTTACCAAGTGATCAACTACCAACGGAACAGAAACCTTTTCATAAATTCATTTCATAAATATTGGATGTGCAAATACTTCCTTTCCATATCTGACATAAACCTTCGTGTGTGAGTACGCTAGCCTGGGAAACATCTCACATAGCATGATCCATTATGCCGGCTTCTCCGACTTGGCCTCGTCAAGGGGACCTCGCGTCCTTTACCCTGATTAGCCTACCTAGTCTCCTACATGCATGACTTTTGATTTTTTCGGTATTATATACCTCTTACACCAGGTAACTTGTCATTCTCATGTAGAGAATTATTTGCACCATCCCTTTAAAACATCATTTCAAATCCATGCTTTCCTTTTCAATCCATGTATGAAAATGCAATGCATTCATTGACACATATCATTCCTTTTCCTCCACCTCTTGGGAGGACACCACCGGCACACAACCCATACGACTCGGCAATAGCGAAGGGGGACCCTCTGATCCGCTTTCTACCTCCACTAAAGTCTCTTCATTATGCATCATACATGTGCACATGTCCATGAACATCACATGATATCAATATGTCGGCATGAATTTTCATAAAAACTCATAAACATTCATCGTTTCAAAACATTATAAGAATGACCACCCTTAAACATATTTCATAAATACTTGAGAATAAAACATATTTTCAAAAGGGTTTGCTTGCTTACCTTCTTAGTCCATGTCCTCAACCTTCTCCTTTCCTCTTCCTATACAAGGAAATTGGATATTTTATCCATCTATTCCATGTCTTAGATTGCTTTCCATGCGTGCTTTATGATCACATATTACCTCATTTTTATAGAGGTTATCCCTTTATAAATACTTGGTCATTACCTCCTTATATGGATTTTTATCCATAAATCCTTAAAAATTAAATCCATACATCCTTATAAAAATAAATCTTAATTTTTCCCAAAATCACGTTGTTCACTGTTCATAATTACTATTCATGATTACTGTTCACTTTACTGTAGCAGGTTAATGTTCATCCGAGGTTACTGTTCACAGCATGTTGGTTACTATTCATGAGTTTCAAAAATTGACATTTTTCCTAAAAATAAAAAATACCATGACATAGCTCTCAGTTAGTATATCATGGGAAAATTTATGACTTTTGAATTTATCATCATTAACTTGGCCAGTGAAATCATTTTCTTCATATACTAAAATTCATCATAATTTCTCTTAAGCTTAATCCTTAAATCCAAAAGTCATGAGATTAATATATCATCATTACAACATCATAATCATCATTATTATTCATCCCAAATAATCATTTAGCAATTTTGGAACATTATTTATACATATCATATATTATTTTCCCGAATGTTCTATCTTCGCTTCAAATTTTTGATGTTTAGGCATAATTCCAATTTGGCATGGTAACTACACTTATTTTCTCATGATTAGGAATTATCTAAGCATGGTTTTACCCTACTTAACATCCAAAAAAAATTTGGAAAGAATCCCCTTACCTCAAGTGGAGAATTCTCTTCCTACTTGGCTCTTTCTCTCTCTTTCCTTCTCTCCTTCTTTCTCTAAAGGCCAAAAACGTGTTGGGAGTGGGAATGCTTGAATTTCTCAAGCTTGGAAGCTGGGTTTGGTGTGCCTTGGTCGTTCACCCCATGCCCCTATTTATACCCTTCCATTTTCTACTAAATTGTAATTTACCCCCTCTTGCAATAGGTATTTATTTCTAAATATTTTTGCTAGGAAATTTTCCAGCAATTTCCACCATGTCATTGAGCCTTGTGCCAGCCCCTATTTTCAACCATGGCTGCTAATTATTTATGGGTTTTTTTATGAAAAATCATTTTTTATTCCAAATTAATCTCAACCATTCATCGCATGATAAGCTTTAATCTTAACCATTGATTTTTGCTCCAACCTCTAGGTACTATTCACGTCCAATATTCCCCTTGACTTGTTGCTAATTTTCATTTAATGAAAATGCCTTTTAATTAATTAAAATTATCAAAGTTAAACCTTTAATTAATGAAAAAGCACAAGTGCTTTTTTTATCCTTAAATGACATTCAATTTTGACCCTTAATTCATATAATTTTTTAATCAATCTTGGACCATTTATCATGTCCATCATCATTTTTTGGCCATCAATAAAGAATTTCATCTTCATCCGACATCCGGATTGCAAGATATGAATTTTTCTTCATTTTCTTCACAAAAATCCATAAAAATCTGAAAATTATTATTTTAATCCAAAAAGCACTTTCGTCCTTTAGTGTGAAGCTTCCTTTTTCGTCTTTTATGATTAAGTTAATCCAAAGTGATTAACTTAACATATTTCTTAATCCCACATTTACTATTCACATTTACTATTCATCTGAATCAACATTCCATAATTAGCTATTTAATCTTCCAATGCCATATATTGCAAAATATCATTAATATATGTTTCATATAAATATCATTATATTACCTAGGGTTTATAACCCTAGGGATTCATACACGTTCCTAAAATTGGGGTTTCACAGCCTTGAACACACTAAATGTGACTTTATCATTCTGCACACGCATGGTCAGAAAGTGACGTCTCGATTCAGGGAGCCACAATTGTTGGTATCAGAGCAAGGATTGGTAAAGAGGCGAGAGAAGGAGAAAATCAAGGATGATGAAAGGATAGGTCTGATGCCACAGAAGTTGGTATCAGAATATGGATTGATAAATAGGCACGGAAAGCAAAGACTTGATATCACAAAGATGATATCTCAGTAAGGATTGATGGATAGATATAGAAGAAAAATGGAAAATGCTGCAAGAAATAGATTGAGACTATAAGACACATACGGTATATATTGTCTTATTGTGTGTCATTATGACACAAGGATATGGTTAACTAAGGAAATGTAGCTGGTCGCTATGTTTCATGAAATAGATGGTATACGAAGGAAAAATGATATGAGGTCAGATGAAATGAAGAAGGAGGTAGGAAAATTTAAAGAAAGACAAAGGATAGAAGAGAATCAGAACAGATGACGGGTTATGGAACTCTACATAGAGACCCCCCATACCTAAGGTTGACAACACCTTACCTAAGATAGCACATGATTGTGCTATATGATACATATGTTTAAGGTATAGAGCCATGGTGACATATGGAAGGCACCAAGGTGCCAACTTTCTAAGTGATTTTTAGTTTAGAATTATGTTCATGATAAAATGACAGATTATGCAAATATAATCTGTATGTGTAGGGAAAAGCAACCTTACACCATGAAATGTGCAGGTAGAAATGAGAAAGGTAGGAAAAAGGGAGTTTCTTTTAACTCCTAATGTATGATGTTTGATACTAAGAAAATATGAATGCATATGATTTCATTTAAGTGCTAAGTTATATGAAAAAAGGAAAGATCATTGATCTTTCTAGATTATGTTATTGACTATGTGTGATGATTTTATGATCAGAAATGATCATGTTGACTATGTGTAATATGAATGAATATTATAAAGATAAATGCTATTGACATAATGTTATATGTTGCTTTCTACTACATGCTTATCACCTTAGTTTTGAACAAGGGATAGGCAGTTGCTGATATGAGTCAACAGGAAAAAAGAGAAGCTAGTAGCAAATCTAAACGATCAAGACAAGTGAGTCCATAAGCTCGTTAACGAGGGGCAAAATAAACTCTAAGTCAAAGGGATTTGAGGTGTTACCGCTAAGAGTAATATCTCACAGGTAGAAAGAGTAAAGGATAACTGTAACTTTAGAAGAAACAGTACAAGTAGGCTGCCCAAGATTGTGTGGCTTAGACAAAAGAATAATACAGGGCCTTTGGGAAAATACCCAACAGGACCAATTAGAAGCAGGTGGAAAAGATAAAACGGTACAGGTAATAAATTTTAACCTAGTACCCAAACCCTTAAAGGTTGATAATGGTAAGATAGAAGTAAATTGAAAGGTAATTGATGCCTTTCTAGTTCGGTATCCACCTAAGTTCTCAGGTGAATTAGATTTTATTTAGACTAAGCAATGGATGAGTGAACCTAAGAACATGTTCAAAATTTGAACATGTAGTCAAATGAAATGTCCAAGCATTGATTGGCAATGCTTGTAAGTAGTAAGAAACCCTAAAATAGCTATTATGTCATAATCAAAGAAGGTAGTCTGGAAGAATTTGTTAAGAAATATCTTCCAATAGGACACTAGGATGTAACACATGTTGGTAATGAACATGTATAGTCAGGGCAAGGATAACTTGCCACTGAAAATTAAGGAACCTGGTGTAAGGAAAAGAAATAAATAAGAAAGGTTAACCAAT
Source organism: Annona cherimola (assembly GCA_030490835.1). Lineage (NCBI taxonomy): Eukaryota > Viridiplantae > Streptophyta > Magnoliopsida > Magnoliales > Annonaceae > Annona > Annona cherimola. The sequence goes on from CM059972.1 coordinate 49,965,300, forward strand.
AGCTATAATTGATAGGAAATCTCTGCAAATTAATGCAGAAAAATGTAGCAAAGCATGTCTAGTTAGCATGTATAGAAGGAAAAGGAGATTACACATATGATACCACAAAAGTTGGTATATCATAGCAAGAGATGATAGAAAAATGAAGGCAATAATGATTGCCATAATTCTTTTCAATTTAGATATGATTGAAAGATAGATACGAGAGAAATGATTTCTCTATGATATTCATAAGAAATGAGGTTAGAAAAATTTGAAAGTGATAAGGACCCTTACTAGTTTATGGAAACAGGAAAGGGAACTGAGAAAGAAAATATTTTAAACTGGTTTGGTACCGGTATTCCTAATAGATAGTCTACGATGGTAAAATCTAGTGGTAGACATTATGAGAAGAAAAGAAATAGATAACTCAGCGAAAGCGACTTTTGCTAAGACATGTATGAAATTTTATGTATGAAACTCTATATGAGAGAAACTTTTGCTCTATATTATAAAATGAATGTATTAATGATGATATGTGACAATGATTTTTATGAATGAATGGGTTAGCAAAGGTGTCTTTGCTAAAATGTATATGAAATTGTATGTGAGAGCATTTTTGCTCTTTTGCTATAGAAATGAAGATATTCAAATTATATGAATCGTATGTGTAAAAAAGGGAGATGATTGTCATAGATTTTTATTTGATATGTTGAAATGGGTAACTTAAGACTTACCCTATGATAAGACGGGAAATGATGCAATTTCTCTATGTATAAGAGAAAACAATGTGAAATGACACAGATGAAAGGCAAATGCCAATGAGAAACTCATGTATGAACAAGGAATAGTAGAGATAAGTGATAGGTCTAATGGATCAAGGCTAAAAATGCCATTAAGACAGAGTAGCGCAGGGGAAGCGTAGAGAGTCATTGGAATATTAGAAATGATAATAAGTTAGTAAATTATGTGAGCCTTACCCCCGAGATATGAAATGTAATAGGTTTCGTCCCGAAATCTGTTATAAGGGGGGAGGATTGTGAAACCCCAACCTAAGTAAGATTCAATGTATGCATTAGACATATACAAGTGATTTATATGTGAATTAAATGAAGTATTGATGATTTTAGGATTTTATGATATTTTGCAATTAGGGTTCCACTAAGAATGGTGATTAAAAATTTAATCGCCGGAGCCCATTATGAGTCAAGGTGACTAAAGGAGCATAATGAGGATTAAAATATGCTAATGTGGCATGAATGTTTACTTTAATTTCCATGATTTAATTAATGGAAATTAAAGCGGAAATTTTGGAATTATGTTGGAAAATCATAGAAAATTCATAACTCAACGCCTGTAAGGCGGATTCAAGTGAAATTTGAGATGGAAGTTGATGATGTTGGGCTTGATATTGTGGAATTATTGAGTTATGAAAATCCTTGATGAAATTGGACTAATAATTTATTGATCATATTTCAATTTCAACTATTAACTTCCAACGGCTATAATGGGAGCTAGGAAAATCGGATTGAGATGAAATTCGAAATTGTTGAATGAAATTATGAGATTAATATTTTGGAAGGTTTAGATTAAGCTTAAAATGTTGAGAAAATACCTGAATTGAAAAATGTGTATACCGTTGACTTTTACACCTCAAAAGTACCATGCATTTAAGGCAAAAGGTGCATGAATTGAATGCAAATTTTAATGATCCAAATAGGTGTCAAATGCAGGTGAAATGCAAGTTATTTTATGATTAAAATTGTGTGGAAATTCGTGGTTTATGCTGCTGGAATTAATGAGCTAGAGTTGAGCTCAAAGGGAGCTAGGCAAGGTGGCAATGCATGGACGTTCCAAGCAGTTGCTGTTTGGATTTTTGTGAAATTTTATTTTATAAATAATTCACATAAATAGCTGACATGTTGGGATATATAAATAATCATTTAATTATGTGAAAAAAATCCAAGCAAATTCGTGATTTTCAGCTGCCCATGAAAGGTGGAAAAATGGACAGCTTGTGTATGCAAATGACGTCCCATGTTTGATGCTGCTGTAATGAGTTTTATTAATTTTTTCTAACACCAAATTGATATATGTGTTAAATACTTAAATATGGATTAAGAAAAGTGAAATTATATGCTGAAATTTTGGATTTATATAATTGCCTAAGGTTATGTGTCAAAAGACACGTTAAATGGGTGAAAAATGGGTTTCAAACTAGCTGTTTTGGAAACCTATGGCAAGTGGATTTAAATCCCATAAAAATACCCTAAATGCAATGGTAATTAAGGATAATTAAACCGCTGAAATATGGATTATATTGCTGACTTAGAAATTTTATGAAATCCATTATGTATATATTGCCAAATGGGCATATGAGAAGGAATAGATATGCAAGGATGATGAATGACTTGTGAAATTTGGTTTTGTGAAAAAATGTATGAAAATATGATATATTTCATAAATATATATATCTTTTTATCACTTCATGAGGTTAATTTCCAATTTTGGAATTATGTAATGAAGCCTAAGGTCATAACGGGCACCGATGTATGAATTTTAGAAAAAAATGTGAAAAGTGGTAAATGAAGGTTAATGAACCTATATATGATTATTAATGGATGAATTTTATATGGTCGAATGGATACCCTATTTATGGGGCTATATATGTTATGTGGGGCTATATATGTTATGTGATTAGCCAATGAAGCTATTTATGTTTAATGACTTGAGAAGACAAATGAAGGATATCTGTTAATGAAAATGGGTTGGAAAACTAAATGGAATGCAAGAAAAAGAAATATATGAAAAATCATATTATTTCCATGTAGGCAAGGAAAAGAATGGAAGGAAAAGGGATTATGGCGATCTCAGGTAAGCAAGCGAACTTTCTAAAATGCCATTTTCTTTCTATGTGATTGATATGATTGAAATGTTTATGTTTTAACGAATGGGCAAGCACAACTTTGAATATGACGGCTTTAATGCAAAGCCATAAGTTTTGAAAAATGATGACTTTAATGAAAAGTCTTAAGGTTTGCTTCATGGGAAGCAAGTGATACTTCTTAAGATAAATAATTTATCCTAAGTGTTGCCAAGGATGGGAATGCTTCAAGTTAATGTAATTGAGAAATTTTGCTTATGAGTAAGCAAGTTCTCCATGCTAATGTTTTCTAAGGATTTCATGTTTGATACCGATGATTTTAAGAATTTGCTATTAAGCAAGCAAGTTTTATATGATATTGTTTCAACAGCGTTTTATAAGAAAAAGGAAATTTTACCCTTTTTACAAAATATTGTTTGTAAATGAGTTTTGAGTTATTTCTACAATAACTTGCGATAAACAATGATGAAAAAGATTTTTTTTGCTAGGTCAAGATAATTAAATAGTAAATGATGGTTTGGACATAGTCCATATGTTTTGAAATGATGTTCGAAAAGTTTTGATTTCCTTTAGATAAGGAAATCTATGTTAAAAATGTTGAAAAAAATGTTTATACGGATGTGTTAAAAATGGATTTATGGATGACCAACCTCCTATGATTAATTTCATAAAATGGTTTGATTTCAGGTTGCTTAATGACATACAAAAGACTGAAATTTCCCTTTACGTAAAAATAATAGATATGTGGACAATTATTAAATTTTTAGGCCATGGACAGGGGATAGCATAATTGCATAACTTTTGTAAACAAAAGGTCCTGAAATGGAAACCAAGAAAATATTAGAGAAAAATATGATTTATTTATGGAAATCCAAAGGATTTGAAATTCTTTTATTAAAAGAATTTTAAGATGTATTGTTTCTCAAACATTTTAAATGTTTATCAAAATATTTTAATCAAAATGTTTCTAAAGGAATTTAAGAAAGGTCATCCTAAAACTAGATTTTAAATAACAACTTGTTAAAGTGGGTGCGCTCGCTTACAAGTTGACACGGACTGCGGTCTGTGAAGTGTTTTTGAAAATTATTCTTAAATATAGACTTCGGTCTAAGATTTTTGTGCATATGGATGCAGGTTGCGGTCTGTGATCCCGGTTTAAAAGGACATGGGCTGCGGTCTGTGGTTCTTCAAACCAAACGGACTGCGGTCTGTGGTTCTTCAAACCAAACGGACTGCGGTCTGTCATAATAAAGTACGGTGCACCAGTACAAGTAATAGGCAAGTTGTAGAGCACGGTTGGGATGACCGGGGCCCACTCTACATAAGGCCAAGTCGCTAAGGGATGACTGGAGTGCCAGCGGCGCCCTCCCTGAGATGGGAGTAGATTATATAAATAGCCGCTGGGCTAGCGTGTTGTTAAGGATTCTCTTCCAAAAGGTAGCATGATCACTTGCTAAGTGTCACTACTGGATTGGGAGAAATGCAATTTGCATACGTTTTAAAGAGGGTATTTTACACAAAAGTGTAAATAACGGGAATAAAAGGAAATATTTTTATGCAAATGCAGTTATGAAAATGGTTTATGTATTTCATTTGCCTTGTTGCTATAAACAAGCCCCAAGATGGGGATTATGAAAAAGATTTATGTGAAACTTGGATTGGACATAAGAATGTCCTTTTCTAAAGAGCCTAAATGATAAGGGTTTATGGACATGAGAATGTCCAATGTTAATGTGTTGGAAATAAAAAGTGTTTTAGGACATATGAATGTCCATTGCCAAAGGAAGCTATATGAAAGATGTTTTGAGACATAAAATGTCTCTTGGCTAAAGGATTTTATGATGGTTTATGTTAATGATGTTTTGAGACATGAGATGTCTCCTTTGCCTAAGGATTTATAAGAAAGATATTTTGGACGTAAAATGTCCACTGACAAACGATGATTTCATGTAATGCCTATGAATATTGAAAATGTTCATATAAGAATTAAAGGGATTCCATCATAGAAGGTAAAACGTGTATGTTTTGCCATAATAGGCCTACACGTGGCTTGTAACTGGTTTTATGAATGAATGCTTAATGAAAAAGATTTCATGATGATATTTCAGGACGTACACATGTCCTCAGGGAAAAAAGTATTCCCGATGTTTATGAAAAAGGTTTTCAAGGAAGCCTTGCCCTAAAGATAAAATGCTTGCTTACTGAGTTGTCACTCACGTTTTGTTTTCCCAACCCTTAGACAGGTACCGAGGAAACTCAGAAGGTTGCGAACCTAAGATGTGGAGGAAGGTACGTGATGATAGCCTTGAAGGCTATGAGGAATGGAAAAGCATGAATATGCTAAGGTAAGCTAATTGTGTATATGAACTTAGTTAGAATTCTAAGTTTCATGTGAGTCAATGACTAAATGTATGCAAGTATGATGTGTACAATGATTGAGTGAATAATGACAGGCATGAAAGGATGTTATGAGTGAAATAATAAATTTTATTACAAGTAAAATGTCACAATGTGTGATGATTGTCATGTCAAGTTATGAATGATGATAGATGAATAAATGAAAAAAATTTAAACGTATTCCAATTAAGAACCCGCCGCGTGATTAGGGCAACAATCCTGATTCACATTTACCAATCTATAGAATCTTGAGGTAAGGAAGTGACGTCTCGGTTCGGGACACCATAAGAGCCCTTTCGATACCAAAGTCCTATGTTGGTAGTATCTACTAAATATCTGAAAACTTGATGCGCACCAAGTGCTTGTCGTTAAGAGCACTGTGATCACCAGTTTAATTAAAATTAACCGAAACACATTAAAGCTACCACTATACGGGTGATAGTGTAGAATAACGGTGAGTCGGGTCGAATCTACAGGGAAGCGATATAGTTTTGAATTGTTTTTAAGAGAAAGAAAGGGTATAGAGAAGAGAGAGAAAGAAGTCAGAGAGAAGAGAGAGAAATAAATTAGAAAGAGAGAGAAAGAAGAGAGAAAAGATTAGAAGAGCTGGAGAAATAAAAAGAAAGGGAGACAAGAAGCTAAAAGAAATTATATTAACTAACAACTTAATTAAAACTTTTCTAACAAAGCAATAAAAGCTATGAAATTCAACTATTAAAGCAGGAGAGAAAATTATATTAAATTCGATCTAAAAATTACAAAGCAGAAAATAAAGCAGTAAATCTAATCTAATAATTAAAACTACAAATTGAAAAGTAATAATTACGAAACACTACAAAGCATAAAACAATAAAATTTACATCACCCGAATGCAAATCTCCCGTAATAGAAATTTTATTGCTTGGCCCCACGTCCTTGCTAGGGGTCCCACAAAATGGGTCCCACAAAATGGAGAGGATTGCTTGTGTTGTGTGGTGCCCTTTTCAAGGTAGGAGGGACCCTCCTTTTATAAGTGTTGGACAGCCCTCTCTCCATTTGAAAAAGTCGATGTGGGATTTCTGGTGAAGTGCCTCTTTTATCGTAGTTGCTCTTGCTTATTTCCTCTTTCTACGTGAACTTGCTGGTTGATTTCTTCCTGCCCAAAGCCTTGGAATGGTGATGCTTGACTGCTGCCAAAATCGTTGGTTTTGGGTTCATGGATTGCTCGATTGGAGGGGTTCCGATCAACTTGGGCGGAAGACTGGATTTAGCTTGGGCAGCCGGATTTCAAAATCCATGGCAGCCGGAATTGATGAAGATGCTTTGGTTTGGCTTTCAATTGCAGCTTGCCGGATGCAGGGATTGGATTGAGTGCTGAACTTAGGCAGATGGGATGCTATTCGGTAAGAGGAGAAAATGCGGCAGGGAAATTTGCTGGCTGAAAATCCGCTACTATCCATGCTTTAGTTTCTTATTCGATTGACAAAGGGGAAAATTTGGTGGCTGCCTGTTGGGTTGTTGAACGCAGCAGTTGGGAAGGGCGCTCTTGATTCGGTTTGGTGCTTGGGATTTTCGTGGGCAGCTGGTTTTTTCGGTTTGGTTGGAAGGTGGGTTTCCTAGCTGCTTGAGAATGGCGCTGCTGTTTTTGATGCAAGGCTGCTTAGAGATGGTAGTTGAGGTATCGATCGAAGTTAATGAATCTATAATGTGCTGCTGCTGTAACTCGAAGGAGAACAGGGGATGGCTAGCTATCGGTTTGGGCAATCGAAAGCTGAAATTGCAGCGAAGTGATGGTTGTTAGGTTGGATGACGCTGATTTGCAGATGGAAAACTGTCGGTGCTGAATTTTGATTTTGATTTGCAACCGGAGCTTACCACTCGATCCCTTTTGGGTTTCCAAATCATCGCCGATTTGGAGAGAGAAGCTAGTGCAGCTTGTATCGGCCAGTGAAGATTTACAGGTTAAATTGAGAGGGATGCAGCGCTGTCAGGTCGGTGATGGGTGCTTGTGAAACGGTGTGGCCGAAATTAATCAAGGGAGATGCAGGGGTAGTTTTCTATCATGAAAATGGGTGCCTTCATCGCCGGATAGCTAAGAAAGTTGGAAGCCTTGGCCCGAGAAGACGAGATGGGTTGTTTGTCGGTGGCTGGATTTGGGCATTTTTGCTTGCTGCCGTTTTGGGGAAGGTGGAGCACTATAACAGGTGCTCCGGCGGTGCAGGGTCACGTGTACTCATGCAGCAAACCAAAACGTAGATTTAAATATTTAATTTTTATCAAAATGATTTTAATAAGCTTGCAGAGATTTTTAATTTACTTTTTTAGCCCTTTTTGAATTTATTTATTATTATTATTTTTTATGTTAAAATGTTTTGACAGTTTGCTTTATAACCATATTTTAGATTATATTTATAACTGTATGTATGATTTTTCCAATTAGATGGTTTTATAATTTTACCCATATTTCAACGTTAAACTTTTCTAGCGGATTTGAGTCATAATTTTATATTTTTAAGAATGTTGCAAAATGACCCATTTTATAACAAAATTAAAGATTTTACGAAAAAATATCATTTTCATGAAATTCCACTTAAAACCTGCATTTAATTAATGTTTTAATATTTAACAGTGTGAATTTAATATGAAATTAAATGAAAACTTTTAGACTTATCACACCCCCCAACTTAAACATTGCTAGTCCCTTAGCAATGGAAATAGTTTAATGTATAATTCTCTTTTTTTTTATGATAGTGTACTACTAATTTTTATAAAAATCTAGGTGCACTGCTAATAATGATAGTAAATTTTAGAAGTAAATTTTCTTAGTGTATATGTGTAAAATATTTTTCATGATGCATATAAAAGATTATAGCACGTGTGTATGTAGACTAATGAACAAATGGGCATTAGGTAGATAAATTATTTTCAGCTCATCCAATCTAAGCAACATTCATATCAAAATTATGATAGTGACAGTTAATATATTTATATATGTATATATTTTTAAAATTTTTATCTTCATCAATTTTTTTATTATTTTTTTTCTTTCTTCCCCTCACCATATTTCAGGATATCTGGGATTTTCCTCTTTTTCTTTTTTTTTTCTTTTTTTTTATTTTTTTTATTTTATTTTCCTCTCACCGTATTTCAGGATATCTAGGGATTTTCTCTTTTTTTTCTCCCCTCACCATATTTCAGGGTATCTGGGGATCTACAAATTTATTTCTTTTTTTTTTTTTTTTTACTAACAGCTATCAATTGTAATGCTATTAAATGTTACTTGGTTGGATGAGAGAGAAAAATTATATTATCATGATACCCACATGGTTCATTGTTATGTAAGTGCAGTTAGTGCTAATAAAATTTTAAAAATACCATAGAAATATTTTTACAAATATAACTAATTACAGTTTTCTTCTTCACTTACTACCACGCATAGCAAGTGCACTTTGATTTATCTATATGTTTTTTTTTAGAAAAAAATAGTATATATATTTAAAATTTTTTTTATCAAGTTAAACAAACCAGACCCCCCAACTTAAATATCGCTATCTTTAATAAACATGCACAAAATATGAAAATAAGATAGCAGAGAAAGAGACAACCTGGGGTGTAATGATCTGATTAAATTGCTGGAGCTTTTACTTACAAAAAGAAAAAACAAACTAACGGGAAAGAGATACACATGTTAGGTTGCCTCCTAACCAGCGCTAAGTTTTATGGCTTCAGCCAGACATAATATTTAATGTTATCCAATTCCTGTTCTGTTAAAATTTTTAATACTATGTAAATTATTTATTATTTTCATATATTCATGCTCAAGAGTTGTGAATGAATCATCAATGATGTTTAATATGTAGCATTCTTCAATTTGATCTAAATTATTTAAATTTATTGAACTATTACCAAATGAGAGCATGATTTTATTTTGGGTTACACAGGATTCCGTTTGAATACGACGCCCTTGGAGAAATTGACTATAATTTGGAATATACTGAATAACATCAAAGAGCAAAATTTTAACTTGAACCTGTTCAAATATTTGAATCATCTCTTCCTTTTTCATTAATTCATCTATGTTAATGAGCTCATCTTTAAAAGTACTTGAAATAACAGGTATGTACTTCTCAAAATTTTCATTAATAATTTCATTTTCATCTCCCCCCAACTTGTCCTCAATAAATTCTTTATTTCTCACCTTACCATTAATTTGGTTATGATCTCTATCATTCATTTGAAACCTAATATAACTATTATCAATCTCCTTAATATTTTCTTGATCTTTTTCTTCTTCAAATTTATCATTAATTAATTTTTCATTGTTTTCTATCATATTTTCTTGATTATGGAGAGAGGAATTCTCATTAAGTTTATGGTTTGAGAAACCGTCACTACATAATGTTGTAATTATTATCAAATTTTCAGATAATAGATTTTCTGATAGTAATTGATCTGATTGAGTGTGATAATCAAAATGATTTATTGGAGTGATAGATGATTCATTAGGTTCCTCTCCACATAATGTATCTACAGTATATTCATCATTTATTTTTAAATTGTCTTTCTTTTGACCTAGCTTTTGTTTGTTAAGGGATTCATCTTCTAAAGCATTTGGAAATGCTAAGTCATTTTCAAAATATGAATTTTCTAATGGTATTGAATCTAATTGAATTTGAAAATTCGAGTAATCAATTAGATGATCAATTTGGTCAGTATAAAATTCCTCTTCTCCTCTCCTCTTGATGGCTACTATTACTTGATCTACATGATCTGTCGTCTTAGAAAATAATTGTTGGTCAAAAAGGATTTGTTGATCTAATCCTTCGAATCCTTCCTCCAAGTTATCTAAGTGAGGAGATTGTTGATAATCTACTTGATTTGATGAAAAATTTGAAAAGTCCTCTTGTGGGGGATTCGAGTGAAAATACATATTTTTACAATGTTCAACTCGATTTAGGTTCTCTGAAAATTTATTTTCTATGGTTTGAAAGCCATCGAGAAAAAAAAAATTTAGTTCTTCAATTTTCTCATTATAATTATATGTTTGATGAAGAGATTGGTTAATAGGTTGAGGTGATGAAAAATTTTCTTCAGGATATGCAGATGGCCCATATGTATTTTCATAATGATTAGATTGATATTGATAATTTGAAAATTGATTTTGCTCAGGTGGCCACTGGGTTTGTAGATATGGAGGGTAGGGTTGCATTTGTTGGTTTGTCCAAGAAGTATTAGGACAACTCAATTCTGAGTTATATGTATATGAAAATGAATTGTAATCAGTTGTAGGGAACTTATGAAAATTTTGAACTTGCTCTTGATATGGTAAAAATTGAGTCTCATTAGAATATGTCGTTTGAAAAGGAATTGATGTATTTAAGAATGAATTGTTTGAGTTTTGATTGGCAAGTAAATCATTAAGTTTTTGGTTTAATTCTTCTAACTTACCTAACTGCTGATCAATAAAGTTCATGTCCATTCTTAAATTTTAAATTTGTTATTATTATTATTATTATTATTATTATTATTAATTATTTTTTTTTGTTTTTGTTTTCAATTAGTAATTCATTTACTAAGAATAACTAAGGTGCAATTAAATTCTATAACACTTCCTTTGGTCAGCCAAGTGGGATTGTGGGAGGCTCTCCTTGAATTCACAAAGTCCTAATTAAATAACCACAGATCCACTTAAGCATTTGCCTTTAAATCTCTAGCCTAGACACCAACCTCCAGTTGTCAAATAGAAATTTAATTAGACCAAAGGTCTACTCAATAAATGTTCACTAATTAAATTTGGGAAAGGATCGAAATTGGTAATCTAAAGTTCAAGTGCAATGAGTAAAGAAAGCAAATAAATAAAGCAGTAAAGATTATACTATTGAAAGCAAGTAAAGGAAATTTAAATCAACTAATAAAACAATTCAAACCTCAATACGCCTCCCCGGTAACGGCGCCGAAAACTTGATGCGCACCAAATGCTTGTCGTTAAGAGCACTGTGATCACCAGTTTAATTAAAATTAACTGAAACACATTAAAGCTACCACTATACGGGTGATAGTGTAGAATAACGGTGAGTCGGGTCGAATCTGTTGGAAATATGTGGAAAATAAGCTAAATATATGTTTTGATGATTAACAAATCAATTTGAGTAAGTCTTGGCTACTAACATATTTGTGGAAGTGTTTAAGGAATATACATTTGAAGAAAATAGAGCATGGAAGGCCAAGTCGATCCCCAAGTCGACTCCAACATCGACTTCAATGCGCCAAATCCTTCCAGAGTTGAAAATGGGAAGCTGAACTGCCGAAGTCGCAAACGAAGTCGACTTCGCATGCGACTTGGGTCGAAGTCGCAGACCAAGTCGACTCCAGTCTCGACTTCAACATGACAAAACCTTCCAGAGTTGAAGTCCGGACCCCGAAGTGCCGAAGTCGCACCCCAAGTCGACTCCACTTGCGACTTGAGGTGAAGTCGCAGACGAAGTCGACTCCGGCATCGACTTCGATCGGGCAGAGGAGAAATTTCAGAAGACAAGTTGGGATTAACTGATTTCAAGATAAACTTGTATGAAGATGAAGATCAAGTCAACCTAGATGCTCAAACCGAAACATATGAAGACTAATCCAAGTCCAAGCAAGATGCATAAACTCAACCAAGAACTTGTTCAAGATTACATGATTCAAGACTCATGGATTCAAGGCTTGCAAATCATGGAGCTAAAGGAAACAAGCTAAAGTGAAGACCTAATGATTCAAAGAGAACTAAATCAGGAAAGAACAACAAGGCATGAAGAAATCTAAGCAAAACAAAAGCATCCCAAAGATTTCAAGTTCATCAAGATAACTGACAAAGTGAAGTCGCACACCGAAGTCGACTCCACCTGCGACTTGGGTCAAGTCAATGCCCAAGTCGACCCAACCTGGAACTTGAAGTCGCTACGGAAAGGCGAAGTCGCACCCGAAGTTGACTCCATCTGCGACTTGGGCGAAGTCGCACCCGAAGTCGACTCCGCCTGCGACTTGGGTCGCAACGGTCGGAAAATATTCAAACGTTGGCGGATTAAATGCGCGCCACCTACCTTCAAACGTTCGGATTCCCTCCACAATTATAAAAGGCATTCATTGTGGACAAGGGAAGCAGCTGAAAATCATTAAGTGTGCATAACTCCCATCTTCAAGAGCATAAAAGAGATCAAGCCAATCCAAAGAAGAAGAACTTTGCTTCAAACTGCTAGAGCTCAACCTTTGAATCTTCAAAGCCAATTCTACGAGTTCTTCTCTACGCCAAACTGCTTCTACACAACTGTAACGTGTAGATTCCTTTGTTATTTCATTTGATTGTATTAAAATTAATTTAGTTTGAGGAACTAAGATCAAGTGTAAGCAAAGTAGTGTGTGATTGGAGTGGAACTCATCACCTACTTGTGCTGAGATTTGTTGAAGCCCCCTAGAGTTGGAATCTAGAAGAGAGCAGTGGCTCTAATTGTATTTGAGGAATACAATAGTGGAACCCAAGTCACAAGGAGTGTGAGCTTAGAAGAGTGGAGTTGGGAGGTTGCCCGAACCACTATAAAAATCTTGTGTGCTTGATTTATATTTCTGCTCTCTATATTAATATTGCTTTCCATTTCATTTCATCAATCAAGGGGATTAAACTTTCAAGGGGTTAAGTTTTTAATTTACCAAAGAATTTTATAAGAACCCAATTCACCCCTCCCCTCTTGGGTTTTGCCATTAACTCGGGACCAACAAGTGGTATCAGAGCAGGTCTTTGAGTTAAACCAAAGAGATCTAGTGATATGGCATCCCAATCGACTTCCGTTCCCGCATTTGCCGAAGGCCAATCATTTACTAGGCCACCATTGTTTCATGGGAACAATTTTGGCTATTGGAAGCTTCGTATGAAGCAACTCATTATGGCTACCGATATGGACTCTTGGATTGCAATCCAAGACGGTGTAATCTTGCCAACTGATGAAAGAGCTTCCAAATGGACCGAAGAGGAAGTAAGAACTTTAAAGAGCAATGCTAAAGATATGAACTCACTATTTTGTGCTCTTACAGCTTCTGAATATGATAGAGTATCCTCTTGCATAACCGCTAAAGAAATATGGGATACTTTAACATCTATTTATGAAGGAACCTCTCAAGTCCAAGGGACTAGGAGAAATATTTTGATAGGAGATTTGGAAAGCTTCAAAATGCTAGAAATAGAAAATATTTCTGAGATGTTTGCTAGATTTTCTAAAATTACTAACGTTTTGAAAGGTCTTGGAAAGGCTATCTCTGAATCTGAACAGGTTATAAAGATACTAAGAGCTCTACCAGAATCTTGGACTCCAAAGATTACGGCAATTGAAGAAGCCAAAGACCTAAATACACTAAAGCTAGAAGATCTTATTAGCTCATTAATGTCACATGAGGTAATCAAGAGAAGAAATGAAGATCAACACAAAGGCAAGAAAATCATTGCGTTAAAAGCGGCACACAACTCAGAAGAGTCTACCTCCTCGTCTCATAACGATGATGAAGATATTGCACTTCTCACTCGCAAATTTCGAAAATTTGTGAGAAAAGAAAAGAATCTCAAAGACTTCAAAGAAAGATCAAGAAGAGAGAAGAAGAAGGAGGTTACAAAATGCTATAGATGCGGGGGTATGGGACATAAGCAAGCTCAATGTCCTACACCGGAAGAGAGACCAAAGGATTATCAAGAAAGGAAGGAAGGACATGAAGGCAGAAAATTTCAAAGATCAAGAGGAAGAGGAATGTATGTTAATGAAGAAACTTCATCTACAAGCAGCTCCTCAACTGACGAATTTGAGGCGGCAAATTGTGCTAGAATATGCTGCATGGCGCGAATCGAATAAGAAGAAAATCTGTTGTGTTTGAACACAACGAAAGTTTTGGAAGAACAAACCATCTCAACAAAGTGCACAAGCAATGAAGAGGTAACTTCCAAACCTTGCCATTCTCAATCTAGTTATTCTTCTTTTCATGAATGCCTCAAATGTACTGAATTAGAAGAACTACAACTTGCATATGATTCATTATATGAAGAAATCAAAAAGCTAGGAAACAAGTTGTCATTGAAGAGACAACAATGTAACTCCATTATTATTGTAAATGGAAAACTAGCTGAAAGATCATCAAAATTGAAAGATGAAAATGAATTGCTTTTGAAAGAAGTAGAGAAACTGAAAAAGGAGAACGAATCATTAAATGAATCATTAGCTAAGTTCTCTAATCCAGGGGAAAATGTAAAAATGTTTCTGAACATGACCTCCCAAACAAATAAAAGAGGTCTTGGATACTATACATTTGAGCAAAAAGAAAGTGGCAAATCAAATGTGCCAATACTTGGAAAATATCAAACCAAAACTGCACCAATATATAAGCCAAAAAGGAAAAATGTTATGTGGACTAGTAGGCCAACGTTTGAACCATTATATACTTGGAGGCCTACTCCTAGATTACCAATGGCTTGCAATTTCTGCAATAAAATGGGTCATAAAGCCTATAAATGTAACTTTAAGAAACTGTATGACCATGGTGCAAAACTAGTTTGGGTTTCAAGAAACACAAGATTTGGGCTTTCTAAGTTAGAGCAACAAAGATTGAATCATATTACTAACCCAAATGGACCCATAAAATGGGTACCAAAAAGATAAGATCTACTTGTTTATTTTTCAGATATGTTTCAAGGCAAAGGCAAACAACGTATGGTTCATGGACAGCGGTTGTTCAAGGCATATGACCGGAGAAAGAAGTTTATTTTATAAACTTAAGCCTTGCAACGATAGAACGGTTGCCTTTGGTAATAATGAGAAAGGTAAAATTAAAGGTAAAGGAAACATATATAGTATTTCAAATGCATGCATGGAAGATGTTTTGTTTGTTGAAGGACTTAAGCACAATCTAATGAGCATTAGTCAATTATGTGATAAAGGATACAAGGTTGTGTTTGAATCATCTATATGTAATGTATTTGATGGAAAACATATCATGTTTAGTGGAAAAAGACATGGAAATGTATATTTGGTTTCACTTGATGAACTAGATGGTCAATGTCTAATGGCCATTGATAATGATCCATGGGTTTGGCATAAAAGGCTTGGACATATAAACATGGGAAATATAAAAACCCTATGGAAAAAGAGTTTGGTAGAAGGATTACCAAAGTTGAAATATGGCAAGGATAAAATTTGCAAGGCATGTCAATTATCAAAACAACCTAAGATGCCTTTCTCTACCAAAAAGGAAATTTCCACCACTAGGCCACTTGAATTGCTACACATGGATCTATATGGGCCATCCGATATTTTAACCATTGGTGAAAAAAAATATGTATTTGTAATTGTTGATGATTTTTCAAGATTCACATGGATAATTCTCTTAGCTAGCAAAGATGAAGTCTTCTCTATGTTTGCAACTTTTGTAAATTTGGTGCAAAATGAAAAACAAAGTACTATTGTGACTATAAGAAGTGATCATGGTGGTGAATTTGAAAACAAACGATTCATAGAATTATGTAATGAAAAAGGAATTCATCACACATTTTCTGCACTAAGAACTCCACAACAAAATGGAGTAGTTGAAAGGAAAAACAGAACTATACAAGAGATAAGAACTCCACAACAAAATGGAGTAGTTGAAAAGAAAAACAGAACTATACAAGAGATAGCTAGAACAATGCTAAATGAGAGCAAACTATCCAAGAAGTTTTGGGGTAAAGCTGTAAGTACAGCTTGCCATGTTTTGAATCGAGTTACCATTAGAGCAATCTTGAAAAAGACCCCATATGAGCTATGGAAAGGAAGGAAACCAAATATCTCTTATTTTCATGCTTTTGGATGCACATGCTATGTTTTGAACAATGGAAAAAACAACTTGGGAAAACTAGATGCTAAAAGTGATGAAGCAATACTCCTTGGTTACTCATCAAATAGCAAAGCATATAGAGTATTCAATAAACGAAACCAAGTTGTAGAAGAGTCCATACATGTTGTCTTTGATGAGTTTAACCAAACTCCTAGAAAGGAGGATGAATTAAGTGATACAGATGAAACAAAAGGAAAAGAACAACCAAAGGAAATCGAGCTCAAGCCAGAAAATCTCATGAAGGAAGAGGTAAGTGAAGGTAATGACTCTTACAAACCTCCAACTGATTTAAAGTTCAAAAATGCCCATCCAATTGAGCAAGTCATTGGAAATGTGTATGAAGGAGTAAAAACTAGAAAATCAAAGCAAAAAATTTGTGGACAATATGCTTTTGTATCCAAAATCGAACCAATTACCATTGAACAAGCTCTCAATGATGAAAACTGGGTCATTGCAATGCAAGAAGAGCTAAACCAATTTGAAAGGAACAATGTATGGCATTTAGTTCCTAGACCAAGTTGTCATACCATTATTGGTACCAAATGGATATTTAGGAACGAATTGGATGAAAGCGGACTTGTAATTAGAAACAAGGCTAGATTAGTAGCCAAAGGATATTCCTAAGAAGAAGGAATTGACTTTGAAGAATCATATGCACCTGTGGCTAGACTAGAAGTCATACGTATCTTACTAGCATTTGCTTCTCATATGAATTTCAAATTGTTTCAAATGGATGTAAAAAGCGCATTTCTGAACAGATATTTGAACGAAGAAGTATATGTTGAACAACCCCCAGGTTTTGAACAAAAGGATCAATCAAAATATGTTTACAAATTGACCAAAGCGTTATATGGACTAAAACAAGCTCCAAGAGCTTGGTATGAAAGGTTAAATAGATTTTTGATTGATCATGAGTTTCAAAGAGGAAAAGTTGACACTACTTTGTTCATTAAGTATAAAAGTAAAAATATTCTAATTGTACAAATTTATGTAGATAATATAATATTTGGAGCTACTGATGAAACTTTATGCCAAGATTTTTCTAAGATCATGCAGAGCAAATTTGAAATGAGCATGATGGGAGAATTAAATTTCTTCCTTGTACTGCAAATCAAGCAACTAAATGAAGGAATCTTCATTAATCAGTCCAAGTATATCAAAGAAATGCTGAAGAAATTTGGCATGGAGAATAGCAAAGGAGCAAACACGCCTATGAGCTCAACAATCAAAATCGACAAAGATGAAAAAGGAAAAATAGTTGATCTAAAATTGTATAGAAGCATGATAGGTTCTCTATTGTATTTAACTGCTTCTCTATTGTATTTAACTGCTTCTAGGCCTGATATATTGTTTAGTGTGTGTATGTGCTCTAGATTTCAATCATGTCCAAAAGAATCACATTTGGTAGCTGTGAAAAGAATTTTCAGATACTTAGTAGACACTACCAATTTAGGACTTTGGTATCCAAAGGGCTCTAATTTTGATCTAATCGGCTACTCGGATGCGGATTTTGCCGGTTACAAAGTGGATAGAAAAAGCACTAGTGGAACATGTCAATTTCTTGGAAGCATGTTGGTTTCATGGTTTTCAAGAAAACAAACTAGTGTTGCTCTATCTACGGAGGAAGCCGAATACATTGCCACCGGGAGCTGTTGTGCCCAATTACTTTGGATGAAACAGCGACTTAGGGACTATGGCATGGATTTTAAAGATATACTCATTAGATGTGATAATACTAGTGCCATATGTCTAACCAAAAATTCAGTATTGCATTCTAGGACCAAACATATAGACCTTAGACACCATTTTATTAGAGAACATGTAGAAAATCATGACATATGTTTGGTATATGTAAGAACAGAAGATCAAGTTGCTGATATATTCACAAAGCCTCTAGCAAAAGATGCATTTTATAAGATTAGAAATGACATGGGAATGATTGAATTAAACTAGCACAAACTAAGGGAGAGCACCTGTTTAGGGGGAGCAACCCCACCTGTCTCTCACTTTACTCTCTAATTTTTGATATATTGACAAAAAGGGGGAGAAGAGATAGGGATTTGAGTCAGGAATTGAGTCTAAATAGTTTGGAGAAGAAATCAGAATGAGAGTTTAAGTCTTTATGATAGTTTTTGGTTGAATGTTTTAACTTGATTGTTTGCATGAGTATGATAAAATTTCAAAATACAAAATTATCATGTTTTTAAGCAATTGGAAGGTATACACTCAAATCGGTTTTGTCAATCATCAAAAAGGGGGAGATTGTTGGAAATATATGGAAAATAAGCTAAATCTATATTTTGATGATTCACAAATCAATTTGAGTAAGTCTTGGCTACTAACATGTTTGTGGAAGTGTTTAAGGAATATACATTTGAAGAAAATAGAGCATGGAAGGCCAAGTCGATCCCCAAGTCGACTCCAACATCGACTTCAATGCGCCAAATCCTTCCAAAGCTGAAAATGGGAAGTTGAACTGCCGAAGTCGCAAACGAGGTCGACTTCGCATGCGACTTGGGTCGAAGTCGCAGACCAAGTTGACTCCAGTATCGACTTCAACATGACAAAACCTTCCAGAGTTGAAGTCCGGACCCCGAAGTGCCGAAGTCGCACCCCAAGTCGACTCCACTTGCGACTTGAGGTGAAGTCGCAGACGAAGTCGACTCCGGCATCGACTTCGATCGGGCAGAGGAGAAATTTCAGAAGACAAGTTGGGATTAACTGATTTCAAGACAAACTTGTATGAAGATGAAGATCAAGTCAACCTAGATGCTCAAACCGAAACATATGAAGACTAATCCAAGTCCAAGCAAGATGCATAAACTCAACCAAGAACTTGTTCGAGATTACATGATTCAAGACTCATGGATTCAAGGCTTGCAAATCATGGAGCTAAAGGAAACAAGCTAAAGTGAAGACCTAATGATTCAAAGAGAACTAAATCAGGAAAGAACAACAAGGCATGAAGAAATCTAAGCGAAACAAAAGCATCCCAAAGATTTCAAGTTCATCAAGATAACTGACAAAGTGAAGTCGCACACCGAAGTCGACTCCACCTGCGACTTGGGTCAAGTCGATGCCCAAGTCGACCCAACCTGGAACTTGAAGTCGCTACGGAAAGGCGATGTCTCACCCGAAGTCGACTCCATCTGCGACTTGGGCGAAGTCGCACCCGAAGTCGACTCTGCCTGCGACTTGGGTCGCAACGGTCGGAAAATATTCGAACGTTGGCGCATTAAATCGCGCCACCTACCTTCAAACATTCGGATTCCCTCCATAATTATAAAAGGATTCATTGTGGACGAGGGAAGCAGCTGAAAATCATTAAGTGTGCATAACTCCCATCTTCAAGAGCGTAAAAGAGATCAAGCCAATCCAAAGAAGAAGAACTTTGCTTCAAACTGCTAGAGCTCAACCTCTGAATCTTCAAAGCCAATTCTACGAGTTCTTCTTTGCGCCAAACTACTTCTACACAACTGTAACGTGTAGATTCCTTTGTTATTTCATTTGATTGTATTAAAATTGATTTAGTTTGAGGAACTAAGATCAAGTGTAAGCAAAATAGTGTGTGATTGGAGTGGAACTCATCACCTACTTGTGCTGAGATTTGTCGAAGCCCCCTAGAGCTGGAATCTAGAAGAGAGCAGTGACTCTAATTGTATTTGAGGAATACAATAGTGGAACCCAAGTCACAAGGAGTGTGAGCTTAGAAGAGTGGAGTAGGGAGGTTGCCCGAACCACTATAAAAATCTTGTGTGCTTGATTTATATTTCTGCTCTCTATATTAATATTGCTTTCCATTTCATTTCATCAATCAACGAGATTAAACTTTCAAGGGGTTAAGTTTTTAATTTACCAAAGAATTTTATAAGAACCCAATTCACCACTCCCCTCTTGGGTTTTTCCATTAACTCGGGACCAACAGAATCCATAGGGAAGCGATATAGTTTTGAATTGTTTTTAAGAGAAAGAGAGGGTATAGAGAAGAGAGAGAAAGAAGTCAGAGAAAAAAGGAAAGAAATTAGAGGAATAAGAGAGAAGAGAGAGAGACGTTAGAGAGAGAGAGAGAAGAGGAAATTAGATAGATAAGAGAGAAGAGAGAGAAAGAAATTAGAAAGAGAGAGAAAGAAGAGAGAAAAGATTAGAAGAGCTGGAGAAATAAAAAGAAAGGGAGACAAGAAGCTAAAAGAAATTATAATTAACTAACAACTTAATTAAAACTATTCTAAGAAAGCAATAAAAGCTATGAAATTCAACTATTAAAGCAGGAGAGAAAATTATATTAAATTCGATCTAAAAATTACAAAGCAGAAAATAAAGCAGTAAATCTAATATAATAATTAAAACTACAAATTGAAAAGTAATAACTACGAAACACTACAAAGCATAAAACAATAAAATTTACATCACCCGAATGCAAATCTCCACGTAATAGAAATTTTATTGCTTGGCCCCACCTCCTTGCTAGGGGTCCCACAAAATGGAGAGGATTGCTTGTGTTGTGTGGTGCCCTTTTCAAGGTAGGAGGGACCCTCCTTTTATAAGTGTTGGACAGCCCTCTCTCCATTTGAAAAAGTCGATGTGGGATTTCTGGTGAAGTGCCTCTTTTATCGTAGTTGCTCTTGCTTATTTCCTCTTGCTGCGTGAACTTGCCGGTTGATTTCTTCCTGCCCGAAGCCTTGGAATGTTGATGATTGACTGCTGCCAAAATCATTGGTTTTGGGTTCATGGATTGCTCGATTGGAGGGGTTCCGATCAACTTGGGTGGAAGACTGGATTTAGCTTGGGCAGCCGGATTTCAAAATCCATGGCAGCCGGAATTGATGAAGATGCTTTGGTTTGGCTTTCAATTGCAGCTTGCCGGATGCAGGGATTGGATTGAGTGCTGAACTTAGGCAGATGGGATGTTATTCGGTAAGAGGAGAAAATGCGGCAGGGAAATTTGCTGGCTGAAAATCCGCTACTATCCATGCTTTAGTTTCTTATTCGATTGACAAAGGGGAAAATTTGGTGGCTGCCTGTTAGGTTGTTGAACGCAGCAGTTGGGAAGGGCGCTCTTGATTCGGTTTGGTGCTTGGGATTTTCGTGGGCAGCTGGTTTTTTCGATTTGGTTGGAAGGTAGGTTTCCTAGCTGCTTGAGAACGGCGTTGTTATTTTTGATGCAAGGCTGCTTAGAGATGGTAGTTGAGGTATCGATCGAAGTTAATGGATCTATAATGTGCTGCTGCTGTAACTCGAAGGAGAACAGGGGATGGCTAGCTACCGATTTGGGCAATCGAAAGCTGAAATTGCAGCGAAGTGATGGTTGTTAGGTTGGATGACGCTAATTTGCGGATGGAAAACTGTCGGTGCTGAATTTTGATTTTGATTTGAAACCGGAGCTTACCACTCGATCCCTTTTGGGTTTCCAAATCATTGCTGATTTGGAGAGAGAAGCTAGTGCAGCTTGTATCGGCTAGTGAAGATTTACAGGTTAAATTGAGAGGGATGCAGTGCTGTCAGGTCGGTGATGGGTGCTTGTGAAATGGTGTGGCCGAAATTAATCAACGGAGATGCAGGGGTAGTTTTCTATCATGAAAATGGGTGCCTTCATCGTCGGATAGCTAAGAAAGCTAGAAGCCTTGGCCGGAGAAGACGAGCTTGGTTGTTTGTCGGTGGCTGGATTTGGGCGTTTTTGCTTGCTGCCGTTTCGAGGAAGGTGGAGCACTATAACAGGTGCTCCGGCGGTGCAGGGTCACGTGTACTCATGCAGCAAACCAAAACGTAGATTTAAATATTTAATTTTTATCAAAATGATTTTAATAAGCTTGCAGAGATTTTTAATTTACTTTTTTAGCCCTTTTTGAATTTATTTATTATTATTATTTTTTATGTTAAAATGTTTTGACGGTTTGCTTTATAACCATATTTTAGATTATATTTATAACTATATGTATGATTTTTCCAATTAGATGGTTTTATAATTTTACCTATATTTCAACATTAAAATTTTCTAGCGGATTTGAGTCATAATTTTATATTTTTAAGAATGTTGCAAAATGACCCACTTTATAACAAAATTAAAGATTTTACGAAAAAATATAATTTTCATGAAATTCCACTTAAAACCTACATTTAATTAATGTTTTAATATTTACCAGTGTGAATTTAATATGAAATTAAATGAAAATTTGTAGACTTATCAGTTGCTTAATTTGGAGTCCAAGGAAGAAGTTTAGCTCCCCCATCATACTCATTTCAAATTCTTTCTGCATAAGCTCAGAAAATTCTTGACAAAGAATCTCATTAGTAGCACCAAAAATAATATCATCAACATAAATTTGAATAATCAAAATGTCTCTTTCTTTATACTTGATAAACAAAGTGGTGTCTACTTTTCCCTTTTGAAAGTCATGATTAATCAGAAATTTACGTAATCTTTCATACTAAGCCCTTGGAGCTTGTTTTAATCCATATAATGCTTTGGTTAATTTGTATACAAATTTAGATTTATCTTTCTCCTCAAATCCAGGTGGTTGTTCAACACACACCTCTTCATTTATATACCCATTCAAAAATGCACTTTTAACATCCATTTGAAACAACTTAAAGTTCATGTGAGATGCAAAAGCTAGTAAAATCCGAATGACCTCTAATCTAGCAACCGGGGTATAGGATTCCTCAAAGTCTACTTTCATCTAACTTGTTTCTAAAGACCCATTTTGTGCCAATGACAGTGCAGTCCTTTGGTCTTGGAACAAGATGCCAAACTTGGTTTCTCTCAAATTGATTTAGCTCTTCTTGCATTGCTATGATCAAGTTTTCATCATTAAGAGCTTGGTCAATAGTGGATGGTTCAATTTTGGATACAAAGGCGTATTGTCCACAAATATTTTGTTTTGACCTTCTAGTTTTTACACCTTCATAAATATTCCCTATAACTTGCTCAATTGGATGGTCATTTTTTAACTTTAAATCAGTTGGAGGTTTATAGAAATTATTACCTTCACTTACCCTTTCCTCCATGGATTCTTCTTGCTTCTCCACATGCAATTTTTCAAGGTTACTTGTGATATCATCTGCATCACTTAAATCATCTTTTCTTTTGGAGCATGGATTAAATTCATCAAAAACAACATGTATTGACTCTTCTACAACTTGTTTCCTTTTATTGAAGACTCTATATGCTTTGCTATTTGATGAGTAACCAAGGAATATTTCCTTATCACTCTTAGCATCTAGTTTTCTCAAGTTAGTTTTTCCATTGTTCAAAACATAACATGTGCAACCAAAGGCATGAAAAATATGAGATATTTGGTTTTCTACCTTTCCATAGCTCATATGGGGTCTTTTTCAAGATTGCTCTAATGGTGACTCGGTTCAACACATGACAAGCTGTACTTACAGGTTCACCCCAAAATTTCTTGGATAATTTACTCTCATTTAGCATTGTTCTAGCCATCTCTTGTATGGTTCTATTTTTCCTTTCAACTATTCCATTTTGTTGTGGAGTTCTTGGTGCTGAAAATGTGTGGTGATTCCTTTTTCATTACATAATTCTATAAATTGTTTATTTTCAAACTCACCATCATGATCACTTCTAATTGTCATAATAGTACTTTGTTTTTCATTTTGCACCAAGTTTACAAAAATTGCAAACATAGAGAAGGCTTCATCTTTGCTAGTTAAGAGAATTGCCCATGTGAATCTTGAAAAATCATCAATTATTACAAACACATACTTCTTTCCACCAATGGTTAAAATGTCGGATGTCCCATATAGATCCATGTGTAGCAATTCAAGTGGCCTAGTGGTTGAAATCTCCTTTTTGGTAGAGAAGGGCAATGTGCGAGTGATTGGTTTTTACTTATTTATGAAAGATTCTTTATGTTAATTTAATATCTTATCTTAATGCTTGCTTTGTATATGAGCTTACATTATGACATGATTTCATATATTATGTGATTGAATCTAAAGGTGAAAATCTTATATATGATAATTTAGATGTTGAACCTGAAAATCTAAACTATGAGAATAAGCGTGATGATCTTGAAGAATTTTTTGAACTTTTATAGAACTTAAGAAATTTTAATTAACTTAATCTTATGAGAATAGGTGGTTAAGAAGATTAGAATACAACTTGCATGCCTTGAGAGAGGATGCGAGATCAATTTAGGGTTTGTTCTCCTTGAATACAATCTATCCAGATTAAGCAAGTGAACTAAATATCTCGTACAAAATGTTGTATGTGAAATCCAAGATCATCTAACCCTTGATTTTTAATCTTAGTTCATCATTAAGATTTTTTCCTTCCCTTTCTACTTTCATCTTATTTTTATTCGGTGTTGGTTATAAAATGTTTAAATAACAATGTCTTTAGTTCTGAATTCTACGTGGGATCAATCTTATTCAATACTATACTGTACGATTTGTGCACTTGTGGAAAGATACACAACGATAATCTATGGAAGTAATAGTTGGATGTTTTATATACATACGACATAATTTTATTTTATCTGATTATTTATAATTGATATATCTTGTAGTAAAATTAGCTTTGTTATTTGTATGAATTAATTTATCTCTAAATATAATTAACTTTTTAAAAAGTTCTCAACCTTTTATGATTGTATGAAAAATTATTTAGCAAATATAATAAACAAATATAAGTGTACTATTTCAAAATAAAAAATATTGAATTTTTTTATCGATGTATTTTACATTATATTTCAATTAGTGTTACAATCAAGCTCTGAGATAATTTTTACAAATTGCCAGAAGGAGAGTACAAACTCCCAAGAATCAACAGAGGAGACCTAAGCTCCAAAATATCAGTGGAGAGACAAAGCTTCCAAACCATCCAACCGGGATTTTGAAATCGGGATCTCCAAACAGAGATAGTTAGAAATATTGAGTTAATAATGCTATATTTGTAATTTAATTTTATATTATTTAAATTCTATATATTATTATTTGAAGTTCAATTTCACTTATTTAATTTAATAATATAATTTTAAATAATTTTTAATTTTATTTTTACATGACCACATACCAAGTTCGTTATTTATTTTCCATTATAGTTATTCATCAGATTGGTTATTTAAAAGCCACAAGAGAATTTATATAATAGTCCCAATTCTATGAAACCTCTTTTCTATGTAACTCCCTTTTTTTAATATTTCCACAGTCAACAAAAAATTTACTTCATCTATTGTATTTAATATCATTTATAGTATTTTAAAAACCTTTTTATTTGTCTAAGATTACTATGCATGAGCCCTATTGAAAATCAACATAATAAAATAGTTTAATGTTGAATATCGATTCCAATGTTGTATTTTCAATATTTCAACCGTCTAAAATGTCATTTCTATGTGGATGAATGATTTTATAAAGTCTTATCATATTCTAATACATGCATAAATATATTTAAGTGTTTTTCAAAATTTACACATGAATATATGTGTTTTTCAACAAATGTGGATCGGGATGAAACTTGGTCTCCTAACTAAACAAATTATATTAAATACAACGAGATTGAATATTCCATCAATGATCAAAATCTTAAATTTTGAAGGAACCATATAGTTCCGCTTCTATATAACCTAATTACATAGAAGCTATATAGAAGCGTAACCTTTTAGATATTGATATCTTTGCATATATATTTTAAAAAATATTGGTATATTCAATAGAATTCAATATTATCAAATAATAGAAATAAGCATCAGCTAAATCTCTTAATAATAAAAAAATTATAAAAGATAAACCCTATGACACTTATATATCTGATGTAAAAATATTTACCATATTTTCTTCCATCAGGCTTAAATTTTTTTTCTCTCGATTGGCATGACACCCGTTTAGATACCGCTTCCCGTTTAACATATCTGCTAGAACAAGAAAGTCGGTCTCAACCTCGAGGCCCAACCCATGGGAAGCACTTCCCATGAGAAAAAAAAGGAAGCAGGTCATTGTGATAATTTTACAGCGTGAGTATATTTGTTTAAAAATGTGAGTATGTTTGGTTTTTTGATAAAATTAGTATTATATATATATACAAAATCTCAATCTATTCCATTGAATTGCTAGATCAAGTACTAAAATGTATGTAGACATAAATTTTCATTATTTGACAATTTCTAAAAATATTTGTGTACAAAAAATTAGTTTTTAATAAGATTTCATTATAATTGGTAAAGTTGGAAAATATAATTTTTATTAGGAGTTATTTTATATTATTTAAAGTTAATGTAATTAAGGTACTCTAAAAAATAACTTCTTTTATTTTTCTTGATTTTTTGAAACTTTATTATTATTTTTTATTTTCTGAATATAACCGCAACTAACTGGATCTAATTTTTGAAATTAATAAGTTAATCCTAATTTAACACCTGTAATATGATCCTAGGGCTCTTATAACGTCATTTAGACCTTAATTAAGGAATTTGAAAACCAGATAATACGATTTAATGAAATCACCATAATCTAACTGCATCTAACTGTATCTAACCGCATCTAACCGCATCTAATTTTTGAAATTAATAAGTTAATCATAATTTAACACATGCAATATAATCCTAGGACCTTTATAACGTTATTTAGACCTTAATTACAAAATTTGAAACCCAGATAATACGATTTAATGAAATCATCATAATATAACAGCGTCTAACCGCATCTAACTGGATCTAACCGTGCCGCATCTAACCGTATCTAACCGCATCTAACCAGATCTAACAGCATCTAACCGCATCTAATTTTTGAAATTAATAAGTTAATCCAAATTTAACACCTGTAATATGATCCTAGGCCCCTTATAAGGTCATTTACACCTTAATTACGAAATTTGAAACCCATATAATACGATTTAATGAAATTCACCTTAATCTAACAGCGTCTAACTGCATCTAACCGCATCTAACTGCATCTAACCGCATCTAATTTTTGAAATTAATAAGTTAATCCAAATTTAACACCTATAATATGATCCTAGGCACCTTATAAGGTCATTTACACCTTCATTATGAAATTTGAAACTCATATAATACGATTAAATGAAATCCACCTTAATATAACAGCGTCTAACCGCATCTAACCGTATCTAACCGCATCTAACCACATCTAATCGGATCTAACAGCATCTAACTGCATCTAATTTTTGGAATTAATAAGTTAATTCTAATTTAACACCTGTAATATAATCCTAGGCCACTTATAAGGTCATTTATACCTTAATTACGGAGTTTGAAACCCAAATAATATGATTTAATGAAATCCACTTTAATCTAATAACGTTAACCGCATCTAACCTCATCTAACTGTATCTAACCGCATCTAACCGCATCTAACAGCATCTAACTGCATCTAATTTTTGATATTTTATGAATATTTTACCTAATTTGTGTATTTTGCAAAAGATATATAATTAATAATTCATTTCATAACTATGCAAAACCTTTAAATAATTTTAAAACTAAATAAATATATGAATTTATAATTAAAAATATTAAGTAATTTAAATTAAATTAAATCAAAATTTACGTAAATATATAAAATTGTAAAAATTATTATATATGACGCTGTAAAATAAAAATAAAAATTTATTTACTTCAATTGAAATCGATGTAAAACTATGAAATTAATAAATATTTACATTGAATAAAAAATTTATACAAAATTTATAGACAAATTATATGTTCCAAAACTGTAATTAAAACTATGCCAAAACTTAAATTGGTAAAAAATACTTAATTTAAATCATTATTTAATTATGCAACTCAATATTAATGTTTAAGTAAATAATGTTTTAATTATATGTCCCAACATTGTAACAAAATAAAGTTAAATCAAATTTAACCAAAGTTAATCAAATTTAAATAAAATTGAAAATTAATTTAAGTCCATATGAAAAGTATTAATTAAAATATATATCTTGGAAAATAAATATTTTTTAATGATGATAAATTATTTATTTCAAATAATTTTTAATAATTTTTTATACTCTAACAACATCTAATTTTTTTATAATTTTTGAATATTTTACTTAATCTGTGTATTTTGCAAAATATATATACTTAATAATTTATTTGACTGAATAATTTTAAAACTATTTAAATAAATAAAATAGTAAAAATAAAATTTCAAATTATACATAAATTGTTGCATTTATATAGCTACTAAGAAACCCACATTGATCAAGCATATAAAAGATAAATTAATGCTCTAACCCGCTCTCATATTCGCATTACTATATTAATAGTTATATCTAACTGTAAACTTTATATGTAATTCTATTTTTCAGAGTAATCCCAAAATTATAATTTAAATTGTTCCAAACTTAGGTTGGTACGAAATATTTATTTTAAATGATTATTTACTCATAATTATAAATATAATAAATTTATTATTTTGATTTATTTTGCGAACCTAGTAAGCTAAGTCTTCTAAAGCTCTAAGAGTTCACTCATCTTTTCCATTGCTCATTATACTTTAAACTTTAAATTATATATGTAATAAATTTATTATGTTAATTTAAAACATATTAACTATTGAATTTTATTTTACAAATTAATAATAAATTATTATTTCAATTAAATGTGTAATTAATTTAAATTGAATAAAATAAAATTTAAATAAATATATAAAACTATAATTATTATATTGGCTTTTAAAAATAAAATTGTTCAAATTATATTTATTTAAATTATATATAACTATAATTAAAATTTAATAATATAAATGTATATGACTTTTTGGTACTGGTTTAATAATTAAGTATTTTTAAATGTTTAATTAACAAAATAATATTTAGACAAAATAAATATATATGACCTTTTAGGAATGGTTCAATTATACGTCCCAAATTGTAATTTAAACTGTCCGGAAACTTAGATTGGTAGAAAATACTTAATTTAAATGATTATTTAATTATATGTCCTAAATTCAATAATTAAGTATAATAAATGTTTAATTATATGTCCAGAAATTATAATTTATATTTAGATAATATAAGTAAATATATGTACCTTTTTGGGATAGATTTAATAAATAATAATTATTATTATATTATTTTTATTCACATTTAAATAAAAATAACTGCACTATTTTAACTGTCCACATAATTATTCCTATTTATAATTTAATTAGCTGAATTTTTCTAATCTAAACCGTCTACATGATCCAGAGCATATCGAAAGATAGAAAATGACTCTTGAATCACCCAAATCTGACACCGGGAGTATTAGATCTAAACTAAACAAAATCTGCCGAAATTTAATCCGCATTTTGGTCCATCGCGACAGATGTTCACAGTGCATCACCCTCCATAGCAAACGAGCCCTAGCCGCAGTAGTCGCAGCCGCCACAGTTGCTCCTACCCACTTGCCACCGGCTGTTGGATCTCCGATCAGAACCGGCCGATGACTCGCCGCCGGCATCCTAACTTCGATTTCCAACTCACCAGACTAGATCTATTCTCCAATCGCATGAATTTGAAACAAAAAAAATGCTGTTGCAGGTGTTCTTCTTCGGTGTCGGTCGCCGCTCAAACCCACCGGCTCTATTTTCGCCAGTCTCTCTCTACCAGCCGGCTGCTTCTTCCATTTTCGGAGAGAAGAAACCCACCAGCCTCTTGCCGTCTTCTTCTTCTTCTTCCTTGGTGTTGCCATCTCTGCTCATCAATCGAAGTCGTGCACTCGCTGGAGAGGGAAGATGACATAGCAGCTATGGCTGCATCGATCTTCTCCATCACCCATCTTTCGCACAAGGAAGCCTTGGCTGCACAATCCAACCCAGATTCAACCTCCATCGGCTATCATCCAAAAATCTAATCCATCAATCCGATGTCTAATGGGGAAGCCATAATGGATACGTCCTCTCCCATGCTAACTCTAAATTTGCCAAAAAGTCCAAACCCACTGACAATGAAGAAGAAGAAAAAAAATCATTAATCTTCCATGGCCAACTGCCAACAGGATCCACGAAAATCCGGCAATCCTCCACTAAAACCATCGATCTGCATCTAACAGAAAAACCAACAATAGAATCCAGTGAGTTCTCTGAAATCCATCAACAGAAACCATCACAGGTCTGGCAATTCCGACATACAGCGTCCCCTGATCAGCGAAAGAAACCCATCTCTCCTAGCCAAAAATCGACTAGCAGACACGCATGATTTCTCCATTGAAGCTGATAACCCATGGAACTGAGCAGGCGAGTAGGCAACCTTCGTTTCCCTGCCTCCCTTACATTTTTCTAGCTCCCCAAAATGCCCCAATTCATCCTAGCCATCTATTGAAAATTGACGGTGGAGATGATGCTTCCCACAAGAAAATCGTAGGACGCACTTCCCATGGGTTGGGTCTCCTCAACCTCCAGTTGCGCATCTTTTTTAAGTCGTGGGACTACCGTTCCACAGACCCTTAATTCCGAAAGTGCCTTTTAAGGGCCCGTATATACGCAACCACGCAAAAGATCATCTAGAAAACTAGCCTTTTTAATGCTTTGCGCTTGTACAGTACATGCATGTTTAAAACGATGACATATCATGGTCCTAGATTTGGCAATGACAATTAATAAGGACTAACAGGTCATATGCTGCTGGCTACATTCATCCACCCACTCCATTGTGTCCCTCATAATTAATTCTCAAGATTTTTTTTCTCGAAGTGGCGCATATGTGCGTGATGGGTTTTACGGATAACACTCTGGTTGCTGTAAATAGTACCATTGACTAGCTAACACATGAGATCTTGACAGGTCCGCTTTTAGCAAACTAAGCTAGCTGTCAATATGAATTATGAATATGACAGGATGTCGTTTCTCCAAAGAATCCTGGGTACGCCCATCAACGTACATACGTATGAAATATCGAGAACGTTCGTTGATGCGAGTGAAGTGATCGATTGTAAATGGCAATTGGCAAGAGATACATAAACAATTATATTAGTAGAAAGGAGTCTGGTATAGTAATGACCGTGATATATGATATATCCCAACAACCAACAACAAATATGGAGATTCCAGTCATCGGCAGTGGGGGGAACCCATTCATATATGCCACCCTAAACCTATCTGCCTTTCCTACTCCTGCCTAAAATCCAAGTCAGATACCACATACATACGCACGCCCGTCAACTAATTAATATAAAACATTAACAACTCGGCAGCTTCTAGGCCGTTCCAAGTCAATCAGCCAATCCAAGTCACCCTTATATATAAATATATTATATGGGACTCGATCTGCATGTGTATGGCTAGCAAGCTATCTAGGTAGGGATATATGCATTCTGACGATGATGAGGAGGGTGTTTGGATTGTTGATTTTGTTGGCATTTGGAGGAGCATTGAGGATCGCGGGTGCCAGACGTGATGGACGAGTGTCTCCTGAGCGATCAGGTGGGACTGGGACCAGGGGAGTCGTCTCGGAGAGCAGCAGCAGCAGCAGCAGCAGCGATGATCATCTTGTGACTGACTTGCCTGGCCAGCCGAGCGTGGGGTTCAAGCACTACGCTGGGTACGTGACTGTGGATGACAACAGGGGTCGAGAACTCTTCTACTGGTTCTACGAAGCCATGACGCGCCCCGACGAGAAACCTCTAGTCTTATGGCTCAACGGAGGTAAGTAAACAAACCCAGGAAGAGCAGAAAAGGCAATTGCTTTCTTTCTTGCTTCAACTGTTTTTTATTTTATTTTATTTTAAAAAATATAATTTATTACAGTGCATAAGCTTTGATTTGCTTGGCGGATGATACCCGGCCTATTTAATTTTTACCATTGCTAGCTAGCATCTTAATTAATTTATGGTGTTGCTGCCCACCTACAAACTTATATATAACACGTACTTGCATACCCTTAATTCAACGCCTGCATAATGGATTCGTTGGCTGTCGGATTCATCTCGTCCACACACTCATCAGTCTACATATGTATGTATAGTCATCACTTGTAAGTGGTTAGCAGCAGCCGCACTGCACAGCACCGCTTGTGGAATTAGGTATGAACGATGGGCAAGTCTTCTTCCAAATTCAAAAGGCGGCCTTGGCCACCATACCGTGAATGACGGTTTGATTGCCAGCCTTCTATTAATGATGGCCAACTAATTAATTAATTCTATCTGTTAGCCTAGCCTAGCTAGCTTAGCCAATGAAGCGACTTCAATTCGAGTCTAGTCGAGCCCAAGCAGGTGCTAGAGATCCATGATTCCACTCTCCAAGGAGTTGTTGTCTCCCACGCACGAGTAATCGAGAATTATCTTCTCCTGCTATTCATATAAGCATTATCCATTCATTAAGCAAAAATTTGGACAAAATTAGTTAGAATAATTGATTGTGTTGTAAAAAGTTAAGATCTTGTAAAGTATGATTTTAAAATGTAATAATAAAAAAATTCTAGGGTGGCTGGTTAGCAACTCTTGCACCCTTAACCCATACCAGCATATTTGTTTACCTAAAAATTTTTCAAGCTAAAATTTTTCTATTTAAAATTTTTTACTCTCCGTAATTATTTTATTTTTTAATATTTTCATATATAATTATCCTACTTTTCAATCATTTATATACAACTACTAATACAATTATCCTATTTATTTTAACATTATTCTCTTTATTTCTTATCATTACCCACATCATTTTTTCCTATTTCAAAAACTTTTATACAAAAAAAATTCATTCAAAAATTTTATTATTTACCGGACACACCTTACGTATCTGCCAATGAACAATCAAACATTTTCCATGATTACATCGAACGTACGGAATAAGCGTGGAGAAAATGTTTTTTGAAAATAGTCCAATGACAAAATTAATTTACTAAATTTTTTATAAAAGTAATTAACCCTTTTATTAACTGCATAGTTCATCGAAGTTAGATATCCGAAAATGCTATAAATGGGGGCAACAAAATTTTATTTTCTGGTTCAAATTACTAAGAGGTACGTACTGCTGGTTGTTTAATTTGATATGCATGACAGGTCCTGGTTGTTCTTCCGTGGGCTACGGAGCAACCCAGGAGATAGGTCCCTTCATCATCGACTCAGATGGACGTGGGCTCAAATTCAATCCTGACGCATGGAATAAAGGTCAACTGCCTTTGTAGTTATTTTTTATTTTATGGTTTCTGACTTCTAATTAATTAAACACATGACATTCATATTATTGAGTTCCACTTTTATTAAATTTCATTTTTACGCAACCTCATCCATTCTTTTATGTTGATAATTGATGTAAATCGGTTCCTTCACTCGAGCTAACTGCATCGGATATCTTCTTCAGTCTTAGGTAAGTTTAAGCTAGAGCATACAGTCAAGGAAGGATACTTCTTATGCCACCGATGGCTAGGAAGGCTCCCGCCGTAGCAACAACGGTTTGCTCCTTGGGCTCGTCTACACCACATCTTACTTCATCCATTATATCTAAAAGCATTTATATTGTCCTGAAAATCCAATTATTTGTATAGTATCATTATATATAATATATACATATGCATTTTACTTTAGACATTATTAACTAATGAATGGAGTGTATACATAAATATATTGTCTCAAACCTCTGAAAACCGGTTCTATGAATTTGAATTCATGAGAATATAATGGTTGACATTGTTTAACATCATTTATTCTCACTGCAACAAATGCTTATATATATTAATCTGTTTGCACTTATTAACTTTTTTTTTTATAAGATGTGTCTATTTGATTATAAAATTTTTCAACAAAAAATTTTCTATCCGAAAATTTTCACTCTCTATAATCTCTTTATTTTTAAAATTATTTCTTTCCATCTTTACCCTTTTTTCAATCATTTATGCAAAACTAATGATATAGCTAATGTATCTATTTTAAGTTTATTTTATTTGCTTCTCATCGTTATCTCTATTATATCACATCATTTTATTCCATTTCAAAAACTTTAACACCAAAAAATTTTCTTAAAACTTTCTCCCAAATACGTCCATAATAAAAAGCCCACAAGCCCATACCCACTGTCCATCAGGATAACCGAGTACGGGCCCACGACCAATCTTTTCTTTTTTGATATTAAAAGGGTCAAATGCCCCAAACCCCAAACTCCCACTCCTGATCGGGGAGGGAATAGAGGCACGGTAACACTTTCAACCACCATTTATTGAAATCATACGATCATTACATACAACATTATAGATGCATGCCGATGGCTCTTACCATCAGACATTTTTTTGTCCAAAACCGTCTAATGCAAACTGCACTAATAATTGGGCCGCTTGATTGCCTCGCCTCATTATATGGAGAAATGAGATCCCATCTCTATCTTTAATCATATTTTTAATTTCCTTAATCATCCCCTGAGCAGCTGATCTAATCAACGTGTCAGTTTGCATATAGGAAAGGACATATATTGTTTTGGTTCTAAACGATATGGGCTCGGTTCTCCTTATCCTCATTTGATAACTGCCTTTCAACAAAATCTACAATTCTATTCAAATTTCTTAACTTTGTTGATTTAAGGATGACCTTGAAGTAATTAGTTGCCACTTTTTCTTTCTCACTCTACTTAAAGACATGACTCCCTCCTTGTTTTGTAAAGCTTCTATGAAGTTTCATCTTTGCCTTTCTGACATAGCCTGAAAAATAGGAAGTATTCTTATCTCTATATTTACCGCCAATGAACTTTAGACCTTAGCTGTTAGAATATTTCTTCATCTTTAAGAGGAGAATTAATTTTTCCTTTGATTTTAAAAATTTTCCATTCCTATAGTCTGAGGGAGGAAATCTTTGAGTTTCTTGAGATTTTTTTGATGCCTCGGGATCACCTTTCATAAGTTGCTTCTTGGCATTCGGTTCCAAATATCTTGCTTTTTACTACACTGTTCAATCTGATGCTTCACATTTTCCAATCCTGACCTTTGTCCTTTGTAATACTGATATCTAAAAAAACCATTCTGGGCTTTTGGGTTATAGGTCCAACAGTGCGATATTTTAAAATGTGTCGCATTATGTTTAAGCTTAGATCCACTTATAAATTTTCAGTAACTCTCTCCCATTTTCGATGTAAGATTTAGTTTTGGGTTGTTATAAGCCCATCAGCTTCTGCCTAATTTGTCATCGAACCACATCTCAACTTAACTCTGGGCTCCTGCCTACTCATCTCAACTCTAGACCTATATCATATATTTACCGGAGGATTTGCTCTCCAAACCCAAAAATGCTATCCTGGGCCTGTGAGTTATAGGTTCAACAGTTTGATGTTATCTGTTCTGGCTTAACAACTGTGGCGCCCCAAACCGAGACGTTACTTCCTTACCTCAAGACCTTATCGATTGGTAAATGTGAATCAGGATTATTGCCCTGATCATGCGGCGGGTTCTTAATTGGATCTCATCCAAATTTTTTTTTTGTTCGTCGTCGTTTTCTTCACGTTCTACATCACTCATTCATATATTTACATTTCACACCATTATTCATCAATCATTTCTTTAAAATCAACATCATACATTATACAAGCGGCAATACACTTGTAATAAATTTCATCATCTCATTCATAGCATCTCTTCATACTTTTCTATAATGACATTTACATTTCCACAGATACATACATTCAATCATTGAATCACATAGAACTTATAATTCTAAATAGGTTCATATACATCAACATACCTTAGCACTTCAAACCATGCTATCCCATTTCTTATAGCCCACTTGGCTACCATCACGTATCTTTCTTCTCCTGCTTAGGTTCGCAACCTCTTGAGTTTCCCGGTACCTGTCTAAGGTTTGGAAAAACAAAACGTGAGTGACAACTCAGTAAGTAAGCATTTTATCTTTTAGGGCAAGACTTCCTTGAAAATCATTTCATTAAACATCTTGAACACCTTTTTCTTGAGGACATTTATTGTTGGTCCCGAGTTAATGGCAAAACCCAAGAGGGGAGGGGTGAATTGGGTTCTTATAAAATTCTTTGGTAAATTAAAAACTTAACCCCTTGAAAGTTTAATCCCCTTGATTGATGAAATGAAATGGAAAGCAATATAATGCAGAGAGCAGAAATATAAATCAAGCACACAAGATTTTTATAGTAGTTCGGGCAACCTCCCTACTCCACTCTTCCAAGCTCACACTCCTTGTGACTTGGGTTCCACTATTGTATTCCTCAAATACAATTAGAGTTACTGCTCTCTTCTAGATTCCAGCTCTAGGGGGCTTCAACAAATCTCAGCACAAGTAGGTGATGAGTTCCACTCCAATCACACACTACTTTGCTTACACTTGATATTAGTTCCTCAAACTAAATCAAGTTTAATACAAACAAATGTAATAACAAAGGAATCTACACGTTACAGTTGTGTAGAAGCAGTTTGGCGCAGAGAAGAACTCGTAGAATTGGCTTTGAAGATTCAGAAGTTGAGCTCTAGCAGTTTGAAGCAAAGTTCTTCTTCTTTGGATTTGCTTGATCTCTTTAATGCTCTTGAAGATGGGAGTTATGCACACTTAATGATTTTCAGCTACTTCCCTCGTCCACAATGAATGACTTTTATAATTGTGGAGGGAATCCGAACGTTTGAAGGTAGGTGGCGCGCATTTAATGCGCCAACGTTCGAATAATTTCCGACCGTTGCGACCCAAGTCGCAGGCGGAGTCGACTTCGGATGCGACTTCGCCCAAGTCGCAGATGGAGTCGACTTCGGGTGCGACTTCGCCTTCCGTAGCGACTTCAAGTTCCAGGTCGGGTCGACTTGGGTATCGACTTGACCCAAGTCGCAAGTGGAGTCGACTTCGGTGTGCGACTTCACTTCGTCAATTGGCTTGATGCACTTGAAAATTTGTTTGCTTGGTTCCTTCATTTCCTTTTGGATCATTGTCTTCTATTTAGCTTGCTTTCATTTATTCTATGTTCAAGCCTTGAATCCATGAGAACTTGAACAACCTTCTTGGTTGAGTTTATGCATCTTGCTTGAACTTGGATTGGTCTTCAATTTTTGTAGACCTTGTGAATCTTGGAGCTTTGATTTATGCAATTTGCTTTCTTTTGATATTAGTCTTCGTATCTTGGATTTCTTCATCTTGAAATGTACTTGAAGCTTTGCCTTGGACTTGATAAACTTAATTTGATAATGAGCTTGTATCCTTGATTTGGTCTTGAGAGATCTTAAGTTGATCTTGGAAATGAGCTTGAATCTGCATCCTTGAACTTAGAATACCTCAAGTTGAACTTGGGGTCGACTTCGTCTACGACTTTACCCAAGTCGCAAATGGAGTCGACTTCGTTTGCGACTTCGGTATCTTTCTCTCCCAAATTCAACTCTGGAGTGATTTTGGCATCTGAAGTCGATGCTGGAGTCGACTTCGTTTGCGACTTGGCTTCCCAAGTCGCAAGTGGAGTCGACTTGGCCTGCGACTTCACCTGCTCTTCTTCCAATTTCAACTCTGGACGAATTTGACTCCTTGAAGTCGATGTTGGAGTCGACTTGGGGAACAACTTGGCCTTCCATGCTCTATTTTCTTCAAATGTATATGCCTTAAACACTTCCACAAACATGTTAGTAGCTAAGACTTACTAAAATTGATTTGTTAATCATCAAAACATAGATTTATCTTATTTTCCACATATTTCCAACATTTATATGTCCTAAAACATTATCATGAAATTGTTTGTTCATGAGGACAATTCTATGTCCTTGAACATTATCATAAAATATTTATTCTTAAAAATCATTTACAAGCCATCTCTGGGCTTGTTAAGGCAAAACATCAATGTTTTACCCTCTTTAATTAATCTTCATTTGTCTTGAGTGAACATTTCCAATGTTCCAAGACATTTACATAAAACCATCTTTTACCAGTGGACGTTTTACGTCCAAAACATTTTTCTCGTAGATCATTTGGCAAAGAAGGACATTCTCATATCCTAAAACATCATTTACATAAGCCTTTCTCGGCAAAGGATATTTTTATGTCCAAAAATATTTTTCATCATAAATCCTTTAGCCAAGAGACATTTAATGTCTTAAAACATTTTTGACATAGCTTCCTTTGGTAATGGACATTCATATGTCCTAAAACTCCTTTTTATTAAAACACTTTGGCATTGGACATTCTCATGTCCATAAACACTTTTCATTAGGCTCTTGAATAATGGACATTCTTATGTCCAAAAACAAGTTTAACATAAATCCTTTTCATAATTCCCGTCTTGGAGCTTGTTTATAACAAACAAGGCATATAAGATACATAAACCATTTCCATAAATGCATTTGCATAAAAATATTTTCTTTTATTCCTGTTATTTACTCTTTTGTGTAAAACACCCTTTCTTTTAGGGTAACTTATACATAATAGCTCATAAAAATCCAATTTATGATAACTTTTTCATATAAATGCTTTTATATCCCAATCTTTGGGCTTTTCAAAAGTAAAACATAAGCAAATGCATTTCTCTCCATCCAGTAGTGACACTTAGCAAGTGATCATGCTATCTTTTGGAAGAGAATCCTTATCAGCAAGCTAGCCAGGCGGCTGTTCCTTTATCTTGCTCCCATCTCAGGGAGGGCGCCGCTGGCACTCCTGTCATCCCTTAGCGACTTGGCCTTATGTAGAGTGGGCTCTGGTCATCCCAACCGTACTCTACAACCGGTCTATTCCTTGTATTGGTGCACCATACATTATCCTGACGGACTGCAGTCCGTTTGGTTTAAAGAACCACAGACCGCAGCCAATGTCCTTTTAAACCGGGATCACAGACCTCTGTCTGCATCCATAACACAAAAAAAATCTTAGACCGAAGTCTATATCTTTAAAAATTATTTTTTTAAAAAAAACATATCACAGACCGCAGTCCGTGTCAACTTGTAAGCGAGCGCACCCACTTTAACAAGTTGTTATTTAAAATCTAATTTTAGGATGACCTTCCTAAAATTCTGTTAGAAACATTTTGAGTAAAACATTTTGATAAACATTTAAAATGTTTAAAAAATAATACATCTTAAAATCCTTATAAAAGAATTTCAAAACCTTTGAATTTTCAAAATTAAACCATTTTATGAAATCAACCTAGGAGGTTGGTCATCCTTAAATCCCTTTCAACACATCTGTATAAACATTTTTCAAGATATTTTCAACATAGATTTCCTTATCTAAAGGAAATCAAAACTTTTTGAATATCATTTCAAAACATACGGGATATGTTCAAATTATCATTTATAATTAAATATTTTGACATAAAAAAATTAATCTTTTTCTTTTATAAGCTTAATCATTTATCATAAACATCATAAGAAAACTCAAAACTTATATGATAATATTTCTTTATTAAAAAGGTCAAAATTCTCTTTTTCTTATAAAGTCCTTTTGAAAACAACATCATAAATAATTTGCTTACTTGAAAACAAATTCTTGAAATCATCGGCATAAAATATAAAAATCCGTTAAAATTAATATCACGGAGAACTTGCTTACTCATAAGCAAATTTCTCAATTTCATTAATATAAAGCATTGCCAATCCATGGCAACACTTGTGGTAAAAAAAGAAAACGTTGCTTGCTTCCCATGAAGCGAACCTTAAGGCTTTTTCTTAAGCCATCCTTTTTCAAAACTTACGACTTTTTATTAAAGCCGTCATTTTCAAAACATGTGGCTTTTCATTAAAGCCATCAATTTCTATAATTTGAGCTTGCCCGTTTGTTTAAAACATAATCATAAAAATATCAACATAACATCATAAATTATTTTAGCACATAAGGAGAAATAAATGATTTCAAAAGTTCGCTTGCTTACCTGAGATCGCCATAATCCTTTTCTTCCATTCTTTTCCTTTGCTTTTGCCTAAATAAATGAAAATAACATTTCATTTATTTGCATCATCTTCAAATACTTATTTTCCTTAGATTTTCTAACCTACATAAATCCATTTAGACTAGCTTAACCCACTTGTCTTTTAAGTCGGGTATTCATACTTAGCAACATAACCTATACATATCAATCATCCATTCATTCATTTTAATATCCTTTTGTAGGGTAACCTTACATAAATATAATAATCACTCATTAAATCATTATTTGGAGGTTCATTACCTCCATTTATCATTTTTAACATAGTTTTCATTTTTTCACACATCGGTGCTCATTTTAAGCACTTAGTTGCTAACTTAGGTATCATATAATAATCTCAAATTTTGAGATTATCATTATTTAAATAAAACAGCAACCTAATCCACGTGTTCCAATCATATTTTTATGCATTTTTACATTTTAACACTTCACATAATCCATTTATCATTTTCAACATCAAAACATGAAAATCGGGTCTTATACGTAACCCTAAGTTCCATTCTTTCTAAAACTCACCTTTAATAGGTTAAATCCTCATAATAATTTATTATAATTGTTTATATCCCATTGTAAGTTAAATTCCATCACAAAAATCTGAAATTTAACATTTATCTTGATTTATTCCTTAAGCTGTCCCTAATGCTGAATTCAGGCACACTGAATTCTCAAAATCTTGAATTAACATCAAATCAAGTAGTTTTGATCTGAAATTTCTATCATACCTTAATAAATTCATTAATTAACCAAAATAAATATTTCCAGCACAAAAAATTAAGCATTTATATTTATTTTGGTATTTTTACCTTGCTGGACAACAGCATCCATTTTCAAATAGTCCAAATCACGTTAATTATGGGGTATATTTATACCCATAAAAATCTAATTTTTATTTTATTAGTGTGATAATAAATATATATTATATATCCTGTAAAATTTTAGCTCAAAATTCCTTGTATAAAAATTATTAAAAATCATTTGGTACTGCTGATCTTGACACCGGTTCAACCCTGTTCAAGTTGATTTTCTAGGATTTTTAATTTCCAACATGCTTATCATTTTGAGCAAAAGCTTGGGTCGTTCCTTAATCATCCCAAAATGAATCTTCTCACAAATTTTCATGATACAATTAGTTCATTTACTATTTATTCCATATTTTTCTTTCCTAGTTCAGATTTACTACACTTAAGTGTAGATTAGATGATATGGGTTGATTAATCCCCAAATTAAACTTTATAAATCAACTTATATAATTCATATAATCATGAATCATCATATAATCATAATTAAACATCAAAACAGCAACATCACATAGGATTTAAGAAAATTTCAGTTATGATTTTCAACCCATAATCAAAGGGTATACTTACTTGGAATTGAATCAACTTGAACTCCATTTTTTCTAGCTTGGTTCCTCTTCTTTCTTCCCATTTTTCCTTCTCATTTTCTCCTCTTTTCCTCCTCCTCATGCTGCTGGAATGGGGACGTGAAGAGCTGCCTTGCTTGGGAATTTTTCCCATTTTTATTTTCTCTCTTTCTCTCTCCTATCCATATGGACTGTCACCCTTGGTGTAGCTGGATTTCCAGATTTGTGGGCCCCACTTTTTACTTTATTTAAAGCATGATTAAGAAATTCTTATCCCCTATTGCTTACATGGAAAAATGTGGTCCATTTAAATTAGTAAATTATTTTTAATAAATCCATTAAAATCCTCATCATTAATGGACAAAATCTGTCCACAAGATGCAACGTCCATTTTTTGCCATTTTTTTCCACGAATTTTTACTTTAATTTATGGATAATTAACTACCCTAGGTAGTAGCCTAATTATGGGACCATTTAGCTTATTAAAAAAAATAATAAAAAATCACATTCCTGCCTTGGACGTCCACTTTTCCAAGCTGTCCATTTCATGCTCTTGTAATTCAACGTCAATTGCAGCAACTTTTGTGCCATTTTCCACACCTAATTTCCACTTTAATTAATGATTATTTAATTAACCTAGTTAGTACCTCATTTAGGAGTCAAATTAGCTATTAAAAAAATTAATAAAAAATCCAAAAAGCTGCCTTTACCGTGACCTCTCCCTTGCTCCATAATGCTGTCCACTTGGTGGGGTTCACTTATCATGAACTTTTTGGCATTTTCTTAGCATAAAAATCAACCCAAATCTCGTCCACATCTCCCCCTAGCTGCCTAGGTCATTTAAATACACATTTTTCATTTTTAAAAATTAAAAAAAATCAAGTATATGGCCCCTTGATCTTCCACATGTATGGCCACCTTTTCAAGCTCTTTCGAGCTAATCCAATAACCTTTAAATCATGTCATTAATCACTGGATTTTATCATGGATTTTGTCAATTAAATTAATTCATAAATTTCATGTGTAATTGCCTCCTTTTGACACCTCATTTATGACATTAATCATATAGTTAACCACCTTACTTTAACATAAACACAAGCGTACATTTTTGGTGCACAAAAATCAATAATATATACCCATTTTCATGCAACCTATATCCCATAATCATTACCTTAATCCAAGACTCTCATTGCATGGATCTCATAATTTTAACCGTCAATTTCAAATTTCATCTTAATCCGACTTTTCTAGCTCAAATTATGACCATTTGAATTTTTGAATGGTGATGATCAATTTTCACCTTAATTTTATCCTTATTTTCATAATCCATTATTTCCATAAGATTAAGCACAAAATTATGTGCTGACCTTTCAATTTTCATCTTAACCCACCTTCCCGGCGTCAAGTTATGCATTTTCTAGCATTTGCTACCTTAACTCCATAATTACCAACATAATCTCCATAAATTAAATCTTAATATATGAGGTAATTATCCTCAATATATTTTCATTTCCTAATCTTCATTAAGTCTCTTTATTCACATTGACCCATATCGGCTTATATTGATCATTCATCATTATTTGCCCTAATTGCAATAAATCATCAATATTGCTTAGGAAAATCATTTATAATTTCACTAAACCATACATGATCCATTTATATATGCCGAATGCATATATGTAAGCCTTACTTGGGTCCGGGTATCACAACAACTCAATTGCACCATTTTAAAACACGTCACATGCTATTTAAGTTTAAACCTACTAATAAACCTCAAGAACTCTCTCTTTTTCAGTGTGGGATT
The DNA here is from genome assembly GCA_030490835.1 of Annona cherimola. NCBI lineage: Eukaryota > Viridiplantae > Streptophyta > Magnoliopsida > Magnoliales > Annonaceae > Annona > Annona cherimola. The sequence continues at coordinate 50,008,368 of CM059972.1, forward strand.
TGATTCTAGGCTATTACATATCTTCCTTCTTCCAGCCACATCTCCTACGTGATTCTTTTAACAGCCTCATCTCTTGACTAGAATAATACATATTTGAAGTCTTTTGGAATCTTGGTGTGTCCTTTCTAGCATCCAGAGTTAATTTGAGTGGACAATGATATGAGAATGTACACATGTTAGGACCCGGGCCCATTGCCTCACTCTATTGCCCCACACTAGCCTCATCTAGGTTGGCCCCTTCGGACCAGGTCCAACTTACCAGCCCATACTAGCCCCAAAGGTATTGTCCTAAGGCCCAGCCCAAGTATCAAGATCATAGCCCCCACTGTAGTTGACATCACTTGAACTCCAGAGCTTGGTATTTGTTGGTTTCTAGAACCACGCCTCTCACCAACTGAGCATACTTGTGCTGGGCCTTAGGACAATACCTTTGGCACTAGTATGGGCTAGTAGCTTGGACCCAGTCTAGAGGGGCCGACCTAAAGGGGCCGACCTAAATGATACTAGAGTGGGGCACTAGAGTGAGACAACAGGCCCGGGTCCTAACAACAGGCAAGGTGTCTGACATGCGCAAGTGTAAAACAACTTATCCATGTACTATTATCCAACCCCCTACCCTTGCTTCTACTTTGTTCATCCCCCTCCTTCAATTCCACTAAGTCATAGCAGGTCCTACAAATGGCAAATCTTCAAATTTATAGTGATCAATCACTGCATCTGTCTTTCCAGTTTGTAAGTACTACTAACATACTTCGATGATCCCAACACCTTGTTGAAGTCCCCACTAACAAGTGAGGGCATGCAAACCGAGCTTCTTAAATGTCGCAGAAGTTATTAGGATTCAAGCCTTCTAATTCTTTCTGGATGTCTTTAAAAACTAGTGAATCACTGCAAATTACCACCTCATTAATTTGCGACCATGCCATTAATATGATTACTGGAAAATGACATCACCTTTGTTTCCACTTCCTTCTTCCACATATGAGCAAGTCCATCTCTTTGTCATTCACCTTAGTTTACAAAAGGAAGACTAACTTGGGATCTTGTTTCTTAAATAAATCGAGCAAATTTTGAATTGCTTGAGATCTCGATCGAACTAAGTTGCAATCTTAGCTTCTGTTTTCAATACAAAACCTCTATCCAGGTATTTTAATTGGGTTTGCATTGTTTTATGGATATTTTGTCATGCTGGTCAAGTTCCAGCCATTCTGCTTCAAGCTGTCTCTTCATTAGGAGCCCAGAATTTGAACAGTCGAGAACCATTGTTGAACTTCCATCTTTTATCGCTTTAATTCTACTTTTCCTTCTTCTCTTTGTTGGAGATTTTACCAATTTGGAACCGAAGTACATTTCATCCCACTCCTGCTTCCAACATTCCTTGTAACTTTATTCACTAAAACCGGCCACTATGTGACTGATGTTGCCCCCCTCAGTGGTGTTTTAAACTGTTTGGGTATAGGCTCATACCATTTTCCTATTTGCCTTGTCTAAGCTGCCATCAGTTAATTGTAGATAACCATGACCACCCAATCTAACTGCCATCTCCTCCAGTTGTTTGTTAATTGACCCATATAGCCTAGTACCTGTGTTAACTTTTATTGCTTCCACCTCGGTTCTTCTGTCATGATTCGACTTTATTGTTTCCATTCTTAGTTCATCTGCCGTGACTCAACTATAACCATTTTTGTTGTTCTACCATTTGGACACTGCTATTTGCTAGTTGTAGGGAGACCTATAAATGAAGGTGAGGACTTCAGTTAGTTCCCTATTTGTGTGTATTTCGGGATTATTCCTTTGCATTTAACACCGTTCTTCCCCAGTAATCATGCTTACACCATTCTGTCCCACACCTTCCAAGGGTACCATCTTGGTTTTATTATTTTGAATGACCTCCTTCGGATTTCCACCCAAGATTTTTATACAGAATTTATGACTGAACACGCCTCCTTAATTTCAATGGAAACAATATTTACTTCCTAACTTGTCTCCCCACTAATCCACTCCATCAGCAATCTCAGTTGATTACACTTTCCATACTTTTTTGGAATTTCCATTCCCCTCCATTGCTGACGTGGCACATCTTCCTTCCCACCTTCACCTGTCTCCAAGTAACTTTTTAGTTGTACTTGATTTATAGAACGAATCATCCTATTCTTACCACCTACCTTTGTACGTGCTTTGGGAAAGCTCCCATACTGAACTTTATTTTCATGTTGTTCATTACTTTACGGTGGATTTGTTAGACATTCTTTTTATGTGTGGCTTATTTTGCCATAGCCAAAGCAAAAAACTAGTAGATTTTCATACTAAAACGGAATCAACCTTTTCCCATGGATTTAAACTAAATATGAATTCCCCTCGAACATCCACTTATAGTTTTAGTTTCAATTCTTGATCCTTGATGACAGTATAAAAAAATATTGAAGGTGCCTTCGATTAGACTTGCAACTTTGGATTTTCAGTATATTAAAGGAATATTATTAATATGAATTCAAACTTGAGCTTTTTATGGGCACGTCTATTGGATTCACTTGACTTGTGCAATTGACCATAGAGATGATATGCTGATCATGCAACCATGGTGATCCATTCAAGACTAACCTCTTGTCATGCTCGTTATCAAAAACTATCATGTAAATCGTCAATCACTTCAAAAAATAGCACATGTTTTCTTCTAAGTTTCCTTATAGATGCCTTGAAGATCCCCTTGTTGTAGCTTCTTTTAGCTTGTATTGAGCACAATATGGTATGTTCACCATCAAGCTTCAAATGTTCAATGCTTTATCCTCTAGTGTTAAAATTTGTAGCTCGATCTACAACCAATAGATTGTCTTCACTTTTTGCCATATTCACAAACTTTTTCTTTTAGTTTTGAGATCCGTAGTTTATGATAAAAAAAATTGAGAGACTTCCCCTAATCCTACTTTAACACCTCTACCCCTCCCATATGACCGATATCTCACCTACTGTAGGAGACTTGAGAGAGGACCATCTCTCCAGTTTTTTCAAAATAAGAAGATTTGGGTTTTGCTCGTGAGCAATCTTATTCAAATATAAAAGCATCGTTTATATATAATTGATTGAGCAGAAAAATGGGTGGATCTCCCCTAGAAATCCATTTCTACCAAGCCTTTGATCAAAATTCACCTTTCTAGTTCTTATTAGGTAAAATTTTCAAATTAGCCTGAACCTACTCATCCTCTCCCTATTCAACTTTTATTTCAAATTTTGTCATTGTGCATTCCATATAGCCACCATCATCAGTAATTATAATTGTGAAAATATAACTTTCAAATTAATGTTTAGCATCAAAATCATTTTATTTTGTAGAATTTGCACATTTGTAGATGAGACTTACACAATGATACTAGACAATTAATAATATTTTCATGTCAATATAAATGACAAAAAATACAGTAGATGTGAAAAATGAATGGGATACAAGGAAGTGGGGTTGACATTTAAAATAGTAAACCCATTTAATTTAACTAATTATACATGTGTCGGTTGCAGTGGCCAACATGTTGTTTTTAGAGTCTCCAGCTGGCGTGGGCTTTTCCTACTCTAACACAACTAGCGATTACAGTATTCTTGGAGACGAATTCACAGGTATGTTTACTTTGTAGGGATATACAACAAATGCAGAAATCATGAATATATATGATAATAATTTGCACACTTATTTATATTTTTACTTTTATACGGTCCTACTTGTACTTAGTTCATATGACTAAAATTACCTTTTTTGATTCTTATATGTATTTTATAAAATAAATAAAAAAACTTACTATTTTCTTTGGGTTGGAGTGTGAAATTTTTGACACGGGCAAGAGAGTATAATATGTGAGAGGGAAATGCGACAAGTTGTGCGATTATCTTTCTATAAGTTAATTTTAATTAACGGGGATTTCTCACATGTGAATCTGCAATGCTTCCCATGGAAGTCCCCGTATAATGCCTTATTTTTTTGATTTTTTATAAATATATTTTTTCTAAGGGTATTTAATCCATATATTAAGTTTTAATATGTTATAGTATTTTTACATATTTATTTATTTCTAAAAATCAATATTTTAAGGGATGAAAATGACGTAAATACCCTGAAAAAAAATAAGGCATCGTATTTGGCGGTCATGCGATGCATCAAATGTAAGCATCCTATAATCTCTAATTTTCTACTAAAAATATATAAGAGGCCAACAACTATTGTATATATTATTATATTTGATTGATAAATATTGAGTCGATATAATAATTATAAAAAAATAACACACATATTGAAATTTCACCGCATCGAGTAAAATTATGGACCTTGAAAACTTACTGCTCGTGGTAATTATTTGGCTACCTATAATCTTGCATATGTAGTCAAAGTTTATTGTATATTATTATAATTTTCTAATTTTACTCGTGTACACTATACAATCAAAATTCGGCATTTATAATATTTTTTCGTAATTATAACTTTTATGTGACAAATATTTAGTGGTTGTATATGGTGTGTATTACCCGACATAAGATAGTAGTTAAACATTGAAAAGAAAAAACAAGATGGTAGTTAAACATCATGTATTAAAAACATCATTCAGCACTGGTGTTAAGCACTCCTTCTTAGCTTTTTGGCTAGGGTGCAACTTGAGTCGGGTTGAACTTGAATTTGATTTTCAACGGTGTTAGAACTCACTTTTCTACAATCTGAGCCTCAAGAATCCGAACCCCATTTGTAAGTATGATAAGATTAGAGTTCAAGTACATGCAAACTTGAAGAACTCGAGCTCGATTTTCATTTTATATTTATTATAAAATATACTATACACATAATATTTAAACAATATTTCTCTATATTTTGTATATTTTATGTTATTTAAATTTTTATTTGAATACATGTTATGCATATTGTAATTATATTATAAATAAAGTATATTATTTTCCTTTATATTTATCTTTTTTCTATCATTCACTTTTACATCATTATTATTCATTTATCTTGTTTTTTATGTTAAACTTTCTGAAAAATTTTCTTTATACTTTTATATTTTTTAAAAATATATAGTTTGACTGTATATTATTATGTTTACTTGCATAATTTGTTATTATTATACAATCATATAAAATTCTAAACTTATTACTCTTAAATAAAATATAAACTCATCAACCTAAATTTCGACTTGAAACTCAACCCCAACCTAATTTTCAAAAATAGGGTTAGGGTTTAGGTTTTATAAATTAGGTTATGGTTAGAATTAATGTTTTATAGATAGAGTTAGGATTAGGATTGAGGTGTGCTCGAGTTACGTAAGCCTATGTTTCACCCCTACTTTTGGCTAAAATCAAGTGTAGTATCTATTGTTATAAATTTAATATCTAACACAAATAACCCACATATCATATATTAAACTGATATTTATTCTTAATAATGTAGAATTTATTTTATATTATAAAAATTTTAAATATAGTCCAGTTTCATTTCAAGCAACACTTAGCGAAGAAATTTTTGTGGTACTAAACATTAAATATAGCCCCACTTCATTACTAAAGCACTTTTATACAACTAAATTTTGCTATAAAATCATAAATATAGTTATATTTTGCTAGTTTAACTATAGTCAAATTTTAGAGATTAAAAAAAACTGTCGTCAAATTTCACTACAACTAAAACTTAAGTGCATGTAAACTTTGCTAAAAATAAATGTTAAAGACAACCAACATTTTTTGTATATAACTTCTATTATTGTTGGTTGTATTTAATATGTTATGCAGCAAATTATAGTTGTATATAACTAAATGTAAGGAAATCATCTTCTACAAATTTTGTTACAAAGCTTGTATAACATCTTGAAAATGTTAAAAGAATGTTAAAACTCTTCACATATTCTTATATGTGCAATATATAGTCCTTAAAAAGTGTATGTTCAACTTGGCATCCTATGTTACAAGTAGACTTGCTGACCATTGAATTTTTAATCCAAAGAAACTTCGGGCTAAAATTTCTAATTTTAAAAAGTGATAATAGAAATAAAAAAATTTCTTTCTATTTCTTCTATCTCATTAATGCATAAACGTTTCTTTTGTTATTTTCCATTTCCTTAATGATCACATGGGAGTGACAATTAAATGAAAATTATATAAAGTGGGGGAGAGGAGAGATAAGGGAGTAGAGAGAGAAAGAGATGTGGTCATGAATTAGATGAAGGGTCTAAAAAAGGGGTTTCACATGTAAAAAGGGAGGGCTAACAGCACAACAGATTTCTATTGGCAAATACATAAGGAGAGATTTATATTATTTTGACTGAATTATTAATAGAAATATTCTATGAGCATGATACATAGATACATAGAGTATGTTGTTGACACAGATTTATATATGTACATATGTTAGTAGAATGAATTTTTCGAAGTTATTAAGATGTTTCAATCATTTATACATACAAATTTAGTTATATATGTGAATTCAACTAGTATAAATTGCATGATTAACAATCAAACTTGAAGTTGACTCTAAGAGTGACTTGAGTAAGTTGCATTCCAAGTTGACTCAACAATCAACTTCAAGGCATATTTGAAGATAGAAAATTAGAGATGAGAGTTTCATTGTTGAAGTCGCATTCCAAGTAGACTCCAAGATGCTACTTGGATGAAGTCAAATATGAAGTCAACCTTTGCATGTGACTTGGAGACCGCTAGGCTACTCGAAAATTCTCTAACTCCAAAATTACGTTCGAAGTTGCACCTAAGTCGAGTCTAACTGCGTCTTGGAGGAAATCGAAGACACTACTAAGCAACTTAGCAGAACAAATAGATTTTTGCATTTTATGTCTTATAGTATGAATAATGAAGTCGCATCCCTAAATCGGCTTCATATGCGACTTGAGCGAAGTGCAAAACAAAGTCAAATCAAATGTGAGACTTGGAAGAAAGAAAAGAAGACAAAAGAAAGACTAAGGAGCTAAAGGCCTAAGATATTACGAAGTCAAAGTCAAAGTCGACTTCACCCTCGACTTGGGTAAGTCTTGGCTCAAAGTCAACTCCACATTCAACTTGAAGGATAAGGCTAAAAGGAAAATGTTGTGAGTGAAAATGAAGCACTAAAGTTGATACCCAAGTTGACTTCATTTACGACTTCGGTGAAGTTATAAGATAAGTCTACTCCAATTACAACTTCAGTCGTAACAGTTAGAAAATTTTGATCATTGATGCATTAAATGCACCACCTATCACTAAACTTTCAAAAATCATCAAGGCTAAAATGGGCACATCAAGTGGAGTTAATAAAGTTAGCTGAGGAATTCGTCGTGATCTCATATTCCCAACTTTAATCATTCAAGGCTTCATTTAATTAATTTTCAAGCAAAGGTCTCAAGTTCACTGCAAGAAACTTCAAGTTTAAACATTCTCCTCATCTCTCAGGGCTTGCTTCGGTGTTACAAAGATTTTTACACATTGTAACATGTAGCTTGTTCTTATTCCTAATCTCTTGTTGTAATTTGACACTTTACTTGGTGCTGGAGAACAAGGCTAAGGTGTATAAACAAATAGTGTTAGTTGGAGTGGTATTTATTAGCTACTTGTGTATGTTTATAAAGACCTCCTATAACTATAATCTAGAAAAAGCGGAGACTCTAAGTTATAGTTTTTGAAATGATAGTAGAATCCAAGACATAAGGAGTATGCTTGGAAGAGTAAAGTAGGGTGTTGTTAGAACGATTATTATTTTGTATATCTTCTCATGCAACTCTTTCTACATTCTTACTCTCTTGTTTTAGCTCCATAAATTTCATTAAAGAAGATTTCTTCTTAAAGGGGTTAAGGTTAAAACAATAAATACATTTTAATAACCCAAGTCACCCTTCCCATTTTGGATTAAGCCAACTATTTGGGACCAATAATAAACAACATGAAAGGGCATTTTATTTTTCTAAAAATTAAATAAGATAGGTGGGTGTAGCCACGCCTATCTTACCCACTAGAGTGAGAAAAGAGGGGAAGAATGTTGCTAAGTTTTGTGATTTTTGGTTTTTTATAAACCCCCCAAATAGATGCATGATTGTTAAATAATCTCAATTCGAAAGTCTGCGAAAGGCCTTTGGCCATTTTCCCTCTTTGGCTAGGTTTGGGCTTATACACAAGTCTAGCAAGATTATGGGCTAGCTTAAGTGAGCCTAGTGCTCGCAAGGAAGTTGGCTCATGCCTTTGAGCTAGAAAAGTGGACCAGACTAGAGAGGTAGCCCAGTAGATATAAGCTCAAAAGAGGATGAGCCAAAGAAGGAGCCTAGCAAAATCTAGGCCTAAAAGAAAGTGGATCAGATGTGTGACGGCGCAGTATAGTGATCCACGGGCTTAGGGATTAGCATTCATGCCATTTATCATGTCCTAAGTAGTTATATTGGTTCTTTGTATAAATTGTGATCCCAAACTTTGATTGGACCATCAAATAAGTGATTTTTATATTTGTTGGACATTCTAAATGTAATGGATGAGTTAGATTGGTTATCAGATGTCATGATGATCAAATTTACCTGGAAAACCTTATTAAAATTTAAAACTCATTAGATTGTAGTTTGTTTAAGATGATTACTTTGATATCAAGTTCAAATGATCTAATAGTCAATCCGTATGTCTTTTTGGACATTTTCAATCTATTAGAAAGATCTGTTTAACCATCAAAAGTTAAGATGATTAGATACATGTGGATATACTTATAAATGATGCAAAATTTTTAAATTAAAGGTCCAATTAAGATGGAATTCATGATGTATATACAAGGAGTAATAGAGACAATGACTAAATTCAGAAATATTATGCACTTAACGTAATTTTAAATGCATAGGATGATAAAAAAATATATATAAAGCTCAAAATGGTGTATAGTCGAAGCCTTAAAAGTGGGGTTACAAACGAGATATTATATTTAGATCACGAAAATGCAACTGACCTGCATGTTAATATATTTTTTACCTTCTAAGTTTACTCATATGAGTGTATCTATTATCATCTAGAGACTTCAACAAATTGTTCAAAGAGGCATTTTTTTTGTAGAGGTGCATAATGGATGCATAATAGAGTATGTACCTATTATGATGTTTTAGGTTTCCACAATTGGCCTAAATTGGCAAAAATTCTATTATATTTGTTTTATTTGCATGTGAATTGGTAGATTTTCTTTTTCTTTATGCAAGGGAAGTGATTTAAGCTTAGCCCAACACATGATTGACATTGAGAGATAGCCTTCAAGCCCAAATCAAGTATGAAAGTGTTATTTTTGAGTTGGTGCATTACAATATGCTATAAAGCAATTGAAGTTGAATGGTAGCCATTATATATGGCTACAAAAAGTTGAAAACAATCAACTAAAAATTATTTGTAATGAATAGATTACTAGAAAAACATTTTTCTTATAGTGTATGTTGAGAATCAAAAACATCAAGTACCATCCCTCAAAGTGGAATGTGCGTAAGTATAAGACGCGAGCAAAGAAATACATAGAGACAAAGATTTATGTGAAAAAGGAATTATTAATAGATACGAGGCCTTCTAAAAAAATTGTTATTTTAGTAAAACAATATACAAACCACCTTACAGGTGGTGATAGTGGATTTTAAGAAAAGAAGTAGATAGAAATGCAAAAGACATAATTTGGCGAGAGAGTGTGAATTTTGGAACCCCTTCCTTTTTTTCTCAACAGCTTTATGTAGCCTTCTTAATGGGCTCCTTATAAACTCTCATACCAATATGTCCATCATAGCCAAATTGGATCAGTTACAAGCTCTTAGGTGGTTTTGTCAATATTCCTAGTTCAACTTGAGCAAATAAATTCAAAGAGCTTCCTTGCCCTTTTGTTTCCTTCATTTTCTTCTTCCTCCCGAATGTTTCCAGTGACGGCTATGGTAGCCTAGGGTAAGAACTACAAGGACATCATGTCTCTAGAGTTAAAGAGGTTTAGGTCTAAGTATAAGATCTCGACAAAAGCTAAGCTTGTAGTAGCTAACATCTCTGATATACACTACATGGTTGAAGAATATTATATGTTCGTTAATATGACAAAGATAAATTTGCCCTTTGAGCCATAAGAACAAAACTACTAAATGTCTTCGAGGTGCCAATGATTTAGATCATGCCTAATTCATGGATAGCAAGATCACTAGTGTATGAGGATGTATATAGAATATGCCCTGAAAAGGATGCTATGCATTTCCAAGAATATTAATAGCTTTGCTAGTATCTCTAGAAAGAACAATGTGAAGGTTATCCAAAACCTTCTAAATTCAATCCTATAATGGAAATCAAAGCTCTTTTTTGCTCTATAGATTAAAGTATTATTTGGAAGTACATCACATGGAAGTACCTTGTTAAGAGGCATCAAGCTTTCCTTGTTGGAGCCATCTCAGATTGAGACTCTGATCCGAAAAGCTATGGTTAACATGTGAACAACTTTCTAAAAGTTGAGTTTACTATGAATTGGTTTGACATGAAGGAGAAGTTTTTTGCATAATCGCAAATCAAGAAAGTACTTACCACTCTTACGCAAGAGCAACTCAGTTTTCTTGAGGAGACGACAATTAAACGGTGGAGAGGTCGTAGAGGTGAAGTTGTTGTAGTTAAGAAATCACCTAAGAAGCTTCAACATTTGGTCAAAGATAATTCTTATGTTAAACTTAAATTATTTTTTAATAAGCTATTTTCCTTTCAATTATTTATGACTTGGCTTTAGTGAATTGTTGATGAGTTTTTACTGATACTGACATCATTGAAAAAGAAGAATAATATGAAATCTCTTACATCTAAGATACTGAAGGCTTCTACGAAGTCCCAAAGGGAGGAAAAGGAGAGACGAATGAGGATCAAGGCAAAAATGAAGCAAACATCCTGAAGAGGATCAAAAATATTCAAAATCTTATGATAGTGTTGGTGCCCAGGGCTCAAGGGCTTTATCCCTTCTTCTGGTAGAGGACAATGAGGGGAAATACATTATGGCATATAACTCAACCCCTCTTAATAAAATTGTCCCTAATCTAGAGGTTGAAAACATTTACCCTCTTTTAAGGTTCCACTTGATAGTAGTGTGGGTAAACGAGAGGAGGCAGAGTCATAGTAATAGCCCAGGGTGGTGTCCTTATCTAAGGCATCCCATATCAAAGAGTAAGAGCCACATAACTATGACAGAGTTAGTAGAAAGGACTTCCACCATCATGGTTGACAAGATCAAAAGAATCAAACTATTGGCCAAAGGGTTAAATAAGGGGGGCTATAATTTTCACTAAAGATGCAAAGATGAAAGTATTGGTCCCAAGTTATTGGCTTAACCCAAGAGGGAATGGATGAATTGGGTGATTAAAAAAATTTTTGGCAATTAAAAATTATCCCACAATTGGATCAATACCCTTAAATAAAATGTAGAGAGCTAGCAGGAGAGCAAGAAATAAAATAAACACACTAACATAATAACACAAAAAATTATAGTGCTTCGTACAACCTTCCTACTCCATTCTTCCAAACACACACTCCTTTGTGTATTGAGTTCCATTATCACAATTGCAATACAATTATCACAATTGCAATACAACTAGAGCCTCAACTCTCTCTTACATTCTAGCTTTAGGGGCCTTTTTCAACAATATTACAAGTAGTTGATAAGTTCTAATCCAACCAAACGTTATTTGTTCTTCACCTTGGCCTTGATATCCAACACCAAGCCAAGTAGCTTATTACGACAAAGAATGAGTAAATCAAAATAATTTATACTTTACTGAATTATGTGAAGAAGTTGAATCAAAATAATCTATGCTTTATTGGATTATGTAAAGCAGTTGAAGCATAGTAGCAAGCTCTTAAAAGTTGAAGAAGATTAGAGACTTAAGCACTTGCAGTAGTCTTTTGTAGTCTTGCTTAAAAGGTCACTTAATATACTCTTTAATGCTTAAGAGTAGGAAGGTTGGGGCTTAATTAGCCTCTTGCTAACCCTCATAACTCCAGTTGACGTGCTTTATATAGTTTTAAGGAAACTTGAACGTTGAAGAATAAGTAGCGAGCATGAAATTCTCCAATGTTAAAAAATTTATGACCGTTACAACCTAAGTCTCATTTGAAGTCGACTTGGTTTGCAAGTTAAATCAACATAATTTTGGAACTTCACTCGAGTTATATGTTAAGTTGACTTGGCCTTTGACTTCATTGTACATTAGGATTCTGAAATCTCAATTCTTCCTTCTTTAAGTCTTGCTTCTGGTTCATTTTCATGTGAGACTTAACCTAAGTCGTATGTGAAGTCGACTTGAGATTAAGACTTCACTTTTACTACTTAGATAAAATTTCATCTCTTCTCATAATTTTTCAAGTTGAAGATCTGGGTCGACTTTACATCTAAGTTCACCTAAGTTACAAGTGGAGTCAACTTGGGGTTGCGATTTTCGTCTTTAAACTTTGACAAATTGATGCACTCGAAGTCGTAGTCTGAGTTAACTTCGATTTGTGACTTTACCTAAGTCGCATGCCAAGTCAATTTGGGATGCAACTTTAGTCATGAAAATCTCCTCATCAACTCTGTCTTCCTGTAGTCGATTTTCGAGTTTACTTGGATATTGACTTGACTCAAGACAGTGCTGAAGTCGACTTAATTTTGCCACTTGAATAATTATCACTTGAAATTTAAAATTCTAACTTCAATCATAACATCAAACTCATTAGGAGCCTCAATATTCTCAAAATTGGTTGTTAATCATCAAAACTTGAATAGACCTTGATTTACAGTTGAGCGAACTGAGTTCACAAAAAGTAGGGATGAAACTATGTGCGGTGACTCCTAAGGTGCTTAAAAATTATTATAAAGAAGAAGAGAAAAGGTATACCTCACTTTCTTTATAGCTCCATTCATGAAGGATTCTTGAAACCAAAAGGCATTTTTTTAGGGCCCTCATAAACCAAGATGATAAAGGCCTTTCCTTTCAATGTGGAGGGTAGAGCCTCAAAAAATTTATTTATCTAGCTTTGGTAGAGTCTAATTCCTTGAGAAGAAGCAACACTTCGAAGCCTTAGAAGATGGAAAAGTGTGGAAATGGCCCCTTTGAGACAAAATTAATGGAAATCCTTCCTCAAATATGCAAATATCTAAAGGACTTGTAGGAGAGCTTAAGGATCTTGGATGGTTGCTATGATGAGTACGAGTATTAGTGGCTTATTTCTAAAAAGAGGCCACTACTCAACATTGTAAAGTAACAGTCCAAGGATTCCTTTGGCTTCAACCCCTTCATGACCTTAGTGGAGCAAGCTAAAATTATTGTAATAGTAAAGTAGTCAGACCTCTCTTTACAAACTGAGATGAAGCTACTAGAATTAATATCTCCTCTTACCTATATGACTAAGTCCATATTTTGTAACAACTCATAACTCAAAAAGCTTGACAAGGATCAAGCAAAGGAGATTGAAGAAAAGGAAGTTATTGAGACACAACAGGTTAGTGTTGAGGTGATGAGAGAAATGGAGATGTGATGTGTAAGGCCATAAAAAATAAAATTTGGGACTTCAACCATTCTAAGGATTCTAAGAATCAAGTTTAAGAAGCCATCTATTGTTCTAAGGCTTCAGAAAGATATGCTTAAGAAGTAATAGAAGCCTCCGCAATAGCTTGGTTGGAGGAGAAAGTCTCTCTTGCTTTCGTTGAGAAGCGATCTTTAGCCATGAAGAGTGTTGAAGTAGATGGGGTCCACAGAAACGATTTTCCAAGTTAAGGACGTTGAACTAAGCTCCACTTTAGGATCTCTCTTTAACACTCATCTATGGAGTGAAGAGTTCAAGGCCTTAAGGTAATTCTTAAAAGTGAAGTCGCTATAACTCAAAAAAGATCATAACATAATTGAAGAGGAACTTAGGGAAATCTAAATTTATTCTTAAAAGTGAAGTCGCTATAACTCAAAAAGCTCATAACATAATTAAAGAGGAACTTAAGGAAGTCTAAATTTGGATGGACTTAGTACTCCTCAATAATAGTAGTACAAATGTTAAACTTAGAGAAGAGCTAAAGAATTTCCAAATTGAAACTAAGTACTTGATAGGGTTCAATGATCAGGAGCTCAATCTTAATTTCCTTGAGACTAATGCTTCAACGTGAGGAGGAAAGCCAAGGAACTCCAAGCTTTACTAGATAAATGATTTCATAAACTATTTTTAATTCTAATGCATATTTGGATAAATCTAAGTATTTTTATATTTTACACATGAATATATATTTTTAAAGAAAATATAATCCATGCACATCGTTGTTTGGGATAGATTTTTATCTCATCGCTATACAAATGATGCTAAAATTTATGTATGAAGTAAAATTTCCATCAATCATTAGGTGGGAAAAATGAATATGGTCACTTGAAACCACTACTTACATAGAAGTGGGACTTCATGAGTGTGTTTGGGGAGTGATAAAAATTTTAATGAAAATTTTTTGGTGCAAAATTTTTTGAAATAAGAGAAAATAATATAATATGATAGAGGTAATGATGAGGTGTGAAGAGAATAGAGTTAAAATAAATGGGTTAGATGTATGAGCAGTTATACAGAAATGATTGAAAAGTAAGGTAGTTGTATAGGGAAAAAAGTGAAAAAATAATTAAAAAATGATAGTTTTGGATAATTAAAAGTTTTAGTTTGAAATGTATTTTGTGTAAAAAAATACCCCTACATATACAATGTTTACTGTGTTAACCTTTGCGTGTATCATAGGTTTTAAGTAAATTTTCTTATATATTTTGAAGCTACAGAGATTGATGTGTCGACAGATGGACCCGACCCAATTATGTCTCAGCTATCTATGATTATGGTCGTATTTGGACCATGCTTAAAGAAAAGAAAAGTTTCTTACTTTTCCATATTGATATTTTATTTTTCATTATTTCTTCACATCTTTTGATATATCTACCTAATTTTTGTCCCGCTTCTATGAATCGTCTTTTCTATGTAACTCTTCAATTTTTATAATCTTAATGGTTGATAGAAAATCTACTTCATGCATTGTATTTAGCATTATTTATATTATCATGAAAACCCTCTCATTTATTTTGTATCATTATATATGGGTCACGTCTATACATGTATAAAATAATTTAATGTTAAAATATCAATTTTAAAGTAGTTTTCAAACATCTAAAATATCACTAATATGTGGATAAATGATTTTATGAAGTATTATTACATTCTCATGCATGTGTGAATTGATCTAAGTGTCTTTTATAATTTAACATGAATATATATATTTATGAGCAAATATGGCTCATAAACATACTTGATGTGGATGAAATTCAGTCTCATAGGTAAACAAATGATTGTAAACACAATGAATGAATTGGATTTTAAATTAACCATCAATATCTTAAAATTAAGGGGGTTATATGGGACCGCTTGTATGTAACTTGGTTACATAGAGGGTGAGCCATTTTTTTAACTTCGTTCTCTTTATTCATAGTCATATTTATTTCAACATAACTTTTTCTAGGGTTTTTTCCTCATTTTTTCATATATAGTTGTGTACAATAAGTATTTTTTTTACTTGTAGTCAATTTAAATCTATCATCGATTATAGCACGTGTGAAGTAATCCATCCATAATTTCATATTTCAAAATTTTTATCTATCTACCTATCTGGGGTATAATTTTTGATGCACTCGGATGCACTTAGCTTTGGCGCACTTGGATGAAAATATTCATATTTATTTTTTCGAAAATTTTTTACACAACTATTAATGTAAGTGTATTTAATATGTGTATCAAATTTTACCATTTTTGGAGTTTTTTTAGATTTTTAAAAATCGGTGGCATTTTAGTAATTCTAAATTATTAAAAATGTCGCTGATTTTTAAAATTCCAAGAAAAAATCTAAAAATCTCCAAAAATGATCAAAATTGATAAATATAATAAATACACTTAGATTAATAGTTGTGTAAAAAAATTCAAAAAAAAAATTAAAAAATGGTTTCGGTGCACCCCCGGATGCATTGAATAATGTTCGCTACCTATCTATCTGACTGTTACATCATTTTTGCATCGATGATGATCCACGTCAGCGAACGACTCCTACATCTTCCTGCACAAGTGGTTCGACATGTTTCCTTCGTATAGAAACCGAAGCTTCTATATGGCTGGCGAAAGCTATGCAGGTACGCACGTATTTACGACATAATATATTAACTAACTAACATATTCGGCTTAATTAATTACTTCCGAGTAATTAATCCATCCTTCATTTGTTGACATGTGTCCTTATTAATTAATTATTGACTAACTGACACAGGAAAATATGTGCCCGCGTTAGCTGAAGTTATCTATAACATGAACAAAGATCCCTCTATGCATATCCATCTTGAGGGTTTCATGGTATGTATGTGCTCGATCGATCTTGCCTAAAATTAAGTGATTAATTAATTCATAACATATAACAAATAATTAATTATAATCTGATAGTAATCACGGAATTAATTTGGAATGATAAATATATACGTGTGCGTGTGCATGTGCATTCAGGTGGGAAATCCAGAGACTTCAGATGGTGAGGATTGGGAAGGATTGGTGGACTACGCATGGAGCCATGCTGTTGTGTCGGACGAAACTCACCGAATCATAAAAAGATCCTGCAATTTCCATAGCAACAATACATGGGACAATGAAGACTGTAAGAATGCCGTCGACGAAGTTCTTAATCAGTACAAAGGCATCGATATGTATAGTCTCTACACCTCCCCCTGTTCCAGTTCAACCGTTTCTTCCTCCTCTTCCCTCCACATGCCACAAATCCTTCGTAAGCCCTCATCTAACATGGTCAGTAACTCGCTACTCATTAGTCACTACTCATCACTCAGTACGTACGTACCATATATCATCATATATACTTAATTGAATGCACGCGGGAATAATTTATATCGAGACCGGATACGACTCTTGTACTAAGAATGGAAGGATGACACATAATATTTACTCTCTAGCTTTGTAAAATTGCATATTTATGTTATGTTTTTGAATATTTAGAGAAACTAACCTTCTAATTGTGCATTTTTGCATAATTAACCTTCTGCTTTTGTGAAACTGCAAAATCCACCTTTTAAGTGTAAGAATTTTGCAAAATAAACTCCCCACAGAAAGTGAGGTAAGATTTTTTAAAAGTAAGGGCAATTTTTTCCAAAAATATTAATAACCATTTTTACGGATAAAAAATATAAATCCAAGACCTACAAAATTTGATGACCTCCATCACTATGGCTCCATTTGATAGTAGTTTTCCACCATTACCTACAATTACTTTACAAAAAATGACTTAATATATTAATTGCTTAGCTATTATGTCTATCTCTAAATTTCAATCATTTTCTTATATAGTTATTCTATTTATTATAACTTTATCTCTATCATGTCACATTGTTATCACACTTTTCAAATTTTTTTTTTTTACTTTTTTACTTTTTCATTTTAATCACATTATCAAATACACCCTGAAGGTCAGTTAGATGAGGTATGCCTTTGACTTTTTTATTTCCATCTGCACAATTTATTTATTTATTTATTTATTTTATTTTTTTTACATTCAACCATGTATTTTTAGTCGAATGTAAATTAGACTACACATAATGTTAGTTAAAGGCAGGTAACTTTAAGATATTTGCAGCAACCCTTAATCCTATTTGTAGGCAAGCGCAAATTATTGCTATGATTCTAGCTAATTTTTTAAAGGTGCTTGATTATATACATAATGATGTATGTTAGGATAAAATATAACATTCATTTATTTTTATAACTAGTTATTTTTTATTTTTCTTCATAAACATGTTTTCCTAAGTGTATTCAATCTATATACAAAGTTTTGTCATTTTACAATACTTTTATATATTTATTTTTGATTTTTAAATCAAGTTTTTTAAGAGTGAAAAAGGCTTAAATGCCCTTGAAATTGGTATTTTTTAAAAAATAAAAAATAAAAATGTAAAAGTATTGTAAAATGACAAAACTTGATATATGAATTAAATACAATTAAGAAGGCATGTTTATGAAGGAAAAATAAATAAAAATAAAAATAAAATAAATGAATGTTGTATTTTAGCTTAAAATACATCATGGGGTATATAATCACTCTTTTTTTTCAAAAAAATGCTTATGTTTATTTATGTCTGGCCAATATATAGTCAAATATTCAACTAATTTATTTGTTGTATATATTTATTTGCTGCCAAATGATATAAAATACGATTGCATTCATGTTATATACAGCCAAATGAAATTTTCTATTTAAGAAAATTAGTTGTGGTGGATGGTTTAGGCTCCATGTAAATTATGTAATTGTAGACTTTTTACCTTATGGTTGATCGCAAGGTGTCAATGACATCTTTTTTTGGGAACTACAAGTGTTCGTAATTAATTTAATGATTCGCAAATAGACCCATATAGTTTGACCATAATTGCAAATATATCTACATAGTTTTTGAAATTGCAAATTACCCCAGCATAGTTTGACTAAAATTGCAAATATACCCATGCCTTTATGGCATCGTTACTGTAGCATTACAGCATGCGTATATTTACAAATATATGCAAACTACATGGGTATATTTATAATTTTAAAATTAAGTAAGTATATTTAGTCCTTGCAAATGTGCTAACATAATTTGCATATATTTGTAAAGATACCCACGTCATAATGGTGCAGTAATAGCACCATAACAGTGTTCTAATGGTGTGAATATATATGTAATTATGGTTAAACTTGTGGGGGTTATTTGTGATTTTCGAAACTACGTGGGTATAATTGCAATTATGGTTAAACTAAGTAGGTATACATGCAAATTATCCTAATTAATTTGAAACTTCGTTAATATTTAAGAGATTTATGAAAATTTCCTATTGACTAAAATTCTTTGAAAAGCTATTGCTTAGTCCTTTACCTAAAAAAAAGAATGATCTTGTTAGCCCGATCTAAGTAAATGTCTTATTTAGCCTACCTCAAAAAATCAATTTACAACATTTTTTTTACTTTTTTCTTCATACACTTATTTATCTAAGTTTATTTAACATATCAACTAAGTTTTACCATTTTCGAATATGTTTATCTATTTTTTAGAGATTTTTAAACATCTATGTGTATATATGTATTTAAAATACCCTTATTTTAAAAATCTTGAAAAAATATATGCACATATCCAAAAAGGATAAAACTTAGTTTATATGTTAAATATATTTAAATAAACAAGTATATGGAGAAAAAATCAAAAAAATTATTGTAAGTGAGTTTTTTGAAGTGGACTAAGCGGGGCATTTACTTAGCCCAGACTAACAAGATCATTCCTCTTACTTAAGACCTATCTACGGTTAATTAATTGGGTGTCTGTAGATGAGAATCATGATCAGTCTAGTAGCACATTAAATTCTGGTTTACGATCTGGAAACGGATTGAGATAATTTGATGGTTAGGATCTTGAAACGGATTGAAATAGGATGAGGATGAGATAAGATTTTTATTTAATTTTTTTTTATTTTTAATATATTACAACTTATTTTTCTTATTTTTAATATTATTTTTATTATTCCTAATATAATCGCTCATGGCTTAATAAAAAATAACTCTCCCTTATCCAATCTTTTCATTCCATCATCTAAGCAGGCAAGAATTGCTTCTGTTTTGAAACCAATATTAATTATTCGTTGAAATTCAGCATGTTGCATTTATTCCCATTAATTTGATAGCTCGACCGCTTGAGCATCGTGGTTGAACGGTTACACCACAGAAAATTCTATTTTCAGCAGTAAAAATGAAAATAATTTTTTTTACCACTGTCGGGACACATATCTCTTTGCGAAGCAAAAGAATTTGCAATATACATTTTTTTGAGTGCAAATAATTGCAACGTTTGTTACCTGATGAGATAAGATGGCGAAGTAGCAAAGAAAATGAAGATTTCGTTTTCCACGTGAAATGAGAATAGTTTTACTTTTTGCAAACTGTACTGCTGAAACAAATTCTTTTATAACGTTATAATCATATTATTAATTGGGTGACGCCTGATCATTTGCGCCGGGTTGCAAGTCGGGTCACTTGCGTCCGGGCTAAAACCATGTTTTTGACATTTTTATAAGACTGTTAATATAGGTGTATTTAACTTATAAATCAAATTGTATTATTTTTGAAAATGTATACATATTTATTTTGTATTTTTAAACATATGTTAATTATTTAAAATTATTTAAAATGAGTAAAATACCTATAACTTAAAAATATAAAATAAATATATACACATTCTAAAAAAATCAAATTTGGTTTATAAATTAAATATATTTATATTAATAGTGGTATAAAAATTTTAAAAAAATAAAAATATATATTTTTGGTCATTTGCGACCAAGGCGCAAGTGATTAGCATCATAATGAATGAATTGGTATGTGTTTATGGTCGACTTTACACATATGCGTGAACATGCTCAATTGCTCGCTAGGTGCGGCCACAACTAGGGGTGTTAACAGATCAGATTTGACGGGTTAAAGCCTAATATTAATCCTAACCCATTTAAAAAAATTTCAACCCTAATCCGTTTATTAACCCATTTTAAAAATCTCAATCTTAACCTATTTTCAACCTATTTAATAAATGAGTTCACAGGTAATTAACGGTTGTATATATATATATATATGTTATAAACATATCAAAATCAAACTAATTTAAAGTTGATTATAAATTTTTTGTAATTATCATAGTGAATTGATCAACATTGATGAGATATATGTGATGACCAGATCTTCCTCTAAAGAGGGGTGTATATTCGATATGCTAGCACGAAAAAGGACAACGACTTAACGAGATAAAGAGAAGACAGAGAGGGAAAAATAGTAATAAAAATGGAGATGAGAATAATTAAAGATGGAAGGAAGGATCGAAGATGGAGAGAAGGAGACAGATAGGGAAGAAGAATCTTACGACAACACTAGAAGGTAGCGATAGAGATAGTAATGGCAATGCCACAACACAATAGCAAGGATGATGTTGTAGATTCGTAGATTGAAGGAGAAGAATAGAAAAACGAAATGAGAAAAATAGATTCATGGTTCAGAAAATATATATACCCTTATCAATGGGTTGTAAATGAGTTGATAGGCTAAATGAGTTAAATGAGTTACTAAACATGTCGTCAGATTGTAAAATCTTAACCCTAACCTGTTTACTTATTTAAATGTTTAAATGGGTTGGTGGATTATAAAATATTTATTCAAAAATTTTGACCCAAACTTATTTATAATTAGGCTGGATGAGCGGGGCCAAGTGCTTTTTCATGGTCATCTGATGGTCAAAAACACCAAACCATGAGTAACTAAACACTTAATATTAATCTGCGTTACTAATGTTGAAAACGTTACTTTGGTGGTGTTGAGCAGATACCAAGGATTATGGGCGGTTATGATCCGTGCCTGGACAACTACGCCAAAATATACTACAATAGAGCCGAAGTTCAAAAGGCCCTACATGTTTCTGATGGACACCACCTCAAGAACTGGACCATCTGCAAGTAAACTCTCCCTCTCTCTCTCTCTCTCTCTCTCTCTCTCTCTCTCTCTCTCTCTCTCTCTCTCTGCAGCTGATATATATTCATTTCTATGCATGTTTCTGTGCAGTAATGACATTTTTGATGGGTGGAAATATTCCATGCCTTCTGTTCTGCCTATATACAAGACGCTTATTGCAGCAGGCCTTAGAATATGGGTATACAGGTATGTAAATGTTACTATATATATATATATATACACACCTCCAATATAATGTCCTCAAGAAAGGAAATAATAGCCATGCCGTGCATCTCCAGCTGCATGCTTCTGGATATGTACCTGTAAATTTGGTGCTCTAATTACTTATAATTTTTTTAGTGAACTAATTACTTATGATTAGTTCGTTCGTACGCTGAACCAAGTTGGACCAGCTACTGCTGGTTAATTTTCTTTATGTGTTCCGCAAGTAGAATTTGGTAAGGATACTTGAAGCGTATATAATGGGGTGCCGATCTTCTCAGCCCCATCTCAAACCGGTCCCATAGCTTTTTTTTATTTTTTCAAATTTTTAATAAAATTCTTAATCTAAGTATATATTAGCTATAAAATCAAGTTTTATCTTTTTGGACATGTATACATATTCATTTTGTATTTTTAAGTGAAAGGTTATTGTAGTCATTTTATCTCCTATTAAAAATGATCACAGTATTCCTACGTTTGAAAAATATAAGATAAATATATATACATTTCTAAAAATGGTTTGTTTATAAATAATATATACTATGATTAACAGTTTTATTAAAAAAATTCAAAAAATAAAAAAAATAAGTTTACTGACTGTGGTAAATGGCTGCCAGTCGTAAATGATCATGTCTTTTATAATAGTCATAAATGATCATTGGGCTATATAATTAAGTGGATAGTTAATTACTCAACATATATGCATGCATTTAATTTTGTTCGGGTTTGACTTTCATATATGTCAGTGGGGATACGGATGGAAGAGTTCCAGTGTTGGCTACCAGATACAGTTTGATTGAGTTGGGACTGCCTATCACTCGACCGTGGGCCTATTGGTATCACCAGCAGCAGGTAACATTCTTAAACCATCTGACTAGCCGCCTGCCCTAATTAATTCAACCCCACTACTGGTGGTGTCTGTACATCCATCACGCTAGCTCATTACATTACGAGTACGCACATGTAAGGGTTCATCCATATATTTTTTTAAAATCATTTTCGTAGAAAATTGTGGTCCAAGTATTTTTAATTTAATATCAAAATTACAATTTTTAGATACAGATTTATATTTTGAGTTACAAAAATCATCAGTCTTTGGGTATTTAAGTAATTTTCACTTTCAAAACTGGTCGATTTTTAAAAGTTAGGAAAAAATTACGTACACATACATAAAAATTACAAAATTTAATATGTAAACTAAGAGTGTGTTTGGTATTTCATACAACTTTTAAAAGAAATTTTTTTTCAGAAAATAAAAAATTTCAAATAAAAAAGGTGATGTGGTATGATCAGTGTTGTTAGAACTGAACCGGTGATCGAACCGGTTAAGTGACTGGTTTGGTTCAAATCAGTTTAACCGGTTTGAACCGGTAACTACATTATTGCAGATTTACAATGTAATAAATATTAAAAATTTAAATTATATTAATAATTTTTTATATTCTCCTTATAAAATAAACTAAAATTAGAATATATCATTTTAATGGTTAGAATATGCAATAAATCAAAAAATTTCAAATGTACATTACCTAGAAATAGATAGAACATCAAAATTAATATTGTCCACTAATCCAAAAGAAAATGTAATATTCTATTAATCTTAGCTTCTTATAATTTATTTTTGTATTTTCATTAATTGCCGATTTTCAGACATATCTAATATAATAAGAAATAAAAAATAATGGTAAAATGATTAATCATTTTTACTAATAAAATCACATAAAAAGTTCAAGTATTCAACTAATTTTTTAAAAAAACTTTGCTCAATTGTATAAAAGAATTTTTGAATAAAAACAAATCATTTTCCAAATTCTAATTATTTGCTTGAATAGCAGTTTATAGAATGCAATGAAAAAATGTCTTCGGGAAAAATATAATAATTAAATTATATTATAAACTTATAATAGATAAAGTATATAACTTAATGACGAAGAGTAAATATGTATAGAATATTTAGTTATATATTAATAAATATAAATATTTATAACTCCTAATAGAATACGTTAAAATTGGAATCTGCAACTTAGTATTTTACGTTGAAATTTAATAGCGAATTATAATATATATAAAGTTGTGAACAAATGCATTGATAAAAAAAAATTCTGAATTATTTGTGAACTCTCTTGTGCGTTTTGGATATAAGCAACTAATCAATGCCAAGCAATGCCATAATGCCATAAATGCTGTAATAAATGTTTGAGCAATGTCAAAACCATTAAACAATGCCTGCCATAAATGCTATGCGAACGCACAATAACCGTAAAACCTACTGGTTCCCGGTCGGACTGGTCGAACCGGCCGGTCCGGTCCGGTTTTGATAACAGTGGGTATGATAGAAGTAAGGATGTCTTTAGCAATGATTATAACTTTTGTATTTAAAAATCTTTTCTTCCACAACTGCCTTATTTTCTAATCATTGTTCCATATTTTCATATACGATTATCTATCTTAGATGAAAATAAATCTTAGATGAATTTTTTTTTTTTTAAATACAAAACGCACAATAAATTTACTTGAATCCATATTTCTATGGGAAAGAAAAAACATGGACACCCATGTGCCCGGAGAACATGAGTTTACATAATTAGCTTGGGCTAACAGATCTACTTAAGTATATACTATTGGCTCCTGTGCATTCGTTCGTGCATGCATGCATTTATCTATCTGATAGCGTTGAGAACTGACGACCAAGGGGCCGGGGTACGTGCAGGTGGCTGGGTGGGTCCAACAGTACAAGGGGCTCACTTTTGCAACGTTCAAGGGAGCTGGCCATGCTGTGCCCATTTTCAAACCTAGCGAATCCCTGGCTTTCTTCACTGCCTTTCTTGCAGGGGAAGCTGTACCTTCTGAGAGACAGAATGAAATAAAATAAACCGACAGCGCCCTCCTTTTGATTCTCCCTTTCAATATCCAAATGCTTATTTTCTGCTAATAAAGAGGAATGATCTCCTTGGCTGGAGCTAAGCAAATGTCTCACTTAGTTACCATTAAAAAATTTATTCTTTTTTTAACTTTGTTCTTCTTACACTTATTTATCTAAGTATATTTAACATATAAACCAAGTTTTATCATTTTTGGATGTGTATATATTTTTTTGAGATTTTTAAAAATCTATGTATATATGTATTGAAAATCTCAAAAAAATATATACACAATTAAAAAATGATAAAATTTAGTTTATAGGTTAAATACACTTAGATAAACAAGTATATAATGAAAAAAGAAAAAAGAAAAAAGTTTTGTAAATGAATTTTTTAAGGCGGGTTAACTGAGACATTTGCTTAGCCTAAGTAACAGGATCACTTCTCACGAATAATATCTATATATATATATGTGTGCTGGTATACTTGATGTAATTAATCAAGAAGCTCTGCGTATATTAATACAGGAAAGGTGCGTAAGAGATACAAACCACCAATATGATTTACCGAACAACCACATTTACTTGTGGGAGTATTCGTTGTTTGGAATATTGGATACGCGTATGCTTTTCAACGTCTCACTGACTCTTTTGTGTGCTTTCTAGGGTAGTTGCAAAATAGCCACTGAAACTTTTCGTAGTTGTGGATAAGCACATGCATGTAAATACTTTCCTAATGGAATCATTTTATAGGTTTTAAGATTTTCGAAAATAAATCTTATAAATATGTTTAAAGAAATTAATGTTCACGGTTGCAAACATAAAATTCATGAAATTCTATTCTTTAAATTGCTGTCTTTACTACCAATTTGCAATTCCAGTTTTCAGTTTATGCATTCTAAACCTCAACCCCCACAAGAACATTGTTTTCTGCCTATGATTATCAGCAAGAAAAAACTTTTTATTGGCAATGAAAATGCCTATGTAACCAAATTAATATTCGCTTTCATTTAAGGATGCAGCCACAAACTCGTGTTAGGAATTAATAACCATTGGCAATAAAGAATTTCCTTACCTACAATAATCTTTTTACAGCGTAATTGAATGTTGGTTGCCTAAGTATGGAAACTATCAATTGTAGGCAACAAGACGTGAGCATCTATAAGAGTGTCTAAAGTGGGAGGTCCTAGGTTCAAAGTTGTGTAGAGGCACTTGCCTCATTTGCCCATTTCCCTAACGTTATCTTTCATCAATTTCCTAGTTATCCAAGGGAGTGGCATGACAAAAAAAAAAAAAGAATTGACAATCACATTTTAACCTACCAAATTTTTTTTCAAATGGACAATTGGTATACAATAAATGATACCAACTCTTCATTTGGTTGAGTGGTATATCTAATGCCTAGCCAATAGAGCAACACTTTTGTGAAGAAGAAGTTTCTATTTGCTTCCTTTAATAGTGCTTTTTAAGGTTATTTTCCTTATGATATTCCATGAAAAGTACTTATTATTCTGAACAGTCATTTTCAAGCACTTTTGAAATAGTCTCCATTGGCTCAAAATGTGAGGTCAAACTAGGCCTAGCATGGGCTAGCCATATTTTGACCTTTTTTTAACCAAATTTTGGTTTAAAAAAAAGGCTTCATTAGTTAACCGAATTTATTTGTGAAAATTTAGAACTTTAGAAGCCAATGTCATAAAATCCAAAATAAATCTATTAATTTATAGTTATGCAAAGTTGTAGGGAATTATAGTTCACAAATGCTATTGGTAGAGTCCAAAATTTGGTCTGAGGCTTGATCAAACTAGGTTAGGGACTTAGATCATCTAAGGAGAGGGTTGAGATAAGGTAGACTCGGGCTTTTATATGGAAAAAAATTTCTTATGAACCAAGTCACCAAAAAACTATAGGGCATATTTTGGCCAAGGTTTCATTATCAGTATTGTTAGTTACATGAAGTGAGATACAATGTTAAATGATTTTTCTCTCTTATGGAACTTCCTTCTACTCTCCTCTCAAAGAGAAGAACAAATGGTTCCTACCTTTCATCCCCAAAGAGTATATCCTCAGGGTTAGTTTCCTAGATAAGACCTTGACTACCCTAATAGGAGAAATCCACTCCAAAAAATCAAGCATGAGAGGTCTTGCCCATCCCTAGACAATTTGTGCTATAGGGGTCAAATCTCTAATCAAGAGATGAAGTGTTAGTTTTACTCATGATTTGCCTAAAGTCAATTCATGCTAGTATCAGAGGAAGGTTGGAAATCATCTCATTAGATTCTTCTTTAAGTGACATGGGTACTTGCAATAAGAAGAACATTGAACAAGGCTTACTAAGAGAGACTTATGATGACTTAAGTGACTTTGTGTCCCAAGGCTGTCAAGGTTATTATTAATATGGGAGTGGAGGTTATGCCATACTTAAGCACTGTAACATGAATGAGTTTCTTTCATCGCGAAGTAAGTCAATGTCATGGTGACACTATTATGCCCATCTAATGTTTCTCCTCAACTAAGGCATGGCTCTTTCGTAGCTTGGGCTTTAGGAGAGTCAATTATACGATTTTTGGTCTTTAGAAGCTCGTTGTCTTTCTTTAATGTTGTTTACGTGTTGATGAATTTTTAGGCTAACTAATTGGTTGTTTGCTCAACCTTTATCACTTATCCGTTGTAGAGCCACAATCACTATTTGATAGTTTTTGCACATCACTACCTATTAGCTACTGTGTGGCTTTATTATATGCTCCATCTATATATATTTGCATGGTTGGCTTAATTTAGGACATGGTCGAATAGCTCTAATGTCATCAGTGGGCCATTTTTTGCTTATCTCTTCAAGTGCTTTAGGGACTTAGAGCGATTTATCCATGCTATGGTATGGCCTGTCAATGTGTCTGTCCATGTTTACTACTTCTACTTTGATGGTGTGTTGATGTTTGTTGGACACCATGTTGGTCCCGAGTTAATGGCAATTACCCAAGAGGGGAGGGGTGAATTGGATATTTAAAAATTTGCAACTTAAACAGAAACTTTATCCCAGATTAATCTAGTCCCCTTTTATGAAGAAACAAATGAAAAGCAATATAGTGCAGAGAGCAGAAATAAATATCAACAAACAAGATTTTATAGTGGTTCGGGCAACCTTCCCTACTCCACTCTTCCAAGCTCACACCTCTTGTGACTTGGGTTCCACTATGTATTTCACAAATACAACTAGAGTCACTGCTCTCTTCTAGATTCCAGCTCTAGGGGGCATCAACAATTCACAGCACAAGTAGGTGACGAGTTCCACTCCAATCACACACTACTTTGCTTACACTTGATCTTAGTTACCTAAACTAAATCAAGTTCAATACGATAAGAAATAACAAAAGAGAGTTTCTACACGTTACTGTTGTGAAGAGGCAGATTTGGCGCAGAGAAGAACTTGTAACGCAAGCTTAATGATTCAGCAAGCAGCTCTTGGCAGTTTAGAAGCAAGGTTCTTCTTCTAGATGTTGGCTTGATCACTTATGCTCTTAGAGATGAGAGTTATGCTCATTCAATGATTTCTCAGCTACCCTCCGCGTTCATATTGAATGCCTTATATAATTTGCGAGGGAATCCGAACGTTTGGAAGTAGGTGGCGCGCAATTAATGCGCCAACGTTCGAAAAATTTCCGACCATTGCGACCCAAGTCGCAGGTGGAGTCGACTTCAGGTGCGACTTCACGCAAGTCGCAGATGGAGTCGACTTCGGGTGCGACTTCGCCTGTCCGCTGCTTCTTTAAGTTCCATTCTGGGTCGACTTGGTCCTCGACTTGACCCAAGTCGCAGGTGAAGTCAACTTCGGGTGCGACTTCACTTCTAGCTTGCTAGTTGAACTTGAAGTTCTTTGTAATGCCTTGCTTGCTTGAATTTCTTCATGTTTGGTTGTTCTTCCTTTGATTATATCTTTGCAACTTAGTATAATCATCCTAGCTTGATGTCCTTTTAGCTTCGTGACTTGCAAACTTTGAATCCTTGTAATCTCGAATACTTGAATCTTAGAACACCTAATGATGTCCAAATGTGTGTTCATAATCCAACATGATGAATTCATGAAACCCTTCTTGCTTTGAACTTCATTTGATCTTCATTTGAATGTTTGAGTCGTCTTTGGCCTTCATCTTCACTTGAATCTATCATTGAGTCGTCTTGATCTGAAAGTTCCGCACTGAAGTCGAAGCTGGAGTCGACTTGGTCTGCGACTTTGTGAAACCCTAACCCAAGTAAGCCATATGTATGTATTGAACATGTATTTGATGATTATTTATGAATCATGGAATTATGAAGGTATTTTATGATTTTTGCTAATTATGGCAATTAGGGTTATGGGTTAGCATTAATGATGTGATTAAGCATTTTAAGCCCAAATGAGATAATGGGTTTAGAATGAATTATTTGTGATTTAAGTGTGTAATTATATCATGAAAAATCATTTTTCGTGATTTAAAATGAATTATGGAAATAAAGATGGAAATTGTCAAGTGTGAAGGAAAATATTGGAAAATTCATAACTCAACGCCTAAAAGGCGGATTCAAGTGAAATTTGAAATGAAGATTGTTAATATTAGGCTTGGTATTATGGAATGAAAAGATCATAAAAATTCTTGATGAAATGAGAATTATGAATTTTTTAAGTATATGTTCATTTCAACCGTTAACTTTAAACGGCTATATCGGGAGCTAGAAAACTCGGATTGAGATGAAATTTGAAACGGTTGAATAAAATTATGAGATGTTTATGTTGAATGTATTGGATTAAGGGAATCATGATGGGATTAGGGTGATAATTAATTATTTGTATTCCCAAATCCAAAAGATATATTCAAGTGGTCATAACTCGACGTAGAAACGTCGGATTGAGATGAAATTTGAAACGATGGAATAAAATTATGAAATCTATGAGATGAATGGAATGGATTAAGTTAATTATCATGAGAAATTGCTTTCTTGGAGAGCAAGTAACAAGTTGCTTAAGGGCAAAGTAAAGAAGGACAATTGGATGGTCTTGATGCATGCAGATTTTTACAATTATGAAAATCTGAAAAAAATAATTTATATGGCTAACAATTGTCCAGCACATCAAGGGGGATAAGAATGCATTAATTGGGTGTGGAATTGCAGCAAGTGGGGCCCACAAAGCTGGAAAATCCAGCTACACAAGGGTGATCGTGCATGTGGAGAGAGAGAGAGAGAGAGAAGGTGTGAATGCACAAGGAGTTTTTCTTGCTTAGCAAGAAAGCAAATTTTCTAACCCCCAACCCCTTGAACGTGCCAAGCAGAGGAAAACCAAGGGGATTCAAGGGAAAAAGAGGAAGAAAGAAAGAGGAGAAGTGGAGGAAAGCAAGCTTCTCAATTTTGGATTGAATCCACTCAAGTTCAAGTAAGTATATGATATTGAAAAATAAATTATGGTCGGAACAGTAAATGGATTATTTTTATCATGAAAATTTTTGAGAACAATCCTCATGCTATGATTAAGTAACTACCAAAGTTTCAGCTGAAAAGGATATGTATGTTGGAAATTAAAAATCCGTGAATATTAGCCCAAACAGGGTAAAACGGGTTACAGGATCAGCTGTAGAAAAGGATTTTTAATAATTTTTCTACAAGTGTTTTCGGGCTGAAAATTTTACAGGACGTACAAGACATATTGGGGATAACAGGAAAAATTTAAAAATAAGGTTTTTATGGGTGTAAATATACCCCATAAATAACGTCATTCAGGCTGACTGGAAATGGAGTTTACTGTTCAGCAAGGTAAAAATCCCCAAATAAATATGTAATGTTAATATTTCGTGCTGAAACTTTCATGAAAGTTAATTTATGAAGTTATTAAGGTATGGTAGAAATTTCAGATCAAAAATACTTGATTTGATATTAATTCAAGATTTTAAGATTTCAGCACGCCTGATTTCAGCATATGGGGTTAGTTTGAGAAAGAAATCAAAAAGAAATATGAAACGTGTGTAGAAATGATCCAAATTGAGTTATGTGTTAAATAATTAAATATGGATCAAGAAAAGTGAGATTATATGCTGAAATTTCGGATTTATATAATGACCTAAGGTTATGTGTCAAAGGACACGTTAAACGGGTTAAAAGTGGGTTCCAAACTAACTGTTTTGGAAACCTATGGAAAATAGATTTAAACCCCATGAAAATACCTTAAGTAAAGTGGTATTAAAGGGTAATTAACCCGCTGGAAAATGGGTTAAATTTCTGAGTTAAGAAATTTTAAGAAATGCATCATGTTTAAGTGCTAAATGAGCTTATGTGAAGGGATAATGATAAACGGGTGATGAATGATTTATGAAAAATGATTTTATGCAAAAAGGCATGAATATGAGATGAAATCCATGTTTATGGATCTGTTTGGAATGACATGTTATTAATCCAAAAGTTTGGATTTGAATTATGAAGTTTAGGCAATGCTATGTACGTAGAAGGAACACCCGTATGTGTATTTTTGGAAAAAATGGGAAAAATTGCAAAGTAAGCTTAATAAAGCTATAAATGATGCATATGGAATGGATACCCTAATTTTATGGTTATGTGCATGTTATATGTATAGGCTATGATGTGTGATAGCCAAATGTGTGAAAACGGTGTTAATATATGCAAATTAAGCCATATATGTGTATGATGAATTATGAAGGATTTATGCTAATGAAAATGGGTTGGAAAACTAAATGGAATGCAATGACAAGAAATGTATGAAAAACCATATTATGTCATGTAGGCAAGGAAAAGAATGGAAGGAAAAGGGATTATGGCGATCTCAGGTAAGCAAGCAAACTTTCTAAAATGCATTATCTTTCTATGTGATTGATATGATTGAACTGTGTATGTTTATGCTTATGTTTTAACGAATGGGCAAGCACAAGTTTTGAATATGACGGCTTTAATGCAAAGCCATAAGATTTGAAAAATGATGACTTTAATGAAAAGTCTCAAGGTTTGCTTCATGGGAAGCAAGCGACACTTCTTAAGATAAATAACTTATCCTAAGTGTTGCCGAGGATGGGAATGCTTCATGTTAATGGAATTGAGAAATTTTGCTTATGAGTAAGCAAGTTCTCCACGTTAATGTTGTTTTAAGGATTTCATGTTTGATATCGATGGTTTTAAGAATTTGCTTTTGAGGAAGCAAGTTCTATATGATATGGTTCAACAGCGTTTTATAAGAAAAAGGGAATTTTACCCTTTTTCACAAAATATTGATTGTAAATGGGTTTTGAGTTATTTCTACAATAACTTGCGATAAACAATGATGAAAAAGATTTGTTTTCCTAGGTCAAGATAATTCAATATTAAATTACGTTTTGGACATAGTCCACATGTTTTGAAATGATATTTGAACAGTTTTGGTTTCCTTTGGATAAGGAAATCTATGTTGAAAATGTTGGAAAAATGTTTCTACGGATGTGTTGAAAGGGATTTATGGATGACCAACCTCCTATGATTGATTTCATAAAATGGTTTAATTTCAGGTTGCTTGATGGCATGCAAAAGACTATGCAATTTTCCTCTATGTGAAAATGATTGATATGTGGACAATTATTAAATGTTTAGGTGAAGGACAAGGGGATAGCGTAATTGCATAACTTTTGTAAACAAAAGGTCCTGAAATAGAAACCAAGAAAATATTAGAGAAAAATATGTTTTACTTGTGAAAATTCAAAGGATTTGAAATTCTTTTATTAAAAGGATTTTAAGATGTATGGTTTCTCAAACGTTTCAAATGTTTATCAAAATATTTTACTCAAAACTTTTCTAAAGGAATTTAAGGAAGGTCATCCTAAAACTGGATTTCAAATAACAACTTGTTACAGTGGGTGCGCTCGCTTACAAGTTGACACGGACTGCGGTCTGTGATATGGTTTTGAAAATAATTGTTAAATATAGACTTCGGTCTATAATTTTTGTGCATATGGATGCAGGCTGCGGTCTGTGATCCCGGTTTAAAAGAACATGGGTTGCGGCCTGTGGTTCTTCAAACCAAAACGGACTGCGGTTCGTTAGGATAACGTACGGTGCACCGGTACAAGGAATAGGCTGGTTGTAGAGCACGGTTGGGATGACCGGGGCCCACTCTACATAAGGCCAAGTCGCTAAGGGATGGCAGGAGTGCCAGCGGCGCCCTCCCTGAGATGGGAGCAGGATAAGTGAATAGCCGCCTGGCTAGCGTGCTGTTAAGGATTCTCTTCCAAAAGGTAGCATGATCACTTGCTAAGTGTCACTACTGGATGGAGAGAAATGCATTTGCTTATGTTTTATTTCTGAAAAGCCCAAGGATTGGGTTATGAAAATATGATTTTATGAAAGTATCCTAAAGGGATTTTTTATGAAATGGTTACCCTAAAAGAAAGGGGGTTTTACACAAAAGTGTAAATAACAAGAATTAAAGAAAATGTGTTTATGCAAATGCATTCATGAAAATGGTTTTCCTTGTTTGCTATAAACAAGCCCCAAGACGGGGAATTATGAAAAGGATTTATGTTCATTTCTAAAAGAGCCTAAATAAAGAATGTTTTTGGACATAAGAATGTCCTTTGCCGAGAAAGGCTTATGTGAATGATGTTTAAGGACATATGAATGTCCATTGCCAATAAGGTTATGTAAATGATGTTTTGAGACATGAAATGTCTCTTGATTTTATGATGGCTTATGTGAATGATGTTTTGAGACATGAAATGTCTCTTGGTTTTATGATGGCTTATGTGAATGATGTTTTGAGACATGAAATGTCTCTTGGCTAAAGGATTTTATGAGGGCTTATGTTAATGATGTTTTGAGACATAAAATGTCTCTTGGCTAAGGAATTTTATGATGGTTTATGTTAATGATGTTTTGAGACATGAGATGTCTCCGTTGCCTAAGTATTTATGTTGTTTTGGACGAAAAATGTCCACTGGCAACCGAATGATTTCATGTAATGGCTATGAACATTGAGAATGTTCATATAAAATTAATGGAAACTCATCATTAAAGGTAAAATGTATATGTTTTGCCTAAACAAGCCCAGGCGCGGCTTGTAAATGATTTTAAGAATGAATGCTTTATGAAAGCATTCAAGGACATGAAATTGTCCTTATAATAAAGGATTTCATGATGGTATTTTAGGACATATGCATGTCCTCAGGAACAAGGTATTCCCAATGTTTATGAAAAAGGTTTTCAAGAAGCCTTGCCCTAAAATGCTTGCTTACTGAGTTGTCACTCACGTTTTGTTTTCCAAACCCTTAGACAGGTACTGAGGAGACTCAGAAGGTTGCGAACCTCAGACATGGAGGAAGGTCCATGATGATAGCCTTGAAGGCTATGAGGAATGAAAAAGCATAAATATGCTAAGGTAAGCTAATGTGTATGTGAACTTAATGAGAATATTAAGTTCTATATATGATTCAATTGTTGAATGTATGGATGTATGGATATGAAACATGATACTTAGGACAAGGAATCTTTCACTGCAAAAAGGCAGGTAAAGATGCTATGTGTTTATGTATATTCGAACTTAGTTAGAGTTCTAAGTTCCATGTGAATTAATGACTGAATGTATGAAAGTATGATTTATACGATGATTCAGTGTATAACGACAGGCATATAAAGGTGCTATGAATGAAATGATGATTTTTATTACAAGCGAAATGTCGCAATGTATGATGATTGTCATGTCAAGATTATGAATGATGACGGATGAATAATCGAAAAAAAATTCTGGACATATTCCAATTAAAAACCCGCCGCGTGATCAGGGCAACAATCCTGATTCACATTTACCAATCGATAGATCTTGAGGTAAGGAAGTGACGTCTCGGTTCGGGGCGCCACAGACTTCACCCAAGTCGCATGCGAAGTCGACTTGGGATATGACTTCGGCAGCTCTCGTTCTCGATTTAAACTCTGGACGAAAAACGACGCCTCCAGGTCGCTACTGGAGTCGACTTGGTTTGCGACTTCACCTCAAGTCGCAAGTGGAGTCGACTTGGGATACGACTTCGGCACCTCTCATTCTTGATTTCAACTCTGGAAGGAAATGATGTCTTGAAGTCGCTACTGGAGTCGACTTGGGGATCGACTTGGCCTAAGTCGATGCCTGAGTCGACTTGGAAATCGACTTGACTTGCCATGCTTCATATTCTTCAATTTTATAACCTTTAATCATTTCCACAAACACGTTAGTAACCAAAACTTACTCAAATTGATTTGTTAATCATCAAAACATAGACTTGGCTTATTTTCCACATGTTTCTAACAGTCTCCCACTTTTTGATGATTAACAAAACCGATTTGAGTGTATACCTTTCAATGTCTTTAAAACATACTATTTGTGCATTTTGAAGTTTAACATGCATATTTTACCTCCAATAAATCCCAAGTTAAAAACATAATATTAACAGACATATTTTACTTTCAATAAATCACAAAAACAATCATACACATATTAAGACGGAGACTCAAATCCCTATCTCTTCTCCCCCTTTTTGTCAATTTATCAAAAAAATAGAGATGGAGCTAGTAATCCTTTGAAAATGGCGGGGTTGCTCCCCCTGAACCTGTGCTCCCCCTAAGCTTGTGCTTTTCTAAGTTAATTCAAGCATTCCCATATCATTTCTAATTTTATAAAATGGTTCTTTTACTAGAGGTTTGGTAAAAATATCTGCAATTTGATCTTCTGTTCTCACATATTCCAAACATATATCATGATTTTCTACATGTTCTCTAATAAAGTGATGTCTAAGGTCTATATGCTTGGTCCTAGAATGCAATACTGGATTTTTAGTTAAACATATTGCACTAGTATTATCACATTTAATAGGTATATCTTTAAAGTTCATGCCATAGTCCCTAAGTTGTTGTTTCATCCAAAGCAATTGGGCACAACAGCTCCCGGCGGCAATGTATTCGGCTTCCGCGGTGGATAGAGCAACACTAGTTTGTTTTCTTGAAAACCATGAAACCAACACGTTCCCAAGAAACTGACATGTTCCACTAGTGCTTTTTCTATTTACTTTGTAACCGACAAAATCCGCGTCCAAGTAGCCGATTAGATCAAAGTTAGAACCCTTTGGATACCAAAGTCCTATGTTGTTAGTATCTACTAAATATCTGAAAATTCTTTTTATAGCTACCAAGTGTGATTCTTTTGGACATGATTGAAATCTAGAGCACATACACACACTAAACAATATATCAGGCCTAGAAGCAGTTAAATATAATAAAGAGCCTATCATGCTTCTATATAACTTTAAATCAATTGGTTTGCCTTTCTCGTCTTTGTCAATTTTAATAGTTGAGCTCATAGGCGTGTTTGCCCCTTTCTATTTTCCATGCCAAATTTCTTCAACATTTCTTTGATATACTTGGACTGGTTTATGAAGATCCCTTCACTTAGTTGCTTGATTTGTAGTCCAAGGAAGAAGTTTAGCTCCCCCATCATACTCATCGCAAATTCCTTTTGCATAGCTTAGAAAATTCTTCACAAAGAATCTCATTAGTAGCACCAAAAATAATATCATCAACATAAATTTGAATAATCAAGATATCTTTTTCTTTGTACTTGATAAACAAAGTGGTGTCTACCTTTCCTTTTTGACAGTCATGATCGATCAAAAATTTGCTTAATCATTCATACCTTGGAGTTTGTTTTAATCCATATAATGCTTTGGTTAATTTGTATACAAATTTAGATTGATCTTTTTCCTCAAATCCAAGTGGTTGTTCAACATACACCTCTTCATTTATATAACCATTCAGAAATACACTTTTAACATCCATTTGAAACAGTTTAAAGTTCATGTGAGATGCAAAACCTAGTAAGATACGAATGACTTCTAATCTAGCAACTGGTGTTGGGTCCCGAATAAATGGCAAAACCCAAGAGGGGAGGGGTGAATTGGGTTCTTAAAAATTTCTTTGGTAACTTAAAAACTTAACCCCTTGTAGAATTAATCCCCTTGAATGAAGAAACTGAATGGAAAGCAAAGTAATAAAGAGAGCAGAAATAAAAGCAAGTAGACAAGGATTTTATAGTGGTTCGGGCAACCTCCCTACTCCACTCTTCCAAGCTCACACTCCTTGTGACTTGGGTTCCACTATTGTATTCCGCGAATACAACTAGAGCCTCTTGCTCTCTTCTAGATTCTAGCTCTAGGGGGCATCAAACACTTAGCACAAGTAGGTGATGAGTCACACTCCAATCACACACTAATTTGCTACCACTTGATCTTAGCTACGCAAGCTAAATCAAGTTCAACACAAACAAGTAAACAATAAAAGTAAACTACACTTTACAGGTGTGTAGAAACGATTTAGCGCAGGGAAGAACTTGTAGATGATGGCTTTGAGGTTTCTGAATGTAGCTCTTGCAACTTGAAGCACAATTCTTCCTCCTTGAGTGATTTGATCTCTTTGAAGCTCTTATGGATATGAGTTATGCTCACTTAATGGTCCTCTACTCTTTCCCTCGTTCTCAATGAGTTCTATTTATAATCTTGGAGGGAATCCGAACGTTAGTGAGTAGGTGGCGCACATTTAATGCGCCAACGTTTGAAAATAAATCCGACCGTTGCGACCCAAGTCGCATGTGGAGTCGACTTCGGATGCGACTTCACCCAAGTCGCAGATGGAGTCGACTTCGGGTGCGACTTCGCAGACTCCGGTCTTCAGTTTTCAACGCTGGAAGTTTTTTCTCGATTGAAGTCGATCATGAAGTCGACTTGGCTTTGCTACTTCACCTCCTGTAGCGACTTCAAGTTCCAGGTCGGGTCGACTTGGCTTCAGACTTGACCCAAGTCGCAGGTGGAGTCGACTTCGTGTGCGACTTCACCTTGTCAGTTGATTTTCTGAACTTGAATAATTTCGAGATGCTTTGTTACTTCATGCCTTTGTTTCTTTTGTATTTTTCATGTCTTGAATCATTGAGTCTTGCTTTCATTAGTTCCATGATCTCCAAACCTTTGACTTGATAGACTTGATTTGATCTTGAACACCTTGAAACTTTTTGTCTTGGACTTGAGAGGCTTTGAGTTGATTTTTTGAAATCATTTAATCTTGAAACTGCATCTTTGATCTTTGAAAGAAGCTTGAATCGGTATCTTTGAATCTCCAAAACCTCAAGTCGCACTTCGGGGTCGACTTTGTTCTCGACTTCACCCAAGTCGCAACTGGAGTCGACTTCACTTGCGACTTCGATATTCTGCTGCTCCGAAATTCAACTCTGGAAGAAATTGCACGACTGAAGTCGATATCGAGGTCGACTTCGTCTGCGACTTGGCTACCCAAGTCGCATGTGGAGTCGACTTGACCTGCGACTTCACTTGGTCTTCTTCTCATTTCAGCTCTGGACGTTTTAGGCACATTGAAGTCGATCTTGGAGTCGACTTGGGGATCGACTTGGCCTTCCTAACTTGATTTTCTTCAAATGTATATTCCTTAAACATTTCACAAACTTGTTAGTAGCCAAGACTTTTCTCAAATGGATTTGTTAATCATCAAAACATAGATTTAGCTAGTTTTCCTCATGTTTCCAACAACTGGGGCATAGGATTCTTCAAAGTCTATTCCCTCTTCTTGTGAGTATCCTTTTGCCACAAGTCTAGCTTTGTTTCTCACCAAAAGTCTACTTTCATCTAGTTGGTTCCTAAAGACCCATTTTGTGCCAATGACAATACAGTCTTTTGGTCTTGGAACAAGATGCCAAACTTGGTTTCTTTCAAATTGATGTAATTCCTCTTGCATTGCTATGATCCAGTTTTCCCAAGTTGGTTTTACCATTGTTCAAAACATAGCATGTGCATCCAAAAGCATGAAAATAAGAAATATTTGATTTTCTTCCTTTTCATAGCTCATATGGGGTCTTTTTCAAGATAGCTCTAATGTTAACTCGATTCAACACATGACAAGCTGTACTTACAGCTTCACCCCAAAATTTCTTAGATAATTTACTCTCTTTAGTATTGTTCTAGCCATCTCTTGTATGGTTCTATTCTTCCTTTCTACCACTCCATTTTGTTGTGGAGTTCTTGGTGCAGAAAATGTGTGGTGAATTCCTTTTTCATTACATAATTCTATGAAACGTTTATTTTCAAACTCACCACCATGATCACTTCTAATAGTCATAATAGTACATTGTTTTTCATTTTGCACCAAGTTTACAAAAGTTGCAAACATAGAGAAGGCTTCATCTTTGCTAGCTAAGAGAATTACCCATGTGAATCTTGAAAAATCATCAACAATTACAAACACATATTTCTTTCCACCAATGGTTAAAATGTCGGTTGGCCCATATAGATCCATGTGTAGCAATTCAAGTAGCCTAGTGGTGGAAATCTCCTTTTTAGTAGAGAAAGGCATTTTAGGTTGTTTTGACAATTGACATGCCTTACAAATTTTATCTTTGTCATATTTCAATTTTGGCAATCCTTCTACCGAACTCTTTTTCCATAGGGTCTTAATATTTGTCATGTTTATATGCCCAAGCCTCTTATGCCAAACCCACAGATCATTGTCAATGGCCATTAGACATTGACCATCTAGTTCATCGAGTGAAACCAAATATACATTTCCATGTCTTTTTCTACTAAACATGATATGTTCTCCATCAAATACATTGCATATAGATGATTCAAACACAACCTTGTACCCTTTGTTACATAATTGGCTCATACTCATTAAATTGTGCTTGAGTCCTTCAACAAATAATACATCTTCCATACATACATTTGAAATACTATAAATGTTTCCTTTACCTTTGATTTTACCTTTCTCATTATTTCCAAAAGCAACAGTTCCATCGTTGCAAGGCTTGAGTTTATGAAATAAACTTCTTTCACCGGTCATATGCCTTGAGCAACCACTATCCATAAACCAAACGCTGCTTGCCTTTGCCTTGAAACATATCTCTTCATTACTTGTGCACTTTGTTGAGGTGGTTTGCTCTTCCAAAACTTCCATTGTGTTTAAACACAATAAATTTTCTTCTTGCTCAATCCGCGCCATGCAGCGTATTCTTGCACAATTTGCCGCTTCAAAATCATCGGTTGAGGAGCTACTTGTTGATGAAGTTTCTTCATTCATGTACATTCCTCTTCCCTTCGGCCTTTGGAGTTTTCTGCTTTCATATCTTTCCTTCCTTTCTTGTTGATCCTTTGATCTTTCTTCTGGTGTAGGATATTGAGCTTGCATATGTCCCATACCGCCGCATCTATAGCACTTTGTAGCCTCCTTCTTCTTCTCTTTTCGAGATCTTTCTTTAAAATCTTTGAAGTTCTTTTCTTTTCTCACAAACTTTCAAAATTTGCGAGTAAGTAAAGCAATGTCTTCATTGTCATTGTGAGATGATGAGGTGGATTCATCCGAGTTATGGGTGACTTTTAGTGCAATTGCTCTCTTTTCTTTGTGGTGATCTTTATTTCTTTTCTTGATTAGCTCATGTGACATTAGTGAGCTAATAAGGTCTTCTAGCTTCAATGTATTCAAGTCCTTTGCTTCTTCTTTTGCAGTAATTTTCGGAGTCCACGATTCGGGTAGCGCCCTTAGAATTTTCATGACTTGTTCAGATAAGACCTTTCAAAGCATTAGTAATTTTTAAGAATCTAGCAAACATTTCAGAAATATTTTCTGTATCTAGCATTTTAAAGCTTTCCAACTCTCCAATCAAAATATTTCTTCTTGTCCCTTAGACTTGAGAAGTTCCTTCATAGATAGATGTTAAAGTATCCCATATTTCTTTTGCAGTTAGACAAGAGGATATTCTATCATATTCAGAAGCGGTAAGAGCACAAAATAGTGAATTCATAGCTTTAGCGTTACTCTTAATAGTTTTTACTTCCTCATCAGTCCATTTGGAAGCTCTTTTATCGATTGGAAAAGTCACACATTCTTGGATAGCAATCCAAGAGTCCATATTTGTAGCCATGATGAGTTGTTTCATACGTAGCTTTCAATAGCCGAAATTGTTCCCATCAAACAATGATGGCCAAGTAAAAGATTGGCCTTCGGCAAATGCGGGAACGGAAGTCGATTGAGATGTCATATCAAAAGATCTCTTTGGTATAACTCAAAGACCTGCTCTGATACCACTTGTTGGTCCCGAGTTAATGGCAATTACCCAAAAGGGGAGGGGTGAATTGGATATTTAAAAATTTTCAACTTAAGCAGAAATTTTATCCTTGATTAATCTAGTCCCCTTTTATGAAGAAACATATGGAAAGCAATATAGTGCAGAGAGCATAAATAAATATCAACAAACAAGAATTTATAGTGGTTCGGGCAACCTTCCCTACTCCACTCTTCAAGCTCACACCTCTTGTAACTTGGATTCCACTATGTATTTCACAAATACAACTAGAGCCACTGCTCTCTTCTAGATTCCAGCTCTAGGGGGCATCAACAATTCACAGCATAAGTAGGTGAC
Source organism: Annona cherimola (assembly GCA_030490835.1). Classification (NCBI taxonomy): domain Eukaryota; kingdom Viridiplantae; phylum Streptophyta; class Magnoliopsida; order Magnoliales; family Annonaceae; genus Annona; species Annona cherimola. The sequence continues at coordinate 50,049,408 of CM059972.1, forward strand.
GAGTTCCACTCCAATCACACACTACTTTGCTTACACTTGATCTTAGTTACCTAAACTAAATCAAGTTCAATACGATAAGAAATAACAAAAGAGAGTTTCTACACGTTACTGTTGTGAAGAGGCAGATTTGGCGCAGAGAAGAACTTGTAACGCAAGCTTAATGATTCAGCAAGCAGCTCTTGGCAGTTTAGAAGCAAGGTTCTTCTTCTAGATGTTGGCTTGATCACTTATGCTCTTAGAGATGAGAGTTATGCTCATTCAATGATTTCTCAGCTACCCTCCGCGTTCATATTGAATGCCTTATATAATTTGCGAGGGAATCCGAACGTTTGGAAGTAGGTGGCGCGCAATTAATGCGCCAACGTTCGAAAAATTTCCGACCATTGCGACCCAAGTCGCAGGTGGAGTCGACTTCAGGTGCGACTTCACGCAAGTCGCAGATGGAGTCGACTTCGGGTGCGACTTCGCCTGTCCGCTGCTTCTTTAAGTTCCATTCTGGGTCGACTTGGTCCTCGACTTGACCCAAGTCGCAGGTGAAGTCGACTTCGGGTGCGACTTCACTTCTAGCTTGCTAGTTGAACTTGAAGTTCTTTGTAATGCCTTGCTTGCTTGAATTTCTTCATGTTTGGTTGTTCTTCCTTTGATTATATCTTTGCAACTTAGTATAATCATCCTAGCTTGATGTCCTTTTAGCTTCGTGACTTGCTAACTTTGAATCCTTGTAATCTCGAATACTTGAATCTTAGAACACCTAATGATGTCCAAATGTGTGTTCATAATCCAACATGATGAATTCATGAAACCCTTCTTGCTTTGAACTTCATTTGATCTTCATTTGAATGTTTGAGTCGTCTTTGGCCTTCATCTTCACTTGAATCTATCATTGAGTCGTCTTGATCTGAAAGTTCCGCACTGAAGTCGAAGCTGGAGTCGACTTGGTCTGCGACTTCACCCAAGTCGCATGCGAAGTCAACTTGGGATATGACTTCGGCAGCTCTCGTTCTCGATTTAAACTCTGGACGAAAAACGACGCCTCCAGGTCGCTACTGGAGTCGACTTGGTCTGCGACTTCACCTCAAGTTGTGAGCGGAGTCGACTTGGGATGCGACTTCGGCACCTCTCATTCTTGATTTCAACTCTAGAAGGAAACGACGTCTTGAAGTCGCTGCTGGAGTCGACTTGGGGATCGACTTGGCCTAAGTAGACGCTTGAGTTGACTTGAAAATCGACTTGACTTGCCATGCTTCATATTCTTCAATTTTATAACCTTTAATCATTTCCACAAACACGTTAGTAACCAAAACTTACTCAAATTGATTTTCTAATCATCAAAATATACACTTGGCTTATTTTCACATGCTTCCAACACACCAATCCATCACTATTAATCTTGCAAATTCCATGCTCGTGTGAGCATTAATGGTGCTTTAAGCTCCTTCTTGTGTTTACAAAAAATACTATATATTTTGGATGGACATCAATTCATTCAAGAAAATGTTTCCGTTCAAAGTTTCTTGCTTTTCCACTAGTTTTGCAACACGTGGCTTTATTAGATGTGATACCCAAACCGAATTAGGAGTATACATGTAAATTAGGAATGTAAATGTAAATTATGTATTATTCAATTGATTGATGATTTAAGGTTATTGATTAAGAAAGGTGATTAAATTAATCACCATAGCTCAATATGGGTTAATGTGTATAAAGAGACCCAATGAGGATTAAAAAATGGGAATAAGTTATGAATAATTATTTCATACGTTATGATTTAATAATGAAAATTATGATGATAATTATAGAATTGATGTGATAAATGTTAGAAAATTCATAACTTGATGCCTATAAGGCGGAATGAGGTGAAATTTGAAAGGTAAGCACATGATGTTGTGCCCAACTTTATGAATGGAATGAAATATAGATATTATGATGTAATTAGAGTGATAATTATTTAATTTCATCAAAATCCAAAAGATAATTTCAAATGGTCATAACTTACGTTAGAAAGGTCATTTTGAGATGAAATTTTTCATGAATGGTTAAAACGATATGGTTAATCACATGGATGGGTTTGATTAAGCTAATTATTATGGAAAATGCTTAATCACAAAAGGACGAAACCTTTTGACTTTTGTCTTCAAAAAGTGACATCTCATTTAATGAAAAGTCAATGGATTTAATGCGTGGTTTGAGGTGGCATAAGGTGTGATTTTTTAGCACATTTTGTGAATTTTTAAAATGCAAAAATTGCATGAAAGGGAGCTGAATGAGCAAGGACATTCAATGCATATAAATTGGGCAGATTTTGTAGCCAAAAAAATCTAAAAGGATGCTACAATAGGGGGGGCGTCCAAGGCTTGAAGGTGAGCAGATTTTTGTTTTTAAAAATCTATAAAAATGGAAATTACATGAGATAATTATTGGTCCCGAGTTAATGGAAATTACCCAAGAGGGGAGGGGTGAATTGGGTATTTAAAATCTTTCGCTTTAAACAGAAACTTTACCCCGGATTAATTCAGTCCCTTTTAATGAAACAAATGGAAAGCAATAAGATAATGAAAGCAGAAATAAAAATCAATCGACAGGGTTTTATAGTGGTTCGGGCAACCTACCCTACTCCACTTTTTCAAGCTCATACCTCTTGTGACTTGGGTTCCACTATGTATTTCACAAATACAACTAAAGTCTCTGCTCTCTTCTAGATTCCAGCTCTAGGGGGCATAAACAACACACAGCACAAGTAGGTGACGAGTTTCACTCCAATCACACACTACTTTTCTTGCACTTGATCTTAGTTACTGAAACTAAATCAAGTTCAATACAACAAGAAAGAATTAAAGAAGGTTTGTACACGTTACTGATGTGTAGAGGCAGATTTAGCGCGGAGAAGAACTTCTGAAGCAGTCTAAATGATTCAGCAAGCAGCTCTTGACAGTTTGAATGCAAAGTTCTTCTTTTGGATGTTGGCTTGATCACTTAATGCTCTTAGGAATGGGAGTTGTGCTCAATCAATGAAGTTCTTAGCTACCCACCACGTCTATCTTGAATGCCTTATATAAATGACGAGGGTATTCGAACGTTTAGAAGTAGGTGGTGCGCATTTAATGCGCAAACGTTCGAAAAATTTCCGACCATTGCGACCCAAGTCGCAGGTGGAGTCGACTTGAGTGCGACTTCACCCAAGTCGCATGCTGGAGTCGACTTCGGGTGAAACTTCAGGTGTAAGCAGGCTGTTCAAGTTCCTCCTCAGGTCGACTTAGTCTTGAACTTGACCCAAGTCACATGTGGAGTCGACTTTGGGTGCGACTTCACTTCCTTAGCTTGCTAGTTGAACTTGAATTTCTTGGAGATGACTTTGGTCGCTTAATTTTCTTCAAATTAAATGTTCTTCCAATGATTTATGTCATTTGGAATTCTGTATGATCATCCTAGCTTGAAAACTTTTAACTCCGTGTCTTGAAATCTTGAATACTTGAATCTTGGAGTTCATGTAGATGTCCTAATCAATATTTCTTGATTTATATTGATGAGTATATGCAAATCTGCTTGTTTTGGTCATGATTTATCTTCATTTGATCAAAGTCAAATGCTTGGGTCAACTTGGTTTCAACTTCACTTAAGTCGTAAGTCAAGTCGACTTGGTCTTCGACTTCACTCTTCAAATTTAGTGCTGGCAGGTTGAAGTCGATGCTGGAGTCGACTTGGTTTGCGACTTCACCCAAGTCGCATGCGAAGTCGACTTCGTGTGCGACTTCTTCAGCCTTCCCCAATTTCAACGCTGGACAAAAAATAGCCTTTGAAGTCGATGCTGGAGTCGACTTGGGTATCGACTTGGCCTAAGTCGATGCCTGTGTCGACTTGGGAATCGACTTGACCTTCAGCCTTCATATTTTTCATTTTTATATCCTTTAATCATCTCACAAAACATGTTAGTAGCCAAAACTTACCCAAATTGATTTGTTAATCATCAAAACATAGACTTGGCTTATTTTGACATTGATTTCAACACATGTTTTCAACAATCTTCCCCTTTTTGATTATTGACAAAATCGATTTAAGTATATACCTTTCAATGTCTTTAAGACATGCCATTTTATCTTGTTTTGGTATTTTTAGGATAATCATGGGTCTTTTGCATTTTGAACTTAATGAAATTAACATACATATTCCATTTTTAACATTTGCATATTTCATTTCCAATAATTCACAAGTTAAAATTTCAGTTTCATACAATTTCAGAACATAAACAAATAGATCATAAACAAATTTTTCATATGCAAACTTATATACAAGCTGCCCTACCCGAGACTCAAATCCTAATCTATTCTCCCCCTTTTTGTCAATTGATCAAAAATAGGGATGACAGGCTCCTCAGGGACATCCTGTGGAGGAGCGGATTGACCCTTTGAAGATGATGGGGGCTACTCCCCCTCAGTCTGTGCTCCCCCTCGACTTGGACTTTTCTAAGTTCATTTCTCCTATCTTATTAATCCTAATTTAACTCAATCATCCCCATATCATTTCTAATTTTATAAAATGATTCTTTTGCTAGAGGTTTGGTGAATATATCTGCAATTTGATCTTCTGTTTTCACATATTCCAAATAGATATCATGATTTTCTACATGTTCTCTGATAAAATGATGTCTTAGGTCTATATGCTTAGTCCTAGAATGCAGTACTAGATTTTTAGTTAAACATATTGCACTAGAATTATCACATCTAATAGATATATTTTTGAATTCCAGCCATAATCCCTAAGTTGTTGTTTCATCCAAAGCAATTGGGCACAACAGCTCCCGGCGGCAATGTATTCGGCTTCCGCGGTAGATAGAGCAACACTAGTTTATTTTCTTGAAAACTATGAAACCAACAGGTTTTCAAGAAACTGACATGTTCTACAAGTGCTTTTTCTATCTACCTTGTAACAGGAAAAATCCGCATCCAAGTAGCCGATTAGATCAAAATTAGAACCCTTTGGATACCAAAGTCCTATGTTGGTAGTATCTACTAAATATCTGAAAATTCTTTTTACAGCTACCAAATGTGATTCTTTTGGACATGATTGAAATTTAGAGCACATACAAACACTGAACAGTATATCGGGTCAAGAGGCAGTTAAATATAATAAAGAGCCTATCATGATCCTATATAACTTTAAATCAACAGATTTACCTTTCTCATCTTTGTCAATTTTAATGGTTGAGCTCATAGGCGTGTTTGCCCCTTTGCTATTTTCCATGCTGAACTTCTTTAACATTTATTTAACATACTTAGACTGGTTTATGAAGATCCCTTCACTTAGTTGCTTGATTTGCAGTCCAAGGAAGAAATTCAGCTCCCCCATCATACTCATCTCAAATTCCTTCAGCATAAGCTCAGAAAATTCTTGACAAAGGATGTCATTAGTAGCACCAAAAATAATATCATCTACATAAATTTGAATAATCAAGATATCTTTTTTTTATACTTGATAAACAGAGTGGTGTCTACCTTTCCTTTTTGGAAGTCATGATCAATAAAAAATTTGCTCAATCTTTCATACCAAGCCCTTGGAGCTTGTTTTAATCCATATAATGCTTTGGTTAATTTGCATACAAATTTAGATTGATCTTTCTACTCAAATCCAGGTGGTTGTTCAATATACACCTCTTCATTTATATACTCATTCAAAAATGCACTTTTAACATCCATTCGAAACAACTTAAAATTCATGTGAGATGTAAAAGCTAGTAGAATGCGAATAGCCTCTAATCTAGCAACCGGAGCGTATGATTCCTCAAAGCCTATTCCTTCTTCTTATGAGTATCCTTTTGCCACAAGCCTAGCTTTGTTTCTCACTACAAGTCCACTTTCATCTAATTTGTTCCTAAGGACCCATTTTATGCTAATGACAGTGCAGTCTTTTGGTCTTGGAACAAGATGCCAAACTTGATTTTTCAAATTGATTTAGCTCCTCTTGCATTGCTATAATCCAGTTTTCATCATCAAGAGCTTGATCAATAGTTGTTGATTCAATTTTTGACACAAAAGCATATTGTCCATAAATATTTTTTTTGACCTTCTAGTTTTTACACCTTCATAGATATTCCTTATAACTTGCTCAATTGGATGGACATTTTTGAATTTTAAATTAGTTGGAGGTTTATAGGAATCATTACCTTCACTTACCCTTCCCTCCGTGGAATTTTCTGGCTTAGACTCTGTTTCTCCTAGTTGTTCTTTTTGTTCCGCTTTTGAATTCTTTGATGTATCATCTGCATCACTTAATTCATCATTCTTTCTCGGAGTTTGGTTAAATTCATCAAAAACAACATGTATTGACTCATCTACAACTTGGTTCCTTTTATTGAAGACTCTATATGATTTGCTATTTGATAAGTAACCAAGGAATATTGCCTCATCACTCTTGGCATCCAGCTTTCCCAAGTTGGTTTTACCATTGTTCAAAACATAACATGTGCAACCAAAAGCATGAAAATATGAAATATTTAGTTTTCTACCTTTCCATAGCTCATATGGGGTCTTTTTTAAGATTACTCTAATGGTTACACGATTCAAGACATGACATGTTGTACTTACAGTTTCGCCCCAAAATCTCTTAGATAATTTACTTTCATTTAGCATAGTTCTAGTCATCTCTTGTATGGTCCTATTTTTCCTTTCAACAACTCCATTTTGTTGTGGAGTTCTTGGTGCAGAAAATGTGTGGTGAATTCCTTTTTCATTACAAAATTCTATGAATCGTTTATTTTCAAATTCACCACCATGATCACTTCTAATGGTCATAATAGTACTTTATTTTTCATTTTGCACCAAGTTTACAAAAGTTGCAAACATAGAGAAGACTTCATCTTTACTAGCTAAGAGAATTACCTATGTGGATCTTGAAAAATCATCAACTATTACGAATACGTATTTCTTTCCACCAATGGTTAAAATGTCGGATGGTCCATATAAATCCATGTGTAGCAATTCAAGTGGCCTGGTGGTAGAAATCTCCTTTTTGGAGGAAAAAGGCATGTTAGGTTGTTTTGACAGTTGACATGCCTTACAAATTTTATCTTTGTCATATTTCAATTTTGGCAATCCTTCTACCAAACTCTTTTTCCATAAGGTCTTAATGTTTGACATGTTTATATGCCCAAGCTTCTTATGCCAAACTCATGGATCATTGTCAATGGTCATTAGACATTGGCCATCTAGTTCATCAAGTGAAACCAAATATATATTTTCATGTCTTTTTCCACTAAACATGATATGTTCTCCATCAAATACATTGCATATAGATGATTCAAACACAACCTTGTACCCTTTGTCACATAACTGGCTAATACTCATTAGATTGTGCTTGAGTCCTTCAACAAATAATACATCCTCCATACATGCATTTGAAATACTGTAAATGTTTTCTTTACCTTTGATTTTACCTTTCTCGTTATTTCCAAAGGCAACAGTTCCATCGTTGCAAGGCTTGAGTTTATGAAACAAACTTCTTTCTCCAGTCGTATGCCTTGAGCAACCACTATCCATGAACCAAATGTTGTTTACCTTTGCCTTGAAACATACCTGAAAAATGAGCAAATAAATCTTATCTCTTTGGTACCCATTTTACGGGTCCATTTGGGTTAGTAAACTGGTTTAATCTCTATTGTTCTATTCTTGAAAGCCCAAATCTGGTGTTTCTTAGAACTCAAACTAATTTTGCACCATGGTCATACAGTTTCTTAAAGTTGCATTTATAAATTTTGTGACCAATCTTGTTGCAAAAGTTACAGGCCATTGGTAATCTAGGAGTAGGTCTCCAAGTATGTTGTGGTTCAAAAGTTGGCATTCTAGTCCAAACAACTTGTTTCCCTTTTGGTTTGTAAATAGGTGCAACTTCAGCTTGATTTTTCCCAAGTGTTGGCACATTTGATTTGCTGCTTTCTCCTTGCTCAAATGTGGAGTATCCAAGATATCTTCTATTATTTTGAGAGGTCATGTTCAGAAACATTTTGACATTCTCTCATGGATTAGAGAACTTAGTTAATGATTCATTTAAGGATTCATTCTCCTTTTTTAATTTCGCCACTTCTTTCAATAATAGTTCATTTTCTTCTTTTGGTTTTGTTGTTCTTTCTGCTAGTTTTCCATTTACAATAAGAATGGAATTACATTGTTGTTTCTTTAATGATAATTTGTTTCCTAATTTTTTGATTTCCTCATATAACGAATCATACGCTTGTTGTAATTCTTCTAATTCAGCACATTTGATACATTCTTGAATGGAAGAATGAGTAGATTGAGAATAACCAAGTTTGGAAGTTACCTCTTCATTACTTGTACATTTTGTTGAGGTGGTTTGCTCTTCCAAAATTTCTGTTGTGTTTAAACACAACAAAGTTTCTTCTTGCGTCATGCAGCATATTCTTGCGCGATTTGCTGCTTCAAGATCATCATTTGAGGAGCTACTTGTTGATGAAGTTTCTTCATTCACATACATTCCTCTTCCCTTAGGCTTTTAGAATTTTTGGCTTTCATATCTTTCCTTCTTTTCTCGATGATGCTTTGATTTTTCTTCCAGTGTAGGACATTGAGCTTGCATATATCCCATACCGCCGCATCTATAGCACTGTGCAACCTCCTTCTTTTTCTCTTTTCTAGGTCTCTCTTTGAAACCTTTGAAGTTCTTTTCTTTCCATACAAACTTTCGAAATCTACGAGTTAACAGAGCAATGTCTTCATCATCGTTGTGACATGAGGAGGTGGACTCATCCGAGTTCTGAGTGACTTTCAATGCAATTGCTCTCTTTCCTTTGTAGTGATCTTTATTTCTTTTCTTGATTAGCTCATGTGACATTAATGAGCTAATGAGGTCTTCTAGCTTCAATGTGTTTAGGTCCTTGGCTTCTTCTATTGCAGTAATCTTCGGAGTCCATGATTCTGGTAGGGCTCTTAGAATCTTCATGATCTATTCAAATTCTGAGATAGTTTTTCCAAGACCTTTCAAAGCATTAGTAATTTTTGAAAATCTAGCAAATATTTCAGAAATGTTCTTAGTATCCAACATTTTGAAACTTTCTAATTCTCCAATCAAAATGTTTCTTCTTGTCCCTTAGACTTGAGAAGTTCCTTCATAGATAGATGTTAATGTATCCCATATTTCTTTGGCGGTTAAACAAGAGGATACTCTATCATATTCGGAGGCAGTAAGAGCACAAAATAATGAATTCATAGCCTTAACGTTGCTCTTAACAATTTTCACTTCCTCATTGGTCCATTTGGAAGCTCTTTCATTAGTTGGCAAGGTCACATTGTCTTAGATCGCAATCCAAGAGTCCATATCTGTAGCTATGATGAGTTCTTTCATGCGTAGCTTCCAATAGCCAAAATTATTCCCATCAAACAGTGGTTGCCTAGTAAAAGATTGGCCTTCGGCAAATGCGAGAACGGAAGTAGATTGGTTTGCCATTATATAAAAGATCTCTTTCATAAAACTCAAAGACCCGCTCTGATACCACTTGTTGGTCCCGAGTTTATGGCAATTACCCAAGAGGGGGGGGTGAATTGGGTATTTAAACTCTTTCGCTTTAAACAGAAACTTTACCCCGGATTAATTCAGTCCATTTTAATGAAACAAATGGAAAGCAATAAGATAATGAAAGCAAAAATAAAAATCAATGGACAGGGTTTTATAGTGGTTTGGGCAACCTTCCCTACTCCACTCTTCCAAGCTTATACCTATTGTGACTTGGGTTCCACTATGTATTTCACAAATACAACTAGTGCCTCTGCTCTCTTCTAGATTCCAGCTCTAGGGGGCATAAACAAAACACAGCACAAGTAGGTGACAAGTTTCACTCCAATCACACACTACTTTGCTTGCACTTGATCTTAGTTACTGAAACTAAATCAAGTTCAATACAACAAGAAAGAATTAAAGAAGGTTTGTACACGTTACTGATGTGTAGAGGCAGATTTAGCGCGGAGAAGAACTTCTGAAGCAGTCTGAATGATTCAGCAAGCAGCTCTTGACAGTTTGAATGCAAAGTTCTTCTTTTGGATGTTGGCTTGATCACTTAATGCTCTTAGGAATGGGAGTTGTGCTCAATCAATGAAGTTCTTAGCTACCCACCACGTCTATCTTGAATGCCTTATATAAATGACGAGGGTATTCGAACGTTTAGAAGTAAGTGGCGCGCATTTAATGCGCCAACGTTCGAAAAATTTCCGACCATTGCGACCCAAGTCGCAGGTGGGTCGACTTGAGTGCGACTTCACCAAAGTCGCATGCTGGAGTCGACTTCGGGTGCAACTTCAGGTGTAAGCAGGCTGTTCAAGTTCCTCCTCAGGTCGACTTAGTCTTGAACTTGACCCAAGTCACATGCGGAGTCGACTTCGGGTGCGACTTCACTTCCTTAGCTTGCTAGTTGAACTTGAATTTCTTGGAGATGGCTTTGGTCGCTTAATTTTCTTCAAATTAAATGTTCTTCCAATGATTTATGTCATTTGAAATTCTGTATGATCATCCTAGCTTGAAAACTTTTAGCTCCGTGTCTTGAAATCTTGAATACTTGAATCTTGGAGTTCATGTAGATGTCATAATCAATATTTCTTGATTTATATTGATGAGTATATGCAAATCTGCTTGTTTTGGTCTTGATTCATCTTTATTTGATCCAAGTCGAATGTTTGGGTCAACTTGGTTTCAACTTCATTCAAGTTGTAAGTCAAGTCGACTTGGTCTTCGACTTCACTCTTCAAATTTAGTGCTGGCAGGTTGAAGTCGATGTTGGAGTCGACTTGGTCTGCGACTTCACCCAAGTCGCATGCGAAGTCGACTTCGTGTGCGACTTCTGCAGCCTTGCTCCCCAATTTCAACGCTGGACAAAAAACAACCTTTAAAGTCGATGCTGGAGTCGACTTGGGTATCTACTTGGCCTAAGTCGATGCCTGAGTCGACTTGGGAATCGACTTGACCTTCAGTCTTCATATTTTTCATTTTTATATCCATTAATCATCTCACAAAATATGTTAGTAGCCAAAACTTACCCAAATTGATTTGTTAATCATCAAAATATAGACTTGGCTTATTTTGCCATTGATTTCAACACATGTCTCCAACAATAATGAGGAAAACTCAATGGGATAAATATTGAATGTATAAACCTCAAAAATGAGGTGGAAATTAGAAGGTGAAAGCAGCATATAAAAGTGGAATGAAAGAGGGATTGTTTGGATGTTCGAGTGGACAACTTTGAGAGAAAAGAAAAAAACGAGGCCAGCAAGGGACGTTCCCAAGCAAGGGAGAAAGGAAGGAAAAATAAAAAGAAGAAAAAAAGAGGAAAAGAAGAAGGAAGAAAGGGAGAAACAAGTTAGGCAAGGCGGAAGCGAACCTAACAATTCTAAGTAAGTATTAAACTAAGTTTTGGTTTGCTAACTTTCAAGTTTTTAGCTCAATTAATGATTCATAAAATTGAATCATTATGAACACTAAATGATAATATATGAAGCCCTTGATAGGGTTATTGAATGCGAAATGAATTTGGAGGTTTAATTCAAGCATTCAAGGCAGGCAGTTATGTATGAAACTAGGGTTGTTTACATTAAGTGCACCAAGCTGGAATTTTTGTCAATTCCCATCTAATGTTGTTGTTTTAAGCATGTCATATGTTTGGATTATGATAAGTATTTTCATGATTAATATATGTTGAATCGAGCATAATTTAAGAACCTTAGGAAGGTAAAACCTAGAATTGACAATATGGTCAAGATTCTACTCTTTTGAGATGGATATTGTGCATGAATATAACCATGTAATATGTGGATGATTTAAAGGGTAAAATACCCTAAATTTAAAGTAGAAGGGACGTCCAACATAGGGCTGAAAATAAATTCAAAAATCTGTTTTGTTGGGACATAAGAAGTGGAAATCCAAGGGTGGTAAGGAAGGCATGAAAAGTTGCTGTTTTGGGAAAATTAATTTATGGACTTTGAATTCATGAAAATGTCCTAAATATGGAACAAGAAAGGGATGTTTAAGGGCTGGAATTAAAGATACAAAAATCTATTATGGAACATATGTCAATATGGACGTTGAACGTGGCAAAGAATGATAGAAAAGTTGCTGTTTTTGGAACCATGTAATTAAGGGATTATAATCTTATGAAAATACACTAAATTATGTGCTAATTAAGTATTTTAATTAAGACAAAATGGAGGGCAAGTTTTTGTTTTGAATAAAATTGAATAACATGTAATATAAGTGTAACTAAGGGGGTGCACATAAAGGGTATCGATGGCAAAGATGAGAAATGACTAAATATGATTTATTAAAATGAAAAAATGGAAGGAAATGTGATAAAATGTGAAAGTAAGGTGCTGTTTTGGTAATATTTTGAAATCTCAAAATTTGAGATTAATATGTAAAGCTTAAACTCGTAAGTATGTGCCTAAAGTGAGCACCAATGTGAGAAATGTAAAAAATAGATGAATAGGAGGTAATAAACTTCTATATATTGAGTAAATAAAATATTATAATGCGTTTGAAAGTTTACCCTGAATAAGGGTATTAAAAATGAAATGAATGGATGATGCGGTGCACAAGCTATGTTGTTGTGTATGAATACCCAACTTGAAATACAAGTGGGTTATATAAGTGAATGGAAATTATGTGGTTTGGAAAACTAAATTATGTGCAAGCATATAAGATTTTGTGTATAAATGTGGTGTCATTCTTATGTGTATAGGCAAAGGCAAAGAGAAAGTCGACGAGGAAAGTTGATGTAATTCAGGTAAGCAAGCAACTTTCTAAAAGAATTGTGTTCTCAAAATTATGACAAAATATTGCAAATTCTATTCAAATGCTTGGTAATCATTCACAAATGAATGTATAATTTCTTTTGAAATTATTTAAGGATGACCATCCCCAACATGTGTTTGAAATGTTGTTTTAAGTTTGGCAAATGGCTGGTTTAATAATTTATTAAATGTTGTTGAGAAACTATGGTTCAAATGTCTACACATGAAAATTATGCTAGCATGTTCATGATCATGTTTATGACTAAGTTCATAAGGCACAAAATACTAGGTCCACTTTAAAAGTGTAAGCGGACCGATTGTCCCCCTTTAGTATGACCAAGTCGCTAAGATTGGCCAAGGGCCGGTGGCGCCCTCCCTAAGATGAGAGAAGGAGGACGGATGATCGTCAAGCTAGCATACCATCTCATGATGTTCACGTTTTATAATGATAACAGTGCATTGCATTATTCATGATGTTCCCATGATGGGTATGATGTGTCATATTTTTTGTGATATACCCACGAGTGGGTATGATGTTGATTTCCAAGATGCTATTTAAATGCAAACTTTGCCTGCAAAATAAATTGCCTGAAAATTATGCAGCTTGCTTACTGAGTTATACTCACGACTTGTTTTTCAAACCCTAAAACATGTGCAAGGATGGATACGAAGGAGGAGCACAGGTTAAATGATGGATGATGACTCTATGGATTCATGTGTGTGTTCCTAAGTGTGGAAAAATGTATTATAAATTGTGTGATTGTTACTTGTTACAATTTATGTGATTTACATCGTGGTGTACGTTGGATTGATGAAAGGATTTTATGAATGAATGATGGACGTATGTTATGTTATGATATGAATGCCATAGAATTTATGATATATAATGGATACATCAGGACTTGATGATGGTCTGGATAGGCAAATTGATGTAAAATTGAATGTGAATGATGAGATAATCCTATGGAGTAAATAATAAAAGGATAATTATTAAATGAACCCGCCGTGTAACAGGGCAATAATCCTGATCATGTTTACCAATCAATAATAGTCCCGGAGTAAGGCTCATGTTATGACGCTCGGTTTGGGGCTCTTGGTATCAGAGCATGGATTGGTAAATAGGCATGGAAAACTTACTAAGCATGAAGATAGATTTAACATGATGAAAAATATGTGATCATATGTTGATTTTTGTGCTATATGAAGATGATTTGTATTATGATGATTATGAAATATAGCTAACTTGCTATGTTTTAAATTGTAAATGGCAGATAAGGGGAAAGTTGTTATGTATACGAAGGAGTTAAGGTAGGAAATGAAGGAGGAAAAACGACGTAGAGTAGAAAAAATGTCCATAGGTGGTGGACATTTCAGCAAAATATGATGTATTTTCCACCTGTTCTTCCAAGCCACCAACTCATAAACCCTCCACCACAACCCCAGAAAGAAAATAATGTTGAACCCTATGTTAACCCCCTACAGCATGGGTATAACCTAGGGGAGTCTGTAAGTAGGGCTCCTAAAGCCGAAGTTATATTGGTCCCACGCCCTGAACCAAAGCCGATTCCAGCTGTACCCACTGACTGTATTAATGCAAGGGAGCTACAGAATTTTTGGGATCAAATACCCGCTCTCACACCCCCAGACCAGGGCCCATGGTATCGGTTCACCAATGGGTACGTTCAATTCAGATATGGAGTGAGTTGGGAACGTATCCACTAAAAGGAAAGGGAAAATGCAATGGACCAGGAGCAACACCGTGCTCCAGGTATAGTGGAAAAGCCTCCCACACCTGGCCCAAATGAAGTCATACTACGAATAGTTGAAAGTGATGGTTAGTCCATAGATATGGACAATGATATTGGTGATGATAATCCAATGGTGGAGTTCCTTGAACCCGAGGAAGAGAGTGATGATGATAGTGAAGAAGAAAACCTTCTTGATTGGTCCGACATAGTATCATTATCAACGAGCCTACACAGGTGCCCCCTAGCCATAGGCGGTATTTAAGGGGAAGGGGTCGATGAGTTGATGAAGGATTTTTTTTGTTTTCATGTATATATATATATAAAGGTGGTTTGATGAAACTTTGGTTACAAAACTAGTTTTTATATATACATAAGTGTGGTATATCATGATATGATGGAAACTTTGTTTTAAGATGAAATGTTAAAGTATGTGAATGATGTGAATATATGAATGCTTATGATAGAATGACTATGTTTAAGAATTTTGAATGCATGAAAGGAATGGTTATGAATGATTATAAATGATTATGAATGAGTATGTCGATAAATGATTGAGTATGACATGTAGAAGGTGAAAACGAATTGAGACAGACCAGGTTGATTGAGGAGAGAGTAGCGGTAATCGTAAAGGAGACCATGCAGCAGGCTACTTGTGAATGGGCAACCTAGACTGCAAATATAATTCAAGGCTTGTGGGAAAGGACCCAGCAGGCGCAGTTGGGTGGTGATGAAAGAGAAAGACCCCACCAACGACTAACCCTACCCCCACACCGGCACCAATAGGAGATGAAATTCAATTGTTGAAAGCAGTTTTCAGAAATTGAAGCAATGACTAATAGAGACACTTATCTTAACCCTACTTGAAGGAAATGAAGGGTTTGTGGTTTATAGCGATGCCTCAAGGAAAGGATTGGGATGTGTATTGATGCAAAAAGGAAAGGTAATAGCTTATGCATCTTGGCAGTTGAAGCCCAATGAGATAAGCTACCCCACACATGATTTAGAACTAGCGGCATTGGTGTTTGCCTTGAAAATTTGGAGATATTACCTGTATGGTGCTAAGTGCAAAATCTACACAGATCATAAGAGCCTTGAGTATATTTTCATTCAAAAGGAGTTGAATATGAGACAAAGGAGATGACTCGAGTTATTAAAGGATTAGAATCTAGAAATATCATACCGTCCAGGTAAGGCAAATGTGGTAGCCGATACATTGAGCAGAAATGTCAGCATAGCGCACCTTATCAAGAAGGAAGAGGGATTGCTCCGACAAATGAAACAATTGGAGTTGATTTATGTCCACCTGGAATTCAAGCAAGATTATCACAAACGCACATATAATCATCTCTATTTGAACAGATTAAGACTGAACAGTGAAATGATTCAGGCCTACATAAACATGTAGAGAAGATGAAGCGAAAGGGATTAAATGAATTTGCTGTGGATGAATAGGGTACGTACTGTTAGTCCCGAGTTTATGGCAATTACCCAAGAGGAGAGGGGTGAATTGGGTATTTCGAAATTCTTTTCTTAAGTAGCAAGTTTTTCCTTTTTTTAAATTAATCCCCTCAATGAAATAAACAGAAAGATGGAGAGAAATAAAGCAGTAAAACACAAACAATCAAGTCACTCCAAGAGATAAAGATTTATAGCGGTTCGAGCAACCTCTCCTCTCCATTCTTCTATGCACGGACCCGTTGTGGCTTGGGTTCCACTATTATATTTCAATACAACTAGAGCAACAACTCTCTTCTAGATTCCGTCTCTAGGGGACTTGTACAAATTCAGCACAAGTAGGTGACGAGTCTCCCTCCAGTCACATACTACTTTGCCTTCACTTGGTTTGGATTTCCAATATCAAACCAAGTGGAAAAAATAAATAATCAATAAAAGAAAGATCTACACTTTACAAATTCAAGTAGGTAGTTTCCAGCACTTAGAAGAACTTGTAGAGGCAGTAGTAAAAATAGCAATGCAGTTTTCAGCAGATTTAAAGCACAGTTCTTCTTTAATCTTCTTGTAGACCAACTTAAATGCAAGAGAGAGTGGAAGGTGAGCTCAATCAATGTTTTTCTAACCACATTCTTGTTTCCTTGATGCTCCTTAAATAATATGAAGTAAATTTGAACATTTGGTGGTAGGTGGCGCGCATTAAATGCGTCAACATTCTAATTTTTCCGACCGTTGTGAACCACGTCACATTTGGAGTCGACTTGTCCAAGTCGCATGGTGGAGTCGACTTCGGGTGCGACTTCGGTCTTCTCTTTCCACTTCTAAGTTCCAACTTCAGGTTGACTTGGTCTCGGACTTGACCCAAGTCGCAGGTGGAGTCGACTTCGGATGCGACTTCACCAGCCATTTGATTATCTTGGAACTTTGAGGCCTTGCAAGTGATCTTAATGTTGTGTATTTCCTTTTTTTCTCTTGTTCTTTATTAAGTGTCCTTGATATGCATTGTTTTGCTTAAGAAATAAGCAATATACTCTTCTCTTGAGAAGTTATTCCTTGGGACCTTGATTCATGATGATTGTTCTTTTTGATTTTGTTGTCCAAACTTCAATATAATGTTTCTGGATCATTAAGGGGCGTCCACATGCTTGAGTCACATGCTTGGGTCGACTTGGATTTTGACTTTACCCAAGTCGCATGCTCGGGTCAACTTGAGATGCGACTTCACTTAAGTCGCAGGCTGGAGTCGACTTAGAAAGCGACTTGACTCTGAGATCTCGAAGTCTTCAGCAATGCCATACCTAAGTCGCATCTGGAGTCGACTTGGGTTTGTGACTTCACCTAAGTCGCAAACGGAGTCGACTTAGATTGCGACTTCACCTGTCTCCAAATCCCATTTTCAGCTCTATTGAATTTAATGCATTTGAAGTCGATTTTGTTGGAAACAAGTGTTGAAATCAAAGGAAAATAACCAAAGTATATGTTTTGATGATTAACAACTCAATTTGAGTAAGTTTTGGCTACTAATAAGTTTGTAAAATATTTTAAGGTTATAAAAATGAAAAATATGAAGCATAACAGGTCAAGTCGATTTCCAAGTCGATTCAGCCATCGACTTAGGCCAAGTCGATTCCCAAGTTGACTCCAGCATAGACTTCAAAGGCCAATTATTGTCTAGCGCTGAAATTGGGGAGCAAGAGCTGCCGAAGTCGCACATGAAGTCGACTTCGCATGCGACTTGGGTGAAGTCGCAGACCAAGTCGACTCCAGCATCAACTTCAACCTGCCAGCACTAAATTTGAAAAGTGGAGTCGAAGACCAAGTTGACTTGACTTACGACTTGAGTGAAGTTGAAGACCAAGTCAACCCAAATATTTGACTTGGATCAAATGAAGATGAATCAAGACCAAAATAAGCAAAGCTACATGAATTCATAAATTTGGATCAAGAAGTATCATTTGGACACAAGATTCAAGAATTCAAGAAGTCAAGACACGGAGCTTAAAGTTTTCAAGCTAGGATGATCATACTGAGTTCCAGGTGATATAAATAAGTGGAAGAACATTTAATATGAAGAAAATCAAGCGACCAAAGTCATCTTAAATGAATTCAAGTTCATCTAGCAAATAAAGGAAGTGAAGCGACGAGCTGCGTATATGTCAATTAAAATGCTCGCTATTTACGCAAATATACGTGCCGTGCCAAGTAATAAAGAGTGAGTAGAGTATCGTTCCCATGAGGAATTGTTAACCAGAATTATTAATTAGTTAGACTGCTTTCGATGGGTGGAAAATTCTGAGTTTTTATGGTTCAACTAAACTAACGACTGCAATGAGAAATCAGAGTAGAGATGTGAGACTACTGAATACTTTGAACGGGTTTTATGATTAGGGATGGCAGATGGATAGATCGGAATCCTTGAATCTAAACTATATTGCTCTGGTTCTTTTTCAGTGGATTGCATATGGATTTACTAGCCCAAGTTCATATATCTTTATACATGTTTTCCAACAGTATATAAAGCTAATTACACCCTATTTAAGTGTTATGTTCCTATGCCATTAAATAAAGTGGAATCGATAAGTGCATAACTTGTATAATGACTACAAAGGGTTTAACGGTATATTCCTATCCGTTAAACAACTCTCCTTACACAAAGGTCAAAACCTATGCCTTGCACATGGATCTGGCAAAGATCTTCCTCTTCCAAGGATAAATCAAGCAATTAAATCATCTTACAATGTATCTAATCTTGTAAAAAGCATTAAACCCACACATGCAAAGGTAAATCATACACAATCACATATAAGCTTAAATATTCATTGCTGAATATTCTAAGAACTAAGAAACAATATAGTTTAGAATTCAGTTCACCCTAATTATCCATCTAATGGAGGTTTAGCTCAAAGACATGATCTTAACATCCAATACATCCATATAGAAAGTATCCATAAAGATAGAGAAAGAAAATTAGAAAGAATAAGAGAAAACTGTTTCCGGCGATTTCCACCAACGGGGCTTGGATCCTCTCTTCAATCTGTGCTTTAATCTTGATTTCCACTTTCTTCTGCACTTTGGTTCGTTCTCAGGCTCTCTCTCTTCCTCTCCTTTTTTGCGCGCGTGAACCCCTAGGAACTATATATAGAGTCCTATTTACGCAGCTTACGCACTGGAATATTCGCGTATGGATGCGTATTGGCGCCTAGGCGCCAACTCTCTGTGTGTTGAGCAGTTTGGACACATTATGGAAACCCTAGGAATTTTTGCACTGGCGCCTAAGCGCCAACTCTCTCGACTGTCCCTGCCTGGAGCTTCTCCTTAACTTTTGTAGCCAACTCCCTGGATGCAATTTCTGAACTGTGGCTTCAATAACATCTGCACTCGAGTTGCATGTAGATGAGGTGGCGCCTAGGCGCCAACTCTCTGGAAGCCATGCTGTGAGCGGTGTGTGCTGTCAACGGCCAAGGTACGTAGAGTGGAGCCGGGGGGCCAATGGATGGCGCCTAGGCGCCAACTCTCTGCCTCTGGATGTCTCAGCTTGCATTCAACTCGTCCGTTTTGCCTTCATGTGTCCCGTCCTTCCTACAAAAGATGGAAAAACTAAATAAATAAACTAAAAATATCCTAAATAATGCTAAAATTTCCTAAAAACTAATTAATTCTCCTAAAATGCAAAGCGGATAAAAATTAAGTTAAATGAGTGCAAACTAAGCCTAATCTCTCAAACTAACGCACAAATTAAGTCTGAAATGAGTCATGATAAAGTCGCACCGACATCGACTCCAGCAGCGATTTGGGTCAAGTCCAAGTCCAAGTTAACCTGAAGAAGAGACTTGAAAATTGCAGAAAAACCGAAGTCGCACCGAAGTCGACTCCAGCAGCGACTTAGGTCAAGTCCAAGTCCAAGTCGACCTGAGAAGGAACTTGAGGAGACTACTGAAAAATGAAGCCGCACCCGAAGTCGACTCCGTTATGCGACTTAGGTGAAGTCGAACCCGAGGTCGACTCTACCTGCGACTTGGGTTGCAACGGTCGGAAAATTTTCGAACGTTGGCTCATTAAATGCGCGCCACCTACTTCCAAATGTTTGAATACCCTCGTTATTTATAAAAGGCATTTAAGACAGACGTGGAGGGTAGCTGAAACTTCATTGATTGAGCACAACTTCCATATCTAAGAGCATTAAGTGCTCAAGACAACATCTAGAAGAAGAACTTTGCATTCAAACCATCAAGAGTTGCTTGCTGAATTATTCAGTCTTCCTCACAAGTTCTTCTCCACGCCAAATCTGACTCTACACATCAGTAACGTGTAGAAACTTTCTTTATTCCTTTTTCTTATTGTATTAAACTTGATTTAGTTTCAGCAACTAAGATTAAGTGTAAGCAAAGTAGTATGTGATTAGAGTGGAACTCGTCACCTACTTGTGTTGTGAGTTGTTTACGCCCCCTAGAGCTGGAATCTAGAAGAGAGCAGAGGCTCTAGTTGTATTCGTGAAATATATAGTGGAACCCAAGTCACAAGAGGTGTGAGCTTGGAAGAGTGGAGTAGGGAAGGTTGCCCGAACCACTATAAAATCTTGTCCATTGATTTATATTTCTGCTTTCATTATCTTATTGCTTTCTATTTATTTCATTAAAGGGGGCTGAACTAAATCGGGGAATATTCTATGTTTAGGTAAAAAAAATTTAAATACCCAATTCACCCTTCCCCTCTTGGGTAATTCCTATAAACTCGGGACCAACAAGTGGTATCAGAGAAGGTCTTTGAGTTTTATCAAAGAGATCTTTTATATAATGGCAAACCAATCTACTTCTGTTCCCGCATTTGCCGAAGGCCAATCCTTTACCAGGCCACCATTGTTTGATGGGAACAATTTTAGCTATCAGAAGCTACATATGAAACAACTCATCATGGCTACAGATATGGACTCTTGGATTGCGATCCAAGACGGTGTGACCTTTCCAATTGATGAAAGAGCTTCCAAATGGACCGATGAGGAAGTGAAAATTGTTAAGAGCAACGCTAAGGCCATGAATTCATTATTTTGTGCTCTTACTGCCTCTGAATATGATAGAATATCCTCTTGTTTGACTGCCAAAGAAATATGGGATACATTAATATCTATCTATGAAGGAACCTCTCAGGTCCAAGGGACAAGAAGAAACATTTTGATTGGAGAATTAGAAAGTTTCAAAATGTTGGACACTAAGAATATTTCTGAAATGTTTGCTATATTTTCAAAAATTACTAATGCTTTAAAAGGTCTTGGAAAAGCTATCTTAGAATTTGAACAGGTTATAAAGATTCTAAGAGCCCTACCGAAATCATGGACTCCAAAGATCACTGGAATAGAAGAAGCCAATGACCTAAATACATTGAAGCTAGAAGACCTCATTAGCTCATTAATGTCACATGAGCTAATTAAGAAAAGAAATGAAGATCACCAAAAAGGAAAGAGAGCAATTGTATTAAAAGCCACACAAGATTCGGACGTCTCCACCTCATCCTTACAAAACGACGATGAGGAGATTGCCTTACTTACAAGACGATTCAGAAAGTTTGTAAGGAAAGGAAGGAATTTCAAAAGTTTTAAAGAAAGAAATTCTGAGGAGAAGGCAACGAAATATTTTCGGTGCGGCGGTATGGGACATATGCAAGCCCAATGCCCAACGCCCGAGGAAACCAAAGCAAAGGAGCGTCAAGAAAAGAAGGAAAGATATGAAAGACGAAAATTCCAAAAGCCTAAGGGAAGAGGAATGTACGTGAATGAAGAAACTTCATCGACAAGTAGCTCCTCAAATGATGATCTTGAAGCAGCAAATTGCGCAAGAATATGCTGCATGACACAAATTGAGCAAGAAGAAACTTTGCTGTGTTTAAACACAACAGAAGTTTTGGAAGAACAAACCGCCTCAACAAAATGTAGAAGTAATGAAGAGGTAACTTCCAAACTTGATTATTCTCAATCTATTCATTCTTCTATACAGGAGTGTCTCAAATGTGCTGAATTAGAGGAATTATAACAAGCATATGATTCATTATATGAGGAAATAAAAAAACTAGGAAACAAATTATCTTTGAAAAAACAACAATGTAATTCCATTATTATTGTAAATGGAAAACTAGCAGAAAGAACAACAAAACATAAAGAAGAAAATGAATTGCTATTGAAAGAAGTAGAGAAACTAAAAAAGGAGAATGAATCATTAAATGAATCATTAACTAAGTTCTCTAATCCAGGAGAGAGTGTGAAAATGTTTCAGAACATGACCTCTCAAAATAATAGAAAAGGTCTTGGATACTCCACATTTGAGCAAGGAGAAAGTAGCAAATCAAATGTGCCAAAACTTGGGAAAAATCAAGCTAGAGCTGCACCCATTTACAAACCAAAAGGGAAACAAGTCGTTTGGACTAGAAGGCCAACCTTTGAACCACAACATACTTGGAGATCTACTCTTAGATTACCAATGGCCTGTAACTTTTGCAACAAGATGGGTCACAAAATTTATCAATGCAACTTTAAGAAACTATATGAGCATGGTGCAAAATTAGTTTGGATTCCAAGAAACACCAGATTTGGGCTTTCAAAAATGGAACAACGAAGATTAACCAGTTTACTAACCCAAATGGACCCATAAAATGGGTACCAAAGAGATAAGCTCTATTTGCTCATTTTTCAGGTATGTTTCAAGGCAAAGGCAAACAACATTTGGTTCATGGATAGTGGTTGCTCAAGGCATATAATTAGAGAAAGAAATTTATTTCATTAACTTAAGCCTTGCAACGATGGAACTGTTGCTTTTGGAAATAACGAGAAAGGTAAAATCAAAGGTAATGGAAACATTTATAGTATTTCAAATGCATGCATGGAGGATGTATTGTTTGTTGAAGGACTCAAGCATAATCTAATGAGTATTAGCCAATTATGTGACAAAGGGTACAAGGTTGTGTTTGAATCATCTATATGCAATGTATTTGATGGAGAACATATCATGTTTAGTGGAAAAAGACATGGAAATATATATTTGGTTTCACTTGATGAGCTAGATGGTCAATGCCTAATGGCCATTGACAATGATCCATGAGTTTGGCATAAGAGGCTTGGACATATAAACATGTCAAACATTAAGACCTTGTGGAAAAAGAGTTTAGTAGAAGGATTGCCAAAATTGAAAT